>OY728140.1:236798592-241798592 GCA_963277665.1 Viscum album | reverse complement strand
TTTTGGATAAGTCGTAATATGGCTTTATGCTAGTCCAAAATCAAGACATAATTGGTATCTCAAAAATAGGGTGCTCAAAACCATGTCCCATTTTGGCTATAAAAAGGCACCATGGGAACCTCATTTGTAAGTTCGAACCAGGAGAAAGATCTACCATTTTTGAGTCCTAGAGGATTCTATTCATAATCCTATAAATTATAGAGGCCCCTATCCTCATAGGGGGATCAAAGATGAAGAAGGAATTCCACCAAACTTTCCTCCTCCTCTCGATGTTGGGCTAATCAGTGGGTATCTATTGTGAGGGAGCTACACATCTTGTAAAGGGAGTTACGGAAATTGTAATACTACTATTTTAATGTATTTTGGGTTTTAAAATATTTCATTTATAAGTATCTTACTTTTATTCATGTTTGAAGGCTTTTTTGACTGATTTTAATGAAATACTCTTTACTTTTAACCGATCGGTGTGAAGTCTTGAGTGCGTGACTTGTGTTGATTCGATTGGATAACACAAGAATCCTTTTATTCCACAATTATTTGATATTTCAATTTTATTTGGAAGTTATTATACCATGCATGAGATCTTGACCGTAGATATATGATTGTTATGTTAAGGTTTGGCTCAATGTGCTTTGATATAAAATCTTTGAAAGTAATCGGGATTCCTATTAATTTCAACCAAATACTTACATCAAAACCTAATTAATATACAAGAACAATGAAGTTTAAATGTTTTTAGTGAACTAAAAATGAACCCTTTATCTCATATTTTTCAAAATCCACTTGGTTTTTAAACTAATAAACTCCTTAAATTAAGTTATTTTCTTAAAGATGTTTTCAAAACCACCCACCTCTTTTAGTTATTCTTATTAAAAATACACACTCTAAATCCATCAATTCTCCTTGAGAGATGACCTAGGGTCTACCCTATACTATAAATCAACCTTAAAATCATAATTAATTTGAAGCATCATGAAAGTGCGTTCACATGCATACCCAAAATATTCAACTCTATATGTCCATATTCTATTGAACTGGTTTAGTGTGACTTCATGTTGTTCCATGAATTATATATATAAACTATGTTCACATAACATCAAATAATACTTTCCTTCAATTTGAGATAAACATAAAAAATATGATGTTAAAATAAATTTGAATAATGTGTATTGTGATTTTCAAATCAAAAGATAAAAAATTGGTCATTTGACTCAAACAAACAAACAAACAAACCACACACTATAATTAGTTCTCTTAAAAATCATGTTAGTTAAAATAAAATAAATGAAACTATGTTGGTTTTTTCCAGTTACCATAACCAATATTTTATTACCATGCATGTAAATCTTAACCCTAACTGCTGTATCATTATTCGATAGATTTTATTAAACTAAATGATTCCTCACATATGCATAAAACACGAATCATTCTGATAAATTTAAAAGGGTCATAATATCTCATTTTCAAGGCCTTTATCCTTATAGAACTTTCTAGGGTTGGTGATGAAACCATGTGTGAGCCCAAACCTTACCACCAATTGGTTATGAGTTGGAAAATAGTCTCAATTTTGAATATGTCAAAAATTGGAGGCATTAAAATATATATAACAAAGTGGAATTCATTAATATAAAATAAAAACCATGAAATTAAGACTGATCTAGATTCCATAACTCTAACACCCCAAGCTTCCACAATACACCCCTCTTTGAATAATACAATAGCTTGCGCTGTATGCAACTTCGAGTTCTAACACACCACGACCAACCAAACTAGCCGTAATGAATAGTAATGCCCACTTTTTGAAATTTTATAAATTTTATTTTTCAAAATGGAATTCATTTTTGGATTCAAAATATCAAAATTAGTTTAGGGTGAATTTTTGGTATTTTTCTGAAAACTTTCAATTTTTGACGAATTGTGAAAAACACTGCATTATTGTTTAAAATCGAATTTTTAATTAAATAAATAATTATTTTATTTAAATTTATTTTAGGTAAAAATAGATACATAATACCTATATATGTTCAATTTAATTCATTAGAGTCATTTTATAATAATATTTGATATATAAAATTTTATTGAACTTTTTACCGTCTTTTACCCATCTTCTAGGTGCATTTAAAAATTTGCATAAAACGTAATTTTACCGCTTATGTGAATTGAATTTCAAAAATAAAAGAGACACAATTGATATGATTAAGTAAAATGTGATTCAATAAGATGAAAATTGTTTTTAGTGAATAGTAACTTTTCACTTTTATTTACCACAGTTAAAAGTAAATAGGGAAATTAAAGGTAAAAATGATATTATTATTAACCTAAAACATGTAATAATTTTATTGGATAAGTTTATTTGGACCACAATCAACCTTAGGAATAAAATATGATCCTTTTGGTCCACTTGGAGTAGATTAATATATTTATTATTATTTTATTTAAAGAAGAGTTAAAAGTGTCAAATTTAAAATTTCATAACTAAAACATTTTTAATATAGGGTTACAAATAAGATAAATTCGACAATAAATATTCATTATAAATATAAAAATAATTCCTACATAATGGTATTTTATTTATAATTTTTAGAAATTAAATAATTAAATTTATTTATGACACAATGATGATGTAGTAATTACCTTATTAATGAAAGATTAAAATAATTGATATTATAAATATCCAAATAAATGTAAATTTAGACTTTTGATGAATTAAAAGAATTTTATAGGTTAATATGACATGTTAGGGTTGATTAAATAGTTTTTTTTTCAAAGTAATAAAGTTTTTAGGACTTTAAAAAAAATCAAATAATAAATAGTGTCAAGATTGACATAGATGATTTTTTAAAACAAATAATATATTATTAAATGATACAATAGTCCTAAAAATCTAAGGATGGGCCAAAGGACTTATATAATAATATATATGTCATTAAAGAACCACTTGGGGTTCTCTTGGAATTTTATAGTAAGTTTATTAACCATATAAAATAAAATACAAGGAGGCATGGTAAATGTTAAACTATTTAACCAAGAGTTAAATATAAAATATAAGGTTAACATGATGACCTAAACCTATCTAAAAACTTTTGGTTGAGAGGTTTTTGACCCATACCTACCTTATAATTTAAATAAATCCATTTTGAGGCATTATAAATCGAATATGATTGTATAATAAAATAATATTTCAAGGTTTTCCTAAAGTGACCCTCACCTCTCTTATAAAAGGGTACTTCCCATTATCTTAATTTCACACCTCCAAAGCCATTTGGATTGTCCAAAACCTACTCAAATATCCTCTCAAATACCCTCACTTCAACCTAGATGATTTAATTTGATTAGAAAGACAATCTAAGGTTCCCTTTTGATCAACTCAAAAGGAAACACCCGAAGAAGAGGTAATAATTTCACTACCTCTTTCAGAGTTCTTTTCTTCTTCCACTTCCTCTTTATTTGATGTTTCCATACCAAAATAATAAATTCAGTACCTTATACATACTGTGATTTTATTATAAATATGGTACAACCAAATTCATTATTCTATCCATCCTATGAATTTAAAAGTCACCATACGTGCATACATACAGCTTACCGTCTCCACGTCGTGGTGTAGTTTGTTATTCAACCTGCCTGCAAATCATTTTTTTCCATTTTTGAAAACCGGTTTAAGGGTTCCTGATACCCCAACATACACCCATAAACACAAACAAGAGAAACACAAACATCAGAAGAAGAAAACCAACACAGTATTACACATCATAATAACCAGACTCATCTCTGCATCCCATGCAGGAGTCATCTTCTCCAGTAGCCGATTCCCAATCTGGATGTCTTCAAAAGCTTCCAATTTGAACCCGACTCCTAAGCTGATCAAGAACGGGTTGGTCCCGGGATGCCTCCTTGACTATGCTGCCCTTTTTAAAAGCCAAAGTCACATCATTATTCCACTTTGAGGCTAATCTAGTCTGCATCGGCTGCGGGAGATATGAGTAATCCTTCCTTGGTATTCTTCTTGGAGTAGCAGAAAAAGGTCCTTCAGCTGTAGCCATCACCTGATTCCCACTTTGAACCACATAACTGAATGAACGACCAACTGGACTTCTCACATTTTATTTCCCTACCCCAGAACTCTACCTTCCTATTTCGGCTCGCTCCCTCAAAACAGAATCACTACACCCAGATTTGATCTACGACCTCTGGTCTGGAGTGTTTCTCTCCATCAAAGGGAGATGTCTATCCACAAAAATAACTTTTTCCACAACCATGGGATGTGGTTCCTTCCCCATGCCTTCAACCTGTAAACCCTCCTGTATTTGCTCACCACCAACTATCCCAACTGGAGCTGGTTCATGCCCCATACATCCAATCTGCTGACCCTCCATGGTCTCCGCACCACCAGAACGTCCTGCAAAGACATCCTCCTCTAGTTCCGCAACCAACATGTCTTTAGACAACCATTGAAACCTATTAATCAGTGACATAAAAGGTTTATCCATATGATCAAGATTAGAATCCTTAGCACTATCCTTGATGGACACCTCTATAATGTCTACCTCTATAATGTTAGAATCCCTTACTTTCCCAATCTGCTTTGTACCCTAACTAACCATATAAGATGCAGGTTTTTCTAAGTTCTATTTTAGCCTTTGAAGAACCTCTGAAACCTTCAGATTAGCCTGATTTTCCTTAGCACCAGGCCCCCCAATATTTTGGTCCTTCTCGTCCGCAGCTAATCCAGAAAAACTGGTGCCCCCCCTCCATCAACCACCTCCGGAAGCCTTGAATTTAGATCCACCTTCACACCACTGATAGGACCATCCTTGTTGCTCTCTGAAGAAAATTTCCCATTACGACGGAACTTCATCAACTGTGAGGGATGAACACTTCAGAATACCTCCACCGAGTGGACCAATATCTTGCAAGATCCAAAAAACTCAGTCCAATTTTCATAAACAACCCTCTGTTTGTATCGGTATTCCTCACCAATCGTGATCCAAACAAAATCAAAAGGGATGCGGGATGCATCCATTTCAACGCACACCCGAGGATTCACCAGATGGAAAACCACCTCAGTACAACTATCCAAACAAAAGAGTCTACCTGTCAGATTGCCCAACATGTAAATAATCGACGAGTTTTGAAATGGAAAAGGAAGTGAAGGGAAACTTACCCAAACCACAATGGACGACGAGTCACGATTCATATGAAGATCGAAGGACCAACGTAAAATAAGAAAGAGATATCCATTGATGCTAAAAGGAGCTCTGGACCAAGCTTGGATGAGGTCTGCCTCCGATTTGAACCTAATCATGATTTTATTGCTGTCGAGAAAGTCAAACACCGCTCTTTTCTGAAGATCCCAAGATCCGAAGACAAATCAATCGAAGTCATCAACTGAAGGCCTCATGTTCTTGAACCGAGCCACCAGGGTGAGATTCAACAAGGCTGAGGCTTCCATAAACTTAGATGAGGAGAGCTGAAGGTTCGGAAATCCGTCAATTAGGTCTAAAACTTTAGGGTTTATCAAGGCTTTCAGGAAAGGAGGAAGGGACTCCGGGTTGGAGAAAGGCTGAAAAAACCTATCTCTCCCATGAGATGACGATTCCATATCCCCCACCAAGGGGGGAGGATCTGGCAAAGAGGCCGTCGTTGTCACCAGAAGGGAGAGTTCATCGAGACGATCTGGAACCTAGCTAGAGTGGAACCCTCATTTTTTATTCAACACTTAATTATTTTGAATGGGTATAATAATGAGTATAACTGATTTAAATAATAAATATAACATTTTAATGATTCTGTATATATGATATACTATCCAATTACATATTATCTCACTATCAATATAATGATATTGTCTCTCGTGCATACGTATGGATTTCCGTCTACACGAACGTGATGATATTCATTCCCCATCGTAATCATTCAAGAATAAATTTCATTTTATGATTTAAAAAATAAAGTTTAAGAACTTAATATAATTCTAGATATGAATCAAATATATCTTATCCATAACAAACATGACTTACATAACAAAACATATAAAGGAAAACGAATCAGTTAACACCTGAAACGATGATACTACTGAAATATTATTAACAATACAACATTAGAAGATAATATATGATATCATATTTATGTATGTGGTTCTTATATAATTTAATAAAAATTATTTAACTATTATACAGGAGGCTAACATACCCTCTACCAAGGAAAAGTACAAGGTAATGGTTAATTACATAATCTTTTCATTATCCGAGGTTGTTTATACGTGAGTATCTACTAGGACCTCTTTATCATCCACATCCGTGTTTCTTAAAAATGTATTTCAATTTTTTTTACTATTTACTATACTATGGGTTAAATTCATTTATACCCTTTTTTTACTATTTATAAATTTTTTATAAAGGAATATTTCCGTCGTTTTCCAAACAAGGTACCTTACGAACTTTTCAACAAAATTAAAGAAAGAATATTTTTAACTTATACGGAGGGTGCAGCTATTTTCCTCCATTAAAACACCTTCAAATATTCCCTTACAATATTATAAGAATATTTTAAAAATAAATGTTTTCTTTTATAATTATGTGACTTTTAAATTATTTCAAAATAGAAAGAGGTATTTCTATCAAATCGTTTTGATTTCATCTATGTCAACATCTTTTGATAGATCTTACACTTGTTTGAAGTTTATTTATTATGATAAAATCTTCCATATTGTATTAAAGGTTTTGTGATATGTTAGACTATGGATGTTTTATTTTTATACCATTCATGGTTTATAGTTAAAGGATTAACATTTCATATGCTAGTTTCAATATGAATGTTTATGTTATGTTTCAATCTTTTCATATGAGGAATGCATTTGAATTAGTAAGTGAAAAGTGGAGCCTTCTATAGCTCCTCGATGCATCGGTAGGTCTCATGTGAAAAAATAGTGTCTTGTCACAAATCCCTAAAAAAATCTTATTTGTAGTCTTGACATGAGGCCTTTACTATGTGGTTATGAAGTCTGGCATTATGCATTCCATCATTATAAAATTAGCTATTGATATTACATGTGATTATTATACTAGTAGAATATCCATATGGAATTATTTTGATTTATATTTTCCATATTATGTTGAAGTTTAAATTTTAAAAGGCTTTTGTTTTAGTCTTATACATTGCCTTAAATTTTTATGCTTATTTATGAAATTTTCCACTATATTGTTATCCTTAGTGAGCATCTGAGCTCACCACTTTCTATGTTTTATTTTTCCGAGGATGTGAAGAAGTATATTACGATTAACCTGTAGGAATAGACTAAGGGATATAAGTGTGTTCAAAGGGGACACAATTTTTTTTATTTCATGATGTAATGTAAAACTTATGTACGTATCTAGTATTTCTAAGGAAACTAAATTGATCGGTCTTTCGAGACATGATTACTTGTATCATGCCAATGTTATGTAATAATGAACCGAATATAGGAAACTAGGGTAGGGGAATTATAGTTGGTATCAGAGGAAGTTTAGTACAAACCTTGGAAGCTATATTTAGAAAAACTCTAATTTGATAACATTATACTAAGATAAAATTTGAGGATTAATATAGAAGAACTTCCTAGAATTTTGGTAATGTAGATATTTTTTGAGTTTTCTAAGAAATAAATCCATGTCTGGATATGAGAAGGTATAGGTGGCTCTAGAACAAATTTTTCTAGGAGTGAAAACTCCTACAAGGAGTTTTGAGCTTGACCTAGTGTATCCTGGTACACGAAAACCAGCCTTGCTGCACTCTCAGTTACGACACTCCTGGGGGATATGCTTAGGATAATTCAAATTTTCTTTACAAAATATTATGAAGGATTTATGAGTTTATACATCCTCAAAGAAAACATTTTTATGATTATGGATTATATCCATAAACTGTTCAATTTATGTTTAGTGTTTTACAAGTTTGGAATTATGTATTGTGATTCAGAAAATAATATAGTGTATGACATTGTTTAGAAATGGAACCTAGTGGAAGGAATGGAAACCATATCAATGCACATAATCCATGTAGGTATTTACATCACAATCAAAATAATTACAGTGGAGCTGGTGATGCAACTGGTGCTGATCATCTTATCACCATACTAGGACAACTCACCCAGGTTATGAATAATAACCTTACCCTTATGGAGCACCCTGACCCATAACGCGGAGGATAAATGTTATACCGCTTCATGAGGCAACAACCACCAACATTAAATGGGACTAAAAATCCATTTGTAGCTAATAAATGGATAAGTTCCTTATAGAAAATATTTCATGCTTTGGGGAGTAGCGAAAGGGAAAAAGTTTTCATGGTAGTTTATCGCCTCATAAGAGATGAAGATAAATGGTGGTCATTAATTCAAAAAAAAAGGAGGATGAAGAAGTATCAAATATGGAATGGAGGGAGTTTAAAGAGTTTTTTTAGAAAAATACTTTCCTTGTGACCATCGAGCAGATATGGAAAGACAATTTCTGAGTCTGAGGCTAAAGGAGGATGAGAATGTCGCAAAGTATGAGGCAAACTTTACAAGGTTAGAAAGGCATGCAACATATTATATACGTAACCCAAGGAGTAAGATCGATTGATTATTTGATGTGTTAAAACCATTTCTTTGTCAATTATTAGTCTCACAATCCTTTTCATCATGCGAAGATATTGTCTTATGTGCTATCAAGATAGAAAAGGAATTCTCTATATCTTACGACTTGAAAGAAAAACAAGAGGAGAAGAGATCTTCTGAACACTATGGAAATAAAAATAAGGGCAAGAAAGGAAAAGTTGAATATCCATCCTGTGGTAAATGTGGGAAGAAACACCCCGGTACTTTCCTGAAGGGAATGAGAGTCTGTTACAAGTGTGGTGAAAAAGGCCACCAAGCTTCCAATTGTAAGGGAAAGAAAGAGGATGTCAATGTTGAATGATATAATTGTATAGAAATGGGGAATTATAAAAATTAATGTCCTAAGCGCCAAGGAAACTTACCTCATAAAAGGCCAAGGGAGAAAGGCCAAGCTTATGCGATCACTACTACTGAGGTTGAAGCTCTGAAAGACATGGTGGTAGGTAATTTAATGGTTTCCTCAAGTTTAGACAATGATTTATTTGATTCTGGGTCATTGAATTGTTTCATATCTTCCTAGTTTTATAAGAAAATTAGATATTTCCAATTTTATTTAATAAGGGAGTTGTCAGTCAAAACTCCTAAGAGAAGTATCATTGAAACAAAGTTTTGTGAATCAGTTCCCATTAGGGCATATAAATATTATTTATCTGCTGATCTCATCATCATACCCATGATTGAATTTGATATAATCCTCAAAATGGATTGTCTTTCAGAATATTATGAAAAAATTTATTGTAAGAAGAAGGAGGTTATAATTTTTGATGATGATAAGGAGTACTTTATCTTTAGAGAAGAAACATCACCACCTAATTCTTATCTAGATCCACCCCCAGTAGCTCTACTAAATTCAATTATTGGGGAGGAAGAGAATGAAATAACTATGGATGAGGAATGGAATGTTCAAATAGAGGATGCACCTATTGTGCAAGAATATGTTGATGTGTTTCCATAGGATTTACCTAGATATCCTCCAGAATGAGAAATTGAGTTTTCCATTGATTTAATTCCTGCTTCGAGGCCCATATTGAATACCCCTTATAGAATGGCCACTGTAGAATTAGTGGAACTAAAGAAACAACTAGTGGAATTGAGTAATAAGACATTTATTCACCCTAGTGTTTCTCCATGGGGAGTCCTTGTTCTTTTTGTTAAGAATAAAGATGGATCTATGAGGTTGTTCATTGACTACAGGGAGATCAATGCTATAACAATAAAGAACAAGTATCCCCTACCTCGCATTGATGATTTATTCGACAAACTTCATGGAGCTCAATATTTTTCAAATATTGACTTTTGATCTGGATATCATAAGTTGTGTGTGAAGAAGGAAGACATTCCAAAAACAACATTTCAAACCAGGTACGGGCATTACAAGTTTACAATAATGCCTTTTGTACTGACTAATTCACCCTCTGTTTTAATGGATATAATGAATAGAGTTTTCAAAGAATATCTTGATGAATTTTTAGTGGTATTTATTGATGATATATTGGTTTACTCAAAAAAACTATGAAGATCATGAAAATCACTTGTGCACTATTCTAAAAACCCTTAGAAGAAATAAATTATATGTGAATTCTAGAAAGTGTGAATTCTAGCTTTAGTATATTTATTTTCTTGTACATATTATCTCTAAGGATAGAATCTATATTGATCCTTCAAAGACCAAGGCAATCCAAAAATTTCTAGCACCGACAAGTATAACTAAGGTACACCGTTTTATTGGTTTAACAGGTTATTATCAGCACTTCATCCATAATTTTTCTCGAGTAGCTAACCCATTAACCAAGCTCACATGTAAAGGGTTTAAATTTGTTTGGAAAAAGAGTGTGAAGAATGTTTTGAAGAATTGAAGAGAAGATTATTCAATGATCCTATATTGACTCTACCATCGGGGAATGATGAGTTTGTTATTTATAATGATGCTTCAAAGAAAGGACTTGGTTGTGTCCTTATGAAGAATAATAGAGTTATTGACTATGCATCACGATAGGTAAAAATTCATGAAAAAAACTATCCCACTCATGATCTTGAGTTAGCAGTTGTAATCTTTTCTTTGAAGATTTGGAGACACTATATCTATGGTGAAAAATGTGAGATATATACCAATCATAAGAGCTTGAAGTATATTTTCTCACAAAAATAACTCAACATGAGGCAAAGGTGATGGCTCGAGCTACTCAAGAATTATGAATACACTATACAATACCACTCGAGGAAGGAAAATAAGGTGGAAAATTCTTTGAGTAGAAAGGATCATGGAGTTTTGAACAAGATGAGAGTTGAAAGGGATCCTATGTTCATGGATCTCTTAAAGATGGATATGGGAATAATCATGGAAGGTGAAACATCAATACTTTTTCAAATGGTTTCCAAACCATCTTTACTAGAAAGTATAAAAAGTTCTCAGACTGATGATGAGGAGTTTCAAAAGAAAATTAAAGTTGTGAATGATGGGAGATTGATCAAATTCATATATGAAGATAGAATTTTAAAATTTGGGATGAGACTTTGTGTTCCTGACATACCTAATCTAAAAAGGGAATTGTTGGATGATACTCATAGCTTCAATTTCTCTATACACCGTAGTAGAACTAAGATGTTTAGAGATTTGACGGAGCATTTTTGGTGGGACAACATGAAAAGAGAGATTTCTGATTATGTGTCAAGATGTATGGTTTGTCAATAGGTTAAGTCTGGAAGACAACATCCTAGAGGAGTCAAGAAACCTCTTCACATACCTGAGTGGAAATGGGATTATATTACGATGGACTTTTTCATGGGGCTACCAGAGACTCCTAGAAAGAATGATGCAATATGGGTCATTGCTGATCATCTTACCAATTCAGCACATTTTCTTCCTATAAGAGAAGATTTGCCACTTTAACATTTATCAAGACTATATATTAATAAAGTTGTAAGACTTCATGGAGTACCCCTATCGATTGTTTCTGATCATGATCCCTGTTTTACATCAAGATTCTGGAAAATTCTTTAGAAGGCCCTAGATAATGAACTTTGTTTGAGCACTTCCTACCACCCTCAAAATGATGGACAATCAGAATGAACTATTCAAACCTTAGAAGACATGTTGGGATCTTTCTCACTTGACTTTCAAGGTATGTGGGATCAATATTTACCTCTGGTAGAATTTTTCTATAACAATAGATTCCATTCAAGTATTCAGATGGAACCATATGAAGCATTATATGGAAAGAGATCTTACACACCAACTTGTTGGGATCATGTTGGTGAAATAAAACTCATAGACCCAGAACTTGTTGAGGAAACAATGAAAAATTCAAAGTAGGAAAAAGAGATATGCCGATAACTGAAGAAATGATTTGGAATTTCAAGTAGGAGATAATGTTTTCTTGAAGGTATCTCCATGGGAGGGTGTTATACGTATTGTTAAGAAGGAAAAATTTAGTCCCAGGTACATCAGACCTTTTAAAATTCTAGATTAAATTGGAGTTGTAGCTTACCATTTGGAAATGCCTCCAAATCTCTCCAAAGTTCATGACGTGTTCCAAGTATCACTGTTGAGAAAATACATGCCTGAACCAACGCATGTACTCACCTATGATGAAATAGAACTGGAACCCGATGTGTCTTATTATGAAGATCCTGTCAAGATTCTTGATACCAAAAAACAAGTGTTGAGAAACCAGATGACTTGTCTGGTGAAAGTTCTATGAAGAAATCATAAGATGGAAGAGGCAATGTGGGAACCCAAGGAATCTATGATGAAGAACCACCAGAATCTTTTTATACAGTAATATTATAGAAACTTTGAGGACAAAATTATTTAAAGGAGGGAAGAATGTAACACCCCAAGCTTCCACGATATGTTTATATTTGAATAATACAATAGCTTTCACTGTATACAAATTCGAGTTCTAACATACCACGACCAACCAAACTAGCCATTATGAATAGTAATGACCACTTTTTGAAATTTAATAAATTTTATTTTTCAAAATGGACTTCATTTTTGGATTCATAATATCAAAATTATCTTAGAGTGATTTTTTTGGTATTTTTCTGAAAACTTTCAATTTTTGATGAATAGTGAAAAACACTACGTTATTGTTTAAAACCGACTTTTTATTTAAATAATTAATTATTTCATTTAAATTTATTTTAGGTAAAAATAGATAAATAATACCTATATATGTTCAATGTAATTCATTAGAGTCATTTTATAATAATATTAGATATATAAAATTTTATTGAACTTTTTACCGTCTTTTACCCACCTTCTAGGCGCATTTGCAAATTTGCATAAAAACGTAATTTTACCGCTTCTGTGAATTGAATTTTCAAAATATGAGAGACATGGTTGATATCAGTAAGTAAAATGTGGTTCAATAAGATGAAAATAATTTTTGGTGAATAGTAACTTTTGACTTTTATTTACCACAGTTAAAAGTAAATAGGGTAATTAAAGGTAAAAATGATATTATTATTACCCGAACACATGTCCTAATTCTATTGGATAAGTTTATTTAGACCAAAATAAACCTTAGTAATAAAATATGATCCTTTTGGTCCACTTGGATTAGATTAATACATTCATTATTATTTTATTTAAAGAAGAGTTAAAAGTATTAAATTTAAATTTTCATAACAAATTTTTTTTAATATAGAGTTAAACATAAGATAAATTCGACTATAAATATTAATTATAAAGATAAAAATATTTCCTACATAATGGTATTTTATTTATAAATTTTAGACATTAAATAATTAAATTTATTTATGACACAATGATTATGCAGTAATTACCTTATTAATGAAAGATTAAAATAATTAATATTATAAATATCCAAATAAATGTAAATTGATACTTTTGATGAATTACACGAAATTTATAGGTTAATATGACATTTTAGGGTTGATTAAATGATTTTTTTAAGTAATCAAGTTGTTAGGACTTTAACAAAAATCAAATACTAAATAGTGTCAAAATTGACATAAATGAGTTTTTAAAACAAATACTATATTATTAAATGATATAATAGTCCTAAAAATATAAGGTTTAGAAAAAGGACTTATCTAATAATATATATGTCATTAATTAACTACTTGGTGTTCTATTGGCATTTTATAGTAAGTTTATTAACCATATAATATAAAATACAAGAGACATGGTAAATGTTAAACTATTTAACCAAGAGTTAAATCTAAATGATAATGTTAATATGGTAACCTAAACCAGTCTAAAACCTATTGGTTGAGAGGTTCTATACCCATTCACACATTATCCTTTAAATAAATCTTTTTGTATCCATTATAAACCGAATATGATTGTATAATAAAATAATATTTCAAGGTTTTCCTAAAGTGACCCTTACCTCTCTTATAAAAGGGTACTTACCATTCTCCTAATTTTACACCTCCAAAGACATTTGGCTTGGCCAAACCCTACTCAAATATCCTCCCAACTACCCTAACTTAGACCTAGATGACTTAATTTGATCATAAATCCAACCTAAGGAGCCGTTTTGATCAACTCAAAAGGAAACACCTGAAGAAGAGGTAATAATTTCACCACCTCTTTCAAAGTTCTTTTCTTCTTCCACTTCCTCTTTATTTGTTTTTTCCATACCAAAATAATAAATCAGTACCTTATACATACTGAGATGTTATTATAAATATGGTACAACCATATTCATTATTATATCCATCCTATGAATCAAAAAGTCACCATACGTGCGTACGTACGACTTACCGTCTCCACGTCGTGGGGTAGTTTGTTATTCAACACTTAATTATTTTGGATGGGTATAATAATGAGTATAACTGATGTAAATAATAAATATAACATGTTAATGATTCTTTATATATGATATATCATACAATTACATACAATTTCACCATCAATAGAATGATATTGTCGTTCATGTGTACGTATGGATTACTGTCTCCACGAACACGATGAGATTCATTCCCCATCATAATCATTAAAGAATAAATTTCATTTTATGATAAAAAAAATAATTTTTAAGAACATAATATCACCCTGAATATGAATCAAATACATCTTATCCATAAAAAAATGACTTACATAACAAAACATATAAAGGAAAACGAATCAGTTAACACCTGAAATGATGATACTACTGAAATATTATTAACAAATCAATATTAGAAGATCATATATGATATCATATCTATGTATGTGGTTCTTTTATAATTTAATAAATATTATTTAACTATTATACAGGAGGTCAACTTACCCTCGACTAAGGAAAAATACAAGGTAAGGGTTAATTCTACAATCTCTTCATTATCCGAGGTTGTTTATACGTGAGTATCTACTGTGACCTCTTTATCATCCACATCCGTGTTTCTTAAAAATATATTTCAATTTTTTTTAATCTTTACTAAAATATGGGTTAATGTAATTTATACCTTTTTTTTTATTTTTATAAAATGTTTATAAAGTAATCTTTTTGTCGTTTTCCAAATAAGGTACTTTATGGCCTTTTCGACAAAATTAAAGAAAGAATGTTTTTTTAACTTATATGGCAGGTGCAGATATTTTCTGCCATTATAACACCTTCTAATCTTCCCTTACAAGATTATAAGAAAATTTTCAAAATAAAATTTTTCTTTTATAATTATGTGACTTTTAAATGATTTCAAAATAGAAAGAGATATTTCTTTAAAATAGTTTTGATTTCAACTATGTCAACATCCTTTGATGGATTTTAAACTTTCTTGAAGTTGATTTATTATGATACAATATTACATATTTTATTAAAGGTTTTGTGATATGTTTTACTGTGGATGTTTTATTTTTACACCATTCATGGTTTATGGTTAAAGTATTAAAAATTCATATGCTAGTTTTAATACGAATGTTTATGTTATGTTTCAATATTTTCATTTTAGGAATACATTAGACTTAGTAAGTGATGGGTGGAGCCCAATATAGCTCCTCAATGCATCGATAGGTCTCATGATACAGAATAGTGTTTTGGCACAAGACCTTGACAAAATATTATTTTTAGTCTTGGCACGAGGCCTTGACTATGTGGTTATGAATTCTGGAATTACGCATTCCATCATTATAAAATTAGTGATTGATATTACATGTGATTATTCTACTAGTAGAATATCCATGTGAATAAGTAAATGAAATTATTTTGATTTATATTTTCCATATTATGATGAAGTTTAAATTTTAAAAGGTTTTTGTTTTAGTCTTATACATTGACTCAAATTTTTATTCTTTTTTATGAAAGTTTTTTCTCTATTGTTATCCTTACTGAGAATCTGAGCTCACCCCATTTTATGTTTTATTTTTACCAAGATGCAATGAAGTATATTATGATTAACCTGAAGGAATAGGATAATGGATATAAGAGTGTTCAAAGGAGACATAATTTTGTTTTTTTATTTCATGATGTAATGTAAAACTTATGTATGTATCTAGTACTTCCAAGGCTACTAAACTGATCAGTCTTTCAGGACATGATTCCTTGTATCATGCCAATGTTATGTAATAATGCACCGACTATGATAAACTAGGGTCTAGGCATTACAATAAATGACTTATATCATAAAAGAATTTTTTTTAATTTAATACAACATAACCAAAATTAATGATTATTAAAAATCCAAACAAATAACTAGAAAATCCAAATAACACATTATAAACCAAAATTACATGTATAAATTACTATTTAATGAATGAAAATTAAATTTTATACTCTTTTTATCACCCATGATTTTCTGTATAATGCTACTTAATAATAGATTTAGGGTGAGTATAATGCAACCTTTAGGGGGGGAGGTCTGCATTGTCACTGAGGAGGGGATCCGAGTCAGAGAGAGGGAGGTAAGGGGGGGGGGGGGTCCACATCACTACCAAGTAGGGGAACCAAGATGAGGAGAGATAGGTAAGAGGGGGGGGGGGGGGGGTCCTCATCACTAGTGAGAAGGGGAACCATGATTCGGGAGAGAGAGGTCGGAGGGGGGGGGGGGGGGTCATGGGGGTCAGGGTTTGAGGGGGGTGTCGTGCGCGTCGGGGTCTCCAATGAGAAGGAAGGAGGTAGGTTAGAGGGGTGGTGGGAATGAGGGTCATGGGGTTAGGGTCACCTCCAAGGAAAGGAGAGGAGGAGGTTAGGAGTGGAAATAGGTTGGGGTCATGCAGATAGAGCGAGGGAGGGAAAGAATTACGGTTTTTTAAAACATTTAGTGATGGTTTAATTAAAACCGCCGCTAATTGTTAAAATAATAAAAATATAGTGGTGGTTTGATCAAACCGCCACTATATTATATTTTTTTTAACTGGATTTAATTCGTTTTGGTTACTAGAACCACCACTAAGTAGTGTTTTTTGTAGTGAATGACACTCCCATTCCTTTTCTGTAGTCATCATTCACGCCCTCCTCTTAGATTCAAAGAACCCAAAATAATTTCTGAGAAAAAATCTCCTATATAGGCTATTTTTCATCGAGAGAGACTGCGAAGATGGGAATGTACTAATGTACATACCCATAAACTTTAATGGTACCAATTACGAACCCAATTTGGTTGCTCGTAAGTGCCTCTCAATAATGTGGAAGTCCACCTCAAACCAAAAGTTTGGATGGGTTCCCAAATGGGACTTCTGATCAGGAGGAAACTATGAAATAGATTGGGGATAGCTCTTCGGGGTATAATACATTGCTTCTGAATTCACTAAAGAGCTAAAGAAAAATGGGATGTATAAGGCTGTCTAGATATCACAGATATTTTCCTACTGTAACAAGAGTCTGAGGAAGAACTTGTTTAGTCATTGGAATCTAGACATGAACACTTTTCACCTCATGCATGGTGAAGTGGGTGTCAGCCTTTCAGATGTTGAATAGATATGAGGTGTACCCATATTGGTTAAGATGTATGATGAGTTTTCTCCCTGCGGTATACCCAGTATGACATATTGAGGAATCCTCTATTCACCCTATAATTGATCAGGTTAGCCGAAACGACCCTCCAGAAGGAGACACTTCTTGGAGAAGATATCCCATTCAAAGTGTGGGAAGGATTATTCATCAAGAAGTCCTGCTGTAAGATAGAATATAATAATCCAAAGACATATCATTTGAAGGACCCCCATAGTGTGGTGGGTGCTTAATGGCCTATGGTTGAAGAAGGTAAATTTAAAGAATGGGGATGGGAAGTTGTACCCGGTGTTGACTGGTCTATCCAACTGGTCAGTTTCCTCACCATGTACATGAGTGGGTACTTACTTACAATGATGTAAAAAAGGAAAATATTAGTGTTTACACTTTTATGATGGTGACCTCCATAGCAGGGGAAGTATATTGAGCTAGTCATTCCTATGATGGCCAAAATTTATCACCTTCTTCACCATGTTTACAAGGGGAAAACCCCTTATCGGATCTCAGGACCCTTTTGAGTATTATGGGGTTGGATGAGGGATCATCTAGGAGGATATTAATATCTTAATATCTAGGTCATCCCCAACATTCTATTAAAACCATATATACAGAGTATCAGTGGGGTAAGACCTGTTACACTGAAGGATCAGAATGTCAGGGCATATATAAGCCATTATGACTGTTTCTCCTTCATAATCTATAGGCCGGTGCTGACTAGTGACCTAGTTGATATTGGTGAGGTCAGTCTTGAGGCCCAAACCTATATAATGTCACTTCGTGAGGGTGTCCTTTCCACCCTTATTGACAAGTAACTCCTCTACGAACAGTATGAATCCTACCAGTTTAGCTGTCAATTCCTATGTGTCTAGTTGATATGTACTTTCTCTATTTATTTCCAATCCAAGGAGAATCCAATGGAAGCTCACTAATTTTGGATAATGTTCACCAGGAAGCAGGATCAGACTGAGATAAACCTTCCTCCCCATGATGTAATATTTGGTTTAACTCATAACTATGATGAGGTTTGGATATATCCTAATGGGAAATTATCCATATTGGTAATTGAGGCTTCCCAATCACCACTATCTGTTGAATAAAATCCTAGTACTAAAAAACTGGTTTCTAAAAGGATAACAACCTTAGAAGCACCTCATAAGAAAATAAGGCATTTTCCATTTTTGATTGGAGTGCCAACCGATGCGATTGTAGTGAGTGTAGTACCCGATGGTGAAGTCGCATCGGAGTTATCATTTCCTATCGCATATTGATAGTGGGTAGATTAGAGAAAAATAAACTTATAGGCTGAGCTCTAGGGTATCCTATGCTAATCAGAGTTAACTTTGGAGGGTTTGATCATGTCACCGCCCCTCTGGGTATCACTTTAAAAGACCGACCAAAGGAGGTCAGGGTCTTCTTCTGAGACCTTGAAATAATGATGGAAAGAATTAAGGTTTGGGTTTGATATTTTCCTATGGTCCACCAAATGGTGTTTTAGGTAATGTTATAAATGGATGAAGATGAACATGACTATACCATTGTAAAGGAAGCAGTAAGGCTGAGCTCACTGATATGTCTAAAGGGTTGTGGTTCCATCATAACTGTACTGATGTCCTTTGTTTTTTTTGTTGATACAGTGGGAGGTTACTGAAGATCATCCAGTCTTGCCATCCCCTGAATATTATACCCATAGTAAAAATTTTGGAAAGGAATTTGGCAGTGATCGGGGGACCAATGATGAGGGGTCCCTGGGTCAAAAAACGTGAATGAGGGTGGAAATTAATGATTTTAGATAAATGAATTTGGATTCAACATCTTCTAAAGAGACTTTACTAGAATGTATGAGGAAAAGGAATTGATCTGAATTTTCAGAGTCCTATCCTATAGAGTCCTCAAGTAAGTGTGCCATTTCACTCTTCTCTCATCTCGTATTACTATGGAAACATATCCCGATCTGTCAAAAAATGTGCAAGTTCTACCAGAATCACATAGAAGAGCATGTATCCACTTTTGAGGATGTGGGAATTTTGTTATGGTAGTGGAACCTTCTCTTCCAGGATTGGCCCATCAAGAAGCAAAGATAGTTTTAGTGCCAACTCATTCACACCTGTTTCCTGTTGTAGATGTCTTGATGGTCACACCACTTGATCCGACATGGGTGGATGCGCTTTTGTAGGATACTGAAAAAGGTAGTATAATGAACCATGCTTAAAATACATGGATATTAAACCATCTTAGATAAATATTCACCACATTACAATAGTACATTCCTGAGGACTATAATAGTTTAGTGTATTTGGAAACTTGGAAAACATTATTCTAACTTGGTGAAATATCTTCATTGTTTCCCACAAAGATCTTACCCTTTAGTACTCCTACTTAAAACTTTTATTTATAAACTAGGGAAAGGAAAAATAACAAAGGGGTGAGGTTTAATGCTCATTAAGGGTAAATAAAAGAAATGTGTAATCATAGTATGAACATAAAGGTATGATAACATGAATATAACATTTGAAGATCATACCTTGCATATCAGAGATCATAATCATAAGACATGGCATAAAGATTGGCATTTCATAAGATATAAATCGTAAGATAATCATGAATATTACCCATGTGATCATATCATAGGAATAATACATAGACTTTTGGCATACAAATAATAATATAAAAAATCCCCTACAAGTCAACAGTTATTTCCAAAACTTATGATAAAAATTCACAGGTGCTAAACCTACTGGGCGACACACACCACTATTCCCAATGACAGTACTTTCCTTATAAGGGATTGGGTTTCCCCATATTCCCATAGTGGATCAGGTTTACCTATCTTCCCATAGTGGATCTGGACACACCTATTTTCCATTTTGGATCAAGACACTCTTGTTGCCCATTATGGATCAAGCCTATTGACTTTTTTACCAACATTATCTCATGAGATATACATCTTTACCCAATGCATTTGAGGGAGATATATGTTACACCCTTTATGTAAGCTATAAAGGGCTCAACCAGTGCTATTTGGGTCACCCCATTATAAAAGCTATAACGGGATTACCCAGTACTATCTGGGACACCCCATCGTATAAGCTATAATAGGCTTACCCGATGCTATTTGGGCTACCCCATTGTATAAGCCATATCCATGAACCACAACATGAATAAAGTACAAAGATATTTCATATCATCATAAAAACACATTAAAACTATTATGATTTCATAACTTTATTAATCCATGGAAAATAAATGGGTTTCATGTAAATCTCTTTGAAATGTGATTAGATCATGGAAAAGAAATGGGTTTCATAACAATCTCTTGAAACATGTTTTTCCCATAGAAAATAAAGAGGTTCCATAAAAATTATGCTATCAAAACATAAACCATTTAGAGAAATAATATAAATGGTATCCTTGGATCATATTCACAGTAAAGAATAAATTATATCAAAAGGTTCCATCTTATATGGAGAAGGATTTTGAAAGATCACTTGGAATATAACTTTTCTTTGAAAATCACCTTTTAAAACATATAATATTTTTGAAATAATTTTTATTTTAAAATATATTTGAAAACTTATAAAGTAAGATTTTAAAACCATAAAACATTTTTGAAATCCTTTTCCTTGAAAATGAATTTAAAATATCATTTTAAAAACATTTTTGATTTTTTTTTGAATATGTGGTTTTTGAATAAATCAGATTTTCGATCGAAAAGAGAAATAAGGTTATATTTTCTTAAAAATATTTTCTTAATTATCCTAAGTAAAAAATATTGGAAAAATGTTACTAATACATGAAAATATCATGAATAACCAAAAGAGAATAAAATATATTAGTGTCCTTGAGATAGGAGTCATAAGATCTCATCAATGTAAGCATAATCATAAACAATCTCGATAAACAATGATATTGTTACAATAAAATCTTAAAATTTGGTAATTTTAATCATAATACCCGTTTAATAGAATTAAATTACATTAAGCTTAAAATATAATGAAGATAAGTATATCTATGATATAAAAATTCCAATGGTAATATATACACCTCATAAAATAATATAGGTTCATAAAAAAACATATGTATCATGAAATGAATATGTAAATAAACATAAAATTAAGTATAATAATAATATTATACATTCATGGGTAGTATATAAATCAAACAAAATAAACAAGTTGTGAATATGGAATAAGTCTTGGAGAAATAAAAGTGAGACTATAAATCCCCTTACTACATGAGTTACATTAGAATCGTTATCACCATGAAATAATAACTTAAATTGAAATGTTAAATATCATTAAATAATGTTAATTCATGATATAACATGTCTTATTTAATTATATACACCACATAAAATAAACGAGTGTGGAATATGGCATGTATCTCAAGGATGTGAAAAGTGAGATGAGAAAACTATTACCTTAAGTCTTGAATTTTCTTAGAACACATTCAAACCTCATGTATAATAAATATAATTTTATTATAAATCTAACATAGAAAAATATTATTATATATAATACCATATATTATTCACTTATGATTTTATATTACCCATTTATTAACAATTCCATGTTAAAGTAATGTTTCATGTAATAATTGCTTTGTTTATCATACATGTTTTGACTTGTTATTCTTGATCAACTTACTTAGATTATGATTTAATTATTTAAAGAATGTAAAATATGATTTATATATCATATATATTCATTATATAAATATTTATAATAATATATAAAATATATAATTATGAAATGGAATAAACCATTCATGGATACGGTAGGCCATACACATGCATGAATGTTGTTTCTGTTTTCTTTTCGTATTAAAAGGAATAAAGTAAATGACATACATACATATATATATATATATATATTATAATTCCAATAGAATTATTATATCAAATATATAATATAATTTTACTAAACCCATCCTTAATACATTCCATGTAAAGTGTGAATGAATCACATCACTTTGAGGAGGCGATAGTCCACAAGTCCACAAACGAAGTTATCATATATACAAAAAATGGAAACCATGAAGGTATGTGTTATATAATAATCAAATAAGCATAAATAAATCAAAAATATTATATATATCATATAAAAATAGTGTATCTATCATAATTCCCAACCACGATAGGTGGTAAAGGAAAAACGAACAACATCATTTTGTGAGGCGGTAGTTTTCCGTACAAATGAATGATAAGTTTGTTACCAATTTGATGGAAGTGTGTGTATGTGTAGGTTGAAACCTTAGAATAAAAATATCTCAGTATATTAGGGATACTTATGTTATAATATAATCATTAAATAATAATATTTGATGGGTTGGAGAATGAAAATAAAACAAAAGAGCTTGTGGAAGGATGTTACCTCTTCTTTGGGTAAATATTATTGGTTTGCACCCAAAGTATTAATTGGATGGATTTATGTAAAAATGGTGTATTATAGGATGAATTTATAGAGGTTTTTAGGAGTTTTTTTTTCAGGGGTTGGCGGAGCCAAAAGTGATTGAGATGTGTGAAGAGAGGGGTAGGAGAGGAGGCCTTTTAAAAGTGGGGAATATGACACATTAGGTATTCTTGAAAATAATTATGTGCTCCCCACATTTTACTTTTCCAAAAAGTGTTAAAAATAGATAATTATAGATAATTATTGGTTTAATGGTCGAAATATTTCTATCCAATAACTTTTAGACAAGTTTATGGTTATTTTTACACATTATTTTCTAACTTTAGTCATTAATTAAGCTTGTTTTTACCTTAATCATTGTAATTAATTTTAATTACCTTAACTAATATTTTTGGTAAACAAATAAGTTTAAATTATTATATATTATAATTTTTTATAATTAAAAATATTTAATCCATTTTTACAAATTATAATAATAGAATTGGAAGAAATTAAATTAAAATTAACCCCACAGACAGGACAAGACAATGAGTTTTTTAAGAAAAAATGTTTAAAAGTTTGAAATGTTTATATATCCAATTTAAATATGAGATTGGTTAAAATGAACCAAATTGGATTAATTTATTTAAAATTTGCATCGTCCCGGTTCCGGAAGCTACCCAGAGGCACCCCGTAACCGGTTGGTCACATGACCTCACACGCATTTCCCCAAACGCCAGAGGCTGCCAACTAGCAACAAGGGCCTTGGGTGTGATAGTGGGGAAACTATGCCCTCATTGGAAGAGTACATAGCAGAAGAAAAAAAAAAGACAACATCAAAAACCGTAACCATCCATACAAGAGTAAACGATAAACAACAGAAGACTAACAGTAAACAATTGGAGCACACACACACATATATATGAAATGATGAATGATACATATGTCTAGGAAATCATCCAAGCTAGTCACAATGATGAATACAATACTAAACCAAAGTGAAAAAGAAAATAGGTAAACTCCTCAGCATCTCAATCCATAGATTGGTCCCATGCTCTCCAACTCCATAGCAAGTCAAGTACCTGAAGTAGAAGGGCGCTTTACCTTATCTATAACTGCAAGAATATAATCTGTATGGGCCCAAAATCATGGCCCAAACAGGGTGTGAGACAAGGTACTAGTAGTCAACCACCCAAATATCTGTGCCTAACAGTTAGTGAATACATAGCAAGTAAAAGTACAGGAAATAGTAAACAAGAAAGCACACAACAGCTACAATCCACAGTGTCTAGCATATAATATACCAAAGTAACATCCAAATAACAAGTAAAACAACAGGTAACTTCCCAGGGTAGTTCTCACAGCCTAACCCCTTATGTTTCAACCTAAAAGTACTAGAAACCCTCTAGGAAGAACACACAGTCTCACCCCTTTGGTTAAGCTAAAGAATAGACTCTCTGAGGAAGCACTCACCGTCAATTCCCCCCATAGTTTTGTATCGTACTAAAGGCTATCTGGGGAAGCACTCAACGTTTCATTCTCCCTGTGGCCCACGTCAAGGAACTACAGACTCTCTGAGGAAGAAATCATCGTCAATTCCACCTTTGGTCTCGTATTGAATTAATAAGACACTCTGGAGAAGCCCTTACGTCCATTCTCCCTATAGTCCACTACACTAGGTTCTCACAGCCCTGTGTAAAACAAACATGAATAGCGCACGTATCTCCCCAAGTAAAACTCAAGAACTACTTGGATATCATTATAAGGCACAACAACATAATAGTACAATAGTTCCACTATCCTACTACTAGGCATGGCAACTGGAAAAATGCTTAACCGAAAAAACATGCAAGGAAAATCACATGAGCATAGTAAAAATTACCCTATTCACAAGCATTGACCTCTACTCAAGTAATCAAGCAAAGCAGGAAAACAACAGGGGAAAAATAGGAAACACACAATACCCCGTTCAAGGGAATTGGTGGAATTGCACAAAATATTCAAAGACTTCCTACAGAAAGGCACAAACCACCTACCTCGATGCTAGGAGATCGATATACGTGAACCAAAATGATTGATTCTCCTTATAACGTCGAAGATCTGAGAAAACATCCAAAATGATCAAGCCACGATATCTTGAGAAAGAGGGAAAATCATGGAACGAGGCTAAAGAAGAAGAGAGAGCTTACCGAGGCGATCCCAACACAATTTATGGTGGCTGAAATGGAGATCAGACGGAAGCTCGGGGGATCGGAGAAGGATCACGGCCGTATGTGAGTCTTGGCCAAAAGAGACCTATAAGAAGGTCATTCTGGCGATTAGACATGACCCCGGTGCGTTTAGTGAAAAAAAGAAAGTACACAACATGTACTTATAGGGTACACGACGTGTACTAGGCAATTCCGTACTCCACTTTAAGCGGCCTCCACATCACCCCTACACACTGTGTGTGTATCCCGGACACAGCCAGCACACGGCCTGCACGGCTTCAAAATATATGGTGTGTACTCATAAAGTACACGACGTGTATTTTGAAATTTTCCAAAATTTCCCTTTTTTCTCAAAAACAACCAGAAAAGAAAATACATACCTGAAACGAAGATCTGGGTTCTTACAAACTTCTCCCCTTAAAGAAATTCATCCCTGAATTTCCCTAATGAGGCGTAGAAGAAGAAACCCCAAACAGCTCCGACCACTGAGATCGTACATCGGCCTCCCTCTCCCAGGTCTCGTCCTATACTCGCCCGTGATGCCATAGCACCCGTATTAGAGGAACAGACCGCCCACATAGAACCTTCGTACTGCGATCAACAATCCAGATAGGATGCTTTTCAAACGATGCATCCGCTTCGAGCTCAACCCCCTCGGGCTGAAAGACATGAGACGGGTCTGAAAAGTAACATTGGAGCTAAGAGACGTGGAAGACGTCGTGCATGGCTCGATACCTCTAAGGTAACTAAAACTGATAGGAAATCGGCCCAACTCTCTCCAATACCTCAAACGGCTCGACATACCACGGTGAAGGATTACCCTGTATCTGAATCCTCTTGTGTCCCAACCTCAGTGTGACATGCAGGAAAACCTGATCCCTGACCTCGAACTCTAGAGGTCGCCTCCGCTGATCAGCATAAGACTTCTGTCGAGACTGTGCTATATTCATCCTCTTCTGAATCAACTCTATCTTCTCTAAGGTCTCCTGAACAAGATGAGGTCCCAGTAAAGCTACCTCTCCTGCCTCCGACCAGCATAAAGGTGATCAGTATGGCCTACCGTACAAATACTTGTAAGGTGCCATCTGAATAGTCACCTGAAAAATGTTGTTGTAGGTGAACTCCACAAGAGGTATATGCTTCTCCCAAGAACCTCCAAATTCTAGAATGCAAGCTCAGAGAATATCCTCAAGCACCTGGATCGTACGCTCGGACTGGCCATCTGTCTGGGGATGGTATGCCGTACTCAAAAGTACATGTATACCCAAATCCCTCTGAAGCCCCTGCCAGAACTGAGAAGTAAATCGCACATCCCTGTATGAAAAAATGGAGTGTGGAACTCCATGCAGATGTACAATATCTCGGATGTATAGTCATCCCATATCATCAACCCTAAAGGTCTCCTTGATCGGTAAGAAATGAGAAACCTTCGTAATCCTTTTGACGACAACCCAAACAACATCGTTCCCTCGAGGCGACCTTGACAATCCGGTCATGAAGTCCATCACGACATCGTTCCACTTACACTCCGGAATGGGTAACTATTGTAAAAGGCTTGTTGGTCGCTGATGCTCCGCCTTCACCTGCTGACAAGTAGAAAACCTCAAGACGAAACCAGCAACATCTCTCTTCATACCTAGCCACCAGTACTGTCGATGAAGATCCTGATACATCTTGGTGATGCCAGGATGAACTGCCCAAACCGAGGAATGAAAATCCCACATCAGCTCCTCGTGTATGTCTGCTGGCACCCATACGTGTCCCTAGAAATGTAAGATCTCATCCTCACCCACTGTCTATCTAGGAAGAGGGTCCTATCCTGACACACTCTCCTATAGGACTAAGCCTTATGAGTCTGATAGCTGCCTCATCTGTACCCGATTAAGAAGTGTAGAGGTAACAGCTATAGAAGATAGGTAAGTCTGTCCCTGTCTATCGTGCACCTCCAGATGCATCTCAGATAATAGATCCATAAGCTTCCACTCACTGTTGGCCTCCCGAACTACCTAAATCCGAGTTCTCCTACTCAACGCATCTGCCACTACGTTGCCCTTTTCGGGCGTATAGGCAAGCTTGAAATAAAAAAACTGAAGATACTCGACCCACCTGTGCTGTCTCAGATTCAGATCATGCTGAGTGAAGATGTACTTGAGACTCTTGTGGTTAGTGAAAATCACAAAGTGCTCTCCCAGAAGGTAATGTCTCCAACAACATAAGGCATGAACAAGAGCTTCCAACTCCAGATCGTGCGTCGGGTATTTCCTCTCATGTGGCCTCAGCTACCGAGACCCGTACGCAATGAATCCATCTCCCAGCATAATCACAATGCCCAGACCGATACCTGAAGCATCACAATAAATAGTATATCTCTTTCCTGGATTTGGAAAGATTAGTATTGGTGCTGACGTAAACCTTCCTTTCAGATCCTGAAAGGCTGACTCACAATAATCTGACCATAAGAACTTCACCCCCTTCTTGGTCAGACCTATCAATGGTGCTACTAGGCGTGAAAAGTCCTGAATAAAGCATCTGTAGTATCCAACCATCCCTAGGAAACTTCGTAGCTCAAAAATATTCTTCGGCTTCTCCCAGGAAACTACATCTCTCACTTTCTCTGGGACCACAGATACTCCTGCCTCTGAGATGACATGACCCAAGAAGTGAATCTGATCCATCCAAAAGTGGGACTTCGAGAGTTTAGCATAAATTCGATGCTCTCTCAATGTACTCAGAATGATCTCAAGATGGGTAACATGGTCATGTTGAGTGTGAGAGTACACCAAGATATCGTCCACGAAGACCACGATGAAGGAATCCAAGTAAGGATGGAACACTTGGTTCATCAGTGCCATGAAAGCTGCTGGCGCATTCGTGAGACTGAACGGTATAACCATATACTCGTAGAGACCATACCTACCCCTGAAGGCTGTCAGAGGTATATCTGATGGTCTAACGCACAAATGATGATAATCGGACCTCAAATCGATCTTTGAGAACACCTGGGATCCTCAAAGATGATAGAAAAGATCATCAATCCTTGGAAAGGGATATCAGTTCTTTACCATCAACTGGTTCAACTTCCGATAATCCACACAGAGCCTAAGGGCACTGTCTGCCTTCTTCGCAAACAGGATAGGAGAACCCCAAGGAGAAGTACTGGTTCAGATGAAACCCTTTGCTTGCAACTCCTCCAACTTCTTCTTGAGCTCCTTCAACTTAGGTGTAGTCATATTATAGGGAGGAATGGACACCGGTGCTGCTCCTGGCATGAACTAAATAGAGAAGTCTACCTCACGCTCTAAAGGCAAACCTGAAAAATCCTTTGTAAATACATCTCTGAAACGATCCACCACTAGGGGAAAGTCCAACTCTGAAGTCCCCCGATCATCCAGATAAAGACTAGAAATCTGGGCCGTAACCCTTCCTATCCCATGATGCTCGAGTCCTTCTCGACTCGCCCGAACATCCCATTCACTTCTATGAAGAAAATATTCACCCTCAGGTGAAATGAAACTCACCCTGCAGCGATAATAGTTGACGACTTCCTGGAAGGGAACTAACCAGTCCATCCTGAGAATAACATCATAACCTGTTATCTCTAGGACATAGAGATCCCATAAGAAAGGATATCTTGCAACCTCGAGAGAGCACTCTCTACATTGACGTACACTAGATGTACTCGTCCCCAAAGGTGTGTCTAGTGTCAATAAGTCAGCAGAAGAAAAGATATAGAGCCCAAGGCTCTCCACAACAGCAACAGAGATAAAGCTATGCATAGCACCAATATCAAAAAGAGCTGAAGATAAAACTGAGGCTACTAAAATTGTACCTCGAACTATAGAAGGTCCAGGATCCTGCTCCTGATAGGTCTAGTCCACCGCAAAAGTCTGGCCCGCCCCGCAGCCCTGTGACCCTACCTAACCACTTTGAGCTGATCCTCCCTTACAATGCTGAAAGACTGGTGACTGAATGCCACGACCTCAACCTCCACCTCAGCCCGAATGGCCAGAAGAACTCCAGTTCCACAACTGGTGAGAAAATGGAGGTGATTATCCTGAACGAGGATTCATGGAGGAACCCTCGTTAATAGCTACTGGTGAGAAAACCTAGAAGAATGCTGAAGGTGACCCATCTTACCACAAGATCGGCACTCCACTGGGTCTCTCTGGCACTGTGGCCTCGTGTGCCCTGCCCTTCCACACTGTTAGCATACTACCTGGATACCTGAAGATGTATCTCGCCTCCTCGGATCACCACGCG
Organism: Viscum album; assembly: GCA_963277665.1. NCBI lineage: Eukaryota > Viridiplantae > Streptophyta > Magnoliopsida > Santalales > Viscaceae > Viscum > Viscum album. The sequence continues at coordinate 241,769,200 of OY728140.1, read as the reverse complement.
TAGACTCCCTATGGCGCTTCTTGCTGTCAACTGGAGGAATACTAGTTCTGGAAGTAGAAGCGCCCTGGCTCGCAGCTCTGGAGTCTCTCAGATTGCGCTCCGCAATCAGTTCCTGGTTGACGATGGAAGTGATGGAAGTCAACTGTAAGACATTCACCTGTGAGAGGATATCCCGCCTAAGACCATACTCAAACTTCCTTGCTAAGAACATCCCATATCCACCCCGGAGGGGTTTGAAACGCTGCAGCTCGGTGAAACGAGAGGAATAATCCATAACAGAAAGAGTATCCTGCTCTAGACTCATGAACTCTCGGGCTCGATTGGCCCTCAGGGTCTCCGAGTATAAGTACTCATAAAACACATGATGGAATTCCTCCCAAGCCATAACCTGCTGATGACCCGCCTGTGAGATCACGTCCCAACAACTCTTGGAGGAGTCTCATAGCATATAGGTAGCGATATTTCCCCACCTCTCTGGAGGCATTTCAAGATGCTCAAAGATAGTCAGCATGGCTTCCAGCCATCACTCTACAGCCTGTGGTCCTCCTTCCCCCGATAAAGTAGAAGGATGATGCTGCTGGAAAACCCGCGTCAAGTCTTTCATAGTTGCAGCAGGAGGCGGTGCTCCCTAAAAGGTCTGCATCATCCTCATAAAGCCTTCCCTAAACTGCACATCAGTGCCTGCAACTGGTATGACATCCGGTGCCAAGGCTGGCCCGACAGGAGGATCGGCAGGAAGTCCCTGATCAGCCATATCTGGTGTCTGATCACCATCTGGAAACTGACGTACAACTGGAGGACGTCTTGGAGGCATAACTCTGAAAGATCAAAAGCATACCTTAGATCAGAAATATCAAAGACTGAGAACACAAGAATACAGAATAGGAACAGGAGAGAGAAACTTTCAAGTTTACACAACATGACTACACGGCGTGTATAAACTCTACACAGTGTGTACATAACTCTATTCCCCTACCCAAGTCTCATTGCACGGATAACCCACATGGTCTTCTTAAACTAAGACTACACGACGTGTTCCATATGAACACGACATGTAGTAGAAAAGGTTTCAACGACCCGTGTTATTAGTTACACGGCTGGTTACACCACCGAGACTACACGACGTGTTCTGAACAAACACGGTGTGTACTTGAAGATTTCTCACGACCCGTGTTGTTGGAGACACGGTCGGGTACACGGATGTCCCTTACACGGTGTGTTCCGAACAAACACGGCTTGTATAGGAGGAGATAACACTGTCCCGTGTAGTTCGTGACACGGACGGGTACCTAGAACAAGTCTACATGGCGTGTTCATACAAAACACAGTGTGTATTACACAAGCTTACCTGACCCGTGTTGTTAGTGACACGACCGGGTACACAACTCACTGCTACACGGCGTGTACCTACCGTACATGACGTGTCCCTAGAGATTTTTCACAACCCGTGTTTCGGGTCACATAGTCAGTGACATGGTTTAAAAACTACACGACATGTATATATAAAGTACACACTGAGTAATATGGGTTTTTCTGGACAGTATCTCTGAAACTGCTCTGAAGCCCAAAAAACACTGAAAAACAAGCATGAAGGTGCCAAATTCTGATCCGTGAGGGCCCATAACACCTCAAGAACCAAAATTTGGCATTGATTTAAACAAGGTACAATACAAACAACCTCTCAATCAAACTGAAGGGATTCTATCAAAGCATCTATCACAACAACATGCGTAATCTACACAACATCTATCACAGCAACATACAATTGCTAATGCACCCTAGATGGCATGGAAAGAATGCATGGCACATGATTTCTAACAAGTGCCTATATGATGCATGATATGGAATAACCTCATCTCATCGGGTTGTGACAGAAATAAAACCACAATATCAACAACAATAACAATACAAAGCATGTGCATCACTCTAGGTGAAATTAGATCAACTGTAACATAGAAAAACCAGAAAACTGTAGTAAGCGAGGTAGATTGGATTTTCCCTGTACACGGGTTAGCTACTCTAGATCATAGATTAATACCAAGTACCGAATCCATCCTATCCCTGGATAAAGGCTCCAAAAAGTAAATCAAGAGAAAAGAAACCCTCTGATACCACTTTGTAATATCCCGGTTCCAGAAGCCACCCAGAGGCACCCCGTAACCAGTTGTTCACATGGCTTCAAGTGCATTTACATAAACTCCAGAGGCTGCCGACTAGCAGTGAGGGCCTTGGGTGTGATAGTGGAGAAACTATGCCCTCATTGGCAGAGTACACAGAGAAAGAAAAACAAATAGACAACAGCAGAAACCGTAACCATCCATACAAGAGTTAACGATAAACAACATAAGACTAATAGTAAACAACTGGAGCACACACACACACATATATAAAATTATGCATGATACATATGTCTAGGAAATCAGCCAAACAAGTCACAATGCTGAATACAATACTAAACCAAAGTGCAAAAGAAAATAGGTAAACTTCTCAGTATCGCAAGCCATAGCTTGGTCCCATGCTCTCCAGCTCCACAGCAAGTCAAGTACTTGAAGTAGAAGGGCGCTTTTCCTTATCTATAACTACAACAATATAATCTGTTTGGGCCCAAAAGCATGGCCCAAACAGGGTGTGTGACAAGGTCCCAGTAGGAAACCCCCCAAATATATGTGCCTAACAGTCAGTGAATACATGGCAAGTAAAAGTACAGGAATAAGTAAACAAGAAAGAACACAACAGCTACAATGCACAGTGTCTAGCATATAACGTACCCAAGTAACATCTAAACAACAAGTAAAACAATAGGTAACCCCCTGGGTAGTTCTCATATCCTAACCCCTTATGGTTCAACCTAAAAGTACTAGAAACCCTCTGGGAATCACACACAGTCTCATCCCTCTGGTTCATCTAAAGAATAGACTCTCTTAGGAAGCACTCACCATCAATTCCCCCTATAGTCTCGTATCGTACTAAAGGCTCTCTGGGGAAGCACTCAACGTCTCATTCCCCCTATGGCCCACGTCAAGGAACTACAAACTCTCTGAGGAAGCACTCATCATCAATTCCCCCTTTGGTCTCACATCGAATTAATAAGACACTCTAGAGAAGCCCTTACATCCATTCTTCCTATGGTCCACTACACTAGGTTCTCATAGCCCTGTGTAAAACAAACATGCATAGCATGCGTATCGCCCCAAGTAAACCTAAAGAACTACTTGGCTATAATTCTAAGGCACAACAACATAACAATACAATAGTTCCACTATCCTACTACTAGGCATGACAATTGGCAAAATGCCTAACCGAAAAAACATGCAATGCAAATCATATGAGCACAATAAAAATTACCCTATTCACAAGCCACCTACCTCGATGCTAGGAGATCGATATATGTGAACCAAGATGATTGATTCTCCTTAGAACGTCGAATATCTGAGAAAAAGTCCAAAACACTCAACCCACAATATCTTGAGAAAGAGGGAAAATCATGGAACGAGGCTAAAGCCGAAGAGAGAGCTTACCGAGGCAATCCCAACACAATCGATGGCGGCTGAAACAGAGATCAGATGGAAGCTCAGGGGCTCGGAGAAGGATCATGGCCATATGGGAGCTCTCAGCCGAACGAGACCTAGAATAAGGTCGTTCTGGCGATTAGACGTGACCCCAGTGCGTTTAGTGAAAAAAATAAAGTACACAGCGTGTACTTCTGGGGTACATGGCGTGTACTAGGAAATTCTGTACTCCGTTTAAGCAGCCTCCACATCACCCCTACACACTGTGTGTGTAACCTAGACACGGCCATCACACGGCCTGCGCGGCTTCAAAATACATGGTGTGTACTCATAAAGTACACGACGTGTATTTTGAAAATTTCCAAAATTTCCCTTTTTTCTCAAAAACGACCAGAAAAGAAAAGACATACCTGAAACAAAGATCTGGGTTCTTAAAAAATTTATCTAATTTAAAGTTAAAACCAAATTAAAATATAATTTAACTATATAAATAAATTAGACAAAAAAGCAGTTCAGATCTAAAATTCAGTGTTCTTCACTATTCATCAAAAAATGAAGCTTCTCAAAAAAATACCAAATATTCTCCCAAATTAAATTTTGATATTCTGATTTCAAAAATGAAGTTTATTTTTTCAAATAAAAATTATAAATGTTTCAAAAGGTAAAATCATCTTTTTGAAAAATACATCTTTTTATTCATAAAATTGGATTTATTTCTATCTTATGCCTATAAAATATATTGTATGAGTGTAAAAAAATATTAAATATTTAAAATATAAATTTTATTATAAACATTCATCAAAGTGATTTTTCTTAATTTATTGAGATAAAATGGTGTTTTCACATAGGTAAATAGTTTTCTTATAAAATGAATTTCTTTATTTTCAAATAGTTATAAGTTTCATTTATAAATAATTAATAACCAAAGGGCTCATTTTATATACATGTTTAAATAATACTTTCACAATTTATTTAATATTATTCATAAATTCCATTCCAATAGCTTAGTGGTAAATAAAATAACATCTTAATAATAATATTAATAGTATGTTTTAGTTTGGTATAACACAGCCTTGCGTGTAACACAAGCCATCGAAAGAACTCAACATTGTGTGCAAACCAAGACAAACATAGTGTTGGGTGTACCTAAAGCTAATATAAGTGTTGTGTGTAGTGAAATATTAACTTGGTGTTGCATCAAACTCAATTCAAACTTAGTTCTTTCATATAACACAATCTATATTCAGTGTTGTGAAAAATGAAAAATATAAAAAATATTAAATTAATTCGAAAAAAATATCACAAAGTCTTGAGGTGTTACATTATACCCCCCTTAAAATTAATTTCACCCTATAAATTATTCTTTTTTGTCACAAGTTTAATAATTTAAGGTTACTTTATTAGAAACCCACATCGTAAAAATGAATACTAAAACTTCCTTTAAAAATGGAATGTTAGAACCATAACGACTACCCAAAGTAAATCATAACTAGGTTACCAAATAGGAGAACATAGGTGAAAAGTAAAAACACATACATGGAGGAAAATTATAAATAATAATATATATTGATAAAGATAACTAATCAAAGGAAAGTGAGTTATCCAGATAAATTTAACAGTTAAAAAAAACATAAACTGAAGAAGTGTGAAAGAGGTCATTGATATAAAATAATGATTATAATAGGAATTTTTTAATTTAAAAATAATTTTCCAAAAGTTGAATACTTTTTCATAAGAATATATATATACTTACTTGATTTCATTCCATTCCATATGCACAATATCACCTTTTGGTTGTGCCTTGATAAATTCCCACTACCTCTCTTACTCTAAGAAATGAAGGTGAATTTTTCATTCCCGAAGTACTAATAGATCATGAGGTAGAATGATAAGTCATTCCACATATCTTTTTTTTATCATAAAAAAATGGTTATCATAGGTTATAAAATATACATAAATCCTCATATGTTGAGATAATACTTGAATATCTAAAACCTCATCCAAATTTTAACTTAAACCATTCAAAAAATGGATAAACTTATAACCCTTCCAAAAGATGAAAATACAAAAATTTAGAAATAAGGTCACTAAATCAGATTAATATTGACCCCCCATATATCATAAAGTAGATATTAGCTATTATATCCTGAACATGTGAGTAACTTCATCATGTATTATCTGGAAACATGTTAATAACTTGAATTACCATAAGTATTTTTAGAAAACATGACTACTTACTTATCCCAAAGATTACTAGATATATTCTTAAATCCAAGAAGTTTTAAACTTCATCCATGATAACATAAACCAATTTTTTCAACAAATCCTTAATTGGTTCTAAGGAAATTGATACTATGCAATTTACTTTATTCAAATCAATCATCTCTTTATCCAATATGAACACAATTTTCTCAACATTTTGAACACATTAAGGGTTACCTTCCCTTAATCAAAATATCACCTTAAAATTAAATAACTTTTCTAAGTCTTAATCACCATTAAACAAATCCTTTTAAATCCTTAATGAACAAATTATAATAAAAATGATTTTATATTTCATGATTCATATAACATAATCTTTGAATTCTAAAACATAAAAACTTCATTCACCCCACTTCCTTCTCAAACAATTAACTAAGCTTCACCATATTATTATTTAATAAACCTTTTCTAAAATATAAAATATGAATCCTTTATTAAGGTTACTCAACCTAAATTTAATCATGATTATTACATTTAATTTAAACAATACTATTAGAACATCCCATACCTTTTTCACATGTCGTTTTTGGTCTCCTTATCTTCATCAGTATGACCAGTACTCATACCATCTTCCTAATTATCTTCATGATATTTCCACTTAATAAATCGATTTTCACAATGCCCATACATTCCACATCTGAAAAATTCAATGTCAACTGAGTTCTTTCTAGTTCTTACAAATGAATTAAACTAGGAAGTATAGTGTGAGAAACACTTATCATAATGAAAAACCACATAATCATGAAATATAAAATTACTTATAAGATTTATAAATAATGACACCTACTTCTTTAATCTATGTCACCTTAGGTTTATCCTAGTATATTAATAGTCATATTTTACTTAAATCCTTCAAGATGGTTTGTAAAGAGATTTTGAATTCCCAATGCACATCCCCTAGGAGTGTCAAAACAGGTGTGAATCAAGGCTCATTATCATGCACCAATTTCCAATAGAGTCTATCTCAATATGATGTTTTTAGAGTTATTAACCCTATGCATATCTATTCCAAATCCACATACCCTTGTAGTATCAATACATGGATGTATTTCTAGGAAACCACTCAAACTATCATTTACCAAAATTTTAGTACATTTTCCTAAACATTAACTCATCCTTAGATACATCCCTAGACATATACTTGGAAATATACCTAAGGATATCACTAAGGTTTTCTCATCCAAGTTCCCAAAGGTTGACTAATATTTTCCTTTGATACCAACTATAGTGACCCAGGATTAACATACATGAATATTACATCATTTTAGATGAATATTCAGCACTATAAAAAAGTACATGCTTTAGGACCATAATAGTTTAGTGTCTTTAAAAACACAAAACACATTCTTCTAACTTGGTGAAATATCTTCAATGTTTCTAAGAAATATCTTCCCCTTTAGTAATCTTACTCAAAACCTTTCTTCATAACCTGTGGAAAGAAAACATAATAAAGGGGTGAGATCAAATTATTAGTAAGGGTAAATAAAGGAAATACATAAGCATAACATGAACATAAGGGAATGATAACACGAGCATAACATTTGAATATCACAACCTACATATCAAATATCATAATCACAAGACATGACAGAAATATTTATAGTTCATAATACATGAATCATAAGATAATCAAGAACATAAACCATGTGAGCACATCATAGGCATAATCAATAGACTTGTGGGATACAAATAAGCATATAAAAACATTCCATATAATATAAGGATCATTTTCAAAACTTATTAGGACACTTCATAGGTACCACACCTACTTGGTAGGAAACATCACCATCCCCAGTCGCAGTCCTTCCTTATAAGGGATGAGGTTCCCCATCTTCCTATAGTGGATCGGTTTCCCCCATATTCATATATTGGATCAAGTTCCCCATATTACCATATTTTATCAAGACACAAATGCTTCAAATTTTGGATTAGGACACACCTATTTCCCATTTTGGAGCAAGTCCCTTGCCTTATTTCCAATCATTATCTCATGAGATATAAATCTTTACCCAATGCATTGGAGGGAGATATAGTTCCCACTATTCATGTAAGATATAACATGATTACCCAATGCTATCTAGGCCACCCCATCATATAATATGTAATGTGATTACCTGACACTATCTGGGACACCCCATCGTACAAGCTGTAATAAGCTTACCCAACACTATCTGGGCCAACCCACTCTATAAGCCATATCCATGAACCACAACATGAATAAAGTACGGTGAGATTTCATATCATCATAAAAACACATTAAAATAATTATTATTTCATAACTTGATTAAACCATGTAAAATAAATGGGTTTTATGTCAATATCTTTGAAATGTGATTATCATGTGGAAAATAAATGAGTTTCATAACAATCTCTTGAAACATGTTTTGTCTGTGGAAAAGAAACAGGTTCCATAAACATTATGCTATCAAAACATATACCATTAAAAGAAATAATATGAATGTTATCCTTGTATCATATCCCTAGTAAATCATAAAACATATCAAATGGTGTCATATTATATGGATAAGTATTTTTAAATATCACTTGGAAGTTAACTTGTCTTTGAAAATCACTTTTTAAAACATATAACATTTTTAAAATTATTTTTATTTTAAAATTACATTGAAAAATTGTAAAGGAATATTTGAAAACCATAAAACATTTTTGAAACCCTTAAAATTAAAATATATATTAAAATATCATTTTAAAAACATTTTTAAAACATGGTTTTTGAATAAAACATATTTCTGTCCGAAAATAGGAACATGGTCATATTTTCTCAATTTTTTTTATTAATTATCCTAAGTACCAAAGAGAGGAAAATGGTAATAATAAATGAAAATATAATTAATAACTAGAGGATAATAAAATTCATGATTTTCCTTGAGATATTTATCATAATATTTCATCAATATAAGCATAATCATAAACAATCCCTATAAACGATGAGACCGTTGTAATAAAATCTTACCACTTAGAAACTTTGAATAATAATCCACATGTAAGAGAATGAAATTAAATAAAGTTTAATATATAATAAAACTAAGTATTTTAATGATATAACATGTTAAATGGAAGTATGTACACATTGTAAAAGAATATAGGTTTATAAAAAACACATATCTCAAAAAAGGCAAATTGAGACAAAACTACCTTACCGATTTGGTAACTTTTGAATTGTAAAATCCCATGAAAGATAGATAATTAAATGGATATGTAAAAACCCATAAATTTAAGTATAATAATCACATAATACACTCATGTAAAGTATATACACCATAAAAAATAAACTAGTGGTGAATATGGCATTAGTCTTGTAGAAATAAAAGTGAGACTAGAAATCCCCTTACTGCACGAGTAACTTTAGAATCATTATCCCCATGAAGAAAAAACATAAATTGAAACACTAAATATAATTAAATTAAGGTAATCCATGATATAAATTGTATTATAGTAGTATATAAACCACATAAATGAAATTAGTGTTGAATATGGCATGTATCTCACGAATATGAAAAGTGAGATGAGAAAACCCTCACCTTAAGTCTTGAATTTTCTTCAAACACATTCAAAACTAATTAATAATAAATATAAGTTTATTATAAATCTACCACATAAACATATTATTATTTACAATACCAAATATTATTTACTTATGACTTTATATTACTCGTTTACTAACAATTTCATGCTAAAGTAACATTCTGGGTAATAACCACTTTGTTTATCGTACGTGTTTTGACTTGTTGTTCTTACTAATATTAATTAGATCATGGTTTACTTATTTATAGAATGTAAAAAATGATTTATATATAATATATATTCAGTATATAAATATTTATAATAATCTACAAAATATATAAATATGAAATGGAATACACCGTTTATGGTGACAGTAGGTCGTACATACGCATGAACACTGTTTACATTTTCTTATCGTATTGAAAGAATAAAACTAAATGACATATATGTATATATAAATATATTATAATTACATTATAATTATTATTTTATATATATCATATAATTTCACTAAACCTATCCTTAATACATTCTATATAAAGTGTGAACGAATCACATCGCTTTGAGGAGGCTGTAGTCCACACTTCCACAAACAATGTTATCATATTTACTCAAAATGGAAATCATGATGGTGTGTGTCATATAATAATTAAATAATAATAAATAAATAATAAATATCATATATATATATATAAATAGTGTTTCTATCATAATTACCAACCATTATTGGTGGTAAATGGAAAACAAACAACATCGTCTCCTGGGGCAGTAGTTCATCGTACACATGAATGATAAGTTTTTATCCATTTGATGGATTTGTGTGTAATTTTAGGTCAAAACATTAGAATAAAAAAATATCAGTATATTTAGGACAATTGTGTTATTATATAATAATGTAATAATAATATTTTAGGGGATGGAGAATTAAAATAAAACAAAAGATCTTGTGGAAGGATGTTACCTCTTGTTTGGGTAACTCCTCTTGGTTTGAAACAAAGGTATTCCTTGGATGGATTTATGTACAAATATATGATTATAAGATGAATTAAAGGATGTCAGGAAGTGTTTTTGGTATGGTTTTTTAGATTCAAAATGTCTTGATATGTGTGAAGATAGGGGAAGGAGAGGAGGCCTTTTATAAGAGGGGAAAAGGACACATTGGGTATTCTTGAAAAGAATTGTGTGCTCCCCAAATTTTAATTGTCCCCAAAGGATTAAAAACGTATAATTATGAATATTTATTAGTTTAATGGTATATATATTGTCATAAAACAACATTTATACAAGTTTAGGGTCATTTTTACACCTTATTTTCTAAGTTTAGTCATTAATTAAGCCTGTTTTTACCATAGTCACTGTAATTAATTTTAATTACTGTCACTAATATTTTTAGTCAAAAACTAATTTGACCTTATCAGACATTATAAATTAGGATAATTTAAAATATGGAGTCCATTTTTAAAATTTATAATCACTTAAGTGGTATAAATTAAATTAAAATTAATCCCACAGACGGGGCGAGATGACAAGTTTTTTAAAGTGATTTTTTTTAAAAGTTTGAAATAATTTTATATACAATTTAAATGTGAAATTGGTTTCAATGACCTAAATCGGATTAATTTATGTAAAATTTATCTAATTAAACTTTAAAAATAAATTAAAATATAATTTAAATATATAAATAAATTAGATGAAAAAACAGTTTTGAACTAAAATTCAGTGTTCTTCACTATTCATCAAAAAATGAAACTTCTTATAAATATACAAAAAATTCACCCAAATTAAATTTTTATATTTTGATTTCAAAAAAAAGTTTATATTTTCTAATAAAAATTATAAAATTGGTAAAAATTATATTTAAAATTGGTTCTCCATTAAAAGGTGATAAAATCATCTTTTTGAAAAATACATATTTTTATTTATGCCTAAAAAATCCATTAGATGAGTGTAATTTTTTTTGACTAAATATATAATATATAAATTTCATTAGATACATTCATAAAAATTGTTTTTGTTTAATTTATTCATAAAAAATGGTGTTTGTACATAGAGAAATAGTTTTCATAGAAAATAAATTTCTTTATTTTCAAATAGTTCTTAATTTCATTTATAACTAATTAATAACCAAAGGAATCATTTAATATACATGTTTAAATAATATTTTCACACTTTAGTTAATATTATTTGTAACTTCCATTACAAAAACTAGGTGGAAACTATAATAATATCTTAATAAAAACATTAATAGTATATTTTAGTTTGAAAAAACTTGGCCTTGTGTGTAATTAAAGATATAGAAGGTACTAGAAATCGTGTGTAACACAATCCAAACATAATGTTGTGTGTACGACAAGATAATCTAAGTGTTTTTTTGTAGTGAAAGATTAACTTGGTGTTGTATGAAACACAAGTAAAACTTAGTGATTTGATATTACACAAGATATATTCAATGTTACGTGAAATGAAAAATATCAAAAAGATTAAATTAATTTGAGAAAAAATATTTCACAAAATATGAGGGCGTTATAGGTAGCTATTCTTCAACCACATTAGCCTTGATGGAAGAAAGTTTTGGAGAAGGTGAACACTTCTCAAGACCGGACACTTTGTTTATTTGTGTCATATTGCCTAACATTATATTTTGTTCATACAGTCCTCAAGGGTGGTGAGTGAAGAACATCTTCATGAAAAGCATCAGAAGTTCTAAGAAGCCACTAACCATAAGACGATGTTGAATCTTCAATTGACGATGGAGTCGAGGTAGTGGATGTCGCTAGCGATACGACCAATAAAAGTATGTTTCTAATATCGATAATATCTGTCGATTAACTAATGATACCATATTATTTATCATGTGACTGATAAACCCATGTGCTCCTTGTTGACGTGTATTTAACTCAATGTTTGGAGGCTCTAGTCCCTGCTCCCTTGGGGGTTCCTATGACTGGATCAACCAATGTTGGGGCCGAATCACTTCCTACATCATCAAAGACCATGAGCACAACTTTTTCTCTTGGAGACCTATTCCTGTAATATAATCCTATCCCTAGGATGAACTTAGATCAAGGTCTGAGGTCTGAATCACTTTATCAGTCGATGCAGCAAAAAATGTGGAGGGAGATATGGACTTTAGTCTTAGAAACCTCATTGGAAGGTTTGAAGGAATTGTTGGGTCACCTTTTATTTATGTTTAGTACCATTTATTACAAGGGATTTGACTATACTTCCCTTCATGGATAGGTGAAGGAGGAAATTTCTTTGTGAGAATAGAAGAGGGACCTTGAATTGAGGGCGATAGCCGTTGAGGCTTCCTCTTCAGTGAAGTAAAACTGGGACGAAGCCTTAAAGGAATCTTCCAAGTGTGTGGTAGAGGTGGATGCTCACCAAGATGTATTCAGCGATGAGAAGGTTGATATTGAACATCACTAGACTATAATTAGCCATATTCAAGAAGAGTTATACTGGTCTCAACATGAACTTCAGATATTATAGAAAACTATGGTAGAGAAACAGGGACTCCTTGATATGTTAGAGAAGGCCAAACTTGACATCATTGCTTAGGTAGAGTATTTGAAACATATTGTGGAGGTGGAGATCGGATCCATTGATCAATTACACCAATCTATTTCTTCCTTGGAGTATAGGTTTATAGAGCTCAAGGAATCCTCATAGAATATGCTGTGATGAGCTTGTAATTTTGAAACCTTGATTTGGATTGTATATTCATGGGAGAGACTTCAATATGTGGATATTGCTCCTCTTATATGCTATTTGTGAATAGATCTTATGAACTTTATATGTTGTTGTCTGGTTTTCTTTCATTCATGATGTATATGAAATTACACTGATTTGATATTATATGAATCACCAATGATACCCATCATTTTCATAATATTAAGTAAACATGAATGCCTGTACTTGAATATTTAAATCATAATAGATTCTCCTCAATAAGTGGTCATGAATGCTCACCAACATTAGATTCCTTATTGATATATCTACTCTAGATATTTAGAAATTACTTGACTCATAGAAGGGTAATTTGGGTAGAATATATGTCTGAGAGGGAGAGTGATCTATCTTGTGCCAAAGTTAATATCTTTAGCGAGAGTAGCTTATTTTTTTTCCAAGTCCATATGGTGTTCCTTACAAGATTTTCCATTCTTTCAAACTAAATCAATGTTTTTCTATAGTTTAGGGACTTTTAGCTCATACATTCTATCACTATAGTTTATGGTCTTTTAGGCTAGACCTTCTGTCGTTTTAGTTTAGGGTCTTTTAACTCAAAACTTATCTCGATATAATTTAGGGTATTTTAGCTTAGACCTTCTATCGCTGTAGTTTAGGGACTTTTATCTCGAACCTTATATTGCTGTATTTTATGGTCTTTTAGCTTAGACCTTCTATCACTATAGTTTAGGTTCTTTTAGATTGGAACTTATATCACTATAGTTTAGGTTATTTTAGATAAAAACTTATATTGATATAGTTTAGGGTCTATTATCTCAGACCTTCTATCCCTGTAGTTTAGGATCTTTTAGGTCGTATCGTAGGATTCCAAGCAGTTTAAATTCTTACTGCTAGGACTTGATCGATGATCCTGAAACATGGTACAGAAATACTAGGAATGATCCAAAACACCACAGGGTGTTGAGTTCTACCATGGTGTTGTTGAGGCTCATGAGGATTAGATATCCTTTCCTATAAGGAGGAGATGCCTTTGTTTGGTAGGTGAAATCCCTTATACATCGGTATCATTTTCAAAAAGAGGTGCCTCCACTCTTTTTCAAGGGCTATGGAATATTTATGGGGGTAATATTGGATGAGGTCAAAATACTAGGGATTATAGATCCACTTGGATATTTTTAATATGGGTTATATAAGTCATAAACCATAACTTTGAGTCAGTGGATGTGGAATAGGGAAGACATGCTGGGGATAAAACCTAACACCCTGAGATGCTAGGTTCCACCATGATGTTTCCAAGGCTCTCAAGGATTGGATAGACTTTCTTATGAGGAGAAGATGCCTCTAGTTGGTAGGTCAAATCCCTTATGATTAAATATCATGATCAATAAAAGATGATCTCCACTCCTTTTTGAGGTCCATAATTTTTTTTGAAGGCTCAAACATCCATATGATGAAGTTGGGTATGGGTGGAAAGTTATTCAGGATGGGTTATGGAACCCTAGGGAAGTTCAACTCTTAATTATGAAGCTCAATCCCTATTACCTACAGTTTTGAATCATGAGGCGTGGGCCATAAAAGGTTTGGGAATAGAGTGTCACATTCCTTATTTGAGAAAGGGTACAAAACACAATGATGTAACATTTATTATTTTGAATTCACTAGTATATATTGGTTATGGGTATTGCAAATCATGATTCAAAGGGATCGAATCATAAGGATGGTATAAGAAAATCATATTGAGAATAGACTAGAACACACTAAGGTGTTGAGTTTAGACATGGTGATGTTAAGACTCTCAAGGATTAAAAATACCTTTTTACTGAGTGATGCGTTTGGTTGACAACCATAGGCGCATATGCAGGATCCACAGGGATACACGCATAGTCAAAAAAGGGTCCTTTGAAGCTGGTTATCCTTTTCCAAGGTACATGGAAGATTATAGAGATATGATGCACTCAAATCATGAAGTGTGATTTATAAACATTTTAATATTCAATAAGGGTTCGAGCACCCTAAAGGTTGTGTCACCACCCAGTGAACATGTTCTCACAGTGAGGATATATGAAAAATCCTTACTCTGAGTTTTTCTAGAACTAGGGGGTTCCAATGAGCATAGCTTGGATTTTACTAAGGCTATAGAGTAGGACCTATGATATTTATTACTTATTTATTTGTGCCCTAATTTTTTTCTAAACTCTATAGATGAAGAGTTTAGCGAGTGAAGACTTGACTTTTTCTCAGGCCTCCCTTTGCAGGTTCTCAACCTGACAAGTTTTTTGTCTCTTTTGCCAATAATTTAAGGTCTTGTGGTTTGAACCATTTTAGGATATAGTTTAAGTTCGTAAAACTTAGACCAAAGTACATGCAATTTAAATTTATGACACACATTGACCTAATCTTGGGGATGTTACACAAAATCCCAATTAGGATACCTAGTGTCAAGAGCACTCCAAAATACTTATGAGCGGGAGATGAAAACATTTTAAATAATGTCTTGATGTTCTCAAGTCCTGAATAATGATATGGGATAATCATACCGATGATTTCCTATAACAATCTCAGGTGCTGAGTTCTGCCATGGTGACGTTAGGATCATGAGGATTTGAAAGATCTCTTTATAGAGACAATATTTCTCTAGTTGGTAGGTCTGAGCCCTTATGTATCGATAACATGGTCAACCAAATATATCTCTTTTCCTTTCCAAGGTCCATGAAAGGTTCATAGAAACTTGAGGTTCTTGATAGATGAAGTGTGATTTATGGATTGAGGTGCTTAAAGGATGGAAGAATAACCCCATACTCTTGCTGATTGGGGAATAGATCTTGAGGTCCTTTGACAAGGGATGATAATGGGTGATGGTATGAAAATTTTTATGTTTTCTAATGAGGATGTATTTTTCTCTGTTTAGTTTAATGTCATGCGGTAAGTATGTTTTCCATACAGTTTATCATCATGCAGTAAGAATGTATTTGTTGCCTCATAGTCTAACATCATGCAGTAAGGATGTGGGGAATGATGTGAATTTTTTTTCACAATATATATTAAGTGCACAAGAAATCCATATACAGATCCGACTCATACATAGGTGAAATTAGATTGTATGACTCTGTCCTTATGCAATTGGGGTTCATTTTTATTGGTTTCTATATTTGGGATCAGGATTGGAGATTCAAGCATCATTAAGTATCTTGTGATGTTATGAATCAATCCACACATAGTTCTTGAATGTGAAACTATCTATATAGGTTTGAACTATAAGTGGAGGTGATAATTGTTTCTATTTATTGTTTTAGCTAGCCCCAATATTGGAGATTCAGTCATAACTATGTATCCTATGATAATAAGGATCAATCCACACATAGTTCTTCAGGAAATACACAATTTAACATCATGTTTAAATGACACAAGCTTACCGATGTTGAAATAGAGTGGATGGACCCAAGTATGGATACCTGGATGTCACTATGCATCTTATGATAATAGGCACCAATCCACACATAGTTCTTGAGGAAGGATATTCCTGTGAAAGTATGACCTATATATAGGGAGGGGGAATTTTCATGCTTATTTGTTATGAATGGACCCAGGGTTGGAGATTTAGGCATCACTACATATCCTGTGATGTTAGGAATAAAGTAACACATAGTTATTGAATGGGAAACACTCTATGAAGGACTGGATAGTTCATGGAAGGGAGAATTTTTATGTTTATTTGTTGTGACTGGACCGAAGGTTGGAGATTTAGGCATCACTACATATCCCATGATTCCAAGAATGAAGCCACACATAGTTATTGAATAGAGGTTTGGTAGAAAACAAATCACCAACAATAGTGGTCCTCTTGGGTGAGGTCTATAAGAATGTTCAATTTTATGCCGTGAATGGGACATCAATTGTGTAGTTTAACATCATGTGGTGAAGAATAATCATATTCCTTTCAAGACCTTGCATTAAGGACCATGTTGAATCTATCATGATCTATTATTACTTGTTAGTATGGGGAAGCATTTTTTTAAATTCCTAAGCTCATTTGAGCTATGATTTGGGTGAGAAACAAGGAATGGAAAGGATTCCTCTAACTATGCTGAGGCGATTAAGGATAGGACAAGGGAATTTTGTATCATGTGGTGGCTGAACCAAAATAAAGGATCAAGGCATCCCTATGTATCTCATTTAAATGAGAATCAAGCTATGCACAATTCTAGAAATATGTGTAGCTTAATGTCATGCATTAAGAAAATAAGCCATGTGGTTTAATGTATTACTATGAGGAAGAGGGTCACCTGACATGAAAGGGAAGTAACACCGTGCTTAGGTCCAAAAAAAGAGGTTCGATTGTCACTATGTATCCTTTGATGGTAGGGATAAATCCACAAGTAATTCTTAAAAATGGAGACTCCCTATGTGGATCTGAATCTCATACAGGGATGGGGGAATTTAATCCCTCTTTCGCATAGATCTTTCTTGTTTACAATGAATTATTAGTAAGACAATGATTACCATGTAGTTTAACATCATGTGGTGAGGACATATTCCATTTAGTGTAATGTCATGCCGTAAGGATGAGCTCTATACAATTTAACATCATGTGGTTTGAATGTAAGACATTGTTTATTTTAACATCTTGCTTCCAAGATAACTCCATACAGTTTAGCGTTATGTGATCAGGACGTAAGATGCTTTGCAGTTTAACATCTTGCTGCCAAGATGACTCCTTACTATTTAATTTCATGTGTCCAGGACATAATATGTTGTCCATTTTAAAGTCTTTCTTCCAAGACTTGATGCTTTATGACATCTATATGAAGTATTTCATGAGAAACCTTGCATTGGTGGGTGGTGTGACACGCTCTCCAGACATTATGTCCAGTGAGTAAGCTCTATTGTGATAGAACTTATGTATGATGTAATACCCTTTCCATTTGGGTTCCAGCTTCGAAGGATTCTTGCATGGTATCATTAGGGTCTTGAGATCTATCACCAGTTTGTTGGGTCGGAACAAACGAGGGAATGATGGCAAGAGGGGGGGTGAATTGCCTTTTAAAAAATTATTAACAAATTAAAAAACAAAGTGAAATCAAAGTATGTGCAGCGGAAAATAAAAGAGGCAAGACACACAAAATTGATAATGGAGTTCGGCCAAAAACCCGGCCTACGTCTCCGCTCCCAACTCAACCGTTGAGAGATTCCTACCGCTTGCTTTTCAATGGTTTTAGCAAGAAACCCACTAGGCTTTGAGGTAGCACTAGAACCTATTACAGCTTGCTTTTTGTGGTTTAGCAAGAACCCACTTGCTTTCAATGGAATAGCAAGAACCCACTAGCCTTTTTAACGGGTGAAGGCTAGATCACCGAAACACAAGCCTTTTAAAAGGAAAGGCTTGAAGAAACCTCTTCACACCTTAGTGGTGGTGTGAGAACCCAAAGAAAGGGAGATGAGAAAAGAGTTTGGGGTTTGTAGGCACAAACCCAAAATGAAGCTCAAAATAAATAAAACTATAAAAACTGTAATTGAGGAAGACTTGGGCGCCAAGGTATGATGGAGTTGATGTAGCGTGCTCTCCCAAGCTTCTTGAGGTGCTCCTTGGATTGGGAATTGGATTGGAGCACTTGAGGATCCTTGAAGGTGGAGCGCCGGAGGTTCGCCAAATGTGCAACAATATGTCCGGGCGCTTGGTATATGATCTGATTGGTGTCCGGGGCTTCCTCAGCCTTTATTTATAGGCATGGAACCCATTGGGGTCCTTCAGAGCCGTTGGAGAAGTCCTCGGAGCCGTTGGAGGCCAAAAGATGGTTGACTGGTCAAAGCCAACGGCTAGTTTGACTGGCTCCACCGGCTGGCCGGTACAGTCCCACCGGCTGGCCGGTGTGTGCAAAAAGGCATAGGATTCCTGTCCAGGGGCCACCGGCTGACCGGTGCCAGAGCCACCGGCTGGCCGGTGGCAAGACAGTAGCTGTTCTTCTTTTCCAGGCACCACCGGCTGACCGGTGCCAGAGCCACCGGCTGGCCGGTGGGCAGACAGTAGCTACTACTGTTGACTGGATGCCACCGGCTGGCCGGTGGTCAAGCCACCGGCTGACCGGTGGAGCCTGGCAGTGGGCAATGCCTCTGCCAGGTCCACCGGCTGGCCGGTGCTATCACACCGGTTGGCCGGTGGACTGAATTTCAGTCCACTCCTTGTCCTTTCTTGGGCCATTTCCTTGGCAATCTTTTGCCTATCATCCACAACACTTAAAACAATGTTAGATAAATAAGAAAGGTGATTGTGATCATGAAAATCAAACAACGAGGGGAACGAGATGTACAACAATCTCCCCCTATTTTGATGATCACAATCACCGAAACAAACAATGTAAAATACTCAAATGAAAGGAAATTCTTAAGCATGATGAAAAGGATTCTCCCCCAATCAATCAAGAAATTTCTCCCCCTTTGTGATTATCAAAAAAGAATGGGGCATAAAACTTGATTGAGGGAATAATTGAAAATCAAGATTTTTAAATCAATTGGAATTTTTGAAAATTGAATTGAAAGATTTGAATCAAAAATTGAAAGTTTTGAATCAAAAACCAAATGAATTTTGAAATTTGAATCCAAAAGTTGAAATTGAAAGTTGGAATCGAAAATTTTGAAATCACAAAAAAAACTTAAAAGATCCTAACTCCCCCTAAATAAAAACAAAAAGTCACCGGGGAGAGGGATTTTGAAAAGAGACAATTTTGGGCCCGGAGAGACTTGCTAAGAGGGATTTTTCAATCCACACTTGCCTTGTAGCGGGTCTTCTCCTATAGAATTCATCCGAATAAAAAATCGATTTGGGCCTACCGTACCGGGCGTTTTTTCAATTACATTCATATATCATGTGCCCGGGTTTCTTGCAATAGTTACAAAATTTATAACAAGAGCTCCCCCTTACAAAAACAGTTGGAGCATGGGAGGAGGAAGCTATATTGGTGTAGCCTAGCCCTTGGGTGGTTCGGGAAACGCGTTGGGAACCAAGTAAATTGTTCAAATTTTGTTCCCCTTGGGTGAACTTCGCTAGAGTTTCTCTAAGGTCCTTGATGGTTGATTCCAAAGAATCAACATTTGGAAAATTTTGGATTTTTAGGGAGAGTTCCTCCTTCTCTTTGAGAAGTTGGTCTTTTTCGGAGGAAAGTTTTTTGAAAGACTTTTTTAAAGCAACAAATTTTGATGATAAAGTATGAAAACCTTTTTCTAGTTGATCTCTAGCATGTTGGAGATCCTCATAGGATAAATGATTTAAAGAATTTGAATTTGAAGAACAAGAGGATGAGGAATCGGAAGAAGTTACCTCATGGAATGCCATTAGGCATTTTGTACCTTGGTCGCTTGAGGAGGAGGAGGAGGATGAGGAGGTGGAGCTATCACTCCATGTTGCCTTTGAAGCCTTCTTCTTTTTCTTCTTCTTGGCCCTTTTCTTGTGAAGTGGGCAAGCGGGCTTGATCTTTTCGTCGGGTTCTTGCTCTTGAGCGGGTTCTTGCTTTGGAGCCTTGCTAGTACCTTCATGGGTAAGTTCTAAAAGCTTCCAAATATCATGAGAAGATGTGCAAGAAGAAATACAATTAAAAACATTACGGTCAAGACCACAATGAAGAGTGATCATGGCTTTGCCATCAAGCTCAAAATAAGCAATGTCATTGGGGGTCCATTTAGACTCATCGGGAGAGGAGAGGGAAAATCCTTGCATAACAATTTTATAAATTGGATAACCAATACTTTTTAAAAAAGTTGACATGCGGGTTTTCCAAAAAGTATAATCGGCTCCATCAAAGAATGGAGCACGATCCAAAGAATGTCCTTCGAGAGTTTGAGAAGAAGAAGCGGTAGAAGCCATCAAAAAATAGGATCTTTAATTTGAAACCGGTTAGGGAATTATTCAAATTTTCGCTCTGATACCAATTGTTGGGTCGGAACAAACGAGGGAATGATGGCAAGAGGGGGGGTGAATTGCCTTTTAAAAAATGATTAACAAATTAAAAAACAAAGTGAAATCAAAGTATGTGCAGCGGAAAATAAAAGAGGCAAGACACACAAAATTGATAACGGAGTTCGGCCAAAAATCCGGCCTACGTCTCCGCTCCCAACTCAACCGTTGAGAGATTCCTACCGCTTGCTTTTCAATGGTTTTAGCAAGAAACCCACTAGGCTTTGAGGTAGCACTAGAACCTATTACAGCTTGCTTTTTGTGGTTTAGCAAGAACCCACTTGCTTTCAATGGAATAGCAAGAACCCACTAGCCTTTTTAACGGGTGAAGGCTAGCTCACCGAAACACAAGCCTTTTAAAAGGAAAGGCTTGAAGAAACCTCTTCACACCTTAGTGGTGGTGTTAGAACCCAAAGAAAGGGAGATGAGAAAAGAGTTTGGGGTTTGTAGGCACAAACCCAAAATGAAGCTCAAAATAAATAAAACTATAAAAACCGTAATTGAGGAAGACTTGGGCGCCAAGGTATGATGGAGTTGATGTAGCGTGCTCTCCCAAGCTTCTTGAGGTGCTCCTTGGATTGGGAATTGGATTGGAGCACTTGAGGATCCTTGAAGGTGGAGCGCCGGAGGTTCGCCAAATGTGCAACAATATGTCCGGGCGCTTGGTATATGATCCGATTGGTGTCCGGGGCTTCCTCAGCCTTTATTTATAGGCATGGAACCCATTGGGGGCCTTCGGAGCCGTTGGAGAAGTCCTCGGAGCCGTTGGAGGCCAAAAGATGGTTGACTGGTCAAAGCCAACGGCTAGTTTGACTGGCTCCACCGGCTGGCTGGTACAGTCCCACCGGCTGGCCGGTGTGTGCAAAAAGGCATAGGATTCCTGTCCAGGGGCCACCGGCTGACCGGTGCCAGAGCCACCGGCTGGCCGGTGGCAAGACAGTAGCTGTTCTTCTTTTCCAGGCACCACCGGCTGACCGGTGCCAGAGCCACCGGCTGGCCGGTGGGCAGACAGTAGCTACTACTGTTGACTGGATGCCACCGGCTGGCCGGTGGTCAAGCCACCGGCTGACCGGTGGAGCCTGGCAGTGGGCAATGCCTCTGCCAGGTCCACCGGCTGGCCGGTGCTATCACACCGGTTGGCCGGTGGACTGAATTTCAGTCCACTCCTTGTCCTTTCTTGGGCCATTTCCTTGGCAATCTTTTGCCTATCATCCACAACACTTAAAACAATGTTAGATAAATAAGAAAGGTGATTGTGATCATGAAAATCAAACAACGAGGGGAACGAGATGTACAACACAGTTCTCCTTGGAGGTATGAATGAAGGTGAACCTTTTTATTAAAGGATCGTGTGATCCTATTTTGATGGAATTCAAGGCTGTGCAATGTACGCAACATGTTCTC
Organism: Viscum album; assembly: GCA_963277665.1. Lineage (NCBI taxonomy): Eukaryota > Viridiplantae > Streptophyta > Magnoliopsida > Santalales > Viscaceae > Viscum > Viscum album. The sequence continues at coordinate 241,746,868 of OY728140.1, read as the reverse complement.
ATTAATCTGATCCATTTTATCCAACCACTTTTGTGATTTCTCATTCTCTGAGAGTTTTCTAGCAATGGATATTCAGATCAAATCTAACTAGAGTTTTATGGGTAACATTTTCTCAGTCCCGTACACCTATGAGTATCACATTGCTTGTGTAATAGTATGCATGGTGGTACGGTAGGCCCATAAATCATGGAGGAGATTGTCCATCCAGGAATTATTATCATTATTTACCATCTTCTAGAGTATATATGATAGTATTATTGAAGACTTATATCTGTCCATTTTCTACTGCATGATAGATAGATGAGTGATTTGACTCAATATTGTACTCTTGGTACAGTTTTTTCAACTCCATTGAGTAGAATTTGGTGCTGTTGTCTATCAATATTGTGTGAATGACTTCGAACCAGGTGATGATATGGGAATTTATGAAGTCTATGATGTTATTTGTCCCAATTTATTTGAGGTTTATTACCTCATCCCATTTGGAAAATAACTTTGTAGTAATAAGGATGTACTTGAACTGATTAGCTATGGCTGGGGGATATGGCCCCACAACATCCATTCCCCAAATGATAAAAGGCCAAGAATATTTAGCTATATGCAGAAATTATTGGGGCTTATGGATGAAGTTTTTCTGAATCTATCATGCATGAAATTTCTTTGTGAATCCCACTTAGTCCTATATCATGGTTTTCTAGCAGTAACCCAACCTCATGATTTGGTGGGAGAGCCTAGTCCCAGATTTATGAGCTCCACAGGATCCAACATGGACTTCTTCCATGATGGTGGTAATCTATCTTTATGCTATCTATACAAGGAGGATTCTATCAAATACACTCTTTTAGATGGATTTTTATGATTTGAGTCATTTAATAGGGTGAAGTTTGTTGCATGCCATCAAATCTGTTCACTTTTGATTCAGTCTATTGGGAGAGTCCCATTTTATAGATAACCAATTATGGGCTCCATCTATATAGGGGTTGATGTCGGTTCATCATGCTATAGGGTGGTGTTGACGTGATTGATTTCTTCCATATCATAGATGATTATCTATGAGACTATTCTTTGGTTCACGATACAAAAGATTGCTTCCTCATGACTAGGTTCGGCCAGGAATGTGGATGCATTAGCCAACGTGTCAATGTGATCATTTTGTGATTGTGGAACATGATGTAACATGGAATCAAAATGGATATCTTCCATTAGTCCCTTGATTTATCAAGTGAGAGGGTCTTGTTCTTCCTTTTTGATGGTATACTCTCAATCGATTTGATTTATCACCTGTTGAGAGTCCCCTTTGATATTCAGGTAGGATATTTGCATCTTTAGGGATAATTCCAATCCAATAATGAGGGCTTGGTATTCATCCTCATTATTTGTGAAACCTTTGAATAATGGGAAAGATTATGAAAAAACTGTTTTGTCTAGAGATAAAAATACAATCCCTAAGACAACCATATTGAGCTTCAGATTTTCCATCCTTTTTCTGATAGGACTTTGAGAGGCACCATAAAAATAAAACTTCTATATATGGGGAGTGTCATGGGAATAAAATACCTCCTCATCAAGGATCTCGATTTCCACCAGTGTATTCTCTAGGGTGGGATGTTCCATGAGAAAACCAACTAAGGCTTTCCCTTTCAACAATTTATGTGATGTGAACCGAATTTCATATTGTTATAGAATGATCTCCCATCAGGCCAAGCACCCAATCAACATAAGAAGACCAATGGTATAATTGAGAGAATCAATATGAGAGACCAAATGGAAATTGTTGTTTTGAAATTAATGCCTCATCTTCTACACTACGGATATGAGGGAAAATCAGTTATTATCAACATTAGAATAATGAGTATCAATACCTAGAATTTTTCGAATGAGGTAGTAAAGATTCATCCCACTCCCCACATCATTTTTCTATGTAAGGATGGTGACCAGTGTGTGTTCCATAGTGTCCACATATAAGATGAGTGCCCCCTTCCATTAGAGGCATCAGAAACGGTGGGTATAATAGGTACCGCTTAAGGATCCCGAAGGTTTATAGGTAGTTATCATCCCATTAATAGGAAATTCTATTCTTAATTAGCCTAGAGAAGGGAATATCTTTGTCGACTAGGTTGTATATGAAATGACAAATGTAAGTGAGGTGTCCTTGGATCCTTCTTAGTTCTTTGAGATTTCTAGGTGTGACATTTTTATAATATAACTAGTCTTTTTTGGGTCAAACTAGATTTCATAGTGGCATACCACAAAGCCAAGGAACGTCCTTGATATTACCTCTAATGTGCATTTCAGTATATTCACATTCATATTGTTTATTCAAGATTGTTTGAATATCCATGAAGTGATCACATCGCCGTTGGGATTTGACCAATAGGACATCAACATAAAATTTGAATATTCTTCTTAATAACAACATAAAGATATGATCATGTCACATTGATTAGCGTCACCAATATTATTTAAGACAAAGGGAATAACCTGATAGTAAAAGATCCTCTTAGGCACTCTGAAGGTAGTGGATTGTTCATATTCAGGGGCCATATTTATTTTATTTTACCTTGAATACCCCATCATAAAGGAAAGATATTGGAATACCACATTTTCATCAATCAAGAGTTATATGATTAATAATGAGAAATTTTCCTTCGGGCAGTGATGCTTATGGTCTATAAAATTGATGCAGACCCTAATCTGCCCATTATTTTTCTTGATTTGAATGATGTTTAGAGATCCATCTTGGGTATTTCACTTCTCAAACAAATTTGTATTTGATAAAATTTTCTACTTCCACCTATACATTGGTGGCATGAGGGGGGTGAATCATCTTGGATGCCTTATTGAAGTCCCTATTATTGGGTAAAAAATCCTCAAGGTGTCCACTTGGTATGTTTTGGGTGTGATTGTGTTTGTTGATAAAGCCAAATGACCCTGAATAGGTATGGTTGGTGTTTTCTGAAAGCATGCATTTAAGCTGGTGCGGTTTCCCAGTGTTTTTCAAAATTTTGGGCCTCAAGACTAGGATTTTGGATTTTGGAAAATGATGATTTCTACATAAGAGTACACAATACGCAGACCATGAAGCATGCTTCTTAGATTGAAAAGTAGGTACACAAAACATTTTGCAAAAGGAAAAATGGTTTGTAGGGAGGCTCACAGTTCGTGGAAGGAAAAAAATTCACGGAGGTGGTTCACAGGATGGCGTGCGATACACAGAAGGATTGCAGTACACGATATGGTTTGTTGTTGGTAGAAAAAAGGTGGTGATTTGAGAAGACGTAAAGGGTGTTGTTTTCAAAAATGTGATGGTGATTTTGGCTACCATGTAGGAAGAGTGGCAGTACGCAGACCGTGTAGGAAAAATGGTTCCTGGGATGATTGTAGTTCGTGGAAGATGCACGGTATACGGTGAAGGTGGAACCACATTGAAGATTTGGTAAATATTGGATTAGAGGATTTTTTGGATATATTTTCCTATATAAGGATCACTAATACCCTCATTAAGGTAGAGTGTTTTTCATAAGAAAAAATTTTTCTTTGGAAATTTGGCCAAGTACGAAAGAGGTTTGTGAGTTGGATTCCATGACGGGTGAAGAAGTTTGCATAAGCAATTCTATGAAAGGATTTGTGAGGCACTAAATCATGAAAAGTAATAAGTTGTTTGTGGAAGAATTAACTCCTCATGCGGTACATAGAAGTAAAGAAGGTATGCTGAAGCTGGAGCGGTTTGAGAAGTAGGATAGTTCTTGGAAGCGAAAGCAGTTCGCATAAGAGGTGGTCCGCAAAGCATTCCCTCTACGCAGTTCTCAGAATAGGCAAGGTGGTTCGCAAAGGACTTGAGAAATCTTGTAAAAGCACTAAAATAGTTTTCAAAATCAATTTCCACTAACATAACTATACGTTGAAAAGTGGGTTTCATCTACAAGTGAAAAAGGGACTTCAAAAGAGAATCTAACTACATTTTAGGATGCACGATTTCATGAAAATGAAGGGACCTACAAGTCCATAAACCGTGAGTGGATCCCTTCCAAGAGAAGTGAGAAAAGGAAGAGGAAGATAATGATCCTTCCCACCAGCAGTGAGACATATAAAGAGACATAGGTAGTGACCCTTGGGAATGTAGTAAGCATACCCTAAACCATGTAAAGGAAGTGATCCTAGGGATAGAACATCTAGCCCAAACCTTGTAATTGAAAGTAATCTTTAGTATATTTGGTACATCGGCACATCGCTATTGTATTCTAATTGGATGTAGATCAGTGAGGGTGAACTAAGTAAAAATCATTGTTCCCTATACATGATTTCATTTAAGTTCATATACTATTATGATAGAAAGAGAGACGTGTGTTTTGTTTAATGATGAAGCAAGATCCAAAGGGGTAATAGTTTTAATCATTCATACCATGATTCACCACCCTCTCATGGTATTTGACCTAGTATACCTAATAATTGGTATTAGAGGAAGGTTAAAAGTCAGTGGTTATCTCTCAGTAGAAGAAATGGAGGTGGTCAATCACAATGGAATTCCGATCTTCGACGAAAACAATTTTAAACTATGGAATAATCAAATACAACACTACTTCTGATCATTAGGAATTGATTTATTCACAACATCTATGCATGGAATATCAGCTGATATAAACTGTGGTAATTTATCAGAAGCTGAAAGAAGATAATTTAATGTATATTCTAAACGGATCAATGCTTTAGGAGGATCCCTATAAAATTTAATTTATACGAAGTTGATGTCATGTAAAACATCACATGTTATGTGGGAAAATATTCTTAATATATATGAAGGATATTCAAAGTTTAGAGAGGAAAATATGTAGCATAAAAATGTATCATCAAATGAGATGAAAATGAAAAATTGATTTGTATCTATACAAGATGAAGATGGTCCATCATATTATAAGGAATGTCAAGAGTATCAATCCATATTGGGTATGAAGTTAGAAACATGGATCAAAAAGAAAATAACTGAGTAGGAAATGGTTGAGGAGATTGAATTCAAGGCATCAGATCATACCAGGATATGGATCATTGACAGTTGATGCACCTCCCATGTGACAGGAAACAAGGATCTGGTGATGGGAATCAGGTATGATAAATAAGGTGTCATAAGATTTGGTAATTATGAGGGGTTGAAAATCATTGGCTTTGGGAAAACAAAGTTTGGGGGAAAATACATGAGACATGTAGATGTCTTGGTTATTAAAGGTCTTAGTCACAACTTATTAAGTGTAAGTCAATTGTGTGACTCAGGACATTCCATAATATTTTCAAAGAAATTATGTGTCATCAAGAAAAAAGATGGCGATTTTGTTTTTTAGGGAAAGTGTATAAAATGTAATCTATACCTCATGAGAGGAGAATGAGATATGTGCTTTCTGTCCAAGGAAGAAGAGAATAATTTGTGGAATAAACGTCTTGGCCACATGAGCCAAACTTCTTTGGAAGATTTGGTGAAATATGATGCTACTCATAATCTTCCTATATTATCACGTGATCATACACATACACGCAATACGTACCAACAAGGGAAGATCATTCAAAATACATATAAGGAAAAATAGAAAAGTTCAACAAGATTGCTTGAGTTGGTTCATATTGGTGTGTGTGGACAAATTTCACCAAGATATATTGATGGAAGGAGATAATATGTTTTATTCATTGATGATTATAACATAATGGCATGAGTTTCAAACATCAGCCAAAAATATGAGGTATTAAGTTGCATAAAAACATATTGAAGGGAAGTTGAGAAAATGTTGGGTTGAACAATCCAGAAGATCTGAACTGATAATGGAACAAAGTTCACAAATTTCCAAGTAGAGGATTATCTTGAGAAACATAGGATAAGGAATCAAGTTTAATTGGTAAGAACTCTACAGTGGAATAGAGTAATTGAAAAAAGAAATCGGATTCTCAACAACATGGACAGAACAATGCTCATTGGGAAAACCTTCTAGATAAATTTTGGAAAGAAGCAGTGATGATGAAAATTTACACATCAAATAGAGCGTTACTATGTCCGAAAGAAGAGAAGACTCTATATGAGATATGGTGTGGAAAGAATCCATCATTGAATTATGTTCGAATCTTTGGAAGTAAGTGTTTAATTCTCAACAAGGAGAAATAAAAGAAGTTTGAATCCCATGGAGATGAAGGGATATTTCCTAGCTACTCAAAGAAAAGGAAAGAATATAAAAGATTCAATAAGGGGATACTAAATATTGTTGAAAGCCATGATGCAACCATAGTGAATAATGTGAAGAATCTTCAGAAAATACATGGTGAGTCTCAGGAGGATAGTGATGAAGACGTAAGAAGATCAGGGAATGCTCCAGTTTTGGAGGATGATTTAGAAGAAGACTCAGATGACGAGAAGGATGAGTATAAATCATTATTTTCACAAAGACATAAGAGAAGAGGCAAAATTGATAGAAAAAACATAATTGGTGACCAGACAATGCCAGTGCAAATAAAGAAGATGAATACTCCATAATAATCATCATACTTATCATAGGTAGATCCAAAATGATTTTTTGAAGCAGTTTTTGATGAGAATTGGGTTTAGGCTACGAATAGATATCTTGACCAAATTGAGAATAATCATACATAGGATATTGTTTCGAGGCCAATAGATAATAATTTCATTGAAAAAATGGGTCTTTCACAACAAAATGAAGTAAGATGGTGTTTTGATTCTAAATAAAGCATGACTAGTGTACAAGGGGTACTCCTAGATAGAGGTTATCGATGTTGATGAAATACTTGCACCTGTTTCAAGGAAAGAGACAATTAAATTATTCTTAGACATAGAATTGTAAAGAAATTCAAGGTTTTCCATATGGATGTCAGGTCATTATTTATGAATGGGGTTTTGGAAGAAGAAGTTTATATTAAGAAACCAAATGGTTTTCTCATTAATAGAGATGATAACATAGTTTATCAGCTGAAGAAGGATTTATATGGTTAGAAGCAAGCACCAAGAGCATGGTATTAAAGGCTAGATCAATTATTGAAAAATATCATTCTTCAACATGTTGATTAAAATCTATATTTAAACCATGATAGTAATCAAAGGATTATGGTGCTGGTATATGTTAATGACATAATATTTGGATGATTAGATGAAGCACAATGTAGACAATTTTCCAAATTCATGAAAAGTGATTTCAAAATGTCAAATATTGGTGAACTGACATTTTCCTTGGTCTACAAGTGACACAAGGAAAGAATGAAACATTCATTTATCAATCCAAATATCCCAAGGAAGTTTTGAGAAGGTTTGGAATGGATAATTCCAAGGATATGAAGACTTCAGTGGATACCTGGATGAAACTGTCTCGGGATGATGAAGGAAAAGTGGTCAATGTCACAAAATATAGGTAGATCATTGGATGTCTGTTATACTTAACAACGACATGATTAGATATTATTTTTTCCACGTGTTAAGAAGCACGATATCAAATTAATCCCAAGGAAATCCACATGCTTGATGTAAAAATAATACTTCAGTATATCAAAGACAATGTGGATTTCATTTTGATGTGTAATGAAATATATTAGCCAGTGCTATTGGGATATATAGATGTAGATTGGACCAGTTTAGCAAATGACAGGAAATCAACATCAGGAGGTTCTTTCTATCTTGGTAGATTGTGTATTTTTTGTCTAATAAAGAAACAACATTCCATTTCATTGAGCACCACAGATACTAAGTATATTGCGGCTGCTCAAGAATGCACATAGTTATTGTGGATGAAGCAATAACTTGAGGATATGGGGGTTGAAGTGAAGTCTCCTATTGGACTCCATTACGATAATTAAAGTGCTATAAATCTTAGTAAAAATCCATTTCATCACTCAAGGGCAAAGCACATTGAAATCAAATATCATTTTATCAAGGAGAAGGTGGAATAAGGGCTTGTGAAGTTAGAGTATGTGTCTAAAAAACAAAAAGTTACGTATATTCTAACAAAGGCCTTACCCAAAGAAGAATTTTAAAGGAATCAACTAGCTCTGGGAGTTCAGTTGAATCCACTCACTTGAAAAAGTGTGGATGTGGGACCCCCTCTCTCCGAGGTATGGTGTGTTTTTACCTAATGTGATAATATGAGTTCTTTGTCCTCTTTCAAACCTAAAAGAAATAACAATCAATTTTGTTGAAAAAGTGAAATAAATTGTGCAATTAAAAGGTAGAAAATTTCTTAATCAAGACACGAGGAGAAGCTAATAGGTGGAGCAGTGAGAAATGAAGAGTTAAATCTATTAGGGGGAGTAGTGATGTAGGGGGAGTATTAAAATTGACTATTCTAGACGTAATCGATCAAAGGATACACATCATGATAGATGTGGTTCGTGGTGAAATTAGAAGAGTGGTGTTGGAATGGAATGACATGATTCATTGATGAAATTTTCATTATACTCTTTTCTATCATGCCAAGCATAGATCATGTGGGTTTAGAGTATGTGTTGAGTAAATCCTTTATCGCTATCTTAATCCCAAGAAGAGAATGATGGAAAAGTTTGAAGAAGCTTTAATGAGATATAAAATTATTAAAGTATTGTCAACAAACCCAAAGGGGGGGGGGGATTGTTGGGTAAACATACCTCAAGGTGACCTCTCGTAATGTTTTGGGTGTGATTGTGTTTGTTGAAAAATCCAGATGACCATGAATAGATATGGTTGGTGTTTGTCGAAAGCAGGTGTTTAAGGTGGCGTAGTTTCCCAGTGTTTGCCAAATTTTTGGTCCTCAAAATTGGGAGTTTGTATTTTGGAAAAGGAATATTTCTGCATAAGAGTACACAAAACATGGACCATGAGTCATGATTCATAGATTGCAAAGTAGGTATGAAGAACGGTTTGTGGAAGGCAAAATGGTTCATGGGGAGGATCACGGTTCACAAAAAGAGAACAATTCATGGAAGTGGTTCATAGGATGGCATGCAGTATGCGGAAGGCTTATAGTATGAGGGATGGATTTTCATTGGTGGAAATGAGGTGGTGATTTGAGAAGTCACAAAGGGAATCGTTTTCGAAAATGTAACGGTGATTTTGGCCACCGCATAGGAAGAGTGGTGGTATGCTGACCGCTTAGAGAAAATGGTTTGCGGGACTATTATGGTTCGCAGAAGGTGCATGGTACATGGTGAAGTCGGTACCACATTGAAGATTTGGTAAATCTAGGATTAACAAATTTTAAAATTACATTTTACTATATAAGGAGAACTAATCCCCTCATTAAGGTAGATCATTTTTCATAAGAAAACATTTTTCTCCAGGAATTCAGCCAAGTTCGAAAGAGTTTCACAAGGTGGATTTCGTGATGGGTGAAGTAGTTCGCAGAAGCAATTCTGTGAAAGGATTTTGTGAGGCACTAAATCTTACAAAGGAAGAAGTTGTTCACGGAAGAAGGAACTCCATAGGCGGTACATGGAAGAAAATACAGTACGCGGAAGATGGAGTGGTTTGTGAAGGAGGAAAATTCATGGAAATAGAAGCAGTTTGCGGAGGAGGTGGTCTGCGAAGCATACCTGCTACACAGTTCGCAAAATAGGCAAGGTGGTTTGCGGAGGACTCAAAGAAGCTTGGAAAATCACTAAAATAGTTTGAGAAATCATTTTTTTCTATCCTAAAAGTATGTAGAAAAGTGGATTTCTTCTATAGGTAAAAAAGGGACTTCAACAGAGCATTTACATACATTTGAGGATGCATGAAGGGACCCACAAGTCCATAAGCTGTGAGTGGATCCCTTCCAAGAGCAGTGAGAAAAGAAAGAGGGAAATGATGATACTTCCCATCAGTAGTGAGCCAGAGGAAGAGACATAGAGAGTGACCCATGGGAATGCAGTGATCATACCATAAACCTTGTAAAGGAAGTGAGCCTCGTCATATAAGATCTAGCCCGAACCTTGTAACTGGAAGTTATATTTAGTGGATTTGGTACATCAGTACATATCCATTGTATTCTCCTTGGATGTAGCCTAGTGTGGGTGAACCAAGTAAAAATTACTTTATCATGTGCATGATTTCATTACTATTCATATATTTTTAGGGGATAAATAGAGATGTGGGTTTTGTTTAATGGTGAAATAAGATCCAAATGGGCAGTAGTTTTAATCTGTCATACCCTAATTCACCCCACCTCTCAGGGTATTTTACCTAGTGGACCTAACATATATGCTCATCAGGTAAACCAAGATGGTGCCTAGCCACATCTGGATTTTGTTCAGGAATTTCTGTATAGTTCCATGTGAACACATATCAATGTTTCTTTAGAAATACAATATACATATATTGATCTTTGAGGGTCATAGTGGCACTAATCAGTATAGGCTGTGGGTCTTATTATGTTCCCTGATTCACCTGCTCAAGTTCATCAACAGTGGTGTAGATTATTTTTTCAAATATAGGGGGGGGGGGTGTTCTTGAGGTCATCCTCATCTTCTTCTACCTTTGTGTATGTGGATACATTTTTAGTTGAAGTTGTCAATATAGTGTCTTCCCTGTTACTATCGGGGTGAGAGAGGCTATGAGAAGAGACAATATCATCCCCTAATAACTGAGTCATTGTAGAGAGATACTAAATCTGATTCTATCTTACACTGTTGCTAGGTAAAGGATGGGATTGGGCCTCTAGGACTAGGTATATCACCTCAAATAGATTTATGGGGAGCACATAGTCACTATCAAGCATACTCTAGGGATTTGTAGGGGTGGTCCCCAAGCCACTGGGGGATGAAACCTGTATATCATCATCCCCCATTGGTTGTTTTCCTTCTATTTTTGAAACCTTCTTCAGTATATGTGGCTTCTCAAGTCTCTAAGGGGGAACTATCACCATGCAGTATTCGGTTCTTTCCATTAATGAGGGTATTTCAGACACTGATGGAATTTTGAAGGCACCGCCATGTGACTGTAGATCTAGGGTCTTTCGAGTTGGACATTGTATGCAATGTCTTGTTGGATAACCATAAACTTAGTATCAAATGTGAGATACCCAAAATAAGATTTTATCTTGATCTTCATGAGAGATCTTTTCTCATGATTATCATACACTTGAATGGTTAGTTTTGTGGGAGATAGGTCCCCTTCAATATATCGCAAAAATTTAAGGGTTTAAACCAGGTTGAGGTTGATCCTGAAACAATTTTCAATTAGATACCTTTAGATATTGACATTATTGAGTCCTCCCAAAACATATATGGGATATATGTGCCTTTGGGTGACCTTTTCTTGATCTTAGTCAGTGAATGAGATGGTGACATGACATTCTTATGACATGGTCTCCACTCGATAAACCTCGGTTGTAGTGAATTTCGTATCAAACTCCTATGGTATCTAGAGGGATTCAATGAGTTCCTCTATGAGTTATTGTGAATTATGGAGTACATCCATTATTTAGAGCTTGGTTGTGAAGACCTCCATCTATTTAAAAATGTCTTACTTTTGTGCCAGAGGTCAGTGCCTTCTATAGTGGGGATACTCTTTAATATGTGGTTCAGGAGTTGAGGAATTCGAGGGGGATAGGTCTGGTTCTTGTGTAGAGGTCGAGGGAGTATCTACTACCAGTGGAACATGTCGCACCGACCTTCTCCATTTTTTGGGATGATCAGATAATCACACCCCTTCTAGTTAGTCATGCAAGAAAACCAAGCATGGGAAACTATTGGAGGGTTATGATACACCTCTATATCTATTTTGGACATGCAAGAGAACTTTCCCATGGGTATCAGATATATATGTGTCCTCTATAGGGACTTGGCTGAAATATTAGGTTCAAACACACCCGTGCTATCCCCTGTATCATCAGTTTCTACGCATACAGCCTCTTGTTCCTCAGTTAGGTGTAGGAAACTCATATTATGAGGAATATTAATCATCATATAAGGAGTCTACCAAGTATATAATGTTTATAGAATTAAATATGAGATCTTCATCTAATGATGGTTCTATTTGGTGGGGTGGTTTGTATGCTTCAAATGTTACCTAGAATAAATCTGCAAGAGTCGGAGCTTGTGTTAGAGTAGAATATGGCTCCTATTTTTCTATTTCTTCCTACTTCTTATGGTTACATCCACCTTCACGAGGCATGTATGATGTTACTGATTTAGTTGGAAGAGATTTTGTGGGTCTATGCAGCTATTCTCTTAGGGTGGCATGATCTCAGTGAACTTGTTTTCAAGTCATCCATTTGTCAAACTTCTTCCCATGCATGGACAAAAGTTTCTTCCAATCACTCTCGTTTTCTAATTGGGAAATGGTTACGCAGGCCACCTACTCTGAGGAGTTATATAACTCCACCTGTCCATAATCGACCATTCCTTGAAGGATGTATTTGAATAAAAATAACTCCTAAATATTATAACCTATCTTCTGATGGAAAGGAATTTAGTCAGGATGGTTGGTGAGGTTGACCTCATTGAGATTCCTAGGCTGTGGTAACATGAGTAGGTTATTTTCAAAAATTACAAGGAAATAACTGGAGAATTGTTCATTTTTAAAGGAGTATTCTTTATTCATCCATTCCTAAAATCCCAGGAAACCTTGATTTATTTATTATTCCTAATAAGGGTGATTTTTTAGTTTCTACTACTTTATAGGAGGTGATGGGTGGTTTGGGACTTGGCTAGGTTCTTAGATGGGTACTACTTATGGTTTGAGAGTGATAAATGTATCTTCTTATTTCCCTATCCTTCTTCCCTATGATGAGGGTAAGAGTATAAATTTTTATTGGGTTTGTTTAATATAATATTCTAATCATTTTTCTATTTCGGCGAACTCAGGGAACCCACCTGGATACTTTACTGGGATTAGAGGCGTCTACAACTCATCTTGGAGATTTTCAATATAGAGTTCCATCAATTTCTTTTATGAGAGAGGGATGCTGAGTGAATAGGTTAAAACTTTCCATATGACTATGAAGTTAGAAACCGTCTCACTTTAAAATTTCATGTAATTCATCAGGTTGATTATTTTTGTTTTCCTCAGCATGGAGTTGAAATGATAAATGAATTGATTAAAAAGGTCTTCCAATCCCAGAACGGATCCTGCTAGCAGACTATTGTACCAAAAAAGGATATCCTTGTCAGAGTATGTAGAAAAAACCTCATCTTGGTCACTTCATATTGATCTCAAGGGCCCATCATTAGACCAAATAGGGATACAAATTTTGTGATATGCTGTTCAGGGTCACCCACACTGTCAAAGGTAGAAAATGTAGGATTTTCAAAATTGGGTGGGGGAAAAGTGTGATCCACCCACTCAGGATATGACTTCCTCTCAGGCTACATAGGTGTGCACTTCCCTTCCATGGCTTCTATTAGAGTACATAGGGACTCAATGATGTTAAGAAGCTCTGAGGGTACTGCTGTTTGAGATTCATACCATTAATAGGGAGCGTGTGGGGGTCGATGAGGTGGCACCACCTTTGCCTCCTATTTAATTTAAATGCATCCAAATACTAAATGATCTCCCTAAGTCACGATCATTTTTGACTTCCTCATTTATATAGACCAGATGCCTAGACCCAGAGCTAGTCATATGATCAGATGTTACTCATTCTGGAGGATTGGATCTTTCCAAATGTATGAGAGGAGGCATATTTTCCTCATCCAAAAGAAGATACCTAGTGGTAATATTGACCTTGAGTATCTCCTCGTTGATTTGTTTGATATTTTTTATCTCATTATCATATTGTGATACATGTTCCTTGATGGAAGGAACTTTTAATCTTTTGGGCGATGATTGGGATATGGTCACACATTTCCCCCTTTTTGGTAGCATTCCACTATAAAGGTAAAAACTCGATATTTGTAGGTTTCAGGTTTTGGAGCCTCCTTTAGTTCCGAGTGTTTGCAGCCTCATTTGGTGCATCTTGATCACCTTCCTCTGAGAGTAGGTTTTTTATGTTTTGGCCCTCTACATTTTCATCTTGATCCATAATATATGTTATGTTGGTAGTGATGACATTTATAGAGGTGTATTAGGAAATGGTGGTTGTCCCATTACATTAAACGCCACATGATGATTCTTCACCACCTATATTAGGTTTGTTTCTTGAACCCTTGGCCATATGGGCCATTTTGTCTTGTGAACCTTATGGGGTATGATTGACTTTCTCATATGCTCCTCCCTTTTCATCTTGTGAGTAATGAACTTGAGTGAGTTTCTGGTTGTGTTTCTTGAACAGGCCTTGAATAACATAGTTTTGTTATATGGAGGGAGGAACAAATGGTATGCCAAATGTCACTTTTTACCTATCAACCTCGAGAAGACTGATTCCCTCTATAGTTATGATAATGGTGAAAATTCTCCCAGCATTGCGGGATGGGGGTTATTCGAGGCCACAATTGGAATTGATTGATTTTATTGTTGAGGATATGATGCGCCTAGTTTAGGGTTTGATGAATCTTGGTATGGGTGTTGAGATATAATTTCCCCCTAGTGTAACACCCCAAGATTTCATAGTACGTTAATTCTTCAATGTAATTAAATAACTTGCATTACATGCAACACCGAGTTCAAGTGCACCACAACTTACCAAACTAGCCGTTCAAAAGCGGTTATGAATAGTATTAACTTAATTTTGAACTATATATAATACATATAATTTTATAATCCATATTATGAGTTTCTTAGACATAATGTAATAACTAATTCATTTTTTTCAGATAAAAGAAGTATTTTTTTTAAAATGTGCTTTTACCACATTTTAATGGTAAACACTTTTTAAATCAAATATTTGAAACTTTTATATATTCAATTTGACAAAATAAACTTCTTCTTTAGAATCAGGAAATAATAATTTAGTTTCAATAAATTTTTGGTGTTTTTATGATAACTTTCATATTTGGGTGAATAGTGAAATATACTATATTTTAACTGAAAACAACTTTTTTAATCAAAATAATTTATAGAGTTAAATTATAAATTTTAATGGTTTTGAAGTATAAATATATTATATTTTTACAATATAATCCAATTATGGTCATTTTAAGTAATTTCACTTTGAGATTGGACATAAACAAGTGTTAATCTTTCGATAGATATTGTTTCTTAAAAATACGCCTTTTGGTTTTGACAATAGGAATTAATTTTAATAAATGAAACTTATAGGTTTTTAATTTGGTAAAATGGACTTAATTTTTGGTTTTGGAATATCAAAATTATCCTAGGGTGAAATATTGGTACTTTTCGGATAACTTTTATATATTGATGAATAGTGAAAATGACTAAATTTTAATTAAAAACAACTTTTTTAATCAAAATAATTAATAGTGATAAATTATGAATTTGAGTGGTTTTAAAGTATATTTAGAATATATTTTTACCATTTAATACAATTTTGGTCATTGGACATAATTTCACAATTAAACCGGACATAAACAAGTGTCAATCTTTTGATAGTTATTATTTCTTAAAAACACACTTTTTGTTTTGACAATAGGAATTAATTTTAAATTAATTTCTGCCACTTCTGTGTTTTGAATTTGGAAAAATGGATTCCATATTTGTAATTAGGATTTCCAAATTGCATAAATAGGTAAATTTTAATTTTAGACATTTTGAATAATTACTTCGGTAAATATTTTATTTACAATGGTTAAAGGGTAAATCCGGTAAATAAGGGTAAAAAAATAATATTCTAATAATAATAAATTACCCTAAAACGTGTATTAACCCTATTTATTGATACATTTCCAACCATGGGCATATTTGGGTCTATTTTGGGACCCCATGGATCCACTTGTAAGTGATAATGACACTTTATATTAATTAAGTTAAAGTAAATACAAAAATGACATAACCATATATCTTTTAGCAAAACAATTTTTACATAGAGTTATATATGTTATATTTTATACTATAATTATTCATTATAAAGATAAAACTATTTCCTAAATAATGGTATTTTATTTATAATTTTTAGACATTGAATAATTAAATTTATTTATAACACAATAATGATGCAATATTTTCCCTATTAATGAAAGAATCAAATAATTAGTATTATAAATGTAAAAATAAATATAATTTGAAAGTTTTGATGACATAGAAGAATTTTATTGGTTACTATGAAATGTTATTATTGCTTATATGAATTTTTTTTTGAATTAATAAAGTTTTTAAGACTTTAAAAAAATCAATTATTAAATATTTTCAAAATTGACATAAATGAGTTTTTAAAACAAGTATTATATTATTAATTGATATTATAATCCTAAAAATCTAAGGTTTAGAAAAATGACTTATATCATGATATTTGTATCATTAATGGACCACTTGGGGGTCTCGTGGATGTATATAGTATGTTTATTAACTATATAATATAAAAATACAAAGTGACATGGTAAATTTCAAACTAATTAACTAAGAGTTAAAACTAAAAGATAAGGTTAATATAATGACCCAAACCTGTCTAAAATATATTTTTTGAAAGGATTTCGACCCATAAACACCTTATACTTTGAATAATCCAATTTTTATCCATTAGAAACCGAATATGAATTTATTATAAATTAATACTTTAAGTTGTTCATAAAGAGCCCCTCCTCCCCCTTATAAAAGGACACCAATTATAACCAATTACTCACACCTCTCAAGCCTTTTGGATCGTCCAAAATATGCCCAGTTAATCTCCCTACATCCCTATACTCCTCCTAGAAGCCTTACCTTAGGCATAAGGCACTTCAAGATTCCTTTTTGGTTCAAACCAAAGGGAGTTACACAAATTAAAGGTAACGATTTCTCTTAGCTTCTTTTCTTTTATTTTACTTATACAACCCCTAAAATCATCTTATTATTTTCTTTTGTAACAGAAACGATATCCTAAATATACTAGGATATTTTAATGAGAAGTATTTAAACTACACTTACACACACCTCCATCTAATGGGTGAAGAACATAATGTTTCTGTGGATGACAACCAAACGCCTCACGAAAAGATGATTGTTCAATTATCTCCTACCACCTATCATGGTGGCCATTATGATGGAACTATAATTAAATATGATATTAATTATATCTATTTTATATATAAGCTTATGTAATTCCATTTTATATCATACCATTATTCTTTTCATGTTGTATATATATACGATAATTTCATTTGAGGAAGTGCAAACTACCGCCCCCTCAAAGGGATATGACTCGTTCATACCATACATGGAACGTATAAAGGATGGTGTTAATGAATTTAATTAACAAATATAATATATTATATTTTACTCAAATAATAATATACCTATGTATCATTTCATTTTGATTCCTTTTAAAATGAAAAATGAAATGGAAGTAGCGTTCATGCGTACATACGGATTACCGTCTCCACGAAGGCAATGCGATTCATTTCCCCATCATATATATTCAAGAATAATTCTCATTTGATGATTAAAAGTAATGTTTAAGGACTTGATATCATTCTGGATATGAATAAGATAAAACCTATCCATAAAAAACATGGCTTACGTAACAAAGCATATAAAGGAAAACGAATCAGTTGACACCCGAAACAACGATAATACTAAAATATTATTAACAAAGCAATATTAAAAGATCATATATGATATCATATTTATGTATATTATTCTTGTATAATTTAATAAAAATGATTTAACTATTATACATGAGGTTAACCTACACTCTATCAAGGAAAATTACAAGGTAAGGGTTAATTCCTCAATCTCATTATTATCCGAGATTGTTTATGTGTAAGTATTTACTGGGACATTTTTATCATCCATGTACATTTTTCATTAAAATGATTTCAAAATGAATATTTTGAGGCGTTTTTAAAGGTACTCTTTATCAAGATCATAATTTTAAATTTTTTAAAGATTTATCTTTCTAAATCTTTTTAATTAATGTCCATGTTTTCAAAATGATATTAAGGATTTATTTATATGGACATTAATGTTTTGAAATGATAATTCTTTTCAAAAGTTTCAAAGTGTTATGGGACACTTTTATTCAAAAATATCTTTCAAATTACTTCCTTTATAAATGTGTGACTTTTCAATGATTTCAAAAAAGTGATATTTCTCTCAAATAGTTTTGATTTCATCTATGTCAACATCCTTTGATGGATTTTAAGCTTATTTGAAGTTGATTTATTATGATACAAAACTTCCATATAGTATTGAAGGTTTTGTGATATGTTTGAATGCAGATGTGTTATTTTTATACCATTCATGGTTTATGGAGAAAGTATTGACATTTCATATGCTAGTTTTAATACGAATGTTTATGTTATGTTTAAACCTGTTCATATAAGGAATGCATTAGACTTAATAAGTGAAGGGTGAAGCCCGCTATAGCTCCTCGATGCATCGGTAGGTCTCATGAGACAAACTAGTGTCTTGGCATGAGGCCTTGACAAAATATTTTTTGTAGTCTTGGAATGAAGCCTTGACTATGTGGTTATGATAGTCTGACATTATGCATTCCATCATTATGAAAGTGTTTATTGATATTTCATGTGATTATTCAACTAGTAGAATATCCATGCAAATAAGTAAATAGAATTATTTCATTTTTTCTTTTCCATATTATGCAGAAGTTCAAATTTAAAAGGCTTTTGTTTTATTTATACATTGCCTTAAATATTTATGTTTATTTATGAAAGTTTCCGCTATATTGTTATCCTTACTGAGCATCTGAGCTCACCCCTTTCAATGTTTTAATTTTACCCAAGATATGAAGAAGTATTTTATGAATGACCTGCATAGAATGTATGAGGGGATATGAATACAAGATGTGTTTTAGTTTTTTATGATGTAATGTAATACTTATGAATATATATAGTGTTTCCAAGGCTACTAAACTAATCGGTCTTTCGAGACTTGATCTTTTGTGATCATGCCAATGTTATGTAATAATGCACCGCCTCAGGGTAACTGGGGTGGGGGCGTTACAATTGGCATCATAGGAAGTTTAGTACAAACCTTGGAAGATAGATTTAGATAAACTCTGATTAGAGAACATAGCCCTAAGATAGACTTTGATGATTAATATAGAATAACTTCCTATAATTTTGGTATTGTAGAGGTTTTGTGAGTTTTCCGAGCAATAAATCCCTGTCTGGATATGAGCAGGTAGAGGCGGCTTTGGCACAAATATACCTAGGGGTAAAACCTGAAAACACCGATTTGATCTAGACTCGAATGAGAACTAGTGCACGGAAACAGGCCTTGATGCACTCTTGGTTACGACACTCCAAGGGGATATGCTTAGGATAATTATCATTTTCTTTACAAATAATTATGAAGGGTTTATGAGTATATACTTCCTCAAAGAGGAAATTTTTATGATTATGGATTATATCCATAAACTGTTTAATTTATGTTAAGTGTTTTACAAGTTTGTGATTAGGTATTTCTATTCATAAACTAATTTAGTGTATGCCATTGTTTAGAAATGGTGCCCAGTAGAAGGAATGAGAACTCTAGCAATACGCATGATCCAAAGAGTAAGAAGGATCATATTTTCATAGTCTTAAGCCAGAATTTATAAGGGAAATATTCTCCCATGTATTATCATCATATGAAGAAATAATATCATGTGTTGATCAGATAAGTAAAGAGTTCTTGGAGTCCTATGTATTTTAAGGGAAGCCAGATAAGAAAAGGATTATAGAGAGAAAGACAGATAAAGGGAAGAAGGTAAAGAAGGATTTTCCCATATGTGATAACTGTGGAAAGAATCACCTTGGAAATTCTTGAAGGGAATGTGAGTGTGTTATAAGTGTGGAGAAAAAGGACACCACGTTCATGATTTCAAGGGTAAGAAAAAGGTTTCAAATGTATAATGCTTCATCTGTAAGGAGTGGGGACACTACGCGAATCAATGTTCAAATAATCAGAGTATGGCCCAAATGATGCTATTGGATAATAATAAAGTTATGATACTACCAAAAATGAGGAGGAATGACTAGTGTTCTTATGTTGTTATTAAATAATTCTTTCATTTGAGTGTTGTATCAATGATGTACTGGTTATATGAATTATAGAGATAAATAAGGATTGTACTGCAGTACTATTTCATTGAGGATTTGAGATTATATGGTACTATGAAAAGTGACTCAATAGCAAGTTAAACTTTATTTTTTTGAAAATACATGGTTGAAGGAAAGGTAATCCTTAATATGGTCTTGATACTGAGGTAGTAATTTTGGAATAAGAAATGGTTGATTTGGATAAATTATATTGGATATTCTTGACTACCTTGGAACTGATTAATGGTTTTTTTATTTCATCATTGTTGGAATATTCAAAGTTTTTGGATATAAGGAATATATCTAGTATTCTATAAGGAATAAGAGAGCATGAATGTAATCAATAAGGTTTTATGGTAATTCAGGGTGTTACCATATTTTAAAAGAATACATGATTAAGGTATTCACATGTTATTACGTGGCAAAAAAAAGATCTTCATTATATTTACCTTCCTTATAAATTTTGGACTGTGAGTTTGGATAGAAGTAATTTGGATAAGTATAAAGGTTGGAATGAATTATATTTTACATTTGATATAATTTTTAAGGTTAAATCATTTCTGAATATTATTTTTGGATTGTTATAAAAAGGACAACCTGGAGGTTGGGCGACAACCCGTCGCGTCCGGCAAGGCCGCGAGACTTGAACCTGCAACGGAAGGGAGATAAGGGTGTATCAACCACCACTGACCCAAATGATGTCCTGGATTGAATAATGTAGTTTTTTAAAGGGTATTATAGATGAATTATAAATTCAATTTTTTTAGAACCCTATACTAATAGGATAAATAGAATATTTTTTTTAGTTCTATCATCTTTTAGAGTGAAAGATGAGTTTGTGGTAGAAGTTAGTTAAAGGATGGAACTCTACTAGACAAGTATACTTTTTTTTCTTATCTTATTCTATAAAGAAATAAATTCTTAAACATTAGTTAAGTCATTTTAAAACCAAAAATGTGTTATCCTAATACATTGCGTTTTGTTGAACCGATGGTATTTTAAATCATCATAGATTGGTGGCTTTGAGGCCCACAATTCTATAATTGTTTGTGATTGATGACATCAATCACTTCATATAAATATTTATGTTTTTCCTCCAATTATGTGTCTCTAATTTCCACTAATGTTCTCCTAATCGAGATCATAATTTGGTGGTGACTTTTCCATTCCCCTTTTCCTATTATTAAGACTAAATTTTATTAACCCAATTTCCAATGTGGGTTTTCCCACAAAGGTATTTTCTATTTTCGACCTTTTATTTTCAAAGAACAATTTCAAATTGTGAGGAAGCAATTTGTTGAAGGAGGGAAGAATGTAACACCCAAAGATTTCATAGTATGTTATTTCTTCAATGTAATTCAATAACTTGCATTACACGCAACACCGAGTTCAAGTGCACCACAACTTACCAAACTAGCCGTTCAAAAGCAGTCATGAATAGTATTAACTGAATTTTGAACTATATATAATACTTATAATTTTATAATCCATATTATGAGTTTCTAAGACATAATGTAAGAACTAATTCATTTTTTTCAGATAAAAGAAGTATTTTTTTTAAAATGCACTTTTACCACTTTTAATGATAAACCCTTTTTAAATCCAATATTTGAAACTTTTATATATTAAATTTGACAAAATAAACTTCTTATTTAGAATCAGGACATAAGAATTTAGTTTCAATAATTTTTTGGTGTTTTTCTGATAACTTTCATATTTGAGTGAATAGTGAAAAATACTATATTTTAACTGAAAACAACATTTTTAATCAAAATAATTTTTAGTGTTAAATTATACATTTTAATTTGTTTGAAGTATAAATATATTATATTTTTACAATATAATCCAATTCTGGTCATTTTAAGTAATTTCACTTTGAGATTGGACATAAACAAGTGTTAATCTTTTGATAGATATTGTTTCTTAAAAATACGCCTTTTGGTTTTGACAATAAGAATTAATTTTAATAAATGAAACTTCTAGGTTTTTAATTTGGTAAAATGGAATTCATTTTTGGTTTCGGAATATCAAAATTATCCTTGGGTGAAATTTTGGTACTTTTCAGATAACTTTTATATATTGATGAATAATGAAAATGACTAAATTTTAATTAAAAATTTTTTTTAATCAAAATAATTAATAGTGATAAATTATTAATTTGAGTGGGTTTAAAGTATATTTAGAATATATTTTTACCACTTAATACAATGTTGGTCATTGGACATACTTTCACAATTAAACCGTACATAAACAAGTGTCAATCTTTTGATAGTTATTATTTCTTAAAAACACGCTTTTTGTTTTGATAGCAGGAATTAATTTTAAATTAATTTCTTCCACTTCTGTGTTTTTAATTTGGAAAAATGGATTCTATATTTGGAATCAGGATGTCCAAATTGTTTAAATAGGTAAATTTTAATTTTAGACATTTTGAATAATAACTTCGGTAAATATTTTATTTACCATGGTTAAAGGGTAAATCCGACAAATAAGGGTAAAAAAATAATATAATAATAATAATAATAAATTACCCTAAAACGTGTCTTAACTCTATTGGTTGATACATGTCCGACCATGAGCATCCTTGGGTCTATTTTGGGACCCCATGGATCCACTTGTAAGGGATAAAGACACTTTATATTAATTAAGTTAAAGTAAATACAAAAATGACATAAGCATATATCTTTTAGGAAAACAATTTTTACATAGAGTTATATATGTTATATTTTCGACTATAAATATTCATTATAAAGATAAAAATATTTCCTACATAATGGTATTTTATTTATAATTTTTAGACATTGAATAATTAAATTTATTTATAACACAATAATGATGCAGTATTTTCCTTATTAATGAAAGAATCAAATAGTTGGTATTATAAATGTTAAAATAAATATAATTTGAAAGTTTTGATGCCATAAACTAATTTTATTGGTTAATATGAAATGTTATGATTTCTTATATGAATTTTTTTCTAATTAATAAAGTTGTTTAGACTTTAACAAAAATCAATTATTAAATATTTTGAAAATTGTCATAAATGAGTTTTTAAAACAAGTACTATATTATTAATTGATATTCTATTCATAAAAATCTAAGGTTCTGCCAAAGTACTTATATCATGATATTTGTATCATTAATGGACCACTTGGGGGTCTCTTGGATGTATATAGTATGTTTATTAACTATATAATATAAAAATACAAAGTGACATGATAAATGTCAAACTAATTAACTAAGAGTTGAAACTAAAATATAAGGTTGATATAATGACCCAAACCTGTCTAAAAACTATTGGTTGAAAGGATTTAGACCCATAAACACCTTATAATTTTAATAATACACTTTGGAGCCATTATAAACCGAATATGAATTTATTATAAATTAATACTTTAAGTTTTTCCTAAAGAGCCCCTCCTCCCCCTTATAAAAGGACACCAATTCTAACCAATTCCTCACACCTCTCAAGGATTTTGGCTCGTCCAAACTCTGACCAATTAATCTCCCTACATCCCTATACTCCTCCTATAAGCCTTACCTTAGGTAGAAGGCACTTCAAGAGTCCTTTTTGGTTCAAACCAAAGGGAGTTACCCAAATTAAAGGTAACGATTTCTCTTAGCTTCTTTTATTTTATTTTACTTCTCCAACCCCTAAAATCTTCTTATTATTTTATTTTGTAAAAAAACCAGTATCTTAAATATACTAGGATATTTTTATGGGAATTATTCGAACTAAAATTACACACACCTCCGTCTAATGGGTGAAGAACATAATGTTTCTGTGGATGGAAACCAAACGCCTCACGAAACGATGATTGTTCAATTATCTCCTACCACCTCTCATAGTGGCCATTATGATGGAACTATTATTAAATATTATATTAATGATATTTATTTTATATATTAGCTTCTGTAATTCCATTTTATAGCATACCATTATTCGTTTCATGTTATATATATATATACGATAATTTCATTTGAGGAAGTGCGGACTACCACCCCCTCATAGTGATATGACTCGTTCATACCATACATGTAACGTATAACGGATGGTGTTAATGAAATTAAGTAACACATATAAGATATTATATTATAATGGAATAATAATATAACTATGTATCATTTCATTTTTATTCCTTTTAAAATGAAAAATGAAATGGAAGTAGTGTTCGTGCATACGTACAGATTACCGTCTCCATGAACGTGATGTGATTCATTTCCCCATAATATCCATTCAAGAATAATTCTTGTTTGATGATTAAAAGTAATGTTTAAGGACTTTATATCATTATGGATATGAATAAGATACAACCTATCCATAACAAACATGGCTTACGTAACAAAGCATATAAAGGAAAACGAATCAGTTGACACCCGAAACGATGATAATACTAAAATATTATTAATAAAGAAGTATTAAAATATAATATATGATATAATATTTATGTATATTATTCTTGTATAATTTAATAACAGTGATTTAACTATTATATATAAGGTTAAACTACACTCTATCAAGGAAAAGTACATGGTAAGGGTTAATTCCTCAATCTCATTATTATCCGAGATTGTTTATGTGTAAGTATTTACTGGGACATTTTTATCATCCATGTACATTTTTCATAAAAATGATTTAAAAATGAATATTTTAAGGAGTTTTGAATGGCACTCTTTTTTAATATCATGATTGTAAATGTTTTAAAGATTTATCTTTCTAAATATTTTTAATTAATGTCCATGTTTTCAAAATGATATTAAGGATTTATTTATATGGACATTAATGTTTTGAAATGATAATTATTTTCAAAAGTTTCAAAGTGTTATGGGACACTTTGATTCAAAAACATCTTTCAAATTACTTCCTTTATAAATGTGTGACTTTTCAATGATTTCATACAAAAGTGATATTTCTCTCAAATAGTTTTGATTTCATCTATGTCAACATCCTTTGATGGATTTTAAGCTTATTTGAAGTTGATTTATTATTATAAAAAACTTCCATATAGTATTGAAGGTTTTGTGATATGTTTGAATGTGGATGTATTATTTTTATACCATTCATGGTTTATGGATAAAGTAATGACATTTCGTATGCTAGTTTTAATATGAATGTTTATGTTATGTTTAAAACTGTTCATATGAAGAATGCATTGGACTTAATAAGTGACGGGTGGAGCCCGCTATATCCCCTAGATGCATCGGTAGGTCTCATGAGACAAACTAGTGTCTTGGAACGAGGCCGTGACAAAATATTTTTTGTAGCCTTGGAACGAGGCCTTGACTATGTGGTTATGATAGTCTAGCATTCTGCATTACATCATTATGAAAGTGGTTATTGATATTGCATGTGATTATTCGACTAGTAGAATATCCATGTGAATAAGTAAATAACATTATTTCATTTTATCTTTTCCATATTATGCCGAAGTTCAAATTTAAAAGGATTTTGTTTTAGTTATACATTCCCTTAAATGTTTATGTTTATTTATGAAAGTTTCCGCTATATTGTTATCCTTACCGAGCATCTGATCTCACCCCTTTCAATGTTTTAATTTTTCCCAGGATGTGGAGAAGTATTTTATGAATGACATACTGGGAATGTATGAGGGTATATGAAGACAAGATGTGTTGTAGTTTTTTTATGGTGTAATGTAAGACTTATGAATATTTATAGTGTTTCCAAGGCTAATAAACTAATCGGTATTTCGAGACTTGATCTTTTGTGATCATGATAATGTTATGTAATAATGCACCGACTCTGGGTAACTAGGGTCGGGGCGTTACACCCAGCCTAGTGGGTTGGGGTTTGTTTGCATATACTTTCAATATGTCCTGAATCCTCTTAGGAATTGATGATATGAGGTGTGGATGTGGTGGTAGATATTCCCCCAACCTTATGGGTTGGGTTCATTCTTAGACAACTACTATGGAATCTTCTACTACAGACCATGCGACATAGATGTGATCGTGTAGGAGCTAGGTGCAATGACAGCCCATGATATGAGTCAGTTTCTATGGGAAGTTGTTTAGTTGATTTCATCTTCGGATTCCGTGTATGCAATAAAATCCCATTGATTTTAGGGTCCTAGTTTAAAGATATTCCAGATATCCTCTCCCTCTATTCATGATGTCTGGGCAACATTGAAGCAGAGGAATTGTGTTATAGTGACCAACTGGCTCATACGTTACCCGATCCCCTCATTTATTTGGAGGCTATGAAAATACAAGATGTTTTATCTAAAAGGTTATCTTTTCCTGGGTACATATTTAAGTGAAATGATCCATATTTCACCCATCCTTGGATACACACATCTGGCGATGATCGAGAAATCAATCGGAAGAGATTTTTCACGATGCAGAGACAAACACTACATAGGCGTTTATCATGATATTACACTCTTGGGTTCCAGGACACAGAATAGGTAGCCATATCTAGATGAAAATATATTATATTGATGATTTAAATATAATACTCATATCTTAGAAAGGGGATATTTCTAGCCTTCAGTCGCTGATGAGTAGCCCATATATTTTGGCATAGATAAGGCATGCGCTCCTTTTCTTGATAATATGGGACCTCATAGTTAGAAGTGGAGAGGGGCTAAAACATTTTGGGGAGGTTTTTTCCAGATAACTATATCCATATATCAATGTTATCCTCCTCTTCATCATACCTATACACCTCCATCCGATCATACCATAGAAGGTTCTTCTTAGGGTTGCCTGCTGACTAGAGTGGAGTGCTGCTGGAAGTTGATGGGGAACTATATGTGGTTGAACCTAATGTTTTGATCACCTGTCTATGCTAATACATCTAAGTTTTTAAATCCTCTATATAAGAATGTGTATGTGAAAGGGGAGGATTTACTTGTCCATGGAAGATACCATCATGGGGAGGTTGACCATGAAAAATTTCAGGAGTAGAGTCTCTGTGATCCATCTCCACACTACCACAAGGAGGAGTATCACAGTAATGATCATATTATACTTTGGTTTAAGAGTCGATGAAACCTTGAGGTGTTGATTTTATGTCTCAAAAAACCTCAAATACACTGGCATTGATAAGATTAGGGATACGAGCCTCATTCTACATCATGGACAGAATATTCCGACCTACCTTTTGGAATTGTGTAGGGATATGATCCTTCTATATGATGGTTGTCAGAACTTGTTGATAATATTCTAGTGCTATAGGATTTGATATTTCTACTGATAATATACTAGACAATTCCAACGAGAGTCCTCATTATTGACATGAATATGATCCTGTCCTGAGGCATGTTCCATTGTCACTTAGCGAGACTTGGTCTGGATGGGGTTATAATCCCGATCCCAAGCCTTTGAAAAATGTCATTGGTCTTTCTTGGTTGGAATATGAGCCTACCCCAAGGCAAGTGTCACTCTCACTTGGTGACCCCTGGTTGGAGCAGGAATATAAGCCTAGTTTGAATATGCATTCCCTACCGGAATATGATGACAGACCTCTGGAATGGGAGAAGGGATATGAGCCTCCTCTTTTATTACCTTAAAAGGATGCTAGTGTAGTCATTCATTAGAGGAAATAGGAATATGTACCTAGATTCCATGATCTGTTGGAATATTCTATGAAGATTCAATGATAGGAACATGAGCCGGTTTTGAGGAATGTTCCATTCTCACTTGGTGATCCTCGGCTAAAACGGGGGTGTGAGCCCAAACTTAGGACTTTAGAGTATGTTTCTGGTCTTATTTGAAAGGAATATGAGCCTCTCCGGAGTCATGTTTCCATCTCACTTGGTGATCTATGACCAGGAAAAAGATATGAGTCTGATCCTAGGACTTTGGAAAATACCATCAGACTTTTTCAATAGACATGTGACCCTGTCCTGAGGCATGTGCCGCTCTCACCTAGTGATACCCAATTGGAATAGAAATACGTTCTTGGTTTGAAATTCCATCCTTTACCAGAATATGTCAATAATCCTCTTAGACGGGGGCAAGAATCTGTGCTTACTTTGGAGCAAACACTTTTTTCATAATGACCGGAGTGTTTAGATACCCAAGCTATAGGGATAAGAATATGAACCTATCCCTATATCTATACCAGTTCTAGAATATTATGGTGGATTTCTTCAGCTATTGATAATATGGAATAGAATTTTAAAAAGTGTGCACATGAATATAAGATTTTACATTTTCTTTCTCCACTATGTGCTGGAAAATATATTCGATTAAAGAGAGGATATGATCCCACTTCTATCTTACTTGTGCCGTCGAAATATTTTAATGAGATTCATGCACAGAGGTAGGTATATGCACCTCCCCCATGTCTGCTACAAAAACATGCCAACAGACTTGTTCCGAGTGGGTTGGGATATGAGTTTTCTCACAGACTACCACCGAAATATATTGTAAGGATTCATCAGTGGAAGTGGGGATATGATCCCATCCCTAGATATCCCGATCCTTCTATGCTCAGTGGTTGCTCCCAAATTTACCCTATTGGTAAAAGTGATCAATGTAGTACATGTAGGGGTCGAATCCACAGGGACCGAAGAAGTAACCTTGAGACGCTATGATTGTGTGAAGGATGGGCTATGAAGTAGCCGACTTTGGGTTTGATTTTGGATGGTTTTTAAAGAACACTAATAAACCTAAGTGAATTCAATTAAATGGAAATGGGTTGATCTTAGGATTATGCTCGGGGTGGATTGAATGAATTTTACTTCATTAGACAATTTTGGTTTTATTAATTTTTGATGAATCCATTCTTCAAAAATAACATTACATTCATCATTTTCTGGTTTGGTGCTTACTAAACACAATTACTAATCCCGTATACACTTAGAGAACCAAATTCATGATCTCTCCGAGATATATGGTCATTTAGTAATTGAATTTAGTTTTCTCAAACACAGTAAAGATGAAGAGTAGAAATAATTGAAGAATGGATGTCTTAAATTAATTATCCAATTAACAATAATTCATTCATAAAATAACATTCAATCCAGCCTTTGCATCATATTAAGATCATCCCATTAAGGGTTTATCCCTCCTTTTATGGTATACTCTCAATGGTGGGCGGAAGATGGCTAACAATAATTGGATTGACGAAATTAAAACTGCAGAAATAACGAGCACTCCTCCGTGTGTGTGAATGAAATTCACACCTATGTGTGAACTAATTCACAAAAACACAGAGATATCACTCTGCTTTGTGATAATAAAGTTTTAATAAAAGAAATGGAAAATATAGAAGTGAATGAAGTTGATTAAGAACATAAAGATACAAAAAAAAACTTACATGAAAATGGAAAACATTACAAAGGAAATTTGGAAGCATAACCTTACAATGAAACAAGAAACAAAAGATGATATGAAAAATATCCACCCCCTATTACCTTCACCACTAGCTCATTATATAGGAATATTAGGAGCCTTAGGTCCATCCCCCAATAATTAATTCACCCCCCAACAATTAATAGAGTCAAATGGATGGTGAATAATCAAAAGGAAATTGATGTTTCAAATTTGACCCGGAAAACTGTCCAGATTCGTCCACCATAGTGACGTGTGAATTAACAATTGAAGAAGTCTGAATCCAGAGGGGTTTTAGAAGAGAAATATCTTCTTCAATCTATCCTCTATGATCTGTAAAAATATCAGGAAATTTGGATCATCCGTTTGGAAGTTATGGTCGAAATGGTGTGACGGATTTCTGTGCATTAATGTCGGGTCCACCATTTAAATCTCAATTTCAGATCCCTTTATCATCATGAAAACATCAGAATTAGCTCCAGCCACAGTTTAATAAAATGATCCTCATATTTTTATCTTTCTACTTTATAAATTTGAGCTTCATTCGGTTTGGTTTCTGGGCCCCACATTTGTTTGATGGGCCTTAGGCCCATTATGATTTTTCCAGCAAGTTTCTGTCTTCATGCGCAAAATTATCCATCTTCCTTTGGGATTCTTCCATCAGACCTAATAGATTAAATGTTCCAAACAAAGTGATCAATCATATCCCAAAATTTAAAATTCAGAAAATGAATATAATGTTGTACACAAACAAATGAATTATTGGGCCCAAATTTTCATTTTAAACATGAATTGCATTTTTGATGAGAAATGAAGTTCTATTTATGTAATGCACTAAAAAAAATGTTTATGGACTTTGGAACAATCAATATAAAGATATTAAAAATTAATATTAGCCACTTTCAGTGACTAATCACACCCCCCAACTTGAGTTTTGCTAGTCCCGAGCAAAATAAATTACAAATATGAAATTCAAATCCCCTTTTCCAAAAACATTTTAATACACATTTCTCACCCAAATATCTAATACCAAAAAAATTATGAAAACCCATCAAAATAATTAAAAAAAAGCTAGGTCTATAAGCATATCCCAAGCCCAAGCCCATTCCTTTGTTCAAATTCATCGCCACATTTCATCCAATTCCAATTAAGAATGATAAAATGTTGTGCATCATAAAAGATATGGGGCCCATTTTATTGTTCAAGGGGAAAAAAATGAAAGCGCTAGGTGGGAATCACATTAAACCTTAAGATGGGTATCCATTTTTTTTTGATTTTTTTTGATTTTTTTTAACCACAATAGATATGAAAAGACTAACTCTGGGAAATACAACTATGGAGTCACGATCTCAAAGTGCCGGACGCCACACATATTGTCAATTTAATGCTCTATAATAGAGATATAAAGCCTAACTTTGGGCAAGACAACTATGGAGTCATGATCCCCAAGTGCCGGACGCCACGCATTTGGACAAAACATTGCTCTATGTGGTCATTTTTTTTGTTTTTTTTTATTTTTTTATTTTTTTTGGATACTCAAATTAAACTAAAAGTGACCCAAGAACCCTATTCTATAACAAAAGGGACCCAAGAACTCAAATTTACACCCACGATCCAGTAGACGTGCATTGTGGCATTTTTATTAAGAGGATGAAAATGTAAACATTGAAAAATCACATCAGACAACCACACTTTCCAAAAACTATGCTAATGAACTTAAAATTGCTTTAAAATTAGAATAAAGGCATAAAAAATTTATTTGATATCCAGTTTTAGAGTTTGAAATGTGTGTTATCATGTTCAAGGTTAATGGATTTTTTCTTTTCATGCATGTTTTTATTCAAAAAAAATCATTTCTTATCTCCCCCCAACTTAGAATAACACTGTCCCCAGTGTTTAAAGAAAAGAAAAGTTAGAAGGGGGTAGGATAGGAGTTAAAAGATGAAATTGAGAATGATAAACATGGAAAAAATTCACCTGGTTTTTGAAGTTGAAGTTCATGATGCTCCAGATTACTCCTTTGATATCTTGTTGGATGTAGGCACCTCCTTGATTGAACATGTATCACCCAAAATAGTTCTTGAACCATAAAAAGAAGGACAAAGCAGACAAAACAAACAACATGTTGATTTATTTAATTCCAAGTATCATCATTTTTATGGGTTTTCATGTTTTTTTAAATCAAACTAATGATACATTGTCTTCATTTAAATTTCTGGGTAAGGTATTACTTAGGGATCACACCGCGTGACACGAATGAATACGGTTCTCCCCTTTCATACCCATCCATACTCATAAAAGAAGAACAGGTCAAGAGTCTAATTTTTTTTAACCTAGAAAAACATAAATAAAATAAACTGATGATACATTGTCTTCTTTATATTTTCTGGGTAAGGTATTACTTAGGTGTCACACCACGTGACATGGATGAATACAGTTCTCCCCTTTCATACCCATCCATACTCATAAAATAAGAACAGGTCAAGAGTCTAATTTTTTAACCTACAAAAAACATAAATAAAATAAAATAAAATAAAATGATGATACATTGTCTTCTTTATATTTTCTGGGTAAGGTATTACTCAGGGATCACACCGCGTGACACAGATGAATACGGTGCTCCCCTTTCATACCCATCCTTACTCATAAAAGAAGAACATGTCAACAGTTTATGGTAATTTATTATATGAAAAATAAAATGATTCAAAATGATTGGAAACATGAAAACCATGGGTTGCCTCCCATGAAACGCTTTTGTTTATCGTCGTTGGCTCGACTTGTACCCCCCAACTTATCCAATTCCAACTTTCAACATTTTTAGGACCCCATTTTTTTCCACTTCAACTTGATTAAGATTGATTTTTTAGAATTTGATTCTTGTGAAATCCCATGGTCAATAATGAGTGTGGAAATCCAAGGAAATTTGGTAGTGGTTGATTTGGTTGAATTTCTAGTCTTTCCTAATACATCAATGACCATTCCAAAATTATTGGTTTCTTTAGAAGAATGAACTACAAATAAAAGGTTTTTCTTATCTCCTATAGTGGGATTCTTGAGTTCGGAAGAAAGTAAAATAATTTTGAGCTCAGTTTCATTGAAATTTTCTAAAGGATATTGACAAATTAAATCAAAATCAGTTTCTTCTCAAAAAGATTTAGAAAGAATTGGTTCATTTTGAAAATAAGATTCATCCTAAAAATTGTCCAGTTGAATATCAGAAGTGTGTATGGGATCAATTTTTGGTATTTATCCCAATTTTTAAGTAATTAGTGTTTTTGAAAAATCATTAATGGAGTTATATTCAGGAAACTCAATCCATGATGTCAAATTTTCCTCTTTTGAATCCAAAAAATCAATTTCCTTCTGATTTAAAGACCCTTAAAAAACTCCTCGATCCTCTCTAATTATCCTAAATCCTAAGGTTGGTTCTTCAATAAAGGCATGAGGGGTTTGTGTGTTACAAGATTCTTCTATCAATATTGAGTAAGGGATGGTTTGAGTGTGAGTGGGGTCCACACTTGTTTTAATTCTTTGTAGTTCTTGTCTAAAACTTGATACCTCTGAATTCATTTTTTCCATTTTTCCACACAATTTTTGAAGAATTGTTTCAAGATTAGGATTGATATATGTTTCGATATCATGGACTTCCTCATTATTCATCTTTTGAATCATTCTTCATAGGTAAGGAAATTGATCTTTTAAACCTTCATCATTACAAATTTCGTTCATGTTATCAGGTGTAGGGTATTCATTCAAAGGTTGATTAAAAAAGGTTGGTGATTCCCAATGTAGATTTTCAAACTGATTCCATCCTGAGTTTTTGAAGGGATATTGTTGATTATACTCTATTGGATTTATTTGAAAATTTGGAATCGCGATTTTCGGGGGTCAAAAAAAAAATATAAAGGGGAAAAGAGAAGAGAAATGGGGATGAGAAAATAGAAATGAGGGAGAATAGAAACATGTTCTAAGGTGACTTACTTGGTCCCCAGAAACGGCGCCAAAATTTGGTTGCGCCCAAATTTACCCTACTGGTAAAAGAGATCGATGTAGTACATGTAGGGGTCAAATCCACAGGGACCGAAGAAGTAACCTTGAGATGCTATGATTGTGTGAAGGATGAGCTATGAAGTAGCCGACTTTGGGTTTGAATTTGGATGGTTTTTAAAGAACACTAATAAACCTAAGTGAATTAAATTAAATGGAAATGGGTTGATCTTAGGATTATGCTCGGGGTGGATTGAATGAATTTTACTTCATTAGACAATTTTGGTTTTATTAATTTTTGATGAATCCATTCTTCAAAAATAACATTACATTCATCGTTTTCTGGTTTGGTGCTTACTAAACACAATTACTAATCCCGTATACACTTAGAGAACCAAATTCATGATCTCTCCGAGGTATATGGTCATTTAGTAATTGAATTTAGTTTGCTCAAACACAGTAAAGATGAAGAGTAGAAATAATTGAAGAATGGATGTCTTAAATCAATTATCCAATTAACAACAATTCGTTCATAAAATAACATTCAATCCAGCCTTTGCATCCTCCTAAGATCATCCCATTAAGGGTTTAGCCCTCCATTGATGGTATAATCTCAATGGTGGGCGGAATATGGCTAACAAGAATTGGATTGAAGAAATTAGAACCGCGGAAATAACAAGCACTCCTCCGCGTGTGTGAATGAAATTCACACCTATGTGTGAACTAATTCACAACAACACAGAGATATCACTGTGCTTTGTGATAATAAAGTTTTAATAAAAGAAATGGAAAATATATAAGTGAATGAAGTTTATTAATAACATAAAGATACAAAAAAAAACTTACATGGAAATGGAAAACATTACAAAGGAAATTTGGAAGCATAACCTTACAATGAAACAAGCAACAAAAGATGATATGAAAAATATCCACCCCCTATTCACTTCACCACTATCTCCTTATATAGGCATATTATGAGCCTTAGGTCCATCCCCCAATAATTAATTCACCCCCCAAAAATTAATAGAGTCAAATGGAGGGTGAATAATCAAAAGGAAATTGATGTTTCGAATTTGACCCGGAAAACTGTCCATATTCGTCCACCATAGTGACGTGTGAATTCACAATTGAATAAGGACAAATCCGGAGGGGTTTTTGAAGAGAAATATCTTCTTCCATATATCCTATATGATATTTAAAAATATCAGGAAATTTGGCTCATCTGTTTGGAAGTTATGGTCAAAATGGTGTGACATATTTCTGTGCATTAATGTCGGGTCCACCACTTAAATATCAACTTTAGATCCCTTTATCATCATGAAAACATCAGAATTAGCTCCAGCCACAGTTGAATAAAATTATACTAATATTTTTATCTTTCTACTGTATAAATTTGAGCTTCATTGGGATTGGTTTCTGGGCCCCACATTTGTTTGGTGGCCTTAGGCCCATTATGCTTTTCCAGCAAGTTTCTGCCTTCATGCGCAAAATTATCCATCTTCCTTTGGGATTCTTCCATAAGACCTAAAATATTAAATGTTACAAACAAAGTGATCAATCATATCCCAAAATTTTAAATTCAGAAAATGAATATAATGTTGTACACAAACAAATGAATGATTGGGCCCAAATTTGCATTTTAAACATGAATTGCATTTTTGATGAGAAATGAAGTTCTATTTATGTAATGCACTAAAAACAATGTTTATAGACTTTGGAACAATGAATATAAAGATATTAACAATTAATATTATCCACTTTTAGTGACTAATCACTCAGTGTGTCTTCCTTGTTGCCTGTGCATGGGCATCAGAGGTGGAATTGTGTCGGGTAGAACCCTTAGTATATGAATGAAGGGTACTGATGGGATAAAACTGGTGACATTGGTTGATTGGAGACCTCCTTAGGGGATCCTGAATCAGAATGGATCCGTATTTTACTCCCTTTTCCACATTTATTAAATATTAAAGGTGGTGATTGTCGCACTCCAAGAATAAGCTCCCGAAGCGGTTGGTTGTGGAAATGAGGGACACTAGCTTAGCTACATATTTCCTTGGACGATGAAGACTTGTTAGTTTCATCACTTGAAGACCCTCATGGGAATATTTAAGGGTCATTATTATACCACATAGATGGTATTCCTGGACCATTGTGTTCACCACTTTATGTTTAAGATATTGGGTAAGTGAGGTCATTTTGAAACCTGTAGGGGTTGCAACCATAACTGGTTTTATAGAAAAATTGTTGGACTAAGACATTATCTCAGATTGGGGTTCTATTAATGAGATAAGTATCTACATTCATGTATACAATAAAAAACAAAGTCACCCATTAGTTCAATATCATAGGAATGATGCGTGTTCTTTCATATATGCATGGTTAATGAAATTTTCCTTTTATTATTGATCCATCCATTCTACTAGTGTGGAATTGTCAAAGTGAAGATGGGTTTATTTCATGGGAACCCCAGTTACATAGGATCAGTTGTAAGACTTATATCAGGCTTATCATCTTTTTTTGTGTAGGATATTCCAACAAAGTGGCTTGACATACGAAAAACTGACCATCCTACTATTTGAGGGGTTTATGTCAAACTCATAATTTTTGTTTTCATATAATATGTAAATTAAAATGGTCTGAAACATGATTATCCGTTCATTCTATTATTTGAGAGTTTCATGTCGATTTCACCATTTTTGTTTCGATAGAAAAGGCGATGACTAAGGTGAATTTATTTTGGCCTAATGGTTCTTCATGAGGGGTTCAATTACTTTCAAAATCATTGATGCAGGGTCACCATTGTCATTCTTAACAAAAAATACCAATGTGTACCACATCCATAACTAGGCAAAAGCCTAATTTCTAATAGTAGGTGGTCAGTTGGGGTTTTATACCTAATGATTCTTAGGTACTCACATTGGTCTAAAGGATGAGAGTTTAGTCTCATCACACCCTATTGGGGAGAATTTTCGCCTACTCTAGGACTTTATTATAGACCTAAGCTATGTTTGGGAATCTCTTAATAATACCAATATGGGATTTGTTACCCTAACAAAATAATCATAGGTTAACCCTTATTATGTGCAGAAGAAGGGGATATCATTATTAAATTCATATGTATGTTTTTTTAAAAGGTAATGATTTGGTCAAAGACCAAAGCATATTTTATTGATAGGCAGAAAAAAAATTACAAAAAGCGAAAGGATGGGATTTTTTTACAGTCTCTATAAAAAATATATAAAATTTCATAAGGGACAACATCCATCTAAGTCATGCCTTGATGGACCCCTTTGTTGGATAGAGCATCAGCAACGACATTTTCTTCGCGGTAAGCATGAGTAGCTATATAGTCAATCCCATGGATCAAATTAAGGCAGTTCATCCAACGAGCAGTGAGAGACCAGGCTAGATGAATGTTTCCATTCCAGATTGCATGAACAATAGTGGTTGAATCCCTTTAAATCCATAACTTTCTCCAGCCTCTCTAAAGAGCAAAGTCAACAGTATGAATGACGCCGATCATTTCTGCCTCCAGGGATGAGGAGTGACCCCAACCAACAAATAAGCATCCCTGACATTGGCCAGCTGAGTCTCTGATGATAGCACCATAACTGGTAGGGCCAGGGTTGCCTTTGGAAGCGCCATCAACATTCACCTTGATCCATCCTGGAATTGGTGATTGCCAGAACACTTCATAGGATCGTTTGGGATTTGGGAAAATGCCAGGAACATGAAGCTAACGAAGAATCATAAAATCTCCAATAGAGTTGTTGCAACAGCCTTTTTGAATTGAGACCGCTTCATGAATCGAAATAAGAATTCGAGACTTCCCTACATTAAGATTGAGAGAATGATTATTGTGAAATAGATCATTTCTAACATACCAGAGTAAAAACAGGAGCTCCGCCACTGCTACAAGAAACATATTTTTGACCTGCAGGGAAGCATCATGTCTAGTGCAGTTAATTAGAAACAAAGAAATAGAGTCATCAATGGGTCTTCTACAATTAAGAAGATCAAAGATGTAATTCCAGAGAGCAGAGGCCGTCGCACAAGATAGAAAAAGATGATTAGCATCCTCTCTATGTTGGTTACACAGACGACACTTAGAACAAAGAGAAATGCCACAGATTTGAAGACTAGTTTCAGTAGGTAATCTATTATGCACAATGCGCCAAATAAGGGTAAGCCTCGAAGGTTTAATCCAGGGTTTGTTAAAATGATTCACCCAGGAAAAATTAGATTCATGGTCAGAAAAATTGTGATTATAAAAGCTTTTAGAGTCTAGAATGCCATTAGCAGAAGGTTCCCAAATAAGAAAATCACCAACAGAAGAGAATGTATAATTCTCAATATCTTGCATAATAGAAATAGGGAGATCACAATCAGGAGATTGCACGACTTATTTTATAGATTGATTAGTATCTACAGGAAGATTACCATGGGGTAATAAAGAAATCAGAGGGCTACCACACCATTTTCCACACCAAAAATTAATGGAAGAATCAGCACTGACAATCCACCTAGAATTTTGCATGATTTTGTGATAAGAGTCCCAAATGGAAGGCCAGATGGAAGAGTTAATGAAATTCAGGTTACCTTTTAAAATCTTAGGAGAAAATATAAGTTTAAGGAAATCAGTAGCTTTAGAAGAAGAGTTAATGATGCGCCAAGTAAGGCAAGCCTGAAGAGAATCATTAAACAACTTTAAGTTTTTAATGCCAATTCCACCATTAGAAATGGGTTTACAACAAGAATTCCAAGGAATTGTGATAAGATTCTTTTCAAAAATGCTTCCAGACCAAATGAAAATTTTAATGTAAGTAGTAATTTTTATAAGAAGACTAACATGACATTTATAGATCATAAGGGAATAGACCATTTTAGAAACAATGGTCAATTTAACTAAACATATTCTCCCAGCCATGGAGAGGGAATTCCCTTTCCAATTAGCTAGTTGATTTGTGATATGAGAGATAATATTAGAAAAATAGGTAGCTTT
Organism: Viscum album; assembly: GCA_963277665.1. Classification (NCBI taxonomy): domain Eukaryota; kingdom Viridiplantae; phylum Streptophyta; class Magnoliopsida; order Santalales; family Viscaceae; genus Viscum; species Viscum album. The sequence continues at coordinate 241,708,575 of OY728140.1, read as the reverse complement.
GGTGAAACCACAAAATAGAGGAATCAAAACCCACATATTTTGTTAAATAATGTGCAGTTTAACATTATGCGAAAAATACATATGTGTGGGAACTTAGGAACCAATTATTTAAGCTTGAGTCTTGAGGAGATGTCCTATGTATCCTGATTATAGTAGGAATCAGAGTTATCATAGTTTATTCATGCCCTTGGGACTATCCCCAAGTTATATTACCTTATATGGAGGTAATCATATCATTCCACCCATGGGGGCTTACACAATGTGGTTGCCCTGGATGGTGGATACTCATGATGTGAATGATATGAACATTGCAACTACCTAAGCCCATGAAAGTGATACTCAATGTGAGAAACAAGGAATAATAAGTAATTTGTCTCACTCTATATGGATGTGGGACTTATGTACTGGGAAAACCCTTGGGATGTTTAATATAGAGCTCGAGAATTAGGAAGGGGTATTACATATACTGGTTATGGAAGGAATTAGAGTCATCATAGTTCAATTTCATTCTTATTTCACTGATGGATTAGGTAAAATGACCAACCCATGGGAATGATGAGGTCCTGATAGTTAAAATATCAGAGACATGATTAGACTTACATTGAAGTGGATGCCTACTTGAGGTTGGACCTTATAATGGTATCCTATATATTCTTCCTATTCTAGGAATCATAGTCATCATAGTTCCTTTGGGTTAGGGCTTAGAAACTAAGGTTTCCCTTGTATAGAGGTGTTGGTCATATCATATCATACCACTGATTGGGGATTACACACTGAGGCTACCCAGTATGAATGATATGATCATTGAAACTCCCTAACCCCACATGATCTATGATCAGTGTTGGAAACAAGGGATGACAAACAATCAGTCACATTACTTTTGGATGAGGGACTTATGTTCTGGGAATACCCTTTGAATGATTAATATAAGGACCAGGCCTTAGGGAGGCATCCTACATATCCTAGTTATGGAATATATTAGAGTCATCATATTTCATTTGGGTTGGGGATTACACACCGCGGTTTCTTTTATATAGAAAATAGACAAGGCTATTATATTGTAGGTTTTTTTCCTGACCTAGATTGGTTTCTTCCTGACCTACTTCACTACCTACTTGACATGACTTAATGGTTTGAGATAACACATCTAAGGATGTCTGTACATGTCTAGTTATATTGTAGACATGTCTAGAGGCAGTCTCATGATGTAGTTGGATTGTCCGAGGGATGTCACATAACTTGGAAGGAATATTTGAATGCTATCACATGATCAAGGATGACTTGTCTAGAGGAAATCATGAGACCTGCATAACTGATCCAAGAAGACATCCTATAATCTTGTATGACATGCTTGGAGGGTATTGCATGATCCAGATAATTTTCCCTGATTTCATCACAAAACCCGACTAACACTCTTGGGGGGTTTTTCAAGAGTCATTGCAACATCTATAGTGGGAGATTCATGATCTAGGATGAAATGTTCGAAGGGCTATGTGAAATCCAGTTGGCATGTCTAGAGATCATCGCAATATTTGACTGGCATGACTAATGGGCATCGCAAGATCTAGCTGGCATGTTCGTAGGACATTTCGAGGGCTAGTTGACATGACCTAATGTTATCGCGATACTCAGATGACATATACGGGTGGGACCATTTGGTCAATAAACTTGTCTAATGGACTCCACAAGGTCTGTATGGTGAGCCTAGAGGGTTTCATGAGACCTAAGTGGCAGGCACCAGTGGTGTAGTGTGACTTGATTTGACATGTCCATAGGACTTCACATGATCCAAATAGTGTACCAAAGGCACATCGTGAGATCTATGTAATGTGTCCTTGTTCTTTAGTATGACCCAGGTGGTTCACATGAAGCGCATGGAAATAAATATATATGTTCTTTTCACAATTCTCCCATATTTTTAGTCTTTGTTCTAACCTTTTATTTCATATGACTTAGACTTATTCAGTGTTATCTTATTTTAAGTCTCACATGATCTAGCAGATATACAGGTTGTTATTCATGTGAACCCCAATTAGTCCTTCACATGAATTGTGAGTGATTGTGTAAAATAGATATTCATGCTATATAACCACTTCGGTTGTTCTCTGGATCTTACCGGATGGAAAAATCTTCTAGTTGTGAGATCATCTACTTTGAGAAATCCGCTCTGATGATTGGGTGTGCCAGTGCGAGGTTCCATAGAAAGGTTTTCTTTTTTATGCTGGGGTGGGATATTTATAGGCCTCTACACCCTGATTATGTGTCTTTTTTCACAACACATATCACATAAATATAGGATGGAGTTGGTAGAGTGCTTTTATGTCTCGCATTTCATGAGATCTTACTTTAGGTCATTCCGAGGGCGTCACATGATTTTTAGGGGCTGCGAGACCATCCTGTCAACATACCAATTATTGTATTACATCCAATTAATAGGGTCATTACCAGTCATGAGAGCATATTGAGGGACTTCTATGTTGTCAGGATGATATTTTCAAGGGCCTTTATGAGATTAGGGTGGCTGTTGAAAGGCCTTCACGTGATCTCAAGTTACTTGTCAGGGGATTTTCATGAGATAAGGATGGATTGGAATGGGGATTTCGTGTGATCAGTATGTCATGCCAAAGGGATTTTTCAAAGTCTTATAGATATTCTAGGTACATCGTGTGGGGTTTATGACCGCAAGAGGTTCCCATCATCCCCATATTTTATTTCCTTGATTATTTTATATGCATTTTGTGGTTAATAAAAGAACCTATGGATATGTATGATCATTTGATGGAAAATTCAATCTATTTTTCTTTGGTGTCAGAGAGGGAGTGAAAGTCTTATTGGACATGTCTGAATCCTTTTTCATGACAATAATGACTCGTCAGCGGGCTCTCACGTGCTGTGGTGTACATATCATCAGGCCTCCCATGGTTTCTCATGATCTTCATGGGTGCATCACATGAGTTTTATGATCTCAATAGGCTCTTTTTGGGTATTTTACTCCCTATTTTCCAAGTATTTTTGCATAGTTTTTTAGGTGTCTTCTGGTTGACAAGTCACATGACCCATATGAGCTTATCTAGATACCGCTGTGTGATCAGTGAGTGTCTAGGATGACTTATTAATAACAAGAGGATTTATCAATGGGGATTCATGGGATCTTCCACAAGCTATGTTATGCACATGAACATCCTCATGACCTTCTGCAGGTCATGCGATCACATGTCTCATGGAGGTTCATGTGATCCGCATGATCTTGGCCACCCTATTCTTCCTTGTCTTCATGGGGAAAATAATACCCATATTTAGGTATTTATTCCACTATTAATTTATCTACTCTAATTTAGCAGGTGTCAAAAGGAATGATCTGCCTACTGTTTTCCCTTGGCCCCATTGTTGTAGGACCTCTCTTTCACCATTCAAGTGGTTTGATGCTTAAACATCTCCCTAGGATACACACTCTCCCAAATTATCTTATATTCTTGGAATAAATTATAGGTGGTAGTAGGTGGTGGAAACTTGTTCTGACCATTCCCACCCTCATGCATGAACATGCACCAGATTTTCCTCAGGACTGAAGGTTGGAACTCATAACTCACCTCTGTGTGCAGGCATCATAATTCCCTCGTGGACTAGTGTAGGTTATATGGCTCAAAAATTTCATGATAGTTAATCCTCACCACCAATACCATGCCTTGGAAGGCCAGAAGGTATGGCCATTTCTTAATGGTCCCTGTGCCATCATCAGTCACCATACCCATTAGAAGGGGGAATGGGTGAAATATGAATTGATCTACTAACTTTACCCTCTCCATCTCATCTATAGAGCCTAACTTGTGCAGGAAACACCCAAATGATAATTTCTGATCAGATGTTCATACTAGGATGGGAAATGGGGTTTGGGTATTTGTATACCCCCATGTTCATGGAGACCCAACTGTAAAAAATGTGGAGGGGTCTGTACACACAAAGCAGAGTCTTCCATTGGCTTATTTGGTAGAGAACGCTGTAAAACCTCACCAATACCAAGGCATCTAGGCTGACATGCTACCCCATCGCTAGCATTTCTGTCATGATGAAGGTTCTAAGCTACACACCCATGTGTGAATCCATTACTAATAGCATCCATCCGTAGATCATCATGGTGATAAATCTATCCAGCCAGACCACATAAGCCTCAAGCTTCAAACCATAACCCCACATATGCCAATATATCTCCTCTAAAGTCCTTCAGTAGGAGCGATATTTACCCCGATGAAATTCCCTAGGACATGTATGCGACCAACTAGGTATCCTATCCACTCGATCATTAGCTGAAAAATTGCTTGAACAATATGTCCTTCATACCTGAATTAGGTTCATTGGTCCCTTGCAAAAAACACAAAAACACCCTCATAAGGGATGATATTAGCTCTTAGTCCTCCCACATGTTCTCTATGGGGAGTAATTCATCATACATCACTCCTTTTATTGGAATCCCAATGATTTGGTGAAGATTGCACAAGATGATTCCAAACTCCCCATGATGCAGATGGAATGTTTTGGTCCCTAGAGACCACCTTCTTAGTAGATCTAGGGTGATGTTCAGGTGGTGGTAAATGTGGAATTTAAAATTCCATTCCACATCATAAATCCCCACCCGCTTCATCTCAACCTTAAATTCATGGCATGATTTGCATGCCCAATAACCCCCATCCCATTCATCTGTGAAGTTTCCTCCATGGTGTGGGCCCCAATTTTCTATCCATCCCTTGAGCGAATCCCCCAAACCTGCCTTGAGAATTTTATTATACTATAGGGGGGATGTATCTGACTCCAACTTCTACCCATTTATGTTGTTGATATGGTTCTTGAGAGTGTGTTCCATGAGAGATTCATGGTCCTTTGTGACATGTCCTCCGATAGCCCTATATCACTGGTATCTTTTAGGTGAGATCCTAAAATAGTAGTCGGGATCATCTCTTCTCATGTCAAGGATGAATACATCATACCTTATCCCAAATACATAAATAATAAGCCTATTGAAAAGTGGGTATTCTTGATAAGCCTCTTTTAGTAGTGCAGTGAGCATATCATGGCCTGATTCACTCTGAATTCTCTCCTCGATCATTATGTTCCCATATATCTCATCCTAATGAGTGGAAACAACATTGAAACCTTTAGAGGCCATTTATTTAAAGTCTTAGGTGTTTATTTAAATATCATTCACAAATATCTACTTATGAAGGTCATGTTCATGAAGTTATCTTAACAGATGTTTTCTCACGAAGGTTGGGTGCACATATCACTATTCATAGAACTAAGTTCATGAAGGTGTTGAGATTTTCAAGTAATGGGGATAAAAATAACAAAGTTCCCATGAAGAGGGTGAGCTTCATAAATAGAGAGTAATGGGTTTTCTATTTTTGAAATGATCATGGTCCCCATACACTATTTATAGGCATAAAACCAATGGAAGTTTGCGAGAGGTATTCACGAGTGGGCATCGTGAAAAGGCATCATGAATGGGTTTTGCGAGCGAGCTTCAAGAATAGGGGATAATTGCCAACTTTTAATGATTTTACCCCAAAATCTTACCCTCCCTCTCCACATCATCTCCAATTATGAGGGTAGAATCTTTTGATGCTAAAATAATCATGTCATGGGAGGGGTTGAAGACAGAATGGGAAATTTGGAGTGAATCTGAGAAAAAACATCCCAAAAAATTATCTAAGGGACTATTTCATGAAGCTCACCACCTTCATGAACAGTCGAAGCTCACAAAGGCCCTGACTACATGGATGCATGATGGTAACTGCTTTATAGTGTCAAAACTAATTTGTAGAGCCCCTTTATGTTTGGAGGGTTTATGGTAACCTCCGTGCAACAACATTCAGGTTCACATAGCCCCACCCACTCACACAGCTCAGAAATCTTCGTAAAGGGATCCATCCTTCATGAAACCGACACCCTATAAATACCCCTTAAGTCTAAATTTTAGGGGATGCACAACATTTCAACTTTTGATAAAATGATCTGAGTTCAAAATATGACTGATCTTTATGAGTGAAAGAAAAAATGAATCCCCAAGGTATCCAACCTCTGTAAAACCAATTCCCAAAGGTTATTGAGAATTTACACCCAAATTAATGATGAATTTAGTGAATGTACATGAACTTATCAAAAGAAGAAATCCCTTTTTGGAACTTGGGGATTTGTGAGGCATTTATCCTTTATGAAGGAGACCCCCTGGGAACTAATACTTTTCCTTGAGGTAGGGTCACTCTATTTCGTGAATCCCACTCCTTTGTGAAACCCCTAACCTCCATGAGGCTCCATATCTTCATGATAAACCTCTCCATGAGCCCCTAAACTTTTCAAATCACCTCTTATGGGCCTCTATATAGAATCTCCCTTTAGCTGACACCGTTTCATGAAGGCAGAGTGCTTGGGGCCCCCATACCAAATGAGGATCGATTCAAATGCACCCCAGATGCTTGTGTGACCAGTTCTACCCACTCATGTGTTTGGCCAATTTTATACAAGTGTGTATTGGGCCTCCATCCTACATATTTATTATAATAAACGGTACCATAATTAATTTTTCTTTTAATTATAGGCACCCTAAAATTGGTTCTCCTAATGGACACTCCTCCATAACAGTGCCAATGACATGTCCCGCCCAGAGGCGCATGAGCAGCGGTCACAGAATCCCTAGTGGTGGAATCTTTAAACGAAAATGTGCACCTATATTTTTTGGGATTCCTTGTGTTGAATCTCTTCCCACCTTGGCATAACCCCCCTCAAGGTGAGATCCCCATACACGTCTGATATTCATGAGGTAAAACTTCCTAGATCCATGTCATAATTGTATGATGTTAAACTACATGACAACATCATCAACACATAATATAAAATTGAAGTATTACCCTATGTGATGAACATATGATTTTCCATGTATGATTGATATGGGATGAACCCACACCTCTTACCCTGTGTGATAAATGTAAGATTCACAATGTATGATCATCATGGGATACCACCGTCTCCCCCACCATGTGATTTGATACACCCACATAGGGGACCTTTTATTCATAATCCTCACAACATCCTTTGCTGAATATCCTTCCATGACATGATCATCCTTATTGCACAATGTTAAAATGAATGGACTAGTATAGTTATATAACTTTAAACAATGCCATAAAACTACATGGGTTTTTGAACCCTTTTTCTCTAACAGGTTACACAGGATGCCTCCCTGAGTTTCAATCCCGAAAACCATCAAAATATAGGTGTAACATCTTCCCTCATAGAGAAAAATCTCCATTTATCTACCTCAATAGGATGTTATGATCTACCATTCGTGTGTAAAATCTTTCTCATAGGGATGAAACTCCATTGATCTGCCTCAATATGGAATTCTGATCTACCATCCAGGTGTGACATCTTCTATCTTATGGATACACCTATATCAATCCACCTCAATAGGACATTCTGATCTACCATCTAAGTGTGTCTTCCCTCCTATGGCTGAAACTCTATTGATGTGCCTCAATAGGGTGTTCTGATCTACCATCCCAGTGTGACATCTTCCCTACTAGGGATTCACCTTCATTGATACACCTCAATAGGGCATTTTGATCTACTATCTAGGCATGGAATCTTCCCTCCTAGGGATGAACATCCATTGATCCACCTCAATAGGGCGTTCTTCTCTTCCATCTAGGTTTGAAATATTCCTTCCCAGGGATTCACCTCTATTGATATACCTCAATAGGTCATTATTATATAACAACTATGTTTGAAATCATCCCTCTTAGGGACACACATCCATTGATCCACCAAAATTGGGTGTTCTGATATACCACCAAAGTGTGACATATTCTCTCCTAGGGACTCACCCCATCGATCTGTCTCAATAGGATGTTATGATATGTCCCTAAAAGATGTTAAATGTATGAACATTATGTACCCATAATATGTTAAAACTGTTCCCATTCTATCCTTACAAGACATTAAACCTTCGACCATTCTGTCCCCACAAGATGTTATAACTGCGCCCATTCTATCCCCACAAGACGTTAAAGCTACGCCCATTTTGTCATGAAATACATTAAACCTTCACCCATTATGTCCCTTAAAGACTCTAAAACTATGCCCATTCTATCCCCATAATAGATTAAACCGCCACCCATTCTGTCCCCATAAGATGTTAAAACTATTCCCATTCTATCCCTACAAGATGTTAAACCTATACCCAAACTATCTCCACAAGATGTTAAACTCATTCCCTGGTCCATAATACCCATCCCATTCAATAAACATGGGATTATTGAGGTAAAAATACTCATAAGTTTTATTTTCTTAGTATCAATTACCTCATGATCAACATAAGATTCATTGGGTTCCATACCAAAGATGCCACACATGTGTTTACCTCTGAAAGGGGAATAATTAATAAGTTCCTAATATACCTAATGTCTAGACATGACCATAAATTCCCAACATGAATACTCACCCTAACTGAAGGTTTCCACCCCATTGAGACAGATGTAGTGTAATTAACTAGTGTCTATATGGAGATGTCACCAGTAATGAGTTCCATGAACATGACATTAATTTAGGAGAGAGACCCAGACTAGGAAACGAGATCCAAGGAGGAATCCATAGAAGGAGGAATTAATATATCATCCTCCCGTTTCTATCAAGGAGAAGATATTTCCAATGAAAGTGATGAAATACTCCCACCTTTGGAAAGGTGGAATGCAGGGAAACAAGTAGTATCACGTTAGTCTCTAGGCAGATGGGAGGCGTTGCGCCCCAAAGAAAGCATCAGAAACAATTCTATATAATTCCAATACCACCTATCATCATAATTATATATTCATACATATGTTTTCTATATGAATATGAAACAATTATAAATTAATAAAAATAATATCATTAATAACATGTAAAAATAAAATGGGGATCCAAATAAATAAAATATCCATCTAGGTAAATACCCTTTAATCATGATAATAAAGTATAGACTATTCACACCATATAAAGTAAATGGTATATAGTCAAGTCAATAATCTATCTAATCAAATGAATGATATGTTGAGTCAAAAGTCCTCTTTTGACTTCTATATCATGTTTTGGAAATCACAAATATATTCTATCATATTTTGGAAATTACAAATGTCTTCTATAATGTTTATCGTATCGTACCATGCTGATCGTACTGAGCATGCTGATCGTACTGAGCATGCTGATCGTACTGACCATACTGATCGTACTGACCATGCTGATCGTACTGACCATGCTGATCGTACTGATCATGCTGATCGTACTGACCATGCTGATCGTACTGATCATACTGATCGTACTGACCATATCGTATCGTACAATACTGATCGTACTGACCATATCAATCATACAACACTGATCATACTGAATATGTAAATTGTATTGACTCTGTTACTCATAACTTTCATTACATGCTTGTTTCAATAATTTCTTAAAAACACATGTTTCATATGAATCGTACCCATGTTTTTTATTTCTATATATCTTATGTTCTAACCAATACGATGTCGTTGAGTTAGTTACAAACTAATCAAAACGAGGTCATGCTTTCTGTTTCAATAGGACCATTATGATGCCAGGTGTCCAAGTCCCTCCAAGTTTTTCGGAGAAATATGACCATTGGAGGAGTTATGACTGTTGGAACCCGAGGCCTATAAATAGGAGGTCATTTGAAGCTGAAAGATAAGATTGTTGAATGAATGAAGAGACTTTGTGAACTACCAAGATTCTAGTGAGAGACACTGTGACTTCTCTCATCTGCCTTGTGCGTCCGATCATCGTATCGAGGGCTTTCAAGTGATTGAAAGACAGAGGTGCCGATTACCTATAAAATCGAGGGCTGCCGGGGATAGGTAGACAGACGTGCCGATCATCGTATCAAGGGCTGCCGGGGATAGGCAGACAGACGTGCCGATCATCGTATCGAGGGCTGCCGGGGATAGGCAGACAGATGTGCCGATCATCGTATCGAGGGCTCACCAAGGTGTTGGTGAGACAAACCTTTTATCCTAGGTGAAAGGATAACCCTTCTCTTTGGGTTAAAAGAATTGTAATAATTTTACATTTCCGCTGTTACTTGTATTAGAAAGAAATTTGTATTGTTTCCTTTGTTCTTTACATATTCAATTGTAATTGTTTCAATTACAATCACTCTATTACATTTTGTATTAATTGATTCTATACAATTTAAGGTAGAATCATTCATCTTTGTATTACTCTGATTATTGTGTTCATCTTGAATACAATTGTTTTACATTTCAATTATTATTACATTACATCATACCTTTTATATTCAATACAATTGTGGGTGTTTGTATTTTTATTAGTTTAAGTTCATTTAAACTAATCTCTTAAGTGCTAAAACATAAAGGTTTTTAAACCTACAATTCACCCCCCTCTTGTATTGTTCCATCTAATACACATATATATCTACTTATTCGATCCAAAAATTGGTATCAAAGGAGGTTTTCCACTGATTTATATTAAAATCTTTATTTCTTTCATATTACTATCTTTTTATTACTTACTACACTAACGTGTGGAGTGGAAAAGTTTTGTATTTGTATTAGATGACAGGAATGAACATTGGGTCAATAGATAATCTGAATCCTTCTAGACCACCAATCTTTGATGGAAATGATTATGAGTACTGGAGAGATCGTATGAAGACTTATGTGATCAATACTGGTGTAGACAATTTTATTATGCTTACTGGAGGTTATAAAATTCCTGACAAAGAAGTCAGTACTTTCACTAACCAGGAGAAGCAAGAATATCAACTGAATTACAAGGTATGCAATACTTTATTATGCTCTATGACCAGGAATATATACAGTCAGATATCTTCATGTGAAGTAGCCAACTGTATTTGGAAGAAATTAGAAGTCACTCATTTTGGTACATCCAAGGTTATAGAAACAAGAAGAGAAATGCTTCGAGCAGAGTATCATGGATTTGTTTTTCCATATGGAGAGCCAGTATGTAAAGTACAACAAAGGTTTATGACAATTGTCAACATCTTACAATCTATGTGAGAAAAAGGCCTTGATGATGAAGCTCTAGTTGATAAGATCATAGATATAATGCCGAATGAATGGGAGTCAAAAAGGACAACTATTGACGAGAATAGAAAAGTTTCCCGGATTACTCTTGATGAACTTTTTGGAACTCTTTTACAGTATGAAAAAAGAATGAAAAGAGATGCTGATTTCAACAAAAAGAAGACTGGGAATGGAAGTGTAGCCTTCACATCTAAAGCTAAAACACCTGAAAGGCTTACAAGATCCAAACCCAAGAAAGCTATTATATCTGAATCAAGTGATAGTGATAACTCGGATAATGAGTTGGCCAATCTTGCCCGAAGGATAAACAAAATTGTGGGACAGAAAGACTTCCAATACAGATTCAAAAAGAAATATAGGAAGGATAAGAAATATTCAGAGGTAACATGTTATGAATGTAAGAAAGCAGGACATATAAGGCCTGATTGTCCGTTACTGAAGAGAAACGATAGAAAAGAGAAACACTATAAAAGAAACAAGAAAAAGTATTACAAGTCAAAGACAAAGAAAGTTTTAAAGGAAAATGATACTTGGAGTGCAAGTGGTAGTGATTCCTCAGATGATTCCTTAGAATATGAGTCCTCAAAACAAAGGAATATTGGACTCTTAGCCAGATTACCAATTGAAGATCATTGTCTCATGGCTAAGGTACATAATGCTGAAGCTATTACAAATGTCTCTTTGAATGCAAATTATACTGATAATAGATATTATGAATCTTCAAATGATGAATCTTCATCATCAGAAGATGATACATTACCTACTTTTGAAGAAGTATCTATATTTGCTAAATTACTTGAAAATGAAAATTCAAAGCTCAAAAAGAAACTCGAGAAAGCAAATTCTAGAATTTCAATCTTGACTAAAGAAGTATCAAATCTTTCTAAAGATCTTGATGTGAAAACTTCTGATTTTGAAAGTATTTTAAAAACCCTTGAGAAAGTTAAATCTGGTAAGGATAAACTTTCTAAGGATCTTGAAACTATAATTTCAAAGAAAAATATTTTAAAGACTAACTCTAGTTTAAATTCAAATGTTTTGGAAAATAAGAATTTGGTTTTAAAACTAAATTCAGAGATTTTATCTTTGTAGAAATGTTTGTCAAACTTTACTCATGGAAAGGAAAACTTTGACAAGATGTACTCTCAAATTAGACCTTTGAGAAATCGTTCTGGTCTTGGTTATACTTATTCCAAACCTATTTTTAGAAATAACTATTTTGTTCCTCAAAAAACTACTTTTTGTTCTAAGTGTCAATGTGGTGGACACTGGAGAAGAGATTGTTCTCTTAACAAAACACAATCTTTAGGGTTTCATAAAGCTTATTTTGTAAAAAAAATGTGGATTCCTAAAATTCTTTTATCTAACCCTTCTAGATCCAAACAAGTTTGGATTCCAAAAATCTAATTGTCACTTTTTCAGGAAAATGAGAAATGTACCAATAAGAATGTTTGGTACATGGATAGTGGTTGTTCTCGACACATGACTAGAAACAAAGATCTCTTTGAAAAGGTTATCAAAACAAAAGGTGGAAAATTTACCTTCAGAGATAATGCTCAAGGAAAGATTGTTGGTATAGGCAATATTGTTTTTCTTGGAAAAGTTCTTATCTCAAATGTTTTGTTTGTTAAAGGTCTTAGGAACAATCTCATCAGCATAAGTCAATTATGTGATGAAGGTTACCTTGTGAATTTTAGAAATGATAAGTTTCTAGTACACAATTCCAAGGATGAGTTCATTCTATCTGCCCATAGGCAAGAGAATGTTTACACTATTAACTTAGAAGACCTTAGGATCCAAAAATTACCATGCTTAAGTGCAATAAAAGACCAATCATGGCTATGGCATAGGAGAATAGGACACTGTAATCTGAGAAACCTTAGTAAAATCTCAAAGAAAAGACTTGTGAAGGGGATACCAGACCTTAGATATGATTCTTCAAAAGTCTGTGATCCTTGTTAATTTGGTAAGCAACATAAGACTAGCTTTAAATCAATTAATGAAGTTTCAACTTCTAATGCATTACAACTAGTGCATATGGATCTTTTTGGTCCCACACAAACTGGAAGCATTGGAGGCAAATACTATGTATTTGTTTTAGTTGATGACTTTACTAGATTTACATGGGTCTAATTTCTCACAAAGAAATCTAAAGCCTTTTCCTATTTCAAAACTTTTAGAGCCCAAGTTAAAAATAAGAAAAACCTACCATTGATAACTATTCATAGTGATCATGGTGGTGAATTTCAAAACTCCGATTTTAAAACTTTTTGTAGTAAGAAAGGTATTACTCACAATTTCTCAGCTCCAATAACTCCTTAGCAAAATGGTGTTGTTGAAAGAAGAAATCGTATTCTTCAGGAAATGACTCAAACCATGTTGAGTGAATACTCAATTTCTAAGAACTTTTGGGCTGAAGCTGTTAGTACTGCCTGTTATATTATAAATCGTGTTTTAACTAGACCATTTCTTAATAAAACCCCTTATGAGTTATGGACTGTCCGAAAACCTAAAGTTTCATACTTCAAAGTTTTTTGGATGCAAAGTATTCATTCTAAATACAAAAGATAATCAACACAAATTTGCACCAAAATCTGATGAAGGAATATTTCTAGGTTACTCCACAACTTCTAAGGCTTATAGAGTTTTTATTAAAAATACTTGTATTGTTGAGGAAACAGTACATGTAAAATTCGATGAAACTAATCCATTTGTTTTTAACCAATCCAATCCTACATCCTCGGATGTGTTTTCAAAAACTGACCATTGACCTTTAATAGAAGATCCTTTTGTTAAGGAAAATATTCAAGAAAGCATTCCAGAAACATTTACCACAAAAGATTTTCTACCATATGTTAATGAACAGGTTTTACAAAACCCAAATCAATTGTTTCTTAGGAATCATCCCAGTGATAATATCATGGGTGATGTAAATCAACCTGTAAGGACCAGAAATTACTTAAGAAATGAAATAGAATATCTTGCTTTTCTTTCCCAATTTGAACCTAAAAGTCCAAGTGAGGCCTTAGGTGATGATGACTGGATCAAAGCAATGCAAGATGAACTAAATGAATTTGAGAGGAATCAAGTCTGGACTTTAGTTGATAGACCTAAAGAAACAGCTGTAATTGGTGTGAAATGGGTTTTCAAAAACAAATGTGATGAAAATGGAATCATTGTAAGAAATAAAGCAAGACTTGTTGCTAAAGGCTATAATCAACAAGAGGGAATAGACTATGAAGAAACATATGATCCTGTAGCTAGACTTGAATCTATTCATATTCTATTAGCCTTTGCAGCATATTTCAATTTCAAACTATTTCAAATGGATGTCAAATGTGCTTTTCTAAATGGTTTTGTTCAAGAAGAAGTTTTTGTCGAACAACCTCCTGGTTTTCAAGACCCAAAACATCCTGATCATGTTTTTAAACTTACCAAGGCTCTATATGGTCTTAAACAAGCCCCTAGAGCATGGTATGATAGACTTACATGATTTATTTTACAAAACAATTATACAAAAAGTACAGCAGATCCAACCCTTTTTATAAAAATGGAAAACAAAAATGTTTTGATTATTCAAATCTATGTTGATGACATCATATTTGGATCAAATCAGAAATCTTTAACTGATTCTTTTGCAAATTTAATGAAATCTGAGTTTGAAATGAGTATGATGGGTGAGTTAACATTCTTTTTAGGTTTTCAAATTTCTCAAAAACCGGAAGGAACTTATATATCCCAACATAAGTATATTAAGGATTTACTCAAAAAGTATGGTTATGACAAAACTAAAAGTATCAGCACTCCTATTGGAACCTCAAATACACTTGACCTTGATGAAACTGGGAAACCAGTAGATAAACCAATATTTAGAGGTATGATAGGAAGTTTACTATACTTGATAGCTAGTCGACCAGACTTAATGTTTTCTGTATTCTTATGTGCAAGATATCAATCTAATCTAAAAGAGTCTCATTTAAAAGCTATGAAGAGAATCTTTCGGTATTTAAAAGGTACTATGGATTTAGGTCTTTTTTACTCTTCTGGGAATGATTTTGTTTTAAAAAGTTTTTCAGATGCTGACTTTGGTGGTTGTAGAATGGATAAAAAAAGTACATCTGGAACATGTCATTTCTTAGGAGATTCTTTGGTTTCTTGGTCTTGCAAGAAACAACACTCAGTAGCACTTTCCACTGCTGAAGCTGAATATATAGCAACTGGAAGTTGTTGTGCTCAAGTGTTGTGGATGCAACACACACTCACTGACTATGGATTGAGT
The DNA here is from genome assembly GCA_963277665.1 of Viscum album. Taxonomy (NCBI): domain Eukaryota; kingdom Viridiplantae; phylum Streptophyta; class Magnoliopsida; order Santalales; family Viscaceae; genus Viscum; species Viscum album. The sequence continues at coordinate 241,693,191 of OY728140.1, read as the reverse complement.
TTTTCCAAAACTCAAATTCTGTGTGATAATACTAGTGCCATATCTCTCAGTAAGAACCAAACACATCACTCACGTGCAAAACACATAGATGTTAGGCATCACTTTCTTAGGGATCACACACAAAAAGGAGACATTGTTTTACAATTCATCGGAACGCAAGAACAACTTGCTGACATTTTTACAAAACCTTTACCTTCCGATAGATTTGAATTTATAAAATAGAAGCTAGGAATGATTACATTAAAATAATCATTCATATCTACTTCCTGTTTTATATCTCTCCTAACATTAAGAAACTCCTCGTAGAAAGGGGGAGAACATTTCTTACTTTGTTTCTCACTTTATTTCATTTTATCTTATGATTTTTATTTTTCCCTTGATGTGTTTTCTGTTTATCGTATTGACATTTTTAGCTTTCTGTTTATCGTATTGAATTTTCCTTTGAATCGACCGATGATGGTATTAAATTTCTTTTCCATCGTATCAATCAATCATGGTATTGAATCGACCGATGATGGTATTGAATTTCTTTTCCATCGTATCAACCAATCATGGTATTGAATTGACCGATGATGGTATTGAATTTATTTTCCATCGTATCAACCAATCATGGTATTGAATCGACCTATGATGGTATTGAATTTGTTTTTCATCGTATTGTCAGTTCATGGTAACGAAATTGTTTTCCATCGTATTGTCAGTTCATGGTAACGAAATTGTTTTCCATCGTATTTTCAGTTCATGGTAACGAAATTGTTTTCCATCGTATTGTCAGTTCATGGTAACAAGATTGTTTTCCATCGTACTGTCAGTCCATGGTAATGACTTTGTTTTCCATCGGCATGATGATTTTTTCTTATGATTGTATTTTATTTTGATTTCTACTAAAACCAAGAATCAACTTACATTCTCCGGCAGGTATGTTCCATTTTTTTTTAAATTTTTTTTCTTTTGTTTTAAATCCTAACCATTGATCTTATCTCCTACAATCTTGACTGTAGAAGATCAAAGGTCACCCCCATATCGTTTATAAATATCCCCCCTCCCCAAACCCACATTGATTTTTCAAGTTTTGAGGCGAAGCTCTGCTCCACCATTTTTAATCATCGTACGATCTTCTCATTGGCAGCACCTATATGTCTCAATCCTCTGCTAACACTCCCGCCAGAATGTCTTCAAAGACCTTTATAGAGAAAGACTTTAACAGAGAAAGGTTAGTTTCTCAGGACTTTTTTGATTTGTATGATTCCACAATCAGAAGAATCATACTGTTTCAAGGATGGGAACATTTGTGTGTTGAAAATCCTGATTCTCAAGATCCAGTTCTTTTTGATGAAGTCAGTCACTTTTACAAAACCGTATCTTTCGACAAAGACATGACTATAAACTTTTCTGTGTACGATAGAAATATATCCATGTCTGTGAAACAAGCGACTCATTTTCTAAATGTCTCAACTGAAGGGGATTCTTTCTGTCCATCCCACAAACTACCAGAGGAAGTTGGTACATTTAATAGAGAAAGTTCTGAAAAGTCTTTGTTTGTTGTAAATGAAGAGAAAAGGAAAGTGTCTCATATTTCTCCGGACAATCGGTTTGTCACTTTATGGATGCAAGGTTTTCTTATTCCAAGGAAAGGGGATAGAGAAACCTTGAAAGTTTCTGATATATTCATGTTGGACTATCTTGTCAACATGAGAAAAGTGAATCTCATGGGTTATGTTTTTGAAACTATAAAGAATGTCAAAACAGGAGGGATTAAGTCCCAAATGATTATGTATCCAGCCATCCTTATGAAGTTCATTCTCAAAAGTATGAAGTTTTGTAATATTCCTTTGAAATGAAACCTAATAGATTTGAAGCCTTCTTGGATTAGAAAAAGTACTATGAAGAAGATGCATGTTTGTTTTGATCCCATTTCAAAACTTTTTTCAGAGATGTAGAAGCTGAATTTGCTCAGATTCAATCGGCACCTATGCCAGCCAAAGACATTTAATCTACTGGTGTTACTCAAAAGTCTGATCCACAAACCAGTTCAAAGCCTAAGAAGAAGCCAAAGTACAGTAAGGAGGTTGTAGCTAAATGGAGAAAGGGTAAGGAAGAAAGAAAGAAAGGTGATCCAAAATTTGGTCTTGACCCGGCTGAAGCTTTTGCAGAAAGAATAAGGGTAGAAGAAACCCTTAAGGATGAAAAGAAGAAGAAGGTTCTTTTGAAAAGAAAGGCTCAGGAATTTGATGTCTCTAAAGTCTTGAAAGCAGTTGAAGATGCTAGTGCTCAACTGATGGATGAAGTGCATCAAGAACCAATCGTACAGAGCCTTCTTGAGAAATAAAAAGGAAAACAAATGATGGAAGAGATTGAAGAAGTGGAAGAAGAGGAAGTAGATTTTCTTTTAGAATTTCTTCAAAGTTTGAAGAATAGTAGGGAGGAATCAGTTCAAAAGCCGAGTGAAGGTGTTCAACAAACCCCTCATGCCGATCAAGCACGAACTCTGGATAGAGTTTCGTACCAAGAAAAGCAAGATGTTGAATCCTCTCATACAGATAAGGTTGTTTTCATTAGTGACAAAGTGGAAGAAGAAAGAAAGCATAAAGATAAAGCAAAAGGAAAACAACCAGTTTTAGATTCAAGCAAATCAATTGAACTGGCTTCGTACGATGAAGACACTGATTCAGAACATACAATCTCTCTCAAGAAGAGTGATTACATTGTCCATGTATTGAGAAGAGTTGAAAAGAATATTCCCTATTTCCCAAGGCTGGAAGGGAAGATTGATTTTATTACTGAAAATCAAAAGAAAAATTTTGGCTCGGTGAAAGAATTGAGAAAGAAGGTTTTATCTGTTGAAGTCGATTTGAAAGTCCTTTCAGAAAGTTCGGTTGCTAATAAGAAGGCCTGCAATAAGATGAACAAGTGGTCATACAAAACAGAAAGCTCAATCAATGATCATGAAATAGAAATTGAAGATATAAGAATATTGTCAAATGAGCTTGCAATTGCTTTTAATAATCTTGACAGAGAAACAGTTGAAAGGTTGAATCTTTTATCTTCTCAAAGAGCCAATGTTCCTTCAGTGAAAGAATTACAAGACAGGATGAATGCTTTCCAATCCGAATTATCAAAGGTTTCATCTTTCAAGGATGAAATGGTTCTATTGAAGAAACAAAACTCTGTCCTATCCAAAGATAATAAGAATCTGCAAGACAAAATTGATACCCTTGAAGAAGTAATCAGAGTCCAGGAGGAGACTATCAGAAATCAAGATCAGATTTTTGCAGACCAACAAGAGCTTCTCAAAACTCAGGGTGAATCAATTTCTGAAGACAAAAAGGAGATCAAGAAGATGAAATCTGTTCTTCATGAGCTTATAAAGAAGGAGAAGGAAAGAGAAAACAAATGATTGCTGTATTTTTTTCCTTTGGAACATGTATTTGTTTTGTAATAATTGTTATGACTCTTCTTTTGTCCTGCAATTTTTTTCTCTAACTCTTTCAGGAAACTCAAAGTAACCCCATTCTTTTTGTAAACCACAAAGGGGGAGAATATTATAAAAGGGGGAGAATGTTATAAAAGGGAAGAATGTCTCACAATGGGGAGAATGTTTTACAAAGGGAGATTGGTTTAAACAAATGCTTCGAAACCAAGGAAAAACTATGAATAAAATCCTTACAAAAGTACATACCTAAGGGGGAGATAGTTTTATTCAATTTCTTATTCATAAGAGTTTCCAATAACTCAGTGGGAGATAATTATTTCTTTTAATATTTACTTTGTGTTTTATGCTTTCCAAAAAGGGGGAGATTGTTGAGTCAAAAGTCCTCTTTTGACTTCTATATCATGTTTTGGAAATCACAAATGTATTCTATCATATTTTGGAAATTACAAATGTCTTGTATAATGTTTATCATATCGTACCATGCTGATCATACTGAGCATGCTGATCGTACTGAGCATGCTGATCGTACTGACCATACTGATCATACTGACCATGCTGATCGTACTGACCATGCTGATCGTACTGACCATGCTGATCGTACTGATCATGCTGATCGTACTGACCATGCTGATCGTACTGATCATACTGATCGTACTAACCATATCGTATCGTACAATACTGATCGTACTGACCATATCAATCATACAATACTGATCATACTGAATATGTAAATTTTATTGACTCTGTTACTCATAACTTTCATTACATGCTTGTTTCAATAATTTCTTAAAAACACATGTTTCATATGAATCGTACCCATGTTTTTTATTTCTATATATCTTATGTTCTAACCAATATGATGTCGTTGAGTTAGTTACAAACTAATCAAAACGAGGTCATGCTTTCTGTTTCAATAGGACCATTATGATGCCAGGTGTCCAAGTCCCTCCAAGTTTTTCGGAGAAATATGACTGTTGGAGGAGTTATGACCGTTGGAACCCGAGGCCTATAAATAGGAGGTCATTTGAAGCTGAAAGATAAGATTGTTGAATGAATGAAGAGACTTCGTGAACTACCAAGATTCTAGTGAGAGACACTGCGACTTCTCTCATCTGCCTTGTGCGTCCGATCATCGTATCGAGAGCTTTCAAGTGATTGAAAGACATAGGTGCTGATTACCTATAAAATCGAGGGCTGCCGGGGATATGCAGACAGACGTGCCGATCATCGTATCGAGGGATGCCGGGGATAGGCAGACAGACGTGCCGATCATCGTATCGAGCGCTGCCAGGGATAGGCAGACAGACGTGCCGATCATCGTATCAAGGGCTCACCAAGGTGTTGGTGAGATAGACCTTTTATCCTAGGTGAAAGTATAACCCTTCTCTTTGGGTTAAAATAATTGTAATACTTTTACATTTCCGCTGTTACTTGTATTAGAAAGAAATTTGTATTGTTTCCTTTATTCTTTACATATTCAATTGTAATTGTTTCGATTACAATCACTCTATTACATTTTTTATTAATTGATTCTATACGCTTTAAGGTAGAATCATTCATCTTTGTATTACTCTAATTATTGTGTTCATCTTGAATACAATTGTTTTACATTTTAATTAGTATTACATTACATCATACCTTTTATATTCAATACAATTGTGGGTGTTTGTATTTGTATTAGTTTAAGATCATTTAAACTAATCTCTTAAGTTCTAAAACATAAATGGTTTTAAACCTACAATTCACCCCCCTCTTGTATTGTTCCATCTAATACACATATATATCTACTTATTCGATCCAACATGATATGGTTATCTAGGTGAACAATCTTTGATCAAAATAAGTAAGTATAGGGGATTCATAAATGACAATTATTGATAAAAAGATTAACTTCATGCATATTTGATGATAAGGCATAAAAAAGGTACTGATGAGTTATTTATCTCATTGAAAATTTATTTCCACTACACTGAACATACATGTGAAATTGGATAATGAATCATATGATTATTTTTAAAAATTACATATTTATGAAAAATATACCATTCAAGGAAATACAAAATAAAAAATGGTCAAATGGATGGAATGAAAAATTAATATTGACATAGATGAAAAATCCTTGAGAAGAAGATAATAAATTCTAGAAGTTTTAATAAAATAATTGTTTAATTTTTATGTAATGTTAATGTGATTTATCAACCTAGAACCCATTTGATCTGGTGTGTCACATGGCCTCAAAAATGCCTCCCCATACACTAGAGGTAATAAAAAATTGATGAGGGAATAAAACATGAATTTGAGAGACTATTCCCTTGATATCACAACAATAAATAATAATAAATAACCAAAAAATATCTATACTAGAGTATGCATAACAAATAAATATCCCATCACATATATGCCGTTGTCATACATAACATACAATTGATTTACCACTGGGCTGATCCTAAACACAAAAAAACCAAATATAATAAATTCACACTGGACCTAATGCCTTTCCCAATCCTCATCTCAGTCTATCAATGATCATAAAGTTGTCCCAACCTAATCCACTACATGTATTGTGCTTGGACTTGAAATGAAATCATAAGGTTTTAATGAACATTGAGATTCATGTTCATAGTGTGTGTATATAAATCAGCAGGGTCTCACCAAGAAACCCTAATATATATCATCATATGCATGTGTTTTAATGAAAAAGAGAATAAAATAAATAAACATGTTCTCCAAGTTGTCATACTGTAACCATGATGCCATAACACTCAATGAGGTACACATGTTGGTTAGGTCATCAGGTGTTAACCGAGCCACCCCAACACTGACCATATCTTCTTCAACACCATGTTGGAATCCACTCATCACCTCATGCCACTGTAATCGATGTTTTTCCTATACCCACAAACTCAAGGTTGGGTGGAGTTCAACACCTTGACCCAATACCCATAGACATTGGGCTTGGTCATACGTATATAAGCCTCAACCCATCCCTTATCACTCAATAGAGGTACATCAGTCTCATATCACATCATACCACAACCCAACCCCCAAGGAGGTACTCGACCCAAGCCCATGCAAGGCTAGGCCCAAATCATGCACACTGAACCATGCCTTCCAAACTCTAGGGAGGTCACAATCACACTGAACCAAGACATGTCTAGAAATGTCCTCAACCTAATACCCTCTTTAGGGAATAATAGTCACACAAATCCATCCCTATAGACTCTAGTTAGGTCATCAAGTAGAATGAACCATCCCTATAGACTTTGTGAAGGTATAAGCACACCAAAATATCCCTACATATTCTAGGGTGGTCTAATAGGAACATACAGTAGAAGCATGTCCTACAGGTGAGGGCCTAAATCATATTGGGATATCTAGTTCGGGAGGCAAGGTTTAAATTTTGGGATGACAATAATTTTTTCAACTAATTAGAGGTATTTTACCCCTATTTAATCTTAATATTCTCTTTTTATTCTTAATCTATTACCGTTTATCATTTCTTTGGGACCACCAATTCTAACTTCTTATTTTTTTATTAAGGTAAATTTTACTTCATTTATTTTTTATTTGATTTATGACACAATTGAATCCCAAGGATCTATTTGACCTTTAACTTGATATTGAATGCAACCTTAGGGACCAAGTCAAACAGTACCAGTCTTTGGGAAGTTTCAACATTCACCCAGTTGGGTAATTCCACTATTATGAGAACACTTAAATTAGAAGCACTTTTGAAATAAAATTAAAACTATAAATAATGGATACAAATAATAATAATGAAATTGATATAACAATTTGAGAACTGTATTCACTATAAATTAACTATCAACCAAATTTTATTGTATACCAAAACTTGGAATTAGAATTTGAATTAAAATCTAGATTGAAACACCTTCTTCCAAAATTTCCTGGCCTCTCTAGAAAATATTCAAAGAAATATTTGAAATAATTTAATGTATTTTTCTCAACCCTAAAACCAAGCAATGTCTCTGAAGACCAAATTAAACTAATATAATTCCCATTATCTCTTTATGTAAATGAAAAAGATTGGATGTATCATTTACAAATTCAAGATGTAACATGTTGGAATGATTTGAAACTTCTTTTGTTGTAGATATTTTTTCCATATTCAAGTACCACTTCTATTCAAAAAGAGATCTCAGGGATCAAACAAGCACAAGGTAAGTCAATGTTTTAGTATTGGGAGTGCTTTAAGAAATTATTCACGAACTTCCCTCATCACCAAATTAGTGTGAAAATACTTATCCAATACTTTTATAAATGAATTATAGTTATTGAGAGGAGCATGGTTGATGACACAACAAGATGATAATTGGTTGATAAAATTATGGCAACTACACTTGAATTGATCTACAATATGGCACAAAAATCTCAACAATTTGGCGATCAAGGTATATCACATGTTAGAGGTGTACATCAGGTATGCCCTTATTCTCTTGAAAATAATTTAATTGATACTAAGTTTAACTAATTGACCACTATGGTGAGAAAAATTTATTTTTATTAAAATACATCCCAACCCACTTCTATGTGGACTTTTGGAATTTTCATTGAAACAAACTTCCCTACCAATTGTTTCCCCCTAATTACAAGAGACAGATGATTGCACATATGTATTCCTTGGGAGACCATATCAGCCGCAATAACAACCATATCTCCAAATGAAGTGTGATTACTTCACACAAATATATAAAAAAGGGTGGAAAGATCACTCAGGCATGAGGTATAGATATGGACAAAAAATAAATCCCCCCTTTTCTATAAAACTTCCAACAATATCTGCAATACCAAAAAGGTTTTCAACAACCCCAAAGTGATTTAAATCCCAAGAACCACTAATTTAATAAAAAAAGTAATTTTCACCTAAATTATATCCTAATGCTGATGAAATTTAGGATCAAATTGTTCTTAATCAATAGAATGAGCTAAAGAGTCAAGGTTTGGAGGTAGTTGAAGATTCAAATGAGCTAGATTTCCATTTCCCTCCATGAACTGGTAATAAATAACTCTAGAAATATTCATTCCCAAAATAATCCAAATTAGAAGGGGAATTTCAATGCCATAACATTGAAAAGTGGGAAGCAAATGATTTATACATTTTCATCCATCATTCTAACGAGATTCACTATAGATTTAGAGAAGCCCCTTCCAAGACCAACTGATGAGTAACCAAATGTGAAAGAAAAAGGTATTCAAAAGATTGATTATGTTCATGAAAAACCCATTATATTTCTTAATAGAGTTGTGTAAACTAATAATATGTCTGAATAGGTGATGAAAAAATTGTTTTTAGATACATTCAATCATGTATAGATCAACATTTCTCTACTTGAAGAAATCAAGAAAATTTCAAGGTATGCTAAGTCTTTGAAAGAACAATGTAAAAATAGAAGAGGGTTAAAGGGAAATGAATGGATAATAATTGGGTGGAATGTCTCTATACTATTCACACCTACCATAAAAATTCCTATAGAGTGCAAGGATCTCGAAACATTTACCCTACCATGAACCATATGGGAGTTACATTTCTAGGACACTTTATGTTCTTTAGGTGAATCCATTACCATCATGCCTCACTTCGTTTTCACTTACTTATAGGTTGGAGAGATAAAGATGATATGGGTGGTGGTGTAATTGAAAAATAAGGCCACAAAATAACCTATGAGAGTCCTCCAGGATATCCTTATTAGAGTGAGAGATATGATCTTTCTAGCGTATTTGTATGTGTTGAATATGGAAGATGATCAGGTAAGTTCCCATGCTCCAATTATTCTTGGTAGGAACTTCCTAAAAACTTAAAAGAAAATAATTAATGTTCATAATATTACAATTTTTATGGAGTTTGAATATGATATCATACAATTCAATATTTTATAATCCATGATGCACCCCCTAAAGGATCATTTTGATTTCTTTATCTCCAATTCTATACCATCTTATAATGACTCTCTAAATTTTGTTTTTCAATATTTTATAAATTGGGAAAATTCCATGTTTAGAGAGATATTGAGTATATGTAAAAACATGATATTTTTATGAAATATATTTTTAAATAATATGATTTATTTAACAGCTTTCATTTCACACTACACCATGTTAAACTTGCGCTACATGCAACACCAGTTTAGCTTGTGTTACATGCAACATTGAGTTTCTATGAAACAAAATTTTATTATTATAATTATTTAAACAATAAAATTATAACATATCCATTATAATGATGGGTATTAATAATATTAACTTAATTATGAAATTATGGTTTATACATGTAAAACCCTTTTGAAATTAAAACAAAATATTTTTTTGAAATACTATTTAAATGACCATAAGTGTGTTTTATAATAATAAAATTAAAAATAAATCTTATATTATTATATATATATAACATATTAAATCTAATGTTTAAAATTTATCCTATGTTTTTTCTAGATGTGATATAAAAATAAATCCAGTTTTATGCTTAAAAACTATATTTTTCTAAAAGAAGGTTCACCGGGTTTTGATGGATCACATGTTTTAAATATATATTTTTTGAAACTTTTATAAATTATATTTTAAAAAATAAACTTCTTATTTTAAATTGGGATATTAAAATTTACTTTGGTTGATTTTTTTGGTATTTTCTGTTAAGTTTCATGTTTTGATGAATAGTGATAAATATTGCATTTTAATTGAATTGTTTTTCATATAAATAATTTAAAATTTAAAATTACTTTTTAAATTGGTTTTAAAGTATAATTAGATCTAATTTTAATCATTTAATTCAATTTATTCCATTGGAATCAATTTCTTATTGAATTTGGATATAAAAACATTTCAATCTTTTGAACATTTGCACTTTAAAAACACATTTTCTCACCCTGTTTAAGGGATTCATTTTAAATTAATTTTATCCAATTATTTGTTTTGAATTTTGAAAAATAGATTACATATTTATAATCATAAGGATTAAATTTATTAAATAGGTCCATTTTATATTTGGACAATATGAATAGTGACTTTGGTAAATTTTTGTTACCACAGTTAAGGGTAAATCATGTCATTAAGGGTAAAAATATTGTTATAAATATTACAAAACAACCCTAAAACTTGACCAAATATTACTAGAAGAAGTTAGTTATACCTTTAACACCTAATTTTATAAATTTAATTATTTAATGGAAACTTTTACAGGAAAATGTCTTATATATTATTAAAATCAAAGAGAGTTAAAAAATGTCACACTCTTACTTTTAATATGTAAAATATTTTTAATATGGAGTTCAATAGAGAGATATAATTGAATATATATATTATTATGAAATATAAAAGGTTTATATATATCATGTAGTTTTTTTTAAATTTTATTGAATAAATAATTATCATGAATAATTACTAAATGATGATTCAATAATTATTCAACTAAGGAAACAATCAACTAAACTATATTAGAAATAATAAAATAAATATAAGTTGAATTAATTAAGGTGATAAAATAATTTTATAGGTTAATATTACTTTTTAGTGGTGTATTAAATTAATCGGTTTGAAGTTATCTTATTGTATTGATTTTTTTAAAGTCAATGTTATGAATAGTGTCAAAATCAACACTTATGATATCTTATGAAAATAATATTTTATTAAATTATTTATAAATAATAAAAATATTTAATAATTAAAAATGGAATTTTTTATGGTATAAAATATTATAAATTTTCTATTTATGATCCAATTTATTCTTTATATGTAAAAATTACATTCTCTTAATATTGAAAAATCTGTTCGCATAATTAAAATTAAGATGGCTTAACTAAGGGTTAATCAAGATGATATGGTTTAAAATAACACTAAAACTTAGAAAAAATATATTGGTTGATGATATTAAAAACTTATAATATCTTATATTCTAATACATTTCCATTTTTTGGTATTTGGATTTAGATTTAATTTACTATAAATTAATGTTTTTAGAAATCCTGAAAGTGATCCTCACCTGCATTATAAAAGGAAAACTACTCCATCACCACATTTAATCACTTTGAGACTTATTTCTTAAACAAAATCTAGAAAAATATATTATACACTTCCCCATAAACATTTTGGAGGTTCTTTTATTCCTAAAATACCAACTCTAGAGTCCTTTAGAGGATATCTAAAGGATCCGTTTCGAAGAAGAAGTAATTGCTCTATCCAATCACTCTCTCTTTTTACTCTTATGTACCTACTATAAATCTATGATATATATCATAAAATAATAAATTAATAATCCTAAATATAATTAAATTTTATTATTATTATTAACACACCATTATACAACCCCTTTCCCATCAAACAAGAAGTGAAAGTATCGATCATGCGTACGTATGACTAACCGTCACCATGCAACGATACAATTCACTTTTTATCACCATATTTTATGAGTGGAAACTTATGATGGTTTTAATATTTATATATTATATTTATGAACTAATTATACTTATATAATGATAATATAATATATAAAATTTTACCACCTACTCTTTTGGGCAATGATAACATCACTCGTGCGTACGTATGGCTTACCATATCCACAATGCGTTGTGATTCATTTTTCATATATATCTCACATGGGTGGTAATAAGGATGAATATTATGAATCTAAAGGATATATATAACATAACAATTATTCTTTAAAGATAATATATCATATAATTTACTTTCTTTTAATCTGAAAAGAACATGAAAACAACGTTCATGAGTACGTACAACCTACCATCTCCTTGAACAATGTATTTTATTTTCAATATCTAACTTTTATGAATCAATATATATATATATATATGATATTTATATTATTTTTATAATTATTTATATGATAAAATCATGATGTATTTAATATAACCAAGAATAACAAGTCAAAACAAGTACAAAAAACAAATTTGTAACTTTAACATGGATTTGTTAATAAACGAGTAATATATAGTCATAAGTAAATAATATATTGTATTATATATATATGGTTATATGGTAAATATATAATAAACTTATATTTATTATAAATTCGGTTTTAATGTGTACAAATGAATTCAAGACTTAAGGTAAGATATTTTTGTCTCTCTTTTATTTCTGTGGGACACATGCCTTATACACTACTTATTTCATCTGCGTGGTGTATATACTACCCATGAATTTATATTATGAGTATTATTATGAATATTATATTATTTTAATATACATAATTTTTTTTTCTTCATGGGACATATGATTCAACTGATTTTTAATATGGTAGGGGTTTGTTTCACAAACAAATCAGTATTCATGATTGTTTCATTTTAAGTCTCTATTGGGGAATACTTGTCTTCCACGTACATGTTTTCTAAGAATGTTTTAAAAATTGTTTTTAATATTATCCTATAAATATTTAAAGTTATTTTTACCTATGTTTTAATTTTTACTAATGGTTTTAATGGAATATTTTTTTCATTTTCCTAACGAGGTGCTTTGTGACTTTTTCGACAAAAGTATGAGAATAATGTTTTTTTAAATTATACAGCATGAATGGATTTTTCTGATTCCATGAAACATTATTTCCTTGAAGTTTAGCTTAAAATAATATAATTTTATTTTCAAAGTAAATGTTTTTTTAAATTGCATGGTATTTTAAGAAAAGATAATGTTTTTAAAGCAGAAAGGATATTTTACACAGGAATTATTTTCAAGAGATCTCTCAAATTTTTTTCCATATATGATAACATTATTTGATGTTACTTATGTTTTAATGGAGATATATTTCAAGTATAATATCCCTATTATTCCTATGGTTGGTTTATGTCTATGATGGAATGATATTTATAAAACCCATTTCTTTTCCATGGGTTATGTTATGATTGAATGATGTTTATGAAACCCATTACATTCCATGGGTCATGTTATAATGGATAATTTATGTTCTTTTGGTATACATATGTATGTTTTTCATTCTGTGATATTTGGGAGATATACCTCCCTAAAATTCATTGGGTAATGATAAATGTTTTATGAGCTCAATGGGTATATGGGAGGTCATCCTAATCCCACAATAAGAGGGTACAAGGGTGGTCATCCTAAGACTGTAAAAAGAGGGTACATAGGAGGTCATCCTAACCCCAAAACTAGAAGGTACATTGGAGGTCATACCAATACCAAAGTAGGTACATGGGTGATTATCCCAAGCTTAAAATACCATTAATTACTTGGCAGGTATCATTGACATAATATATTCTAAGCTTCTGTGTATGCCACAAATTCCATGCCTTTTTCCATTATTAAAATCTCATGGCTCATGTTCTTTGATTATATTATGATTAATGTATTATGAAATACTAATATTTATGTGGTTTATCATGAATATGATCTTTGATATGAAGGGTATGATCTTAAAATATTATTATCATGTTTTCATACACTTGTGTTCATGTTATACTTACATAACTTCCTTGTTTAGCCTTACTGAGCATCTGATCTCACCCTTTCTTATGTTTCATTTCCCCAAGTTATAAGAAAAGTATTTAAGTAGGAGTACTAAAGGGGAAGATCTTTATGGTATATTTTTAAGATCTTTCACCAAATTAGAACAATGTGTTATATGTTTCCAAAGGCACTAAGCTATTACATTCCTTAAGCATGTGTTTGTGTAATGTAATGAATATTTATCTAAAAATATGTAATATAAATGTATGAAAATCCTAGGTTATTATACTTGGAATCAAAGCAAATATTTATTCAACCTTTGGAAACTAGGATGAGAAAACTTTAGTGAGATCTCTAGAGGTATTTCTAGGGATATGTCTAGGGAGTTCTTTAAGGATAAGTCTAAGTATAGGTTACAATCCTATAATTTGGTAATGATCATGAATAACTTAGGATTAAGCCTAATATATTATATATTTAAGGTAATTTACCTTGATTATGATTTTTTATCAGTATGATTATTATTTCTCAGAATATTTTATTTTGGTTTTAGTCAATTACTGGAACCCAAAGGAACCATGTTAATGATGAATGCAATGGGAAATATAATAATTGTTCTCCTCAGTAACCAAATATTATGGGAGTTGGAATGAAAAATATTATTACTCTACTCACACAAGTTATGAATCATTATATACTACCAAATGAGTAGAGGATGGAAAAAATTTCTATTGATACCTTCATGAGGAAACACCCACATTCTTTCCATGGGTCTTCTAATTCACTTGTTGCTGAACAATAGATCAGTACCACTGAAAAGATATTTTCCTTCATTATTCTAAATATGAAAAATTTATTTTGGATATTTATCATTTTAAAGGTGAATCCTATTAATGGCAGACTCTTATTAAGAACATGAGGTAACAATAATAAATTGAATCAATGGAATGGGAAGAGTTTAATATGATATTTTTCAGTAAGTACTTCCCTCGTATTCTATAAACAATGATGGAGAAATAATTACTTGTGCTTAAGAAAAAGATTATGAATCTATTGGTACCTAGGAAGATAATTTTACAAGTCTTTCAAGGTATAATTTAGGGTTAATCATCTAACCTAAAATCAAAATTCATTGATTCTTTGGTGGCCTGAAACCAAGTCTCTAAAAGGCCTTGGCTATAAAAGGATTTAGTAACTATAAATAATTTGTTTGATGTGAACTGAAGGTAGAAATAGAAATTGGGTATTACCACCATTCATTTGGTTTTAATAAGAAAAGGAAGATCAAGTATCACAAAAAATTAAATGGTGGCAAGAAAGTTCAGGTATCTGTATGCTATAAATGTGGGAAGAAGCACTTAGGTGAATGCCTAAAATGGAAAAATGGCATTACAAGTGTGTAAAGGAAGGTCATCAATTGGAATAATTCCAAAGTGAAGGGAATATGGTAGATAATGATGTGAATAATGATAAATATACAAAAAATACACCTCCCACAATTTAGTGATTTAATTGCAAGGAGTTTGGGAATTATGCCAACAAGTTCCCCAACCCAAGGACTAATGTTAATGATAAGCCACAAAAAACTTTAAAGAAAAAGTAAAAAGGAAAATATTATGTTATAATAATAGATTAAGTTAAATATGATAATTAGGTAATACTTATAATTTTATCCTTATTAGGGAATTTCATGTTTGACTTTGTATGAATGAACCCTATGAAAATATTATTGTTCATCCATTAGTAACATTTCATGTGATTATCTACTTTAATTTTGGAATAATAAAATCACATATTATTTTGGGATAGTAATTAACCCAATATATGCATGGAAATGTTTTCTTATAAAGAAAGATCTTATATAAGGAATGAATAAGTTTGTGTTTATTTAATATGGTTTTAAAAAACACATAATGAAGGTATTCGCATGTCTGGTATGTGAAAAATAAGAGATAATTTATAATATATGAGGGATCAATGCTAATATGTTTTGGAGAAATTAAGTGAACTTATTTATAAAGTTTCAGATTTTCATCATTCAGAAGGGTTGTAAGGTTAACCAATTATAGAATTGTTTATGTTAAACTTCGGATGAGGTTTTGGAGATTAAAGTATTATCTCTCTATATGAGGATTTATGCATATTGGATAAATTGTGCTAACATTTTTGTTGATATAAAGATAGATGGAATGAAGTATAATTCTATTTATAGATCTCATGATCTGGTAAAGCTTTAGGAATTAGAAATTTACCTTCATTTCTTGGAATAAGAGAAATAAGTGGAAATTGATCAAGGCACAATGAAAGGATGAAATATGATTATGAAATGTAATGAAATCAAGTAAGTATTTATTCTAATGAAAATTATTAAACTTTAGGGAAAGGATTTTGAAACCAAAAATGTTATCCTAGTAATTTCTTTTATGATGAATCAAATGGCCCCTTAGATCATCGTAGATTTATGCCTTTTTGATTATTAACTTTCTCCTAACCATGATTTCTATCACTATCCATCAGAACTTGATATTTATGTTTCTATTAAATGTACATGTTTTCACTTTCCACCTATGTTATCCAATATGGAAACCTAGTAATGAGTTACTTTGGGTAACCATTATGTTTTCAACTTCCCTTTTTTAAAGGGAGCTATAATATTTATTTTTATGATGTGGGATTCTATGAAAGGAAATTTCAATTATTAAACCATTAATAACCCAGATGAATTTTGAGAGTGAAATTAATTTTAAGGGGGGTATAATATAATACCTTGATTTTTTTATAAAATATAATTTTAAATAATCTTATTTTTTAATAGCTTGCATTTTACGCTACACCATGTTACATTTGTGCTACACACAACATCAACTTAGCTTGAATTACATGCAATAATAAGTTTCAACAAAAAACATTTTATTATTATAGTCATTTAAAAAAGAAAATTATCACCTATAATTTAGAATGATAGGTATGAACACGTTTAACTAAATTGTGAAATTTTGGTTTACACATGTAAAACTCCTTTGAAATTAAAAGGAAATATTTTCCTGAAAAACTATTTAAATGCACACAAGTGTGTTTTATACCAATAAAATAAATTGATAAATATTTTTAGATTATATTAATGAAATATATATATATATAATATTAAATATAATTTTTAAAATTTATCCTATGGGTTTTCTAGACATGATATAAAAATAAAATCAGTTTTATGCTTAAAAACTATATTTTTCTAAAAGTAGTTTTATCACCTTTTGATGGTGCACATTTTTTATTTTTTTGAAACTTTTATAAATTATATTTTAAAAAATAAACTTCTTATTTGAAATTGGGATATCATAATTTACTTTGGTTGAATTTTTGGTATTTTCTGTTAAGTTTTACGTTTTAATTAATAGTGAAAAATATTGCATTTTAATTGAAATTTTTTTTTCAAACTAAATAATTTCAAAGTGATCAATGATATTTTAAATTTGTTTTAAAGTATAATTATATCAAATTTTTATTATTTAATACAATTTAGTTCATTGGAATAAATTTCACATTGAATTTGGATATAACAATATTTCAATCTTATAAATGTTTTCACTTTAAAAATCTGTTTTGTAACCCCATTTACAAGATTAATTTTAAATTAATTTTCGAATTTTTTTGTTTATAATTTTGAAAAATGTATTATATATTTTTAATCATAATTTTTAAATTTAGAATATAGGTTCCTTTTATTTTTGGATAATATGAATAACAACTTTGGTAATTTTTTGTTACCACGATTAAGGGTAAATTGAGTAATTAAGGGTAAAAATAATATTATAAATATTATAAAACTACCCTAAAACTTTCCAAAATATTAGTTTATGAATTTATTGAGACCCTTAACACCTAAGTTTTGAAATTTAATTATTTAATGGAAAAGTTTCAATGAAAATGACTTAGATATTATTAAAATAAAAGGGAGTGACAAAATGTCAAAATCTTACTTCTAGAATGTATAATATTTTTAATATCAAGTTAAATAGAATATATTATCAAATATATATATTTTTATGAAATATAAAATGTTTATATACATTATGGAATTTTATTTTTAATTTTTGTGAAGAAATAATTATCATGAATAATTACACAATGATGATAAAGTAATTATTCAACTAACGAAACAATCAACTAAATGATAATATAAATATTAAAATAAATAAAATTTTAATTAATTAATGAAATATAGGAACCTTATAGGTTACTATGAATTTTTATTGGTGTATTAAATGTTTTTTTATAATTTATCTTTCTATATTGATTTTCTTAAATTTAATGTTATGAATAATGCTGAAATTGTCACTTATGATATCTTATGAAAATTAAATTTTATTAAATTATTCATAAATAATAAAAATATTAAATAAGGAAAAAAGGTATGATATACTATATAAAATATCATAAAATTTTCATTTATGGTTTAATTTAAACATTATATGTAAAAATTACATCCTCTAAATATGGAAAAACTTGTTACCATAGTTAAAATTAAAATGGATTAACTAAGGGTTAATCAAGATGATATGGTTTAAAATAACACCAAAACTTGTCTAAAATATATTATTATATGAGATTAAAACCTTAAAATATATTATCTTCTAATAAATTTCCATTTTGATGTATTTATATTTATATTTAATTTGTTATAAATTAATATTTTTTGAAATTCCAAAAGTTCCCCTTGCCTTCATTATAAAAGTAATCCTCCTCCCTCATCTAATTTCACCACTTTGAGACTTACTTATTGAAAATAATATTCCAAAAATATCTTATGAACTTACCTATACACATTATAGAGGTTCTGGTATTTCTAAATACCAACTCAATTGTCCTTCAGAGGATATTTAAAGGATCCATTTCAAAGAAGAGGCAATCTATATAACCGATCACTATCTTTTTCTAATCTTCTATATCTACTATAAATATAAGATATATATCATAAAATAATAAAATAATAATCCTAAATATTATAAAATTTTTATTATTATCATTAACACACCATTAAACAATCCGTTTCCCATAAAACAAGAAGTGAAAGTATCACTCGTGCGTACGTACAACTTACCGTCACCACGTAGTGATACAATTCATTTCCCAACACCATCTATTATGAGTTAGACATTGTGATGGATTTAATGTCTATATATGATATTTATGACATAATTATTCTTTTATAATGATAATATAATGTATATATTTTTACCACCTACTCTTTTGGGCAATGATAACGTCACTCATGCGTACATATGGATTACCATCTTCATTATGCGATGTGATTCATTTTTCATATATATTTCACATGGGTGGTAATAAGGATAAATTTTATGAATATAAATGATATATATAACATAATAATGATTAATTAAAGATAATATATTATATAATTTTCTTTTTTTTAATATGACAAGAAAATAAAAATAGCATTCATGCATACGTACGACTTACCATATCCATGAACAATGTATTTTATTTTCTATTTATAACTTTTATAAATCACCATAAATATATATATACTTAATATATATATATATATATGATTTTTATATGATTTTTATCATTATTTATATTTTTAAATCATGATCTATGTAATAGGACCATGAATAACAAGTCAAAACATGTACGAAAAACAAAGCCATAACTTTAACATGGATTTGCTAATAAAAAAGTAATATAAGGTCACAATTACATCATATATGGTATTATATATATATTAATATGGTGATTTAGTAGATTTATAATAAACTAATATTTATTATACAAGAGGTTTTAACATGTACGAAGGATGTCAAGACCTAAGGTAATGTATATTTATCTCACTTTTATTTCTGTTGGACACATGCCTTATACACTACTTATTTATTTTGCGTGGTGTATATACTGCCCATGAATGTATTTTCTGAGAATTATTCTAAATATTATGGTATTTTAATAACCATATAATTTTTTTTCATGTGTAATTTTATTCAACATATTATAATGTGGTATGGGTTTATTTTTCAATCTCATCAATATTTGGGATTGTTTCGTTTTAATTATCCATTGGGGAATATTTTTATTCCACATCCATGTTTTCTAATAATGTTTAAAAAAAAGTTTTTACTATTTTCCTATGAATATTTAAATTTATTTTTACCCATGTTTTACTTTTTAGTAAATGATTCAAAAGGAATCTTTTTTTCTTTTTCCTAATGAGGTACTTTGTGACTTTTTCAGAAAAAGTATGAGATGAATGTTTTTTAACTTATACGACATGAATGGATTTTTTAGATTTCATGAAGCCTTATTTAATTGAATAATCCCTTAAAATATTACAATTATATTTTAAAATTAAACTTTTTCTTTTAAAATTTCATGGCATTTTAAGAAAAGAAAATGTTTTCAAAGCATAAACAATATTTTCCTCAAGAATTATTTTCAAGTGACCTCTCAAAATTATTTTACATCTATGATAAAATTATATGATATTACTTATGTCTTAATGGGAATATTTTTAAAAACTATAATATACCTATTATTCTTATGGTTGGTTTATGTCTACGATGGAATGATATTTATAAAACCCATTTCTTTTCCATTGGTTATGTTATGATTAAATGATGTTTATGAAACCCATTTCATTCCATGGGTTCTGATATGATGAATGATTTATGTTATTATAGAACACATATGTATGTTTTTCATTATGTTATGTCTGGATCCTATTTATCCTTCTAATGAATTGGGTAATGATAAATTTTCTATGAGCTCAAAGGGTACACATGAGGTCATCCTAATCCCACAAAAAGAGGGCACACAGGAGGTCATCCTAAGCCCGCAATTAAAGGGTACATGAGAGGTCATCATAATACTGAAACTAGAAGGTACATGAGAGGTCATACCAAGACTGAAGTAGGTACATGAATTATTATCCCAAGCCTAACATACCATGAATGTCGTATTTGGTATCATTGACATAAGATATTCTAATCTTTTGTGCATGCCACAAATTCCTTGTCTTATGCCATTGTTATACTCTCATAGATAAGGTGATTTGATTATATTATGATTCATGTATTATGAAATACTAATATTTATACCATGACTCATGTATATGACCTTTGATATGAAGGGAATGATCTTCAAATGTTTTGTTTAGGTTTTCATACCCTTATATTCATGTTATTCTTACTCAACTTCTATGATTACCCTTACTGAGCATATGAGCTCACCATTTCTTATGTTTCATTTCCCTAGGTTATAAAGAAAGGTTTTAAGTAAGATTACTGAAGTGGAAGTTCTTTATGGGATATGTTTAATATCTTTTACCAAATTAGAAGAATGTGTTCTAAGTTTCTAAAGTTTCTAACCTATTGTGGTCCTCGAGCATGTGTTTTTGTAATGTAATGTATTCATCTCAAAAGATGTAATATCCATGTACAAAAATCCTGGGTCATTATAGGATGGTTCTAGTTTTATGTTTCAAAATAATTTCACACATATTTTTCATGATTAAGACACACTCAATTTTTATTCTTTTTTGGATTATTTTTCAAATTATGAGCATGTACTTTCTGATTATGACATGGTTTTGATTTTAAAAATAGATTTGAAACATTATTCACTAATTTTGATGATGTATATTTATAACCCAACATTCATTGTGCATATATATTAGTTCCCACATAATTTCAATCGACATAGAACCCACCCAAACTGGAACTCAGACCATTTCCAACAAACATAAAATATTCATACCTAATGAATGATGAATTTTCTTTTTGTAATAATTACTAATAATAACATTCCTAAACAAAGAATTCTAAATGTTTTAAGGGATAATATTAAGGAAATTGTGTCAGAATAAGAAAATATACCACGTATTATCCCTTCCATTTGTATGCATAAGATTATTTTGGTGTATGAGGATAAATCGATTAGGCATCTAAAAAAGACACTTAACCCCACACTATTATAAGATTTAACAAAATTGGTGAAACAATTACTTGAAGTAGGTAATATTTATCCCATATATGACTCTCAGTGGGTCATTTTTGTCTAGTTTATACTAAATAAAACTAGTTTCACTATTTTAAAAGATAAATATATTGAGTTAGTTTCTATGAGAGTACAAAATAGTTTGTGAGTTCACATAGATTATAGGAAACTGGATTAATACACTCACAAAGACCATTTACCCCTTTCATTAATTAAATATACGCTTAAGATACTTATAGGTAAGACACACCATTGTTTCTTGGTTAATTTATATGACTAATTTTAGGTTCCCAGTGCAGTAGAGGACCAGGAGAAGATGACATTCAACTACCTATTTGGTATATTTACTTACCAAAGGATGAAATTTGGACATTTTAATTCCTCAAATACCTTCTAGATATACATGGTGAGTATATTTATTTATTTACTTGAAACTTTCATGTCGGTATTTATGGATTAGTTTACTATGTATGGTTCTTCATTTGATGAGTGACTATTGAGTTTGGGTAATGTTTTTCATCATTTGATTGAGAAAAATTAGGTATTAAATTTTGTTAAATGTCAGTTTATGATAGAGAAGGGAATTTTCCTAGGTTATGTAGTATCAAAACGAATAATAGAGGTTAATATATCTAAGGTTGACATTATTTAAAAATTTACATATCCTATATGCGTGTGTTATGTTAGATATTTCTTAGTACATGAAGGTTTTTTATCAATTATTTATTAGAAATTTTAGTAAAATTTCTCTTCCATTATCAATATTTCTTAAAAATAATTTTGATTTTTTGTTTATGGTTCTTATAGGGATTCCTTTGACGAGTTGAATAAAATAATTACCACACCATTGATCATTCAACCCACATGGTGGGAGATTCCATTCAAACTTATGTGTGATGCTTCCAAACTCACAGTTGGAGAAGTATTATAATAGAGGGTGGAAGGATGTTCACATGGGATTAACTATGCTTCAATGACTTGGATTCAACCCAATATAACTAAAAAACCATGGAAAGTGATTTTCTTATTTTCATATTTTCCATAAATAAATTTCATTATTATTTATTGGGCTCTAAAGTATTTTTTTTCCTGACAATACAGATATAAGGAACCACTTGAAGAATCTATATGAAAATCCAAGACAAATCAGTTGGATGATACTTCTTTAAGAATTCAATATTGTGATAAAGAAAAAAAGGGTTCAAAGAATTTGGTAGGAGACCACATGAATAGGATGACTCACATATTAGAGGATAACACCTTGAAGCATGTACCACTTTGAGACAAATTTCCCGATGAGAATATTTATGCACTCTCAGGTACACATCCATGGTATGAAGATTTAGTTAACTATCTTGTTGCCTATGAAATTCATACTAATTTAATGAAATATCAAGTAGGAAATTGAAGAGTTATTCAAGGTTTTATGTGTAGTATAATATATACCTCTAACACATGTGTAGTAACCAAGTTATTTGGAGGTGTGTTCTTGATCATGAGTTTGAGTCTATTCGTCATTTTTTTTATACTTTGTCATGTGGGGGACACTTTGGAACCCAACATGCATCTAAGAAATTATTATACTTTTGGATATATTGGTTTATATTATTCCATGATGATAATGTGTTTTGTAAGTCATTTTCATGTTTCCAACACACTATAAATATTTCTAGGAGACATGAGATTCATCAATAGCCCATATTACTTTGTGAGATTTTTTATGTACATGGAATTTGTTTTATGGGTACTTTTCTAAGTTCATTTGTTTTTTTGTACTTTCTAGTTATTGTTGATTGTTTTTAAAAATGGGTGGATGCCAAGGCCACCAAGACTGATGATTGTCTTATTATAGTGGATTTTTAGGGATTATATTTTTTACAGGCTTGGAATACCAAAAGTGATCATAAATGATCAATGGTTACAATATTGCAACTAGAATTTTGATTCTATCATTTAAAAGTATGGGGTGATACACGAAACATTGGTTCCTTACCATCCAATAAAAAATGGTTAGGTCAAAGTTTCAAATTTGGAGTTTAAATAGATATTATAGAAAACAATGAATCCAAATAGAAAAGATTGGAGAAAGCATTTTTATGATGTGCTTTGGGCATATAAGATGACTTAGAAGACTCCCATCAGTATGTACCTATATCAAATTATTTCTGGGAAGGATTTCCATATCACCATGGAGGTTAAACATTAATCATTTTGGGTTATAAATAAATGAAACATGGGTTTATCCCAAAAATGTGATCAATGGAAGTTTCAACTTTAAGTGATTTATAAGATCCAACTATCAACATATGAGAGATAAAGGCTCTAAAAAGAGTGGAAAAAAGAAACCCATGACAAGATGATCCAGATAATGGTATTTCATGAGGGAGTAAAATTACTCATCTATAGATCACAACTAAAGATGATGCCCATGGATATCATACAAGAGAACATGATAAGGAAATTCACATTAAATAGAAAATGATTCAATCAATATATTGTAGGAATTCCCACATATGCAGTTTATGTCATCACACTGCATGACCCTATCATCAATTGAGAATATCAGGATATACCTAACCCTTTAAAAATTATATTATTTATACAATTTAAAATTATAAATTTCATGTGGATATATCACCTCATAGTTTCACTTTGAGGAAAAGGTAATATTTTAAGTGTGGGGGATGTGAAAACATTTTGGGGTAACTTATTTAGGATATTATCTTTTTTGTTTTGTTTTTTTTCAAAAAACAATATCACATAACACACTCATTTACATGTGAAAATTATGGAAAATTCATGTTTAATTTTTTAAAAATTATTTGATACCATGATAATCATGATTAATATTTCATCATTAAGGGTTTGTTTTTATAAAAATAAAATTAATCTATGATATGATTGGTTTTTTCACTATAAATAATTTTAGATTTTGACACCAATATTTTGGATATTTTCTTATGGTAAATTGTGTCATTGATTTCTAAACATGTATTATATGAAACCATTACTTGGGAAATTTCTCATATTTAATTGAAGGTATATTCAAGTTAGGTAATTATTTTATCTTGCATCAATGGTTGATACATATGTTCATTTATCTTCCAATAATTTTCATTACTATACTGAATTGACCTAAGCACGTGTACCTAATATCTAATAGTTGTACACCTTAAAAAGAAATAAAAAAAAATATTATCTTTATTAAGAGGGATGTGATTAAATGTGCAACATGCAGGGATATCTAGGTCGAGAGATTCAGGTTGGAATTTCATGATTGGTTAAGTGAGTGGGTCTTGAAATTTGATTGTAAAGGAGTGCAGAACATGTTCGGTGAAAATAAACCAGATAAGAAGAAATGTTTTACTTGACCTGAATATATGAAATAAAGGATGGATATATGAGATTGAAATGGTTGGCACACACACACACATGTGGGGAATTAATGGCATAATAGACTGATGATGTGTTTCACTATGATTAGTGCAATTAATCCCACTATATTTTATTTTGATATAATTTATGAGACAATGAATTTTAAATATGTTGAGATTGAATTATTGATTATATTATTACTTTTCCAATATTTCTAATATGGATTGAGAAATATAAACATGCATATCTTTTCAAGATTCTCTGAAATACATGACATGTGACTTTTCCCAGGAGTTCCGAAGGGTAAGTGTGGAGGAGTTGATAAAACACATTTTTATTGAATATTTTACTAATAATAAATGTCATAATTTACTCACATTATATTAAATACATTAATTTATAGAATATTTGAGATTAGATCATTCATTTTCAAGTTTGATGAAAATTCCAGTTTTGAATATTTAAATCTCACTGTAGTATTTTGGATATAAATATTTTTCCATAGATTATTTAAACATAAAATTTCATAACACATTTATTTATTCAGTGGGAAATAACATTAATTTAGACCATCTGATCTTGATATTTCATTTGATTGGAGTAATTGGGCTATGAAGTCAAAGTTGGAATGAAATAATCAAATTGGACACCACTTCAAAATTTGAGAAATATATTCTACATTCGGGCATGTATAAAGATAAAATTTGGATAGTAAATGTATTAATAAATTCCAAAAAAATAATCTCTTAGGAAGAACAACTGGTTAATGCATTTTTGAGGTCAAAATGTCAGTACAATTTGGATTAAAATATTTGGCCAAATTTCTCTATTCACACACATAACATCTGTAACCATAACTAACCTACCCTTTATAAACATGAATATTTTTCCTTTAAAGAGGGTTTTAAATAAATTATAGGATCAGGAGTAGAATATAAGTGGAACCTTTCCATTTATGTACACCATTGGAGGAGGGAATCTCTCAATCTAGGATATCCTCCAAAATGATTTTCTTTTCCACTTCATTGTTGTAACATTATTTTTCTTGAAATAAATTTACTATTTTAATTATATTTCACCCATTTTATTTCATATTTTTTTATTATATTATTATATTCTTTGGGATTTAAATTAATATTAAAAAAATATTGGGTTATACTTTTTATATACCTTTTCACATGAAAAATATTTCTACAATGACTACACCACCAATTGAAGAGAAGTTGTTCTTAGTAATTGATCAAATTCTCAGCTTATTCACTTTTTTTTGAATCAATGAGAAATTTTAATAAACTTAATGTGATCAATGTATTTAATTTTTAACTTAAAATAGACCAATAAAGAAATTAACAATTAACACAAAGCATGCGATGTCGAGTGATGTGTGAATTGTGAGAGAGAAATCTTAATCGACAAAAAAACATTATGGGATCAATTTTTAGGGTTAAAATATAATCCATAAACTCAATTAATCCTCACATATAGTATTTATATGATCCCAAATTCACTACTTACAATAATCCATCCTCGGAAGAAAAATCAAAGTAGGGTGCTATGATTTCATGTTCCGAAGTTAGCCTTCATTTCATCTTTATAGTCAAGGTAAATTCTATTAGGGTTTGAGGGATAAAAAAATAGGGGATAATAATTTAGTGCGTTTTAATTTTAAATATAATTATTAATGAGTGATTTAAGAGATTATATTTATATTCATCATGTAACACCCCAAGATTTTGTAAAATATTTTTTTCAAATTAATTTATTATTTTTGATATTCTTCATTTCAATAAACAATGAATATAGTATTTCTTATATATTAAAAAATTAAATTTGTATTTATTACACTACATTATAGAATTATATTATATTTTTCTACACACAACATGGACTTGACTTGAATTACGCACAACACTTATTTTCTACGAAATATTATTCAATTGTTATAATTATTTAAACAGGGATAATTATAACATAGCCATTAAACATATTAATATGAATAGTAATAAATAATTTTTAAATATTATTTATAATATTTATAAATATATAAATCATATTAATAATAATACATACAATTGTTTTAGTAAAGTCTTTATATGTTTTAAAATATTATTTTCTTAAAAGAACTCATTTTTATGTCCTTATGTGAACAATAAGAAAATTTATTTTATATACTTTTAGAAATTTAATTTGATAAAATACAATTCATTTTTGAATTCATAATTCCAAAATTCTATTAGGGTGAATTTTCAGGATTTTTCTGAGAAACTTCATTTTTTGGTGAATAGTGAAAAATATTGAATTTTAATTCTAAACTGCTTTTTTGTCTAATTTATTTATATAGTTAAATTATATTTTAAGTTTGTTTTAAAGTAAAAATAGTACAATTATACATATATTAATCCAATTTAGGTCATTGGAATAATTTTTATATTGAATTTAGATCTGAAAGCTTAATGAAATTTTGAACATCCTCGCTTTGAAAACCCGCTTTCTCACCACATTTGTGAGATTAACATTAAACTTAATTTTCCTGCTTTTATGAATTGAATTTTAAAAAATGGAAATAAAATTTTTTAATCAGTATAATATTTATTGTCTAATAATATCAACTTAATTTTTAACAAAAATATTAGTGAAATTGAATAAAATTAACTATTTTGATTAAGGTAAAATTAAGCTTAACAAGGGATTAAACCTTAAAATTAAGAGACAAAATAACATATAAACTTGTACAACACACATTTAATGGACATATTTTGTTGATAAACCTTAAATTATTGAGGTTTTCGTTTTTATGACTTTTTTAGGTAAAAATATGGTTACACCTAACTTGTTTTAAAAAATGCCAAGTGTGTCCTCTGCCTCCCCTATAAAAGGCCAAAAAATATCCTCCTTCTTTAATCCTCTAAAGCCACTTAAACTCATCCAATATCTTCCCAATTAAATTCCCAAAATCCATACCTTCCTCCTTGAATCCTCCATTTGGGAATAAATCCAACCAATGAATCCCTTTGGTGCTAATTAAAAAGAGTTATCAAATGAAGAGGTAACATCCTTCCTCAAGATCCTTTCCTTTATTTTATTTATCCCCCACCTCAATAATTCTTATTAAATGATCATATAATAAAAAAATATCCTAAATATATTGATATTTTGTTATTATAAGGTATTTATCTTCACTTACACACACTTACATCTAATGGGTAACGAATTTACCGTTCTTGTGTAAGATGAACTACCGACACATGAAACGATGTTGTTCGTTTTAATTTTACCACCTATCATGGTTGGAAATTATGATTTAAACTCTATTTTATATGATATATATATTATATTTATGATGTATTTATACTTCTTTAGTTATAATATAAATCCTACCTTCATACTTTCCATTTTGTGTAAATACGATAATTTCATTTGGGGAAGTGTGGATTACTACCTCCTCAAAGCGATGTGATTCATTCACACTATAAATAGAATGTACTAATGATGATTTTATTAAAAGTATATTATATTTCTGAAATAATAATGATACTATAATGATATTATATATTTATATGCATATATTTCATTTACTTTATTTCTTTCAATATTACAATAAAACAGAAGCAGCGTTCATGCGTACGCACAACCTACCGTCTCCATGAATGATGTATTTCGTTTAATATTTATATATTTTATAGATTAATATAAATATTTATATACTGAAAATATATTATATATAAATCATGGTTTAGATTCTTTAAATAATTAAATCGTTATCTAAATAAGAGGATCATGAATAACAAGTCAAAATACGTACGATAAACAAAGCAGTTTTGACCTAAAACACTACTTTAACATGGAGTTGTTAATAAATGAGTAATATAAACTCATAATTGAATCATATATTTTATTAGATATAATAATATCATTCCGTGTTAGAGTTATAATTCAGGGTCCTGAAAATTCTACCAAGGGAAGAAAATACCCTCCCAATCACTTTGTAGAAGGAAGCAAGTATTCCTACAAGTCTAGTAAAGTGGATGGACTAAAATTGAGTTAGAAATTTGAGAATAAACTTAATGGAATTAAAGTTTTCAAAGAAATTAAAGTGGATCTCATACCATCATTGGGAAAGGTACGTGGACTAGCTGGATTGCAAACCACTAGGTACGCGGAACGATCTGCGAACCGCTAGCCCGCGGAGCGATGGCCAGCGAAAAAGGCGTATCGCGGAACATGTCGCCAAAGGAATCTCATGCTTGAAATCCATAAACATACCATCCTAAAAATTTATTAGTTTGCGGATGAAGTGAACTAGTTGGGTTCCACGAACCATTATTTTGAACTGAAGCCTTTGCAAACCCTAGATTTACAGAGTCTTTTGCGGGCTAGGATATCTCTTCATGGTCCTCCACAAATGGTGCCACATTCCAAATAGATATAATCTCACTGATGCTCTATAAAAGGAGAACAGTAGAAGGATGAGGGAGGGACAAAGAAATCTTGAAGGGGAATCAGAGGTTGGAAGAAATATTTCAGAGAAGACTCCAGATTTAGTCTCGATTCATCGACAAATCCCGAATCATGAACCACACTCTCTGCAGGTACAACCGACTGAGAAACATTAAATGTGTGAACGAAATAATAATAATAGAACCGAATACCTAACTATTGAACCGAGAACCACATACTTCTCATATATTAATTCCCCACAAGTGATAATCCCCTAGACCCTCATTCAATATGGTGCTCCATTCAGTGTAACGCTATGCGGACTGAACCCGGTGCCGCATACTGCATCAGTATGTGGATGGAACCCAAAGTATAATGATGGTCCACATACCATTATTTTACGGGGTGATATATACCCATGACCATCAACCACCATGGTACATGGATGAACCCTTTTCCTGCATACAACTATGGTATGCAGAGCCTCCCCCATCCCGTATAAGAAACTAATACACGAAATGGGGTGTTTTTGGATATCATTTCCTTCAGTTCCAACCTCACCCTTCTATTAATGTCCAGTCCTCCATAATCCCTCTGCTAACCAGTCCTCCTACATTAGGCTAAAGCCTCCTCCAATTCCACTAGACCCATATGATCAGACCATCGGGTGCATCAGTGCGCCCCATTGAGTCTACATACCCATGGTAAGCGGAGTCACGAAGGCTCTCTTCATAATAGTTCGAGCTTCAGAAATTCCTGTAGGTCTACATTCCCAAGGCATCTTAGATTCTAACCTTAGGATGCTAAAATGAACCTCCCTGTTCTAAGGATTTAGGGTGATCACTTGATTTTACATTCAACAAGGAATAGTGATCAGTCAAAGGAGTTTTGTTCACTTCTCCTTTTGACAAGGATGACACTCCTCCCCTTCCTAGAATGTATTCCGGGGCCCTCCCCTAGAGGTAAGTCCCCAATCTTTTGAGGTTGGTCTGTATGAATTTTGATGTCATTTCACATTGAAAGAGTCATTGCTCCACACTGTCTCCCACAGTCGCCTCGGTCTCTTCTACCGCAGGCTCTCCCTCTCCCACCAGTAGGAGAGGAAGCATGTGCTTTGTTGAATCTTTTACATCCTCTTGTTTATAATACCGAGCATGACTCATGTGGTCTTAGAGGTTTGTTATTATTACAAAATTCATGTGAATCTTAATTACTATAAATCTAATTCACAATCAAACTAGGATATGTAGGACGCCTTCCTGAAGGCCCGAGCTCAAAAGGGTGCCCATCCAAAAGGGTCCACCCAATCATGCCTCCTCAACGGGAAGCTTCCATGCGTAAGCCCCATCCAATATGAACTATGAGAACTCTGATTCCTGATCAAACCAAGATATTTAGGATGCCTTCCTGAAGGCCCAAGATCAAAAGGTTTCCTATCCAAAAGGGTCCACCCAATCATGCCCCCTCAATGGACAGCTTCCATGCGTAATACCCAACCAATCAAAACTATGTGGGATATGATTAATTTCTTGAGGATACATAGAAAACCCATATTATGAGTATGATCCCAACATTAAGTCACCTTCCATCCCCCATGGATGATGGTAAAATCTAGATCACCTTATTAAATGGCTCAAGTCAGCATCACCCCCGTAGCATCAAATATATGCATGCCTATGAAAATATGGAAAAACAAGGGTAGCCCATAGACACACTATTTGGGAATAAACCAAGGATTCACAAACATCTGAACATGAATTAAATCTATAAGAGAGTCCTGGAACAAATGATAATCCTCCATCTAAAGGGTGTGGTGAGTCTAACTTCCCATCCTCTCGACCAATGGAGTCCTTAAGTGTCATTGGATGAATTATCAATCAATGAGCGCCTGCCTTTGGAAAGTAGGTCCATGAATCATAGATACTAGGGCCATTGGGCATTACTGGCCCCACGAAAAAACCTATTAATGATTACATGAGGAATTTATATCTGAGGAGGACCAATTTCTAAAGTACTTGACCCCACACAATCGCCAGTTAGGACCGACTGACTATGGAATCTCCTTTGCAATATGAATGGGGTGAATTGTCTAGTCCCCGTGGGGATAATCCAACCTCCTTTAAAGGATAATGATTTAGAACGGATCGAAAATAAAGGAATGGTGAAGTTTATAGGAAACCATCTCTGGAAAAAGAGATGGGTGATGATCCTCGTTGTACCATTTTAGCACCACCCAAAATGTGCCACCTAGGAGGCAGAACAAAAATTGTGAACTCAGCGTCAATCCTTATATAAGGTGAAGGTTATACCCCAATGATAAAAGACAAAAGGATATTGCATGTCGGCCCATTTTTTTTGCCTCTGTATGCGCAAAACGTGCCACCTTGGAGGTAGAACAAAAATGGTGAACCCGACGTGAATCCTTAACCAAGGAAGCAATCTTACCCCACTCAGGCCTCTTCACCCCACAAAAAAAGAAAAGGGGAAGGGGGCCAAGATGAATTTCAAAATATGCATATGTTTGAAATAATTCTACTTTTACAAGGTTTTGTGGTCTGTATGTCATATATGTATATCATAGGTTCCCGTAGAGCATCCTTCGATCCAAATGAAATCCTCAAGACCAATGTAAGCACACACATTAGCGATTCTACAGGCGGCCAAGGCCCCAATGAAGTGTAGGACCCCCTCGCCTGCCCAACGTCTTCAATGATAGGTATCCAACTTTCTAATCAAAGAGTACCAATGAAATGGTACTCTACCCACATTTGAGGCAGTGAGATAAGCACTCCAGTCTAAAATGGTCTTCCATCCACCTCCTTAGCCATGGATGACACCCCAACACAAGGCGACCCTGGTGTTCGTCTCAGACCATTTCAAGAGCCTATCCTCAGAACATGACAATGAGTACCTCGCTTACCTTAGGGAGGTAGATGAATTCAATGATGAAAACTTCATCACAACTGCACAGGGTTCCTACTCACCACCCCCCTACAGAGAGCATCACCACCAACACCAGATGACCAATCCTACTCTCGCTAAAGAGGACCTTATGTCTAGGGCACCTACTAAAGTCCAAAAACTCAAGCCCCTCAGGCTTCCCGCCAAGGGTGTCAAATATATAATTAGAAATACGCTATAACCTTGGTTCCTGAGGAGAAAATCCACCATAATAACACAATGACATTCAACAGGCAGATATACGACTCTGCCCCCTCCACTCAAGCCCACCATAGAAATAGGGTGGCACAATATGAGTACATGCACATTCTTGCTAGTGCTCGCCAATCCTTCCGTGCAGACAGAGTAGCAAACTACAGTAATATGCAGATATCTGTTGAGGCACAACAAGCCTGTCAACCAAATAGGGCGGAAACCAGCTACACATAGGCACAAACACCTGCTGATGTATTTAAATCCTGCCATCTAAATAGGGAAGAAACTAGATACACACATGAAAAAATACCTGTTAATTCATATCAAGCCCTCTGTCTAAATAGGGCGACAAACAAATATGAGCAAAGTCAAATTACTGCGGATGCATACAAATCCCCTGAGAAAAATATAGTAGAAAAAAAGTAGATGAAAATCCCTACTCATGAATATGAAGACCACCAATCAAATATGGTGGAAACTGGAGAAGAAAACCAATGGCAGACTCATTCCTCTATCATGGTATAGGATAACTGCAAGTATCTACTGGTAACTCATGGAGGAACGAAGCAGACACAAACTCCTAACCTGACATCATAATGTTCCTACATACCCATTCCAACCAAATATGTATCTCAGCACATCCTCCAAATGATGAAAGTATATACATCGATTCTAGACCATATCCTCCAAACATGACAAGACATCATTGTATTGGCGGGAAAGGAAAGAAACCAGGCCCACGAACTGGTTTCCTCGAATGGAAATTCTCACTCAAAAAACGAGTTAGTCACTCTAGAGAAGTTATGCATACCCGATCTAGTCTAGGAGGGTTGATGGAAGTATCCCATGATACACGAACAACCAGATTGGGAACAAATACCCGTTCCTACTGGGGGACACCGGTCCAATGTGGTGGCTGCTCTAGGGTATGATTATATGCCTAGAAAAACTCAAGATTCCTGTAGGCGTATCCCAATTACATCACGGGACCCAACAAGATAGGGACCCACATATGAAGGCCATTACCAACAGTAGATGGCTCCGTTTACCCACAAGAGAGCGCCCAAAAATGAAAGGCTCCAAAGGCAACCGGAAAATGAAGATCACATACATGATCCTACTATGATGGAATATGGGGTCCTTAACACACTTAGGGATATATCAATAAAGGTTCAAGACTCTTTCAGTCCATTACCAAATTATGAAAGTGATAGTACCAGTTGTGAAGGACCTCCCTGTAATGTCGCTACGAGCAACTCTAAATGTCTTCAACAGAACACCCATGGGGGTTCACTTTGTGGGCCAGGAATGATAGATAACAAGACCCTATCTACTGATGCACGTCGGGGTATCCCTCCCCTCGACCTAAAGATTATAAAACAAGAAGGTCCTCCCCTTGCAGTTGTCTACCCTGATGGTCCTCCCCAGGGTATACATTGCAGATATGATTCTACCTATAGTCGGAAATCAAGTCATGATGGCAGTCCTCACTATAATGATAGTCATTGCGAAGGCCCTACCCACAATGAAAGTTACTATGAAGGTCCTCACCATAGTAACTTCAAGAAACAAGAAGGTCCTCCCCTCATTGTATTACATATTGAAGGCCCTCCCCAAGATGTGCACTGTAGAAATTCTCCCTACAGCCAGGTATCAAGTCATAATGGTAGTCCTCGCTATGATGACGGTTATTACGAAGGCCCTCCCCGCAATGATAGTTTCAGTGAAGGTACTCCCCCCAGTGACATAAAGCATCAAGAAGGTCCTCTACTTATTGTATCTCACCCTGAAGGTCTTCGTTAGGGTATACACCGCAAAGACATTTCCTATGGTTGACATCAAGTTACAATAGTAGACCTCACCATTACAGCACCAATTGTGAAGGTCCTCCCTACAATAAAAATTCATACTGGCAGGAAGTTCCTCCCCTTGCCAAAAAAAATATGAGAAATCCCTCCTATGCTGAGGCACTCAGAAAGGGGTCAGATACATCAGAAACTCCATCTAAAACGATTGATATTCTTTCTCAACCATAGGATGGTCTGGGTCCACACTCATCTTCTGAGCCACCCCTACACTGTTCACATATCAATAAGGCTCCCACCAGCCTAATCGCTTGGAAAGAAATTATTAAGAAGAAATCAATCTGGGAATATCAAGTAGATGAGCCTCTAGAAGAACAACAACATGATATGTTTCTTATGAGAAGACAACTAGATGAGGATAATATACCGGTGATGTATTTGCCTACGACCACTTCTCACTTCGACATACCAGAAGATTTTTCTAGGGAATGCACACATGAAATTTACATCAATATATGGAAGAATCTTCATAAACTGAAAGAATAGTTCCTTCCATATGAAGGGTATGTAGACCATGTCAGCATGTTTGGGGTGCTTCTCCATTTAATCGACCTGGAAGCCCTCCCATCTGCACAAAAAACACAATCAGAAAGGAGAAATAAAAACCTTGAACTAGCTTGCCTCCATGAACTACATAAGCTGCATCACCTCATTGGAAATTCCTTGGCTGGAGTTCATATTCGGGGATGGGGAGAGCATGGAGCTCTAAACTTCACCCCATGTCCTATCTAGTAAACCCCATTGGAATTGATGTACTACAATTCCATCACCCAAGGGAAACAATAAACGGAAACCCCTACACAGGAAAGATGGGATACTAAAAAAAACTAGCTTGGAGTAAATATCAAAAGCATCAGGACTGAAGAGATCAAGTCATAAAAAATAATATGATTCAGGAAACCAAGAACATCCAGTAGGATTCCCGCCTAAGGGAAGCCAAACAACAAGTAGTGCTCCCATCTTCAAAATACCATAGACTTCATGAAGGCCCAATTACATACTCAGACCACACCCATGTGGGAGTACGTAAAATTGAAAAGGTGGAAATAGCGGTGGATACCACCACAATATAGGAACAACCCCATCCCACAGGACTGGGGGCATTTTTAAATCAAAATGACCCCATAAGACCAAAAAATCTAGGCCATAGAACATCAAAAGAAGAACAGAAACAACCCTAGAATGCAGGGATGGGGGAATTTTTACGTCAAATCCCCGCACAACGGATGTCTGTCTTCCACCATCTAGGAAGAATGATGGACAGAGGAGTTACCCATTCCACCCCTTCTTGTGGTTCACACCCTCCGAGACAAAGGTGCATTATGAGGTTAGAACATAGCTCCCTTAGAGTCAATCTTCGCCATGAAACCCAAAGAATATCACATAATGGAAGGAGAAAGTCTAATAAAGGGCACAAAAATCCTTCCTACCATTCGACACTGGCTACACCCGCCCCATTGTGGTATGACTTAGTGAACGTGGTAAATGTCAAATCCACAGATCTCATAGGAAATGACATGTATGGAGAAGATTCAAAGGAATATGGTTACCTCCCATAGGTATCCCATGCCGAGCCCAATTGTGTGCATACCCAAAACTAGAGAGTAGTCCTAAATTTGGGTGTCCCCTCAGCTAATCTATCACTACCTCCCCTACGAAACCCCAACAAGGAGAAGAATAAATCCAAGGTCATCTATGAACCACCTCCCCCTCTCCCTGAGGATGTGTCCCTCAATATTGAGGAAAGATTCACCAAGCATGAGGAAGAAATTAAAGAGCTTAGGAAAATTAATGCTGAGCTACATCGAGGGAGATATCTCACCAGATGTGTTCCCGCAGCGGAACATCATCAAGTACTCCATGAAGAGGTTCCCTTTCCACATGCACTCAACCCAGTGAATGAATCCAAATTCAGAGGTCTCTTCAACCCATCCTTGGAAGGACATCAAGGATTCCCCACACTGGGAAGGTAGTCAGAATATATTCATGAAAATCCACAAATGATACCCCCGGCTGGGTATTAACCCCAAATTCCAGCTGTACTAGCATGCCCAGTCTTGGCCATTACCACACCAGGTCATGCTCAATCATGATAGGATATGCATCAAGGGATCTTGAATACCATTAAGCAAATAACATCTCGATTAAATCCATGGAGGGGCGACGTGCTTCGATACAGACAGAGTGCAAACACTACCCTAATTGGGTGAGAAATGTTCCACCGCCTCCAAAATTCGGAAACCCTGTATTCCTAGTGTTCAATGGATCAGGGGACCCGAAACTGCATTTAATGCACTATTCCTCTTATTGTGACCCCATGATGGGAACTCCGAAGTAGAAAGAAGTAGTAGAACTCAGGTGCTTTGTACAAACCTTATAGGGCTCGACCTTTGTATAGTATACTAGCCTACCATCCAATTCAATCATAGGTAGTGAGGATCTCCAGTGATAGTTTCTCTTCTAGTTCAGTTCAAAGCTGCCTAAGACGATGGTCAGCGACCTCACAGACTCCAAACAATGAGAGAATGAAAGATTCTCAGACTTCATTTCTAGATGGAAGGGCCTGACTTATTCCCTGAACTAACTGCTCCCCCAAGATGATATTCTCTCCATGTGCATCGATAACCTTTAGGATGAATTGTGAACACTACTTATCCCGGTGAAGTAAACAAGTGGGTTTAGAGAATTCTATTTCATTTACCAAAGAATATAGGACTCCTTGAAAAGGACTAATCTTAAGTCATTAGTGGCCCCATCATCCCCTATGAAGAGAATGAGAAAATCTGAAGCGAATTTTGTCATGCTTAAGCCACCGCCGACACCAACTTCGGTTGCAAGGCCCCCAAAAAACCATGCAGGACCCCATGGACGCCAACAACACCCCCACCTTGGAAATATGAGTGACATGGTGATTAAAGAAATTAGTTCTAAGAACGAAGAAATAAAGTTTACTCATTCCGAGATGACCATGTCCGCAGATATTTCATTGCTTCCATGAATTGAAACATGCTCTAGCATCCAGATCCAAAGTGGGATGATGAAGTAGGTCTCGACAACCATCCAAATTATTTTACCTATCACCGGATACTGGGACACACCATCTAGTAATTCTTGATTTTCAAGGATCTATTCAAAAGATAGTGGATTCCAGGCATGTTAAGTTGGGATTGCTGCCAACTCAAGTGGTGTATGTTTCCACCTCAGAATCAAGAGATAAAAAGGAACGGAAAACAATTTCCAGTAAGAAGGATAAAAAGTTCAACAATTGGATGAATTGGAAGACCTCCAATCGAGTTCATGGAGTCCCCCATGTATAGTTGAAATAACCAACTGTGCGCCGAAAATCTCCCGATATAATGTAACTATCCTCCTTATCCCCTTAGACCACTAAAGGATAGAAGGGCAGAAAGAAGGAGGAAGAAGACGGGCTGAAACCAAAGATGAAGTTAGTGTTTACACTTTTGGACTTCATACCAATAGTCTTGGTAAAACTGGCACCACCCTACCAAATGGTACAATGGGTGCCGCCCCACCAAATGGTACAACATGCCCCATCCCACCAAACGACACCATCAGAAGGAGACAGTCAAGCAAAAACATTTTCAGATGAAGAACTGATCTTCAACTCTATCAATGTCATACACTTGATGGAACCCTTCTAAGATGGGGACTATGGGCACATACCTAAATCCCCTGTGTCCAACCAGAGAGATAGAGGAAGAGGCCACAAAGGCAAGAGGTTTCCTGGAAGGCATGATCGTGGCAGGAGTCAAATTCTCGGCCACACCCCGTTAACATTGCAGAAACTTGCAGAAGGACCCTCCAGTAGATGAAACAAGAACCAGGATGCTCATTCACCCCTTTCGGAAGAAATCCAAGCCCAATTATCTTGGAATATTTATAAGGGGAAAGAAAAATATCAAATCACCCAAGGAATACAGGCAGACCAGTTTGGCCAAACATGGAAAGGACTGCAGCACCACCAGCCCCTGTTATAGAGGCTGAACCCTCTACATCGAAATCCCAAACCTCTAAAGTGTCTGTGAAAGAGAAACCTGAGCCATGAAGCACCGACCTTTAGATAATATGTATGATATTCTAAAGAAACTGGATTTAGTACCATCAAAGATTTCAATCTTGGATGTGTTAAGTCTGTCCGAAGATCTTATAGAGGCACTCATCAAAGCCTTACTAAGTCCCCAGAAGTTTGAGGCTGAAGTAGTACCATTCTAAGTCTACCGAATAGAGATTATCCCTAAATAATTCCACTCTATAATCTCCTTCATGGACTGGGATTAAGATTCCATCATGAAAGGGCACATAAAACCTTTACATTTGTCCAACAAGATAAACAAAATTGATGTCCATAAGATCTTCATTGAAAATGGATTTGGAGTTAACCTACTCCCACTATGTACACTTTGTCGATTGGGCTATGATGAAGACAAATTAACACCCTATACTAAAAATCTGGTGGGATATGAATAAACCAAGCAGAAACCGTTTGGACGAATCAATATTAAAACTCAGATTAGAGACCTTATGTTGTATTCTAAGTTCCTTGTAGTACAAAAAAGTATGACCTTCAAAATCCTATTAGGGAGGCCTTGGCGACATTAGCATGTTGAAATTCTGTCATCATACTATCATTGTGTCAAATATTGCACTAGTGGAAAAAACATGATATTGCATGCCAATAAATCCCCGTTTTAGTCCTATGAGTCGCATTATATCGACGCAAGGTTCTATGAACCGGAATAGAAACATATTTTAGCAAAACAAATTGGTTAGATCAATGCCCTGAATGGAATGGAAATGGCTCCCGCCTACCCCCTATAGTAACTTGGGGAAGAGTATGTAAAACCCATCAGCCAAGTTGAATGCACAAGTGGAAGTCTAGTTGCAGGCTCAATCATCTTCATGATCTATTTTTCGGCCACCAAGTCCAAGGACATGGAAAAGTGGGATGAATCCCATGATGTTAGTAAAAGCCCAATCAAAGATGCTTTTGGCTCATCCTTGGGACCTAAAACTACCCCTAATTCAATAACTAAGAATAAAGACTATTTATCTCCCAAAATTGTAGATTTATTTCCCAAAAATCCTATCTCCATCAGAAGAGGAAAAAGATGAAGATGATGAAGAAGAGGAAGAAGAAGATGAAGAAGACCTCAAATATTCCCCTCCTATATTCGAAGAAGGTGTATCCACCACAATCGATGAACTTAAGGAGATAAATATGGGCACCAAAGATGACCTGCAACCCACTCTGATCAGTGTGGTGATGCCTTTCGAGGAACAAGAGGCATAAACCTCCTTACTAAAGAATAATTTAGACGTGTTTTCCTAGAATTACACAGAAATTCCAGGCCCCAATCCTGAGGTCACCACTCTTCATCTGGGCTTACCATAAGATCACCAGGGCCATAAAAAGGCAGCCAGAAGGACCTAACCTGATGCATGCTTCCAAAATAAAGGATGAAGTTGACAAGATGATCAAATCCAACTTAATATGCGAGGTACAATATCCAATATGGCTGGAAAACATAGTACCTATTAAAAATAAGAATGGAAAGATTAGAATATACATTGACTTCAGGGACCTTAACTGACATTTTCCAAAAGAAAATTTCCCAGTCCCGATCATAGAATTGTTGATCGATGCAACAACCGGATATGAATCCCTCTCTTTCATGGAAAATTATTCTGGATAAAACTAGATCCAGATGT
This sequence comes from Viscum album, assembly GCA_963277665.1. Lineage (NCBI taxonomy): Eukaryota > Viridiplantae > Streptophyta > Magnoliopsida > Santalales > Viscaceae > Viscum > Viscum album. The sequence goes on along the minus strand of OY728140.1, from coordinate 241,652,757 downwards.
CCTGAGGAGATGAAGAAGATACCACTTTTAGGGCCCCTTAGGGAGTGTTATGTTATAAAGTAATGCCCTTTGGTCTGAAAAATTCTAACGCCAGATATCAGTGCACTATGCATCACATCTTCAAGCTCTTCTTGGGAAAGTTAATCGATTGTTATGTCGATGATTTGGTGGTTAAAACACGACACCGCTCAAACCACCTAGTCAATCTTGAAATTGTCTTCAACAAATTGAGACAACAATGTTTAAAGATGAATCCCCTAAAATGCGCCTTTGGCATCACCTTGGGAAAATTCCCCAGCTTCGTTGTACGCCGTTGTGGCATCGAAGTCAGCCACGAGAAGACAAAAGAAATTCTTAGAATTTTACCACCTCAAAAATTCACCAAGTTGAGAGGTCTCTAGGGGCATCTTTCCTACATTTGGAACTTCATAGCTAACCTAGAAGGTAAATGATTACCTTTCACTAGGATTATGAAGAAAGAAGTTATGTATGAGTGGGATAATGATTTCCAAGAAGCATTCGACAATCTCAAAAGATATCTCTTAATCCCACTGGTGCTGATGCCACCAGTTGAGGATATACCACTCATTTTTTATGTAACCACCCTAGAACGGTCATTATAAACATTCCTCACAAAGAAGAATGATGCCAATAGTGAGAAAATTATCTATTCCCTTAGTCGAAAAATGATTGATGTTGAAACTCTATGTTCAAAAATTGAAAATAACTGCTTATCTTTAATCTTCATGGTTCATAAATTCAGGAATTACTTGTAGCACCATGAGGTCCAACTGGTCTCCCATTGCAACCTTCTTAAATATATCCTCAACCATCTCATGCTGAATGGATGCCTATCATGATGGGAAATTATCCTACAATAGTTCGATGTATGGTACGTACCCCATAAGGCCATCAAAGGATAAACATTAGCAGACTTCCTGGCTAAGAACCCCTCAGAATAAACAACACTGTTGGATGTCGAACTTTCAGATGAAGAAGTGATTTCCATTTAAAAGGACCCCCAGACATGGGAAATGTACTTTGCTGGTGCTTTTTGAAGCCCAACAGGGAAAAGGATAGAGGATCCCAAGATCAACAAAGTGTGGATTGTAATTATACTCATATCCCACAAAAGGTAGTATTTCCTTAATCTTTCCTACTTTCGGAAGGGTGTATAAATAATGAAGTGGAATATCAGGCCCTCATTGCAGGTCCGGAACGGAAATTTCATGTGCAAGCCAAACACCTAAAAATAATGGGTGATTCAGAGCTAGTCATCAAATAGGTCAATGGTGACTATGCCATCAAGAAATAATTATTGGTTCTATTAATGAACCATGTTCAAGAAATGATGGTAGAATTACCATTAGAACCAACGTTGACTTATGTCCCCCAATCATAAAATGCCCAAGCCAATGCTTTGGAAAATTCAACCACAACCTTGGTCGATCCAGACCATGATGAAACAGTAATTATCATTGCCCATCATCAGATGGTCTTGCCATTCATCTAGATAAATACAGATGAAATTAACGAAATTAGCCCCATTTTTGAGCCTCATGGTCACCCCACCAGCTAGATGATTCCATTTGAAAATTACCTCTAGAAGGGGGAACTCCCATCAGATAGGTATGGAAGGGAGTAGGTCCGAAGACGGGCAGTCAACATTGTCTTGTACAATGGGGTAAACCAAGAAAATGTTCTTTATAAACGAGGCCTTGACAGAGTCGTTCTCTGCTGCATTGATAGGGAAGAGACTACTGACATCATGAAATAAGTGCATAACAGAGCTTGTGGAGTGCACTAATCAACAACCAAGCTCTCTCACAAAATCTGAAGTCTTGGGTATTACTGGCCCACTATGATACAAGATTGTGCCATATTCACCAAGAATTTCCATTTTATCCAAGTTCATGCTAATTTCATACACTGAACCCCGGAGTTAATTCATACAACCAAATACTCTTTTCCATTTTCCTCCTAGGGGATGGATGTTGTGGGACCATATCACCCCCAGCACAACCATACAATTCAAGTTCATACTCATAACGACCGACTTCATTTCCAAATAGGCTAAATACATTCCCCTTAAAGAAGTAAGGATGGAAAACATCATTAGATTTGTGAAGGCCAATATCATTAACATATTTGGTGTCCCTCATAAAATAATGATGGGCCACAATCCCAACTTCTGCTCTGTTGAGTTGGAAAATTTATACTAGGAGTATGGAATTAAATCTAACCAGTCATCCCATTACCACGTGACAACCAATGGGAAAATAGAGGCTTTCAAATAGACTCTTTCCAACATACTCGAAAATATGGTTGATAAGGATAATAAATCATGGCCATACAATCTCCTTCATGATTTATGGGATTACTAAACCACGACCCACACTGCCACCCAGGCGACCCCATACTCACTAGTATACGGGGCAGAGGTAGTTTTTCCTATTGAATTTCAAGTGCCATCACCTCATGTGGCCATTTGTGATCAACTATATATGGACGATAAATCTAAGAGATGGTTTGATGAGTTAGAGAAGCTAGATGAAAAAATGATACACACTCTGCACCATTTGAAAATCTACCAAAATCGGAATACATGAGCCTTCAAAAAAATTTCACCTTCAATCTTTCCTCGAAGGAGAAATGATGTTAGTCCTCAGAACCCTGATGATACTTGGGAAGAAGCCCCCAAATATTGAACCAAAGTGGGAAGGACCATATTTCATACACAGGGTATACTAAAATGGAGTATACGCCTTGATATCAATGGAAATACAACTCATCATTGCTCCCACAAACATAAAGTTATTGACGAAGTGTTTCATATAGTAATATGCAATGTCGTGGTTCAAACTCTATGACCCTAAAATATGAGCCATCATCATGAAAACGTGATGTTAAAAAATATAGTATTAGTCCATGAAACATGACATTGAACCCCGAAGTCATGGTCCAAACTTCCAAGACATTAAAAAATGAGTAACAATACCAAGAAACCCCCATGTCATGGTCCAAACTCTATGACCCTAAACTATGAGTCATTGTCCTTTCCACATGAATTTAAACTGTAAAGAACTCATCCCGGAAACATGAAATTATACTATGAATCTTGTACTCACTGTAAGACATTTAACTACACGATACAAAGTGTCCTAATCGTTTGACAATAAAGTTCATTATCTATCACAGAACTACATACGACTTGATTCCTGCCCTCGCAGGATATGCAATGACGCCTCAATCCTAGAACTTGGCCCAACCCCCACAAAAAATACCTCCATCATGCCCTCTATCTTTCCATATTTGTAAGGGAAACCCTTATCAATCATTGTTTCTCACATCAGTATAACTCACGTGAGCTTAGGATCAATGGTAGGGAATCTCTTACGAAAGAAAACTATAGAGTAACATGGTAGACCTAGAAACTGTGATGGATAGAACGAAGATGCCCCTACCCCTATGAATGAGCTAGATCAGTACAGGGAACTTTACAAAATACATATGGCTTGATTACAACCCTTACAAGATACATAGTGACGCCCAAATTTGGTATCCTGACCTAACCATCATAAAAAAATGTCCTCAAATGTTCATACACATCAAGCGAAGATTTTTGGGGAACTTTCTAAACTATGTATAGATTGATTCCTTCCCTCACAGGATACATAGTGACACCCAAATTTGGAATCACGGGCCATCCATCATAAAAAATCCCTCAAATGTCCTTACACATCGAGCGGACATTTGTAAGGAGCATTAAGAACTACGTACAGCTTGATTCCTACCCTCGTAGAATATATAGTGACGCCTAGATTTGGAAACCCAGCCCAGCCACAATAAAAAAATGTCCCTTCCCCCGTTCATAGGCTAGACTTGTATGAGGAGTCCATAAAAGGTCTTAATTGCATGACAATAAACTGAAAAATTCTTCAAGAGTTATGTGTGGCCCAGTCCCCAGTGTTATAAGATCCCACACATGCTCCTCACTCATGAGGAGTCAAAAGATCATGTTTCCCCCTATACATTGATTTAGACCTATATGGAAGCTCTAAGTGGTTTATAGTTAATCATGGTATTGATATTATTTACATTCCTAGGAATATCTTTCCCGTTTTTCAAACTCCATACCCCGGGAAAACTTGGATCCCCATAATACTTCAAGGCCATCTAAGATAGAAGGCTAGTGTTCTGCGGACACCTTTGTTTGAATATGCACATCATGCCCTGGGGGATCTTAATATGTTGCCCACAAAAATGGCCATAAATCGAAGGAAAATTAAACCCCAAGATAGTCCTCTCCTATCTCAGTATGCGCAATGGCTTCCAAGCCCCATTTTATCCCTCATGATTCAAGTTTCCTCTAAGACTATGGTTTACACCTTATATCATCACTCACGTCTAGGGAATGCCAGAGCATCCTAGTTTCTATTAACTCAAAACTATTAAATATCTTTATGAAAAAATAATTTTCCTCACTACATGAATCTAAACTTCACAACATCATGTCCTCACCACATGACATTAAACTTCAAAGCCAAAATCATCCTTGTTGTACAACGTTAAACTGCATAGCAATGGTTTAAGCCCAAAGTGACCTCTAATGTTGATTTTTACATTCTTAGAAAATGACATGGAATCCTTGTAATCCATTTTTATCACACCAAGAATAACTCACATGAACTTAGGAATATTAGTGAGAGATACACCGTGACAGTATGAAAAAATAGTCCAAGAATTTGGTCCTAGCAGCACGACCCTAAAAGGAATGTCACGATTCCCTTACCCGAGAGGAACCCCCCGACCTGGCCATATGATGTTGAATGACTAGGTATCCCAAATATGGAATAAATGCCTCACTATGCATATGAGTTAGATCTATGTAAGGGACACATGTTTCCATGAGTAAATTGTAGCCCAAATGTCCCCAATATGTCTGAATACACTCCTGTCATACCCCAAACTCTGTGCTTTAAAAAATATTGGATTCCTATAATCATTCATGTCTATATGATATAGAAGGCCAGTGTCCCGTGGACACCTTTATTTGACTATGAAAATCATGCCTTAGTGACTTTGCATATGTTTCCCACAAAAATGGCCATCAATAAAAGAAAAATTCATCCCCCGGAGAGTTCTCTCCTATCTCAATACACCCAATGGCTACCAAGACTTGAACCATCCCTCTTGATTCAAGGTCCCTTAAAATCATGTTTTACATTTTACATACTACACACATCATAGATATATCAGAAAATGCGGGCCCAATTCATCTTTGGTCCATTTTGAGGTTTCAAAAGATACTCCATCCGTATGCGTGAAGTTGATCTTCACAAAAAAGAAGAGTGCCCCAACTCATTTTAGGGTTTCCACGAAGAAGTTAAATTAAAATTACCATTTTTTGTGTTTAGGTGCACCCCTTTTCAAAGGTCACATACCATGTTTAGAAATTTCCCAATCTCCATAATCTAACATATCCATTGAAGATGGAAGGCTAGCGTCATACGGAGACCTTTATTTGACTATGAACATCATGCCTCGAAGGCTCTGCATATGTTTCCCACAAAAAATAGCTATCAATCAAAGGTAAATTCATCCCCAGGAGAGTCCTTTCCAACTTTCATATTCTCAAATGACATTCATGTCCTGTCACACCTCAGATTTGGAAAACTTATAGATAAAAGATTACATACCTTCTTCTTTCCAAATTCTATTAACAAAAAACAGACTTATAACTGAACTAACCACTCACCAGCTCTCCCTCACGCAAGTAAGAACCATGTAGGAATAATTTCCTACTAAAAGTTAATATGAATGTCTCTAATGTTTTCAGACACCACTACTTAGGCTAGCCACCCACTGTTGCTCCCAACTTCAAAATAAATTCAAAATGTTGCAAATCCCACCAGGCCATCAGAAATGGAAGGATAGTGTCCTATGGATACCTTTGTTTGACTGTGCACATAATTCCCCAGTGGCTCTACATACATTGTCCATAAAAATGGATTTCAATCAAAGGTAAATTCATCCCTAGGAGATTCTTTTCATACATTCATATGCCTAAAAAGACTCCAAAGACTCATAAATTTCCAAAATTCACAAATTAAGGGTCAATAAAAATACCTAACCCATGTATGAAGGATATTAGAATATTCCCGGCTGACGGCTCTGAATTGGGGCCCTCGCTCCATTAAGTTTTGTCAAAACTGTTCAACCTAAAATAATAGTAAGAATTTTGATTGGTAGGATTGTGAACTTCCAGAAAAAAGATAACATACTTTCTAGAGAGAAAATCCTTAGAAGGCACCTATGGGTAAAAGTTGAGTATTGGTTCGTTAATAAACACTGATCCATAAAAAAGGTGTAAATCTTGTTAGGTCAAAAACCCACAAAAGGCAGCCTAAGAAAAAGTCAAGTTAAGCCCGCTAAGCCCTTGGCTAGAAGGATTAGGAAAAAATTAGGGTAATAATGAAAAATACAAAAAATTTTGTGAGTTTTTCCATGAAACCCCAATAATATTCTAACTACGCTCGCTGAGTCCCACATCTCAGGAAAAAATTAGAGCCCGATTCAATTATTTCAGTTTACTGGTTACAAATCATGGTTTGAAATTTATACCTATTTGAAATGATGTTTATATGATTGATTATGATCAATTGACATGATAAGAAAAGGAAAAGAAGAATAATTAAAAGGAAAATTGGATCCATTATATTTCAAAAAAACATATGCTGGGAATCCAAAACCTGGAGCCTCTCCTTAGAAGCAAGACATGATATTTACAAGAGATGCTCAGCAGAGTCGCAAAGTTGCATCAACGACTGGTATGACTCCTCAAAGGCTTGCAGAAGCTTCAATAAATTTGCAGTCTCATCCTCTACACTTTCCTATAGTGCTTCCATTCCACTCATGTCTTAGAGGCTATTCCTTTCTCCGTCTTTCATTTTCCATTGCCCCTCCTCAATGATGGCTGCAGCCTGTGCCCACTCCTATTTGAGTCGCTCCAGTTTCTGGATTTGTTTCTCCACTTCCTGATCAAGTTGTTATATCAAGGAATATTGCTTTATGATTTTGTTTTGAAGCTTTTCAACTGTTCCATCATGAGTGGCAACTTCGTCAATGAGAATTTTCCATGTAGCAGCAAGATATTCCATCAACTCCACCAGAGAAAGCCGAGATTCAAGTGAACCAATTGCTTCCCAAGTAGTAACCACATTACTTAAAATATCATAAATTCCATGATAGTTAAATCCATATAATCCTAGGACCAAAAAATAGATGTGTAAATCTTGAAATTTCGCTCGTATCTCAGCCAATGGAGTTTGGGAGATTAATCTCCAAATGTTCCTCCATGCCTTTTTCTGAGTAAGACAAAGATCAAATAGGCTTACTAAATTGATCTCAGAATCACTCCTTGATAATGAAAAGTGGTCAAAAATGAACTTCCCCAGAGAGGGATTGGATTTAGCAGCTACAACATGGTTCGGCCCTACAACATCCTCGTCTCTAGTAATTGTGATAGATGACAATGTTGGGGCATCTTCTGCCATTGCTAAGGCTTGTGGTTGTGATTTTGAGGAATGAGGGGAGACAACTTCAATACCTACCACCCCCAAAATATTATTGCTTTCTAGAATAGGTGGTACTACATATTAAATCATCCATCATGCTCCGTGGATATGTGGGAATACTGAATACCCAGGGCCATGCTCAGTTGAAACACTAGCCCTCAAGGCAGCCCTCAAAAGGTTGGTGGTTAATATAAGTCTTGTGGGGATAGTCATTATAGATAAGGGTACAGGTCTCCAAACTCTAGGGGCATAAAACATAACCCCTCTCAGAACTGGAAAAAAGGTCATGATATCCCACTCAAAATTTTCAAGGGTTGGAATATCAACCTCCCCAATTGTGACTTCCCCAGAGTTACCATGAGCAGGAATAACATCATTCTCTAAAGAAACTCCCTCTATAGGAAAAAATCCACTTGATCGATATTAATTGTCTCCTCAATATCCGAAGCCCCTCCATGATCCAGCAAGGCCTGAGGATCACCACTGGACTCTTCCCCTGCTATAAAAGTCACCCTGTCTCTGTCCATGATAGTCACCTCATCATGGTCAAGTGAGCCCTCAACTTTTGAATGTCCTTCCATTGTTGGGGTAGAGATTGTTTGAGAAAGAGTAGGCACACCTGAGGGGTTAGCAGCACCCCCAGTCTCTTCAAATGGCCCTGCTTCCCTACTTTGATCATCCACAACAGATGGCGAACCTTCCTCTACCTTAAAAGGGATGATAACTTTACATGCTTGGGCGGTCATAATCTGGTCACCAATAGGCCCTACATTAAAGTATATATATGTACCAGTAAGTCAAAAAGATAAGCGTACTTAGTTGAATCACCAGATAAACAGACAATTACTTGTAACCCCACTTCAAATACACTTAGACAACCAGGAGGCTTGTTTGCATTTCTTTTAATGTTGGGGGGATAGATCCTGAATAAGTTCACCAAGAAGAGCTAGATGAGGAAACACCCTGTAAGGGTGTATGATAACCACTTCCATGTGTTCTTGGGATCTAGGGGATCCTTCCACAGTACCCCCTACTATTGATGGGGCACACTCCCCAGCCACATTACCTCCAGGAGAATAAATCAGGGAAAAATCCTTTTCCTAATATCTTGTAGTCCCCTGAAAAATAGAACAGGAAGGACAAAAATTTTAGCATCTCCTCATTAAAAGAATTTAAGGCTAGAGGTTTCTGATAAAACCTCTCCTATCGGCCGTAGGAATACCTCCATCAATGCCATGTGGTCTAACCAGTAATGCCTGTCCGTAGGTGTATAAAGACACTTATCAATTTAAATTAATTAATAATCCACCTCATCAGTATCTTCATCGGCTAAAATACCAGTAGGATCCATGGATCCCCCAAAACATGGAAGATTGAAGTGTTACCTCTAAAGAAGCCTTCATATATATTCATTTGAAGTGCTCACCCTCAATTCATCCTAGACTCTCCAGGTGTCTGGAAATGCAGCCGTAATTGGGAAGGCCAACACTGGAGGTTTGGTGCAAAGAAGCAGAGTGGGTGTCAACAACTGAAAACATTTCCTAGGTGTCCCTGCAAACTCAGGACCCTGAGAAGAGGAACATTTATGAGGTGATGGGAGCAATTAGGAAGATTTTTCCATGGATGCTGAAATAGGAAATCCAATGATGTCTTCATCCTCATCAATATATTCTGGTCACAAAATGTTATGTACCCGATATGTGTACATACGGTGACCACTTCGAGAGTGGATGAGGGTCTCGAGGTCCTTAAGATAACAACCCATCTTATCTGGATCCTCATTAAAAGAATGGCCAGCCGGTGCTGACACGTAACCAATTCTAGTAAGGGAAACTTCTCTAGTCTAGAGGAGATTCCATAAATGAAGAGGGGACCAGTCATGGGTAGATGGATGACCTTTCAAAAGGACTTATTGCCTCTAAGCCACTAGAAAATCGGCCTCAGAAAGAATGGATGATGGACTCCTGACAATAGCTCCAGTAATTTTTTCGATCGCCCGTGAGGTCATAACCCCATATTTCACAACTTTCTTGGGGGGGGGACCAATAGGCCTTCAGAGAACTATTCCCATTCATGAATGTTCAACAAATCCCTTATGATTCTCCTTTACCTTCACCTTGGATGCCTTGGGAAGTTTTCACGATAGGCACTAGGTCAGCTAATTGGCCCTCGGGATATGACTTAACTTAGGCCTCAACATAGTTATTAGTAAGGAAGGGAACAAAATCCCTAGGATCCAGAAGTCTAGCCTAGATCTTGGTATAATCCTGGGTGAACATTAGCTATAATTGGTGAGCTATCATAAAATGCTTCTCCCGATGAGCACTATTGAGAGCTGGGGGACACAACTTCTGAACACATTTGAATTGTCTACTAAATCTGTAGGGTGCATATCCCTCGCAAATAAGTTCCCATCCGATACGGGGAACCAGGATGCCTTCTCGCAGAGAAAAGAAGTAACCTCAGTTGAGGAATTATTTAGATGAATTATTTGTAATAGTACAAGTAGGAGAATCATATGGATGGAAATAGAATTGTTCGTAAATGTTGAGACAAGCCATTATGTCCTGCTTGTTCTTTTTAGTTTTCTCCTCTTGCTTGTCCTATGAAGCCCAAGCCACCGGAATGACCCCGCTGGTGATCTGAAGGTACAGTAGGTGGGTGGAATGAAAAATTGGTAGGGAATTGATGAAGGAATAACCCCCTATGTGGGCTCCCATCCAAACCCAAAGAATTTGAAAAGGGACAGTCATTCGGTAAGGTGACCCCCTCACTGATTCGACCTAGTAGGCGGTATATCTTGGCCAAAACTAGGATAACCAAATTGATACATTTCTCAGTGACCAACTAAGAAAACTTGATAAAAGTTGAGACTCTTACACCACCATATTCCCGTACTGGTAGGAGCCACCCACTCAGAAACATGACCAAGAAGGCCGCTCGTCAAAATAATCAATCGACGTCAGGGATGATTCCCCATCCCCATTTCTAAAAATTCCCCTATTCCAGGGTAGGCCAATAAGTACCCACTCGCCTCCAGATGGTTTTTGTGGGACAATCCCTAGGTCTCTGTGGATCGGGCTAAAGAACAGTATGCTTAACAAAAGCGCCAAACTAGTCATCAAAAGGAATGTCCTGATTTGGACTTGGATCAATTTACTTTATATGTACCTTCACTTGGACTATGAGTTTCCTGGATAAAGAGGGGTTCTTTCCTTGTCATCCCAAGTATAGGAGGAAGGGAGAAATTCATCATAAATTTCCCCAATGATAGGGACTCCCAAAATTTATTGGATGTCCCATATATTGATGCCGACCTCCCCATGGATCAAATGGAATATGTTGGTATTTAGACTCCACCTTCTTAAGAGCTGTGAAATAAGGGAAGTAGGATGATGCATGTATGTCTGAGAAACCCAAGTGGCCTCGTACAGTCCTACAATCTATAGATCAGTTCGAAATTCTTTACATCTCTGTAGAACCCAAAAGGGTCACCCCCAGTCCAAGCCAAATGAGCCTCTAGGCAAAGGTCCTAACGAGATGAAAAACTGTGCTGCTCATTCGCTCTAGCCTTCCTCAAAATTCTTTGGTAATAGTGGATTGTATGGTCAGGCTTCCACTACACCCCCTCCAAATTTCGAGGTTCTTAGTTCATCAAAGACCCTGAGGTAGTATCCCTATAAAGGTATCACCCCTTGGAAGAAATAAAAGCCTTCAGAATAGAGGTATTAATTATCCAGATGGTAGGCTGATCAGTCAGATTTGGTGTTGGGATCACTGTGTTACACAACAGACCAAACCCATAAGAAGGAAGATTTTCAGAATTTGGGTACTCCCGCTGTCCCACCATAAGCAGATTCGGAAGATATTGGTGAAATGGGATGAACATAATTTTTTCATTAACTGAAGCTACCATGTTCTTCGATCTTTTACCAGTAGCAGAAAGAGGGGCAATAATAATAGCCTCAGAAGTAGTGACGTCAGTAGCAACCTATGATGCAGCCATTGTAACCTGCACAGGAAGATCCAAAAGCTCACAAAAAGTCAATGAAATAAAAATTGTTGGATAAACGATTTAAAAGAATGGATAAAGGATTAAAAATATATCCATATAAGGCTCCATATACTATTTCTAGAAATGGTACGATATAGCCACATCCCATGTATTGCATAGTGTGTGGAAGGAACAATCCACGTACTGCATGATACGTAGAAGTAACCCCGCCTATGACTACGGTACGTGGATGAATTTTACCGCATACATCCATGGTATCCAAATCATCTGTGAGGTGTTGGCCCAAGGATTTTTGGCCAACGAATAGAAAGGTTTGCATAAAGTGGATACTATGAACCTAGGTCTTGATTATGATCATATTCTAAAGTTGTAGATTAAAGTTTAAGTTCATATTATTAATTATTAAAGTTCGGTTCATTGACCCAAGTTCGGTAGGTGGACATGCCATCCGTGTAGCATCCTCCTATGTGGAATCCAGATTATAGTCTTAAAAGTACACAATTATGTTTGAGAAAAGTAAAAAAATGGTACATATATATATAAATGGAAAGATGATCAGTTCACAGTATGTACGAAGTGGTTCGCTAACAAGCTTTTGCAGGGAGCATAGTACGTGAGAGCAGAGGAAGCCGGGGAAGTCGGGAGTGCTTTTTTCCCTGAGAAATAGTAAAAGACAAATGACATGGGCCCCTATATATAGGTTTGATCCCCTCATATTGGTTGAATCTAGTGTACCACAAACTATTTCAGCTTAGGACCACTTCTACATCAGAATAGTACCCTTTTCGATTTGAACAGATGATTGCACCACGATTCACTGTTTCATTTTCACCCTTACACTACTGTGCTAAACTTGTTTTATATTGAAAATTATAAAAATAATAAAAAATTTAATCCCATGTTTTAATCATTTATTTTGTGTTTATCACTATTAAAAAGGTCAATGTTACTTGTTTTTATGATTCCATTGTAGGAGGAGGTGATTTGGAGGGCCCATGATGAGGTCCAAAAAAATGGGCCAAACTGCGCAGGATCCATGCACAGCAGTGGACTCATCCAGACACTGATACTGAACCATGCATCCAAATGGGATGAAATGTTGTTGTAAGGTCCAAATTTCATTGGGATATATTTTATCTTAAGAAACCCAAGACTCATTCATCCATCCGGTTTCCCAACCGACCTGATCTGTCCAGCACACCAAATCTTCACGATGTCAAAAGTGGTGTGCTGTGATCTGTCCATATCTCAGGCTCTACTTGTCCAAAATGGTGCCAAATATTATTTAGAGACATTCAAGAGGTCGGGATACAACTTTTTTGTTTTCTCTGAAGAGAGATAAGGCTGTATGGAGGTCAAAACCCATGTGAAAATTGGTTTTATGAAATCTGTGGGCCCTAAACCACCTTCCCATTTTCCTATAGAATGGCACATTGGGCTCCCCATTTATAAGTTTTAACTAGAAGTGAAGTAATGAAAATTTTAAGTCATATAGAAGTCATTTCATCACCTTGGAGGTTCTGGAGGCCCCTATCCTCATAGGGGGATGAAGGATAAAGACGAAGTTCCACACATGCCTTCTCCTCCTCTCAATGGCGAGCTAAACATTGGACGATCATTTAGAGGGAGCTACACATAATTGGGAGGGAGTTCTGACACTTGATACTCTACTGTTTTTGTGTAATTTGTGTGTGTATTATTGCTTTTATGTTTTATCTAAACATGTTTGTCCTATGAATTCATTACTTGGGTTTTATTAATTGAACCACTTTTCATTTCAACATCGATTGGGTTGAAATTTCAAGTGGGAAACTTGAATTGTTATGATTGGGAAAAAAAGGATCCTATTTCTCTCACACATACAAAATATATTAGTATGCTTTTTTAGCCTTTAATATGTTCTTGAATTCCAAACTTTGACAACACGATTGTTGTGTCAAGGGTTGGTACTTTGTGCAACATTTTTAGAGGCAAGATGGGAATCATGATCTTGACAACACTCAACCATAGAATTAAAAAAACCATGTGAAATTTTCAGAATAATAAACTATCCAAGATGTGTAGTGAAGTTGAAGTGATCTCATTCTCACATAATTATTAAATCAAAACCTTATTATATCAATTATTAAACTCTTTAAGTTAAGTTATTTTCATAAAACTGTTTTCAAAATCACCCCCTCTTTTATTAATATTTATTAAAAATTCACACTATAAGCTACCAACGCTCCTTGAGAGACGACCTAGGGTTTTCCCTAAACTAAAAAATCTTCTTTAAATAACCATCAATTTGACGTGTCATGACAACGAGTTCAAATTTTGGCACCGTTGTTGGGGAGAGATTTGGTTTTTAAGTGCATTTTTTTATAAGAGTTTTGTAAATTTTGTGAATATTTATTTGTTTTATCTTATACCTTTACCTATATTTTTGTTTTCTGATTTATTTATTGTGTAGGTTTTGTGCATGAAGTGTTTTAATTTTGGAGATTTACCTCCTTTAGAACCCGAATCAGAGAGGATCTTACATCAGTGACCCAGAGACACACAAGAGAACCCTTTGGAGGAGGACACACAAGACATCAACACTCTTCTTAATCCTTCATCTTCATCTTCTAGAACCAACATCAAAATAAAAATAAACTTGTATAACATGGATGAAATCAATATAACACTAAAATAAATAACCTCACCTGATGTTGATATCCATCCCACCTATATTCAAATTCAAGGTGAGGCACCAAGCTTTGAACTAAAATATAGTTTAATTAATTTTTTACCAAGATTCCATGGACTTCCTAGAGAAGATCCAGACAATCATCTTAAATAATTTCATACCGTGTGTTCTAATTTAAAACCTGATAATGTGGATTAAGAACAAGTAAATCTTATAGAATTTCTTTTCTCATTATAATATACTTCAAAGGATTGGATTTACTACATTAATTCACCTATAAGAGGTTGGGCAGAAATGAAACTCATTTTGCTTGAAAAATATTTCCTAACCTCTCGAAATGCAACTATAAGAAAATAAATTTATGGTATTAGAATGTTATAAGGGGAAAAATTACATGAATATTGGCAATTCTTTAAAAGGTTATGTTCAAGTTGACCACACCACCAAATAAGTGATCAATTTTTAATTTAGTATTTTTATAAAGGTTTAATTCCTATTGATAGAAACATGATTGATGCTGCTGTAGGTGGTGCACCAGTAGATAAGACCCCAATTGCTGCAAGAACCCTAATTGAGAACATGGAATAGAACACTCAACAATTTGGTATAAGGTCCAGTGTACCCATTCAAGGTGTCCATGAGTTGAAATCTACCGAATTCGAGAAGAAGGTGGAAACAAAGTTTGAAGAGGTAAGTACCCTTCTTTGACAACTTTTTATTTCCCAATGGAAATCCCAATCTCCTCCTCCCATCCATTGTGGTATAAGTTCTTCTGACACCCACTACTCCAACCAATGTCATCAATTAAGGAAAACTTCTGAGAGTTGTGAGGTAATCTTTCTAGGCCACCCCTATAAACAACCTTTTAGGTAATAACCTTAATATCCATCCAACCTTGGGTGGAAAGAAAACCAAGACTATAGGAAATGGGGGTATTCAAACCAACCTCAACAAAAATGGAACCAATAGGGTCATAGTAGTCATCCACCACCACCACCTAGAAATCCCCAACCACCCAAAGGCACTTCCAACAAACCCCTCCAAAACCTGATCCTAGCCTAGAAGATATGATGAAACAAATGGATGCAAAAAATATCCAATTCCAAAAAACCACTCAGGCAGCCATACAAGACCTCAAACCCAATTAGGCTAAATAAAAAACTCAGTGGGGGAAATTCAAAGTCACGAGTCAGGTAAACTACCATCTCAACCACTAGTCAACCCTAGAGATAAAATAAATTTTAGTTCTATCACCCTTAGGAGTGGAAAACAACTATAAGGTCAAATGAATCCTCCATTAGAGTCATCCCCTCCTAAGAAAACCTCCATCCCAACCATTAAAAATGTTCCAAATATTGATAAACCATGTCTTTAGAGAAGCCCTACTAAAGGAAAGAGTGTGTCTATTGATGATTTTTATATCCCAACCATTCCTCTTCCATTTACCCAAAGGACCACCCAACCAAGAAAAAAGGAAACTGATCTCGATAAGGAAATTTTGGAGAATTTAAAAAAAGTACAGGTAAACATCCCCTTGATGTAACACCCAAAGAATTTACAAATAGATTTATTATAGAATGCATGAATCACTGAGTCTCAACAAACACCACTTTGTTATAACCTATCCAAGTAAACATAAGATTGCCACTTTTGTGATGTGAATTTCAAAAATCTAACAAACACGGTTGCAATGAGTAAGTCATTTGGTTTCAGATAAGAAAAACATAATTTTTGGTGAATAGTAACCTACCCCTATGAATAGTAACACACCCTTATGAATAGTGATATACCCTAATGAATAGTAACCTTACCTATAATAGTATATAAATAATATTCAAGTTGGAGAACAACATACCTATGTTTTGGAATAAGTAAATGCATGTTTTAAAACTATTTTTTAGAATAAATTAAAATTTTAATAAAATATTAAATTAATCATATTTAAAAAATTATTTTTGAAACATAGACTTCATTTTTGGATTCTACACGTTGAAAAATTGTTGGGGTGAATTTTTGAGATTTTTCTGAAATACTTGAATTTTTGATGAATAGTGAAATACCATAATTTACAAAATAAGCTAAATACACTAATTATAGAGTCATGTATGATGTTCTGATGATGTAAGCCCAATTGATTCGGATTCACATGATTCAATTACTATTCTTGGTCATGGAAGACTCACTATTCCTTTTCTTGTGGAGAAATAATAAATTAATTAATATAATGTTGAGAAATCCCCTCTCCCCTCCACTATAAAACCCCCCATCACTCCCTCTTCTATTCACTCATCTCAAGACTTGTGCCTTATCCAAATTATGTCCAAATATCCTCCCAAAATCATATCCCACGTCCATAAATCCTTGGTCTCATAAAAAGACCAAAACCTCTCCCTTAAAGAGGATCTCAAGGAAGTTTGGTTCAAGTGGTAAATTCCTCCTTTCAATTCTTTCTCTTTCCTTTCAAGTTCATTTGTTTTATTTTTCTATTATTACCTCTTATTGTCCAACTTTTGTGATGACTCCAGTACCTTAAATTTAATGGAATGTTTTCATGATAGTGGAATAATTTATCATCATCTCTTCCTTTTACCTTCTTTTATACTAGTAGCAAGAACACCATCCGAGATGTGTCAATTTACCGCATTCAAGCACGATGGGCTTTCGATTTCTATTATCATTATCAATCATGGTCACAAAACCATTCTTGTTATGATTAAAACATATCATTATATATTTAATATACCCTATCTAAGTTTCTTTAATCCGTTTGTACATATGGTATTAAGTCATAAAGAAAAATGAGTTCATTGTAATCAAAACCCACAAATTAACTGAAATAGTTATCATTAAAGTTCTATAGAATAATTTATCCTCATTCCATGTAACAAAATTATATAAATGAAACCTAAAAACTATATATGATCATAAATAATATAATAATTCAATTATGGATATTTACATCCATTCCACATGAACTCCATTACTTAAGAACAAGTGAACCGATTATGGAAATAAAGAAAACAAACACTGCGGAACAATGAAAATCAATATAATAACTTATCAATAAGGGAATAAATGAACTAAAAAATTATGATAAACTAAATAAATGTCTAATAGGTTCTGAAATAAGTTATTAGTAATTCTAATTTCATATTCCAGGACCTTAAGTTCAAGAGAGAAACACATTCAGACTTAAGGTAAGGGGTTTCTTTATCTCACTTCCATTTTTGTGAGGTTTCCCGTATTCACTACTAATAATTGTGTATGGTGTATGTATAATTACCATTAATGTAACATATCATGAATATATTTATTTTCATGGTATTAAATATATCATTTTAATATTATTAATTTTGGGGCATACAAATCGATTGATTACAAAGTGGTAAGGGTTTTTCCACCCGAAACTCCATTTTTCATTCGCGTTACTTTTATTGTCTAATTACCTCATTGAAACTCTTGTGTATTATTATTTACTCCTAATAAATTCCGTGTGAGTGTTATATATATCTCCAATAACCAGAATCATTCCTTATTTTATGGATAGTTACATGTTTTAAAAGGAACTTTCAAAATTGTTTCCGAAATACAAACCCGATTCAAGGGATATTTTCAAATTCGTACCCGTTTTCAAGTGTAATAAAAAATATATTTTAATCCAACATTTGTTTTATAAAAAAACATATTTTGTCATGAAAAATTATCTTGGATCATTTCTATATTTAAGATAACAAATGTGCCTTTCCACTTTAAAAGTATCTTTAATAATTTCCTTAAAATGCTCTAAAATGTTTTATTTATAAAGAATCTTAAGAACTCCTTTTCCCTGATTTCACTTCAGTGGGACATAATTTATGCCTAAAATATAATTTAAATGTCCTAGTATTTTGTTTTATTTTATATTCATGTTTAAAATATGATTTCATGGAAAATATAAATGATTTTCTAAAAGGAATCGTCTTTCAAAAGTAAAAAGGATTTTTCTCATCTCTCATTAACTTTTATGAGATATATGTATTGTTTACCACTTATTTATTTCTTATGGTGTATGTACTTACCTTTGGTATATCATATCAAGAGTCTCATTTTTATCATGATATTCTAAGGTATTATTATTTGAATGTTTCATGGTGGTATGGGACACTTTGGAATGTTTAATAATTATTTCCTCAAGAATTTGTCAATGGTCTAATTTATAAATATATTAATATATGTAAACATCCTTTGTTTAATGGTACTTAATTGAGGTTTATATATTAAGATATCATCTAAAATATGTTTTTGAAGGGTTTATATTTATTATGACTATGTATGTTGTATTTTGATATCATTCACTATATTATTCCGAATGGTTAGTGTTTATGTTCAATGATTGTGGAATGTTATTTACATTTCATATATTAGTTTAAATATGAATGTATATGTTTATTATGTTCACTCCTTTCATATGAGAAATGAATTGGATTTAGTAAGTTCCATGTTGGTCCCGCTATAGCCCCTTGGTGCATTGGTAGGTCTCATGAAACAAACTACGAACTTGGCACAAGGCCTTGACAAAATGATTTTTTATGGTCTTAGAACGAGGCCTTCATGGTATGATTATGTTGTCCCGCATTATGTATTCCATCAATATGAAAATAAAATTTATGTTTCATGTGGTAATTCCACTAGTATAATACCCATGATTATGTTTATTTATGGAATTACTTACTCATCTCTTATTCCTGGCATAATGTGTTCAAGTTTTTGTTAAAGGAACATGTTTTTTTGTATTGAACATGCCTAATTTTTTTGTTATGATATCTTATACTGTATTTCTTACCCTTACTGAGCATTTTATCTCACCCCTTTAATTTGTTTTTCCTTCCCTAGGTTAATAAGAAGAGATCATTTATTGAGTTTTCAAGGATATAGTTTATTAGATTTTGTTATGTTACATTTTTTTATTTCATTTCAAAATGAAAAATGGGTTCCATGTATATATCTAGTTTCTTCAAGACTACTAAACTGATCAGTCCTTTGGGATTCTTATTCCTTGTTTATATACCAATGTAATCAAATAAGGCACCAACTCTGGGAAATTGGGGTCGGTACCTTAGAGTTGGTATCATAGGAAGTTTAATAGAAACCTTGAGAACTAGATTTAGAAAACTTCAGTTAGGGAACTAAGACCTAAGATGGTCTTTGAGGATTAAAAAACAATAACATCCTATAATTTTGGTAAGTAATATATTATGTGGATCTTTATTGAAAATACATCGTTGTTGGGATACAAACAAGTAGAGGTGGCTCTGAAACATATGTAACTAGGAGTGAAAACTCTAACAAGGAGTTTTCGGCTTGACCCAGGGTATCTTGGTACACGACAATGGGCCTTGATGCACTATTTGTTTAACACTCCCAAGGGATATTTTTAGGATAATTCACATTTTATTTACCCACCATTTTGAGGGATTTATTTCCCCAGAGTAACCCAAGTATATGATTCTAGGATTTACGATGCATACATTTATTCTATGTGCTATACCATGTTTATAGTTATAGAGAGTTCACAATTTTACAAGCTAATATATAATATGGAATTGATTAGATATGGATCTTAGAAGAAGGAATTATAACTTAACCAATGCATGGGATGTTAAGAGTAAGAAGGATCATATCTCTAATGGCCTTAAGCCATATTTTCAAAGGAATATTGTATCCCATGTATCCTCATCATATGATGAAATAATATCTTGTGTTAAAAAGGTATGTAAATACTTCTCTGAGTCCTATGGATTGGAAGGGAAGAAAAAGAATAATAGGTTGGTAGAGAGATATGAGGATAAAGGGAAGAAGGGAAATAAGTGTTTTCCCACATGTGATAATTGTAAAAAGAATCAACCTAGTAAATGCTTGAAGGGAATGGGTGTTTGCTACAAGTGTGGAGAAAAAGGACACCAAGTTTATGATTTCAAGGGAAAGAAAATGGTTTCCAATGTACAATGATTCAATTTCAAGTAGATGGGACACTATGTGAATAAATGTCCCAATCGTCAAAGTAATATACCCCAAATGATGATTTTGGATAATCAGATAGTTATGATGCTACCACAGATAAAGTAGAATGATTAATATTCCTAGTAAAAGATCATGCCATTTTTATATTTTGTTAGTAATGTAATGGTTGTATGAATTATGATATATATAAGGATTATACTATAGTACTCTTTTATTAAGGATTTGAGGTCATATGATGAATGGTACAAAGGAAAAGTGATTCAGTGGAATGTTAAACAATTTAGAAAAAAATGATTGAGGGAAAGAAAACCCTTAATATATATTTGATGTTGAGATAATGATGAAGAAATGATTGATTCAGATAAGTATTGACTACCTTGTAACTGATTATTGACTTGTTGACAAGTGGTCTATGATATCATCAATTAAGTTTACAACACTTTTGTAATTAAGGAATATATCCAATAACAAGTATCTTATGTAAAAAATATGGGAGAATGTATATGTTTCCAATATGGTTTTTATGGAAAAGTTATTATGATATTTCAAGAGGATACATGATGAAGTTATTCACATGTTTGGAATGTTAATTTTAGAGCTACTTCTTGTTGATTAAGGGTTAATGATAAGTTCATCTTGGAAATTTAGGGGACTTCATTACAATGTGTTGAATCATTATATTTTTGAAAATTTTAACCATTTATGAAATGGTTTAAGTTGATCATTGCATTTGATTTTAGAGGTTAATTTATTGCTTCACCGAATGGATTAACCCATGCTATGTGATGAGGTATAGATAGTTAAACTACAATAAAAGGATGAGTTTATAAGTATAAATGTATATTTATACTCTTATAGAGTGGAAAAATTCCTCAACTCAAGGAAAATAGTCTTAAATGAAATGTTTTCCTATTATCATTATCATTGATAATATCAATTATTTGTTTACTTTATAGTTTTATAGTAATGAACATTCATCTGAACAAGTCCTCTATCATGTTCCATCATAACTTCATAGTTATATTTTTCTTCCATGTCCAATTTTTTTTTTCTTCCAATCAATTTCACCACATTCAAAAGCATACATTTTCGGGTTACCACCTCATCTCCATTAAACATTTTTTAGGAGGATATTTTATTAACCCAATTTCCAATGTGGGTTTCCATAAGGGAATTTTCAAGTATAAACCATTAACTTTCAAAGTTCAATTTCAAATTTCGAGGATTAAATTTTTATAAGGAGGGGATAATGTAACACCCCAAGAATTTAAAAATAGATTTATTATATAATTCATGGATCACTGAGTCTCTAAAAACACCACTTTTTTATAACCTTGCCAAGTAAACACAAGTTTTTCACTTCCGTGATGTGAATTTTGAAAATCTGACATACACGGTTGTGATGAGTAAGTTATTTGGAGTCCAATAAGAAAAAATTAATTTTTGGGGAATAATAACCTACCATTATTAATAGTAACATACCCCTATGAATAGTTATATAACCTAATGAATAGTAACCTTAAATATGATATTATGTAAATAATATTCAAGTTGGAGAATGATATACCTATGTTTTGGAATGAGTAAATACATGTTTTAAAACTGTTTTTCAGAATAAATTATGATTTTAATTAAATATTAAATTAATCATATTTAGAAAATTATTTTTCAAAAATGGAATTTATTTTTTGTATTATACACATCGAAAAATGGTTGGAGTAAATTTTTTGTATTTTTTTGAAATACTTGAATTTTTGATGAATATTGAAATACTATAATTTACAAAATAAGATAAAAACACTAATTATAGAGTCATGTATTATGTTTTTTTGATGTAAGCCCAATTTATTCAGATTCAAATGATAAAATTACTATTCTTGGTCATGGGAGACTCACTATTCCTTGTCTTGTGGAGAAATAATAAATTACTGAATATAAAATTGAGAAATCCCCTCTCCCCTCCACTATAAAAACCCCCATCACTCCCTATTCTCTTCACTCATCTCAAGCCTTGTGCCTTCTAAAATTAAGTCCAAATATCCTGAAAACCTCCTATCCCACTTCCATCAAGGTTTGGTCTCATAAAAATACCAAAAACTCCCCCTTGAAGAGGCTCTCATGGAAGTTTGGTTCAAGAGGTAAATCCCTCTTTTCAATTCTTTGTCTTTCCTTTCAAGTTCATTTGTTTTCTTTTTCTATTATTACCAATCCTTATCCAAATTTTGTGATGACTCTAGTAACTTACAAGTACTTTAATTTTTTCATGATATTGGAATAAGTTATCATCATCTCTTCCTTTTACCTTCTTTTATACTAGTAGCAAGAACACCATCAGAGATGTGTCAATTTACCACATTCCAGAACGATGTGCTTTTGATTTCTATTATAATTCTCAATTATGGTCATGAAACCATTCGTGTTATGGTTGAAACACATTATTGTATATGTAATACACCCTATTCAAGTTTCTGTAATCCTTTTTTACAAATGTCATTAATTTATAAAGAAAAATAAGTTCGTTGTAATCAAAACCCACAAATTAACTAAAACAGTTATCATTAAAGTTCTATATAATAATTCATCCTATTGCCTTGTAAAAAAATTATATAAACAAAAAATAACACCTATATTTGATCATAAATAATATTATAATTAAATTCTGGAGATTTATATCCATTCCATAAGAACTCCATCACTTAAGAACAAGTGAACCGATTATGAAAATAAAGAAAATGAACACTGAAGAAAAACTAAATTCAATATAATAACTTATCAAGAAGAGCATAAATGAACTAAAAAGAATTATTATAAACTAAATAAATGTCTAATATGTTATTAAATAAGTTATTAATAAGTCTAATTTCATTTTCTAGGACCTTAATTTCAAGAACGGAACACATTCAGACTTAAGGTAAGGGGTTTCTTTATCTCACTTCCATTTTTGTGAGGTTTCCCGTATTCACTACTAATACTTGTGTATGGTGTATGATTATGCCCATTTATGTAACATACCATGAATATATTTATTTTCATGGTATTAAATGTATCATTTTAATATTATCAATTTTGGGGCATATGAATCGATTGGTTACAAAGTAGTAAGGGTTTTTCGACCCACACATCCATATTCATTCAGGTTACTTTTATTGTCTAATTACCTTAATGAAACTCTTGTGTATTATTATGTACTCCTAATAAATTATGTGTGAGTGTTATATATATGTTTACCAACTAGAATTATTTTTTATTTTATGGATAGTTACATGTTTTTAAAGGAACTTTCAAAATTGTTTCCGAAATAGAAACCCGATTCAAGGGATATTTTCAAATTCTTACCCATTTTCAAGTGTACTAAAAAATACGTTTTAATACACAGTTAGTTTTATAAAAACACTCCTTATATCATGAAAAATTATCTTGGATAATTTATTTATTTAAGAAAACAAATGTGCCTTTCCACTTTAAAAGTCTCTTTAATACTTTCCTTAAAATGCTCTCAAATGTTTTATTTATAAAGAATCTTAAGAACTATTTTTACATAGTTTCACTTAAGTGGGACATAATTTATGCCTAAAATATAATTTCAATGTCCTATTATTTTATTTTATGTGATATTAATGTTTAAAATATTATTTCATGGAAAATATAAATTATTTTCCAAAAGGAATCTTCTTTCAAAAGTAAAAAGGAAATTTCTCATCTCTCATTATCTTTTATGAGATATATGCCTTGTTCACCACTTATTTTTTTTATTGTGGTGTATGTAATTCCCTTTGGTATATCATATCAAGAGTATCCTTTTTCTCATGATATTCTAAGTGATTATTATTTGAATGTTTCAAGGTGTTATGGGCCACTTTGGAATGTTTAAGGATTATTTCCTCAAGAATTTTTCAATGGTCTCATTTATAAATATATTCATCTATGTCAATATACTTTATTTAATGTTGTAATTAATTGACATTTATCTATTAATATATCATCTACAATATGTTGTTGTAGTATTTCTGGTTATTATGATTATGGATGTTCTATTTTGATATCATACACCATATTATTCTGAATGGTTAGTGTTTATGTTCAATGATTAGGGAATGTTATTTACATTTTATATGTTAGTTTCAATATGAATTTATATGTTGATTATGTTAACCCCTTTTATATGAGGAATTAATTGGACATATTAAGTGTCAGGTGGGGCCCACTATATCCCCTTAGTGCATCGGTAGGTCTCATGAGACAAACTATGGTCTTGTCACACGACCTTGACAAAATGATTATTTATGGTCTTGGCATGAGGCATTGACAGTTTGGTTATGTTGTCCCGCATTATGCATTCACTCATTATGAAAATAGAATTTATGGTTCATGTGGTTATTTGACTAGTATTATAACCATGATTATGTTTATTTATGGCATTACTTACTCAGATCTTATTCCTGCCATAATGTGTTCAAGTTTTTGTTAAAGGCACATGTTTATTTGTATTCAACATGACTAATTTTTATGTTATGATATTTTCCACTGTATTTATTACCCTTAATAATAATTTGAGATCACCCCTTTTATTTGTTTTTCCTTCCCCATATTAAGAAGAAGAGATCATTTATTGAGTTTTTAAGGATGCAGTTTATTAGATTTTTGTATGTAACATTTTTTTTCTTTCATTTCAAAATGTAAAATGGGTTCCATGTATGTATCTAGTTTCTTCAAGACTACTAAACTGATCGGTCCTTAGGGATGCTTATTCCTTATTTATATACCAATGTAGTCAAATAAGGCACCGACTTTGGGCAACTGGGGTCAGGTCCTTACACTTGATTGATGCTGTGAAGTAAATTCCACGATATGCCAAGTTTCTAAAGAAGATGTGTACACACCGAAGGAAACATCATGGAGATGAAAAGGTGAGATTAGGGAGGAACATATTATCATTAATAGATACATCACTTCCCACCAAGTGAAATGATCCTTGGTATATTCTTGATTACCTGCACGAGAGGGGAGTATTCATTTTCCAATGCTATGCTTGATTTAGGTGCTTCTATAAATGCGATGCCTCACTCCATTTACTCTACATTGTAGGTTGGGGAACTAAAGCCCACCAAAATTGTTGTTCAACTATCTAACTAGAGTACCGCACACCATTCTGATGTGTTACAGGATGTTCTTTTGAAGGTTAAAATTTTAATTTTTCATGCTGATTTTTATGTGATTAAAATGGACGATGAAAGGATGAATGGACATGCCCCAATTATATTGTCGAGAACTTTCTTGAAAATAGACAAAACCATAATTAATGTCAATAATGTAACATTATCTATGGATTTTATTGGTGAAATTTTCCACTTCAACATCCTTGATTCCATGAAGCACCCCTCAGAAGAACATTCCTCTCCCTCTGTTAATTCTATAGATGTACTCCTTTCCCTTGAAAAAACATCATTTCATTCTCATGATTTTTTTTCTGAGTTTTATTCATTGATATAAATTATAGGAAATGATTCATGGATTGATTCGTGTAGTGGTCTAGAGAAATGTAATGCATGTTTATTGATTGATGATTTCTTGAACACTGAGTATCACTTGACCATCAATGATACTGGTAAGCTTGTAAAAGCTCATTCCTCTATTGAGGATGATACCATTGAGTATTTTTATGAGATCAGTGACCTCTCAATTTCACACACACTCCCATCAATTCAAAATCCACCTGAATTGGAATTGAAAAAACTGCCTCAATATTTAAAATATTCCTATCTTGATAATAGAAACAAGTTTCCAGTCATCATTTCTAGTTCAATCCCTCCTTAGCATGAATTATGACTGCTTGAACTTTTGATAGAGTATAAACATGCTTTGGGATGGATACTTTCAGACATTCCTAGTATTATCCCATCAATTTAAATACATTATATTTTATTAAATGATGAGGCTAAACCAGTGAGGCAGGAACAACAACGACTGAACCCCTACCTCTTAGATGTAGTAAAAAAGTAAGCAAGAAAACTACTAGATAATGGAATCCTTTACCCCATATCTGACAACCAATGGGTCAGTCCAGTACAAGTGGTTCCTAAAAAAACCAGTCCGACTGTAATAACAAATGAAAACAATGAATTGGTTCTAACTCGTGTGCATAATAGTTGGCATGTCTGTATATACTTTCACCGACTAAACCAACACACTAGGAATGACTATTTTCCCTTTCCATTCATTGAACAAATTCTATAGAGGCTAGTGGGTAAGTCCCAATACTATTTTATTGATGGGTATTCTGGATACTTTCAGATTCATATTGCCCCCGAGGATCAGGAAAAGACAACCTTAAATTTCCCCTTTGGAATATTTTCATATAGAAGGATTCAATTTGGTATGTACAATGCTCCGGGTACTTTCCAGTGATGCATGATTCATATTTTTTTCTGATTACTTGGAGAATTACATGGAAATTTTCATGGATGATTTCACTATTTATGGATCCTCTTTTGATGAATGTTTGAGTAGTCTTGGTTTAGTCCTACGTCGCTGTATTGAAAAAAATCTTGTATTAAATTATGAGGAATTCCATTTCATGGTATGACAAGGTATAGTTTTGGGTCATGTCATTTCTGGGGATGGTATCCAAGTAGATAAATCAAAAGTGGATGTCATTTATTCCATAACATTCCCCAAAAATGTATGGGATGTGCGGTCTTTCCTAGGCCATTCTATATTTTTATGTCATTTCATTCGTGACTTTAGAAAAATTTCACTCCCCCTCTCCTGATTACTCCAAAAATAATAATGAATTTGTTTTTGATAAAGAATGTGAGGAAGCTTTTAATAAGTTAAAATGGAGTCTCATATCACCCCCAGTAATCCAACCACCTCGGTGGGATTTTCTATTTGAAATCATGTGTGATGCCTCTAACTATGCAGTCAGGGTAGTCTTATCACAAAGGGTCGATTGAGCTCCACATTTTATTGCCCATGCCTCACATACTTTGGACCCTGCCCAAGAAAATTACACCACAACTGAAAAATAATTCCTTTCCATTGTGTTTTCCTTGGAAAAATTTTGGTCATATCTTTTTGGGGTCCAAATTCATTATGTTCTCAAACCATTCAGCCCTCCGATATCTCCTTATGAAACCAGAAGCCAAACCACATCTCATTCGCTGGATGCTCCTACTTCAAAAATTCAATTTATAAATTAGAGATAAAAAAGGAGTAGAGAATGTGGTATCTGACCATATCAGTAGGATCCACCCATCCTCAAACATTGAATATCCCCCTATATTCCTATAAATTATTTGTTTCCAGATGAGCAAATGTACCGAGTGCAATATGATATTCCTTGGTATGTTGAAATTGTAAATTATTGGTTAGGATCTTTCATTCCTACTGATTTCAACAAAAACTAGGACAACTGTCTAAAACATGAGCCCCGTTGGTACATTTGGGATGAAACCTACCTTTGGTGCACTTGTAGTGATCAAGTCCTCAGGCGTTGTGTTCCCGATAGAGAGTTTCAGTCCATCCTTAGGTTTTTCCACACACTTTATTTTGGGAACCACTTTGGTCCCCAACGTACTTCTTGCATGGTCCTCTATTCTAGTATGTTTTGGCCCACATTATTTCGGTATGCCCATGAATTTTTTAAATCTTTTCCTCACTGTTAAAGAATGGGGAATGTATCTAAAATAAATGATATGCTACAAAAAACCTTTCTCTTCCATGACATTTTCGATGTTTGGGGCATTGAATTTATGGGACCATTACCCAAATCATTTGATAATATGTACATTCTATTGGTAGTGGATTATGTTTAAAAATGGTTAGAGGCACAAGCTACAAGGACTAATGATTCTAAGGCAGTTGTGGAATTTTTGAGAACCCAATTTTTTTAGGTTTGGCTTACCTAGGTTCATCATCAGTAACCAGGGTTCTCATTTCTCCAACCGAAAAAGGAAATCTATTTTGCGTCGGTATGGGGTCGGGCATTGAGTGTCTATTGCTTATCACCCATAGACCAATGTTCAAGCCAAGGTGTCAAATGGAGAAGTAAAATAGATTCTTAAAAAAATGGTTCAAACCAATAGAAAAGATTGGAGTCTTAGACTCGATGATTCATTATGGGATTACCGTACAGCTTTCAAAAACTCCCATTATCATATCACCATATTGGTTAGTGTTTGGAGAGAGTTGTCACCTCCCTGTTGAGATTGAACACCGAGCCTACTAAGATATTAAACAATGCAATTAAAGTATTTCTAGTGAAAGTTCTCAAAGGAAGTTACAGATTTAGGAGATGGAGGAAATGCGCAGAGATGCATATGTAAACTCTAGGATTTATAAGGAGTGAGCCAAGGCTACCACGACCATCTCATCCTTCATTGTCAGTTCCACATTGGGTAGAAGGTCCTTCTTTACAATTAAAGGCTAAAGTTGCATCTAGGTAAGCTTGTTTCCCACTGTTTTGGGCCATACACTATTACTAACGTCTCTCCATTTGGTTTTTATAGGTTCAAAATGAAGAAACCAAGAAAACCTTCACTTTGAATTGGAAGCAACTGAAGAAATTCCATGAATCCATTCCAGAGTCCCCAATGGAGGAACTCCAAGTTCAGGAAGTAGTCTATGAATGGAACTTACAAGGTTTTATCCTTCCTTCCCACATTCTCTTTTATTACAGTGAGGATACTACACACTTTAAGTGTGGGGGGATGGGTATATTCCTGGGTTAGTTAGGAATTTTCATTATCTTTATTATTTTTCTCTTTTTATCTTGCTGAATTGTATTGTCACTTTTCCACATTTCCCTCCCACTTACCTTTGTGCCGAAATATTACTTTTTTTATTCCCACTTTATAATGGAAAATGATGCTTGTTTAATCATGGAAGTTATTGAAAATGTATTTGGAATTTCCATATTTCAAGTTGTTTTAGCATTCAAAAAAAATGATGAAATGTGAATTTTAGAAAAAATTCAATATTGTGGTGTGAATTTCTTTTGAAATTTAGTTCTTTGTTGATGATATAAATGGTAGTATCATTTTGAATCCTTTGAGAAGAATGGTTCCCTTTTTGTGAATAGTTTAAGGGAAAATTATGTCACTTAATTTCTCCTCACAACTTTTCACCCAACCATGAAGTGTGAAGATTTATACTTAATAAAAGGTAAGTATAAGCTAGGTTTTTTTTCTCTACTTCCAAAATAATTTTCCATACATTCATTTCATATTCGGTCTATTTCATTACTATACTAGATTGAACTATGTGTGTGTACCTATTATCTGACTATTGTATGCCCTAAAAAAAGGATTTTATATATTGGGCAGGTCAAAAACCACCCATCCTAGACCTTTGATCATGTTATAACTATTACAATTAGTGTCACGAGGAGATCAAACATGGGTTGGGAGAAAACTGTGAGATTTTTTCCAAGGGAAACTTTTGAAAAATTAATAAATGATGGGAGTGATGAAATGTACAATGTATGGGGATATCTATGTCGGGACCTTATGATTTGATTTCTGGGAATGCTTAATTGAGTGGGTCTTGAATTTTGATTGCAAATGATGTGGGGAACATTCAGTGGAAAGGATCTTGTAAGTAGACAATTATTAAAATAACCTATATTTACTCAAAAAAAGTGGAAAGAATAGCATGTAATGATTGTAACACACAGACGTGGGGAATTAGTGACATGATTAACTTTTGAATTATTTTCTTTGATTGGTTTCATGAATCTCTTGGAATTTCATTTGGATAAAATTTTTGAGACGTCTTTTTCCATGATCATTGAGAATAACTCCTCGATGTGATTTTTTCTTTGACCACATTTCTATCAAGGATAAAATTTTCATTGAATGTTAAATATTTATGAATTTGGAAATATCTACATGCATAATTTTTGTAATTATGACTTTTCCCAAGAGTGAAAATGTTTAGGTGTGGGGGTGTGATCACACCGCGATTCACGGTTTCATTTTCACCCTTACACCACTGTGCTAAAATTGTTTTATATTGAAAATTATAAAAATAATACCAAATTTCATTCCATGTTTGAATAATTTATTTTGTGTTTAAAATTGTTAAAAAGGGAAATGTTACTTGTTTTGAGGATTCCATTGTTGGAGGAGGTGATTTGGGTTGCCCATGATGATGTTTAAGAAAAATTAGCCAACCTGCGCAGGATCCATGCACACCAATGGACTCATCCGCACACTTCTACTGAACCGTGCATACAAATGGGCTGAAATTTTGTGGTTAGGTCCAAAATTCATTTCGATATATTTAATCTGATGAAACCAAAGACTCATTCATCTATATGGTGTCCCAAAAGACCTGATCTGTCCAGCACACCGAATCTGCACAAAGTCAAAAGTGGTGTGCTGCGATATATCCATATCTCGGGATCTACATCTCCAAATGGTGCCAAAATTTCTTTAGAGATATTCAATAGGTGGGGATAAAACTTTTTTATTTTATCCAAATATATATAAGTCTTTCTAGAGGTCTAAACCCTTGTGATAAGTGGTTTTAATAAATATGTGTGCTCAAAACCAACTTCCCATTTTCCTATAAAATGGCACCTTGGGATCCCAATTTGTATGTTAGGAAAATAAGTGAAGTGCTGCCAATTTGAAGTCCTATAGGAGTAATTTCGTCAACTTGGAGGTTCTGGAGGCCCCTATCCTGATAGGGGGATCAAGAGTGAAGGTGAAGTTCCACCTGAGCCTTCTCCTCCTCTCGATGGCGAGCTAAATGGTGGACGATCATTTCGAGGGAGAGACACATACTTGGGAGGGAGTTATGACTCCTGATACTATACTGGTTTTGTGTAATTTGTGTGTGGATTATTTCACTTATGTTTTAACTAAACATGTTTCTCCTTTGAATTCATTTATTGGGTTTAAAAGTGAACCAATTTTCATTTAAACACTGATTGGGTTGAAATTTCAAGTGGGAAACTTGGGTTGTTCCGACTGGGAAACATAATGATCCTATTTCTCTCACAGATAAAAAATATATTAGTATTATTTAGTATCCTTTAATCTACTCTTGAAGTCCAAACCAGGACAACATGATCGTTGTGTCAAGGGTTGGTACTTTGTGCAACGTTTTTAGAGGCAAGAGGGGAATCAAGATCTTGACAAACCTCAACCAAAGAATTAAAAAAAACACGTGAAATTTTTATAAAAATGAACTATACAATATTTGTAGTGAAATTTAAGTGATCTCCTTATCTCATAATTCTTAAATTAGCACCTTATTCTATCAACTATTAAACTCTAAGTTAAGTTATTTTCTTAAAACTGTTTTCAAAATAAACCCTCTTTTAGTAATCTTTATTAAAAATACACACTATAAGCTACCAATGATCCTCAAGATATGACCTAGGGTCTACCCAATAATACAAAATATTATTTAAATAACTATCAATTTGATGTGTCACGACAACACGTTCAACATACCCCATTCCAATGGGGGCATTTTTAGGGTCCTAAAAATTATTCCAAGGGAAGAAAATACCCCCACGATCACTTTGTAGAAGAAAGAAACGATTCTTACAAGTCTAGTAAGGTGAATGGACACAAATTGAGTTTAAAATTTGAGAAGAAACTTGAAGGAATTCATGTTTTCAAAGAAATTCAAGTGTCCTGCATACCATCACCAAGAAAGGTATGCAGACCAGCAGAATCGCAAACCACCAGGTATGCAGAACGATCTAAAAACCACTGGCCCACAGAGCGATGGATATCGAACAAGGCGTACCACAAAACACATCATCGAAGGAATATTGCACGCAAAATCCATCCATGTACCGTCTCGTGAACATATTAGTTAATGGATGAAGCAAACCTATAGGGTTTTGAGAACCATAATCTCGAACCGAAGCCTTAGCAAACCCTGAATTGATCGAGTCTTCCAAGGGTCCAGATATCTCTTCATGGGCCACCGAAAATGGTGTCATGTTCCCAATATATAGAATTACCCTGGTGCTCTATAAAAGGATAATAGCAGAAGGACTATGGAGGTACGGAAAAAGCTTGAAGGGGAATCAGAGGTTGGAAGAAAGAGTTCAGAGAAGACTTCGACTTTAGTATCGATTCATTGTTGAAGCCCGAATCATGAACCACACTCTCCGTAGGTACATCCTGCTGTGAACCATATAATGGGGGAACTGAATAATAATAATAGAACCGTGAACCTAAATGGTGAACTATGAACCACATACTTCTTGCATATGAATTCCCCGTGAGCGATAATCCCTCAGACCCTCCTTCAATATGGTGCTCCGTGTAGTGTACCGCTACACGGACTGAACTCGGCACAACGTACTGCATCAATATGTGGATAGAAACCAAAGCGACGTGATGGGACACATACCACTATGGTACGCAATGATCTATACCCATGCCTGCATACCGCATTGGTATACAGATTCCCCCTTTTCCTGCATATCACTACGGTATGCAGAGCCTCCCCCATCCCGCATAAGAAACCAATATGCAGAATGGGGTGTTTTCTAGTATCATTTCCTCTGGTTCCAACCTCAACCTTCCATTACCATCTAGTTATCCACAATCTATCCACTAACCAGTCCTCCAGTATCAGTCCAAAGCCTCCTCCAAAGCCACCACACCCATATGATCAAACCATTAGGTGCATCAGTGCACCCCTTTGAGTCTACATACCCATGGTAAGCGAAGTCCCAAAGTCTCTCCCCTCAACGGTTTGGGATTTGAAAATTCTTGTGGGTCTACATTCCCAAGGTAACCAAGAGTCAAACCTTGGGACGCCGATGTGAACCTCCCCATTCTAGGGATTAAGGTTGATCAATTTCCTTTCTATACAATGAAGAATAGTGATCAGTTAAAGGAGTTATGTTCGCTTCTCCTTTTGATGAGGACGACACTCCTCCCCTTCCTAGAACATATTCCGGGGCCCTCCTAATGAGGTAAGTCCCCAATATTTTGAGGTTGGGCCACATGACTTTCAATGTCATTTCACATTGAAAGGGTCATTGCTCCACACCCTCACCCACAATCACCCCAGCCTCTTCCGTAGTAGGCTCTCCGTCTCCCACAAACATGAGAGGAAGATTGTGATTTGTTAAATCTTTGACATCCACTTTTTTCTCACACCGAGCATGAATCACATGGGCTTAGATGTTTGTGATGATTACAAAATCCACATTAATTTGAACTACGAGAACTCTAATTCCTGATCAATTTAGGATATGTAGGATGCCTACCTAAAGGCACGAGCTCAAAAGGGTTCCCATCCAAAAGGGTCTACCCAATCACTCCCCCTCAATGGGTAGCTTCCATGCGTAAGCCCCAACCAATATGAACTATGAGAAATCTGATTATTGATCAAACTAGGATACGTAGGTTGCCTTCCTAAAGGCCCGATCTCAAAAGTGTCCACCCAATCATGCCCCCTCAATGGGCAGCTCCCATGCACAAGCCCCAACCAATCCGAACTATGTGGGCTCCGATTCCTCTCTTGAGGATATGTTGGAAACCCATATTATGGGTCCAATCTCAACATTAAGTCACCTTCTTCCCCTGGATGACAGTAAACTTTAAGGCTCCTTATTATATGGCTCAAGTCAGCATCACCTCCGTAACATCAAATATATGCATGCCTACGACAATCTAGAAAATCATGGATAGCCCATGGACACACTCTTTGGGAATGAACCAAGAATTCACGAACATATGAACATGACTTAAATATATAAGAGAGTTTCGGAACTAACGATAATCCTCCCTTGGAAGGGTACGATGAGTCTAACTTCCCATCCTCTTGACAAATGGAATCCTTAAGTGTTATTGACTAAATTATCAATAAATGAGCACCAACATTTGGAAAGAAAGTTTATGAATCATGGATACCAGAGCCATTGGTCATTACTGGATCCACAAATAAACCTGTTGGAGACCATCCATGGAAGTTATATCTAATGAGGACCGATTGTACAAGTACTTGACCCCACGACCCTCTGGGACTTACTGACTCTAGAATCTCCTTAGAAATATGAAAGGGGTGAATTTTTCAGTCCCCACATGGATAATCCGACCTCCTTTAAAGGATAATGACGTAGAACATGTTGAAAAAAAGGAATGGTGAAGTTAACAGGAAACCATCTCTAAAAAAAGATATGGGTGATGATCCTCATCATACCATTTCTGCACCACCCGAAATGCTCCACCTCATAGAAAGAACATATAATACACATATATTTATTATATAGGAGGTTTGAACTTGAATAAATAAATTCAAGACTTAAGGTAATATAATTTCATGTCCCTTTTTATTTCTATGAGATACATGCCATATTCACCACTAGATTCTTTTTCATGGTGTATATACTACCCTATGTAAATTTATATCATTATTGTTTTATTTAATGATATTAAAATCTTTAAATTTATGTTATTCTTTCATAGATATCAATATTATAAAGGTACTCAATTAGTAAGGGTTTTCTCATCTCACTTTTATTTCCCATGAGACAAAAGACATGTGCACCACATATTTCTTTTATGTGGTGTGTATACTGACCATAAACATATTATATGTTTATTATAATTAAATTTATTAGTATTTACATATAAATTTTATGATCTTTATTTTATAGGGTTTATGTTTCAAAAGTTACCAAATTGGTAAAGTAATTTGTCTCAATTTTACTTCTTCGAGACACATGCCATGTTATGCACCTATATTTTTCTATGAGGAGTATATACTAACTGTGAAATATTAAATCATGAATATAATTATTTTAATGATATTTTAAGCTTAATTTAATTCCATTTTCTTACATGGGGAGTGTAATTCAAAGTTACCAAGTGGTAAGAGTTATTAAAACAATCTCATCGGTATCGAGATTGTTTATGATTATTCTTACACTAATGAAATATTATGATACATCTATAAAGAGAACTCAATAATTTTCTTATCCTATGTATACTCATGATATTTTCATGTATTAGTACCATTTTTCCACTCTTTGGTACAAAATATGATTAATAATGTGTTTTTAAGAAATAACAAATTTACCTTTCTCTTCAGTCAAAAATTTGTGTTCTTCCAAAATCATGTTTTTTAAAAATATTTACAATTTTTTTTCAAGAACTATTTATAAGTTTTAAAATCTAGTTTAAAAAAAATTATATTTTTTTAGGATTCTTTTATGATTTTTTAAGGAAAAATTATTTCAAAATATTTTTAAAGCTTCCATGATAATTTTTCAAGTTTATTTTCAAGGAAATTATTTTCAAAAGTTTTTATGTTTTAAAAATAATACCTAAAATAATAAAGAGTATTTACCTCAATAAATTTTTTAAATGAAATGGTAAATCTTTATCTATAAGAAAAGGATCCTTTAAAATGGGTTTATGAAAAATAGTTTTAAAGAAAGGTTACTTTCCTTAATAAATGTTCCAAAAGATATTTCAAAATACTTTTCCATATAAGATGGAATACTTTGATATAGTTTATGATTTAATGGGGATATGATCCAATAATACCATTCATATAATTTATTGAATGTTTTATGTTTTGATGGAATGATGATTATGAAACCCTTTCTTCTTCCTTGGGTTATATGATTTTGAAACCCATTTATTTTCATAGGTTATTCTATGATGACATGATTATTAAACCTATCTATTTTCCATAGGTAATGATATGATATAATGATATGATAACTATTTCATTTCATGGGTTCTAATATGATGTTTATGAAACCCATCTTTTTTATGGTTCATGATATGATGCAAGTTTTATTATTTTATGGAACATGTATGCATGATTTTAATATGTGGTAGATGGGACCTATATCTTCCTATAATGCATTGAGTAACGATAATTTTTTATGAGATAAAGAGGGTTCATGGGAGGGAACTCGAAGCCTGAAACAAGAGGGGATTTTAATCTCTAAAAATGAGGGTATATAGGAGGGAATCTCAAGCCTGAAACAAGAGGTTACATGGAAGGGAATCCCAATACAGAAACAAGAGGGAATCTTAAGACCGAAACAAGAGGGTAAATGGGAGGTCATCCCAAGACTAAAACAAGAGGGTACATAGGAGGGAATCCCAAGCCTAAAATGAGGAAATCTTAATCCCGCAATAACAGGGTAAATAGGAGGGAATTATAAGCCTAAAAAAGAGGGTAAACTGGAGGGTATCCTAAGACTAAAATAAGAGGGTTCATGGGAGGGAATACCAAGACCAAAATAGGGACCCAAGTTATTATACTAATCCTAACATGTTATGAAGGTCTTGGTAGGTATCCTTGATATAATATTATATATGTTTATGTGTATGCCATGAGTTCTATGTATTATTTCTTCTAGGTTCATGATCTTTTCTCCTTTATGATTCATGACTTATTAAATGCTAATATTTATTCTATGATTCATGTTTATGATCTTTTATATGCATGGTATCATCATCTAATGTTATGATCACATTCTCATACCCCTATGATCATGTTTATTCTTACATAGCTCTCTTGTTTACCCTTACTTAGAATATGATATCACCACTTTTTATATTTCCTTCTCCAATTTATGAAGATATATTTTATGTATGATATATATAAGAAGGGTGATAATATCAAAGGACCTAGTGGGAGATAACGTAGCTCACTCATGTGCCAGTGTTTATGTTTTCATGTTTACAAAGGCGCTAAACTAATACGGTCTTGGGCGTCTACTTGTGTAATGTATTATGCATTCCAAAAAAAATGATGTAATGTCTATG
The DNA here is from genome assembly GCA_963277665.1 of Viscum album. Classification (NCBI taxonomy): domain Eukaryota; kingdom Viridiplantae; phylum Streptophyta; class Magnoliopsida; order Santalales; family Viscaceae; genus Viscum; species Viscum album. Next base: position 241,615,725 of record OY728140.1, on the reverse strand, counting down.
CATGAAAAGTGAGGGTTTCTATAGATTAAATATTTTAAAATATAAAAAAACACCTTCTCATTGTATTTTATCAATAAAATTTCCAAAAAGAAAAGAAAAAATGCATTCTTATTCCAACATTTATATTCTTCTTATTTAAAACCCCCATCCATTTTTAGTAGTGAGTTTATTTTATTTTGTTTTAAAATTACCTTTAATATTTTATTTTAAGTATTTTATCCTTAGATAATGAACTTGTTCATCCACTCTGTTGAACCTAAGTACTAAAATTGTAACATCCCAAGTAAGTAATGAATAATAGATATTTTTATCTATGTATATTAATGATTAAGATAGTGTTTTAGAGGCTTAAAATGAAAATAAATCCAATCTTAAGCATGGAATAAACTAATATTCTTAAAAGATTGTTTTACTGCCTTATGATGGAAAACCCTTTTTAAATCTATCTTTTGACAATTTTATAAACTATGTTTGTCAAAATAAACTTATTCTTTATGATTGGGACATCAAAATTTACTTTGTGTGAATTTTTGGTATTTTTCTGACAATGTTCATTTTTTAATGAATAGTGAAAAATACTGCATTTTACATCAAAACTGCTTTTTAATATAATTTATTTATATGATAATATTATCTTTTGAATTGGTGTTAATGTTTAATATGAATATATTTTTACCATTTAATCCAATGGTGGTCATTGGAATCAATTTCACTTTGAAATTGGACTCAAACTAGTGTCAATCTTTTGATACTTATTGTTTCATAAAAACACGCTATTTCCTCTGACAGCGGGAATTAATTATTAAATTAATTAATGTGAATTATATGTTTTGAATTTTGTAAAATAGACTTCATTTTTGAATTCGTAATATCAAATATAGCTTAGGGTTAATTTTTGGTAATTTTCTAAAAAACTTCAATTTTTGATGAATAGTGAAACCACTAAGTGGTACTTATAAACACTGATTTTCCGTTTAAATGAAATTTTGCCATCATTGTGTTTTGAATCTAAAAAATTCAACATACATGGTTGTCATTAATAAGTAAAATGTGGTTCAATGAGATTAAAATAATTTTTTGGTGAATAGTAACTTATTAAGTTTTTAATCACGATTAGTGGTAATTAGGGTAGTTTAAGGTATAAATAATGCTTTAATAATATGAAATGACCTAGACAAATGTCCCAACCTTATTGGTTGTGTCATGGCCGACCAAGAAAAGCCATGGGTCAACTTAGGGACCCCATGGAGACACTTTGGTTGGGAAATGACATAAATAACTTTTTATTTAATGTAAAAGTAAAAATGACACAAACATAATATGTTTTACGAAAACAATTTTTACATGGGGTTATAAAGATCAGATTTTTGATTATAAATAGTCATTGGAAATCTAAAAGGATTTAATACATCATAGTATTTTTTATATAATTTTTAGACATTAAATAAATTAAATTATTTATGACATAATAATGATGAAGCGATGACATCATTATTTGACGATTTAAATAAAATAGAAAGATAATGTAAAATCTATAAACTACACATGTCCAAAAATTATTGGATGGGTGGATTTCTAAGCCTTATCACCTTATCCACGAATTATATCAATGTGGGACCTTTTATAACCGAAACACATTTTCAAATAATGTAATATTTCTTTACTTTCCAAAAGTGCCCCTCCTCTCCTCTTATAAAAGGCCCCCACCTCTACCTCATTTCACACACTCCTCAAGCCTTTTGCTCGGCCAGACCCTGCCCATATACTCTCTACACATCCCTCTCCTCATACTAGAGGATTCCTTTTGGGAATAATCCTTTCAAAGGAATCCTTTAGGCTCAAATCAAAAGGAGTTACACTTTTAAAGGTAATTCATTCTCTCATGTTCATTTGTTTTATTTTGCTTCTCCAACCCCCTAAACTCTTTTTATTTACTTATTTTGTAACAAAACTAGTATCTTAAATATACTAGGATGTTTTTATAATATTTATTTGAGCTAAACTCTCACACAACTACATCAAATGGTTAAAGAACATACGGTTTCCGTGGATGGCGAAATTCTGCCTCCCGAAACGATGATTGTTCAATACTCATTTAACACCTTCAAAGGTGGCCATTATGATGTCACTATTTTTATATATGATATATAATATGTTTATGTTTTCCTTAAGATTCTGTTTTTTTCATTTTGGTCATAACTTTATGGTTTCCATTATGGGTAAACACGATATCTTCATTTTAGGAAGTGCGGACTACCGCCCCCTGAAAGTGATTTGATTCATTAATACCATATGTGGGATGTGTAAAGGATAAAGTTAATGATATTATATATTTTATTATACTGGAATTATAATATACTCTTATATCATTATGATTCCATTCCAGAAAATATGAAATAGAAATGGAAGTAGCGTTCATGCGTACGTACGGCTTACCGTCTCCATGAACGGTGCATTTCATTTCTTACCTCTAAATGTGATGTAATATTATAAATACATGTATATTCTGAATATATATGATATATATGTTATAAAAATCATTAATATCATTCTGTATATAATGAACCTTTGGCCAAATTAACAACATGTAAGTGTAAGAAGTCTATTTTTGACTTAAGAACCAAATACCGACAAAATGAACATTATTAACTTAAATGATTACATGATGTTCATAACATGGTATAAAAGGAATAATGAACTTGAAAAAGGATCATAAACAAGTAGAGATTAACTCATGTTTATTATTCAGGAGATTAAAGAACGGTTGGGTCAAGTCGGATACGAGGTATGGGACTTCGTCTCAATCTCCTTTCATCGAGGCATATTTTATTTTATACACAACTTTATTTTATACGGCGTATAAACCCCTTTGACTTTTACGTTTATTCAAAATGAATATTTATTATACGAAGCGTTTACTAAACGACAAAAGGTAATGTTTTTGTCGTACGTATGCGGCGACAACGACTTCTCCGCCGTCATGACCGTTATTTGAGTTTCGGCTTCCTCTACAAGCCATACCTTCTTTTTAAAAGAAAAATAAATACCATGTTTTACTTTTCTTTTATTTTGGTATTGAAAATGGTTTTCACAATGTTTTTTTGTGTTGTATTGATATCTTTTGATTGAAATGTGGAAATGTTATGTTTCCTTTATGCATGTTTTATGTGATACGATTATGTTATGGTTCTTGGGCATTATTATGAAGACGGGTGGTTCCGTGATAAACTAAGGGCGGGTGAGCCTGTTATAGCTCTCTAATTCATTGGGTAATGCGAAGGAGTGAAACGTTATGGTTTCTCCGAAGAGAGTTTAGGGAATATACTGTGATAGGTATTCCAAACGTAACCAAGAGGGTTACTCCCTACGTAAGAATGTTATGAATGCCTCAAGTTACCTTTATGTATTATGATTTCTATGATTTATTCATGATTTTATGAGGTATGATAAAGTGCCTATGTTTTATGGGTAAAGTATGATTTCATTCTTATGTATATATGAACTCATGTTTCCTTTCCATGTTTTTATAACCCATACTGAGCTTTTTATGCTCATCCCAAGTTTTTTTGAAATGTTTTTCACAGGTCAAGGGAAAGGTATATGATATGATGATAGTGTCAAGGAAGTGTCAAGAAATAATCCATGTTTTATTTTAAATGTGTTTCCATTGATGGGAATGACGAATACTATCTTTATGTAACCACTTTATTTATATGTGGAATGTAATGCAAGTTTTATGATCTAATTCTCTAAAACTCTAAACCTGAAAAGATCCTCAATGTGTAATCTTGTAATAACTCAAGACTAAGTAAGGTTTAAGGCTGGGGACTTATAGTTGGTATCAGAGGTCGGTTTAGATAACTTTAGGAGTTAGAATTCTATTAAATGATTATCCAATTTTTTTTTGAAATGATATAGCATTTGAAGATTACCATGTTGCTTCATCTAAGACATGTTTGTTCAGAATGTTTTTCCACAGAGGAAACAGGGAAGCAGTGCTAGGAAGGCATACAGAAGGAAATAACCTTTCGAATCAGCATCCCGAGATGGTCGGAATTGGAACTGAACAGTTTGTTGCAGTGATGGCACAGTTGACTCAGGCTATAAATTGTGGTAGTATCCATGCACGAGATCAGCCAGATCAACTGCAGAGGAACATGTCAGTGGTGGAACATTTCATGAGGCAACATCCACCATCATTCAGAGGATCATCTGACCCTGTGCTAGCTGAAGGGTGGATTAAATCACTGGATAAGATTTTTGATGTTATGGGGTGTTCAGACAATCAAAATGTTAGTCTTGCTATTTACCGTTTGGAGGGTGAAGCAGATCAGTGGTGGTCTATGGTTAAAAATATCAGGGATGCCGATGAGATTGATGCTCTTGACTGGGATGAATTCAAAGGTATGTTTCTTGAGAAGTATTTTCCTAAGGCTGTTCGACTTAGGATGGAAAATCAATTCTTGGAATTGAGGTAAGAGGAAGACTCAGTGGCTGCCTATGAAGAAAGGTTCACTCGATTGGCAAGGTATGCTCCAAATTTTATCCGAGACCTTGATAGTAAAATCAATCATTTTTACTCAGGATTAAAGCCAAAATATCGAAGGGCATTAGATTCTCGTGAGTTTAAAAGTTATGAAAAGCTTGTTCGATGTGCTGAGAAGGTGGAAATGGAGTTTTCCGATGAGCAAGTGTTCTATAATAACCAGCATAATAAGAGACCGAGGTGGCAGGAGAAAGGTAAGAATTCTTCAAAAAAGTCTGATGGTAAGAAAACTAAGTTTCCAGTTTGTGATAAATGTGGCAAAAGGCATGCTGGGGAATGTCTTCTGAATTCTGGAAAGTGCTACCGATGTGGTAAGATGGGACATAAGGCTCGTGATTGCACTGAAAAGGATCAAGGTGAAGGTAAGAACAAATTTGATTTACAGTTAGTGAAATGTTATAAGTGCAATGAGATGGGTCACTATGCAAACGAGTGTCCAAAAAAGAGTTTGAGTGATGGGAAGCAGTTAGACTACAAGCAGAAAGGGGTGGTGAAATACTTTGCAACTACTTCAGCAGATGTCGGGCCATCAAATGAAGTTGTATCAGGTACTTTGTTTGTTTTTTCAGATTATGCCAGTGTGTTGTTTGATTCGGGGTCTACACATTCTTTCATCTCTGAAACCTTTTCTAGTAAAATGGGAATACCATCTCAAGAAATGACTCCTGAACTTTTGGTAAAAACACCTGGGGGAAATGTTGAGGCAAAAAGAATTTATAAGAATCTTCCTATCCTTATCTGTGAAAATAACCTACTTGCAAACCTTATTGTTCTACCTCTAGTAGAGTTTGATGTTATCCTGGGTATGGATTGGCTCTCTATTTACCATGCTAAGATTGACTGTAGAGCTAAAGAAGTTTCTTTTCAGAAATACTTTTAGTTTGTTTACAGGAATGAACCCTTACTTTTGATAACATATCAAGAGGCCGAGAAACTTGTAAAAGATGGAAATGAATGTTACCTTACACACATCGTTGAAAATAAAGGAACTGTTCAGATTAATGATGTGCCAGTGGTAAATGAGTATCCTGATGTTTTTCCTGATGAGTTGCCTGGAATAATACCAGATCGGGAAGTTGAGTTTACTGTTGACTTAGTTCCTGATGCTAAGCCAATTTCAAAACCCCCTTATCGAATGGCACAAATTGAACTTTTAGAGTTGAAGGATCTATTGCAAGATTTATTAGAGAAAGGTTTCATTAGACCTAGAACATCACCATGGGGTGCTCCTGTTTTATTTGTTAAAAAGAAAGATGTTTCTATGAGACTTTTCATTGATTATAGAGCCTTGAATAATATCACTGTTAAGAACAAATATCCTTTGCCTCATATCGATGATTTGTTTGATCAGCTCCAGGGAGCTCAGTTTTTTTCAAAGATTGACCTGAGATCGGGGTACCATCAGCTGAAGGTAAAGGAGGCAGATATTCTGAAGACCGCGTTCCGTATGAGATATGGCCATTATGAATTTGTAGTAATGCCTTTTAGGCTAACCAATACACCTGCTGTATTCATGGACTTAATGAATAGAATTTTCCATGAGTTCTTGGATAAGTTTGTGGTGGTTTTCATTGATGATATTTTGGTGTTTTCTAAAAGTAAAGAGGAGCATGAAAGACATTTAAGGGTTATCTTGAAAACCATAAAAGAAAAGAAACTGTATGGGAAATTCAGCAAGTGTGAGTTTTGGTTGCAACAAATTTCTTTCCTTGGTCACATTGTTTCTAAAGATGGAATAACTGTTGATCCTGCAAAAACAAAAGTTGTGGAAGAATGGCCAAGACCCACAAATGTAACCGAGATTCGTAGCTTCCTTGGTTTGGCGGGCTATTACCGAAGGTTTGTTAGAAATTTTTCACGGTTATCTAGTCCAATGACTAAGCTAACTCGGAAGGGTGTTAAGTTTATCTGGACAAAATAATGTGATGATTGTTTTTAGGAATTGAAAAGAAGATTGGTGAATGCTCCAGTTTTGGAACTACCTTCCAAGAATGGTGAGTTTGTTATATACAATGATGCTTCATTGAAAGGACTTGGTTGCGTCCTAATGCAGAATGATCAGGTAATTGCTTATGCTTCACGACAGTTGAAAAATCATGAGGTAAATTACCCTACACATGATTTGGAATTAGCTGTTGTTGTTTTTGCTTTAAAAATTTGGAGGCATCATTTGTATGGAGTAAAGTGTGAAATATATACTGATCAAAAAAGTTTAAAGTATATATTCACTCAGAAAGAGTTAAACATGAGACAGAGGAGATGGCTAGAATTAATCACGGATTATGATTGTACAATTCATTACCATCCGGGAAAAGAAAATAAAGTGGCTGATGCTTTGAGTCGAAAAAGTAATGCTTCATTAACAATGTTGCATTTGGAACATGATCCTTTGGTTAAGGATTTGATGAACTTTGGCATAGAAGTTGTTGGTGCAGGAAGTCCTTCTGTTTTGTTTCAGGTATCAGTGAGATCTTCTCTATCAGACAGAATCAAGCAAACACAGAAGCAAGACAGCGAGTTGCAGAAAAAGGTAGAGCTGGTTTAGAAAAGTAAGTTGCCTGAATTCAACATTGATAATGATTGTGTTTTGAGATTTGGGAAGAGATTGTGTGTGCCTTGTGATTCACAGTTGAAAAGAGAGTTGTTATGTGAAGCTCATAGTTCTTTGTTTTCAGTTCATCCGGGCAGTACTAAGATGTATAGAGATCTGCGGGAGTATTACTAGTGGGATGGAATGAAAAGAGACATTTCTGATTTTACTGTGAAGTGTTTGACATGTCAACAGGTTAAAGCAGAGCGACAGTTACCGAAAGGGATGCTTCAGCCTTTACTAGTGCCAGAGTGGAAATGGGAGAATATATCCATGGACTTTGTTGTGGGATTACCGAAGACATCTCAAGGTAATAATGCAATCTGGGTTATTGTTGATCGCTTGACCAAATTTGCTCATTTCCTTGCGATACGAGATACTTTATCTATTGATCAACTTTCCCATTTGTATCTTAAAGAGATAGTCAGGTTACATGGAGTTCCTCTCTCCATTGTATCGAATCGTGATCCCAGGTTTACTTCTAACTTTTGGAAAGGCCTTCAGAAGTCGTTGGGTACTGAATTAAATTTTAGTACAGCTTTTCATCCTCAATCAGATGGGCAGTCAGAACGAACAATTCAGACATTATAGGATATGATATGAGCTTGTTCTATGGATTATCAGGGAATTTGGGACCAACATCTTTCTTTGGTTGAATTTTCATATAATAACAGTTTTCATTCCAGTATACAGATGGCACCATTTCAGGCATTATATGGGAAGCGGTGTCGAACTCCAGCTTTCTGAGATGAAGTGGGTGAAAGGAAGTTGATGGGACCAGAATTGGAAGAAGAGATGGCAGAAAAAGTTCAGCTGATTCAGAAACACATGAGAATAGCTCAGAGCAAGAAGAAGAGTTATGCGGATAACCAGAGGAAGGATCTATCTTTCGAGGTAGGAGATCATGTTTTTCTCAAGGTTTCTCCTTGTAAAAGTGTGATGAGATTTGGTAAGAAAGGAAAGTTGAGTCCAAGGTTCGTTGGACCATACGAAATTCTGGAGAGAGTTGGATCAGTTGCATACCGAGTGGCTTTACCTCCGAGTTTATCTTAGGTACACAATGTTTTTCACGTTTCGATGTTGAGAAAGTATATGCCAGATCCATCTCATGTTTTGAGTCCAGAGGTAGTTCAGCTGGAAGAGAACCTATCTTATAAGGAACAATCGGTCCAGATTCTTGACCACAGGGAGCAAGTGTTACGGAATAAGGTGATTCACCAGGTAAAGGTTTTGTGGAAAAACCACATGATTGAAGAGGCAACATGGGAATCTGAAAATGCAATGAGGGATAAGTACCCCCATTTATTTGATAAGCAAATAAATTGCAGGGACACAATTTTGTAAAGGGGGGAAGGATGTAACATCCCAAGTAAGTAATGAATAATATATATTTTTATCTATGTCTATTAATGATTAAGATAGTGTTTTAGAGGCTTAAAATGAAAATAAATCCAATCTTAAGCATGAAATACACTAATATTCTTAAAAGATTGTTTTACTGCCTTATGATGGAAAACCCTTTTTAAATCTATATTTTGACAATTTTATAAACTATGTTTGTCAAAATAAACTTATTCTTTATGATTGGGACATCAAAATTTACTTTGTGTGAATTTTTGGTATTTTTCTGACAATGTTCATTTTTTAATGAATAGTGAAAAATACTGCATTTTACATCAAAACTGCTTTTTAATCTAATTTATTTATATGATTATATTATCTTTTGAATTGGTTTTAATGTGTAATATGAATATATTTTTACCATTTAATCCAATGGTGGTCATTGGAATCAATTTCACTTTGAAATTGGACTCAAACTTGTGTCAATCTTTTGATACTTATTGTTTCATAAAAACACGCTATTTGCTCTGACAGCGGGAATTAATTATTAAATTAATTAATGTGACTTATATGTTTTGAATTTTGTAAAATAGACTTCATTTTTGAATTCGTAATATCAAATATAGCTTAGGATGAATTTTTGGTAATTTTCTGAAAAACTTCAATTTTTGATGAATAGTGAAACCACTAAGTGGTACTTATAAAGACTGATTTTCCGTTTAAATGAAATTTTGCCATCATTGTGTTTTGAATTTCAAAAATCCGACATACATGGTTGTCATTAAGAAGTAAAATGTGGTTCAATGAGATTAAAATAATTTTTTGGTGAATAGTAACTTATTAAGTTTTTAATCGCGATTAGTGGTAATTAGGGTAGTTTAAGGTATAAATAATGCTTTAATAATATGAAATGACCTAGAAACATGTCCCAACCTTATTGGTTGTGTCATGGCCGACCAAGACAAGCCATGGGTCAACTTGGGGACCCCATGGAGACACTTTGGTTGGGAAATGACATAAATAACTTTTTATTTAATGTAAAAGTAAAAATGACATAAACATAATATGTTTTACAAAAACAATTTTTACATGGGGTTATAAAGATCCGAGTTTTGATTATAAATAGTCATTGGAAAGATAAAAAGATTTCCTACATCATAGTATTTTTTTTATAATTTTTAGACATTAAATAAATTAAATTATTTATGACATAATAATGATGCAGCAATGACATCATTATTTAACGATTTAAATAAAATAGAAAGATAATGTAAAATCTATGAACTACACATGTCCAAAACTTATTGGATGGGTGGATTTCGAAGACTTATCACCTTATCCACGAATTATAACAATGTGGGACCTTTTAAAACCGAAACACATTTTCAAATAAAGTAATATTTCTTTACATTCCAAAAGTGCCCCTCCTCTCCTCTTATAAAAGGACCCCACTTCTCCCTCATTTCACACACTCCTCAAGCCTTTGGCTCGGCCAACCCCTGCCCATTTACTCTCTCCACATCCCTCTCCTCATCCTAGAGGATTCCCTTTGGGAAGAGTCATTTCAAAGGAAGCCTTTAGGCTCAATTCAAAAGGAGTTACACTTTTAAAGGTAATTCATTCTATCATGTTCATTTGTTTTATTTTGCTTCTCCAACCCCCTAAACTCTTTTTATTTACTTCTTTTGTAACAACACCAGTATCTTCAATATACTAGGATGTTGTTATAAGATTTATTTGAGCTACACTCTCACACAAATACATCAAATGGTTAAAGAACATACGGTTTCCGTGGATGGCGAAATTCTGCCTCCCGAAACGATGATTGTTCAATACTCATTTAACCCCTCCTTGATGCCCGACCAGCTGAAGCCGGCTGGTTTGTCCAGCATGAGCGGCCCGTGGTTGCGGACCGCAGTTCCTCCGCAGCGCGGTGACAAGAGGGGCCACGGTCTTCCCAGCCCGGCCGGCAGCTGGCCGGACGGTTCGCCCGCCGAAGCGGCCCGCCCAGCACGGGCCACAGTCTTATCCGTAGTGCGACGCCAAGTGGTGTCGCAGTCTCCTGCCTGGCCAGCCATAGCCGGCCGGTTCATCCAGCCAGCGGCCTGCAGATGCGGGCCACACCTCCTCTGCACGGCACCTGCGGGTGCCGCGGTTCACCAGCCCGGACGATAGTAACCGACCGATTCTTCAGCCCGAGCAGCCCGCGTTTGCGGGCCGCAGTTTTCCCCCACGCGGCCGGGGCGCGACCACCGCTTCTAGTCGCCGCCACCTCTAGTCGCCGCCGACTTTGGTCGCTGTTGTCAAAATAATCACGAACCAATGGAGGGTCATTGGGCCGTGTTCATTTAGCCTACACCCTCTGCGTTAGGCGATATCAAATGGCCGAAGACAATACAAGCATTCATTAAGAACGAGATATAATTTTATTCACTTAAAATTATAAAAAACCCCTACCTCGATTCAAGGTACGTTGTCGTAGTCGCGGAAATCAGCGTCACGAAAGACAGTGTCGTTCTGTCAACGTTGGAGGAAGAGTCGTTGTTGTTGGTGACGTTCCTCGCAGGTGGTGTCTTCTCCCTTGACGTGGAGGAAGAATAAAGGTAGATTGCGTTCTTTGTGGCGTTGCCTTCTTTCTTGCCCCGGTTGAAGAAGTGGAGGAAGACGATCGAGTTCCTAGTGTTCTTCACTAGAGAGTGTGATATCCTCCAAATCCTCCCAAGTTCCACCAAAGCAAGTTTATGCCAACCAAATGAAAAGAATTAAATACCTCCTTTTAATGTTGGAAAAACAATTTCAAATGAATTCAAAAAAATTAATTAAATGTGGCATTTAATTAATCTTAGGTGTTGACATTAATTGGGTGAAGGTGGAGGGTTATAAATTTATAAGAAGGGAGGTGGATTCATTAAATTCAGTGGGGAGTTTAAAGGGATTTGAGGGGAGGTGAAAAGTTTAGTTCGTGTGGGCCCCACAACACATTATCCTCTTATGAGAGGTTATGTGGGGGTGGGCCCACCACCAACCTCCCTTTGGAGATAAAAACCACCAACTAAATAAAGATGTGTTACTACACATTTTTATTTTATTTCTAACTTTTAAGTAGAAACCCCAAAATATAACTTCTCCTCCCGATAAAACACAACTTCGGTAAAGGTCCCCTTAAGCGAATACCGATGCTGCGAGTTCATCAGTGTCCTCAGATTTCAATTCCGAGCACCGGTTCAAAAGATAGAAAAACCTGCACGTACGTTTACTGAACGTGTAACATCCCAAGTAAGTAATGAATAATAGATATTTTTATCTGTGTCTATTAATGATTAAGATAGTGTTTTAGAGGCTTAAAATGAAAATAAATCCAATCTTAAGCATGAAATGCACTAATATTATTAAAAGACTGTTTTACTGCCTTTTGATGGCAAACCCTTTTTAAATCAATCTTTTGACAATTTTATAATCTATATTTGTCAAAATAAACATATTCATTATGATTGGGACATTGAATTTTACATTGGATAATTTTTTGGTATTTTTCTGACAATGTTCATTTTTTAATGAATAGTGAAAAATACTGCATTTTACATCAAAAATAATTTTTAATCTAATTTATTTATATGATTAGATTATCTTTTGAATTGGTTTTGAAGTGAAATTAGAATATATTTTTACCATTTAATCCAATGGTGGTCATTGGAATCAATTTCACTTTGAAATTGGACTTAAACTAATGTCAATATTTTGATACTTATAGTTTCATAAAAACACGCTATTTGCTCTGATAGCGGGAATTAATTATTAAATTAATTAATGTGACTTATATGTTTTGAATTTTGTGAAATAGACTTAATTTTTTAATTTAGAATATCAAATATAGCTTAGGGTGAATTTTTGGAAATTTTCTGAAAAACTCCAATTTTTGATGAATAGTGAAACCACTAAGTGGTAATCAAGCAAACTGATTTTTCAGTTAAATGAAAGTTTACCACTAATGTGTATTGAATTTTGAAAATCCGACATAAATGGTTGTCATTAAGAAGTAAAATGTGGTTCAATGGGATGAAAATAATTTTTTGGTGAATAGTAAGTTTTTTTCATTAATTGCGATTAGAGGTAATTAGTGTAATTTAAGGTAAAAATGATATTATAAAAATTTGAAAACACCATGACACTTGTCCTACACCTATTGGGTGAGTCATGGCCGACCAAGAAAACCCATGGGTCGATTTAGGGGACCCCATGGAGCCACTTGGGTGAGATAATGACTTTAATGCCTTTTTTTTAAATAAAGGTGAAAATGACACTAACATAAATTGTTTTACTAAAAAATTTTTTAGAAGGGGTTATACTAATAATATTTTTGTCTATAAATATTAATTATAAAGCTAAAAAGATTTACTACATCATATTATTTTTTTATAATTTTTAGACATTAAATAAATTAAATTATTTATGACATCATGATGATGCAGCGATGACCTCATTATTTAATGATTAAAATAAAATGGAAAGATAATGTAATATCTAAGACCTAAACTTCTCCAAAAACTATTGTATGGGAATATTTCGAAGACTTATCATCTTATATTCAAAATATATCAATGCGGGACCTTATAAATTCGAAACACTTTTGAAAATAAAATAATAGTTTCATGATTTCCAAAAGTGCCACTCCTCTCCTCTTATAAAAGGCCCCCACCTCTACCTCATTTCACACACTCCTCAAGACTTTGGCTCGGCCCAAACCTGCCCATTTACTCTCTCCACATCCCTCTCCTCATCCTAGAGGATTCCCTTTGGGAAGAATCCTTTCAAAGGAAGCCTTTAGGCTCATATCAAAAGGAGTTACACTTTTAAATGTAATTGATTCTCTCATGTTCATTTGTTTTATTTTGCTTCTCCAACCCCCTAATCTCTTTTTATATACTTCTTTTGTAACAACACCAGTATCTTCAATATACTAGGATGTTGTTATAAGATTTATTCGAGCTACACTCTCACACAAATACATCAAATGGATAAAGAACATACGGTTTCCGTGGATGGCGAAATTCTGCCTCCCGAAATGATGATTGTTCAATACTCATTTAACACCTTCAAAGGTGGCCATTATGATGTCACTATTTTTATATATGATATATAATATGTTTATTCTTTCCTTAAGCTTATGTATTTTTTATTTATGGCATACCACTATTGTTTACAGTATGGGTAAACACAATATCTTCATTTTAGGAAGTGCGGACTACCACCCCCTGAAAGTGATTTGACTCGTCAATACCATATGTGGGATGTGTAAAGGATAAAGTTAATGATATTATATATGTTATTATACTGGAATTATAATATAGTCTTATATCATTATAATTCCATTCCAGAAAATACGAAATAGAAATGGAAGTAGCGTTCATGTATACGTACGACTTACCGTCTCCATGAACGGTGCATTTCATTTCTTACCTCTAAATGTGAATACATGTATATTATGAATATATATGATATATATGTTATCCAAATCATTAATATCATTCTGGATATAACGAACCTTTGACGAAATTAACAACATGTAAGTGTAAGTAGTCTATTTTTGACTTAAGAACCAAATACCGACAAAATAAACATTATTAACTTAAATGATTACATGATGTTCATAACATGGTATAAAAGGAATAATTAACTTGAAAAAGGTTCTTAAGCAAGTAGAGATTAACTCAAGTTTATTATTCAGGAGATTAAAGAACGGTCAGGTCAAGTCGGATACGAGGTATGGGACTTCGTCTCAATCTCCTTTCATTGAGGCATATTTTATTTTATACACAAATTTTTTTATATGGTGTATAAAACCCTTTGACTTTTACGTTTATTAAAAAGGAATCTTTTTTATACAAAGCATTTAATAAACGACAAAAGGGAATGTTTTTGTCGTACGTATGCGGCGACAACGACTTCTCCGCAGTCGTGACTGTTATTTGAGATTCGGCTTCCTCTACAAGCCATACCTTCTTTTTAAAAGAAAAAATAAATACCATGTTTTACTTTTCTTTTATTTTGGTATCGAAAATGGTTTTCATAATGATTTTATATCAATGTGTTGTATTGATATCTTGTGATTGAAAGGTGGGAATGTTATGTTTCCTTTATGCATGTTTTATGTGATACGATTATGTTGAGGTTCTTGGGCATTATTATGAAGACGGGTGGTTCCGTGATAAACTAAGGGCGGGTGAGACCGATATAGCTCTCCAATGCATTGGGTAACGCGAAGGAGTGAAACGTTAAGGTTTCTCCGGAGAGATTTAGGGAATATACTGTGATGGGTATTCCAAACGTAACCAATAGGGTTACTCCCTACATAAGAATGTTATGAATGCCTCAAGTTACCTTTATGTCTTATGATTTCTATGATTTATTCATGATTTGATGAGGTATGTTAAAGTGATTATGTTTTATGGGTAAAATATGATCTCATCCTTATGTATATATGTACCCATGTTTCCTTTCCATATTTTCATATCCCTTACTGAGCTTTTTATGCTCATCCCAAGTTTTTTTGAAATGTTTTTCACAGGTCAAGGGAAAGGTACATGATATGATGATAATGTCAAGGAAGTGTCAAGAATGAATCCATGTTTATTTTAAATATGTTTACATTGATGGGAATGAAGAATACTATCTTTATGTAACCACTTTGTTTATATGTGGAATGTAATGCAAGTTTTATGATCTAATTCTCTAAAACTCTAAACCCGAAAAGATCCTCAATGTGTAATCTTGTAATAACTCAAGATTAAGTAAGGTTTAAGGCTGGGGACTTATAAAAATATTTACACATCATTTGAGAGAACCCACCACAATGATTTTAAGACATAAAAAACTCACTAAATGATTCCATGATATTTGTTTCTTGAGACATATACCCTCATCAAGTCATGCCTCAATTCTCCAATCAAGGAACCCATTGGGTCCTCTAGAACAACCATGATGTTTGATCATCAATATTGGCTCAAGCCCATCACCCGATGATGATTCCTCAACCGGAAGGCTCATCTCAAACCAAACCCCAAGGTCCGGTCTAATCTCAACAAGTCCCCATCACTCCTAGTATCACCACCTAGAGATTTTCCCAAGAAATTATGTTATACCTAAACTTGGTCTCAATAGGTAGGGTCTAACTCCAAACCAATACCCCTTGGCACCCCTCACCAAGTCCCAGAGGACTCCTCTCACTCAAAGCGCACACAAAGACTTTCCTCTAACCTTAAGAGGGAGTTCCCCATCATTCACGATACATACCTATATCTCTTCCAGTCCCACATTAATGTAGAACATACCCTACATGTTTTGAGATAGGGGTTTAGTAGCCCTGCTACTTGATTACAGTGTGATATGGTGTGGAAAGTGAGGCCATGCCATAATCCCTAGTGTCATAGCATTCTCATTGAGTCTACACTTTGTTAACTACACCCTGAGTACCACATCTGATATGGGAGAGTGTTAGTCATGGAATATAAGTCCTATGAATCCCCCCATTGTAAGGAATTTTCAGAGTGCAGTGAGAAGTGATACCTACTATAAGAAAATCCGTGTAGGAGGAATCCTAAAGTGGAAAATATTGTGGTGGAGGGGTGTGCCAAAATGGGACACTACAAGTGGTATCAAAGGGAAGGGAAGCATAATATCCTTATAGAATGAATTGCAGGGGAGATTATTAGTTCTTATTGAATTCAGAACATACCCTATAGTATTTGATATAGAGATTTAGAAGCCCCACTACTTGATCACAGTGTGCTGCGATGTGGAAATTGGGGCCATGTCATAATCCCTGGTCCTGTAGCTTGGTCAGTGTGGCTATGCCATGGTACTTACACCCTGAGTACCAAATCAAGTATGGGGGAATTCTAGGCATAGAATATCAGTATTATAAACCCCCTATCATAAGGAATTTTCAGAATGTAGTGGGTAGCAAACCCTGGTAAAACTAAAATCCTTCAGGAGGAATCCTAAAGTAGAAAATATTGTTGTGGATGGGTGTGCCAAAAATGGAACTTGTAGTCTCAATCATTTTCACTCAGTTATAATCCTCTCATACCTACCCAATGGACCTAAAAACCCAACCAGGATATTTCTAAAATCACCTTGAAACCTAAGACCACCTATAACCCTCTCGCTAGATCAATGAAATCCCTATCCCATGAGAGAAAAAGATCTCAGGAAATCCTGATTCACCAAAGTACTAAATATAACTTAATACATGCATAAAAGGACCAACATCATCCAATTACATCTACACAGTACACCACAAGTCCCTAAACCCTATTCCTTAACCTCATTTAATATTTATGAATTCACACCAATTTATAGACATACATATAGAATCATATTATAGGTGTCACCTAACTGAAATTTGGAGTTAACCCTTTATCAAGATCTACTAAGCCTCTTCTACGACAACCAAGCCTCGTTCATGCTTATAGTCACATGTATCATGAAAAAAAAACACCCACAATTAATTATAAAAATATTATAATTAATTACCCTATTTAATTTTTATAGTCATAAATGATTAATAACTAATCAAGCATCACCCATTTGTCGAAACCTCAAGCAACGTGGTACAATCCACTCTTAACATGCACATAAATCTATTCCATGTAAAATAACCAATTTAAAGTCCTATTACAATGACTAATTTTAACCAAAATCACAAAAAACACAAGGGAAAATACCAAATGATGCAACTTTTAAAAAATAACTTTTTATTGAATAAAGATAGCATCTTGGGTTCTCCCATTCTCAATTTGGGTAAAATCCCCATCCATCTTGATCAATTCCACCATGTTCAGATAGAATCAACACCAAAACCCAATGAAAATCAAACCAAAATTAAGGTGAACAAAATAAAACTAAAAGAAGGAATAATTAAGGGAATATGTTATGTAGAAATGATGTAAAATCATACTCCAAACCAAGGGTATAATAAGGGAGTAAGAGAGGGTGATGTTCCATCCAATAGGCCGTCCTAGCATGCGCTCCATCGACCAAAAATAAAAGGGGACGAGCCCTGTTTTTAAAAAATGGATCCTTCTTCTTTCCGAGTGAAAAATAATGGTTAACATCATGAACCACCTAGGAAGGGCCCCCATTTTATATTTTCAAGAAAATATCATCATAATGTATCTCCTTTGTACAACCTGACCACTCTAGCTCCCCTCATAAACTCACCCAAACCCCAGTCCATACAATAAACCTAAAACTACATCCAAAACACCACATATGGATTTTTAAACTCTAAAAACTCCATTTTGAGTCCCAATTATCAAAACAAACCATCCACCAACTGAAAATTAAAAATCTTTCTCAAAACATAATTACCCAAAAATCCACAGGGCTTTACAAACATCCCTCCATAATGCATCTCATCCTCGAGAAACCATGGTACCGTCAAACTACATCTCCCAAACTACCATAATCATAAATCCACCATTAAGATATCGTGTTCAACCCCATAAATATGAATGAACTTTCACTGCACAACTCCAAACACAAAACACACTGATTGAATATGGATGTCCCACTAAACATTGAGCACCACCTAACACCCATTCCAAGATTACCAGAAATTTTTTTCTTTAAAATAAAATGGTTCTCTATATACCATATAGATTCCATTACATCACTACCCAAACATTGACACCAAATGGGTCCCATCATCACAAGAATTCCACTCCTCCCCAACCACTCTAGCCTCCCATTAACCTATGAAACCACACCTCCCTGAAATTTCAATCTTAGTTACAACCTCGATTTGACTGTACCACGATACCTCATCCACCTCTAATGTTACCTCTCATCATAGAGGGACATCTAATATTTTACCAAAACCTAGGCCACGATTCTTACAAGATTCTCTTCGAATGTACTGATCACCTTATTCCAAGAGTGACTCAAACCGTACCCACCATAGTGCGACCATTACTACACCACTTGGGTCCCTCAAAAATCTAGAAAACTCTCAATGGACCCACACATGAACTGTTCATCGATCAAAAACCAATTTGACACTACATGTAACCAGTGAACACCATCCCTCTAACACCAAGAATTCTCTTGAAAAGCCTCACTAATGACCACTCTACTCATTGAAGGCATAATGATTCACCAAAAACTTTCTCCCACATTCTTTTCCACTATCGTACTTGGTCTCAACCAAACCAAACAACCACATGATTCCATGTTACCCAATCAAAAAACCAAGATCAAAATCCCATGATTCACATCCCATTAAACCTAGTCCCATTACTAACCCACTAACTATGTCCTAATGCATGTCAGGCTCAACCAAAATTCCAAGGGATCTCACTCATGCTAAGGATAACTGTATGGCCACCTACAATATGGAAATCATCTCAAGAACCATGAGTACCTACCCATGCTTCTACCAAGCCACATTAAAGCACATTTGTAAACCACCGGGACAAGAACCCAATCAATACTTCCCTATCACCCCACCTTAATACTAAGAGAACCTCCCATTCTCTATGTATCAAGCCCAAGGCATTCACATGACTTTTTTCCACTACCCGTTAAGATTTCAATAAATACACATGGTTCAGTTATGTAAAGTGCCACCAAGAATATATATAAGAAAACCATATAGGTTGTTTTTACACTTTAAATAACCAAACTGATATCCCAAAAACCCACAAGGGTCCATTATTTTAGGTAAACTCATGCTTATCCTCAAATAACCTCTCTGGCATACCATGCATTCATTAATCCATTACCATGGTATCAAATTACCCTTCCAACCCACTAAGGGACTCTATACATCCCTTGATAATGGGATTGTATTTCCATCACCAGATAACCATCTATCATATGATCCACATGATCTACTGTCAAAAGGAAATAAATCAAAATCTAGTTTATTAGAATTACACCAAGAAGTTATATGGGAAAACAACGTATAAGTTGTCCTTGAACCTTTAAATGAACAAAAATATCATCTGAAAACAACTATAGGGAAAAAAAATTTATGTGATTCCTATGTTCCTACAATGATGCATAAGAATGTTATCATTCTAATGGCACATGAGACACAAACTGAAATAAATTATAAATAAAAAACTCCATGTAATTCACCCAATGTGAAATCAAATAAACATAACATAAAAAACAAAGAAAATCAATCCCATTCCCCTGGTAACCTAGACTTACTACTAGAAAAGGGATCTAGAATAACCAGTTTAATATCCATCATAAGCTCCAACAGATTCCAAGATCATATGTCTAGCATCTCCCCAAATCCTAAAACAAAAATGGTTTGATTTTCTTTATGATACTATCCACATATAAACACATGTTCTGATACCACTTTATGATGGCTTGGACATAAAATCATATGAGTTGGTGTTCCACATGGCCTCTAGTGAACCTCCCTATATTCCATAGGCTTCCACTAGTGGTTAGGTCCTAAAACATGCATTAGGGAGACTTCACCCACAATATCACTGTAATAAAAACAATAAATAACAAAAAAATAACAACATCAACATATGCATAATAAATAAACATACAATCACATATATGACACTATTATATATAACATACAATTAATCATACATTGGATCAATCCAAAATACAAAATAAAAAAATACAATGCACACACACTGGACCTATTTCCAACCCCAGGAATCATCCCAATATTCTGATACCCATCGAGCTATCCCAACCTAACCCACTGAATGTCCTATAATCTGACCTGAAATGAAACCATAAGGTCAATACACAAATTATGATGAATGTGAAGGGCATGATCATATAAATTATTAGAGTCTCACAAAGAACCCCTAATATACACCATTTTATGCATGTGTATACATGAGTAAAAGGAATAACATAAATAAACATTCTCTCTATGTCTTCATACTCTAAACGGGACACCATGATACTAAAAAAGGTACACACTCCCATCAAGTTATTGGGTGATAACCAAGAATCTATAACACTAAACACACCTACTTCGGTGCCATGACAGAATCCACTCATCACCTTATTCCACCATAACTGATGCCCATCCCATACCCATAAACTTATGATAGGGAAACATACAAAATCTCGACCAAATACCCATAGACACTGGGCATGATCATAAATTCATAAGTCTCGACCCATCCCTTCTCACTCAAAGTAGGTCTATCGGTCTCAAATCAAATCATAACACGAACCAAACCCTAGGGTAGTCATCAAACCAAGATTACATAAGGTAAGGTGCAATTAATTCACACAAATTCATCCCCATCAGACTCTAGGGAGTCCATAATAATTCCTACTAAAGCAACCTATGAGAAGGTCCTTGATCTAATATGCTCTTTAAGACAGGGTCATCACACTGACCCATCCCTATAGACTCTAGGGAGGTCATCAATCCCACTGACCCATCCTTGGAGACTCTAGGGATACAAAAGCACACCGAACAATCCCCTTAGACTCCGGGGAGGTCCAAGAACATTGAACCATCCTTATAGAATATAAAGAGGTATAATAGGCACATACAAGACATGAAGGGACCACATGCCATCACAAAGCTCACAAGATGATCCTAGTGTTTTATTATCTTGATACATATCCTCTCATCATTTAGTGCTTCAAACTTTCCATCAGGGCACCCACTAAGTCCTATGGAACCACCCAAATGTCTGATCATTGATACCAGCTCAAGCATGTCACCTGAAAGTGAATCCTTAGCCTGAAGGCTCATCCCAACCCAAACCCCAAGGTTTGATCTGATCTCATAAATACCTCATGACTCCTGGTCCCACAACCAAGGGTCCATCCCAAGAGATTGTGTTTCACCCGACCCTAGCTTCAACAGGCAGAGTCCAACTCCTGGAAAATACCTCATGGCATCCTAGAACCAATTCTTGATGGAATTCTCTTGATCCAATATCACACAAAGAATCTCCTCGGGATGGAGTTCCCCATGATTCATAAGGCATATCTCCATATCACCTATTGAAACTCATCCCCAAGACTGTCATGCATGACCACTGGATCTAGGAACCTAACTTAGGACATTACACAAGTCACCTTACAACCCAAGACCCCCTAGAGGTCTCTCGTTAGCTCAACCAAAGAGCTCACCCCATGACGACATAATCACCAGATGATCCCAATTAACTAATGTGATAAATAGAACTTAATATAAGAACATTAGGACTAACATAATTCCATTCCATTCACCCACAACACCACTAGTCCCTAAAATTTGTGCCTAAACCCAATACAACATGCAAGTATGCATACCCTCAAACATACATACATATGAAATTGTAGTATAGGTGAACCTACCTAGAACTTGGAGCTAACCCATACTTGAGATCCACTAATCCTCATCCAATCCAACCAAGCCCCATTAATTCTTTTAGAAGACCATCTCACATGGAGAATCATCAAAAATTAATTATTAAAATTTTATATTTAATTAACCCATTTAATTTAAATAGGAAAAAATTCCCAAAACTCACCATACATCATATGTTCACCGAAACTTCAAGAAACAAGGTGAGGTCCACTTATGACACACACTGAAACCTATGACATAAAAAATAACCATTTTAAATGCCCATTCCAATGACTGATTTTACACCAAAATTGTCAAAAAACCTAGGACAAAACATTGGGTGATGTACCTTTTCCAAAATCTCTTCTGATGGTGTGAAAATAACATCCCAGGTCTCACTATACATAAGATAAGTAAATGACATATCCATATCAGTCAATTACACCATGATCTGATGAAATCAACATTAAAACCCTAGAAAAATCAGATCAAAATTAGGGCGAATGAATAGAAAAAAGGAAAATCAATGGGAAGATATTACCTAGGGTTTTTTTAAAATAATATCCCAAACCAAGAGGATAATAAGATAGGAATAGAGGGGGAGATGTTGTCTAAGGGTCTCTCCCCACGCATGCCATGTTGTCCAAAAACAAAAGAGGATAAGTCAATTTTTTAGAGAGTGATACCACCCCTTTCACAGCAGGATTCAATGGTTCACACCATGAACCACCCGTAAAGGGGATCCCCAATCATCTACCTCAAAAAATGATGTCATGAATCCTTACTTTGTGGAATGAATGAAATGAAAAAACTCCCTACTATAACCCTAACCATTCTGTTTCCCCACATTCACTCACTCAAACCCCAAAGGGGTAAACTGAACCACAAAACACATCGAGAAACACATTTTATGGACATTCAAATTCTCATAACTCCATTTTGAGTCCTGTTTATCAAATCAAACCATCCACTATATCAAGATTTAAAACCATTATCAAAATTTAATGATCTTAAAATCCAAGGGGTGTTACAATTAAAATAAGGAAAGTGCCATTTTTTGGAATAATATAAATTTAAGGTGGTTGAAAAAAATAATTTTTTATAATTAATGATGATCATAACATATAATATAAATAAATTATTTGAAAAATAATATTTATAATAATATAGATGAAAATGGAATATAAATCATAGAAAATGTTTTCATAACTTTTGTTAATGTTCTCATAAAAACAAAGAAACGAGTAAATTTAAAAAATCATTTTCAAAAGGGGATAAAAAAGATATTAAAAAATTATTTTAACAATAAAATTTTCAATACTAGCATATTGAAAATAAATGGATTTAAAATAGAAGAATATTGGATAGGAAGATTAGAAAAATGTAAACGTTCATTTTTAAATATCGTAGGGTTTTACTCAAAGGAAGAATATGATGGAAACTATGAAGACATGAAAATATCTAGAAAAATAAAGGATAAGGAAAAATAAAGAATATAAAGGAAGAATATTAGAAATAGTGAAAGAGGAATATAGATAAAGATATATATTTAGAGAGATATTGAACATAACTCTAAGAATGAGAAAGAGTGGGGAATACCCATTACAAACATGGTAAGATAAGAAATTAAAATACAAAAGGGAGGTAAGGAGGCACATAATACATAAAAATTAAATTAAAAATAGTAATAAATAATTTCAAAACTTTATATATAAGAAATATTAGAGAAGATAGAACCTAAAGAAGAAATATATAAAAATAATTGAGTTTTGGAAGAAAAACCCTTATATCCGGTCTCGACTCGCATTGTGTGTACTAAAATTAATGAATATTCAAGTTAAAATGTATTATTTACTCACTTAGAAACCTTTTTTAAGTTTATTTAATCATTATCTTTCCTTTTAATCCATTTATTGTCATGTATTATTTATTATATTAATTTTTCTTACAACTATTTTTTTTTGGTAATTCAGTTCATCATTTAGAAACTGATTCACTATAGGAATAAAAAAGTACATTTTTAGATGGTTTAATAAGGTATAGTGTTCATGTAATTATATAAATACCAGGTTAAAATTGTCAAATATATTATACTATATAGTTTGAAATCAACAATTGTTTATTCGTAATTATGTTTTAGGTGATTAAAATGAATTTAATTGTTTACTTTTAATATGATCATTGTCATTATTATATTATAATTTCATAATCATAAATATAAATTTATTTTAACATTATTTTAATATTTAATTATGAAATTAATTTTTAATAATACTCATGAAAGGCATAATTGAAAAATAAAACATCAGCGTTCACTTTGGTAGTATAAAACCACTCTAGGTGATTTTTTTTAAAAGAGTTTAAAAGAAGAAAATAACTAATAAAATTTTCAGTTTTATAAAAACATTAGAATATAATCAAACTAAAATTTTATGGTTAATGTTAAAAATTATTATGATATTATTGATAGAGGTAATAAAATAATTTAAATGAAAATTCATGGATTTTGAAACCCATATTTTAACATAGTAAGAACTATAAAAAAGTTTTATGAGAGGGAATGAGGAATCTATCAGAAATAAAGTGTTAAATGGAAATTAATAGCATGGAATTATAATTATGGAATAAAATAATAATTGGTTAAAATAGTTTTATGATAAAAGAATCTCAAATAAGAAAGGAAAGAGAGACTTGAGAACCCTCAGATTTCATTTTGAGTCATCTCCTTTAGATTGTGTCAAAATCCTTTAGAGGAGGTTATTTTGGATATACCAAGCCCTTAAGAATGTGACTAAAATAATTGAGTTATCGATTTATATAGATCTTTCAAAAATGAATAAGTTTTGGAAATGAGGAGAAATGGGTGAAGGATGGGTGTTTATATAGCCAAAGTGAAGAGGAATCTTTGAATAAAACATTGATTATTTTAGAATTTATCCAAAAAATATGATTAATGTTATTTTTATGAATTTTAGTGGTGTTTTATTTAAAAATATAGGGTTTTTTGACATTTAAAAACACCCAAAATTGAATGGAACCTTGGAAATATTTTATACATAATAATGAATCAATTATAGTTTTTATTAGAATAAAATATAATACAAGTTTATTAAAATTGGTTTATTGGATAAAAAACTACATATATTATTTTAAAATGCATTATGCCATGACTCAGTTTTTCTCATTATTAGGAAAAAGTTAATTTTTGAGTTTTAAAGTCTCATGTCCTCTGAAGAGGAAAATGGTAAATTTATAATAGTGGATGCCCTTGTCATATTTTTTCAATGGTTTCATTGATCCGAGCGATGATATATACTATTTAGAGTCCTAGATAAAATTATAATGGATTTATTATGTTTGGAATGAGTTTTTCCCTAGGATAATTATAATCATTGTATTTAAACTTTGGGTCCTAAATTGAGCAGTTTTTGGATTTTACTTAAAATACCAACTAACAAAATTAAGGAATATAATTATTATTTTAATTCATATTTTATCTATAAATATAGAGTTAACCATAACCAATGGTAACATAAACCTATAGGGATAATGATATTTTGTATAATAGGTCATGATCACTAAGGGATCGACAACAGATTGAGGAAACATAGATGGGTTCATGAGCCAATGACCAAAAATTGTGAATTGATAGTAAAAAAATATCAAAGTGTCCAAGATCATACAATAATTAATGAATTTTTATTTTAATATTCACTCCATTCTTGTAACACCTATATATTTTATAATATATTTAAATAAATTTATTTCTTTGAAATCTTGAGTCACACGCAATAATGAGTTTAGACGAACCATAATATACTATTAAAAAATTATTATTTAATTTTTTCACCTAGTAGTTGGATTGGTGGGTATGAATAGGAATAAATAAATTATGAAAATTTGTGGTTTATAGGTCAATAAAATGAATTCATTGATTATCAATTAATTATAAATGAAAATAAAAATCATTTAAAAATAAAGTGGATGTTTTTCTGAAAAACTATTTTTTGTGCAGAATGTTTTTTTTATATTAATAAAGTAAATTAATCACTATTGGTGAATAATTTTATATAAATTCATATATATTATATATTTAATATTTTTTTAATATTTAGTATTTTTCTAGGATTATATAAGAACATACCAAGTTTTATGCTTAAAAATAATTTTTTCTAGAAGAGGTTTTTGCTGCGTGTTGCATGATTATTTTAAAATTAATTTATATCACTTATAGAAATGTAATTTGATAAAATTTATTCCTTATTTGGAATAATGAGGTTCAAATTTCATAAATATCACCCTTTTATTTTTGGACAACATGAATAGAACAGTGGTAGAATCTATCACATCGGTAAAGGGTAAATCGGGTTAGTCTAGGTTAAAAATAAGAGATAAGGGCGTTATTTTTCATAATAATAATTATTGGATGAATTTAATTATACCCTTATTATATTGGGATAAAAATTAATTTTTTTAATGGACACTTATCAATGGAAATTACCTATAAAATATTTAAAGTAAAGAAAAATACCAAATGTTACTCTCTTAATTTTAAATATCTATTATGTGTTAGTATAGGGAAACAATAAAGTGGTGAACGAATAAAAATAATAATTTTATGTATAATTAAATTATATTAAGGATGGTAATTTATTTCTAATTTTTCAGGATTAAATAATTACCTAGAATTCTTGTGCAACACTATTATAGAATTTATTAAATCAATAAAAAATTAAAATAAATGGTTTTAAAAATATTAAGAGTAATATAATTTGAGTTATTTATAGTACTACACTAATTTTATATATGAATATTACATATTATTTCTATTTTAAATGATTATATTTTAATTAAAACTTGTTCTTTATGTCTTTTAAGTCAAATTAATTGAAAAGTGTCAAAATTGACATTAATGACATTTTATCAAAATAATATTTTATTAAATTATTTAAAAATCATAATAATATTTAATAGTAATAGGATAATTATGTACAGTTTAAATTTCTTCATTTTTCTATTTATTTTTCAATTGATTCCTTATAAGTAAAATGATAACCCTTTAAGAGTGAAAAAGTTGTTACCGTGGTTAAGGTTAAAATGAGTTAATTAAGGGGTTGAACCAAAATTAAAGTTGTAAAAAACCACTTAAAACTATAATGTTTTTATTTTTTGTGGATATTAAAATAATATAATATCATATATCTGAATATATGAAAATTTGGAATCATTTTAATTGAATATTACTTTATTATAATTTAATATTTTAAGAAATTTGTAGTGTGTCCTCTCTCTCCCTTATAAAAAAAACTATCCTTTCTATTATTCACATTAATATTATCCTTCTTGATCAATTATAACTTTAAAAAATTATATTATAAAATTCCTTAGAAAAATTATTGTGGTGATGGTATTCCCAAATGACCAACCTTTGGATCCTTAAGAGGAGATATAAAGGAGTTCTTTCCAAGAAGAGGTAATTTCCTTAACTGATCACTTTCGTTTTTTACTTCTTATTTTAACTCATATAAATATATTTTATTTATTATAAAATAATAAATAAATAATGCTAAATATTATTAAATATTATTATAATTATTAAATCACCATTATTTATAATCTTTCCCATCAAATGGGATGTGATATTATTTCTCCTGTATGTGTACGACTTACCATCTCCATGTAGCAATACAATTAATTTTCCATCATCATATTTTATAGATGGATATAATGTGTATATGTGATATTTATGACATAATTATATTTATTTAATTATAATATCATATCTACCTTATTACCTTCCAATCCTTTGGGAAATGATAACGTCATTTGTGAGTACGTGTGGACCACCACCACTACGAAGCGATGTGATTCGTTTTTAATTCATATTTTATATGGATGGTTATAAGGATTAGTTTTATAAATATATATGATTTATCTGAAATAATAATTATTTTTTAAAGGTTAATTAATATTTACCTTTATTTTGTTTCATATTTCGAGAAATGAAATCAACATTTATGCATACATACGACTTACCATCTTCATGAACAATGTAATTGATTTTTCTATCCATAAATTTTAGGGATGACTCTAAAAATATATTTAATTAATATATATTATATTTATATCATGATAAAAGTTTTGGATATAATTTAACCATGAAAAAAGTACAAGGACTGAAACTACCAAACCAAAACATACATGAAATATGAAGCAATTATCAACCGAAACAATGATTTTAATAAAGAATTATTAATAAATGGATGATAAAAGTTTATAAAAAAACATATATGATTTGATTTATATGAATAATGTTCTTTAATAAATGTATAGTAACTTTATATTTATTATACATGAGTTTCACACACGTACGAATGAAGTCAGACCCGAGGTACAAGTTTTATGTTACAATATGATTATTTATTGGGATTGTTTATGATTAAGTTCTGATAAAGAAATATTATAATACACCTTCCAATAATATTATTAATTTTCATATACTATGGTAATTCATGAACATTTCATGAAATAGTACCATTTTAATCTCTTTGGCACTTAAGATGATTGATAAAATTTTTGTAAGAAATGATGAATTTATTTATCTCTTCAGTTAAAAACCGTTTTCTTTTATACCCATGTTTTCTAAAAATATTTTCAAGAATGTTTTAAAAATTCTTCAAATTATTTTTTAAATTCATTTTTACCTATATTTCACTTTTTTTATGAAATGGTTCAAAAAGAAACTTCATTTTATTTTCTGAATGAGTTATTTTTTTGATTTTTTTACAAAGGCTTAAAAGGAATGTTTTCTTTTAACTTATACGGAATGAAGGGAATTTCAGGCCACCATGAATGCTCAATGATTTGAAGTTTCATATAAATTTTTACTTGTATATTTTAAATGAAACTTTTTTCCATAATATTTTGTAAATTTTTATATTTTAAAGAAGTGATTTTAAAATGAAAAGGTTAGTTTTTTCTGGAATGTTTTGGTGTTATTTTAATGGAATATCTATTCATCGAAGACAAAAAACCTTGATTTCACTTATGATTTACTAAGGATTTGACCCAATGATACCATACTTATTATTTCTCTCAATGATTTATGTTTCTGATAAAAATATGTTTATGAAACTTGTTCATTTTCCATGGGTTATGCTATGATGAAATAATGAAATGTTTATGAAACCTATTTCTTTTCCATGAGTTATTCTATGAAGAAATGGTTCTGAAACCCATTTCTTTTCATGGGTTCTGATATGATAAATGATTTATAATCTTATGGCACACACATGTATGATTTTTATAATATGGTGGGAGGGACCTATATCTCTCTCTAATGCATTGGGTAAATATTGATATATCATGAGATAAACATGATTGGAATGGGAAGTTAAACAAGTTCAATAAGGGACTTTTTCTACAATGATAGTATTGGGAGTGAACAGTAATTACTATAATAGTTTGAGGAGTTAGATCATTCCACTGTGATATTATTGAAAATAAGATTTGACTACTAAGGAAATGTTTTTCTATCCTCATTAATGCTATAAAATTATGTTTTATGCCTATGATATGATCTGATGGATCATGTTATTTTATTACTTTATGATTCATATCTCATGAACTTCCAATATTTATGCCATGATTCAAGATTATTGTCTTTTATATGCAAGGTATGTTTAAAAAAAAATTAATCTCATGTTTTCACACCCTTATTATCATATTATGTTTAAGTGATCATTAATATCTCACTTTTTTAGTCTAACTGAGCATAAAATCCCACCCTTTATTATAATTCCTTTCCCAGGTTATATGGAAAGGTATTATGCATGATTTTTCTAAGAAGGGTTCTAGTTATGAAGAACTTAGTTGGATAATTTTTATCTCATTTATAAACTAACTGTTTATGTATCCAAGTTTACAAAGATACTAGACCTATATGAATATAATGTGGTTCATTATGTTATATAAAATAATATATTATAGCTATGTATCGAGATCCTGGGTTGTTATAGTTTTTATCAGTGAAAGGTTTAGTTGACCTTTTGAAACTAGGATGAGATAAATTTAGTGATAAACCTGGGTATAAGTCAAATTATAAGATAAAATTATAAAGTTTTGATAATGATGTAGAATGAACTAGGTTAAACCTAGGGTTTCATAGAAGAAGTTATCACAATTTAAACATCCTATTAATGATTTTCATGATTATATAGTTTCTTATTATGTTTATTATTTCTCACACTATGATTTTTGGGTTTAGTCAATGGTTGTAACCTAAATGAATCATATTAATGATTAATTTGATGGAAAATAAAATGATTTCCCTCCTAAGAAGCTGAATTTTATGGGTGATAGAATAAAAAATATTATTTATATGATCAAAAAATTTATCAAGCTATAAATCATGCTGAGATTACAAACGAGAAAAGATGGAACAATGTTATATTGATACCTTCATAAGGAAACATACACATTCTTTTAGTGGATCCATTAATCCCTATTCACTGAGAAATGGATTAGTACCATTGAAAAGATATTTTCTATTCTACAGTTTTCAAAAAATGAGAAAGTTATTTTGGCTATTTATTATTTGTAAGGCTAAGTATATCAATGGTGGACTCTTATCAAGAACATGTGTAAACAAGAAGAAATTGAATCTAAGGTGTGAGATGAGTTTAATATATGGTTTTTCAATAAGTAATTTCCTAATATTCTTTGTATGAAAATAGATAAGTAATTACTTAATCTAAAGTAGAAGGATAATGGATTTGTTGGAATCTATTAGGGAAATTCTACTTGACTTGCAAGGTATGCTACTGGTATTATCATCCAACCTGAATGTATGGATGGTTGATTCTTCATCTTCTTAAAACCAAGTCTTTAAAAGGCATTATACATAATTTATTTTAGTAGCTATGAATTAAAAGTTTTATATAACATCAATGTGGAGATGTAGATTAGAGTTACCCATTGATCTCATGGTCTTGACAAGAAATGAAAGTTTGAATTAAAAGGAAATTCTAAAAATGATGGGTAAAAGAATATGAGTCTTCCTTTAGGATCAATGTTAAGAAGGAAACATCAAAAAATTAACTTAATAGAATTGTAAAATTTTTTAAGTGTATAAAGGAAGGTCATCCAGTAATCAAATACTGAAATGATGGAAAGAAGTTATATAATGATCTTAATAGAGATAAAGCACCACAAAATACACAACCTACACTCTAGTGTTTTAAATTCAAGGAGTATGAGAGTTATGATAATGAGTTTCCAAATCCAAAGGCTAATGATTATGCTCAACATAAATAACCTCTTATTCCTATATACAATGGGAAATATCATGTGATCACTATTTCTAATAAGTACTATGATAACGATGTGGTGAAAGGTACACTTAACATCCACTCTAGGACAAATAATGTATTATTTGATTATATATCAAAAAACTCTTTTATATCTAAAGAAATTTCTAAAGGTATAAAAGTAAAATCTCAATGATTAGATGTCAAATTAGAGGTGAAAAAACATAATGGTTGGATGATCACATCTCAAGTCAATGATTCTTCTACAATTGAGGTTTATCGAAATTTGCTTCTTGTAGATCTTGATATTATTACTCTTGTTTAGTTTGATGTTATTTTGGGAATGGTTTGGCTATCTACATAAATACCGCATAAATTTCTAAGTAATGGAAGTCAAATTTTATATTCTTACAAACCTATGATGTTCTATCAGTGTGATGATAATTATAAACATCTAATTAAAATCACATCTATTTTATGGGTATTGATTCCTATTAAAAGGGTATTTTATCCCTAAGGGTTGGGGAGAAACTCAATATAAAAGATATTCCTATTGTATGGGATTATGTTGATATCTTTCCATAAGAGTTGTATGGTCTTCCACTAAATCATGAATTTTATTTCTGGATATAACTTATACTTGGTTCTACACCTATTTCAAAGACTCCATATGGAATGTCCCCATTTGAGTTATAGGAATTAAATAATCAACTCTAGGTGAACCTTGATAAAGGATTCATTTGCACAAGTGCATCACCATGAAGGTGCACTAGTTCTTTTTGTTAAGAAGAAAGATGAATCAACACGACTCTATGATGATTATTGAGAACTTAACAAGAACACTATCAAGAAAAATTATCATTTATCCCATATTGATGATTTTTTTGATCAAATGAGGGAAGATAAATAATTTTCCAAGATTAATCTTCACTATATATATATATATCATCAATTGAGGCTCTTAAAGGATGACACACCCAAGAAAACATTCTGAACAAGGTATGGAAACTATGATTATATAGTGATTCCATTTAGTCTCACTAATTCCCCCTCTATATTCATAGATTTAGTAAATAGAATATTTAGTGATTACATTGATCAGTTAGTGGTGGCCTTTATAGTAAATATTATTATTTATTATTGGTGAAATGAAGAGCATGACGATCACTTGAGAATTGTGAAAAATACCCCAAGGAAGAAGAAATTGTATGAAAAATTTACCAAACATGAATCTTGGATATAAAAAGATTTATTTTTGGATTATATAATATCAAGCGAGGGTATATCAGTAGATCGATCAAATATAGAAGTTACTGAACATTGGACCATACCAACCACTATGACTGAGATCCATAATTTTCTTGGTTTGGAGGGATATTATTGGTGTTTTGTGGACATTTTTTCATGGATATCGAATCCACTTATAAGGGATCCAAGTTCCTTTGGATACATGAATGTGAGGACTGTTTCAAGGAATTGATGAGAAGGATAGCCCTCACACCCATTCTTAAACTAACCTAAAATGGAGAAGTGTTTGTAATATATAATGCTTCATAAAAGAAGGGACAAATATGTGTCATCATGTAGAACAATATGGTAATATATTATTCCTCAAAAAAATTAAAGGTTTATGATCAAAATTACACAACTCATGATTTGAAGTTAGATAAAATATTTTTTTCATTAAATATATGTAGAAATTATATTTATGGAGTAAGGAGTGACATATATAATGATAATAAACTCTTAAAGTAAATATCCACACAAAAAGAGTTGAATATGCACTAGAAAAGATGGTTTGAGCTGATTAAAGATTATGAGTTCTCAATATATTACCACCCTGATAAATCAAACAATGTGTCAGATGCTCTGAGTTTAAAGGATAATTCTAGCTTATCTATGATGAGGATTAAAAAAATCCAATATTTCAAGATTTTCAAAGGATGGATCTTGAAATATTTAATGAAGGTCAAAAATCATATCAATCTAAAATGTGTGTTCGACCATCTATTGAAGTGAAGATTAAAGAGGAAAAAAGGAATATATAAAGATAAAAAAATGAGGTGAGAAATTTTCCTGATTTCAACTTTTATTTTGATTGGATGAAAAGGTTCAGGAATGATGTATGTGTCCTATATGTGCTAGATTTGGAGAAGGATCTATTGGATAAAGCTCATAATTCTTCATTCTCTATTCATCATGGAAGCACAAAGATGTCCATAGATTTGAAAGAGTATTTTTTGTGGTATAACATGAAGAGATATATTTTAGAGTATGCTTCTCAGTTCTTGATATGTTATTAAGATAATGCTAAGAGGCATAAGTTATGTGGTTGTTACAATTGTTACCCATTCCAAAAAAAAATGGGAAAACATCACTATGGATTTTGTCATCAGAATCCCCAAAACATCTAATGTGAATAATGATATATGGGTTATAGTCAATCAAATTATGAAGTTATAAAAATTCTTTACCATTATATAATATTTATATCTTTAATAACTTACTCAGTTATATATTAAGGAATTGGAAATATTTTATGGAGTACCACTACCAATTATATTTTTCTAGGATCTATGTTTTACCTTGTTGTTTTGGAAAAGTATTCAGTAATATTTGTATATAGAGTTAAGTTACAATACTTCTTATCATCCTTAGATATATGGTTAGTATGATAGGACCATTCAAACTCTAGAATACATATTGAGAGCTTTATCTATGGATTTCAAATGTGGTTGGGATCAACACCTTCCTTTGGTGGGATTTTCTTACAATATTACCTTTTACTAAAGAATTCAGATGGATCCTTATGAAGCCTATATGGAAGTTAGTGAAAGAATATAAAGTGTTAGAATGAATTTGGATCAAAAAAAGATATTGGGACCTGATATATCTAAGGAAATAGAAGAGAAGCCTAAATCTATTCAAAAAAACATAAGGGAATCTTAGAGTTTAAAATAAGTTATGCTGAAAATAATCAAAAAAGATTCATATTTTGAAGTTAGTGAAAATGAATTTCAATAAATATATCCTTGTAAGAGGGTTATGATATTTCTAAATAAGGGAAGACTAATACCTAGGAATATAAATCCTTTCAAAATTCTTGGTCGTATTGGAATGGAAACTTATCGATTTGTGCTTCCACCAAACCTCTCTAAAGTTTAAAATGTATTCCATATATCTCTCATAAGGAAGTGCATACCCGATCCTTCACATGTACTAAACTCAAAGTTTATACCACATGAGAATGAAATTTTTATGAGGAACAACTGATGGAGATTCTAGATCAAAGAGAGAAAATTGAATGAAAAAAGACCACTCACCTGGTCAAAGTTTTGTGGAGAAACTGCCAATTTGAGGTAGCCATGTGGGAACCTGAGGATATGATGAGGCATAAGTATCCTAGATTTTTGTATCAGAGTAACATAATTTTGGAGGAAAATTTATTTTAAGGGGGTTGAATGCAATACCTGAATATTTTATAATATATTAAAATAATTTTATTTTTTTGATATCTTGAGTTACACGCAACAACGAGTTTAGACGAACTGCAGTATACTATTAAAATTTTATTATTTAATGTTATCACATATCCATTGGATTGGAGGGTACGAATATGACTAACTAAATTATGAAAATTTATGGTCTACACATTTATAAAATAAATTCATTAGTTATCAATAAATTATAAATGAAAATAAAAATCATTTTAAAATAAAAGAGGTGTTTTTCGGAAAAAACTATTTTTATACACACAATGTATTTTTATCTTAATGAATTAAATTAATTTTTATTGATGAATGATTTTATTGAAATGTATATATATTATATATTTAATCAAATTTTTTAATATTTAATATTTTCGAGGAATTATATAAGTATAAAATAAGTTTTATTCCTAAAACTATATTTTTATAAAAATAAATTTTCATCAAATGTTGTGCACATATTTTAAAATTAACTTCATATTTAGAATTAATGGTTTCAAACTTTGTAAATAGGTCCCTTTTATTTTAGGGAAAAATGAATAGTAACTGTGGTAAAATGTATCACTTTGGTAAAGGGTAAATCAGGTTAATCTTGGTAAAAAATAAGTGATAAGTCTATTTTTTTATTCTAATTCTTATTAGATAAAGGGAATTAGAGCCTTATTACCTTATGATATAAATTTATTTTTTAATGGATACTTTTCCATGAAAATGACGTATATAAAATTTAAAGTAAAGAAAAATATAGAATGTCACTCTCTTACTTTTAAATATATATTATGTATTTATATAAGGAAACAAGAAAGAAGTGAATGAATATAAATAGAAATTTTGTGTATAATAAAATTATCATAATTATAGTAACTTATTTATAATTATTTTGGATTGAATAATTAACTACAATTCTTGCACAACCGTAATACAATATTTATTCAATTAATAAAAAAAGTATATCTATGATTTTAAAAATATTAAAACTAATATAATTTGAGTGAGTTATAGTGTTAAATTAATTTCATAGATGAATATTACATATTAGTATTAATGTAAAGAATTATATTCTAATTAAATCTTTTCTTATTTATGTCTTTTAAATCAAATTAACATAATAGTACCAAAATTGACATTAATTATATTTTTTCAAAATAATATTTTATTAAATTATTTAAAAAATCATAAAAATACTGTAAGAGGATAAAGAGGATAATTTATGGTCTAAAATTTCATCCTTTTTCCCTTTAAGAGTAAATAGTTACCTTATATGTAAAATTATAACCCTTCAAGAGTGAAAAAGTTGTTATCATGGTTAAGGTAAAAATGGGTTAACTGAGGGGTTAAACCAAAATATATGGTTTAAAACACCACTTAAACCTATCAAAATTTTATTTATTGTTTATATTACAACCTAAAAACATAATATATTATAATATATGAGAATTTGGAAGCATTTATCTTGAGAATAATTTTATTATAATTTAATCTTTTAAGACATTCTAAGTGTTTCTTATCCCTCCCTTATTAAAGGACACTCGTCCTTTATCTTATTCACACTAATATGAGCCTTATAACTTGATATACTATAAAATAATACCTTATAAAAATCATTATGAACATCATGAAGGTTTTTTAATTCCGAAAAAACTAACCCTAAGATCTTGTAGAGTACATCTAAAGGAGTTCTTTCCAAGAATATGTAATCACCTTAACCAATCATTTTTTTAATTCTTCTTTTAAATTCCCTAATTATATGGTATTAATCATAAAATAATAACTTTATAATAATAAATATTATTAATTTATTATTATTATTATGAAACCACCATTATCAACCATCTTTCCTATCCAATGGGATATGAAAGTATTGCTCATGCATACGTACGACTTACTGTCTCCATGTAGCAAAACCATTCATTATACATCACCATATTTTATTGATGGGTATTATGATGGATAATTTTTTAAATATAATATTTATGAAATAATTATACTTCTGTAATTATTATAGTTTCTACAACTTATTACATTCCAATCTGTTGTGAAATGATAACATCGTTCATGCGTATGTGTAGACTGCCACCTCCACAAAGTGATATGATTAATTTTTCATTTATATTTTACATGGATGAAAAAAGGATAGATTTGATAAATATATATGATTTATATGATATAATAATTATTCTTTAAATGTGCATCAATATTTAACTTTTTTAGGTTCCATTTATCAAAAAATGAAAACAACGTTCATGCATACGTATAACTTGCTGTCTCCATGAATGGTGTAATTAATTTTTATAACCCTAAATATTGTAGATGAATATATATATATAGAATGAATATAAATGATATTTATATCATGATATATATTCTAGAGAAGATGGAACTATGGTAAAATTATAAAAACTGAAACTACCAAACCAAAACATACATGAAAAACAAAACAATTATCAATTGAAATAATGATTTTAATAAATAATTGTTAATAAATTGGTGATAAAAGGTTTTAAGTAAATAAAATTTGGTTTGATATATATTATTATGGTTCTATAATAAATTTATAATAAATATAAATCTATTATACATGATGTTATAATATGTAGTAAGGAATTCATACTTGAGGTAAGGGTTTTACATTACAATCTCATTGTTTATATGGATTGTTTATGATTGAGTTACGGTGATGAAATATTGTTGGTCGGAGTAGATTACTCAAGTGGGGGATGAATCGAGTAACTATAAAAATTTATATTTTAAAATAGGTTCTTTGAAATTTCCCCCTAATTAAAAGTATAATCAAAGTCAATTTGTAGTGAATTTATAAATGTCCCAAATCTTCAATTACTTTCTCAGAATATTGATTATTTCTCAGCTATACTAATATAAAGATTGGTATAACTTTTGAAAATAACTTACTGGTTCAAAAAAGATATAAAAACTTGCTAAAGTAACTATAAAAGTTCAATTTAGTTTTAAGAAATACTGATAAAATAGAGTAAAAATATATAGTAAAACATAGTGGAAATAAACTAGAGGTTTAGTCTCAAGTTGAGACTTAGTCCTCTCCACTTGGTGATCACCTGCCACCAAGAAGTTTCCACACCCTAGATCGGGGTTCTCAATAGTATATAGGATTGTCTAGGTCACACTTGACCTCTACCAAAATTATTCTTGGAAAAAACATCTAAAAGGTCACACTTGACCTCTTTCACTGTTCTACATGGGATACATGAGATAATAATGAGAATGAGTTTGAGGATATCAGGTATCCCCTAGTTGTGAATAGGATTCAGTGCGTGTATAACAAACAGATACACACACTACTAAAAAATGTAAACAAAAGAACACAACAGAGCTAAAGATGTAGAATAATGTTTAGAAGTCTCTATGTTCTATGAAATGAAGCTCTGGACTCTTCTGATGTAGAGAAAAATGAAGTTTGAGTCTTCTTCCGAAAGTCGGCTTCAAAATAGAGTATCACAGACTATGTGGTCTGGTTTTTCGAGAAGTGTGAAGTGTTCAGCTCCTTGGTGGAAAGATGTTCAGTGTAGTTCAACATTTCTTTCTCTTCTTATTGATGTCCCCATATGTTCTTGCTTTTAGTTCTTGGGATTTTTGAAGAAATATCGAGATCCACAAGAGTCTTCAAGTTCTCCTATTCCTTATACTTTTTACCTTATTCCTTATAATATCTAAAAGATATGTTGGGTAATTCTTTTATAATTCATGGTCTAGCAGGCGTGAAGATCTCCCACATGTATTTACCTCGTATTGGCAACTGATAGTACTACATAAAATATTAAATAATGTTAGAAACATTAATTTTTCTAAATATGACCATTAGAAATAAATTTGAATTAATGAATTAAAAATAGTATTTATGAGTATCAATGAGTCATAAGTATTGGTGACTCATTTTCATAGGTGTTTCAGCATTAGTGACTCTTCATATCGGTTAGTACTTCATTAGTATCGGTGACTTAGGGTGTCAGTGTCTCCTTTCATTGGTGAGATAGATGAACTAATGGCAACTCATATCAATAGTGAGTCCTTTTATTGATAAAGTCATGAAATGATAGGTCACTTAAACTAATGGTATTTCGTTTGCATTGGTAGCAAGTGCAATAGTGAGTCTTCTTCCTATTGGTGTCACATCCAATGATGAGTCTTTTGTAATGGTTTCAACTTCACATTATGTCGATAGCATGTGACATAGTGAGTATTCTGTCTTTCAGTGTCATGTCCAACGATGATTATTTTGTAACAATGTCATCTTCACATTCATAGAAAATATGCTTATTTGACTTGTCTGCCAAAAATAATAATATATGATAGTGAGCCATCTATTTTTCAGTGTAAGTGACTTATACTCAGACAGTTTTAAATGTTCTGTCTGTCTTGCAATTCAAAAAAGTTATAAATTGGTAATCCTCATTATTACACATAAATAATCAATTATAAGCTTGTTTGGACTTAAGAACACATAAATATTTATATGAATGACATGATATGATATTCAAGATAATGTTGTGTCATAATATAATATATAACATGAAATAATATATATGTTAATATATGACATGATTTTTGATAATTGAAACCTTTAGTTAGAGATAGTGGCCATCAGCATCTATGGGCCAATAGTCTCCCCCTTTTTGATAATCACAAATCATGGAATTATCGAATTGCATAAAGTTCTCCACATTTTGGGATTAACAAAAAGTGATAGGAGAAAATAATATGAAAAATAGTAAATTAGGAACAATGATATAGCATTCAAGAACCGAGTAATCAAAAACAATAGAGGAACACAACCCTATCAAATTAAAAATAGTCCATAGTATAGGATAAGATCAAGTAGTTGGATCAAAGGATTCCTTTCCCTTAGTAGAAGGACCAATAGAAGGTTTATCAGGAGGGGTAGGCTGAGGAGCAGGAGGGTCTGATCTGATTTTGAGAGGAGGAAGAGGTACTACTTTGGGAACTGTAGTGGAAAAGGTGGGTCATTTTTGAGAAAGAACCCGAGATGGAACAATTTCTATGATGACTGGTCTAATGTGAGATAAGGCCTAAGAAACTAACATTTGAGGTTGATTATCCACCTCATCAGAGAGTATTCCCTCGATAGTCACTATTTTATACCACCTTAGGTGCCTTCTTTTTCTTGTGGTCATGTGGTCATGTGGACATGTTTCTTTCTTTCTTTCTATATTCCTTAATAAAAATTGAAATGATGGTATAGCCACCA
Organism: Viscum album; assembly: GCA_963277665.1. Taxonomy (NCBI): domain Eukaryota; kingdom Viridiplantae; phylum Streptophyta; class Magnoliopsida; order Santalales; family Viscaceae; genus Viscum; species Viscum album. The sequence goes on along the minus strand of OY728140.1, from coordinate 241,575,871 downwards.
AACTAGTAGGGCCAAGCGCTGCAACATGAGGTACTAAAATGGATTCACTTTGAACATGAAGATATGATTTCAACAAATTGATGAATTCTTTAATGATCTCTCCACCATATTTCATGGAAATCTCAAAATCATCCCTTTTTTTCTATAAACATATCCAACAAAGGATTAAATTCTCTAAGTTTATGAATATGATCATTAAAGGTCTTTGTTACTGGAGGAAGAGTAAGATTTGTGGCTAAGTACTTGAATAGAATATTCATTTGGTGCTTTGTGACGAGTTTGGAGAATAAATCATTAAGGATTTTGGTCAGCTCTACATGAGTGTGGGAAGCACTTATAGTATAATAATTGACTTGATCATGCACTCTATCTGAATTATTCTCAACTTTGGCCATACTTGGAATCAAATCTTATAACCCCTCTTGTAACACTGATCTAATAGTAGAAATATTTGCATATTGTGAGGAATGAGCAGGTGGAGGATAACTTGAAGCTAGAGCTGAAGAGGTAAGATCATGCACTTCTTTTCTCATATTGGAAAACTCAAGATCTTTAAAATGAGAAACAAGGTTATCAAGTCCTTTCATGACTATTTCCATTGAAGTCATATAATCTGTGGTCAAAGCATTGATCCTAGTTTTCAAATTCATCAAATCATTTCTAAGCTTTGTATTTCTTATCATGTTTGTCTCTACAGTCATGAGTAGATTTGGATGAATATCTTTTATAAATAACTTTGAAACAGAAGTAGCATCATCTTAAGAGAGACTAGTTGAAGTAAGATAAGAGCTAGAAGCACCAGCGTGATTTACACCATCAACCACAGATCTGATTACTTTCAAATTCTCAGTTATCTTAGTATTCTATCCCTTGGCTTCATCAATCTCATATCTCATTCAATATTTTACTGAGTGTTTAATAAAGGCACATATTTCTACTTTGAATTGAAGAAAATCGTCTTTAGTGACATAGTCATTAGAAGTGGCCTCATCCATAGGTTCCTTTGCAACAAGGTAAACAATCACATCCTTAGAATATTCATAATCCAATACCAAAGCTATATAACCAGGATTCCTTATCCATTCAGCTAGAATATCATAATCTAAAGGAGAAATAGTATCAAGCCTTACTCTTCCTATTTGATGCTCTTCATCAGCTTGAGAAATTGGTAATTGAGGCTTCCCCTCAGTTTCATCTATTAGGACATTAACTCCTCCTCAGTCAAGGTTTCCTAGATATGTTTCTTTTTGTTATGAAGAGTTCTTTTCCTAGTGTACACAACTTGAGTAGCAAGTTTATATGAAGAAACATTTTTTCTTGAACAACACCTGCAATAGAGACACGAGTATTAGCTTCAATAACTTTCATACTCAAAACATCTAGATTTTCATCAGGGTGACTAGAGTCACTGTCACTTTCACTTTCACTACTTTCTTCATTATTACCATATTCATTCTGCTAATATTTGACTAGTTCCTCTCCTTCTTCACTTCATGATTTTGAACTATTTTCACCACTAACAGTTTCTTCTTCTTTATTTTCATGTTAATTTTCTTCATTGGATTCACTAACATAATCTACACTACCTTCAAATTTGGTTTCTTCACTGCTAGAGGATTTGAGAATAGGTTCATGAGAGCATAAATCTAGAGGTGGACTTGCAGGTCCAATAAGGATTATTTTTGATGGTCTAATAGTTTTTGGGTCACTTAGATCATCAACTGGTGATCCCACATCTCTAATAGGGGTAGCAGGTTCTTCTTCTTCATATGAAGAATAGGTTACTTGGTCATTTGGACCAAGATCATAATCAACTATATCATTTTTTCAAATATGATGGTCTATGGGATTTAACTTTTCAAACAATATGTCTTCATCACTAACCCATTATTTCTTTCAAGGGTTCTAATTTATTTTCATTATTTTACAGATGTCATATCTTAAGAAAATTCCACAACATTCACTAACTACCATATCCTCAGATTCATTTACACAACCCTTCTCCTTCAGCATGGATGAAATCATTCTTGAATAGAAGAGAGAATTAGATTTACACCAAGGTTTTATCATCTCATTGATATGCACCATCATATATCCACATATATTCCATTTAACATTTTTCTGAAGAAATTAAACCAAGTATACATCATGATACCTGAGGGAAGAAAAGTCCCCTTTCTTGAAAAAAATATGATGTTGAATAAACTTGAAAAGAATTCTGCACTCACCATTCAATTCTGTGTAGATGGGGCTTCTGTTCTCTTCATTTATAGTTATCTTATTTAGAGTAGTCTCATAAAAGAAAAATTCACTTTCAAGAGGATAATTACCTTGGTAATCATAAAAAATTCCTTAATTATATACCTTAAGACACTCATCCCAATATCTTTAAGAGAACAAGATTCTCTTCCCTTTCACAATTGACTTCATCCATGCAACATCACTTCCTTCCAGAAAAAGTTCTAGATTCATATAAAATTCATACACTGGCTTCAAATAAAAGAATCTATCATTATTTGTGAACCATCCAATCCATCCTTGATCTTTCAGAATTTTCAACAACAAATATTTGCTCTCTAAGATTCATTTAACTAAAACTTACTTCTTTGAAGTTACAACATGATTTACTAGACTAGTATTCGCAAGACATGATGATTTTCTTGAATCTCCTTTTTGTTTCTTGGAAGGATGAGACTCACCCTATTCCAGAGCTCACTTTAATTTCACCATTTTGATCAGTTTAGTTCGAAGGTCAGAAGGTGAAAGTTCGGGGGTAGAGAAAGAAAAAGGCAATAAAGAGAGAGAGAGAGAGAGAGTAGCAGTAATGGTAGTAGAGAAAATCGATTCAAATTTATATCATTTAGGGATTTTAAGATTTTATAATCTTGAAATCGTGAACTGAGTTCATTGGACTTAGTGAAATAGTGTTGTTTTGATAAAAACATACAACATATAAAACTGACGATTCATCAGTATCAACATGAAAGACTTCACAAAAACATCAAAAATGTTGGCATGACAATAGTTTCATCATGAAAATAGTGTCGGCTTGACAATGGTGTTAGCATGACAACAATTTCGGCATGACAAATTCATAGAAAAATATTAAAAGAGAGATAAACATAGGTTCTTACTAATTGAGCATTCCTAGCTCATGTATGATATAATTTATCCTTTCATAGTTCAATGGATGAGTGAATATATCAGCAAGCTAATATTCAGTGCTAATAAATTCTAAATTAATATAACCCTTTTGATAATGATCTCTCAAAAAGTGATGTCTCACATTAATATGTTTCATTCTAGAGTGAGAAACTGGATTCTTATAGATGTTAATAGCAGTTATATTGTCACATTTTATAGATACATGTCAAAATTGAAATCCATAGTCTAGAAGAGTGTGTTTTATCCACAAAATTTGTGCACAACAGCTACCAGAAGCTATGTATTCAGCTTTGGCAGTAGATAATAAAATAGAATTTTTCTTCATTCTATACCATGAAACCAAAGATTTTCCCAAATTGTGGCATGTCCCATAGGTTATCTTTCTGTCTAACATACATCCACCAAAATAATCCTAAGAATAAATCACTATAACAAATGGTTGTCCTTTAAGATAAAACAAGTCTAAATTGATAGTATGTTTGAGGTATTTGAAAATTATTTTAACAGTATTCAAGTGATATTCTTTAGGATTAGCTTGAAAATGAGCTCACACACCCACTAAACATTATATCTGTCCTACTAGTAGTCAAGTATATAAAAATTACAATTATTCCTCTATAAGTAGTTTGATAAACATATTTACCATCTTCATCAAGATCCAACTTACCATTAGTACTCATGGGAGTGTCACTACTTTTAATGATATTAAATCCAAATCTTTTTAAAATATCTTTTTTATACTTACTTTGTTTTATAGTGATACCTTATTTATTTTGAAGAATCATAAATCCAAGAAGGAATTTGAGTTCACCCATTAAACTCATTTAAAATTAATTTATTATCATTTTAGAAAATTTCATACATAAATAATTTCTTAATGATCCAAAAATAATATCATCAACATATATTTAGACAAATAAAACATCTTTAAACATTATATTTATAAAAAGAGTAGGATCAACAATTCCTTTTGTAAAAACTTTTTAAATAAGAAAATCGATCAATTTATCATACCAAGCTCTTGGAGCTTGTTTTAAACCATATAAATCTTTTTTCATTTTGAAAACACAATTTTGAAAATGAGGATTTGTAAAACCACGGGGTTGTTTAACAAAAAAATCCTCAAATATATATCCATTTAGGAATACACTCTTAACATCTATTTCATACAGTTTGAAATTAAGATGGGCATCATAATCAACCGGGATTCTAATGGCTTCAAGTCTAGTAACAGGTGAAAAGGTTTCTTCATAGTCAATGATTTCCTCTTGACTATAGCCTTGTGTAATTAATATATCTTTGATTCTAACTATATTACCAGCTTCATGTACATTATTTATAAACACCCACTTAGTTACTGTGATCAATATGTCTTTGGGTCTATCCAAAAGTTTCAAAAATTTATTTATTTCAAATTTATTGAGTTATTCTTGCATAAAAATCACCCAAAATTCATCATTGATTGCATCATTGATACTTTTAGTTTCAAGCTGTGATAAGAAGGCTTGATGTTCAACCTGATTTCTAAGAGAATCTCTAGTTTGTGTTCCCTTATCTAACTCTCCAAAAACATCATCTATGGGATGGTTTTTAAGGGTTCTAGTAGGTCTGGAAAAGGTAAGAATGGTTATTTATGGTTCATCATTTTGATCTGGTTCATTATGGCTAGATTCTAGATAATTTCTATAATTTTTTGATTTCACAGATTCATCGACATAAGTATTAGATGATTTTTTATTTATGTCTAGATTTTATATACCATCTTTAAGGTTTTCTAGAGAGTTATTAGGACTATGTGGACCTGATTCATCAAATTTGATATGCGCAGATTGTTCCACACACTTGGTTCTTTTATTAAATCTCCATAGGCTTTACTATAGGTCGAGTAACCTAGAAATATCCCTTCATCACTTTTGGATGAGAATTTATTTAGATTGTATTTAGTGTTCAAAAATATAAACTTTACATCCGAACACTTTAAAGTAACTTTGGGGTTTCTATTATTCCATAACTCATAGGGAGTATTATTAAGGATAGTTCTGTCTAAGACACAATTTATTATATAACAATTTTTATTAATAGCTTCATCACAAAAGTAAATTGTTAGGTCAAATTCATTATGCACAGTTCTAGAAATTTCTTGCAAGGTCCTATTTCTTCTCTCTACAGCTTCATTTTTTGAGGTGTCCTATGATCATAGAAGTTAGGAATATAGGCGTTGTGTGAGAAAAATAATTCAAAGTCTTAATTTTCAAACTCATGACCACGATCACTTCTTATAGATTTAATTCTATGTCCACTAAGATTTTCTATAGTTTTAGCATACTTGATGAAGTAAGTACATGCTTCACTTTTTTTGAGCTAAGAAATAAGTCCAAGTATACCTAGAATAGTCATCCACAAGAATATAGACATAGTGCTTCCCATTTAAATTAGAGACTCAAGATGGTCCAAAAAAATCCATGTGAACCAAATCTAAATGTTGAGAGGTTGACACTTATTTCTTTGATTTGAAATAGATTTTATGTTGCTTTCCTTTTTGACAACGTTTGCACACTTTATTGTCTGGAAACTCTAATTTGTGTAGATCCTTGACTAGAAATTTTCCCATAAGTTTTATAAGAGAGTGTACAATGCAATTTCCTAATATTATATGCTAGAGCTAATACTCTTTGTGAAAGGCACTTAGGCAAGATACATTCTGTGGGGATAGTGTGTCTAAATTTATAGTATACACATTATTATTTATAAGCGATGTAAATACTAAGTTATTCTTGGAATAAAAAACATGGAATGAATCATTTTTAAATTTTACATTAAATCCATCTTCACATAGTTGAGATATACTAAGCATATTTTACTTTAATCCATCAACATAAAGTACTTTGGAAATTGAAATAGAGTTAGGGTTACCAATCTGTCCTAGACTGATAATTTTTCCTTTACAATTGTCACTAAATGTGGCATGTCCTACATCAATTTTGATAAGACTTTTGAAGATTGAGTAGTCCCTTGTCATGTTTCTTGAACACCCACTGTCCAAATACCACCGATTTCTATAGGAACTCTTTAGGCAGTTTACCTATAAATCAATTTATCCAGGAAACAATTCTGGTACCCATATTTCTGTGGGTCTACAAACATTAGTAATAAAAGTTTTAGGAACCCACACCTGTCCTATGGGTTTTCTATATGTAGACTATAGATTATTTGAAAAGTTAAATCTTATTGGTCTCGAAGAACTATATATAGTAAAATAATTTTTATAACTGGAGATTGTAGTAAAATTATGGTTTTTGTATAAAGAAGAATATTTTATAGTTTTGGTCATAAAATGTTTTTTTTGATAAGTTCCTTTGTATTGTTTGATATCCTATTCTAAAATTGTACTTAGGAGCTATATATTTATCATGAATTTGTTTAAGTGTGTTTTTTCTATTGGTAAAAGTTTCAAGATCCTTCATTAATTTCTCATTAGACATTTTTAATTCATTGTTTTCTTTGAGCAGTTGAGCATTATTTTCATTTTCAGTAGTAAGTTCAGATTTCATAGTAATAGTAAGAGCATTATGTTTCTTTAAATATTTATAATTAATCTTTAGTTTATTACATGTCTCTTCCATCATGTTTCAATATTCAAATAATTCTTCAGTTGACATATTTTCAGAATCACTTTCATTTTCAGAATAGTAAGAATATTGAATAGGAGAGTCTAAGATTACCTTAGATGTGTTTTTCATAAAACACATATTTACCATGTCTTCTTTCTCATCATGAGAAGAATTAGATTCACCAGAGCTATCCTTAGAGGCACTCCAAGTGGCCTTGATGTCTTTCTTATATTTTATATCCTTATTCTCATACTTCCTTTTTTATTTGAGATTTGGAGAGTTATCTTTGACATGTCCTTTTCTTTTTCATTCATAGCAAACCATCTCTTCTGATTTATTGTTTCTCCTCCAATCCTTTTTTCAATTTCCTTTTTGTTATAATTTCCTTTGTAATTGGGATTTTTGAAGAACTTCTTTTTCTTATAAAATTTCTTGAATCTCCTGGCTAGCTGGGCCATTTCTTCATCACTGTCTGAGCTGATTCTTCACTACTAGATCTTTTAACAGCAGCTTGAACTTTCTCTTTGTATGTATTTTTAGAGGCAATAGTCTTGAAAGCTACAGAATTCCTCTAAGGTTAATCCTCCTCCTCTATGTTGACTTTTAGTTATTCTTCATACATTATTAGATTTATAATGATTTCTTTGATAGGTAATTTGCTGATGTCACATTATTCTGTAATTGAGACAGAGGTTCCTCTCCATCTATCAAGTAAACATTAAATAATCCTCACGATTTTTTCTTTGGCCATGAAATATCTTCCGAGAGAAATCATTGTGTTAAAAATTTCTTTAATTTTGTGATAAATATCCAAAATAGATTCATCAAGATTCATTTTAAAGTTATCATACTTAGTAGTATAAGTATTAAGTCTCATTTTTTTCACATTATATGTCACCTCATGAGAAACAGAAAAAGTGTCTCAAATTCCATGGGCTAATTTACATGAAGAAATATGATTAAAATATTCATCTCATATATCAAAGTATAGATCATTAATTTCTTTACAATTATAATTATATACGGTCTTGGTAGGTTCATCCCAAGAATATATAGAAGTTTCAGAAATTTAATATTTATTGTCAATAATAGTCCAAATTTCAAATCCCATGCTTTCTAGATGTATTGTCATTTTGAGCTTCCACTAAGCATAATTGGTTCCATTAAAAAAGGTGGTCTATTAGTAGCATCTCCTTCAAAATTATTGTCCATAATATAACTTGTAAAAGGATTTCAAAGAGGTAACAAATTTAGAAATAAAAAAAAATTAAGATCTTTAAAAAAAACTACAATCACTGTTCAAAAATATTTGAAAAATCTTTGAAAATGGACAACTTTCTAAAACAAACCTCTGACACAAAGTGTTGGTCAGAGTAGATTACTCAATAGGGTGCTAAATTGAGTAACTATAAAAATTCTTTTTTAAAATAGTTTATTTGAATTTTTTTCCCAATTAAAAATACAATCAAAGTAAGTTTTTAGTGAATTTATTAATGTCATGAATGTTCAATTAACTTCTCATAAGATTGATTAGTTCTTAGCTATAATAATATGAATATCGGTATAACTTTTGAAACTAACTTAATGGTTCAAAAAAGATATAAACACTTGATAAAATAACTATCAAAGTTCAATTTAGTTTTAATAAATGGTGATAAAACAGAGTAAAACATAATAGTAAAACACAGTGGAAAAAAACAAGAGGTTTAGTCTCAAGTTGTGACTTAGTCCTCTCCACTTGGTGATCACCTAACACTAAGTATTTTATATTAATAAACTTGATCGAAAACCAAGATTAGGGTTATCAATAGTAAACAGGACTGTCCAGGTCACACTTGACCTCTACCACATTTATTCATGGTAAAAACAACAAATAGGTCACACTTGACCTCTTCCACTATTCTACATGGGATACGTGAGATAATAATGAGAATGAGTTTGAGGATATCATGTATCCCTCAGTTGTGAAAAGGAACCAGTGAGTGTAATAGACAGATACACACACTACTCAAAAATGTAAAAAAAAAGAACACAATAGAGGTAAAGATGTTGAGTAGAGTTTAGAAGTCTCTGTTTTCTATGTAGTGAAGCTATGGACTCATCTGATGTAGAGAAAAATGATGTTTGAGTCCTCTTCTAGAATTCGGCTTCAAAACAAAGTATCATAGACTCTATGGTTTGGTTTTTATATAAGTGTGCAGTGTTCATATCCTTGGTGGAAAGATGTTCAATGTAGTTCACCAGGTCTTTCTCATCTTGTTGATGTCCTCATATGTTCTTGCTTTTAGTTCTTGGGATTTTTGAATAAAGATCAAGTGCTGCCAGAGTTTTCAAGTTATTTTATTCCTTATACTTTTCAGTGTATTACTTGTCATATCTAAAAGGATTAATTGGGTAATTATTTTATACTTTGTGGTCTAGCAGGCATGAAGATCTCCCCATGTGTATATACCTCGTATTGTCTACTGATAGTCCTACAAAAAACAATAAATAATGACAGAAATATTAATTTGTCTAAATATGACCGTGAGAAATAAATTGTAATTAATAAATTAAAAATAATATTTATGACTATCATTGAGTCATAAGTATTAGTGACTCATTTTCATCGGTCTCTCAGCATAAATAACTCTTTGTATTAGTGAGTCCTTCATCAGTATCTATGACTCAGGGTGTCAGTGTCTCATTTCATCCGTGATAAAGATGAACTAATGGTGACTTATATCAATGGTGAGTCCTTCCATCGATAACATCATTAAATGTCAGGCCACTTGAACTAACGGTAGGCCGTTTGCTTTGGTAGCATGTGAAACGATGAGTCTTCTTTCTGTCTGTGTCACATACTACTGTGACCCTTTTGTAATGGTGTCATGTTCACATTGCAATAGTATCATGAGAAACTTTAAGTCTTCTTTCTTTCAGTGTCACATCCAATAGTGAGTCTTTTTTAATGGTGTTAGCTTCACATTCTTAGAAAATATGCCTGTATGATCTGTCTACCAAAAAGACTTATGTAAGATAGTGAGTCATCTGTTTTTTAGTATTGGCGAATTATATATAGACAATTTTAATTGTTTTTTCTATCTTACAATTCAACAAAGTTAGAAACTGATAATCCTCATAATTACACATAGAAAATCAATTAGAAGCTTATTTCGACATAAGCACACATAAATAGTTATATGAATGATATAATCTGATATTCAAGATATTGTTGTGTCATAATATAATATCTAACATGAAATAAGATATATGTGAATATATAACATGATTTTTGGTAATTAAAACCTTTAGTTAGAGATAATGGACAACAAAATCTATGGGATAAAAAATATTTTGAAAAAATTTTAAAGAAAATCATGAATTTTCTCCTCTAAAAATTCATGAAATTTTCATGTAATATTACCATTTTACTTTCCTTGGTACTTAAAATGATTGAGTTTTTTTTAAGAAAACACGATTTTATTTCTCTCTATGGTCAAAAATAAATTTTCTTTTATATACATGTTTTATAAAAATCTTTCCAATAATTTTTTCAAATTTATCCAAATGATTTTTATATTAACTTTTATCCATATTTTTATTTTTTACAAAATGGTTCAAAAGGAATATTCTTTTCATTTTCCAAATGAGGTACTTTTTAATATTTTTTTACAAAATTGTAGAAGAGTTTTTTTCTTTTAACTTAAAAGACATGTACAAAATTTCCTTCCATAATGAACACCTACTTCTTTGAGGATTATTCAATAGTTTCCATGGTTATATTAAAATAAATTTGTTCAAAATATTTTGGAATTTTTTAGATTTTAATGAAGTGATTTAAAAATATAATTTTAGTTTTCCTTAATAATATTTTAACAATATTTTAATGGTATTTCTATTCATCAAAGACAACAACATTAATTCCGCTAATGTTTTATTGGGGATATGATCCAAATATACCATCCTTATTATTAATTTGTTTGGTTTATGTTTATGTTGATAAGAATTTTATGAAACCCATTATTTTTCCATGGGTTATGCTATAATGAAATAGTGAAATGTTTATGAAAACCATTTCATTTCCATGTGTTATGATATGATGAAATATTTTTTAAACCCATTTCTTTTCATGAGATATGATATGATGAATGTATTATGATCTTGTGGAATACATATGTATTATTTTCATTATGTTATGGGTGGGACTAATATCTCCATCTAATGCATAGGGTCAAGATTGATATCTCATGAGATGAACATGTCTATAATGGGGAGTGGAACCGTTTTATTAAGGGTATTTTTCCACTTTTTATTATTGGGAGTGAACCTTAAATACTACAATTGTTTGGGGGAGTAAACCCATTCCACTAGGATAGTATTGTAAATGATCCTTGAATATTAAGGAAATGATTTTCCATGATTATGTATATACCAAAAACTATGTATTATGACCATGATATGCTATCATGGATCATGTTTTTTGATTCCTTTATGATTCAGTTCTTATGAACTTCCTTGATTTATGGCATTATTCGATACCATGATCTTTGGTATATAGGGTATGTTTTTTCTTAAATTTTAATCTCATGTTCTCATACACTTATTCTCATATTATTTTTAAGTGATCATTGGCATCACCCTTGTTTACCCGTATTAAGAATTAGAGATAAAACTTTATTATATTTACTTTAACCTAGTTAGGAATAAATTTATTATGTATATTTTTATAATAATTTTTATAGTTATGAAGTGGGAGATTATGTAGTTCATTTATAAACTAGTTTTTTATTTATCCAAATTTCCAAAGATACCATACTTATAAGATTTTTCCATGGATCATTATGTTATATAAAATATAATGTAATAGATTTGTATTAAGAGCCTAGGTTACTAAAATTATTCATTATTTATATGATTAAAATATTTTTCCTTGATTTATTTTCTATAATTTGAAGTCCCCACACATTTATTTTATCAATATTATTTCTCCTCAGTTATAATTTTGTGCGTTCTTCATAGTTGGGTGGATTCATGGACAATTAATAGTGGTAAGGCCATCAAAACAAACAAAAATATCTTTTCCTACCCCATTTCTATCCCTTATCACTATTTTTATTCACCACTTACCTTTTAATTGGTCTATGGTTCAATGAAGATGCCTAGAAATGATTATTGTGTGATAACTAGGGTAGTAGGAATATGTGTTGAAATTGTGTTCAGTGCCTGCCCAAAGCGACTTATAACAGGGGATGAATACCTCATATGTATATCTTATATATGTGTTGACCAAAAAATGTGAGTACCACATGGGGTGTGTGTGTGTGTGTGTGGGGGTCATATCCTCTCCCTATCACAAGGCATTTTCTGATAATGGGTGGGTGACCTAAGAGAAAAAAAATGAAAACCATGAGGCTTAATAGATAGATTGTATAGTATCTTATAGATCATAGGTGGGAATTCATACACCAAAAAGTGTAATTAGATCCGGTTACCAGTTTAGGTGATTTTGGCATGCGCTGAGGGGGAGATTATTAAAACCTTGTGTAGTGCTTAAATAAGGAGACTTGCGACGAGGGATGAAGGAGATCTCTCATGGAAAACATAGATGTGAACTGCCTATAATATGTGAGTACTAAATTGGTCCGATTAGGATCAAGTATTCACCTTATATTAATGCTGATATCCTCATCGATTCACCCCACACCCATACTCCCTAATCCAGTACTAATAATTTCTTCTTTAAATGCTGGGTTTGATACCAATTGAGAGGACCCAAGCTAAAAACAGCATTATTTTACCTAATTTACATAAGTTAAACATTAAATCTAAAAAATAACCACTTAATCCCAAGAACATAATGTTTAGTGTTTTTGAAAATCAACTAAGCAACTTATTTTTCAATACTTGGGGTCATTTCTTCATAATTTAACCACACTAGATTCCGTTATAGAACTCACATAAATTATACCCATATTTATAACCTAAGGAATGGAAATATAAGAAAGGGGTGAGATTAAATATTCAATAATGAAAAAATTATCAATGAATCAAAAAATATTAGAAACATTGATAAGGGATAAATATCTAATTAAAAGATAATGGGATCATTAGTGGTAATCATTAAACTTATTTGAGTCTTAAGGATTATGATATAGTCCACTAAAAGGTCATAAAGGAAGCATAAAAATTATAACTTGGATTATAAGAATACAAAAATAATCTTCAATCATGGTATCATAACACAATAAAGTTGAATATCATAAAAATATGGCACCAAAATAAGTATAGAGAAACATCACCTTTGTGAGGCACTCAATCACACACACACATGTGTACAAAATAAATCATGTCCATGAATAATTATATCATGAGATATAAATCCTCAACCAATGAATTTAAGGGTTATATAGGACTCCACCCATCATCATCCATAATCATGTGTTCCATATTAACTCAATAATTCATCATATCATAAAAAACCCATGAATATAAAATGGGTTTTGAAACATTTTTAAATTTATTCACATAAAATGAAATCAAGAATTAGATTACTTGATAACAAAAATTCAATCTCAAAAATGAGTATTTCATAAATTATTTTATGAGGTGATTCAAAAAACATAACTCTATAGAAGATATATCTCTTGGAGTTAAATAAAAAATTGAAATAGAAACATACAAGTGTTTTTTGAATACTTTTCTTCTCATTTTTGTAAATAGAAAAGGTTATGAATCACTTTCAAAGACATCATTATTGAGAAATTGAAATGATTAAATTTTCAAACAATTAAATGGAATTAAATCTTAGAAATGCATCCTTTAAAATATATAATGTATATTTAGATTAAATGTGGAGTTTAAGATAACATGTATGAATAGGAAAGGAATTTTTTTATCCACATTTTAAAAATACCATTATTGAATTCCTCAATGAAAAAAGAGTAATAAATATATTATTTTAAAAGAGTTAAAAAGAAATATAAATATCATTTAAAATATAACATATTTATATTTTAAAATAATAAGGGATAACCTTGTGGGTAAAAGTAAATACGGATATGGATAATAAAGAGCTCATTTATAAAGGATGAGAATTATTCTTAACATCCATAAATTTTATGTAGAAACAAATCCATCAAATAAGATGTATTTGATGTGAAATGTAATTTACCTAGAAAATTAATAGTAAAGATAATATAATATCATAATATGAGAGAATAAAATAATCTTTAAGAACTATAATCAAAGAGGAAAAATTATGACTCAAGAAAAGAATTTGAGTTAGTAAAATCTGTTACGACTTTATAACACATGAATAAAAAAACTTGAAAAATAATTTTTTTTGGAATTGTAAATATATTGTAATTAATTAAAATTGTGATAAAATTAATACATATTTTGTATATACCCCACATAAAATAAAATAAGTGGTGAATATTCCATGTCTCAATGAATGAACATTGATCCAAGAAAAATCCGTACCTTTTCTCTCAGATTCCACAAAGGCACTTTAACTTCATGCATATTATGAATAACCATATTAAAAAAATATTTAACAAATTTTTTCATATCAATTACCCTATATAAACTTTAATTATAATAATTTTTATATATTTATTATTTAGTTATAGTTTATTTTTATCATTGATGTTAGCTATTTGGATTGTTTCATGCATGATTTAAAATGTTTATATTGATCCATATTATTTAATACCAATTAAATAATTCATATATTATCAAAGGTGTTTTAATTTATGAATTATAATGTTTAAATATAATTCAATTAGTGTTTTAGTCACGATTTGTGAAGACGAAATATGTGGCGAGCATGTTTCATTAATTTTTAATCAACAAAAGATGGTATATTAACAATGAGTTAAATATAAATATAATATTTCCAAATAAAAAATATTATTCACTCATTAATATCAAATCTTAAAATTAATTACATTTTTATATTCATCCATTATCTAAATTTATAGTATCATTCATGTTGGTGGTCAAACCGACCCAAATAAGAACATGCTATAATTAATGGATAATTATGATTATTAAGTGATTTAATTATAATATCATTATTAAAGAAGTATAATTAACTTATATAAGTTTTATTATGGGTATAAATCATAATTTTTTAAGGTTTCTAATAATAAAATAATTCATATGAACCAATTTCTTAGAATAAAGAATTCAGTTTTCCTTTTTGTATGTTTGTTTTAGGCGGTTAAATTTTTAATGATTACTTATTGTTAATTGAATACCTAATTTTTATTTAAAAAATCATTATAAATTCATAATTTTTTTAATTCATTAAATACATTCTTATAATTATCTAATTAGGGTGAATAGGAACAAAAATTACATCATTTCATTGAGGCGGTAGTTTTCACATACACAGAGATGACATTTTCATTTTCCCTAGAACAAAAGAAGGTTAGAAAAGGTTTTATCATTTAATAATCTTAAAAATGTTATATATAAGATTTTTATTCATTAAATACCATTTTATAACCATCCATGTGAGATGTTTACGAAAAAGTAACTATGTCATTTTGTGGAAGTGGTAGTCCATACGTACGTACAAACGTCGTTCTCATTTTTCTATGGTAGGGGGAAGGTAGATAATTATTCATCCATAAATTTAATAATTTTTCAGTATAATAATAATATTTATGTTATAATTTTATGATTTTATAATATAATTTGATGCAGAAGAAGGAGACTAAAATAAATTGAAATGAAAAGGAGGGATTTTGGAATTTTTACCTTAGTCATTGGAACAACTCCTTTGAAAATTGGATTAAGGACTTTTGGGTTGTTCCATTGAGGATGAAAAAACCTATAGGATATTTCTATATGTGTGGATATGGACTTGGGTATAGTTTTTTATTCAAGGGGATTTTGGTGTGATGAGAAGTAAGGTGGTGAATGACTCATTTTATAAGTGATAGAAGTGAAATGTCTATAATAAAAGGTGCACAATTCAATGTAAATGTCTATGAAAGTGGAAAATAAGATATAGGGTATGCGTTAAGGTCAATAAATGCCTCAAACACTCATTTTGAGACATATTATAAGTATTTTACCCCTTAGTGTTAACCCTTTACCATTTTGACTTTGGCTGTGATAACTAATTTTTACCTTAGTAATTTATTTTTTATACATAAAATTAAAATAGAACTTTTTACAAAATTTTGGACTTATAATTAAAAATATGCAATCTAATATATTAAATAATCTTTATAAAATTGTAAAATCTTAATTCTAAAATATTAAATGTACAATGAATTAAAGTTGTTTTAAAGAAAAATAAAACTTATGTTCTAAAATTTAAACTTTATATTTTTAGATTAAAATTAATATTTTTAAATGTGTAATTTTAATTATGAAATAAATATTTTTTCAATAAAAAGGTTTTATAAATTTAAGTCATGATCATTTCCTAACGATGTCAGAAAAGGAACATTATTTGCAAAAATGATATTTTGTACCTAATAATCAATCATTTCATAAAACTCACAAATATGAATAATAAGATAATTTTTTTATGATGAATATAAAAATGAATTTAAATTTTTCAAATTAAAATTTTAAAATTTATAAATTTAAATTTTAAATGAAAATATAGAATACAGTAAAAACTGTTTTTATAGAAAAGGATATTATTAATTATTAACTATTCTTATTCTTATTTCCTATCAATTACTAATTAAATGAATGTTAATATATTTTATATATGTTTAAACATCACATTATAAAAATTATTTAAAAATACTAATTTAATTTTTTTAAATAAAAATCAAACAACATTGGTGAAGACAAATCTTTGAAAATTACCCTCAACTTTAATCTCGGTAAATTATTTTTATGACTAAAAACGAAATTAACCTTATTACATAATTTAAATATCTTGAATAAACGTATTTAAACCATTTTATCTAATTGAATTTATGAAATGTATAAAAAATAATTTTATTGTAAGTTCACATAACACATAATTATTTTTAGGAAAAAATGTTTTATATAAGCATGAAATGAATTTATTACTTTCCTAGTAATAATTATTGAATGAATTTTAAATTATTTTGTTATATATATTATAAATAGATTTTATTAGAATAATTATTTAACCATGAAATCATAACATACATTGGGCATAAAAAGGCAATTTTTTTAAAATATATTTTTGTGCTAAAATTATTTTATTAATTATTTAGCTACACTAATTGAATTTGATCAATGCATTAATAATAAAAATGAACTTTTACATCCTTTAATATTCAATATTTTAAATGTATGAAATACATGTAATATATAAATCACTTATTCAATTAATAATTATATGTTTATATTATCCTAACTTCTACTTACATAACCCCATAATATCTCAACGTAAGATCAAAGGATAAGATAATATTTGGGGGTTGTCATGGGTGGCGGTTCACTAGAATTGATCTTGTGAAGATTTATTTGATCTTTATCTTCTCTCAAATATTATTTCTATAAAACCATAACTATTGATGTTTGGATTGACTTGGTCTAAGGAAAACTATATTGTAGCTACGCCCCCTTACGAGCTTGAGAAAATGAGCTACACAAGGAATAATCCTATTAGATTATTCTATTTCTTTAATTTTTTCTATAATTATTTCATAATGTGGTTAATTATTTTCACACCCACAAATATAATTTCTATATTATAGTATTATAATTTAATAATTTATTTTAAAGTATCACAATTTTTTTAGTTTGGGGTTTTGTGTGACACATGATATTCAACATAATATTTATTTAAAGGAAAATTAATATTAAAATTTTGGGGCATTACACTCACCCTATCATGGTATATTTTTTGATAATGGGTTGGTTCCAAAGGGGAAAAATAAAACCATGTGGCTTGGAATCTAGTGCAGACAATATAATACAGAGAACTAGTGGGCGGGCGTACACTTCATGATACTGTTGAACCCACTTGGTGTTTTTTTTTATTTTTTGTCAATAATAATGAAGTCAATGAGAATTATTTAAATATATTTTGAGAATGAAATCTTAGAAGAATAATGTATTTCCCATTAAATTGTGTCAATATGTATTGAAGTTGAGAAGATTGGATATCACCTTAAATATTGATGTTAGAAGTTCTGTTATCTTTGATACATTCTAAATAACTATCAATAATATAGAATATGTATCAAAGGTAATACCATGAATGAATGAAAAAGGAGATTTGAAGTGAGTTGATACCAATGGATATATTATTGAAGACCCATTTATATATGGAAAAGTATTTGAGTTGATACTACCACTGCATGAAGATTATATTTTTGTTAAAGGTTATAAAAGATCATTAAAGTGTAAAGTTTCTACTTGAATGTTCATGTGCAGAATCTATCTCAAAATATTTGTGGATTATGAGAAGAAAATTAGTTATATGAAGTATGGTGATTGCTGTATACTATATATCTATAAAGAAGTTAAAGATTTAATGGTAAATAAAATATGGATTGTGTTTTTGATGAATATCAATACTTATTTATAATGAATGAATACTACTATTTGTATGTAAATAAACACGGATGAAGTTAGATAAAATGATTTGAAGTTAAAATAGGAGTTTATGAGCTTTGGAATCACTTTGATGAATATTGGAGTTGGTATAAAGTTATTTTAAAGTAATTTGAAGTGTTTTTAAATGAGTTAGAGTGGATAGTTTTTCCATGAGAAGATTTGAATTTGAGTTGAGAACCCTTGAGATAAGTTCTAGAGTATTTAATTTTTTAGAATTTTTTTAAGACCTCAATATATATAGGACACTTATGTTGAGTATTCAAAGTTTGGAAACTTAACTAGGTCCCATTAAGTAAGGGTCACTTTGTGCTGAGAAGACCTGCAATATGAAAATTGGTAAAGTCCACAATGTAAGAGCCACTATGGTGATGAGAAGACAAAGAATGGTAAATTGAAACAAAACTAATTCTGTACTGAGATATGTAATATCCCCAAATTCTAAAGACTTGGAAAAGTCATAGGGATCTCATTGTGATACGCAATTTCTTCCAAAATTTTGAAATATGTGAAAGGAATAAACCTAATAGAGTATACATAATGAAATATAGGAAAATACAGAAGTGTTTCTAGAACTTTAAAATTAAAAATATGTTAAAGATAAATGTGATATATATATATATTTATCACAATCAGAAATTTGATAAATTATAGAATTGTAATGGGATATGTATGGGTTCCTAGAGACATAGATTGAAAATTTATAAAATTTTGGAACTTCTCTATTATACATAATGATTGTCCATGTTGAGAATTTGGAAAAGTATGGAACTACCCTATGGTATTTAAATATTGATATAATTAGTAATTTGGTAAATTATTGAGCTTTAATGAGGTACGTAAGATTAAGTTTACTCGAGAATACATATAAGTCATCTTATTATACTTTTAAGAATTTTAAGTACTCTAAAGGTTTCAAATATAATGATGTTTATCTGATCATTAAAACATAAACATCACAATACTTTTATGAGTAAGTAATAATTCAAGAAACTTATTTTAGTGATGAAGAATGGATAAGATGAATTAACTATGTGATTTGAAGAAAAAAGATCATATCATGAAGTAGTTGAAGGATAAAATACAAGCTGAAGTTAGTTCTATTATATTGGATGCAATCACACCATGTGGAGGAGGCCATTCTATGGTGCAGGATAAAGTGAGTGTTATGGGAGATCTTCACACTACAATTGAATGTCATGAAACTTAGACACTGCATTGGAAGGAGAATAAATATTGTGTTACACTGTGACATAAGATTCCATTATATAACCATCTAAAGACATAAATAAGCCCACATCACGAGGAATAACTTCATATCGTGACAATACTTCCATAAGTTATCATGTAGACGTGAAATTAAAGGCATATGGTTATTATTTAAGTTTTAAAGAAATAAACCATGATAATTTGTGGTAATAATGAGGAATAAAAGTATAATAATCAAGGAATATAATGTATGGAGTTGTCTCATATGATTACATTGCTATAATTAAAGAGGTAATTGAAGGAGGATATTCTAGTGATAATTTTATGATATTTTCCATATTAAAATATGGAAAAACTATTCATATGATTCTGAAAAGATGAAAAAAAGAAGAATAAGAGAATAAAAATAGATAAGATATAGAATATAACTTGATACCACATTATTCTGTTGAATATATTAAGTATTTAATTGAGAAAATATATCAAGAGACACAATGCTGTGATTATATTGAAGATATTTCCTATTGAAGAGAATATTGGAAAGACTGATACTAAATTCCAAGAGAGTATTCTATTAATCAAAGACATTTAACTTGATGATAATATATAATAAAAATACCATAAATCTAGGAATAATAAGAATACACAAATAAAAAGGAGAATCATGAGTGAAGTTACGCCCTATGATATATTTATATCATAGAAGATAAAGAAGGAAAGAACCAAAACCACTGTCATATTAAAGATTCTATGTTTCTAACAAAAAAGTGTTCTAATTCTATTTATGATAATATAACCCCTGATCATTGGAGAATAAAAATAATAGAGAGATACTAGTCTTTATTCTATTTACTATTATTAAATATGAAGAAGAGGAAGTTATAAGATCACCCTATGATATCCTTATATTTTATATTCTGATTAATAAGACCATATTATGATATTTCTATATCATAAAGACCAAATATTTTGATTACATTATATCATAAGGTTTTAGGAATCCCTTGAGATTGCTTCATCTTGAGGAAAGAGATCAGAAATAGACTATTCAGGAGATACACAAGCCTTAAATACTGATCACACTTTATAAAATATCCAATTTAATATAAAATTTTATAGAGGAAATACTAGTTGGTTCTAGAATCCAAATAAAAATAAATCAATGCTTTTATTGTATTTGGTTTCTTCCAAGAGTATAATTTCAAGGATATACCCTTTCTTGATCTTATTTTTGATAATAATGGAGGAGTTGTGTGTGTTTGTGGGACAAAAACCACCATGCATTGGTGATATGGTCAAAAACATTATAGGTGAACCCCATTATCAAATCATGAAGTTCCTTTTTGTTTTTATTTCCACATTATATACTTGCGTACAAACTGAAGATAATTTGATATAAAGATAGAGTGGAATCCTTTATTTCAATTGTGGTAAAATACTTACTTCATACAGTAAAGTACATAACTCTTCCATGTTACAGTTTTTAGGGCTTTACCAAATTTTCAAAAATTAGATTAGCCTTTACTTATATAGAAACTTATGAATTCATAAACTATAATTCATATGGGTTCTCATAGTTTTAAAAACTCTCAAATTACATATAACTTCCTTTGAATAAATATGGGTAAAAATAGTATTATAATTTTTATAAGTTTTTTGAACTTCCATTTAATACATAGTGGTGATTTACTTAATCAAATTTCAATCTTCACTTGACACAATATACATAATGGTCATTTCCTTTTTGAAATTTCAACTCTATAAAATCTACGATATAAGTAATTCTAGTTTCCTCCATCAATTTTTTAGATTGAACATCTTCAACTATAATACGCATGGTTTAATTTCCTTTTTCAAATATTTATCTATCCCAAATCCACTATATATGTAGAAGTCTTTTACTAAGTGAAATTTACAAAATTCAATGGCTTCATTATATATAAAAGTAAAAGGATCCTCCCATACCTTTTAAAATAATTAATACTTTTACAAATGTAATTTTAAGATATACAACATACTGAAATCCCAAATATCTAAAGTCCTAATATATAATGGTTATTTACTTAACAAAATTTCTAATCTTCTATATTATTCACATAGGTTGTCTACTTAGTGAACAATTTAAAGTCTTCCAATAGGGTAATTATACGTAAGATTCCTTTACATAGGATGATTCTTCCAGCATTCCTCTTGAATATGAAAACCTTACAATATAAATTTAGGACTAAAAATTCAATTGAGAAACTTAAATAAATAAATAAATTATATGAAATACACTTCAAAATAAAAAATTAGTAATATAAACTAGAGTAGTTTTAGCATAAAAAAAATAATTGACAGTATGTTAAATTATAAATTCTTCACACCAATATAATCCAACAATATCACCCATTTTTATGTTCAAAACCCCATTATTTTTTTAAAAAATTATAGATTAATCAAATATGAATAAGAATACAACTATAAAAACTAAAAAATCTGTACAAATTTTTTTTGTGCTCCCAATATTCTCACTTTTTTGTGATATAAAAAAAGGCTATATAATAAGGTATGACACAACTCTATTTCATACTAATATGAAATAAAATATTATAATATAATGCTGAAAAAAGATATTTTTTGTAGGAACTTTTATTTATCAAGAACAGCTGAAATTCACTAAAGAATAAATTATATAAAGAAAAATTAAAGATATAGGAAATCAGAAAAATAGATCAGTGAATAAACATACCGATAATAAGTCAAAATCATTTAAAGTAACACAAACACAACTCACTAGTAATAAAATAAAAATGATTAGTAGTAAGAGTATTAGTAAAAATATTTTCTAAACGATGTTTAGTGTTGAAAACTTCAAGAGAAATATCACCATTTTTGGGAATGATATCTCAATAAATGATGTGTAATGTCAATTTTCTTGGTCATTGAATAACTTATAGGTTTTTTCAAATTATTATAGAACCAGGTTTATCACATTTTATTTTCACATGTTCATAATCAAAACTATAATCCTTTAAGGCATGTTTCACCCACAATACTTATGCACAAAAACTACCAGCTAAAATATATTCAAGTTCAGTAGTAGAAATTGAATCAATGTTGTTTCTTTCTCAACTAGGAAACTAATTATTTTATTAAAAAGTAGTGGGTTCTTGGGGAACTCTTCCTATATAGTCGATAAACTTCAAAGGAAATATCATAATACAAAATTAAATCAAATCCATAGGCTTTTGATAATAATAAAGAAAGAGACTCAAAACCATATATCTTAAAATTATTTTGTAGTTTTCAGATAATATTAAATAGGATTTTCATGGAATCTTTCATAGAGACATAAAACAAACATGATGTTTTTTATAATATAATTTAGGTATAAAAATTTATCAATTATTCCTCTATATAACTTGTTGTCCACCTGTTTTTTAGATTCATCCATATCGAGTTACATATTATAACTCATAGGAGTTGTATATGCTTTTCGATATTCAAGTAAAAACCTTCTACATAAGTTATGTATATAATTAATTTGATTTAAAACATTACCAATGAATTTTTTAAATATTTTAAAACTAATAAACAAATTCAACTCACCCATTATGTTCATTTTAAACTTCTATTTCATGAATTTTGAAAATTGATTACTGAATTTCTGATCAGCTGAAAGGAAAATCACATAATCAACATATATTTGAACAAGAAAATTATGTATAGATTATTTTTTCTTAAATTGTATAGTATATTCTAATACCGTAGGAAAAAAATTCAATAAAATAAAATAAATAAGTCTTTCATACCAAGATCTAGATTTATGTTTAATACCATATAAATATTTGGTAAGTTTTAAAATATAATTTGGAAAAAGGGGATATCCAAATTAAGAAGTTTTTGCAACATAAACTTCCTCCAAAATAAAACCATTTATAAAACATTATTTAACATCTATGAGAAACTATTTAGATTTATAAAAGATGTATAGACTAAGAGAATTCTAATGGATTATAGTCCATCTATAGGAATAAAAGTTTTTCTATAATCTATAATTTCCTATTAATTGTAACCCTTAACTACTAAACAATAATTATTTCTAATAATCACTCCTTGATAATCTTTATTATTTATATAAACCCATTTAGTACCTATAATAGGACCATTATAGGGTCTATCAACTAATTACAAATAATTATTCCACTTAATTTTTTTTAACTCTTGTTGCATTGATAAAACCCAACTTTCATCACTAAAATATTATTATATGGTTTTTTCATGGGTTGTTCCGAGGATGAGGTTTGGAAGGTTTAAAATGTAAAAACATCTGAGGTAGAATGAGGAGGGTTAAGCTCTAAAGTGAAGTAGATGCATGAAAACGGGTTTTCTCAAGAATGGTGGGCTCCTCAATCAGCTAAAAAATCAATCACCTCCAAACACCTCTTATTTTGGAAAGTTCACACTTATAATTTCAGACTCAATAATTGTAGTCCCTATTTTCCCCATTTGAATCATTGTTTCAACTTGAATTCAGATCAAGATTTCTCTTCATAATCATGTTTTGGAGGAAAAGAGAGGAATCTTTTGATATTCAAATATTAGTGAACAACCGGCCCATATATGTAATGATATTTTAGTCCACCCATCCATCATCCGATAATGACATTTCTTCCCCCCAAGCAACAATAAATATGGCAACACTTTCAATTCAGCTCAAAAATATTCTTGAGGAAAGCAACATGCAACCCTTCTTCTCCCCCCCACACCCGAGTTCAACAATAATCATGCATTTAAATTCTAGAGCAGGTTGGAAAGGGATAAATGGCTTGTAATGTTACTGCCTAACAGGGTATTTTATGGCTACTGTGGGATTAATGAAGGTCAAATTTAAAGGTAGTCCAAAATAAGAGTTTAATTCAAAAGGGGCTTTCAAAGTGATGCCTCAATCATACTTAACACATTCCATGAACACTAACAGCTTTGAAGAAGAGAAAATAACAAGTTCTATATAACAAAACATGTCTCAAGACTCTCAAGAAAAAGAGAAATACAAGAAGATGTCAAACAGGTTTAGAAACCTCTCGGGTTGGGCAAGATTTTTAATTTGGATAGCACTAGTACACATGAGTTTCACAGTCAATCAAACTTAATCAAATGAAAAGATCATAAATCAGAAACAAAATCCATTTATCAATCATTTAAAACCTCAAATACACAAATAAATAAATGTGCCAAAAATAGCAATATGGTTTGAATTTTCCAAAGTATTCAATTCAACTCAAGATTCTTAAAAACACACCCAAAAAAATGAAAAAGGAAAAGAAGAAAATTTCAAAAAAAATGAAAAAAATGAAAGCACAAACAAAAGAAATGACAAAACATAAGGAAAATAAATAAAAATAAAGACAAAAGGTATAAAAAAGGGATAATTCTTGGTTTGAACCCCCAAGCAGGTGCTAAGTTTTTACTACCCCTAGTCTGGGAGTTGTAGTGGATTATCCCCAATCAGAAGGTGGATGTGGTTTCTTAGAGATAAACCACCACACGTGACTTTTCCCTGTGTCCCTTAGTAAAAACTGATATTGGATAACCGAAAAGAAAATAAGAATGTTCTCAACCCCCAAGAAATAAGATAGATATAATTTGATTTTAGGAGTGGGAGGGAAAAGAAAATTGGGGTGCTCCCTGTGAACTTCTGTGGTTTCCTCCTCCAAATAGTACAAAAAGTTGTTATAGAGGAGGTAGTCGCACCACCACCAGCTTCTCTGAATATTCTTCATAGATCTCCACCACTTGGGTGGTCTTATCATTAAAATCCAAGGCCTGTTCCATTTGTGCTTTATCAGAAATTTTCGGAAAAGAGAAGTCAGAAAACAATTCAATTTGAATAAGATTAAAATATGACAAACCAATTAAGAAATATTCACTTTCAATTATGTCAGCTAGGAAGTTGATCTATTTAGGCAAGACCATTGGAAATTCCATCTCAGTAGGTGCATATTCTTCATTGCCTTACAAAGAAATATCGAGGTCAAAATGTGTTTATTTTTCAATATCAAAGCTGGGAAGATCAGGTTTCACGTTATCTTCAACAAAGTGGTTCCATGATTCTTCCAAAAATTGTTCATCTCCCATAAGTGAATCAGCAGGAATGTGTACATCTGGGAGATCTTTGAGAAATATTTGAGTATGATATGATATGATTAACTCTTTTAGTAGCTCCTTCTAACCACTCTTAGGTTCTTTGACATAAAAAATGATTAGTGAAATCTCTTCCACCACACATTCAGCTTTAGGTTCCGGTTCTGGTTTCTCTTGAAAAGCATGTACATATTCAGAAATAAACTCTATTTGAATATCCAAGTTTTCCACTACATTACTAATCATTTTATAATTATCATCACGATCATTTAAAATGTTTTCTGGCACCTGATATTCATCAGTCCATGCATAAACATTTGAGTTAAAATTCATCGTGAACAATGATATTTTTTTAGTTTTTGAAATTTATGATTTTTTTGTATTTTTTTAAATGAAACGAAGAAAAATAATTTAAATAGTGTGAATAAAAATAGTGATTAAAGACCACTTAGCTCCCCGGCAATGACGCCAATTTGATTAAGTGTTGTCATGAACGCTTTTAAAATTTTTTATACTAAGTGCAGCACAGTGGCTGACCTAGGTCGATCTCTTGGGGAGCCTTTTGCGGTAAATACATCACTACTTCTAATTAAATATGTATATATAAACTAAAATGACCAAAAAAGATATTTGAGAATTTAAAATTCTAAACTAAAAGTAAATATGTAGATGCAATGCAACAGAATGAATGCAGAAAAAATGATGTTAAGACAGAAAGGAGACATTCCCGAGAGTATCACCCTGAGTGAACCTTCATCATCTCATTATTAGTTTCGAATTTAATTAATGAATATGCTCCATCGTTTGCATGGAAATCCTCCTCTACTTATGTTTGTGAACATATGGTACTCTCAAAGATCACTGAGAGACCACACATCCACCTACACGATCGAGGGAAAATATTACAGAAGTGAAAGTTAAACCTTGGGTGGAAAGTGGAGACACAAAGACGCCTTACCCACTAAGATCCCCCTCGGTCTACATCTAAGAAAATAAGAAACATTAAGGAATGAATGTTCAATGTATTGGGTTCATCACTATATTACTCCCTTGGGAACTTCCTCGGGTTAGCTACTCATGATCACGAGCATAAGAGTTCACAGTGGAAAGAAAACTGAGAAGAAAACAAGAGAGAAAGAAAAAGGGAGAAAGAAGAACACTTGAATTAAAACATGTAATGAAATTAAAGAATTAAAAGAAAATAAAATACAATAATAAACTATTGAAAATATCCAACAAAGTCTATTCATAATTTTCTAACCCTTTGAAATTAAAAGGAAACACTCTTTTATAGGGAGAGGGGATGACATTTTGGATCCAAAGTCAGTCCACCGGATGTATGCGCGCAGAGGACCTCATTAATGATATAGTATGGGAATTTATCCTTCTTGAAAGTTGTTCCATTACTTATCCTAGGTCGACCCACGAAATTTATGTTTTATTGGAAATGTTGTGAGAGAGATATGGTCACTTCACTCATGACATTTAATCTGGCCTGACTGACTGTTCGTATTCCAATAAACCGAGTTACAACGCATTAATGGACCTGAACATGAAAGATAAAGTCACAGATATCTTAATTAATGTTCTTTATCCAGATGTCTTCCAACTCTATGTAAACTTTAAGCTCCCATGGGTCGTCCATTAATGATATATGGGCCCAGAAATAAAATTATGTAGTTCTGTGCACAGTTTTTGAGGCCTGACTTGTGAGATGGATTTGAGCTTCCAAATTATTTATTTAGCTTTGGGTCCAGCAGGATAACATGAATCTAATCTAACATAGAAACCTATAAAAGAAGAATTTTTCAATTTTAATATGTTTAGAAAACGTTATGGCCGAAACATTAAAATAAATGAAAACTGTTTAAATCCAAAATAAGCCATTTTTCCAATTAAGCTCAAAGATACTCCTAAAACTATAAAATGTGACAATTAACCTTAAAATAACACATTGGTGGGATTATCAACATTGAAATTAAGAATAAAATTATTTAAAATATTTGTTCTATCAATTAGTTACTCAAGATCATGAGTAAAAGAGACCATAGTGAAGAGTAAGTGGTGAGGAAATAAAAAAGATAAAACAAAAAAGATAATGATTTGAAGAAAACTAAAATAATATATATTTAAAATATAATAGATTATGTATAGTACCCTTCCTCCAAACCTATATTCTAAAATTTCAAACTAAAATTTCAAACTCCTTGAAATAAATAAGAAATACATTTCTATAAGAAAAAGGGTGGCTGAATTTACATCTAATTTAGACCTAAACAATTTAGCACACTTTTGGGGTAGTAAATAAATGAATCGGAAATTTTTTAATTATTTATATTTGTTCATATATATCTCCTATATCGACACAAAAACTTTTAACTTCATTATCCATGTTTAGAAAATGTTATAAAATATTTACTTCATAAAATAATTTTATACTGACTAAATATTATAATTCCAATGCACTGAGGTATCATGAAATTATGGCCATGATATAAGTAGAATCATTCATTTACAAAGTTATGAAAAATTTTCCTCAACATTTTTTCTATATCCATGTGAAATTTATACTCAATTGGACTAAAAAATATTGGGATATGATTCGACCTTTAAAAGTATCCAAATTTGGGCATTGATTTTGAGGCCCAAATTGTGAGATGCTTTTGGGTCTCCAAAGCATAGATTCAAAATTTGGTCCCATTAGATGAAATATATCCCATAATGAGTCTAATACTAAAAAAATACACAATTTTTTATTGTATAAAATCTTATTTTAAAAATAAGAAATGTATTTAAAATAGCTAGAATTTGTGAATTATGCAATTTTCAAAATTAAAATCAATTTAATCCAAAAGAATAAAAAATGTGTAAATTTACCTTAAAATAAAACATTTTTGGGATTAAAAAATTAAAATTAAAAGTAAAATTATTGGAAATATTTTCTCTATCCATTATCCCACACTTAGACATTTCACTTTAGGGAAACCATCTATATTAAGTTTGAAACAAACTTCTCAAGTCATAAATGATAAAACTACCTAATTATCACATCAAAAGAAAATATAATTCCTCACACATAGATATAAATTTCCTAATTTAAAAAATAATCATAAAATTTTATTAAATTTAATTCTAATAACCATGTACATGTTGTACCCTCCTCCTTAGAAATGTATTTCTCTCTCTCTATCAGGATTTTTGTTATGCAGAGATTTTCTCATTCTCAAGAACATGTGCGATCTATATAAGCATGATATAATTATAGTATATCCACTTAATAAAGTATGAAACATTTCAATATTGAGGTATTTTAAATGGGATATTATTAGGATAATGGTTGGTAGGTTTTAAATGTAAAAACCTCCACAGAAAAATGAGAAATTTCAATTTCTAAAGTGAAGTAAATTCATGAAAATAGTTTTTATCAAGAATATTGTGATCCTTACTCATATATAAAATTAATAAACTCTAAAAAACTAATTTTTACTAAATAAATTTAAATTTTATTATATTTTTAAAAATAATATATTTCTACCCTCTTTGTCTCATTTTGCAGCTTTGTTTCCTTTATTTGATTAGGAATTTCAACTCAAATTTGTGTTTTTAAGGAGAAGAGAGGAAATTGATCTTCAAAATGTGATGTGGACACCCAAACCATATTTTTAATTATATTTTGGTATAACCTCTATCTTCTAACGTGAATTTTTTACCCTATAAAAAGTAAACAAAAGATGCATCAACTTTTCACTTCATCTAAAACAGATTCTTTAGAAAGCACAACCCAACCAAAATCCCCCCCCTCACACATGAATTAAATAATAATCATGAATATAATTTCCAAATAATGTTTTAAAGGGTTAAATTTATTATAATGTGGCTACATAACAAGGAAGTTCATGGATACTATGGGTTTAATATAGGTTAGATGTAAAGGTTGGCCAAAAATAAAAGTTGAATGTAAAAAGGGATTTCAAAATGTCACCACAATCATACTTGAAATATTCAATGAACTATTATAGTTTTTATAAAGAGAAAAATAAAAAGTTATGTACCACACGACATGACTCAATTATATCAAGAAAAATAGAAATGTAAAATTTCTATAAAAATGTTTAGAAATCGCTTATGTTGGGCATGATTTTCTATTTGGTCAGTATTAGTGAACATGAGTTTCACAGTCAATTAAATTTAATAAAATGAAAAAAATAAGAAACAAAATCCATTAAATAATCATTTTAATACTTCAATAATTAAATAAATTAGTGTGACAAAAATTCTATGTTCGTTTAAATTTCCTAAATTATTTGACTCAGCTAAAGAATCCAAAAAAACACCAAAAATAAATAAATAAAAACCAAACAAAAAACATGAAAAATTCAAAAAGAAAAAAGAAAAAAATTAAACACACACAAAATTATAAATAAAATTGTCACCCTCACACTTTTTATTTAACTACCATTCAGCTGATCTCATCAAAATAACAAGATATGGGCAGAAAAATCCAAGAGAAGGAAAGACACAACCTGAGATTATTTTTTAGTGGAAGCCAAGTTTAGATCCAAGATACCCCAAAATTATAATTAGAAATAAATAAAAAATAAATATTAATGTAAATAAAAATAAATAAAAAATAATGTGATAAGGAAATAAAAGGGATAAAGCTTGGTTTATACTCCCAAGCAAGTGCTAGGTTCTTACTGCCTTTAGTTAGATAGTTCTAGTGGGTTATTCTAAATTTGAAGGTGGGTGTGGTTTCTTATTCATGACCACCAAAACTTATTCTTTAAAATTATCTTATATTCTCACTAAAAATATAGTATCATAGGTAAAAATTACAATACATCCATCCCCTTAATAATATAACACGTCCTAAATAGAAAGGGAATGAAAAATAATGGGTCCTCCTCCTTTACTCTGGACACCACTGATTTGTCCTCTTCAACATTTACTTCATATAGGGAATGTTCATGTGAAGCCTCTACATAAAAAAATTTAAAAAATTAAAATTCAGTGAGAATTTCATTTTTAAGATAATTAAATAAAAAATAACGAGTATATAAATATCCCCCTTCATGTAAAGTGGTATGGTAGTTAGTTTATTCTTGAAAATCCACTAATAATTATTTATTTTATCCCTTTAAAAATTGGTCAACCAAAATTGGGAGCCTCATTTTCTACTCATCAGGTGCACCATAATATTATTCTTTTTTCCTTTATGGAAATACAAGTTTTTTCTAAAAATAAGAAATTCAAATAGGAGGAGCTATTCCTTTAATTGTTTTTAATAAAATTAAAATAAATTTTTTTCAAGAAATTTTTTTCACCATGAGTGGGTTTAGCTACCAGTTCTTTTTTAGTGAAAATCACCCCATGGAGATGGTTTTTAGTGGATCAAATTAGGTAGTTAGGATCCTCAATTTGTACATAAAATTATATAACTTGAGTGGCTTCTTCTTCCCAGGCCATGGAAAGATTAATTTTTTCCAATTCTTCTTTTTTAAAATTGGAAGATCATATAATGGTTACCTTTAAAAAATCAATTCCAAGATTATTCTAAAAAATGATGATCTACCAAAAGTTCATCAACATGAATTTGTTCTTCAATAATCTCCTCCGAACATGGGTGAGCATGATATGATAATATAAATTATTTGTGTAGATAATTTTTGTCCTCCTTAGGTTCTTGGAAATAAAAATTAGGTGGGGAAATGTCTTCCACCATTTGTTTAAGTTTTAGTTTAGGTTCAGGTTTCTCCAATCTATGCTCATGAGATGCACATAAAAACTTATATATTTGTATCTTAATGTTTCTATAAAACTCTCTAATTTCTTTCAGTTGAGTTATTATTTAAATTTATTATTCTTGTTATTTTTGTTTCACATGAGAGTAGTCATTCCACACACAATAATTCAAATTAGAATACATCTTGGAAAGATATATATATTTATATTTTTATATGCAAAAAAATATTTAATTTTTTTTTAAATATAATGTGAAAGACCAATTATCTTCCCACCAATGGTGTTATGTTTTTATAAAAACCTTTTATGGGCTATAGAAAAGGAATCTATTTATATTTTCTAGTTCAACACAGTGGATCACCCGAGTCATCTCTTGTAAGGATCTTTGCAATCAATCACCCACTACATCTAATAAATTATTATATTTTTGGTGTTTTATATATTTTACAAAATAGATGTAAAAGATATGGGTGTTTTATAATTACAATTCAAATAGGAAAATAAACCTGTAATGTAATGTATAATGATATAATAAAGTTATAAATAAATGAGATACGCATGAGATAATCACCCAAAGTGAACCTTCATTGTCAAATTAATAGTCTCATATTCAATTAATGTTCACATTCTATAATATTAATGAACAAAATATTTTCCCATGTTGTGAATATGAAATTAAATCAACTATCATCGAGTATATTTCACATCCACCTCCTTGATCGGGGGAGAATAGTACTGAAGGAAAAGAAAAACCTTGAGTGGAAAGTAGAGATAGAAATATACGTTACACAGTAATTTCCCCCATAGGTATGACTATATTAAAATAAGAAAAATTAATAATTAATAAAAAATACTTATTTTAAATACTGGATTTCTCCACCAGTAAATTACCCAGGTTTGTTACTCATGATCATGAGTAAATGAGAACACAATGAAGGGTAAATGGGGAGGAAACAAAAAAGAGAAGAAAAAGAGAGAATGATAGGAATAAAAATAAAATAATATATATTGAAAATATAGTGTATTATTAAATCATCATTCCAACAAAACCACTTTATAAAATTTTTAAATCTAATAGCCAACTCTTTGAAATGGAGAGGAAGTACATTTTTACAGGAAAAAGGGTGGCCAAATTTTCCTTCAATTTTAACCATCAAAATTTGGTGAAATTTTGGGGTATTAAAAGAATTAATTGGAATAATTAATTTATTAAAAAAATTTATCCTATCCATCCTATATCAAACAATAAATTGAGCTTCATTGTGATCAATTTACTGTAGAAAATAATTATGTCTTGACTGACTATTTTAATTTCAATGAAACAAGTTTATAATCCATTATAACCTGGATATCGGTAGAATCAAACATGAAATATTTTTTATTAGAAGAATTTATATACCTATTTTAGATATCCATTTGATTTTTTAGATAATTGGACAATCCAAGATTGAGATATAAGCATACATTTGAAAGTTTCCAGATCCGAGCACTGATTTTTAGGGTTAAATTGTGTGTTTCTTTTGGGTCTACAATGTTTAGATTCAGTATTTGGTATTAATGGTTAAAATATATACCATCAATAATTTAATAAAAAATATAATTTTTTCAAATTTTTTAGTGTAAAAAATGTTCTAATAAAAATAAAAAATAAATTAAAATAATTAAACTTTGATAATTAGTCCATTTTCACAAATAATCTCAATTCAATTCAAAAAATAAAAATATGAAAATTTACCTTAAAATAAAATGTTTTTGGTATTAAATAATATAAATTCAAAGTAAAATTATTAAAAATATTATCTGTATTGGTACCTATACACTTTTAGGCCCAAAAATCTTAGCAACTGAAGATTTAGGTAACCAAATCTATTTCCTTAAAGTAAAAATTATAGTCTTAACTTTAGAAAAATATTTATAAATATAAGAATTATTAGAACAAAATATTTGAGTAATTATAAAGTAGTAATTTTTAGAATAATGTCTATCATTACCACAATTTAGATAATTAGCAATATACATGTTCATACTATTTGAAGCAGACATAAAATAATTCCTATATAACTTTATCTTTTCACCATTTCTTCCAAATAAAAGTATGGTTTTGATTAATTTATTATTATAATTAACTTTATTAATCCAATCTACCTATTAAATAAACTTATATGAAATTTTAATGAATCAAATTTTTTCAAAAACTCATTAATTATACCATCATGTATGGAATAAGTAGATTCAAACTTATCAAATTTAGATTTTAATTCTAAAATATCTTTAGAAAAAGAATATTTTTAAATAAAAATAGAATCATAATATTTATATATATACTTATGAATTTTATTTAACGTAACATATTTATCACTAGGTAAAGAATAATACTCATTAATCTCATTAAAAGAATAATTTTTAAATTCAGAAGTAAGAGATACGAATGATTTTACCTCTTCAATTTGAGCCATAAAACAAATATTTTATTTTTGATTCAAATGCCTAGATTCAGAGTTAGAATATGATTCATCTCTTGAATCCTAAAATTCACTCCCAGAGGCTTTCATATCTCTTTTAATTTTATTCTTGAAGTTTTTTTCTATAAAACTACTTTTCAAAACTCTTATTTTCTTTGGGTTAAAGAAAGTGAGGCTTGATATTCCCATGTTTCTTATATT
The DNA here is from genome assembly GCA_963277665.1 of Viscum album. NCBI lineage: Eukaryota > Viridiplantae > Streptophyta > Magnoliopsida > Santalales > Viscaceae > Viscum > Viscum album. The sequence continues at coordinate 241,541,808 of OY728140.1, read as the reverse complement.
CATAGTATCCCACTTCCTTTGGATTTACACTATTCTTCCTAAATTTATTTTTGAAACCTTCTCTCCTCTTATAAATATTTTTGAATCGTCTTACTAGTTGAGTAAATTCATCTCCTAAATTTGAGAAACTTGATTATCCTCTACTAGTCAAGTCATAAAATATTTCTTTGACCATTTTCTCATTATTTAAAGTAGAAAACTTATAAGAAACAAATTAATTTTTGACTAACTTATGATTATCAGCTTCATATTTCTTATCAAGTTCATACATCATGAGTTTTTCATTTAATTTATTCATTTTTATTTTTTTAGTAGTTGTAGAATTTCTAATAGTGGTAGTGATTCTACTCCATCAAGTAGGTAGAAATATAAGAAATTTCAAATATTGATTTGGTTATAGTACAACTATTCCCAAAGAAGCAACATTATTCACTATTTTAGTGTGTATTATATTCATTAGAGAAATAATTTCTCCATCAAATATCCTGAGAGTATAAAACATTAGTTTTATAATATTTTATCTTAATTGTCTAACATTATTAGTTACTTTATATGCAATAAAACTATTTTCCTATATGTCATTAATAACAACACATTGGGAAACTCTATTGAATTCATTAGGTCCTAAATCAAAAATTATAGTATTCATAACTTATGAATTTATATCATACTCAGATACTTGATAGACACTCCATAAATTAGGTTCATCACTATGAATATTTTAGCGTTGAATCAAATTCATATAAAATTTTAAGATAATATTCTTTAAATAAATAATTATTCTAGATTTCTAAAAACCATAATTCTCACTATTTAAATAAGGATATATAATCATAAACATAAATTCTCTTTTATCATTCATTATAATCAATACTTGTCTATTTGGATCTTCTTTATCTAATTTTTAGGCCCAACATGATATATTTTATTTAAAGATATGGTTTAGATAAAAGTGAAACCAATATTAATGATTAAACTAACTAGTGTATAAATATTAAGAGACCAACTATTATACCATTTTTTTGTCCCAACAAGGATTCATACAAACACTCAACAGGGGGTAAATTGAGTCCTTAAAAAAATACTTTATTGAATTCAAACTCCCTATTTAATTTATTTAGATTCCATCCTTCTCTTTTAAGAAGATCAGAATTGGAAATAAACTAAAGAGTAGGTAAAAAATATCTTCATAGTTTTTTGGGGTATAAGAACCTCCCATAGTACACTCCACCAACACTTAATGTAGGTTTGATGATTTTTATTCAAATCATTTTCTTAAGGATCTCACAACTAAGTATAAGAAACTGAAACTTGGTACACGTTTCTAAGAAATTTTACTGGGATTTTCTTTACAATAATTATCCTCTGTTTGAATCCAACACTTTTACAATAATCATGCACTTAACATAATAAAAATAAATAAATATAAATGAAAACTACTTCAGTGCATAGTTTTATACTCCAAAAATTGATAGTTGATTAAATTTATTCCATAAAATATGTAAACCTTTGAAGAGAATATTTGGAACTAAACAAACGTTAGTATCATACTTCTTCCCAAATTCACAATAGTGAAAATATTTTTATATTCATTCTTATTAAATTGAGATATATAATGAAAACTTGTACAATATAATGAGAGAGATCATAGAATGAAAAAGTTTGTGTAATCAATCAATTGAGTATATATATTCAATTTTATATCATTATTTATGTTGTAGTCCTTTCACCAATATGTGTAGAAGAATATATATAAATATAGAAATCATAAAGTCAAGGTAATCCATAATTTCCTTCTCAAAAATAACATGTAGTTTTTATATAATATATTACTTTTAATAAAAAACTAGATAAGAGTTTTGTAATCCTTATTAAAAAATATTCACATCCATTAGACATTCTATAATAATCTCTATATTTTCATCATTGAGAATTTAAATCTACATGAAAATATCTTCCTCATCTTCCAGTGAAAATTTTCCATTTTTTAATTTGGAATGAAAACATTCATTTAAATCCTCTAATTAAATTGAACTTTAATCAATGTAAAATACTTCAAATATTAAAAAATGCTTTTAAAACTTAAACATTTGAATCTAATTAAGAATAATTCCCATATTATTAGTCATAGTGTATGAATGATATTCATATTGTAAACAATGATAAAAAATTCTCCCAATGACTTCATTCTTAAAATAATATATTCTAAATCCATAACTTTAGAATCATTAACTTCCAAAACAATTAACTTCTAAAATACTTAACTTATAAAATCATTAATATCAGAAATACATAAGTGTAATATATTTTTCTTCTCAAATTAACTTTTATAGATTCTTCAGTTTTATTTCGCTTGGTCATCACGACATAATATTGTTCTTTATAGTGTAACTCTTCTTTTCTTCACTTCCAGGTGTGCATGATTATAGAGTGCTAATCCTCCTAACAGAATGAGAATCTTCAAATTAATTGAAACATTTAAATACATATTAATATCATAAAAATGTCATACCCTTCATCACAGTCATAAAAAACTCTTTACGTTAAACAGTAAAGGAAATGAGTACTCTATATTACAGTGTTTAAGACTTTACCAAATTTCTAAAATTATACCAACCTTTACTTATAGGGTAAATTATAAACTCCTTAACTATTATGTGCATGTGTTAAAATAGTTTTCTAAACTCTCAAAGTATTTAAAACTTTTATGTAATATATAAACACTATTTCCTTTAAAAAAATTCAATCATCACTTATTATAGTATTGTAATGATCATTTCCTTAGAAAAATATCAACTCTACCAACTCTACTATATTTATAATGGAAGTTTCCTTTTTTAATTTTCTAGAACATCTATCTTCTATTGTAATACATATGGGTTAATTTCCTTTTTCAAATTTTTAGATAGCCTAATTCCACTATATATTTATAAGTCTTTTACTCATTGAAATTTCCAAACTTCAATATTTTCATAATAAGTAAAAGTAAAAATATCCTTTAATAATTTTTCAAATAATAAATACTTTTACCAATGTAAATTTTTAATACTTAACTTTATGAAATCCTAAAAATACAAATTACCAAAATATATTGGTTATTTAATTTTCCAAATTTCACATTTTCTCAATTATTCATATGGTTCATCTATTAGAGAAACTTGAAAAGTTTTCCAACAAATTCATTATGCATAAGATTCCTGTACTTATGATTATTATTTCAGAATCCCTCAAAAATTTGAAAAAATAATAATAAAAATTGTAGAGTAAAAGTTTCATTGTGAAACTTAAATAAATAAATAATAAACCTAATATACAATTCAAAGTAAAAACATTAGAAAAAATATTAGGGTATTTTATATCATCAAAACATAAATTAAATGAGATAATGTTGGATTGTAAATTTTTTACAACAACTTAGTCCAACATACATCACCAAAAAATTAAAGGATAAAATAAAAAAGCACATTGAGTATGAAGAATGATGATCCAAAACTGAGAAGTATTTTCACAAAACAACTCAAGACAAAGATGAACCCTTAATATGTCTTGAAGAAAAGTTCCATGTATTGAAGGAAAACCAGAAGGCTTACATTATTATAAAGAATGTATAATTAAAATTAAAATATAAAAAGAATAATGATCTTGATAATTCATTATAAGAAATGATAAAAATGCATGTGGATAATATTTAGAGTATCAAGAAGAAGTGTGAGGATAAAATAAGTTTTTTTGAGTATGATAAAAATATCTTAAATACAAAATGTATTGAGTTTGAAGTAAAAATATAAAATTTTGAATTTTTTCAAGTTTATTTTTCAAAATCAATAAATATAAATTCTAATTACATGAACACTTTAAATTCGGATCATTATGCTAAAATATATTTTTTTATGTAGAAATAAGAGATCAGGATCTTCTAATGATCCATCTGTAACAGGTTCAAACCAAAAGGTATTATTGGTTCTAGAAAATTTTATCTGTACTAATGTTGTTTCTAAAAATATATCAAAATATGGAAAAATATAAGTTAAAAATAATGTTTAGAAACCCAATATTACATATTTGGTGGATGTAGGAATGTGTAGAAAAAGTTGTTCCCTAAGAGAATATAATCTTGAGGTTGAAATGAATAAAAAAATACAAAGAATAGAAACTATCCAAAATACTATTTAATGGAAGATAATTAAGTTTTTTTGATACTTATAGAACAATTAATTATTTGGGTACAAATATATTGACTATTAGAGTAATAGGTCATCCTATTGAAAACAAAGGAGGCCTCCATCAAAGGGGTGAAATGCTAATATGAGGAAAAGTACACTGATAAAAAATAAAAACATATTGTTATATAATAGATTTTAAATCTTATAAATCCTCTAAATATTTTACAATAATGTTGGTAATTTTAAATATTCCTATTTTTTAAAACAAACCAAGCATTATCCAAGATAAATTAAGAAGATAAGACCAGAAGAGTTGAAGAAAAATAAAGAAGAGAAGAAAGGTGATAATTTATTAGGTTATGGAAAAAGTAAAATATTAATAATAAAGAACCAAATAATGCTATTAAAAATTATATAATAAAGAGAAATAGTAACTTAAATTTAGGTAGAAGAGGTCACAACATTGAACAATTAAAAAAATCCATGGAAGCTAGTGTTAGTTAAGGGAAGCTGAACAAAAAGGAAGAATCGATCCAAGAAAGAAAGATATAGATTGGAATAGTTTAGAAAATCTCTTATAAACCATGTGAAAGTTTCAATAAATATGGAAAGTCTTCTAAATAATTCATGATCATTTGGATAGCCTAACCATACTTGGAATGAAAAATGGATAGAGAAAAAGAAAAACCAAGTGATAAATTAAAAGTAGTAATTCCACATGAATAAGTTGAATTTCATGAGTGGTTTTCCAAAAATGAGAACACTATAATCCTATAGGATTAGTGTGGGATGTTTAATTAGGATATAAATCATTCAAAGGATTGTTTATTTATGCTTCAAGCCAATGTGAATATACTATATAATATAAATCTTGTACCAGGAGATGCATGTGATTTGATGGATCATTTTAAGAAGTGTATCTCACATAAAGAGAAAGTTGAGAAAACAAAGACAACCATTCTTCATATATATGATCATTTGAATAAAATAAGAAAATAATACATGAAGAGTTATTCTAAAAAAATATATTTAAAGAAAGTATCTTCTTGGTTGAGATTAAATTCTCAACGTTGTGTCTCTCACTAAAAACAAAAGGTGTTCTACCTTATTCTAAATCATATTATATATGTTCTTTCTATATATGGAATTGAAGGTGATATATGTATTTAGGGGAAAATAAATAAATAAGAATGCCTAAAAATATGGATAGTATATTTTTAGTCACCATATTAGCAGAGATACACCATTTTATATCATAAAGTGTATTTGAATAAGAGGATCATCCTTGATGAATAATGGTTCAGAGTATACCCTTTATGGGGGAGCTTGAGAAGCTATCATAATGATCGTTTCATAAAAATATGTATTTATAGAATAGTGTTTGGAAAGTTTCATTTAAAAGGTATGATTTTATTTTATATCATACTTTTTTTAAAAAATCAATTATGAAGTTAATGGGGGAGAAGTTGAATTGTTCAATGACATGAAAATGTAAAAATGGAGGGCTATTTATGAAACTTAACCCACTAGTTATTTTGAATGTTTTAAATCTATATTTTAAGATGAGTATATAAATTCAGGTTTAAATTGTCATTAAAATATATTCCATAATTGGTATCATCTAGAAAATATTCTAAATACCCATGGGAAAGTAATTCTGAGTTGGTATGATTTTCTTCTTTGTTTATGGACCACATTATTATCTTTATTAGTCCCTTTTATTTTGTATAATGAGAATTTATCACATATACTTAGATTGGAATAATTTATGGTTCATTTCTTTATGTGAATTTATAAAAACCTATCCCATGGATCTTTATATTTATTATCAATAAGGGGGATAGAGAGAAGAAAATGATAGACATATTTCTAGGAATTTTCTATATAATTATTGAAAACAAATAAAAAGGCAGAGATTGTAAAAACCATATGTTTTTTTGTATTTATTATCAATGATTATGAAGTCAATGATAATTATTTCAATATATTTTGAGAAGTAATCCTAGAAGAATAATAGAGTTCCCATGAAAAGGTGTCACCATGCATTGAAGTTGATAAGACTAGAGATTACCTTGAAGCTTGAAGTTTAATGTTCCCTCTTGTTTGATCCATTATAAACAACTATCAATAATAGGGAAATAGTAACTGAGGTGATAACATGATTGAATGGATAAGGTGATTTAAAGTGAGAATATATCATTGTATATATTGTTGTAGATCCATTCATATATTGAAAAGTATTTGAGTTTCTTCCACTATTGTATGAAAATTTTATTTTTGTTAAATGTTGAAAAAGATCATTGAAGTTTTAAGATGATATTAGAAGGTTCATGTATAGATTCAATTTAATTAGATTTTTTTTATTTTGTGAATAATATGAGTTCCATGGATCATGGATATTTTGGGATATTATAACTCCATGAGGAAGCTGGGGAGCTAAATGAGAATAAAAACTGTATGGAATTTTTAATGAAGATATATCTTTTTTTATTATCATGAATGAAAACTAAAATTTTTATAAAAACAAAATTGGATGAATTTATATTAATTTAGATTAAAATAAAATAGGAAATTATGGGATTTTGAATTACTATGATGATTATTGAAGTTGATTTGAAGTTATTCAAAAGTAATTTGAAGTATTTTAGTATAAGATAAAGTGGATGGGGTTTCCTTTAGAATATTTGTAGTTAAGTTAATAAACCTAGAGATAATTTATGTGGTTAATTTTTTTGGATAATTTGGCTAAGTACTCAATATGTAAGGGACACTCAGGTTCTGAGTATAAGAATTCTTAAAAATTGGATAAGTACCAGCACATAAGGCCCACTTTATGTTGGGAAGACTTGTAATATAAAAATTGGTAAAGTCTAGTACATATGTTTTGATTTGGTTCTAGATAGTTCGAGTCTAGTTGTCACATCCATGAATTATTTAGAAATAATGTTTCATTTAATTTCAATTCTTGAATTGTTTTGGGAGTTTCCTATGAATTTTGGTGAAAATGGTGGGTTTTGAAAATTTGGGCCAAACCGTGAGCCCATTTCTATATTTAAAAACCAATTTGGATAAGGTGATTTAAAGTGAGAATATATCATTGTATATATTGTTGTAGATCCATTCATATATTGAAAAGTATTTGAGTTTCTTCCACTATTGTATGAAAATTTTATTTTTGTCCCTGGATATCTTAACACCACCATGTCAATTTGGATCCTTTATAAATTCATAATCATTTTGTATTTGGGTTTTTATTTATGGTATTGGGCCTTCCCATAAGCCCATTTTCTTTTTTAAATGATTTTTAATTCTTTAATACCTCCTAAGGTTTTATTTTTTTTGGTGATTACACCTCCCTCTCGAAGAAAACATCCCTAGGATCACCCCTATTATCAATTTTACATTTTTTAGCTCAGTTGAACCGAAAATTAGGGAGATCTTTCTTAATATTTCACAAATCAAAAAGATTTGAAGAGGTAAAATGATTCCTTCATAACTCCTTCAATTTTCATTTGTTTCCCCCATTTCAGTCCCCAAATGATCTACTATGAATTCTTATATCCTCCATAGTAGTTTTGGTTACTTAGATATTCAGATTTTGGTGGATTTAGGTCAATCACTTCAAGATTTATTAATTAAGACTTTCTATATTTGATTTCTTCTCTTTCCTTAGGGTTTCTTTCACCCTTCCATGAGTTATAAAATTTAAAGAAGTTAGGGTTCGTGCCTAGGGTCTAACTTCCTATCTTTTGGGTGAAATATTGAGCTTTTAGATTTCTTTTCACTTCCTTGAGGTGCGTCGGTTGTGCGTTTGATGTTTCACACCAATATTTGAGGTTTTCGACACTTTTGTTAGGTGATTCCATGTGTGATCATTTCTAGATGAGTTAGTTTTCTTCAATCACTTATTTCTCATGTTCCTCATATGTTGTGTGTTGTGTGAAAACTGTTTATGATGTATTTGGTTAAGCATTTAATATTATAGTTTCATTTTAGTTTGAAATTGGAGGTTTTTCATGTGTAACCCTTGGGGTATTGTTTGGGTATGTTTTATAACATATAAAATTGGTGTAATAAATCTTGTTCGGCTGCCAATTCTTATTTGGTAGGGTCTTGGTGTGCCTTTGGGTTTAAAAGAGGGTCTTTTAGGTGGTTTTATGAGTGAAACCATGTAATGCCTCTTGAAATTGTTTTATGAACATGTGTGTTTTTCATGTGTATCTTTTGTTGTATTATTTGAGGTGATTTTATAATACTTGAGAGTGGTTAAATAAATATTTATAGGACTTTCAATTCTTATTTGGATTGGTATTGGGGTGATTTTGGATTTGAAAGAGGATTTGGAATTGGGTTTTGTGGGCAAAACATAGTTATACCCCTTTGGTTGGTTTTATGAAAATTGTAAATGATTTAATGAGTTACACAAAGTGTGAAATGGTTTCTTATGTACTGTTTGGTGGTAGTATGTTCTTAAAATGTGTTTTTAAAGATAAAGTGGCCAGTTTTAAGGTAAAAAATTTTGGTAATGTTTTGTAATTTGTCGAGGTGATTTATGAAATTGTGATGTGGGTGCGAAACATGTTTTCGGGCTATTTTGTGTGAGTGTGATGTGAAAAATGGACTTTTCTTCTGAAAAGAATATTATGTAACATTTGAGTGGTCTATTATGTGATGTTTAGCATCTTTAGAAAGATTTTATAAAACATTTAAAGGATTTGTTGAATTGTGAAAGATGTGCAAAATGTGCTGTGGGCTATTTTGGTGTGAGTTTGATTTCAATATCCATTTGAATGAAAAAGTGTATTTTGTGACATGTGTGATGTAGATTTGGGTTGTTTGATGAATGTTTGATGTGTAAGTTATATTTTATTGGGAAAATTATATTTCTTGTCTTGATGAACTTTTTTGAGCACAAGAAGTAAACCCGGGTATCTAGGTGGGTGGATGTGTACTAGTATGCTAGTGAATCCGTGGGGTTTGGCCTCAGTTTTACATATAATGTTTGATGCTTAAAACAAAAAATAAACAATGATGATGATGATTGGGGACCACTAGGTTATGGGTATATTTCCTACTAGTGGCTCATTCACGAGAACAAATATTGTGATGGTTGCTCTCAACGAGATACGAGGTACCTGGGACCCACAACGAGCTAGTGCCTAGGGGTTATTTCCTATTGCTTGTTATCATTAGTTACTTTGTGCTTACCATCGGCATATGGTATGGTTTACTGGAAAATTTAGCAGTGTTGACATTATTTTTAAAAGTGTTGATTCTTAATGATAGCACACTTGAAAACTGTTTTAAATTTTAAGTTGCATCTTTCAGAAATTGTAACTAGAATTTCCTGTTTATGAAAACTTTCAAGATTTCTATCTTTGAATGTTTATCAAATGGAATCTATTAGTGGTGGTATCCTACTGGGAAATGGATCACACCTACTTATACCATTGTGTGTAAGTATTCTTGTTTTTCTTTTGTCGGAGGTTGGGTACAGTTTTTAGTACCAATGGTTTGGGTTTCTTTTGGTCCTTGGTGGTGAAGTCTTGGGGAGATGGCTTGAGGCCAGTTCTCCCTGCCATGAGGGTTATTGGCCTATTTTTTTTGTGGTATGTTACAATTTTTACAGTCATGGTGAGTTGTTTTAAACTATGTAATTCAGTTATGATTTTTTTGTAAAAGGTTGTTTGGTTTGAAAAATCCCGATTTGTTTTATTGGATTCATTTATTGTTTTATGTTTATAAAATCAGGTAAATCATTCTAAATTTTTATTTTATGATACCCATAAACTTGTTCTAGACTGTGGGGATCAGAAATTACCTTCAGGCCTTGTAATAGTCTGGGTTTGGTACCAGTTTTGGTGGTGATTATATTTGGTTCGTGACAAAATGGTATCAGAGGAGGTTCAGGTTAACTCTTTGGCTCATGTTATTTTGGGAAGAGTCGGGTTAGTCTGGAGTTAGGATTGTCCGAACTTGGTATTCCAGTTTTGGGTAGTGTGCTTGATCACCAAACTTTATGATGAGATTCAAGTTTCTAAGGGAAGTCAGAATTTATCTAAGTCCTTTGGTTTTTTAGGTTTGATGATGATTAGGGGAAATGAAAAGAGAGTTGGGTTAATGGTCTCAGTGAGCTCGCAGGGCCTAAAAAGCCATGTGGAGCTGGTGATATTCCATATAAAACTCTCTATGATGGTGAAGTTATTGTAATATGGCCTCCAACCATATTTCTAAGTCACCCACTGAAACGAGTTCCCTCTCGCATTGTCTTGTGTTCTTTAGTTTTGAAATCTTGGAACTTTGGTTTTAAAGTGACTATGTTTTAAGAAGAATAATGTTTTTGTGAAATTATTTTCAAATAAAGAGGTAATGGTTTGATTTATGAAATGACTGAACTGAATTTTCAGAATTTTTTTTGAAATGGAAAATGGTGTACTTACACATCTTTTGAAAGCATGAACTATATTGAAGTTGGTTTTGAAAAAGTGTTTCCGATAAAGTTTTCTAAACAATCAAAGGGTGTTTTAATTGAATGAGTTGTTTTGAAATTGAGGTGAATAACTTGAAAGTGAGTTATTATTCAAATGTTTGTGTCTTTATGAAAGGTTTTGTAAGATGTGAATTGGGATTTTGATCCCGTGGTTAGCGGTTTTGAGAAAAAGGATGTGTTGCTTGACCATTTTGGTTTTGAAAAGTAGAAAGATTTTTTTTAACCTTTGGTAATTCCATGAGAGACTACATGAATGGGGTTATATGTAATGACTAGATGAGTGTCAGGACAGATATGAGGAGGGTGATCAGTGTGGCACATAAACATGCATGTGTGAGGCCCATGAGGTACCATTAGTGGATACACTAACAGTTGAACCGTTAGTTTTCAAAGAAATGTTTTTAAAGAAAAACATGACCTCTTGATGAATTTTTTGGGATGGTTTATATTATGTGTATTTAGAAAATGTTGATGTTCTGGTTTTTTTTGAGTCCATGAACCTCTCCTATTTGAACCATGTTTTGGGTTTGTGTTTGGTCTGTAAGTTAGGTAGAAGGACCAGTTAACAGTCTCTTATGAGATATGTTTTGGTAAAACTTTATGGTGGTTCCATTCATGTGTTTGGATCTCGTTTGTGGAATGGTTTGACCAATGGACTAGCTTGGTTGGGTCCTTGGTTTCACTTATTGGATAAGGTATGCCCCCATTAAGGGTTAATGCACCACTGAAATGAAACCCAAATTGTTACGCCATTGGAAAGTCCTCCAATTGATCAATATAATAAATATTTTATCGATATTTTTTGATTGAGTCTACAACCATACCTTCCTTTGATTTTTGGATCCTCTTGTAGTGGAAGAGTGCTTGTGGAAGGTTGAGAGAGACATTAGTATCTTAAGTTTCCTGGTTCATCGAAGGTGGAAGTGGTTTGAGGTTGTTAGTGTGGATGAGTGTCTCGATGGTGTTTAAGATAGCCTCTATGGTTTCATAGTTTCTTTAAAGTAGGAGTTCTTGTTAAACCACCGGTTTTGGGAATCTGGTCATGAGAGGCTATTGTGGCCACTTTTTGGATTTGGGTGTTGTTTAGGGACTTAGCATAAGGTCCTGTTCCATGTATTGTTTATATCAGTCACGATGGTCATGTTTGGTGACACCTTGTGATGTCATGTGCTCATTTAATTGTAAAGATGAAGGTTGTGAAATCCTCTAAGAGTCTCTGTTATGTTGGGAATATGTTCCCCTTGGAAAAATGTCAAAATCCTCTTTTTTAGAGGAATGTATTTATATGTGTCCTTTCCTTCTATTGTTTCGCACCCAAATAAACAAGGTGTGATGTGTGTGTATATTCTAAGACCTTGTTTTAGTGAAATGTTGGGTTAGGGTAAAGTTAGTTTGGAATGTGTTAGTTCTTTTTAAATTTATTAGGGATTGCAGTGTAGTTGTTTGTATCACCAGAAGAAGAAGTTCTATTCAGGTGGTTTCCAAAACCTAACTATGAGGCCGAAGATGCTTGAATCATTTGAGCTCCAGCCATAGGTCCTAGAGAGAAGTTGACACGTAGTCATAGGAAATACCAAAGTCATTCAAACCCTTGTACAGATTCCTATCCTCAGTAAGAATGATTGGAAGAGTTTAAACCTCTGGTGTCAACATCTTGTTCGAGTTGTTCCCGTTTGGTGGTAGTGGTGGGAGGACCTCATTTCCATGTTTTATCCCGAGTTCATACTTTCCCCCTTTGGGTTTTACTGGGTATTTGGAGAAAGTTTTGAAGTTTGGATAGATAGGTTGAGAGCATGGTTTTCACATCCTTAGTAGTGACCATGACCTAGAAACCATGTAGATAGAAGGATCCCCATGGTTAGTTCATGGTTTCCCAAACCATGTAGACTAACCGTACGACCATCCCAACTCTTTAAATTTTGGGGTCTTTATATATCAGCCTATGCTGGTCAGTTAAGATCGTTGGTTCTTATGGTGGGGATAACCGCTATGAGTCTTATATAAGTTCTTTTCTAATGGTCTTATGGAAGTATACCCCTTTGATCTGGGGAGTAATTTCAGGCCTCCCCCTGTTAGTGTCCTGAATCTGTCTCAGGAAAATTGAAGTTTTCTCTTATTGTGGGGATCCCATTTGTGTCTCCCCATTTTAGTAACTCAGCTTGATCTTTGGTCTTATCCTAGTTGGAGGTAGTCTCGTTTGGAGCTATGTAACTATAAAATATTCCTGGGTTAAGCATTGGGATTAGAGAGTTCCCAATAGTTTAGTTAAATCAATGTAAGTGTAACCATGTTCGTTGTAGTTGTTCATCTCAGTAGATTACTTGAGTCTTGTTTATATAATGTTTTATGAGTTCCATTTTGGGGATAATGTCTGAATGTTCTGGATCATTTCAGGAAATTGATGTAAGTTTTTGTTTGTGAGATTATTCCTTCCTTAATTTATCAGTGGAGGTGTTTTGGCCTTTCAGTGGTGGACCGAACTTGGTGAAAGAGTATATTTCTGGTCTATCATTTGGGTTTGGATTTTTGCTTTTGTCCGTTTTGTGGCTTTTTGGGGGTGGAAAGTTTTATGGTGGGTATAATTCCCACATCCATGAATTATTTAGAAGGAAATTTTTTATTTGATTTCCATTCTTGATTTGTTTTGGGGGTTTCCTATGGATTTGGCTAGAAATGAGGGGTTTTAAAAATTTGGGCCAAAATGTGATCTCATTTCATGATTTAAAAACCAATTTTGTTTCTTTTATAATTCCTTCATTTTCAACATTTTCACACATTCTAATTCATAAATGGATTCCCCTGAACTATTAACACCACCATGTCAATTTGGAGCGTTCTCAAATCCATAATCATGGTGTATTTGGGTTTTTATTTAAGGTATTGGGCATGCCCGTAAGCCCATTTTCTGCTTTATTTTATTAATTATTTAATATCTCTTTCAGTTTTTATTGTTTTTTGGTGATTCCACCTCACTCTTGAATCCAATATCCCTAGGATCACCCAAATTACTAGTTTCGAATTTTTGGAGCTCATTTGACTACAAATTAGGGCGATCATTCTTAATCTTTCTCAAATCAACCAGATTTGAAGAGGTAAAATGATTCTTTCATAAATCCTTCAATTTTCATTATTTTCCCTCATTTTAGTCCCCAAATGACTGATTATGAATTATTAGAGCCCCCATACTAGTTTTGGATACTTGGAGATTCATAATTTGGTGGATTTATGTCGATCACTTCATGATTTCTGCAAGTAAGTCTTTCTCTCTTTGATTCATTCTCTTTCCTTAGGGTTTCTTACACCCTTTATTGAGTTCTAAAATGTCCAAAAGTTGGAGTTCTGGGCTAGGGTCTAACTTCCTGTATTTTGGGTGAAATATTGAGGTTTTAGGTTTCTTTTCACTTCCTTGAGGTGTGGCGGTGGTGCGGTAGATGTTTCACACCAATATTAGAGGGTTTCGACACTTTCAGAAGGTGATTCCATGTGTGATCAATTATAGATGAGTTAGTTTTCTTGAATTACTAAATTTTCATGTTTCACATATGCTATGTGAAAACTGTTTATGATGGATTTGGTTAACCATTAAATTTTATAATTGCATTTTAGTTTGAAATTGGGTGTTTTTCATGTGTAAACCTTGGGTTATTGTTTGGGTGTGTTTTATAACATATGAAATTAGTGTAATAAATCTTATGGGGATGACAATTATACTTTGGTAGGGTCTTGGTGTGACTTTTGGTTTAAAAGAGGGTCTTTTAATGGGGTTTATGTGTGAAACCATGTAATGCCTCTTGAAAGTGTTTTATGAAAATGTGTGTTGTTCATCCTCCAATGGCCGGAAAGCCTTAATTTTTTTATTTATTTTTGATAATCCACCTTTCAAGGGGTGAGGTGAAACCTTTAAAAGGCATGTAGGAATAAGTATTACATGTCCCATAGGCCTTAGAGGAATTCATTACCCGTAGGATTTAAACATTACATACAACCCAGACTAACTACTTGGAACTAGTCCTCCCCAGCATCTTCATCGTCAAATCAACTCTACAACCTCACATGGCTATTCAGATAGGCTTTACCATTCATGCACAGTCTTTTCCTGATGGAAGGTTCCATACCCTCTCATTCTTGCAATCCATTTAGCTTCTGCTAGGGTGAAATCTCCTTGCTCCTCCTCCTTCTGAAGCTTGTTCCTTGTAAGTTGTTTGGTTTGCATCTACACTTAAGGTGGCCTGAAGGCCTTGAGGTGTCCTAAAGGTCTTACTAAACTTAAAGCCTGGGTGGCCCAAAGGCCTTAAAGGACTCGAGGACAAAATCTGTGGCCCGAAGGCCAAAATGGGGGAATATTCCCGGCTGCTACAGTGCCAAACAGTGCCCGCTACAGTTCCGCTATAGTACCTACTACTGTTCTACATAGTTCCTACTATAGTACCTACTACATTACTACTACAGTACCTGCTATAGTACCAGAAATTATCCTCTGCCTGGATTTGATCTTGGGTCTCCTAGATGCACGTATGCAGTCCTCACCAACTAGGATGAGGCTCATGTGCAAAATGTGTGTTTTTCATGTGTATATTTTGTGATATTATTTGAAGTGATTTTATAATACTTGTTAGTGGTTAAATAAATATTGATAGGGATTCCAATTATGATTTGGATTGCTATTAGTTTGGTTTTGTATTTGAAAGAGGATTTGTAATTGGGTTTTGTGGAAAAAACATAGTTATTCCCCTTGGGTAGGTTTTATGAAAATTTTAAATGATTTAATGAGTTACACAAAGTGTACAATGGTTTCTTATGTAATGTTTTTGTGGTAGTATGTTCTTAAAATGAGTTTTTGAAAGATAAAGTGGTCAGTTTTTATGTCAAACGTTTTGGTAATGTTCTATAATTTGTCAAGGTGATTTATGAAATTGTGATGTGTGTGCGAAACATGTTTTCACGCTGTTTTGTGTGAGTGTGATGTGAAAAATGGAGTTTGTTTTTGAAAAGAGTATTATGTAACATGCGAGTGGGATGTTATGTGGTGTTTAACATCTGGGGAAATATTTTATAAAATTTTTAAAGGATTTTTTGAATTGTGAATGATATGGAAAATGTGTTGTGGGCTATTTTGTTGTGAGTTTGATTTCAATATCAATTTGAATGAAAAAGTGGATTTTGTGACATGTGTGATGTACATGTGGGATGTTTGGTGAATTTTTGATGTGGAAGTGTTATTTATTGGGAAAATTATATTTATTATCTTGTTGAACTTGATTGAACACAAGAAGGAAACCCAGGTATCTAGGTCGGTGGATGTGTACTAGTATGCCAGTGAATCTGCAGGGTTTGACCTCAGTTTCACATAGCGATTTTGACGCTTACAACACTAACTAAACTATGATGATGATGATTGGGGACCACTAGGTTATGGGTATGTTCCCTACTAGTGGATCATGCATGAGAATAAATATTGTGATGGTTTCTCTCACCGAGATACGAGGTACCTAGGACCCACAACAAGCTAGTTCCTAGGGGTTATTTCCTATTGCGTGTGCTCATTAGTTACATTGTGCTTACTATCAACATATGGTATGGTTTTCTGGAAGATTTAGTAGTGTTGAAATTATTTTTAAAAGTGTTTATTCTTAATGATAGCCCAATTGATAACTGTTTTTTATTTTTAAGTTGCATCTTTTAGAAATTGTAACTAGCATTTCTTGTTTATGAAAACTTGTAAGATTTTCATCTTTAAATGATTATCACATGGAAATCTTAGTGGTGGTATCCTACTGGGAATTTTCTCACTCCCTAATTACACCCTTGGGTGTAAGTAGACTTGGTTGTTTTTGTTGTCGCAGGTTGGGTACAGTTTTTAGTGCCAGTGGTTTGGGTTTCTTGCAGGTCCTTGGTGGTGAAGTCTTGTGGAGATGGATTGAGTGCGGTTCCCCTTTACATGAGGGTCCTTGGGCTATTTAGTTTAGGTTTTCTACCATTGTTATAGTCGTGGTGAGTTGTTTTAATCTATGTAATTTAGTTCTGAATTTTTGTATAAGATTATTTGGTTTGAAAAATCCATATTTGTTTTATTGGATTCATTTTTTGTTTTATGTTTATAAACTCTGGTAAATCATTCCTAATTCTCATTTTATGATACCCGGGAACTTGTGCCAGCCCGTGGGGATCAGGAATTCCCTTCAGGACTTGTCACAGGCTGGGTTTTGGTGCCGGTTTTAGTGGTGATCAGATTTGGTTCGTGACACTAGTAAATAGTAAAAGTATTGATTTTTCATTGAGATATGTAATAGTATTATATTTTTAAGATTTTGATAAGTCTAAGTTATGAAATTATGCCTTTTTATTACATAACTTAACATAGTATTTATAAACAGAGGATATTTCAAGGCTTAGTGTCTTGGAAAAGAAGTACATAATACATGATAACTTAAAACATTATTCTATTACACAGAAATGATTCTTAAAGGTTCATTATAATTAAATGTATTGACTCTCATAACCTAGGTATAAACATCAAAGGAAAGGGTGAGCTTAAGGCCCTATAATGGATATCAAGGGAAATAGTTTACTTGTGATCTTGGATAATATCAATAAAAATTTGAGGAATATCTTAATGGAATGATAAAGAGTTATATCATAAATAAAAGAACATGAATAATAACTTCCAAATATGGATAAAACATTTAATTTTGACATTCCTATGAATATCACCAAGGCCCATCCCCAAGTTTTCTTAAATATTACCAAGGTTATTAACCAATGTATCATAAAACATGTCATCTCTAGAGATTAAATTATTTACCCAATGTATTAGAGAAATACCAGGGAACACCATTAATATGTATTTATTTTAACGTGATCCACATATATCATAATAAAAAATTTCATAAATAACCCATTTATAATTAAAGAAATAGGTTTCATATCAAAATCAGGGCGTTTTAAAAAGTGTTTAAAAATATGATACTTTTTTTCATTTTAAAACCATGAAAAAGGAAGGAGATATTCATGTATGTTAACCCCAAAATTAAAATATATGATTTTTAAATCTATGTGAATACCCATGGATAAGATAGAGGTTTGGGTATTAAAAAAATAAAATAAAATAATTTCTTGATAAAAAGAGAAAAAGGTTGAGAAAAAAATCCAGCACTATAACAGGTATGAAACATGGTTTTAGAAAACATTAAACCAAGAGGATACAAGGGTATCAAATTCATTAATTAATATTAATATAGTAAATGGATAGAATATAATTGAAAAAATAACATGATATGAAAATTTTAAAGACATACCACATAAAAAAATTTGAAAGGAAAAGAGAAGATAAGATTTCCCTTACAAAATTTAGGCAGCCTAACAACATCACCTATAAAATTCATAAAATGATTTGATGAGAGAAAAAGTATCATATAATAATTTTTACATAACATGGATAGTAAGGGTGATATGTAACGAAATTTCCCAACATAAGAAAATAGATATTAAAAAGTCATATCATAAAAGGAGTGATTGAAAAAGTGAAGGGTAATAGATTCCCTTACCTTGAAGAGTGACTTTTAAAACTCAAATATCGGGACCTTGGGGATTGAGGGGACCTTGGTAGGACTCCTTGGGAGGTAATAATATCATAGATTCTAGTATAGTGAATTTAGAATGAAATATAATGGAGAAATGGTTGGGTATTCATAGAAAAACAAAATATTTTATAAATATTTTATAAATTCACTGTAACCTAATATCAACCTTCTAAATTAAAAAATGAGATTTATTTTATCATAATAATTATAAAAATATAATAAATTTTACTTTGACAAATAAAAATATTTATTTGTTAAAAAAATAGCGGACAAAAATACCCAAAAGGCCCAGGAATGAATCATAGATCCACCCCTACCAAAATTTTATTAAAAAATAAAGTACAAAGTCAGAGCATCAAAAGGGAGGTTTAAAAAGATGAGAAAATAACTTTCCATAGGCATAAGCCTCAAAAAATTGCACAAAACAATCAGGGGTGACGAAATACCATTCTGAGATTAACTCCTCAATAGCCTTCTTTGATAAGGCATCAACAACGTGATTGGACTCCTTATAAGCATGAGTCACATCAATGACAATCGAATTAAGAAGATGTAGACATTCAATCCAATAAGGCAGCAAAACCCAAGGAACATTCCTGGATCGGTTTTTAAGAAGATCCACAACAACCATAGAATCTGATTCCAACCAAAGAAATTTCCATCCAAAATTAAAAGTGTAATTAATAGCTTTGATCATGGCCCACAATTCAGCTTCAATAACAGAACCCTACCCAATATAATGATAGAAGAATCTTTTGATAAAGCCTTAATAGCTGCGGAAAACTCTACCACAACCCGAAGGCCCAGGTGAACCAGCAGCTGCACCATCAACATTTAATTTTAGCCAAGAAGGGATAGGGGGAATCCATATGATGGATTTCAGAACCAAAGGCTTCCTGGGTCTACCACTCACACAAAAATTCCTCAAAACAATAAATTCATTCAGCCCATTGTGCATACACCCAGTTTGAATCTTAGAAGCAGTGAAAACAGCCCAATGAATATCCCTTACACCAGAATGAAAAGTGGGTGTGATGTTCTCAAAAAGTTGAGCATTACGTGCTTTCCACTTGAACTCAATGGAAGAAGAAATAGAAACCATAATGATATTCCTGACCTGATCACTGCACCGGGCAGAAGCAGCAGACTGAAGAAGGTTATCCACAGAGCTGACATCCAAACAGCACCCAGTCATTTCTTGGATGTACTTCCAGAGACTGCATATCATATAACAATATAGAAAAAGATGATCAATAGATTAAATAGCCACATGGAAAACAGGGCAGGCTGCAGACAGCTAGAATCCAGCTCTTTGAAGAATACAGTGAGTAGGTAGACATCTTTTCCAGATCTTCCATAAGAGAAGGAAAATGGAAGGAGGTATAAATGAATTCTTATAGGCAAGCAGCCACTGAGGTGAAGGAGTCTGCCCAGTACAGAGAAAACTGTACATATGCCGAGCAGTAAGAAGGCTAGTGCTGCTCGGTTCTCAGATGAGAGTGTCAATATCCATGAACCAGTAATTCAAAATTTCAGATTGAAAATCAGAGGGAATAAGCTCCAATAATCCCGTACAGTCAGCCTTCAAGAAGGAGATCTGGGCATTTGATAGCTGAGGAGGAATGATAACATCATTTTGAAGAGATATGGATAACCAAATAGTGCTCCATATATTCATGGAAGAATCCCTGCTCACCAACCATTTTGAGGAAGTCAGAAAACCATTAAAAGAAGACCTCAAAGAAGACCAAATAGAAGAAAAGAGATAATGAGGATACGTTGTCCACAATCTTGAAGAAAACCGGGCTAAAATGAGATCCAATAAAGCATCAGAAGAGGTAATGATATTCCAGGTAAACTTTTCACACCTGTTCTTTGGCAGTGTTTGGGGGGGCGAGGTCTATAAGGCTCTTGGCGAGTTCTCTGAAACCCTTTCTTCGAACAAGACCTTATCCTCCTTTCTTGTTAAGTGGTATCATGGCTCAGTGGGTGGGGGACGTGAGAGAGTTTCTCGTTCGGTTTTGCTGCATGTGGGGAGTTGGTGTCTTTGGTAGGCAAGGAATAGAGAAAAGTATGTGGGTGTGGCTATCTCCGCTGCAGTTATTATTATCTGGGCAAAAAATGGGTTACTGGACTTGTACAAGGCGGTGCGACATTGGAGGGCAGCTCCTTCCTTTCACCGGTTTCATTCCAGTTCCAGAGAGTACTGTACCTCTAGTAACAGGAAGGGGAGTTGGGTCTACTGGCGACCTCCCTCAGGTGGATTGAATCTCAATACGGATGGCTCTTGTGTCCAGGGGTGCATTCGTGGAGGAGGTGTGGTGAGGGATAGTAAAGGCTCGGTTTTCTTAGCATTTTCAGCCAGCCTGGGCCAGTATCTTCCCTTCAAGTGGAGTCATTGGAAATTCTTATGGGACTCAGACTTTGTAGGCAGCAGGGGTTGGAGGTATCCGAAATTGAAATAGACTCCTTAATTGTCTATAACTCCTTGGAGGATAATGGTGAAGTCCCCTGGTCGATATGCTATGTCATAAGGCAATGTAAAAGCATTATTAAGAACAACATCCGAATTCTTCACACCTGGAGAGAGGGGAACAAGGTTGCTGACTACTTGGCCTCGGTGGTCCTTAATGGCACGAAGAAGGTGTTTCTTCACTCTACTGCAAGTATTACTCCTAATGGGATTGACTTTATTAAAGGGGATGCATTAGGGCTGCATCATTTTAGGCCCACATAGTTTCTTTTTTGGGTGGGGCGGGGGTGGGTGAGGGGTTTCCCTTTGTGCTTCTCCTTTTTGTTTTTTTCTCCCTATGCCTTTATAAAATTACTTGATGATGATGATATTCTAGGTAAATATGATAATCAGGGACTCATTAAAAAGGACCTGATCCTTAATTCCAAGGACCCCCATCTCAATGGGCTTTTTGAAATCTTTCCAGGCCACAACAACTAGATTCTTCTTAAGCATAGATCCAGTCCATATGAAGTTCCTGATAATCCTTTGAAGCTCCTTAATAAGATTCCTGGGATATCTGTAAATAGAAAATTCATAAACAAACATAGATGTGATCACCGAGTTGACAAGGCAGATTCTTCCAGCCTGAGTCATAGCCTTCCCTTTCTAATGATCCATTTGAGCAGTGATGTGGGAAAAGATAAATTCAAGATGAAATCTTTTCACCCTTCCCCAGAAAAGGGGAACACCAAGATAAGTTAAAGGTAAAGAAACCCTCTTAACCCTAATAGATCTCGAGAGTTTGACCTACTTTCTGATGCTCACACCCTTCCCAAAAACCACAAAGGACTTTTGAAATCTAATGGCCTGCCCAACCACATCTTCATAATGACGAAAGATCGTTTTAATAGAGTTAACAGTTCTAAAATTATTCCTTCAAAAAATCAGGGTGTCATCATCATAAAAAAGGTGAGAAGGAGCATATAGGTCCCGTTCAACTGGAATCAGATTATAAAAACCACCTTGAACCAAATTATTGATACAATGACTAAGATAGTCCTCAGCAAGTGCAAATAAAAGACCAGACAGAGGATCCACTTGACAAAAGCCCCTAAAGCATTTAAAGAAACCCCTGGGAGATCCATTAACCAAGACAGATAACCAGGCACTCTTATATATAGAATGAATCAGGTTAATGAAATTAGTGGAGAATCCATGCATCCTGGGAATGGATAGAAGAAAAATCCATTTCATAATGTCAAATGCTTTAGAGATGTCCACTTTTATGGAAAAAGTCCCTTGATTAATCTTCCTTCTCATAGAATTGATACACTCAGAGGTAGTAAAGATACAGGTTTGGATACTTCTTCTAGGAACAAACCCAAATTGATTAGAGGTGATAACACCTTTATCCACTTGACACATCCTATTATCAATGATTTTGCTAATGATCATAGGGATGGTGTTCCCAATAGCCACCGATCTGAAATCCTTAATGTCAATTGCATTCTCCTTATTGGGAATCAAGACAATGAAGTTGGAGTTAGCACCATAATTCATAGAGGCAGAGATGAAAAACTTCCTTACAGTATTCACAACTTCCTCATGGAAAATCTCCCAGTAAAACATAAAGAACTTATTAGAGAACCCATCTGGCCCTGCAACACTATCAATATTTAGGGAAAATAATGCATCCCTAACCTCCTTCCCCCCGGAGTCTTAACCAGATCTAGATTAATATGATCATCAATGGTTGGCATGATATTCTGGGCAATCAGATGGGAATTATCATTCCCATTTTCCAAATATAACTTCGAGAAATACCTCACAACCGCATTAGAAATTTTAGATTCATCAGTGAAGGTTCTTCCACTAATGAAAAGAACAGACACCCCCTTTAAATTTCCTTTCCTTATGAATATGATGAAATAAATTGGAGTTCCTATCCCCATATTTAAGACATTTGATATTGTAGATGGATCTGGCCAGATTCTCATTTGTGTTGAGCAAGTCATCCATCCTTGAAATAGCCTGAGTTTCATCACTTGAAGGCATAGAATTCAACTGGTTAGCATTCTAAAAGTTAAGGAGATGAGTCTCATCATCCCGGATATCAGCATCAAGCTTCAAAAATGTATACTTACTCCATTCCCTAAGCCGCTGCTTAGTAGATTTAATCTTAGATGATAAGATCTGAGAGGCAGATCCCATACTCCCAGAATTCCATGAATCAATGACTATCTCCTGACAACCCTGTATCACAAGCCATGCATTATTGAATTTAAAGGGGATGGGGGGCATACACATCCCACCAGAAGAAATATCCACTACCAAAGGATTATGGTAAGAGTGTATTTTGGGAAGAAGAAGCCCAGATGCACTGATAATACCATTATTATCATCAATTTGAATGAAGCACCTATCCAACTTACTATCCTGACTCACATTAAGAGTATATCTACCCCATGTAAAATTAGCACCAACCATAGAGACCTCAATGAGGTTACAAGAATC
The DNA here is from genome assembly GCA_963277665.1 of Viscum album. Classification (NCBI taxonomy): domain Eukaryota; kingdom Viridiplantae; phylum Streptophyta; class Magnoliopsida; order Santalales; family Viscaceae; genus Viscum; species Viscum album. Next base: position 241,518,606 of record OY728140.1, on the reverse strand, counting down.
AATGCAATGTGAAAAATCAGTTGTAGCAATTCGGTGAAAGCATGATCCAGTTTTTTCATCTGGTCTCAAAATAGTATTGAAATCACCAATAATGATCCAATTGGGAAGAAAAAAAGAGGATAAATCAGACAAGTCTCCCCATAGCTCTCTCCTTACAAAATAGGAATTGGAAGCATACACACATGAAACAAAGTAAGATTTCCCATTCAAACAAAAAGCAACAGAAACAATCTACTTTCCATGAGTACAAGAAGTTATACTGATAGAGTCATGCTTGAACACCCATAAACTCTCCACATTTCGATCATTCAAATTGTGCTTAACAAATGAGTAACCAAGTGATTCCCATTTGAAATCTTTCCAACTATTAAACCTCATCCTTGGCTCAGCAATGCCAATGATGAGGGGCTTATTGGTCATAACAAAATGTCTAAGGGCCTTGACCGTGGGAGCATTCCCAAGCCCTTGACAATTCCAGAAAAGGAGCTTCATCAATGTAAGGAAGACATGGACCTTGTTTGGACCCTACCCTTAGAAATATCTCTGTTTTCCTTTCCCTTAACTTTATCATTAGTATCCTTATGAGAGAACCTCGGAGTTAGATACTACAACATCATCAGTTTCATCCTCATGGGCATCCACATCCCCATCCCCACCACAATCTGAGCAAAAAACCCCAGAGAGAGGACTGAACTTATTAGTGTAGGTATAAATTCCTTTTGATAACTCTATATCATTCATCCTATTTGCAATTTTATTGAAAAGGACTTGAGTAAAGACCTCCCCAGTAGAATCTTTAGGGTCATGATATTTCAAAGAAGGACCTTCAGAATTAATAGCAGGGAGCAGATTGGAAGACTTATCCAAAATCAGAGGAGAAGTCTCCTGAATAGGAGGAATTGTAGAGTCAGAGATAGTGGATGATCCCTTATTATGATCAGGATCCCCTGTAATAATAGTAGCATTCATAGGGGAAGCACCCTGATCGAGTGACACAACAGATTGTTCTTCAGAATCAATCTGACCACTGATAGGAGGAGCCACACATATTGGCTTTTTTTGAACAATAGTATTTGTAAGATTCATATCAGAGGAAAACACCTCTTTTGAAACCTGTTCAAGCTCAATAATACCAACAAGGGATAATAGATCAGCCGGTAATACCTCTTTTATAGGTATTTAATTGTGAACATTAGAATAGGAAGATTTCTGCCTCATATCAACTGCTTTCCTGCATCCAGCCTCATCATGCCCCTTTATCTTACAGAAGGCACAAATGCTGGTCCACCTGCATTCCTCAGAGAGATGGCCAAAGACCTTACAGTCCTTAAAAAACTTTGGTTTCTTTTCATAAAAAGTTCCCAGGGTGATACTATCATCCCTAGTAGTAAGGATGACTTACTCCACCAACGTGCTATCCATATCAATCTCAATCAAAACATGGGAAAAGTGGCCAAATCTTGGATTATCAGTTTGCCTATCCATTCGTATTGGGTTACCCACAGATGATTCTATATCCCAAAGAATCTGGGGATGCCAATAGATCCAATTGAGCTTATAATGCGGACCCATACCTGAGCATGTGTGTTGGATACATTGAAGGGATCAAAATTGCGATCCCATTCCTGTATTCGAAGAATTCCGGACATAAGGACAATAGAGCCAATACTCCACGCACTTATCTTGAATTCATCATTCAGGAAGACTATATGGAAGAAGCCCCTACCCATAGCTATCATCTTCCAATCATCAAATCCCCAAGCCGAGGAAATTTTAGTGATCAATTCCTAAAACCGCCACATCCTTTCCCCTTTCGGTGTAATAACTCTAGCGATTATAGAAAACTTGCCGAGGCTGACTCGTTCCTCAACAGCAATCTGGTTGGCCACAACATGCACAACTCTCTCTTTTTTAATCACCCTACCAGTGGAGGGGGATACAAAATTAGAGAAATAGGGGTGCCCAAAGGATTTTACGACTTCCGTAAAATTCTTATGCGAACTAGATGGCACCGAATTCGAAACTTGATTCAAGGGTTCACGAAGAATAGGATCGCATCGAGAGAAGAGGTCTTTATGACCTATACGATCTTGAAGAAGAACCAGGATCGAATCCCTGAAAACTAGATCCTTCAAGGAATCCTTATCACTAATGTCAGAACCACAACAAACCCTCCCTTCTTCAGCCATCCTTCATAAAACGTGTTGTCGGTTTAGAGGGTATTGAGGCGGCCTTACCCCACCCCCTATCGCACGTCCCTCGCTAGGCCCAAGGTGGCCAACCTTGGGCTTGGGGCAGTTCCCATGGAGTCGAGGGGATGAGAGGATCACTGGCGTATAGTGCATGTTTCCTTTGAGAGGACTCAAACCCGGAACCTCAACGACGGAACGCTACCGCCTTGAACCAACTCACCCAGCCCCCGCGAGCAATGCGTGTTGGTCGGTTTAGGAGGTATTGAGGCGGCCTTACCCCACCCCTTATCACACGTCCCCAGATTTTCCCAAGGTAGCCAACCTTGGGCTTGGGCCAGTTCCCGCGGAGTCGAGGGGACGAGAGGATCACTGGAAAATGGTGCACGTTGCCTTTGCAAGGACTCGAACCTGGAACCTCGACGACGGGACACCATCGCCTTGAACCAACTCACCCAGCCCCCATGGGCAAGCGTGTTGGTCGGTTTAGGAGGTATTGAGGCGGCCTTACCCCACCCCCTATCACACATCCCCAGCTTGGCCCAAGGAGGCCAACCTTGGGCTTGGGCCAGTTCCCGCGGAGTCGAGGGGATGAGAGGATCGCTGGCAAATGGTGCACGTTGCCTTTGCGAGGACTCGAACCCGGAACCTCGACGACGGGACGAAACCGCCTTGAAACAACTCACCCAGCCCCCGTGGGCAAACGCGTTATCAGTTTAGAGGGTATTGAGGTGGCCTTACCCCACCCCCTATCGCACGTCCCCAGCTAGGCCCAAGGTGGCTGACCTTGGGCTTGGGCCAGTTCCCACAGAGTCAAGGGGACGAGAGGATCGCTGGCGTATAGTGCACATTTCCTTTTCGAGGACTCGAACCTAGAACCTCAACAATGGGACGCCACCACCTTGAACCAACTCACCCAACTCCCGCGGGCGTGGACAAAAAATACATAGTAAATTGCACAGTAAAATTTTCGACACTTGAAAAACATAATATTATTTTATCATTTTTAATTAAAAATGACTATTTTTATAACACTATTTCATTATAATAAACATTATTAATAAAACCTAAGTTTAATAAAATAATTTATATCTCTCTAAAAAGTAAAATTTTTACCCCAAAAATCTATTTGTCAAATTCCATCTCAATTTTTAGGCAAAACTATTCTTAAAATAGAAATTCCAAAATAAAAATTTTATTCAAACAAATGTATTTAATTTTAAGTAACTAGGGCCTTGAAACATAACTCCTTAAAACACCTTCATATGACCTAATGGTAAGGTGTGTGATGGTGATGGACTCTTGGGGAGACCAGGATTACATCGCCCAAGTGGTAATCTCCACTAACTTGATCTTCTAATGTAGGAAATTTTGTTCAAGACTAACATGTTGAAGTTCTACTTGGGCTTGGTCTAGAGAGAATCCTAGTGATACTACCTCCTTCCCAATCATTAAATACTAGGCTTCATACAACCCAATTCTACTAGTTGAGGCCATCGAATCTTCGTTCTGCATTAATTAACCATTAATATATCTATTTGTAAATGATAATCATAACATTATGAGAATAGTTTACAATGTTCATATTGACCAATGGTCATAATTGACCAATGGTCATAATTGACCAACAGTCATATAACTTTCAAAACATGATGATTACATTACAATATACTTACTTCCATATTAATTAGATATAGTTTTATTTTGTAATAATATAACACGCATTTTCATGAAAAAATTATCATTCAAAAAGTTTGGTTCATTACATTCTTCTCCCCTTAAGAAATTTCTTCCCATAAATTTCATATCATTCCCTCATATAAGAAAAGTTTTGGGTACTTTTTCCTTATTATTTCCTCTAGTTCGCAAGTTTCTTCTTCATATTTTTAGTTCCTACACAACACTTTAATGTGGTGGGTAGTCTTGTTTCATAGAACCTTGTCTCTATGGTCCAAGAGCTCCACCGACTGCTCCTCATAAGAGATGTCACATTTCAGTTGTACCACCCACAGATTTAGTACATGTGAAGGGTCAGGTATTTATTTCCTCAAGAGGGATAGGTGAAAAAAATCTTGAAAATGAGATAGATTTAGTGGAAGTTCTATCCTATAGGCCACTTCTCCTATGTGGTAAAGGATTTTATAGGGGACAATGTACATTGGGATAATATTCCCTTTCTTCCCAAATCTTGTGACTCTCTTCAAACGTAAAATTTGAAGGAAGAATTTATTACTAACATCAAACTCCAAGTCCCTTCGACTATTATTAGAATAACTCTTTTTTCTGACTCTAATCATCCTCAATGTGTTGTTGGATGTCATGAACCTTTTTTGTCATCTCTGGCAGAAGATTAGGCCCAAGAATCTTTCTCTCATTAGCTTCCTCTAAAAATTAAGAGTTATACATCACTTCCCATATAGAGCTTCATAGAGAGCCACATGATTATTTGAATGGAATATTTTGTTGTATGAGAACTCAAATAATGAGATATGTTGATCCCATACACCTTTAAATTCCATTGAGAATGTTATCAACAAGTCTGTGAGTGTCTAAATAGTTCCTTTTGATTTCCCATCAGTTTGGGGATAATAGGCCATACTGAAATTCAACTCGGTACTCAGAGCATATTGAATAATTCTCAAGAATTTTGATGTGAACCTTGGATCATGATCAGATATGATAGAAATTTGTACCCCATACAGCCTCGCCACTTCCTTCATGTAAATCTTGGAAAGTTAGTTAGGAGATAAATCCTACCAAATAGACATAAGATGGGTAGTCTTGGTGAGACGGTCCACTATAACCCATATCTCATTATTTAACTAGGAATTTCATAGGAGACCAGTAACAAAGTCCATAATGATATTTTACCACTTCCATGATGGTATGGGCGCACTACTACAAATATCCCTTTTATCAGCACTAAAAATGGCCTTTAACAACACTAGAAAAGTGCTATTAAAGCCGGCGTAGATAAAGGGTGTGGGGGGGAGGGTCCACTTTATCAGTGCTAAAAAAAGCACTGATAAAGACCCATTTTATCAGTGCTAAAAAAAGTGCTGATAAAAGGGGTCTTTTATCAGCGCTAAAATGAAGCGCTGATAAAAGGGTCCTTTATCATCGGTTTATTTTTAGTGCTGATAAAAGTTAAAAAAATTAAATTGTTTTTAAAAAATTCCTTGCAATCTCGGGGGGGCTTTTTACAGCACTTGACCCCCTATTTATCAGCGCCTTCCCTCACCTCCAGCACCCCCACACACCCCCTCTACCCTTTATCAGCACTACCCCCACCCATTATCATCACTAGCTCCCATATTCCCCCATGCGTGTGTGCCTCTGCCTCCACCATGTTTTGAACTCGAGACCTCCCCCCCTGCGCTCCTAATCCCTTACCACTCTTCTATTTTGATTTGTTTTCCATTTCAGGATATCTATATATATATAGTTATATTTATTCATATAGTAATATATATATATATAGTTATATTAATATATATATTTATAGTGATAATAATATATATATTTATAGTCATATTAATATATATATATATAGTTATATTAATATATATATATATATATTTAGATTAATATATAGGTATATAAATATTCATATATTTTTATTTTAAATAAAATAGATATTAGTTATTATTTATATAATGCTAATATATTTTATATGTAAATATATTTTATTATTTATATTTATAATTAAATTTTTATGAGTGAATATATAAAAAATATGTATATATTGTTATATATTTGATTATAAATAGCAGTGAATTATAAAAAACGATAAAATTTCAAATAAATAATATCAATATTAATGTAATACCTTGGAATAAATTCAGTCCCCACCAAAAAAATCCAATAATACCCCCTTAAACGAGGCTGAAAATCTACAAAATGTTAAAAAATCGGGGTATCCCGACTAAAAACTCAGTTTTTGAGGCCTTCTGGGCCCTTTCTGGCCTCGAAATAACCTTGATTGGGGTTCTGTCCAATTATTAGGGTGTAGATCTTGTCACAGTCTTCGATTTGATATATGTTAGAGCTCAAACAGACACCCAAATCAAACGTTATGGCTATTTGAAGTTCGAGTTGCGTTTTCAACATATTTTGGATCTTTTTTTAATTTTTTTAATTTTTTTAGTCTTCAAATTTTTATTAAATGACTATTACTCCATAGTAATTAGAAAATTATTAATTAAAAATATTTCTTTTAATTTTTTATAATCCATTTTCACTAAATATTTTATATATTAAGTGTAACTGTATATTTATACTTATCTAAAATATATTTAAAGTTATATTTAAAAAATATATATTATATTTATATAAATATAAATTTATCTATATATTTAAATATTAATATATTTTTTTAATGATTTTATTTTGATGTTGACCCTTTATCACCACTAGTAAAAAAACACTGATAATGGGATACCCTTTAATAGCGCTAAAAAAAGCACTGTTAAAAGGGGTACCTTTATCAGCGTAAAAAAAGCGTTGATAAAGGTACCCCCCCTTTAAGAGTGCTTTTTCATTAGCGCTCATAAAGGGTGGAACTGGCCTTGGCCCATTTTGTGGTAGTAGTAGTGGTTGTAATATGCCTTTAGGAAGTTGTCTCTCTACCTTCACTTGTTGACACACGAGACACCTTGCAGTCCAATCAGTAATATCCATTTTCATGTTATCCCACTAATAATGATCAGGAAGTTCCATATACATTTTTTTTCTTCCAGGATGTATAGAGAAAATAGCGCTATGAGATTCATCCATAAGATCCTTATTTATTTATGGAATATATGGAAAATAAAGCCTTGTATGAAACTTCAATACACCTTCTTAATCAATATGAAACTCAAGAAACTTTCTATTCTTGACCGCTTATATATTATTCTATAATAAGGGATTATCTATTTGATATTTTTGATCTTCTCTAGTAACGGCGGTTGAGAAATCATTTGATATTAGGTTGATGATGTCCCTTACCTTATGATTCCCATGTCTAGTTTTATTGGGTCTTTGATCAAATGATCTATTTGAATCCTCATCATTATAATAACTACATGGACTTTCCTACTTAATGAATTAATGACTTTTTTTATCTCATTCGGGATGATAATGAATTGAATAATCATAGTTTTTAAGAATCCTCAACCATATCTTATGTCTGATGTTCAAATACTTTTACATGAAAATGTACTTAAAACTTTGATGGTCTATGTATATATCATATTTTCCCCATAAAGATAGTGACTCCATATCTTTAAAGAAAAACAACTGCAACTATCACTAGGTCATGCGTAGGATAGTTTTTCTCAAGAGCTTTCAACCGTTGAGATGCATAAGCAGTCACCCCATCATTTTTCATGAGAAAACACCCAAGCCCTTTCAGATATGTATCAATAAAAATAAATAATCCTTCTCCAATAGAGGTAGAGTTAACACGGGTGTTTTAACAAATCTCTTCTTCAGCTCTTGGAATTTTTATTCACACTCCTTTGTCCAGATGAACTTAACTCCCTTTTGATTTTACTTGGTTAGTGGATTAGAATATTGTTAAATGGTTTTCAAAAACCTCCTATAGTATCATACTAAAAAAAGGAAACTAGTAATCTTAGTTATTTTTCTAGGCTGAGGCCACTCTTCTATAACTCTTTTATTTTTAGGGTCAACTAAGATTCCTTCACTGGTTATAATGTGTCCCAAGAAAGCAACTTGTTGTAACCAAAAATCACACATGCTGGACATTCCAAATAACCCCTCCTTCCTCAGAGTTTTTAGTATCACCCTTAGATGATCCTCATGCTCCTCAAAATTTTTGAAATATATCAGAATATCCCCAATAAAAACTATAAAAAATTTATCAAGGTATTTCTTAAAGACACTATTAATAAAATCCATAAAAATAGAAGGTACATTAGTCAATCCAAAGGGAATAACAAAAAACTCATAATGCCCATATCTTGATCAGAAGATGGTCTTCAGAATATCTTATTTCTTCACCCTCAATTGATTATGAATAGATCAAATATCAATCTTGGAGAAGAACTAAGCCCCATGAAGATGGTAAAATAAATCATCAATTCTTGGAATAGGGTACTTATTCTTCAATGTGATCCTATTATTTTCTCTTTAATCAATGCATAATCGCATCGATTCATCCTTCTTCTTCACAAAGAGTGTAGTTGATCCCCAAGGAGACACACTTGGATAGATAAAACCATTCTCCAAAAGATATTTTAGTTTCTTATTCAATTCCTTCAGCTCCACATTCTCCATTCTATAAGGGATTTTTATAATTGTCTTGGAACCAAACCTGAGTTCAATGAAGAACTCTACCTCTCTTTCTAGGTAAGGTATAATTAAGTCCTTAGGAAATATTTTAATGTATTACTGAATGATGGGGATATTATATATACATATACATTTATGTCCTTCTTCATCTTCCCCAATAAAATCTATAAATAAGGCTATGGGTGGTGCTTCTAGAAAATGATCAGGTTAAGATATCTCCCCTTTGAAAACAAAAATAGGCTGTCCATTCCAGAATACTAAGATTTTTTTATTTATAAAGTTGGTTTTAGCATTATACTTTGAGAGCCATTCCATCCCTAGTATAATGTCAAATTTCTAAATGGGAATAAATACTAGATTTTCGATGATATTATGCTCACCAATGTAAATACTAGAGCTTCTAAACATGGTTGATTATTGGATAATCCCATCAGAAGTCTTGAATGAGAAATCTACTTTTAGCAATTTTGGGGTTTATTATAAATTATTTGTAAACATGGAGGAAATAAATGAATTTTTAGAACCAAAATCAAACAAAGTACCGGATAGATTTGATAAAACAACAAGAGTACCTTCCACTATATCATTCGGAGCCTCAACATCATCTGTCATGATAGAAAATGCACAACCTTTCTTCCTTGGCTGATGCTGAGGTTGATAATGATTACCATTCACTGCCCTCAGATTTGGATAGTGATTGGAAAAGTTTTGTAGATGTCCACACATGAAGCATTGGACTTCAGGAAGGTCTTTCACCATATTTCCTTTGTCATTACTGTTGAGAATTTGAGGCTTCACCTCACTATGATAGTTCTGAGTGATATGTACATCTCCTCCACACTTGTAGAATTTAATACTCCCGAGAAAGCAGTTCCCTTAATTATTCTTCCCACAATTATTACATGTGGAAAATTTCACTTTCTTTCCTCTTATTACCTGATAAAATATCCTCCCCAATCATGGCTTCATTGATCTTTTCTTTCCATTCAATTTGTGAGACCACTGTGTCTCACCGAACTCTAGTTCGAGCTCCATAGAACTCCGTACAATTTCCTCATATATGTCAAAGTTTTGGTTGGCTAAATTATTTTGTAGATGATGTCCTAATCCATTGAAGAACCTATCAACATTCACATTAGGAACCATTAAAAAATAGAGATATAATGTAAAATTATTGTGAAGTTCATCTCATATATGCCAACATATTTATTCTTCTTCTACTATAACTCAAGGAATTCCTTCTCCATTTTCATTCTCATTGAATTTGGGAAATACTTATTGAAGAAGATTACGCTAAACTATTACCACTCCAAAGATTCAATCTACCCTCTGGGAATCTTTTTTTTAATCATTTCCCACCCCTAATTAGATTCTACCTCTAAACAGTAGATATCCAGAGTGACTTTCTCTTTTTCTGAACAAAAAATTATAGAAAATATCTTTTCTATTGAGCTTAACCACTATTCATCAATCAATGTGTCAATATATCCACTTAATTTTGGAAATCATTGGCACATAAAAGACTCAACAGAATGTTTTTCCTTTCATGGTGAAGCTTGTATATCATCTTAATTGAAGTTATTGCCCATATCTTGAGTTAGTTGATTGATCATTCTCATAATGGTTTCTATTTTGGAATCCACCAGAGGTTCTTCAGTACGTGGTCCATCGTGCTAACCATTTACACTGTTCTAAAAATTTCCCACCATTTTATAAAATAATAGAAATATAGTGAGAAAATTGTTTCCTTTAATAATATTATAATTCTAATTGAATTTAATTTCTTAAAACATCACTCTTAAATATCTTATTCTTTAACAATAATTACATTTAACACAAATCCTTCATAATGGTTCATAAAAATATTATGATTAACCAAACATTTACCCCAGGAGTGTCAAACCAAGAGTGTAGCAAGACACATTTTCATGAACCAGCTCCTATTTGAGTCTAGATCAAAGAGGTTTTTTTGGGTTTTACCCCGAGATACATTTGTGCGAAAGCCACATCCACTTGTTCGTATCTAGAGATGGACTTATTTGTTTGGAAACAACTTACTTAATATTTCACGAAAATACCAGGAATTTTCCTATATTTAAAATTTTATAGGGTTATTCATTATTTTTTAAAATACTAATTTCCATAAATAACTAAACCATTCTTTGATACCAACTATTAAATCCCGCCTTTTTATTACAAAACTTTACATAACATTTACATAAATAAGATCGTTTAAGGCTTAATGTCTTGATAAAAAGGTGTATAATACATGAAAACTTAAAACATCATTCTATTACAAATGAGATGATGCTTTAAGGTCCATACTATATACATTTATTTAATCTCATAAAATTGATAAAAACATCAAAGGAAAGGTTGATCTTAAGGCCCGATAATGGATAAAAAGGGAAACATTTTACTTGTGATCTTGAAAAATATAAATAAGAACTTGAGGAATATCATAAGAGAACGATAAAGAGGCATATCAAAAATAAAATAACATGAATAATAACTTTTAAATGTGGTAAAATAATTTAATTTAGACAATCATAATCATATCACCGAGGTCCATTGCTAAGATGTCATAAAAACTAACAAAGTTATTCACCAAGGTATCATAAAACTTGTAATCTATGGAGATTAAATTCCTTACACAATACATTGGATCACAATCAGGGAACACCCTTAATAGTTATTTATTTTAATATGATCCAAATATATAATTATTAAACATTTCATAAATAACCCGTGGATAATTAAATAAATAGATTTCTTACCAAAATCATGGCATTTAGAAAGTGATTAAAAACATGATGCTTTTTTCATTTTAAACCAAAAAAATGAAAATGGGTATCATGTATTTTAATCCCAAAATTAAAATATATCATTTTGAAATCTATGTGAATAACCATGGAGAAGATAGAGTTTTGGGTATTCAAAAAATAAAACAAAACAATTTATTGATAAAAAGAGAGAAAATTTGACATGAAAATTAGGCAGCATAATAGATATGAAACATGGTTTTAGAAAACATTAAAAAGAGAGGAGACAAGGGTCTCAAATTCAGAACTGAATCTTAATAAAGTAAAGGGATAAAATAATATATATAGAATAAAATGATATGGAAATTTGAAAGACATACCACAGAAAAGATAATTTGAATGGAAAAGAGAAGATGAGATTTTCCTTAAGAAATTTCGACAGCCTAACGACAACACTTAAAAAATTCATAGAATGGGTTTATGAGAGAAAGATGGGTCTCTCATAATTTTTAATTAACATGGACAGTAATGGGGTTATGTAATGGAATATTCCAACATAAAAAAATATAAATTAAAAAGGCATAACATAAAATGAGTGCTTGAAAAAGAGAATGGTGGTAGATTCCCTTGCCTTGAAGAGTAGCTTCTAAAACTCCAAGATCAGGACCTTGGGGCTTGAAGGAACCTTGGGAGGCCTCTTTGGGAGGTAATAATATTAGAGTTTCGATAATAGTGAATTGGGAATGAAATATAATTTAGGAATGGGTGGGTATTTATAGAAAAAGTGAGGGAGTTTTTTATTAATTTTTGAGGACACCTCAATAGTGGTATTTGCAAAACCATGGGCTTTCCCATGGTATTTCCCCATGATATTGGCCACTTGGGACACATCCTATCATATTTTAATTCACAAGAGTTTACTAGTATTTTAAATTACATATTACATCATTATGATGTCATTAAACACACTGAAAACTCAAAACTATATTTTTACTATTCACCCAAAAACAAAACATTTTTTAAAAATCTCATAAATTAAACGTAACTTAATATTGAAATAATTAATTAAAAAATGTAATTTATTTTATCATAATAATTATCTAAATATGATAAATTTAAATTTTAACTTTAAAATACTTATTTATTAAAAATAATAGAGAATAGAAAATGCATAGAAAAATTCATAGTAAAATTTTCGACACTTGAAAAAAATAAAATTATTTTATCATTTGTTTTTAAGGAGTTTTTTTATAAAACAATTTCAGTATAATAAATATTATTTACAAAACCTTAGTTTAATATAATAATTTATCTCTCAAAAAAGTAAACTTTGTACCAAAAAAATCAATTTGTCTAATTCCATATCAATTTTAAGAAAAACTTTTTTTAAAACAGAAATGATAAAATAAAAGTTTTATTTAAAAAAATGGATTACATTTTAAGAAACTAGGGACTTGACACATAACCCCTTAAAACACCCGCATATGACCTAAGTGTAAGGTGTGCAATGATGATGGACTCTTGGGGTGCTCAGATAACAATGTCTGAGTGGTAATCTCCACTAACTTAAACATCTATCGTATATGATTTCAGTCAAGCTTAAAATGTTGAAGCTTGTCTTAGGATTGGTTCAGAGTGAAACCTAGTGACGCTACCTCCTTCCCAAGATCTAACAAATGGGATTCATACAACTATATTCTACTAGTTGTGGCCATCGACTCTTCATTTTTCATTAATTAACCATTATCATTTCTATTTATAAATGATTATCATAACATTATGAATATAGTTTCCAACGGTCCTATTGACCAATGGTCATATAACGGTCAAAACCTAATCGTTACATTAAAATACACTTACTTAATTATTAATGAGATATAGTTTTATTGTGTAATAATATAACACACATTTTCATGATACACTTTTTATTTAAAAGTTCGGGTTATTACACGAGGGATCTCACTATGATACATACCGTCTTCCAAAATTCTGAAATTTGGCAAAGGAAGAAATGTTTTGGAGCATATGTAAGGTATCACAAGATAATATATATGAGTTTCCAGAGATTAAAAATTTACCAATTGTTTATTCTCAATGATATATGTTTATATTTTTTAGAATCATAAATTTGAAAAAGCACAGAGATGCAATGTGATAGATATGGTTACATAAAGTTACAGATTGAAAATTTAGAAAATTATTTAATTAAATTATGGTATGAAAGTATTGATCAAAATGTGAATCTGTAAAAGTTTAAAACTACATTATGGTATATAAGGATTGATCTGGATGAGAATTTGGAAAAGTATTTACCTCTATTTAGGTATGTAAGAATCAATTTACCAAATCATATGTATGAGTCATCTTCTTATAATTTTAAGAAATTTGAGTACTTTATAGTTTTCAAATATGATGATGTTGTGCTGTTATTTAAATTATAAACACCATGATACTTTTTTGAGTAATATGTGATTCAATCAACTAGTTTTAGTGATGAATAATGGATAAGATGAACTGAATATGTTCCACACATAAGAATATCACACTGTGAAGTAGTTTTTGTCACACCCCAAGCTTCCATGGTACGTTTCCATTTGAATAATGTAGTAGTTTGCATTGTACGCAACTTGGAGTTTTAACATACCCCGAATAATGAAACTAGCCGTTATGAATAGTAATACCCACTTTTTGAAATTTTATAAATCTTAATATTCAAAATGGATTCATTTTTGGATTCAGAATATCAAAATTATCTTAGGGTGATTTTTTGGTATTTTTCTAAAAACTTTCATTTTTTGATGAATAGTGAAAAACACTACGTTATTGCTTAAAAATGAATTTTTATTTAAATAATTAGTTAATTTATTTTAATTTATTTTTGGTCTAAATAGATACATAATACCTATATATTTTAAATTTAATTCATTGTATTTACTTTTTAATAAGTTTAGATATATAAAATTTTATTGAACTTTTTACCGTCTTTTACCCACCTTTGAGGAGCATTTGAAAATTTGCATAAAACATAATTTTTCGGTTTCTGTGAGTTGAATTTAAAAACTTAGAGAGACATAGTTAATATCAGTAAGTAAAATTTGGTTTAATAAGATTAAAATAATTTTTGGTGAATCGTAACTTTTGAATTTTATTTACCACAGTAAAAAGTAAATAGGGTAATTAAGGGTAAAAATGATATTATAATTACCGTAACACATGTTCTAATTCTATTGGAGATGTTTAATTCAATTAAATAAACCTTAGGAATAAAATATGACCCCCTTTGGTCCACTTGGATTAGATTAGGACATTTATTATTATTTTATTTAAAGAAGTGTTAAAAGTGTTAAATTCAAAATTTAATAACTAAACTATTTTTAATATAGAGTTATGAATAAGATAATTTCAACTATAAATATTCATTATAAATATAAAAATATTTCATAAATAATGGTATATTATTTATAATTTTTAGACATTAAATAATTTAATTTATTTATGACACAATGATGATGCAATAATTACCTTGTTAATGAATGATTAAAATAATTGATATTATAAATATCCAAATAAATGTAATTTGAGAATTTTGAGGAGTTAAAATAATTTTATAGGTTAATATGAAATTTTAGGGTTGATTAAATAATTTTTTTCCAAGTAATAATGCTGTTATGATTTTCACAATAACCAAATACTAAATAGTGTCAAAATTGACATAAATGAGTTTTATTTAAAACAAATACTATATTATTGGTTGATATAATATTCATAAAAATCTATGGTTCATCCAAAGGACTTAGATAAGGTTATATATATTAATAATGAACCAATTTAAGTTCTCTTGGTAGTTTATAGTTAGTTTATTAACCATATAATAAAAAAATACAAAGAGACATGGTAAATGTCAAACTCTTTACTAAGAGTTAAATCTAAAAGATAAGGTTAATATGGTGAAATAAACCTGTCTAAAACCTATTGTTTGATAGGTATACGACCCATCCAAAACTTATAATCTAAATAAATCATTTTGGATCCATTATAAACAGAAAATGATTTTATTATAAAATAATATTTCAAGCTTCTCCTAAAGTGACCCTCACCTCCCTTATAAAAGGGAACATCCCCTTCTCTCAAAATCACTCCTCCAAAGCCATTTGGATCAGAAAAACCCTACCCAAATACCTTCCTAACTTCCCTCACTTCAACATTGATGACTTACTTTGATCATAAAGCAAACTTAAGGAGCCCTTTTTATCAACTCAAAAGGAAACACCCGAAGAACAGGTAATAATTTCACCACCCTCTTTCAAGTTCTTTTCTTCATCCACTTCCTCTTTATTTGTTGTTTCCATACCAAAATAATTACTCCAGTACTTCCTACATAATGTGATGTTATTATAAATATTGTAAAACCATATTTGTTATTATATCCATCCTATAAATGACAATATCACCGTACATGCGTACGTACAACTTACCGTCTCCACCTCGTGGTGTAGTTTGTTATTCAAACACCTCAATATTTGGATTAGTATAATAATGAGTATAACTGATTTAAATAATAAATATAAAATGTTAATTATTCTTTATATATGATATAACATCTAATTATATACAATTTCACCATCAATATAATGATATTGTCGCTCATGTATACGTACGGATTACCGTCTCCACGAACACGATGAGACTTATTCCCCATCATAATCCTTCAAGAATAATTTTCATTTTATGATTAAAAATAATTTTTAAGAAATTAATATAATTCTAGATATTAATAAAATACATTATTTTGATAAAAAACATGTCTTATGTAACCAAACATATAAAGGAAAACGAATCAATTAACACCTGAAATGAGGGTACTACTAAAATATTATTAACAAAGCAAGATTTGAAGATCATATATGATATCATATTTATGTATCTGATTCTTGTATAATTTAATAACAATTAATTAACTATTATATATGAGGTTAATATACCCTCGACCAAGGAAAAGTACAAGGTAAGGGTTAATTCTACAATCTCTTTACTTATTCGAGGTTGTTAATACGTAAGTATCTACTGGGACCTCTTTATTATTCACATCCATGTTTTCTTAAAAATGTAATTCATTTTTTTTTTAATATTTAATAGACAATGGGTTAAAGTCATTTATACCATTATTTGAACATATATGTTTTTAAAAGAATATTTCCGTCATTTTCCAAACAATGTACTTTATGACCATTTTGACAAAATTAAGGTAAGAATGTCTTTTAAACTTATATTGTGGGTGCAGCTATTTTATGCTATTATAACATCATCGAATATTCCCTTACAAGATTATAAGAATATTTTCAAAATAAATGTTTTCTTTTATAATTATTTGACTTTAAAATTATTTCAAAAAAAGAAAGAGATATTTCTCTCAAATAGTTTATATTTCATCTATGTCAACATCCTTTGATGGATTTAACACTTGTTTGAAATTGATTCACTATGATAAAATTATTCCATATTATATTGAAGGTTTTGTGATATTATTTACTATGGATGTGTTATTTCTAAACCATTCATGGTTTATGGTTAATGTATTAACATTTCTTATGCTAGTTTTAATACGAATGTTTATGTTATGTTTTAACCTTTTCATATGAGGAATGAATTGGACTTAATAAGTGATAGGTGGAGCCCGCTATAGCTCCTCAATGCATCAGTAGATGTCATGAGACAAACTAGTGTCTTGGAAAAAGGCCTTGGGAAAATGTTATTTGTATTCTTGGCACAAGGCCTTGACTATGTGGTTATGATGTCTGGCATTATGCATTCTATCATTATGAAAATGGCTATTGAGATTGCATGTGATTATTCGACTAGTAGAATATCCATGTGAATAAGTAAATGGAATTATTTGATTTATATTGTCCATATTATGCATAAGATTTTGTTTAAAAGGCTTATGTTTTAGTCTTATACATTACCTTAAATGTTTATGCTTATTTATGAAAGTTTCCACTATATTGTTATCCTTAATGAGTATCTAAGCTCACTCCTTTCTATTTTTTAATTTTCCTAGGATGTGAAGAAGTATATTATGAATGACCTACAGAGATAGTATAAGGGATATGAATGTGGTCAATGAAGACAATGTTGTTGTTTGTTTTAATTTTATAATGTAATGTAAAACTTATGAATGTATCTAGTAATTCTAAGGATACTAAACTGAACAGTCCTTTGAGATTTGATCCCTTGTGATCATGCCAATGTTATGTAATAATGCACTGAATCTGGGTAACTAGGGTTGGGGAATTTCAGTTGGTATCATAGGAAGTTTTGTACAAACCTTGGAAGCTATATTTAGAAAAACTCTGATTAGATAACATTACCCTAAGATAGACTTTGAGGATTAATATAGAATAACTTCCTAGAATTGTGGTAATGTAGAGATTTTGAGGGTTTTCCAAAAAATAAATCCCTATTTGGATATGAGAAGGTAGAGGTGGATCTGTCATAGATGTACTTAGGAGTGAAATCTATGATATGGAGTTTCGGGCTTGACCCGGGGTATCCTGGTACACGACAACGGGCCTTGCTGCACTCTTGTTTATGACACTACCAGAGGATATGCTTAAGTTAATTCACATTTTGTTTAAAAAAAATTATGAAGGATTTATGAGTATATAACCCCTCAAAGAAAACATTTTTATGATTATGGAGTATATCCATAAACTGTACAATTTATCTAAAGTGTTTTACAAGTTTGTAATTATGTATTGTGATTCAAAAACTAATCTATTGTATGCCATTTTTTAGAAATGGAACCTAGTTGAAGGAATGGAAACTGTATCAATGCACGTAATCCATGTAGGGATTTACCTCTTACTCAAGATAATTATAGTGGGGCTGGTTATGCAGCTGGTTCTGATCAGCTTATCACCATACTGGGACAACTCACTCAGGTTATGAATAATAGCCTTACACAAATGGAGCACCCTGATCCACAACGCAGAGGATAAATGTTACAACGCTTCATGAGGAAAAAACCACCAACATTAAATGGGAGTACAAATCCATTAGTATCTGAGCAATGGATAAGTTCTTTAGAGAAAATATTTCATGCTTTAGAGAGTAGCGAAAGGGAAAAAGTTGTCATGGCAGTTTATCGCCTCATGGGAGATGAAGATCAATGATGGTTATTAATACAAAACACAAAGGAAGATGAATAAGTATCGAAAATGGAATGGAGGGAGTTTAAAGATATTTTCTTAGAAAAATACTTTCCTCGATACCATTGAGTAGATATGGAATGACAATTTCTGACACTGAGGCAAAAGGAGAATGAGAATGTCAAAAAGTATGAGGATAACTTTACAAGGTTAGAAAGTCATGCAGTAGATTATATATGTAACCCAAAGAGTAAGATTGATTGATTATTTTATGGGTTAAAACCATTTCTTCTCCAAGCATTTGTCTAAAAATCCTTCTCATCGTATGGAGATATTTTCTCATGCGCTATCAAGATAGAAAAGGAATTCTCTAAGTCTTATGACTTCAAAGAAAAGAAAGAGAATAAAAGATCTGATTAACACTATGGAAATGGAAATAAGAGGAAGAAGGGAAATGTTGAATATCTATCCTATGGTAAATGTGAGAAGAAACACCCCGGTACTTGCCTGAAGGGAATGAGAGTCCGTTACAAGTGTGGTGAAAAAGGCCACCAAGCTTGTGATTCCAAGGGGAAGAAATAATCTATCAAGGTTGAATGCTACAATTGTAGAGAAAAGGGGAATTATGCAAATGAATGTCCTAATCTCCAAGGAAACTTGCCTCAGAAAAGGACAAGGGAGAAAGGCCAAGCATATGCGATCTGTATTACTGAGGTTGAAGCTCTGAAAGATGTAGTGGAAGGTAATTTAATGGTTTCCTAAAGTTTAGACAAGGATTTATTTGATTCTGGATCATCACATTGTTTCATATCTTCCTAGTTTTCTAATAAAATTAGATATTTTTAATTTGAATTAATAAGGGAGTTTTCAGTGAAAAAACTTAAGGGAAGTATCATCACAACAATGTTTTGTGAATCTGTTCCCATTAGGGTATATAAATGTTCTTTATCTACTGATCTCATCATCACACCCATGATTGAATTTGATATAATCCTCAGTATGGATTGGCTTTCATACTACGATGAAAAAATTTATTATAAGAATAAGGAGGTTACAATTTTCGATGATGATAAGAAGTTCCATATCATTAGAGAAGAAATGCCACCACCAGATTCTTATATAGATCCACCCCAAATGGCTCTACTAAATTCAATTATTGGGTAAGAAGAGAATGAAATAACTATGGATGAGGGAAGGAATGTTCAAATAGAGGATGTACCTATAGTGCATGAATATGATGATGTGTTTCCAAAGGATTTACCTGGACATCATCTATAATGAGAAATTGAGTAATGAAACAACTAGAGGAACTAAAGAAACAACTAGAGGAATTGAGTAATAAGGGATTTATTCTTCCTATTGTTTCTCTATGGGGATCCCCTGTACTTTTTGTTAAGAAGAATGATGGGTCTATGAGGTTGTGCATTGAATATAGGGAGATCAATGATATAACAATAAAGAACAAGTATCCCCTATCTCGCATCGATGATTTATTTGACCAAATTCATGGAGCTCAATATTTTTCAAAGATTGAGCTTTGATCTAGATATAATCATTTGTGTGTAAAGAAGGAAGACATTCAAAAAACAGTATTTCGAACTAGGTATGGGCATTATGAGTTTACAGTAATGCCATTTGGACTGACTAATGCACCCTCTATTTTCATGGATCTAATGAAGAGTGTTTTCAAGTAATATCTTGATGACTTTGTAGTGGTATTTATTGATGATATCTTGGTATACTCTAAAAGCTATGAAGATTATGAAAATCACTTGCGAATTATTCTAAGGAATATTTGAATAAATAAATTATATGGGAATTTTAGAAAGTGTGAATTATGGCTTCAGAAGATTTCTTTTCTTGAACATATTATCTATAAGGATGGAATCTCTATTGATACTTCTAAGATAATAGAAATACAAGAATAGCCAGCACCACTGAGTATAACCTAGGTATGCTGTTTTATTGGTTTAGTAGGTTATTATCGATGTTTTTTCCAGAATTTTCCCTGGTTGGCTAACCCATTAACCAAACTCACACATAAAGGGGTTGAATTTGTTTGGACAAAATAGTGTGAATATTTTTTTGAAGAACTGAAGAGAAGATTAGACAATTATCCTATCTTTAATCTACCATAAATAAACAATGATTTTGTTATTTATAGTAATTATTAAAAGAAAAGACTTGGTTGTGTACTCATGCAGAATGATAGAGTAATTTCTTATGCATCATAACTGCTAAAAACTCAGGAGACAAACTATCCCCCTCATGATGTTGAGTTATCAGCTGTAATATTTGCTGTGATGATATGGAGACACTATCTCTATGGTGAAAAAATGTGAGATATATACTGATAAAAAGAGTTTGAAGTATATTTTATCATAGAATGAACTTAACATGAGGCAAAGACGATGTCTTGAACTACTCAAAGATTATGAATGCACTATACACTACCACCCGAGGAAGGAAAATAATGTGGCAGATTCTTTGATCAAAAAGTATCATAGAGTTTTGAGCAAGATGAGGGTTGAAAGGGATAATATGTTCATGGATATAGTAAAGATAAATATGGAAATAACCATGGAAGGTGAAACATCAATATTTTTCAAATGGTTTCCAAAACATCTTTACTATAAAGGATAAAGGGTTCTCAGACTGATGATAAGAAGTTTCAAAAGAATATTAAAGCTTTGAATGATGGGAGATTGAGTGACTTCATTTATGAATATGGAATTTTGAAATTTTTTGAAGAGACTTTGTGTTCCCAACATACCTTATCTAAAAAGGAAATTGTTGGATAATGATCACAGCTCCAATTTCTCTATACACCTTGGGAGCACCAAGATGTATAGATATTTGAGGGAACGTTTTTGGTGGGACAACATGAAGAAAGATATTGATGATTTTTTGTCAAGATTTATGGGTTTTCAACAAGTGAAAGCTATAAGGAAACAACCTGGAGGAGTCATGCAACCTCTTCCCATACCTGAGTGGAAATGGGATAATATTACGATGGACTTTGTCATGGGGCTACCAAAGACTCCTAGAAGGAATGATGCAATATGGGTCATGGTTGATCGTCTTACCAAGTCAGCACATATTATTTCTATAACAGAAGAGTTTCCTCTTGAATGTATGGAAAGACTATATATTAATGAAGTTTTAATACTCCATGGCATACCCCTATCGATTGCTTCTAATCACGATCTGCATTTTACATCAAGATTTT
Organism: Viscum album; assembly: GCA_963277665.1. Lineage (NCBI taxonomy): Eukaryota > Viridiplantae > Streptophyta > Magnoliopsida > Santalales > Viscaceae > Viscum > Viscum album. The sequence continues at coordinate 241,496,981 of OY728140.1, read as the reverse complement.
GGAAAAATTTTCAGAAGGCCTTGGATACTGAACTTCGTTTGAGCACTGCCTACCACCCTCAAACCAATGGACAATCAGAATACACTATTCAAAACTTAGAAGACATGTTGAGATCTTTCTCACTTGACTTTCAAGGTATATGAGATCAATATTTACCTATGGTATAATTTTCCTATAATAATAGCTTCGATTCAAGTATTCAGATGGCGCCATATAAAGAATTATATGGAAAGAGATGTTGCACACCAACTTGTTGGGATGATGTTAATGAAAGAAAAATCGTAGGCCCAGAACTTTTTGAGGAAACAATAGAAAAAGTGAATATTATCCAAACCCACATCAAATACGCTCAGTGTAGGCAAAATATCTTTGCTGATAACCGAAGGAATGATTTGGAATTTTAAGTAGGAGATCACGTTTTCTTGAAGGTATCTCCATAAATGGGTGTTATATGATTCAGTAACAAGGATAAATTGAGTCCCAAGAACATCAAACCTTTTGAAATTCTAGAATGAATTGAATTTGTATCTTATAATTTGGCAATGCCTCCAAGTCTCTCCAAAGTTCATGATGTGTTCCACGTATCACTGTTAAGAAAATACATGCCTGACCCAACGCATGTACTCACATATGAAGAAATAGAATTGGAACCTGATCTGTCTTATTGCGAAGAGCCGATCAGAATTCATGATACCAGAGAACACGTGTTGAGGAACCAGATGACTCATTTGGTAAAAGTTATATGGAGAAATCATAAGATGGAAGAGGCAACATGGGAACCTGAGGAACTTATGATGAAGAACCATCCAAATATTTTTATGCAGTAATATTCTAGAAATTTCGAGGATGAAATTATTTGAAGGAGGGGAGAATTTAACACCCCAAGTTTCCACAATACTTTTCCATTTGAATAATGCAGTATCTTGCATTGTACGCAACTTGGAGTTTTAACACATCACAACCCATGAAACTAGCCGTTATGAATAGTAATACCCCCTTTTTAAAATTTCATAAATTTTAATTTTCAAAATGGAATTCATTTTTCGATTCAAAATATCAAAATTAGATCAAGGTGAATTTTTGGTATTTTTCTGAAAACATTCAATTTTTGATGAATAGTGAAAAACATTGTGTTATTGTTTAAAACCGAATTTTTATTTAAATAATTAGTTATTTTATTTTAATTTATATTAGGTCCAAAGAGATAAATAATACCTATATATGTTCAATGTAATTAATTGGATTCATTTTATAATAAGTTTAGATAAATAAAATTTTATTGAACTTTTTACCGTCTTTTACCCACCTTCTAGGAGAATTTGAAGATTTGTATAAAACTTAATTTTACTGCTTCTGTGAGTTGAATTTCAAATATCTGAGAGACACGGTTAATATTATTAAGTAAAATGTGGTTCAATAAGATGAACACAATTTTTGATGAATAGAAACTTTTGACTTTTATTTACCACAATTAAAAGTAAATAGGGCAATTAAGGGTAAAAATGATATTATAATTACCCTAACACATGTCATAATTCTGTTGGATAAGTGTAATTCGACCAAAAAAACCTTAGGAATAAAATATGACCCCCTTTGGTCCAATTAGATTAGATTAGACCATTTATTATTATTTTATTTAAAGAAGAGTTAAAAGTGTTAAATCAAATGTTTAATAACTAAACCAATTTTATTATAGGGTTATACATAAGATAATTTCGAATATAAATATTCATTATAAAGATAAAAATATTTAATGCATAATGATATTTTATTTATTATTTTTATACATTAAACAATTTAATTTATTTATGACACAATGATAATGCAATAATTACCTTGTTAATGAAAGATTAAAATAATTGATATTATAAATATCCAAATAAAGGTAATTTGAGACTTTTGATGAATTACACTAATTTTATAGGTTAATATGACATGTTATGGTTGATTAAATAATTTATTTTTGAAGTAATCATGCTGTTATGATTTTCAAAAAAACAAAATACTAAATAGTGTCAAAATAGACATAAATGCGTTTTTTTAAAACAAATACTATGTTATTGGTTGATATAATATTCCTAAAAATCAGAGGTTCAGACAAAGGAATTAGATAAGGTTATATATATTAATAATGAACCACTTGGGGTTCTCTTTACAGTTTATAGTAAGTTAATTAACCATATAATAAAAAAATACAAAGAGACATGGTAAATGTCAAACTATTAAACTAAGAGTTAAATCTAAATGATAAGGTTAATATGGTGACCTAAACCTGTCTAAAACCTATAATATGAGAGTTATTAAACACATCCCCAACTTATCCTCTAAATAAATCATTTTTATCCATTAGAAACTGAAAATTATTTTATTATAAAATAATATTACAAGCTTTTCCTAAAGTGACCCTCACCTCTCTTATAAAAGGTAACTTCCCATTCTATCAAAATCAAACCTCCAAAGACATTTGGATCATCCAATACCTTCCAAAATATATTCCCAACTTCCCTAAATTCAACCTAGAGGCATTAATTTGATTATAAAGATAACCTAGGGATCCCTTTTTGATCAACTCAAAAGGAAACACCCGAAGAAGAGATAATAATTTCTCTACCATTTTTCAACTTATTTTCTACTTCCACTTCCTCTTTCATTGTTGTTTCCATACCAAAATAATAAATAAAGTACCTCCTATATAATGTGATGTTATTATAAATATTATAAAACTGTATTCATTATTCTATCCATCCTATAAATGACAAAGTCACCATACGTGTGAAAGTACTCCTCACCGTCTCCACGTCATGGTGTAGTTTGTTATTCAAACACTTCATTATTTGGATGGGTATAATAATGAATATAAATGTTGTAAATAATAAATATAAAATGTTAATGATTCTGTATATATAATATACCATCCAATTATATATTATTTCACCATCAATATAATGATATTGTCGCTCGTGCGTATGTACGGATTACCGCCTCCACGAACACGATGAAACTCATTCCCCATCATAATCATTCATGAATAATTTTAATTTTATGAATAAAAATAATGTTTATGAACTTAATATCATTATTTATATGAATCAAATACATCATACCCATAACAAACATGGCTTATGTAACCAATCATATAAAGTAAAACAAATCAATTAATACTCAAAATGACGATACTACTAAAATATTATTAACAAAGCAATATTGGAATTCATATATGATATCATATTTATGTATATGATTCTTGTATAATTTAATAACAATGATTGAACTATTATAAAGGAGGTTAATTCACCTTATAACAATGAAAAATACAAGGTATGGTTTAATTCTACAATCTCTTTACTTATCTGAGGTTGTTAATATGTATGTATCTACTGGGACCTCTTTATCATCCACATCAGTGTTTTCTTAAAAATGTAATTCAAAACATTTTTACTATTTACTAGACTATGGGTTAAAGTAATTTATACCCTTATTTGATCATATATGATTTGAAAGGAATATTTATTTCATTTTCCAAACAAGGTACTTTATAACCTTTACGACAAAATTAAGGTAAGAATGTATTTTTAACTTTTATGGAGGGTGAGACTATTTTATGCCGTTATAACATCGTCGAAGATTCCCTTATGATCTTATAAGAATATTTTTAAAATAAATCTTTTCTTTTATAATTATGTTAATTTTAAATGATTTGAAAAAAAGAGATATTTTTCTCAAATAGTTTTGATTTCATCTATGTCAACAGCTTTTGATGGATTTTACACTTGTTTGAAATTGATTCATTATGATACAAATATTCCATATAGTATTAAAGGTTTTTTGATATGTTTGACTGTGGATGTGTTATTTTTATACCATTCATGGTTTATGGTTAAAGTATTAACATTTCGTATGCTAGTTTTAATATGAATGTTTATGTTATATATCAACCTTTTCATATGAGGAATGCATTGGACTTAGTAAGTGACAGGTGGAGCCTGACATAACTCCTAGATACATCGATAGGTCTCATGATACAAACTAGTGTCTTGGAACAAGTCCTTGAAAAAAATTTATTTGTATTCTTGGCACAAGGCCTTGATTATGTGGTTATGAAGTCTGACATTATGAATTGCATCATTATGAAATTGGCTATTGATATTGCATGTGATTATTCGATAATTAGAATATCCATGTGAATAAGTAAATTGAATTATTTAATTTATATTGGCCATATTATGCATAATTTTATGTTTAAAAGGCTTATGTTTTAGTCTTACACATTGCCATAAATGTTTATGCTTATTTATGTAAGTTTCTGCTATATTGTTATATTTACTGAGCATCTGAGCTCACCCCTTTCTACGATTTATTTTTCCCAGGATGTGAAGAAGTATATTATGATTGACCCACAGGGATAGTCTAAGGAATATGAATGTGGTCAATGAAGACAATTTTTTTTATTGTTTTACATTTAATAATGTAATGTAAAACTTATAAATGTATCTGGTACTTCCAAGTCTACTAAAATGATCAGTCTTTCAGGATTTAATCCCTTGTGATCATGCCAATGTTATGTAATAATGAATAGACTCTGGGTAACTAGGGTTGGGATGTTACAATTTGAGGATGAAATAGAAGACAAATTTTGTTATTCTATCTAATATGTATTCACTCTCCAAGGAGGGGGTCATTCCATGGAGCATAATATATTTAGTGGTTTGGGAGAGCTTTACACTGATATGTGATGTCTTGAAATTTAAGAACTGTACTAGAAGGATATGAAGATTGTGTCACACCATGATAGTATATTCCTTAATGAAACCATACAAAAATATAAAGAATTAAACATCATGAGGAATTCTTTCATACTGATACAATACCATTACCTGTTCTTAAGAAGACACATATTTATAGGATTATGTTTATTGAGAATGTTTTGTGGAAATAAACCATGATAATTAGGTGATATTATGATGAATAAAAAGACTATTATCAAGTAGGAGATTATGGATAATATTACCAAATGATCATGTTGAGAAAATTAAAGAGAGAATTGAAGGAGAAGATCATGCTGCTAATTTTATGAGATTTTCATTATTTAAATATGAAGGTAATATTCTTATGATTTTGAATTGATAAGAAAGATAAGAAGAAGAGATTGAAAAGAGAGAAGAGAAAGATAGAGAGAGATAAGAATATGATACTGTATCATTCTTTTGAGTATCGTTATTATATAAGTGATAAAATATAGAGATAGAACCTATGTAGTGATTATATTAAATATATTTCTTAGGCCAGAATGGCGATGATATATGGTCTAGAGGGGGGGGGGGGGTGAATAGCCCAGATTAAGATTTAAATAAGTTGAACTAATTATATATATTAATTATTAGATTTAATTTATAGAGTTAATTCATAGTGAAAAAATAAATGAAGAAACACAAATAATTTCAATAGTGGTTTGGTCCAAAGTGGACCTACTCCAATCTTATACCTCTCTACGCTATATGAGACATGCTGTTCACTATACTAATTTTTGAATGGGAATTATAACTCGATTTAAACCTAATTTTTCTAGTGGAATTATAACCAAGACACTTGACTTTTATATGGGTAGTCACAACCCAATTACAACAACGACTATAAACTATTGGAGTCACAAAACAAATGGTACTAAATCTAGAATTCTAGAGTCACAACCCTAAGAAAGAGTATAATTTTATATTTAAGGTCATAAACATAAAGTGTGAGAACAATTTTTATAGATGGGGAATAATTTTTCAAACATAATAAACTAGGATTAAATAGATAGAAGCTGAACATGAGAGGTTGAGGAACTAGTTCTTGAGTAACTGATCATTTTTTCTCATCAAGGTAATAAAAGTTGAAGTAATTTTGGTTTAGTCCTTAAGAGATCATCTAGTAGAAGAAAACTTTTTCACACCTTGACTTGCACAATGATTGAAGATATGAAGGTTCACAAAGCAATACATTATCCCCCAAATAATACTTGTCCTCTTTTTAAATAAAAATAACACAACATCTCTAAGAAATTCATTAGACAATTCAAATTCAAAGTAACAGAAACTATAGAATGTTTTTCTCCATAATTATCATGGAGAGGAGAAGTCGCAAAACTATCATTTGAATTTAAAAAAATTGAATTATTCAAACTAATTTAAAATGTAAATAAAATAAAATAAAAATAAATCCACAAATGTTTTTCAAAGAAAATCCCATGATAATCTCACATGTTTTCATTTAAAATTTAAAATTCAAAACATTCCATATTTAAGTTGTAGTAAATATGTATATATGCGATGAAATTAAAAAATCAGTAACACTATATGAAAAATAATAAAACAATTTTGAATGAGCTTTTTAACATCTATTATGAATTTATAAACATTAAAAACCATCAAAACAACTCAAAATAATAAATTTAATTTTTTTGAGATTCATGCTGCAAGTTTATTCCCAACAACAAGAAAAAAATCAATATTCATATTTTTCTTAAAAAAACTCTAAAAACACATCAAATAGGTTCTATATCAATAATAATAATTTATAGAATCATTATAATAATTAAAAAATATGAAAAAAATGCAGCAAATCAAATTACAACGACAAACACAAAAATAAATAATATTTTATATAGTAAACCGTGTGAAGGAAAAATACCATACTACATAAAGGTAAAAATTAAATCATATAACTTTCATAAAGGTAAAAAATACTTTAAATACTATTCATAAGGGTAAAACATGTTTTATATTGTTCATGTAAGGGTATGAAATATTTTATATATGCTATGTAAAGGAAAAAAACGTTTATAAAGCATGTATAATGGAATACTCAACTTTCAACTTCACGCATAAAGGTAAGCTAAATAGTTCATAATAGTAACAAGAAAAAACAAATAATAACATAAGGGCATGTGTAGTTTATAAGTGATGCATAAGGGTACATGAAAAGACACATAAAGGTAAAGAACAAATCATAAATGCTACATAAGAGTAGAAAAAAGTTACGTAGGCATGAAATAAAATTTATATATGGTACGCAAGGGTGAAATAAAAGTTATGTATGGGCAAGAAAAATAATTAGAAATAAAGTAAAATATTGAAAATTAATGTATATAAAATAAATAAATAATAATAATAATAATAAAAATAAATAAGAAATAATTAATGAAATTTTAGTAAAAGATGATTAAAATATTATTCAAATACAAAATAATAAAAATATATATTAAAATATAATTATAGAAATATTGTTTTAAAAAATATTAATATTTTAAGATGAATTTGTAATATGAAAAACATAAAATATAAATAATATATATATACTTCAAAATCAGAAAAATAATCTCCCCATTTATAAAAATATCACCATTTTATGAAATTACAAAATCGACCAATTGTTTTTAGGAAATTATCCCATCTTTTTAAATTTATCAAACAATTAATAAAAATTAAAATATAGAAAAAATAATTCTATTAAAATACATAAGGTAATATTTAAATTAAAAATTATATGTTCCCTAAAATAAATGAAAATAAAATAATATGTTCAAACTAGATTTCCATCATTCCAAGTTCAAATTTTATTTTTTCAAATTTAAAAAAGTACTTAAATTTATTAAATGAATCAAAAAGTCAATTTTTTGTTGGAACATATTCTAAAATAATGTCTATTTTATTAGAGGTTACGAGCACAACATACGTGATTATTGGATATGATCCCAAATCAGTGAATGTTGGATTCAATGGATCATTCACATATTGTAAAGGGCATGAACTTTATGACCATTTTTCCCATCAAATATAGACAAGAAAGTTACCAAAACCAAGCGTATATATTTTTCACTTTAAGTTTATAAATAATTTTAATGTTATAGGAAGAAACATTAAATTATATCAAGATATTTCTTTGATGACATTGTTAATCATCTGAAAAAACATTTTTTAGATTATAGTTTTTACGCTCGTAGTATCCAAGTGTAGAATCCCTCTAGTGGTGATCTACATGTTCTTATTTGATCTTTGAACAATGTCGATGTATAGATGGGTGCTTTTATGGTAGATAAACTTTCTTGCGGTGTTCATCTAGATCACTTCACGTTCCTTCAATCTCAAAGAAACAATATTGATTCTCTAGTTCTTTAGAGGATGTCAAAAGGATGAATAAATCTAGAGAGAGTAATCTATTATGAACAATTATTATCAATTAGCCACTCTTATAATCTATAAGAAGCCTATTTATAAACCTGATTGGGGTTATTTTATTTTAATTAATTTCACAAGTTCCCTTAATAAAATATTGAACCCATGTCAGGCCCCATGCCACGTATTAAAATATTATTATTAATTTTATTCCACCACATGCGCTAACTGGCATAATGATGAATATTATTTTACCATATTAAAACATAATATTTATAACCAAGCCTGATATTGGTACAATTATCCTCTGCAACATTTAGTAAATACCTGAATAAATATTTCATTGAATATTTATCCATAAAATAAATTTTTTTATTCATAGTTCGAAAATAAATATTTACTAAATATTCAATAAATAATTTTTGATAAATAAAACTAGAATAAAATTATTTATTGGTCTAGAGAATAACATTTATTCCAACTAGTAAATTCTAATATAATTTAATCGAGATTAATGAAAACACTTAGTGTGTGATCGTATAGGTTTCTTTCTTATTGTCATTAGGCGAGGTTGCCTAAAGTACAATATTTGTATCTAGTAATGGGCCAAGGAACCTAAGAGAAATAAGTAATGTTACAATTTCAAAAACCTCATATGAGAACTCATTGTGTAATATAATTCATTTATCTAAATATATCATCAAGTATTTTTCATATCTATGACATCACCACTTGATATTTCTCTCTTTGGCTATCCAAAATATACTTTTCATTACACCATATATATGGAATTTAATGATACAGTTAAAATTTAATAAAATGGATGAAATATAGAATTCTATTAATATAGAAGGAACAAATCCTTCCTCAACTCATTCATTAATAAATTTTCTTTTGGGATTCACCCAGCATACCCAACTTCCCATGAACTTATGGATTATTGGTTTTGGTCAGTAAATATAAGTGCAAAAGTCATGAAATACATTAATAATAATCTTAATGACCATTACACAGACTCATAGATAAGAATATCCAATGACACATAAAAATGAAGAATTATTAATAGAGGGTTTGTTCTCATAATCTCCCATCTTGAAAAATACCAAGTGAAAAATTCATGAGAGGAAGTATCATATGCTTATAAGAACTCGCACTGATAGAAAATATACCATGTACCATATCATAGAATGTTATCTAACCATATAACATGGTTTAATAATACCATCATGGAACTTCAAGGTTTTCATCATTTCAGGGATCTGCTATGACCTTTTCAATGAGAAAAATACTCTATGATATTATTAAATTAAAGTCATGAAGAAAAATGAACAATATATAATAAGATGTTAAATTATTATTCACTACATTGAATATATGTGTAATCCAAAGTATGAATTGTTGATTCTAGAACAACAACTCCAAAATACTTCCACTTGCACTATAAATTACTTCAAATGTCTTTCAGTCCACTATAACTTACATAAAGGTCATGTTTCTTCTAAGTTAAATCTTTAGTTAAGGGGTCTTCCACATTATATTCCTTGGATATTTTTCTCAATTTAATTTCACCTCTTTGAGAAAAATACCTCAATAGATGATACTTACGAAGTATTTTTTTTGTTAGTTGATGTAACCTTAGATCCTTTGCAGGGGTCACCATTGTAGTATTATCACAATAGAGTGTTATATGGTCTTTATTAATAGGTACAACGTTGATATCTTCTATGAAGTTGTGTATATAAACTAATTATATAGATAAATAAAAATACACAATATACTCTAAATTTTCTTTATCATATGTGACCACATCTTACTTTAAGCCCTTCAAGCACACAACAACACCACTAAGAATCCTACCTGTGATTTCAGATCATCTTGATCTATTTGGAAACTATCATATGCATATCTTCTGATGTCTTGTTCCTTATCTCCTCCATTGACCGAAAACATATCTTTATTTTGTCTAATATACAATAGGGTAGTCTTGAATACCATCCAATAATGGTCCTTGATATTTTACTACCACTCTTAATGAATATGTGATACCTTGCCTAGAACATAACATAACATACATGGTTGACCCAATCACCGGTACATATAGAATAATTTTCATCCTTTGTCTTTCCTCATGTTTCTGAGGATATATTTTCTTAGAAGGATGAATTCCATGTGACACTAGAAATAATACCCTCTTGGATTGTACTATACTTAATATCTTTAGTATCTTGTTAATATATATACTTTGAGTTAGACAAAGAATCCATTTAGATTTTTTATGATGGATCATGATCCCCAGAATATATGTTTCTTAGCTGAAGTCCTTCACATAGAATCATTTATTTAATTAGGATTTAATAAATTATAATATCGATATCTCATTTCTAATAAGTAGTATGCCATCAACATAAACTATTAAGAAAACAACTGACTAAAAATTAATTTTTTATGAAAAATGAAGAAAGAAAAAAACCAAGGTCATCAATGGGGGTGAAATTAATAGAGAATGAGTACATAATTTCTGATAATAAGTTTTCAATCATTGAGAAGAGATCCCAATCTGGTGTAAGTAATCAGTATCCCTACGGGTCTTCCCTTTATTGCTAACAAATCAGCAGCATAATTCCCTTATCTCTAAGTACGCCTAATAAAAATATTTTGGTTGGCAAGGGTCCTACAAAACCTGACCTTGTAAACTAGCTCCCAGGGGATGAAACCTTTATTTTGAAGAAACTTTACCATAATATTAGAATCAGTCTCTACTTTAGTGATGCAGATATCTAAATTCCTACATAAATAAATACCTATAACCAATGATTTAGCCTCTGCACCTATGGAATTACCTGCACCAAAGTAGGAGCTATAACCCAAAAACATGGAACCCCGACCATCTTGGACCCACCCCCCTCTCATATCTCCATTCTAGGAATACCCATACACATTAAACTTCAAAACCATATAGGGTGTTAACTATATAACCCATTGACCCTGATTGATTTGGCTATACTCGAATAGAAATTAGGGAGAAAACAACTGCATTCCCACTAAACCAATTATATATACAAGGCCCAAATTCATTATTTTAAAAATAAAATCCATTATGGATTCAGGAAATCAAATGTTTTGTGACCTGGATGATTTCTTTAATCCATAAATGAATATTTTTAATTTTTATACCCTGTTGGTGTCATATGGAGTGACAAACCGTTCAGGTTGTGTCATATAGACATCTTTCTGATAGTTCCCATTAAGGAAGGCTTCTTTGAAATCCATTTTCCAAATATAATAGTCATGGAAATCCATAATGGAAAGTATAATTCTAAGGGATTTCAGCATAGAAACTAGTGAAAATGATTTTCTTTAGTTTATACCTTGACGCTATTTAAACTATTTTTCAACCATTTATGGCTTATAATTATTGAATTTTCCATCAATTTCCAGTTTCTTCTTGAATACCCATTTACAATTTCTTTTCTTTACATCCACTGGTGGATATACCAAATTACATAATTTTTTTGGTATATGGATTCTATTTTAGAATTTATAGATTCTTTCCACTTGGAAACATCTATGCAACATAGTACATTCTTATAGGTTACAAGATCATTATTTGAAAATAATAATGATTCACCAAATTTGGTGACTGGAAAACCTTATCTTTAGGTTCTCTAACTTCTCTTATACTCTGACATAGTACTCTTGTCTCCAAAATTATTCTTCCATGGGGATTTGTGGAATTTTTTCCTATGAAAAATCTTGTGTACCTTGAGGCTATACTTCATCAAAGTCTATCCTTCTCCCACTATCGATTTTAGATATGCTCCCCCTTTTAAGGAATACGATGTGTCTTTACACAATTAATGTTTTTATGAGGGGTAATATGAGAAATATCAACTTTTTTCATTGTGGTATCCTATAAAGGTATGATTTGTAGCTCTAGGTGAAAGTTTATTACCTGAAGAGGTCTTAAAAACACTTCACATCCCGACACATGTAAGTACAGGAAAACATGTTTCATTCCACTCCATAATTGGTATGGGATGCTATATTCTACTTTAGTTGGAACTTAGTTTAGTATGTATACTACTATATACAATGAGTATCTCAAAAAGAATAATGGAAGACTCACAAGACTCATCATTGATCTCACCATATCTAACAAGTTGTAGTTCCTCCTTTCACTTACACCATTCCACTATGGTGTATAAGGAGGATTGAGGTGAGATAGAATCCCAATCTCTCATAAATAATAAATAAAGAATTGATTAATATATTCTATACCACTATCTAAGTATATTTTCTTAATATTCTTACCAAGATGGTTCTCGATACCATTCTTAAATTATTTGAATATTTCAAAACAATGTGACCTATTCCTTATTATCCATATCTATTAAAATCATCAATAAAAGTTATGAAGTATGAGAATCCACCCCTTTCTTCAAATAGGAATGGTCCATACACATCGATATGAAATAATTCAAGAATATTCTTTGACCTTTAACATTTTCCACTAAATGGAGCTATGGTCATTTTTTTATTATAAACACCCGTGACATACCCCAAGTAGTTTTAGTTCGAAGAAATCTAAATATCCTTCTTGGTGTAATTTATTCAAATGATTTTCTTTACATGATCTAGCCGGTGAAACTAAAGTTGGGTGTGGTATGAGTTATGTGAAGTATTTTTATTATCTATTTCCATTACTTGGTTCTTGTTATCCAACATATAAATACCATTATTTAAATGATCCTTACCATAACAACCACTATCCTTTTAAAATAAGCAACATTTATTCTCAAATTTTAAAATATTCATATGTATAAAGTTTGGATATTGAAAGAGTGTTTTTGGATACATATGGAACATAATAAAAAGTTTTTAAAACCAAGGTTATTCTCATCGAAAGCATGATGTGGCAGTCCCCAATACCCACAAAAGTAGGTTTGGATCCATTTACTTCTTTTAGATGTACCTATCCTTAGTGAATATCCCTGAACCTTCATGGAAACTATATTTGAATACATATTTGAGAACCAAATTTGGTATCTAATACCTAATTTATAGATATAGATAAATTTGACTTGATAATAAATGAACATGAATATTCCCATTGTTTCTTTTCCTGGGTGTAGTTTTTCTTCTAGTGAACCTTATTACCACTTGAGAAATAGATGTAATCCTATTACCTTGCTTTCCCATTTATCTTTATCATATTGGAAGGGTGTTTTGAAGAAGATTTGGACTTAGATATTTTCACCTGGAATTTCCTATTATTCACCAAAAGATAGAATGTTTTTCACACTTCATATCCTTGTCAACTTGGAGAAGCAGAGTGAGAAGATTTGGGAGATACATCTCTATGTTGATCATATTGAAATTAACAACAAATATAGAGAAGCACTGAGTGAGTGATGAAATAATGAGATCAATGTGTAGTTTATAAGGTAGTTTAAACCCTAGAACCTCAAGCAACTCAATGTTACCAATGAGTTTAACTATCTGATTCATTTTCAGCCCACATTATCTAAGATTACACTGAAAGATCACCATGGATATCTCAAAATATTCTTGTATATCTCTCTCTTAATATATAACATGGAGATATTGGAGCATTATAAAAGCATCCATTTCTTCGCGTGACTTCATGAGGTTATTATACATGAATAAAAACATTAATTACTAAACATTGACCACATTGATGACGTGTTTATCATAGATAGTGAACTCTTCATCACTCGCCTCCTTATTTAACGGATCATAAAGTGAGGATTCTATCACTTAATATTTTCATTCCTGGAACAACACTTCCCCTAGGAATCTAAACTAGTACTTGAATTTATTACCTATAAAAAGATGGTATTTCTACCAAAATGATCACATGGATAATGTGGATGACACACTTTATGTTATTATAAAATTATAAAAGATAATATTATTATCACTTGATTATAATTTATGTGATACATAATATATTTTAATTTTATTAAGTATCCTAGTATTTAATCAAGTACCAACAACCCTCACCATTGGAATTAGAATTTTTGTTTGCTTGAAAATTATATTGAAAAGGATCCTTATGCCCCTTCTCATAACCCATGTGTGGGATTAGTCAATTAATCAAATTAATTTAGGCTATCATTTCTTTTACAACCATGGTATTGTAGTTCCTTAATCTATTGAGTGGACTCTCCAATCCAGAAATTCTAACTCAAACTTTATTAACAATTTTCTCCAAGTTACATCATGCCTAGATTGAGTTACTTATCTTGATGTAAATTGGTTAATTCAACCCAAAAATTTCTTAAGAACTCTAAGATAAAAGTAATTGTACCAAATTTGGGTTATTTAAACACTTATTTCTATGGTTTTCATTCTTAATAAAGTAATGGAAGGCCTAGTCTGATTTTTTATTAAGTTGGAATATTTTATTTATTATGAATAAGTTTTTCTTGTTTTATCCTTTAAATGTAGAGTTAATATTAGATGGATTATTATCAAGTGATTAACTATGTTTTGATAAAACATTTACGTATAATCTATTTATTTAAAATCAATATATTCTTATTATTCCATTTATTAATACAATCATGTTCTTATATCCATAAAATAAATAATGCATAAGATATAAATAAATAAATGAATGAATGACCCAATCACAAGCTTATCTAATGGTTGACTTATTGAGTGAACAATAAATCAACATATGACCCTTGGGATAAAATCCTTATTCCAGTCTTATAATGAGTTACAACATTCCACCTATCTACCTATGTATCACTTGAGTTGGTATCATCTCGGATCATTCTTGAACTATCTCCACACAACTAGGGATAGTTCTTTTATTACATATCTTTATAACCCACACATTGGTGAGGGGAATCAAATGTTTGGTTATGTGTAATTACGTAAACAACCTTGGACATGAATGTCCTATATACTAAAAGGAGGGAAGGATGACTCATAGACCATAATATTTAATTTAATAATTAACAATTAGAAAACCCATGGAATAAATTAAATTAAGTTATACCAACACAAAAATAAGTCTTGTTAAAGGTCATGATTTTTCATACACATGAAACAAATATGAAAATGTGAAATGGATAACAATCACTTAAATTAATTATTTATTAAGATAATTGTGATTATATTAATCAATAAACCAATAAATAAATTAATTCCCTTTATCGTAAGGATCATATAAATTATCTTGAAGATACTCATGATAAGTGCATTCATGGAAAATAAGACATCATGACCAATAATTATAGATAATTACAATAAATTAATTTCTCATTTATTAATTTCTCAAAACCATTATTAGATAGTTCAACACATCTAGTTTGAATAATGTAATTAGGTTTTAATGCTGTAATAAATTATTTTAATGTAATTTAATTCTATCCTTTACCAGGAGACTACATAGAGTTTAATATTGAGATACACACCATGTTCCTCATTTAATATGTATTCAGGAAAAACGACTAGGGCCTCGACATGTATCTCAGTCAGATTACATGACATATATTAACCATCCACATGCTGCATCTTCCACTTTTTGTGAGTCCATGTAACCCACCAATTGACTCAACAAATTCTTTAGATATAGGAATTAATGAGTAATTTTTTATTCCAGATACATTCAATGTGTATCATTAATTATTGAGGTTTTTAGCCTCACATGGGTTGAAACTATATATTTTACTACATGGTTAGTGAAAATTTCACTACTAAACCATGTAGACTACATGATGTATACACTAGATACATGTTGTATAATGCATGAAAAAATGTACCAGGTATCCCCATTATATAAGCATTGTGCAATAAATGAACCACGTATAATAGCTTCTTTTTGAATTTTGTATCCTACAACACATCCATGTCCAATGAAATTTGGTACACAACATGTACTATAGCTACATGTCCTATAACATAATATACCAACCAGAATATTTGGTTCTTCCTAATGGAATCTATGCTATTTCTGCATTTTTTCTTAATCCTTACAAAAATATGAATCTTTAATGATTAATATTAAAATGTCAAAATCATGATAAATAAAATTTATATTAAAGTACAAATAATCTATAAATGAAATATCTAACCACTATTGTGCATGATCAATCAACAGCCACATAAATAATTATAAATTTAAACATGACTATTCTGATACCACTGAAAGGTTCTAGATGCAGTAAAAGTACTTATTGAGGCTAGTATTGAGTTAGTGAATGTCAAATTTTATGGATCATTAGCATATTCTATAGGATATGAACTTCATAACCAATGAAAATTTTCTAATCAAATATGGATAATAAGGTCACTAGAACCAAGAAAAAAATATTTTTCACATTAAATTTATACTTAATTTAAATATGATATGAAAAAATAATACATTTTATTAGGATATTTATTTAATTATTTTTTTGATAATCCAAAAAAAACATTTGTGTGTTACTATCACTTTTGTTATAGGAACCAGGTGTAGAATCCCTCTAGTAGTGATCCACGTTTTCTCCTTTGATCTCTGAAAAATTACAATAGATATCTTGGTTCTAGCACAAAAGACCAATCATCTTAAAGTGTTTTTCTCGATGAATTCATATTTATTATATAAAAAAAACATAATTTACCGACATTTATATCACTTCAAAGTTGAAGGATATTCATTAAAAAATATAACAAAGCTATGAAAAGACTATATAGGTATAGTGTCCTTTGAAACTGGGAAACATAAACAACTGGTTTATAAGACATCTCTATTATCTCCCACTTATTTCGACATAACTAGAACCCATTTTGACATATCTTACTTAATACAATTCTTCATAAACTGGGGAAAATAAACATATAAAAGGGTGAGATTAGATGATTAGTAAAAGTAAACAATAGAGATATGAATCATATAATAATTATAAGATATAAGAACATAACATTTCGAAATCTTATCCTGCATATGAAAGGTCATGATATCATTCCATGAGATAAATCATGAAAGTTCATATGAATAATTGAACATAATCCAAAAAGTCATAACATAAAACATGATTTTTGTGCCATACACATAATTATAGAAAATAATTTCATATTAGTCACGGATCATTTCTAAGACCATCATAGCAGACAAAGTCCATTACTAAATCAAGGTCACAACTTGTTCCATACCTATATTACTGAACCAAGATCATTTACCATTCCAAAAACATCTATCTCATGAGATATAAATCATTACCCAATTAATTGGAGGGAAATATAGGTTTCACCCATCTCATAATGAAATCATTCTTATGTTTTCCATAAAAACATAAACCATTCATCATAGCATAACCCAGGGAATAAAATGGGTTTCCTAAACACAATTCCATCATAATCCATATAAAACAAATGAATTTCATAAATAAGATTCCATCATAAACGCAATAAAACCATAGCTATAATATGGATATAAACATAACCCCATTTACATAATTTCATCTTAGATTGAAAATAATTTTAATGAAACACATCATATTAATTCTTGAGGAAAATATCCTTTATTCTTCAAAAAAAATTTCTTTTCTCAAAATTTCAAGAAATTTTAAAATAAAACAATTTATTTGAAAATAAACTTGAAATCATGTTGAGTAATCTTCATGGTAATAATGACTCCTGAAGATGTACAAATCATTTATACTGTATAAGTTAAAAAAATATTCTCCTCATACTTTTGCTGGAAAAGTAAAAAATTACCTCATATCGAATAATGAGCAAAGATTACTTTCACACCATTTAAGAAATTAAATAATGGATAAAAAAGAATTAAAAAATTCTATAAGAATCTAAATATTTTTAAAAATTTAGAAAACTTGGATGTGGATGATAAATATACCTCCGTAAATACATACGAATAAACAATCTCGGATAATAATGAGATTGTAAAATTATCAATTACCATAGGTCCAATTTCCTTTATATATATCCAAAACTCCTGTATAATTATTTAAATAATGTCAGTAACTTATTTCAGAATAATATTAATTTTTATGATATTATATATGATCAAATTATGATTAGTTTGTAAATAACATTTCATTATTACTAGTTATTCGGGTATTAACTGCTTCATTTTATTATGTATGTTTTGTAGAATATGTTATAGTTATCAATAATAAGTAAAATTTATATAATTATATAATATATAACATATTTATTCATTCTTTACATTTATATAATCATTCTTTAATGAAGATCATGTAGAACGAATCATATCGTATCGTGGGGATGGTAGGTTGTACGTACGCACGAGCAATGATATCATTCCCATATTTTTTTGAATGGTATTGAATTGGATGGCGTATAATATTTCAGAATTAATATCATATTATAATAATCAGATATAGTTATTATTTCCATCATTATACCCATCCAAGTAAGGTGGTGGTGAAAAACAGATAACGCCACAGCGTGGAGACAATAATTTGTACGTACACATGCGTGGTGATTTCATTTTTCGTAGGATGGATAGAAGGTAAAATATAATTGTTTAATAATTATAATAATATCTTAGTATATGAGTGATACTAAAGTTATTAATTTAAAATAAACAAATCATGAAGATGGATTAGAATAAGAAATAAGTTTGAAAGAATTGATAGAGGATGTTACCTCTTCTTCGACATGTTTCCTCTAAATCTCCTCTTAGAGAAGTAGAGTTGGTATTTTAAGAATAAATAAACCTCTAGAATGTAATTGGGTAAGTTTATAATGTAAAATTATAGTTTATGTATGAGTTTTAAGGTTCAATGTGAAGTGAATAGTTGAAGGAGGAGGCACCCTTTTATAATTGAGGTGAGGGGCACTTTTGGGATCTCCAAAAACATAAATTTATAATAAAATAAAAACCCATGAAAAACATTCAAAGTATCCCAATTTAGAATATGAGATGATATATGGTGGTAATATAATAAACGAATAAAATTTAGAAAATTTTTTATTTTAATTTAAACATTATTATTTTAATTAACACTTAGTTATTCTATTCAATTTTAATTAAGGTAAAACATATTTCAATATTAAAATGGTGAAATATTTACTTATTTGATGTAAATTAGACCATAAATAAATAATTTAGAACATTTTATACCATATAATAATAATAATTTATTTTTTTAAAAAAATTTTATTTTTAAATAATTTAATAAATCATTATTTTGATAAATAATCAATAGTATCAATTTTGGCACTATTCAATTCATTGATTTTTAAAAATAATAAGATAACAAGTTAACCTTTAAACAAATATTTTATTATATTACGAAGAGGTAAAAGTGATATGGAAAATTAATTATAAATATGAATTATCCCAAATTATATTTATTTTAATATTATTAATAACATTTATTTGTTATCTCTATTAGAAAAATAATTACTACATCAATTTGGTGTAATTATTTAACATAATATTTGGTAAATAAAAATTAAAAATAAATATTATGATGAAGATAAATATACAGTATTATATAATAATACATTTATTCCAATTTATCTTCTAGAAAATCCAACTTTAAGAATACTATAATTTTGAAAACATGAATGTGATATCTTTAACATTACTTTAAATAAAACAATATAAGTGTCCCAATCTCTTATATAAGGCACCAAATAGTCACTAAATCAGCCCTTAGATGGTTATGATCGAGATATAATCAACCAAAAATATTTGGTCAACTGTTTGGATTCTTTTATGGTTATTATAATTTTAATAATTTTTTTTATTGATTCCTCATCAATTAATTAATTTTTACATCACCAAAGTATAAGCCTTTAAAGTAATTATTAATATCCTAAAAATTAAAAATAAATTACTGTGATAAATAAAAATATTTTATATTTCAAATGAGTAGTTATAATATAATTTATCATCAGTATAACTTTATTTTAAAAATTATATAGTTATGAAAAATTGAGTGAGACATGTTTCATTATTTTTGAAATAAAATAAATTAAATGTCATAATCTCATCCAAGAAGTTTCAAAAGGACACCATTTAAACCCAAGTTTGATTTAGGTCGCAACACACTCATCAAATTATATTATGACAAGTGTTATGGTATATTTATAATAGTATTCTTATCTTTCTTTACCCAATTTACTCTATAACAATATTAAAAAAAATTACCGGTGTTACTATTTATAATGCCAATAAATAAAATAAAGATATTTAAATAATTTGTACCTAATAATTCCAAATATGGAATCCATTATTCTAAATTAAAAACACATAATTTTTATTAATTAATTTAAAATTAACCTTATTTTCAGAAAGAGACAACAAGTTTTAAAAGGTAAAACATTGCAAAAGATCGAAATGTTTTTACATCTAAATACAATGTAAAATTAATGATAATGACATATATTGTATTTAATGATTAAAATATATTCTATTTACAATTTAAAATTATTAAATATTATAATTTAACCATATAAATTATTTCGATGAAAAAAGTTGTTGTCAATAAAAATATAGTGTATTTTTACTACTCATCAAAATTTGAAAGTTATTAGAAAAATATTAAAATTTCATCAAAAGTAAATTTTTATATCCCTCTCACGAAGAAAATGTTTATTTTTTTATATAAATTTTATTAATGTGTCAGAATATTAATTTAATAGGGGTTTTCCATTAAAAGGTGGAAAATCACCATTTTGAAGGGTTTTATTCATCAAAATGGTTTACTAATACCTGATGAAAAAAATATCTATTGGATGAATATAAAAAATATTTAAGTAGTTATATAATATATATATTTCATTAATTTCATTTACTAATATTAATTCCCAAAAATAATTTTTTTTATTGATTTATATTTCTCACAAATAATTGGTTGCAAATGACTTCATCATACATTTTCATAAGTTAGTTATATTTATTTCTGCTAACCTAACGACTAGGTTAAATGGTATTTTTATACTAATATCATTTCATGGTTCATTTAAACTCTTGATTTCGTGAAATTATAGATATTGAAGAATTAAAATTATTTAGAGAAAATATTTCATAAAACATTCAGGTGTTTCATTCTACCAACTTAAACTAAATTTCACCCTCGAAATTCATAACTTTGATACAAATAGATTAGGATAACTCTAAATTATCATATCCTTAAGTTCCCACATAACTTTATCAAATTGGGGGTTCCACCAAAAAACATTAACCAAGCGAGTGGTCTTGTTTCATGAAATGTTTTTGCTATGATCCAGAATCTCTTTCGGTTGTTCTTCATAAGAAAGATCTTGCTCTACCGGTATTAATTTTGAGTTTAGTGCATGTGAAGGATTAGGTATGTACTTTATCATGATAGATACATGGAATAAATAATGAACTTTAATGATATTATGTGGAAGTTCCAATAGGTAAGCTACCATTCCAACATGATCCAGAATTTCAAAAGGACCAATATACCTAGGGCTCAACCTGACCTTCCTTTCAAATCTCATTACTCTCTTCTAGGGAGTTATTTGTAGAAAAACCTTATCACCCTCTTCAAGTTCTATGTATTTTATTCTTTTTTTCACCACAAATTTTTTGTTGACTCTAAGCTTCTCTTATGTGTTGTGGAATAGATCTGAACTTTCAGACATTTCATTAATAAGATCAGGTCATAATAGCTTTCTTTCTCCAACTTCATCCCTGCAAGTTGGAGTTCTGCACTTCTTTCCATATAGGGATTCATAATTATCCATCTGAATACTAAAGTGAATGATATTTTTGTAATAAAATTCCACCAAATTTAGGTGTTGATCCCAACCACCTTTTAAATACATAGATAAAGCTCTCAACATGCCTTCTAGAGTTTGAATTTTTCTTTCAGACTGATTGTCTATCTGATGATGATAAGCATTGCTAAAATTTAACAATGTATCTAGATCTTGGTGAATACTTCTATAGAACTTCATAGTAAAACTCATATTCCAATTAGATATAATGGAAAGTGGAACTCCATAAAATCTTACCACTTCCTTTACATATATCTTGGAAATATGATCAAGAGAGAAATCATCTCTAATAAAAATGAAGTGTGTCGACTTCATAAGACCATAAACTATAACCCAAATAACATTATGGACTTTAGATATTTTGGGAAGTCCGATGAAAAAGTCCATATTTATGTTTTACCATTTCTATTATGGTATGGGTAATGGTTGTAACACCCCCTTAGACTTATATCTCTCATATTTAACTTGCTGAAAAACCAAGCACTGAGAGACATATTCAAAAACATCTCTTTTCATGTCATCCCACTAGAAATACACTTTTATGTCTCTGTAAATCCTTGTGCTTACAAGGTGAATAGATAATTAAGAATGATGAGCCTCATCTAAGATATCTTTCTTTAATTTTGGTATGGGAGGAATAAAAACCTGATTCCAAAACCTTATTATTCCATCACAATCAAGGTTGAATTCAAGAACATTTCCCACCTTCTTTTGTATCTCTACATCTTCCTTCTGGGACTTCTTAATATTCACTTGTTTAGATGGTTTAACATTTATTTGAGAAAGATAATATTTATCCACTTTAAAATATAAAGATCCATCCTTTGTAAATCCATAAATATTGGATCTTTTGTGATCCTCATCTGGGATAGGCTTGCATGGTACTTTTGAATCAAAGCATTTTCCACATTGTTTGCTTTCCTAGGGTGGTAATGTATTGAATAGTCATAATATTTAATCATCTCCAACCATATTTTTGGACGCATATTCATATCCTTATGTATGAAAATATAATTTAAACTTTTATGATCAGAATAAATATTACACCTTTCACCATAAAGTTAATGCATCCATATCTTTAGTGAAAAGATTACCAAAATTAAATCCAAATCATGATTTGGGTATAATTTCTCTAGGATTTTCAATTATTGCATGGCATAAGATATAACTATATAATTTTTCATGATAAAACATCCCAACCCCTTTTTGGATGCATCATTGTAGATCAAAAACCATTCTCCACTACAATGCAGTGTGAGCATAGGTGCACCGATTAACCTTCTTTTGAGATCTTTGAAATTCCCTTCACATTCCACTGTCAACAAAAACTTAAATCCTTTACAAGCCAACTTTGTGATTGTATTAGATAATCCTGAAAAACATTTCACAAATCATCAATAATATCCATCTAAACCAAGAAAAATTTGGATCTTAGTTATCATTATTATTCTCATCCATCTTTTAATAACTTCAATTTTTTTTGGATGTATAGTCATCCACTCTCTTGAGATTATGTGAGCCAAAAATAAATCTATCTAAATCCAAATATCACACTTTTTAATTTTTTCATAAATCTTATCCTTTCACAGGTTCCTTAGTACAATTCTCAAGTGATCTTGATGTTCTTTATTTCACTTTGAATAGACACAAATATCATCTATGAAGACTACAAAAAACAGATCAAGATAATCTCTAATGACTCTTTTAATTAGATATATGAAAATAGTAGAGGAATTGGTAAGACCCAAAGGAATCACTATAAATTCATAGTGTCCATACCTTATATGGAATTCCATCAATAATATATCCTCATTCTTGACCCTTAATTAATGATATCCTGAATAAATACTGTTCTTGGAAAAGTATTGAGCTCTATGTAGTTGAAAAAAAGTCATCAATTTGGGGAAGATGATATTTTTTCTTGATAGTGATCTTGTTAAGTTCTCAATAATCAATGTAGAGTCTCATTGATCCATCATTCTTCTTAAAAAAATAGAATAGTTTCACCCCAATGTGATGCACTAGAGTATATGAATCCCTTGTTAATATTCTCTTGGTGTTGATCTTTCAATTACTTCAACTCAATTGGGGTCATTCTATAAGGTATCTTTGAAATAGGAATAGCACCCGGTATGAGTTCTATTGAAAACTCAACTTCACGATTTGGTGGAAGACCTGGTAATTCTTCTGAAAAGGCATCATAAAACTCCCATACAATGGGGGTATTGGTAATTGTTAGTTTCTCCCCAACCATTTGTGATAAATAATCCTCATTTATAGAAATCATGACCCATAAGATGGAATAAATTTTCACTGGAAGGTCATACTAATTATTGCATTGATAGATGATCATAGATTGGTCTGGAATATGAAATGTAAAGTCCCTTACATGGAAATTGATATGAGATCTATATAGAGAAATACAATCCATGCTAATAATTACATCAAATTCCACTATAAGAAGGATCACATGATATTTAGGAAGAACTTTCCCAAAAACATCAACCATAGAAGAATTATAAAACTTTGATGTGACTTTTGTGCCATTAAGAGTTGTCATAGAAAACTAAACATCTAATTTCTGAGGAAATATGGTGATACCATTATAAAATTATTCATAAATATAAGATTTTGTGGATCAAGAATAAAATAAAAAAATTTCTACTTTAGCGTGGATGGTAAGTGTAACTTTCACCACTTTATTATCTCAATCCACATCACCAATAGTGATTGCATATGAATTTACATTGTCTTTGGACTTAAAATTTTACTGACGATGATCATCATCAATAACCCTTGGGTTATGGAATTGATTAGAATAATACCCCATTTCCATTAACTTGTAAAATTAATGGTTAGGTGGGGCATTCTGTATAACCTTTTCTCTATTATCATAATTAGAAATATTTTCCCATCATTTCGGCATTCAACTGCCCAATGAAATTATTTTCCACACATAAAACATTTAATAGTCCCTTAAGACAATTTCCTCCATGTTTATTTCCACACTTTGAGCATTAGGGAAAACTCATATTCTTTTCATAAAAGTCTTTAAATCTTCCCTTGAATTCTATTTTTCTCTTCTTATCAAACCCATAGGACTGATGGTTTACACCAATCTCCATATTAACCTCGAAGAAAATATAATGGTTTCCTCGTATATATTCAAGTCCCTTATGGATAATTACCTTTAGAGACTAGGGTTTAATCCACCAAAGAATCAATAAATTTTACTCTTAGGTTGGATAATAATTACAATAGTGTGAATTTGCTTCATAGTTACCAAAAGATTCATCATACGTTTTCTTACGTTCAAGGAACTGCTTCTCTATCATTTTTCAAATAATTTGAGGAAAGTACATATTGAAAAATAAGTTCTTGACCTCATCCCATTCCATGGTTTCAATTTCATCTATTTTCCTCATATTCTTGATAAGGTACCACTATTGATTAGATTCACTATCTAAACAATAGACTACTAAGATGAATTTTTCATGTTAGGAACATTAGAGAATTGAAAATATATTTTCATTGGTACTAATCCATTGTTTAGCCACTAATGGATCTGAAGACCCATTGAAAGAAGGTGGATTCTACCTCATGAAAGACTCAATATAATGTTGTTACCTTATTTTATCATTTGTAATTCCCATATGATTTATATCTTGAGATATATTTATGATCATAACTATAATATTTTTCATTCTATTTCCAATAACATTTGTTTGTTCAGGAGGACAATCATTTCATTTCCCATAACATTCATCATTAATGCAATTACTTCATGTTCTATCCATTGAATAAAACAATGAAGCATATTGTGAGAAACACTAATCATAATGGGAAATCCACATAATCAAGAATAAAATTTAAATTTAGGGAACTTTCAGTTTTATCAAAGGTTATTCATGATCATTTCTAAAACACTTGGATTGCACCCTATAATTCAACATATCCTTAGGGTTCTTTATAAGGTTTTCTCATCCTAGTTTGCAAAGGTTAACTATACCTTTCCTGTGATACCATATATAATGACCCATTGTTTACATACATTGATATTACATAAAAATTGTAGAATATCCATTAAAAAATATAATAAATATTTTATCGGACCGTATATGTATGGTGTATTTAGAAATCGGGAAAGACAAAAATCTGGTTCATAAAACATATTTATTATCTCCCACTTATTTCTCCATAACTGGACCCCCTTTTGACATATCTTACTTAATACCCTTTTTCATGACCTATAGAAAATAAACATATGAAATGCTGAGCTCAGATGCTCAGTAATAGTAAATAAGGAAGATATCAATCATATCATATTCATAATACATAAGAACATAACATTTAAAAATCTTATTCTATATATGAAAGATCATGATATCTTTCCATGAGATAAATCATGAAAGTTCATAAGAGTCAATGAACATAATACCAAAATTCATAATATAAGATAATAAGTTTTGTGGCATACACATAAGAATATAAAATCATTTCATATTAGTCAAGGCTCATTTCCAAGACTATCATAGCAGACAAAATCCATTACTGAACTGAGTTCACTGATCATTCCAGCCATATATTACTGAATACAGATCATTTCATATTCTAGACATGTCTTTCTCATGAGATAAAAATCATTACCCAATGAATTCGAGGGAGATATTTGTTCCAGCCATCTCATAATAAAATAATTCTTACATGTTCCTCAAAACCATAAATCATTCATCATAGCATAACCCAAGGAATAAAATGGGTTTTTTAAACACCATTCCATTATAATCCATATAAAACACATGGATTTAATAAATAACATTTCATCATAAACATAATAAAACCATAGTAATAATAGGGATATAAACATAACCCTATTTAAATAATGTCATCTTATATGGAAAATAATTTTGATAAAATACTTGATATTAATTCTTGAGAAAAATATCCTTTATTCATAAAAAAAATTTATTTTCTAAAAATGGAACATAATTTTGAAATAAAATAATATATTTGAAAATAAACCTGAAATAATGTAGATTAATATTCATAGAAATAAGGATTTATGAAGATGTAAAAAACCTTTCATTCTACATATGTTAAAAGAACATTCTCCTTGTGCTTTTTCTGGAAAAGTAAAAAAGTACGACGTGTCGAATAACGAAGAATGATTCATTTGATACCATTTAAAAAATGAACTAATGGGTAAATTTACTTTAAAAATTGAATAAGAATATAAATAATATTACATATTTTGGAAAAATGGATGAGGATGATAAATATATCACATTAAATACTTAAAAATAAACAATCTCATGTAAGAACGAGATTGCAAAATTATCCCTGAATGTAGGTCCAATTTCCTTTTTTATGTATCAAAAAATAATGTATAATTTTTTAAATAATTTAATTTATTTATTTCATCATCATATTCATTTTTATGATATCATATATGATCATATGATCATATGTTTTTTAACAACATTTCATTATTAATTTTTATTCGGGCATTAACTGCTTTATTTTCTTATGTATGTTCTGTAGAATAAGTTTTGGTTCTCCTTCATAGGTCATATTTATATCATTACATAATATATAACATAATTATTCATTCTATATATTTATATAATCACGCTTTAATGAAGATCATGTAGAATGAATCACATCACATTGTGGAGACAGTAGACCGTACATACGCACGAGCGATGATATCATTCCAATATTTGTTGAATGGTATTGAATTGGATGGTTTATAATATTTCATAATTAATATCATGTTATAATAATCATATATATTTATTATTTCCCTCATCGTACCCATCCAATTAAGGTGGCGGTGAAAAACAGATTGCACCACTGTCTGGAGACGGTAAGTCGTACAAACGTACGCATGGTAATTTTATTTTTTGTAGGATGGATAATAGTTGGAATATGGTTGTTTCATAATTATAATAAAATATCAGTATATAAGTGATAATGGAGTTATTACTTTATAATTAGACAACTCATGAAGAGGTAGTAGAAGAAGAAAGAAGTTTGAAAGAATCAGTAGAGGAGGTTATCTCTTTTTCGACGTGCTTCCTCTAAATATCCTCTTAGAGCACTAGATTTTGTATTTGAGTAAGTAAAAAATCACTATAATGTAACTAGGGATGTTTAAAAGGTACAAGGGTAGAGTATATACAATATTGAAGGCTCAGAGTGAAGTGGAGAGGTGAGGGAGTAGGTTTCCTTTTATAATTGAGGCGAGAGACACTTTTGGGATCTCAAAAATATTAATTTATATTTAAATAAAACCCCATAAAAAAACCACCAAAATTTACCAATTTAGAAATTATATGATATGGGTTGTATTATATTCAACCAATAAATTTTAGACAAGTGTTTATGTCAATTTAAACATTATCATCTTTATTAACATATAGTTATTCTATTTAATTTTAATTAAGATAACACATATTTCAATATTAAGAGGGTTAAGTATTTACTTATTTTTTGTCAATTAGACCATAAATAAATAATTTATAACATTTTATAACATATAATAATTATTATATATTTTTAAAAATGTTTTATATTTTTTAAATAATTTAATAAAATAATATTCTGATAAACAATCAATATGGTAAATTTTGACACAATACAATTCATTGATTTCTTAAAATATTAAGATAACAAGTTAAATTCAAACCAACTATTTTATTATATTACTAAGAATTAAAGGTAATCTATAAAATTTATTATAAATATTATTTAATAGAAATTATATTTATTTTAATATTGTTAATAACATTTATTTGTTGTCTAAATTAATAAATTAATTGCTACATCAATTTTGTCTAATTATTTAATACAAATATTTGGTTAATAAAAAATAAAAAATAAAAAAATATGATGAAGATAGATCTGCTAGATTTCATATGAATACTTTTAGTAGAATTTTTATTTTGGAAAATAATACATTAAAAATGTTATAAATTTGAAAATATGAATGTGGAAACTTTGACATTACTTTAAATAAAATTATATAAGTGTCACAATCTCTTCTATAAGGATCCAAATGGTCACTAACTCGGACCTTGAATGGTTATGGTCAATATATACTCGACCAATAAGATTGGTTCAAGTTTTTGTTTCCTTTGATGGTTATTATAATTTTAATAAAAATAGTTTTATTGATTTATCATCAATTAATTAATTTTTACATCATCAAAGTATAAGCCTTTAAGGTAATTATTTATTTCCTAAAAATTAAAAATAAATTACAATGATAAAAAAATATTTTTCAAATTTTTATTTATAATCGAATCTATATTCTGTATAACCTTATTTTTAAAATTGTATAGTTATTAAAATTTGAGTGAGATATATTTAATTTATCTTTAAATAAAATTAATTAAATGTCCTAATCTCATCCAAGTGGCTTCTAAAGGATACTATTTCAACCCATAGATGATTTAGGTCGAAACACACTCATTCAATGATATTAATACAAGTTTTAGTGTAATTGTATATTAGTATTCTTACCCATAATTACCCGATATACCCTTTTACCGTATTAATAAAAATTACCAAAGTTACTATTTATAATGACCAAAAATAAATTAAAAATATTTTCATAATTTGGAACTAGTAATTATAAATATTTAATCCATTATTCAAAATTAAAAACACAAAAGTTATATTAATTAATTTAAAATTAATTCCATTTCCGGAAAAAGAGAATGTATTTTAAAAGTTAAAACATTTCAAAAGATTTATTTTTTTTACATTTGAATACAATGTAAAATTAATTAAAATGACCAAAATTATATTGAATGATAAAAATATATT
The DNA here is from genome assembly GCA_963277665.1 of Viscum album. Taxonomy (NCBI): domain Eukaryota; kingdom Viridiplantae; phylum Streptophyta; class Magnoliopsida; order Santalales; family Viscaceae; genus Viscum; species Viscum album. The sequence goes on along the minus strand of OY728140.1, from coordinate 241,467,240 downwards.
CTATTTATACTTTAAAAACAATCAATACTGTAATTTAACCATATAAATTATTTTGATGAAAAAATTAGTTTTCAATTCATATTTAGTGTATTTTTACTATTCATAAAAATTGGAAAGTTATGAGAAGAATATTAAAATTTCATCCTAAGTAAATTTTTATATCCCGATTATAAAGATAATTTTTATGTTTTCATATAAAAATTATTAATGTGTGAAAATCTTAATTTAAAAGGGGTTCACCTTTAAATGGCGGTAAATTAAGGTTTTGAAAAATATATGTTTTTATTTATCCAATAGGGTTTACTCATACCCTATGACAAAAATATATATTGGATGAATAAAAAACATATTTTATTCAGTATATAAAATGTATATTTAGTTAATTTCATTTACTAATAGTAATTCACAAAAAAAATTGATTTATATATTTCGTAAATAATTGGTAGCAAATTAGTTCACTATTAATTTTCATATGTTAGTTATATTTATTCCTTCTAACCTAAAAGCTAGGTTAAAATGGTAATTTTAAACCAAGGTAATGTCATGGTTCATTTAAACCCATGATTGTGTACAATTAAAGCTATTGAAAAATTAATATTATTTTTATTTCATGTTATGTTCTAAGTGGCGTAATAATAAATATTATTTAACAAGATTATAAATTAATATTTATCACAAGAAATGATCTTATTTTGATCGTTCTCTTTAGGATTTTTCAAATACTAGAATAAATATTAAATTTAATATTTATCTGTAAAATAAATTTTTTATTTATAGTCCGTTGAATAAATATTTATTAAATATTCAATACATAATTTGTGATCAACAAAACCTGAATAATTTTTTTTCTCACTCTTGATAATAATATTTGTTACAATAACTAAATTCAAATATAATTTTATTGAGATCAATGTAAACACTTAGTGTGTGACCCTCTAGGATTATTTATAATTCCCCGACTGTAGTTACATAGAGTTTGTGAATTATTAAATAAAATTGACATAATTACAAGGGATCAAATCCTGAAAGACAAATCAATTTAGTAACCTTGGAAGTACTAGGTACATATATATGTTTTACATTACATTATGAAATTAAAAAAATACAACATTGTGTCTCATTTGAACACACTCATATCCCGTAGCTTATCCCATCAAGTCATTCATAATATACTTTTCACATCCTGGAAAAAATAAAACATAGAAATGGGTGATCTCAGATACTCAGTAAGGATAACAATATAGCATAAGCTATCATAAGAAAACATAAACATTTAAGGCAATGTATAAGACTAAAACACAAGCCATTTAAATTTAAACTTCAACATAATATAGAAAACATAAATCCAATAATTCCATTTAATTATTCACATGGATATTCTACTAGTTGAATAACCAATTTAATAGAAATAACTAATTTCATAATGATGGAATGCATAATGCCGGAAATCATAACCACATAGTCAAGGAATTGTTCCCATACTAAAAATGAGATTTTGTCAAGGCCTTATTCCAAGACACTAGTTTGTCTCATGAGACCTACCGATGCATCGAGGGATAATAGCGGGCCCCGCACATCACTTACTAAGTCCAATGTATTAATCATATGAAAAGTTTGATACATAATATAAAAATTCATATTAAAACTAGAATATACAATGTCAATACTTTAACTATAAACCATTAATTGTATAAAAATAGCACATCCATAGTCAAACATATCAGAAAACCTTCAATACAATATGGAAGATTGTATCATAAAAATCAACTTAAAAAAAACATAAAATCCAATGAAGGATGTTGACATAGATGAAATCAATCCAAAAAATATTTGAGTGAAATATCTCTTTCTATCTTTAAATAATATAAAAGTAAAGAAAAAATTTATTTTGAAAATATTCTTATAAGATTTTAAGGGAAGCTTCAAAGGTTTTATAATGGTAGAAAATAGCTACACCCACCGTATAAGTTAAAAAAACATTCTTTCCTAAATTTTTCAAAAAGGTCATAAAGTACCTTGTTTTGAAAACGATGGAAAGATTCCTTTCAAATTTATTTTATAAAAATTCAAAAAAGGGTATAAATTACTTTAACCCATATTCTAGGAAATATTAAAAAGGTTTTGAAATACATTTTTAAGAAACATGGATGTGGATGATAAAGAAGTCCCAGTAGATACTTTCGTAAAAACAACATCGGATAATAAAGAGATTATAAAATTAACCCTTACCTTGTACTTTTCCTTAGTCAAGGGTATGCTAAACTCTAGTATAATGGAGAAATATTTGTTATTAAATTATAAAAGTACTACATAAATAAATATGATATCATATATGATCTTTTAATGTTGCTTTGTTAATGATATTTCAGTAGTATCATGGTTTTGGGTGTTAACTGATTCATTTTCCTTTATATGGTTTGTTACGTAAGTCATGTTTGTTAGGGATAAGATATATTTGACTCATATCCTGAATGATATTAAGTTCTTAAACATTATTTTTAATAATTAAATGAAAATTATTCTTGAATATTTATGATGGGGAACGAAAAATCATCGTGTCATGGAGACGATAAGCCATACGTACACACGAGTGAAAATATCATCATATTAGTGGTGAAATAGTATGTAATTATATGCTTTATTATATATAAAAAATTATTAAAATGTTATATTTATTATTAAAATCAGTTATACTCATTATTATACCCATCCAAATAATGAAGTGTCGAATAACAAACTACACTATGACGTGAAGATGGTAAGCCGTACGTATGCACGTATGGTGACTTTTTCATTCATAGGATTTATAGAAAAATGAATATGGTTGTAACTTATTTATAATAAAATACCATTATGTAGAATTTAATAGAGTTATTAGTTTAGTATGGAAACAACAAAGAAAGAGGAAGTGGAAGAAGAAAAGAACTTTGTAAGAGGTGATGAAATAATTACCTCTTCTTTGGGTGCTTCCTTTGTATTTGATCAAAAGGGATCCTTCGGTTTGATTTCTGATAAAATTAAGGACTCTAGGTTTAATTGAGGGTATTTTGGAGGATATTTGAGTAGGTATTGTCTGAGCCAAATGAATTTAGAGGTGTAAATTTAAGAGAAGGGGAAGTACCCTTTTATAAGAGAGGTGAGTGTCACTTTAGGAAAAGCTTGAAATACTGTGTAATTATAAAATAATTTTCAGTTTATAATGGATGAAAATTGATTTATTTATAGGCTAAGGTAGGGATGGGTCGAAACCTTCTCAACCAATAGGTTTTAGACAAGTTTAGGTCACCATAGTAACCTTATCTTTTAGATTTAACTCTTAGTTAAATAGTTTAACTTTTGCCTTGTCTTTAGGTATTTTTATATTACATGGTTAATAAACTTACTATAAAATGAAAAGAGAGACTAAAGTGGTTCATTAATGATATATATATCCTTATAAAAGTCCATTGTCTTAACCTTATATTTTTATTAATATTATATCATTTAATAAAATAGTATTTGTTTTAAAAACTCATTTATGTCAATTTTGACATTATTCAGTATTTGGTTTTTATGAAAGTCATAACAATCTGATTTCTTTTAAAAAAAATTAAATAAATCCTGACATGTCATATTTACCTAGAAAATTTGTGGAATGCATCAAAAGTCTCAATTTACATTTATTTTAATATTTATAATATCAATTATTTTTATCTTTGTAGTTGGGGATTGGATTAACGGTAAGCACCCCGTAATCCTACATGAAAAATTGGGGTTCAAAGCCCATTTGGTGTATGTACTGTAGTGTACTGTAGTAGTTGCGGCACTATATAAATGACAAGTATTGTAACGGCAGCATAACACTGTAGCAGCGGTGAGTACTATGTAGTACTGTAGCAATACTTTCAATAGAATGGGCCTTGGGCCAAAAATTTTGGCCTATGGGCCATGTAATGGGATAAATGACCATTGGGCCTTCGGGATATAGAATGGGTCTCCCTCTACCCAGTTAAAAGAGGTATTTTCTTTGCTTTAAAAATAAATCAGGCTTCAGACCCAACCTTTAAAAAAAATTATTTTAATCTTTCATTAATAAGGTAATTACTGCATCATCATTGTGTAATAAATAAATTTAATTACTTAATGTATAAAAATTATAAATAAAATAAAATGATTTAGGAAATATTTTTATTTTTATAATGAATATTTATAGTCAAATTTATCTCATGTATAACACTATATTAAAAATCATTTAATTATTAAAATCTGAATTTAACACTTTTAACTCTTCTTTAAATTAAATAATAATAAATGTCCTAATCTAATCCAAGTAGATAAAAAAGGATCATATTTTTTTCCTATGGTTGATTTTTGTTGAAATACACATATCCAATAGAATTAGGATATGTGTTGGGGTAATTATAATATCATTTTTACCTTTAATTACCCCATTTACTTTTAACCGTTGTAAATAAAATTCAAAAGTTACTATTCAAAAAAAAATATTTTCATCCTATTGAACCAAATTTTACTTAATAGTATCAATTGTTTCTCTCAGATTTTAGAAATTCAATTCACAAAAGCGGTAAAATTATATTTTATGCAAATTTGCAAATATGCCTAGAAGGTGGGTAAAATGCGTTAAATAGTTCAATAAAATTTTATATATCTAATCTTATTATAAAGTGACTCCAATTAATTACATTGAAATTATATAGGTATTATGTATCTATTTTGACTTAAAATAAATATAAATAAAATAAATATTTATTTAAATAAAAAGTCAGTTTTAAACAATAACGTAGTGTTTTTCACTATTCATCAAAAAATTCAAAGTTTTCAGAAAAATACAAAAAAAATCACCCTAAGATAATTTTGATATTCCAAATCCCAAAATGAATTCCATTTTAAAAAATAAAATTTATTAAATCTCAAAAAGTGGGTATTACTATTTATAATGGCTTGTTTGATTGGTCGTGGTGTGCTAGAACTCGAAGTTGCGTATAACGTAAGCTATTGTATTATTTAGAGAGAAACGTACCATGGAATCTTGGGGTGTTACATTATTCCCTCAAAATAGTTTCATCCTTGAAATTTCTAGAATACTACTTCATAAAAAGATTAGGGTGGTTCTTCATCATAAGTTCCTCAGGTGCCCACATTGCCTCTTCCATTTTGTGGTTCCTCCAAAGAACATTTACCAGAAAAGTCTTTCGGTTTCTCAACACTTGTTATCTGGTGTCAAGAATCTTGATAGGGTCTTCACAATAAGACAGATCGGGTTCCTGTTCTATTTATTCATAGGTGAGTAAATGTGTTGGGTTAGGGATGTATTTTCTCAATAGTGATACATGGAACACCTCATGAACTTTGTAGAGACTTGGAGGAATTTCCAAATGAAAAGCTAAAACTCCAATTTGTTCTTGAATTTAAAAAGGTACAATGTACCTGGGATTCAATTTACCATTCTCACCAAATTGTACAACACCCTTCCATAGAGATACCTTAAAGAAAACATGATCTCATACTTGAAATTCCAAATCTTTCCTTCGATTATCAGTATAGCTCTCTTTCCTACTTTAAGATTCTTTGATGTGGGTTTGGATAATCTTCACCTTTTCTATTGTTTCCTAAAAAAGTTCCAGGCCTACGAGTTTTGTTTCACCAATGTCATCCCAACAAGTTGGTGTGCGACATCTATTTCCATATAACGCTTCATATAGTTCCATCTAAATTCTTGAATGGAAGGTATTTGTTATAAGAAGATTCCTCCAGATGAAATTATTGATCCCACATACCTTGAATGTCAAGTGAGAAAGATATAGAAATTTCTTATAAGGTTCGAATAGTCCGTTCTAATTATCCATTAGTTTGAGGGTGGTAGGAAGTCCTCAAATTAAATTCATTATCTAGGTATTTATGAAGACTTTTCCAGAATATTAATGTAAAATGTGGATCACGATCAGAAACAATCGATATGGGTACAACATGAAGTCTTAAAAATTCATTAATATAGTCTTTATAAACGTTTGAGTGGTAAATCTTCTCTTATAGAAAGAAAATATACTGAATTTGTAAGACGATCAACAATGAACCATATTGCATCATTACTTCTAGGAGTGTTTGGTAGTCTTGTGACAAAATCCATCATAATATCATCCCATTTCCACTCAGGTATGGTAAGAGGTTGCATGACTCCTCCGGAATGTTATCTTCTAGCCATAACCTATTAACAAACCATACATCTTGACACATAATCATCAACCCCCCTCTTCATGTTGTCCCACAAAAAATGTTCCTTCCAATCTCTATACATCTTTGTACTACAAGGGTGTATAGAGAAATTAGAGCTATGAGCATCATCCAACAATTCCATTTTCAGATCACGTATATCGGGAACACAAATCCTCCTCCCAAATTTCAAAATTCCTTCTTCATATACAAAGGGAATCAATCTCCCATCATTCATAGAATTAGTTTTCTTCTAAAACTCATCGTCATCCGTCTGAGAACTTCTTATCCTTACTAGTAAAGATGGTTTGACAACCATATAAATGAGTATCAATGTTTCACCTATCATGATTATTCCCATATCCATATTTACTAGATCCATGAACATATGATACCTATCAACTCTCTTCTTGTATAGAACTCCATGATCTTTTCTACTATCATCTTCTACCTTGTTTTCCTTCCCCAGGAGGTAGTGTATAGTGAAATCATAATCCTTGAGTAGTTCAAGCCACTTCGTTTGCCTCATGTTGAGTTATTTCTATGAGAATATATACTTCAAACTCTTGTGATCAGAATATATCTCACATTTTCACTATAGAGATAGTGTCTCCATATCTTCAAAGAAAAGATTACAACATCTAACTCAAGATCATGAATATGATAGTTTTGTTCATGAATATTTAGTTATCATGATGAATATGAAATAACTCTATCATGTTTCATAAGGACACAACCAAGTCCTTTCTTTTATGCATCACTATAAATAACAAACCAATCATTCCTTGATAGTAGATTCAATATAAGAGAATTGACTAATATTCTCTTCAGTTCTTCAAAATATTCTTCACACTCTTTTGTCCAAACAAATTTAGCCCTTTTATGTGTGGGCTTGGTAAATGGATTATCCAATCAAGCAAAAATCTGTATGAAATACTGATAATAATCTTCTAAAACAATAAAACTGCATACCTCAGTTATACTCGTCGGTGATAGAAATTCTTGGATTGCCCTTTCCTTTGAAGGATCAACATAGATTCTATCCATAGAGACAATATGGCCAAGATTTTGTTCTTCCTAAAGCCTGAATTCACACTTGATAAACTTCCCATATTATTCATTTTTTTCAAAGAGTCTTTAAAATAGTGTGCAAGTGATTTTCATGATCTTCATAGCTTTTGGATTATACCAATATATCATCAATAAACACCACTAAAAAGTCATCAAGATATTCCTTAAAAACTCTATTCATTAGATTCATGAAAACAGAGGGTGAATTAGTCAGTCCAAAATTCATTATTGTAAACTCATAATCCCAATACTTGGTTCGAAATGATGCCCTTAGAATGTATTCCTTTTTCATGCACAACTGATGGTATCCAGATCAAAGGTCAATCATTGAAAAAAATTGATCTCCATGAATATGATCAAATAAATCATCAATGCGAGGTAGGTGATACTTGTTCTTTATTGTTATAGCAATGATCTCCCTATATTTAATGCACAACCTCATAGATTCATATTTCTTCTTAACAAAAAGAGCAGGGGCTCCCCATGGAGAAACACTAGGGTGAATAAATATTTTATTACTCAATTCATCTAGTTATTTATTTTTTTCCACTAATTCCAAAGTGGCCATTCTATAAAGGGTCTTTAGTATGGGCCTTGAACTAGGAATTAAATCAATAGAAAACTCAATTTATCGTTATGGATTATGTCCAGGTAAATCCTTCGAAAACACATCATCATATTCTTGCACAATATGTACATACTCTATTTGCACATTCCTTTCCTCACCCATAGTTATTTCACTCTATTCCTCCCCAATAATTGAATTTAGTAGAGCTACTAGGGGTGGATATAGATGAGAATCAGATGGTGATGTTTCTGCTCTAAAGACAATAGATTCTTTATCATCATAAAGATTGTAACCTCCTTTTTCTTACAGTAAATTTTCGCATCATGGTCCGAAATCCAATCCACACCAAGGATTATATAAAATTAAATCATGGGTATGATGATGATATCTGCATATAAATAATGTTTATATGCCATAATGGTAACTAATTCACAAAACTTTGTTATAATGATACTTCGATTAGTAGTTTTTAATGACAACTCCCTTGTTAAATCAAATTCGAAATATCTAATTCTCTTGGAAAACTGGGAAGATGTGAAAGAATGCGATGATCCAAAATCAAATAAATTATTCGATAATTTTGAGGAAATGATTAATGTACCCTCCACCATGTCATTCAGAACTTTAACCTCTGTATTTATGATCGTATAAGATTTGAATTTACCACTTGGACTTTTTTGAGGTAAGTTTCTTTGATGCTTAGGACATTCATTTACATAATGACCCATTTCTTTACAACTGTAGCATTCAACATTGAAAACCTCTTTATTCCCCTTGCATTCATGAGATTGGTGGCCTTTTTTCTCTATACTTGTAATAGACTCTCATTCCCTTCATGAAAATACCGGGGTGTTTCTTACAACATTTACTATAGGATGGAAATTCACCTTTTCCCTTCTTTCCCTTATTTCCATTTCTAGAGCGTTCAGTTGATCTATTCTTCTCTTGCTTCACTTTAAAGTTTTAAGACTTAGAGGATTCCTTTTCTGTCTTGATATCACATGAGACCATATCTTCATAAAATTAAATGGATTGTGAGACTAATGCTCGATGGAGAAATTGTTTTAACCCATAAAATAATCATTCAATCTTACTCCTTGGGTTACTTATATAATCTTTAGCATGAATTACTATCCTTGTAAAATTAGCCTCATACCTTGCGACATTCTCATCCTCCTTTTGCCTCAGACTCAGAAAATTGCCTTTCCAGATTCGCTTGATGTTCACGATTAAAGTATTTTTCTAATAAAATACCTTTAAACTCCCTCCATTCCATATTTCATACTTCTTCATCCTCATTTGTGTTTAGAATTAATGAGCACCATTGATCTGCATCTCTTGTGAGGTGATAAAATTCTTTGAAAACTTTTTTATCTTTCACTACTCCCAAATCTTGAAATATTTTCTCTAAGGAACTTATCCATTGTTCAGCTACAAATGGAATTGTAGTACCATTGAATTTTGGTGGTTTTTTCTTCATTAAGTAGTGTAAGATTGATCCTCAGCATTGTGGATCCGGGTGCTCCTTACAGGTAAGGTTATTATTCATAACCTGAGTGAGTTTTCCCAGTATGGTTTTAAGCTGTTTAGCACCAATTTCATCACCGACTCCAATATAATTATCTTGAGTATGAGGAAAATCCTTACATGGATAATGTGGATTGATACAGTTTCTATTCCTTTTACTATGAACCATTTATAAACAATGACATACACTAGATTATTTTACGAATCAAAATACATAATTCCAAACTAGTAAAATACCTAACATAAATTGAACAGTTTATGTATATAATCCGTAATCATAATTTTTTTTCATTGAGTAATTATTTACTCATAAATCCTTTATAATGTTTTTTAAATAAAATGATAATTATCCTAAGCATTTCCCCCAGGAGTGTCGTAACCAAGAGTGCAACAAGGCCCATTGTCGTGCACCATTTTCCATTCGAGTCTAGCTAAAAGATGTGTTGTCAGGTTTAAACCCTAGATACATATATTTTAGTGCCTCCTCTACCTACTCTTATTAATATAGGTATTTATTTCTTGAAATATTTACAAAATCTCTAAATTCCAAAAATTCCTAGAAGTTCTTCTATACTAATCCTCAAAGTCTATCTTTGGGTAATGTTCTCTAATTATAGTTTTTATTAATATAGTTTGCAAGTTTTGTACAAAACTTCCTCCGATACCAACTATAATGCCCCGACCCGAGTTACCCAGAGTCGGTGCATTATTACATAATATTGGCATGATCGCAAGGGATAAAATCCCAAAAGACCAATCAGTTTAGTAGCCTTGGAAGTACTAGATACATACAGAAGTTTTACATTACATTATGAAATGAAAAACATAAATATTGTGTCTAATTTGAACAAAATCATATCCCTTAGCTTATCCCATCAAGTCAGTCATACTATACTTCTTCACATCCTAGAAAAAATAAAACAAATAAAGGGGTGAGATTAGATGCTCAGTAATCTTAACAATATAGTGGAAACTATCATAAGAAAAGATAAACATTTAAGGCATTGTATAAGACTAAAACACAATCATTTTAAACGTAAACATCATCATAATATGGAAAATATAAATAAAATAATTACATTTACTTATTCACATTGATATTCTACTAGTCTAATAATCACATGTAATATCAATAACTAATTTAATAATGATAGAATGTATAATGACGAACATCATAACCACATAGTCAAGGCCTTGTGCCAAGGCTAAAAATAATAATTTTTAAAGGCCTTGTTCCAAGACACTAGTTTGTCTCATGAGACCTACTGATGCATCGAGGGGTTATAGCGGGCCCCACCCATCACTTACTATGTCTAATGCATTCTTCATATGAAAAGGTTGAAATATAATTTAAACATTCGTATCAAAACTAGCATACAAAATGTCGATACTTTAACAAAAAACCATGAATGGTATAAAAATAGAACATCCATAGGAAAACATATCACAAAATCATTTATACAATATGGAATATTGTTTCGTAATAAATCACCTTCAAACAAACGTAAAATTCAACAAAGGATGTTGACATAGATGAAATCAATATAAAAAATATTTGAGTGAAATGTCTCTTTTTTTATATCATTTAAAATTAAAAAAAAAACATTTATTTTGAAAATATTATTATAATCTTGTAAGGGAATCTTCGAATGTGTTATAATAGTGTAAAATACCTGCACTTGCCATATAGGTTAAAAAAAATTATTTCCTTAATTTGTCGAATAGTTCATAAAGTACGTTGTTTTGAAAATGACAGAAATATTCCTTTCAAAAAAATTTATAAAAATTAAATAAGTGTATAAATTAATTTAACCCATTTTCTATGAAATAGTAATTTTTTTTGAAATACATTTTTATAAAACACCAATGTGGATGATAAAGAGGTCGCAGTGGATACTTTTGTAAAAACAACCTCGGATAATAAAGAGATTGTAAAAGTAAACCTTAACTTTTACTTTTCATTGCTCGAGGATACGTTAAACTCTTATATAATAGTGAAATTATTTTTATTAAATTATACAAAAACCACATACATAAATATGATTTCATATATGATCTTCTAATATTGCTTTGTTAATGATATTTCAGTAGTATCATTGTTTTGGGTGTTAACTGATTTGTTTTACTCTATATGATTTGTTTTGTATATAATGTTTGTTATAGATAGGATGTATTTGATTCATATCTGGAATGATATTAAGTTCTTAAAAATTATTTTTAATCATCAAATGAAAATTATTCTTGAATGATTAATATGGGGAACAAAATCTCATCGCGTCGTGGGGACGGTAAGCCGTACATACACATGAGCGATAATATCATTATATTAGTGGTAAAATAATTTTTAATTGGATGATATATTATATATATAATCATTAACATGTTATATTTATTATTTACATTAGTTATACACATTATTATACCCATTCAAATAATGAAGTGTTGAATAACAAACTACACCAAGACGTGACAACGATAAGCCGTACGTACACAAGTATGATGACTTTTTCATTCATAGGATGGATAGAACAATGAATATTTCTGTAAGATATTTATAATAACATATAATTATCTAGAAGTTACTTCATTTATTATTTTAGTATGGAAACAACAAAGAAATAGGAAGTGGAAGAAGAAAAGAACATTGAAAGAGGTGATAAAATAATCACCTTTTCTTCGAGTGCTTCCTTTTGATTTGATCAAAAGGGTTCTTTAGGTTTTATTTATGATCAAATTAAGGAATATAGGTTGAAGTGAGGGTTTTTGGTAATATATTTGATCTGGGTTTTTTTAAGAAAAATGTCTTTGGAGGCGTGGAATTAAGAGAAGGGGAAGTACCCTTTTATAAGAGAGGTGAGGGTCACATTAGGAAAAGATTGAAATATTATTTTACTATAAAACAATTTTCAGTTTATAATGGATCAAAATGGGGTTATTTATAGGATAAGGTGGGGATGGGTATAAAATTATCAAACTATTTGTTTTAGACATGTTTAGGTCACCATATTAACCTTATCTTTTAGATTTTACTCTTAGTTAAATAGTTTAACTTTTACAATGTCTTCTTGTATTTTTATATTACATGGTTAATAAGCATACAATAAAATTACAAGATAACCTCAAGTGGTTACTTAATGATATATATATATATAAATAATTATATAATTCATTTGGCTGAAAATTATAATTTTAGGAATATTATATCATTTAATAAAATAGTATATGTTTTAAAAACTCATTTATGTAAATTTTGACATTATTTAGTATTTGGTTTTTGTGAAAGTCATAACAATATGATTTCTTCAATAAATTTAAATTTAATCAAACCTAAATTTTCATATTAATCTATAAAATTCGTGGAATGCATCAGAAGTCTCAATTTATATTTATTTTAATATTTATAATATAAATTATGTTAATGTTTCATTAATATGGTAATTAATACATCAGCATTGTGTTATAAATAAATTTAATTATTTAATGTGTAAAAATTATAAATAAAATACCATGATGTATGAAATCGTGTTAGATTTCTAATAAATATTTATAATCAAATTTCTTTTATGTATAACCATATATTAAAAATGTTTTAGTTATTAAAATTTGAATTTTACAGTTTTAACTATTCTTTAAATAAAATAAGAATAAATGTCATAATCTAGGTAAGTGGATCTAAAAAGGTCATATTTTATTCCTAAGGTTTATTTTGGTCAAAATAAAATTATCCAATAGAATTAGGACATGTGTTGGAGTAATTATAATATCAATTTTAACTTTAATTACCCTATTTATTTTTAACCATGGAAAATAAAATTTAAAGGTTACTATTCAGAAAAATTTATTTTCATCATATTGAACAACATTTTACTTACTAATATCAACCACATCTCTCAGAATTTTAAAATTCAGTTCACAAAATCGTTAAAATAATTTTTTATGCAAATTTTGAAATGTTCCTAGAAGGTGGGTAAAAGGCATTAAATAGTTCAATAAAATTATATATATATAATATTATTATAAAATGGCTCCAATGAATTACATTGAAATTATATAGGTATTATGTATCAATTTTGACTGAAAATAAATTTAAATAAAATAAATAATTATTTAAATAAAAAGCCGGTTTTAAACAATAACAGTGTTTTTCACTATTCATTAAAAATTGAAAGTTTCCAGAAAAATACCAACAATTCATCCTAAGATAATTTTGATATTATGAATCCAAAAATGAAGTCCATTTGGAAAAATAAAATTTATAAAATTCCAGAAAGTGGGTATTACTATTCATAACGGCTTGATTGATTGGTTGTGGTGTGCTAGAACTCGTAGTTGAGTACAACACAATCTATTGAATTATTCAAAGAGAAATGTACCATGGAAGCTTGGGGTGTTACATTATTTATCATTAGTATCAGGAGCGCTTGCCTAATGTTCAATATTACTATCTATAAATGTGTTTAGAAACCCAAGAGAAAGAATTTAATGCCACATTGTTGACAACCACATATGATAACTCACTAGGTAATATAATATCTTCATGTCAATATCTCATCAAAATGGTTACACATATGTGTCATAAACCTATATTCTTGAGACTTATTTCTTTTTCTATCTAAAATAATCTCATCATTAGACCATGGGCATGTAATATAATGCAATGGTTATATTTCAATCAATGTTTTGAGATATAAACTTATATTAATATGGAAGGGACAAAACCTTCCTCGACTTATTCATTAATATCATGTTATTCATGATTCACCCAACATACTCTACTTCCTGTGAACATATGGATTCAAGGTTTTGGTTGTTAAACCTGAGTACATGAGTCATTACATGCATTAATAATACTATTAATGTATAAAGACCATCACCCAGGATTATAGGTAGGAATATCCAATGACACATAAACATGTAGAATTCATACTGGTGGGTCTATTCTCATTATCTTTGGTCTTGGAGATTACCATGTGAAATCATTATGAGATGAAGTATCATACACTTATGATTACTCACACCTGAATATAGACATACTGTGTTTCCCATCATAGAACTTTATCTGATCGTATAACTAGGTTTATGAATAACGTTATAGAATTTTAGGGTTCTTATCATAATAGGAATATTCTATTCCCTTTTCAATGTGAAAGGCACTATAAGACATTATTACATTAAAGTCAATCAGAACAATGAATAGTATTTAATAAGAAGTTAAATTATTATTCAAATCTCTGAATATACATGTAATCCAAAGTATAAATAGTTGGTTCTTGAACACCAACTCCAACATTTTTTAACCTAATATCGAATAAAATGAAATCACGTGTTAATATGGTTAGTCTAAGAAGGTAGTAAATGGGTTTTTAAATGAGAAATAATAGATTAATTATAAAAAATAATATGTATCTTTTCAAAATTAAAATGAAAGTCAGATAAAGTTTGTTTAATCCACAATTTTTAGGCAAAAAATCCCTCAATGTAACATTGAATCATTTTTGGTTTTATTGTGTTTGTTGACAAATAGGGTTCCCATGATGAGTTGTCGAGTTCTAGAGATATTGCTGAAAATACATGTTGATAAAAAACTATGATAAAGGAATGGATGTTCTAAAGGTAGTAAATAAAGAATAGATACAATGTGGCACTGTTTTCCAATGTTTTCTAAATTTTTGGGCATCAAAATCAAAAAATGGAGAAATGTGTTTTTGGTAAAGGAAGTTTCTGACAAGAATGAAGGTGGTTTGGAAACTTGCGTGCAAGGAATGTTTTAGGATCATAACATTGAAATATGGAAAAGGCATGAAGTACATGAAATATTTTGAAATGTGTTTGAAAGACGAGTTTGCACAAAAGTGGTTTGGGTATCCAATGCGATGTGAAATTGAGTTTTGCGTGCTCGGAGAGGATATTGCGTGGTGCATAAAATATTCCATGCAGGGGTTGGCGATGCCTTTAAATAAAATGTGACCCCCTCATTCATAGAGCTCAATAATTATAGGAAATCGATGCTCCGAAGCATGTAATAATTTTTAGTAAAGGGAGTTATGTGAAATAATTGGAGTTGTGTGCAAGCTAAGGAAGTTTCATGTAATATTTGAGTTGCACACAAGATTGAAGTTGCAGACAAAAGGAGTTTCATGAAAAATGTTAAATCTTGTGTACAAGGCATAGTAAGGGTTATATATAAGATTTGGAGTTTCCCAATATATATTGGGTATAGTGGTATTCATCTGTGGATAAACGGGGAACTTCAATAGATCATCTATCTACAATTGAGTATACAGGTTTTCATGCAAATGAAGGGACTTATAAGTACATAAACTATGAGTGGATCCCTTCCAAGAGTAGTGAGAGAAGTAAGAGTAAGACAGTGATCCTTATCACTGGTAGTGATCCATAATAAGAGATATATGGAGTGAACCATGGGAATGAAGTGAGAAGACCATAAACATTATAAAGGCAGTAAGTCATGGTATAAAAGATCTAGCCCGAACCTTGTAATCAACATTGTGATTTTAGTGGATTTGGTACATCATCACATTACTGGTGTATACTACTTGGATGTATCCCAATTAGAGTGAACCAAGTAAAAGCATTGTGTCCTGTGCATGATTTAATTTCAGTTCATATATTGCTATAGGATAAAGAGAGAAGTGTGTTTTGTTTAATGAAAAAACAATATCAAAAGGGGTAGTAGTTTTAATCTGTCACACCCTGATTCACCCCCCTCTTAGGGAATTCAACCAATTGAACCTAAAAATAATGATTAAGAACAAAAATTAAGTAACAAAAAATATATTCACTCTTATTAGTAGACAAATAACTTGATTTTTTTTCCTGAACTCCACGAAACAAAATTTTTACTGAGAAAGTGACACATACTTATGGTGTTTTTCTATCAAGTCCGCATCCTCCAAAAATAGAGTTAGAGTAAAAAACTAAACAAATTTTTTTTTATACAATAAAATAATCCAAAATTAATAGTTCCTTTAATATATATAATAATTCATTTAACAAACTTTATATGATATTCCTTAGGAGTTGATTGAAATCTAGCACACATAAAAATACTAAACTTAATATCAGGCCTAGAAGTAGTTAAATACAACAAACTATAAACCATGACTCTAAATAATTTACATACTATAGATTTTATAGAAATATACTAATCTAATTTATCACTAATACTCATAAGGGTTTTAAAAGTCTTATAAAAAACAAGAAAAAACTGTTTAAAAAAATCTTTATCATATTTATATTGATCCAAGAATATACCATCGTTTTCTTGTTTAGTTTGAAGAAAAAAAATAATTTGAGTTCATCCATAAGACTCATATTAAATACCCCATACATAAAATTAGAAAATCCATTACAAATAAAATCATTTGAAGGATAAACAATTGTATCATCAACCTGAATTTTCACAATTAAAATATTAATTGAAATTCTATTGATAAAAACATTAGCATATACTTTACATTTATTATAACAACCCTTCGCTTTATTACACACTTAAACATGATTTATTACATAAAAATGGACTTTGGACAAATCTGAGGATTGATAGGTCCAGTGTCTTGGGAAATTAGGAACATTACATAACAACTTAGAACATAATACACAACATCTTTATTGAAAACATCTTTTACATGACCACAACATTATTTCGTACTTAGCATTGAATGAGATAACCTGAGGACATGTATATGAAAAGGGTGGGATATAAATACCAGAAAGATAATAAACAAGTCATAACATGAATAATATAGTAATTTTTAGGAAATAGTAATATCAAGGGAGCACAAGAAAAACATGAACATAAAGGCATGATATAGCTTGATTATCATAACATGGAAACGTGGAAACAACATTTAACATGATATTATCATGATCCAAGGATCATTGCACATGAAACATGAGTAAAATCTCATTTCACTTGAATTATAATTAGTAAATACTCATTGAACTTGATGTATCATGATATTAATCTTTACAAAATGCATTGGAGTGCTATCAGGGCACAACCTTCTTAATCATTTCATTTCCTGCATAAGTGTGCCACATGGATAATATAACATGGATTCATTAAACACCATAATTTATTCCATGATAAAGTAATGTGGAATGAATAAATGAAACTTTATAATCAATAAGTAAATGTTCATATTAGTTAATACACTTGATATAGAAATTGGTATGGTATTCACTTACACGATGGTTTTGGCCTGGGAAATGTTGGTGTAACTTCAACATTATAATGAAATAATATGGAAAGCATAAAATGGGTATATGAGAGAGACATTGGTCTCTCATAATTTATACATGAAATGGAAAATAATTTCTTCATGGAAAATAATATCCCAATATATGAAATAGAATTTATATGCATAATATAAAATAATTTCTACAATGTAAATGAGAAGAGAGAAATTCCTTATAGAATTTCAACATGGTAACAGGTGTACATGGGAGAAATTAATGAGAGAGAAAGAGGTCTCTAATTATTAAAAAATAAATAGGAAAGTATGGGGGATGTGATAAATCACACCCCAACATTTGTAATTGAAAACAAAAGGGTATGACAATATAAAGAAATTTGGAAAAAAATTAGAAAGGAAGAAATCCCTTACATGGAAGAGTGATTCCAAGGCTTGGGAGAGGCTTGAGAGAGGCTTATTTGGAGCTTGTGGTGCCTTGGGAGGATTCTATATATATGAGGGAAGAGGTTGGAAGATATCCAAATGGTTTGAGTGAAGAGGAATGGGGGATTGAGTTGGTTTATATAAGAAAGAAGAGGGAATTCTTTATTATTTAGGTTTTGGACACCACACATTAAACTAATCAAAACCACAAACCAACACATGGTTTCTAGAAATGCTTTTTTACAAATGGGATAAGAAAAAATTATTTTATAAGTCCAATGTACTAAATTATTAAAATATTATTCTTTCTTATGTGGAGGTGAGTCACACTCTCAAGGAAATCATTTTAAAATGTAAAAATGTTTTATAAGTTTTCGAGGGTCCACTAAGGATTTGTAAAATAAATAAAACAAACCAAAAATAAAATTATTTTAAATTTAAACCATATATTATCTAAAAATCCCATTTATATTATTTTATTACATCACTATTAGGTCATTATGATGTTATAAAACAAATTATATATTTCACGGTATTTTATTTTTACCCAACAATTCAACTGTCTCATAAAATTATGAAAAATATACGGTTAGATAGTTTTGATGTCCTAAATCCAAAAATAATATTCATTTTATCTAAATAATGTTCTAAATATTTTAATTTTTACTTTCATAATAAAAAATGATATTTATAAAAAAATCATGGGTTTTGACAAAAACAGCTTTCAAACCTTAATAAAAATTAAAATTGTATTCATAAAAATTATTAAATAATTTATATTTAATAAAAAGTAATTTAGTAATAAAAATTTATTAAATTAAATTTTATTAAAAAATCCATTAATTCTTCTTAATATATTTCTTAATTGAATATTAACTAAAAAAATACAATTTGTGCTTTAAAAAATATTTAAAAATTAATAATAATAATATGAATGTATATTATTTATTCTATATAAAAAAATAAAGCACACAATCATGGTGCTCAGGTCTTGTAAAATATTCCCTTATAACACCTGCATAAGACCTAAGGGTAAGGTGTGAGATGGTGACAAACTCATAGGGAGCCACATATAACATCATTTGGGTGATAATATCTATTAACTTCCACTTCTACCATAAGCGGTTCCATTCAAGCTTAACGTGTTGAATCTTAGATTGGGCTTGGTCAAGAGTGAAGCCCAGTGATACTAACTCCTTTCTGAACTCGAAAAAATGGGTTTCATATGGAGAAATTATACTGGATGAGGTTATTGGTTCCTTTATGTGAGTAAATTGGATTTTATAAAGCTCTATATTTATACTAATCATGTGGTCACTATTCAACATCAATATTAGAAATAGTAAAAATTATTAATGGTATTTTAAAATTGAAAAAAATAAAACCAAAGAAGTGAATATGTTTTGTATAACTATTTTACATAATAATACATTTAATCATATCAAGAGGAATTTTCATTAATAATAGTTTGGGTCATTACAATATTCCCCCCTAATGAAATTTCCCCCTCAAAATTTCCTTTTCCCACACTAAAACAG
Source organism: Viscum album (assembly GCA_963277665.1). NCBI lineage: Eukaryota > Viridiplantae > Streptophyta > Magnoliopsida > Santalales > Viscaceae > Viscum > Viscum album. The sequence continues at coordinate 241,447,684 of OY728140.1, read as the reverse complement.
ATGTGGGTATCTACACCTCATCCCTTCCTCCAGTTCCCAAATTGCGTATTCAAACATGTGTTTTCTCTATAATACTTTCAAGAGGGGAATTTTCTTATTTCTTAGAACTTTTACCTATGATCTAAGATCTTCACAATATTCTTTTCATAGGAGAGGTCATTATCTAATGGTACCACCTATAGATTGAGTACATGCGATGGGTCAGCTATGTACTTTCTAAAGAGTGATACATAGAATACATCATGTACTTGACATAGGTTTAGTGGGTGTGCTAGTCGATAGGTCACTGATCCAATGCAATCAAGGATCTCAAAAGGGCCGATGTACCTTGGACTAAGCATTCCCTTCTTCCCAAATCTCATAACTCTCTTCCAAAGTGATATGCCGAAGAATACCATGTTTCCAACATGAAACTCTAGGTCTAATCGAAAATTGTCATCATATCTATTTTGTCAACTCTGAGAAGTTTTAATGTGCTACTGGATGATCTTAGCTTTCTAAACATTTCTTTGACCATTTCTGGAACTAAGATTTTTCACTCCCCAAATTCATCCCAACATACCAGTGTTATGAACATCTTCCCATACAGGGATTCATAAGAATTCATTTGGATTCTTGAGTGGAAACTATTATTTTAAAAGAACTCAACTAGAGGAAGATGTTGATCCAATCCTTCTTTGAAGTCCATTGAGAATGATCTCAACATGTCCTCAAGTGTTTGGATTGTCTGCTCAGATTGGCCATCTGTTGGAGGATGATAATCCGTACCGATGTTTAGCTCAGTATTCAGATGATATTGAAGACTCTTCTAGAACATATAGTGAATATTGGATCTTGATCAGATATAATAGATAGTGGTACTACATACAGCCTTACCACATCTCTGATATATATCTGTGCCAGTTGATCCGATGAGAAATTATCTTGAATTTCAATGAAGTGTGTAGTCTTTGTAAGATGATCCACAAGAACCTAGATAGAATTGTTTCCTTTGGATGTCTTTAGAAGTATGGTGAAAAAGTCCATGGTGATGTTCTCCCATTTACATACTGGTATGAGTAATGGTTGCATCATCCCTTTAGACTTTTGCCTCTGAGCCTTCACCTACTGACATACTAGGCACTTTGATATATACTCAGCGATATCCTTCTTTATGTTATCCCACCAATAATTCTCTTGGGGATATTGATACATCGTTGTGTTTCTTGGGTGAATGGAGATATTATAACTATGTGCATCATCATAAATTTCATTATTTAACTCTAGATTTGATGGAATACATTTATTGTCCCAAATCTCACAATTCCATCTCCATTAGCATTTAACTCCAAGGATTTCCTTTTTCTGATAGTTTTCACATTCTTCTAAATTCCCACATCATCTTTTTTAGAATCCTTTAACCTTTCCAAATGAGACATTTGAGAAATAATTTGTGAAAGGATAAATGATTTTCCCTTTATTTATGATTCCTATGATCATCTTCATCAAATCTATGAAGATTGGATCCTTTTAAATTATCATCAATGATAGAATCGCTAGGTCCATTATACTTAGTTCATCTTCTACCTTATTTTCTTTTCCAGGGTGGTAATGGATTGAGAAGTCATAGTATTTGATCATCTCTAACCATCTTCATTGGTGCATGTTCAACTTTTTTTGTGTGAATACATACTTAATGATTTTGTAATCCAAATATATTTCACACTTCTCCCCGAAGAGTTAATGCCCCAAAATTTCCAAAGTGAAGATTACTTCAACCAACTCTAGACCATGTGTTAGATAGTTTTTCTCATGAAATTTAAATTACCTTGGAACATAGGAAATGAATTTGTTATTTTTCATCAAAATACATCCCATGCCCTTCTTCAAAGCATCACTGAATACCACGAAAAGTTCTCCACTTGTGGGTAGTGTGAGCATGGTCATAGTGATAAGAATCATTTTCAACTCCATGAAGATATCTTCACAATCATCAGTATAATAAAACTTGACCCCCTTCTGAGTTATCTCTATAAGAGGGTTGGAAAATTGTTATAAATTTCTCAAAAATTGGTGATAATATCCATTTAACCCAAGGAAGCTGTGTATATCCATCACTGATGTTGGACTAGGCCATCCATCAATTGGAACTATCCTAGAAGGATCTGAAAATATACCATTTCTTGTGATGATATGACCCAAGAATGGGACCTCCTTCAACTAGAACTCACACGTGCTATACTTTTCATAGAGATAAACCTTTCATAATGTCTCTAGTATAGTGCTTATATGATCCTCATGTTCCTAATAGGTCTTGGATTATATTATAATATCATTTATAAAGACAACCAAAAATTTGTCGAGGTACTCTCAAAAGACTCTTCACAAAAATTCCATGAAGATTTCTGAAGCATTTGGGATTATGAAAGGCATTACTATGAATTCATAGTGCCCGTACCTTTTATGAAAAGCAGTCTTGGGGATACCCTCCTTCTTCACTGTTACAGTGTAATATCCCAACCAAAAATATAACTTGGAGAAGTATTATGCTCCACGCAGCAGATCGAACTAGTCATCAATTTAGTTCAGTGGATACTTGTTCTTTATAATGATTTTTTGAGTTCAAGATAATCAATACAAAGGTGAATTGACCCATCCTTCTTCTTGATGAAGCAGACTAGTTCACCCCATGGTGAAGTACTTGGGCATATATGCACTTTATCCTGATTCTCATGTAGTTGTTTCTTTAGATCCTCAAGTTCCAAAATATCCATTCCATATGGAGTCTTGGATATTTTCAATGCCTAAAGTACAATATCAATTGAGAATTCAAAATATCTTCTAGGAGGAAGACCAGGAAATTCCTCGGGAAACAGTTCAGTGAATTCCATCATAATAGGCATGTATTCATGGATGGTGGATTCCTTAGACTCAATAATATAAGAAATATAAGTCTGCTCATTGGGTAGTAATATCCACGGTTGAGATGATAATGCTAAATAAGATTTATCCACCTCCCTGCACTTGTATAAAATTGGGGGTCAATTCCCCATATGAAGATTGATTTCCCTCTCATAGAAATTTATGTTGGATCTATATTGGGAGGGTCAATCCATGCCAAGAAATGCATAAAATTCCACATTATGGAGTATGATGAGGTTCACCGGAAAGTTCAAACCACAAATTGTAACAAGAGAGGAGTTATATTCATGGTTTTCAATGATTACCCTATTTCTCATTCTCACTAACATCTCTACTTCAATGATTTGTGGTGATGTTGGGATTGTTAAAAAAAATTTCAGGATATAAAGGAATGCATAGAACCAACATCAAAAGTACATTTTCTATTCTCTAATGAATAATAAGTGTACCTGTCACCACTTAATTTAAGGGGTTCACTTTGGCAGTAGTGATGGAAAAATCTCACCCTTTCTGCCTTGGAGGTTGTTGATTGCCTCCGAAAACCCTTTGCTTAGGGAACTAGTTTGCAAAGTGCCTTGGTTCTTTGGAGTTAAAGAAATGAACATTTTTTTAAGGTTCGAATGAAACTTTCTTTTTCTCAGTTGTAGTAGTGGGGTTTTCTTGTAGATAGTTAATGTCCAGGTGCCCTTCTCTTTGACACCTAAATCATTTCCTCACCCCTTCATGAAATTCCTGGGGTGATTCTTTCCGCACCTTTGTAAAGTGGGGTGATGGAATTTCTTAGCACCGTTGGATTTATCCATCGGACCGCCAGAATTAAAGACAACCTTATGCTTCTTATCCCTATGACACCCCTGAGATTTTCTGATCTCCATTTCCACTTTGAGGGAACACAATACAATTTCTTGATAGCTCTCAAAGTCATGGATCACTAGGGATTTTCGAATCTAGGTTTTAGCCCACCAAAGAAGTGGATAACTTTGAATTCAGGGGTAACAATAAAGATGGAGGCATATCGTGCAAGATTTTATAAGTTTTCCTCGTATGCTCTGATGGATTCATCACCTTTTTTTTCTTGAGGTCAAGGAAGTCCCTTTCCATCTTAAGTTGGAGGGTGCGAGGAAAATATTTATCAAATTTTTTGGAAATACTTCCATTCCATTGCCTCGATCTCCTCCTCAGGTTTCTTATTTTTGATCAATGTATACCACTGACCAGCTTCACCCTCCATAGGATAAGCATCTAGAAGGACCTTCTCTTGTTCAGAACATTAAAGGATGTTGAAGATATTTTCAATGGATTTGATCCATTGTTCAACAATTGAGGGATCATATGATCCATTAAAAGTTGGAGTCCTTTGTCTCATGAAGCTCTCTATTTCTAATAGTTCTTTCTTAGAGGGGTGGAACGTTCCTCTTGTCCAATGTTTCTATTCAAAACGTGAGTTAACTATGAGTGTATCATGACAAAGTTTCTGATTCCCGCTCCATCATATTGGGCATCTCATAAGAACAGTTGTCGAATTGATCTTCGCATCAGTTGTTAGCCCGGGTCCTCCTATTACCGGCCTTTGGCTAGAATAAAAGGGAAGCTAGGGGTAATACATAAAATAAGAATCCAAAGAAAAAAAGGAATAACTTATAAATAACTTTTATTTCTTTATTTTATGAATTTATAGGCTTCAATCTATGTTATCCATGATCTACTAACCAACATATATTCTTAGGGGATTTTTTTTAATTCCACTATCAATGGTTCATACTATTCTTATAAATTTACCAAAGCATGTCCCCTTGGAGTGTTGTAACCACGAGTGCATCAAGGATTATTTTCATGCACCAGTTCCCATTTGAGTCTAGCTCAAAGCGGTGTTTTTGGGTTTTACTCAAAGATACATCTATTCCAGAGCAACCTCTACCTACTCGTATCAAGACGAGAATGTATTTTCTTGAAAAACCACTTACTCAATACTCACAAAAATTTAGGGTTGTTTTTATTATACATAGTCTTATACCTAAGACTTTAACTAGGGTTTTCTAATCCTAATCCCATAAATAACTAAATCTATCATCTGATACCAACTATAACAACCCTTTTCTTTATTACACACTTAAAAATGATTTATTACATAAACATATACTTAAAAAACTCTTAGGATCAAGAGGTCTAGTGACTTTGGAAATTAGTAACATTACATAACAAATTAGAACATAAAACACAATATCTTTATTGAAAGCATATTATACCTGACCACAATATTCCTTCATAGTTATCATTGTATGAGATAACCTGAAAATATGCATAAGAAAAGGGTGAGTTATAAAGAAAAGTAAAGGAGTAAAAAATGAATGACATAAAGAATATAGTACTTGTTAGGAAATAGGCATATCAATAGAGAATAATAGAAACATGAATATAAAGGCATGATATAGCATGATTATCATAACATGGAAATGTGGAAACAATGTTTAATATGATATTAGCCTGATCCAAGGCTTGTTGAACATGGAGCATGAGTAAACCCTTATTGAAATTGAGTTGTAATGAGTAAAATCTCAATGTAATTGATGTATCATGATACTAATCTTTACCCAATTCATTGGAGCACTATCAGGGTGCGCCCTTCTTAATCATTTCATTTCATGAATAAGTGTGTCACATGGATCATATAACACGGATTCATTAAACATCATAAATTATTCCATGATAAATTAATGTGGAAGTAATAAATTAAACTCTATAATAAATAAATAAATTTGCATACAGGTGAATACCCTTGACCGAGAAATGTGTATGGTAGTCACTTACATGATGATTTTGGCATGGGAAAGTTTAGTGTAACTTCAGCAGCATAACGATGTCAAATAGAAATCGTAAAATGGGTTGATGAGAGATAAAGGAATCTATCATCATTCATACATGAAATTGAAAATAAGGGGTCATTGAACATAATATCCCAACATATGAAATGTAATTTTGATGCCTAATATAAACTAATTTTTGGATGTAATTGAAAAGAGGGAAATTACTTACGGAATTTCAGCATGTTAATAGGTGTACATGGGAGGAATTACTGAGAGAGAAAGAGTTCTATAATTATTCAAACATAAATAGGGAATTATGGGGGAGGTGATAAATCATACCCCAACATTTGTAATTGAAAAAAAGGGTATAACAATATAAATAAATTTGGACAAAAATTAGAAAAGAAGAAATCCCTTATATGGAAGTGTGATCCAATGGATTGGGAGAGACATAAGAGAGTATTATTATGATATTGGGACACCTTGGGAGGATTATAGAGAGATTAGGGAAGAGGTTGGTCAAGATAAAAATTGTTTTAGTGAATAGTAATGGGATATTTAGTGGGTTTATATAGAAAAGGAGAGGGAATTCTTTATTATTTAGGTTTTCGACACGATACATTAAACTAATAAAAAACACAAACCAAACCATGTTTTTTTACCATGTTTTTGGAAAAAGGGGACTGGAAAACATTATTTTTTATGTCCAATGGACAAACATATTAAAATATTATGCTTTCTTATGTTGAGGTGAGTCATGCTCTCAAGGAAATCATTTTAAAATGTTAAAATGTTTTATATGTCTTAGAGGGTCTACTAAGCCTTTTTAAAATAAATAAAACAAACCAAATAGCACATTATTTTAAAGTTAAAACATTTTTTGGATAAAAATTCCATTTATAGTATTTTATTACAAAACTATGGGGTCATTATGATGTCATAAAACACATTATATATTTAACTATATTTAATTTTTACCCAAAAATTTGTCTGTCTCAGAAAATTATAAAAAATTCACCGTTAGATAATTTAGACACCCTGAATCCAAAAATAATATTCATTTTATCTTTATAATTTTATAAATATGTGAATTTTTACTTTAAAAATAAAAACTAACATTCATAAAAAATTCATGTGTTTTGACAAAAACAACTTTCAAAACTTAATAAAAATTACAATTGTATTTATAAAAATTATATGATCATTTATATTTAATAAAAATTAATTTAGTAATTATATTATATTAAAATATTATTTAATTCAAAAATCCATTAATCCAACAAAATAGATTTCTTAATTTAATGTTAACTAAAGAAATACTATTTATGATTTAAAAACTATTTATAATGTAACAATAATAAAATGAAGGTATAATCATATTTATTTAAAAACAATTAAACCCAAAATCATGGTGCTAGGGTCCTGTTACATATCCCACTATAACACCCGCATAATACCTAAGGTTAAGGTGTGTGGTGGTGAAAGACTCTTGGGGAGGCTCAGATAACATTGCTCAGGTATCAATCTCCATTAACTTCCTCTTTTCCCATAAGTGGTTCCATTCATACTTAATGTGTTGAAACTCATCTTGGTCTTGGTCAAGAGTGAAGTAGAGTGACACTACCACCTTTCCGAGCTCCACCAAATGGGCTTTGTATGGAGAAATTCTACCAGATGAGGCCATATCTTCCTTTGTGTGAATAAATTGGATTTGTTAAAGCTCTATATTTATACTAATCATGTTTTCACTGTTCAATGAATATATTGTAAATGGTAAAAATTATTAACGGTATTTTAAAATCCAGAAACTTAAAACCATATAATTAAAAATGTTTTATAATACCATTTTAAATAATAAAACATTTAATCAGATCAAGAGGAATTTTCATTAATAATATTTTAGGTCATTACATTTATTAAAACTAATTTTCAATAAAAAAACTTAATTATATCATACCAAGAATGAGGTGGGTTTTTAAGACCGTATGAGGATTTAGATATCTTAAAAACATGATTAGGAAATATTTCATTTTCAAAACCAGGGAGTTAAGAAACAAAAAATTATTCAAAAATAAAATGATTTAAAAATTCACTATTAATATCCATTTGAAATAAATTTAATCCTTGAAAATATGAAAAATACAAAAATATTATATTATATACAATATTATTAACATGGTAAAAAGAATCACTAAAATATAGACCTTCTTATTAAAATAGAACTGAGTTACAAGACTATCCTTATTCTTAAAAATTTGACCAAATTCATCAATTTTTCCAAAAATTATATTTAGTTTCAATAAAATGATTACCTATAAGGGTTAAAATAAATTATAAAAATTATTTCTATAAAATTTATAAAGTTCCTATTTCATAAAAATAATCTAATTTCCATCATTAAAAATATCAGAAACATCATTAGGAACATAATTAGAAACAAAAGTAAAATTTACATAAAAATTTAATATAGGAATTCAAGTCCTAATAATAGAATCATCATTACCAATAAAATTATCAAAAGGGTGGTATTTATGAAACTTATAGTAATTAGAAACAAAATGAGAAGGAGTAATCCCCCCCTTAAGAGTTACATCATTTTGATGGTTTTCTTCACCAAAATCAGAATCATTAAAATAATATTGAAAATATTATAAAACATAATTTTTCTTCAAAAAATGTTCAATGAATGTAACATGAATATATTATTCTAAAACCATAGTCATTTTTTTATAAACACAAAAAATTTACTTTTCTTTAAATTACTATGAAAAATACCTCTATCACTTTTGGAATAAAATTTATATAGGTTAACCTTATTATTAAAAATAAAAACTTTACACCCAAAAACGTTTAAATAATCCAAATTATGATTATTACCATTAAAAACCTCATAATACGTTTCTTTAAAAAAATAGTATAATTAAAACAATATTAAAAATATTGTAATAAATATTAATAAATTCAACACAAAAGTATTTCGGTAAAATATATTCATTTAACATAGTTCTTGAGATTTCAATAATAGTTATATTTTTACATTCTACAACAACATTTTTCATGGTTTTCAAAGAGAATAAAAATTTGAAAAGAACCATTTTATTAACAAAAATTCAAAATAAAATTAAAAAAATTCACCTCTATTATCACTTATAAGATAAATAATTAAATAGCATTTTTTATTTTCACTGTATTACAAAAAACCATACATCTATAATTTTTTTACTTTATAGTACATAAAGTATGTCCAAGGAAAAATACTAAAATCAAGAACAATAAAGAAACATATTTCTTACCTCCTAAACTTGAAACATGTATATTAGAAAATAATTATAAATGAATATGTTTTTAATTATATAGATGTTATAAATTCAATAATATATTTATAAATAATTCTTTAAAATTAAAATTTTAAATAAGAATCAGAAGTAAACTTCTTAGTAATTCTCAAATAGGGTAGCTGTTGAACTTGTCATTTCTTTTATAGTTTGTAAAATAGTAAAAAGATCACATTTCCAAGCCAGCTATTCCAAAAAATATCACCTGTTTCTATAGATTTAAGACACATGAAAATTTGGTTAGTTTATTCCAAAAATGAATAGTATAAATATTCCATTTCTTATTAGTATAAAATAAAACCTTTCAATTTTTAAAGAATAAAAATTTATTATCTTTAAATTTTAAACTTATTCCATCATTGTATAATTGTAAAATACTAGTCATGTTATGTTTAATACATTCAATGTATAAAAATTTAATAATTAAAATAATATTATAAATACATACTTCAGAAAATCCCTTAACCATGCCTTTTGAGTTATCACTAAATGTCCCAAACCTTCCATCACATTAATTATTAGACAAAAAGTTTTATTTATCTCTAGTAATATGTTTAGAGAAGATTCTATCCATGTACCATGAATATTTTACACTCTTAAGGCATGTTTCGGAAAAATATTAATTAAGTAGAAAAAACTTTTGGTATCCATGATATCTTGGGTCCAATTGGGTTAGTATAAGTATTCTTAAGTACCCATATAGATTTTAAAAATTCATTCATAGGTAATCTAGAAGATACGTTTTTTGAAATAAAAACCCTTAGTATGACTAATAGATTAAATAAACCTTAATAAACACTTATTATCATGATTCCTTTATATAAAAAATTTAAAGAATGTAATTTTTTTTATCATTACTTTAGATCTTTTGATAAAAGAAGTTTTGAATATTTTTGGAATCCAAGGATTGTTACCAGAATTTTTTATCTTTATTTGATTCCATCATGGACATCATATTATCATATTTTTATTTACCTTTAACAAAAATAGATAAAGTTTCTTTCAAACTATAAACTTCCTTTTTTAGACTATAATTCTATTTTTAAATCAAATCAAAACCATCATAAATATTTCTTTTTAAGCATGGCGGGGAATTTATTAAAATTTCAATTTCCTCCTTAAAATTTTCATTTCCTTTCCCAAAATGTCTACTTCATTATATATATATATATATTAATTTATACATGAATATGAATCTTTTAAATTATCAATTTTCTTTATAAACTTTATTAATTTTCTTGATAATCTTTATATTCAATTCTTTTAATTTTTTATATAATTCAGTAACCCTTAAAACATCGTTTTGATGTTTATCATTATCTTTATATAGATCATTAAATCTACTAGTATTAGTTTCAAAATTATAACAAGAACATTAATATAAATCATTACTTACCTCATTTACATTTGTTAACATCAAATATAAGTTAACCGACTATTTTTTTGCTTCCATATTCATCACTAGAATATAATTTGTCTGTGTAAATCTATATATTATATGAAACAATATTATACTTACTTGAGGGACCTTTCATCCATTCTTGACCATCCTTATGATCTTTTTGGGGTCCCTTCTTGAAATTTATCTTATTATTATTTAGATTATAAATACCTTTTATTATATTTGAAATTTATCCTTTATCACATTCCTATGCCTTGGATTTATAAGAGTTTGAATTTAAATTTATATGTGATTTCAAATAAGTACCTTTCTTTTTATAAGTCTCTTCGTCTGTAATATTATTTAACTCATGTTCATTTTGAATAAGTGTTCTGACAAGTTCATGAAATGGCTATTATTTAGAATTATTAATTCCATTGATTGAAACCTTATTTTTCTTCCATTTATTAGGTAGATTAATTAAAATTATTTCAACAAGTAAAGAGTTCTCCAAATCTTCTCCAAGGTAATTTATTTCATTAACAATACTTGTGAATTAGTGGAACATTTTATTTATTCTTTCATCTTTAACCATATTTAAATATTGGTATTCCACTTGAAGAATTACAAGTTTGGATCTAATGAGATTATCTTATCCATGTTGAGTAACTTTCAGAATATTCAAGATCTAATGAGCTATGTTATACATATACACATTATTAAACACACTTATATTAATAACACAATATAAAATATTTATTAATTTTTAATTCAAAAAATATTTTGCAAAATCATTTACTATAAAATTATATGGGTCAACTTCTAGTAGTTTTTAAAATTTTACCATGATTGACCAGTGTTCCATGAATAACTAATTGAGGTATGCATCCACTATTGATTACCAATAACTATAGTCATTTCCATCAAAGTGAGGTGGATACCATGGAATCCATGCATCATTAACATTCATTCCTACCATATTATAGTGATATTTTTCCTTAGACTATGAGTTATAGGATAAAAAGAGAGCATAATAAATTATAACCAACATAATTTGTATCCAAGAGGAATAGGTTCTTGATACAGATTGTTTGATTTCAGGAAAATAAATAGGATAGGTAATCTATCCTTAATTTTTTCCAACTACCAATACTAATTATTATAGTGTCATTTAGAGAATATTAGTAATATATCATTATAAGGTCAACCATTGATACTAAGTGTTATGTGAAATAGTGATGATAAATGGTTTAGAGGGGGAGGGATGAATAGAACAGATTAAATTTAACTAGTTGAAATAATTATCAAAATTAATTATCAGATCTTATTAACAGAGTTAAAAATAAATAATTGAAAACAAGTAATTTTTATAGTGGTTTGGTCCAAAGTGGACCTACTCCAGTCTTATACCTCTCAACTCCATGAGAGATACATTGTGAAATATATTGATTTTTGATGGGGAATAATAACATGATTATAACCTACTTTTTCTAGTAGAATTATACCCAAGAAACTCAACTTTTTTTTATTGTGAGTCATAACCCAATTACAACACCAACTTTAGAACATGAGATTCACAGACCTAAACATTCTTGAATTTAGAATTTGCGAGTCCAAAATTAAACAAAGAGAATGATTTTTTACAGAGAAGAATAAAAAAATGTGTGAGGACAAGTGTTAGAGATGGGAAGTAGTGTAATAGACACAAAAAACCATGAAAAAATAGATAGAAGATGAACATGAGATGAACATGTACCATTTCATGAGTAATGAATCAGTTCATATTATCAGGAAGTAAAAGTAAAAGTATTTTATGCGTATTACTTGATGAATACTCCAGTATAATTATAATCAATTTCACATAGACATACAAAACACATAAAAATATAAAATTTAACATAGTAGAAAATCAGTGTTAGTATATCTATATGTGTGTATATATCTTATTCTCCAAGAACATCTTGATCCTCCTTTTAAATAAAAACAACTCAACATATCCCAAATATTTTTAGGAAAATTCAAATAAAAAAATAATATAAACTATGAAATGATTATCACCAAAATTTTCAAGGATAAAAGAAAGCTCAAAAATATCATTTGAATTTAAAAACATTTGAGTGATTCAATTCAATTTGAAATTGAAATAAAAAATATTAGAAACCAATCCATAAAAATTGATCAAAGAAAATCCCTTGATAGTATTACATATTTCCATTTAAAATTCAAAATTAAAAACAATACACATTTAACATGAAGTAAACAAGAATATAGGCATATAAAATAAAAAAATGAGTAAAATTAAATTAAAAATAATAAAATATATTTGAATTTGTTTTTAACATCTAATAAGAGTTTAGAAAAATTAAAAACAAAAAAAACTCAAAATAATAAAATGGATTTTTTGAGTTTCACGATGTAGTTAATGCCTATCAAAAATAAGAAAATCAGTATTTATGTAAATGTGTTTAAAACAATCTACTATCACTTCATATAGGTTATATATTTTGTATATACTCTGTAAGGGTAAAACAACCTTTATAAAGAATGGGTAAATTTGGACTCAACTTTCAACTTCATGTGTAAAGTTAAGCTAAAAATTACGCATGGGTAAAAAGAAAAAAAATAATTAATCATGCAAGATTAATATGAGTTTATATGGATTGCTTAAGGGTGCATAAAAAGATTTGTAATGTTAAAGAACAAATCATAGATGCTATGTAAGAGTAGAAAAATAGATAGATAAGGGTAAACTACAATTTAGGTATGGTATGGAAGGGTAAAATAAAATTTACACAAGGGTAATAAAAATACTTATAAATAAAATAAAACCTTTAAAAATATTTAGAGAAAATAACATATTTAAATAATAATAACAAATAAATAAAAATTAAATAACAATTGAAACAAATATTCAAAAAATAAAATAGAAAAAATAATAAAAACACATAATAAAATATATCTATAAAAATAATTTAAAAAAATAAAATAAAAATACTGATAGGAATTTTTAATATGAAAAAAATAAAATATAAATAACACATACATACTCTAAAATCCGAAAAATAGTCTCCTAAGCTCTAAAAATCTTTCCTTTCAAATAGAATACTGGAGAGACCAATCAAATATTTCTAGAGAGTATTATATGTATCAATGACATAGAATATGAGAATAATATATAATTTAGATCTCATGAATTTAGAAAGAATAATAATAAGATAAAAAGAAGGAGAAACAAGAGTGAATTCCAACCCTAGGATATCTCTATATCAAAGAAGACCAAGAAAAATGAGATAATTTACCTTACTATTATATTAAATATTATATGTGTTATATTAAGAAGAGTTCCATCACCGTGTGGGATAAGTGATACATATGAATTGAAGAAGAGAGAGAGACCACCTTTACTTATGTTTATTATCATTTAGGCTGAATAAGTGGAAGTGAGAATACTAACCTATGATATACTTATATCTTAATGTATATTTGATAAGACTGCCCTAGGATATTTCTATATTATAAGGATTGAATAATTCGATTTTCTTATATCACACTATTTGAGGCATCCCTTGATATTTCTTCACATCGAGAAATGAGATTACATAAAAACTATCCATGAGAGACAGAATCTTGAACTGCTAATCACACTTTTAAAGGACCTAGTAAAATATGGTATTTTTAAGTAATTATTGGTTGGTTATAGTGTTTTGAAAATATCAATTTATTTCTATTATTGTATATTGTTGGGGATGAGAGTATATGTTTAAGGATATACTATTGTCTGATATTTTTCTTGATAATAAAATAGAGGATCAGTGTGTGTAGGATAACAATCACCATACACCATGGACATAGTCATGCACATTGTAGGTGAACCTTTCTATAAAATACTATAATTTCTTATTTGTTTTCCTTTCATGATTTTATCCTTGCATGAAAAATAAAGGTATGTTTAAAGGGAGAGTATGGTCCACTAACAAAATAAGTGTATAAGAAAAAGAAAGGGAAAATGTTTTTATTTGTAAAAGATCAATCACACCAATTCAACCCATATTAGGGAGTTCACTGATACTGATTGAGCAACAAATGATATTATATCCATAGTACTACCAATGAAAACAATATAAATATTTGGATATTTTGAAGTTTTGAGTGATCTTCCCAAAGCATTATGAAGTGAATACTTAGATAAGATGCATCTACTATTAGTCTAAATTATATCTCTTCAAAGACTTTATAGAATAAAAGGAATAAAGTGATGAAAAGGATAAATAATTCATCCCTCCTATTTGAAGAAGAAAAAAAAATCCAACTATTACATGTTGTAATCATGATGATATCTATTTCAGTATGAATATTGAAGACTTAATTGAAAAATACACCATTAAGAAGTTATAAAATAATTCTATCTTAGAATATTCAAATATTTCACATGATGATGAAAAAAATAAAATTTATTGCCAATGTTTTCTCATTGATGAGCCAAGCATAAGTGGGTAATATTATATTTTTGAAGGTAGACTAGATAAAGTATATTACTCGAAGGAAACCCTATAAGAGTTTCACAAATATGAAACAAATTTTTTTCTTATCACCTTTATTAATTTATAAATTAAGAATTAGAGAAGATATAAAAGAAATTAGTAAAAAATAAATTGGTGCTAAAACATCTCACAAAACCAGTAGAGGCTAAAATAAAAAATCATATAAAGAATGAAAGAAGATGCTCAAGAATTGAGAAGTATTTTCTTTAAACTACTCAAAAGAAAGATTAAGACATGAAAGGGATTGGGGGAAATTTACATCCGTTGATGGAAAATAAAAAGTCTTACATTGATGTCAATAATTCAAAATTGTAATTAAAAGATAATAGAATAAATGATCGTGAAAATGCATTGCAAGAAATTAGTAAAATACATGAGGATAATTAGAGAGGATCAAGAAATATAAAGATAAAATAAACATATTTTAGGATAATAAAATTCCCCTAAACATTAAATGTCTCGAGATTTAAGTAAAAATATAAAATTTAGAAAATTCTCATGCTGAATCTACATAAGAAACCGAAAAAGTGCTTGTTCCATGCACACTTTATAAGAAAATATTTTTGAAAAAATACATCTATTATATGGAAAGAAGATATTGAGATCATATAATGATAAATTTATTGTAGGATTAAACTAAAATATATCATTTATTCCAGAAAATAATATTTTTGATAATGTTATTTCTATAAATAGTGTCAGTTTTAAATAAAAATAAATAAAATGTGGGTTAATAATTAATGTGAAAACTGACCACTACATCTATGGCGTGTGTGAGTATGTGTAGGAGAAGTTTTTTACTTAAGATAAGACTATCTAGATATTGAAATTCACAGAAATAAAAAAACAACCAAAGTTATCCAGAATTCTATTCAAAGGAAGAGAACATGGTTTTTTATATACTTTTAGTTCTATGAATGATTTGGGAACATGGAACTTGAATATTAGAATAATATGTAAAGATCTGAAAAAAATGAATGCCTATATCAAGGTGAATAAAATATGATTTTAAATCTTGGAAATTATCTATGGTATTTTAAATATGAGTGGTCATAGTGAAGATTCATGATTTCCAAAATTAATTTTTTTTATCCAAAATAAATTAAGAAGAGAAGACCAAGATATCAGAAGAAAAATAAAGAATATAAAAAATATGATAATTACTTTTGTAATGTAGAAAGGTAATCTGTTAAAAATAACACACCCAAAAAGTTTAATAAGAATTACCTACTAAATAGAAGGATTTTTTTCTATTATGGTAGAAGAGGACACACCATATATTTGTGAAAAAAATCCATGGAAGTTATTTATGGTGGAATAAATATGGAAAATATAAATAATCAATCCAAGAAAAAAAATGATTTATTTGGTAGTGTAAATTAATGAGAAACTGTGTTTAATTTCCATGAAATCATAACATGATTTTAAAAAATCCATTATCATTTGTCCATCCAAGTTTAATTTGATAAGAGGAATGGATAGAGTACAAGAAAAATAAAGTTATACAGAGAAAGAGGAAATTCTATATAAATAAGTCAAAATTTATGAGAGTTTTTTAATAAATTATAACCCATTAATTTTGGAGATTCTATTTGGAAGATTTAAGTAGGGTAGACATATTTAAAAGTATTTCTTAATCATGCTTCTAGCCAAAGTGGATACAACAAAAAAGATTATTCTTGTACTGTGAGATGAATATTCTTTGATGGATCATATTAAGGAGGGGATCCCACATAAGTAGATGGTTGAGAAACTTAATATTACCATGATTCTTATAGAGACTGATGCTAATAAATTTAGAAAAGAAACTTTAAATAGTTATTGTAAATTTAGAGTTGAAAATAAAGGGGTATATTTTCTGAGAAGAAATTTTCAACCTTATTTCTCTCACTAAAAATAAACTGAGTTTTAACTTACTCCCATATATATATATATATATATATATTCATTTTTTATATGGAGGCAATTGATGGTGATTCATGCATTCATGGGTTGAATTAAAGAAATGATTATACTAAAAAATACTTTCAAATTAATAGTCATTATATTAGTAGTGATCAAACATTTGATATCTTAAGGTATATTTAAAGAAGAGGATTAGCCTAGATAAAGAATGGTTTAGAGTTTACCCTTTGAAGGGGAGTTTAAAAAACTTTCAGAATTATATTTTCATACAAATATGGAATCATGGAAAGTGCATTTAGAAAAGGCATGATTGTATTTTCCCTCATCTATGTTTTTTAGGAAAAAAATTCTGATGTTAATAGGGATAAATTTAATTGATCAATGACATAAAAATGATAAATTCAAGGGCCATTTTGGAAACATGAATTTATAGTAATTTTTAATGATTTTAATATATGTGTTAATAAATGTAAAGTAATTTAGTTTGAAAGTATCATAAAAATATATTCAAAAATTGGTGTCATCTTAAAAATATTTGAAACAACATTGATAAAGGAATTCAATGTTGATGTTATATTCTTGTTTTTTATAGATAAATTTATTCTCCAGATTATCCACTATTTATTTCCATACTAAGTATTGATCATGTCGACATAGAGTGGAATATTTTATGGAACATTTGTTTTATTGAATTTATACCACACACTCTAAAGGTTATTTGTATTTATTGACAATTAGGGTATGAAAAAAATGATAAATAAATTTACACGAATTCTTTATATTAGTATTGATAGAAAATTTAAAGGGGGAGATTGTTGAATCCAAAAAGTGTTTACTATATTTTTTGTTAATGAGAACAAATTAAATGAGAATGATATTAATTGTGTTGATAAGGGGGGAGATGGGTGCATAGTGGGATTGGTCACTGATGGTGGGTTCTATGGAGATGATGGATCGAGTAGGGGAGTCCAGTATCCGACTAGAGATATGTTGGGGTTTCAGTGCATAGTAGTGCAGGGATGAGGTGGAGAATGGGTGGAGGTCATGGGTTAGGGAAGTGGTGCTCAGACAGATTCAATGGGGATAACACTGACGAAAGTCACGAGTTCAAGTGGAAGCAGAGGAGGTCGACCTGCACAAGCTGTGCATGGGATCTAGGCCGGACAGTCTCAGCTTTGTTTTGTGAAATTTAGGTTTTTTTGAGTTTTATGGTTTTTTAATTATTAAATACTTCAGATTTGGGATGTTCATTACTTGATATTCAGTTTCTATTTTGATTTCAAATGGTTATGTTGGATCTGATTTTCAATTTCCTGAAGTGGATTTGTTATAATTTGTGTTTTTTCATATTGTGAGTCAATTTTTTATACTTCTACTCTGTGTTTCAATTTTCCTTTGATTGAGCTAAAAGAATCTTAGAAGAAGAATGGGATTCCTAAGAAAATGTGTCAATATGTGTTAAAGTTGAGAGAATTGTAGATCACCTTGATTCTTGAAGATAAATGTTCCATCTTGATTAATCCATAGTAAATACAATAAATAACATGAATAATGTAATAGAGGTTCTTAGATATTATTTTATATATAGAAAATTATTTGAGTTTCTCCCAACACTATATAAAGATTCTATTTTTTAAATGTTGGTAAAGGACATTATATTCTGATGTTTCTTGTTGAAGGCTAATGTGTACCATCTATCTAAGTAGAATTTTCGAATATGGGAATAAGTTGTGTTCTATAGGGAATGATGATTACTGGATACTATATCTCTTTGATGAAGTTAAGGAGCTTGTTGAGAATTAAATATGGCTATTGTTTTTAATGAAGATCAAACCATATGATTATCATGACAAAAGACTATTGTTTATATGGAAATACACTTAGGTAAAATTTAAGAAATTTATTTGAAGATAAAATAAGTGATCTTGATATTTTTAATTTTTATAATGACTATTTCAGTTGATTTGAAGTTATTTTAAAGTAATTTAATGTTTTTTTAGATGAGATACATTGGTTAGATTTTCCCATAGAATATTTAAATTTAATTAAAGAACTCTGAACATATGTTATACTATTTAAAATCTTAGAGAGTTTAGCTATGCCCTCAATAAAAAATTGACCCTATAGTTTTAAGTAAGAGAAGTTTAAAAAAATAGTTAAGTGTCATATAAGTTCCACTTTATGATTAGTTGACTCATGGTCTAAAAATTAGTAAAGTCCAATATGTAAGGGTTATTATAATGCTGAGAAAAATATGTTTGGTAAATTTAAGAGGTATTGTTTCTTCACCAAGATACATAAGAGTATTAGATTCCGAATATTTGGTAAATTATTGGGGAGCTCACTATGATGAATAATGTATTCCAAAATTTTGAAATGTGGAAAAGGTATAAAACTTATTGATCATCTGTAAGGAATCCCAAGATGATACATAAGAGTTTATATAACTTATAAATAAAAAATTTATTAATAGTAACAAAAATACATATATATTTTTTAGAATATAAAACTTGAAATAGTATAGAACAAAAATATGATATGTATGGGTACTCAGAGTAATATATTTAAAATTTTACAAAGTGTGGAACTAACCTATTATACATAAGGATTGATCTGGTTATGAACTTAGAAAATTATAGAACTACCCAGTGGTACATAAGTATTGATCTGTTTGAAATTTGGAGAATTATTGAGCTTTGTTGCGGTATAAAAGGTTAGTTTCCTAGAATATATATATGAGTCTCCTACTTGTACTTTAAAAAAGTTTAGGTAATATTGAGGTGTCAAATATGATGATGATAAGATAACATTTATGTGTAAACATAATTATACTTTTATGAGTAAGTTTTCATTCAATAAATTGGTTTTAGTGACACAGAATGGAGAATATAAACTTTTTATGTGCTTTGAATAAGAAAAAGATCATGTTGTGAAGTTGTTTGAGGTTGAAAGACAAGATAAAGTTGATTCTTCTCTATGATATCCAGTCACATAGTGAGGAATATACCTATCTATGGCATGTGATAATGCTAGTAATAAATGAGAGATTTACATCATGACGCAATTCCAGGAAATTTATGCACTTCAATGGAAGAATATGAGAGATTGTGTAATGACGCATTAGGAGATGACCTGAAACAACCATGAAAACACCCAAAAAAACCCACATTTTGAGGAATTCATTTACTCCATTATAGAACCACTTCATGTTATCACGTAGACACAATATTAAAGGCTTTTAGTTATGGAGTAATTTTTAAGGAATGTATCCATGATAATTTACGTATATTCCAAATAAGAAAATGAAGAGAATCAATGAGAATATTTTTAATTGTATTCCCACATTATCCTAGGAGAAAACTGAAGAGATAATTTATAGAGGATACCATAATTCCAATTTTATGTGATTTTAGATATTCAAATTGAAAATAATATTCATGTGAATTTGAAAAGATAAAAGTACAAGAAGAAGAGAATAAAAATATAGAATATATAGAATAACCTAATACTATATTATTATTTAGAATATCTTGAGTATATTAGTGATATAAAATATATAGATACATAATACTGTGATTATCTTGATGATCTTTCCTATCAAAGTGACTAATATAAAGACTAATACTACGTTTATGGAGTGTATTATATGTATTAAAGATAGATAATCTAATGATAATCCATAGTGTAGATCATGTGTATCAAGGAAGAAGTGGAATAAGATAAGAAGAAAGAGAAGCATGATTGAAGTCCTTACCAACTATATCTCTATATCGTAAAAGATAAATAATAAGGGGAGAAATGACACTGTTATCATATTGACGATTATATTTATTAAAGAAAGATGTGTTCTAATAGTGTGTGTGAAAAAAATAATCCCTAGTTATTAAAGAAGGAGAATAAGAAGAAGTGAGAGAGACTGACCAAGCTTCCATTGATTATTATTCAGGACAAACAATAGGAAGTGAGGAAACCATTATATGGTATACTTATATAATAAGTTATGATTGAGAAGTCCATCCTACTGTATTTCTATACATAAGGGCCAAATCTTATGATTAACTTATATCATAGGGTTTAAGGCATCCATTGAGATCACTACACTTTAAGGAAGATCCAATCAAATCTTGTATTTTATAGATTAATTCTTGGTTAGTTCTAGATCTTTAATAATTAAAATTTGATGATTTCATTATAATTTTTTGGTTCTATAATTATGGGATAAAGTATTTCCCATTTCAATGATTCTTATTGATAATAGAAGAGGATTTTTGTGTGTTTGGGAATAACAAAAACCATGCTTTGAGGATGTAATCATCGACATTGGAGGTGAAAAACATAATCAAATCCTAATGTTCCTTGACATTTTGTTTTCCATCATATATTATTTATTACAAATAGAAGATAAGTTAAAATAAATAGATTGATCCATTTATTGAATTATTATATATGTAAAATATAGGGTAAAGGTTTTAATTAGTAAAATATGAATCACAAAGATTTACTAAGACTCTCATGGTCACCAGTAGCAGGAGTTCCCAAAATTTCTGAGTAGGTAGTGTGTGGCTAGTGGTATACTTCATGTTTTTCCATTGTAGTAGTATTATCCATGAAAAACCACATGATACTCTTCATACTCAGAGAGTATAACATGGTTTTGGTGGTTTTCTTCATCAGGCTTATATTTTGTGGATTAGGTCATGGTCAGTTGTATGCTCTAGATTTTCTAGTGTCAAGTGATCCACACATCATTTGAGGTACCCTTTTATTGTTTTTTTATAGGGGTGTATGAATTGTTTTATTTAAAAGCTGTATACTCATTCATTTCACCTACATTGGTATGTTCTTTGGGACATGAGGTGGAGAGACTTCCAGTTCCCTTGGTGTTGAATGCTCCTCTTAGAGGTCGATCTTATTTGTATAAATTGTTTATAGACTATGAACTAGTTTTGGGGTATAACTTCTCTTATGGATACTTCTCATGTTATCAAATAAAACCATATGAAACCACCATCAACATGGACTATCTATATTCATTTCTAGCTATCACTGATTGATTTAGGATCAAAATTGTATTTTTGATACTAATAGAGAGTCTTACATGTTTGTTAGAAAGAGATACCATCAGATGGTTTAGAGGCATGTTCCATCATTATATTCCTTTTATAATTGATTGGATGTTGAGTTCGTTTACAGTTTAGTCATTTGTATTTACCATGTTTGGGGCAGATTACCCTGATGTATTTCCGCTATAGGTTGTGGCATTTCCCCTTGATGGTAGATAAAGTTTGGTATATATATATAGCCATATTATTATTGGATTTTTATGTCTCCATATAGGATAGTTCCTTACAAGTCTCAAGAGATTTCAATAAAGATTGTCGTGAGGGTTTTTAAGGTGATCTGGTCAGGTTAAAGTACCTCAGTTCAGTTCACAAGGAGGATTGATGGTAATATACACCTATCTATTGATTATCATTACTTGAATTAAGTGATAGTGGTGAATTTATAGCTCTCTTCCGTGGGTTGATGATTTATTTGATCACTTAGAGGGAGCTAGCTGGTTCTCAAAGATTGATCTACAGTTAGGATATAATCAGATGCTAGTAAAGGATGACGATATTCAAATTCCATATTTACTATATCATTAGGATATTTATGAGTTTTTTTTAATACATTTTGGTGTAACAAGGATTTAAATGTATTCATGGGACTGATGAATCTAGTGTCTTGAGTGTTTTTAGACTGGTTTATTGTGGTTTTCATTGATGGCATCCTTTTTTACTCTGCCTCTAAAGAGGAGCATATAGAGCATATGCATGTCGTTTTGGGAGTCATTCGTTGTCAATAGTTGTTTGGTATGTTTTCAAAGTGTGATTTCTGAGCTCATGAAGTTTATTTTTAGAGAATTCCATGTCCTGTTACAGAGTAGTTGTGTATCCTTAAAATATTGAGGTAGTCATTTATTGGGATACCTCTAAGAATATTGTAGAGGTATAAAGATTCCATGGTCTTTTAGGATATTATAGGTGGTTTGTGATTGATTTATCTTAGATTGAAACTCCTCTGATAGACTTGACTAGGAAGGATCATGTGTTCGTGTCGATTGATTAGTGCCAATTTTCCTTTTCTTATTTAAAGGATAATTTGGTTTGTTCCCCATTTATTCATTTACCGAAAGAGGGTGTTCAATTTGAGGATTTTTATAATGATTTAAATCTTATATTGAGAAGTGTCTTGATGTAGTAGAGGGAATTTTTTCCTTATGGGTCTCAATATTTATAACCCCATTAGCACACCTATTTCATTTATGATCTCAAGTTGGAAACATTTGTGTTCTCCTTGAATTTACAATCACACTAACTCATTAGTGAATGATTTTTGGTTTTTACCGATCATAATATCCTGAGATATGTATTCTTCTAGTGTGACCTAAACATGTGATAATTAAAGTGGATGGAATTATTATAGGACTATGACTTTGAGATTTATTATGTACAAAGAATGGGTAATGTTAGAGATAATGTGGTAAATAGGAAGTCAAACTGTGATTCCATGTGTGAGTATAGATATTATTAGAGAGTAGCGAGGGCGGTTTTTTATGCATATTGATATGGGTGAAGTTGGTGGTAGAGTTTACCTTTTTTAGATGATAGTGTATTCATCTTTATTATAGAAGGTGGGGTAGTATTATCAATGGGATTATAAGGTGGAATTGTAGTGGGATCAAGTTGTTTGTGGTGATTTTCTCCATAGATAGTATGAGGATGATCAACATTGGGTGTTGTTCTTGGGGAGAATTTTTATTCCTTTGGTGATGCATCAATGAGTCCCATAGCTCTCCCTTGGAGGTACATCATGTAATGAAAAATATGTATCATGATTTGAGAGGCTAGTTTTATTGGCTTGGTTTGAAGCATTCAATTACAAAGTTCTTTCCCCATTGTTTAGTCTACAAGAAGGTGAAGGATAAATACCGTGTTCCTAGTGTATTTATCCAGACATTAGATGTTACTCAGCGGAATAGGGAGTAAATTTCGAAGTACTTTAAACTAGTTTAACTCAATCTTAGGGATTCTATAATTCTATAGGTGTGATAGTGGACCATTTGAAGAAATCGACTCTTTTATTAGTGATCAAGTAGTCAATATCAATAGAGGTTTTATTGAGACTATATCTAGAGGAGTTTTTGATGATTTTTAGAGTCCCAAGGATGATAATATCTAATCATGATCCTCATTTTTTCTTCATACTGTGTAGAGATTTTCATTATTATTTTTTTCTCTCATTTTTGTCTCAAAACTACTTTTCTTTCACAGATGGATGGTTAACATAAAAGACCTTGAAGAATCTTAAAGTCATGTTGTGTGATTATGTCCATGATTTTTGAAGGTTTGTGGGTGAGGAAACTACATTTGGTTGACTTTTATTTTAAAAATAGTTTTCATTTCACCATTGGTATGTAACCATTTAAATATTTTTGTGAATAAAATTTCCATTCTCCATTTTATTGGACTAGGTATAGGGAGTTAATAATTATGAGGTCATAACTAGTGGAAATAATGACAGAGATGGTTTAGGTGATTAATGAGAGGATGAAGGAAACACATAATTTTCAAAATTCCTATGAGAACCATATAAGTGATTTAAAGACTGAGGTTGTAGATATGGTGTTTCTGAAGGATATTCCTCACCATAGTAAGTGATGGTTTAGTCATGGGAGTATACTTTCTCCCCGGTTTGTTTGACCATTCGAGGTGTTTTCATGTGTTGGAGCTATCACGTTCCAAATAAAACTCCTCCACATATAATCCCAACTCATGATTTCTTTCACGTGTAATAATTTTTCTACTATATTAAGGATTATTCTATATCATCTATTAGGGAAAGATTTATGTTGATGATGATGCGCACTTTGAGGAGCGACTTGTGGAGATCCAGGACCTCCATGATAAGGTGTTGTGTTGGTATTCTATTCCCTTAGTTCGTGTCCTTTGGTGGCATAATGGCATAGAGGAGAGAACCTGGGAAAATGATTTTTAGATACATGATCAACATCCCATGTTTTTTTATCCTTAATTAATTTTCTATAAAAATGTTTTGATGATATGGACCATTATCTGGTTTAAGTGATGGATATCTCTTCATTGATGCCTTATTAATGTTATTTCTCTTATTTGATCGGTATAAACCCATAACAATATTTATTTTGTTTCACTCCATGTTTCTAAAAGTGGGATGGTTCCACTCTTGTGATGTAATGATTATTGATAGGTATCTCATGTGGTGGTTTTTTGGGATACCCTTTTTATTTATTTTTTTCTACATGTTTGGTTTTAATTATTGAGGGTGAGAATTATTTTATTAGTATCTTATATAAT
This sequence comes from Viscum album, assembly GCA_963277665.1. Taxonomy (NCBI): domain Eukaryota; kingdom Viridiplantae; phylum Streptophyta; class Magnoliopsida; order Santalales; family Viscaceae; genus Viscum; species Viscum album. The sequence continues at coordinate 241,422,439 of OY728140.1, read as the reverse complement.
ATTATGGATCTTTTTATCCCATTTATTTGTGTGTTTTAAATATAAGAGGGTCTAAGAGGAGGCTTGGAGGAGCAGAGATGGGAGTTAAGCTATAATTCCAGCTACATGGAAGGATTGTGGCATATATGTTTGTGTTATGTTGTGGAGTGGAGTTGAGAGGTGAGGCTGAAAAATAGATTAAACTTTACAATGTAGAATCTCTAGGGGGAGGTTTTAATGGTTCTACCAATTTTACTACCCCTATAGTGTGTGCTGATAGGATACATAATGGAATCTCAAGAAGTAATTTTTAGTGGTTTTTATTTTTCGGGGACACTACACCATGGATCCAAGTTATAACATAGACTCATTCTTAGATATTAGGATTCTAAAACATAGTGGGACCATTGTTCTACAGTAATTTACCTAAATTATATGATCTATAGAATAAAATATGACTTTTTTCTCAGATTCATCTTTGAGTATATGTGTTGTGGTGTGGTCCCTTACCTTAGATTTTAGTTTTATCCTGTGTCAACACCTTTATACCATGGTATAGGGAACTACACCATAGTCTTCGAATTTATAGTTTTACTATAAATACCCAACCCCTTTTAAAATGATATTTATTACAATTTTTTCTCTTTTAACCTTCTCACTTGAGAGAGCTTTTTAAAGTCCTTTTAATCCCATTTGATTAGATTAAACCTTCACCTTCTAAATATCAATCCATGGTGATATGAGGTGAGTCTCCCCACTTTCACTTAGGTTTTCTTCTCCATTGAGTTCTATTTTATGTTTTTTTTCCTTTTATGTTCAATGAGGGTGATCTCATTCATTATATAATTCTTTTAATTCGTTCCAGTGTGTTTGTGGCATGGTGTCCCTGAAGGGGATATAGATTCCTTATGGGAGAGGTGGTCAGAGATCTACAATGCCAATCCATTATCATTTTAAGAACACTAAAATCCTTGAGGATGGAGATTCATTGGTTTTCATTATTTTTAAAGTGAAATTAGAAAGTTATCATGCTTTAACTAATTGGGTATTAGTGTAATTAACATAATAAATATTAAATTTCAATTAAAGAACAAATTTATTTTTAGTTACATCAATCACATGTATTCATATGATATTGATGGTTTGCCTCTTGATTTTCTAGATAGTGTGTTATATTTTTGTATTCTATAGTTTTGAATATTTTTTGTGTTTGAAAATTGTATAAATAAAATAAAGCCTATAATTATTTAAGATTAAAATAATAAAGAGGCATGTGATATTTTTGTCATTCTTCCTTTTATATTTGATGGGAATTGAAGTGGTCGAATAATTTTTAAGACCTTTTGTTATATTTTGATAGCTAATGCCTTAATTTTCTTACAGTTGTATCCCATTTTAAATGAACCAAATAATTCAAGGTGGTAAAATATTAGTTGTCTAGTAAATATAATTATTCAGGGATGAGTGAGATCATTTTCTTATGAAGGCCTAATCCCTTAGTTATAGGTCCTAAATTCCCTGTTGAATATTTTTTATTTTCCTTCTTATTTTTGAGATTGATTTGATGATGCTACTTTCTATGATATGTGACGTGATACCGGTATGGCTGATAGTGTGCCTAGAATGGGTGGTAATTCTCAATATTGTAGTAGAAATTTGTTCCCAAGATATTGGGATTCATGGTTATATACATGGGGGTATTGGGGATAGAATTAAGACTGATAGACCGAGTTGAAGCTGGGATTTCCCATTATTTTTTGTTCTTAAATCTGGGATTATTTCTCATTTATGAATCTTCTTAAAGAAATGAATATATATGTTGCTTTTTCTTTCATTCCTTTTCCCACTGCATAACACATATAATTATTATTCTTTTGTGAATATTTTATTATATCTTTGGATGAGTCATATAGAACCTTGAATTTTTGAATGGAAATGAATAATTAATGTCCTAACCCATGGGGATGGGGAATTAATGGAATGCTATATGATGAAAATTATAGGGAAACCATGGAATCAATTAGGTTTTTCCGAAAGGTAATAGTTTTAGTTATTAATAAATGAAAATGTGAATGTTTAATGGAAAATAATTAATTAATGTATTCCTAAAATTCTTTTATTGTTATATGACATTTTGTCCTTACTGGTGCTAGTCGGGTTTCCAAGAGATGATAGCTGCAATTGTGTTTTAGGGCAGTTAATTTCCCACAATGCTGTTTTTTAATGATATCTATATTCAGTATGTTTTTTCATTTTATACACAACCAAACAATGTAGTCAATGATATTGAAACCCAATGGACTATGGGGGTGTTTTCCCCAACATCTAGGTCGGTGGGGAATGGATGATTGACTACCCCCTCTTCCCCATCTTTTCTCCTGATAGTATTTTTTGCTATTATTCATAGTGGTTACCTTTCCCATATATGTGTGTATAGGTATGTGATGTATTTTAGTTATTTCCACATGCATGTATCTCCAAATATTATATCCTTAAGATTATTATAGGAATCCTGTGTATGGGATGTGATGGATTGAGTTATATTACATGACATACAACCTATGGTAGATTTAAAAAAACTAATTGTTTAATATTTGGAGGTGCTGAAAGTGATGATGAGATTATGTGATGCATAAGGTGTGGGTTATTATACAATTTAAATTGATGAATGTGGATTATTTGAAGAGATATGACTCATGACCGCAATATTGGTGTAGAGAAGAAAGATAACAGGGAAGTATTGGTGAGGTACGTTCACTTTTATATTATTTTAGATGTCTTGTTTTACATATATAGAATATTTTGTGAGATATCCATGGTGGGGCTGAGAACTTATCATATATAATTAGGTGATGAGTTAGCTTAACTTTTTTAATAATTGGTCTATAATATTATGTTGTTAGATTTTACGTGAGAGGATCTGAGGAGGATCCTATCATGTATACATGATATGATCACCCTGCATATATATTATATAATTTTTAGGCCCATAAGAGAAAGTTGGTGATTATGATAGACATTAATATCTTATTGTGTTGTTGGAGAGTTATTTCGGCTTTGAGGTCACTATTGAGGATCTACATTTGGTACTTTTAGTTTCTTTTGTAGTTGTTTCCATCTATGTGACATTAAATGCATGTACTGAGATATTTTATTATCTTGAAAAAGGTTTATTTTCTAGTCTCATATTATCTTTCATTCCTATTATTCTTCTTAAAGGTAAATGTCTCCCATTTGTGTTTATGATATAACCTTTTTTAATTTTCTCTAACCTGTAGCCTATTGGTGGCAAGAATCATGCATCATTATCTCCCTTATCTCGTTATCATCATAGGAAGGGTGCCTTTATGGAATAGGTTCTTTATAGAAGTTATATAAACAATGTAAACCATTATATAAAGAATCATAATTTACAAGATCAAAATAATGATAATTGTGACATTATTCCATAATAGAGTGAAGAGATGTAATCAAGTATGAGATAAAAGCCCATTATAATCATCAATTAAGAAAAAACCTTATGGGGAACTCACTAGGGCCAGTATAATATAATCTTGGACCTTTTCTTAGAACACATTAGAATCAACCAATAAATTATGAACCTTAATATAATCTTAACCTTACTTTCCCCACTTAGTCTTACCAGAAGATAACCCCTAGCATAAAACTATTTACACAAGTGAATCAGTCATCTAGATCATCTACATAGCTACCTAGGGTTTCCATGAAATCGATCAAGTTGAGGTAAGAAAACAATGAATAACAATATCAGCATATAAACCAATAACAAAACATAAAAAATAAATATCTTATTTCCTCTAAAATCATCCCAAGAAACACCCCTTAAGTATCAGTGTAAAATATAAAAACCCTTTTTACTTAAATAAAACCCTTAAATTATGTGTTATATTATTTATGAATAAAAACAAGTCTAAAACCTTTCATTAATCCTCAAATTAATTTGAAAGAGACTAATAAGAATTCTCATAATCACTTGGAATACAAAACAATTTAGTTCAATATGAATAATTTAAATTGATTAAAAAACATTCTATGAAAAGTCTTGAGATAATTTAAATTATTTTATAAACCCATAATGGGTATTACCTATAGGTATAAATGGATGATAAATTATTTTATAAAACCCAATAATTTCATGAAATATACAAATAAAGAAATTGCACAAAAATACCCCCCATAATCATGTATAAACAAATCACCTTCAATGGTGGAATCACTAACTCCCATGAAAAATATCTCTACTATCTTTAAACAATAAAATTAAGAAATTAAATCCAACACAAACCCTATATTCATCTACCTTGGAAGTTATGGTTCATGGGGGAAAATAATACTGATCAGAAATGGAAATAGTGAGAGGAGGATAGAAATTGAGATATAACATTGAAGAACTCCAGTTGGAATTGAAGAGTTGGATAAAGATATATGGAGGAGGGAGGGAGAGTAACTCCCAAGGATATTCCAATCAAGAAACATGAATGGGGAAAAGAGAAATACTAATAAGGATTTAATTCGAAAATGATGGAAGAGAAAATTTTTAAAATTAGAACTTGGGTAGGGTAGGTCACGATGTGACCTTTCCTATCACAGTGCAATTCAAATTTCTTAAGTTGAGTAAAATTGTGACGGTTATACATAGTTTTGGGTTATGGTTAAACCTCTTCTCATCAATACACAACTACCTTAACATGAAAAGATCTTAATCAAAATCCACTACTATAATAACTCTACCGAGTGATCTTCGCTTGTCGTGGTGTGAAACCCTATAGGTAGGAATTAATGGTGAAATCCTTCCCTGTGACACCCCCATATAAAACCATAATAGAGTGACTAACATATATTGTGATGAAACTCACTCATTGTTTGAAAATTCAAAAATGGAGGGACTCATATGTGTAGGTTACCTAAATGTAAGAGTAACTTAATTTACTCTTATGTGAAAGGATTTTCTAAAAATCCCACTCCAACACATGGTCATGACCTAACAACCCCACTATGGCATGAAAAATCACTAACTAAGACAATATTAAGGTAAGGAACCTTAATAAATGTTTCCCATATTAAAGACTAAATAATTTTACTTTTAGAGTTTGGGCTTAGTCATTTCTAGCTATCCCAAACTCTCATCATGGTGCGACCCACCTATGTCGTTATTTGACCTATTACAGAAAGAACCACAAAATTGAAAAGAACTAAAAGAACATTCAATATAAAAAAATTCAAATAAATTTAATGTAACCCAAAATTATATAATATTAAACATCATAATGACATGAATGTGTTACAATTCTCTCCACCATGCCAATATCTTCCCGCCATAAATCTACATTCAAGATTGGAAAATAATAATAAATTAAAACCTGAACACCCAACATAAGATGTGGGAGGGTTAAGTAAAAACTAAAAATATATAGTTAGAAGAGATCATTGGAAAACAACACAAATCTCTTATAATCAAGAAAAACAATCCTAAAAAATCATTAGATATCTCCAAGAATAATGAAAACCATAATCATAGAACAAAAGTCTCAAAGATCATGGATACCATCAATTGGTTTCCCCATATTTTATAATTCATATAAAATAATTATAATGAGTATAAAAACTTATAATTAAAGGATATTACTATAAAAAAATTCCTCAAATTACCAGGGGAAATACAAATTCTCCATCAACCATAAAAAACCACAAAACAATTGGTCTAGAATTATATAAAAGAAATATAACCTAAATGAATACCCAAATGACCATTTTCAATGTCAAAGATTACATAATAATAAAATATAATAAGAATAGACTAAATTTATCACTATATAAACATTCCTCAACATAGAAAAACATGGGATCTACCTTTGGGTCACAAGCTAAAAGAGGAAATGGATAAGGACCCGGCTCGTGGAACACCCTCTCAAGCTGAACTTGACAAAAACTCAAACTAATAATAATATAAAATTAGGTACCATCCATAGAACAATTTATAATGGAATAAAACTCATCACAGTTACCCAAGAACACACCCAAGGATCCCCATGAGAAACTACTCAAAAGGAAAATCCCCTACTGATTGATAACATTATATAACAATCTCGAGAGACATAAAAAATCAATAATGCATGAGCGCAACCAAAATAATTAACACCTATCCAAAATAGGGTTAATGGAAATAACTATGGATACATAAATTCAAAACCAACTCAATGTTCAACCTACTCTAAATTCAATAAGATTAAATCTCAAAATAGATGATCACTTGAGTCCCAACAATGTTTGAGAATTCTTCTCAACCACTTAATAATAAAACATCAGGTCAGATTCAATATAATTTATTCAAGGTCTGAATAGATACCAATTTTCAAATAAACTATTTCATTAAAATTCATCAACAACCTTCTTGGGAAGAAATAACACTAAATATAAGAAATTATTAGTATAACTCTTCATCACTCGCTCATCTAAATAAACGCTCATAAACTCAATATCTTTTAAAACTAGAGTTCCAATGGTTTCCAGAGAATATATTTTCCATCAATTATCTCTAAATACTAAATCACATAATGTGAACCTTGATCATTGAGGTAAATAGATGGGAGATAAATCAATAAGTCCAAGAACACAGAAGGTTCTAGATCTACCACTCAATTCAATGTCTTGGAAGAGTTAACAACTAGAATAGTTACACCTAAAAAATGGGTAGAATGACCTTAAGGATCATCCCTTGAGATGAATATTACATATTAAATCAAGGAACTTATAGGAGGAATACTCTAAATAATATTAAACATGAACCCAAATGATTCACTCTTCATAAATCAACTCACATAATCCCTACAAAACTAAGGGATCAATAAAAAATCATCAATTCACCAAAGTAGATCACAATTTGTTTTTAAAAAAATAAAAACTTGATAAATAATGTAAAAAATAATTTAAAAATTAAATAAACACTTTTTAAGAATTAAAAATTATTTATATCATTAAATATAATCCATGTTATAATTTAAACACAAGTTGAAATTATAACATCATTTAAACCTTCATAATAGGGAATTTAAAGCATTCACATAAAACATATTTTCATTTCAATATACTTCTCTTTTTAAAGAAAGAATTTGATAAGGAGTTCAATTTTTTTTTCATAAATTAATAATCACTTTCAAAATATACCAACCTAACAAAATGATTTAATTATTTCTAAAAAATAGATAATTTCTATTTAGAGACACTATCATGAGTTAAAATACAAACTTACCTACTAAATAATTTCAAAATCATATTTAAAATAAAATTTTATTTCAAAACATTATATGTATTCCATTTTAAAAACTGAAAAATCTTGAAAACACACTCCAATAGGGTCAATACCCCTTATAAATAAACCCCCAAAATTAGTTTAAAAATTAGAAAGTTTACATGAAATTCTCTTTTCACACATAAAAATATATTTTAAAACCAAAATCTAAACAACATCAACATATCAAAAAATCCCTAGTGATCCATATCAAGAAAGGGAAAAACAATAAATGGTCAATTATACATCATAATGTCTTTGGAAAACAATTAAAGTAAGTACTAAAAACTATGTATGATTTGTTTAACCATGAATCAGATGTGAAAATACACCTGTGAAGTTTTCAAGACAATATGCATGAGATACACATGGTTTTAAAGACCATATAAAAAAACTATACATCTATAGTCCCTTTCTATTTTTAACTAAAAACTCAATGAAACCACTAATTTTTTTGATATAATAAAATGGGGATCAAAGTACCATCGAAATAATCAAAATCAAAATTTAAATTCCAGGCTCAAATACTAACTACCTAAGGAAACTCAAGTTTTATCATGAAAGGTGGAGATCATTCACCTTCACATGAACTATCTCCCAAGTTTAATATATCCAATTTATAAAATAATAAACTACCTGAATAATATGAGAGATATGATACCATTTTGTAAATAATTGGTCTAGGTCAACCAGACCTACCATGTGAACTGATACACCCACACACACCCCTACACACCTACATGTACAAGAACACCCATGCACACACAAGCACACATTCACATCCACACCCACACTCACACAAACTTACATATACACAATAAAATTCACAAAAACACCCTAACACACACACACAAGGACCAAAGTGAATTCGCATTCACTAAGGGCAATCTAAATGACCTAGGGTATCACACAATCATCTTTAGAAGCAGTTTCAACCTCATAAAAAATAATAATCAGTAGAAAATAACTATGAATCTGACATGGTATTTCAATAATTTGGACTTCCATGCACATAAAGTAAACATATATAAATAAATAAATAATCCAAAAATGGAATAAATAGAAATTAAATTGAAAATGAGTCATAATCAATGTGACCCAAATAATTTTATAAAATAAAACACAATGTAATTCTATATAATACATAATAGGGTATTTCAATATTGGAAACCCAACAAAAATACCAAAACTGTTAGAATTGGTCGATACATAAGCATTCAAAAAATAAATAACTCGATAAATTAATTCAACATCTCCACATGAACCCTGGTTACCCACCACATAACAACACATCTATAAATATAAAATATGAAAAAATACAACTTGAGATCATAGAATGAGCACCTATATTAAAAAGGTGAGCAATATATAAATATATGGCTGTTTATTCATGGTGTTATCTAAACATCCCCAGTAGGATTTCACCAAATAATATTGGTAATTCATTTTATAAAAAATTATATAAATTTTAGTTTAAGAAACATTTTAAAAGTGATTTTTTTTAAATATGAGTGATATTGAAAACAAGTATCATGCACTATCAGTTTCCCAAACCACATGGTAAAACCTTTTTAGAAACAAAATCACATATGAACTTTTAAACAATGGCTCAAACCCTAAGTGAAAAAATACCACCCTCTAAAACATATTTTAATCCAATTTTTATCAAAAAAGGTTTGGAATCTATTTTTAAAATTGAAAATAAAACACTAGAAAATAGTAAAATTATGTACTTATATGTTTATTAAAATGAAACCCATCATTTTATATTTTGAATTTTTTTTATAAAAGTAAATCTAATTATATAGGAATAATGCATATAAACAATGAGACCCATAATATGAAGAATCATAATGTAAATAATCCCAATAATGGGACTAATTACACTAATAAAAAATAGAGCGAGGGGATAAAATCAAGTATGAAATGGGAATCCCTAATAATTCTCAATAAATGGACCAGAATCTTGGGAAAATCATTAGGTATTAGTTTAATATGATCCTTGAAATTGATTTAGAGCACCTAAGAATTGAATTATCTATTGTAAATCTTACTAAAATCTCTATCCGGCTTACCCACTTGGTCTCACAAGGAGGTTACCCCTAGTATAAGACAATAATTCCAAGGACACTAGTGACATAACAGTCTACACCAGGGGAGTTCTCATCAAGATCCTCTAATTAGATACCACAGGTTCCCAAGAAATCAATCAAGTGTAGGTGAGAAAAAGAAATGAAGAAGAATATCAACATAAAGACCAATAATAAATAATAAAAAATAAAAATCATCTCACCTCCAACACCCTATTAATAAATTAACCATTACAAAATTTTATAATCATCAAATAATAATAACATAATTAACATCCCATATAGGGGAAAATACTAAAAAGGAATAACGCATGGGTACCATAACAAGGGTGATCAATCATCAAATAAACTCATATATTAAATTACTAACCAATCATTTAAAACAAACTCTGGGTGACAAGATAGTAAACCATCCCTATAACACCGCAAGTAATCTTTTATACAGTTCTATATAGGTCTTTAAATCCAAAGTGGAAAACCAATTTATCAGTATTCTTTCAAAGTCACCCAAGAACACTTACTTTTAAAACATGGAATTCCTTCTATAAGAGTCATTTGAAAACAAAAACAACCTTTTTATTAAAAAAACATGTAAAACATTAATTACCTTCTTTATAATCTAAAATAATGATTAAACCCATTATCCCCCCTATAATTCATTAATGAACCTCATTAAAATTTTCACAAACAATAAACATTACATGAATTTTCGTTCAAAATTAAAAATATAAAACCATTTAATATTCATTTATTCCATGTATATAAATCATTTGAAATATTTTATAAACTAATAATGGGTAACATAAATGGGTATTACGTGATGTGAGAAATTTTAAAAATAAAAATCATTTCACAAAATTTTTAATTAATGGAATTTCATGAAAACCATGAACTCATTTGTGAAAAAATAAGTATCCTTGAAATGTTAAAGCACCACCTCACAAGGAAATGAACTCTACTATTTCTAAAAAATAGAAGTCCCAAATTAAAACCAACCTAAACCCTAGGTTTTTCTACCATGTACAATAGAGTTCATGGGAGAAAATAAAACCGAGGGGAAGTAGATACATAGAGAGGATGAGAGAAATTTAATTGTAACCATGAATAAATCAACTTGAAATCAAATAGGAGGAAAAATATCCACAAATAATGGTGGTAGAGTCATCCGCAAGGCTCTCTCAATTGAGACACACAAATGGGGGAAACAAGAAACCATATAAATCCAAAAAGAGTAGAAAAAGAAATTTATAAAATTAAAAACCTAGGTAGGGAAGGAACTAGAGTGGTCTTCCTTATTACAATGTAATGAACCTCCCATAATATGGGTAGAATCAAGAACATTCTCCCCAAGTCCAGGTTATGGTGTGACCTCCCATAATCATGGATCAACTTCCATTCCCTTCAAAAAATAAGGTCACTATCCACTACCTCAGTCACATTACTTCACTAACTACCCACATCGCTACATGAATGACATGTCAACAAGTATTCGGGAAACTATTATCACCCATGAAAACCCCTAGAAAACTATCACAATGTGATTAATATACAACACGATGTGACTCAATGCTAATACAAAAATTCACGAAGGGTGGGTCTCATATTTGGAAGGTACCCAAATGTAATAATTACTTCATTTTCTGTTACATAAAGTATTTAACCAAAAATATTACTCAAAAACATGGTAATGACATGAAATCCCTCATCACGGTGTGAACATTCACCCACTGAGAAAAAAACCAAGGCAAAAAACCCATATGAATAGGGTTCCCACACATAGGAGTAAATTTATTTACTCTTATGTTTGGGACTTAACCATTTCCAGATAACCACAACACCCTTCACAATGAAACACATCTATTTCCTGAAACGATTTAATGAAGATAGAACTCTAAAACTAAAAAAATACTCAAAACACTTCCAAACCCTACAAACCACAAATTTTTGAAAATAACCTAAAATATATAATATTAAATATAAAAATGACATTGGATTGTCACATTGTAAGCCCTAACCATGTTCTTAATGATGATCTCATCCATATGTCCTACCAATGACACAAAAACACCACAAGCCTCTTACTAAGTGTAAGATATAACTATATCCTATCATGATTAGTTACCAACAAACAAGATGAAAAATAAATATCCTCTCCGTATAAAGTAATATAACAACCATTTCTAGGATCCTTTTTCCTATTAGTCATTATCGTATGATGTTAAACAACATGGAATAGGTCATCATCAAATGACCCTAAACTACAATACAATATGGTACAAGTTTCATGACCTTATATGAGGAATCATTTGATCTTAGCCGCACAACCTTAAAGGGAAATTCATTGGTTGAAGATGTACATGTTTAAAAGGATCATCCTATGGTCCTGGATACATGACCATAAAATTTACTTTATTTTCCTGGATATATAACCTTAAAAGCTACTTCATTTTTCATGGACTCATGAACTCAAAAGAAACCAAAATGTCCCTATAAACACAGACATAAAAAAGAAACATTATTGGTGTTAGTCTAATGAACTTAAAAGGAAATTCATTGGTTATGGATTCATAACTTTAAATTGCACCACAATAGACATTATCCGAAAAACGTAAATGGTATAATGTGTCCCATTAAGAGACAATGAACTGCATCTGTTATTATTACCTTCATAGGGATATATTAGAAGCCACTATCATGTCCCTGACCCCAAATACACAAAAATTCCCACTTCCCTAAATAGAGGTAAATTATAGAGTTCCTAGTTGTGTTTTAAACCATATTGCAATCAATTAACGAGTGAAAGATTAAGAACCTATGACATATACATATTTTATTATCAATAAATGTTAATAATAAATCACTATGATGACAAAGGTAACTGGTATTGTTACTATAAATTATTTGATTAATATTTATTAAATTTATAAATGAGTTTCAGGTTAAGAAATATAAAACCATAAAGGATGACTTGACCTCCCATCCTCTCCACTAACACATAATTCGAAGAGTCATTTTCATATACTAATGAATGTATACCTTTGGAAAGAAGGTCTATATCCCAACCTGGAACCATAGGTATGAAAACACATGGGGGTATAATATTGGTGAACCCAAAATCAATCCTCTACACATGTAAGAAATTAATTGAATATGAAATTTTTATGGAGATACACTACAACAAAATCGTCCCCTTGCGGCGGTTTTTTTTTTCATTTGGTGGCCGTTTAAACCGCCACTATAGGGTTTGGCGGCGGTTTACAAAAACCTCCATGAAACTGGGCATCAACAATCTATTAGCGGTGGTTTTTACTATTTCGCAGCGGTTTAAGAAAAGCGTCGTAGATGCCACTTTTCGCGACAGTTTTTGTCCATTTCGCTGCGGTTTTATGCGTAGATGATACTTTTTTTCGCGGTGGTTTTAACCGTCGCTATATTCTAGCATTTGATGCGCCTATGTCGCGGCGGTGAAAACCGCCGCTAAATTTAAACATAATACATTTAGCGGCGGTTATAACCGCCGCTAAATTCTGACTAGTAAGGCATTAGTGGAGGTTAAAACCGCCGTGAAATGTTGACCTGTAAAAAAAATAATTCTGCTCTTACCACACCACTGCCCTGAAAAAAAAATCAAACCAGAATATTGAACATGAGACACCATACAAACAAATAACATGGTAGTATTCATTGAAAAATAGGATATGAGCAAATGTTGTATGTTATGGAGTCCAACCTAAGGAAAGGTATGTATCACAATTTGGTGAGTAACCAATCCATGTGACCCCCAAGATGTATATGTGTTTTTAGATTCTTTAATTTCTTATGTGTTTTAAGAAGGGTTGATTTATATTATATGGATTCTAATACTCTATATAATAAATGGTTATGAATTTTGATACAATTTATGTGATCATGCTAACCATGGTGATAATGATATGTAATTGGTTATGCTCTAAGTTGGCCGATATAACATCCATGGGTGGATTGTGATATGGGTTGGGTTTTTTTAACAATGGATTTGTGAAATGGGATAGAACATATTATGTTTATATGGGTATAGAATTTGTTCCAAAGATAGATGTTTGAGTAGTTATAGAATGTATGTTATGGTATGGTTTGTTGTGTGTTTTGGGTTGGTTGTTAATGCCTACTATAGAAAATGGGTAACTTGTGAATTGGCATGTGTTTTAGGTTGGAAAACATGCTAACTGTGCATGGTGCCTGAGAGAGTATAGTTTATGATCTTGTAGGTTATACATGATTACTATTGAGGATTTGAGTTATGTCATTGGATATGAGATAATAGTTTCATGTATACATCCCAAGATGGTCATCATGTTGCAGGTTGGATGAGATGCATCATGATATAGTTGTTATTGACTTCGTTAAAGAAAATAGGTTTGAGTTTTTTAAAATTTCAACAACAACTTATCTAATGTTTTCCTAAATACCTTATTGGTGGAATTATACTTAACCAAACCAAATGATATTGATTTTTCACAATAGTTATTATCATAAGATAATGTCATTAATATATATGTGCATGTATGTGATCTTTATCCTTCAGGGGAAGTATGGTGTGTTGATTTCTAGTTAGGATTAGTAACCTAGAGTTCATAGTTGTATTGGGTATGGGATTTGTGATATGCATGAGAACCCTCGAGTGGGTATATTGGCCTATGATTTTCCCCGTGATATTTGAGATGGGTTCATAGATGCTTCTCCATGGGTTGTATCCTATATAGGATGTGACATGTGAACTAGGGTTGAGAGAGACTAGTAATATTGAGATGTATCTTGGGATATTGGTGATTGGAGTGTTCTAATCAAGTGAAATAGCGATTATCATTTCCACCTGATGAGGGTTTTCTTGTATGTATATAATCCAATAGAGGACTTATCCTAGGTCTATGAGTTCATTAAATAAATGAAAGTATGTTTAGACACTTTGTTCTATAGTGATGGTATATAGGTGGATTGTGGTTTGGTATTCAGTTAGTAATATCATTGTATTTGGTATTGTGAATGTAAAAGCATGGGCAGTGCTTGTGTGTTGTTAAGTCTAACATGAATAATTTACATGGTTATTTGGGGGATAAGTTAAGTTAAACTGTGATTATTTGGATGTTATTGTAATGATGCATATTAGGTGTTTTAATAGAGTGTATACATGCTTAGATTCATGTTATACTGATAACGGTTAAATTTAGGTATTGTGGGAGGCTTCCAAGATACACTCTTTCCATGTCAGTAAGAGTGTGAGTTCTTTATCAGCATAATTGGTATGTTGGTTGTATAATCTAAGATTAGCCTTTTAGGTGGGGATTTGGGTAGTTATTAGGTGTAGTTTTACTTGGTTAACACGTGGTTTATAATAATTGTTGGATTTTCATAGATCTCATAGATAGAGAGATTTAGTGATGAAGGTAATGTGACTATTGGGAATTTGGTCATGGGGACATTATCAATCCATGGTTGTTTTATGTGATGCTTTCCTAATGTATGGGTTTGTTCAATTGCGGAGACGCTGGGTTTCTCAAGATGTTTAGTGCATTGGGATACCAAATGACACATATTTTGATGCATTTTTTATTACAATTAGATGGTCCTTGAACATTCTTCCTATGGTTTATACATTATTCTATGATACATGTGATATGTGGTCTCATCGCTTGTTTTATATCAACCTTAAACTAAAAACAAATTGGTATTCCTTGACCCATTTGAGTGGTGTAAAATTTTTAAGGCCATGACAGAGCCTTTTATCAATAACCTTTCATGCCTTAGACATTTATGGTCATGGGATTGGCCTTTTAGTGTGATACATATTGGATATGGATCTAATAGGGGTATGTCTATGCTAAAATAAAACATATTGAGCCATCATATAGGTGCTTTATCTTCCACTTAGTAAGGAAATTGATTGAAAAAGGGAGTATCTAGTAAAAATTGGCATATATAAAACCAATATGTTACCTAATAACTTCTTCCTTGTTGAGTGTTACATGGGGTGACTGTTCCTCCCTCCTGAGATTTTATTCTAAGGGGATATACTTTGGTTGTGATTATGGATATAGGTTGGGCATGTGTAGACCAACCTAGTGTAGACCTAAGGATGTGTTAGAATTTATGGAATCCCTTCAGTGAGATTTTTATCTTCTGTTGTTTTGGTTGCCTTTATACCATTGAATGTTTGGGGATTTGGTATGTGATAGAATTTCTTCATGCCTGTGTAATGTGTTGTGGCTCATTGGGCCTTGATAGTGATGGTATGAATTGGGCTTACACAGCTAGGGTACCCAGGTGCTGCTATGGAGCAACAATGATATGAATGGGACTTACACAGTTGGACTACCTAGGTACTTCTATGAATCAGTTATGGTATGAATCGAGCTTACACAATGGGGCTACCCGAATGCTGCTATATAGTAGAAATGGTATGAATATGGGTTACATATATGGTATTCTCATTGGATGTGGTACCAATTCAAACACATGCCTAAATGGAATGATGTATACCACACTCGAGAAATCAAGACATAAAATGAAACATCATAAATAAATAAAATGCATAGAAGGAAACATGAGAAATCAAGAAAATGTTAGGACATGCAAATTTTTGGTGGCAACTATGTGCCATACATGTTACATATACAAACCAACCATTCTCATACTTGTTCAACACATCAACAACACTACTACTCATCATCTGATGCTGCATCGTCACCCTCTCCACCTTCATCTCCACTACCTGCTGCCACCTATAAGAACATTATATTGAAAATTAAATATTGTTGCATATTTATAATTAAACTTAAAACCAATAAAAGTGTGAAAACTAAATGATTTTGATTTTTTTTGTGATTTACCTGCTCACCACTAGCTGATGCACTACCACCGGGGGCATATCTACTCATATGCTGACGTAATTCAAGCAACTCTTTCTGCAAAGCAGATATCTGATCCCCCTGCTGGTGAACTGTGTTTCGTAGAGAAGACATATCCCTCTGAGTATCTTCAGGTATGAAATGACTATAACCAGGACGAGATGTAGCCGAAATCCCTGATGGCCTGCCAAAGACCTCAGATGGTACAGGTCCCAAACCCATCCCGCGCACTCTACCAGGATGCTCCTTCCCAAGGACTTTACCAACTGGGTCATCTTGGGAGACTGAGTAGGATTGCCCAGGATTGAAGTCCCATATTTCATTAATTTTTACCTATAAATAAAATATCAATATATATTAACACATTAAAAACTGATAATAAGTTATTATAATAAACAATTGACTTCATACCCCAACTTCTCTGGCAGGTTCATTAACAAAACTTCTATCTGTTTTTTTTAAGAACATCCAGCCACAGTTCTGTTTGGGATGCTTCATGCCCTAAACTCTGTGACTGCATTAAACAAAGATAAATCAACAATTAAATACGTTAAATAGATAATATTTTCTTATAAATATTTGAACTAATTAAAAGATTACCAATGACATTCGGCTTTTAGCAAAGATTTTTGAGCCCGTAGTGTGCGGGATGACTTGCTTTGCCCAGTTTGATGCATTCTGTCTTGAGAGATCCTGAAATAAATAAAATTCAATTTAATAGTAATGTATTCAATGTCTATCTCCTTCATGTACATGTATAAATGTAAAATGAGGATAATATAATAATATATATTTCAATACCATCCGCTTATCATCACGATGGCTATCGACAAAAACTTTCCACTGTTCTTTCGGTACCCCACTGGGTAGCTTCTCATACATCTGCTGCACGGTCAACGAAGTATCATTGACATCACACCACAACTTCCATTTGAAATCTTTCCATTTTTTTCAATGATTTTTCAATTTCCACTTTCGTGCTATCACATCAGCAACGGTAAAGTCAAAGAACATCTGTATACAGAAATTCATTTTGAATATATTAGTAACATGACATTCAATTAAACCATAAAGTAATAAAATTACCTTTATCTGAGAATCAAAAACTTCATTTTTCCAGTTTGGAGGCATATGCCTCCAATAATCATATGAAATAGGCAGGGAAATGGGCTCTGCTGCCAGCTGACCAATAATCTGACCAAGTAAACCTGCTGTGTCATCCGTCGGGACCCCATAAGAATCAAATGGAACCACTATCTTCTCGCCATTCATGTTCCAAACATCAGAACATTTTAAGTGTTTTTCCACAGTTGCATTTTTTTTCATCTGCAATTAGCAAACAATTACTATAAACAAAATCCAATAAATTAATTTAATTAAAATTTGTACCTATGACTGTGACCCTCCAGAATGTCCATGATGAACTGGAAGGGGCATGTCGCTGCCCCACTACTGAGGCTCCTGTAGGGGGAGGCGATGACTCATCCTCTAATGAGACATCCACTAGCGGTGTCAGAGATGGTGCAGGGGGAGATGATGCAGGGATGTAGGAAGCTGCTGCCTCAGATGCCGTGGGGACAGACGGATCGTCATCTGTCGCAGAAGTAGATGAAATGGTGTACTGCTTCTTCCTTGGCATTCCTGTCATTTAATCAAATAAAATTAAGTTCAGAATATATATTTCAAAAAATTTATGCAGAAAAAAATTAAAAATGATAATATATGCCCAGTACTAACAAACAAAATATATATAACAATGATAATGAATGACTACAGAAATGAAACAAGTGGTTGTTGAATGAATAAATAATTGTACATACAATCATTTTCCCCTCCAATCATGTCAGTTTCCTGCTCCATTGCTTCATACACTTCATTCATCCTTGCTAGACTAATATTTTCAATATTATGATGGACAAATAATTCTGCTTCCTATTGTTGATGAAATTCAATTGCAGAGGTCAAATCTTACACTTCATCACCCATATCATACAAATCTCTTTGTATTATGTGAGTAACTACACTCCACCCTTCATCCACAACATCATTCACATAATACACCATTTTTTCCTGTGATGCTAAGATATATGGATCATGCAGTTCACGATCACCAACATCCATCAAGAGAGAGAAGTTTACAGAAGTAAATTTCAAGGAATCTCTTTTAACACCTCTGATAATATCGACCCATTTGCATTTGAATAAAATAACAGAAAAATTCCCATGGTAGTTTAATTCAATAAAATCATGCAACTTTCTATAGTATTACACTTCAGAAAATGTAAATATACCACTATTCTGTGTTTTCAAACCCACTTCTCGATCGACTGTACGAAATCTAAATCCATTCACATTATAAGCGTCGAACTTTCGAACTTGTTTTATAGGACCTCTAGCAAGAAACTTCGAATCTTCTGACAAGTCTGCTCGAGTATCAGTATTCATGATCTGAAGAATAAAAATATAATTTAATATATTTGAAAATTGTATGTGTCAAACTAATATCCGTATTTATTGCAATATTTATAAACTTACACGTCGTGCAAACCATTCTACCATCTCTTTATTCACAGCTTTCGTTATATCTTTTTCATTTCGTGTTCGGCCTCTCATTCATATCTTTGTTTGTATCCTCAACTCTTCAATAAATGGATCTGAAATTTCACTAGTCAGTATCACATATCTATGTGCCTGTAATAACTGCAATTCTGTCAGTGTCGCGTATGAGGTCCTCCCAACTGATCGGCCAATAGTAGGAAATATTTTTGATTTCTGATGCATTTTAGATTGATTTGATGTGTCGTCAACACGTCCAACTCGATTAAATATTGTCTCAATATCATCCAAATATCTGGAACAAAAGGTGAGACACTACTCGGCCAAATAGCCTTCAGCAATAGAGCCTTCTGGTTGAGCTTTATTTCTCACGTATGCTTTCAAATGCCCAAGATATCTGTGAAAAATGATAATAATATTATGCATTTATTTAAATTCTAAATATTGTTTACTTAAATGGAAACATATAAATAAAATACCTCTCAATTGGATACATCCATCGATAATGAACGGGGCCTCCTAATTTAGCTTCGTCAACCAAATGCACAGTTAAATGCATCATGACAGTAAAAAACGATAGAGGAAGGATTATCTCCATTGCACAAAGGGTCAATACAAACCTCTCCTGTAGGGTGTCAAGCTATAATGGATGTAGAGTTTTCTCACATAATTGCCTGAAAAATGTGCAGAATTGCAGTACAACAGCAGTAACTTTTTCAGGTAATAATGTACGCAATGCCAATGGTAGTAACTGTTGTAACAAAACATGTGAATCGTGACTTTTCAATCCATATAACTTACGATTCTTCAAATCAACACACCTCAAGATGTTACTCGAATACCCATCAGATACCTTAACATTCTTTAAAATTCGAAGGAACGCATCTTTATCCCTATTTTTCATTGAAAAAATGGCCGGAGCATACTTTTCATTCTCATCTGTCCAGAGATCACGTTTTATGTTCATTACTTGTAAGTCTTTGCGAGCATTGAGATGATCCTTCGACTTTCCATGCTCATTAAGTAATGTGAAAATCAAATTATCACATACATTCTTCTCAATATGCATCACATCAAGATTGTGGTGCAAAGAATTAAATTCCCAATAAGGAAGTTTTAAGAATGTACTTTTTTTCTTCCATTGTTGCGTTCTGATTTCACTTGACGATTCACTTCGCACTCGTTTTCCGCTATCAGTCAAATGATGAATCTTCCCAAATTCTGTTTTAACATTTTCAAGCTGTGTCAACATTTCAGAACCAGTTAACAACTTGGGAGGTGGTCTACTATCAATGGAACTATTAAATTTTGATTTGTTCAGCCGAAATCTATGAGATGCATCAAGAAATATTCGATGTCACAAAAAGCACCATTTTCTACTGTGAGGTAGCTGTTTGGGCTCGAAATCAAAGTTACAAACGGGACAAGCCAAACCCGTATAAGTGTTCCAACCAGATAAATTCCCAAGCCTAGGGAAGTCACTAATGGTCCACATTAAAGCAGCATGCATTTTGAACATTGTTTTAGAAGAAACATCAAATGTCTCAACACCGTTGCTCCATAACTCCTGTAATTCTTCAATCAAAGGCTGCAGGTATACATCGATATCATTTCCAGGCATTTGTTTTCTAGGAATAATCATCAAAATGATAAAAGATGTTTTTTGTATACACATCCACGAAGGCAGATTATAAGGGATCAAAAAAACTGGACAAATGCTATAACTCGTACTGAAAGTCCCAAATGGGTTGAATCCATTGGCAGCCAATCCCAATCGAACATTCCTAAGATCAGCTGAGAAATCTAGATGTAATGAATCAAATGTCTTCCACGATTGGGAATCTCGTGGATGTCTCATTAACCCATCATTTTTATTATCTACAGAATGCCACTTCATGTGTTCGGCGGTTTTTGATGACCTGAATAATCTTTGCAATCGAGGCTTCAAAGGAAAGTAACACAAAACTTTTGCAGGTGTGTTCCTTTTCTTCTTCTCCATGAAATTATGTTCAGTCATACTTCCAACATCACCTTTTGACTACCATCTAGAAGAAGAACATTTCTTACAATTCTGTCTACTTGAATCCTCTCCCCAGTAAAGCATACAATCATTGGGACACGTATGTATTTTTGTATAATTCAAACCAAGCTTGTTTACAACTTTTTCATCTCATAAAATGATTCTAGGATTTTTTCTTCAGGAAATGCATCACGAATCAATTCTAATAACATGGACATTGCCTTATTTGTAATTCCACATAGACATTTGATTTGGTACAACTTCAGTAGAAATGAAAGATTTTAATATTTCAAACACCCACTATACAACTCTTGATTTCCATCGTCAAATAAATCATTAAACACATTTTCCTCACTGAAGTTTTCCCTTACATTTGGCTCCACAGAATCAAGAGGAGGATCCAATGATAAGTTACAATCTTGATCTGCTTGTGTTACAGTCTCAAAAACATCAATTGTCACGTTGCAATTTTTAGCACCCTCTTCTGGTTGTTCTGATATGTTTTGATGCTCATAGTGGTGTCTTGTAGTGCCGAATGCATCATTTATGAGGTTTGGCATTTCATTTTCCATTGGCAACAAACTTGGGACCTCATTATATGGATTAACATCAGTCCTCAATCTTTCTATATTGTTTGATTCTTCATGCCAAATCCAACACAAATATTGATCAGGGAATTGCTTCAGTATTAAATGTTCATAAACTTCATCTCTCTTCAACCATGTTCAAAATTTACATTTAGGACATGGACATCTTATTCTCCCTTCAACGGATCGATTAGAAATTGAAAAATCTAAAAACTCATTCAAAACCTTAACATATTGAGGTGTGTTCCTCGGTAATGTGATCCAGCTTTTATCCATGTATATCACAATGTGCCTACACAAAATATACGATAGTGTAAGATTACGGAAACATAATATAATAAAGATGAACCATTGATCATAAAGTATGCATAATATAATAAAGATGATTCATTGATCACATTTACCACTTCAGACCAACCGAACAAGTCTGGTCTATATGAGACAGCGTCAACACCTCATTGAGGAGCAATAAGAATATCGGGTTACACACTTATCATAACATTATCGATCACACATTTATGTTGCCTCAAACAACACCCCATTGATGTGTGATCGAAATTGATCATAATGAATTTTAAACCTGAGACATTATGTGATTGTTTAGGCTTGACCTTAGATGTCCTCCAAGAGGAATGATGTTTCTCAATGGTTTCATACACAACCAACCATATCAAAGTCGTATTTCCTATGACAAAGAAGACTATCTGGGTACCAATCCATGTACAGAATATGGTGTGAGGTAAATTAAGTAGGCCACCACTAATGGTTTCTAATGCATAATCTAGTCCACGAATATAAAACAAACAATAGTGTGTAGGTATATCAAAATTAAGTGTCACTATAAATATAAATCCATGTCACACTCAGGTTTCTTAGGAGACAGTTGGCACAATCTCAAACATTAGATATTTCATGTAAACATTGGTAAAAATATCCACTTTGAAATGCACCAACCTAGAAAAGTTAGTGGAATACACTATAACAATACATTCCCATTTTTATAATGTTAGAAAGTATCAGGTCTTTTCCACATGTAACATTTTAGGATAAAACTATAGTTTATATATTTTCTTGAAGGATTCCCACGTAAGATCCTCATAAAATATAGCATGCACAACTGAGCCTCACCATTTCCTTCCCAATCCATCAAGAATATATGTTGACCCCCACCCCTTAGATTCCTTGGGAATCTTTATAATTTTAAATCTCCTACCAATCTACTCAATTCTATCCTCATATTTCTAGATTCCATTATCACCATAAAATATAGGTGGATTCTTATTAGTAAATTATGAGTCATGATCCACTACTCCTCCTGGGTTTTTAATACCTTCATAAACAATGTATGAATAGTGAATATTATAACTTCCACTAAAGAAGATACCAATAAGGGATTCTCCTATTAAACCCATCTCACAAATCTATAACTTAGATTCATAAGACCTCTTCTAGTAGGAATCGTCTAACAAATACAAGATGAAAACCCATTTAGTCATGAGAAAATTCCTAAATCATAGAACAACTTCCATAATCCATATTAATGATTTAAAATAATAAAAATTTTATGAATTTATGAATTTTATTAATGAAATATAAAACATAAGAAAGGAATAGTTTTTTTAAAATAGACACCAAATCTAGTTTATTCAATCAACAACAAAGACCAAGTGACAATATTTTCAAAAATAACTAACCACCCATAGTAACTTGAATTCATACATGGAGGTGAGATGTCTAGGCACCATCCCACACATATTAACTAAATTCTAGTGCTACTAAATCTAGTCCACCAATGAAACTAAACCAAAACTAGGAAGTGTCGTAACATTCCAGGCTCAATATTCCTTTTGATATTAATTTATAAAGAACCAACTAGGGAAAACTGGGCAAGTCTCCCAAGAGGGTCTTATACATGGAGATGTGTAATAAAGAGACATGAAAGTAGTATCTTGTTTTAGAGAATAATGTTATGAAACCAAATTAAAATAAAAAATAAAGATAAACATCCATTAGTATAAAAAATTAAATCTAAATAGGCCAAACCATAAAGAATTTAGTCAACCACTTTTTGTGAGAAAAACCATTTTTGAAGAAAGACCTCTTTAAAAACATGTATATTTTCCATAAAATCCATTTAAATCCATCAATTTCATGAAACAAGCCAAAGTAATTAATAAGAATATAAGGAAATTTTAAATTAGAACTGCTTGTATAGATACACCTACAATATAAACATAAGGAACCTAAGATCCTTCGACAACATAAATTGGAAACAAGCAGATATTCCTCAAATAGAAAAGTAATGAGGGAAAACCACAATGGATTGACAGATAACACATATTATTTATGAAACCATCAAAACCATATCACACAACACTACCAAACCAAGAACATAAATGATAAAGAGAGTGAATGATATTACACGTACCCAAAGGAAGACAACCCACCACACTAGTGAACTAATGCTCCAAGAAAAGAAATCTGGTAGAGGAAGATACCCAATATTATCTAAAATCTTTCTAGGATTTATGAGGGAGGTCTTCACATTGAATGGAAGAAGGGTAATATGTAAATCATGATAAAAACCATTGGTTCTAAATAATTAATTTCATGAACCACTTTCATGGTGTGAATTCCACAATTTATAAAAATACCCAAAAAAGTATCCTTAGTTTGAATTAATCCTAATCAACCCATTAAAAACTTGAAAATGTTTTATGACTTATAATTCTTCAAGCTCTAAACCAAATTCATAGTATCTACCCTGCAATAGATTCACATTGTGTAACAAATTCATGATTCGAATCAAAGAACCAAGAAATAACTAAAAATTACCAAAATAGAAGGTGGTTGCGGGGGGCGCCGGGGGGTGAGGGGGTCGCCAGAGGCCGCGGGGGGTACGGGGGTCGCCGGAGGGCGCGGGAAGCATGGGGGGCGTGGGGGCGCGCAGGGCGCGGGGGTCGCTGGGGGTCGAGGGGGGCACCGGGGGGGTGCGGGGTTCGCCAGAGGGCGTGGGGGGCGCGGGGGTGTGGGGGTCGCCGGAGGCCGTGGGGGGTGTGGGGGTCGTCGGAGGGGGTGGGGGTGTGGGGGGCGTGGGGGGTTCGCCGGAGGTCGAGGGGGGCGCCGGGGGGGTGCGGGGTTCGCCGGAGGGCATGGGGGGCGCGGGGGGCGCAGGTGTCGCCGGGGCCGGGGGGGATCAGGGAAGAGGGGGGATCGGGGAAGAGGGGCGAGGGTTTGTGGGGGAACTGCAGCAGGGAGGGGAAATGGTCATGGTTTTTTGAAATAAAATAGGGTTTCACGATGGTTTATTAAAAACCTCCGTGAAAACTTTCACTGAAAACGTTTAGCGGCGGTTTTGTGAACCGCCGCCACAAAACCGCCGCTAAACCCAGTTTTTTTGTAGTGATAATATACTAATGGATTCCTTGTTCGGGTTTTCCACTTTTAGGATCTCCCATGAAATCTGATTGGAATCACAAAATACACCATTTGATTTTATAATTTTTGAATAGAATGAGGGTAATTATAAGGAATCTTAGGTTATCACACACCACCAGTTGATACCACGAATATATTCTCCAACCATGAAGAATTATATGGTATCATTGTATTGGAGAATAATTTCACTAACCTATAACCTCTAGTGTCAGGTAATGAATGATCATATAAAGGAGTACAAGCTCAAAATATTTATCCCAACCTTGGAGGAATCTTTTGAAATCTTCCAAGAGATAAAGCCTATTTGGTCATCTCATCAATGACAGGTCGCTGGGAACCAAGTGACCCTTTCATCCACATCCAATCACATCAGGAATCTATTCCCTGGGAGAAATAATAAATTTCTCACTTATCCTAGATAAGTACCTGGGGACATCAACTACATCCCTTCAGTGCTCAATATATAATTAAAAGGGTCCCTACAAACCACTATAATATTTAGTGACACAAATACCAAAATACTAAAGAATCAATTGAGAACATGAATCTTGAGATCTAGACCCTAGTTTTCCAAACTGAGAACCCTAAGAGGAGTGATTTTGGGGGGAATCTATCTCTAAATACTGAGAGTAGGTTCACACCCCCTTTCTCATTGACACCTATTATGATTATTGGTATATCCCTTAAAAAGTCAAGGATCCACCTAGTATTTATAATAATCATAATAGAAATTTCCCACATTTCAAAATAAAATTCCGATCAAGGTTCTAGACTTTAAGATTTGTCTAAATAAACTTAGAAATAATCCTCACTAGAGGAAATCTGTAACACCCTCTAACATCCTCTCCTGGGTGCCAGACACCAGTGCCCTAAGCCGCTTGGTCACATGAGCTCAAGTATTCCTCCCTATACACCAGAGGATGCTGACTAGTAGTGAGGGTCTGATAAGTCATTCTTGAAAAGGCTATACCCAATATTTTCAGAGTAATATGCTAGAGGAAAAAATAAACAATACCAGAAGAAATATATATATATATATATATATATATAAATAAACAACACCAATATCTCATGGTAATCAAATTATAAAATACAATATCCACTCAAAGAAGAAACATGAAATGATAATGTATGTGTCAACTGTCTAAAATGAAAACTAAAAATAAAGACACTAAAAAATCCCAAGATAGACTGGACCAAGTTTTATTACCTTATCCAATATCTATTCCCAAACTATCCATCTAACATAGGAACTTTTCCCTTAATCAGACATGCAAAAATAATGTCTATTCTGGTGCTGATTAGTAAAACTGAATAGGGTGTGAGGAAAACTCAGTAGGCCACAACCAACAGTGTCTAAAAAAATATATAGTCAAAAATAGTGTATGGAATTTTATAAAGAAATAATTTGTATTCATTATTAAACATTAATCACATTATCAATTAATATTTATTTAACCACATAAACCTCCATTTTTCAATACCTTCTTCAGACCATGTTGGAGTCTGAAATATCCTCAAGGGATGTCACGTGTTTGAATGTTAATGTTACCATTATTATTTTAATAAATTAATGACCATGTTACCATCCATTAATTAACACATTTTAATGACAATGTTACCTTTATTTATTTTACTAATGAATAGACATGGTACCATTCATTAATCCACACATTTTAATGACCATGTTACCATTATTTATTTCACAAATGAATGACCATGTTAGCATTCATTAATTCACACATTTGATTGAACGTGTTACCGTTATTTATTTCACAAATGAATGACCATGTTACCATTCATTAATTCAAATATTTGAATGACCATGTTACCATTATTTATTTTACAAATGAATGACTATATTACCATTCATTAATTCACACATTAGAATGACAGGATTCCAATATTTTCTCCTCCAATGGCCTGAAGGCCTTCAAATTTTATTGATTTTTAATAATCCACCTTTCAAGGGGTGAGGTGGAACCCTTAAAAGGCCCATAGGTGTAAGTATTACATGTCCCATTTTCCTTAGAGGAATTCATTGCCCGTAGACTTCAAACATTATATACAACCCATAATTACTACTTGGAATTACTAGTCCCCAGCATCTTCATCGTGAAATCAACTCTCCACCTTCGCATGGATGTTCGGCTAGGCTTTCCTGTGCATGCACATGCTTGTCCCGATGGCAAGTGTCATTCCCTTTCATTCTTGCAATTCGTTTAGCTTCTTCTATGGTGAAAGCTCCTTGCTCCTCCTCTTTTTTAAGCTTTTTCCTTGTAGGTTTTCTGGTTTTCATCTGCACTTAAGGTGGCCCGAAGGCCTTGAGGTGGCCCGAAGGCCTTAAATGACTCGAGGACCAAATCGGTGGCCCAAATGCCCAAATGGGGGAATATTCTCGGATGCTACAGTGCCAAACAGTGCCTTCTACAGTTCTGCTACATTATCTGCTACAGTTCTATACAGTTCCTACTACAGTACTACTACATTACCAGAAATTAGCCTCCACCTAGATTTGATCCCGGGTCTCTTTGATGCACTTAAGGAGTCCTCACCAACTAGGCCGAGGATCATGTGCATACCATTATTTTCTCCTTGGATGAATGTCCATTTTACCATTCACCATTTACTAATCACATATATCATAATAAAAAAACATTACATATCAATCAAAAAACCATTAATTAATTCAATAATGAATTAATATTTTCACAGTTTCAAAATTAAATAATTAATTCAGCAATTAACTATAAGATTCATAACATCAATATCACACGATCAATTCACATAGTTAATTATACCCAAATACAAAATTTTCACAATTTTATAATTAATTAATTCACCAAATTAATTAATTCCATTTGGAAATTGAATTTCTAAAGAAATCTAGTAATTCTACAAATTTCATGCATGAAAACAAAATCACGACTATGAGATTTGAACAATAGACCACCTACCTTTAACCAAAGATTCAAAAAAAAATTTGATGGCCCACACCCACGAGGAAATATGTAGATGGTTTCCAAGAGGTTCTTATATCAAAGTTAACCAAGATCAAAACCAATAACTCAAATTCACCATGGGATTTCATCGTAATGGTTTAGAGATGAATGAAGAAAAATAAGAAATCCAACCGTAAAGACTTAGTAGGGATTGATCACATAAAAGAGACTTCTAGAAGGGGTTTTGGCACTCCAAAATCACATGGAGAGTCACGCTAGGTCAAGAGGAGAAGAGCTTCTGTGATTTCAAAAAAAAAATACACCACATATATACTTTAAAACTACAGGTCAGAAATTTACACAATATGTAATTTTTTTCAATGGATCTCAACAAAAAATACATCACCTTAGATTTATTTTCATAAAAACTATAAACAATTAAATGACGTTTAATACCCTTACATGGATCATAATTGTTATTTAGTTGAGTTTCGACACATTTTCCCTTTAAAGCCTCCCAACTCACCACAAACCCATTTTTAACTGTTAAACCATTTATACCCAGACCCCATTAATTCAAAGAAGCATACATCCATGAAATTTAGATCATTTTATCCAATAAAGGATCTCTATCTCCAAACTAGATTGGGCCACTAAGGTTCAAATGAAAAGAAATTAGTGAGAAACATACCTAATAAATATGGGATCTTACAATCTATCCACCTTATAATAGCTCGTCCTCGAGCTATAATTCCAAGAATATCTAATATTTTGAGTAAACAAGATTAGTCCACTGAGCCAAATATCTTCTTCCATTTCCCAATATTCCTTCTTTATACACCCATATTTCAATAATAATTAACTATTGACAAGGTCTTTCCCCATAACAATTTCTCACTTTGATCTAATGTATATATTAGATGCTACTCAAAGGATTCATATTTCTCAAAATGAAGATCCTCTAAATTGATCACATGAGAAGGGTCAGGATGATACTTTTGAAGTTGTGATACATGGAAAACATCATGTATACAACTATATTTTTTTGGAAGAGCCAATTGGTATGCCACCAACCCGATTCTCTTCTCTACCTCAAATGGTCCAACAAACCGTGGTTCCAACTTTCCCTACCTTGATATTCTACTCTGAACAAACCTAGTCAACACTCAAAAGAATACCTGCACACCCTATATAAACTATAGGGGTCATCTCTATTTTTCAACATACTAATTTTTCCTACTCTAATTTGTATCTTTACGTTTCAGAATTATGTTAACCTGCTCTAATGTCTCTTGCATGAGACTCAGTCCTAGAATCCCTCACTTTCCAGTTTCTATCTATAATAGTCATGATCTACATGGACTACCATAAAGAGATTAATATGGATCAATATGTATAATTTTGTGATAACTTTTTTCATAGGGAAACTCCACTAAATCCATGTGCATCTCCTAAGATCCTTTTAAAGTCAAGAACACATGCACACATCATATCTTGAAGCTCCTATATAATATACTTCAACTTACCATCTATCTATGGGTGGAAATCCATACCCAATAATACCTATGTACCGAGCACTTTCATCCATCCCTGACATAACTGTGAAGTAAAATATTAGTCACAATCTGAAAATATAGTCTGTGGAACCTTGTGAAGATGGGATATCTCATACACATACAAATCTCCAAAATACTCCATTGTGATATCTCCTTTATAGGAAATAAATGCACAACTTTTTTCAGTCGATCCTTAACAAATCAGATAACATCATTATTCCTTGGTGTTTTAGGATACCACCATAAGATCCATAATCACATCATCCCAATTCTATTCAGGAATGGGAAATGACTGCAGCAAACCTCCAGGTCATTAATACTCTGCCTTCACTTGATGATAGCGATAGAATCATTTCACGAACTCTGTTATCTCATTTTTCATGTCCGTCCACAAAAACTATTATCATAGGTCACAATAAATTTTGATCACAACTATAAGTAACACCCACTTCGAGGCATGAAATTCCCACATGAGCTTCTCTCGCATGCTCGTAGGTACAACAACCCAATTCCTGGCATAGATGATCCCATCTTCATCTTTTCTCCAAAATAAATGTTACTTCCCACCTGTAAGGTTTCCTCTAAAATATAAAGATTCAACATCCTTATTCTTCTTGACTAAGATCTATCTCAAAATCATACACCCTAATGAAACTAACACTAGAGTCTTATGTTTCAGTTTCTCTTTAACGACCACCTAAATCTCAGCCAATAAAGCCATAATCTTCCACTCACCACTTGAATCCTGAACTATCTAAGTCTGAGTTTTACTAATCAAAGCATCAACAAAACTATTTCATTTTGTAGAAATATATTCTAGCTCAAAATCAATATACTATATATATTCAACCCATATAAACTATTGATGATTCAAATATCTCTATGAAAACATGTACCTTAAGATCTTATGGTATGTATAAACTATAAAGTTTTCACCCAATAGATAACATCACCTACAATTTAAAGAATAAAACATTGTTACTAGTTCAAGATCATGTGTAGGGTAGTTCTGTTCATGTGGCCTTAGCTACCGAGATCCATATGCCACAACTCAATCTCCCAACATCAACACAACTTTGAGTGTAATTACAGAATTGTTACAATACAATGTATACTTGTCACTTGGCTTCGGTAGGATCAATATTGGTTCCAATTTCAAATGCTTCATCAACTATAGGAAGACATTCTCACATGCTTCTGACCAATAAAAATTTATCCCCTTCTTGATAAATCTCCAAAGAAGAACTTCCAAATAGAAAAAGTACTAGATGAACCATTAATAATATCCTACTAACCCCATAAATCTATTAATAACAAACATGTTATTAGGACGCTCCCAATAACCCACTAATTGGAACTTCTCTCAGTCCACTGACACACCTTCCTTCATGATGATGTGTCCCAATAAGTGTACCTAGTCGATCCGAAAATTGACTCTTAAATATCTTTTCATATAGATGATGATCACATAGTGTACTCAGAACAATGTCAAGATGTTGGACATGATTGTCATGATTTTGGGAGTATACCAAGATTTCTTCCACGAACACCACCACAAACTAATCTAGGTATGGATGGAATATTCTATTCATCAAGGCCATAAACACTACTAGTGCATTTATAAACCCAAACAACATTAAAAAAAACTCATAAAGGCTATACGTTCTTTTGAAATCTGTTCTCAATATATCAGAAGTCCTAACTCACAAGTAAAGATACCATGATCTCAAGTCGATCATTGAGAACAAAAAAGCTCCTCTCAACTATTCAAACATGTCATCGATACCTATATAAGGACACCCATTCTTCACAATCATCTGGTTCAACTTCCAGTCATCAACACACATGCACAAACTCCGATCATCCTTCTTTTAAAACAACATAGGTGATCCCCAAGGTAACATACTCAGAAATATAAACCCACTATCCTCTAATTCCTATAGCAGAGTCTTGAGCTCTTGAAGCTCTATTGGTTATATTATATATGGTGGAATAGATATTGGCTTAGGCCCTGATATGAGCTCAATAGTGAATTCCAAATCTCTCTCAGGTGGAATTCTAGAGAAGTATTCAATAAACTCATCCGGAAACTATTACACTAATGGTGAAAATTTATCTTAATATAGTCCTCCATCATCCAACAATAAACTAGAAACTTGGGATATGAGATCTCACAATTGCCGAGTAATTTGCCTTACTCAGCCTGCCTGGATATCTCACTCCCCATGATGAATATGATAGTCACCCATAGGAGATATACAAGTCACTCTCCTCAGGTAAAAATCATTGTGGGATCAGTATGTGACTATCTAGTCCATACCTATTATTTTTCCAAATCCTGACATGTCAAGAGTATACATATCCCATAGAAAATAATATTCCCTGATTTCAAGAGAACATTATTTGCACAAACAGATGTCCCTAGACCATACTCCCAAATGTGTATCTATAGTCATATCCCCACTTATGAACTCCAACATTATGCTCAAACAATTAAAGAGTTTTTAAAATATAATGGAATTGGAGTCACCAATATCAAAGAAGGCACAAGATAATATAGAATCTATAAAAATAGTACCTCTCACCGTCGAAATTCTAGCATCTCTATCCACAAGTGTAGGCTACACTGCATGTAGTTGTCCTACTGCTCTCCCCTGTGATGATATCTAACAACCATGAGCTACATCACTATACTAATATGGGTTATCTAACCTATAAGCACTATATTATATTCCTCTACCACCTCTATCAGTAAAAATATAGTTTCCATCCTAATTCGTTGTAGAATATCCCCTTCCCACACTCTGATCCTGTCAAGCATCACTCTCATTGACCATATATCTATGTGACCTATATAACTTCTAAAAGTGTCCCATATCTCCACAAGACAAACACTCTACTATTGTTTGGGAACAATATCTACGATAATGGGATAACCTATCACACTGATAAAATATCACTCCTGTAAGGTCCTATGCAACTGACCCTACCATCTGTGTACTCATATTCCAACTAATATGACTAATGTTTTCATTGGAGTGTCTATGTTCCTCAAAAGTCACACCACTTGACTGTACAATAACAACTTTATATCTAGAATTGGAAGCTTAATTCAGGTTCCACTCATCTATGAGAGCTCGATCCACCTCCTCAGTAAACATATTTAACTAAGAAAAGTTAACTCGAGACTTAATCTCACACATAAGTCTATCATGAAAGTGTCTCATCGTAGTTGGGTCATCTCCCTTCAACCCTAGAGAAAAGAGATATAGGTTTTATAAACCGTCCAACATAATCCATTATAGACATGATCCCCTGAGTCAGTCGTATGAACTCTACTTATTTCTCTTGCCTCAATATCTCTAGGTAGAAGTACTCTATGAAATTATCTAAGAAGTACTTATACAATATTCCATCAGCTTATCCAGTATTCACATGAATTTCCCACCAATTATTTTCTATTCCTAATAGCATATTAGTGGAAAACATGATCCTATTTTAAATAATAGTATCCAAATGTTCAAGTGTCATCTCAATGGAATCAACCCAGAACTCACCTCCGTTAGGTCAACCCTCTCCAATGAAAGTCAGATGGTGGTACAACTGTAACTCTCTATAATTCATGAAATAATATTATTGTGTATCTAGTATTCAAATAAAGTAAACTTTTATAGTTATGTGTAATTAATTATTGTGTAATATATTATGTTTTCCTCTAAAATAATGAAATATGTATGTAAATTTATCATGGGTCACCTTATTTGGTATTGGAGTTGGGTTAAGTTATTTTTGTGGATTTGGTTCTAAAGAATATCATGATATAACTTAATACAACCTATGAAGAACTTAAAGTGATATACGGTAATCCTAAAAGTGTCATAGATTGATAAAAAGTGTTATAATTTAATAAATATAATGATATATGTTCATGATAATATGATATCTCACTCTGATTATTGTATATTGATGCTTACACTTTGCTTTTGGGTTTTATTCAACGGCTGGAACCAACAATAATCTAGTTAATTATGAATGTGGTGAATAATGAAATAAGTTTCTTCTTGAGAAACCAAATTTCATTGGATATAGAATGAAAATACATGTTACTATGCTTACACAACAATTTCTCGCCATGAATCACACCGAAATTATAAATGAGGAAATATGAGACCAATGCATCATTAAGTATTTTATTAGGCTATATTCACCATAGTTTAGTGTGTCCACTGATCCACTAGTTTCTAAGTAATGGATCAATACTTTTGAAAAGATATTTTCTTCTCTCCAGTTCATGGAGTAAGAAAAAATTTTCTTAAAGGTATATCATTTTGAAGGGCATGTATATCATTGGGGTAATCGTATTAAGAGTTTGAGGAAAGAGGATGAAATTGACTTCATAGAATAAGATTAGTTTAATATGGTATTTCTAGTAGGTACTTTCCCTATACCCTTGTCATGAAAGTGTAATGGGAATTTTTTAAGTTTATGTATATGAATGATGAATCTATTGGCACAAATGAAAAACATTTTACAAGACTTGTGAGGAAGGATTTTGGATTTATCATCAAACTTGAAATAAAAATTGATTTTTTCTTTATTGTATTAAAACAAAGTCTCTAAATGGATTTACCCATAAGATAATTTAGTAAAATTGAAGTAATAATTGTTTATTCTCTCAAGATATAATTTCAAAGAAAATATTCCAAATATTCTCAAGGTTTTGGTTAGAATAGAAAGATATATTTCTGAGGAAACTCTAATAATAGAACCCCATAGGAAAGAAAATGAATCTACCTTTATAAATAATTAAGGAAATAAGAATGGAAAAATTATTTCCAAGGGTTTAGTAAATTATTCAAGTGTATAAAGTAAGGATATAGAGAAAGTGAATGTTGAATAGATTTAAAAAATGTAAAACAATGAAAATAATTGCGGTGGGGGAATCACGGCTGAATGCACCACCCACACTCTAATGCTACAAATTCAATAAGTATAATAATTATTCCAACTCATTAAAAAAATTCAAATGTGAATGATGAAAATTTGAATCAAAAAATCTTAATCCAAGAGTTAAAGGTAATGATCATGTGATTAAAATCACGAAATTGGGTCACGAGAATGAAGTGGTGAAAGGTACACTTATGATCTACTTTAAAACTAAAAAAAATTATTATTTGATTTTAGTTCTACCCACTCTTTTATATCTGAATAATTTTATAAGGGTACTATTCCACCACCTCAAGTATTAGATTTTGAATTAGGGATGAAAATACCTAATGGTACGATCATTGAATCTCAATTCTATAGCTTGTCTCTAAGAGAAGTTTGTGGGAATGTGATTTCTGTAAATATTTTTGTTCTTCCTATGGTTGAATTTGATGTAATTTTAGGAATGGATTAACTATCTATATATAGAACCCATGTAAATTTATATGGAAGGGAAGTTAGGTTCGATATTCCAAAACAAGATATGACCATATATTAGTGTGAGGATGAATATTAACTTCCCTTATATGGGTATTATTACCTATTTATGAGGGGTACTTATCTCTAATGGTTGTGAAAAAACTCAACATTAAAGATATTCATATTGTGTGGGATTATACTAATGTATTTCCTAAATAGTTTAATAGTATTTCCCAAAATCATGAAGTCTAGTTTTCAATAGAAATCATAACCAATGCTATAAGTATTTCAAATACTCCTTGTAGAATTTCACTGATTGATTGTAGGAATTGAAGAAAAAATCTAGGATAGCATTGATAAAGAATGAATTCATCCAAGTGCATCCCCATCAGGTGCACCTATTATTTTTATTTGGAAGAATGATTGGTCTATGTGTCTTTTCATTTATTATCAGGGTCATAACAATATTACATTTAAGAAAAAGTATAATCTACCTTATTTTGATGATTTTTTACCAATTGTGAGGTGATCAATACTTTTAAAATATTAACCTTTGATTTGGATATCATAAATTGAGGTTAAAAAGGATTTCATATCCAATAAAACCTTCTATACGAGATAGTAACACTGTGAATTTATAGTGATTCCATTTGGACTTTCTAATGCACTAGTTATCTTCATGGTTCTAATAAATAGAATCTTTAGAGATTTCTTTGATTAATTTATTATAGTTTTTATATATTATATTATTATACATTAAAATATCTAGGAAGATCATGATGATCATCTGGGGATTATGTTGAATTTCTTGAAGAAGGATAAACTATGTGCTAAATTTAATAAATGTGAATTTTGGCTACATAAAGTATCATTCTGAGGTCATGTAATCACAAGAAAAAGGATATTAGTAGATCCTTCTAATATGGAAGTTATTAAAAAATGGTCTAGACCAACCTTGTTTATCAAAATCCATAGTTTACTTGAGTTGGTTGGATACTTCCAACACATTCTGTGAAATTTATCATGGATATCAAATCCAAAAAACCAAGTTAACATGTAAGATATCCAATTTACTACGGAATGATGAATGTGAATATAATTTAAAGGAACTAAATAGAGGGTGGGTAAGTGCACATGTTCTCACAGTACCTTTTAGTAGAAAAGTGTTTGTGATATATAATGATTCATCAAATAAGGGAATTTGATGTGCCCTCATGGACAAAGACATGGTATTAGCTTATGACTCATGTTAATTGAAGGTTCATGAGAAAAATTTCCAAAATTGTGATTTGCAATTGGAAGTTTTATTTTTTAATGATGATATAAAGGAATTATATATATGGTGAAGGGTAGGAAATATATATGAATAATCAAATATTAATGTTTACATTCACACAAAAACTGTTTTAATATACTACAAAAGAGATGGTTGGAATTGATTAAAGATTTTGAATGCTCAATATATTACCACCCTGGGAAGGACAACAAGGTGGATGATACTATAAGTAATAAGTTCTATGATTCTTCGTCCATGATGAGGATTAAGATTTATCCAATAATTATAGACTTTCATAGTATGTACATTATAATCTAAAGTAAATGAAAAAGAAATTACTTTTCCAAAATGAATGTTTAACTATCCATACATGTAAAGATTAAGGAGTCATAGAAGGAAGATGTTGAGCTATAAAGGAAGTTAATAATTTTTCATGAGCTCAAACCTGACCATAATAGAATGATTTGATTCAAGAACTGAGTATGTGTTATGTCAATATCATAATTGAATAAGGAGTTATTGGATGAACCCCATAATTCATCATTCTCTCTTCATACTGGAAACATAAAGATTTATAGAGATCTTAAATATCATTTATGCTAGAAAAACATGAAGAGGGATATTATAGAGTTGGTATCTTGGAAATTGGTATAATTTAAAGTTAGGTATGGAATATAGAAGTCTCAGTGGATGTTACAATGATTACCCATAACTGAGTGGAAATGGGAAAACAATTCCCACAAACTCCATCTGGAGGTTCCCAAAGACATCTAAAGTGTACAATTCTATTAGGTTGTAGTTGATATACTTATAAAATAATCAAATTTCAATGATATAATAGAATATTTATCTCCTGTTCATCTTTCTATGATATATGTTAAGGAAGTGGTTGTGTTTCATGGAGTACCGCACTTATTCGTGTTTAATCGACATCTGAGGTTTATCTCAAATTTATGGAGAAATCATCAATGATATTTGAATATATATTTGATCTTTCAAAATGTATATCTTGATAAAATAGATGGTCAGAATGAGGGGACCATTTAAACCCTAAAAGATATTTTGAAATATTTCTCTGTATATTTCAAAGGAGGTTTGGATGAACACCTTCTTCTGGTTAAATTTTATTAAAAAAATAACATTCAATCAACTATTTAGATGAATAATTATAAAGACCTTTATGGAAATAAGAACATAATAACAACATGATGGGATGAAGCTGGGGAAGGAAATATATTGAGACATGAGCTAGTTGAGGAAATTGAAGAGAAAATTACATCCATTTAGAAACACATTATGGAAGATCAAAGTCGATATAAGGGTTATTCCAAAAACTGTCATTGAAATTTGGAGTTCAGAGTTAGGGATAAAGTGTTCCTATGGATATGTATTTGGAATAAGGTTATAAGATTTAGAAAGATTAAGGGAAATTGAGATCCGGTAATATCATTCCCTATGATATTTTTGATCACATTATAATGGTATCTTATTTCTTGGAACTTCCTCTAAACCTATCCTAAGTTCATGATGTGTTCCATGTATCTATTTTGAGAAATTAAATACCTGGTACTTCACATGTACTAAACTCATAGGTTGTACCACTAGAGAATGATCTTTCATATAAAGAAAAACCAGTTGTAATATTGAATCATAGAGATATAGTGCTATAGAAAAAGATCACTCATATGGTTAAGGTTCTTTGTAAGAATCATAAATTTTAGGATATTATAAGGGAACCTAAGGATGTGATGAGGTAAGGTATCGTAATTTTTTTGGATCATAGTGAAAAACATTTGAGGGAAATTTTTTTTATAAGGGGGTAGAATATGACACCATGAGATGTTAGAATATATATCCCTTTAATAAATAAATGTATTTGATATGTTGTGAAGAAAAAAATAGTCAGATTATTTTAATAATTCTTATAAATTATATAATTAAAAAAATATGGTATCTCAATGAAATATTCTTTTCAAAACTAATTTCTCATACACTTAAGAAATACAATTGATCTTAAAGAAATGTTTTGAAATAATTCGTTTATGAGCACTCTTTTTGTCATATATGTTTTATTTAAAAATTAATTTTGAGAATTAATCTTATGTAAAATTTATTTTTACACATATATAAAGTTAATCAATTGATTATGAAAATAAAATCATTTCAAGTTAAAAATATATGAACTTTCTGATAATTCTTTTATGTATATAATGTGATTTTTATCTTTATAAATTTAGTTAATAAATATTGATTAATGATTTTAATGAAATGTGTAGATATTTATTCAATAAAATATTTTAACATCTATTTAATTATTGTTACTGTGAAATGAATAAGATAAATGTATTTTTATTTTCAAAAACACATTTTTCTAAAAAATGTCTCCATCGCATTTTTTTGTGTTTATTTGAAAATTAATATATTATAATTATTGAATATAGTAATATAGTTTCTGTATTTTAAATCATGATGTTAAAATTTAGTATTAAGATCAATTTTTATTTTTGGTTGCTATGAATAATAACCATGGTAAATGTTTGTCACCACAGTAATGGACAAGTGAAGTTAATTAATGTAAAAACTATGTGATAAGACCACCAAATTTCATCTAAAATATTATTGAATGAGATTATTTTTACCCCCATCAACATGTTTCCCTAGAATGTGTGTTCTGGTTAAAAATTTCTATTTTTTGATAGTTTCCCACATATTTTTTTATGGAACTGAAAACACCCATAGATTCTGTATCCATAGGGACATGCTTTCCCAAGTTAGGACCTCATTAATGATTTTGTACTATGATGCTTAAGAACTCACATTGGTCGAGAGGATGGGAGGTCAGGCTCATTGCACCCATTTAAGGGTAATTATTGCATACTTTGGGACTCTTTTATTGATTTATGATATGTTCTTGAATCCTTATTAATTCACTAAGCATAATGTAGGTTTCCATGGAAACTACCAATGAATTATTATCATGTACGGAATCCAGAATCATCTATATGTATTCAATGTTCTTCATCAATAGTGTCATCTCATATACTTCTTAGAGATTATTTTATCATTATTATGACAGTGCTGGTTTTTAGGCCACTAAGCAGGGAAATCTGGAATTTATCATCACCCAGGGAGACAGAAGTTGTTTTGATGTTGGGATCGAACCCATATATGAGCTTCCTATGAATTCTTGTGAAAGGAATCAGAACCCACATAGTTCAGTGCCTCTTAATGATACACATTATACCTTTTTAGGTCATGTTATAAGGACCTAACCGTAAAATTTAACATCATTTGGCAAGGACATCTAGGAAAAAGGTGCGTAGTCAAATATTGGCTTGGGACTTATGCTGAAGCATCCCAATGAACCTAGAAAATAGATGAGTCTCCAAATTATATTATAACATTCAGAGAATATGGCCAATAGGGAAAAGGGTTTATTTCAAGTTTCGGTTTTTAACCTCCAGGTGACTTACTATGTATCTCATTTGGATAGGAATCGAATCCCATGTAGTTTGTTAAGTCTAGTAGGGGAGTATGACCCTTTGATAAAAATAGTTTAGGGATTAACCCTAAAGAGGATGCCTTTGTAACAGGGTCCAATAAAGATATATTAACTCTTGGAGATTCACGGGGGAATTAATTCAAGACCTATACTTAATGAGGATGCCGAAACTGAGGTAATTAGGGATGGACTACTCGGGAGGATATCCATTGACCTTGGGCCCAATGTGACGTCTTCTTATGTATCCCAATTATGGTGGGAATCAGAGTTCTCATAGTTCAACATATGAGGTGGATTGTGCGGATGTTGTGATAATCAAAAATTTCTAAGACCATGTGTTTCATTCTTAGTGTGATTAATAATAGGATGTGAAGGATTCAACAAACCACACACTTTCTCCTCCATTGATGGAAGAGGATGGTCTTACAATGAAAGAAGGCAGAGCGATAGTGCATTAGGGTGCGGAGCAATGAACCCTTCAACGTGAAATGAAGGTGAAGGTCATTGGGTCTACCCTGAAAGGATAGGGGATTACTCCAAGAGGGATTAACTAAAATGGGTCCCATAGTGGGAGGAGGATATCATTTCTTATGTAAGGAAAAAACAAGTGTGATCCTCACTATTCATACTGGGGACCAGAGGCTCTGAGTCTTAGAGACGAGGGGAAGATAAAGTCATATCCTCGAAATATGATATTGGGAACTCCAAAAAATTATTTCTAGGGTAAGGGTCTATGTGACCATTTATATATAGATCCTTAAACACTTTGAGAATCCTTACCCTCTAGTAAGATGAGCGTCGGAAACCGCTGACTATAAATATCCAAATCCAAAAGGGAGATACACTGATGTATCTTTTCCAAATGTTTGATAAATTAGGATGTCTTGGTGAGGGTTTCAACTTTGACCATTTCAGGAAAATAATACAAGGAATGAGATATCTAGTCATGAATATATTAAAATAAGTCTTAAAGGATAGATCACATAGGTGGTCCATTTAGGTATTCCATACAAGTATTCCGCATAGGTATGCTGCGTAGGTATGCCTCACAAGTCCTAAAAGGAACTGAAAAAATGATTAATACAAGAAGGATAAGCCTATGAAATCTTTATATGTTTTGTTAAATAAACTATTAGGTAAAAAAAACTTGTGTTAGGTATTAAATTAAGCACCCTAGGTGTCCCTTGATGTCCTTGAAAGAATATTGCACAGGTCTTTGCTTAAGGAAAGGACCATGCATTGGTGACTTCTTCTAATGGAAGGAGGGTTCTCAAACCAGTATCTTGTATTTTAGACCCTAAAGGGACTCTAATCATGTTTATCCCTTTCAAATCTCTCTTCTCTCATGTTTTATATATCTACATAAGAAATTTTGGGGGACCTAGGAGAAGGAGCAATGCAATGAGAGATTCGATAGTTCTTCTGACATTTTCAGTTGTTGAAATGAGGAACCCAAAGATCCTATTTATAGGTAAGGAGGGGGATGTTTTAAAGGAATTTTTCAACATAGGTCATGGTCTTAGACAATCCATTTAGATCCCCCGCATAAGGGTGTAAAACATTAACTAATGTGTAGGTTACACAGTATAAGTATATTGTGTAGGTCCCCAGCACAGGGGCTGTACCTTTAGGTTTTACTAGAAGGAGCTATGTTGTCCTTCTTGTGCATAGGTATGCTTTTTATGTACCTTAAACCATATAACTTTACTTCTCTTAAATTTCCTTGAAAATTTAACATATCCAAAGTGGTCTTTCATAATATCTTTTCTTTCCTTTAATAAAAAAGGAGTATCAAAAAATCCCACCCTCAGGATTGGATCCAACTAAAAAGAGGGTCTAGTCATGAGGTAAGATTATGGGGAAAATATTATGGAAGATTAATACTAGATTTCATAGGTCCTATTTATAGATATGTTGTGTTGGGTATAGGAATAATACATTTAGCATGGGTCGATGGCACAGTGCAGTGGATTCTATAAATACCCCCATTCCATTACCATTTTATTCACCCAAATTTCTGATTTTTTCCTCTCGTTATATATATTGTTTGTCCAAGTCTATTTCATTGTGATTTCATGAAGTTATTTTGAATATTTCTCAAGGTATAGACACATGATAAATGAAGCTACACTGAGTTATTTTATCTAAGGATATTATAGGAGGACCTTGTCGAAGAACCTGTGTTGGGTACTTGTCAAAGGACCTATGTAGGGGACCTTGTCAGAGGATATACATTGGGATTTTTCTTTTCCAATCCTTGAATTCCATTATGTTAAAATTTGAACTTTCTTAAGTCAACATTCCAACTTAATTAGAAAAAATTGGAGATTTTTTTGTAGGAAATGGCTTTCTTGATTACTTCAACTGAGGAAGAAAAACTTTTCCATACCGAAATGATTAAATCCATTGGACCAGATTATTATGACATGTTGAGAGTACCCATCATGAGTTAGATAAGGTATTGATTACATACCAAAATGAATATCAATGGAGCAACTATTTACCTCTACGCAGGAATGGGATTCTACAAGACGCTCACATTCCATCATATAAGAATTTTTTTCCCAAAGACTTAGTTTGTGAAACACATCAATTATCATTGTGTGAACATTACTGCAAAAGGTGTCCCTATTAATGAGGGGACAATCCCTATTTGATTCATCCTACATCATAGTGGTTGTACCCCTAATATGAAGAATCATGTTGTAGAGCCAAGGTCACATTTATATGATTCAACCTTTCTTGCATCAATAAAAAAATAAGTGTAATGGATGGAAAGAAGGCTGGGATCTCCATACTAGAGGAGGAGTCATACCTGAATGGATGTAGGAGTTTTTCTTACACCATACTTGTGATTGGTTCAGAAAATTGTTGCATGATGTTCACATTTATGAAGCAGTCTGTATAGGACATACTTATGTTTATAAAAATGACATCATTTCTGAATTACTAATCTTATGGTGTCCCAAAACAAATTCTTCCCATTTAATTCAGTGTGAGATCAACATCGTTTTGTGGGATCTATACCAAATATATGGGGTTCCCATTCTCTGGGATATGTATGATGAATTCACTCCACCAATGACAAAATGAGATGATGCTGAGAGGATTCCACCATTAGCTCATGAATTATTCAAATAGCCAAGAAACTACAGAATGAAAAGAAAGATCTTTGTCATAGGTTGGATGTTCATGAAAGAGTGCGGATGGAAGATTTTTTAGAACCAACGACAGATAAGGGTCCTAATTGTGGACATCCAACTATTTTTCTAACTGTGGATAATTAGGGTGATTTAGGGACTTTTTGGCCCACATTAGAGATGGGTGATTAAAATAATTATGGTTAAAAGGTTAAGACCAATATGTATGAAAAGTTATGCTTAGATGAATTCATTTCTATGTGGATAAGAATTTATTTTCTCCTAGTCCATGAGTCTGGTGGCGGTGTAAGGTGAAAGACTTATTTTATTGCAGAAAAGTTCATAGTGGGAAAATATATCCGGTTGGCCACCCTCATATTAGTATGAATCTATTATTTCCTATTTCATTTATACAATGGGAAGGCTACATTTAGATTCATAGAACCATTCCAAGTGTTATGGGGATGGATTACATCACATTTCTATTTATATTTGGTGTTGAATTCAGTTAGAGTACCCCATGGTCATTTACACCCATTTATGTATAAGGTTTTTGGGATTAAACCTCTGAACCTAAAGCTTGATGTTGTGATGAGGACACATAATTTATCAGGATAATTCAGCTTCTTTCCATTTTGTAACACACCAACTGGTACATTTATTGATTATGGTAAGGAATAAAATTATGAGTTATGGTTGGACATGATGGAATTTAGGGATAGTGTATTATCAACTAGGATTGATGGTGAAATGAACTATGAGATTTATTTCCCTTATAGGTTTTCTCTCCAGTTCAAATATCTTCAAAAATCGATCACCTTTCCACCAATATATGTTAGCCATGAGAAGAAACCAATGGTATCCCAATAATTACAGATTTTGATGGATTTAGTGACA
Organism: Viscum album; assembly: GCA_963277665.1. Lineage (NCBI taxonomy): Eukaryota > Viridiplantae > Streptophyta > Magnoliopsida > Santalales > Viscaceae > Viscum > Viscum album. Next base: position 241,378,857 of record OY728140.1, on the reverse strand, counting down.
TCCAAAATGTTTATTATGCTACCTCCATTAGATGCATCAATTGAATTTGAGGTTGGATATGATAAAGCTTGGGTTTATTCCTACCCTATAGGGGATTTAAAAAATGGCATACATAGGGTAGAGTCCATGAAAACTATCCTTTATAGAAATGTTATAACCAAATCTAAAAACAAAGATGATTCAAAGGCTTAAGAGGCTTCCGAACCTTCAAAACATTCTCGCAGAAAATCCACCAAGAAGACCAATACTAAGGTGACGACACCTGTAGAACCGAGGTGATCTAGTCACTACCATAAAAAGTAGGCAACCATTTCATATGTTGATTTTTCTAAATAGGAAGGGAGTCTTGAAGAGGTCGTCCAACCTGAGGGATTTGAGTTTTCCCAACATCCATCCACATTAAATTCCAATTATTTGCGGCCTTTTGCAATTGAGTATTGGGAAAGCATGACCCGTGATCTCAGGGATGTGTGGGTGCTACTCCAATCTGTCCTTCCAATAACAGATTTTGGTAATATTAGAGCACCATATGATTTTCATCTGGATAAAAATTTTGATGAGGTACATGAGTACTTCAAGGAACTAGATATTTTTATATATTCAACTGATGACTATGTCCTAGCTTCAAAATGAATATACGACGTGTTATATCAAGGAATACGTGAAGGGTAATTGTTCACCTTGAGGAGGAATGGGACAGTTATGTTAATACTGAGAATGTATTTACATTTTCTTTTCTTTTAGTTCTTCTCTAGCATCCATTATCACTAATCTTGATGGGATTTTATTTCAAAAATTGAAATCAAAGAATCAGTAGTATCGGGAAAGGTTCCTAAGTCACCAAATAATGGGTCTATGGGCACCCCCATTACTACACTAGATGATACCCTTGGGTATCTAGAAATTTCTCCAGGAAGGAGAACTATTATGGAGGTAATGGAAACAAAAAATCCCCATCTGTTACCTCAGGTTTTTGTTTCCATGAAACTTAGTACAATCTCCTCATTATCTTAAGAAAATAAATGCAAGATAGCATTGAAACTGGTTCAACGAGTATGTCAAAGTGATTATTTTGTGCTTTTATCCTGTATTAAAACTTTCTCGACACACTTTTTAAGACCATGTTAAGCCTCTACATTACCTTCATCGCTTTGTTCTTTTAAGGGATGTGATACTATCCCCTCAAAAACTGAGACAAAAACCCCAGGAGAAGTAGCGATTCGTACTGATGAATATTTTTCTTTAACAGATGAAGTGACAATGGATGTGGATGCATATTATCCTATTTCTACTGAGAGATAGAGGTGGGTCATGGTAAGGTCATATGCATTTATTCTGGTATCACATGTTGTTTCATACATTATTTTCTCATAAAATCTCAGATCTGGTACAAGTACCAAAGGATCCAGAGACAATTTGTGCCGATATTCCTATTTCTTATGGATGGAGAAATACGGATCCTAGGCAGTCTGAGGAAGGTGCTGGAATTGATCCTGATTCAGCAAGGCCTATTGAAATTACACCAGTTGAAGAGATGACATAAGATAATGTCAACTGATCCAATTTGGGCATCGATCAATGTTTGTTGGATACCTTAAATGGTGAGGATTATATGATATATAAATCCATATAAACTAAAATGAGGGACTATCTTAATCCATAAATTCATATTCCAAGTTTCATCATGAAGTTTGGAGACTTCGATGAGGAGTTGAAAGAATATAAGTTCTTGTTATTTCATTTACCGCACATAAATTTTATTTTATTTGATATTTCACATCAAATATAAATTTACATAGTATTGTCTGCAGGGAATGTGGAAAAGGCCCTTCAAGAATAGGGCATCCAACTTCATCCTTATTCCATTGACATCATAGAAGTAACAAATGAGAATCCAACATTGTGATATACTCTAAATCCTCTAGTTATGTTGACCAGGCAAGATCAAGAGAATTCCCCTCCCCAAGAAGTACTTTCTCAAACTACTAAAGATTAGATTATTTTGGAGAAATCTACTCAAGCAGTTGACCTATTATTGAGTAAATTTCATTGACTACCTTGATCATGCTTTGGTCTTGCTACACTTATAGAGTTAACAATCATTCTAATTCACCATTTTGGTGTTATCGCCTCTTAGGGTTTGGTTTTAAGGTGAAGCCTCTATATTGGCTCAAACAACAATAGAAGATGAAGCATCCACTGCTTTTAAAGGAGAATATAAAAACACCAATTTGAGTGATATAATTCTATAATATGTTCCACCTCATGGAAGTGATTATGATTCATACATAGAGATATAGGTTTCTCTTAGTATCACACATAACAAGACATGGAGAACCATTTGAATGATAATCTCTGATATTACTTTGGATGAGATTCCTTCACATTTTCTCCAACTTCTTGCATTGTATAGAATACTGGGATTTTGGGGATTTGAATATCGACCAATTTATAATGCTGTGAAAGAGACCATTCTCTAGAGGGAGAATGAAAAGAAATTACATAAAGATCCTGTAAAGTCCAAACTCCTCACTAAAATTGAGGGTTTTAATGTTGTAGTATCCCAAGAAGAGGCCAACCATAATGTAAAATTAGCATATTTCAATCAGAAAATCACAGAACAATCAATTAATGTGGGGTGACTTTAGCAAGAGGTGTTGCGCTTTCACCAAGATTTTGATACTACTCAAGAGGGACTTGTACAAAACCATGAAACATTCGTAGAAGCCCAAATTTAAGGGGTAACTAACATTGGATCTAACATGGAAGCACTTCATAAAGCCGAAGAGATTGAGACTGATCAACTAGCTGAGCTTCAAAAAGCAGTTGATAGAGATCAGGAAACTGTTCAAAAAATGAATAGTCATGCTAAAAGCTTATTGTAATATATAATAGATGGGATCTATTATGTGTATGTTCATTTTATTTTACTATATAAATTAAGGATTTTTTTTTTCAAAATAAAATTTATTTCTCCATCCCTAGTTTTATTTACAATATCAAAATTTACTTTCATAACATTGCATCTTCATATTAGAAAATCATAATTACAATGAAGGGATGGAGGTGCCCTAATTTTTACCTAAGCCAAAAGTCTTAGTAAGTGCAGTTCGACTGTTTTTAGGTTCCTATGGATACCCCTAAATTTTTTTTTCTTTTGACATTTATTGCTCAATATTTTATAAATCAAACAGAGTGTTAGTCTAGCGAGATAAAACTCGGATATAATTCAGAGTGCCATTTGTGGGGGTTTTAGTATGGTGAGTACTCTTTTTTTAATTTAATGTCATGCATGCTAGACTAATAAGACAAGTGTTTTCTATATAATAACATTGACCATTAATTTTGAGATTAGAATTCAAAAACTACTTTATGGATAGGAATGTCCTGGTATTTTCTTAGATAATTCCATGTGGAATCTGGAATCATGATTTCTATGGTCACCAAATCTAAAAATTGAAGTATGAAAATATTGGAGGTCTCTTCCAAGAATAAATTTATAGCTCTTTAAAAACATGTCATGAATATTGAATTATGTATGGCTAACTAAATAATATGTTTCATGACAAAATAATGGAATCCTTAGGCTGATAGATCCATTATTTAGGTAACTTATGCAAGTCTAACTGGGGCACATACTGCCTAGTTAAGTAAAGGGGCTCTGTAGAAGTTTGAAATTCAATTGTTGATAGAAAAAGATGATTAAAATTTGGATGTCTCAAGACCACAGTGGGTGGATTTTCGAAGAAACTATGTCTGAGAATAATGGGGGACATCTGTGCCAATATAATCCATGAATGAGGAACCACTTCTACATGAATGTAGTGTATGAAGGAGGGAATATTTCTAATAAAAGATATTTCTAATATTTTTCAATTCAGTTTAATGCCTTGCAGTAAGGAAATTATGTTTTGCAGTTTCAAGTCATGCATAAATTATATTAAGGGTTTTTATTGATAATATGATATGTAGTTTAAAGTCATGCAATAAGGACATATAGGGGCTGTGCAGTTTAAAGGCATGCAGTAATGAAATTTGAGTGCTTTCATTTAAGGTCTTTAGCTATGAACACATATTCTAAGGTTCTATAATTATTAGTAATTCAATTGGAAATGTACTACCATATTTAGTTTATGAAAAGAATAATTTTAATCCTTGATTTGGGGATTTATGAATCTAAATAATGACATGGGAAAGGACTAATGACATTTAGAGGGGGTCTCATTGAAGAACTAGGTTATCACTATTTGAAAAACCTTTTAAGGGGGCTGTATTATATAGTTAAAACTAGGGCATGTGATGTATAGACAAACAATTTAATCCTTTGGTTGATAAGTATATTATATAGGAGAATGATGCAAGGATAGCTGGTGGAACATACTACATTATCAGGTAAATGAGATCTCAAGAATTCTGATATTCTATTGCTAAAATCTGATGAAATTTTATGGAGACTCTGATGTTATCAAGTATATAGTCTGGTTTATGGAGAAAAGTACTTGAATATATAAGGAGTACTTATAGTCATGATTTTGAAATAATAATAGGAATTGGATCATTATGAAATTATGACCCAGATGTAAGAATTATGGTGCCTATAGTTTTATATCATATGACTAGGACAATAATTTTATGGAGAAATGGAAGATTATGTGGTTGAATGGACCAATTTCATTCAAATATGATTTGAACATATGAATATGAAAAATTTAAATCATGGTCTTGGAGACGTTCAGGTTGGGAGAAAGGATATGATCCAAATATAGTAAGGATGATGTTTTAAATTTGGGGGCTCCTGCATAATATCAGTAATGTTTAAAAGGACATAAAAGGCTTCTCCATAGAAAGAAATTTCCGCTATTTGAAAAACCCGTTATGGGGGATGTATTATGCATGGACAACTAGGCCATGTATAACATAGCCAAATAATGTTTTCTTTAGGCTGACAAACCCATTATGTAGGAAAATTTTATGCAAGGCCAACTACGGAATGATGAGATGGTATGTGAGTATGATATATTCTATATTACCAAATGTAGGATCAAAATAATAAAGATACTGAATCAAGTATCTAAATATGTTCAAAATACAAGAGGGGGGGGGGGGGGGTGAATTGTATTCTTTAAGAATTCTTTAAGAAATTTTAAATTTGGTAATTTTTAATAAGGTTAAACAAGGTAATTCACAAAACCTTAGTTCTATACACTTTCTTGATTCCAGAAATATGATTCTAAGAATGTAAATCTGAAAATATGGTTCCGGAAAATGAACCCTAATGAAAGTTTACAAAAAAAATATTCTACCTTAAAGCGTACAGAATCTAACAAAATCAGAGTACAATTATAAGGAAGTATATGATAGTTATACTTTACTCAATAATATAAATGCATCATAAAATGTGTAACCAAACAAGTAACAGTAGTAAGTCTTTTAACCCAAATAGAAGGGTATCCACAACTTTGGATAAAGGTCCCTTGATTTATACTTTCAAGAAAGTCTGTCTTACCCACACCAGGGTAAGCCCTCAATACAAAGATCAGAGTCTGTCTTGCTATCCCCAGATGCCCTCAACTATCAGGTAGTCAGCACCTCTGTCTTTCTCAACAAGGAAGCCCTCAACTTCTAGGTAGTCAGCACCTTTGTCTTCCTCTCCCCAGAAGCCCTCGATTGTACAAAATAGCAATCAGAGTCGCACAAAGAAAATATGAACAAGAATTTCAGTACACACTAAGCATGAGAGTCTCACTCTTGAAATCACTTCAAAAACAAGTAATCTCTAGAGTCATAGAACAGTTCATCAAAAGTTATGAGCTATTTCAAATGAGCTCCTATTTATAGGAACAAATTCAATGGTCAGCTCCCTCTTACAATAGTCATATTTTCCCTTGAATTTTGGAGGGAACTATACACATGTCACTCAAAAAATGGTTGGTTAGTAAGTGAATGCATGACATCATTTTACAACAAAACAAGTGTAAGAAAAAATATGGTTATATAACTAAAATCCAATATTCGAAATGTAAGGAAATATTAAAGTTCAGAGTTTAACAAAAATTCAATTTAGAGTCTATAATACAAGGATATTCAGATTCTGTTTTCTATGAATTCAGAACTTGTACCCTATTGAATTCCAAATTCTGAATTTCAAGGAAATTCGGAATCTGGATTCACAAGAATTCAGAACCAGAACTTACAATGTTCGGAGTCAAAGTTCATAAGAATTCAGAGTCAGAACTCAGAGAAGTTTGTAACCAGAATTTGTAATCATAATTCAAATTCAAGACTTAGAAAAGTTCGTAACCAGATTTAGTAATCAGAATTTGGAGTCATAACTTTGAAAAGTTTATAACCAGAATTCATAATCAGAATTTAGAGTCAGAACATAGAAGAGTTCATAACCAGAATTTGTAATCATAATTCTAAGAATTTGGATCCTAAAACAGAATGCTTCATATCTAGGTAATTATTGGATTCCGAGGTTTTTAACATGTTAAGGATAAATTTCCTTGGGGAAGGAAATTTTTCCTTATAGAATTAAAACACAGGGTAAAAAGAGATTTTCTTTGGGATAAGGTGTTTATGATTTTCAAAACCAGAAGTAATAGTAAATTCATAAGGAAACCTTATTGACTTAAAAATATCCCTGAAGTATGATGGAATGGAAAATTCACAAGGAAACCCTTATTGAATCAACAATCTCCCCCTTTTTGGAAATCAAAAACATCCTTACGAAAAGGAATAACATGACTTAGAAAATTTTCTAGATTTTGAAATAAAACTTATCTCCCTTTTCACATTGGCAAATATGAATATGACTAACTCCCCCTAAGGCTTTGAAACACTGAGATTCATATTCTAGATTTTCAGAATGATATTTTTTTTATTATCTTCAGTACAGAAATCTCTGTAATGAAAAAATCCCCCTTAGATAAACTCCCCCTTAATTAGGGATATTTCTTATTTACTTATAATTCTTTTTTCCTTTCTCCCCCTTTGTGATTTTCAAAAAGAATTCCAGGGAATGGAAAATAGATTATAGTACCTGAAATATTAGTAAAAAGCATGAAAATAAAAACGAGCAACCAAAATTTCATTAATATTGCAATAATTTGTACAAGGAAGAAAATACAACAAAAGATTAGATTTATTTTCCTTCCTTTTACTTGGGTATTAATTTCTTCACAATGGTTTTCAGATTATTTATCTCCTTGTGATCTTCCTATGCTTGTTTATCTAAGGCTTTGATCCTATAATCCTGAGCCTTTAGATCCTCTGCCTAATCTTTCAATAAGCCATCATACTTTACTATATTTTCTTCAATCTCGATCCAGAGATCCCTTTCTGTTTTCCAACTTTAGACTACATAATTCAATTTACCATTCAGATCCTTGAATTCCTGAATCCCAGTATTCTACTCAAGAGTTAGATTTTTCTCAAAGTTATTTGTGAGATATTTGATTTTTCTATATTGAGTATCAAAAGTTTCCTTAACATCACCTTGAAACTCATCAAGCTCTCTCAAATATTCAAATATATTATTTGACTAGCTGAACATTTTCTTAGAAGATTTTTTGTGGGAATCATAGTTGAAAAAGAAGTTCTTGTAATCAACCTCAATCTTTACACACCTATCCATCACAATGGATACATAATCTGATTTTTTATTCAAGCTATGTTGGATCATCTGAAATCTGGAGTCAATGGTTGGAAAGATCATAATGGTGTCAACAAGCTTCTTCAGTGATTGATTGAAAAAAATCATGTCCCAGAGGTGATGATTCTGAATATGACACTTTTCTTGGTGATGGTTCTTCCTCTCGCTTGAAAAGCTTCATCTTAGAAGATCCACCAGCATCCTTATTCTTTATAACAACTTTATTTGGTGTTTCAACAACAACCTATTTCCCCTTGTCAGTTTTCGGAACAACTTCCTCATCCGGAGACTCATGATCACTTTTAGATAACTGAACAATTGTATCTTCATCAATTTTTTCTTTCTACGCTTCTACCTCAATATCGTCAGGATGAATGAAGTCATGATTATGAATCTCTTCCTCAGATAACTTGTTCACTTCCTATTCATCCTTCTCAAAAATTCCAAGAGTATCTAACTTTTAAAAATCAACTTGTGAAGTTCGGATTAAAAATTTCTCGGATGTGGTTTCCTTTTCATGAAATTCCTCCACTTGCTTAATCAAATCATTTGTATCCCCACTAATTTCAGCTTCTTCTTCTACTTATTTGATAGGTTCTTTTTCAACATCCTTCTCTTGGGCTTTTTCCAGAGTGAAGAATTTCTTCCCCGGAGTCTCAGGTAAGGGTTCAACCAAGAAATATTTCAGTACTAGAATGTTCTCGGATGCTATTTCAGTATCCCTCAGAATAGACTTCACTATTTCAGCCTCAGAAAATTATTTCTTTAACTTTTTCTCCTTAGCTTGCTTCTCAAGCTCATCAGCTGCCTTTTCTTTCGAATCCTTGGCCTCAACTGGATCCAAGACAAACTATGGCTCTCCTTCATTCTGATTCTTTTTGTCTTCTCTCCATTTGGAAACTACCTCATCCGGATATTCTTTCCGCTTCTTGGGATTTGTAGGAGCAGATTGAGTTTTTTTGGCCTTATGGGTTTTCTCTATTTCTTCCACTTCCTTTAGTTTCCTATTTTTTCCATCCTTCTTCGACGATTCAACCTCTACTGTATTCTTCGGAACAACTTCTTCTTCTTCCACTAGTAGATCATAAAACTCTCCTAACTCCTTAGAGAAACCAATATTCATTATCTTTAAAGTATCATCACTTACTAACCTAACTTTTCAATTCCTCAGCTTGGAACTACAAGGAATCTCGAAGGACTCAAGGCATCGAACAATCAATTTTGAGAGTAGGGCAGGATACATGATTATCTGTGCTCTAAAATTCAAATTATTTATATTCTCTATTGTAATAAGAAAATTCTTCATTAGATTAACCTTCCTTTGATTTACCAAAAAAACCAAGATATAAATATCACTTTTCTTCAGTGTGTCCTTGTCACCATTTCTCGGTACGATAAAACCCTAAATCCCTAACTCAATGATCCAATTATTTGTAGACAAATGAAGAATATTTGTGGTCTTGACATCTGTAAGTCCAAGACACTCCATAGCCTTCACCTTTACAAAAGATCCTTGAATATCTGGTAGCTTTTGGGAATAGAACGAGCTTCCCTTTCATAAGACAACTCCACCAAGCTAGTAGCCTTGGTGTATGAAAGGGCATAGATTTTTCCATAACTCTTGAATGAAAACTTATCTCTCCCTTATTCCATAAAGAAACAAACTAACTCATAAAACTCAATGAGTAGATCTAGATACACCAGGTCTTGAGCTGTAGGGTTTGATAAGAAAACACTTTCCCATCCATTCGGCTTGATGTTTTTAGAGATAATGGAGTCATATATTTTGAAGAAATTCCAATGCACCAACCTCTCTCTGTATACTTTCCACTCCGCAATTGGCTTGACAGAAGAGATATCTTGAGAAGGAACATCACCAGACATTCAGAATTGAGAAACCTATGAAAACCCGGAACAAGATTTTGAACTAGGGTAGATCTTTGACATGCAAAAGCTTGAAAACCGATGTGGGACAACCCTTCAGGGGTCCTTTATAAAGGTGTTTTATGTGACAGTTCGACTTCCCATCTCCATCTAATGGCGGAGAATTATTTTTATCAGATCTAACGGGTGAAATGATACTTGCAAGGAAATTTTTTTTAGGATCCAATATTTTGAGGTTTTTAAAAGAAAATATTTGGATTTAAAGAAACTTTAATACGGGAATTTTTTTTAAAAAAAGAATCTACCAGTAAGTAAAATGTGATTACGAAAACTCAAATAAGAATCATACCTTTCATATTTCAAGGAAGATTATTCTTAATAGGTAAAGAGATACGAAAACCTATATTACGAAAAACAATATGAGTACAAAAATTTTCATTACAAAAATTTCAAGTATGAAAATCATCATTACGAAATATTTATGCATGAAAATCTTCATTACTAAAATTTCAAGTACGAAAAACTTCATTACGAAGATTTGGAGTACGAAAAAATTCATTACAAAAATTTTGAGTACGAAAAAAATCATTACGAAAAAAATGAAAAACTTTTACAAAAAAAATCTTTACGAAAAATATAAAAAACTTCATTACAAGAAACTATAAAAAAAATTCATTACGAAAAATATGAAAAACTTCATTACGAAAAATATAAAAAACTTCATTACGAAAAATATGAAAAACTTCATTATGAAAAATATGAAAAACTTCATTACGAATTTTTTTGAAAAACTTCATTACAATTTTTTTTGAAAAACTTCATTACAAATTTTTTTGAAAAATATCATTACGAATTTTTTTTGAAAAACTTCATTAAGAATTTTTTTCAAAAACTTCATTACGAAATATTTTGAATAAAAAAACATATAAACAAATTTACTCCCCCTATGAAAGGAGTTTATTATAGTAAGGATATTGGTTTCAACAAAAAGTTAAAAAGGAAGATTACCTTATGGTTATCATTCCTAACTTCTATTTAATTTATTCAAATCTATCTGAGGGTAAATATTTTGTGAAAATATCAGCAAGTGGATCTTACGTTCTGATAAATTGAAGAATGATATCTCTTTTTTGTGTGTGATCCCTAAGAAAGTGATGCCTAATATCTATGTGCTTTACATGAGAGTGATGTGAACTGTTTTTACTAAGGGAAATGGAACATGTATTATTAATAAAAATTTGTGTTTTGGTAAAACTCATACCATAGTCAGTGAGTGTGTGTTGCATCCACAAAACTTGAGCACAACAACTTCCATCTGCTACATATTCAGCTTCAGTAGTGGAAAGTTCTACTGAGTGTTACTTCTTGCATGATGAAGAAACTAGTGAATCTCCTAAGAAATGACAAGTTCTGGATGTACTCTTTCTATCCATTCTACATCCACCAATGTTAGCATCCGAAAAACATTTAAAAAATAATAATTTTCAGAATTATAAAAGAGTCCTAAATCCATGGTTCCCTTTAAGTAGCAAAAAATTATTTTCACTGCCTTTAAATGAGATTCCTTAGGATTGGATTGCAATCTTCCATATAAGCATACTAAAAACATAAAATCTGGATGACTAGATTTCAAGTAAATTAAACTTCCTATCATACCTCTAAAAGATGTTTGATCTACTGGTTTCCAAGCTTCATCAAGATCAAGTGTGTTTCAGGTACCAATGGGAATACCTATACTCTTTGTGTTTTCATATCCATACCTTTTAAAAAGATCTTTAATATACTTATGTGGGGATATATAGATTTGTTCTGGTTTTTGAGAAATTTGAGAACCAAGGGAAATTGTTAACTCACCCATCATACTCATTTCAAACTCATATTTCATTAGATCTACAAAGTAATCATTTAATGATTGCTAAGTTGAACCAAATATAATTTCATCAACATAAATTTGAACAATAGAGACATTTTTCTTATCTTTATTTATAAAAAGGGTTGGATCTGCATTTCCCCTAACATAATTATTTTGAATCAAGAATCATTTGAGTCTATCATACCAAGATCCAGGTGCTTATTTAAGGCCATATAAAGATTTGGTAAGTCTAAAAACGTGATGAGGATGTTTTGTATCTTCAAAACCAGGAGGTTGTTCAATAATGACATTCTGTTGAACAAAACCATTAGGGAAAGAACATTTCACATCCATTTGAAAAAAATTTAAATTGAAGAATGTTGCAAAGTCAAGTATAATATGAATAGATTCATGTCTAGCTACTAGATCATAGGTTTCTTCATAGTCTATTCCTTCTTGTTGATTATAGCCTTGAGAAACTAATTTAGATTTATTTCTAACTATGATTCCATTTTCATCACACATATTTCTTACAACCCATTTTTCTCTAATAACAAAAGTTTCGTTCGGTCTTTCAATCATGATCCAGACTTTATTCTTTTCAAATTCATTTAGTTCATTTTTCATGGCTTTAATCCAATCATCATCACCTAAAGCTTAATCAGTACTTTTTGGTTCTAATTAGGAAAGGAATGCTAGATGTTATACTTAATTTCTTAAGGAACATCTAGTCCTTACATGTTGATTCACATCACCAATGATACTATGACTAGGATGATTCTTTAGAAACAGCTAATTTGGGTTTTGTAAAACCTGTTCATCAAAAAAGGGTAGGAAATCTTCAGGGTTAAATGCTTTAGAAACATTTTATTGGCAATATTCTTTATCAAAAGGATCTTCTAACAAAGGCTGATAATCAGTTTTTGCAAACACATATGAAGATGTATGTTGGGGTTGTTTAAAAACAAAAGGATTATTGTCATCAAATTTAACATGTACTGTCTCTTCAACAGTACAAGTGTTTTTATTGAAAACTCTATAAGCCTTAGAAGTTGTGGAGTATCCTAATAAAATTCATTCATCAGATTTTGGTGCGAATTTATGAAGATTATCTTTAGTATTTAGGATTAATACCTTGCAATAAAAAACATTAATGTAGGAAAGTCTATGTTTTCTAACATTCCACAACTCATAAGGAGTTTTATTAAGAAAAGGTCTAATTAGAACTCGATTTATATTATAACAAGTAGTACTTACAGCTTCAGCCCAAATTTTTTTTGAAATAGAATACTTACTCAACATGGTTCTAGTTATCTCTTGAATAATTCTATTTCTTATTTCAACAACAACATTTTGTTGAGGTGTTTTGGGTGCTGAGAAGTTATGACTAATGACTTTTCTACTACAAATGGATTCAAAATCAGAATTTTGAAATTCTCCTCAATGATCACTATGAATAGTTTTCAATGGATGGGTTTTCTCATTTTTAACTCTGGCTAAAAAACTTTGGAAATAAGAAAAAGCTTCAGACTTTTTTCCTAGAAAATAGACCCACATAAATCTAGTGTAATCATCAACCAAGAAAAATACATAATACTTGACCCCAATGCTTCCAGTTTGTGTAGGAGCAAAAAGAACCATAATCACTAAATGTAATGCATCAGTAGTTGATACTTCACTGACTGATTTAAAACTTGATTTATGTTTCTTTCCATATTGACAAGGGTCACAAACTTTTGAAGAATAAAATCTATACTTTGGTAGATCCTTATCAAATATTTTCTTAGAAATTTTCCATAAGTTCCTAAGGTTACAATGTCCTAACCTTATATGCCACAACCAAGAATTATCCTCCATTTCACTAAGTCAAGGTAGATCATGGCTTCTAAGGTCTTATTTGATTAGTGTGTAAACATTCTCTTGCCTATGGGAAGAAAGAATAAACTCTTCCTTGGAATTGTGTTCTAAGAACTTGTCATTCCTAAAATTCACAAGTTTACCTTCATCACATAATTGGCTTATGCTAATGATATTGTGCTTAATACCCTTAACAAATAAAACATTTGAAATCAATTTTTTTCAAAGAAAAACGATGTTACCTATACCAACAATTTCTCCCTGAGCATTATTTCTAAAAGTTACTTTCCCTCCTTTCGTCTTGATAATATTTTCAAAAATAGTTTTTGTTACAAGTCATATGCTGGGAACATCCACTATCCATGTACCATGTATTGCTGTTGGTACATTCTTTATTTTCCTGAAAATAAGAAAAAGTTAGGTTTTCGGAATCCAAACTTGCTTGGATCCAGAAATCTATGAAAGAAAAATTTTAGGCACCCACATGTTTTTAGAAAAATAGGCTTTATGGAATCCTAATGATTGGGCCTTTTTTAAGGAATAATGTTTTCCCAGTTTCCACCACACTGAATCTTAGTAAATAATGGAGCACTTTGAGGAAAAAAATAATTGTTACTAAAAATCGGTTTAGCACTAGTATAACCAAAACCAAAACTATTACTTAGAGGTCAGATTTGAGAATACATTTTATCAAAATTTTCCTTACCTAAGGTAATTTTTGACAAACACTTCCTCAAGGAAAATATTTTGGATTTCAGTTTGATTACCAAGTTCTTGTCTTCTAAAACATTTGGTTTGGAAATAGAGCTAGGCTCGAAAACATTTTTCTTAGAAATTACGTTTTCTATATCTTTAGAAAGTTTATTCTTCTCAAAATTTACTTCCTCAATATTTTTTGAAAAACATTAGAAATAAACATTTTTCTTATCAAGATCTTTAGAAAGATCTGATATTTCCTTTGTAAGAATAGTATTCCTAGAGTTTTCCTTATAAAGATTTTTCATGAGTTTTGAATTCTCAATATCAAGAAGTTTAGCAAACCTAGAAACTTCTTCATAGGTAGGTAAAGTATTATCTTCTTCAGAATTCATAATCAGAAGTGTTATAGTATTTACCATTACTATAATTTTCAGTTAAAGAGACATTAGTCATTGATTCATCATTGTGTACCTTATCCATTAAGAAATGATTTTCAAAAGGTAGTCTGGATATTAGACCAAGATTATTTTGTCCAGAAGATTCATAATCCAAAGATTCATCTGAAGACTCTCCACCACTGGCACTCCAGGTGTCATTCGCTTTCAAGACTTTCTTTTCTTTAGCCTTGTAATAATTCTTCCCGTTTCTCTCCGAATGCTTTTCCTTTATTTCTTTTCTGTTAAGCATAGGACAATCAGGTCTTATATTTCTAGCTCTCTTGCATTCATAACAGAAAAATTCTGAATATTTCTTATCTTTCCTTTCTTTCTTCTTGTATTTGGATTGAAAGTTCCTCTGTCCAGCTATCTTGTTCATCCTTCAAGCATGATTGGCTAATTCATTCTCTGAGGATTTATTTCTACTAGATTCTGATTGAATAACAGCCTTCTTAGATTTGGATCTAGTAACTCTCTCAGGAGTCTTGGATTTCATATGATTAGAAGTTATAGAAAAAGAAACACTTCCATCCCCATTCTTCTTCTTAACATTATCAACATCTCTCTTCATTCTAGTCTTGTTCTAAAGAAGAGTTCCAAACAGCTCATCTAAGGAAATCTGAGTAACCTTTCTGTTCTCATCTATTGTTGTCCTCTTGGATTCCCATTCATTGGGCATGATGTCAATGATCTTATCAACAAGAGCTTCATCATCTAATACTTTCTCACCCATGGATTGTAAACTATTTACAATAGTCAGGAATCTTTGTTGTACCTTACATATGGGTTCTCCATAAGGAAAGCAGAAACCAGGATATTCATCTCTGAGCATGGCTCTTCTAGTTTCAATAAATTTGGATGTTCCAAAGTGTGTAACTTCAAGTTTCTTACAAATACAATTTTCTTCTTCACAAAATGAAATTTGGCTATATAAATTTCTAGTCATGGAGCAAAGCAATGTATTGCGTACCTTATAATTCAGTAGATATTCTTGCTTTTCTTGATTGGTGAAAGTCCACACTTCTTTGTCAGGGATTTTATATCCTCTAGTAAGTACAACAAAATTATCAACACCAGTATTGATAATGAAAGTCTTCATGAAATATATCTAATATTCATAATCATTTCCATCAAATATAGGAGGTCTTGTTGGATTGATATTGTCTATAGAACCAACATTGATTCCTGCCATCTTAAAGAAAAATTTTTCCACACAAACTTTTTAGTAATAAAAGTTTATAATCAAGGAAAATATAGAACAAGAGTATCTATAAAAAAAATGAATCCAAACTATACGAGTCCAAAAAACTGATTCCGGAAAATAATGAGATAAATTCTCTTATGAATCTAATCGTGAGATTAATTCAGATTGAACCACTACTCTGACACCAATTGTTGAGATGGCATGTGAGTATGATATACTCTATAATACCAAATGTAGGATCGAAATAACAAAGATACAGAATCATGTATCTAAATATGTTCAAAATACAAGAGGGGGGGGGGGGTGAATTGTATTCATTAAAAATTCATTAGGAACTTTTAAAGTTGGTTATGTTTAATAAGGTTAAACAAGGTAATTCACAAAACCTCTAGTTCTACACAATTTCTTGATTCCAGAAATATGATTCTGAGAATGTGAATCCGAAAAGATGGTTCCGGAAAATGAAACATAATAAAAGTTTACAACAACAAAGATTCTACATTAAAGAGTATAGAATCTAACAAAATCAGAGTACAAGTATAAGGAAGTATAAGATAGTTATACTTTCCAAAACAATTTAAATTTAGCAGAAAACTTGTACCAAAACAAGTAACAGTAGTAAGTCTTTTAACCCAAAGAGAAGGGTATCCAAAAACCATGGATAAAGGTCCCATGATTTATACTTTCAAGAAAGTTTGTCTTACCCACACCAGGGTAAGCCCTCTATATGAAGATTATAGTCTGTTTTTCTATCCCCACAATCCAACAACTTTCAGGTATTCATCACCTCTATCTTCCTCAGCAAGGAAGTCCTCAACTTCAAGGTAGTCAGCACCTCTGTCTTCCTTTCCCCGGAAGCCCTCGATTGTACACAACAACAATCGGAGTCGCACAAAGCAAATATGAAAAAGATGTTCAGTACGCACTAAGCATGAGAGTCTCTCTCTAGAAATTAATTCAACAACATTTTATCTCTAGAGTCATAGAACAGTTCAACAAAAGTTATGATCTCTTTCAAATGAGCTCCTATTTATAGGCATAAATTCAACGATGGACTCCCTCTTCCAACGGTCATATTTTCCCTAGAATTTTGGAGGGACCTGTACACGTATCACTCAAACAACAATTGGTTAGTAATTGAATGAACAACCTCGTTTTACAACAAAAAAGGTGTAAGAAAAAATATTGTTACATAACTAAAATTCAATATTTGGAATGTTAGGAAATATGAAAGTTTGAAGCCTAACCAAAATTGAATTCATAGTCTATAATACATGGATATTCAGATTCTATTTTCTAGGAATTCAGAACCTAAGCTCTATAGAATTATGGAGTCTGAATTTCAGGGAAATTCAAAATTTTGTTTCACATGAATTCGGAACCATAACATACAATGTTCGGAGTCAAAGTTCTTGAGAATTCGGAGTCAGAACTCAGAGAAGTTCATAACCAAAATTCCTAATCAGAATTTGAAGTCAAAACTTAGAAATGTTCTTAACTAGAATTCATAATCATAATTAGGAGTTAGAACTTAGAAAAGTTTGTAACCAGAATTTGTAATCAAAAATCAAAGTTAGAACTCAGAAGAGTTCGTAACCAGAATTCGTAATCAGAATTCTGAGAATTCGGATCCTAAAACAGAATGCTTCAAATCTAGGTAATTATAGGATTCCAAGGTTTTGGTTTCAAAACAAATTTTACACTTAGAAAAATTATGATATGAAAAATGAAAACATGGTAAGGACAAATTTCCTTGGGGAAGGAAATTTTTCCTTATAGAAGTAAAACACAGGGTAAAAATATATTTTCCTTGAGATAAGGTGTTTGTGATTTTCAAAACAAGAAGGAATAATAAAGTCATAAGGAAACCTTATTGACTTAACAGTCTCCCCCAAGTATGATGTAAGGGAAAAGTCATAAGAAAAACCTTATTGACTCAACACGGAACATACTACATAGTCTAGAAAAGGATCTCTCACGTATCATAAATTATATCACTAGAAGCTAAGGAAATATTATGAATATCTTAAATTATTTAGGATTATGATTATGAAATGAAAAAGGGACAATGTCTAATGAATAAGATAAGTATTTGGAATGATATTGGCCATGAGTTTGGAGTCCCTTACATAGATCTAACTCATATGTATATTGGGGACATCTTTTGTTTCATTAGTCTGACAAGTTCATGTACAAGGTGTGAACTTGTATTGGATTTCTTCATGTAGATATGACTTGTACATAGGAGAATAGAGGTTTTTTTCATATCATGCTCAGTTGGGCCTAGGAATGAAAATCTTTATTTCACTATAGATCTCATATAGATGAGAATAAAGCCACATGTAGTTCTTGTTGGTATACGTAGTTTAACATCATGCGGTAAGGACTCGAAGTGATTTCGACATAAAAAATAACATTGCAGTTAGACTAGGGGATATGACTAAGGATTCACTACGTATCTTGATGGAAAAAGAATCCAGACACATGTAGTTATTAAATAAAGTTTACCCCACCCCAATTAAATTCAAAAGTGGGGAATAATGGTGGTTTCTTGAATATGGGCTCATACATATGATGAGAACTCGTATTGATCCCCTCAAGCAGATCTGACTGATACAAGTGGTAAAAGTGGCACCAATAGAATGATTTTGCGGCTAGGTCCAAGATTTAATGTTTGTATGTCACTAAATATATGATATGGATGAAAATTAAACCATACAAAGTTCATGAGAAGTTTTCTTGTGCAAGTATGATCCGTACACAGAGAGTGGGGAATTTTCATAATTATGGATGTACTCAAGATAGGAGATTTAAGTGTCACTATATATCGCAATAGAATGAGAATCAAGCCACAAGTAGTTCTTTAGACTTCCATACAGTTTGACATCATGTAGTTAGGATGAAGGTGAACTAATGTGAAATGACTACATATCTCTTGAAAATGAGAATTTAACCACACATAGTTTTTTAGAAGACCATGTAGTATATCATCATGTGATAAGGAAATCTATTGTGTATTTTAGGGTCTTACAACCAGGACCATTGATAACCCCAAATATAAATTGAGATACCTTATTTAGGCATATAATATCTTTACCCAATCCCTAATCCCACATGTGCTATGCTCGGTTTGAAAAACAGGGAGTGGTAAAAGATTCTTTACAACAAAAAGGTAATGAAAGTGAAATATAATGGTCTAATGATTGAATGGTTTACGAGCTAGGGTATAGATCTCAAGCATCTCTACATATCTTTCTAGGTCCAAGAATCATGCCACATTTAGTTCTTGAAAATTTTACCCATATCATTATGTTTTGATGTGGGGAAGATTGATTTTTTTATAATTTATAAGTTGAAAATTGGACCTAAAGAAGGAAAGAAGGAAATATAGGCATCTCCAAGTATCTCATTGAAATAAGAATCAACTTATAAATCCTAGATAGGTCCCTATGTAAATATGACTCATTCTTGGAGAAAAGGAAATGGGTTTTCCCTTCCAAAATCATGGCTGGTCCCATGATTGGAGAATTGAGTGTCTCTATATATATTACTAAGGTAAGAATCAAGCCATACGTAGTTCTCGAAATGTTCCCTATATAGGTTTGATTCATACACATAGGGGATGAAGGGGTTTTTTATTTTTATCATGGCTCAGCCCAATATTGGAAATTTGGGAATCTCTATGAATCTTATTAGAATAAGAATCAAGCCATACATAGTTCTTGAAAAGCTCATTCCCCACACCAATTGAGTTTGATGTGAGAGATGAGGGATTTTTATACATTCCAGAATAATACTTAAGCTCAATACACATGATGATATGAGAATAAAACCACGTATTATATAAGATTTCTCTATATAAGTTTGGTTCATATACATGAAAAGGGGAAATAAATTTATTTATGGTTTCAGATGAGCCCAAGATTAGAGATTTGGGAATAACTACATATCTCATATGGATGCAAATGAAGCCACCAGTAGTTCTTGAAGAACCATACAGTTAAATGTCTTGTGGTGAGGAAGTAAGTAACCTGACATGAATGAAATTTTATAGTTGGACCAGGGACTAAGACCTAGGGGTCACTACATATCTTTCTAGGGGCATGAATCAAGCCATACATAGTTATTAAAAGGGGATCCCTATGTAGATCTAATTCAAACATAGGTAGAAATGGGGATCAAGTGCTATTCAGGAGTGGAAATGATGTGATTAATGCTTTAACATGGAAGCTACTCATCTTTTAAAGAATCACAAGGAAAACAAATCTGTGGTTTCTTGGGGGATTTATTAACATCCAAAGAATCAGATGTTAATTGTAAATTTTAATGTCGCGTCATGAGGAAAAAGGGTGTCATGAAATTTAACATCATGCGATAAGGACAAAGGCACTACACATTTTAACTTCATGCATCATGGACGTGTATAATGCTATGAAATTTAAGATTCTATAGCTAAGATGATGGTTTATATGCAGTTTAATGTTATGCAACTAGACATTCTCTTTGTGATTACAAAAAGTACTTCTTCAAGAATCTTTCATTGGTTGGAGTTCAAATGAGTTCTCCGTCCATTGAGATTAAGAAATAATCTCCATTAGAGTTGACTTTATGTATAGAGTAAGGTCCTTATCACTTTTCCTCAAGCATTAGAGGCTTCTTTCCTAGTATCATCAGAGTCCCGAGGACTAATAAAAAATCTCCATAAATAAATGAATGGAGGAAATGTTTCTTATTAAAAGCTCATGATATTCTGTTCTGATAGAATTCTAGGTGATGCAAGGTATGAAATATTTTTTCATCTAATTTTTCTAGATCATATAGTCACTTCTATAATTTCTAATCTATTGATAACTGGTCATAGACGACAACTCTAAGTGAAGGAAATTGAACTACAATAGGAAGTACTACTTCTGTACCATATACCAATGAGTACAAAGCTTACCTTGTGGACGTATGGGTAGTAGTCCTTTAATTAAATAAGAAATGCTTGAGTTTATTATGTCAATACCTTTTATCTTTATCCACCATATTCTGAATTATATTGGACAATGTTTTGTTTAAATACTCTATTTTTCGATTTTTCACTGCATGATAGAGGGATGAATGGATATATTTGATATTGTGTTCCTGATATAACTTCCATACCTCAATAGAATATAAATTTGCATGATTGTATGTCAATATGGTATGAGGGACACAAAATTTGGTGATGATATTATATTTGAAAATATAATAATTCTTTTTTCCCTGAATTCTTTAAAAGGTATTGCCTCATCCCATTTGGAGAAGAAATCGGGTGCATTATGAATATACATGAAGTTCTTAGCCGTAACTGGAGGATAAGGTCCCACTAAATACATTACCTATAAAGAAAAATGGACCGAAGTATTTATTTGTATGTAGAAACTCTGGGGGTTGATTAATGAAGTTTGAATGTACCTGGAAGGGATGAAACTTCTTAGTGAAATCTATGAAATCCTGCATCATTGATGGAAAAAAGTATCCAAGACATCATATTTGATTAAAAATACTATGCCTCGACTGGTGGGAACCATAGTATCCTACATGTACTTCTTTAATGACAGCTCCAGTCTCATACCCATCAATGCATCTGAGGATAAGTCCATCAAAGCCTCATTTTTATAGGTTCTTTTGGCGATCTGAGTCATCTTAAAGAGTAAAATTAATGTCTTGTCGCTAGATATGTTTTCTTTCAACTCTATATAGTGGATTTATCCCATTTGGTGATATTACCTGATGGGTTTCATTAATCCTATGGCATAACCATATGGATCATAAATGGGACTGATTTCCTTGATTCTATCATTTTTTTATTTGAACAAAAGTTGAAACCACATGAAGATGGGAAATTCTGATGATTTTCTCATCCCTGTTTTGATCTACTAGGGATGTAGCTGCATTTTACAATGCATCATCTTGGACATTCTATGACCACTAGAGATAAGAAAATGTTGGTTTTAAGAGAAATTATATCATTAACCCTCAGACATAATTACACATGGGATTAGTTCTTGTTTTCAAATGGCGTAATCCCTGTTGATTAGTTTGATCACCAATTTTGAATCACCCTTCACATCCAGGGGATCCACTAGTACTTGGACTTCTAATTCTATTCCTATAATGAGAGCTTGATACTCTGTGTCTTTGTTGGTACCACCTTCTAATAATAGGAAGGATTATGGAAATACTGCCTTCTTTTGAGAGATATGCACAATCCCTAAAACAAATTTTTTGAGATTAGGGTCATCCGTTCTCTTCCCAATTAAACTTATGGATGCACCATCAAAGTACATTTCCGATATTCAGGCACTATCTGGAATATAGAAGATTCCTTCATCCGAAAGTTCAGTATTCAATGATGTCTCTTCCACAAATGGGTTCTCAGAAAGGAAGTGTTCTAAGGCTTGGACTTTTATTGCTTTCTGAGGTACAAACTATATATCAAACTGCTACAGAATAACTTCCCACCATGCTAGAATTGCTAAATGCATAGGACGACTGAGGATAAATTTGAGCAGGTTATTATGAGATACCAAGTGAACCTCATGATGCTGTAGATAATGCCTCAGTTTCTAAACTACAAATATTAATTCGACGAATATTTTCTCAATATTTGAATATCTTGTCTCTACATCAAGCATGGTTTGAATGAGATAGTAAAGGTTGTTTTCATTCTTAGAATCATTCTTCTGTGTAATAAAGGCACCCCGTGATCATTCCAAGGTTGTCACAACAATAAAGAGCGACTTTCTATCAACAAAGAAGCATCGATACTGGTGGGATAAAGAGGTATATCTTGAGGGTATAAAATGTTTCCGAACAATCATTGGTCCATTGATATGTAACCCCCTTCTTCATAAATTTGGTGAAGGGTAACCACTTTCCTTCAAGATTGGATATCAAACTACAGATGTAGGCCAAGTGTCCTTTAATTCCTCTATACTCTTTCAAGTTTTGATGAAGTTACATGCCAAGTATAGCTTCAGTCTTCTCAAGATTTACTTTTATGTCACAATGACATACAACAAAACTGAGAAATTTTCCCGAGGTTACCCCGAAATCAAATTTCAAGGGATTCATATTGAAATTATAATGTCTAAACTTGATAAATATGGCATCCAAGTCATTCAAGTGATCATAAATTTGTCTAGGTTTAACAACTAGATCATCAAAATAAAACTCAATGAATTTTCCCAAGAAGTTCTTGAAGGTATGGTGCATTGTACATTGATATGTCGTACAAGCCTTCTTCTAGCCAAAAGGTAGTACCCGATAGAAAAATACAATTTTAGGGGATCTAAAGGCTACATATTCTTCATCTTCTAGGGACATCTAGATTTCGTTATACCCAGGGTATCCATCCATGAAGAAGAGAGCTTCGTAGCTATCTGTTGTATCAATCAGGAGTTCTGTGATTGGAACCGTGAAGTGTCATCTTTTGGGCAATTCCGGTTGAGATATCTGAAATTAATGAAAAAACTTATTTGTATATTCTTCTTTTTAACTGGGAAAATATTTTCTAATAACTTTGGATATTACAATTCTTGAATAAAATCATATTTGATAATATTTTCCACTTCAGCCTCAATCTTGGAGGCATAAGTCATGTGTGTTCTTATTACTTCTTATTAGTATCCCCGATGATCTTATGGTAAGCCAAAATGATTGTTGGCTACTTCTGGGCTAAGAATTTGAATCTTTGTTTAATTCAAAGCAAAAAAACCCGATGTTTCTTTAGAAAGTAGGTATACACCTCTTTCTATTCCAAAGTTATGGTTTCATTAATCAGAGTGGGGAGTGGATCTTCCTTTGTACCCAGATTTATTTCTCTAAGCTCATCCAATGTGGTAGAGACACATTACTCAAATACTGAAGGGGAGTCCCTAAGATCTTCTTATTCTTCTTCTTCCTCACAATTTATGTCTTATTTATCTACTTTAAGGGTAGGTGATGAAGCATGAATTTCAATAATAGGATAGGAATCATTATTTTTACATCCTAAAGGGATGGAAACTATATCCGGACTAACTGTCAATGAAGGGTCTTTTTGAAGTTTCGAATTGAAGTTGATGGGACAAGAATCAACAACCCTATCCTTTTCTATGGGTGTAACAACTTCTTTTAGCCAATCTGATGAAGCAGATACTCATTGATGTTCGGTAGGTGGAATGAAGACATATTTGTTTAGGATCCCATCATTTTTTGGAGAATTAGTGATTTATAATGTACTTTTAGGATCAATTTCCACAACTGACATTATGGAATACACTAAACATGTTCTGGAATTTTGGACAAACCTTTCAATTTGATAAATGGGTAACACATAATATACATTGAGATGATTTATTGGGTTAGCTAAGATCTTTTATAGATCATTCATAGCATTGATTCTTGTAACATTCTTCTCCACAGATAGTTTTTCCTTTGTGTGATAGAACACTGCATCAATATACTGAGATTCAAAAGTTTTTAATGGGGCCTTATCACCATGAAATGTCCCACATTGACCATTTAATCAATACTCTAGACATTGGTGGTATGACGAAGTAATTTTCTCATGTTGATGTAACCAAGGCCTACCCAGAAAAAATTTAAAGTTGTGTCCTGATAGACAACCATGAAATATTAATCAGATACAAGATCCACAAACTATGTTTTAAGAGTAATATCTCCCATAGGTTCTTGTTCATTCTTATCATAACCTTGAAAAATCATACTAGAGGGTGGCAAGTTAGATTCGGTGAAACCTAACCGACGATGTGTATAGATGTTAATGAGGTTGACTCTTGATCCATTATCAATGAAGGCTCGTCAGATGGCAGTATTATTAAACCTTTTATATAAATACAAGCGATTGATGTGTCCATGTAAAACACAATCCTCATCTTGGTATATGAAAGAAATGATTTCATGAAATTCTATAGGATCATTATCTATATACTAAACCTCAATAGTAGAAACCTTGGTTTGAAACTATTTAGAACCTTCCGAAGCCACAATAAGTGCTTCCTAAAGTTATTTTGATAAATTCAGAGCATTAAAGATTGATAACTTGGCTGGTATATGGGTCAGTTTCTTCAAGACATCATACATTTTTTCCAAAGGATTGTGTTTTCCATATTGGAGATGCAGTTTTTTGGTTCCTTGGAAGTTTATGCTCGTGAGGTAGATGGAACATTTGTCAGGGAAGAAGCAAGAAATACCTCTTCTCTTGGTGGGTTAAGCTAACCAGATCTACACACCTACTGAGATAGTGGTGGTATAGCCTCAAATAATTCTTCCAAGATGATCATGTTAGGGATTTACTTGTCATGTGTGGGATAATTCCTTTGTTCTTACTGTGCCCACTAAAGGGCTCACCCATGAGTTTCTACTGCATAAGCAGTTTTAGCAGGGGTGTAATTCTAATAATGGATTCTAGCATACCCACATTTTCCCCTACATACTTGACCTTGGTGACCTCTTCCCCCAATTACCCACTCAAGTAAAGGAAATTCAGGTTTATAATTAGAATCATAATTTTCATAAGGATCCATTAAGTGAATAATATTAATGGAATCAAAGATCAACTCCCCATCTAATGAAGATTTGTCCTGATAGATGAATTATTGTTCTACTATTTAGCTGTGCAGTGATTATGATTTTTAGATAGTTGGCATGTAATATAAAAAATTTAAGGATAACATTGGACTTAACACAATCTCATATTCTACCGACTTCTATTTATCCTTCTGACAATGTCACTTCTTGGAGGAATGACCATTATAGGACTGATCTTTTGATAAATATGGACTGATTGCATTAGAAGTGGTTGGAGGAATAGTTGTTTGTTTTAACTATGATCATATAATGACACGAGTTCTATTTATCATTTTCCTCACCATCTAGTTATCAAACTTATGCATATTCTGGTTTTTGACTTCATGCAACTCAGCTTCTTTCTCTTGATCGGTAGCAGTAATACATGCTACTTGGGATGGTGAATTTTTAAGCTACACCTGCATGGATTCCACCATCATTTTTATGAGGTATTTAAAAACAAAACACTCTTAGATGGGGTGCCCAAACATTTAATGATAGGGGAAATAATTTTGGAGATCCTAATCTCATTCTTTGTTCAGATTATTTGGCCTTGGTAACTAGAATAAATTGTTTTGCAAAGCTGAGATGAAGTAGACATGGGATTAATAATTTCAAAAAGAATAGATATTGTTTATAAACTCCTCAAACTATCTCTATATTCGATATTTTTTATCATCTCGATGAGGTGGTCATTGTTGGAAACACTCATGAGGTGGATCCCTACAGTATGATGAAATATTTGAAACAGAAGTCGGTGTAGTTTATTGCTTGAGTGTAACTACAATAGCCTCTAAATTTCTTATTATTCTTCCTGGAGTTGATGGGATTATTTAGGATTTAGCTCTAGCCTCTATTATGCTGTTTTCTACCTTTTTATTAATCGATTCCATATCTTTAAACCCTGATTTGTATTTCACATGGATTAATGATGAGTGAAACTCATCATAGAGATTTGAAAAACAAATGGGCATCAATTCTTTTTGTGGTATTGGTATATTCCAGGAGTATGTTAATCCTTTACACTGGGAAATGAAATATTAAACACTTTCATTCTCTATTTTTTTAGTTCATAAGATCGAGGACTATTTTCTTATAAAGTGTCGAGATGAATTAGAAATGCAATTTATGATGGAGGTATTCCCTTCTAGTAATTTATCAAGACTACAAACATGTATTCCAGACAAAGGCCACCCCCTGTTTTGAATATAGAAAAAAATTAGCTTTACTGCTTTTTTTTACTGAGGGGTCCCCATCATGGGATCACAATGAGAAATGAATTGCGTCAAGTGATTCTCTAGATCTCCCAAACTATTAAAGATTGGAAATGTGGTATTCCAAAATTTTGACGGGGGAGGAATAAGATCTACCCATTTAGGGTAATCATTTTTTTCTAGTTATATTAGTGTGCATAATTCTTCCATAGCTTCCAATCGAGTTGTCAATGAATCAATGGTATTCATAACCATTTTAGGAATATATGGATGAGTTGGGACCTATAGAGGTATTGCAGCTAGAGCCTTAACTGGTGCGACAACTAGTAGGACCACCGGTGGTGTTACTGCTGGTATTTGTCTTGGATATTCAATGGGTATAGACTTGTAGATATGTGCTTGACCTTATTCTAGATGTGTACCTAATAGAGGGAATTCATTTTTCACTTTAGTAGTTGCAACAAACCCTATTTTCCAAGGAATTCCTACTGGAAGTGCACGCTGAGGTTCTGCTTTTATAGCATGTTTAGTAGGAATGCTGCTTCAAAGAAACTCTAAGTTGAGTCTCCTCAACTCCTTCCTATCATTATCTTGTTCAAAAAAAAATTTCTTCCAGAAAAAGGTATTGAACTTCTCCACAGGGAAGGTGAGACATTGTTTTACCTTTAACTTTCTCCTTACAAGGTGCCTTGTGAAGAATGTGGAAGCGGATTATTTGAGGGGATTTCTTGATCCCAAGAAGGCCTATGATTTCTGGTATGTACGTCTCTTTAATTTTCTTCAGTGATGACCGTATAAAGAACAAAAACATATTCTGATTCCCTTGAAATTGTGTCATTTTCTAGGGTATCTTATATACTAGAATTAATTAACTTTACCAATACATAATGAATTGATGGAATTAAGTCAGTATCTTTGTGAAATATTATTCATCTTTGTCTTCCACAAGACTTTTTCACTTATTTTTTGGTTCAAAAAGAACTATTTTATGGAAAATAATCTTAAAGGAATCCTTAGATAGTTTATTTGTACATTCATTTTTTGGATTCTTCCCTAATCAGGAGAAAACATACTTCCATTGAGGAGGGGTTTGTGAATGTGAAAACTCCCCTACCCTTTAGGCTGGGGCTCTTCCTATTATTAATTCTCAACCATTTAGGATCTATTTGTTGACTACAAGGGTTGGATTAACAAATCCCCTAGCCCTACGGCGGGGGGGGGGGGGGGGGGTGGTTCTTGAACTTCTCTGGCTGATATCAATGAAGCTGCTTTCCTGCTTTTACTAATTCTAGTCTGAATGTTGGCTAGATGCATTATCTGGAACCCACTTAAATAAACTGTTTCAGAATAATATTGTTCTATTTAAAATATTTGTGTGATATGATGGTTGAAATCCTCTAAAAAGGAATCCAGCTCAATATTTTTAGAGCCTGGATACAAAATTATCTCAATAGCTCACTCTCTTTGGTCCGGAATTTGGTGAAATCCAATCGAGTCTTTTTATTTTTAAATATCTCTTAAAACAATTTTTTATAGCCATCCTGGGGAAATAACATTACATGAGACCACTTTTTGTAGGGTTTTCTAGTGTTGGAGTGTAGTTAAATACAATGCTCCATGTTCACCCCATCCTATGATATGAACACCATATGGGGTTTTGGAAATCAATTATTGAAACCTATTTAATGCATCGAGGAATGAACATCTATGGGCCTCCTTTTTTTAGTGGTCTTTAGATGTCGGGAAAACTAGAGATATTCCATGTCAATTTGGAACTAAAAACCCTCTTTTACATTGACATGAATTTGATGTTCATCATATCGTAATACTTTAGATTTCAGATGATAAAGAGTATTCTATATGTTGAGGGGGATATCATGAATACAATCATCTTACAACTTCTCTAGAATGTTGTATTGGGAGGTGTCCAAAGGCTGGAACATGACTAGTATTTCACCCTTAGCTAGTTGTTTCATCATGTTCAACATATCCTCTTCACCTTTTTCTAGTGGATTCTCAACCAAATCCGATCAGAGTGGGCGCTTCCTAATTTATTTAACACAAGTAATGTGATCAGATGGAGTTTCTTTAGCTATATTAGAATTAAAATGACCAAGAGAGGTTCATATAATGACCATTTCCTTGGGATATCTTCTGGTTGTGAAATTATTTCACCCACTAGTAACAAGGTATCATACATGACTGGCCTTTTGTTTGAAAGTTCCTCAAGATTAAAGGAATTTATAAAACTACTTTATCAATTGGAGAATTGTCTTTACAATGAGAAACACTACTGTAGAGAAATTTTTTTCAGAAAATGTCACCATGGAGAGGATCAACATGGTGGATTACAACAAGGGATAAATCTTCTTCCTTCTTGGCCTTCTCAATGCAAGGATGTTTGTCATGGTACTCATCAAGAGATAGGTTCTCGAGAATGAAAGAATTGTCATGAAGCGGGACTTCATGATGATGTTTCTGATGAAGAACTTTTGAATTACCACTAATACTCCCAAAATTTGGTAATGTGAGGGTAGGACCTTGAGCTACAACATATAAATTTCTTAGGGCATCAAGAACTCCAGCATTAGGAGGATCCAAATTGCTAATTGTCTCTGGATTTTTCTAACTATTCCTGGTGAGACCTTTTCTTAGACTCCTTATTATATGTAGTTGGGTCCAATTTATGGGAGAAGTAGTTATCATGGGAAAGTGTATGAGCCTTCCTTGGAGTAGACATCAGAATAGGAAAATTATCTCCAATCTGAAAAAGTGTTTGTTCTCGATCTGGTTGTCCATATGATTGGAGAGAGTATGCCTCATAACCCTCCTGGATAGGAATAGAGGTGTGAATATTCTTTGAGATGACATGTTGATGAGGCATCCCAGGTATGGGGAAAAAATTATGTTACCACCCATATTTAACTACTGATGTTTCCGTTATGATATTCTAGAAAGCTTCCATGATATGGGAAGGAATTTTTATATTCCCTTTCACCATTGACAAAATCCGTTGGGGGACTTCAGTGGATAGAACAGGAATATATGTCCATTACATATATGGAGTAGGTGTATGTACCTGCTTCTATCCTCCCCTTCATATCATTGGAAACTAAAAATAATTATGTGTAATGGATGATAGTCGAGTCTTCCTTAGGTTTTCCGTCCGATCTTTCTAGTTGACTTATTTTGGTGATGCCAAATGAGACTATTGGTAAGATTGATGGATGCTGGTAGGTGTATGTGCATGCAGGCTATTTTCCACTAATGATGGTTAGAAGAATTCTTTAAAAGCTAATAGATGATACTACTGGAAGGATTAGTTAGTGCAGACATGTGCATGTTCTTACTTACAAG
Source organism: Viscum album (assembly GCA_963277665.1). Classification (NCBI taxonomy): domain Eukaryota; kingdom Viridiplantae; phylum Streptophyta; class Magnoliopsida; order Santalales; family Viscaceae; genus Viscum; species Viscum album. Next base: position 241,349,099 of record OY728140.1, on the reverse strand, counting down.
TTTCCACCACATTTGGTTGGAAGGATTACTTTAATGTAGCCAAATGAGTCTACTGACTGGATGATAGATTATAACCAGGTGTATGTTCCCGCTATCAATTTTACACCAAGATGATTTTATGGACTTCTCTGGAGGGGGAAAAGGTAGGAACCTTCTCTCTATTTGTTGGCTTTTGTCCCTGGTAGTTTGTTTTGAATTCTTGGGTCTGAGGGACCTGGGTTGGACAACTGGATATAACACCCTCATCATGTTGAGGGTCTGATGTCATGAAACATTATAAGGGTTAGGGTTGGATGATCCCTTGGGAAGGACCGCTATGTCTTTGGGATGAGGCCATGGATGACCTCTTGGTCAACCTCCAATGGAATAGGGGAGGTATTGGTGATTGTATTCCAAGGAAAATCTTCACAAATGGTAAAAGAAGTTGGTTGTAACAGTCTACTTCTGGACCACCGGTTGTCGATGAATGGATTATCGGGGTGGTTCTTGATCTGGAGGGCTTGTAGGGTGTCCTCAGAGGTTGGGATTGTACCATGTTGATGGTACTCATGAACTAATGTGTTAGAGACCCAATGTTGAAAATGATGAGTCATTGATGGAATCCATCTAGTGGACAAGGATCCAACATGAGTAGTAGTTGGGGGATTCATTGGTGAAAACATTAAGGAATCCATTTGGAATGAATGGATGTTTTGGTAGAAATTTCTAGAATATATGACAAATACAAACAATAAACTCTAGATAAGTATCGTTTTTTGAATGAAAACATGCATGATTGATTTCCTTGTTTATCCCTCTTCTATCAATAAATAGGTGCCTCATAGATAGGTAACACTATCATCTTTGTTAAGTATTTATGTCAGGTTAACCATTTTTTGTTTCCCTCAGAATGTGTGTTTTTGTTAGGAATCACTATTTATAGACTATTTATAAAAGATTTATTTATGGAGTTGGAAAAATCAAACATATCTGAATCAAAAGGGACCTACATTATAAATGCAGGTGCTCGTTAAGGATTTTAACACTCAATGCTTAAGAACTGACATTAGTCGTGAGGATGGGAGGACAAGATCATCACAACCTATAGGTAGGGATATTATTGCCTACTCTGGGACTCTCTTATAGATTTAAGATATGTTCATGAATCCTTACCAATTTACCAAGAGTAATTCAGGTTTCCCTTAAAATTTGAAATCCATTATTAGCATGTATGGAAGTTAGAATCATCTGTAAATACTCGAGGATCTTTATCAATGGTATCCTATATCATATAATTCTTAGAGCTTATTTGGACATTAAAAATTACAATGGTAGTATTTAAGCCACTCAGCAGGGCACACTGTAATTTATCATAACCCAGGGAGACATAAGTTGTTTTGATGTTGGGATCGAACCCATAAATGAGCTTCCCACATATCCTTATCAAAGGAATCAGAACTCACGTATTTTGGTGCCACTTAATGGGACACATCATACATTTTATTGTCATGTGATAAGGTCCGAACCAAATAGTTTAACCTCATTTTTCAAGGAAATCTAGCTGGAAGGTGCCAAGTCAAAGATTGGTGTGGTACTTATGTCGAATCATCCCAAGGAACCTAGGAAAGAGTTGAATTTAAAAGTTATATTAGACCCTTCTAGGAATGTGGCCCAGTGAGAAAAGAGTTTATTTAGATTTTAGGTTTTTAACCTTCGAGAGGCTTCTTACGTATCTTGTTTGATAGGAATACAAGGCCACGTAGTTTGGTAAGTCTCACATGGGAGTATGATCCTTTGCGATAAATAGGTAAGAGATTACCCCTAATGAAGATTCCTTTGTAATAGGGTCCACGAGAGCTGTATTAACTCATGACGATTCACGGGGGACTTAATTCGGGACCTATTACTAAGGAGGATTCCCAAACTAAGGGAATTATGTTTTCACTCTTGAAGAGGATATCCATTGATATTGAGCCCTAGGTTAATGCATCTTATGTATCCCAATTATAGTGAGATTCATATTTTTCTTAGATCAGGATATGTGGAGGATTGTGTGGATTTTGTGATAACCACAAATCTATAAGCCCATGTGTGTCATTTTCCATGGGATAAACAAGACTATGCGAAAGATTCAAAAAACCATACACATTATTTTCCACTGATGGAAGAGGCTGGGACTATGGAAAAAGAATCCAGGGTGATGGTGGATGGGGGCGTGGAGAAATGAACCCTTCAATGTGAAATGAAGGTGAAAGTTCTTGGGTCCGAGCCAAAAGGCTAGGGGTATACTCTACGAGGGATTCCCTAAAATGGGTCCCATAGTGGGAGGAGGATATCATTCCCTATGGAAGGGAAAATAAAGTTTGATCCTCACTCTTCCTACTAGGGAATATAGGCTTTGGGTCTCAAAGATGAGGAGAGGAAGATAAAGTATAATCCTCAGAATCTGAGACTGGGAGATCCACAATATTTTCTCTAGGGTAAGGGTCTTTGTGACTATGAATATATAGATACATAGAAACTCTAAGAATCCTTACCCTCTAGTAAGATGAGTGTGGGAATCCCCTAACCATAGATATCCAAATCCAAATGGGAGACACACTTATGTGCCCTTCCCAAAGGTCTGATAAATAAGGAGGTCATGGTGGGGCTTTCAACTTCTTCCCTTTCAGGCAAGGGAGGAAAGGAAGGAGGGGTCCATCAATGAATGGATTAAAAGGGAGATTAAATGATATATCTTATAGGTGGTCCATGTTGGTATGCCGCGGAGATATTCTACGTAGGTTTGTTGCGCAGGTATGCCGCACAGGTCCTAGTAAGAAGTGAAAAAAATGCATAATATGGGAAGGATAATCCTATGAAAGATTTATATTCCTTGGGTGTCTTTTTATTATGGAAGAAGGCTCTCAAACAATTAGCTTGTATTTTATTCCTTAATGGGTCTTATATCATGTTTATCTCATTTAATTGTATCTTCACTCATGTTTTAGACAGATACCAGAGAAAATTTGGGGGACCTGTGTGAAGGAGATATGCAATGATAGATTCAGGAGTTCTTCCTGCCTTTTTAGTTGTTGAAATGGGGAGACCAAGGGTCCTACATATAGGAAGGAGGGGGGGGGGAGAAAGTTTTCCGCGTAGATCTCCTGTTCAAGGGTGTAAAACATAAAATACCATGTAGGTTCCCCAACATAGGTATGCTTCATTGGGGCTACACCTTTATGATGTACTTGTATGAGTAGCACTATCCATCTTTTGCAGAGGTATGATGCGTAGGCCCCTTAATCTAGATTTCTTTACTTTATCTTAAATTTCCGTGACACTTTAACATATCAAAAGTTTTCTTTCATAATAAACATTCCTTACTTTGTTACAAATTGAGTTTCAAAAACCTTATAATAACAATTTTATTAATTTAGTTCCACTTTCACTTGAGTAAGTCATAGATTAGGAAATAGATTTCCTAGTATTTATAAGTTTTCCACCCACCTCAGTTATAATAGGGAACCCATTCTATTCACATATTTAAAAAAATTGGACTTATAATTCAGAAAAAACCAACACAAATATCTCCCTAACTTCTCTACCCATATCCTAGAGATTTTTTTATTTCTCTAAGTCCAAATTATGAAAGCATAAGGTGTAATCCAAATGATGTTTCTTATAGAAGATGTAATTGTTTTTATTGGTCTATTCTATGTTTATTTATTAATTGACCTTCTAAAAGTTTTATATAACCATATTTAAATGATGAAAATGGTATCATTACTATAATTAAATGTTTTTATGTTAATGTTACATCCATTTTATACCTCATTTTTATCCTATGATAAATGATAACTTCGTTTGTGCATATATGCATACTGTCATATCAACGGAGTGATTTGATTAATTTTTCATACCCACCATGAATTGTTGGTAATATATATTTATTTAATGAACATATATGATATTTAGAAATTATTATAATTATTTTAAGATAGTTTATTATTTACCTTTATTTATTTTCATTTTTTGTAAAACGTTAACATTACTCACGTGCACATAGAGACTACCGTCGCCATGAAGTGATGTAATTAATTTTTCATCACCACATTATTTGAATACTTATAAAAGTGAAAATAATAAATAATATGATAATAATTACTTGACTAATATTCTAGATATGATTAAATCATGAACAAGGAGCAAGGACCAAAATTATTGAACCGAAACATTCATGAAAAAATAGTTAACTCTTGAATTTATATTTTAAAAAATAATTGTTAATAAATGGGTAATTAGAAATTATAAGGGAATTATATAATATAATATAAGTATAAATATGGTTTTTGTATAAATTTATTATAAATCAAAATTGATTATGCATGATCTTAAGAGAAAAAATGAAAAAATTCAAGACTTGAAGTAAGGGTTTATGTGGAAATCTCATTTTTATTTGGGATTGTTTTTACTCATTTTCCCATTGAGGGAATAATATTAGGATCATAATGTTTATACAAGTTACTATAAGTGCACTCATTAGAAGTTCATACTTTTCAATTTAACTTTTATTTTTTCAAATTAATAGTAGCACGAACCTCTAGCGTACGGGTCGGACCACCGAATGGTGATGAAATTCCGATAGATTTGGTAAAGATAAGGCTTGGGGTTTGGTGAATAGTGTAAAAATTCTGATGGTTGAGTCTGTAGAATTCTAAAATGAAAGTATAATTCAATGGATTGATGACCAAAAATGTTTAAAGTTGGTGTTACCCATTTAACCGATAATGAATCTTTATAAGAAGAGGTGGGATGAAATGAAGTATAAATAAGTGTAATGTAAGCTTACTAAGGTAAAATGTTTTAAATCTTATAATTATAACAATGAAAAAGAGTTATCAATGTTATTCCATGTATGTAGGATGGAATTTTGAACCATGTAAAATCAATGTTCTTTCATTCATATTTTTAAATATTTGTTTGTGTGTGTGTTTTATATTTTAATCAGCGATTATAGTGCTTCCTGACTTCCTAATTTCAATACTCTATGAAAGAGGTGGAAGATATGGTGGTTTATAATTCAACCATGATGACATATCAGTGGATAATAACTTCTGGTTAACTAAAGGTTCAACTATTCAGTATTTTGTATGATCATTTTAGAAGGTTTATTCTATTCCCCTACAAGTAGTATCAAAGGGATACTCATTTTTGGACGCACTCAACATTTAAAGAACTTTTTCAGTTGATTCGTATTCATACTAAATTATAGTTTGTTTTTATCATAATAAAATATTGCAATGAATGAAGTCACGGTTTAGATCAGACAGTTTAATGGACCCAAATTTAATTTTTGAAAGATACACATATTGGACTATCTAATCTAGAAGGATCTAGAAATTACATTTGGTGAGAAAATCAATAATAAGGAGAAAGGTGAATGAGAAAATTTTGATATAGAAATAGTAGGCTTGGTGAGGATGATGTTGGAATGTAATGTTTCATTAAATATTAAGGAGGGGAAGAAAAAATATGCACCAATGAAGGCCCTGGTGAAGATATATGAATAAATAAAAGCTTTAAAAAATGTGTTCCTAATAAATGATTTGTTTATATTATGGTTATAAAAAATAGGATCTGTAGTAGATCATGTGAACAATTTAAACAAGATTAGAATCCATCTTGAATTAGTGAACCTAACCATCACAAATGACAAGTGGGTCATACTAATACTATCATTTTACCATAATATTGGGATTGCATGGTTACCATAGTAAAAAATTACTATGAAAAATATAATATATATATTTTGAATATTTCTGAAATTCGATCCACGATGAGGATTTTAGGGGAAAAAAGTTCCAAGAACCTTCCAGTAGTGCGTTGAACACTAACTGAATGGGATGATCACCTCATTTGAATAATCATAAAAATATGAAGATAATATTAGAGAGAAGAGTAGTGAGATGTGAAATAGTCAAGGGATTTCCAATATTAATTGTGGTAATATAATAAATCTTTAGGGAAACTATAGAAATATCAAGGGGAATACCAGAGGAATGGATAACAAGAGTTCAAAATTCATTAATGTAATGGAATTTTGTAGTGATCTATTTTTCATTATTCATAATATGATGGAGTCATTGGTGGTTAAATCTAGTGAATCCTTTATCTCATTATAAGATCAAGGATACATGAAAGGTTATCTATATAGAAGCTTTGGGGTTGTTCATCTAGAAGAATATGAAGATTTAGAAGTGGTTGGAAATGTATAATTAAATATCCCTATTTAAAATGGGATTATTCATCAGTGTAAACAAGTGAGATACATACTATGTAGTAGGAGGAATCTCATCACATTGGGTCAGTTAGATAATGAATTATTTGGTAATAATTTCAACAATGAGGTATATAAAGTGATTTTTATATCCATGGTTGTGGTGTGAGGTGTTAAGGATAGAACCCCATCTGCAATTGGAAGATCGTATGGGAGTTTAATAGATAGAATTTCATCCTTTAAAAATATGTTGGAATTTCATTAGAGATCGGGTCACCTTAGTGAGAAGAACATGATGGTTATAGCTTGGAAGGGTATTATAAATCTCAATCATAAAAATATAAAATTTTTTAAGAGTTGTGTTCTTGGAAAGAAAAAGAGGGTTTCATTTAATTTTAGTTATTGGAATCCCAGAGTCTGGAAACTACATGTAGTTTATATAGATGTGTAGGGTCCTGCTTTAGCTCAAAATCATGGAAGATCAAGGTAATGTTTTAAATTCTTTTATGATTCCATGATAAAGGTATGAGTTTATATTCTAAAAAATAAATTTGATGTGTTTAATTCCTTTATATAGTGGAAATCCATGGTGGAATTTGAAAGTGATTAGAAATTGAAGTATTTAAGAAAGGATAATTGTGGTGAATACAATGATACAAACTTCTCAATATTCTTTTTAAATAAGGGTAAAGGCTTGAGAGAATAATACCTAAAACTCACAAATAGAATGGATTCCTAGAGATAATGGACCAAAATTTGATAGAAAATTCTATATGTTTGTGTGTACACTAAGGTATACCCAAGGAAATCTGGGTAGAAGTAATTAATGTGAAAACATACTTGGATAATATATGTACAACCTTTACAGGAGGAAAATGATTACTTAAATTACTTTGTTTTTATAAGATTAAAAAAGTTTCATACTTCAAAATCATCAATTTCATAGCTTATGCTCTTATCGATACAAAGAATAGAGATAATATAGAGGAAAAGCCCAATTCCTTTTTTTTGATAGTCTTTGTAAATATTGAGTTTAGCTACCACCTATGTAGTGATGATAAAGGTAAAATCATTGGAATCTTGGATGTAATACTTAATGATAAGATCATATGGGAGGATAAAAACATGGATTAATCATAAGTTGAATAAAATAGATCATCTATAAAAGTAAAAGTTGTTCTGAATGAAAACACCATAAATTCAAAAATATTGGTAAATCCAAGCATCAATATGTATGCATCAGATTTTAAACAATGGTGGATGTTCCAAAATTCTTGAAAACTACAGAAGTACAAGAAAATGTTTTAGTAGTAGATTAATCTGTATTAGGGAAAAAATAAGGTATCAAAAATTGAAATTTTGGTGAATGATGAAACTTATATCAAATGGCCTTATAGAGTTATATGACCTATCCAATGATTTTGGGGTAGAATTTTTTTATTAATTCCAATAAATGGTGAGAAACAAGAATATACAGAAGTGGAAACCACTCTTAGTAACTCAATGTAGTGGGGAGCTTCCATGGAGGAAGATATTAATTCCTAAAAGATGAATAGATCTTGGATGCTGACAGAACTACCAAATGGTAAATGAGTACTTGAGAAAAAATGGGTATACTATTTGAAATATAAGGTTGATATAATAATAATATGTAAGGCACAATTTGTGGTCAATGTATTTAAATAGAAATAAGGATTATATTTCTTAGAAACTTTTTCCTAAGTGTTAAAGCATACAAAAATTTGACGATTTCGAAGAATTGTTGAATCTGGTGGGTTACACATGTAGTAGATGGATGTTAGGATTCATTTTATGCATGGTTATTTAAAGGAGGAGATCTACATAGATTTTCCCAAGGGGTTTGAATACTATAATAAGGTGTTCATTCTTTATAAACTGAAGTGAAGTCTATATGGCTTGAAATAAGAACATCAATAGTGTAATTGGAAGTTCAATGATTTCATGAATGAAGAAGGTTTCAAAATGAATGATTCCGATCACTGTTGTTATCAAAAGTCATGGAATGATGGAACTTATATATTCTCTAACTTTATGTGGATGGAATGTTATTATAGGACCAAAAATTTAGCGAATTGGGGAGTTGAAAAGTAATTTGTCTTGAAGTCATAAAATAAAGGATATTGGTTAAGTTAAGAAAATATTGGGGATGAAGATTAAAGGAGATCAAGAATTTGATATCTTGTTTTTATCCAAGAAGTAATGCGTTCATAAGATCACTAAAATGTTATAAATGTCTCGATCTAAATATATAGGAACACCTCACATTGGACACTTCAAATTATTAAAGGCACGTGATCCTTAATTGGAAGATGAGTTCTAGAACATATAAAAAGAAAAATATGCTTCAACTATATAAATCGTGATGTATGTCATCGTTTATATGTGACCAGACATTGCCTTTATAATGGGAGTGTCATGTGATTTCATATCTGACTTTGGGAAAGATCACTAAGAAGCTGTGAAGTGGATCATCTGATAATTTAAGGGATCACTATATACAATATTGTGATTTGAGGAATATTATCCTTTATATGTTTTTGTTGATACAAATTTGGATGTTGAATATGAAAATTAGAAAAGTATAACACATTTTATGTTTTAATTTTATAGAACAATAATTTTTTTATATCAAAACTACAACCAATAGTGATTTTTTATACAATTGAACTAGAGTATATTGTTTCTATGAATTATTTGAGAGAGTTTAAATAGTTAATGATATTTTTAATGAAAATATGAAAATTATTGAAAGGTGGAATATTATTATATGATATTTAGGGTGATATATACCATTCAAAGAATTAGGTATTTCACACAACAAAGAAACACATTGGCTTGAAATTCCATTTCATCGGGAATCTATAAGAGGATAAGGTTCTTGAGATTTATAATATCACAATGAAGAAAATTTTGGCCAACATGATAAAAATGAAATTAGTTTAAAAATTTATAAGGAATAATTTTTCCTTAGTGGGACTGAACTAAATGAGAAGAGAATAGATAACATTTAAATGTATATGGAAGAAGGATTCAAATTTTCCAAAGTGTTAGAGAATGAAAATGAGGTTCCTTGAGATAGTATTCAAGAGGATTTATATTGGAATTGTTAATTTTGTACAAGTTACCATAAGTATTATCAATTATATTCTCAAAATCTACATTTTTTATTTAGCCTTTCCAGAACAACAATAATTAGAACCTTCCCCATATGGGCTAGACCACTAGAAGTTTTTGAATGTCTGATGGATATTGTACTTATTTATATTTGGATGTAGTGAACAATGTACCATATTGGATGTTAAATATAGTGTAATTCTTAACATATTGAATATTTCAATGGATATATGACCACAAATGTTAGAGGTTGGTGTTACCTATTGATTGAGAATAAACCTATAAAAGAAGAGGTGAGACCATCTGCTGAGGTGTAAACATAAGTACTATAAATGAAGTATGAAAATGTATAATGCAATTTTTCTAAGATACAATGTTGTAATATTGTAGTTATAATAATATAAAATAGTTAGTAATGTTCTCTCATGGGTGTAGGATGAAATTATAAACCATGTATACCCGACGTTCCATTATTCCTATTTTTGAATGGTTTCATATGTGTGCAAGTGTTTTATCTTCTCAGTAGTGATCAGGGTGATTCTAAAATTCCTAATTCTGATTGTCTATGGAAAATATGAATGATCCAATAGTTTTGAATTCCACTATTCTGAAACTATGGGTGGATACTATCTTCTGGTTAACTCAGGGTTCAACTATATTATAATTTATATCATCTTTTTGGTAGGCATCTTCTATAACCGAAAATATAATATTATATTTATCCATTAAACCCCAAATATTTTCTCATCCTTTATTTAATTCTTGGGTTTTTATTATTTTACTTCCACTCTTCCTTATATGGTTCTTAACATTATTGTAATATTTTTTAGAGAGTCAACCTTATTTCTTCTTTAGTTATTGAATTATTCTTTCATGTACATGTTCCTAAAAACAAATAATGGAAGTTTTTATAGATAATTAAATATATTTATATGTTTATTATCACTACCTTTTAATTTATTTACCAATTATTAAATGTAATCTTTTAAAAGGTTTTTTCATATGACTAATTTTTGTCATTTTATAAAAGTGGGAAAATAATGGTCTACTTTAACATATACGACATGAACTCTATTTAATTATATTATGAACATTATTTGGATGATGATTATATTAATAGTTTCCAGGGTTATTTTCAAATAAAATATTTTCTCAAGATTTTGGTAATTTTAGTTTTAAAGATACCGAAGAAAAATGATATTTTCCTTTATTTTCAAAGCAATGATAAAATTCACATTCAAAGGTATTATTTGTCTATGTTAACTTTATTAGATGTTTCTTATTCTTCACTGGTGCTAGGATCATATGACACCAGTCATTTTATTTCTCTAGATGACTTATGATTATGTGATGAGTAAATCATTATGAAACATGTTTATTTTCTATGGGTTATGGTATAAATAATTGACGAATATTTTTTGATCTTATGGACCACATATGTATGATTTTCATTATGTAAATATTGATCCTGAAATTTCATAAACCTTTAATGAATTGGGTAATGATTTATATATCATGAGATAATATAAAATAGGATTGGGAGTGAACCCATTACAATAAGGAAAAGCTGTTGTCAAGTGAACCCAATCCATTATAGGACTTTATCCATTATATAATGACAGTCTTGGAAGTGATACTTGAATAATGATGTAACATCAAGAGAATTTTTATGAAATATTTCTCATAAAATAATTTCATTGCTTGTGTTACACACTGAAATTATTTTATATTAACCATGTAAAATTATTAAAATGTTATATGTTAGTTATCTCATAGCTGTTGAATTGAAGAATATGAATTGTAATAACTAAAATATGAAAAATATATGGTTTTAAAATTTGTAAATTAATTAATTAAATTAATCATTATTGGTGAATTATTTTAACGAAATTCATATATTATTTACTTGATAAATTATTCCCAATTTTCAAAAAATATTTTTCTAAGAATAAGATAAGAATTAACCATGTTTCATACTTAAAATTCATTTTTTAAAAAGAGGGATTTATCGCATTTTTCGCTCATAATTTAAAAATATTATTTTTCCATTTATAGATATTTAATTATAAATAATGACTTATATATTTATAAATATGTGGTAAATTTTTTGCAAATATGTCCCTTTGATTTTTGGTCAACAAGAATAATAACCATGGTAAAATTTAACACCGCAGTAAAAGGTAAATCAGGTTAATATTGATTAAAAATATGTTAAAGGGACATAAATTTTCCTCATAATTCCTATTTAATGATCATAATTCTAAACTTGTCACCTTAGTCTCAAAATTGAGTTTTTTAAAAAGAGAGGTTTGTTGATTTTTTCACACATACTTTAAAATTATTTTTTCAATTTGTTGGTATTTAATTATATAAAATGACTTATATATTTATACGTAGGTGGTTAAAATTTGAAAATATGCCCATTTTTTTTGTTCAATATGAATAACAGCCATGGTAAAATATATCACCTTAGTAAAGGGTAAATCAAGTTAATATACATTAAAAATAAGTGAAAGGGGCATAAATTTTTATGATTATTCCTATTTAATGAATGAAATTCTAAAATTATCACCATTGTCTTAAAATTGGTTTGTTTAATAGATTATATTATATGAAAATAAATTATATACTATTTAATTCAATGAAAGTTAGAAAATGTTATCTTTTTAGTTTTAAATATCTTTTATGTGTTCACATAGGGAAAATTTTTTATGAATGAATATTAATAACACAGTTGGGTATAATAAAATTTTAATCATGATTTTAATATATTTATAATTTTTATATATTATACCATTACCTTAAATTATTATATAACACCAAATAGTATTTATTCAATTATTAGATAAATAAAATAAATGATATTATGAATATTAAAAATGATATAATTTGAATAATTCATTTTGTTAGAAAACATTAAAATTTTTATTTGAAATATTAGTGTTATTTTAAAATATTGTATTCAAACTAAAATTTTATCTTTATGCCTTCCAAGTAAAATTAAATTAATAGTGTAAAAATTGACAATAATGACATTTTATGAAAATAATATTTTAATAAATTATTTAAAAATAATAAAAATCATGAAATATGACAAGGTGTATATGATATGGTGTAATTGTTGATAAATTAGATATTTGGTTCCCAAACCTTATAAGTAAAAATTAAAAATCTGTAATATCGAAAACATTATTACTATATTAAAAATTAAAAATGATTAAATAAGGGTGAATAATAATGATAAGGTTTAAAATGACACTAAAACTTTTTTAAATTGTATTGGCTGATGCTATTTAAACCATATCATACCTTATATTTGAATACCTATCCATTTAGAGGTAGTTTACAAGAGAATATGTTTATTATAAATTAGTATTTTGAGAAATTATAATAGTGGCCCTCACCTAAATTTAAAAAGGGTGCCTCCTACCTTAATTCGTTACGTAACATTGAGACTTCTAGATCTGCCAAAATCTTTTAATTTATCTTAAAAACTTATTTATACACATTCTAAAGATTTTTTCTATCCAAAATACTGATCCTTGATCCCTATAAAGGATATCTAAAGGAGTCCTTTCAACAAATAGGTAACCACCTTAACTAATCACTTACTTTTCTACTCCTCTTTACATACTAAAAAACTATGATATGTATCGTAAAATAAAAACATCAATATTATTGATATTATTAAATGTTATTGTTATTTTTTAAAAATAATTATACACCCTATTTCCTATAAAAAGATAAGTGAAAGTATCACTCATGCATGTGTATGACTTACCATCTCCACATAGTGTTACAATTTATTTTTCATCACCATATTTTATGGATGGGTATTATGATAGGTTTAATGTTTATATATTTTATTTTTGAAAAACTTATTCTTATTAAATTATAATATAACATCTAACTACTTTCCATCCAAACCAATGGGAAATGATAATGTCTGTCTTGCGTACATGTGGACAACAATCTCCAAGAGGCGATGTAATTTATTTTACATTTATATATTACATGGATGTTAATGAGGACCAATTTGAATAAAATATATGACATATACGATATAATAATTATCCTATAAATGTGAATTAAAATTTACATTTATTTCACTCCATCCATCAAAAAATGAAAACATTCTTCATGCGTATGTACAGTCTACCATCTCTATCAACAATGTAATTAATTTTTCTATTTATAATTTTGATGAATGAGTCTAAATATATATATATATATAATGTACATTTATTATATTTATATAATTATTAATATATTTTATATGATGTAACCAAGATAAATGTACATGTATTTGAACTACTGAACAAAAATACCCATGATAAACGATACATTTAACACTTGGAAATGTTGATTTTAATAAGGAGTTATTGATAAAAAGGGTGTTTAAATGTTATAAATGGATCATATAAGATATTATAAGTTTTATAATGACTATGGTATATAATTATAATAAATTTTGATTTATTATACCGGAGGTTAGAGTAATTTTGAATCATGGTGAACTAAAGGTAAGAGTTTTATGTTACAATATCATTGTTTATAAGGATTGTTTATGATTAAGTTATGATGATTAAATATTATGGTGAATCTTGAAATATATTCATGAATTTACTTCTTCTTTGGTAATTTATTTAAAATATATGTTTTAATTTAATTTTTCATTTCTTTTTGTACTCAAAATGATGAAACTTTGTTTTTAAGGAAAATAGACTTCATTTTTCTCTTGATCCAAAAACACTTTTTATTCCATATCATTGTTTTATAAAAATGTTTTAAATAAGGTTTTTACAAGTTTACTATTATTGATTAATTTAATTTTTATACATTTTTTACTTTTTACAATTTTTAAAAGGAATATATATTTTTTCATTTTCCAAAAAAGGTACATTGTGACCTTTATGAAAAAGTATAGAAGGAATGCTTTTTTAACTTATACGACATGAAAGACTTTTCCCACCATCATGGATAATTTTTTATTTGATGATTTAAATTTCTTAAAGTTTATTTTCAAATAATTTTTTCCCTTTATATAAATGAATGTTTTACTTAATATACGATTTCCAAATGGAAATTTTATACACCTTATGAGTGTTTTAATGATATTTTAATGGTATTTCAATTATTCGATGAAAACAACCCCTTATTTTAGATATTATCAATTGTGACTATGATCCAAGGATAAAATCCTTATTCTTTCTTGAGATGGGTTATGAATATGATGTCTTAATGATTATAAAATCCATTTATTTTCAATGGTTTATGTTGCGATGAAATGATAAAATGTTTATGAAACACATTTATTTTTCATGGGTTATACTGTGACGAAATGTTTATGAAAGCCATTTATTTTCATGGGTTCTGATATGATGAATGTATTATTATCTTATGGTATACATGTGTATTAGTTATTTTGTTGTATGGGTGATAAAGGTATCTTCCTATAATAATTTGGTTAAGATTGAAATCTTATGGGATAAAGATGAATGGAATGGGGAGTGAACCCTGTTCAATATGGGACTATATCCACTATGATAGTCTTGGGAGTAAACCATGACTACTATGATAGTTTTGGGTGTGAATCCATTTCACTTTGATAGCATTGGAAATGATCCTTGAATACCAAGGAAATTATTTTCAATTTTTATGTTTATGCCACCAATCAAGGACTTATGCCTATGTAAGATCCCAAGATTCATGTTCTTTGATTCCCTTATGATTAATGTCTTATAAAATACAAAGATTTATTCCATTACTTAAAATTTTGATATTTGATATACAAGTTATGGTTTTTAGACATTAAGATCATATTCTTATAACCTTATGCTCATGATGTGCTTATATAATCATTTATATCTACTTTTTTTTGCACTAACTGAGAATCATAGAACACCCTTTCTTACATTTCCTTTCTTATGTTAGGAAGAAAGGTTTTATATATGATATTTCGAAGAGGGATTATAGTTATGAAGAAATAAGTGGTAGGAAATGTAGATATTTTATAAATTAGTTTTTTATATTACCAAATTTTTAAATATAATAAACCCAAAAAATTCTGGCGTGGATCATTATATTATTAAAATTATATTCATGTACTTAGATGAAATATCTATATATGAAAAGTATGGTTCGATATAAATAAACTGATTTTCTATGATTATAATTTTCCACAATTCCTATGATATGTTCTTATTCTTATGATATACTCTCATGGATAATGATTGATTAACTATGATTCCCCACACTTATGAATCACGTATTTTGAAATGTAATAGTTTTTTGAGACCAAGAGGTGTTGAGATGTTTTTCTATTGAGTTTATTAGAGAATATGTTTGAGAGGATATGACTATTTGTATTGGATATTATTTTTAATGAATAAATAATATTCAAACTCAAATTTATTATGAGGTGAAGGTTTCTGGAGACTAATTCATATGACGATTAAGTTGGTTCAATATCTTTAAGTATCATGTACAGAGTTCATGATGAAAATGGATTGAAAGGATTGAAAACTGTTGAATAAATAAACCTCACGTCACAAATCATTATATTGTGTCATAGAATTTAATAAAAAAATGATATACTCTATAAAATAAAAGCTACATGAAAAAGGTGACTGGGTTTATCATTGGTTAGTCCTTAAAATTTGATTACCTCTATATCTTATAATTTTTCTATCCCATAGAGGAGGACATGACATTTTTTTGTGGCCTTTGAAAATATGAGACCCCTATTCCATAATGTTATTTGACATCATAATGGGTGGATTGGTTAGGTGATTAAGATATAAAATTAGACCATGTCACAAAGTATATGATCAAATTGTTCTTGGTTTCACTATAAATTTTAATATTTTTTTACTGTAAAGGATTACCATTCTGTAAATCATCGATAGAAAGTTCTTTGCATTGTAAAAGAGGATTCCATGATGTAATTATCAATTTTCCAAAAATTGGTGTTCTTAAAAATTCATGATCCCCACTCCGTAAGAAGATTATACACCATAGTGGATGCTAGGTCAACTTTTAGTGGACCTATAAAATTCAATACCTCTATTATATAGATATCTATCACACCACAGAATGCTCTGGAATTTAAAAAAAATAAATATTTGAACTAGTTTGTTGTGCAACAAATGAGGATTCTAGGCTATGATGTGTGATTTTCTAGAAAAAATCTTGGTATTTCAAGCATCCATATTGATTTGGATTCATATTAGAAATTTGGTTGTTATTTTTATCTATGATAACTAATAATTTAAACTTAATGGTCATATTTAAATAATACATGATCCAAGGGTTGTGATTGAATAAGGGTATTTAAACTTAAAATTCAAATTCAAATATAAATTATTTGTTGATTAGAAAGTGTGGATATTATAAATAAAACATGAAGAGTGAGATAAAAATAAGATTTTTTAAATATACACAATAAAAATAATATTATGTGATTATCCAAAGTCGAAGAAAAAAATAATAAAAATAAGAATAAAGTGTCTATGTTCATGTGTTGTGCATATAATGTGAAGAATAATATTGTACTTATGAAAGATTAAAGTATGATTTATACTTGTTTCATGTAATTCAAGTAGAGTAGATGTATAATATTTTATCACAATCAACAACTTAGAGGAATTATATTTGTTTGAAGGATTTTTTTTATTACCCAAACATTTATCATTGTAAAGTTTGAGATGAACGTATGTGCGAGATGCACCAAAGCATTGTCAATAGCTTTGAAAAACTGTGTTTCCAAGTTATTCCCTACTTAGTTTTACTCACATGATGATTCTAGTGGGTAGTGTGATCCTAAAAGATTCTATATCACACCAAGACAAGTATTTCTCACATTTTGAGACGAACCATATAAATGTGTTGTGTTCTTTTGTGTTGTTCTATGATTGGGAGTGTTTCAATAATCATCACTAAATATATTAAGTAGAAATTTAAATTTCTAAGGAAATATATATAATAATACTGATAACTGATTAAGCCTCCCTCCTAGTGATATTTCTTTGATCCTAAAGTGTTTGTTCAAGTTGTATAAAAGTAAGGTACCCTTCATTTTTGATTGACTATTTGAATTTTTTGGAATTTAAAGTGTCTCTATCTTGACTTGAGGAATGAGTCACTGAATTTTATTATCTACAAATGATATTTTAAATTTAGTGAACATCAAAGGGATTATAAATTTTAGGGGAAAAGATATGACATATGGAAAGACATGATGACAGAATACCTATTTTCTATCCATTATGACGGTTTAGAAGTTGAAACGGATGGGTTTATTCCCCAAGAAAAAAGTTTTTCTATTATAGAAAAACTATGTGGAATTTGGGAAATTATGGCCATGCAAATAATGTTATTCGGTCATCACTCTCATAAAGTGATTTTTTGATAGTCAAAGGACTCAAAACTGAAAATGATATCTAGGATAAAATTAAAAATATATATTAAGGAATTAATAAATTAAATAATGATAAATTATAGTCTTGGACACTTTAGTATGAATATATATAGATACATGATCATGAAAATAATAATAGTTTCTTCACATGGGTAAATGAACTTGTGGGAACAATTTTAGACTATGGTTAGAAGTAGGAAGATACTGTTCTTGTTGAAAATATTTTTTATATCTTACTAGATAAGTTTGATTATCAAAAATTTTCCATGGAAGAAAAGGATCCAAGTGAAATTCCTCTTGATGAATTTCATATCATTTAAATACCATCTAAAATTAAAAAGACAGAGTTATTAAGAAAAATGTTAAGGATGTAGAATAAATATCTTTTAAAGACACAAAGAAAGAGAAGTTAAAAAGGTGGTTTTTATTAAAGAATAATCTTTCTGTTTATATTTAGATGACTATTTATAGTAGATATTTGATGAATTTATATATCATATCTAAAGAAACATGAGAATAGGGAAATTTAAGTACAAAATAAATATTCCCTTAAAATAATTTAGGTGTGAAGATATTGGTAACTATACTAAAAATTATCTAAAATCCAACAAAAGTTATGACAATTAAGGGGAAGATATTATGACTATAAGATTCTCAAAGACGAAACAAAATAAACCAATGGTTTCTTACAATGAAAATGGAATGAATTTTTATAAATTTTACAAGAGAAACTTCTCTTCTAAATAAGCTATAAACAATGAGAATGAATATGAAGAAGTATTTTCAACTAATGGTGAAGAATACGAGGCGAATAAGATAGAATTCATTATTAAGGTATAATTAAAAGAATTTCTATATAATATTTATAAACTGTATGTGATCTAGAAATCGAAGACGGTTAATAAATCATTTAATAATAATGAATCCTTATTTGAAAAAGTAAAGACAATGATACCTGAAGAATTTAAAGGTATAAAGAATTTTATTGACGATGATAAGTATATTAAAATAAATTTGGAAGAAATATTTAAGGATAAAGAAAATAAGATTGATCATTTACAAAAAAACAAGATCAGAAGATAAAATGATTTAAAGAAGTGCATATCCAGTGTTCAGAATTCTATTTCAGCATTTGGATAAGGTTTGAAGATGTTTGAAACTCAATAATAATAGTATAAACCATTATATAATAATGATAAAAATAATAAATATTTTAGTGAAAAATCATTAAATGACAATCAATTTACAAAGAATAAGGTTGTGGCTAAATCAAGTGATGTTCTAACATCTAAAAATTCTCGAAGAACCAACTCGAGTGAAAATCACCAATTACTAGGGCGTCTAAAATAAATAAAATGAATATTTATGTGAATATAAAGGATTAAGTATTTCTATTTTTTTATTCACAATAAGTATTTAAGATTGGTGACTCTAATAAGTGTGAAAGACATTAGATACAATCTGGACAACATGTTACTTTCAATAGAAAATACTATTTATATTTTAATTATTTGTATTTTGGGGGATTTGAGTATATTAAAATTATGTATTAGTTTAATTACCGGCATCATAATTATATTAAAATCCATGATAGGCAATGGTTGATGGGGAACCAGTCCTATCAAAGTAAAGAGTTTAGAAACTGGTTAATAATATTGGATAAAATTCACAAAATAAGTTTTAATTTCGTAAAGAGTATATAAAAGGTGTGATAAGACTATTCATCACTTTAATAATTTCTATATCATTTTATCAACCTAAAAATATGAGTTTTTGTACTCAAAATCCTCAAAATAAGAAGAAAAATGGAAATGAGATTGAATTAACTCTAGAAGTAAATCTTAAATTATTTAAAGGGGAAAGCACATGTATCTTGGAAAATGGATGATTATCTTACATGATATGATATTAAAAATAGTCTACAGATGTGAAAAAGTGTAAATATGGCTTAGTGACCTTCGATAATGTTGTGTATTTCATGATTAAAATAGATGGATCAGCAGTTACGGGGAATGAAAAGCTACAATCCAAAAACACACTTTTTGTTGATTGATTGAAACATAATATACTATGGGTTAATAACTATATAATGAAAGAAATAAATTTCTCTTAAAAAAGTATGGGCTCTTTATTAATAATATTAAGGATAGAAATTTTTTGACAAAAGGGCAACAAACTAAAGGAAACATATTTCAATTGAATGATTCTTGAAACTCATTCTATCTACGTATGATAAAATAAAATAAATTATGTTATTGAGTACATGGATATCTTATCAAAAATAAGATGAATTTAGTCAATTCAGGAGAAAATGTTCATGATGTTCCTTTATTGAGAAGAGAAAGATATTGCATTTGCTCATCATGCCAAAAGGGAAATATTGTTAACTATTTACAGAAGAAGGTATAGATTCATTCTACTCATCCATCATATTTTATTCATTCAGATGTTCATATGACCATGAGGAAGAAATCAAACAATGTAGATAATTATATTATTATGTTCACCTATTAATTAACTAATAATACTTCTATTAAGTTTAGTAAATTCAAATCCAAGTCCTTATTAAATTTTAGAGGTTTTTAGAGAAGTGTAGAGAAAGAGTGTGAGTTTTCTATTAAGAAGGTACATATAGATAATGAAACATAGTTAACTAATGGGAAGTTTTAAGGCTATATATGGAACCATCTTACATGACATAAACATAGTGCACCATAAACACCTCAACAGAATGGTGTGTCTAAATAGAAGAATAAATAATTGATGAAGATGACTCCAAAAATGTTGGCTAACGTGACACTTATTATTATTTTTAGCGAAAGTATATTAGTACACTACTTTATATCCAAAATTGGTGATATATAGGTAGGATTCAAATATTTCACCTTATGAGATATATAATAAAAAATATCTAAACTTGAGGCACCTTTTGGTGTTCAGATTCTGTTGTGTTATCATGGTAAAAAGAGAGAATCTAAGAAATTTTGAAAATCAAGGAGTTGATGGAATATTTATTGTATATCCTCTAAATAGAATAGATTATTATTATTTCAAAAAATAAAGGAAAAAATATTGTTTATTCTATTGATGTAAAAGTGTCGGAATAATAAAATAAATAAGTTTCTCATGATGAATCAAGTTCCAGAAGTGATGTTAAGGCCATTTCTACTGAAAAACATGAATAAATTTTAGAAATATATGAACGTGTTGAAGATTTATAAATTGGAGAATAATATTCATCCATTTCAAGTGATAATGGGAAATATCAATCATCCAATCAAAGGGTGATAAGGTAGGTTCAAGTTGAAAACATAATTAGGTGTCAAGGAAAATAAGTTTAAACTTGGAGATCTATGAGGGGTGAAACTCTCAAATCATTGTACCCTAAAGTTTAACATAGAGAAATTTAATAAGAAAATAATAATCAATAATGTTTTGATTCTATAAATGAATAATTGGATCATATAGATAGGAATGAAACTTCAGAGCCAGTACTCAATCCCAAATGGAACAATGTCATCAAAAAAATGGGTGTTCCATAACGAATTGAATGAGGAAGGTAAATCTGTAAGAAATAATGTAATAATGATTTATAAGGTTTATTTATAGGGTGAATGAGTGGATTTTTATAAGACTTATACAACATTTTCAATACTTAAAACCATTAAAATTATTATTGTGATTGTAACCAAGAGTTAATACAAATTGTTTTAGATGAATGCCACGTCTTCCTTCCTCAATGGTGATTTGGAAGAGGTATTATTTATTGAGGAAACTTTTGGATTCTTTCTTAGAGAATATTATAATCATGTTTTCATGTTTAAAAGTCCTTATATGGGGTGAAACAATCCCCAAGAGCATGGTATTCTAAGCTTGAAAAATGCGTTTAGAATTTTAATTTCAAAAAATGAATATTAGAAAACAATCTCTACATAAAAAATAAAAAATAAACATATTTTATTGTTATTATTTATGTATATGAAATCATATTTTATCTGAATAGTAAATAAATACATGATAAGTTTTCTAAGGAGATGAAGAATTTTTTAGAGATGTCCTTTCTAGAGAAATAGGATATTTTCTTAGATTTTAAATATCTCAAGAGAAATATCATATTTTTCTTTATCAAGAATTTTTTTTTGGGAACTCATACTAAGATTTGGAATAGATAATGAAAATATAGTTTCTAAATTAGTTTCATTGGGAAATTATCTATTAAATGATTATTGGGTAAAGTATGTTGATCAAAATGAGTTTAAAATGATAATTGTAAGTATGCTATACCTCACACCTTTGAGATCAAACATTGTGTATGTTGTTATACATTGTACTAGGTATCAATGTGCATAAAAAGAGTCTCATTTCAGTTCAGTAAATATGATTAGGATATATATATTATAGGTGTAATTCATTTTTTATTCAAATATGAAAACAAAGGTAAGATTGATCTATTTGGTTACATAGATGCAAATTGGACTGGTTGTATTGATGGAAGGAGTTCAATATTTGGTGGAGTTTTCTATCATGGAGATAAATGTTATTTTTGTCACTTCAGGAATAAAAGTTCTGTGAATTTAGTTAGGAATAAAGTATAATGTCTGGCCAAAACTCATTCCATGACTCAATTAATGTGTATATAGACACAATTGTAAGATTTTAGGGTTGAAGTGAATTTTACACTTCTATTGGGATGTGATAAATAAATTTTTATAAATTTATCAATGAATATAGTTCAATATTCAAGAATCAACCACATTTATATAAAATATTATTTCATCAAGGATCTTGTTGAGAGAAATGAGTTAAAAGTGGAATTTATTCTTATAAAGGAGAAAATTGAAAATGTGTTCACTAATCCATTTTTAAAGGAATCATTCCAAAATCTAAGGTCAATGTTTGGAATTTAGACTTATCCTTTAAAAGGATATGGCATGGTTGGTAGGTCACATTTCTCTTATATTATTTAGATATTGTTGTCAAATGGGGATAAAAATAATAACATAAATCTTTTTTTTATATCTATAACCTTGATGTTTGTTAAAAATATCCATTTCTATGTGTGTTTTTTAAGAATATGGGAATATATTTTGAGAGAATTAATAAAATTTGAATGTTGTGATTTCAGCATGTGTACATATGTGTATTTATCTCCATAATATTTTTTAAAAAAGGGAAAAAATTTATAAAGGGATCACCCATTTTTATTTGTTTTTTAGGGGGTCGGGGTATATATTTTGATGGAGTTCTTAAAATAGTAATTTTTGATTTCATTATTTTTTCATATTTGTGCATTGTTCTAAATTTTTATTGAAGTACATGTTGGTTTTTTGGTTGAAAGAATTTTTTTATTTTTTGATTATTAAGTAATGTTAATGATTTTATGTATTATTTGTAATAAGTATCACATCATCATTAAATGTTAAGATGTTCATATTTGAAGGTTAATCAATCACTATCATGTTATATAAAAAAGGGTATTATTTATTTAATGTTATTATTTCCTACAATAAGTTCACTAAAGTAGTCTTAGAATTATTAAATGGTGATCCATTTTTATGAAATTGTTTTTTTGGGATTTATGTTCCTTGAATGATAAAAAAATCCAAAGGGAGAGATTATGGAGACTAAGAGGCGGTGAGATGTTTTTATGAAGAGTTTGTTAGAGAAGAGGTTGGAGTGGATATGATATTTATGTTAGATTTTGTTGTTAATTGATAAATAGAATTCACACACATATTTATAGTGAGTTTAAGGTGTTCAGAGACTAATTTAGATAATTATTAATCTAGTTTTATATATTAAATATTGTGGAAGGATTTTATGTTGCAAGTAGATTGAAAGGATGCACAAATATTAAATAAAGCATCCTCACATTGCAAAGCTTGGTATTAAGATATTGAATATGATTGAAGAAGGTTATAAAAACCAAAAATTAGAAGCTATGAGGTAAATATGGTTGATTCTGTCTTATACTGGCCTTGTAAATTTTATGACCTCCACACTATATAATTTTCCAATACCGTAGATTATTTTGGGTTGTTTTTATTGTGGCACTATAAAATATGATACCACTGTATCATTTTACCAGTCCATGTCACAATGTGTGGATTGGTGAGGTCTTTGGCTACAGAAAGATACCACATTGCAAAGGATAAGATCATATTATTATTAGTATCTCTACAAATTTGGAGGTTCTTTCACTACAAAGGTTTTCCACACAACATCTAATTGAATAGAAGTTTTTCTATGCCATAAAAGTGTTTTCCAAGCTATAATGACCATTTTTTAGATATTTAGTATTCCTAAAAAATTTAGGATCTATATTTCATAAGAATATGCAACACCATAGAGGAGGAAAGGTCAGTTTTTTGGTTGTCATAGAAAGTTTGAGACTCCCATGTTGCATATATCTATCACACTATAGAATGTATGGTATGTTAAAAAAATAATTATTTTAAACTACTTAAATATTCCAAAAATGAACTGGGTATATCATGTTGAGTTATTTTCTTATAAAAATTAGGGACGTTTGAGTAGTCATGCTGATTTTGATTAATTTATAAAATTTTGTTTTTATTTCAGTGTATTATAACTAAAAATTTTAATTTAATTTTCGATATTAAGATAGTAGATGATCAATGGGTTGTGATTAATGAATAGGATTTTAATTTCGACTTCAAATTCAAATCAGAATTTTTTGTTGAAAAACTATCTAATGTGTAGATTAGGATGCACAAATATTGTAAAGAAATAATAAAGATTGAGAGAAGAATTATTATTTTTTTGATTTATGAAATATTGATAGTATTATTTGATTATTTAAGTTAATGTAAAGAAATAATAAATAGAATATCAAAGTGGTTATGTGCATGTGTTGTGCATATAAAGTGAATAAGAAACTTGTACTTATGAATGTTTGAATAATAATTTTTCTTGTTTCATATAGTGAATATATAGTAAATGTGAATGATTTCAACCTAAAAAAAACCTAGAGGAATTTTATTTGGTTGGATACTTTTCTATTGTTACCCATACATTTATAATTGTATAGTGTAGAATGCACTTGTGTGTAGGATACACTGAAAAAGTCAGTAGATGTGATAACATGAGTTTCAAGGTTATTCCATGCTCTTTTTTACCCACATGATGATTATAGTGGGTAGTGTAATTTTGGAGGAATATATATTACACTAAGGACTGTCCTTATCATATTGATAGGTGAACCTTGTAAATTTACTATGTTTCAATATTTTGTTGTATATTTAGGTGTATTGCAGAAATTATTAGTACTTCATATCAAGTGTAAATGGTTATTTTTAAATAAATATAAAAATAATATTGATCACTAATTCACCCCTTTTAGTGATAATTCATTGATCTTGAAGTGGTTCTATAAAGGTTTCTTCCATGAATCGTGATTTATGATTTATAAATGATTGATTCTAGAAATAAAAATTCATGATCATGATCTAATTACCTTATGCTTATCATATTCTTTCATATGATAATCAATTTATATTTCCCATGTTTAACCTTCCTAATAATCTAATCTCACCATTTATTATGTTTTTATTTTCCTAGGATATGAAGAAAGATTCTAAGTAGGATATGTCTAATAGTGGTACTTTTAGAGAATAACATTATTGGATATGTTGAAGATCCTTCATGAAATAAGTTTATTATAAATATATTATTGAATTAAAATAAACCATTGTTGTTCTGGGGAATGAATTATTGTGTAATATATTACTTTTTCATCTAAAATAATGAAATACGTATGTAAATGTTTATCAGGTTTCCTCAAAATTCATAATCTAAGAGAAAGTTCCTACACCTATAGAAATTGAAATCCTTTAGTATTGTTAAAATATATTGATAGTGGCCTTAATAACGACCAAATAATTATCAATATGCGAAGGAACCCCTGATAGCAGAGTTCCTCCCCATAGTAACCAGACCAATAACTCTAGAGGTCCTCCCCATAAAATCTACATTAAAGGTCATCCCCGCAGAACCATAATCAATAACTTTGGAGGTCCTATCTGAGTAATTCTCCATGAATTCACTCTATTATAACCATGATTAATATCTCTATTATTCCTTCCCAAAGCATTTACTGCAAAGTTCCTCATCATAGAAATATAATCAATAATTATGGAGGTCCTCCTTAGAGAACCCATTATGATGGTCCTCCAAGTAGAACTATAATCAATAACTCTGTAGGACCTCCCCAACACACCCACCGTAGAGGTACTCCTTATAAAAGTATAAGGATATATCATGATGTTTCTTTTCATGAAACCTGGTTTCTAGTCCCCCCCCCCAAATCATGAAGAATATCCAATTAGGAGGTCCTCCCCCCGCCAAATCGTTAACAATTGGGGACCACATAGGTTCTCCGTGTAGAAACCAATATAGAAACTATGTATCTCTTACATAGGGAATTTTTTTATGTATGAAATTTTTGTAACAAAGAAACTAACAAACATAGAGGTAATACCAATGAAGTTAAAGAAAAAATTGGCAATCATAGTGGTCCTCCCCATAGTAATCAAGCAAATAACTCTAGTGGTACTCCCCATTGTATATGTTGTAAAGGTACTTCCTATGAAAAACAATTTTGGAAATTGTATATCCTCTAATAAACCATGTAATGTTAATTGTAAGTCAATTTCATGACTTATTAATATTCATCAATTATTTTTAATAAAATTATATTCACTATAAGAATATTAAGTAAATTTTCAATAAAAAGGAAATAGTATTATTCATACCTACTTTGTTTACATGTATTATATGGTTATGTCTAGAAGTCGAATTCCTATAATTGAGAATTTTAATTTTAAAAAATGAACATATTTTTTGAAAATAGTAAGCCAAAATTATATTAGAGTGAATTTTTGGTAAATTTTTGAAAAAGTGGATTTTTTTGGTGAATAATAGAAAATACTGATTTTTCATAAAATTATATTTTATTGTAATGTATTTTCAAAGTAATATTATATTTTATATTTGTTTTACAATTTCATTAGTTAATTTTTATTAAATATATTATTATAAATTTCATTGGCATCAATATTTTTTTAACACTCGAGACTCTATTATAGTAGATAAACACCATATCATGAACTATCACACAATACTCCCTCTAAAGAGCCTTTATTTATGAATTTATTTAATAGATTTTATTAGCCATTTGAAATTAACCAAACTAATTTAATTTATTAATTCATCATTTATAAATAATTTTAGTATGTTTTTTAATTTCTTTCTAAGAAGGTCATGTTTTTGTTGAAAAATACATTTTCCCAAAACATAAAATTGGTATGAATTTATCATTATATTAGTATAATATAGAAATTTATAAAACTTTTTAATTAATAAAATATGAATTTAAATAATAAAAATATTCATTTTAAAATATTCTTTGAATTTACAAATCCTATGCCCAATGTTTTTAGAACATATTAAAATGTGACTTTAATAAAAAACTGCATTCAATATTTTCTATAAATCTAGTATTTTCATTGGAGATTCGAGTTTGGATTAAATTTAAAGCCTCATAACTTATATTTGTTTTATAAGAAATCAATTTATGTCATTAAAATTAGTATCCAAGATAATTTTATCTTATATATAAATTTAATGTTTAAAAACATTATTTCTCTAAAAAAATATTTACGCAATTAAGTGTATTTATATTAAAATTAACTTTTCAAAAATTTATAAATTTTATTTGAAAAAATTTTATTTTAATTTTAAATTATAATTATAAAATTATCTAATTTTTTTAATCATAATCTTCTTTATTAAAATTATTACCATGGTTAAAAATTAATTATTTCTATAAATGTAAAAGGGGATATTTGAGTTTAACTTAGTGTAAAGACATAAAAAATTTAAAGAGAATTCCTTGAATCGAATGATCATGATTTTTATCGGCCGAGAAATTTTTACCCTAGAAAATTTTCCCTTTTTTCCTTTGACACTTGAATAGTGACTATACATTATTGATTATTTAAGGGTTACTCCCAAAACATCCCTTCCCTTCACTTATAAATGGGTAACATCTTTACCCCTTCTAGACTCACCTCTCATTCAAATATCTTTTTAAAACACTACCATTTTATTCTCCCTATAACCCTATCCCTTGAATATAATACCCTGGTCACTCATAGTTATCTTAATACCTTCAAATTCTAGGATACTTCTAACAAAAATTCATGTCCCTGACGTGAGTATTATCAAATACATAGTTTTATTCTCAATTAAATTCATTCAAATTTCTTCTAGACACACCAGTGAAATGATATTATTATCATTTTTATACTTTAATTTCACTATATTAAGGGTATTATCATTATTTATGCATATACCCCATCCATGAATAAATATAAAAACATTTTTCGTGCATTGTGCTGAAAACCTCCTCCAAGACGTAACACATTTAATTTTCATTCACTGCATTAAATGTTTAGATATAAAAATGTAATTAAATCATAAATATTACATTATGATACCATGGAGGTTATAGTATAAAAAATAAAGAACTTATTAATGATATGGTCAAAAAATGATCATCGATAATTTATTCGTTTACAGTAAGAATGCTAAGAAGATAATATTTTATTCAAATAGATTAAGATTTTCATATTCATTAATTATTCATATAATTACTTAAAATTATAATATATCACAATAATAAACAATAAATAATATCACTATGCTTCTTGTACAGTTATATTACAAAAAAATAACCATATAATCATTTATTAAATTTGGGTATGTTCATATTTGGATCGGTTTAACCACCTAACTAAACAATACTATGAATTTATATCATGAATAACTATGAAAGTTTATTTAAATGTTTTCCATGATATAAATGTGAAAAAAATAATTATTATGTATTATTGACGTGTTATATGAATATCTAATTCATCAATTAATGAAACAGCCTTTGTTCGTCAAATATCACCAAAACATTTTTATTATCAACTTCAACTTCAAGGATAAGGTTTAAGATACACATGAAAGGAATTTGAAACAACATAAATTATTATAAACCACCCTTAAAAGTAAATTTAATGACCAATTAATTATATAATTTGGAATATTAAGGAATATAAACACAACTATTGTGAAACTAGTACAAATGATCAAAACTATAAACACAAATGTAAAAAGTAGTATAATTCATGTAGAGAATGACAATTTATGAAGAGTAAGAATGAAAATGGATATGATTAAGGATACTAATTATGTAAATAATTTATCTATGTGTATGATACAATAGGTAAAACATCATTCATGGATGTTATGACAAGTGATATGGTTTTTTTCATCTCAAATTTATCTCTTTGAAACATATTTTGTATTATACACCTAATTTCCTTTATAAGGTGTATAAAATTCATATTTGAGATGTTATATAATGAAATTAATTTATTCATGGTATTTAAATATCAAATTTAATCCCTATTTTTCAATAAATATTTATTGAATTGATACCTATTCCATAAGTGGGGTTTTCCATCTCAATTTTCATTCGTTGGAACTAATGTTACAATCACCACATATTATCTTTTTTATAATGCTGAAACTATTATTTAAGAATTTATCCATGTTACTCATGAAATTTAAGGCATTTAAAAGTTTATTTTATTATCCATATCTCATATTATATTGATTCAATAGTCACCTTTTACATGGTGGAAAACCCATCCTATGTCTTGGTAAATTAAAAATGTGTATAATTTTCTAAAAAATATATCCCTGAATGGATACTAGAAAGTGGATACAGTTGTGTAAAAAATTAACATAGGGATAATTACACCCAAAATGTTTAGTTAACCATTGAATCAATCATCACCTTAATACATGATGAGTGGGCCTAAGACTACATTTTTGGAGAGATGATCCTAAAGGATATGCTTTGGAATATTTAGATGATATTAATGAACCATGAAGAAAGATTCGTTTTCTATTACCTTGGCCTTCTACCAATGAAATCCATTGAACCTAATTAGCATTTCCATATATAACCCAATACACTAAATTCAACATCCCATATATTTATAGAATAATAATTTTTCATATCTATTAATATTTATGTATTAGATATTAATTTTATGTTAAATAGGACACTTTTTATGATATCGTACTCGACATGCATCAATGGGTTTCTCCGAAATATTATATTGGACAAAACATTGAGTTATACTAAAAAATAATATAATATTATTATTATTATATTAAATGGTAGTTAACTCCTAGTCATTGTATTTCAGGGAAGAAACAGAACTAACTAAACTGTGATTATACAAGTTTTATAAATGTTTTTAAATTTATCTTATAAATTTTAGTATTTTTAAATGAGAATGAATCCAATTTTAATCATGAAATACTATAATATTTTCAAAAGGTTGTTGTACCATATTTTGATGGAAACTCCTTTTAAATATAGTTTTTTTTTCAATTTTATTTGTTATATTTGAAATAATATACTTCTTATTTATAAGAAGGAAATAAAAATTTAATTTTTTATGAATTTTTGTTTTTTCTGAAAAAATCTATATTTTAATGTACAGTGAAAAATACTGCATTTTAATATAAAATTAGATTTTTTTCTAGTTTATTTATATAGTTATGTCATCCTTGTAATTGGTTTTAAAATAAAATTGGATTAGTTTTTATCATTTAATGCAATGTTGGTAATTAAATATAATTTTACATTGAAATGGGACATAAACACATGTCAATCTTTTGATAGATTTTACTTTTTAAAAACCCTTTTTCTAGTTTTGAAAATAATAATTAATTTTAAATCAATTACTAAAATTTTAGTATTTTTAATTTGAAATAATGAATTATATATTTTTAATTATAAGGTAAAAATTATATAAATACACACCTTTTATTTTTGGAAGTTATGAATAGTAACTTCAGAAATTATTTTTATTTACCATGGTAAAAGGGTAAATCAGGTTAATAAGGGTAAGAATTTAATATGATAATAATATACAACTACCCTAAAAAGTGTCCTAATCCTATTGGATGAGATATGACCGACAATGAGCATCATTATGCCTAAACTTTGTCATTTGGAAGACACTTGGGTGCGAAAATAACATTTTATAATTTTTAATTTAATGAAAAGGGAAATATACATAAACATATATCTTTTAATGAAACAATTTGAATATAGGATTATAAAACTTAACTCTATGACTATAAATATTCATTATAAATCTAAAAAATATTTCCTACATAATTGGTATTTTATTTATATTTTTTAGACAATAAATAAATAAATTTATTTATGACATAATAATGATGCAGTGATTACCTTATTAATTAAAAATTCAAATAAATGATATTATAAATATTAAAATAAATGTAATTTTATCATTTTTATGCCATAAAATAATTTTTGGGATGATTATTACATTATATATTGGAGTTAATTTCTTTGGTTCTATGTAATCAAGTTGTTTTGATTTTCACAAAAATCAATTAATAAATAGTGTCAAAATTAACATAAATGAGTTTTTAAGACAAATACTATTTTATTAAATGATATAATTGTCCTAAAAATATAATATTATTCAAACTAGATTATATAATGTTACAAATGTAATTAGGTATCCACTTGTGGTTTTATTATCATTATATAGTCAATATAGTAACCATATATTATTAAAATA
The DNA here is from genome assembly GCA_963277665.1 of Viscum album. Taxonomy (NCBI): domain Eukaryota; kingdom Viridiplantae; phylum Streptophyta; class Magnoliopsida; order Santalales; family Viscaceae; genus Viscum; species Viscum album. The sequence continues at coordinate 241,317,601 of OY728140.1, read as the reverse complement.
CAAGAAGACATGGTAAGAGTTAATGTTTTTAACTAGGGGTTAAAAATTAAATATAAGGTTAATTTTGTGACCTAAACTTGTATAAAAAAAATTGGTTGGGAATAATTTGACTCATCATCATCTTATCCTATAAATATATCATTCTATAAAAATTATAACTCGAAAATAAATTTATAATAAAATAATATTTCAAGACATTCATAAAGTGCCCCTCCTCCCTATTATAAAAGGCTACTACCTCTACCCACTTACACAAACCTCTAAATAACCTTTAATCATCGATGATATACTAAAATAAGATCAAAAAATATCTCCTTTCATCCTAGAATCATTACCTTGGGTATAAGGATGTTCAAGAATGCTTTTTGGCTCAAATCAAAAGAAGTTACACGATTTAGGGGTAACATCTTCTATCAAGTTCCTTTGCATTATTTTCTTTCTCCACTCCGTATGATTTTTTTATTATATGATTACATAACAAAAATAGTATCCTAAATAAACTAGGATGTTTTTATTATATGTATTCATACTACACTAACACACACCTCCATCTAATAGATACAAACAAACTATTTCTGTGTACGGAAAACTTGTTCAATTTTCTCCTACCACCTCTCATGGTGGCCATTATGATGACACAATATTTATATAAATGATATATATTATATTTATATTGTATCTATTCTCTTGTAATTTTTATTTCCAACATAACTTATGCTTTCCATAATGTGTACATATGATAATTTTGTTTAGAAAAGTGCAAACTACCGCACCATCAAAGTGATATAACTCATTAATTCCATACATGGAACATATAAATGATTATGTTAATCAAATTATGTAACATATATAACATAGATATTATACTGGAATTATAATATAACTATGTATCATTTATTTTTCATTCATTTAATTTGACAAAGTAATGAAAGTAGCATTCATGAGTACGTACGTCCTATTGTCCCTAGGAACAGTGCATTTCATTTATTATCTACAAATTTTATGGAATATTCTAAATAAATATATACTCTATATATTTGATATTTATATCATGAATAATATTTTGGAGAAGATGTACTTTTGACCACATGGATAATTTACATTAACCGAGTTTATTTTCGATTTAAGTACATAATATCGACCAAACAACCAATATGAACTTAATAAATTATGTAATTTTTATAACATGGTAATCACTGATATAAGAGTAATAATAAACATGAAAATGATTATAAATAAAGTATAAATTTTCCTATTTTTATTATTCCGGAATATAAATAATGATCGAGACAAGTCCGAAACAAGGCATGGGATTTTGTCCCAATGTCCTTTCATCAAGGCATATTTTGATGTTATACGCCAAATTATTTTATATGGTGTATAATAGACCCCTTTAACTTATAATTTCATGAAAAGGAAATTTTGTTTCTATGAAGTGCTTACTAAATTAAAAAAGGGAATGTTTTTAACATATGCGGTGACAATGAATTCTCTATCACTGTAACTGTTATTTGATATTTGGCTTCCTCTATAAGACTTAATGTTTTTTAAAAGGAAAAGGAACCCATTATTCCATTTTTTGGGTGTTTTGGTATTGAAAATAGTTTTTAAAGCTGATTTACCATTTCAAAATCTTGAAATGATCTCTTTAAATTCTTAACGTCATTTTACGAGTGAAATGTCAATAATTGAAATCATTTTTATTTTATGATTATATAATGGTACTTAGATATTTGATAGGTGGTCACATAATAAACCAAATATTGTTGGTTATGTGATAAACCAAAGATGGGTGGTTCTGTGATAAAACATGGATATGTGGTTTCATTATAACCTCAAATGCATTGGGTATGGAAGTCATCCATATGGCTATTCCATTTTGTGATATTTGTGCCAGTCGACCGTATGGTTATTCCATTTAAGTATGCTTATGTCCCCAGTTAACTTTATATGTTATATGTTTCTTTTTATAGGAATTATGATAATATTTTGGTTATTAAAGGGTAATCAGTGATCTTATATTCAACGAAGTATATTTACTACTTCTTAAAGGTGAAATATATTACATTTTGATAAAGTATTCATAGTTTTCATGTTTTACCAAGAATAACAGTTTTCATAATTTTTGTATCCCTTATTGATCTTTTTATGCTCATCCAAAGTTTTGAATTTTTTTTACTAGACATAGTGAATAATAGAGTCATGGATGGGGTCAAGGAAAATTCATGCTATTTAAACACTGAATGAACCTTGTTTCTTTTTAAAAAAAATTTGTTTTATAAAAAACTGGATAGTGAGTAGAATTGTCTACTTTTTAATAATCAAGTTAATAAGTATTAGTTATGAACTAATTCTCTAAAGATCTAAAATGGTAAAGATCCTCATGGTGAATTAAAGTCAAATTAATGACTTATCCCATGATTTAGTATGATGAAACCCCACAATTTCCAAGTTGATTAAGGGATGTTATCCTAGATATGAAAATTATTTTATTGAATAGGGGAGTATTGTATATCAATATTTCTCAATATACATATAGAAATGTTTTATATAGTAAGAGTTTAGTAAGGGAATGGAATGAAAGGTCTTGGAGACTCTTATGATGAATGCACTGGATTTAATTAGGTGATTGGTGGGCCCCAACATTATATATCCCCTTGATGCATGTAAATGTATCATGAGATGAAACATGTTGGGTTTTAGTGCATTCATGTTTCCATTATTGGAATGTTTCATGGAACAAGGCCTTGAAAACAATCCTTTTATTTTTTAAATTTTTAAGTCCATTATATTGAGATAATTGATTATTGTTATCCATGTTTTAATTTATTATCAGGTATATACAATTCCATTAGTTTTAATTTATTATGAACTCTTGTGGTTCATTGATTCTTTCCATATCACTTAGAACACATTTATGTTATATAATCATTAACTATATGTTACTGTTTACTGAGTTTATGGGAACACCATTATTTATTTCCTCTCCCCCGCAAAACTACAGGACTGATTGAATTTTTTTTATTTATTTAAAACCTTACATATTAAAATAAATCACAAAGGTCTATAATAGTGGACCCCAATAGTGTCCCCCAGAACAATACCAACACATTCCTGAGGAAGGGATCCCATAGTATTGAAAATCATCAACGAATCTCTAGGAAAACTACCTCAAGAAAGAGCATCTGCGGCAAAATTGGCCTCTCTGGGTATATGACCAACCACACCTCCATGAGAAATTTCAGAGGCACAACCACGAACCAATTAGATCATGTCCCACGGAATCAAACCTTCACCTCGTAAATCCCGCACCAAAATCTTAGAATCCGACTCTGTTAGGTCCATAAGGATGAATACCCTGAGAGGGGGGGGGGGTGAATCAAGGTATGACTAATTTAAAATTAATGCCCATTCTGATCTTGTTTCCCTGTTAATAAAATAACTCTTCTCTCCCTTTCCTATTTCACAATGTAAATAGAAAGTAAAGCATGCACATGACATATAAATTTTACTTGGTTCACCGCAAAGGGCTACGTCCAAGGAACATACGCCGACAAGTTGCCGGTCGTAGCAATTCCACTAAACTTCACTAGTTGTGGATTACAATGTTCGGGCTAGATCTCTTCTATACCCAGGCTCACTGCCTTTACATGTTTAGGGTTAGATCAGTGCTTTCCCAAGGGTCACTCCCTATTTATCTCTCTCTGGCTCACTACCGGTGGAGAGGATCACCTTCTTCCTCTTCCTTTGCTCACTGCTCCGGAAAGGATCCACTCACAGTTTCTAGACCTGTAGGTCTCTTCATTTGCATGAAATATTGCATCTTCCTCTATAAGTTGATACTCTGTTGAAGCCCAATTTTTACCCGTAGATGAATCTATCTTTGCAACGAAGGTATCGGGAAAACTTCCAGCTTCCACGTAGCCCGAAAATCACTACTGGAAATAAACCATACTTGGCACGCAAGTCAATCACGGGGCGCAAGTATCGGCGTGCAAGTCACAACTGGTGCACATGTCTACCTCAGACACTTGTGCAACACAACCTTCTTCAACCCAAAACCTGCATGGATCACTTCCTTTTACACCCAAACCAATGTTGGCGTGCAACTGCCAATCGACGCGCAACTTATCACACCGGCGCACAACTTCACTTACACGACCCACACACCACTTGAGCGACCACCAAACCTGCACGACAGGAGCTCTTATTTCTCAAAGTGTTGAACTCTAGTGATGAATGAAGAGGGGTTGTCCCGTATTTATAGGCAAATTGACCACCCGGCATGACGGCGCGCAAGTCACCTGCGCAATCCAGTCTCGGCGCGCAAGTCTTCTGCCCTGCTAGACACTTGCTCGACCAACTCCCAAACTTGTGCGAACCTATTTCCTTTTCCATATTTTGAGCTTATGATCTTGAAAAACATATGGTTCAAAAGTTTCCTATACTCCACATACTCGGCACGCAAGTCCCTTTTCCAAAAACACTTTTCTTCATTTGTCGATTTTCAGGCCCAAAAATTTGGCAAACACAAGAAAACGGCACCACCTTCTATCTGTTCTTTTGTACCGCCTCTAGATCATCCATCCCTTTTGTCGATGTTATTGAATAAAACATGGATCATTGACCTCAGCTCTAGAACTCAACATTCCATCATCAAATCCTATTTTTCAACAAATTTGTATGCCATTGTTTTGCTTTGTCAACAAGCACCACTCAGATGTCCACTTTGTCAACAAACACAATCACCTAAAAAATGCTTCAATGATGCCTTGAGGAATTTTTTCCCAACAGACTCCACCTCCAAATCCATATAGGTAACCCTCTTACAAAGTATCAGTCTAGAGTGAAGAGCTCACACTTCTGCACCCAGTTAATTCCCCAGACCATAAAAGATGCTAAAATCCACCAACACAGATCCATTCTTGTCCCGCACCAGACCCCCCATGCATTTTCCCATTTAATAAGGAACCATCAACATTGAGGTTCAGCCTGGTACATGGAGGATGCCAATGCACGAACTTCCCTATATAGCATGAAAATAAACCGGCCTATTGAGAAGACTGTAGATAATATCAGTGTTTAACCCACCATTCACCAGAGACCCTAGATCATGCAACATCCCTCTCATTCTTGTCCAGAAAAGAGGGACCTAAATTCTAACTTCCAATCTAGATTTATTCCGAGCCTCCCACAACGTCGAGAAAATAGATGCGAGAATAATACAGTGGACCTTTCTCCCCATACCCTACTATTCCGCACCTGCAAACCATGAATCAACAAACTCTTGTATGGAAACGCAAGCCGAAGAGAACTTACCCCATCTCTCAACTGACTTCGAGAGGATGAATACCCAATCACTCTTGAAAAATAGGTGCATATGTGATTCCACCTGAGGAGAGGTACAACAAAAACATCTCGACACCAGCTGAACCCATTTCCTCTGAATATTGTCCTCTGTTGGAAGTTCCTGGTTCCGTGCTATCCATACCAAGAAACTCATCTTTATAGGGAGCTCCTTACACTAGAGGAGAACGTTCCACTCATCCCGTCTCCTGTGCTGTTGAATGCTATATATTATGTTTTAAAGTGTGTTTTATTTATCTGTCTATTATTTCATCACTACTAAACTATTCAATTCTTTGGGAACTATTTTACTTCATACTAATAATGTATTATAACTAATGGATCTAGGTTTCTAGATTCTAGGATGTTATTATTGGTATTAAAAAAAATTAGTGAAAACCTTTGGAATTATATTTATTAGATCCAAGTTAGATAATAGAAGTTTTATGAAAAAACCCTTAATACTCATAGGTAACACTATAAAAAAGTAATAGTTATTATATTTTACAACTCAATGTTATGAGGTAATTATGGATTTTAAATTAAAGAAATATTGAGGCTAATAAGATGAATGAGAATTATATGCACACCTGTAGTCAATGCTTGTATATTTCCCATGAATATGTTAATGATTCTAGAGTTGAGGCTACTTAGTTTATAACCATATTAGGGTAGTTGTCCCAGGTTATGAAAAATAAAATCCCCCGTATAGAGTGACCTTCTGATCTGTAACATGGTGTAACAATGTTGGATCACTTCATGTGAAAATGTCCTAAAACATTCAATGGAACTATAAATCCATTGGTATAAAATCAATTAACTATGTCCCTAGAAAAGATATTTATTACTTTGGGAAGTAGTTAAAAGGAAAAACTCATCATGGTGGTCTATCATTTGCAGGGAGATACAGACCAATGGTGATTGATAACTCAAAACACTAAAGGTGAACATGTGATAAAGTGCATGGAACGATTAACTATCAAATAAGTATTATATGAAAAATACATTTCTCATGAGAAAATAGTGGAAATGGAAAGGTAGTTCCTTAATGTTAGACAAAAGGAGGAGGACAATGTTTTTAGATATGAGGATAATTTTATATGGTTAGATATAAATGTTGTATACTTTGTATGTAGATTTGAAAATAAGATAGATTGTTTCCTTAATGGGTAAAAATCAATTCTTCTAAGTCATTTGTCTCTAAAACATTTTCATCATATAAGTATATAGTCTCAAGAACTATTAAGGTTGAAATAAATTTCTCCATGATGTATGTATTAAATAGAAATTTGGAAAAAATATGTTGATTGAGCATTATGGAAAAACAACGAAACTCAAGGGAAGAAATGAAAAATATGATTTACCACACATGATAAATGTGGGAAGAAGCACCCTATATATTTCAATAAGGGTACCAAATTTTTTTACAAGTGTCGTTAAATGGTCATCAATATCACTGATGTAAGGGAAATGAAGATATTGTTTATTTTTAATTCTTTAACTATAAGGAGAAGGGACATTATGAAAATTAATTCTCAAAACATCAAATAAATTTACGTTCGAAATAGATAAGGGAGAAATTAAAACCTTATGAGATTTACAAAACTAAATTGAAATATCTTAATGATATTATGGTAGGGACTTTTATCATTACCTCAAAGTCAGCTAATGTTTTATATTATTTTGTATCTTTAGAGTCTTTTATGTATTCCATGTTTTCTAAAATGTTAGATACTTCCATATAACCCTAGTAATGGAATTATCAATTAGGATTCCAAGTGGTATTTTGGGATATCTGCCACACCAAAATAGTATTAGTTAATTAATTAATTAAATTAATTTTTTGATATGGTGGGTTCCCAAAAATTTCAAGCTGAAATTTTTTATTTTTTAAGGAAAATGATGTTATGCATGGTTTTCACCTGATTAGGAGTAACTATGTGTGAATTGTGTATCGGATTCTGAAATCATGACAAAGAATAATCATAGAGTTTGTGTATAGTTATCTGAACCATGTGAATACCTTGGGGTAACCATGTAGGATATAAATGATTTTCATGTAGGGGTATCATAGTGAGTGCTTGGTTTGGTAAACCATGCACATAACCCATGAGTCATGTCGAGATTTAAAAAAAAGATAATTAATTCATTGTTTATTTTCATCTTTTTCCTTTCCATGTTTTCTTATTTCCCTCATTCCTCCCCCAATCCAATTTCATGTGGACACCTAGACAAGACCCCTTTTTCCGCGCACTCCCTCCCCCACAGACCTCCCTCATCGTGATTTCCTAATCCTTATCTCATTGGTAATCTCATGTGTTCCACCATAGTAAAGTCTTCACATCCATCCTCATACCTTTTTATAAATTTTTCTCTTCTCCCCATCATCTAATATGATTAGACGAGCCCTAGGTCAACGTTTGACTCAATTTTTTGTTATTTATTTATTTATAAGGTATGTGATCGGTCTCTCGGGTTGGATTCATGTGTGTTTTTCATCCACCACTGAAGGATATGTGTTTCATTTTGTTTTGATTCACTTTCTTCCCTTTAAGGTAGGTGTTTATTTAAAACCCCCTTGTATTGCATATTATAAATTTTTTTAGTGTTTTTAAATCACCTTTTATAAATTTAAAATCCAATTACACGTCATTATATGCATGAAATGGCTCTTGATTAGTTTTTAGAACTTGGCATGGGCCTGAGAAACATTCTATGCAATGGGGAAATTAACTGAATGGATATTTAAAATATTTTCAAACATTTGGAATATTTTATTGTGAAATTCAAAATGTATGAAATTGCTGTTTAAATTATCAAGTGGTCCTCCAAGGGTTAAACCACTTGGAATAGACTTTGGTCATATTCCAAGGGTAAATTTAAATTTCCATTTTCATTTGATAATGGGATTAATATATTTCAAAATATATCTGAAGCCAGTTTTCATTTTTAAAAGGTTGACATTAATTTTTAAAAGGGGTGTTTAATAAAAAACGGGATTCCCTTTTTTTAAAATGAATTAGAGATTTCTTTGAGTTGTTTTGGTTGGTTTTAGTGTTGATTATATTTACCTTGGGTTTGTGTGTGGAGTTTCCTTTGTTGTTTGATTATGATTATTTTTGTTTACGATGTGCTTCATAATTGTTTTTTGGATTCAAATTTTTTTTTAAAATGGAATTTCAAAATGTATGTCTTATATAAAAATGAAATTGGAAGTCTTGGTTGGAACATGTGACATGATTTGATTTAACACTTATTGATCCACCATTGTTTTTAATTATGCTTATACTTATCCATGTGTTTGGTGATTGATATGTGGTTTATGTTTTGTTCATGGAATAGGGCTTTTTTATAGGGTAGTGTGGGAGGTGGGAAGGACATTATTGTGATATTATCCTAAGGGGATTTTTATTATCATGTGATGAAATTGATTTATTATGTCCCACCTTTATTAAGATTATATTTAGAAACTAAGGTTAATAAGTGGGAACTAGTAGGAAATTATTAGGCTAGTTGAGGTTTATCCATGGTGTAAAGACCCAAGATTGACATACATGGAAATTACATTAATTTATTGGAATACGTAATACATGGATGAAACACACTCCAAAAAACAGTATTATATTAGTGCCTTTGGAAACTGGAAAACATAAACAAATGGTTCCTAAAACATATGCATCATCTATTACTTTATCCTTCATAACTAGAACCCCTTTTTACACATCTTACTTAATAACCTTCTTCAAATCTTAGGGGGAAAGAAACATGAAAAGTGATGAGCTAAAATTCTCAGTAAGGGTAATCAAGGAAAGCCTCTTACAAAACATAAATATAAGAATATAAAAACATGAACATAACTTTTGAAAAATACATAAAACATTTAACATATACCAAAATCACGAGTCATGAAATAAATATTAGTAGTTCATAAGGAATAAATTATAATGGAATCATAAACCATGAGAAAATAGAATTGGCATAAACATGTAATTGTGGTAAACAAATCTGTACAAAATATTATTTCCATAGTAGCCAAGTCATTTCTTCCAAGACCATCATAGTAGACAAATTCCATTGCTGAAACGGGTTTACTAGTCGTTCCAGCCAGGTATTACTGAACCAGATATACTTATCATTCTAGCCATGTATTACTGAACCATATTTTCTTTCCATTCTAGTCATGTATACCTCAATGGATTTAATTATTTACTAAATACATTTGAGGGAGATATAGGTTCCACCCATCTAATAATGGAATCATTCTTATATGTTCTACAAAAACATAAATCATTCACTATAGCACAACCCAAGAAATAATATGGGTTTCTTAAACATCCTTCCATAATAACATAGTCCAAATAAAATATTATTCCATAATTAAAACAATAAAATCATAGTAATAATAGGTATATAAACATAACCATATTTAAGAGAATCATTTTATATGGAATTTTTATTATAAAACACTTGAACTTAATTCATGAAGAAAATATCCTTTCTTCTTCAAAAACTTATTATTTTCTCAAAATTTCGTGTAATTTACAATGAAAATAATTCAGTTGCAAATAAACATGAAATAATTAAGTGTAATATTCTTAAAAATAATTAATCATTAAACCATAAAAATCCATTAATTGATTTTACTAGGAAAGTCAAAAATTACCTCAACTGGAATAATGAAAAAATATTCATTTTACACCGTTTAATAAAAAATAACCAAAGGTTAAAATTAACATTAAAAAATTATAAAATAATACAAATAAAATTATATACTTAGGAAACATGGATGGGGATAATAAATATGCCCCAGAAAATACTTAATTATAAATAATCTCAGATAAGAAAATGAGATTTGGAAAATTATCCCTGACCTTAGGTCTGATATGGTTTGTATGTATCCAAAACTCTAATGTAGTGGGTTTAAACATATTATTAACTTATAACAGAACCATAATAATATTCATGATATCATATATGATTCACTTATGACTTTATATTACCCATTCATTTATCAATTCCTTGTTAAAGAAACGTTTTGGGAGATAGTCATTTTGTTTATTGTACATGTTTTGATATGTTATTCTTGATATTATTAAATTGATCGTGATTTACTTACTTCCATAATGTAAAACATGATTTATATATCATATACATTCAGTATATTAATATTTATAATAGATAGATAAATTAAATGGAATACACCATTCATGGAGACTGTAAGCCGTACGTACGCATGAAAGATGCTTTTGTTTCCTTATTGAATTGAATAGAAGCAAGTTAATGATATATATATATATAGACACATTAATAAAATAGAATTATTATTTCATATATATCATGATTATTTATTATATATACTTTATAATCATTCTTGAATGGTTAATGTGGAGAATGAATCTCATCACTCCATGGAGATAGTTGGACGTACGTACGTATGGGCGACGATATAATTTACTTAACGTTTAAATGGTATGGAATTGGATGGAATATTAATTATAAATAATGATTATAATGTTAAATTATTTATTTTAATCCATTATTCAGATCATTATACCCATCTAATTTAAGTATTGATGAATAACAAATTACACTACAACGTGGAGACGGTAAGTCGTACGCACGTACACATGGTGATAGTGTCATTCGTAGGATGGATTAAAAAAATTTATAAGTTTGTATCCTAATTATAATAACATTTGATAATGTATAATATACTATGTTTATTACTTAATTATGAGAAAAATATAATATGAGGAAGTATAAGAAGAAAAGAATTTTGAAAGAGGTGATAAAACAATTACATATTTTTCCAGTAACTCGTTTTTAATTGCATAAAAGGTGTCCCTATGATTTATTTCTGCCCAAATTGTGTCCTATAAGATAAATTTAGGGAATTTGGGAGAGGAAATGGGAAGGTTTTGGCCGATAAAAAGTGATTTAGAGGTGTGATTAAAAGAGAAGTAGAAGTTCCCTTTTATAGGAGAGGTGAGAGACACTTTAAGAAACTCTTTAAATATTAATTTATTATAAATTTATTTTCGGTTTCTAATAGTGAAAAACTCATTTATTTAGAATATAATATGATTATGGGTTGAAATAATATCAAATAATAGATTTTAGACATGTTTAGGTTACAAATGTAACCTTATCTTTTAGATTTAACCCTTAGTTAAAAACATTAACTCTTACCATGTCTTGTTGTATTTTCATACTATATGGTTATTATAGTTACTATAAAATTAAAAAAGAACAAAAAGTGGATCCATAATAAAAATTTTAATATTATATAAGCCATTTGGAAAAATTATATATTTTTAGGACTATTATATCATTTAATAAAATAGTTTTATGTTTTTAAAAACATAATTATGTTAACTTTGATAGTATTTAGTAATTATTTTTTGTTAAAGTTATAAAAAATTAATTATGTCAAAAAAATCCATTAGATCATCCCTCACATGTCAAAGTCAGAAAAAAAATTATTTTATGATATCCAAATGTTCAAATTATATTTATTATAGTATTTATAATATCATTTCATTGAATATTTCATTAATATGGTAATCACTGCATCATCATTGTGTCATAAATAAATATATTTATTTAGTGTCTAAAAATTATAATAAAAATAACATTATGTAGTAAATAATTTTAACTTTCTTATTACTATTTTAGTTGAATATATAATTTATATAAACCAAAATAAAATTGTTTTATTAAAAAGATACATGTTTATGATATTTTACTCTTTACTTTAAATTAATCGTTATAACATGTCATTTTCACTCCCAAGTGGTTCTCAAATGCCCAACATTTAGCCTAAGGGTTTTTTGGGTATCCTATTAATCATTAAAAAATATTAGAACACGTGTTAGGGTAGTTTTATATTATTATAATATTATTTTTACCATTATTTACTAAATTTACCATTAAACCGTGGTAAATAAAAATAATTACTGAAGTTATTATTCATAATGTCAAAAAATAAAAAGGAACTTTTTAAATATTTTGTACCTTATGATTATAAATATAGAATCCTTTTTTCTAAATTCAAAACTTATAATTGGGATAAATTAATTTAAAATTAATTCTTGTTGTCTAAACGAGAAAGTAGGTTTTTAAGGAGTAAAAATGACCAAAAGATTGACATGTTTTTATATCCAATTTAAATGTAAAATTAAATAAAATGACCAAAATTGGATTAAATGATAAAAACATAATCAAATTAAACTTTAAAACCAAATAAATTATAATATTAATTTTAAAAATAAATTAGATGCAAAGGTTGTTTGGAATTAAAATACAGTATTTTTCACTATTCATTAAAATAGAAATTTTATAAGAAAAATAACAAAAATTAAACCAAAGTAATTTAATATGTCCTTATTCTAAACAAGAAGTTTATTTTCTCAAATATAATATATATAAGTGTTAAAATCTAGATTTAAAATGGGTGCGCCATCAAAATAAGGCAAAATAAATTTTTTTGAAAAATACTTCTTTTATCTGAAAAATTGAATTTGTTATTATATCATGTATATAAAATACATATTATTAATGTTAATGTTATATAAAATTCAAAATGTGGTTAATATTATTAATAACAGCTAGTTTATATCCCATTTTAATAATATTTTAATAATATATCTTTCCTTAGTGAGACTCGGTATTGCATACAACACAAGCTATCGAGGAATGTCACTCTTAAGTGTAATGTAAGCCAAGTGTTTTTTAGTGAAAGATTACATTGGGGTTGTGTATAATATAATAAAAACGTAGTTCTTTTATAAATAGAATGAAATCTTTACTTTGTGTGGTGTATATCATATCCTAACTTGGTGTTCCGTGTAACATACAACAAATCAGTTTAGTTTGAAAAAACTGTTTGACTTAGTGCATTGAATGATTTAAATTATAATGATAATTTATGTGAGAAAATGGTCCATAAAAACTCGGGGTGTTACATTATAACCCCCTCTATAAATTGAATTTCTCCTTCCAAAATCATCAGAGTTATAAAAGGTTTACTACGTGAACGTTTCATTCATGGAAACCCACATCGTAAAAAGGAATACTAAAAATTCATTTTAAAAGAGAATTTTAGAAACATAAAGGTCACCCAAACTAACTCATCACTAGGTTTACACATAGAATAACATTTGTGGGATGTAAAAACATCGATATGGAAGAAAAATAAAACCATCAAGTTCTGATGGATATTGATAGAGAATAAGGGTTGGAGAAAGTTAACAACCAGAAATCCATAAATCAATGATGATTTAAGGGGCCATCTAATTCATTGGATAAGGATGTACTAGGATATCATTTTCTGTTTTGAATATCATTTTCTAAAATTTGGAGAACATGATAATAAATACTTAATTACTTTTAATACAATTTCATCATTGAGCATGCCTTGAACAATTTCAAATTCATCTCTTATTCAATGAAATGAAGTCAAAATGTTTATTCCTGAAGAGTTAATAGATTATGAAATCCATAAAAATAATTATAGGTCATTCCATATGTCTTTGTCACAAAAAGGATAGTGCAAGTTACCAAATATACACAAGTCCACATATAGTGAGATAATACGTCAATCTAACAAAATTAAACTGGAATACAACTTATACTATCCATAAATGGATAACATTACAATCCATACAAAAAGTTAAAATATAAAACTATAGAAAGAGGTGAACTAAATTAACATAAAATTTATTTACCATATATTATATGCTAGTTCATGGTTGTCACATTCCAAACATGTGAGTAACTTAATCATGTATTTTCTTGAAACATGATAATAAGATGAATTATCATAAAACCATAGTGAAAACATGCATTATGTCAAAATTATCTCTTTCCACACACAAAAATTAACAAAGATTATATATAATCAAACCATGTTATCACATTGTACTTATATCAGTCATGAGGTCATTAATACTATCAAACATCTCATTATCTCCTTATCCTTTCATTATGCACATATCATGTGCTTTAAAAAAATATTTAATCAGATTACATGGTTACTAGTACAATATAATTATGGAAAACCACAATATACCAATAAATATACCAATATTTCATAATACTATAAAATAGATTCTACAACACTATTTTGGAATCCCATTACAAAAAAACTTAATCATTCCACCACGTCGTTGTCATACTCAATATCTCCAATAGTGATCACATGTGATTTTCCTTTATCTTTTTCTTTAAGAGGCTTTTGACGTTGATAATCATCCATAACCCTTGTATTACGGAATTGGTTAGCATAATTCCCCATTTCCTTGCACTTTTAACCTTGATTTGTGGGAGGTGCACTATTTGGACCATTCTATTTATTCCCCTTACATAGATAGTAAAATGCTTGATAACCTTATTTACCTCACTTAAGACATTTATTAGTCCCCTTAAGACAGGTTTCTCAATGTGTCCTTCCACACATTGAGCAGAAAGAAAATCTAATCCTCTCTTCTCCATAATTTTTATAGTTTCTTTTGAATTATATCCTTCTTTTGTTATAAAAACCATGAGATAGATGAGAAACTATAATCTACCTTTTTGTAATAAGAATACGAGGAAGGTACATACTGAAAAAAAAGTTATTGAACTTATCCCAATCGATGGAGTCAATTTTGTCTTATTGCCTCATTTTATTGATAAAGTCCCACCACAAATTCGCTTCACCATCCAAGAAATTAGTTCCCAACTTAACCGTTTCACGTTCTGAACAATAGAGAATGAAAAATATATTTTCAATGGTAAAAATACATTTCGCATCAACTAGTGGATCAGTAATTCCACTAAAATAAGTTGGATGTTTCCTTAAAAAAGATTTAAGAGAACGTTGTTCCCACCCTTTGTCATTTGGAAGGCTAAAAGGATTTGCGGTCATAGAAACATGATTATTTATTCGGGATCCCATAACCTTTGGTTATTAGGAGGAAAATCATATAATTTCCCATTGCATATTGCATTAACATGGTTATTTTGGATTCTAACCAATGTCTAAAACACAAAAATAATAGTGTGGAAGGAAAAAATCTTACTAGGAAAACATCCTAATTAAGGGGAGTAAATTCATCCCTAAAATCATAGGTTTAATCATAGGTTATTAATGATTGTTACCATAATTCTAGGACTGTAACCTATAGTTAAACATACACTTAGGTAAATCCTTAGAAATACCTTAGAAATATCTCTAGGTATCTCACTAAAGTTTTCACATCCTAGTTTCCAAAGGATAACTAAACGTTTACTCTAATATCAACTGTAAACACCCAAACTTTGATGTACATAGGCATTACATTAATTTTTCAAAATAATTAATACGTGACTCAAATAGTAACCCAAAGACCATATTAGTTTGGTTCCTTTGAAAACTAGAAAACAAAAAAAACTGGTTTATAAAACATCTACACCGTATTCTGCTTTATCCTTCATAATTAGAACCCCCTTTTGATACATCTTACTTAATACCCTTCTTCAAATCCTATGGGAAAAGAAACATGAAATGGCATGAGATCAAATGATCAATAAGGGTAATCATGGAAAAAATCTTACAAAACATAAACATCATAATGTAAAAACATGAACATATCTTTTAAAAAAACCACACCACATTTAACTTATACAAAATACATGAGTCATGAAATAAATCATGGTAGTTCATAAGGTATAAATTATAATGGAATCATGAACCATGAGAAAATAGTATTGAAATAAAACATTGAATTTGTGGCAAACAAATCAGCACATAATATGATTTCTATAGTTTTTAAGTCTTTGATTCCAAGACCATCATAGTGGATAAAGTCCACTGTTGAACTGGGTTTACATACAATTCCTGCCATGTATTACTGAACTAGAGCTACTTGTTGTTCCAACCCGATATTAATGAACCATATTTTCTTTCCATTCTCGTTATGTATATCTCATGAGATATAAATCTTTACCTAATTCATTATAGGGAGATATGGGTAACACCCATCACATAATGAAATCATTCTTACATGTGCCATACAAATATAAATCATTCATCATAGCATAACCCAAGAAATAAAATGAGTTTCTTAAACATCATTCCATCATAATATAATCT
This sequence comes from Viscum album, assembly GCA_963277665.1. NCBI lineage: Eukaryota > Viridiplantae > Streptophyta > Magnoliopsida > Santalales > Viscaceae > Viscum > Viscum album. Next base: position 241,301,142 of record OY728140.1, on the reverse strand, counting down.
AGATAAAAGAAAATTTCTTCATTAATATAATAAAATCATAGTAATAATAGGGGTATAAAGATAAATATATTAATGAGCATCATCTTAGATGGAAGATAATTTTTATTAAGCACTTGAACTTAATTCTTGAGGAAAATATCTTTTCTTGTTCAAAAACATTTTATTTTATCAAAATGACACACAATTTTAAAAGAAAAGAATTCAGTTGAAAATAAACATGAAATAGTGTAGAGGAAGATTTCTAGAAATAAGGAATCAAGAAACCATAAAAATCCATTCATTCCATATAAGTTAAAAAAAATTCTCCTTGTACTTTTTTCGAAAAGTCAAAAAGTACCTCAAATTGAAAAATGAAAACAAATTTTTCTTTCATACCATTTAAAAAAAATTACCAAAGGGTAAAATTAACATTAAATTTTTTTATAATAATAGAAATAATATTATATAATTAGGAAACATGGATGTAGATGATAAATATACCCCTAAAAATACTTACGTATAAACAAAATCAGATAAAAAAATGAGATTTGGAAAATTATCCCATAACTTAGGTCTGATATGCTTTGTATGTATCCAAAACTCCTATATAGTCAGAGTAAACATATTATTAACTTGTAACATAACCATAATAATATTTATTATACCATATATGATGAACTTAAGACTCCGTATTATCTTTTCATTTACCAATTCCATGTTAAAGCAACATTTTGGGTAATAATAATTTTATTTATCATACGTGTTTTGACTTGTTATTCATGATATTATTACTTATAAAATGATTCACTTACTTTCATAATGTAAAACATGATTTATATATCATATATATTAACTATATATATATATAATATACTGATAAATGAAATGGAATATACTGTTCATGGAGATAGCAAGCCATACGTACGCATGAACGTTGTTTCCATTTCCTTATTGAATTGAATGGAAGAAAGTAAATGATATATGTATATACATAAATATATAAGAATTATTATTTCAAATATTTAATTTTTATTTGTTATATATAATTTATAATTATTATTGAATGGTTAACATGGAGAATTAATCTCATCGCGTTGTGGATATGGTAGGTCATACGTACGTTTGAGCGACGATAGCTTTCACATAATGATTAAATGTTATGTAATTTGAAGGTATATTAATTATAAATAATAATTATCAGGTTATATTAATTATTTTATCCCATTATAATCATCATTATACCCCTAAAATTTATGTATTGTTGAATAATAAATTACACCACGACATGGAGACTGTAAGCCGTACGTACACGCGCATGGTGATATTATTATTGTTAGGATGGATAAAAGGATGTATGAGGTTTAAAATAATTATAATAACATATAAATATGTATAAGATACTGTATTTATTACTTTTTTATGAGAAAAACATATGAAGAAGAAGTTGAAGAAGAAAATAATTTTGAAAGAGGTGATAAAATGATTACCTCTTTTTCAAGTATCTCATTTTGATTTGCACAAAAGGTCTCCTTAGGATGGAATTATTACCAAAGAGTGGCATCTAAGAATAATTGAGGAAGTTTTTAGATTAAATGTGTTGTTTTTTAATGAGAAAATGTCTTTATAGTTGTGATTAAAAGAGAAGGATAAGTTCCCTTTTATAGAAGAGGTGAGGGATTCTTTAAGAAAGTCTTTAAATATTAATATATTATAAATTTATTCTCAATTTATAATGGTCCCAAACTCATTTATATTGAATATATGATTATTATGGGTAGAAATACGCTCAACCAACAGATTTTAGACATGTTAAGTCCATAAATGTAACCTTATATTTTAGCTTTAACCCTAAGTTAAAAACATTAACTCTTACCATGTCTTCTTGCATTTTCATAATATATGATTACAATAGTTACTATAAAATTCTAATGGAACCAAAAGTGTATCATTAATGACAATTTTAACATTATATATTTCATTTTTTAGAATCATGTATTTTTGAGATTGTTATATCATTTAAAAAATTGTACTTATTTTAAAAACTAATTTATGTCAATTTTGACAATATTTAGTAATTTATTATTTTTAAAGTCATAACAATTTTATTCCTTAAAAAAAGGAATTAAATCTCCCCTAAAATTTAAATTTTATCCAAAAAATTCAAGGATGTCATCAAAATATTCATATTATTTTTAGTTTAATATTTATAATATCATTTATTTTAATACTTCATTAATAAGGTAATCACAGTATCATCATTGTATCATAAATAAATTTATTTGTTTAGTATATAAAAATTATAAATAAAATACCAGGAGGTAGAAAATATTTTTATATTTCTAATGACTATTTATAGTCTAAGTGGTTAATTATATGAACCAAAATTAAATTGTTTTAGTAAAAAATACATGTTTATGTTATATTTCCCTTTTCTTTAAATTAATTATTATAACATGCCATTTTCCCACCCAAGTGGTTCTCAAATGAAAAATATTCATACTAAAGGTTTCTCTAGTCTCCTCTCATCTAATAATATTAGGACATCTGTTAGGGTATTATTATATTATTATAATATTAATTTTACCCTTATTTACCTAATTTATCTTTTAACTGTGATAAATAAAAATAGTTACTGAACTTACTATTCATAACGCTAAAAAATAAATGGGAACTATTTACATAATTTGGAAATTTTTATTCCTAATATGGAATCCATTTTTCTATATTTTGAACACATAATTGGAGGAAATTAATTTAAAATTAATTCTCGTTGTCAAAACCAAAAAATAGATTTTTAGGATATAAAAATATCAAAATATTGACATGTAATTATATCCAATTTAAATGTAAAATTAATTCCAATGAAAAAATGTATTAAATGATAAAAAATAATCCAATTAAACTTAAATCCAATTATAAAGATACATTAACTATATAAATAAATTATACTTAAAGGCTTCTTTGAATTAAAATGCAGTATTTTTCATTAATCATTAAGATATGAATTTTATCATAAAAATACTGAAAATTAAACCAAAGTATATTTTTATGTCCCTCTTCCAAATAAGAAGTTTAATTTTTCAAATGTAATATACAAAAGTGTTTAAAACTATATTTAAAATGGTCTCTTCATTAAAATGCTGCAAAAATACATTTTTTTGAAAAATACTTCTTTTATCTGAAAAATTGAATATGTTCTTATATAATGTCTAGAAAATAAATAATATGAATGTTAATGCTATATAAAATTCAAAATTTGGATAATAATATCCATAAAGGAATGTTTATAACCCATTTTAATAATATTTTAATAAAATATTATTATTTAGTGAAACTCGGTATGGCGTACAACGTAAGCTATTGAGGTAGGTCGCTCTAGCGTGTAACACAAGACAAATAAGTGTTGTGATTAGTGTAGGATTACTTTGGTGTTTCATATAACAGAATCCAAAAATAGTTCTTTTATACATTATACAAAATCTATATTTAGTGTTCCATGTATCGTATGTGAACTCGGTGTTGTGTGTAATATACGACGAGTTAGTTCAATGTGAAAGAAATGTTTGACATAGTGCATTGCATGATATAAATGAAAATTTTCTTTTATTAGAAAAAATGGTTCATAAAAACTCAGGGTGTTAAAATTTGATAGTCCCCCCATAGTTTTACATATCTTCTAACTAGGGGGTTTTCACTAAAGAGACTGGTTAGAGTGATTTGGTTGATTGATGTGTAACCATTAACCTTCCAAAAGTGGGTCCAATTGTACATGTATTATGTTATCCCATTAGTCAATACTGTGTTTCCTCATGATATTTATGTTATGTTACACCATCCTCTTTATATTATGAGCAGGTGAGTTTCTTCCCTATTATTTTATTCATGTAATTCCATTCTGGTTCTTTTCTGATTCATATTTCACATTCTGTGGTTTTCCTTGTGATTGTATTTTTTTATTCAAGTGTCTTTTATGGAAATAATTTGTATTGTTTTTAGGTTACATTTAAATGAGTTATTTTATAATGTTTTAAAATTATAATTTCAGGAAGTAAAATGGTTTGGGTGTTTGTTTGTGGTTTTCAAAGAATTGGAATTTTCCTTTAAATAGTTTATAAAAATGAGATAGCTGTGAGATGTTAGAAAAAGGGGGAATGTTTTTTGACATTATTTCCTTAGTTTGGAAGATTAATTTAAAATGTCTAATTATCCCTGATTGTATTTTTATGTAAAGTATATTTTTTTAGAAAGTGTAATTTTGATTTCATTTTTTAAGGCATGTAAAAAACCTTCTTTGATGATGTATGTTCAAACTATTATGTTATAAACTACCTTCCTAACTATTTTCCATAGATTCGGTGGGTAGTGGTCGATTACTGAGTTCTTATGTTCTCACTCATATTTATCATTTTCAGTTGTAGGTTCTTCCTATTGTTTATTCTCACCAAAGGGGAATTATGGTTCTTTTTTGTTGTATGGTGACTCATTTAGTCAAAAAGATATAGTTTTGTCTAGAGTTTAGTTTTTATATATATTTACATTATCACACTAGCCTCTTGGGATTTCACCACTTTCAATGGAAATATGGTTGTTATATTCCATGAAGGGGGACAAAAGGTAACTAGTTGAAACTCACAGTTTTGTTTATATGGGAGGGAGACTGGGGTAGTGGAGAGTTTAGGTAGCATGATTATTTTTGTTTTTATGTTTATTTATATTTATTTTTATGGAATGGGAATTCAACCTAAGGAAAGGTCATTCCATATTTATATTACATCCTTGCTAACACCTTTACTCTAATTATTGGAAAAAACTATTCTCAAGTGTGTTCCTATGATTCCCAAGCACTAGTTTCCAGCCTAGGGGGATTGGGAATGACCTTCAGGCATGTAGCGGGATGGTTCAGACATCTGTCAGAGGGTCGGACAAGACTAGTTCATTGCAAAATAGTATCCAATATTGGGTTCTTATTTTCCATAAAATCACGAGCCTTTATATTTTCTTCTATTATATGGTTTGTTTTTAACTTGGAAATAAGTTTGTTATGAATTGAGAGTTTGGTGCAAGAAAAGTGTCGTGAGATCTTTATCACCTTAATCCTTGAGTTTCCATGGGCAGTTGGGATGTTTCCTTTAATTATGTTTTGATGCCTATAGCAATAGTTTTGATCATGAATGGAATTAATTTTGTTTCCTTGGGGGTCTTATGTGATATTTATTTTATAGTGATGCAGAAGGGAGAAAATACATGAGGTTGGTTTGTAGTGTCTAAAAACCATTTTAAAACAAAAAACTTGATTCTAGAGACTCTTTAAAAACCAATGCATGATTAGAATGTGGCCATAAACCATGTAGATATGTTAGGCATACTTTCACATCACGGTTTGTTTTTTTATTCAAACCAATTAATCCTTGGATTTCCTAGTGTGGTTTAGGGTAATAGGATAGGGGCCATGGTCAGTCTTATGATATGTTGGAATCTTGTTATTTATTTATTTGAGGATTTTTTATGACTTATTTATACTATTACTCATGTGATATGAAATTAATGTGTGTGTGAGAGAAAATTATTTCATGAGAAAAATGTATTTGATTATAAAATGAGGCCTTAGAGATTATTTATAAAGTGATTTTATTTTCATAAAAGTTTTTCAAATTGTTAGCTCCATTTGGAATTTGGAAACTATTTTACATGATTTTGGTTTTTCTAATCTAGTAAATGGTGTTTCAAAATATTGATTTACTCTTTAATGAGGGACAATATTTTTTAAAATGTATATTTAACCTTGGTGTGTGTAATTCAAATGGGTTAATGATTTGAAATCTATTTCAAAAATGAAATTTTGGGATTTATTTTCAAACATGAAATGCTGTTTCAGATTTCAAAACAAGTGTTTTTTGTTTTAAACCTTTTTTGGAAACATTTTCAATCTAACAAACTATTGTTGGGACATGGGTTTTAAGTTTTTAAAATAGTGTTTGTTCTTCTTTGAATGAAATATGGACCAATTTTTATTGGAACCTTTTTTTTCGAGATGGTATTTTAAAAAATTCATTCTTCTTTTAGTATGCATGTGGTTATTTTGTCTATTTCCTATTTTTGGATTTTTTTGGGATTTTGGGGACATGAACATGTGAGGGTTGATATAACAAGTTGTTTGAAGTAAGCCTCCTAGATAGGTCCAGGTTGAAAGTAGATCATTTTTCTTATGACCCCTTCTCCTTTGTTAGAAGATGCACATGCTCCTAATGGAGTGGCATGTGTAGATCCCTTTTTAGAGTTTCATGCATTGGTTTCATCTGAGTTAGTACTTATCTAGTGAATCTTTTTATTATTTTTGGGTAAAGTGTTTTAGAGTGGTGGTTTTTGGTTAACGGAAGGATCAATGGGGTTTAGTTATTATTATAATATTTCATATGATCTCTAGTTGGGATTTTCGTTCTTTTGGGTACATGGTTATGTCTCTTTTGGGTGATAGACCATTTTTGGAATTATGATCATTGAGTTTAGAGAATTTTTGGATATAGGAAGCCTTGTCCTAGTGTATTATTGGGCTATTCATTGGTTGTTTTTTCTGGGTAGTGTTGCTTTGGGAATTCATTCATCTTCAATGCTTGTTTGTTTTTTCCCCACTTGGTGTCGATCATGGGCCATTTTGTACCAGTTTATTTGGAAATGGGGAGAACCTAGATGTCATAATTGGATACTTGGGGTGTAGTTTATTCCTAGTTAGGTTGTGTATACCACCATGTTTTGTTTTCTATTGGAATTAATGTGGTATGGTTTTCTGTCATCCTCTATGTAACAAAAGTATTAATTAATTAATTATTTTAAATAATTTTTAGTTGTGGTGGGTTCCCAAAACTTTTGGGCATAAATTTTAAAATTTTCAAGGGGAATAGTGTTGTGAATGGTTTACACATGGTTAGGAGTAACCATGTTCCCAATGTGCATGGGGTTTTTTTCATTAGGACATAGATGGATCAAATGGCTTTATCAAGGTTATCTCAACCATGAAACTAACTAGGGGTAATCGTGTAGGTTACCCTTACTTGTCTAGTTGGGAAAAACATAGTTAGAATATGATTTTGAATATTTTGTTCCCACAACTAAAAAGGGCCTTTAATAGAGCTAGAAAAGTCATTTATCAGCACTAAAAAATAGTAGATAATTGATGCATTGTTTAAAGCCCAAAACTTTTATCAGTGCTAAAAAAGCACTATTAAATGGCAATTTTAACTGCGCTTTTTTTTCTCACTGTTAAAGGGTGCCTTTAATAGTGATTGTTTAGTGATGATAAAGGAAACACTATTAAAGGGGTTGTTTTTTTCTAGATAGCTATGAACCCGACCCCTTTAACAGCACTTCCATGATCCCTTTAACAGTGCTCTACTCACCCTTTATCAGTACCTTTCACCCCACCACCCCTTTTACTAGATCTTTGCAAATTCCCAGCATCATGCATGCCTACATAGATTCGTGCGCTGCCCCCCTCTAAAAGATGGAACACCTTTACCACTACACCATGTTTTTTCCCTCTATTTAATGATATTTCTATTTATATATATACACATATTTATATTATTATTTTTAAATATATTTATACAATATATGTGTGTGCATGGTACATATTATATTTATTTAAACATATTATTTATTATATTCATATACCGATATTATATTATAATATATGTATCTATTTATTAATTCACACACATATGTATATATAAAAATTATAAATATATGTTTTTAATGTAAAAAATGGTTGGATACTGTTGTAAATACATTTTTAGAGACTGTATTATTTAGATATATTATAATATACATTTTTAAATAAATATGTTAATATATGTATTTATATGACTGTTTTATTGTATGTAAATATAATAAAACATGCATATATTTAATTTTAAATAAAATTACATTGTGAAAAGTGATAAAATTTAAAAACAATAATATCAATATGAATGTAAGACCTGGGAATAAATTTATTCTCTACTGAAGAAAGAAAAAATACCCCTTTAAACAAGGTTGAAAATCCATAGAATGTTAAAACATCAGGTGTAACCAGATTAGAAAATCAGTTTTAGAGGCCTTATAAGATCTATTTAGCCTAAAAATGTTATATATATTTTTAACTCTATCACTATGGGTGTATAGCTCATCCCAGACTTTGATTTGATATGTGGTAGAGCCCAAACAGATACCCAGATCAAAAGTTATGGTCGTTTGATGTTCAAGTTATGTTTCCAAGTTATTTTAAATTTTTTTAATTTTTTTTATTATAATTTATATTAAATGACTATTACTCAGTCATAATAATCAAATTGTTAATTAAAAATATTTTTAGTTATTTTATAAGCCATTTTAACTAAATATCTTATATATTAAGTGTAAATGCCTATTTACATTATCTGAAAAATATTTCAAAAAATATATATTATATTTATATTAATATAAATATATTTATATATTAATATTTTTTTAATGAAAATTATTTTTTAAGTATATTTTTATCAGTACATGTAAACAAGCCCTGATAGATAGGGGGTCTTTATCAGCACTTCTAAAAAAGCACTGATACCCCCCCTTATTAGTGCTTCTAAAAAAGCGCTGATAAAGGAGGGTCTTTAACAGTGTTTTTAGTGTTGTTAATGAACCCCTTTAACATCTCTCTTTTTATCACTAATAATGGTGTGTCTTTAATAGTGTTTTATAGCGCTGTTAAATACCCCCTTTAACAATGCTCATTTTAATGCTGGAAAAGGGGGTCTTTAACATCATTTTTGGAAAGTGCTATTAAATCCCTAGTGCTGGATAAATTTTTTTTTGTAGCAGTGTCCTAAACTACATGCTATTTCCAGGTTTAAAAAATATATTCATAAATTTATTTATTTACATTCCTCTTCTTTTTCCGTTTCCCTCTATTCTTATTTCCCTAATTTCTCCCCCACTCCCTTGTGACATGATTCCAAAGACATGGCCCCCATGTACTCTGCATTCCCTACCCCATGGACCTTCCTCCTGTGGTGATCTTCTTCTATTTTCTTTGGGATTCTCATGAGAACCTCTGAGGTAAGTTTTCCACATCCCTCCTCCTCAATTTTCTTGTGCTTTTTTCTTCTCCTTATCACTCAATTAGATCGGCCGAACCCTGGGTCTTGGGTTGAATCAATTTTTGGTAATTTTTTCATTTCTAATATATGTGATGTGTATATTGGGTTGGATTCATTTGTGTTTCGGTATCCTCCACTGAAGGCAAAGCATTCTGTTCATTTTTCCTCATCCAACACCTTTGGAGGTAGATTTTTCTATGAAATCCCATTGTATTTTATATGATAAAATTATTTGGTGATTTTAAATTCCCTTTAATAAATTTAAAATCTTATTATAAACCATTATATGCTTGAAATGACTTTTTATTAGTTTTTAGATCATTTCCTAGGGATTGGACGCATAATAAGTATTGGGGAAATTGGTCAAAATGATCTCTATTTTTTTAACATTTGGAATATTTAATTGTGAAAATTTAAATGTACATCATTGCAATTTTAGTTTTCAAGTGGTTTTCTAAAGTTTAAAATACTTGGTGTGGTCCTTGGTTCCATGCCAAGTGTTGGATCAAATTCCTATTTTGATTTGTTAAAGGGATTTGGATATTTTAAAATATATTTAGAGCTAGTTTCCTTTTTTAAAAGGGTATAATAAATTTTGAAAAGGTATTTTTTAATAAAAATGGGATTTTTACCCTTTTGGTAGTTTAATTATATATTTATTTGACTTTTTTGGTCCATGTTTGGTGTTGATTGTTTTTCCCTTGGGTTTGTGTGTGAAGTTACCTTGGTTATATGATTATGATTATAGGTATTTATGAAGTTCATTATAAATATGTTTATATTACATGTTATATTTCTTTTAAAAAGGAATTTCCAAAGGTATATGTTATATAAAAAGTGAAGGTCTGATTGGAACTTGTGACTTAATGTGATTATGCCCTTGTTGACCTACATTATTTTTTAATGATGCTTATAATTATCCATGTGTTGGATGCTTGATATGTGGTTCATGTCATGTTCATTAATTACAGTTATTTTTAAGGTTAGTTTGGCAGGTAGAAAATATGTGATTATAGTGTTAGCCATATAGGCTCGATATTGTCATGTGATGACATTGTTTGCTCATAGCCCATTTCCATTAATATTCCATGAGGAAACCTAGACTACTAACTAGGAAGTAGTGGAAAATTATTAGGCTAGTTGATATTTATCACTGGATAACCCCTCTAGTTGTACATAACACTTGGATAGGTGTTTTATCACCAAGTAGACTAATTTGAGTGATTGAGTTGACGAATGTGTGACTGTTAACCTATCGATAGTTGGTCCACCTATACTTGTATTCTGCTAACCTAGTATTACTCATGGTGTTTCCTCATTATATGAATTTTAATATCTTATGACTTCTGATACTGTTGCTTTTATGTTTTGGAAGTTAGAGGTGTTTTGAGAATGTCCAGATGGCTCAATGGAGCTGGAGCAACAAGAGTTCTGGAATTTTTGGTTCACGTCATGAACCTTATTCATGTTTTAAATAGGTGATTCATGTATTATACATATTGTGAATTAATGGAATGTATACCAGCTATGGTGGAGGATTATGTAAAAGAAATTTACGTCATGAATATGGGATTCATGATGTGTAATTAAATAAAGGTTGTCAAACATGATGTTCAATGAAAGTTGGAAATATGGGATTTCAAATCATGAATGGGTTACATGAAGTGAATACTTTGGGATCTAGGTTGTAAAAAGGGCTGATCAACAGATTATATTTAATTCAACCATATCACTCCCTCTCTCTTATTCGGGTGGAACCCTAGGTGACTTCAGAGAATCTTCTATCCCTTGTAATCCTACTTCGATTCAATGGGTTCTAGGGGTTGTTCATTGGTGATCCATGGTGAGTTATCCCCTTAATATCCTTATTTCTCTTCCAATATTATTCTATGATTCAATGTGGTTGTGCAGTTTTGGTTTGGGGTGTGTGGGGACTATTTTTTGATGGATATTTGGTATTTCGTACATTAATCCATGATTTTCTATGCACGGTTGTGGTTTGTGGGAATTGATTCTTTTCCATGAAGTGCACAATGAGTTGGAAAAGCTTCTTTTAGGTAGGGATTCCCTCATTGATCACATTTGTATATCATGTAGGAGGGATTTTCCATTTTTAATCTATGGGGGATGTATTTCATTGGGATTATCAAGATAAATTAATAAGTAAAATTTAAATTTAAGGATTAATGGGTTTGATTCACATTATTTTATAGCATTGATTTTATTATGATATTGTGCTTGTATGAACTGAATGACTTGATGAAAATTGTGTGTGTGGAGGGATTTGTTTTCATTGGTTGGGTATGTGTTATGAATCCCGTTTTATGTATTTTTTTATTTCACCCTAAAATGGAGATTGGCTAACCAATTAAACTTAGATAATGAAATGGTTTACCTTAATTCATATATTGTGTGACAAATCCTCTAAAATAATGGGAAATGTAATAAAATCCCCTTTGTTTAAAATTTAAAATGGAATTTTATGTGCTACAATGTGTGGTCATGATTGTGTGGTGGTGATGTGTATTTTTGATGTGTTTTTGGGTTACGTATGGATTTTATGGCCATTCTTTTGGGGTGTTGAGATGATGGTTTGTTTTTCTATGCTTTGAGAGTGATAAGGAGATGGTTTGTTTGGCCGTGATTTCAGGTCAGTGAGGAGATTGTTTTTTACCATTATTTTTTGGTTGGTGAGGTTATAGTTTGTTTGGAAATGCTTTAGGGGTGGTGAGGTGATGGTTTATTTCGCCATGTTTGTGCGGCAGAAAAATGATGGTATGATGGGAATTATGAGCTGCTTGGGATGTGTGGTTACATTGTGTTAGATGCCCAAGTAGTGATGAAATAACAAGTTAATAATCATTATAACGGCCTGTTCGGGTTTGTTCAATGGGATAGAGATGATTAATTAATAATAAATTATGGCATACATGGTTAAATTTGGTCAATTCATAATAATGGAATGAATGGGTTGGATAAAGGGATTGTTTTGAAACTTTCATTGTGGCTTGTTATGTAAGGTTGTGTAGTTAGAGAAGGAAGTGAAAGCAGTGATGTTGTTAGTTGGTTAGTGTTTTATTATGAATCCATTGGTTGGATTTGGGTGTGTGGATATATGTATATACTTTTATATTTCCTATGATTTCTATACACACCCCACCAGTTTGAAGTACTATGTACCTACACCCATATATTCACATGGTATGTGTTTTTCCAACATCCTGGTGATGATGATAGATGGATGGATACCTGTATTTTTCCATTATCTCTCCTAAGTGAGTATATATAAATTGGAGGTGATGGATAGAGGTCTTTTAGCACACTAGTTGATGTCCCCATTGTGTTTGGGTAAGGTGAGAAATAATTGTGTCGCGGGGTGGTACCGTAGGTGTCTCTATGAAAGTTGTGATATATCCATGTTATGGGGAATCTTATAGTGGGGGTCTGAGATATTAAGAGGAAGGAATTAGTTTGATGTCCTCAATAATAATGATACCCTACTACTCTGGTTATGGAAGTGGCTGTGATGTGATATCCCGGGTTTATGGGAGCATGATGTGATGTGACCGTACTTGTGGGGCATTGGTATATGTTATTTCGAAAGATATGGGAGCACCAAAGCATACGATGATGGGGTGTTCGATTATAAAATAAATGGAAAAATGTTTTGGGGTACCCTTTATCAATATGGTTCTTATTATGTTATTATACTTAGATTGTGTTATTTAGTGAGCATGCCTTGGTGAGGTTTGGATGGATAGTTGATTGTTTAAGTGCTATTGGTTCTGATGTTTTCTCATGGATGCTTTAGTATGATTCTTTTAAACATTACTGAAAGGATTTTATTTTCCTATTGGCTACACTTGTATTCTCACCCTATGAAAAGAAACTGATTCTTAGGTTTTGATGAAGATTACATGGATCGTACTGGACATTACTATCCCAAACCCTTGGATATTTGTCACGTCGCTTATTTAGCTTTTCTTTTGGGTAGTTAATTTTAGATACTTTTATCTATATCTATTTTATTTATAAATTCATTATGCGATGGTTCAGGGTTTTTTTAAATTATGTCATGTATTTTATTGAAGTTGATTCATCTTATATCTCGATCCCATATTATCATAGAGGGTAATGCCTCCCTATTTATGAAATTTTTTACCCTCGGTGCTAGTTTCCAACTAGGGGTCTACTAGAGGTGGGACTTGGGGATCATTATCTCAATCCCATCATTGTGAAATAATTGATGGGATGGGGTTCTGACATGTATTGTATTATAGGCCTTATTATATTTTGATCATGTGAGTTTCTTTATTATTATATTATAAATGGAATTCCATGTTAGTTCTATTATGATTAAGATTTCACATGTTGTGGTTTTCCATGTGATGGTATTTTTGTTTCTAGTGACTTGTGCAGAATCTCTTTGTGTTTATTTTTTAAACTTTAACATGAGATATTTTATAATGTAATTAAATTGTAATTTTAAAATTGAAATTAGTTTGGGTGTTTCTTTAGGGGTTTAAAATAAATGGGCCTTTCCTTGAAATAGTATATGAAAATTATATTTTCATGAGATTTTGGAAATATGGGGAAATAACTTTGAAAAGTTTTCCTCAATTTAAAATTTAACATAAAATGTTTAAATATCCATGATTTTTTATATATAAAGGGATAGTTTTTTAAATGTGTGCTAGTGACTTAATTTTATAAAGTATTGGAATAACCTACTTTGATATTTTGTTCTCAATAAATCATTTTATAAAATACCTTACAAAGAGTTATTTATAGATCCAGTTAGTAGTGGGGGATTACTGAGTTCTTATGTGATCATGGCTATTTATCACAACTAGTTTAAAGTTAATTATATTCTTTATTCTCACATTTTGGGTGTAATGGTTCTTGTTTGTTGGGTGGTGAATCGTTCAGTCACAAATAGATAAGTATGTCTGTAGTTGAGTTTTTTATTTTACTTTCTTTTATCACACTATCCACTTAGGCTTTTATCACTTTATACACTGAGAGGGTATTTATATTCTAAAAAGTGGGCTTGAAGGGAGTTGGTGGAGGCTCACAGCTTTCTTTATAGGGGAAGGAGACTAGGGTAGTGGATATTTTATCTAGTTTCTTTTTTATTGTTTATTTTTTTATGTTTATTTTGTTAAAACATGGACGTTCGGCATAGAGAATGGTCATGTAAAATTTCTATTATATACCTTATATATCGTTTATTATGATTATTGGGAGAAACCATTCCGAAGTGTGTTCCTATGACTCTCATATACTAGTATCCATTCCATGGGGATCGAGAATGCCTTTAAGGCATGTGATGGGTTGGTTTGGGCATCTACCAGAGGGTTGGACAAAACCAATTATTTGTATAGTATTATAAAAAATATATGTTATTCAGTTCTAATTATGACTCAGGGGTGTACCCTATTGAAAAATTTGGTTATCCTATCCATGGTTTACTTTGATTTGATTCTTGATATTGATTGGTCTTTAATATATAATGTAAAAATTTATTTCTTAGAGGAGGAGATTTTGATTCAATAAGATGAAGTGGAATATCTCATCATTAGAGGGGAAAACTTGTCATTTAAATCATGTCTGGATCCTCCCCTAGTAACTGAACTTAAGGATATTTTATGTAGAGTTTATGATCAAGTTGGATCTATGGATTAGAAAGACACCATAAACAATCGAGTATGTGCCTATGGTAAATAAATTCATGGATATTTTCTATAATAATAACTTGGTCATCTGCCAAAGTATGAATTGGATTTCTCTATTGGACTCATTCTTGATATAAGGTACTTTCAGAATGGAACAAATGGAGTTGGAGGAGTTTAAGTAGAATTTTTAAGAATTTATTGATAAGGGATTTTTATGCCCTAGTGTTTCCCAATGGGGAGCCCTGACTTTATTTTTGAAAAAGAAGGATGGATCCATGAAATTTTTTATTGATTATAAGAATATCAATTTAATTAATATAAAGAATAAATATATTTTTTCTTATATCAATGTATTATTAAATCAAATCCAAGGAGACCAATATTTTCAAAGATCAACCTTTACTCTGGACATCATCAAATAATGGTGAAGAAGGATGATATACCAAATATGAAATTTCAAACAAGGTATGTACATTATGAGTTTATGGTAATGCGTTTTGGATTTAATAATTATCCTTATATATTTATGGATATAATTAATAGAGTATTCATGGAGTATCGTGGTAACATTCTTTTTTATTAATCAATGATATATTGATGTACTATAGGATCCATTTAGAACATGAGAGTCATTTTTAAATATTTTATAGAACCTAACAAGGAATTAAATGGGAAGTATAACAAGTGAAATTTTTGTGTCAATGTAGTTTATTTTCTTATCCATATTATAACTAAGGCATAATATTTGTTGTCCCTTGAAAGATAAAGTTAGTCAAATAATGTCCTACTCCAATGAACATAAATGAGACCCAATTTTTCATGGGTTAAAAGTCTATATAGGTGGTTTTTGCCAGATTTTTCCTAGTTGGATAACCCACTGGATCAGTTAACACACAAAGTGTTTAACTTCACATGATCAAGGGAATGTAAGGAACGTTTTGAAGAGATGAAGATGAGACTGATTAATTCAGTAGTTTTTAATCTACCATTCGGAAAGAAAATATTTTTTATTTATCAATATTCATCCATTAATGTAAGTGGTTTATTACTCTTGTAAAAGTATGGGTTGATTTCTTATGTATCAAGGAAATTGAAAATCCATGAACAAAACTATATAAGACGTGACCTTGATCTATAAGCTATAATATTTTATTTGAAAATAAAGAGGCACTACCACTATGGTGAAATATGTGATATATATATATATATCAAACATAATATTTTTAATTATATCTTATATAATAAGGATCTTAACATGAGGAGAAGAATTTGGTTGGAACTACTCAAGGGAAACAATTCGCTGACACACAACCACCCTAATAAGGAAAACAAGGTGGTTGATCCATTGAGTAGTAGATATCATAGAGTTATGACAATGATGAGGATAAAAAAATCTAATATATAGTGATCAATTAAATAAAGATATATTGATTTCTAATAAAGGGTATTTATTATCACTTTTACAAGAAATTGCTAAACCATCCATACTATAAAGGATATAAAAGTCCCAGAAAGATGATGAGAACATTAAAAGGAATATTAATGATTTGAATGATGGGAAATTGAAAAAACTAATCTATATAGATGAAGAGTTGATGTTTTGAAAGTGGTTAAGTGTTCTATAAATACTTTAATTGATGAGGGAACTTCTAGATGAAAAACATAGTGAAATTTCTCCAAAAAACTGGTAGACAAAATTTGTATAGATATTTAAGACAGCATTTATAGTGGGATGGAATGCAGCGGGAAATTACAGACTATGTCTCCAGATTCATAGTATCACATAAGGTAAATCCTGAAATACCTTATCCTGGGGGAGTTATGGAATGTCTTTCTATACCTATATGGAAGTGGGACAATGTAATAATGACATTTTTCACTGGACCCCCAAAGACTTTAAGGAATAATGATTCTATATTGGTCATTTTTTATCAACTTACTAAGTCTTATCATTTCTTGGTGATAAGGGCATATATACCACCTAAGTGCATTTTCCAGCTCTATATTAACGAAATCACAAGGATTGATGGGGAATATCTATTTATTTTATATGATCATGATCCTCAATTCATATTGAAATTTTGAAAAAGTATTCAAAGAGATCTCAACACTGATATACATTTAATCACCTCCTATCATCCCTATACTGATGGATAGTCCGAAAAGAATATATATAATTTGGATGGCATATTGAGATCATGTTAACTTGGCTTAAAAGGTATGTGGGGTCACTATCTACCATTTTTGAAATTTTAACACAATAATTTCATCCATTCGATCATCCAAATGACACCATATGAAGAATTATTTGAAATGAGGTGTCGTACTCTAACCTTTTGGAACAAAGATGGAGAAATAGAGATAGTTTGACTAGATATTTTGGAGGAGGTTACTGTCAAAGAATAGAGTATTCAGTATCAAATTAAATTATCAAAAAGAAGAAAAATAGCTAAATTGATAATTAAAGGAAAGAGTTATAATTTCATGTTGGGGATTGTGTATTCTTGAACGTTTCAACCTATAATGGATTTATAATATTTGGTAAAAAAGAGTAGTTAATCCCTATGTACATCGTTCCTAATGAAATACTTGAAATAATTGGGGCATTATCTTTCCAGTTGGATTTGTATCCCAACAATTCTAAAGTACACAAAATCATCCATGTTTCATTATTTAGGAAATACATACCAATTCCAATATATGTGCTCACATCTCAAGGAAAAGAGTTAGAGCATAACCTTTCTTATAATGAAGATATTTTATAGATTGTTGACACTATACAAAAATTATAATACAAACCAAAAACTCATTTGTTGAAAGTAATTTGGAAAAATCACAATCTAGAAGAAGAAATCTTGGAGCCTGAAGAAGCTATAAGGATGTAATATCCACATTTTTTTAATAGATGATATATACTATAATTTTAGATGAAAGAATTACTTAAGGGGGGAGAAAATAACGCCCGAGACTCTACTCTAGTAGGTAAACAAGATATCCTAAACTATCACACAATTTTACCTTTAAAGAGATTTTATTCATGACATTATTTAATAGACTAATTTAATAATTTTATACCAACTTAAATAAATTAAATTTTAAATTCATCATAATAAAATTAGCTTAGAATGATTTTTGGTATTTTTTTTGAAAGGGTCAAGTTTTAGTTGAAAAACATAGTTTTCATGATACTTGTAATGTTTATTAATTAATCATTATAAAATAATTACATATATGTTTATAAAACCTTATAAGTAATCTATCATGAATTTAAGATATAACAATATGCACTTTATAATACTATTTGAATTTATAAATCCTATACCCAATGTTTTTAGAACTAAATAAAATATTTCTTTAATGAAAAAATATTTTGATATATTATTTAAATAAAGTATTTTCAAGGGATATTTGGTTTTGTATTTCATTAAAAGACTCATAACTTCTATTTTGTTTTTAATAAATAAATTTATGTCATTAAAATCATCATCCAAGATAATTTTATTTTATAAATAGTTAAAGATAAAAAAGGTTATTTCCCTAAAAAATTTATCACATTATTAAGTTTATTTAATTTAAAATAAACTTTTAACACCTTTATAAATATTATTTGATAAAATGATATTTAAATTTGAATGTATCAAAATAGTTAAAAATTTCAATCTCAAACTTTGACATGAAAATTAATTACTATAATAATGAAATAATTATCATTTTAAAATTAAAAGGAATAAATATAGTTTAACCTGGTGTAAAAGTCCTCAAACATTTTAAAAAACATGACTTAAAATGGAATTCATAGTTTTACTCCCCTTGGTAATCATGAAAATTACTCTAGTGGTCCTCTTAATGGTATATTTTGTAGAGGTCCTTCTGGGGAAAAATATTTTAGAAAAAATGGATATCCTATAATAACATTGGTAAATTTTATAGCAAATTAATTTCATGTCATATTACTATTCATGAATTATATTTTATAGAGTTATTTTCACTATAAGAATATTAATTAATTTTTTTAGTAAAAAGGAAATAATTTTATTCATACTAAACTCATTTATATGTATTATATAATTTTATTTGAATGTTTAATTTATAAATTTTAGATTTTTTATTTGAGAAAATGAAATTAATTTTTGAAATCAACAAGAAAAATTATTTTAGAGTGAAATTTTGGGAATTTTTTGAGAAATTAGATTTCTTGGTGAATAATAAAAAATAACGATTTTTAAGAAAAAATGTTTTCTATTTTCATGTATTCACAAAGTCACATTCTATTTAAAATTGGTTTTAAAATTTAATTACTTAATTTTTATTAAAATATATCCATTTAATTCCATTGGTATCTCCATTACAATTGATATTTTTATAAACACATTTTTATACTTAAAATGCATTTTACTAGAAAATTGTTTTCATCATGTTTTGAAGGTTTATTTTTAAATTAATATCTACCACTAATAGAAATTTTATTTGATAAAATGAAATATATTTTTAATCATAATTGTGTTGTTTTTAATGAGGGCACTTTCATTTTTTTCATTGTGAATAGTAACTTTGGAAGAAAAATCTAGTTTCCTTGATTAGAGTTAAAATAGGTTAAAAGGAATAAACCTAAAATTATAAGTTTTAACATAACCTAAAAACATTTCTAGATCCTATAAGATGGTCATATTTAGAACCTATATCTTCTCATAGTATAATTTGAGTCTTTTTAACCATTTTCCTTGATTAAGGAATTAATATATTTTAAACCTTTTAAAAATTCCAAGTGTGTCATCTCCGTAACCTATAAAAGGACACCACATATAGTCTCCTAGATACAAATTAATAACCAATTATCATAGATAATAACTAACCAAAACATTTTTTTTGAATCTATAACCATTTCATAGAGTTATTTTTTTGACCAGAATACCATTTATGAAGGCTTTAGCTATAATTTTAAGGATGTTTTCAAAGAATGAGGTATAGTTATATTAACCAAGTGTTTTTATTTTTATATCAACTTTCACCAAATTGAAAACTATACCAACCATTTTTATATAATAATATCATTATCTAAAATGTAATTAAAAGTAATTAAGTTTATTTTAAAAACTTGTTTCATAAGATTATCCATATATTGTAAAATTAAAACATCTTTTGTGTGTATGTACGAATGACCACCTCATGAGATGATATATTTCATTTTTGATCCCTAAAAATTTTGTGTGGTCGTGAAAATGGAACCAATTGAAATAATATGATATATATTTAATTAATTAATAGAAAATAAATAATCCAAATCTTTCTTTACCATCCAATGAAAAGTACAAATCTCACTCATGCATAGGTGTAGACTACCACATCGCAAACTGGAGTTTTTTGTTTTTCATCAAAACCATACATGACTGTTATATAAAAGTAGATTCAAATAATTATTTTTATACTTATGATTTAATAATAAATATTTAAATATAAAATTAGACTAATCTTCTTTCCCTCATTTATGTTTAAAATGGAAATGTTACTCTTGCGTATGTACCAACAACTGTATCCATGATGTAACAAAATTCATTTTTCATAACCAACTTAAATGGTTAGTTTTATAAGAATAATTAATGTCCCAAAATTATAATTATAACATTTTATAGATTTTTTAAATGTTATAATTATGATCCTTTTGACCGTAGTTACCCTATAAAATTCATTTTGAACATGTGAACTGAATATCATCAAAATGTTCGATGTAAACTAAATTAATAAAGTAATTAAAAATGAAATGGGTAAAAGTAAAATAAATTTAATAATAAAATTTAATAATGTTATTAATAAATTTAATATTATAAAATTTTTTATCATTTTTATGTTAATTAATGCACATGACAATTCAGACTCAAGATAAGGGATACTTTAACATAAAATATTATTTTAAAATTTTAAAAGATTTGTTTTAAAATATTTTTTCTTCCTGTGAAAATTATTACAAATATTTATGGATGTATAAATAATTATATAAATGAATGTAATATCAAATTTTATCTCTCCTTGACTTTATTAAAAATGAATTCAAATGGAATATTTTTGTATATTTCATACTGAATGTTTTTAATTTCTTTACAAAATATAAAAGGATTGCTCTATTCTAACATATATGGTCTGACTGAATTTTTACATACATAATTAAAGTTATTAATTATTTGGATTCATTTTCAATATTTAATGGATTTTCAATGAAAACAAATTTCCTTTGTTCTTGGAAATTTTTGTTTTTCAAAAAAGGGGTTTTAAAAGTAATGGGTATTTCATTATCCAAAAGTGTTTTACATGTGGGTTAAAAATAGATTTTCAAATACATTATATTGAAAAGGTGAAATATTACAATTTTTTTTGAGGATATGGTACCTAAAAATTATAGATGATGACGGGTGAGCCTAATACATCTTATAAAATGGGTGAGCTTGATACATATTCTATAATGAGTGAGTGTGGTATAGATCTCTAATGTAGTGGGTAGTGTTACTTTTCTTCATTGGAAATAAGGATAGAGTTAACAGGGGTTGTTTCAACTATATATCTAACCAGTCTCTTGTTATTTCTAACACGATTAAACACATATTTGGAATATAATTCTCTAAGATTCCTAAAAGGTTTTATACTTTATTGCTATGGGTTTTAATATTTTTATTTAACCTAGAACAATATTTCAAATGTGGATATGATTTGTTTTATACGATCAAATAAATATAAGAAAAATGTAACAATTTTATGGGTTTTCATGTTTTCACTAGGATAATAGACTTCTTTCCTTTATATTGCCTATTGAGTTTCTTTTATAATCCCGCAATTAATAAAATTTTACTGGGTTTTAGGATGTTTCGGAATAGAGAATAAGTCTAGTTGAATGTCATAAAGATTTTTCATGAAAACAAAATGGGTTCATATAAAACGATTTATATTGTTGGAAAATTGACATTTGGTGGAAGTGAACACTTTTTAATGTATGGATTTTTATATAAGATCTATGAACTAATTCCATAAAACTCTAAACCTAAAAAAGCATTCAATAATGAAGGAAATTAAATTCATGTTTAAAGGATCAAGATTGTGTAATGTTTTATGTATTGTGACCCAAGCTTAACATACATGGATATTACACCAATTTAAATGAACATTCATCAAATCACAAAATTACATTCCTAAGGAGCATAATAGTTTAGTGTCTTTGGAATCACAGAATACATTCCTCTCACATTATGAAAGATCTTTAATGTTTCCCATAAATATCTCTGCCTTTCATAATCCTAATAAAAACCATTATTTATAACCTAGGGAAAGGGAACATAAGAAATGGGTGAGCTAAAATTCTTAATAAGGAAAAATAAAGGAAATGAATAAGCATACCATGGACATAGGGTTATTAGAACATGAGAATAACATTTCAAGAACATACCCTACATATCAAATATCATAATCATGAGACATGGAATAAACATTGGAAGTTCATAATAAATGAATAATAAAATAATAAAAAACATAAACCATCTGAGATTATCATATGCATAATAAATAGAGTTTTTCCATACACGTAAGCATATAAACACATTCCCTATAAGTCAAGGATTATTTCCAAAACATATTAGGGCACTTTATGGGGACAGAACGTACTAGGAGAGACACTCCACCATCATTTGTTGTAGTCCTTTATTTATAAGGTATTGGGTTTCCCCATCTTCCCATAGTGGACCAAGTTTCCCCATCTTCCCATAGTGGATTAGGACACACCTGTTTCCCATTTTAGACCAGGACAAGCATGTTTCCCATTGTTGATCAATACCACTAACTTGTTTCCCATCATTCTCTCATGATATATAAATCTTTACCCAATGTATTAGAGGGAGATAATTACCACCCTTAATGAATGCTATAATAGGCTCACCTAGTGCTCTCTAGGTCACCCTGTCATATAAGCTGTAACGGGATTACCTAATGCCATATGGGCTACCAGACTGTATAAGTTATAATAGTCTTACCAGGATTTATCTGGTCCACCCCATCATATAATCCTTGTTTGTGAACAACAACATGAATAAAAGATCTTGGATATCATCATAAAAACACATTAAAATAATTATTATTTAATAAATTGATTAAACCATGTAAAATAAATGGTTTTCATGTCAATCTCTATGAAATATGATTATCCCATGTAAAAGACCTATGTTCTACAAAAATCTCTTAAACCATGTTTTTCCCATATAAAATAAATTGGTTCTATAAACATTATTCCATCAAAACATAAACCATTGCAAGAAATAATATGAAAGGTTTCTTTGGATCTTATATCTAAAACTGAATATAACATATCAAATGTTGTCATATTATATATAGAGGGATTTGGAAAGATCATTTGGAACCTTTCTTTTATTTAAAAATAAAATTTTAAAACATATAACATTTTCTAAATCCATTTTCTTTCAAAATAGATTTAAAAACTTTTTAATGAAGCTTTGAAAACTATAAAACATTTTTAAAACCCTTTTTCTTGAAAATGATCTTAAAAGATGTTGGGAAAGAATTCCTCAATGTAACATTGTGGCATTTTTGGGTTGATCTTGTTTGTTGACAAAGCAGGTTTCCAGGCAAAATTGTCGACTTCCAAAGATTTTGTTGAAAATCTATGTTGAAAAAGAATCATGATAGAGGAATATAAGATCTGGAGGCGGTATAAAATATTAGATACAAGGTGGAGCCATTTTCCAGGGTTTGCCAAATTTTTGGGGTCCAAAATTGGGAGTTTGGTGGGAATCGTGAAATATGGATTTCCTTGAAGATCTCATCAAAATATGTAAAAGGCACGAGTTTTGTGATGATGGGCCTCTAGATGTGGATTTCTCAGACATGAAGAAAGTTGGTGGTTTTCTTCACTATTAAGACGAGCTTTGCGAACCGAATCATTGAATACCACTATGGAGGTGAAGAAAATTGTGAGTGGAGCTTCGCGAGGAAGATGATAAGGAATTGAAAAAACAATCCGTGATTACGACCAGCTCCGTGATAAGAAATTTTCCATGGAGCTTCATGATATAGGGTGAATTTCGGAAGAAATTTCAGAGCTTTGGGAATTGAGATGATGTGGTGCTGACTTCACAAGGATGGTACGAGGTTCGGCGGAACTGCCTTTAAATAGACCTCAACTCCCTCAAGAGAAGTAGAGAGTTTTCCAAAAAAAATTGTTTCTCTTAACTCGTGAAGGTGATTTGAAAAGGTAGTATTCTTCGCAAAAGAAGGAGCTTCACGACGGCTAATTTTTCTCTTTGAAAGTGGTGTGTTCCGTGTTGGATCAGTGAGCGTCGTGAAGGAAGTTGCTCTATGACGAATTGAGCTCTACGACGACCAAAGATTTGTGAAGGATTGAGCTTTGCGAAGGACTGAACTCTGCGAAGAAGTGTGCTCCATGAGGTAGTGAGATCTACAAAGGTGTGTGCTACGTGATTAGGTAGGAACTTTGCGAAGGCTTTTTTGAGATTCGCAAATTAGGGTGCTTTGGGATGGTTTTTCCAAAGGTTGTTGCCCAGTGATCAGAGAAAATGGGTATTAATCAGCGAATGAAATTTGGACTTCAATAGAGAATCTACATAAAATGGAGTTTTCATTCATTAGTGATAATGATGAGACCTACAAGTCTATAAACTATGATTGGATCTTCTGAAGAAGAAGTGAGCTCACATTAGTTGAGAGAGTAGTGTGTTCTCAAATTGTGAATGGTTGTAAACCAAGAGAGACAATGAGTCTGCATCGAACTTGTAAACAACAGTGCGCTTATAGTTTATTTGGTAAATTGGAACATTGCTGGTGTATGCTCCTTGGACATTGCCTAGTGAGGGTGAACCATGTAAAATGGACGTGTTCTGTACATGCATTAAGATTCATTCATACTCTGTAATTGGAAGGAGAGGTAGAAGAGGAAGTTTTCTAATAAAAAAAGAAGAACAAAAGGGGTAATTTATTTTAATAAGCCATAAACCGATTCACCCCCTATCAGTGTATCTACCCTAGTGTACCTAACAATTGGTATCAAAGAGAAAGGATGATATTAGTGTTTCTCTCTTAAATGGAGGTCACCTATAAGAAAGGGATTCTGATCTTCGACAGGAATAATTTTCAGCAATGGAAGAACCAGATAAAACACTATTTTCAATCATTGGGAATAGATGTATTCATATTAGCAATTCATGGCATAACAGTCGTTATTAATAGTGGTGCATTATCTAAAGTTGAGCATAGATAATTGGATGATGAGGCTAATGGAATTAATGCTTTAGGGGGATCCCAATCCAATGAGCTTTATATGAAGGTGATGTCATGAAAAACATCACATGCCTTGTGGGGAAAGTAATTGAATATATATGAATGAGATAAAAAGGTCAGAGAGGCAAAGCTGCATGTGTTGTTGTACAAGTATGGAGATATGAGAATGAACCTAAATGAGTCTTTTGATGCATTATTTTACATGGTAAATGTTGTAGTGGAAGACTTGTGATGTCTTAGATAAGTTATTGAAGACATAAATACTATGAAGCACATCTTGATGAAACTTCCACATCAGTTCAATCCAAATGTTTCAGTTTTGGAAGATAATGACCCATAAGAGCTAGCATTGGATAACCTGCACAACACCCTTTTTTCATATGAAATGAGAAATAAAGATAATGATGCTATGGAAAAGGGTAAATCCAAAGAAGTGGTATTTGATGCCATGAAGAAGCTCAAAATTAAATATTATCAAGAAGAATAAGAGACAGATGATGTGATGCCATTACTTTCCACAAATCATTAATGAGGAAAAGAAATGATTAAAGGGAAACATCAACTAGCATAATTTTGATGTGGAAAGATTGGACACCTTGCAGTAAGGTGGCCAAAGAAGTTTCAAGAAGACTATGAGGATGAAGTTGATATTCCCAAGAATAAGTCTTCAGCTTATGTGAAAAGAAAGAAACAGTTCAAAAGAAATTTCTTTAAGAATAAGAATATCATTTCACTAGAATGTGGTAGTTTAGATGAGTCTAAGGTTGAGAAGGTTGAAGATATAGAGAATTGTAAAGATCATGGAGAAAATTATATAGTGGAAATTTTCAGGAGTACTAAGAAAAAGGAAGAAACTGACATTGATGAAGAAGAAGAAGTTGAAGGAATAGTTGATATGCAAGCTGAGTTAGAAGCTGCTCTTGAGAAGATAGATGTTTGGAGAGCCAAAACAAAAAAATCCAACAATGCAGTTCGTGACGCCGAACTCTATATGTAGTATTAGGAAGAAGAGAAGTCTGAGTTGATGGAAGAAATTGAGAAACTCAAGTCATGTAATGGCCCGTGTTTTCTGGGGATCCTTTACTTTGTGAAAATCTTGTGTTGGGTTTTCTAGTCTGGGAATCATGGTGGTGTACACCTATCGGTAGCCTTAGCCTACCGGTAGTAGGCCTACCGGTAGCCTTGGCCTACTGGTAGCCTTGGCCTACCGGTCGCCTTGGCCTACCGGTCGCCCTGGCCTACCGGTCGCCCTAGCCTACCTGTCGCCGTGGCCTACCGGTCGCCTTGGCCTACCCGTA
The DNA here is from genome assembly GCA_963277665.1 of Viscum album. NCBI lineage: Eukaryota > Viridiplantae > Streptophyta > Magnoliopsida > Santalales > Viscaceae > Viscum > Viscum album. The sequence goes on along the minus strand of OY728140.1, from coordinate 241,274,790 downwards.
GCCTTGGCCTACCGGTAGCCTTGGCCTACCGGTATCCTTCGCCTACCCGTAGCCTTCGCCTACTGGTAGCCATCACCCACCGGTGGCTCTGGCCTACCCCTGCAGGTTCTTTCCAGTGGCGTTCCTTCTTGTGAAATTAGGGTTTAAAACCATATTTTGACATGTTTGAGTGTGTTTTAAAGACTTGTAACTCCATATGAGTTTTAATTAAATACTTAATGAATTAATGAGTCAGTTTAAACCACCCGACCCCCTTAATGACGAGTGGGGCCACGTGGCCAACCCACGACCCCACGCCTCACGCGGTTCCGCGTTCTTATCTCAGCCATCCACGAACCTTACAAACTAAAGGGTTAGGCATAGTTTCTTCTTCCCTGGATCACAGTTTTTCAAAAACAGCTTTTGGTGCATCGGGTGAGCCGCATCGTTATCGGTAAGGTTCCGCACCCGGCCTAAGCGTCGATCATCTATCAACAAGTAGGTAATTTTCTCCTTCGTCTCTCTCTTTTGTGTATCATGTGTGGTGGGCGTGCTTTTGTTTCGGTATAATTGGATAAACCAGACCCAAATAAAGATAATGAATGGATTATATAAAGAATGATGGGGGGGGGCTGTGACCGTTGATGTTGTTTATATTATGATCATCTTTCTTGAATTGTGCTGGCTTACGAGTTCTGAAAATCGATGCCATTGGTGGTCGTTGTATGTGCATTAATGAACCCCTAGTGGAGTTTTAAATGACTTGTTTTGTAATTGTAAACTCCTGCTGTGAAAAGTAAATTGGTTAATCACGTATACTCAGCTGAATAAATTGGAAGCACCAGGACCAATCCTTCTGTGATAACCCCCGGCTAAAGCACATGAAATTGAAATCATGGAGCATGTAAAATATTTTAAATCTGAAAATACAGGCATGAACCTTCTTTGTGTCGGTGGTAGTGGTTGGTTATTTCCTTTTACGGGCTGATTGCTGGAGATGTGGGAGGGGATGGGATCCCCTGTTTTTATACTCTCGATGGTTGTGGAATAAGGGATGAGATCCCCTGTTGTTATGGATTCAGTGTTTGTGAGTTTTGAGACCGGGTGTTTACCTTGTTTATATCACGAATTGGGGTGGGATCCCCTGTTGTTGAGAAGCCCTTCATTCTCCCAGATATTGGGCATGGGGATGTAACTTATGGTTCTCTTTAGTTGATGCGGCTTTACGAGAAAACCGTGTGTGGGTGTTATGGTTGATGTTTGACTGTTTACTTTCATGGACTTGTGCCTATGATTACTAGTTGCCCAGTAGTGATTAAACGTTTTTAAACATTTTTACTGAACATGAAACAAGAATGTGAAAAATGGGTTTTGTTGGAGAGATTCGTGACTTGGATGCAATGCTGTTTGTACTCTTTAGGAGGACTGAAGGAAAACCTAAACTTTGGGTGAGTTCTTTTTACCTATATCTATATTTGTAGTTTTGTGTTTCTTATTCGCGTCCCTCCCAAATTGAGCACTTAATGCCGAACACCACCATTTCATGGGGGGGTGTTTTTCCCAACACTACTCTAAGTGGCTCGTTATTAGCTCCTTTTCTGCTCCCTTTCCCGGATAGCCCAAGTATCTTTAGGCAGGCTGTGATGGCCTGAGGTCCATTATTAGACCATGAACCTTCAGGCGGGGTAGTGTGGCGATTGTCCAGGTGTGTGCAGTAGGTGGTTTCCCAAGTGTCTTCAGGCGTGGCAGTGGATCTTCTAGCCCAGGTGTCTTTGGGCGTGGTTGTGGTTGTTCTGGCCTAGGTGTTTGTAGGCGTGGTTACATGTAACAGTTGTGGCCCAGGTGTGTGCGGGCGAGTGTGGCAGTGGGACTGCGGTGAGAATGGCGGGATTGGTTCAATGCGTAGGATGTCTCAATAACCAATGGGAAAGTGGCGTGGGGTACACAAACATCGATGTGCTCTTATTATATATATTACTTAACTTTCATTATTTGGGGAGTGTGCCTTGGTGTGGCTTGGGTGGATAGTTTACCTTGATAGGTGTTTGGCTTACTCCTTTTCTCACAGGACTTTAGTACGTTCCCCCACTTGTGCATGAGAGTCTTTGTTTTTCCATACTAAGTGTACTTGTATGCTCACCCTACGTATATAAAACTGCTTTCAGGTTTCCAGGAGGACTTCGGGGATCGCGCAGGACCATACTAGCTCGGACCTTGGGGTAGTTGCAGTTGCTGTTTTTCTTCTTTTGGTACTTACCTTTGTGGTTATCTTTTGTACTTTGTGGCTTTACTTTTGAAACATGCATTTGGGAATGGTTTACTTTTGGCTTTGCTTTTCTTTTTAGTTTTGGTGTTGTTGGGTTCCATCATCTTATCTACCGATCCTATAAAACAAAAAGGGGTAATGCCTTCTATTTGTGTGTGATTTATATACCCTTGGTGCTAGTCGCCACTCCGGGACCTATCGAAGGTGGGTCTTGGGGGTCATTATTTCTCCTTCAACTTAAAGAAGGAAGGGTCTGACAATCTGCTGACCCTTCACTCCTTTTGGTGAAGGCGAGTCGTGACAGAATAGTATCAGAGGCTGATGGTTGATAGATAGGGTAGAGTCTAGAGATAGGCACAGTGAGAATTGCATGGGATGGTAAGGCAATAGTGTTGGGTGACCTTGGTGCGTGAATTATTCCAGGGAAGACCGGCTAGGACACAGGATTTTAGGGCCCCCGTGATCCGACGCAAGGACTCTAGACCTACCGAATGACCAAGTGATGCCACGCTGATTGTAGGGTAGAGACCCTAGGAAAGGTACATGCATCATAATGACTTGTGTACTCGTGTTTCTAGGGTGTTTTGGGAATTAAGAATAAAAAAAGTTTAAGAATTTTTAAAGATAGTAATTTGTACTACTCGGGCTTAGGCATTCCTTGTTAACCTTGCAGCTATGGCACCTGGAAGGCGACCGCGTGTGGTACAGACGATCGAGGCCCTGCAAACTACCTTGGAAGATCGACAGAGAGCTGACTGAGAAGAGGAGGACGACCAGTGGAAGAGGACTCTCCGAGCCTTCCAACGACAGACCCTCGAGAAGTATGAGGGAAACACCTCTGACATGAAGACAGAAGGGTGGATAGTGGAGCTAGTGATAGCTTTCGGACTGATTCGGGCCCCGACCGAGTACTGGGTTCCTCTGGCCATTATCTAGATGCGGGGAGCGGCGCGTCAGTGGTGGATGATTTACCTGGGGGAGAGGAGAGAGGCTGAGGTGGCTTGGGCAGATTTCGAGAGGGAGTTCTGGGCGGAATTCCTCTCTTCGACGATGAAGGTGGAAAAGAGACAGGAGCTACTCTCCCTCTAGCAGTGGAGTATGTCCGTGAGTGAGCTAGGGATCAAGTTCAAGGACCTCCTACATTTTTCTCCAGACCACTTTCCCGATGAGGAGTATCAGGAAAGACGTTTGGAGGAGGCCCTCTGACCCTCCCTCCGGTATGCTGTTACCCCCTTTACGCTTCCGACATACTTAGAGGGCTAGAAGAATGCCGAAGTGGTGGAAAGGATGCATGCTCTAGGAGGAATTTCACGAGAGGGGATCCAGTTGGGACCAACGAAGGGGAAGGCCGTCAGCACTAGGCCTCTAGCGTCAGGACCCTCTTGGTTCCGACCCGCAGGGAGCAGGCCACATCAGTTTCAGTTTTGATCCCCTGGTCCTCGCCCTTTTACTACGGGCTCGAGGCCACGGTGCTTCGTCTGTGGGAGCCCTAGACATCTCCGGAGTCAGTGCCCGGACCGGGTACAGTACGGCGGTGGTGGATAGCCCCACCACCCACCCCAGCAGCAGCTTCCAGCCTGGCCTTTCCAGCAACAGCAGTAGGGACAGTGAGCTCCCACTCCTCCCAGGGCAGACGTAGGAGGAGGAGGTCGACCTCAGGGCACTCCTCAGGGACCTCAACTGGGGCATGGTTGGGGAGGTGGCCGACATTTAAGGGGTAGGGGAGCTGGGAGTGGATAGTTACACACCGTAGAGGTAGCAGTTCTAGTAGGGACGGAGGTTGTTCGAGGTACGATCAGTTTGTTTAGTACCCTTGCTTATGTCTTGTTCGATAATGGAGCTTCCCACTCCTTTGTTGCACCCATTATATACCGTGCCTTGGGTCTAGATGCCAAGAGACTTCCAGTGCCCCTGGTGTTGAGCACACCAGTCGGAGGTCAGACCCACTTGTTGTTTGTTTGTCGGGGATGCAGACTGATGATAGGGCCACATCAGTCGGTTAGGAATCTTCTTCTATTACAGATACAACCATACGATGTCATCATGGGCATCAACTGGCTATTCTCAGTGTGTGCCGTCATCGTTAATTTCTGAAGAAGAATTGTGTTCTCAGACTTGGGTGGCCGGCATGTTGTTTTCACCGGCGAGCGGAGCAGTCAGAAGGGTGACAGGCAAGAGGAACCCCTCCTCTCTTTGTTAGCTGAGTTGTCAGTAGGGTCGGTAGATGCTGAAATGGTGGAAGTTCCAGAGATCGTCTGTGGGTTTATAGACGTCTTCCCTGAATAGGTGATGACTCTACCCCCTCGACGTGATATCGAGTTCGGGATAGACATGTAGCCCGACGCTCGTCCGATCTCGATGGCTCCGTACCGGATGGCACCTTCAGAGCTACGGGAGTTGCGGATCCAAATTGACGATCTGATGAAGAGGGGTTATGTTCGCCCGAGTGTGTCACCGTGGGGCGCCCCGGTCTTGTTTGCAAAGAAGGCAGACGGTGGCCTCAGGTTGTTCATAGACTACAGGAGGCCGAATCAGGTGACGATCAAGAATCGCTACCCTCTTCTGAGGATAGACGATCTTTTCGACCAGCTGAAAGGGGCAGGATGGTTCTCGAAGATCGACCTATGGTCTGGGTACCACCAGCTGAGAGTGAAGGTGGGAGACATCCCGAAGACGACATTTAGATGCAAATATGGACACTTCGAGTCCGTAGTCATGCCCTTCGGTGTTACGAACGCCCCGGCTGTGTCCATGGGGCTTATGAACTCCAACTTCCGAGAGTACCTAGATCGGTTTGTAGTTGTGTTCATAGATGACATCCTGGTCTACTCAAGATTAGAGGAGGACTATGCAGAGCACCTAAGGCTGGTTCTGGAGGTCCTCCGACATCATCAGCTCTATGGGAAGTTGTCAAAATGCAAGTTCTGGACACGAGAAGTGCACTTCCTCGGGCACGTGGTGTCCGAGCAGGGGGTAGCGGTGGACCCTTAAAAATTTGAGGAAGTCGTTTCTTGGGTAGCACCCAAGAATGTTTTAGAGGTCCGTAGTTTCCTTGGGATGGCGGGTTAATATCGGAGGTTCATACCCAACTTTTCCCAAGCAGCAACCCCTTTGACAACCCTAACCAAGAAAGACCAGGTTTTCATGTGGAGCGAGCCGTGCGAGTCAGCCTTCAGCTATCTAAAGGGGAAGTTGGTTAGTGCCCTAGTGCGGAGATTACCTAAAGAAGGGGCAGGTTATGAGGTATTCTGTGATGCCACCTGACAGGGCCTGGGATGTTTGTTGATGCCGCAACAAGGGGTGATCTCTTATGGGTCCAGGCAGCTACGCCCTCATGAGCGTAATTATGCCACCCATGATCTATAGCTTGCAGTGGTCGTTTTTTCACTAAAGTTATGGAAGCACTACCTCATCATATAATGCATTGTGGTCTTCACGGATCACTGAAGTTTGAGGTATATCTTCTCCCAGCGGGACCTAAACTTGCGACAGCGGAGATCGGTGGACTTCCTCCAGGATTACGATTTCGAGATCTCTTATACTGAGGGCATGGGCAATGTAGTGGCCGATGCCTTGAGCAGGAGGACGTAGAAGGATGTGGTTCGAGAGTCGGCAGATGCTTGGAAGGCGATGGAGGAGTTGGCTGCCTTACACCTAAATGCGAAGATGGATAACGGTATAGGTTGCCTATATCAGATGACAGTGCAGTCATCTCTGTTTCAGCAAGTGGAGGAGTCTCAGTGGGGATACCCAGATTGTGAAGTAATGCATGACCGAGTTGACCAGGGCAACGCTCTGGCAGGATGTATAGAGGATGGTCAGAACCGGATGATTTTCCAGGGAAGGTTGTTCGTTCCGGAGGCGATTCGCAATAAGGTTTTCAGTGAGTTCCACAACTCACCCCTGACGGTACACCCAGGAGTTTCCAAGATGTACCAGGGATTGAAGAGGCAGTTTTCGTGGCCCAGAGTTAAGCGAGCAGTGGAAGAGTTTGTGGCCAAGTGATTAGTGTGTCAGTAGGTGCAGGCTGAACATCGAGTTCCAGGTGGGCTAATACAGTCTCTATATGTCCCCGAGTGCTATGGATGCTTTTGCACGAAAGTACGTGGATGAGGTGGTGCGGTTGCATGGAGTCCCGAGGTCTATAGTATCTGATAGGGATGCACGGTTTATCTCATGGGTCTGGAAAGTATTGCATCATGCTTTTGGCACACAGTTACGCCATAGCACTGCTTTCCATCCCCAGACAAATGGACAAACAGAGCGCACCATCCAGAGCATGGAGGATATGCTGCAGGCATGTGTTCTGGACTCAGGGGGATCATGGGTGCGATACTTTCCCCTAGTAGAGTTTTCCTAAAATAATATCTATCACTCTATCATAGGTATGGCCCCATTTTAAGCTTTGTATGGGAGGCCATGCCGTTCGACTATGTGTTGGACTGAAGTAGGAGAGGCAGGCATCCTTGGCCCGGAGGTGGTGTAGAGAACGACAGAGAAGGTTCAGCTCATACGGGAAAGGATGAAGGTGGCCCAGGACCGACAGAAGTCGTATGATGATACGAGGAGGCCCTTGGAGTTTGAGGTTGGAGACCACATGTTTTTGAAGGTCTCCCCTCAGCATGGGAAGCGGAGGTTCAACAAGGGGAGTAAGCTTTCTCCCAGGTTCATCGGACCCTTCGAAGTGTTGTGGTGGGTCGGCGAAGTGGCTTATCAGCTAGCGTTACCACAGCCGCTACTAAGGATACATGACGTCTTCCATGTGTCCCAGCTCCGTCGGTACCTGCATGACAATTCAAACATCCTAGATTGGGGTGAGTTGGACATCGAGGACGATGTGACTTTTGTGGAGAGACTAGTGATGATCGAGGATCGCAAAAAGAAGGTGCTACGTGGGCGAACCATTCCCTTGGTTCGTGTGTTGTGGAGACATGGTGGGCTTGAGGAGAGTACATGGGAAAGGGAAGCACAGATGTGTGCCCAGTACCCAGAGTTTTTTTGAGTTTTGTTCCTTGTTGTACCTGTTGTGGTAGAACGTTTTGCCTTGTTGACTATGAAATGTACTGGTTTTCTTCCTCTGAGTGTGTGTGAAAAGCCCTGGCTATGCGGGAGGAGAGAACCCGACCCCTAATCAAGACGCATTGAGGTGGATGTGATTACAACAGTGTGGGTGAGTCAGTGCCGCCCAAAGCGGATAATATCTTGACATGGGGGAGGAGACTCCCTAACCCACATACATGGGCAACTTGGCTTGGTATGTTGGAAGTGTACGTGGGTTCACTCCTAAGAGTTATCTTTTGAGGTGGTTGTTCAGACCCTCTCTTTCCTTCTGGTTTGTTTTGATTCTTGGGGACGAGAATCATTTAAGAGGTATCTGATGTACCAGCCCAGGTTTTGTGGGGATCCTTTACTTTGTGAAAATCTTGTTTTGGGTTTTCTGGTCAGGGAATCATGGCGGTGTAGGCCTATCGATAGCCTTAGCCGACCGGTGGCCTTGGCCTACCGGTAGCCGTCACCCACCGGTGGCCTTCAGCCACCGGTGGCTCTGGCCTACCCCTGCGGGTTATTTCTAGTGGCATTCCATCTTGCGCAATTTGGGGTTTAAACCCAATTTTGACCTGTTTGAGCGTGTTTTAAAGACCTGTAACTCTATAAGAGTTTTAATTAAATAATTAATGAATTAATGAGTTGGTTTAAACCACCCGACCCCCTTAATGACGAGTGGGGCCGCGTTGCCAACCCACGACCCCGCGCCTCACGCGATTCCGCGTTCTTATCTCAACCGTCCGCGACCCTTATAAACTAAAGGGTTAGGAATGGTTTCTTCTTTCCTGGATCGCAGCTTTTCACGAACAGATTTCGGTGCATCGAGCAAGCCGCATCGTTATCCGTAAGGTTCCGCGCCCGGCCTAAGCGTCGACCGTCTATCAACAAGTAGGGAATTTTCTCCTTCGTCTCTCTCTGTTGTGTATCATGCGGGGTGGGCATGCTTTTGTTTCGGTAGAATTGGATAAACCAGACCTAAATAAAGATAATGAATGGATTATATAAAGAATGAAGGGGGGGGGGCTGTGACCGTTGAAGTTGTTTATATTATGATCATCTTTATGAATTGTGCTGGCTTACGAGTTCTAAAAATCGAGGTCGTTGGTGGTCGTTGTCTGTGCATTAATAAACCCCTGGTGGTGTTTTAAACGACTTGTTTTGTAATTGTAAACTCCTTCTGTGAAAAGTAAATTGGTTAATCACGTATACCTTGATGAATAAATTGGACACAACAAGATCAAACCTTCTATGATAACCCCCGGTTAAAGCACACGAAATTGAAATCATGGAGTGTGTAAAATCTTTTAAATCTGAAAATACAGGCACGCCCATGCTTTGTGTCAGTGGTAGTGGTTGGTTGTTTCCTTTTACGGGCTGATTGATGGAGATGTGGGAGGAGATGGGATCCCCTGTTTTGGTACTCTCGATGGTTGTGGAATCGGGTATGAGATCCCCTGTTGTTATGGATTTAGTGTTTTTGAGTTTTGATACCAGGTGTTTACCTTGTTTATATCACAAATTGGGGTGGAATCCCCTGTTGTTGAGAAACCCTACTTACTCCCAGATGTTGGGCATGGAACTGTAACTTAGGGTTCACTTTAGTTGATGTGGCTTTACGAGAGAACTGGGTGTGGGTGTTATGGTTGGTGTTTGACTGTTTACTTTTCTAGACTTGTGCCTATGTTTACTAGTCGCCCAGTAGTGCTTAAACTTGTTTAAACATTGTTACTAAACATGAAACAAGAATGGGACAAATGAGTTTTGTTGGCGAGAGTCGTGACTTGGACGCAGTGTTGTTTGTTCTCTTTAGGAGGAATGAAGGAAAACTAAACTTTCGGTGAGTGATTGTTACCTATATCTATATATTTAGTTTTGTGTTTCTTATTCGCACCCCACCCAAGTTGAGCACTTAGTGCCGAACACCCCCATTTCATGGGGGAGGGTGTTTTTCCCAACACTACTCTTAGTGGATAGTTATTAGCTCCTTTTCTGCTCCCTTTCCTAGATAGCCCAAGTATCTTTGGGAAGGCTGTGATGGCCTGAGGTCCATTATTATCCCAAAAACCTTCGGGCGTGGTACTGTGGTGATTGGCCAGGTGTGTGCGGTAGGTGGTTTCCCAAGTGTCTTTGGGATGAGGCCCAGGTGTCTTCGGGTGTGGCAGTGGATATTCTAGCCCAGGTGTCTTTGGGCATAGTGGTGGTTGTTCTGGCCTAGGTGTTTGCCGGCGTGGTTACCTGTGACAGTTGTGACCAAGGTGTGTGCGGGCGAGATTCAGTAGTGCGAATACGTGTGGTTGTGGCCCAGGTTTGTGCGGGCGGGTGTGGCAGTGGGACTGCGGTGAGAATGGCGGGATTGGATCAATGCATAGGATGTCTCCATAACCAGTGGGAAAGTGGTGTGGGGTACCCAAACATCGATGTGATCTTGTTATATATATTACTTTACTTGTGTTATTTGGGGAGTGTGCCTTGGTGAGGCTTGGGTGGATAGTTTACCTTGATAGGTGTTTGGCTTACTCCTTTTCTCATGGGACTTTAGTATGTTCCCCCACTTGTGCATGAGAGTCTCGGGGTTTCCCTACTGAGTGTACTTGTATGCTCACCCTACGTATATAAAATTGCTTTCAGGTTTCTAGGAGGACTTCAGAGATTGTGTAGGACCATACTAGCTCGGACCTTGGGGTAGTTGCAGTTTCCGTTTTTCTTCTTTTGGTACTTACCTTTGTGGTCATCTTTTGTACTTTGTTGATTTACTTTTGAAACATGCATCTGGGAATGATTTACTTTTGGCTTTACTTTTCTTTTTAGTTTTGGTGTTGTTGGGTTCCATCATCTTATCTCCCGATCCTATAAAACAAAAAGGGGTAATGCCTTCCATTTGTGTGTGATTTCTATACCCTTGGTGCTAGTCACCACTCCGGGACCTATCAAAGGCAGGTTTCGGGGGTCATTATCTCTCCTTCACCTTAAAGAAGGAAGGGTATGACAATATGCTGACCCTTCCCTCCTTTTGGTGAAGGCGGGTCGTGAAAAGTCATCAACACAAGAGGACTCAGAATCAGTTAATGATTTTAAAAACAATATTGAAAAATTTTAAAGGGAGATCGATGTATTGAATAACATAAGTAAAGATCAAGTCAATCATATTGAATAACTTGAAGGAGAAATTTTCTATTTGTGGAAAAAAGATAAGGATTAATAAAAACTCTTGACCTCTGTCGGGACATCCGGAAAGCAGATCAATCAGAAAAATGAGAAGATGAAAGTGGAGAATAGTGGTTCAGCCGAAAGGAAGCATCAATTATGTTCAGATGCTACAGATGGTGGGGGGCTTGATCGAAAACAACATGCTTTGAAAATTGAAGGCAGACCGTAAGAACACATTCCAAGATTGATGGTTGATTTGGGAATAAAGTAGAATTAGAATATTCAGAGATCCAAAGAGGAAACTAGCAGTACTGAAGTGACATGAAGTAATGCGCCTTATATTAGGTGTTATTGTTCTATAATGATGGGACATTCACAGTATGTGTGCTCTATATCCAAGAGATATCGAAGGGTACAAGAACAGAGGCGGAAGACAAAAAGGGAATTGTTCCTTAGAACATATTTCAAAGGAAACTATTTTTGGTGTTGAGGTTTTGGGAACATGGTTAGGTAATGTACTTCGACCATACAAAGGAATGTGCCAATGCAGAATCAAAATGTTCTCAAGCAGCAGATCAGTAAACCAACATGTAAGTTGAAAATGAAAAATAGATTTTCTTCTTTTCAAGATGAAGTTGGTCCATCATACTCTGAGAATGATCAAAAGTCTCAATCCATTCCGAGTGTGAAGGCAAAAATATCAACCAAGAAGAAATAAGATGAGAAGTTAGTGGTGGCATAAACTACCCTTAAAGCATCAGATCTATCTAGTGTGTGTATCCTTGACAACGGTTTCAAATTTCACATGACAGGTAATAAGGATCGTGTTACAAGCGTAAAATATGAAAAAGGAGTTGTCAAGTTTGGGAACGATGAAGGATGGAGATTATTGGCTCAGGAAAGGCCAACTTTGGGGGAAAAGATATTAGACATACATATGTCATAGTATTAGAAGGCCTCAGTCAAAATTTTCTTAGTGTTAGTCAACTAAGTGACTCATGACATTATATAAGGTTTACTAATAAAATGTGTATCGTCAAAGGAAGATATGGGGAAATGGTTCTACAGGGAAAAAGAACAAAGGGAAATATCTACCTAGTAAGTGGAGAAGAAGATATGTGCCTTCTATCCAGAGAGGAAGAAAAAAAGTTGTGGCATAAATGAATTGGTCATCTATATCAACCATCCCTATAAGATCTAGTAAAGTGTGATGTATCAAGAGACCTCCCTAAGCTATCACGTGATCCTACTCACACATGCGATGCATGCCAACAAGGGAATCTCATCAGAAAGATGTATAAGGAAAATGAAAATAAGTCCACAAGAGTGCTCGAATTGGTGCATGCTGATATTTGTGAGCCTTCACACCATGAGAAATTGACAAGAATAGGTACTATGTTCTTTTTATTGATGACTATAGAAGAATTAAAAGCGTATTTGTTATTTCCCATAAGTCTGATGTGTTCAGTTTCTTAAAACAGTACCGGAGAGAGTGCGAAAGGATGCTTGGAAAGAAAATTCTGATGTTTCATACATATAATGGTAAAAAATTCAGAAAATGTTAGGTGGAATATTATCTTGAGAAACACAGGATAATGTATCAAGTTTCCTTAGTGATAACACCCCAACAGAATGGAGTGGTTGAAAGGAGAAAACTGATCATCAACAAAATGGCCAGAACGATGCTCATAGAAAAAGACCAACTTGAGAAATTTTGGAAGGATGAAATATTTACATTGGTCTACATTTCTAACATGGTTCTATTGTTTATGAAAGAAGGAATGACTCTGTATAAGATTTGGTATGAGAAAAAGGCAACAGTGAAGTACTTTTGAATCTTTGGAAGTAAGTGATTTATACTCAACAAAGAAAAACATAGGAAATTCGAGTCTAGCAGAGATGATGGAATATTCCTTGGCCATTCAAAAAAAATAAAATCGTATAAAATCTATAATAAAAGGCTGAGAAAAGTAGTTGAGATCTATGACATCATAGTTGCGGAAAATGATGAGAACATTCAACAGTATATTGTACAATTTCGGGATGAAAGCGATGGGAAGGAAAGTAATGCAGGAGGATAAGAAGTGGCTGATGATGATTCCGAAGAAGATACAGATGACGAGCATGAAGAAGAAAAATATTTATCTTCAGAGCAGCCAAGGAGTCGAGCTTAAATTGATAGGAAAAATATCATTGGTGACGAATCAGATCTAGTTCAAACAAGAAGAATGAAATTACAACTGCATACCTCTTTATTATCTCTGGTAGAGCCTAAATTCTTTGCTGATGCAGCTAAAGATGAAACCTGGGTTGAGGTCACAAATGAAGAGCTAGATCAAATTGAGAAGAATCAGACATGGGAGATTTTTTCGAGGCCAGCTAATAAGAATTTCATCGAGATTAAATTTGGATTTCACTAAAATATGAATGAAGATGGAACAATGATTCAAAAAAAACATGAGTAGTGTGAAAAGGATACTCCCAGATATAGGGAATTGATGTTGATGAGACATTCACACTAGTTTCAAGGCTGAAGATAATCAGATTACTCCTAGACATTGTTGTGTAATAGAAGTTCAAAGTGTTCCAGATGGATGTCAAATCTGCATTCTTGAATGGGATTCTAGAGGAAGAAGTGTTTATCGAGCATCCATATGGTTTTCTCATTTATGAGGATGAGAAAAAGGTTTGTCATCTAAAGAAGTCATTATATTGGCTGAACCTGGCACCAAGAGCATGGTACTCAAGGATTGATCTGTATTTGAAGAAAAATGTTTTCCAGCATGGTGGAGTTGATTACAATATTTATTTCAATAAAAACATTAATAAAAGGATGATAGTGCTTATTTATGTTGATGAAATAATATTTGGTGGATCAGATGAAGCAAAATGAAGAAAGTTTTCTGAATTAATGAAACATGAGTTCAAAATGTCTATGATTGGTGAGATGATGTTTTTCTATGGTTTATAAGTGACATAAGGAAGGAATGACACATTCATTTCTCAATCTAAATATTACACGGAGGTTCTGTGAAGATTTTGAATGGAAAATTACAAGAAGATCAGGACTCTAGTTGCTTCGCGGATGAAATTATTGAAATATGATAATGACATGGTAGTTAATATCATTGAATATTGGAAGATTATTGGGATTTTACTTTATCTGATAGCGATGAGACCTAATATTGTTTTCGCCACATGCCAAGCAGTGTGATATCAATGTAATCCCAAGGAAATCCACATGATTTCATTAAAAAAGAATACTTATTTATATTAATGGAACAGTGGATTTCGACTTGATATATAGCGACAAATCTCAGTTAGAGTTATTGGGATATACTGATGCAGATTGGGCTAGTTCAGCAGATGACAGGAAATCAACGTCAGGAGGTGATTTCTATCTTGAGGTTTGTGTATTTCTTAGATAAGAAAGAAGCAATATTTTATTTCACTGAGCACTGTAGAGGATGAATATATTGCAACCACTAAAGCTTGCACACAGTTATAATGGATGAAGCTGCAGCTTGATGATATGGGAGTTGAAGTGAAGTCTCTGATTGGAATTCATTGCGATAACTAAAGTGTTATAAATATCAAAAACAAATCCCATCCATCACTACAGGACAAAAAACATTGAGATAAAGTATCATTTTTTAAGGGGAAGTTTGAGTAGGGAATCGTGAAGTTGGAGGATGTACCTATAGAACTACAGGTTGTAGACATTCTGAAAAAGTCCTTAACCAAGGAAGCTTTTGAGAGACATCTACTGGCTCTGGGAGTCCAGTCGACTCACATCACTTGAAAAAGTGTGGATGTGGGACCTCCCACTCTCCTAGGGTTATGGTGTGTTTTTATCTACTGTGCTAATATGTCATCTTTCTAATGTCTCAGACCACTGAGGAGTGACCTTTGGGTTTTTTGACAAAGGGGGAGAGATAGTGACTCCTCAAGGGGGATAAAATATGGCTCGTGATGGGAGAAAATGTATTATTCAAAGACATGGGGAGAAGCTGACATGTGGAGCAACGAGATAGGGGAGAGAAATGAGATAGGGGGAGAGTTTTAAACCTGACAATGCTAGAAGTGATTGATCAAAGAATAGATATCACTTCAGTTGAAGATTGTGATAAAATCAGAAGAGTTTCATTGGAATGGTGTGAGAAGGTTTCCAATGATGAATAATTGGTATCATTTTGGAAATTGGTATCAATTTGGATTGAACAGTTGGTGTCTGAAATTTAGTGATTCATTGATGAAATTTTCATACTACTCTTGTTTCTTATGCCGAGCATTTCTCAGGTGGGCTTAGAGTATTTGGTAAGTTAATATTTGGTCGCTATCTAAATCGCAAGAGGAGAATGGTGGTAGATGATAGAAGGAGACTGAGTGAGGTCTCATAGTGCAGAAAATCATTTTGAGAAGAGTTTTCAACAAAACCAAAGGGGGAGATTATTGGGAAAAAACCATCAAAGTAACATTGCAACATTTTTGGGTTGATTATTTTTGTTTACAAAGTAGGTTTACATGGTGAATTGTTATTTTCTATAGATTTGGTTGAAAATCTATGTTGATAATGAACCATGAAAAAGAAACATAATATTTGGAGGCAGTATAAAAGAACAGATACAAGGTGGCGCCGTTTTCCAGTGTTTGCCCAAATTATGGGGTCCAAAATTTTGAGTTTTGTGAGAATCAAGAAATATGGATTTCCTTGAAGATCTCATAAAAATATGGAAAAGGAATTAGTTTCATGATGATAGGCCTCTTGATATGGATTTCACGAAGACATGATGAAAGTTAACGGTGTTCTTCAGTAATACGATGATCTTCCCAAAAACAAGAATTGAAGAGAATTGCGACGACGAAGAGAATTACAAGTGGAGCATTGCGGCAAAGACACGGAGGAACTGAAGGAATTCTCCATGATTACAACGATCTCTGTGATCTGAAAATTGTCATGGTACTTCACGATAGCAGGTGAATTTCAGCAGAAATTTTGGAGCTTCGTGATTTGAGATGACATGGTGCTGACTTCACATGGAAGGTTCGAGGGTCGGTGTAATCTCATATAAATAGACCTCGACCACCTTGAAATAAGTAGAGAGTTTTACAACAATTTTTTTTCTCTCAACTCGTGATGGTGATTCGCGAAGGTAGTGTGCTTCGCGAAAGAAGGAGCTTCGCAGCAGTAGATTTAGCTCCGTGAATGTGGTGTGTTCCACGTTGGCTCAGTGAGCTTCGTGAAGGATGTCACTCTAAAATGACTTGATCCCCATAATGGAGTATGATTTTTGAATTATTGAGATTTGTGAAGGTTTTATCTCTGCGAAGTAGTGTGCTCTGTGAGGTAGTGAGGTCTGCGATGGTTTGTGCTTCGCGAAGAGTCAGAAACATTGCGAATGATTTTTTGAGCTTCACGAAATTAGGAGATTTGTGAATTAGGTTTCTTTGCAGAGGTTTTTCAAAAGGTTCTTGCCTAGTGATCAGAGGAAAATGGGTATTCATCAGAAAATGTAATTTGAAATTCAATAGATCATCTACATACAGTGGTGGATTCATTAATTAGGTATAATGAGAAGACCTATAGGTCTACAAACTATGAGTGGATATTCTGAAGAAGAATCGAGCTCATTTCAGTTGAGAGAGCTATGTGTTCTCAAATTTTTAATGGATTTAAACCAGGAGGAACAATGAGTCCACTTCGATCTTGTAAATAGAAGTGCACTTATAGTGGATTTGGTATATCGGCACATCATTAGTGCATTCTCCTTTGAGGTAGCCCGGTGAGGGTCTACCAAGTAAAATTTCTGTGTCCTGTGCATGCATTAATATTCATTTATACTCTGCAACAGGAAGGAGAGAGAGTAGAGGGTTTTGTTTAACAATAAAACAAGATCAAAAGGGGAAGTTGTTTTAATAATTCATACCATGATTCACCCCCCTCTTAGGGTATCTACCCAAATGGACCTAACAAAAGATAATTTTATAAAAAATAGAAAACATTTTGAAAAGATGGGTTTTGAATAAAATAGATGTCTGACCGAAAAGCGAAATTCGGTCATAATTTCTAAATTTTTTCTTAATTATCCTAAGTACCAAATAGGGAAAAAATTATATTAATACATGAAAATGTCAGGAATAACCATAGGATAATAAAATTCATTAGTTTCCTTGGGATATGGATCAAAATATTTTATCAATCTAATCATAATAAAAAACAATCCTGATAAATGATGATATTATTGAAATAAACTCTTACTAATTGGTAACTTTGAATAAAAATCCCCATGTAAGAGAATCATCACAAAATGAATCTGGTCACCACCTATACCGGCACCAAACCCGGTCCATGGTAAGTCCCGAAGGGAATTCCCTATCCCCATGGGCTGGCACAAGTTCCCGGGTATCATTTATCTTGGTTTGGGAATGATTTACCAGAATATGTATATATAAAACATCAAAAACATTTGATAAACTGAATCTAAAAAATATATACCAAACAAGGTTTATATAAAGATCCATAACTAAATACATAAGTTCAAACACAATACTATAGGTCCAAAGACACAAATAAATATTAGAAAAATAGCCCCATGGATTCCACACAACAATGGTTCATCACCCAGAAGTCGTCTCCACAACGTCGCACAAAGGATGGGAACTGACACCTCAAACCACCATCACCCAGAGGCTTTCCTTTACCAAAGTCAATAATAATAAAGTCTACCTAAACCCAAGTGGTGTAAGTAGGGTGTGAGCCTATTTCCAATATGATACCACCTAATGATTCCAAAGAGCATGCAATAAAAGGTGAAAAATCATGTAGTTTTAATATGCAAAGATAAGTGTTGACAAATTCCAAGAAATGCAACATTCAATTGAAAATAGTTTTTGAGATAAGACGTTAAGAATGATAACACATTAAAATATTAATGTTATCTACTATAATATACTTATAGACACACCCTAATACAAGAGAAAATAACCCAAATCCAATGAGCAACAAAATCAAGAACACCCTTAGGCACTAGGTAGTCTCGAGACCCATGTGCCTCATACCTTGGTGTAAATTAACCATAGTGAAAATACTTTATCATTAATGAGACACTAGTATTAAATATAACCATAACCTAGTGGCCTCCAATCATTATCCATATAGTTTATTCAGAGTTTTCATTATCCAAATTCTATGTGAAATAGGGACAAAACCCATCATGTTCACTAGCAGTACTAGTACATATCTTCCCCACCTAGGTACACGGGCTTCCCCCTTTGTGCTAGAAAAATTAATCATGACACATACATCCATTTTCATATAAAAACAGCAATAATGGTCACTCAAAAAGACTACAATAGCTATAAAAACTTTATACCATTTAAAACACACAACAAAACACTTTGATTATCCATAAAACAATTTCTCAAAAACCCGCATTTTTTGCACCCAAAACTCCATGAAAACCCAAATTTTCACACTATGTGGACACCAATAAGTTGCCAAAACTGAAAATTCATCCCAATACATTTAAATGAAACCAAAAAATTAATTTTAGTGTAGCCTCATGTGAACCAAGAAATTTTATCTTTGTAAAACTTCCATTTTAAACAAACATGGCACTTAAAGTTCACAAGTCCCACAAACACCATTAAAACCAACTTTTGCAGAAAAAAAGGGATAACATTTCAAAATAGTATTTTCATCCCAAATACATCCAAATAAAATTAAATAATCAGTGATAGGGCAGCCCTAAATGAACCAATAAGGGAATTCTATGAAAACCCCCAATTCTCCTAAAATTGGCATTAAAAATTAATTTGAATTACAAACACCACTAAAAATAATTTTTCTAACAATGATAAAATGAAATTAACAATAAAATATCATGAAAAAATATATCCAATTCACAAAAATTGCATACACATGGAATCACCTATAAAATTAAGAACCCTTGATTCTTTGTCCGAAAATCAAATCGCACCACCGCCGCACCAAGAGGGACCTAGATCAATCCTAAAAAAACAATAATTGACCAATAGAACTCAAGGTTGAACCCTAGGATAGAAAAAATATCCTATTTACATTTTTTACATCATGAAAATGAGAATAAACTTCATGTAAAGGGGAGAAAATAGTAATAATTGAAAGCATTATGAAGGAAAGAAGTTACCTATGCAAATCTGAATGATTTGAGAAACCCTATGAAGTTATTCCCTTATTAGAGATGTATACCAGAACCAAAGAGCGGGGAAATATAATGGCCATGCGACTAGGTTTAGTGGTCACATGTGACACTTGGAATCACTGAAAAATAATAAAAATTGAATAATTTATCAAATAATCAATTTTTTTAAACTGAAAATGATTTTCCGGGTGGGCCCAATTCCTTAAATAAAAAACCCAAATCCACCGTTATTATAGATTCCTAAAGGGTAAAAATTAAAATTTTTGTGTTAATATATTAGGGGAGGCCATTTAGGAATTGGAATGGATGAAACATGTTGAATAATAAAAGAGTTATTAAAGAAACACAATTTATTTTTAAATCTGGAAATGAGCTCACTTTTTGGCCCAAATTATGAAAACACCCCACTTCCACCAAAAGGCATGGGAAACCCCTAAAACAAAGCTAGAATGGAAATTAAATGAAAAATACCTTCAAAATAAGTTATTTGGGTGAAAATTCTCCCCACTATGAAAACATTCACTCCAAAAAGTCAACCAGAATCTTGATCGAAAAACAGGAATGGGTACTCTTCCTCAACCCATGATGTATGCTCCCATGTCTCATGTGTATCATTCCCATGCTTACAAGGATCCCAGATCAATGGAATAGACTTTCCCCAATGCCCATTTTCTTGTAAGTCCACTATTTTTACTAGCCGCTCAACAATAGATAAATCAGGATCTATATCAAAATCCTCCCAATTCTGTACGTGGGATGGATCCGGGTTGTATTTTTTCAAATGGAAGACACATAAGACATCATGGATAGATGTCAAATGAGAAGGAAGGGCCAACCTGTATTCCACCATTCCAATATTCTCGGGGATCTCAAAAGGTCCGACATACCATGACATCATCTTCCCTTTCTTTCCAAAATGACTATGGCCTAGATGAGGGGACACTTTCAAGAATACCCTGCCGCCCATAAAAAACACTAGGTCTCGATACCTTTGGTCAACATAAGATTTATGGAGACTCTGAGCTGTCAGTAAATTCTGCCTGATCAACTTGACCTTCTTAGAAATCTCTGGCACCAGACTCAGCCCCATTAGTGAGGATTCACCTACCTCCACCCAACACATGGGGACCGACAAAGCTGACCATAGAGGGCCTCAAAAGTATCCATTCAAATCGAAGATTGATAACTATTATTATAAGAAAACTAAACCAATACCAAATAAATTTCCCAAGAACCTCCAAGGTCTAGGATACATGCACGAAGCATGTCTTTTAAAATCTGATTCCCCACTCTGTCTGACCATCTGTCTGAGGGTGGTATGTCGTGATCATCTTAATATGCGACCTCAAGGCCTTATAAAGGCCTTCCCAAAATTGATAAGTGAATAATGGGTCTATATATGAGACAACTTCTGATGCAATTCCATGGATTTTCACCACCTTCTAAAGATACAAACGTGCCAACTCATCCACTTTAGTTGTATATTTTATCATAATGAAGTGGGCTAATTTGGTCAGATGAAGAATTAACCCCTAAATGGAACTCTTACCCCAAGTCGTATGAGGCAATCTTAAAATGAAGTCCCTGGAGACCTCGTCCCACTTCTAGGCAGGAATGGGTAATGGCTAGAGAAAACCAGAGGGCCTTTGATGGTATGCTTTCACCTTCTCGCATGTGTAGCATCTCTGCACAATGTATGCTATGTCCCGTCACATTCCTGACCACCAGAACTACTGAAAAACATTATAAAACATCTTGGTGTCACCCATACGGATAGCCCAATGAGACTGGTGGTTGTACTCCATCACCACCTTCCGTAAAGAAAACAACACTACTGAATGACCCTTGAACCACAAGAGTCGCTTTAGGGATGACGAACAATCAGAAGACATCTCCCCACCATGACGAAAAATTTTCGACCACTAACAATGCTCATATCAATGTTGTTCTTGCTGAATTAAATCCAACAGAGAAAGATTCAACTGAACTCTGTCCAAGAATGCACCCCCATTTTTCTCATTAGTCTCCACTTTAATCTGAGTAAAGACTCCTAACAAAGCCCACTCATCACTTGAATAACTCAAATCCTTCACTGGAACACTTCTTCTCAAGGAGTCATCCACCACATTTACTTTTCTTAGGGTATAGACAATGTCAAAGTCAAACACATGAAAGTAATCGATCCTGTGACACTGCCTCTAGTTGAGGTCCTTCTGTGAGAAGATATAGGCTATTCTTTTGTGATCAGAGTTAACCAAAAAATTCTTTCCAAAGAGGTAGTGATGCTATGTTTTCAAAGCACGCATCACCGCCGCTAACTCCAAGTAGTGGGTTGGGTAATTCTTTTTGTGTGGTTGGAGTTGGAGAGAGAAAAATGTCACCACATGATCATCCTATATAAGCAAGCACCCAAGACCCACCCATACCTCAAGTGTAACACCCCGAGATTTTATGAAAAATATTCTTTTTCATTTCATTAATTTCTTGTGTTGTACGCTACACCAAAAGGATCTTGCACAACACGCATCCTTGGCTTGCCTTGCATTACACGCAATCGCGACCTTCCTCGATAGCGTGTGTAGTATGCAATACTGAGTCTCACTAAACAACGATATGCTATTAAAATATTATTAAAACTAGCCATTATGAATAGTAATAACCACTTTTTGAAATTTGGTAAATTTTATTTTTCAAAATAGACTTTATTTTTGGATTCGGAATATCGAAATTAGTTTAGGGTGAAATTTTGGTACTTTTCGGGTAACTTTAATTTTCTGATGAATAGTGAAAATTACTAAATTTTAATTAAAAACAACCTTTTTAATCAAAATAATCAATAGTGATAAATTATTAATTTGAGTGGCATTAAAGTATATTTAGAATATATTTTTACAATTTAATACAGTGTTGGTCATTGGATGTAATTTCACATTTAAACCAGACATAAACAAATGTCAATCTTTTGATAGTTATTATCTCTTAAGAATACGCTATTTGTTTTGACGACGGGAATTAATTTTTAAATTAATTAATGCAACTGATATGTTTTGAATTTGGTAAAATATAAATCATTTTTGAGTTCATAATATCAAATATAGCTTAGGCCTAATTTTTGGTATTTTTCTGGAAACTTTCATTTTTTGATTAATAGTGAAACCACTAAGTGGTAGTTAAAAAAATGAATTTTTCATAAATCATAATTTTACCACTTCTTTGAGTGGAATTTCAAAAATCTGAGAGACATGGTTGATGTCAGTAAGTAAAATGTGGTTCAATGAGATGAAAATAATTTTTGGTGAATAGTAACTTTTTACTTTTTTTACCACGATTAAAAGTAAATAGGGTAATTAAGGGTACAAATGATATTATTATTACCCTAACACATTTCCTAATTCTATTGGAAAGCGTAATTCGACCAAAAACAACCTTAGGAATAAAATATGACCATTTAGGCCCACTTGGATTAGATTAGGACATTTATTATAAATTTATTTAAAGAAGGGTTAAAATAGTTAAAATCAAAGTTTAATAAGTATATCATTTTTAATATAGGGTAATACATAAGATAAATTCGACTATAAATATTAATTAGAAGTCTAAAAATATTTCCTACATAATGGTATTTTATTTGTAATTTTTAGACATTAAATAATTTAATTTATTTATGACACAAAGATGATGCAGTAATTATCTTATTAAAGAAATGTTGACATAATTGATGTTATAAACACCAAAATAAATGTAATTTGAGACTTTTAATGAATTCAACTAATTTTCTAGGTTAATATGACATGTTAGTATTGATATAATTATCTTTTTTCTAACTAATCAGTCTATTATGATTTTCACAAAAAATCAATTACTAAATAGTGTCAAAAATTGACATAAAATAGTTTTTAAAAAAAATATTATATTATTAATTGTTATTTTATTCCTAAAAATATACGGTTCTTCCAAATGACTTAGATAAGGTTATATATATTAATAATAAACAACTTGGGGTTCTTTTGGCTTCTTATAGTAATTTTATTAACCTTATAGTATAAGAACACAAGAAGACACGACAAAAGTAAAATTATTTAACTTAATGTTAAATCTAAATTATAAGGTTAAAATAGGAACCTAAACTTGTCTAAATTATATTGGATGAGAGGATTTCGACCCATCCCCACCTTAGCTTCGAAATAAATCAATTTGGAGCTATTTAAAACCGAATTTGGCTTTATAATAACATAATAGTTTTATGTATTCCAAAGGTTCCCCTCTCCTCCCTTATAAAAGGGCACCTACTCCCTCTCTTCCTCACACCACTTTGAGGCTTCATGCTCGGCCAAACCCTGCCAAATTATCTTCTCCACTTCCCTAGAAACATCCTAGAGGTCCTAATCTTCTTCAAAGACCAATTTTAGTGCCCTAAGAGGAGGACTCAAAGAGGCGCTTCAAAGAAGAGGTAATGTCTGTTACCGATTCTTTCAACTTTATTTCTTCTTCCACTTCTTCTTCTTAGGTTGTTTAATTATGAAATAATAACATCAGTATCACTCATATAATGATATGTTATTATAAGTATGAAACAACCCTATTTCACCATCTATCCATCCTATGGAAAACGAAATCACCGCGCGTGCGTACGTACGGAATACCGTCTCCACACCGTGGTGTAATCTATTTTCCACCACCACCTTACTTGGATGGGTATAATGGTGTACATAAAAACTATATATGATTATTGTAAAGTGATATTGATTCTGAAATAGTATACATAAACTCCAATACAATTCCACGACCATGAAAATGATATCATCGCTCGTGCGTACATACGGACTACCGTCTCCACGAAGCAATGAGATTCATTCTCCACGTTAACCATTCATGAATAATTATAAAGTATATATAATAAGTAATCATGAAATATATGACATAATAATGATACTTAATTTGTGTTTATATATATGTATGTCATCTACTTAATTCCATTCAACTCAATAAGGAAACGAAAACATCATTCATGCGTACGAACGACTTACCGTCTCCATGAACGGTGTATTTCATTCCATTTACTGATCTATTATATATATGTATATTATGAATATATATTATATATAAATCGTGTTTTAAATTATGGAATTAAGTAATCATGATCTAAGTAATCATATGAATAATTACAAGTCAAAACATGGACGACAAATGAAACGATTTTACCCAAAACGCTATTTAACATGGAATTTACAAAAGAACGGGTAAAATAAAGTCATAAGTGAACCATATATGATATCACAAAAATAAGTATGATTATGGAATAAGTCAATAACATTATTTAAATAATTATACAGGAGGTTCGGACACTTACGATGCAAATCGGACCTAAGGTAAGGGAAATATCACAATCTCATTTTTATCCGAGATTGTTTATACTTTGGAATTTACTGGGGTGTATTTTATCATCCACATCCTTGTTTCATCAATATGTAATATTATTTCCATCCACCTAAAATTTTTTAAATCTAATTTTACCCTTCGGTGAGTTTTTAGTAAAAGATATGAAAAGAATCTTTTGTCGTTTTTTTTATATGAGGTACTTTTTGACTTTTCCGACAAAAGTACGAGAATAATGTTTTTTTAACTTATACAGCATGAATGGATTTGTAAAACATTATTTCCAAGAAGCTTTCTTTACATGTCTTCATGTTTATTTTTAATCAACTTCTTTTAGTTTAAAATTGTATGACATGTTAAGAAAGGAAAAATGTTTTTGATGTAGAAAGGATATTTTCCTCAAGAATGGAGTTCAAGAGTTTTATCAAAATTATTTTCCATATAAGATAATATAGGGTTATATTTCTATCCCTATTATTACATGGATTTTATTATGTTGTGATGGAAATATTTTTATGAATTCATTTATCTTATATGAATTGATTTATGATGTCACGATGTTTAAGATTCCCATTTTTATTACATGGGTTATGCTATGATGTATGGTTTATGATTTTGTGGATCACATAAGAATGGTATCATTATGAGATGGGTGAGACCTATATCTCCCTCCAATTCATTGGGTAATGATTTTATATCTCATGAGATAGACATGGCTTGAACGGCAGGTTAAACCGGTTCAGTGAAACAGGACTGAAACGAGGAGTGAACTCGGTTCAAAAATGGACTTTGTCCACTAAGATAGTCTTGGAAATGAGTCATGACTAATAAGAAATGATTCTCTATGATTATGTGTGTATGACACAAAGTTTCATGTTTTATGTTATGATTATTGGGATTACATTTCACTACTATGATTTATCCCATGTTATGATATTATGACCACTTTTGCAGGTTAATATTTCCAAAATGTTATGTTCTTATGAATATGATGTGATTGATATTCCTTTTGTTTACCCTTAGAGAGAATTTGAGCTCACCCTTTTATTTTTTCTTTTCCCCAAGATATAAAGAAAGGTTTTAGGTAAAAAAAAGAGAAGATCTTTATGGGAGATGTTGAAGATCTTTCACCACGATTAGAAGATTATATTCCGAGTTTCCAAAGACACTAAACTATTACGGTCCTTGTGTGTGTGTTTTTGTTATGTACTAAGAATTCCTAAAAAGTAATGTAATGTCAATGTACGTCAAGATTTGGGTCTTTACAGTTGGTATCAGAGGAAAGGTTTAGTCAACCTTTGGAAACTAGGATATGAAAACATTAGTGAGATCCCTAGAGATATTTTTAAGGTATGTCTAGGGATGTCCCTAAGGATAAGTATATGTATAGGATATAGTCCTAGAACTATGGTAACGATATTAGATTAAACCAAAGATGTCAGATATTGAAGTTAATCCCCCTTTATTATGATTTTTTCCTCTCACACAATTCTTTTTGGGTTTTAGAAAATGGCTAGAAATAAGATGATTCACAATAATGGAGGATATGATGGACAATGGGATGATATTATTCATGAGAAACCAAATGAAATGGGATTTCTAAGTCCAAACATCATTATTATGCCGAATCAGAAATATCATAATATGATCAATAAAGTAAAATTTGGTAAGTTTCCGGACTCGACTAATAAGAGAAAGATGGAGTTTCATGATGATCATAGAGGAAAGAAAGTTCAATTTCCCCTATGTAAATCATGTGGGAAGAGGCATCAAGGAGAATGTTTCAAATGAACTGGAAGATGCTTTGGGTGTGGAAAAGAAGGAAACAAAGCCCGTAAGTGCAAAGGAAAAGGTTCAGTTAACACCAGGGATGAGGATAATGGTATTGCTACGAAATCAACAATGGTTAAATGTTTTAAATGTGGAATGTACGGGCATTATGCAAACCAATGCCCTAAGGGAAAGTCTCATGAAGAGAATTAGTATGGTCGTATGGGTATTATTTATGTTGATGATGATGAAGATACTACAAATGATATGGGAGATGAAAGAATTCTTGAAGCTCGGTCAATGGTTTAAGAATGTAGTGGAATGATTACATGTTTATCATGTGTAATGTTGTATAAGTAATCTCATGGTACTATAGAATAAAGAGACATCTAAGGATTATTACACTGTTGTCTTTCCTTGAGTTTTGAAAGTGTATGATTAATGGTACCAGTATCCATGAATGGTTATTCAGATATTTTTGGAATGTAGATGATATGAGCATAATGAAGAGATAAGGAGAAAATTAAATGTTTGATAGTATTCATGAGCTCATGACTGATATAAGGAGAAGTTTATATCATGGTTTGAGTATATAGAATTTTTGGATTTTGGTATGTGGAAAGAGTTAACTTTTGACAGCATTCATGTTTTCACTAAGGTTTAATGGGTATTCATTTTTCAAGAGAATACATGATTAAGGTGTTCACATGATTGGAATGGGACCAACAAGATATATGGGGGATAGATGATGGTATTCACATGCTTGGTTGATGACATTTCAAGTAATCGTTTTCTTTATACTATGAGCTTGTACTGAAGTATTTTAGATAAGCCTAAAGATTTGAATGGATTATGTTGGACATAAGTTAGTATTGTTTAAGGATAGAACTTTTTTTTTATATTATCTATGGGATGTTATAGTAATGTTGTTTTAGAAAAAGGACAACCTGCAGGACGAGCGACATCCCATCGCGTCGGACAAGGCTGTGGGAATCGAACCCACAACCGAAGTGTGACTGGCCTTTATCGCGTACCACTGGCCTACAGGAAGTCCCTATTTAGTAGAAACTAGTTTTATTTTATTACGCGATATGATATATGAAGTATAAGTTTATTTTTGGAATCGTATATGATTAACCTCACCATAGATGGACTTATGTATATTTGATAAATTTTGCAAGCCATTTGTTTGAAACAGATGGAATGACCCATCATTCTATCACATAATCTGTTAACACTTCATGAATAACAAATTCAACTTTATTTCTTTAAAATATGAAGTGAAAATTTTCCAAAGAATGACCAACGGTGAGACTATACCAAAATCACGAAAGTATTTCTTCTAATTCCAATTTCATCAACTTTAGGGAAATGATCTTGAAAACCAAAAATGTTGTCCTAGTGCTCTTATATCTGATGAATCAGATGGTACCTTAGATCATCACAAATTTATGGCTTTGTGATTACTGGATTTTCCATAGTCATGTTCTCTACCACCCTCCATCAGAACATGGTGGTTAGATTTCTCTTCCATATCCATATTTTCACCTATGTGGAAACCCAGTGATTAGTTTATTTGGGTAACTGTTACGTTTCATACTTTTGTTTTTAAAGATTGGTTTTGGTATTCCTTTTTACGATGTGGGTTTCTATTAAAGAAACTTTTGGGTAGTAAACCATTTATAACCCCGACGAATTTTGAGGGCGAAATTCATTTTAAGGGGGGTAGAATGTGACACCCCGAGATTTTATGAAAAATATTATTTTTAATTTCATTAATGTCTTGTGTTGTATGCTAAACCAAAATGAGCTTGAAAAACACACATCTTTGATTTGCCTTGCATTACATGCAATCACGACCTTCCTCGATAGCGTGTGTAGTATGCAATACCGAGTTTCACTAAACAACGATATGCTATTAAAATATTATTAAAACTAGCCGTTATGAATAGTAATAACCACATTTTGAAATTTTGTAAATTTTATTTTTCAGAATAGACTTAATTTTTGGATTTCGAATATCGAAATTAGCTTAGGGTGAAATTTTGGTACTTTTCGGATAACTTTCATTTTCTGATGAATAGTAAAAATTACTAAATTTTAATTAAAAACAACCTTTTTAATTGAAATAATGAATAGTGATAAATTATTAATTTGAGTGGTTTTAAAGTATATTTAGAATATATTTTTATAATTTAATACAATTTTGGCCATTGGATGTAATTTCACATTTAAACGAGACATAAACAAGTGTCAATCTTTTGATAGTTATTATCTCTTAAGAACACGCTATTTGTTTTGACGACGAGAATTAATTTTTAAATTAATTAATGAAACTGATATGTTTTGAATTTGGTAAAATAGACATCATTTTTGAGTTCATAATATCAAATATAGCTTAGGCCTAATGTTTGGTATTTTTCTGGAAACTTTCATTTTTTGATGAATAGTGAAACCACTAAGTGGTAGTTAAAAAAATGAATTTTTCATAATACTTAATTTTACCGCTTCTGTGAGTGGAATTTCAAAAATCCTAGAGACACAATTTATGTCAGTAAGTAAAATTTGGTTCAATGAGATGAAAATAATTTTTGGTGAATAGTACCTTTTTAATTTTATTACCACGGTTAAAAGTAAATAGGGCAATTAAGGGTAAAAATGATATTATTATTACCCTAAGACATGTCCTAATTCTATTGGATAAGTTTAATTCGACCCAAAACAACCTTAGGAATAAAATATGACCATTTAGGCCCACTTGGATTAGATTAGGACATTTATTATTAATTTATTTAAAGAAAGGTTAAAATAGCTAAAATCAAAGTTTAATACGTATATCATTTTTAATATAGGTTTATACATAATATAAATTCAGCTATAAATATTAATTATAAATCTAAAAATATTTCCTACATAATAGTATTTTATTTGTAATTTTTAGACATTAAATAATTTAATTTATTTATGACACAAAGATGATGGAGTAATTATCTTATTAATGAAATATTGACATAATTGATGTTATAAATACCAGAATAAATGTAATTTGAGACTTTTTATGAATTACACTAATTTTATAGGTTAATATGATATGTTAGTATTGAAATAATTAACTTTTTTTGAACTAATCAGTCTGTAATAAATTTCACAAAAAATCAATTACTAAATAGTGTCAAAATTGACTTAAAATAGTTTTTAAAACAAATATTATATTATTAATTGTTATTTTATTCTTAAAAATATAAGGTTTGGCCAAATGAATTTGATAAGGTTATATATATTATTAGTAAACAACTTGGGGTTCGTTTGGCTTATTATAGTAAGTTTATTATCCTTATAGTATAAGAACACAAGAAGACACGGTAAAAGTAAAATTATTTAACTTAATGTTAAATCTAAATGATAATGTTAAAATAGGAACCTAAAATTGTCTAAATTCTATTGTATGAGAGTATTTCGACCTATACCCACCTTATATTCTAAATAAATCAATTTGGAGCTATTTAAAACCGAATTTGGCTTTATAATAAAATAATATTTTTAGTTATTCCAAAGTTTCCCCTCTCCTCCCTTATAAAAGGGCACCTCCTCCCTCTCTTCCTCACACCACTTTGAGCCTTCAAGTTCGGAAACCCCTGAAAAATTCTCTTCTCCACTTCCTTAGAAACATCTTATAGGTACTGGTCTTCTTCAAAGACCAATTTTAGTGCCCTAAGAGGAGGACTCAAAGAGGGGCTTCAAAGAAGAAGTAATGTCCGTTACCGATTCTTTCAACATTATTTCTTCTTCCACTTATTGTTCTTCTTAGGTTGTTTCATTATGAAGTAATAACATCAGTATCAATCATATACTGATATGTTATTATAAGTATGAAACAAACCTATTTCACCATCTATCCATCCTACGGAAAACGAAATCACCGCGTGTGCGTACGTACGGAATACCGTCTCCACGCTGTGGTGTAATCTATTTTCCACCACCACCTTACTTGGATGGGTATAATGGTGTACATGATAACTATATATGATTATTGTAAAGTGATATTGATTCTGAAATAGTATACATAAACTCCAATACAATTTCACGATCATGAGAACGATATCATCGCTCGTGCGTACGTACGGACTACCGTCTCCACGACGTGATGAGATTCATTCTCCACGTTAACCATTCATGAATAACTATACAGTATATATAATAAGTAATCATGAAATATATTACATAATAAAGATACTGGATTTATGTGTATATATATGTATTTCATCTACTTAATTCCATAAAACTCAATAAGGAAACGAAAACAGCGTTCATGCGTACGTACGGCTTACTGTCTCCATGAACGGTGTATTTCATTCCATTTACTGATCTATTATATATATGTATATTCTGAATATATATTATATATAAATAATGTTTTATATTCTGGAATTAATTAATCATAATCAATGTAATCATATGAGTAATTACAAGTCAAAACATGGACGACAAATGAAACGATTTTACCCAAAACGCTCTTTAGCATGGAATTTACAAAAGAACGGGTAAAATAATGTCATAAGTGAACCATATATGATATCACAAAAATACTTATGACTCTGTAAAAAGTCAATAACATTATTTAAATCATTATATAGGACGTTCGGACACTTACGAAGCAAATCGGACCTAAGGCAAGGGAAATATCACAATCTCATTTTTATCCGAGATTTTTTATACTTTGGAATTTACTGGGGTGTATTTTATCATCCACATCCATGTTTCCTCAATATGTAATATTATTTCCATCCACCTAAAATTTTTTAAATCCAATTTTACCCTTCGGTGAGTTTTTAGTAAAAGATATGAAAGGAATATTTTGTCGTTTTTTTGTACGAGGTACTTTTTGACTTTTCCGACAAAAGTACGAGAAGAATGTTTTTTAACTTATACGAAATGAATGGATTTTTAAAACATTATTTCCAAGAAGCATCCTTTACAAGTTTTCATGTTTATTTTTAATCAACTTCTTTTAGTTTAAAATTGTATGACATGTTAAGAAAGGAAAAATGTTTTTGAAGTAGAAAGGATATTTTCCTCAAGAATGGAGTTTAAGAGTTTTATCAAAATTATTTTCCATCAAAGATAATATAGGGTTATATTTCGATCCCTATTATTACATGGATTTTATTATGTTGTGATGGAAATATTTTTATGAATTCCTTTATCTTATATGAATTGTTTTATGATGTCACGATGTTCAAGATTCCCATTTTTATTACATGGGTTTTGCTATGATGTATGGTTTATGATTTTGTGGAACACATAAGAATGGTATCATTATGAGATGGGTGGGACCTATATCTCCTCCAATGGATTGGGTAAAGATTTTATATCTCATGAGATAGACATGGCTGGAACAGTAGGTTAAACCGCTTAAGTGAAACAGGACTGAAACGAGGAGTGAACTCGGTTCAGAAATGGACTTTGTCCACTAAGATAGTCTTGGAAATGAGTCATGACTAATAGGAAATGATTCTCTATGATTATGTGTGTATTCCAAAAAGTTTCATGTTTTATGTTATGATTATTGAGATTACATTTCACTACTATGATTTATCCCATGTTATGATATTATGATCTCTTTTGAAGGTTAAGATTTCCAAAATGTTATGTTCTTATGAATATGATGTGATTGATATTCCTTTTATTTACCCTTACTGAGCATTTGAGCTCACCCTTTTATGTTTTCTTTTCCCTAGGATATAAAGAAAGGTTTTATGTAAAAAAAATAGAAGATCATTATGGGAGATGTTGAAGATCTTTCACCACGATTAGAAGATTATATTCCGAGTTTCCAAAGACACTAAACTATTACGGTCCTTGTGTGTGTGTTTTTGTTATATACTAAGCATTCTGAAAAAGTAATGTAATGTCCATGTACGTCAAGATTCGGGTCTTTACAATTGGTATTAGAGGAATGTTTTAGTCATCCTTTGGAAACTAGGATGCGAAAACGTTAGTGAGATCCCTAGAGATATTTCTAAGGTATATCTAGGGATGTCCCTAAGGATAAGTATATGTATAGGATATAGTCCTAGAACTATGGTAATGATATTACATTAAAGCAAAGATGTTAGATATTGAAGTTACTCCCCCTTTATTATGATTTTTGCCTCTCACACTATTCTTTTTGGGTTTTAGAAAATGGATGTAAACAAGATGATTCACAATAATGGAAGATATGATGGAAAATGGAATGATATTCTTCATTAGCAACCAAATGAAATGGGATTTGGAAGTCCAAACACCATTATTATGCCGAATCAGAAATCTCATAATATGATCAATAAAGTAAAATTTCGTAAGTTTCCTGACTCGGCTAATAAGAGAAAGATGGAGTTTCATGATGATCATAGAGGAAAAAAGTTCAATTTTCCCCTATGTAAATCATGTTGGAATAGGAATCAAGGAGAATGTTTCAAAGGAACTGGAAGATTCTTTGGGTGTGGAAAAGAAGGACAAAAATCTAGTAACTGCAAAGGAAAAGGTTCATTTAACACCAGGGAGGAGGATAATGGTATTTCTACGACATCAACAATGGTTAAATGTTTTAAATGTGGAATGTACGGGCATTATGCAAACCAATGCCCTAAGGGAAAGTCACATGAAGAGAATCAGTATGGTCGTATGGGTAGTATTTATGTTGATGATGATGAAGAGACTACAAATGATATGTGAGATGAAAGAATTTTTGAAGCTCGGTCAATGGTTTAAGAATGTAGTTGAATGATTACATGTTTATCATGTGTAATGTTGTATAAGTAATCTCATGGTACTATGGAATAAAGAGACATCTAAGGATTGTTACACTATTGTCTTTCCTTGAGTTTTGAAAGTGTATGATTAATGGTACCAGTATCCATGAAAGGTTATTCAGATATTTTTGGAATGTAGATGATATGCATATAATGAAGGGATAAGGAGAAAATTAAATGTTTGATAGTATTCATGAGCTCATGACTGATATAAGGAGAAGGTTATATCATGGTTTGAGTATATAGAATTTTTGGATTTTGGTATGTGGAAAGAGTTAACTTTTGACAGCATTCATGTTTTCACTAAGGTTTAATGGGTATTCATTTTTCAAGAGAATACATGATTAAGGTATTCAAATGATTGGAATGTGACCAACAAGATATATGGGGGATAAATGATGGTATTCACATGCTTGGTTGATGACATTTCAAGTAATCGTTTTCTTTATAATATGAGCTTGGACCAAATTATTTAAGATAAGCCTAAATATTGGAATGGATTATGTTGGACATAAGTTATTATTGTTTAAGGATAGAAATTTTTTTTGATATTATTTATGGGATGTTATAGTAATTTTGTTTTAGAAAAAGGAAAACCTGCAGGATGGGCGACATCCCATCGCGTTGGACAAGGCTGTGGGAATCGAACCCACAACCAAAGTATGACTGGCCTTTATCGCCTACCACTGGCCTACAGGAAGTCCCTGTTTATTAGAAACTAGTTTTATTTTATTACTCGGTATTATATTTGAAGTATAAGTTCATTTTTGGAATTGTATATGATTAACCTCATCATAGATGGACTTATGTATATTTGATAACTTTTGCTAACCTTTTGTTTGAAACAGATGGAATGACCCATCATTCTATCACTTAATCTGTAAACACTTCACGAATAACAAATTCAACATTATTTCTTTAACATATGAAGTGGAAATAGTCTAAAGAACAACCAATGGTGAGACTATACCAAAATCAGGAAATTATTTCTTTTATTCCAATTTCATCAACTTTAGGGAAATGATCTTGAAAACCAAAAATGTTGTCCTAGTGCTCTTATATCTGATGAATCGGATGGTACCTTAGATCGTTACAAATTTATGGCTTTGTGACTGCTAGCTTTTCTATAGCCATGTTCTCTATCACCCTCCATCAGAACATGATGGTTAGATTTCTCTTCCATATCCATATTTTCACCTATGTGGAAACCCAGTGATTAGTTTATTTGGGTAACCGTTACATTTCATAATTTTGTTTTTAAATATTGGTTTTGGTATTCCTTTTTACGATGTGGTTTTCTATTAAAGAAACTTTCGAGTAGTAAACCATTTATAACCCCGATGAATTTTGAGGGTGAAATTCATTTTAAGGGTGGTAGAATGTAACAACCCGAGATTTTATGAAAAATATTATTTTTAATTTCATTAATGTCTTGTGTTGTAAGCTACACCAAAAGGAGCTTGCACAACACACATCCTTGACTTGCCTTGCATTACATGCAATCACGACCTTCCTCGATAGCGTGTGTAGTACGCAATACCGAGTTTAACTAAACAACGATATGCTATTAAAATATTATTAAAACTAGTAGTTATGAATATTAATAACCACTTTTTGAAATTTTGTAAATATTATTTTTCAAAATTGACTTCATTTTTGGATTTGGAATATTGAAATTAGCTTAGGGTGAAATTTTGGTACTTTTCGGATAACTTTCATTTTCTGATGAGTAGTGAAAATCACTAAATTTTAATTAAAAACAACATTTTTAATAGAAATAATTAATAGTGATAAATTATTAATTTGAGTGGGTTTAAAGTATATTTAAAATATATTTTTACAATTTAATACAATGTTTTGTCATTGGATGTAATTTCACATTTAAACCAGACAAAACAAGTGTCAATCTTTTGATAGTTATTATCTCTTAAGAACACGCTATTTGTTTTAACTACGGGAATTAATTTTTAAATTAATTAATGCAACTGATATGTTTTGAATTTGGTAAAATAGAAATCATTTTTGAGTTCATAATATCAAATATAGATTAAGCCTAATTTATGATATTTTTCTGGAAACTTTCATTTTTTGATGAATAGTGAAACCACTAAGTGGTAGTTAAAAAAATGAATTTTTCAAAAAACATAATTTTACCACTTCTGTGAGTGGAATTTCAAAAATCCGAGAGACACGGTTGATGTCAGTAAGTAAAATTTGGTTCAATGAGATGAAAATAATTTTTGGTGAATAGTAACTTTTTAGTTTATTTTACCACGGTTAAAGGTAAATAGGGTAATTAAGGGTAAAAATGATATTATTATTACCCTAACACATGTACTAATTCTATTTGATAAGTGTAATTCGACCAAAAACAACCTTAGGAATAAAATATGACCATTTAGGCCCACTTGGATTAGATTAGGACATTTATTATTAATTTAATTAAAGATGGATTAAAATAGTTAAAATCAAAGTTTAATAAGAATATAATTTTTAATATAGGGTTATACATAAGATAAATTTGACTATAAATATTCATTAGAAATCTAAAAAGAGTTCCTACATAATGGTATTTTATTTTTAATTCTTATACATTAAATAATTTAATTTATTTATGACACAAAGATGATGCAGTAATTATCTTAATAATGAAATATTGACATAATTGATGTTATAAATACCAAAATAAATGTAATTTTAAACTTTTTATGAATTCCACTAATTTTCTAGGTTAATATGACATGTCAGTATTGATATAATT
This sequence comes from Viscum album, assembly GCA_963277665.1. Taxonomy (NCBI): domain Eukaryota; kingdom Viridiplantae; phylum Streptophyta; class Magnoliopsida; order Santalales; family Viscaceae; genus Viscum; species Viscum album. Next base: position 241,239,468 of record OY728140.1, on the reverse strand, counting down.
AACTTTTTTCGAACAAATCAGTCTGTTATGATTTTCACAAAAAATCAATTACTAAATAGTGTCAAAATTGACTTAAAATAGTTTTTTAAAAAAATATTATATTATTAATTGTTATTTTATTCCTAAAAATATACGGTTCAGCCAAATGACTTAGATAAGGTTATATATATTAATAATAAACAACTTGGGGTTCTTTTGGCTTCTTATAGTAAGTTTATTAACCTTATAGTATAATAACACAAGAAGACAAGGTAAAAGTAAAATTATTTAACTTAATGTTAAATCTAAATTATATGGTTAAACTAGGAACCTAAACTTGTCTAAATTCTATTGGATGAAGGGATTTAGACCCATACCCACCTTATCTTCGAAATAAATCAATTTGGAGCAATTTAAAACCGAATTTGGCTTTATAATAAAATAATAGTTTTAGTTATTCCAAAGGTGCCCCTCTCCTCCTTTATAAAAGGGCACCTCCTCCCTCTCTTCCTCACACCACTTTGAGGCTTAAAGATCGGCCAAAACCTACCAAATTCTCTTTTCCACTTCCCTAGAAATATCCTAGAGGTCCTGGTCTTCTTCAAAGACCAATTTTAGTACCCTAAGAGGAGGACTCAAAGAGGCACTTCAAAGAAGAGGTAATGTCCGTTACCAATTTTTTCAACTTTATTTCTTCTTCCACTTACTATTATTAGGTTGTTTCATTATGAAGTAATAACATAAGTATCACTTATATACTGATATGTTATTATAAGTATGAAACAACCATATTTCACCATCTATCCATCCTACGGAAAATGAAATCATCGCGCGTGTGTACGTACGGAATACCGTCTCCACGCCATGGTGTAATCTATTTTCCACCACCACCTTACTTGGATAGGTATAATGGTGTACATAATAACTATATATGATTATTGTAAAGTGATATTGATTCTTAAATAGTATACATAAACTTCAATACAATTCCACGATCATGAGAACGATATCATCGCTCGTGCGTACGTACAGACTACCGTCTCCACGACGCGATGAGATTCATTCTCCATGTTAACCATTCATGAATAATTATAAAGTATATATAATAAGTAATCATGAAATATATGACATAATAATGATACTGGATTTATGTGTATATATATGTATGTCATCTACTTAATTCCATTCAACTCAATAAGGAAACGAAAATAGCGTTCATGCGTACGTACGATTTACTGTCTCCATGAATGGTGTATTTCATTCCATTTACTGATCTATTATATATATGTATATTCTGAAAATATATTATATATAAATCATTTTTTATATTCTGGAATTAATTAATCATGATCTAAGTAATCATATGAATAATTACAAGTCAAAACATGGACGAAAAATGAAATGATTTTACCCAAAACGCTCTTTAACATGGAATTTACAAAAGAACGGGTAAAATAATGTCATAAGTGAACCATATATGATATCACAAAAATAAGTATGATTCTGGAATAAGTCAATAAAATTATTTAAATCATTATACAGGAGGTTCGTACACTTACGAAGCAAATCATACCTAAGGTAAGGGAAATATCACAATCTCATTTTTATCCGAGATTGTTTATACTTTGGAATTTACTGGGGTGTATTTTATCATCCACATCCATGTTTCCTAAATATGTAATATTATTTCCATCCACCTACAATTGTTTAAATCCAATTTTACCCTTCGGTGAGTTTTTAGTAAAAGATATGAAAAGAATATTTTTTCGTTTTTTTGTACGTGGTACTTTTTAACTTGTCTGACAAAAGTACGAGAAGAATGTTTTTTAACTTATACGGCATGAATGGATTTTTAAAAAATTATTTACAAGAAGCATCCTTTACAAGTTTTCACATTTATTTTTAATCAACTTCTTTTAGTTTAAAATTGTATGACATGTTAAGAAAGGAAAAATGTTTTTGAAGTAGAAAGGATATTTTCCTCAAGAATGGAGTTCAAGAGTTTTACAAAAATTATTTTCCATCTAAGATAATATAGGGTTCTATTTATATCCCTATTATTACATGGATTTTATTATATTGTGATGGAAATATTTTTATGAATTCCTTTATCTTATATGAATTGTTTTATTATGTCACGATGTTTAAGATTACCATTTTTATTGCATGGGTTATGCTATGATGTATGGTTTATGATTTTGTGGCACACATAAGAATGGTATCATTATGAGATGGGTGGGACCTATATCTCCCTCCAATGAATTGGGTAAAGATTTTATATCTCATGAGATAGACATGGCTGGAACGGCAGGTTAAACTGGTTCAGTGAAACCGGATTGAAACGAGGAGCGAACTCGGTTCCGAAATGGACTTTGTCCACTAAGATAGTATTGGAAATGAGTCATGACTAATAGGAAATGATTCTCTATGATTATGTGTGTATGCCACAAAGTTTCATGTTTTATGTTATGATTATTGGGATTACATTTCACTACTATGATTTATCCCATGTTATGATATTATGATCTCTTTTGCAGGTTAAGATTTCCAAAATGTTATGTTATTATGAATATGATGTGATTGATATTCCTTTTTGTTTACCCTTACTGAGTATTTGAGCTCACCCTTTTATGTTTTCTTTTCCCCAGGATATAAAGAAAGGTTTTAGGTAAAAAAAGAGAAGATCTTTATGGGAGATGTTGAAGATCTTTCACCATGATTAGAAGATTATATTACCTGTTTCCAAAGACACTAAACTATTAAGGTCCTTGTGTGTGTGTTTTTGTTATGTACTAAAAATTCCAAAAAAGTAATGTAATGTCTATGTACGTCAAGATTCGGGTCTTTACATGAAGCATCACAATAGACCACATGCCCCTTATCGACCTGATAAAATATCAACACATGGGTGGTAGTAAATTGTCGGTTCATCTCCTAGAAGGTTTCCTGACATTCTGAGCCCCATACAAACTTCACCCCTTTCGGGGTGATCATGGACATCAGTGAAGCAAGCTGAGATAAATCCTGAACGAATCATCTATAATAACCATTCAGTCCATGGAGACTCCAGAACTCGAACACATTGTTTGGTTGGTCCCATGACATCACTACACTGATCTTCTCAGGGTCCACTAAAACCCCATGTTCAAAGATCACATGCCCCGGAAATTTCTCCCCCTAATCTGGAAAGTGCACTTTAACAATTTTTCATAGAGGTGGTGATCCCAAAAAGTGCACAAAATGATCCTTAGGTGATGTTCTTGTTCCTCCTCAGAGCCAAAATATACCAAAATGTCATCCACAAACACCACAACGAAGAAATTGAGATACTAGTGGAACACCCTGTTCATGAGTTCCATAAAGACTGATGGAGCATTGTTCAATCCGAAGGGCATGACTATATACTCAAAGTGTCCATACCTACTTTGAAAGGATGTTTTTTTGGATATATGAATCCTTCACCATGAGTTGATGATAGCCCAAATGTACGTCTATCTTTGATAACAAATTTTCCCCATTCAACTGATCAAACAAATAATCTATTCTAGGAAAATGGTATTTTTTCATGGTTGTTACCCTATTCAGCTTCCAATAGTCAATTCACAACTGGAGGGATCCATCATCCTTTTTTGTGAACAACACAAGAGAGACCCAAAGAGAGATGCTCAGGCGAATGAATACTTTTGATGCTAAGTCGTTGAGCTATATCTTTAATTCCCTCTCCTCGGTGGGGCCATGTGATAAGAGTGAAAAGAAATCAGTTGGGTTCTTGGTGCCAGATCAATCGAAAAATCCCCATCCCACTCTGGGGGAAAACCTAAAAAATCATCTAGGAATACCTCCAAAAATCATTTACTACATGAGGTAGTGAACCCTTAGAAGAAATACCATCGTCCTCTACCACGACCGATAAAAACTGGAAGATAAGACTTCCCAACTATAGGAGTGGAGGTCCTATGTGACCCAACCAAGGATCCCATTCGCCACGAAAAACTGGACGACTCCAATCTAGTAGTGTGAGACTCTCACACTTCCTGTAGCAATCGATGTGTTCCTGTAAGTTTAATAGCCAATCCATGTCGAGTATTATGTCAAATAGTTCCATATCTAGGACCAAGAGGTCCCACTCTATCTCAACCCCTGACACAGAAAGCGCACATGAGGGGAAACTAAGACCCTGCTCCTTCTTTCCCAGCGGCATCACCAACTCCATCGCAAAATAGAAAAAATTGGTTGGAAAAGTCAAAGTGTCCAAAAATGGTTAGAAATGAATGAAATAGATTCACCATTATCAAAAAGAGCACTGGCTATATGAGATGTGATCAGAAACGTACCTCGAACTGTCGGTGGTCCCACATCTGATCCTGCTGGTGCATATTCCACTTTATGGAGATGTCCGGTCTCTGCCTAGGGATGACTGCTAGACTGTGGTTGTGCCCTGAACTTTCTCTTCCCAGAATATGTCCCAACACTACCACCATGTCCACCAAAACTAGATCCTCCTGTCTTCGATGACTCTGACTGTGATGGAACTACTCTTAAAGCCACTAAAACTCCCCCACTCGGAAGTGGACATGCCTCCTCAAAAAATCACTGCAGATGAACCATACCTACAAACTGGTAACAAGGCTTTAGAGGAAGTTGGCATGCTGGTCAGATGTGCCCCAGTTTCCCAAATTGGTGGCACACAACTGATCCTGCATCAAAATCCCCTGATGAAAACTACCTGGAGGAGTGGCCTGGACTCCAACCTCCCCTTTTCACCTGATCCTCACACTTACTATTCTTCTCTGAAGAGCATCTACATCCGACTTCTGACATAGTTCTAAAACTACCAGCACTATCTTTACGATCAATCTCTACCATATTCGACCGATCAAAGACCTCAACATAGGTCCTTAGATTGAACAAGAAGACCTTTGAGTATATCTCTGGTCACAAGCCTTTCTCAAACCTTTGGGCCTTCAATTGTTCATTTGAGTCTATTTTAGGGGCATAACGAACCAACTCAGTGAAACAGTTGGCATAATCTATCACAGAATGGTTCTTTTGAACAAGTTCCATGAACTCTCGAGACCTAGCATATGCCAAGACCTATGTGATATACTATTCATTGAAGACAACCTTGAAATCTCTGCAACGCATCTTCTCATTCTTCCCAGTATGATGCAATAACTCCTGACACTTATATCTTAGACCCTCTAATAGAAAGGTGTCACACTTCACCCTGAGATTTTCTGGTGTTTCCAGGAACTCAAACATTCTCTTGACCTTTTAAGGCCATTCCTCTTCTTCCTGGGGTTCTGAGCTACCTCGACAGGTAGGAGGTTTGTTTTTTAGAAATTCTTGTGCTTTATATTTTCTTGGACTCATCTCCTCTGCCATAACAAGAATATGAGATGGAGACAGTCCTTGTCCCCGATCTAGGACAGCCCAGACTACACCCTTGACTAGCCTCTGATCAATCGGTATGGGAGAACTCTTTCTAGCTTCCTCCTGTGGGAACCTGAGAGCTTTACGGGGAGGCATGTTGCTAAAAAAATAAAACAGTCACAAAGAAATACTCAATACTGGAATTATGAGAATTTTAATCAAATAAATTAAATATAAATAATCTAGGAGCATTACAATAATAAAAGAAACAACTACCCCACCCCGTATAATGTCCATGTGTGGTCTGCAGCCCACATGTCTCACCTAGAAGTGAAGTCAATCAGACAATTCCAACGTCCCCTGGTGACTCAAGATCCGCCACTAGAGGTGCGGGCTAGGCACCCTACTCACGACCAAAATCCCAATTCCCAAAAATCCTTGCTCTTTTCTATCCCAACTCATCCCAAAATATTAATATAACCCAAAAATTTTAACTGCCTCTAATACCATTTTGTCACGAACCAAATCACGTAGCCACAAATACCGGCACCAAACCTATCCTGTGGAAAATCTTGAAGGGCATTACTTATCCCCATGGGCAAGAACAAGTACCTGTGAATGATTTATCTTGGTTTGGGAATGATTTATTTGAATATGTATACATAAAATATCAAAAACATTTGATAAACTGAAACTGAAAAATTCATACCAAACAAGGATCATACAATGATCTAGAAATGAATAAATAAGTTTAAACAAAATACAATAGATCAAAATACACAAATAAATATCATAAAAACATTACAAGGACTCAACACTATGAGGGTTCATCACCCACAAGCCGTGTCCACAACTCCGCACCAAGGATGAGAACTAAAACCCTAAACCGCCATCACTAAAAGACATTCCTTTACCTGAGTCAAGCATAATAAAGTCTATTTACACCCATGTGGTGTAAGTATGGTGTGGTCTTAATCCTAATTGAATACCACCCTATGATTCCAAAGATCTTGCAATAGATGATTAAAAAGAAAGCAGTTTTAATATTTAAAGAAAAGCATTGACATATTCCAAGAAATGAAACTTTCAATTGAAAATAGTTTTCAAGCTAAAACATTCAGAATTTTAACACATTTAAATATTATTTTTAGTTTATATAATATACTTCCAAACAAACCCTAACATAATTTCAAATACCACAAATCCAAGATCCACAAAACTGTGAACACCCCTAGGCACTAGATAGTCTCGGGACCCATGTACATTGTACATTGGTGTAAAGTAACCACATTAAAAATTCATTCTCATTCACGAGCCACTAGTAGGTAAATTAACCATAACCAATCGGTCCCCAATCATCATCCATATAGTTTATTTAGAGTTGTATTTATCCAAATTCTATGAGAAATAGGGACAAAACCCATCCGGTTCACTAGCCGTAATAGTACATATCTACCACACCTTGGTACTCAGGCTCCCCCCTTTGTGCTCAAAAAAATTCATCATGCCAAATACTTTCTTTTTTATATAAAAACTCCAATAATAGTAACTTAAAAACAATACAGTATCTATACAAACTTTATACCATTAAAAACACACTACCAAACACTTTGATTTTCTATAAAACAATTTCTTAAAAACCCACATTGTTTTACACCCAAAACTACCTGAAAACCCCAATTATCACATTATGTGCACACCTGTAAGTAAACAAAATATAAAATTCATCCCAATACATTTCAATAAAACCAAAAAATCAATTTTATGGTATCCCCATGTGAACCAAGAAATTTTATATTTGTAAAACTTCCATTTTTAAACAAACATGGCACTTAAAGTTCACAAGTTCCACATACACCATTAAAACCAACTTTCAAAATAACAAAAATGGGTATTACCGTTATAAACAGTATTTAAAGCCCTAATAAAACCCAATAAAATTAAATAAGTAGTGATAGGGAAGATCCAAATGAACCAACAATAGACTTCCATGAAAAACCCCAAATTTCAACTTAAATCGGCATTAAAAATTCATTTTCATTACAAACACCGCTAAAACTAATTTTTTCAAAAATAATCAAATGAAATGAATATGAAAATATCATAAACACAATAGTTTAATTCACATAAATTTAATACACATGGAATCACTAACAAAATTATGGGGAACCATTGAATCTTTGTGCGAAAATCAAGTCGCACCATCGCCCACTAAGAGGGACCAAGATCAAAATTAAAACCACAATAATTGACCAAGAAAAACCAATTTTAAACACTTGGTTTGAAACTCTACCCTCCGGAAATTTGGTACTTCAAAAAATGGGAATAAAATTTATGGAAAGGGGAGAAAAATAGTATGAATTAAAAGAGTTATGAAGGAATGAAGTTACCTCTTCAAATATGGTTGATTTGAGAATCCCTATGAAGTTATTCCCTAATTTGCGATGCATATGAGCTAAAAAAGGGGGTAAAGATAATAGCTGTGTGGTTGGGTTAAGTGGGATTGGGTGACAATAGGAATCACTGAAAAATAATAAAAAATGAATATGTTATTAAATAGTTTTTTTATAAAACTAGAAATGGGCTTTCGGGATAACCCAATTCCTTAAATAAAAACCCAAATCTACAATTATTATGGATTCAAAATGGTTACAAATTGAAATAGTTGTGTTAATAGGTTTGGGGAGGCCATTTCGGAATTAAAATGAATTAAATTTATTGAAAACTAAAATATTTATAAAAGAAAGAAAATTTATTTTTAATTATAGAAATAGGCTCACTGTTTGGCCCAAATTTTGAAAATGCAAAACTTCCACCAAAATACATGGGAAACCCCCCCCCCCCAAAAAGCAATAATGGAAATTACATGAAAAATACCTTTAAAATAAGTTATGTATGTGACAAGAATGAAATTACATGAAGCTTAAAATATCATGAATATAAGTATATTCCTTAAATAACATGTCAAAATTTAGTATATACACCTCATGAAAGAATATTGGTACATAACAAAGCACATGTCTAAATGAAGGAAAATCAAGACAAAAATATCATACCAATTTGGTATCTTTTTAATTGTAAAACCCCATGAAAGAGAGATCATGGAATGGATATGAAAATAACCATAAAAATAACGATAATACTAATATAATACATTCATGCTTAGTAGATAAACCACAAAAAGTAAAAAAGTGGTGAATATGGCATAAATATTGCATAAATAAAAGTGAGACTAGAAATCCCTTTATAACATGTGTAACTTTAGAATCGTTATCCCTATTAAAGAATGGAATCAATTGAAACATTAAATATTATAAAATAAAAGGCATGTATGATATAAATTATCTTAGGGAAGTATATACACAACATAAAATAAAAAAGTATTGAATTTTGTATGTATCTCTTGGATATGAAATGTGATATTAGAAAACCCTTACCTTAAGTCTCGAATTTTCTTCAAACCTGTTCAAACGTCCTCTTCTTTGGGTAACTCCTATTGGGTTTTACCCAATGGATTTATTGTAAGGATATATATCTAAATAGAGGATTTTAGGATGAAGGGATATAGGTTGGGTGGAAATTTGGATAGGTTTTGGCCTACCCAAAAGATCTTGAGAGGTGCGAGGAAGTGAGGGGATGTGTGCCCTTTTATAGTAGAGGAGGAGTGATGTTATTTTAAATATAAAATTTTAAACACTATTTATATGTATCCCTTACATCATGTGCATCCAATAATTGTCCAAATTAGAGCAAGGATGAGACATGTTGTACATATGTCCATCTAATGGCTTTGGGACATGTGTCTATGTCATTTTGGACCCTTAATTTTAAATATTAACCATTAAGTAATTTAAGTTTAAACTTAATCATTGCAATTAATTTTAATTAATTTTACTAATATTTTTGGTCAAAACTAAGTTCATTTTATTATAAATTATAAACTACACATATTCAAAAAATGGATTTTTTTTCTAAATTCAAATCACCAAAGTGGAAGAAATTAATTTAAAATTAATACTACAAACGAATCGTGACAGCAGGTTTTAAGCAAAAATGTTTAAAAATTTGAAATGATTTGAGCATAAATTTCACTGTGTAATTGGTTCTAATTAAATAAGATGGATTAATTTAAGTAAAATAGATCTAATTAAAAATTTAAAAAAAGTGAAAATATTTTTTAACTATATAAATAAAGTTGATGGAAAACAAGTTTTGAACATAAATTCAATGTTCTTCACCATTCATCAAAAAATGTAACTTCTCAAAAAAACACCAAAAAATAACCCAAAGTAAAATATATATAAATATTTCAAAAATAAAGTTTATTATTTCAAATAAAAATTATATAAGTTTTAAAAATTATATTTAATATAGGTTCTCCATTAAAACTTGGTAAAAATGCCTTTTAGAAAAATATTTCTTTTCATTCATAAAATATGATTAGTTTTATCTCATTTCTAGAAACAAACTATGATAAAAATTAAATAGTCATCTAAATATATTATATATACATCATTAAAAATATTCATCAAAAGTGTTTTAATAAATTTATTATGGTAAAACTCGTTTGATTTCATAAATATGGTTTTCTAGGAATAAATTTTCTATATTTCCAAAACTGTTTTTCTTTCATTTCAAGTTAATTAGTCACCAAATCATTCTTTTTATATACATGTATTACCATATTTTTATAATTTAATTAATCTTTTTTGTAACTTCCATTCTGAAGGGTAGGTGATAACTATAATAATATCTTAATAACAAAATTAATTGTATATTTATGTTTGGTAAAACTCAGCCTTTCATGTGACACAATAAATTGAAAGAATTCAACATTGTGTGTAACAAAAGGCAAACCTAATATTACTTGTACCACACGATAATCAAAGTGTTTCATGTAGTGAAATATTAACTTTTTATTACATGAAATGAAAGTCAAAATTAGTTCTTTTACATAGCATAATATATATTAATTATTTTTGGAAATGAAAAATATAAAAAAGGTTAAATTAATTAAAAAACAAATATTTCAAAAATTATCTGGGTGTTACATTAAGGTTGGGTCCTTATTTTTCCAATACATAATAGATAACTATGAATTAAAAATGGAGTTCCTCTCCATAGTACTCATCCTGATGCCCCTCCTCTTGATGACATATATTCTCAACATGAAGGTCCTCCACATGTCAAAAATATTTTGAAGTTTCCCTTAAATAAAAAGGAACCCATGAAACCGAGACCAATACAACAGGTGATTCATCATCGATCAATGATTTACATCCCATTAAATGGTCAACATGATGAAATGATCATCGTCCGTTCTTCCCTTGGACTACACACCCCTAGATATAATTGATGGAATCCAAATTGATCTTGATACCCTTGATAAAAATTTGGGAAGCAATATTTATGGACAGAACATGTTGAAGAATCCCCCATGAAGGATAAATGATATTCCATTATCATGTCGAGAAAATAGGAAGAGGATATAATTCTCATCATGTTCTAGACCATGGAATCTCATTAGTATGACATCCCTAAGACATTGAGAGAGAAATTCATTTCATACATTCATCACAGCCTTTAGGTGACCCTCTATCATATCAAGACCAGATACCTTCCTTAAAGATATTATATTGACCATCTCAAGGAAATAGATGAACTTAGCCTCCATGTTGACCCAACCACCCTGTTAATGATTGGAAATCCAAAATTAGGAAAACTATGTCAGTCTATACAACATGATTTCTTCATCAGTTTGAAGATGACTGAATAAATGGTCTATGGTGCTCTGTAATGGCCCGGACCTCTCCGGCCCATTCCGTTGTCAAAAAGAAGGCCAAGAAGTGTTCTGGAGGGTCAAATGGAATTTTCCCACACTTTCCATAATTTTGAAACTACGCGCCATGTAGTTTGAGTACATGTCGTGTACCCGCATTCAGGGTATACCCCATGTTGCAGGCCACGTCCTTGCTGTGTGAAATAATGGGTGCACATCGTGTGTCCAGTTCTACACGCCATGTAGTCTTTCCCCGCGTACGCGTTACCAGTCAATGGTCGTGTACCATGTTGGAGACGTGTCCTTGTTGTGTGAAATAAATGAGTACACACTGTGTGTCTAAACTAAACGCCGTGTAGTCTTTCCCCGCGTAGGTGTTACCCTCAAACCAAGTGTTGACCAGTCATCGGCCGCGAAGCCGTGTTGGAAGCCACGTGGAGACCGTGTAAAATAACTGAGTACACGCCATATACCATAAAGTACACACCGTGTACTTTTCCTTTTCTCACCTATAAAAGGAGGGGTCCCCTCCTCCTTTCAACTCACACCTCTCCTCCCCATTCCTCTGAGTAGAGCTCTCCCAAGAGACTCGAAAGGTCCTTTTCTTCAATAACTTCTTCATCCGAGCTCCGATTTACGATCCGTCAGTGGCCACGAGATCGTAACGACGAGGCTGAACTTCCAAGCTTGGATCTTTTGTGTTCCCTTCAGCCTTTCCTTTCCGATTTCCACTCGACGAGGTTTTTTCGGGACCCGATAGAAGTGACAAACGCTGACAGACGTCTTCTAAAGTTGATCCAGGGGAGCATTGTGATCAAAACCTGTTGAGGTCGGGATCTTACCTTCGTCTCTCTAATTTTGTGCATCATGCGGGGTGGGTATCTACTTGTTTTCATGAGAAGTAGTTGAACCATTAAACGAAGATAATGACTGGTTAAATAATGGGGTTGGGAAGTTTGTGATTGCTGTTACTTTATATCCTGTGACATTATGTTGTGAATTGAATGATCTTCTGCTTACTAAATATCACGGTCGTTGGGGGCCTTTGCTTTCGAAATTAAATGTCTCCCTATCTTTCTAGACCATTTTTGTGGATGGAACCTTGTGGAATGTGGAATTTGGTTATTCACTTAAAGTTGGATGTTTAAAATCTGGAACCCTTGTGTGATCACCCCGGTTAAACAAAAATGAAATAATGAACATATGGGTGTTGTCTTGGATATGTGGCACGTGATGGGGGTGTTTTGTGGGTTTTTGTGGATATGGTGAGCAGCAGGGCTGCGGTTGGCTTTGTTGTGGGTTGGTGTAAATGCTATGTTGGTGATGGGTAGTGGGGTTGTGATAAGTGGTATTAAAGGGATAATGATGTATGGGTTTCGGTGTGGTTGTGGTTATGGGGATTGGCAGCGGAGCTGCGGGGATGGGTTGAATGTGAACAGACTATGGGTTTCGGTTTTAAATAAAAAGTGAAAGAGTTAATGAATGGTGGGGCTTTGTAACGGAACAGAATTAATAATCAATGGGGTTGGTTGGTTGATAAGAAGGGCTTGGTTGTGCTACTTGTGTTTTCCTAACTTGTTTGTGGATGGCAGGGATGTGTTTATGAACGATCAATGTGGTTGGTAGTGGATAGCTACTCAGTAGTTAAGGAAGTAAATAAATTAATTCTACTGAAATGTGAAAACCTAAACGGGGTTGGGGTTTTTTGTTGTATGCATGCTTCATAGTAGCAGTGCCGAGGCACGTGCTCAGTTTCTCTGTTTAGAAGCCATAGGTATGGTTGTGTGTTTGGTATACATATATATCTGTATCTTTTTTGTTTTATCTCACCCCACCCATGTTGAGAACTTAGTGCCGAACAGTACCATTTCATGGGAGAGGGTGTCTTTCCCTTAGTTACTAGCTCCTTCCTGCTCCTTCTCCCCTAGGCTGTGATGGCTTGAGGTGACCTTACACCTAAGACTCTTTGGGTAGGTTTCGATTGGGGTGGCTTTATCCCAAGATTATTCGGGAAGGTTCTACTCTTTCCCAAGAATCTTCGGGATGAGGCCCAGGTGTGTGTGGGCAGGATACGTGGTTGTGAGGCCCAGGTGTGTGCCGGCGGGATATGTGGTTGTGAGGCCCAGGTGTGTGCGGGAGGGATACGTGGTTGTGAGGCCTAGGTGTGTGAGGGAGGGATACGTGGTTGTGAGGCCCAGGTGTGTGTAGGCGGGATACGTGGTTATGAGGCCCAAGTGTGTGTGGGCGGGATACATGGTTGTGGGGCCCAGGTGTGTGCGGGTGGGATACATGGTTGTGAGGCCCAGGTGTGTGCGGGCGGGGAGAGTGTGGTAGCATCACGACGTTCGCTTTTTGGAAGAGCAGCTGACCAAAGGGAAATGGTGCGGGGTAACCAATACTCTTGTTTCTTATATACTACTACTTGTTGTGCTTGTGTTTTGGTGAGTGTGGCTGGTGAGGTTGGGTGGATATAATTCCTTGCTAGGTTTCTTCTATTGTTCTCACGGGACATTAGGATGTCTCCCCACTTGTGCACGAGAGCTTTAGGTTTCCCTACTGAGTATACTTGTATGCTCACCCTACGTTTACTTTCAGGTTCCCAGGAGGACTAACAGGGCAGTGCGGGACCCTACTAGTCATACAGTTGGAGTTGTTGCAGTTTCTATTCTCTTATTTTATTTTGGTACTGTACTTTGAACTTTCTTGTACTTGCACCTTGTTATAAAACTTGTTTAAAAATGCATGTGGGCTTGGTTTGGGTTTATTTCTATACACTTGTTATTTTCCTTTTTGGTGGTTGACTCTTCTTATTTCCTGATCCTAAATAAATAAAAGGGTAATGGCTCCCATATTTGTGGAAACTCATACCCTTGGTGCTAGTCACCAACCCGGGGCCTACTTGGGGCGGGACTTGGGGGTCATTATCTCCCTTTCACCATTGCCAGCTTAGGAGGGGCATCTTTGGTGGGAGGGGGTCGTGACAGAATGGTATCAGAGCTGATGGTTGAGAGATAGGATGGTCTCTAAAGTTAGGCACAGTGGGGATTGCATGGGATCGTAGGGTAACAATGTTAGTCAATCTTGGTGTGTGACATATGCTAGGGAAGACCGGCTAGGACACGGGATTTTAGGGCCCCCCGTGATCCGATGTAAGGACTCTGATCCTACTGAACGACCAAGTGAGACTACATTGATTGCAGGGTAGAGACCCTAGGGAAGGTACATGCATCATCATGATTTTTTTTACTTGATTAGGGTGTTCTGGGAATGAAATTAAAATAAAATGATAAAATAAAACTTTGAGTTTTCCTTACTACTTGGGCTTAGGTGATCCTTGTTTACCGTACACCTATGACACCTGGATGTCATCCCCGGGTGGCTCAGACGGCCGAGGCCCAGCAGATTCAGGCATTCGATTAGGTGAGGATTGACCGAGAGGAGGAAGATAGCCAGTGGTAGAAGACTCTCCGTTCTTTCTAGCGGAAGACCCTTAATAAGTAAGAGGGTAGTACTTCGGATACAGAGACGGAGGGGTGACTTGAAGAGCTAGGGATCACTTTTACCTTGATCCGTGCTCTGAGGGAGTATTGGTCTCCCCTAGCAGTCAGTCAGCTGAGAGGTGCGGCATGACATTGGTGGACGCTCTACCTCGGAGAGAGGATAGAGACAGAGGTTCTATGGGATATCTTTGAGAAGGAATTCCGAGAGGAATTCCTTTCTTCCATGATCAAAGAGGAGAAGCGACAGGAGTTACTCTCCCTTCAGTAGGGGAGTATGTCTGTACGGGAGTTGGGGATCAAGTTCAAGGATCTCCTATGCTTTTCTCCAGATCTCTTTCCGGATGAGGAGTCTCGAGCGAGATGTTTGGAGGAGGCGATTCATCCTTCGCTCCAGTATGTTGTCACCCCCTTCACCCTTCCGACGTACTTGGTGGTAGAGAAGAAGGCAGAGGTTGTAGAGAGGATGCACTCGCTAGGAGGTACACCCCGAGAGGGGAACCAGCCAGGTTCGTCGAAGGGGAAGGCAGTCAGAAGCAGGTCTCCTGTAACGGGACCTTCCAGGTTTAGGCCAGTGGGGAGCAGCCCCCAGCAGTTTCAGTTCAGATCTTCGGGTCCTCGTCCATTTTTCACGAACCCAGGACCAAGGTGTTTTTCTTGTGGTGGTTTCAGGCACGTTCAGAGTCGGTGGCCGACCCAAGATTAGTACAGTGGAGGTGGGCAGGTTCAGCACCCACCTCAGCAGCACCAGTTGTCGGCGAGGCCCTTCGAGCAGCAGTAGGACCATGCTCCTCTGAGGGTAGACTTTGCGGGAGGAGGTTGACCTCAGGGTGCTCCTCAGGGACCCCGACCAGGGCGTGGTCGGGGAGGTGGAAGACATCAAAGTGGAAGAGGAGGTGGGTGTGGACAGTTGCATGCAGCAGAGTTGACAGCTCCAGCAGGACCAAAGGTGGTGCGAGGTACGATTTGTTTTTTCAGCACTCTCGTTTCTGCTTTGTTCGATTCAGGAGCTTCTCACTCCTTTGTTTCACTTGGTCTAGCCCATGCTTTGGGAGTAGACGTAGAGAAACTTTCTGTACCACTGGTGCTGAGTACACCAGTTGGAGGCCAGACCAGCTTATCTTGTGTTTTTTGAAGATGTGGGCTGATGTTGGGACCACATCGATCTAGTGGGGATCTTCTTCTATTACAGATGCAACCATACGATGTCATCCTAGGCATCGACTGGTTTTTTTCTATTAGTTCCGTTATCGACTGCTTCTAGAGAAGAGTCGAGTTCTCCAACGTGGATGAGTAGCGTGTAGCTTTTGTTGGCGAGAGGAGATATCAGGTGGGAAGCCGGCGTGTGGATCCTCTCCTTTCCTTGTTAGGTGGGATATCAGTGGTTCCAGCTAATACAAAGATGATGGATGTCTTGGAGGTTGTTGTGGAGTTCCTCGATGTTTTTCCTGAGGAGGTTGTGACTCTACCCCCCCCCCCACCCACGAAGTGACGTTGAGTTCAGGATAGACTTACAGCCTGGTGCCCGTCTGATTTCCGTGGCCCCTTATCAGATGTCACCTTCAGAGTTGCGGGAGTTGCGAATTCAGATTGGCGATATGATGGAGAAGGGTTTTGTTTGACCCAGCATATTGCCATGGGGTGCTCCGGTTTTGCTCATGAAGAAGGCAGATGGTGGTCTCAGGCTATGCATACCGAAGGTTGAACCAGATAACGGTCAAGAACCGTTTTCCCCTTCCAAGGATAGATGATCTCTTCGACCAACCGAGGGGAGAAGTTTGGTTTTCCAAGATTGATCTATGATCTGGATATCATCAGATGAGGGTAAAGGACAGTGACATCTTGAATACGGCTTTCAGGTGCAGGTATGGGCACTTCGATTTTGTGGTGATTCCATTTGGAGTTACGAATGAACCGGCTGTGTTCATGGGACTTATGAACTTTTTCTTCTGGGAGTTTCTGGACCGATTCGTCATTGTTTTTATCGATGACCTCCTGATGTACTCAAGGTCAGAGGAGGAGCACATTGAGCATCTCAGGGCAGTCTTGGAAGTCCTTCGACACCACCAGCTTTACGGGAAATTGTCAAAGTGTAAGTTCTTGACACAAGAAGTATAGTTCCTTGGGCACGTGGTGTCTCAGCATGGAGTGTCAGTGGACCCGTCGAAGGTGGAGGCAGTTGTTTCTTGGGCATCACCCAAGAGCGTGGCAGAAGTTCGTAGTTTCCTGGGGTTAGCACGTTACTATCGGAGGTTCGTTTCGGACTTCTCTCGAGTTTCTGCTCCATTTACAGCTTTGACTAGGAAGAACCAGGTCTTCCTATGGAGAGAGCAATGCCAGAAGGCTTTCGACTACCTGAAGGAGAAGTTGGTCAGTGCTCCCGTACTCAGTTTTCCAGAGGAAGGGTTTTTGTATGAGGTGTTTTGTGATGCTTCTGGCCTCGTTCTGGGGTGCATCTTGATGTAGAAGAAGGGAGTGATCTATTATGGGTTTAGACAGTTATTCCCTCACGAGCGTAATTATGACACCCATGACCAAGAGCTTGCAACAGTAGTGTTCTCACTGAATTTGTGGCGACATTACCTATTTGGGGAGCGCTTTTTGGTCTTCTCAGATCACAAGAGCCTGCGTTATATCTTCTCCCAGCATGACCTGAACTTACGATAATGGATATGTGTCGAGTTTCTCTAAGACTATGACATTAAGATCTCCTACACTGAAGGTAAGGGCAACGTTGTGGCTGATGCCCTGAGCAGGAAGTCGCATCAGGAATTTGTTTGGGAATCCACTAATGCTTGGAAGGCGATGGGGGAGTTGGTTTCCTTGCACTTGGATTCCAGGGTCAAAGCTGTTAGAGGCTGTTTGTTTCAGATGACGGTGCAGTCCTCCTTGGTGCAGCAGGTGGGAGAGTCTCAGTGGGGGGGGGCTCCGAATTGGAAGTGATGAGGGATCGTGTCGATCAGGGGAACGCTCCAGAGGGATGGTCAGAGGATAGCCGACATCGGATGCTTTTCCATGGAAGGATGTTTGTTCCAGAGGCAATGCATGAGGGAGTTCTCCGTGAGTTCCATTGCTCAGCCTTGACAGTAAATCTAGGAGTTTCGAAAATGTACCAAGGCCTGAGGGAACAGTTTTGGTGGCCCGGGGTGAAATGGGCAGTGGAAGAGTTTGTGGATAAATGCCTAGTGTGTTTGCAAGTGAAGGTTGAACACCGTGTTCCCAGTGGGTTGTTGCACCATTTTGATGTCTTTGAATGGAAGTGGGATGACATCTCAATGGACTTCGTCACAGGACTACCCTGAGCTCAGGGTGGTTATGATGCTATTTGGGTAGTGGTGGAATGACTGATGAAATCATCTCACTTCTTAGAAATTAATGAGTCAGGCCCGGTGAGTACCTTAGCACAGAGGTACGTAGCCGAGGTGGTGCGTTTTCATGGAGTTATGAAGACTATCGTCTCAGATCGGGATACTCGGATTAGCTCACGAGTCTGGAGGGGGTTACATCATGCTTTTGGCACCCAGCTACGCCTTAACACTGCTTTCCACCCCCAGACCGATGGGCAGAAGGAGCAGACTATCCAGACGTTGGAGGACATGCTGCGAGCATGCGTTCTGGATTTCGGAGGATCATGGGTATGACACTTGCCTTTAGTAGAGTTTTCCTACAACAACAACTTCCACTCTACTATTGGAATGGCACCGTATGAGGCTTTGTATGGAAGACTGTGTCGTTCACCCATTTGCTGGGAAAAGGTTGGTGAGACAGGTGCTCTTGGGCCAGAGGTAGTGCAGAGCACCACAGAGAAAGTCCAGCTTGTACGTGAGAGGATGAAAGTGGCTCAAGACCGACAGAAGTCTTATGCTGATTGTTGGAGGAAGACCTTAGAGTTCGAGGTGGGATATCATGTGTTTTTTAAGGTTTCCCCTCGACAGGGGCAGCAGAGGTTTGGGAATGGGAGAAAGATCTCACGTAGGTTCATCGGACCATTTGAGGTGTTGAGGCGAGTTGGAGAGGTGGCATATTAGCTGTCCCTACCACCTCAGTTGGAGAAGGTTCATGAAGTCTTCCACATCTCCCAGCTTCGTCGGTACTTACAAAATGACTCCCACGTTATCGACTGGGGAGAGTTAGATATGGGAGACGATGCGACCTTCGAGGAACGACCAGTCAGAATCGAGGATCTTAAAGAGAAGGTGCTCCGTAGACGAACCATTCCATTGTTTTGTGTGTTGTGGAGGCATGGCGGAATCAAGGAGAGCCCTTGGGAGTGGGAGACCCAGATGCACGCTCAGTACCTGGGGTTGTTTTCACTTGTGTTTTCCCTTGTTCTTCTGATCTTTGTGTTGATGTTTTACTCTGTACCTTTGATATATGGAATGCTTGGATTGTCTATTGTGAGACCTTTTATTTCCTTGTTCCCTGGTAATGTTTAACATGTCTAGATGTGTGGGGAAAGGGAAAAACCTGACCCTTAATCGAGACGAATTAATGAGGATGCGATTGAACACGTGTAGGCAAGTCAGTGCCGCCTAAAGCGGATAATATCTCGACATAGGAGAAGGAATTTTCCCAAAACCACGTGTTCGGGCAGTGTGTTGGTTGTGTGGTGTTGGGGGTAGTACGAGTTGAAAAAAATCCTAATGTATGAATGTGGGAAGACCCAATTCTTAATCGAGAAACATTAATAAGGATGCGATTAAACCCGTGCAGGCGAGTCAGTGCCGCCTAAAGTGGATAATATCTCAACATAGTAGAAGGAATTCCTAACACATATGATTAGGGTTGTTGGTTGGGTTCCTGTTATAACGAGAACCCTAAGAGGTATCTTGTTGGGTTCCTTTGGGTTGGTTTTTGAATTCTCGGGGACGAGAATGTTTTAAGATGTATCTGATGTAATGGACCGAACCTCTCCGGCCCATTCCATTGTCAAAAAGAAGGTCAAGAAGTGTTCTGGAGGGTAAAATGGACTTTTCCCACACTTTCTAGAATTTTGAAACTACACACTGTGTAGTTTGAGTACACACCATATACCCGCTTTCTGGGTATACCCCGTGTTGCAGGCCGTGTCCTTACTGTGTAAAATAATGGGTGCATGCTGTGTGTCCAGTTCTACACGCCGTGTAGTCTTTCCATGTGTACACGTTACTAGTCAACGGCCATATACCATGTTGGAGCCATGTCCTTTTCATGTGTAATAAATGAGTACACGCCGTGTGTCTAAACTACACATCGTGTATTCTTTCCCCATGTATGTGTTACCCTCAAACCGTGTGTTGACCAGTCAACGGTCGCGGAGCCGTGTTGGAAGCCATGTGGAGACCTTGTAAAATAACCGAGTACACGCCATGCACCATAATGTACATGCCGTGTACTTTTCCTTTTCTCACCTCTAAAAGGAGGGGTCCCCTCAACCTTTCAACTCACTCCCCTCCTCCCCATTCCTTTGAGCAAAGCTCTCTCAAGAGGCTCAAAGTCTCCTTTTCTTCCAAAACTTCTTCGTCTGAGCTCCGATTTATGATCTGTCTCTGGACACCGGATCGTAACGACGAGGCGAAACTTCCGAGCTTGGATCCATTGTATTACCTTTGGCCTTTACTTTCCAACTTCCACCCGAGGAGGTTTTTCCGGGACCCGACAGAAGTGACGGACGCCGACAGACGTCTTCTAAAGTTGATTCGGGGGAGCGTTGTGATCAGAACCTGTTGAGGTAGGGATCTTACCTTCGTCTCCCTAATTTTGTTCATTATGCGGGGTGGGTATCCGATTATTTTCATGAGAACCAGTTGAACCATTAAATGATTGGGAAGTTTATGATTGCTGTAACTTTATATCCTGTGATATTATGTTGTGAATTGAATTAGCTTCTGCTTACTGAAAATCACAGTCGTTGGGGGCCTTTTCTTGTGCAATTAAATGTTTCCCTATCTTTCTAGACCGTTATTGTGGATGTAACCTTGTGGAATGTGGAATTTGGTTAATCACTTAAAGTTTGATGTTTAAAATCTGTAACCCTTGTGTGATCACCCTGGTTAAACAAAAATGGAATAATGAACATATGTGTGTTTTCTTGGATACGTGGCATGTGATGGGGGTGTTTTGTGGGTTGTTGTGGATAGGGTGAGCAGCGGGGCTGCAGTTGGCTTGGTTGTGGGTTGGTGTAAATGCGATGTTGGTGATGGGAATCGGGGCTACAATAAGTGGTATTAATGGGATAATGATGTACGGGTTTTGGTGCGGTTGTGATTATGGTGGTTGGCAGTGGGGCTGTGGGGATGGGTTGAATGTGGACGGAATATGGGTTGTGGTTTTAAATAAAAAGTGAAAGAGTTAATGAATGGTGGGGCTTGGTAACAGAACGGAATTAATAATCAATGGGGTTGGTTTTTTGATAAGAAAGGATTAGTTATGCTACTTGTGTTTTCCTAACTTGTTTTGTGGATGGCAAGGTTGTGTTTACGAACGATCAATGTGGTTGGTTGTGGATAGTTTCCTAGTAGTTAAGGAACTAAATAAATTAATTCTTCTGAAACGTGAAAACCTAAATGGGGTTGGGGTTGTTTGTTTTATGCATGCTTCGTAGTAGCAGTGCCGAGGCACATGCTCAGTTTCTCTGTTTAGAAGCCATAGGTTGGGCTGTGTGTTTGGTATACATATATATCTGTATCTTTTGTGTTTTATCGCACCCCACCCATGTTGAGCACTTAGTGCCGAACACACCCATTTCATGGGAGTGGGTGTTTTTCCTTTAGTTACTAGCTCCTTCATGCTCCTTCTCCCCTAGGTTGTGATAGCTTGAGGCGACCTTACACCTAAGACTCTTCGGGAAGGTTTCGATTGGGATGGCTTTAGCCTAAGACTCTTCGGGAAGGTTCTACTATTTCCCAAGAATCTTCGTGATGAGGCCCAGGTGTGTGGGGGCGGGATACGTGGTTGTGAGGCCTAGGTGTGTGCGGGCGGGATACATGGTTGTGAGGCCCAGGTGTGTGCGGGCAGGATATGTGGTTGTGAGGCCCAAGTGTGTGCGGGTGGGATACGTGGTTATGAGTCCCAGGTTTGTGCCGGCAGGATACGTGGTTGTGAGGCCCAGGTGTGTGCGGGCAGGGAGAGTGTGGTAGCGTCAGGTCATTCACCGTTAGGAAGAGAAGCTAACCAAAGGGAAATGGTGCAGGGTACCCAATACTCTTGTTTCTTATATACTACTCCCTGTTGTGCTTGTGTTTTGGTGAGTGTGGCTGGTGAGGTTGGGTGGATATAATTCCTTGCTTGGTTTCTTCTTTTGTTCTCACAGGACATTAGGATGTCTCCCCACTTGTGCACGAGAGCTTTAGGTTTCCTTACTAAGTATACTTGTATGCTCACCCTACATTTACATTCAGGTTTCCAGGAGGACTACTAGGGCCATGCAGGACCCTACTAGTTAGACAGTTGGAGTTGTTGCAGTTGTTGTTCTCTTGTTTTCTTTTGGTATTGTACTTTGAGCTTTCTTGTACTTTCACCTTGTTATAAAATTGTTTAAACATGCTTGTGGGCTTGGTTTGGTTTTATTTCTATACCCTTGTTCGTTTCCTTTTTGGTGGCTGAATCATCCTATTTCCCGTTCCTAAATAAATAAAAGGGTAAAGCCTCCCATATTTGTGAAAAATCATACCCTTGGTGCAAGTCGCCAACCCGGGGCCTACCGTGGGCGGGACTCGGGGGTCATTATCTCCGTTTCACCATTTCCAGCTTAGGAGGGGCATCTTTGGTGGGAGGGGGTCGTGACATGCTCCATCCACCATGAATATTAATGGGTGGGATGAATATGGTGTTACACATTTAGAATTAACAATATATTTTATTTGATATAAACACTATGTTTGACATTGTGTTCCACAAACAACACTAAACTTAAATGAACCATGACATACTTCAAAAATATTATTATTTAACTGTGATTCTCTCTCCTAGCTATTTTATTAGTGAGTATGAATAGTAATAATTATATTATAAAAAATATGTACCAAATGTTTTCTTAAAGAAAATGTATTTATCAATTAATAGGAAATAATTACTGAATTTGAATAATTAAATATTATATCATTTTAGGCTAAAAGATCAATTTTTCAAAGTTTTGTGTATTTCTAGACTATGTATCTTGATCACTAATGATCCATTATTTTGATGAAATATATTGGAATTGAATGTAAACAAATATCTAATTTTTCATAAACTAGATATATACTGATTATAAGGGAATATAAAATCACTTGATGTTAAAATGATTTATTTTTCAGAAATCTATTTTTATGTGCATAAGGTATTGTTATATTTTTAAATTAAATTAATCACTATTGATGATTTATTTTGTTGTAAATTTTCTATAATGTATTCAATAAAATATATTAACATTAATATAATAGTCTATACTATGAAATGAATGAGAATAAAATGATTTTTATTCTTAACAATACATTTTCTCTAAGAATGGGTTTTATGCATTCTGTGTGAAAATAATAAATTTAATGTCTAACACTTATAAAAATATAAAATTTTAAAATAGATTTCATATTTTGAATCAAAAAAATTAATATTTTTTAATAATTTCAATTTAATATTTTGTCTTAATGAATAGTAACTATAGTAAAAGTTTAACACCTCAATAGAGTTTGAAATCAGTTTAATATGGTAAAAATTATGGGAAAGGCTTCAAAATCTCTCAAAACATGAATTAATATCATTGGTGTTTTTAATTAATTAAAAAACCCAATTACATGGAATATATGTCAATTTTTTTCCATTTTCTTTTGATTATTAAAATTATATTATTTTAATTAATGAATAAGTATAAAACCTCACTCTCTTTCTTTTAATATCTCTAATATGTTTTTATAGTAATAAAAAATATTATAGATGGTTATAAATGGTTTTTATCAATATTAATAAATTATATTTAGGATTTTCATTTAATTTCAATTTTTTGTAATGGTATAATAACCTAAAATGCGTACACAATGTTGATGAAATGTGTGTGTTAGTGGGTGTAAAATAAATTTAAATAGCTTTAAAGTATTAAAAGAGATATTTTTTGGATAATTTAAAGTAATCAATTATTGATATTGATAAATATTAAATATAATTACTTTTATAAATATTTAAATTATTACACTATGGTAATTTTTATGCTTTCAAAGTCTAATTATATGAAGAGTTTTGAAAATGACTTTAAGGATATTTTATGTTAAACAATATTTGATTAATAGTATTAAGAATCATAAAATGATATTTTTTTCAAGTGAATGGTAAATGTTCAATCATATTAACCATTTTTCACTTATTATCCACTTTGCCTTTTATAATTTCATTATTGATCCTTAATGATTGTTTATCTTATTACTACAATAAGGGAGAAAAAGGATATTGAGGGGTTAAACTGAAATGATAAGGGTTAAAATAAGATAAAAAATTGTATAAATAATATTATTTAATTTATTTCAATCCTAAATATTCCTAAATTTTATATTGACATAATGTTGAGACTTTTTTCAATTAAATTGAAAAAAATTAGTTTAATGTTTAGAATAATTACAACTGTTCTAATCCACTCACATATAGAGGGGGACCTCATATCCTATCTTCTTCACACTAATAGAGCCCTTTATATCATCCAATATCTTCAAAAATACTCTCAAAACATTTATTCCATCATTATAATGTATTTTTGTTCATTACATACCACTCTAAGAATCTTTAAGGTGCTTCTCGAATGAGGATACCTGAAGAAGAGGTATAAGTTCATATCAACCGTTTTCTTGATTATTTCTCCTTAAACCTCCTATAAATATTATATAAAAATCTTAAAATTAATAAATAATTATATATAATACACTGATATGTTTTTATGGTAATGGTACTACCATTTAATATCTCTTTTATATCTATTGGAAAATAAAAACATCGCTCATGCGTACGTACAGACTACCGTCTCCATGACGCGATGTATATTATTTTTCATAATAATATATCTTGGATGTTTATATAGATATATTTAATGAATATATATGATGTTTATAAAATAATTATCATTCTTTAAATTTAATATATAATCTACCTCCTTACCTCCCATCCATTGTAAAAAGAAAATTTCTCTTATGTGTACGTGTGGACTATCACCTCAATAAAGTGATGTGATTCATTTTTCATTTCTGTTTTACAAAAAATGTAATAAGGATAGACTAAATTAATAGTAATGATATTTATGATATGATTATTATTTTATAAATTTTATTTTTTATTTACCTTTTTATTCTTCTATCCTTTGAATAATGGACACATTACTCTTGTGTACATACAGGCTACCGTCTCTACAAAGTTATGTAATTCATTTTTCCGTGATATCTTATATAAAAGGTTATAAAATTGAATACAAAGTAAAATTATGATAATTATTAAATTATTAATATTCTAGATATTCTAAAACCATGACAAATGTTCAGGGACTATAACCATGAAACTGAAACCTGTATGAAAAATGAAATAGTGAGCACCCATAATGATGATTTTAAAGAGGAATTATTAATAAAGGGGTGATTAGAAATTATAATATAATCATATATAATAATATAAGTATTAATGTAGTTCTATAATGAGTTAATAATAAATATATATTTATTATATATAAATATTTAACACATCAGAAGTAAGACAATTCATGAATTAAGTGTTTCTTGTCTCACATTTTTTTCCTTGAGACATATTCGATATTCACCACATGATTATTTTATATGGTGTATATAATACCCATTATTAGGTATTATTATTATTTTCATGAAAATTATGTTTATTTATAAATCAACGTATTTTTCTATACTTTTATGTGGTTTTTATTTAGAGATTACTAAAACATTAAGGGTTATTCATCTCAATATTGATTCATCGAGACATGTTTTGTGTTATGTCCCTATTTGTGTTTTTATAGTACATATACCAACCCTTTTATATGTTATATAATTAATCTATTTATATTCATGTAATTTTAATTTTCTTTTGGAGGTATTTCTTCCAAGGGTTTTATGATTCAAAAATTTCCAAAGTAGTTAGGGTTTATGTTTTAATCTCATTTAATCTCAGGATTGTCTCTGGTAAATTTATATTTAGGGAATTAGATTATAATTTTCCTTTAAACCTAATATATTTTATTTTACACCACTTATTTCTTGAATTTTAAAGTATTATTAACATTTTCCTTTCTTTGGTACATAAAATTATTAATATTTTTTAAAGAAAATATGACTTTAATTACTCTTTTCTCGATAAACGTTTTCTTCTATGCCCATATTCATTAAAATGTTTATAGATGTTTTTATATTTACATATATGTTCGAGAAATATTATTTTTAAGAACTTATGAATTATTTATAAATTATTAAAATGAATATTTTCAAATGTTTTACACATGTCCCATTTTTTAATTTTATAGGTATTTTCCCTGTTTTTAGAGAAATGTAAATATGATCTTCTAAAGGTATTTTCCAACTTTGTCGAAATAATTTAAGGATTTTCATATGTCTTTGAGGGTATGATATTATAATAATATCTAATTTTTATCTTTTGATGTCTTATGGTGATGATTATTTGAGATTGATTATATAAAACAAATTTATTTCCAACAATTATGTTATAATCAAATCCTTATGTAACTTATTTCTTTTTGATATAATATTCAATAGTTAATTGGTGAAATGTTTATAAAACCCATTTCTTTTACATGGGTTATGATATGTAGAATTAATGAGATTTTTATAGACTTATGGGACACAAATGTATGGTTTTTATGATGTTAAGGATGTGCCCTTAAATATATAGACCTCTAAAGAATTGGGTAATGATTGATATCTCATGAGATAATATGGAATGAAATATAGAGTGAATCCAATTTATTAAGAGGTTATATTCAATATGATAGTATTAGGAGTGAACCTTTAATAATGAAATGATTTAATGGCTAGTGAACACAATCTTCTATGGGACTTTATCCACTATTATATTCATATAAGTGAACTTTAACTTAGGATATGATGGAATGGTGAGTGAATGCAATCCACTATGGGACATTGTTCACTATAATGGTCTTGGATGTGTTCTTTAACTAATAATTTGATTTTATATACATATATGTATGCCAAATATCTAAAGATAATGTTTATTAAATGTTCTCATAAATCATAATTTATTATTGATGATTCCAAACTCCTATGACTTATGTACATTATTATGATAAAAACATAATCATTTACTATATATTTATCTTCTATCACTAATTAGGAAGGAATTTAATAACACATGATCAAGATCTCATACCCTTATACTTATCTGATTCTTACATATGATCATCGATTAATATCTCCCATGTTTACCATTACGGAGAATATGATCCCACCTTTTGTTATCTTTCTTTTTCCCTAGGATATGAAGAATGGTATTTTGTAAGATATGTCTAGAAGGGTATAATGTAAAGGCCCCAAACCTAGTTTCTTAGAGTTAGTTCCTTAATTCAATATATTGGAATAATAAACAAGGAAGTCATATCCTGAAGGAACACATATTTTAGTAGCTTTGGAAAATAAGATACATACATAAGTTCGACAATACAACTTGAAATGAAGTACAACATAGTAACTATATTGAAAACACCCAAAAAATTCTAGATTATCCTTGAATGTCATTCATATTATACATATTCACATCCTAGGGGAAAATAAATATAGTAAAGGGTTTTGATCAAATTCTCAGTAAGGGTAAGTAATACAGCAGAAGCATAAATATAAAGCATGGTGAATAAACAAAATTACACATGTCATTAAAACAAAATCTTGAGCATAAAATTGAAGGAATTAAAAGATGATTAAATAATTACATAATAAAAAAAGACCATGAATATTCTACTAGTTGAATAATCACATGGACAATCAATTGCATGTTTCATAATGAGGAAATTCATATTGTGAGACAATATAAACATTCGGTCAAGGCCTTGTGCTAATACCAAACATAAATGGGTAAAAACCCAAGCTAGTTTGTCTCAGGAGTCTTACCAATGCACTGAGGGGCTATAGAGGGCCCCACTAAACACGTACCGAGTACAATACATTAATCATATGAAATTGGTGAAAAAAAATAATCATATACATTTATATTGAAACTAATATATGAAATGTAAATAATATTCCATAATCAGTAAACATATTCACTAACCATTCTGAATAATATGGTGAACAATACCACTATTGCACATAAATAGATGAACTAATTAGAAACCATTAAATAAAACATGGTAGATGATATCATAAAATATTAATCCTAATTAAACTTAATAATTAATAATTGATTTGAAAATAGTTGAGAATACTATTATAAATTCATCAAGGAATTCATGAGAAAAATAATCCTTTTACTTTATAAAGAAGAGTTATTTTGAAAAATTATTTTCATAAAACTAGAAATTAACTATGACAGTTTTTACATAATAAAATTAGTGATTATTTAAAAATAATCGTGGCTTAAAATAGGTTATATTGTGCACTTGAAAATGGGTAAGATATTGAGACTTTTCATTTCACCAGGATTGCATATCTAGAATAAAGGAGAAGGGAACCCTGTATGAAATTTATTATCCAATAAAAGAATGATGAACTCACATTTATATTTGATTTTGGAGAATAATAAAATCATTACCTAAATGTAAAAGAAGGTTCATGAAGAAAACCCCTACCTTATGTCTGAATGTGTTCTTCACTTGACCTTCACATCCTGGATAATAAAATTAAATGAATGAATTAATTAATTCATAACATTTTATACTTTTATTTTATTTATTTTAATTCTATAATGTTCTTTTATGGCATTTTTGATGAGTTTTAAGATACAATTTTATTAGTTGGGACCGCTCACTTCCTGGTTTTTCACGATCGGTATACCTATATATGATTATGAATGTTTATGAGGAATAGGTATAATTCTCCAAGATTGAATTTATATGATATTAATGAAAATACAAAAGTGTAAATGTTTATATATATCATTTATTTTTATTGTATGATGACGAATCATTAGATAAGAAATTTAGTGATAATTGTTTACATTTACAGTAGTTATTGTTCATAACGAAATCATTTTGTTTTATAATTTAGTATTACATAAATATTTTAATTAAAGAACATAATAAAGGATTTAATACATATATATTTGTTTTAACCATAAAATGGTTTCATTACCTACATGGAATTAGAAATTCAAGAACAAAAATCCGTCGTCCACGAAGGTTGTAAATCCGCACCTCAAGGATGATGATTTTATTTTTAAAATAAAAGAGAGATAGAAAGGAGTTTGATGAAGGATATTACATTAACATTACATAATTACAGTATATAGATGATACTTTAGTTATCATTATCATTTTGATATAGGAGTTGAGGATGTAATAACAAAATAAAAGAACTTGAAAAGATATTAAAAGGAAAAGAATGGGGATTTTACCTCTTGAATGGTTCTCCTTGAGAACATACGTAAAGGGATTGGTTTTGGTCATTTTATGAGACCAATAGATCATAAATTCAAAGGAGATGATTGGTTAGAATATTTTGAATAATTTTGACATGGGTAAAAGCTTTGAAGGTGTGAGGAGAAGGGGTGGTATTTATAGTGCAGGAGAGGGGTGATTTCTCATTATTTTAATCCTTATTTATTATTTAGCTCAAGACAAGAAATAATGTTTATTATTGTGAATAATTATAATAGTATGTTCATGGCAGTTCTAACCAAGGTTTATTACATCATTCATGATGTTAGGAATATTGTATTTAACTTATAATTTATAAATACAATACATTACCATATTTTACTATTCACCCAAAATATAACTTTTTTAGAAAAATTCCTAAAATTAACCTGAACTTTTTTTGGAATGTAGAATAAAAAAACTAATCCCATTACATGAAAATAATTTTCTAAATATTTTAATTTTAATTTTAAATTAAAACCATCATTTACTCACAAAAATAGATTTTAAATCTATAACTGATTTTATAATAGTATCATAAATTAACTAAGGTCTTATAAAATTATCATAAAATAATAAGACAAAAAATATTGATTTATGAATAAAATTTATGAAAATTATTTTTATTTTAAATCAATTTATTAATAATAAAATTTAAATTAAATATTTATGACTCTCAAAAATAACAACACTTAATTTAAAATTTTTAAAATATTCATTTACTTATAATGTGATATAATTATATCACAATTTCAATTATACGTTGCCTAAATTTTATTTACACAAACATGGGTGGTGTTAAAATTCATTAGTCAGATTTACTATTCATAATGATCACATTACTATTCCTATGGTCAAGTTACTATTTCATCAGTAAAGGTTACTTAACTTCTAGAAAGACCTCATATTTCATTAATTATCAATTTTTGATGTTTGTATTATGTTATATAAGTGGTTTTATGTGATCTATACTATATAAAATAAACATAATAATGGGAATGTCATAGATAGATTTTTGGATTATTACATTCTCCCCACTTATGAAAATTTTATCTTTGAAATTTTCAGATTATCACCCCACAAAAAGATTTGGGTAGTTATTCATCATATTATCCTCACACTCCCACATTACCTTATCAATTTTATGAATTTTCAAAATTACCATTACCATATGAGTCATCTGATTTCTCAACACCTGTTCTTTAGTGTCCAGAATCTAGATAAGCTCTTCACAGTAAGAGAATTTAGGTTCCAATTATATTCTTTTAGAAGTGAGTATATTTATTGGGTCTAGCATGTACTTCCTTAATAAGGAGATGTTGAACACATTGTGTAACTTTGAAATTCTTGGTGGAATTACAAATGATATTCCATAGATCCAGTTGTCTCCATAATTTAAAAAGGACTAATGTACATAGGGCTTAGTTTCCCGTTCTTACCAATTCTTAAAAAAACACTTCAATGTAGACACATCCGCAATAACATATTCTCCCAATTGAAATTCCAAATCCTTACTTTGATTATAGGAATGGATCTTTTTCCTTATTTGAGATGACTTGATATGGGTATAAATATTTTTTACCTTTATTATGGTTTCCTTCACAAGATTTGGGCCCACAATCTTCCTTTCACCAACTTCATCCCAAAATGATGGTGTGCGACATCTGTTTCCATAAAATGCCTCATATGGTGACATTTGAATATAATAATGAAAACTATTGTTGGATGAAAACTCCCCCAAAGGTAAATAATGATCCCTATTACAATGAAATTCAAGTGACCATGATCTCAATATGTCTTCTAATGTTTTGATCATTCTTTCTGACGACCCATTATTTTGAGGGTGTTAATTTATACTCAAATGAATCTCAGTATCCAAAACTTTCGGCATAATGTTCTAGAATTTTGATGTAAATCATGGATAAAGATCCAAAACAATTGAGAGAGGTTCTCTGTGATGTCTTATAACTTCATTAATATGTATTCATGCTAGGCGATCAAGTGTGAAATCCTCCCTTATAGAAAAGAAATGTGTAGATTAGGTAAGCCGTATAACAATCACCCATACTTTATCTTTCTTTCCTGGGGTTTTTGTAAATACCATGAAAAAACCAAAGTGATGTAATATCATTTCCATGTAAGAATAGTTATAGGTTTCATAAAACCTCTAGGATGTTGTCTTTCAGCCATTACTGGTTGATAAACTAAATATCATGATATATAATCCGCAATTTCCCACTTTATATTATCCCACTAGAAATGTTTTTTTAGTTTTTTATACATCTTATTGCTACCAAGGTGTATAGAGAAATTCGAGCTATGTTAATCATTAAATAACTCACTTTTATCACTGGTATATAGGGAACACATATCCTCCTCCCAAATTTCAGAATTCCATCCTCACACACGAAATCTGGGAACTTCCCATCATTAAAAATTTTAATTTTCTTTTGAAGATTCTCTTCATTACCTTGTAAACATTAAATTATTTCCAATAAATATGGTTGGGAAAACAATTGAAAAAGTAAATATGTCTCACCCTCCTTGATAATTCCCATATCCATATTGGCCTGATCAATGAACATAGGATATTTTTAAATAATCATTTTTTTTTCAAAACTCTATGATCCTTAATACTCAAAGAATCCTCTACCTTATTTTTCGTACCTAGTTCGTAGTGTATTGAAATACCACAATCCTTGAGTAGCTCAATCCATCACCTTTTCCTCATGTTGAGTTCTTTCTATGAGAAGATATATTTCAAACTCTTGTGATCCATATATATCTCACATCTTTAAACATATAGATAGTGTATCCATGACATAAGGGAAAAGATTAAAGCTAATAACTCAATATTATGAGTTGGATAGTTCTGTTCATGATTTTTTAACTACCTTGATGCATAGGTAATAAATATTTCATTATACATGAGGACACAACCAAGCCATTTCTTTGATACATCACTATAAATCACAAACCCACCATTTCCCGATTGTAGATTCATGATCGAAGAATTAACCAATATCCGATTTAATTCTTCAAAATATTTTCCACATTATGTTTCCAATATGAACATAACCCATTTATGAGTTATCTTGTATAATGGGCTATCTAATCGGGTGAAGTTCTAAACGAAACAATGATAATAACATACTAAACCAATAAATCTATATACCTCGGTTACATTCATTAGTGTAGGAAATTCTTGAACTTCATTTTTCATCATAGTATCATCTAAGATTCCATCTTTAGAGACAATATGGCATAGAAAAAAAACTATTTGAATCTATAATTCACTCTTTATAAACTTCCAATATAATCTATTTCTTAAAAAAGACTTTAGAATAATGCTCCATGGATTATCACGATCTCCATTGATTTTATATTATACCAAGATTTCATTAATAAATACCAAAACAAATTCATCAACATATTTATTGAAAACTCTATTCATTAGATCCATGAAAATAGAGGGTGCATTAGTCAATAAAAAAGGAATTACCGTAAACTCATAATGTCTATACCTGGTTCAAAATGCAATTTTAGAATATCTTCTTTCCTCAAACGCAACTCATGATATCCATATAAAAGGTCAATATTCAAAAAATATCAGGCTCTACGAAGTTGATCAAATAAATCATCAATACAGAGAAGATCAAACTTTTTCTTTATCGTAATAACAATAATTCCCCTAGAGTCAATACACAGCCTCAGGGATGAATCTTTCTTATATTTATTTATCTTAAAAAAATAATTCCACTATGTCCATTCTATAATGAGTCTATGATATTGGGTCTGCACAGGGAATTAAATCAATAAAAAACACAATTTCATGCTCAGGAGGATGTTCATGTAAATCCTCTAGAAATATATCAATTAATTCTTGAAAAAAGGGAAATCCTCAATTTGAAGGCTTCTTTCCTCACCCATAGATACTATTTTCTCTTCCTCCCCAAGAATTTCATTCAAAAGAGGTAATGGGGGTGGATCTAGATAAGAATTAGATGGTGGGGTTTCTACTCTAATGATAAGGGGCCCTACATCATTCTAAATTTTTTTAACTTTCTCCTTCTTGAAATAGATTTTCACATAATTCTTTTAAATCGAAACTATACCAATATTTATATCAAAGTCCATCATATGTATGATGATATGGTCATCATCTAATTCATGCTTATGTGTAATAAAGGGGACTAATTGACATATATTTGATAAAATGATACTTTCCATAAATATTTTTACTAATAAATCCTTTAATAAATCAAATTGTAAATGTATATTTTTTTTTTGAAAAAATGAGTATATATATAAGAATGAGATGATATATAATCAAATAAATAATTTGATTATATTGAGTTAATGATTAGAGTACCTACCACCACATCATTAGGAACTTCAACCTCAATAGTTGTGATGGAATAATATTGGCCTTACTCTATTGGCCTTCTATGAGGAATTTTTCATTGAATTATAGGATATTCATGTGCATAATATCCCATCACATTACAATTGTATCATTAAAAATTGGAATATTCATTCTTCCCCTTGCAATAATGAGATTGGCCGCCTTTTTCTCCACACTTGTAACAGACTCTTATTCCCTTCAGACATGTACCAGGGTGTTTCTTCCCACAATTACTACAAGATGGAAAGTAAAATCTTCCTTTATTTCCAATTTTCTTATTTTATTTTCCAAATTGTTAAACATCCATATTCTTCTCTTACTTTTCTTTAAATTCATTAGACTTATAGAATTCGTTTTCTTTCTTGATGGCATATGGGACTATATCTTCATATGATGAGAAATGTTTGCAGACCCGTAACCATTGTAGTAATGATTTTAAACCATAAATTAAATGAACAGTATTACTTATTGGGTTATGTATTTAGTATGTAGTATGCGTTTCTAACTTTGTGAAGTTAGCTTCATACTTCGCAACATCCTTATCCTCCTTTTATATTTGACTCTGAAACTGCCTTTCCATATCCGTTAACTATTCACAAGGTAAGTATTTTTCTATGAAAATTTATTTAAATTCTCTCCATTACATGTCTTCTATTTATTCCTCCTCTTTCATGTTTTGACTCATAGATCACCATTGATTTGAACGTCCTGAAAGTCTATAAATTTTGTTAACAACCTTCTCCCTTTCGTTACATCCCAAAGTGAGAAATATCTTCTTCAAAGAACTTATCCACTACTCTACTACAAATGGGTTTGTAGTCCCATTAAATGATGGATTCTATGGTCACATAACGAAGCCTAAAACTGCTTCTCCATGTTGAAGATCCAGATGCACCATATGGGTAAGGTTATTATTCATAAGGTGAGTCAGCTGTCCCAGTATAGTTATAAGATTCTCAGCACCAATCGCAACTCCAGAACCAATATCATTACCATGCACAAGAGGAAAATCCCTACATGGGATACACATGTTCATGCAGTTTCTATTCCTTATACTAGGCTCCATTTATAAATAATGGATTACTCTATATTAGGTTATGACTCATAATGTATAATATCTAACTATCAAAACACTTAACATAAATTGAAATTTTATATGTGCCTAATGTCATAATCATAAACATGGTTTCTTTGGGGACATATTTTACATTTAAATCCTTCATAATGGTTTGTAAATAAAATGAAAATTACCCTAAACATATCCCACAAGATTGTAAAACTAGGTTCATAGTATGGGGCGTTGTCATGTTTCAGGTTACCTGGAGTTATGCCCGAGACACCTTGTCGAAGTTGTTACTCCTTGGTACATCTACACCAGAACTACGCCCACTAGTAGTATCCAGACAAGGATATATTTCTACGAAGATAAAAATAATATCTACCTTCCCAAAATTCTAGGATATTATTGTATTTTATCCTCAATGTCTATATCAGGGTTTTGTTTCCAAATCTATTTTTTTTTCAAAATATAGTTCCCAAGGTTTCTGCTAAACTTCTTATGATACCAACTGTAAAGACCCCAACCCTAGATTCCCGGATTCTGTGCCTTACATCATTACATTGGAATAATAAACAAGAAATTCATATCCTGGAGGATTGAATAGTTTAGTAGTAATGGAAAAAATATATATATACATAAGTTCAACATTACAGCTTGAAATGAATTACACCATAGTAACTATATTGGAAAGAACCATAAAATTTTAAATTATCTTTGAAATTCGTTCATAATATACATATTCACATCCTAGGAAACAATAAACATAAGAATAGGGTGATATCTTATGCTCAGCAAGGGTAAGAAATACAATTAAATCACAAATATAAATCAAGGTGAATAACTAGAAGTACACATGCAATTAAAAGATAATATTGAGTAGAAAATGAAAATAATTAAAAAATGATTAAATAATTCCATAATAAAACATAAAAACAGAAATTATACGAGTCTATTAATTACATGGAAAATTAATTACTAGTTTTAAAATGAGGTAATGCATAATGAGTGATATCATAAACATACCGTCAAGGTCGTATTCCAAGAACATATATAAAAAGGTAAAAACCAAACTTGTTTGTCTCATGAAACCTACCAACACACAGTAGGGCTATAATAGGCCCCACACGACTCTTACTATGTCCAATTAATTTCTTATATGAATGGTTGAAACATAATTAACATATAAATTCATATTAAAACTATATATGAAATGTAAATAACCTTCCCCAATTAGAAAACATGATCTCTAACTATTGTAAATAATATGGCGAAT
This sequence comes from Viscum album, assembly GCA_963277665.1. NCBI lineage: Eukaryota > Viridiplantae > Streptophyta > Magnoliopsida > Santalales > Viscaceae > Viscum > Viscum album. Next base: position 241,203,566 of record OY728140.1, on the reverse strand, counting down.
GGTACCAAGATAGCACATCCATAGTCAGAATAATAATAATCCATTTAATAAGATATGGTAGATGATATAATAAAAGATTAACCCCAATTAAACATAATAATCAACAAGGGTGTTGAAAATAGATGAAAATATCCTTATAAAATCGTCGAGGAATTCTTAAGAGAAATAATATTTTAAATTTGAAAGAAAGAGTTATTTGGAAAACTATTTGAATAAAACTGGGAATGAACTAAGGAATATTTTAAATAATAAAATTATTTATTTTATAAAAATAATTTTTTATTAAAACAGATTGTTGAGTGTGATCGAAAATGGGTAAGAAATCGAGACTTTCCCTTTAACCGGGCTTGAGTATCAGGAAGAAATGTTAATAAAAACTAATAAAATATTTATTATACAATAAAAGAATGAAGAAATGATCTAGATATATTATTTTAAAATATATATAAAATTTATAAGAATTATATAAAAACATTGGACAATTAAATTGGTGTACAGAGGAAGAAAGCATAAACTGAATGATAATGAAGGTTCGAGAAGAAATCCCTTACATTATGCCCAAATGTTTTCTGAACATGAAATTAACAACCTAGATAATAAAACTAAATCCATTAATTAATTAATTCCAAACCTTTTATACATGTACTTGATTTATTATAATTTTATTAATTTCTTTTATTTACTTTTTTATGAGTTATATGATATAATTTTATTACTAAAGAGCGATTGCTTCCTTTGTTTTCCCGATCAGTATACTTGTATATGAGTATGGAAGTTCATAAGGAATGGGTTTAATTGTAAATAATTTAATTTATAAGATATTAATAAAAATAAAAAAGTTTAAATGGTTATATATATCATTTGGTTTTATGGTATGAGGATAAATCAATAGATAAGACATTTAGTGACAATTGTCTACATTATTACGATGGTTATTGATCTTAATGAAATCATCTTGTATTATCATTTAGTATTATGTAAATATGTTACATAAAAAACATAATAAAGTTTGTAATAAATATATTATATTCAATTTTATCCATTAAAAGATTTTCATTACCAGCGTTGAAGGAAAAAATAAGCAATGAAATTCTCTCGCCTACAAAGGCTGTAAATCGACACCTCACGAATGCTGATTTCATTTTTAAAATAAATGAGTGAGAGAAAAACATTTTATGAAGGATATTCCATTTACATGATATAATTATAGTATATATATGATACTTGAGCAACCAAGATCATTTGGATAGAGGAGGTGAGGATAGGATAAAAAAGAAAATAACTTGAAAAGAAATTAAATGGAAAAGAAAAAAGATTTCACCTCTTGAATACTCCTCATTGAGAACCAACTTAAGGGGATTAGTTTTTTTCTTTGATGAGACAAATAGCCCATAGACATGGGGCAGAGTCTCGGGGAGAATATTGAGCAGAGATTTAATAAGGCTCAATGCTTGTAAGTTGTGAGGAGAAAGGGTGGCAAGGGGGTGGTATTTATTGTGAAGGAGAGGGGTAGTTTCTCATTATTTTATTCATTATTTTATTATTTTTTTCTAGATAAGAAATAGTTTTGGTTACTTTGTATAATTACAATAATGAGTTCATATGGGCTTGAACCATAGTTGATTACATCATTCATGATGTCAGGAATATTTTATTTAACTTATAATGTAAAGATTCTATAAATTACCCTATTTTACTATTCAAACAAATTCCACTATTTTAACAAATTAATAAAAAATTTCCCTATCAATTTTTTCAATGTTTATAACCCAAAAAATTAAATACATTTCATGAAAATATTTTTTTAAATATGATAAATTTAATTTTAAATTAAAACCATCATTTACTTGAAAAATACAGATTTTAAATCCATAAATGATTTTATAACACATTCAAAAATTAACTATGGTTTCATAAAATATACTAAAATCATAATAAAAAAATATTAATCTCTGAATAAATTTTTTGAACGTTTATTTTATTTTAAATCATTTTATTAATTATAAAATTTTAATTAAATATTTATGACTCCCAAAAATACCAATAGACAATTAGATATTTTTAAAATAATTATTTACCTATACTATGATATGATTATATCATAATTTCTATTATAATATGCCTAAATTTTATTTATACAAATAGGGGTGAGTTTACTATTCATTCTGACAATTTAATATTCATAAGGGTAATATTACTATTTTAAGGTCAAGTTACAATTTTATCAGTATAGGATTCTTAACTTCGTGAAACACATCTTATTTCCTTCATTCCACATTTAAAATGATTGTATTATGTTATCTAAGTGATTTATGTGATCTACACTATATCAAATAAACATAAGAATGAAAATTTCATTACTAGAGTTCTCTATCATTACATATAATGTGTGGAGTATTTTTTGTGAGATGTTGAGGTCTTCTTATGGAACAACACAATCAAGGTATAATGGAAATTATTCCAATTTGATGAGAAGGACATGGGTTTTGTTATATGAAGGGGTATTTTCTTAATTCAGTAATAATATAAATCTAATACGTATTTGGTATATATGTGACCCAATATTTTCTATTGTTATTGTAATTATGAATTGTTAAAATTTGTTTTCATTAGTTTATATCAATTCCTAAATGTTAAGATTATGATTTTTGCATTGAATATGGGTGTATGGGTCTCATTATTTCTTAGTTGGTATCAGAGTAGAGTTTAGATAACATTAAATATTATAATGTTATCAAATGTATATAATTTAAGAGTTAATGAATCTATTATGGGTTGATAAGTTTAAGGATGATCATAAGTTTAAAGGCACAAATACAATTTTGAGGTTTTATGTTATGTGATTTTAAGGTGACCAATAACATTTTAGAAAAAAATTATTGGGTTTTAAATACATCATTGAGGTTTTTGTAACCCTTAGGCTTAACATTGGATTTAGTGTGATTTTTTAAAGAAGAATTTTATTTGGTATATAAGCTAAAAGAAACAAAAAATATTTAATGATAGTACAATCTATGATGATGAGGTAATTATGGTTAATGTGAATATATTGGTTATAATATTTTGTGAAAATATGATATTAAAAAGTGATTTAGTGACTAAATGATTAAATATTTTTTAGTTAAATTACATGATTATGGTATACAATATATTATTTTGTAGGATGGTATTTTATTTGAGGAATAAAGATTGAGTTAAAATACAGAATCATATATGATTTATTGTGGTTTCATGGCAATTTATGTTATTTTAGAAAATGATTAATATATTTTTAATAATATATGCGTAACACCTAATGTTTTTAAAATGGGAAATTAAGTTTGATAGTATATGTGACATAAAAAACCGAACCCAAACGAATCATGATTATTTAAATATGACCATTATAAACTAGCCAATAAATAGATGTGTATTAATAGGGTTAAATAGTTTATGAAATATATGTAAATTTTCTACTCAATTTATAAATTCTTAGGAAGTAATCACTAGATTTTTAAATAAAGACATTCATTATTCAAAATAATATGTTTTCTTCAAAAACTATTTTTATTTATTTTTGTGAGAAAACATTATAATTATTTTTTTAGAAAATTTATATTTTTTTATAAAATTAAATCCATTATTTATATCTGAATATTAATATTAACTTGGGTTAATTTTTTTGGATTTTTTGGAAAATATTGTGTTTTTAGAGAATAGTGAAAAATACTGTTGTTTTGGTTGAACATAAATTTTTTTAATATATTTTGTTATTTAAAAGTCACATTATTATTTTAATTATTTTATAAATAACATAATTATTATTTAATTAAATTTAATGAACTAATTACACTCAAATAATCTTTATACTGGATGTTAATATATGTTTATTTTTAGGCCTCACAACTCATTTTTTCGAAAAATATTTTAATGTGCATATTGAATATCCATTTGAAATAATTAAAATAACCCCTAATTATTTATTATTTAAATGAAATTTAAATATTTTATATATTGAAATATTAATTTAAAATAATTTAATTATAAATACCTGTCATATTGTTATTATAATATCATCTTATGCTTACAAAAAACATTTCTTAAAAACCCATGTTTTCGACATGTATGTGGATTTTATTTTAAATTAATTTTTTTAAATTAAATGAATATAATTTCATAAATTAGACTCAATATTTTTAATAATAATAAATAATATTTTATAATAGATTGAACTTAATTTTTGGTCATAATGAATAGTAAAAACAACAACAAACTAGTTACCGCGGTGAAAAATTAGAACAGTAAAAAGTGAGTGACATTATAGGTAAATAAAATGAAATGTTTAACACTTGTTTCATTTTATTTTTATAGGAATGTTTCAGCCATAGGTCTACTCTAATTATTTAATTATCAAATCTTGAGGAATTGTTCTTGAGATTGACATTCAATTATTGAATATTTTTGGGTATTTACGAGAACACCACTTATCCCTTATGAATGGGAACCCTATCTCCTCTCATACCCACACATAAAAACATTTTTTTTTGAAAACTACCTTCTTCTATACCTTCTTTAGTTCCATCCCCACATCCTATAGGCCTTTGTTTAGTTTGAAATCTAATATAGTAAACCTTTAGGTATAATTCTAATGTGGTGGCATGAAGAATATGTATCATTTTTTACGAAGAATATTTTTTTATTTATTAATCAACCTCCTTGAAATATCATTACATTTTGATGATATAGTAACAAAATAATATAAAATATACTACGATGTTAATATTCTAATTTCATACCTTAAATCCTTCTCCTCTTCCATCAAATGGTTAACAAACCCATCGTTCATGTGTACCGCAGACTACCACCTCACGAACTAATGTAATTAATTTTCCATAATATCTTCTAAAGACTAATTTTGATGATGGATTTAATTTTATATATTATATTCATGTCATATTAATCATTCTAGAAAATTAATATATCATATAACTTCTTACCTTTCCATCCATTGAAAATGATTACATTGTTTGTGTGTATGACACACTACATCTTCTCAAAGCGATGTGATTTTTTTATTACTGCTTCACATGGATGGTATATTTAGGTGTATTATAAGAAATAATAATTAATTTCTGATATAATTATTATTTTATAAATTTAAAATGACACCATCCTTATTTCCATCACGATCATTGAAAAATGGAAACATTACTCATGTGTACATACTACAAATCATCTTTATTACTATAATGTAGTTAATTTTTTATAACCATCCTTCATGAATTTTTTTAAACGTATAATTGATATATAAAAATAAAAAATACATAATAATAATTATTCTATAGATTATCAATTAATAATATCTTATAGCTTAGTCAACTTACCAAATTGATTTTGGACATATGAGTATAACGTCATCAAAACAACCAACCTGAACTGAAATGATTAAGTAAATTAATATGATATGGTAATTAATAATATAAATGGAATAATAATATTGTGAAATTTTCTTAATATATTATTTAATTAACATAATTTTATTATTCAGTAAGATAAATAACACACATGATGAGTCAAGCTCAAGGTAAGGGATCTCTCTAAACTGCCCTTTTCTTTAGGTTATGGCCACTCTCTCTCTAACTCACTTTTATCTTCCTATTTAATGATATGTAATAATTATAAATTATATATATAGGTATCTTAAATATATAAATAGACCATTATACCTCTTTTTTGGGTTATACATTCGTTATGACTATTTCTTAAATTTCTTATGTTAAGAAATCATTTATGATTATGTTATAAGACAAGGTTATATAATCCAATTATTTCCATGGGTAATTATTATGTTTACTAACTATTATTAATTTTCTTATATGGAACACATAATCATGCCCATAATATGAATATGACAGGTGGGCTCAAAATTATATATCCCTCCAGTGCATGGGGTAATGTTTTAGTCTTAGGAGATGTCATGAATGGGATTAAGTAGTTAACATAATCTACTATGAAACATTCTCCACCATGTGATATTTTCTCAATAGTTTTCCTTGAATTATGTTATTTCATGTTTTATATTGCATCCACATTTCCTATGATGCTCTGATCTTATGATACCATAAATGTTATATCAAGCTTCCATTTGATTACCCATGTACCATCTCTTTTGTGATATCATGTTATATATTTTAATCACTTGTTATGATTCCTCATTATATTTGTTACCTTACATGTATTTTTAGATGACCAATTCCTTTTTTATTCACTTTGTTATCCAATTCAGGTTTAGTATCTCAAATGGATTCATAAGCATACTATGGTGAATAAAATCAGGATTTTGTGTTTTATATTCCTCTTGATGTAGTATAAACCTTGTATTATAAAGACTTCAGGCCATTTAGATCATTGTTTTGTATTAATAGATACTTATGTCAATAATCATTTAATACTATGGATAAATTTTTTTGGGTTTCTATAATAGGATTTGTATATATTCATTTTTGGTATGTGACTTTATGAGTGATTAATGTTATTTAAGGATAAATGTTAAGTTGATATAGGAAGAATGTGTGTTCAAATATTTTTCATTTTGGGTTTAAAATTTGTTCAGGTATATTTTGGAAGAATTTTAAGTTTAATTATTTAAGAAATTATTTAAGTTGAAATTTAGGAGTTATTGTTGAGGTTTTGGAGATTTTTGTATAATGGTTTATTCTAATTGAATATTATATTAACATGTTATAACAATTTTGGATTTGATTAATGGGTAGAAGCACAAGGAATAAATTTTTCCCCTTTTGGGATATTTTGATCCATTAGAAGATAATTTTAATGTTTCTAGAATGAAAAATACATTATGGTTATTTATATTGTTACATGATATAAGGGTGGAAACCACTCAAAAAACAACCAAAAGATGAAATTGTGGGAAGAAATCAGGTAAGTAAATTCTCTCAAATTATCTATATCAATGATAAAATATATACTCAAACTTAACTAAGATAATTATAAATCTATTTGTTCCTATGTTAAAAATATTTCACATATATAAAGTTACACTTTATGAAACGTGTTGGTTGGAGTAAGTAACTCAATAGGGGGGGGGGAATGGGTTCCCATTAAGAAGTTATGTTAAAGTCATAGTTTAAATAATTACTCATTAATAAAATAAACTATCCCATTAATCAAAATATCATATTGATATAAGATCTTCCCTTTTAAAATATTTCTCAAAGAGTGATTATGTCTCAGTTAAAGTAATATTTATATTTACCTTAACTTTTGATATCAATTTACATAAAAAATAAATATAAACACTTGTTAATATTAATTATCTATGTAATAGTTTTGTTTATAGATTAAAAAAATATAGGCTTTGATAATAAAACAAAATACATTAACACAGTGGAGTAAACAAGAGGTTCAATTTCAAGATGAGACTTAATCCCTTACACTATGAAATCACCAACTTCCAAGAAGATAATAATAATAATAATAATAATAATCCACATCCTCAATAAGGTATACCAATAAAAAATACAAGTTTTAAGGGATAAAGAGCCTCTTCCATAGTTATATGTTGGATGTAAAGATAGAACATTCCACACAAGGGCCTCTTCCACAAACACCATAGTAAAAATATATATAAAGGAATGAGAGAATAATAAGTATTCGCAGGTCAGGTGTAGAATAGAGAGAGTGTATGATAATAGATTAACAACCCACTACTCAAAAGAGAAATCGGTTAAAAAAAAGAGAAATAAAGATAATATAGATGCACAGTCTAGTATATTCAGAATGGTTGAAGTCCTCATATTATATTTAGAGAGGAGTTAATGATTTATTTTTAAAAGATGAAGAAAAAAAGAGGATTATATTAATTTGAATGAGTGTTCCTATTGATTTCAACCAGTGTCTCAATCAATCTAAGTAATGGATTATGATCTCAAGTGTCACTAATTTTCAAATAACTTGAATATATAATCTTTTAACAGTTCACAGAATCAATCATAAACTTTTTAGAATGTTTTTCAGTCCTAAATTCTCATATATGTCATATATGTGTCATATAGAGAGAGATATTCACTTCATGTATATATAGAATTATTAGATGGAGGAGATCCACAATCCTCAGATCTACTTTGACTATATCAATAAGACTTGGTCAAAATATCCTTGAATAGAAATAGTCATTGAGCTATTCACATCAAAGTCCTTAAAAAAGTAGAAATTAGAAGGAAGTGACTCAACATCTAGTGGTATCCTTGACTAGTGGTACCTCAGGCTGATGGTGACATGTCTTGTGATGACTCTACTAGTGGTAGAACATCCTTAGCGGTGACTCCTCCTTGATGGTAGAAAGTCCAGGCAGTGACTCCCAACAAATGGTCACTCACCATAAAACTTAGCTGAATTATCATAAAAATAGTATTACCATTTAAAATGATATCATACAATATATAGATCATTAATATGAAAGGAATCATGGATTTTGATCATCAAAATAAGAGAGTGTAAAACACACTCTACACAAGGAGGTGCCAACATTTTCCCCTTATCGATGAACAAAAAACATAGCATTTTATAAGATATGTACCAAATTAGGAAGCATAGATAATCAGGGGTGTATGTAAGTTAAATACAATATAATCATAATTTCAATAGATATATGTGTGAATAAATTCCCATTTTATCTCCCCCTTGGAGATTTTCAAAAATAAAAGAATGATAAAATAATAAAACAAAAAAGAATAATGAAATGAGAATAATAATAATAAATTGAAAGTATTATTATCCAATAATGTGTTGAGTAAAAAAATTTAAAGATAAAGAGTATAAGTACTTAATCCTTATCAATAGACTACATCCATTCAGATCCATAGTTTAGAGGTTGGTGGAAAATCAAATTTCTCTTCCCCCTTTTCCTTGTCTTTATCCTGAAAAGTTAAGACAGTATTAGTGAAAGTTGGAGGATAAGTTTTGATGGAAGGTATAGTTGTTAAATGAGGAAGTGTATCAAGAATTATAACCATCCTCAGGTGATTTATTTCATTATTAGGTGATAAACATAGAGTCTAGAATGTTGGAGGTATAAGACCATCTGAATGAGTAATCACAATACTTCGATATCAAACTGTCTCTGTGGTTATAGTTGAAAAAACTATTTCCACTAGAATGAGCACTCTTTCCATAAGAGTTGTATTATGGACATGTAGGAAGTGTTTAATGAGATTTATATAATCCATATTTATATTTCCACCCCTTTCCATAGCATTTAAAAACCCATTTTTCTCTTCCATGGATCACATAAAAATTGGTGTGAGATCCTTCAGCTAACTCACATGTTATTTGAATTCTCTTGTAACTTGTGGAAACCTGATGTTCTCTACCATAAATTTTATGTTATCCAAAATCTCATTCTCCTTGTAAATTCAGGAAAAATAATACTTGGTATATTTCTTGATGATGTCCATATAAGTCCTAAGATTAATGGTATATTCTCATATCATTTAATACACTTGTTCTCTATGGTGATGAATTATCTTTAATTTCTCTTCTTGAGTGGTCACATCGCCCAAAGAAGTATGGAGTTATTTCTTGATAACCTTACTGGCTAGCTCTATATCAATTGATACTAGAGTAGGAGGAGGTTCAGATGATGTAGAGGCAACAATATTAATGCTTTCTAATTTATGAAAGATATGACTTAAAATTTCTAATAAGGAAGATGTCATTCCCTCTTCTAAGGCTTTCAAAATTTATAAATATGTTAACAATGTTATATTTTACACTTATATTTCTTAAATGTCAAATATTACTCTTGGTTTTAAATGATATATAACCAAATCAACAAAAAATCGAGTGTTTTCTTCATTGAGTCAGGCTATTAGAGATAGTTGAGGGCTCAAGACATTTTTAAAAATAGAAATTAAATTCCTTCTCATGGATTCCAAATCAAAATTCAAATTTCCTTGTAATTTTTATAAATAATATTTTGAAACAACATCATGAGGTATTATAGATTGAGAATAAGGATGATTTCTTTTCACATGAGTCACTCCAGCCTCAGCAGATCCATCAATCTCTAGGGTATTAAAAGGCTACAACTCCCCTCCATGATCAATTTGATTCACCAAGGATCCTTTTACTATGAAAATATTTTCATTTTCTTCATCATCTAAATCAATTTAATGCAAACAAATTTGAACAAAAATAGGATAATTTTTATACTCTTCAAAAGAACTTACTTCAGGTCTTTTATATGGAAGAATTAAAGATTCTATGGAAACTTGAGAAGATTAACCAATTTTAGGTAAATAAGGTACAAGATCTACATGAGATGAAAGTGTGTTATCCATTTGTTCTAAGTGATCCATTTGTTCTGATTGATTAATAGGATTAGAAATATTCTCACCCTCACTAGAAGCTTTTATATCCCTTGACGTAATAGGAGATATATGTTCCATCTCAGTATCTTTATATTGATTCTCATATTTGTTAGAAATTCATACCAATGGTGTTGAAGTTTAGCACCCCCGTTTTGGGGTATGCAGCCTTTGTTTATGCATTTATATGTTTTTAAAGTGCATGGGATGAGTTGGGAAGAAGTTGGGAGAGTTTGGAATGATTTTGGATGAGTTTGGAGGCCTTTAAAGGGGTGCATGGTTTGAGAGCAGTTAGTGTAATCCGTAAAGATTCCCCAGGAAACCGTGAAAGGGGAGACAGTAGGCTTCACACAACCTGCACATGGTTTTCCCAACCGTGCGAGGAAACCGTGCGGACCCTGACTCTCGAGGTAGTGGCGTGCGCAGGGTTAGCGCACAGTTTTCCAAACCGTGGAACCACTTAAAGTTATGGTTATAAGTTCCAGGTTCACTCAGGATTTCCTCATTTCACTCCTCTCTTCCTCCCACTCGATGCTCACTCGGGATTTTTGGTTCTCAAGGGATGGAGGGGCTCTCCGACTCATTTTGGAAGGGTTTTGAAGAGGATTCAAGGTGGTTTGAAGGTGATTGCTTCAGAGTAAGTCTCTCATCTTATTTATCTTCTGTTTTCCTCTAGATCTACATCCCTATATTTCTTTGTTTTCTATATCTACACTTGTGGTGTGTAGATCTAGGGTTGTGGTTTCCTTGGATGTTAATTTTAAGGCTTGTGATGGTTAGGGAAGGTGATTTAGAGAGGTTTCAGTGGTGCGTTTTCTGGATTGGAGGTGATGTTGTTTGTGGGTCGATTTATCCGGAACCCTAAAGGTAAGTGGCTTCTTTGTCGACTACACTTTGTTAGAACTAGTGGTTCCATGTTAAAATAATTTTTTGTGATTAAAATTAATTGTGTGTTGATGTGCGAATTTGGTTGGAAATCCATTTAGGGGTTTTTTTGGAAAAAGGGGTTTTGTGTTGAAATCTTCTTATTGAGGATTTTAAAATGGAATTCTATGATTGATTTGTGAAATGATTGATGGAAATGATATTCAATAAAAAAATTTATTTATTGAAATGGGGTTTGGCATGGAAAACTGGTTTTCAATAAATGGGTGATTTTTTGAAGTGAATTGACATGTAATGGAATGGGTTGATAACATGATGTTGTTGTGACTTTGATGGGTTATATGCTTGGTTGTGATTGGTTGGGATGTTGTGTGGAAGTGGGAAGAAGTAAAAATTTAAAAAGGGGATGGATAGTGGACGGAAGGGCCACCATCTAAGTATAAATGGACAGGAAGATCCACTAGTTGTGAATGGAAGAAACGGGTGAACAAAAGCTCCATCATTAAGATTTTTTATTGTGCATGGCTTTGCAAGTTGGAAATTGTTGTGCTAATGTGTACATGATGATATGGCTTGTGGTATGTTTGGTTTTATTTCCCTTGGTTTCTTGGTTTGTGTGTGATGGCTTGGTAAGGGCATGTTTGGCTCTTGAAAATGGTTGAACTTGTGGTTTAATTTATAAAAACTATTTTATATAATTGTGCTAATGGTTTTATCCTAGTGGCATGTGTATGGAAGTCATTTGGGGAAAACCTACTGAGTTTTAGTACTCACTTACTACTTTGGCAACATGGTGTCTTTACAGATGTTGTGTACCATGACGTGGGAAAATGTAAGGCATCAACCTCCTTTAGTGGTGCATTGTGATGTCTTGGTGGAGATTGGAGATTGGAGCTTGGTGTGGAGCTATGGTGGTGTCATGGCTCATGGTGTTTTCTTGTTTGGTCTTCAACATAGTACTCTGATGTTGTTTTTGGGTTGTGTTGACATGTGAGATCATTATGAATTATCTGGTTGTCTTTGGTAATGTATGAGGTTGGTTGTTTTGTGGACATGCATCACATAGTTGTGGATTGTTTGGTTGGTTTTGTCTTAAGGAAAAATCGTTCCCCAACACGTTCTCGGAGCCCTCGAAATTTATTTCCAGCCTATGGCGCCTTGGGAATGTCGCTTAAGGCCATGTAACCCGCACTGCATCCTCAAGACAATGAGGTAGTGGTGGGGTGTTACATAAAGGATTTATTTGAACTATTTCTTGATCATGAACAACATGATCATCTCCATTCTTATCACTGACATTATTTTCATTATCTCCATGATTCTTATATTCTCCACTATTATGATCATCTCCATGATCGTCACTATGATCATCACAATTTTCACTATTTTTATCATCTCCATGATCAGATCCATTAGCATTATCTCCATCATCATGATCCTTATCATCATAACTTTCATTTACATCGAGTGTTCAGGATCATGACCACTATTTTCTTCCTTATAATCATTTTCATCCCTTCTATTTTCAATACTATTCTAGTCACTAGATTATTTGGAGGAAGATGTATCAAACAGTTATTATCCAGATGCTTCATTTCACTCATCATCATTTTCATCTAAAAGATATTCTCAGGTTGGAAGATAACCTGGTGGAATAACAGATCCAATAGAAATTTTAGGGGGAGATTGAGGAATATTCAGACCACTCCCCACTTCCACTAAAAAACATTCTTCTTCTTCATCTTACTCTCCTATGGTTTTCTCAATTTATCACTATCATAATCATCATCAGATTATTTGACTAACTCATCGGGCACAAGACCCGGATCCACCATGTCGTTAGGTCTGGTTAAATGATAAATAGTGATTAATACAACATACAATTTTTCATTATCTCTAATCTAACATTTCTTCCATGGTTTCCAACTCACTTCAACCCTTTTACAAATTGTATTTGATAAGAAAAAACCACCAAAATTATCTTCAGGTAGTTCACCTTATTTGAAAAAGCCCTCAGCATCTAATTTAGAAGAAATCATCTTTGGATATATTAGATAGTTCGATCTTAAAATCTTCTTCCAAATCTCCTACATATGAATCTTCATAAATCTATACAGATTAACCCTTTTCCTAGTTTCATTATAAACTTGATGGAATGATCTTTATATCACATGGTATTGAAATATCCTTTTATATGATATAATACATGTTGTAAAAACTTAAACAACAATGTACACTCACCATCAATTTCAACATCTGAAGGTATCCTTAGAGTACCATATCCTTTCAAATATAGGATAGACTCTTTGTATTTTATCATATCACTATCACATGGAATAATTCCTTGAAAATACGAATAAACCCATTTTATGAGTTAATTTTAGGGACTTTTCCCATTCCTTTGAAGAGAAATAAATCTCCTATCCATCAATGCGACTTTTTGTCACATCCACATTCTTTTATAAAATAAACTCATAATTCTGATATAAATCATATACTAACATTGAAGAATACAAATAGAGATTTTATGTGAACTAGTTCATCCATTTCCATTATTTTATAAATTTCAATAATATCATATTTCCAGATGGAATCCATTGGGCATCAATTTCCTTTTCTTCTTCAATAACCCATTTTTTCAGATGCGGGTTTTGTGAAACAATATCAAAAATATGGGAAGATAGTTTGTGTATTTTGGATGGGCTAATCTCTTCTGGATTCAACACTACTACTCACTTTACATGGTCTATTCAGATCAGTTGAAGTCCTAGGTAGAAAAAGGGAGGCAAGAAAAGATGATTGATCTGAAAGGGGGAGAATGTTTCAAGAGTTCAGGGGTTTAAGGGGTAGTGAATCGATTTCATTTATCTAAAGAAATTTTTCATTTATATATTAGAAACAATAAATAATAATAAATTTAAAACAATATAAATTTAATCGAAAAAATAGAAAACCGAATAAAACAACAATAATAAAAAATGACAATGACTTATTCAACGGTGGCTCATCAGTGATGACCCATCAACAGTGAATCATAAATGGTGACTCATCAATAAGGACTCATCAATGGTTACTCAACAATGATGACCCAACAATGGTGACTCATCAATGGTGACTCATAAACGGTGACTCATCAATGGTGACTCATCAACTGTAACTCATCAACAATGACTCATTAATAGTGACTTACCAACTAAGACTTGTCAATCGTGACTCTGTCATCCAGAACATTCATTTCTAATTTTTGTTTGATGTTGTTAAATCTTTAAAAATTAAATGTATTTGTGAAGATATCGTTAAGCTAATGTTCAGTTTCAATAAATTATGATGCTATATCATCTTTTTGAGAATGATCACTCAAAAAGTGATGTCTTACATCAATATTTTTTTTTCTAGAGAGAGATGACAAAATTTTAAAAAAATTATCGAACTTTTTTATCAACATTTATGGGAACATTTCTATATTGGTATCCAATGTCTAGTAATGTTCTATTTCATCCATTAGATTTTTTTAAAACCACTTCTTACAACTACACATTCATCTTCATAATTAGACAATGCGACTGAATTTTGTTTCTTACTACAACATGATACTATTTTTTTTACTAAAAGATGACATATTCTTGATGTTCTTTTACTATATAACTTACAACCACCAAAATCTGGATATAAATAACTTACCAAATAAAAAACATGTCCTCTTGGATAGAACAATCCTATATTTTTAATATATTTAAGGTGTTTAAAGATTCCTTTAATTTCTTCTAGGTTTGACTATTTGGGATTTTATTGAAAGTAATCACCCATACACACACTAAACATAATATTAGGCTAACTAAGAATTCAGTAAAATAGAATACCAATCATATTTCTATAACAAATTTGATCTTCTGATTTCCTAGATTCATCAAGATCAAGTTTATAGGTGGTACTCATGGGAGTGCCGGTAATTTTAGTGCAATCCAAGAAAACCCATTTTAAAAGATATTTATTATATTAACATTTATTTAAGATAATTCATTCTTTATTTTTGAAAAATCTGAAATCCAAGAAAGAATTTTGGTTCATCGGTTAAATTCTTTTTTCATTATTTTTGAAAAATCCGTACATAGAAAATATTTAGTAGATCCTGAAATAATATCTTCTACTAATTTTAATACTATTAAAAATATTTTAAAATTATTTTTATAAAAAAGAGTTAGATAAACTATAATTTTTGAAAAAATTTTTGAAACAATAAAAGAGTTAAGCCTATCATCCCAAGCTCTTAGAGATTGTTTTAAACCATATAAAGCTTCTGTTAATTTAAAAACCTAATTTGGAAAATGTGGATTTTGGAATCCAGGAGGTTGTTTGAAAAAAACATCCCCAATTATAATACCATTTAATAATTCAATTTTAACATCTATTTGATATAGTTTTAAATCTAAATGTTCTACATTGGAAAGCAGTATCCTAATGGCTTCATGTCTAGGTATATGTGAAAAGGTTTTTTCAAAATCAATACATTCTCCTATATTATAATCTTATGAAACAAGTATAGCATTGTTTCTTAATGTAGTGTCTGAATCATAAACCTTATTTCAAAATACCGACTTAGTGCTAATAATTAATGTTCATTTTTGTCTATTGACACGTTCCCAAACATTATTTCTATCAAATTTATATTTTCTTCTTGCATAACTATTATCAATAATTCATCAGTGACAACATAAATAATCATCTTAGGTTTAAGCTATGACAAGAAGGATTGGTGTTCAATTTGATTCCTAAGGGAAGCTCTAGTTTTTTTTACCTATATCTGCATTTCCTATTACAACATCTAAATGGTGATTTCTATGAGTCCTAACAGTTCTTTGAAAAGTGGATATGATTGTCTCAAGATCTTATTTAGGTTCGGGTTCTGAAATTTCTCTAGGAGAACATTATTCTTGTTTAACAAAACTTTTAGAAGGTTTAGAAATATTATTCAAACTTGATAGATCGTTCTCAAGGTTTTCTTAGATAGTCTTAGGTTCATTGGGTTCAGTTATATCAAATTTAATGAAAAATGAATCTTCAATTATTTTTTTTCTATTATTAACAACACTGTTAGATTACCTGGAAGTTAAATATCCACAAAAAATTACTTCATCACACTTGGAAGAAAATATGTATTGATTATTATATTTATTTTGAATAAACGTTTTGAAACCAAAAACTATAAAATAATTAACCATTGGATTACTATTATTCTATAACTCTTAGGGTGTTATTTTCAAGGGAGGTGAAATTAATACTCTATTTGTAGTATAATAGGATATGTTAACAGACTCTTCACAAAAGTGTATAGGAAATTCAAACTCATTTATCATAGTATGGGCTATCACTTAAAAATTTATATTTCTTGTTTTTACCACACAATTTTTCTATGGTGTCCAAGGAGTAGAATATTGTGATTATAACCATTTTTAGAACAAAATGATTCAATTTATTGATTCTCAAATTCTCAACCATGATCACATCTTAATGTCTTAATCCTATGTCCACATAGATTTCCAACTATTTTGCGTGCTTGATGAAGTATGAACAAGCTTCACTTTTGTGAGATAGAAAGAATATCGAAGTGTATCTTGAAAATTCATCTACAAGGACATATACATAATGTTTTCCATTTAAAATATAAACCCTAGAAATTCCAAATAGGTCTATATGAACTATCACTTGAGGCTGAGATGTAGAAACATCTTTCTCAAATTTATAGGAAATCTTATAAAGTTTCCCTTTTTGGCTGGGATCACAAACTCTATCATTTGAGCATTCATGATTTGGTAGATCTATAATTAATCATTTATTAGTTAGATTTCTATCTGAATGAAAATTTCAATGGACTGGTCTTCAATAAAAAATACAAGATTCTTTGTGAATGACACTTCATAAGGAAATATTTTTAGAAGATAAATAATTTAAATCAATAGAATAAATATTAACATTTTATAAAGCAGAAAAAATAAAATAAATTTTGATAAAAGGAATGACAAAAATATCGTTCAAATTTATAATAAAATTAATCATCACATAATTTATTAATGCTAAGCAGATGATATTTTGAACCATCTACATATAAAACTTTAGAAATTAATACTTACATAGAATTACCAATTCTTCCAAGGCCAATGAATTTATCTTTAGCATTATCAAAAAAAATTACATGACAACCATTCACTTTTATTAAATCCTTTATGTTTTAATAATCACTATATAATTTTTGCAACATCCATTATCTAGATACCATAGGATTCCTTTGGACGTTTTCAAACATGTTTCCAATAAAATAAATTTTATGCCTAATATGATTTTTGGTAACCAAATATTATTAGGTCCAGGTATATTAATAATAAGAGATTTTGGCACCCATAACTTCCAAATGGGTTTCTTATAAACAGACTATATGATTCATGAAATAAATAATTTATTAGGTCCAGTTGAGTAGGTATTGTAAGTATATGAATTTTCAGAATAGGTAGTAGATGTAAATCTGGGTTTTTCAATTTTTATCTGCCCAGATTTATAACCAATGTTAGTTTTATATTGGGGAGATATTTTCTTCTAATGTATTTCATTTACGGTTTTCATAAAATTGGTAAACCTTTCAACATCGTTACTTAATTGTTCATTTTAAAATTTAAATTCATTTTTTCTTTTAAAAGATGATCATTTTTTTCTTTTTCAATAGTATAGTTGTTTCTTGTATTTTTTGTCAAAGCATTATATTTCTTAAGTGATATATAATTATATTTATTCTCATGAATGTTATCTTCCCTAATATTACAATAATCTTACAGATCTTAATTGTTCGTTCTTTCCTCAATTTCATCAGTATCCTAATTTTTAGATATTTTTGGCATAATATTATGAGAAGTATGAAGAATATTTTGTAACTATGAGGTGCTTGCTGCAAAGTACATATTTTCTCTATAAGACTCATCATCATGATTAGTGTAAAAATCCCTCAAGCTATCTTCTAGGGAACTCCATGTTTATTTATTTTATTTATTGAATCTTCTATCCTTATCCTCATACTTCTTTTTTATTTTAGTTTTTGATAGTCATCATTAATTTTTCCTTTCCTCTTATATTCATAGAATGTGATTTAGTTTAGAGTATCATAATTTTTCCAATACTTATTCTAAATTTCATTGTTGTTATAATTTCCTCTAAAATTAGATTTCGTGAAGAACTTATTTTTACTATATAATTTCTTGAATCTTATGGCCATATGAGCCATCTCTTCGTCCTCATCATCAGGAGATTCTTCTTCACTTGTATTTATGGTTTATACCTTTTCACTTTGTTTAGAAGGTGTATTCTTGAAGGATACAAATTTTCATTTTTGTTAATCATCATCTATATACATTATTACTTTAATCTCTTCTTTATATGTCATAAATTTTCCTATCAATTAATTTAAAGGTTGTCTAATCACATTACAAGATTCTTTAATTGACATAGATATTCCTCTCCATCTATCTGATAAGCAACTAATCAATCTCATCACTGGATAATTTTCTTGTCACTTTTTCCCAATTGAATGCATAATATTCAGTATTTCATTGAACATGAGATACATATCATAAACATATTCATAAGATTTTATTTTAAAAGTATCATACTTGATTGTTTATATGTTTAGTCTCAGTTCTTTGACATTTTATGTCCTTTCATGTGAAACATATAAGGTATCCCATATTTAAAAAGATGATTTGTAAGTAGATATTATATTAAATTTATCATCACCCAAGGCACGAAATAAATCATTCATAGTTTTAAAAAAAATTTATATGCAACTTTTGTAGCATCCCTCCATGAAATTCTATCAGTTTGTGGTATTTCATACTATTCGTCTATTACAGTCTAATTGTCAAAACTCGTAATTTATAAATGAATATTTTTTTTTATTTTTCATTCATTATAATTTGAACCATTAAAATAAGGAGGTCTTTTGGTAGTAGATCATTTTTGTCTATTATCCATAAAGAGATAACATTTAGAATTGACAGAAAATTGAGATCTTAAAAATAAATCTAAAACCACTATAGAAAAGTTTTTTAAAAAATTCCTTTGATACCAAATCTTGTTAAAAGTGAGTAACTGAATACAAGGGTGAATTGAGTTTGTTCTAATTTTTTTGTTAAAGATTAAGTTAAAATATAAACCCTTTAATAGAATAAATGAACAATTAATCAAAATGGTAGATCAATATAAGATCTTTCCTTTTAAAATATTTTTCAAAGAGTGATTGTGTGTTAGATAAAATAATATTTAGAATTACCTCAAATTTTGAAATCAGTTTACTTTGATAAAAAAATATAAACACTGGTTATGATTAATTATCAAAGTAACAGTTTGGTTTCTATATTAAAAACGATCAAGGTTTTTATAATAAAACAAAACACAATAACATAGCAGAATAAACAAGAGGTTTGGTTTCAAGAAGAGACTTTATTACCTCTACCTGGATATCACCAGCTTCTAAGTAGATAATAATAATAATCAAACAAATATACAATCTAGATCAAGTAAACAAACAACATCTACAACCTATCTAGGATAAAGAACCTCTTCCATAGTTATACATTGGAAGTGAAGTTATCACAAGACACACAAGGAACTTTTCTTCAAACACCGTGGAATGAATAGATGTAAAGGAAGAAATGAATAACAAGTATTATTGAGTTTGGTATAGGAGAAAGTGTATGTTTGATAATAGAGTAAAAACACACTACTACAAAGATAAAGTAATAAATGAAAAGAGAAATTATGAAAATAAAGATTCTCATCCTGGTATGTTCAGAATGGTTGAAGTATTAAAATTAGCTTTGGTGAGGAGTTATATCATTCTTTTTTATGTTTGGAACAAAAAATTGGATTGCAGTAATTTAGAGAAGTGTTCCCAATGATCTCTTTCCCCATCTCAATCAATATATGAAATGGATTCTATGATTCTATGTCATTTATCTTCATATAACATGAATCATTAAGCTTGTAAGGTATCACATATTCAATCTCACATTTTTATAGAAAAACATTCTATCAGTAATCTCCATAATTTTCATATATCTATCATACAGAGATGTATATGTCCATCATGTAAATATAGAAACATCATTTGGAGGAGATCCACAATCCTCATATCAAATTTGACTATGTCAATAATTCTTGGTTAAATTATACTTGAAAATAAATATTTAGTGATCCATTCACAACAAATTCCTCATACAATAATGGTAGCTAGAAGCTGGTGGTGACTCAACATCTGGTGGTATCTCATATTGGTGGTACCTTTGGATAACATTAACAAAGCTGGTGGTGACTCCACTGGTGGTAGCTCATCCTTATCGGTGACTCCTGGTTGACAGTATCAAGTCCTGGTTGTGACTCTTGAATAACAGTGACTACCCATTACACTTATTTTAATTATAATAAAAATAGTCTTACTGTAAAAAATAATATCGTAGAACATTAAGATCATTATTACTAAAACAATCATGGTTCGTGATCATTAAAATAACAGTGTCAAACACACTCCACAGAAGGAGGTTCCAAAAAAAATCATTTGCAAGTATGAGCGTCATTACATTAAATTCATGGTTTATGAAATTGTTAATACATTATAAGCTTCGTAGAATTAACATATAACTTAATGTATTTTCAAAAAGTAACTATAATATATTTGGATTGAAATGCTTTATATTCTGTTTATCTATATTTATCTTACAGTTCATAGAATTGATTATAAAAATTTTTCAAACCCGTTTTACTGGATATGTGATAAAACTACATGGAAACAAATTCTTTAAGTGGGTATAATCTAACTCCCCAACAATTTATAATGTACATTATTTTAAATAAACACTATTTCTAATATAAAGTACCACACACAACACAAAGATTAAGCAAACTGTGCTATACAATAAACGTATTATTATTTAAATTTTATTGTCATCATCTAATATCTAGATTAATAGGTATAAATAATAATATATTTAAATTATGAATAGTATGTATAATTGTTTTCTGAATTAAAAAGTTGTGATTAATTCTTATGAAATAAGTACTCAGTTATAAATGTTTAAAATGATATCATTTTATGTTAAAAGATAATATTTTAAAAAGTATTGTATTCAACAATATCATGTTTATTGATCCCTATTAAAATATTATTTTGATAAAATATATTTATATTGAATTTATAAAATGAATAATAATTCATAAATTTATTATTAATTATATTGAAGTGAAGACAAAATCATTTGAAAGTAAAATGGGTTACTTTTTAGAAAACTGTTTTTATTTGCACAATGTATTTTAATCATAGTAGATTAAATTAATAAGCATTGATGAATGAATTTAATGTAATTTTTAGATCATGTTTTAAATAACGTTTTTAGAAATCATATAATATTTGTTACTTTAAACTAAATTAAAATAAAATCATTTTATGTTTAAAATGCATTTTCTCAAAAAATGGATTATATCTGATTGTACGTGGATACTAAAATTAATTACTACCTAGTATAAGAATTGAATACTTTAAAATGGATTCCATATTTTTTTAATAATTAAAATTAATATTATTTAATAACATTCACTAATTTTTTTGTTATAATATATTGTAACCATGGTAAAAGTTTAACACCTCAGTAAAGGTTAAAATCAGCTAATAGTGTTAAGATTATCAGATAAGGCTTCAAAATCATGGAAACACTTGAATTAATTTCATTATACGTGTTTATTTTTTCCATAATCATTATAAATTATAAATATGGAAATTTTACCCATTTTCTTGTGATTATGACCATTATATTATTTTATGTAATGAATAAATACAGAACGTCAGTCTCTTTCTTTTAATATATCTTATATATTTCCATAAGAATAAAAATATTTTATCAATAGTTATAAATGTTATTTTAAATATTCGTAGATTATATTTTTGATAATAATTTATTTTTATTTTTTATTCATGATATAATTACCTAAAACTCTTAAATATCGCTGATGTAGCACATGTGCAAGTGGCTGAAAAATAAAAGTAATTGTTTTAAAACATTAGAAGTGATGTGTTTTAGAAAATTTAAGGGCCTTCATGATTTTTATGGATAAAAATAAAATTTAAGAAATTTTTTAAATAGTCAAATATTATCTCCATGGTAATATTGATTTTTTTTAAAGTTGAATTATGTGAATAGTCCTAGAAATGACTTTTAGGATATTATATTCTAATAATAATTGATTGATGGATTTAAAAATCATAAAATATTATATGTTTTCCTGTTAATGGTAAGTGTTCAATAATATCAATTATTTTAATCTTTTTTTACATTGTACCTTTTATAATTTCTGGATTGACCTTTACATACCGAGTCTCTTGTTATCATGGTATGGGTTAAAAGGGGTAATGAGAGGTTAAACTAAGAAGATAAGGGTTGGAATAACCAATTTTTTTTCAAAATCCCATTTCGTGAATTTATTTAGACCCTATATCATAAAAATTATAAATTATTCCAATTTGGATTTAATTGTCAATGAAAATGATGGTATATTACTTTAATGTTTAGAATAATTACAAGTATGCCACTCCCTACCCTTATAAAAGGAAACCTTATCTCCTATATTATTGACACCACTTGGGCCATTTATCTTGACCAATATCTACCAAATACTCCCCTAACCATACTACCCATATACTAGAGGTTGTGGAGTTTATGAAACACCACCCCAACAATCCATAAGGTGATTTTCAAAGGAGGATACTCAAAAAAGATGCATATGTTCTTACCGGCCATTTTAATGTTTGTTTATCCTTAAACCTTTTATAAATAGTATACACACTTTTTAATAGGATTTCCTCAGTATATTTACAATACTAATGTGTTTTTTATTAATTTTACATACATTTTATATATCCTTTACATCTAATGGAAAATAAACACATTGTTCATGTGTATGTACATACTATCATCTCTATGAAACATTGCATTTTATTTTTCATCACAGTCTATATTGGATGGTTATGTAGATTAATCTAATTAATCTATTTTATTTATATAATATAATTATTATTACATAACTATAAAATATAATATACCTTCTTACCTTACTTATGTTGGAAAATGAAAACATCGCCCATGCATACGTGTGAACTACCACATCCACAAAGTAATGTGATTTGTTTTTTATTTTGGATTTAAATTACTAATAATAAAGATATATTTAATGAATATATATTATATTTATTATATAATTAATATTATATAAATTTTAATTATTATTTATATTTATTTGTTACCAACCTTAAAAAATAGAAACATTACTCGTGCGGCTGCAAGAAATACCATATCCATGAAGTGATGTAATTCCCTTTTCATCACTAAATTATATATATAGTTATGAAATTATATGAAATGTATAAATATTATAATTATGACATGATTAATATTCTAGATATATAAAATAATGATTGATGTTTATTAAATGGAACCTTTGAAAAAAATGTACGAAAAACAGAATAGTGAGCAACTTGAATAATGATTTTAAAAGAGAATTATTAAAAAATGAGTAATTATAAATTATAAGTGAATAATATCTAGTAAGATAAAAATTAATATGTATCTATAATAAATTTATAATATATATATATATATTATATACTATTTTTTAATTCATATGATATAAGACGGGACTTGAGTAAGAGTTTCTCCTCTCAATTTTATTTTTCGGAGACATATGACATATTCAGAACTGGTTTATTTTATGTGGATTATATAATGAAAACCAATGTATTTTTTTCATTTTCATGGAAAATATGAGGATTAAAAATCCATATATGTTTATTTCTTTCATGGGGTTTTTATTTAGATATTACTAAAGATGCAAGTGTTATCCATCTTAATATTATTTCATTATGACATGTTTTAGGTTATACACTTATTTGTGTTTATGTGGGGTATAAACCACCCATTTTATATATGATATCATGATATTATTTATATTTTTGGTATTTTAAGTTATTTATTTAAGGTTTTTATGATTCAAAAGTTTCCAATGAAGTAAGATTTTATGTTATAATCTCATTTATTTTCAAGATTCTCTATGTTAAATTTCTATTGAGGGAGATTATTTCATATGTATCCTTAAAATCTGATATACATTATTATCCTCTAGTTATTACATTAATTATAAATTATTGTTACTATTTTCATCACGTTGGAACATAAAATGACTAAGAAAATGTATTCAATAATGCCTTGACTTATTTACTCTCTGGTCGATGAAACTTTTCTTCTATGTCCATGTTCTTTAAATTGTTTTTTGGATGTTTTTATCCTTAAATATCTGTTAAGAAAGATTATATTTACTACCTTTTATATTATTTAAAAATTAATAAATGGAATCTTTTACAAATTTTTGACATACGACTCACTTTTTATTTTTTTACAAAAGTATAGAAAAAAGGTTCTATTTTAATGTATACAATATAAATATTTTTTACCACTATTATGACCATTATTTACTTTGAGTATTATTTCCAAATTTTCAAATAAAATATTTTTATCAATATTTTGGTAATTTTTAGTTTTTAATAATTTCAAAAGAAAAGGTTATTTTTAGGTTCTCAAAGAAATATTAAAATGATCTTCTAAAGGTATTTCTCATCTATATAAACATCCATTAAGTATTTTTATACATCACTAGGTATATGATATTATAATACCATCCAATTTCTTTATTTTATTCCTTATGATGATTATGATTTAATGATTATTCTATAAAATATATTTATTTATCCTAGGGTAAATAATTAATAATGGAATCATTATGAAGCACATTAATTTTTCATGAGTAATGCTTTAATGAAATGATGATTTTTTTAAAAAAATATTTCTTTTCCAAAAGTGATGCTATGATTAAATGACCACACATATGTATGATTTTCTTTATGTTATAGGTTGGATTATAATTATATACCCCTTTAATGAGTTGGGGGAAGATTGATTTCTCATGAGATAATGTGGACTAGAATGGGAAGTGAACCTAGTTCAACATGGGAATCTATCCAAATTGATAGTCTTAGGAGTGAACTTTGACTAAATAAATGATGGAATGCAGAGTGAACCCAATCCACTATATAACTTTATCCACTATGATTGGCTTGAAAGTGAACCATGACTAAGGAAATGATTGAATGAGTAACGAACCCACTATGGGAATTTTTCCACTATGATATTATTTCCAGTGAGTTGTAAAAAAATAAATTTTTGTTATGATTATGTGTATACTGTAAAACTATGTCTTATTGTTATGATATGTTCTCATGAATCATGATTGATTATTAGTTATTACACACTCTTATTACTTATGTCAATTGACATGAAAAATTATTATGCTACGACTCATTAGTTATGATCAATAAGTGATTGGGTATGAATTTCCTAAGACATGATTTAATCATATACCCATATACTTATATTAAACATACAAATGATCATTGATCAACATCTCCCATGTTTTCCATCACTAGGCATCTGATCCCACAATTTATTATATTTATTTTTCCCATGTATATAAGTAATGATATTAGGTAAAATATGTCTATAAGGGTATATTTCATGGTGAATTTTAAGGTTGATTTTGAGTTATTCCTATGGAAACAAATATATGTATACAGAGAAAGTGATCAATTGATTATAATGAATTTTTTTTTGATACATAAAGGGTTTTTTCATAATATTCTAAAACTCTAAACCTAATTTTTCTTGGTTATGTTAGCGAATCAATATTGGATATTGATAATTTAATTATAAATAATTAAAATGGGTTTCCTTAAGTTATTATTAATGTCATTATATAATGATTGTGATTTTAGAACTCGATCTTGGTATATGGGTATTATCCCATCATAGTTGGTATGATAATAGGGATATGATAACTTTAGAGGAGAGACATTTATGAGATGAAGAAAATTTACATGTTATAGGAACCATTATGGTTTGATTATTTTAAGCATGATCATAAGTTTTAGGGTATAGATACCCATTTTTTGTTTTATAATATGGTATTTTAAGGTGAATTAAATCATTTTAGGAAATATTTATAGTGTTTCAATATGTCAGTGGGGTATATGTAACCCTTAGAATTAACATGTGATTGAGTTTGAATTAATTTGTGAATAATTTTATTGAGGACACAAGTAGAAGGAAACACATAACCCTTACAAATACAACATTATTTTTAGATGAGGTAATTATGGTTAATTTGAATTGAAGGGTTATAATATTTTTAGAATATATTATATTGAAAATTGATTTTGCGACTAAGTAATTAAAGTAATTTTTCAGGAATTTAACTACATTGGGAAAATTCTATGATTCATAGAAAAATATTATTATCTAGGATGAGATTTAATTTAAGGAATAAATATTGAGTTAAATTTAAGAATAATATATGGTTATTTGGGGTTTTCTTGTAATTGAGGTTATTTTGGGAAATTAATAGAATCTTGTTAAAAATAAATGATTTGGGTATATACATTTTGGTGCATGGATTTATGAGTGATTAATTTTATTTGTGGATAATTGATTTTTTTATCTTGGAAGAATATGTGATAAAATATTTCTTATTTAGGGATTCAAATTTATCTAAGAATATATTGGAAGAGTTTAATTTTCATTATTTATGAAAATATTTATGTTAATATTTGGTTATTATTGTTTATATTCAGTGATTTATGTATAAATGTTTATTCATATAGGATATTATATTAACGTGTGATAACCAATTTTTAATTTGGTTAAAGGTTATGATTAAGAGGAATAATTTTTTATCCTTTTTTGAATCTCATGATCTATTGAAATATAATTTTAATTATTTTTCAATGAAAACTTTATTATGGTTATTTATCTTATGACATGAAGTAGGGGAGGAAGACTGCTCGAAACACAATTAGAGGATGAAATTTTGGGAAGAAATAAATTAAGTATATTATCTTTCATTTACTATATTGATGGTAAAATAATTACTCAAAATTTGAAAAAAATGAAGATAAATATAATGAGTGTTATGTGGAAAATATTTCTTAGATACGAAGGTACACTTTGTGAAACACATTTATAATTTTGAGTATCATAATGGTAAATGCATGGTTTAAAAATATTTAGGAAATTTTAAGTTTCATAGTATTAACATATACATTAAATTTATTTTTAATAGGTAATATAATTGGGGTGGATTAACAAGTTCTTATTTCCACTTATCAATACTTATATCATACTTCTTGTAATTTATTCTAAAAATCATTTAACAACTTTAAATTTTACTGAATAAAATCCATTAGGGCTAAAATTCTTTTAGGGGGTAGAATGTAACACCCTAAGAATTTATAATGTATTTAATTTTAAATAAAAAATATTCTTGATAGCATGTACCCCACACAAAATTGAGCTAAAATTAACCATGATATACTATGGAAATATTATTATATAAATCTGACTAATATCACCAAGCCTATGGATTTGAGATTATGAATAGGAATAAGTAAATTATAAAAAATATGTATGAAATTTCTTCTTTATGAAAAAGTGTTTATTAATCCTCAAGAAATAAGTACTCAATTTTAAATGTTAAAAATGATATCATTTTATGTTAAAATATTGATTATTCAAATTATTTTAGTTTTCAATATTATCTCTCTCGATCACCAATGAACTAGTATTTTTATGAAATAAATTTTTCCTGAATGTAAAAAAATGAATAATAGTTCTTAAAATCACTTTGTCCAATTTTTGAATATAAATATTTACAGTTTAGTGGGAACCTCATAATAATGTATAAAAAATATCAAACACCACAAACATTAAAAACATACATGCTTCAAAATACTCCTAAATACAAAAAAAAATCAAAATCAAAATTCAAATTATGAAAAAGTACACATCAATCAAAAAACACACACATCCTCACATTGGGTTGAAATCTGCCTCAAGTCACACTCTTTGATTCTCAATCAGCCCATCATCATCATCAAAATCAGTGGAAATCAGAATCCACTAAAACATAAATTCATTATCATATTAAAAAATTGAAAACCATTAAATTGTTCAAGGGGAAAATTGAGGTCCTCGTTATCATTAGTTAGAGTGAAACACCATGAAAATCCCACGAACCCAAAATAGAACATTTTCTCTGACACCTTAAGCCAAAAAAAACATCATGATGAACCTCAAAATATACACATTAATCACTACCAATTTTACAAAAATAATCACAATGAACACCAAATCGGAATGAACACCCAGAAGAGGAGATAACAACTCAAAAAATTCCCCAACATAATAAGGGATGTAGACACTGGATTCACCCCTAGAACAACAACCTCCACTTAAACCACACCTCATAAAACATTAGAAAAAAACTTTTCATAGGCTGATATGGTGTGGGAGTAAAGAACCAAAAACCAGGTTATGGTTTGAAGTGAACTAGAATTCGATATAAAGCCACAAACATTGATAGGAATTTTTTTTCCTTCCTTCAGAAACACCACCAAGTAGCGTCATGTTTCCATGATATAATCACCCCTTTGCATTGACGATAAAATAAAAAGAGATAACATCATTGACCAATAAAAATCATCATCACATAGAATGCGACACTATATTAATCAATGAGAAAGAGTACCAACACCACTCTCCACTAGAGACCACCGAAAATCAACCACCATTCTTCAAAACAATAAAAATTAATCACATGGAAATGAAACAACATGAAAAAGATGAAAATAATCACTAGAAACTAGGAAAATCCTCATCGGCAGAAACCCAAGGGGAGAACGAATCCAATGAGGATGCGTCCCCTGGAACACCATCGACCGCTCAAATAACACATCCCAAAATGTCCTAGTAACCACCACTTTAAATAGTAAATGGATAACAGAGGATGAAAATGAATCTAGGCTATAGTAATACCAGATGAGAGCTATAATAGAGTGAATGTACCTTCTACGGAACCACAAACCCCTTCCTTCGATCCACTGATAAAGGAAAAACACACATACAATTCCACTTCTTTGAACAAAGAACCACTATAGGAAGCCAAAGTGAACAAACTAGTACTACTAAACAAAAAGGAGAACAAGGGGGAGGGGGAAACCAAAAATGAATGGTGGAGAAGCTGAACAAAAAACAATGTGATGGTTGAGATCGAAACTAGACTCACCATAGAGGAAACCTAAGAAAGATTTGAATGGTGAGGAAGAAGAAGACGAGAATGGAGGGAATCCTAGAACACTGAGGTGAGAGCGCCATATAAAAAGGGGATCATTTTTTCTACAAATGATTAATACTTTTTACATTTATTAGAAATTGGTTATAATTGAAGTCAAGATCATTTGAAGGTGAATATAGTTATTTTTCGTAAAATAGTTCTTTTGTGCATAATTTATTTTTATCTTAATAAATTTAATTAATTACTACTCTTAAATTATTATAATTTAATTTATGTACCATGTATAAAATAAAATAAAATTTATATAATGGTTTTTACTCATAAATGAATGAGAATAATTTCATTTTATGTTTAAAAATACCTTTTCTATAAAAATAGTTTTTCTGTATTTCGGGCCCAAATATTAAAATTAATTTCTTCCAATTATAGAAATTTAATATTGTAAAATGGATTTCATATTTTTAATAATGATAATTAATATTATTTGATAAATTTAACTTAATTTTTTTCGTAATGAATATTAACCAGGGTAAAATTTGAATGCTTAAAAAATCTAAAATCAGTTAAACATGATTAAAACAATGGAATAAGGATTTAGGATCTCTAAAACACATGAATTAATATCATTGGATGTTTTTATTTCATCCATCTTCATTATAACTTTCAAAACATGTAATTTTATTCTATTTTATTGCGATTATAACCTAAATTATATTATAACTAAATAATATGTAAAAAATGCCACTTTCATTCTTTTAAAAATTCTCATATACTTTCATAATAATAAAAAGTGTTTATTAATCACTAAAAATGGTTATTTTTTAGAATAATATATTATGTTTATGATATTAATTAAATCTTAAATTTTGGTAATTGTAAAATTTCTAAAAACTCTTACAAATATTTGATTTAGTGGTTGTGAAAGCTGTTGATAAATCAAGGTAAATGAATTTAAAATATTATTAGTGATGTGTTTTGGATAATTTAAATTATTTAAATATTTTTACTGATAAAAATTATAGTCAATTAATGTTTTAAATATTAAAATATTAAATCCATGGTAATATGTCCATTTCAAAAGTCAAATTACGTGAATAGTCTTGAAAATGATATTAAGAATATTATATGTTAAAAAATATTTCATTAATTATTTTAATAATAATAAAAATATTATCTTTTATCGAATTATTGTAAAATGTCATATAATATCTAGATTTTTATATTTATGATACACTTTACCTTTTATAATGTCATTATTGACTCTTAACGCTGAGTATCTCATTACCATGGTAAGGGTTAAAAGGGGTAATGAGTGGCTAAACTAGAGAGACAAGGGTAAAAATAAAAAATAATAATTTTATAATTCATATTAGTTGAATTTATTTAGACAATATATCATCTTAAATTAAAAATTTATCCACTCTGGTTCCACTGCTCCATGTATATGACCTTATATCATTTTAATGTCTTGAATAATTACAAGTGTGCTGCTCCTTTCACTTAAAAAAGAAAACTAATTTTCGTATATTCCCCACACAACATCAGCTATTTATTTAAAAACAATAATACAAAATAATCTATGAAAACTCATACACTATTCCTCTTGGTTATGGTATTTATACAAGACCACTCCAAGAGGCCTTAAGTTCCTACTCTGAGGAGTGTACCCAAAGAAGATGTATTTGTTCCTATCGTCCATTTTCATGTTTCTTTCCCCATAAACACCCTATAAATATTTTATAATCAAATTAAAATGAATAAATATTAATATTTACTATAATTTTATGTTTTTATGTTACTTTGACATCAATTTTTTATCTCCTTTAGAGCAAATGTAATATAAAAACATCGCTCATGCGTATATACGGAGTGTCGTCTCCATTAAGTGATGTATTTAATTTTTTCCCATGGTCTCTATTAGATTTTTATATAGATAAATTTTATGGATATATATTATTTTTATCACATAATTATCATTATATAAATATAAAATATACTATACATTAGGACCCTTCTTATGTTAGAAAATAATAACACCACTCGTGCGTACATGTGGACTACCACCTCCACAAAGCGATGTGATTATTTTTTTCATTTCTAATTGTCATGGATGGTAATAAGTATATATTTAATAATTATATATGATATTTGTTTATATAATTATTATTATTTATAGGTGAATTATTGTTTACATTTCATTCATTTCAACCCTAAAAAAATGGAAGCATTACTCGTGCTTACCTATGGACTACTGTCCTTACGAAGTGATATAATTAATGTTTTCTTACCATTATCATATATATTATTATAAAATTGTATATAAATTATAAATATTATAATAATTACATGATTAATATTTATTATATGGTGAAACCACTACTACGGTATATGGATAGGAACCATTGAACCGAAAAATATGTGCAAAATGGAACTGTGACCATCCAAAAAGATGAATTTAAGGAGGAATTATAAATTATAAGTGAATAATATCTATTAAAATAAGTATAAATATTATTTTATAATAGATTTATAATAAATATATATATATATATATTATAGTATTTTTAATTCATACAAATAAATACATGAATTGAGGTAAGGGTTTCTTTTCTCACTTTTATTTCTGTAAGGCATATTCCATATCGATCACTTGTTTATTTTATATAGTGTATATGCTACTCATGAATTTATTTTATTATTATATTAATGAAAATTATGATGATTTAGTAATCCTTCTAATATTTTTCTCTTTAATAAGGTTTTGATTCAGATATTTCCAATGTTGTATGGATTATTTGCCTCGATATTGTTTTTTTTAGACATGTTTCATGTCAGGCACCTATTTTGTTTATATAGTGTATGTAATTAAAATTTGATGTATTATATCATGAATATATTTATATTCAAAGTATTTTAAGTATCATTTTAGTTTATTTATCTCAAGGGGTTTATGATTTAAATGATTCAAAAGCAGTAAAGGTTTATGTTAAAATCTCATTTCTTTTCTGGATTGTCTGTGTTAAATTTAATTTTAGGTAAATCGTTTAATCCTTATATGAAAATAAAATGGTATTTTTTCTATTTTCAATGAAATGATAAAATTAAATTTTAAAGCTATTTCTCATCTATATAACATCCTTTAAAGACTATGATAGGTCCACTAAGTCAAATAACATAGGGGGGATGAATCGGGGTATGAAAGATTAAAACTACTACCCATTCAGATCTTGTTTCATCGTAAAAAAAGTAACACTTCACTATTTATACCATAGAAATATATGAAAAGGAATAAAACCATGCAGAGGACACATCGATTTTTACGTGGTTCATCCTCACAAGGTTACATTCATGGAGAATACAATGATGATGTGTCGATAAACCAAATCCACTAAAGCTCCCTACCAATTACGAAGTTCAGGCTCGATATTCTATTCCTAGGTTCACTACATTTACAATATTTATGGTCGGCTCACTAAATTCCAAATGGTCACTTCTAATTTCACTTCCTCTGGCTCACTACCAGTGGTAAGGATCACAGTTTTCCTCTTCCTTTTCTCACTGCTCTTAGAAGGGATCCACTCAAAATTTATAGATTTGTATGTCCCTTAATTTTTGTGAAATAATACATCCTCAACTATATATAGATACTATATTTATGTCCCTTTTTCACCTATATATTAAAATCATTTTTTTTTCATGGAGTTAGTTGGAAAAAATTACTTTCACGAACTATTTTAGCACATTTTAATGCTTTCTTAATCGCTCCTCAATATTTCTTGCTCTTCCACAAACTATGTGGTGCATATGGTTCTTAGACCACATATTCTACAAACCACCTCTGATTCTATCACCATATACCACCTCTGCATAACTCCTCTACTTATTTCCTTTATGAACCACTATCACAAAGTGCTTCAACATACCGCTTCCATGTATTGCTTCCCCATACTGCTTCTGCATACTACTTCTGATTCTACTGAATTCCTTCTTCCATAGATTTATCCTTCCATGGATCACCTTATTACCTTGTGGACTAATGTTCTCTACAAACACCCTTTCATGGAATATGTTACTTTAACTTCTTCAACCTTTATAGAACCATTCCTCACGAACCACCTTCATGCATAGCCTAATTCATAGAGAAAAGATGTTTTCTTATGAAAAACAATCTCCTTCATGAAGGGATTATTTCTCCTTATATAAGAAAATTGATCTAAAAAATATAATAATCTATGATTACCCAAATAATTAGTTTGGTACAGCCATCACTGCGTACCGCTTCTCCCATGAATAGTTTTTTCCTACGCGGTCCACATACTGTTGTACCTGCATCACGATGGACCAAATCACCGTCATGTTTTTGAGAATGACACCCTACTTTTAATATAAAACCACCACCTCATTTACACAAAAATAAATTAATCCCATGTATCGCAAGCCTTCCACATTCAACATGCTTTCAACATAAACATATTGCTCCCCACGAACTGTTCCCGTATATGGTATGCTTCTCAATCTTTGTGGATCCCATACTTTATTGATTTTCATTAACGTTATGCATAAAAATATTTCAATCAACGAATCGTGATTCATTGTACACGTACTATGTACCCATATGTGGGAATAGTCATTTTCCAAAAACAAAACTACCAATTTTGTGGCCCAGAAATTTGGAAAACACTGGTAATAATCACCTCCTTAAACACCTGATTCGACAAACACCATTCACACTCATTCGCAATCATCTAGCTTTTTCAAAAAAACACTCCTAAAACATACTGAGAGGACATCTTGAGGGATTTTCCCCAATATATTTTTATTCATAACTAGAGATATTGTGTTATGACACCATCAACTTTCTTTCAATGGATGGCTTATGTTGATGATGATTTAAGTATTTTTCTATGAAACCTATTTTTTTTCAATGTGATAATTAAGTCATGATAAAATATTTATAAAACTCATTTATTTTCCATGAGTTATTCTATGATAAAATTTTGGAATTTTTATGAACTCCATTTCCTTTCCATGAGTTCTTCTATGATGAAATGATGAATGTTTGTGGAACACGTATGTATGGTTTACATTATGTGATTAGTGGGCTCAAAATTATTTGGACCACTAATAAATTGGCTTAAAATGATATTCCATGAGAGAATATGGACTTGAATGGGGAGTGAACCAAGTTAAGTAAGGGACACTGTCTGGTATGATATTTTTGGGAGTAAAACTTGACTAAAAAAATGATGGAATGGGGAGTAACCTCAGTCCACTATGGTACTTTGTCCATAATGATAGTCTGGGAAGTGAACCTTGACTATGGAAATGATGGAATGTGGAGTGACACAATCCACTATAGTAATTTGTCCACTGTTATTGTCCTAGAATTGATACATAACTAAAGAAATGGTTTTCTATGCTTATTTTTATGCTAAAAACCTATTTCTCCAACTTATTATAGACTCTAATGAATCATGATTGATTATTGATGATTCCAAACTCTTATAAATCATGCATTTTTTATAAAAAATACTTACACCAGGGATCATGATTTAAGATCTATCAATGATTGGGTCTAGATTTCCTTAGATATGATCATATACTCATAACCTTATTCTTTTATTATACATACACATGATCACAGATTGATAACTATTATAGTGATCCTCACTAAGAATATGGGACAACCAATTCTTATGTTCAATTTCCACTAAAATATGAAGATTTTTATTATTTTTGAAATACTAGAAGGGTATCATGTGTGGATAATTTTTTAGGTATGTATAATTCTTCTTATGAAATAAGAAAATTTGGGTATAATGGGAAAAATCCCATTTGATAAGAAACAAATATGTTTTTTATATAAAGTGTTTTTTCATAATTATCTAAAACTCTAAACCTAAAAGGTATTGAGTATATAAGTGACCCAAATTTGGCTATTAATATTCAAATTATTAATGGTTCAAATAGGTGCGCTTTTGATAGTATTAATGAAACTATGCAAGAAGTGTGATTTTAGCACCAGATCTAGGTGTACCAAAACATTATGCCCCAGTTTCTATTAGAGAAGGTTTTAGATAACTTTAAAGGATATAAAATTTTCAAATGAAGATAATTTGTGATTATATAAACCATTATTCATTGATAAATTTAAGGACTATCATAGGTTTAAAGGCATATATTCCCTTTTATGGTTTTAGGTTATGGTGTTTTAATGCGACTGATAACATTTGATGAAATATTTATAGGGTTTTAGTATATAATTAATGTATATGTAACCCTTAGGTTTAAAATTTGTTTAGTGTGTTTTCAATCAGGAAAAATTTAATTGGAGACATAAGTAGAAAGAAACAAATAACCTTTAAGGTAAATACATTATTTTATGATGATTAATTATGGTTTTTAAGAATATAGGGGAATCATATTTTTAGAAGATATGATTGTTTCAACTAGATTCAAGTCATACTATGATTTGGTTGGGGAGATGATCCCACTAGAATTGGGATGTATATCCCTTTTTCATGTTATAAATGAGGTTCCACATTTGCATGATCCCAACTAGTGACTGTAGGGGGTCTTGTGTTAGATTAATAAGCCCATATCTGGTATGAGGTTCTCGAATGTTCTTCCGAAGGATTATTTTTGGGAGCCAGAAACACCCAATGGCCTCGGTATCCATGATTCATGGACCTTCTTTCCAAATGTAGTCTCTCATTGGATAAATATCTTCCCAATTACACTTAAAAACACAACTGGTTGAGGGGATGGGATATTGGGATCATTATACCCTTTTGGGGGAAATTATTGCCTAATCTGGGACTCTTTTATAGATTTAAGCAATGTTCACATGTTCTATAATCCTTGGTGTTTTCTGTAGCATGTGTCTACAGATTAACCATATGTTTTAAAATCAGTCATGGATATACATGGATTATGAGCTACTGATAAAACACTAGTTTAAGTGATGTGATGAGGCACTCTAGATTTTATCGTTATATAGGGGGGACGCTAGTTGTTTGGATGTCAGGATTGAACCCATGATATGGGATTCCTACATATCCTCATGAGAGGAATCAGAACCAAAATAGTTTGGTGCCACTAAGCTAGAGACCTCACCTTTTAAGGTCGTGTGATAAGGACACGTACATGTAGTGTAAAGATATGTGGTGAGAACATCTAGGTGAAATATTCTCATTCGATAATAGGTGTAGGACTTACACCAATTTGGCCTAATTTACCCACAAGAGATATGGTCTTCTGGCTGGATATAACCCTACCGAGGATATGGTCTGGGAAACAATATAGTTGATTTGGGGGTTGTATTTGGTCCTCATGGAGGTTTCCTACATACCTCGGTCAATGGAGAATCAATGTCCGTGTAATTCTATTGAACACAGGAATTATACATTGGAGGTGACTATTTTAGGAGACATGGTTGGGACATACACTGAACTGGATCCCTTTATGAAAGAAGTGTATTAGGGACCACTCATGAATATGATGCCCTTTATGGGGGACATGATTGGGATTAACCTCTATAAAATTATCCCCTTTGATCTCAGGCCTTAGATAGGATTCATACGTATTCTGGATAGAGTAGGAATCAGAGTTCTCGTAGTTCATTGCTGCTTTGTTACATGATTGGGGATTACATGTGGAAGATTTCCATTTGAAAGGGGCATGATATATCACTTCATGGATGAGATTATATGGATATCAGAATGAGAAAAATGTTTCCTACATATCCCAGTTGTGTTGGGAATCATATTTTTCATAGTTCATGACTGTGTTTTTGGAATTTCATGTCATCATAGACCTCGAATCCCAATTGAGTCTTGCTCAGTGTGAGAAACAAGTGGATGTGAATGATTCAACAAAGTCACACTTTCCATTCTATGTTGAGGGAAAGAGAGGAGGGAAATGGAGGATGATGGTGTGTCTATGAACCTAATAGGATTGGGAAAGGGGCTTTGAATGTGTCAGCCCCTCATCCATGTCAATATCCAGGGTAGTCACTTATAGCGAGCTATCTGGACACATTTCAAATTAGGTCAGAGTGGGGATAAAGACCCACCTCTAGTAAAAAGTCTAGGGGCTTACCTCAAGAGGAGTTCCCTCAAATAGGTTCTGGGATAGGGGAGGAATATCATCCCTTTTCAAAGGGGAAGGAAAGCATGATCTCCTCATTTTTAATTGGTACTCAAGGTGGGGAAAGGCCAGTGACTACCCTCTATCCCTAGAACGGGGAGGTTCACATGAGCATCCTAATGGTTTTGCTCTGGGTTACCCTAGGAATGTAGGCTTAAGGACATCTAGGGGTTCCGAACCATTATGAGAAATGCAATTGAACCTATTCTTACTTTGGGTAGTAGATTCCGATGGGCACAATGATGCACCCGATTGTACGGTCATACAGGTCTGGTGGATTTGGAATAATATTTGGCCAAATGTCGAAGGGTTGGTTAATAGAGGGTCCATGGAGGAATTTATGGGAATGAAAGTGTTGGTTGGAGTGGATACTCAAGAGGGGGGGTGAATTGAGTCACAATTAGAATTTATGTTAAAAAGATTCTTATTAAAATACCCCAAATTAAATGATTACCAAAATTGTAGTGAATATGAAATATAGTAAAGGTTCGGTTTGGTTCTCAAGAGATTGATTAGTTTTCAGTAATTCTAATCAGAAGATTAATTAACATTAGAAGCCAACCTAATGCTTTACAATAAATACAAACACTTACTATTTTAACTAGCAGAGTTACTCTAAAATAGATTTAAATTTCAAAGTACTTAGAAACATAATAGTCAATATAGTTTAAAACAAAATAAAATAAGCACAGTAGTTTAAAACAAGAGGTTCAGTCTCAATCCGAGACTTAGTCCTCTCAAAAAAATTATATAAATTTTGATCCACACCCTGGATCGGGGTAAACAACAATACAAAGATTATCCAGGTACTAAGACCACTACCACAGTTCTTCGTGGGAACAAATAAAAACAATAGTACATAGACTATCCAGGTCACACTTGACATCTACCACTATCTATAGTGGGATACAAGTGAGTTATAAAAGTTTTGTGTGAGGATTTATAAATCCTCCAATTTAGCACTGGAGATAGTGTGTGTCTAAAAATACAGATCACACACACTGCTCAAAATATAAATAAAAGAATCATTGAGAGAGATTATATATGTTTTTAGAATGCTCTAGTGATTTGAAATGCAGCTCTGGACTCTTTTTGATTAAACAGAAGTTCTTCTGAGTCCTCCTCTGGTTTCTGTCTTGAAAATATTGTGTCGTTTTCTTCCTTGATTTTCAGGTTTAGTTTGATCAGCTTGTGTTAATGAAAGATCGTTGTAGTTCTTCACTCCTTTACTAATATTCAGCTTGTGTTCTCTTCTGGTATGAATGGCCTCGTATATGTCTAGTGTTCTTCAATTATACGGGTGTCTGGATGTCCCCTCTCTCTATTGTGTATATGCACCACACTCTTCTCTGCAGCTTGATCTCCCTTTTATACCTTAAGCTCTGGCAATAGGAATGATTACCTTTTCATAGGTACGAGGTATGGTTCCCTAACATTCCAACAACCCACATTAATTAATATCAATTGCATCAAATCAATAAAATATGACCATTAGCATTATATTAATAATGTTTTAAAAGTATAGAATTTGAGAAGCAGTGACTGGTTAACCGTCATCTTCCATTAGTTGCTCTCGGTTGGTAGACTTGTAACAATGTACTTTGTATCAGTGGATGCCTTGTATCGGTAGCTGTTACTTTGTGTAATAGTATCTCTATGTACTAGTAACTCCTTCTATCGGTAGCGTCGGTCTATCGGTAACTTGCTTGTATCCATAACTGCTTATATCGGTGGCTCTGTCTGTATTGGTGGACTTTCTATCAGCAACTCGGTATCGGTGAACATCATATCAGTAGCTGTCTGTCTGTCTGTTTGTATCAGTAGGTCTTCCCGTATCGGTAGCAATAATTATTGGTAGACTTGATCTATCGGTGAACTTTGCTTATTGGTGACCTTTTCTTATCGGTGACCTTTGTCTATCAGTAACCTTTGTCTATCAGTGACTTTTGTTTATCAATGACCTTTTTCGATCGGTAGACTAAGTACTGGTAGGTCTGTATCAGTGACTCAACACTTCATGCTTATTTGTTCTATGAAAATCATATTCAGAGAGAGTATGAATCATTTCTAAACAAGTATAAACATAGATAATCATTGAAAAACATATCCCAAGGATCATTTGGATATTCTTATCAACTTAATGAACATTATTTGGGATTATCAAAACATATTACTGCATAATTGGGATTATCAAAATAGGTGAGGTCAACAATCTCCCCCTTTTTGATAATCACAAATTATAATCTGAAATAATCACTAACGTATCATAATAAAATACAATGGGTTTTATTTCTCAGTGTGAGTAATGACATTTTTAAATGTGATATTTTAAAAGTATCAGAGGATATAGTATTAAATGCAATTGTATCAGAGGTAACAAAAATTACATGAATTATAAAACAAATGTATCAGCGATAAAAGTATAAAACAAAGGTGTTAAACTCATAAATATTAAGCTCACACTTATCTTATTTCTCCATATTTCTCCATATCAGTTCTCCCCTTTGTTTATGATTTCTCCCCCTATGTGATTAGCAAAAAGAAGGGAAGAAAGAACAAGAGAAGTAACAGAACGTACAAGAGAATGAAAGCATTGATATATTCCTTGAGGAAAAAAACATAGGAATACAGAATTGAACCAAAAAAAAGAATATAAGTGATTACTATCAAAGATCCTAGACACTAATCAATATACCTCCTTAACATGAGATTTTAACTTGGGATCAGAAGAGGATTCATGTGTGGTGGATGCAGGTGGAGGCTTCAGAATACGAGAGATAATCAGAGGAGGCTGAGTGAATGAGATAGTGTCTGGCCTATATTGTGTAGCTCTATGGGTGATCATAGGAGTGAGGCTCTGAATGGCTTGGGTTGGAGTCAACTGAGGAATTGAGGCAGACTGAGCAAAGGAAGGTAGGGCTAGAGGTACAATGATAGGGGTTCTGTCTACATGCAGGAATGGTAGAAACAGATTCCTAAAGTCCATAATGATCCCTCCTCCTCTTTCTATAGAATAAATGAAATCATCCTTGTTTTCCATAAACATTCCTAGAGATGGAGTCAATTCCCTGAGCTTGCTTATGTGTTCTCTGAAGCCCTGATTGATAGGAGGTAATTTCATATTTTACAAAAGAAATTTGAAATGGTTGGTCAACTAATGCTTGGTATACACTTTCTGAAAATAAGAATCAACTTTATCCTTTACTTCTTTCTGAGAGGCAGAAGCTTATCTCATATAATCTTGAACAATTTTCACGATATCTCTAGTGGTAGTTACCACCTAGGATAGGGCAGATGATTCCACAGAGCCACTGGTTCAGGCTGAACCAAGATCCTCTTACATCAAAGCTCAAATCTGATCCAACTATACTAAAGGTCTTGAAGCAAGTGTACCAATAGAAAAATTCACAGTTTCCTTGAAACTTTTAGTTAGACCACTAATAAGATTTTTCACTACAAAATCCAGGGTACTAACATGCTTATGTATGGAATGCTTAAATTCCTCAAAAAATAATACCATCTGGCTAACTACAATATTCACAAAATCCAAATCCATGACTGCTTGATATTTAGAACTCATATATGATTCTAGAGAGACAACTGATTTCTTTATAATTTCAACATACTCTACCAAGATCGACACTTGATTCTAGAAAACCATGACATCATCCACCATCTCTGCCACAGTGGTTGACACACTACAACCAAGAGA
The DNA here is from genome assembly GCA_963277665.1 of Viscum album. NCBI lineage: Eukaryota > Viridiplantae > Streptophyta > Magnoliopsida > Santalales > Viscaceae > Viscum > Viscum album. The sequence continues at coordinate 241,162,193 of OY728140.1, read as the reverse complement.
GAGTTCAAAGGACTTTTCCATGTTGCTCAGCTCCTAAAAACAATTGTTTAAATCAGCAATAAATTCATTCAAATACTCTTTCATCTCAGCCTTTAAAGATTCAATGTCATATTTGGTTACCATACTAGTAGGCACAACAACATGTGCTCATTCTAACACAATACTAGCCATAGAGGCATTCATAACATATTGGATGAATGATACTAAGGAGGATTCCATTTTTCTTGTCTCTTCCACTAAAGAAGAATTAAGATCAGACTTCAACTGGTCTAGATCAGCTTTTCTTACTATATCCTCAAGTATAAACTCAAAATATATATTATAGTTAACTTGTGGTCTGTTCATGGTTGTCTCTTCTTCAGAATCAGATTAGTCGAACCCACAAACCACAAAACCGGGGTCTTCTTCCCAGTCTTCAATTCCATTATCTAATGAAACACTGCCAAGTCTAGTTGGATGCTCCCCATCAACTGGTGCATTCTATTGTATAGAAATATCACCCTCATTAGCTCAGTCTTCCTCAGAATAATCTTCCACAACCACCTCCATTTCTCCAACAGTGGGAGGTTTCTCAGGAATAGGAGCAGGTCTATCTACTTCAACAAGAATATCCTCTAAAGGAACAACAAAACTTCCAATCAAAGGATTCATACTCAAGGTGACATAAGAAGATGCTTCTATTTCAAATGATCTTTCTTCTTCCTCATTCTCTTGGGAAGCCTCTTCCTGATCTGATTTCTGTTGGTCTGCCTCATCGATAGGTGCCTTTCCACTGCTTACTCCCAAAACAGTTTCTGTAATAGGTAGGTTGAAAGAATCATTTTTCTTTTCTTGTGATACAATTTCTGGAGTTGGGCTAAGAGGCTACTCCAGATCTCCTCCATATGCTGCAGAGGAATCCTCCTCATCTGAATCATCACTATATTGTGTCTCCTCCTCATCAGGTCCAAGACCTGGATCTCTCTTATCTTTTGGCCTATTTGGATGGTCAACTGGATTGAACTTGTCATATATATTCTCATCATCAAAACCCTACTACCTTCTCCATGGGTTCCAACTAATATTCATGTACTTACATACTGTGCTTGAGATACAAAAATTGTTCCTTACCACCACTGTCTCATCCTGATACTCAGCAACCCCCTTTACTTTAATCATAACCGAAATCAATTTGGCAAAGAATAATGCATTTGTTTTAGATTTGGATCTGGTAATATACTCTATTTTAATCCTTAACAGCCCACAAAGATTCACCATCACACCATGCCAAAAGATATGCAACAAATAAATATCTTGATACTTCATATTTGTAAAGTCCCCTCTCCTTGGACTTAGCATGTGTTGAATGAACTTGAACAACAATCTATTTTCCCCATCCATCTCAGCAGAAACCACATTTCTATTCTTTCCACTACTAGTGAGTTCCTCTAAGGCAGTCTTATAGTCAAATATGTCAGTGTTAGGAGGTATTTTCTTCGATGAATACCCAAATACTCTTTCATGTGGTACCTTCATGCATTCAGCCCATTCAATGGAGGAAAAAGCTATTTCCTTTCTATTTACCAATGAAACCATTCTATTCTCCATATAGGATTTCTCAAAGTGCATAAAATCATAGAACTCTTTTATCAGATTCGGATAATAAGGACCATTGTTGTTTGTGAAACATTCTATCCATCTATGCTCCTCCAATATTCTTAGGGGTCAGCGATTTGTTTGGAAAAATACATTATGCACACAGCTCCTTCTCGATTACAATTTCTCTACTTTGAAAATGAGGGTTCACCAGATGCCTCCCTGACATTGTTCGATTGAAACTGCTACTTTCTTCAAGTCCTATCTTCTGCTTAGTCACATTCAGCTCATCAAAGTCATCTCTAACAGTCGGAAGTTTGGTTTTTGCCATCTCTAGATTGAAGAAATTTGGGTTTTCATGAGATTCGGGGATGCAAGGAGTTGGGTTTGATAGAGGAGAGTTCAGTGGAATGAAAAGTAACTAAGACTTAGTTTTTATCATTTAGGAATTATAAAATAAATTAATAAAACATAATAAGTATAGTACAAAGGATACAGATTCTAGCGTCCAAAGACACGGTGTTTAAAATAGAGCATACTAACGGTAATGATATATCGGTGAGAATTCCTAACGGTGAAGTATATTAGTGAGGTTCACAAATAGTGAGCTATAATAGTGGGGTTCATACCGGTGAGGTATCTAATGGTGAAGTTTCAAATGGTGAGGTTTCTAATGGTGTGGTTTCTAAGGGTGAGGTTTCTAACAGTTAGGTTTCTAATGGTGAGGTTTCTAAAGGTAGGTTTCTAACGGTGAGGTTTTATAACGACCCATAATTTACATACATTGTTATTAATTCAAAATTGAAGCACACTTATTACAACATATAACAAAACCATGAAAGGACCATATAGGTATAGTGTCTTTAGAAACTGGAAAGCATAAACAACTGGTTCATAAAGCATCTACTTTGCCTCCCATTTATTTCATCATATCCAGAGTCCCTTTTTGGCCTATTCTACTTAATAACCTTCTTCCTGACCTGGGGAAATAAAACATACAAAAGGGTGAGCTCAAATGCTCAGTAAGGGTAAACAAAAGAAATATCAATCACATCATATACATAAGCACATAACTTTTGGAAATCTTAACCTGTAAAAGAGATCATAATTTCATAACATGGGATAAATCATAGTAGTGAAATGTAATCCCATTAATCATAACTTAAAACATGAAAATTTGTGGCATACACACATAATCATTGAGAATCATTTCTTGTTAGTCAATACTCATTTCCAATACTATCTTAGTGGACAAAGTCCATTTCTGAACTGAGTTCACTCCTCGTTTCAGTCCTGTTTTACTGAACTGGTTTAACCTGCCGTTCCAGCCATGTCTATCTCATGAGAAATAAAATCTTTAACCAATGCATTGGAGGGAGATATAGGTCCCACCCATCTCATAATGATACCATTCTTATGTGTGCCACAAAATCATAAACCATACATCATAGCATAACCCATGTAATAAAAATGGGAATCTTTAAACATCGTGACATCATAAAACAATTCATATAAGATAAAAGAATTCATAAAAATATTTCCATCACAACATAATAAAATCCATGTAATAATAGGGATAGAAACAGAACCCTTTATTATCTTTGATGAAAAATAATTTTGATAAAACACTTGAACTCCATTCTTGAGGAAAATACCCTTTCTACTTTAAAAACATTTTTCCTTTCTTAACATGTCATACAATTTTAAACTAAAAGAAGTTGATTAAAAATAAACTTGAAAACTTGTAAAGGAAGATTCCTGGATATTTTGTTTTAAAAATCCATTCATTCCGTATAAGTTAAAAAAACATTCTTCACGTACTTTTGTCGGAAAAGTCAAAAAGTACCTCGTCGAAAAATGAGAAAAGATTCCTTTCATATCTATTACTAAAAACTCACTGAAGGGTAAAATTGGATTTAAACAATTGTAGGTGGATTGAAATTATATTACATATTGAGGAAACATGGATGTGGATGATAAAATACACCCCAATAAATTTAAATGTATAAACAATCTCGGATAAAAATGAGATTGTGATATTTCCATTACCTTAGGTCTGATATGCTTTGTACATATCCGAACATCCTGTATAATGATTTAAATAATGTTATTGACTTATTACATAATCATACTCATTGTTATGATATCACATATGGTCATATTCTTAGCTTCTTATTAGTAATATTTCATTACAACTTGTTATTCGGGTGTTTTTACTTTTTGTTCTTATGCGTGTTTTGTCGAATAAATTCTTATTCTTCTCTTTAGGTTATAGATACCTCATTTCCAGAATGTTATTATTGTAATATATATCATATTCATTCATTCAATTCATTTATATAATCACTATGCAATGAATATCATGTAGAACGAGTCGCATCACATCGTGGAGACGGTATTCCGTACGTACGCACGAGCGATGATATCGTTCCCATGATCATGGAATTGTATTGGAGTGTATGTATACTATTTCAGAATCAATATCAATTTACAATTATTATATATAGTCATTATTGACACCATTATACACATCCAAGTAAGGTGGTGGTGGAAAATAGATTACACCACGGCGTGGAGACGGTATTCCGTACGTACGCACACGCAGTGATTTCATTTTCTATAGGATGTATAGATGGTGAAATAGGGTTGTTTCATACTTATAATAACATATACATATATTAGTGATACTGATGTTATTACTTCATAATGAAACAACTAAATAAGAAGAAGTGGAAGAAGAAATAAAGATGAAAGAATCGGTAACGGACATTACCTCTTCTTTGAAGTGCTTCTTTGAGACCTCCTTTTAGGGCACTAAAATTGGTCTTTGAAGAATACCAGGACCTCTAGGATGTCTCTAGGGAAGTGGAGGGGAGAAATTGGAAGGGGTTGGCCGAGCTTGAATGCTCAAAGTGGTGTGAGGAAGAGAGGGAGGAGGTTCCCTTTTATAAGGGAGGAGAGGGGCACCTTTGGAATAACCAAAAATATTATTTTATTATAAAGCCAAATTAGGTTTTAAATAGATAAAAATTGATTTATTTAGAAGCTAAGGTTGGGATGCGTCGCTATCCTCTCATCCAATAGAATTTAGACAAGTTTAGGTTCCTATTGTGACCTTATCATTTAGATTTAACATTAAGTTAAATAATTTTACTTTTACCATGTCTTCTTATGTTCTTACACCATAAGGTTAATAAATTTACTATAACAATCCAAAAGAACCCCAAGTTGTTTATGATTAATATATATAACCTTGTCTAAGTCATTTGGACGAACCTTAGATTTTTAGGTATAAAATAACAATTAATAATATAATATTTTTTTTAAAATCTATTTTATGTCAATTTTGACACTATTTAGTAATTGATTTTTGTGAAAATCATAACAGAATGATTATTTCGAAAAAAGTTAATTAAATAAATAATAACATGTCATATTAACCTATAAAATTAGTGAAATTCATAAAAAGGCTCAAATTACATTTATTTGGGTATTTATAACATCAATTATGTCAATAATTCATTAATAAGATAATTACTGCATCATCTTTGTGTCATAAATAAATTAAATTATTTAATGTCTAAAAATTACAAATAAAATACCATTATGTAGGAAATAGTTTTAGCTTTCTAATTAATATTTATAGTCTAATTTAACTTATATATAACCTTATATTAAAAATTATTTACTTATTAAACGTTGATTTTAACTATTTTAACCCTTCTTTAAATAAATTAATAATAAATGTCCTAATCTAATCCAAGTGATCCTAAATGGTCATATTTTATTCCTAATTTTTTTTTTGGTCGAATTAAACTTATCCAATAGAATTAGGTCATGTGTTAGGGTAATAATAATATCATTTTTACCCTTAATTACCCTATTTACTTTTAACCGTGGTAAATAAAAGTAAAAAATTATTATTCACCAAAAATTAGTTTCATCTCATTGAACCACATTTTACTTACTGACATCAACCGTGTCTCTAGGATTTTTGAAATTCCACTCACAAAAGCGTTAAAATTAAGATTTATGAAAAATTCAGTTTTTTAACTACCACTTAGTGGTTTCACTATTCATCAAAAATTGAAAGTTTTCAGAAAAATACCAAAATTTCACCCTAGGATTATTTCGATATTCCGAATCCAAAAATGAAGTCCATTTTGAAAAATAAAATTTCAAAAATTTCAAAAAGTGGTTATTACTATTCATAACGGCTAGTTTTAATAATATTTTATTAGCATATCATTGTTTAGTGAAACTCGGTATTGTGTACGATGCAAGCTATCGAGGAAGGTCACGATTTTGTGTAAAGTAAGCCAAGCAAGTGTTGTGTGTAAAAAAATATTCCTTTGATGATTTATATAACATAAAATTCTCGGGTGTTACATTCTACCCCCTTTCAAATGAATTTCGCCCTCGAAATTCGTCACTTTGTAACAAACAGATGAGGATACCTCTCCCTCATCATATTCTCAATCTCTCATGTAGCTTCTTCTAATTGGTGGTTCCTCCATAAAAATTTCACCAATCGAGTGGTCTTGTATCGTAGGAATTTTTCTCTACGATCCAGAATCTCTATCGGCTGTTCTTCATAAGAAAGATCCTGCTCTAGCGGTACAACTTCTGAGCTGAGTACATGTGAATGATCAGGTATGTACTTTCTCAGGAGAGATACATGGAACACATCGTGAACTTGAGAGAGATTCGATGAAAGTGCCAATCGGTATGCTACCTTCCCAACACGATCCAGTATTTCGAAAGGACCAATATATCGAGGGCTCAACTTCCCCTTCTTTCCAAATCTCATGACCCTCTTCCAGGGAGATATTCGTAAGAACACTTTATCACCCACTTCAAACTCTAGGTCTTTTCTTCGGTTGTCGACATAACTTTTATGTCGACTCTGAGCTGCTCTTATCTATTGTTGAATAGATCTGACCTTTTCTGCCATTTCATCAACAAGATCAGGTCCTAATAGCTTTCTTTCCCCAACTTCATCCTAGTAAGTTGGAGTCCTGCATTTCTTTCCATAGATAGCTTCATAAGGAGCCATCTGAATACTGGAGTGAAAGCTATTATTATAAGAAAATTACACCAAAGGTAGGTGTTGATCCCAAAAACCTTTAAAATCCATAGAGGAAGATCTCAACATATCTTCTAGAGTTTGAATTGTTCTCTCAGACTGACCGTCTGTCTGAGGATGATAAGCAGTGCTGAAACACAACTCTGTATCCAGAGTATGCTGAAGACTTCGCCAAAACTTCGAGGTAAATCTCAGATCCCGATCATATATAATAGAAATTGGTACTCCATGCAATATTACCACTTTCTTTACATATATCCTGGCAAGATGATCCAGAGAGAAATCCTCTCTAATAGCAATGAAGTGTGCAGACTTTGTAAGACGATCAACTATGACCCAAATAGCATTATTGCCTTTGGATGTTTTAGGAAGTCCTGTGACAAAGTCCATAGTGATGTTTTCCCATTTCCATTCGGGTATGGGTAATGGTTGTAACATCCCCTTAGACTTCTGTCTCTCGGCTTTTACTTGTTGAAAAACCAAATAATGAGAGACATATTCAGCAACATCTCTCTTCATTCCATCCCACCAGAAGTACTCTTTCAGGTCCCTATACATCTCTGTGCTTCCAGGATGAATAAGTAATGAAGTACTATGAGCCTCTTCCAGCAGCTCCTTCTTTAATTCGAGGATGGGAGGAACACAAACCCAATTACTGAACTTTATTATCCCATCACAAACAAGGTTGAATTCAGGAACATTTCTCACCTTCTTTTGTAACTCGGCATCTTCTTTCTTTGCCTCTTTAATCTTCACATGTATAGATGGTTGAACATTCATTTGAGAAAGATAGGATTTTTCCCCTTTCATTATAATTCCCAGATCCAGCCTTTGTAAATCCATAAATATTGGATCTTTTGTGATCCTCATCATGTATAAACTAGGATGGTCTTGTCGACTTAATGCATCTGCCACCTTGTTTGATTTCCCAGGGTGGTAATGAATTGAGCAGTCATAATCCTTAATCAGCTCCAACCATCTTCTTTGGAACATATTCAGCTCCTTTTGTGTAAAAATATAGTTTAAACATTTATGATCAGTATAAATATCACACCTTTCACCATAAAGGTAATGCCTCCAAATCTTTAATGCAAAGATTACCGCAGCTAACTTCAAATCATGAGTTGGGTAGTTTTGCTCATGTATTTTCAACTGTCATGAGGCATAAGCTATCACCATATCATTTTGCATAAGAACACACCCCAATCCCTTCTTGGATGCATCACTGTAGATCACAGACCTTTCTCCACTACAAGGCAGTGTGAGCACAGGTGCACTGGATAACCTTCTTTTCAACTCCTTAAAATTCTCTTCACATTCCTCTGTCCAAAAAAACTTAACTCCTTTCCGAGTCAACATGGTGAGTGGATTAGATAATCGTGAAAAATCTTTCACAAAACATCGATAATTTCCAGCCAAACCAAGAAAACTTCGGATCTCAGTTACTGTTGTTGGTCTCGACCATCTTTCGATAACCTCTGTTTTTGCTGGATCCACATATATACCCTCTTTTGAGATTATGTGACCCAAAAATGAAACTTTTTGAAGACAAAATTCACACTTGGTAAATTTGGCATAAAGCTTATCCTTTCTCAAGGTCTTCAATATAATTCTCAAGTGATCTCCATGTTCTTACTTGGCCTTTGAATAGACAAGAATATCGTCTATAAAGACTACCACAAACTGATCAAGATAGTATCTAAAGACTCTATTCATTAGATCCATGAAGATAGAAGGGGCATTAGTAAGATCAAATGGCATCACTATAAATTCATAGTGTCCATACCTTTTACGGAAAATCGTCTTTGGTATATCCTCCCTTTTGACCCTTAATTGATGATACCCTGAACGAAGATCAATCTTGGAAAAGTATTGAGCTCCGCATAGTTGGTCAAATAGGTCATCAATGCGTGGGAGAGGATATTTGTTCTTGATAGTGATCTTGTTAAGTTCTCGATAATCAATGCAGAGTCTCATTGATCCATCTTTCTTCTTAACAAACAGAACAGGTTCTCCCCAAGGTGGCGCACTAGGGCTTATGAACCCATTATCAAGATTCTCTTGGAGTTTCTTCTTCAATTCATGCAACTCAATTGGGTCCATTCTATAAGGTGTCTTTGAAATAGGCAAAGCATTCGGTATGAGTTCTATTGAAAACTCAACTTCAAGATTCGGTGGAAGACCCAATAATTCCTCCAGAAAGACATCATCAAAATCCCATACAATGGGCATATTCTTAATCGTGAGTTTCTCACCAACCATTTGAGATAAATAACCTTCATTTAGTGGAATCAATACCCATAAAATGGAAGAAATTTCCACTGGAAGGTTATGTTCATCCTTGCATCGATAGACGATCATAGATTGATCTGGAATATGAAATGTGACTTCCCTTCTTTGGCAATTGATATGAGCTCCATGTAGATAAAGCCAATCCATGCCAAGAATCACATCAAATTCCACTATTGGAAGGATCACAAGATTTGCAGGAAGTACTTTCCCACAAACTTCAATCATAGAAGAATTATAAACTTTTGATGTGACTGTTGTGCCATTAGGGGTTGTCACAGCTAACTCAACATCTAACTGTTGAGGTAATACGGTGATATCCTTAGAAAATTCTTCAGAAATAAAGGAGTGGGTGGATCCAGAATCAAATAAAACATTTTCTACTTTAGAGTTTATGGTAAGTGTACCTTTCACCACATCGTTATCGTACTCCACATCGCTAATAGAAATTGCATGTGACTTTCCTTTTTCTTTAGCCTTAAGAGTTTGTTGACGTCCACCATCATCATCAACCCTTGGATTTGGGCATTGATTGGCATAATGCCCCATCTCCTTGCACTTGAAACATTGAAGTGTAATAGGGTCATTCTGTGTATCCCTTCCATTGTTTTCATCATTATACATCTTCTTCCCATCATTTCGGTATTCAAATGCCCGATGAGCTTCCTTTCCACAGTTGAAACATTTACTTGTCCCTTTAAGACAACTCCCTCCATGTTTCTTTCCACACTTTGAGCATAAGGGAAAGCTCATATTCTTTTCAGTGTGCTCTTTAGATTTTCCTTTGAATTCCATTTTCCTCTTCTTATCAAACCCATATGACTGATGGGTTACTCCAATCTCTATCTCGACATTGAGAGCACATAGAACGATTTCCTCGTAGTTATTGAAGTCCCTTATGGATAACGCCCTTCGAAGACTTGGTTTTAAGCCACTATAGAATCGATTGATCTTAATCTCAGGTTGGATAATAATACCAGAAGCGTACCTTGAAAGTCTTGTAAAATTTTCTTCATAAGTACCAACAGATTTATCATCCTTTTTCTTGAGTTCAAGAAACTCTTTCTCCATCTTTTTTCGGAGAATACGAGGGAAGTACTTATTGAAAAATAAGTTCTTGAACTCGTCCCATTCCATGGACTCAATTTCATCCCTTTGCCTCGAATTCTTAATAAGATTCCACCATTGATCAGCATCTCCATCCAAACGATACACTACTAGGATGACTTTATCATGTTCAGAACATTGAAGAACTGAATGTATCTTTTCAGTAGTACTAATCCATTGTTCAGCAACTAATGGATCAGTAGACCCACTGAAAGAAGGTGGACGCTGCCTCATGAAGGATTAAAAAGAATGTTGCTCCTTCCTTTTCTCGTTTGGAAGTCCTGCATGATTCATAGCTGGATAAAGTTGTGTGAGCATGGCTACAAGATTTTGCATTCCAGCTCCCATAACGTTTGGTTGCTCAGGGGGATAATCATTGCATTTCCTGTCACATTCTGCATTAACACGGTTCCTTCGGGTTCCAGCCATTGACTAAAACCAAGAATAATAGTGTGAGAAACACTAATTATAATAGTAAAACCACATAATCAAGAATAAAATTTCACACTTAAGGTCTTATCCTAGGTTATTCATGGTCATTTCTAAAACACTAAGATTTTGTTCTATGCTTAGACTTATCCTTAGGATTCTTACTAAGGCTTTCACATCCTAGTTTCCAAAGGTTGACTAAAACTTTCCTCTGATACCAACTATAACGACCCATAATTTACATACATTGTTATTACTTCAAAATTGAAGCACAATTATTACAACATATAACAAAACCATGAAAGGACTGTATATGTATAGTGTCTTTAGAAACTGAAAAGCATAAACAACTGGTTCATAAAGCATCTACTTTGCCTCCCATTTATTTCATTATATCTAGAGTCCTTTTTTGGCCTATTCTACTTAATAACCTTCTTCCTAACCTGGGGAAATAAAACATACAAAAGGGTGAGCTCAAATGCTCAGTAAGGGTAAACAAAATAAATATCAATCACATCATATACATAAGCACATACCTTTTGAAAATCATAACCTGCAAAAGAGATCATAATTTCATAACATGGGATAAATCATAGTAGTGAAATGTAATCCCAATAATCATAACTTAAAACATGAAACTTTTTTTCATACACACATAATCATTGAGAATCATTTCTTGTTAGTCAATACTCATTGCCAAGACTATCTTAGTGGACAAGGTCCATTTCTGAACCGAGTTCACTCCTCGTTTCAGTCCTGTTTTACTGAACCAGTTTAACCTGTCGTTCCAGCCATGTCTATCTCATGAGATATAAAATCTTTACCCAATGCATTGGAGGGATATATAGGTTCCACCCATCTCATAATGATACCATTCTTATATGTGCCACAAAATCATAAACCATACATCATAGCATAACCCATGTAATAAAAATGGGAATCTTTAAACATCGTGACATCATAAAACAATTCATATAAGATAAAAGAATTCATAAAAATATTTCCATCACAACATAATCAAATCCATGTAATAATAGGGATAGAAACAGATCCCCTTTATTATCTAAGATGGAAAATAATTTTGATAAAACACTTGAACTCCATTCTTGAGGAAAATATCCTTTCTACTTCAAAAACATTTTTCCTTTCATAATATGTCATACAATTTTAAGCTAAAAGAAGTTGATTAAAAATAAACTTGAAAACATGTAAAGGAAGATTCCTAGAAATTTTTCTTTAAAAATCCATTCATGCCGTATAAGTTAAAAAAACATTCTTCTCGTACTTTTTTCGGAAAAGTCAAAAAGTACCTCATACAAAAAATGACCAAAGATTCCTTTCATATCTTTTACTAAAAACTCACTGAATGGTAAAATTCGATTTACAAAATTGTAGGTGGATGGAAATAATATTACATATTGAGGAAACATGGATTTCGATGATAAAATACACCCCAGTAAATTTCAAAGTATAAACAATCTCGGATAAAAATGAGATTGTGATATTTCCCTTACCTTAGGTCTAATATGCTTTGTACGTATCTGAACCTCCTGTATAATGATTTAAATAATGTTATTGACTTATTCCATAATCATACTCATTGTTATGATATCACATATGGTCATATTCTTAGCTTCTTATTAGTAATATTTCATTACAACTTGTTATTCGGGTGTTTATTACTTTTTGTTCTTATGCGTGTTTTGTCGAATAAATTCTTATTCTTATCTTTAGGATATAGATACCTCATTTCTAGAATTTTATTAGTGTAATATATATCATATTAATTCATTCAATTCATTTATATAATCATTATGCAATGGGGATCATGTAAAACGAGTCGCATCACATCGTGGAGACGGTATTCCGTACGTACGCACGAGCGATGATATCGTTCCCATGATCATGGAATTGTATTGGAGTGTATGTATACTATTTCAGAATAAATATCACTTTAAAATAATCATATATAGTCATTATTTACACCGTTATACCCATCCAAGTAAGGTGGTGGTGGAAAATAGATTACACCACAGCGTGGAGATGGTATTCCGTACGTACGCACGCGCGGTGATTTCATTTTCCGTAGGATGGATAGATGGTGAAATAGGGTTGTTTCATACTTATAATAACATATCAGTATATGAGTGATACTTATTTTATTACTTAATAATGAAAAAACTAAATAAGAAGAAGTGGAAGAAGAAATAAATATGAAAGAATCGGTAACAGACATTACCTCTTCTTTGAAGTGATTCTTTGAGACCTCCTTTTATGGCACTAAAATTGGTCTTTGAAGAAGACCAAGACCACTAGGATGACTCTAGGGAAGTGGAGGGGAGAAATTTTCAGGGGTTTTCCAAGCATGAAGGCTCAAAGTGGTGTGATCAAGAGAGGGAGGAGGTGCCCTTTTATAAGGGAGGAGAGGGGCACCTTTGGAATAACTAAAAATATTATTTTATTATAAATCCAAATTCGGTTTTAAATAGATCCAAATTGATTTATTTTGAAGCTAAGGTGGGGATGGGTCGAAATCCTCTCATCCAATAGAATTTATACAAGTTTAGGTTCCTATTTTGACCTTATCATTTAGATTTAACATTAAGTTAAATAATTTTAGTTTTGTCGTGTCTTCTTGTGTTCTTACACTATAAGGTTAATAAACTTACTATAACAATCCAAACGAACCCAAAGTTGTTTATTATTAATATATATAACCTTATCTAAGTCACGTTTCCAAAAATTAGATTTTTAGGAATAAAATAACAATTAATAATATAATATATTTTTTAAAAAACAATTTTATGTCAATTTTGACACTATTTTGTAATTGATTTTTTTGAAAATCATAACAGAATTATTAGTTCTAAAAAACATAATTAAATAAATAATAACATGTCATATTAACCTATAAAAGTATTTTAATTCATAAAAAGTCTCAAATTACATTTATTTGGGTATTTATAACATCACTTATTTCAATATTTCATTAATAAGATAATTACTGCATCATCTTTGTGTCATAAATAAATTAAATAATTTAATGTCTAAAAATTACAAATAAAATACCATAATGTAGGAAATATATTTATCGTTCTAATGAATATTTATATTCTAATTTATCTTATATATAACCATATATTAAAAATTATTTACTTATTAAACTCCGATTTTAACTATTTTAACCCTTCTTTAAATAAATTAATAATAAATGTCCTAATCTAATCCAAGTGGGCCTAAATGGTCATATTTTATTCCTAAGTTTGTTTTTGGTCGAATTACACTTATCCAATATAATTATGACATGTGTTAGGGTAATAATAATATCATTTGTACCCTTAATTACCCTATTTACTTTTAACTGTGGTAAATAAAAGTAAAAAGTTACTATTCATCAAAAATTATTTTCATCTCATTGAAGCACATTTTACTTACTGACATAAAACGTGTCTCTCGGATTTTTGAAATTCCACTCACAGAAGCGGTAAAATTATGTTTTATGAAAAATTCAGTTTTTTAACTACCACTTAGTGGTTTCACTATTCATCAAAAATTGAAATTTTTCAGAAAAATACCAAAATTTTACCCTAGGATAATTTCGATATTTCGAATCCAAAAATGAAGTCCATTTTGAAAAATGAAATTTATAAAATTTCAAAAAGTGGTTATTACTATTCATAACGGCTAGTTTTAATAATATTTTATTAGCATATCATTGTTTAGTGAAACTCGGTATTGCGTGCGATGCAAGCTATCGAGGAAGGTCGCGATTTCATGTAAAGAAAGCCAATCAAGTGTTGTGTATAGAAAAATATTCTTTTGATGATTTCTATAACATAAAAGTATCAGGTGTTACAGGTTTCTAACGGTCAGGTTTCTACCGGTCAGGTTTCTAACGGTCAGGTTTCTAACGGTGAGGTTTCTAATGGTGAGGTTTCTAACGTTGAGGTTTCTAACGGTGAGGTTTCTAATGGTGAGGTTTCTAATGGTTAGGTTTCTGACGGTGAGGTTTCTAACAGACATATTCTATCATTCCTAATTCATGTCTAATGTAACTTAACCTATCCGAACTTAAATGCTTGGTGAAAATGTCAGCTAATTGGTGTTCGGTGCCTATAAATTCATGAGTAATATCAGCATTTTGGTAATGATCTCTCAAAAAATGGTGCCTTGCATCAATGTGTTTGGTCCTAGAGTGAGACACAGGATTCTTAGAGATGTTAATTTCACTAGTGTTATCACAATTTATTGATAAATGTTTAATATCATATCCATATTCCAACACAGTTTGTTTCATCCATAGAATTTGTGCATAGCAACTACTAGCAGCTATATACTCTGCTTCAATAGTAGACAATGCAACAAAATTCTTCTTTTTACTACACCACGATACTAAGGACTTACCAAGAATATGACATTTTCCAGAAGTTCTCTTTCGATCTAACTTGCAACCAGCAAAGTCAACATCTGAATAACTTATTAAATCCAAATATTGTCCTTTTGGATAAAAGAAACCTAAATTCTCATTATGTTTAAGATATTTGAAAATTATTTTAACAGCAAGAAAATGAGATACTTTAGAATTAGCTTGAAATCTTGCACACATACACACACTAAACATAATATCTGGTTGACTATCAATAAGGTAAAGTAGACCTCCAATCGTACCTCTATAATTTGTTTGATCAACTGGTTTCCCAGATTCATCAATGTCCAACTTATAGGTGGTACTCATGGGTGTATCACTTTACTTAATACTATCTAAACCAAAACATTTTAAAATATCATTTGTATATTTACTTTGATTTAAAATAATACCATTTTCATTTTGAATGACTTGAAATCCAATAAAATATTTGAGTTCTCCGATTAAACTTATTTCAAATCCGTTTTTCATACTCTTTTAAAATTAAATACACATAGTATTTTTAGAAGATCTAAATATAATATCATCAACATAGATTTTTACTATCAAAACATATTTATAAATTCCTTTGATAAAGAGATTTGGATCAGAAATTCTTTTAAAGAGACCTTTTGAAATAGGAAAATTACTAAGTCTATCATACCATGCTCGTGGAGATTGTTTAAAAGCATATAAATCATTAGAGAGCGTAAAAATCGATTTGAAAAATGAGGATTAGTAAATCCAGGTGGTTGTTCAAAAAAAACATCTTCAATTATAAAACAATTTAAAAAAGAACTTTTAACTTCCATTTGATATAACTTGAAATTCAGATGAGTAGCATAGGAAGGTAGAATCTTAATAGCTTCTAATATAGCTACATGAGAAAAGGTTTCCTCATAGTCTAGTCCTTCATCCTGACTATACCCTTGTGCAACTAGCCTTGCTTTGTTCCTAACTATATTTTTAGATTCATCAACTTTATTTCTAAAAACCCATTTAGTGCCTATGGACAATGTGTCCTTAAGTCTGTCAACTAATTCCCAGACTTTGTTTCCTTCAAGTTGATTTAATTCTTCTTGTATAGACATTACCCAAAATTCATCACTGATTGCATCATTGATATTTTTTAGGTTCTAACTGTGAAAGAAAAGATTGATGTTCAACCTGGTTTCTTAGAGAAGTTCTAGTCTTTGTCCCTCTATCAAGATTACCAACAACAACACCTAAAGGATGATTTTTTAGAATCCTAGTTGATCATGTAAAGGTGGGACTAGAAATTTCAGGTTCTTCTCTAGATTCATGTTCTACAGAAATAGGTTCTCGAAAGTTCCTAGAATTGGATAACTTTACAACAGGTTCATTGATTTTATCATTAAGGTTCAAAACAGAAAAATCTTCTTCAATATTTTTAGTGGAAGATTTGGGTTCATGTGGATCAGTCTCATCAAACATGATGTGAACAGATTCTTCCACACATTTGGTTCTTTTATTAAACACTCAATAATCTTTACTAAATATTTAATAACCTAGGAAAATTACTTCGTCACTCTTGGATGCAAACTTGTCAAGGTTATCTATTGTATTGAGAATAAAGACATTGCAACCAAAAACATTAAAGTAATTAACCTTAGGTTTCCTATGGTTCTACAACTCATAAGGGGTATTTTTGAGAACAAGTATAATCAGGACTCTATTAATAATATAACAAGCTGTATTTACAGCTTCGTCCCAAAAGTAAATTGGCAGGTCATACTTATTAAGCATAGTTCTTTCAATTTCTTGAAGAGTTTTGTTTCTTCTTTCTACTACACCATTCTGCTGAGGTGTCCTAGGGGAAGAGTAATTGTGACTATATCCATTGTGTGAGCAATAAGATTCAAATTCATGATTTTTAAACTCACGCACATGATAAATTTCAAGGTATTAATCTTAAGTCCAATAAGGTTTTCTACAGACTCAGAGTATTTAATAAAGTAAGAACAAGCTTCACTTTTTTGAGCTAAGAAGTAAACCCAAGTGTACCTAGAATCTTCATCTAATAAGACAAAGACATAGTGCTTCCCATTTAAACTAGATACTCTAGAAGGTCCCAACAAGTCCATGTGAACCAACTCGAGAGGTTGAGAAGTTGAAACTTCTTTCTTTGATTTAAAAGAAACTGTATGTTGCATTCCCTTTGGATAGGGATTACAAACTTTATCAGTTGGGAATTCAAGTTTAGGTAGATCTCTAACTATGTTTTTCCTAGTCAGTTTTCTAAGTGAATGAATGATGCAATGTCCTAATCTTATGTGCCATATACCAGAATCTTTATGAAATGTATTCAAGCAAGTAATGTTCTGTTTAGCCAAATAATCGAAATCAACAACATAAAAATTTTCGTTTCTCAAAGCAAAAAATACTAAAATATATTTATAATTAAAAACATTACAAAATTCATTTTCTGATTTAACATTGAAACCATCATCACGCTACTAAGAAATACATAACATGTTATATTTAAGTCCATCAACAAATAAAACATTAGAAATTAAAACTGAATCAGTGTTACCAATCCGACCTAAGTCGATGATTTTTCCTTTTGAATTATTACCAAAGGTGACATTTCCTCCATCAACTTTGATTAAACTCTTGAAGCATGAGTAATATACAGTCATATGACTTGGAAATCCATTGTCCGAGTACCATACATTCTTATGGGAACTCTTCAAGCAAGCATCCTACAAAACAAGTTTAAATAGAAAATGATTTTGGTACCCAGATTTTCTTGGGTCCAGACCGGTTAGCAAGAAAAACTATTTCTACCCAAATTTTTCTAATGGGTCTAATACAATAAAAATATTAAAAAGATTTTTAAAGATATACTTTATTTGATATATAACCAAGTGAATAACTATTTTAAGCATATGAATTTCCAGAACTAGAACTAGCAGCATTCTGTCCAGATTTAGGAATAAATTTATTTTTAGTAATCTGTCTCTGTCTAGGCTGATAGCCCATTCCAGTGGTATATTTTGGTGCCACTTGTTTTCCTAGAATTTGAGTTAGAGTATTCTTTCCATTTTTGAATTTCTCTAAGTCCATCCATAATTGTTCATTGGATAATTTTATTTCAGTATTTTCCTATAGTAATTGAGATTTCTTATCCTTTTCTATATCAAGTGAATATTTAACAGAGTTGGTCAAAGCATATTGTTTCTTCAAGGTCTCATACTTGTACTTCAATTCATTTTAGGTTTCTTTTATCATATTAAAGTATTCAAAAAACTCTTCATTGGTGATGTTTTCAGATTCAGAATCAGAATCAACTCCAGAATAATATGAATTTAAAGCAGGACTATCCAATGTTACCTCAGATGTGTTTGTCATGAAACAAATATTAGTTTTTTGAGATTTCTCATCCTGAGAAGAATCAGAATCATATGAACTATCTTCTTAAGAACTCAATGTTTCTTTCACATATTTCTTATATTTATTTTCCTTATAATCATATTTCTTTTTGAACATTAACTTTAGGCAGTCTGTTTCACATGTCCTTTCTTCTTGCATTCATAATAGACAATTTCATCACTCTTATCAGACTTTTTCCAATCCTACTTCCAATGACCTTTGTTGTCATATTTTCCTTTATAATTTGGTTTGATTAAGAATTCTCTCTTCCTATAGAACTTCTTGAACCGTCTGGCTATTTGAGCCATCTCTTCATCACTATCAAAATCTGAACCTTCACTTGTTGAGCTTTCAGTAGGTATGTGAACTTTATCCTTGTCCTTTCTCTTTGAGGCAGTAGATTTAAATTCTACTTACACTCTTTTTGGTTCATCATATTCTTCATTGTTTACTTTCAGCTCTTCTTTATACATCATCATCTTACCAATTAATTCTTTAACAGGCAATGAACTTATATCACACGATTCTCTTATTGAAATTGATTTGCCTCTCCATCTTTCTGGAAGACATCATAGTATTCTCATAATCTGCTCCTTTGCTGGAATATCTTTTCCAAGTGAGCTCATCATGTTAAAAATCTTATTGAACTTGAGATACATATCAGAAATAGGTTCATCATACTTCATTTTAAAATTATCATACTTTTTGGTGCCCATTTTTTTTTCATTTTCTAAAAAGAAGTCACTTTTGGCGAAGTGAGAACCTTAAAAAATACAAACATCACACACATAAAAAAACCATTCCCACAAACCTGAATCCAAAACCCACATTCAAAACTTAAAATCAAATTCAAAAATTGGAATCCCGGGAAAAGCGTGCCGCCCGAGAAACCCACCATCGAGGAAGACCTAACTGCATCATCACTCGCCGACCAAACATCACAGCAATGTCTATCACCATCACGTCTTCAAATCACCATAGTTATCCACTTCTTCGTAAAAATCACCACTGCTTTCTCAGAAAAAACATCACGGCTTCATAAAATCACTACTGCTTCCCCAAAAAATCACCACTGTAACACCATCGCACGTTCTTTTCAAAGACCAACATGAGATCTTCATGATTTCAAAACTCAGAAAAACAAGAATCAAACAGAAATGGACACCAGATCCGAAATGCGAAGCCAACAGCTTCGAATCGCCGACTCCCAGAGGAGAAAATCCAACCGTCGCTAATAAACCCGAACCGAGACTCCAAAATGAAATCAAGAAAACAACAAACCCAAGCTTCACAGATTTCTAGAGGGCCTTCAATGGGAAGTGTCGCGCAGCACACAAACAAAATCATCCGAAACCAAAATTATTGCAAAAAACGAAAACATAAATCACCGAAACGCCTGAAGGAGGTCCCGTTGTGGCCAGATCCCGTCGCCGCCAACCAGAACACTCAAAGGGATGAGGCGAACCACCCTGCGCACCCACCGGAGATGAGACGACAGCCTTCGGTAGTTGGATCTCGATCGTGGGTCACCGCGCCGCCAAAGAAACCCTATCCAGCTACGAGGATTCGGGAGAAGAACCGGCTAGCAACGGTAAGAAGCGTCTGATCCTGAGAAGAACACCAAAATAGATCCGCCGCCACATCTCACCGAGCGCAAGGAGGAGCGCCGCGCCATCCCGAGGTGAAGACGGCAACGACGACAAGGGGGAAAACCTAGCGCGTAAGGCCCCTTACGGGCTCATCATGATTGGTGCCCCAAAATTATCATAATTAATAGTGTAGGTATTCAATCTCATTTCTTTAACATTGGTTGTTCCCTCATGGGAAATAGCCAATGTGTCCCAGATTTCATAAACACTTTTACAAGAAGATGTTCGATTAAATTCTTCATCTCCTAAAGCACAATACATGGAATTTATTTCTTTATAATTATTATTGTAATTTTTTTTAGTAGGTTCATCCCAAGTAGTTCTTTCTATTTCTGGAATCTTATATTGAGTCTCTATAGTAGTCCAGATGTCAAATACCATACTTTCTAAATGAATTTTCATTTTAAGTTTCCATTGGGAATAATTTTTACCATTAAATAAAGGTTTCATGTTGGTAGCAGCACCTTCAAGTCTATTATCCATAATTATATTTTAGAAATTATATTTAAAGAGATAAAATTTAGAACTAACTGAAATTTAAGATCATTAAGATACAACTAATATCACAGTTGTAAAACAGAGTATTTGGAAATCCTTTATAAATAACAAACAACCTCTGATACCAAATGTTGGTCGGAGTGGTTACTCAAGAGGGGGGTGAATTGACTTCCAATTAAAATTTTTGTTAAAAATATTCTTAGTAAAATCCCCCAAATTTAATGATAAGCTAATGTGTAGTGAATTTTTAATATAGTAAAGGATCAGTTATGTTCTCAAGATATTGATTAGTTCTCACTTAATCTAATCTGAATATTAATTTACTTTTGAAGCCAGCCTAATGCTTTACAATAAATACAAACACTTTCTATTTTAACTGTTAGATTAACTCTAAAATAGATTTATATTTCAATGTACTTTGTAGAAAAATAATCAACATAGTTTAAAACAAAATAAAATAAGCACAACAGTTTAAACCAAGTGGTTTAGTCTCAAGACGAGACTTAGTCCTCTCAAACAATTTATATAAATTTTGATCCACACCCTGGATCGGGGTAGACAACAGTACAAAGACTGTCCAGGTACTAAGACATCTACCACAGTTCTTCATGGGAAAAAATAAAAACAATAGCACACATGCTATCCAGGTCACACTTGACCTCTAAAACTATCCATAGTGGGATACAAAACAGTTATAGAAGGTTTGTGAGAGGATTTAGAAATCCTTCAGTTTAGCACATGAGAAATTGTGTGTCTAAAAATACAGAGCACATACACTTCTCAAAATATAAATAAAATAACCACTGATAGATATTAGATATGAGTTTATAATGTTCTACTGATTTGAAATGCAGCTCTGGACTCCTATTGATTAAATAGAAGTGCTTCTGAGTCCTTATCTGGTTTCTGTCTTGAAAATAGATTGTTGTTTGCTTCCTTAATTTTCAGGTTCAGTTTGATTAGATTGAGTGTATGAAGATATCATTGTAGTTCTTCACTCCTTGACTAAGAGTCATCTTGTGTTCTCTTCTTGTCTGAATGGCCTCGTATATATCTAGAGTTCTTCAAGTATACGGGTGTCTGGATGTCGCCTCTCTCTATTGTGTATATGCACCACACTCTTCTCTACAGCTTGATCTCCCTTTTATACCTTAAGCTATGGCAATATGAATGATTACCTTTTAATTGGTATGAGGTATGGTTCCCTGACATGCCAACAACCCACATTAATTAATAGTAGTTGCATTAAATCAACCATATATGACCGTTAGCATTATATTAATAATATTGTCTATGTATAGACTTTGAGTTGTAGTGACTGGTTAAGAGTCATCTTCCCTTAGTAGCTCTCTGTCGGTAGACTGGTAACGGTGGAATTTTTATCAGTGGATGCCATGTATCGGTAGCCTTTACTCTGTGTCATTGTAGCTCTTTGTATCGGTAACTCCTTCTATCGGTAGTGTTGTTCTATCGGTAACTGGCTTGTATCGGTAGCTACTTATATCGGTGGCTCTGTCTGTATCGGTGGAATTTGTATTAGCAGCTCTGTATCGGCAGACTTCATATCGGTAGATGTCTATTTTTATGTTTGTATCGGTAGTTCTACACGTATCGGTAGCTATGCATCTCGGAAGACTTCATCTATCAGTGACCTTTGCATATCAGTGACCTTTGCTTATCAGTGACCTTTTCTTATCAGTGAACTTTTTCTATCAGTGACCATTGTCTATCAGTGACCTTTGTTTATCGGTGACCTTTTTCTGTTGGTAGACTAAGTACCGGTAGGTCTGTATCAGTGACTCAACACTTCATACTTATCTGTTCTATGAAAATCATATTCAGTGTGAGTCAAAATCATTTCTAAACAAGTATAAACATAGATAATCATTGAACAACATATCCCGAGGATCATTTTGAAATTCTTATCAACTTAATGAACATTATTTGGGATTATCAAAACATATTACAGCATACTTGGGATTATCAAAATAGGTGAGGTCAACAGAAAGGAATAGATTTAAACTATAATGTGGATACCCCAAGGATACCTTATTCCATGTTCCATTTTATCATGAGGGATGGGGGCTTCACCGTGTAGCGTACTACTATACACGTGAAGGGGTTGTCAGGGTGCCGAAGTGGTACATAGACCTGGATGCAAGCCGCCATATACCATGGGGGTACGCAGTCTCATGTTCCATATACATAGCATGGTGCTATGTGGCACAGGGCCTTGTCTGCGTAACGATGCTCCACACAGTTCTCCAGACTAAATGAAGGGCTCGGTAATGGAGATTAGCCAGATGTTCAACCACAAAGGGCCCACGGTTCTATGTTTTCAAATTAGGTTCACAACTAGTGTATTATTAGAAAATTTCATTCTTTTTATGATTCACGATGTGTTTATGCCTTCTAGAAAATGGTTCACTATCTTTTTTCAGTCGTTCACCTTTAAAGTCTTCTGTCTGTAATCTCTGAATGCTCGATGTATCAATTCTCCAGTGTCAAGTGTAACCCTTTCTCTGGAATCTTTCTCCCCTTTTCTCGTAGTTCCCTTGGTGGTCCTTTTATTGTTTGACTGGGAAGATTTATCTATGGGCACATGAAACCTTTTGTGGAATCCTATTGAGAGATCATTCAACCAGCATATGACTCAGTCAACTAAGGATTGTGGTGTGTCGGTTCTCATTGGTGGAAATCACCACCTTAATCCCGCGAATGATGTAGTTTTCTGGATGCTTCCAACCCTGCATTGTCTGTGAACTACTCATTCCCTAGGGATTGTATGCATGGATCTACTTATCAATCGTATTTTCTCCAGCAACATGGTTCACGACAGATTGGTTCTCAATTTTCATATCATCCATGAATGACATGGGTGGCTGGACAAAACTTCGTGGGCTAGTGTTTCTTAGGATATCTGTGTACCGCTTCATTCATGGTCTATGCCTTCTGTGAACCTTTACTGATAAGCAGTACGCATACCAGTTTGGGTCCTTTTCCAAATTGAATCTCTTCAATACTCTTCTCAAATTTTCATCCCCACATGCATGTATTTCCCCGAACAATTTTTCGGGATTATTTTCTTTTCATTTGTAGTTTTTTTAGGTCCCTAAAAATCCCCCATTATAATGGGGTCTAGGAAGAATAATGAGGAGGTTATTCTGATGTAGAAAATGGCCTCGAGATGAACTTTTTTATAGTAGAAAGGTGGACCCATTGGGGACAATGACTATATGTAGGGGGCCTAGGTCATTTTTCATTTACCTGGTTTCTTAGTGAAAAGTTCTATGTAAAGTTATTTAGGATTTTCTTGCTTCTGTGTACCAGCTCGTTTGCAAAATTCGACATCCAAGAACCGTTCCTTGCATTCCGTGAACTGTGAATTATTCACAGTCGCCTTTGTCTTCGGACTGACCTGTGAATCAGCGAACCGAACTGAAAAACGTAAAATGTAATTTTGAATTTCCACGTAGTAAGACTATATGAGTCTCTCCTATCCCATAGAAATTACATCAAGATGGAGAAAAAACAATAAATTTCCAATTCATACCTTAAAAATTCTATCTATAAACATTGAATATATGCATAGCGAGGCTCATCATGCTACTTTCGCGTTCTGTGAACTGATTTATTCATTGAACAATACTTCATGGGCCAGCATCATGTAGGGAATTCAATGTATTATCGGTTTGTGGGGATTTCATTCCACAAACCACTCATGGGTTTTAGTATTCTGAGCTTTGAAGTTGGAAGATTTATTTGGTCCTTTGTAAAATTTTGGTATTTTTCACAAGAATTTTGTTCAGATGAACATCTTACAAGGCCTTGTTAATGTATTTTAATGGTTATTCCTCTTATCTCTATATAAGATATTAGGTGGAGGGTAGCAATGGTCGAGAATTACGAAGAAAAACTTTGTTCCTACATCGTTCCCCAAAGAGGGTATTCTTAGAGACCTTCTTTCCAAAGAACTCATGGCCTATATTCTATATGTCTAGTTACATCTTTACAAATTTGACCTCCTAGATGATATTACTTTTCCAATGGTCGATCACATTACCCCAATTATTCACCTTGAGGCATCCTAAGGGCTTGATTTGGATAATATTTCCACAATAGGAGAACTTGTTACTACTTTCACTCAGGATAACATGTTTAAGCTGAATGAATCTTCATGGAATTAGAGAAATCATTTCCATCGTAACACCTATTTTAGGTCAATCATCAAGGAATACCCATCTATTTTCAATCATTCTCGAGATAATATCAATGGGGGGTGGAGCACTAAATGGGACTTGCGATCCAGAGAATTCTTCTCCAATGTGTGGGCGAGGGAATTATGGGTGCATCCGATTTTTTAGAGTCCCTTGACAAGTTTGAAGTAGTAAATTAGTATCTAGAAGCAAGGGTTTCCCAATTTGAAATCAATTCACCTGGTGAGATATTTCCTGTAAATATTATCCATTGGTGTTCAAGCACCAAAACCTTCCACCTATTTCACATGGAGGATTGGATTAGTTAATGGGACATCCATCAACTCATAGGTTCTACCATTATAGAAAACAAGTATGATGAGTTTCTTCCAGCTACGAAATCATGGGAGAATATTGAGAAATTATATCCATTGGAATAGAATTTATTGCTCATGTAAGAGGGATTACTCAATCAACCCCTCCACGATCATTCTATTATTTCATTTGAATATTGGATCAAGCTGTTATTGTAGGAAACCATTTTTTATCCAAGGGTTCACCATAGCTGGACTCACCCCACTCATCCATCACAGAAAATCTCAGGATCATATTGCTCCACCCACAAGGTAGGTCGATACACCCCCTTGGGGTATGAAATTTGGTCAGACATACCTACCGAGATAAGATCGGAAGTTTTTATCGTGTTGTTCAGGTAACACCCCGAGATTTTATGAGAATTATTATTTTTAATTTCATTGATGTATTGTGTTGTATTCCACACAAAAATTATCCAGTGCTATACACATCACTGTATTAGATTGTATTATATGGAAACATTGTTCCTGGCTTGTGTTGCACGCAAGAGAAACCTTCCTCAATAGCGTGTGTTGCACGCAATACTAAGTTTCACTAAAAAAATATATTATTATAATATTATTATGAACTATCCGTTATGATTATTAGTAACCAAACTTTTAATTTTATTACATTATAATTCATCTTACACATTTTACATAACATTGTGTGAGAACAAAAAAATTCGAGTAAAATAAGTATTTTTCAAAAAAAAAATACAGTTTTTCCGCCTTTTGATGGCTCACCCGCATTAAATATAGTTTTTGACATGTTTATAAGTTCAAATAGAAAAAATAAAATTCTTCTTCTTAATCAGGATATAATAATTTACTTTGGATGAATTTTTGATGTTTTTCTGATAAGTTACTTATTTTGATGAATATTAAAAAACGCTAAATTTTAATTAAAAACAACATTTTTCATCAAGATAATTGTTATGGTTAAATTATAATATTGAATGGTTTTAAAGTATAAATATAATATATTTTTACAATTTAATGTAATTTAAGTCATTATGATTAATTTTACACTGAATTCATATGTAAAAACATTTCAATCTTTTTCAACGTTTTAACTTTTGAAACCTATTTTCTAAACAGCATGATTAATTTTAAATTAAATACTGCAAATTTTGTGTTTTTAATTTGGAAAAATAGATACCATATTTGGAATTAGTAGGTCCAAATAATGTTAATAAGATAAGTTTTATTTTTAGGCATTGTTAATAGTTACTACTATAAATTTTATTTACCATAGTTAAAGGTAAATCGGTTAATTAAGGGTAAATATAATATTATAAAAATACCCTAACACTTGTATTAATATAATTGGATGATTATATTTTTAACTAAATCATATTTGGGTCGAAATGGAATTTAATAGAACCCACTTGTATTTGATTATGACCTTTTATTTATTTTATTTAAAGGAAAGTGAAATATGTCTCACTCAAACTTTAATAATTAGATTATTTTTAATATAAGGTTATACAGAATATAAATTAGATTATAAATAATCATTTGAAAGATACAATTTTTTTATTTATCATGGTAATTTATTTGTAATTTTTATGAAATATTTAATTACCTTAATAGCTTATACATTATTGAGGTAGAAATTATTTATTTAGTGAAAAAACAATAATATAGTTTTTATTAAAATAAAAATACCTATCAAAAGTATCCAAAACTTGACCAAATATTATTGGTCTAGTATAACTATACCCTACGAATCCAACGGTCTATTTTTGGATCATTTGGAGCCTTATAAAACCGATTAGTACATTTATACTATTTTATTTTAAATGATGTCAAAGATGTCACCTTCATAATTTAATAAATATAAAAATTTACATTTTGTGATTTTAAGATGATAAATTCGAGTAAAACTATTATTATGAAAGGTATTATATTTATCTTTATTATAGGATTTTATTTTTAATTTTTATACCACAAATAAGTATATTAAATAATTATACAAAAATTTTGTAGTAATTATTTTATTAATGAAAATATCAAATAAATGGTTTTAAAAATATTAAACTAAATATTATATAAACTATTTAATGTGGTACACTAATTTTCTAGATAACTATGACATGTTATTAATCTATTAAATATTTTATTTTGAACATATCTTCTGTTTGGATTTTATTCAAATTCAAATAAATGAATAGTTTCAAAATCGACACTATTGTTATTTAATAAACATAACATAATATTAAATTGTTTAAAAATCAAAAAAATATTTAAAAATTATAAATTAAAATTTATATAGTCAAAAATGTCATACATTATCCAATTATGGACAATTTATAACACATAAGTAATTATTTATAACAATTTAAAATTTATAATCTTATTACCACAAATAAAACTAAATAGATTAAATAAGGATAAATCAAGTTGATAAGGTTTAAAATAAACGTAAATCATGTCTAAATTTTATTGGTTGATGATATTACAACCATATATCATCTATGCTTCATATTTGAGTAATTTTGGAAGTTTTTAAGTGGGGTATGAATTTATATTAAATTAATATTTTTGAGGTTTCCAAAGGTGCCCCTCTCTTCCCTTATAAAAGGGCACCTCCTCCCTCTCCTCTTCACAAATATTTGAGCCTTCAAGCTCGGCCATACCCTACCAATTTCAATTCTACACTTCTATAGAAACCCACTAGAGGTCCTGTTCTTCTTCAAAGATATACTTTATTGCCCTAAGAGGAGGTTAAGAGGAGGCGCGTCAAAGAAGAGGTAATATCTTCTACCGGTTATTTCAAGTTTCTTTCTTCTTCAAATTCTTATTATTTATTTGAATCATTATAAAGTAATAACCTCAGTATCACTAATATATTTATATGTTATTATAAATATGAAAAACCCCCATTTCACCTTCTATCCATCCTACGGAAAATAAAATCACCGCGCGTGTGTACATACGGAATACCGTCTCCACGTCGTGGTGTAATCTGTTTTTCCACCACCACTTTCCATGTGCTTGTATGATTTATACATAGAAAGTGTTGGATTTTTTACCTTTCCCTCTAATATATATAATTTATGAGTAGCAAGTCATTGTGCTGAAAATAATGATCACAATTAAATTTAACTTCATGCAGAAAGGACGAAGATTCTAAGCAGTTTAACAGCATACCACTTGGATGAATATTTTTCTATATAGATTAACATACTAAATCTAAGACGGGGATGTTAAGTAGTTTAACGTCATGCAGTATGGACGACTTCATTAGGCACTTTATTTTCATGAGATCAGGAACCTTACATTTGTGGGAGTTGTGGTGAGTTGTCCATTCAAAAAAATCAAGAAATATGATCCATTGGAGAAAATATTGGGTATAACATATATTCCCTAAAACTTTGGCTCCAACATTTGAGGATTATTCTTGAGAATCATTTGAGTTATGAGGAGCAACATCATTTCTCCTTCGAGGAATGATCGGAGGTGAGACTTCTTATTGAAGGCACATGCAATCGAATTTTGGAAGACACACATATGGTGCAGAGTGTGCAATCTTTTCTCATCCAACCACTCCAACTCATCAAACCATTTATGGGATTGCTCATTTTAGATAATTGATCATAGATATAGTTTCATATCGATGGAAGTTGAATTGAAATGGGTAAAATTGCCTCCGATCTGTATACTAATGAGTATGGGGTTGCTTGACCGACATTGTGGGTTGTGGTCTGGTAAGCCCAAAGAGCATAGAGGATCTTGTCCAGCCACGATTACTTATCATTCTATACCATCTTTTGGAGTATATTGGATATGGTCTTTTTTAAAGCCTCTTTATGAGAATTGGCCACTGCATGGTAGTAGTATGAGCAGTTGGCTTTGATACCATACTCCTAGTAAAGTTTTTTCAACCCAATAGAGAAGAAATTGGTGTTATTGTCTATCAGTATTGTGTGAGAGACAAAAAACCTACTAATGATATTGTTATTCAAAAAAATGAAATTTTTTTCTCTGACTATTTTATGGGGTATAACCTCTATCTATTTGGAAATTAAGTTGGTTTCTATAAGAATAAAATTGAATTGTCTTGATGTGGCGGGAGGATATGGTTCCATGACATCTATTCCCTATATGTAAAATATCAAAGAGTACTTAGCTATGTGAAGCATGTTTGGGGGTTTATGGATGAAATTGGAATGGACTTAGCGGGAAAGACCCATTTTGGTGAAATATGCATAGTCCGACATCATGGTGGGACAAAATTACCCAAGTCATTGAATTTTATGAGAGAGTTTAGATGTTGAATAGTGTGCCCCACAAGTTTTGGAATTCACTATTTCATGAAAGTGGAAGTCTCTTCTATATCAATGAACCTGAGAAGGACTACATCAAGGCCTCACTTATAAAGAACATTTTTCCGGTTTGTGCTATCGTATAACATGAAATTGACTACTCTTCTGCCGATCTGTTCCTTTCCAGACCTATCTGGTGGGAGGTCTCCCTTTTGATGATAGTCCACAATGAGATCCATCCAGCTTGTGGTAGGACCATGAAGATAAGATATAGAACTGATCTCATTAATTTCCTCCGTATTTTCAGGAAGGAATGGTAAAACTATCAATCTGTGGGCAATTCTGATGACCATTACATTCCGATCCGGATCAGCCAAAGCTTTGGCATTATTTGATAATTCATCAGATTTCCCATTCTGCGAACGAGGGACGTAATCTAGTGTTACCTCTAATGATAATTATTCCATAAATTCTTGAACATGGTTCATCAAAAGGATTATCTCTTATTTCCTGATAGCATATTCACCATTGAACTGCTTGATGACCAATTCTTAATTTCATTTATGCTTAATGTGTTTGGCTTGCACTTGGAGTGCTAGTTATAGGCCTACAATAAGGGCATAATACTCTACTTCATTGTATACACATCCTTATGACAATAGGAAGGAATAGGGAAAAAAGTATTTTTTCTAGGGATATGAGTATGACTCCCAAACCAACATTTTTGAATTTGGTGTCTTCTATTATTTTTTCCTTTCAGGCTTCTAGATGCGTCATCTAAGTGAATTTCCAACATCAAGGAGTTTTCTTTAATAAGGAATACTCCCTCATTAGATAGCTCAACATCTAATGGTGCCACCTCTATTGAAGGATAATCTTCTAGAAAATATGCTAATTCTTGTTCTTTGATGGATTTTTATGATATTAACTGAAAGTCAAACTACATCAGGATGACATCCCACCAAGATAGGCATCCAGTTAACATTAGACGACTGAGAATACAATTGAGCAAGTTTCTACGTGATACCAAATGGACTTTGTTGTGATACAAGTAATTTATCAACTTATGGACCTTAAATTTCAATACAAGGTATCTCTTCTCGATAATCAAATAATGAGTCTCAACGTCAATCATGGTATGCCCGAGATGATAGACACTAGTCTCATTGTCAGTATCATTCTTATGTGTTAGGAAGGTGCCTAGGGATAACTCCAATGTGGTTGCATACATAATGAGTGGTCTTCCTTAAACATGCAGCATTATCACTGGTGGACTTAAGAGATATTTCTTGAGATTGTTGAATGCTTTCTGACAGTTTTTGGTTTTTTGATATTCTACCCCTTTCTTCATCAACCTGGTGAAGGGTAAGAATTTTCCTATGAGGTTGGATACGAAACACGGAATGTATGTCAGATGTACATGGATTCCTCTCAACTCAGAGAGTTTGTGAGGAGGTGACAATCTATGGATGACCTTTTTTATTCTTTGCGCCGACATTGATTCCCCGATAGTGTATGAAGAATCTAAAGAATTTCCTGAAGGTAAAACTAAAATCACATTTCAAGGGGTTCAATTTTAGAATGTGTTGTTGTATTTTATTGAAGAAGGTTTCAAGATCTTCTAGATGGTATGAGGGTTGTCATTATTTAACGACCATATCATCAACATAGAATTTGACAGACTTTCCTATGAAGGGTTTGAGAATGTGGTGCATGACACCCTAATATGTGGCACTGACATTTTTCAAACCAAAAGGCATCAAATGGTAGAAAAACAACCCCTGGGGATCCCTAAAGTTAGTGGATTATTCATATTATTGGGCCATTCAGATTTAGTAATTTCATAAATAGCATCCCATGAAAGAGAGAGCCTCATATCGAGCAGTTTTTTCAATCAACAATTCTATGATTGGGATTGGGAAATCATATTTTGGAGAGTGCCGGTTGAGGTCCCTGAAATCGATACAGACCCTGATCTGCCCATTTTTCTTCTTGATAAGTGTAATATTTCAAGACAGATAGTATATTAGACCTCCCGAATGATGTTATATCTAAGGATGTTGTTGACTTCAGCCTCTATTTGGGCAGCATTTTTCAGGTTCCTCCTTCTAGATGTTTCTTGTAACCACATAGGTCTTCTAGAAGGCCCAGGTGGCGAGTATCCATCTTGGGATTAAGACCTAGAATTTTTGTATAACTCTAAGAAAAAACATCAAGATTCTGATTCAGGTAAGTGTCATATACCTCTTTCTCTTGGGATGGTATTCTTTTACTACCCAGAGTGGGCCACAAATCTTCTTCCATACCCATTTTTATCTCCTTGAGTTCATCAAAAGTGGTATATATACCTTCCTCAAATGATGGTGGGGCATCCCGTAGGTCTTCTTCATCTTCCCCCTCTACATTCTCAACATCTTCTTATTCATCTTCTCAAGTGGAGACAATCCTTTAAATGATCATTCCCTAATTGATGGAAGATTTATACTATTGGTGTTTGGGAAACACTACTACCTCTTCTGCCTCGACAATTAGTGGAGGCTTCTCTATAGAAGATGTTGTAAAGGGTAATAGTGTTTCCTCATCTTCTTTGAGTGACAAGACACTTCCTCCCACCTTAGTGGGTGAGGCTAGAATGTTTTTTGTGTTTTGATTATAATTCTAGGGTATTTCTATCTGAGCACTCACCATTATCTTGGGGTTCTATGAGTTTTTTAACATTATAAGGCATGATGACCACAGATTAAATCACGAGGACTGCTAAATACGTGTATGAATTTAGACTTTTTATTTCAATTTAATTGATGGGAAATACATATTATTCCCCGAGCTGCTTGAGGGGATCAGTGGGATACCTTTACAAACCATTTGGGATGGAATCCAAATCAATTCTATCAATTGGAGTTTGTTTCCTAATGGGTTCAGAGAAACTTGCATCAACATAGTTTGAATGGTAGGAATCTAATGGGGCCTTATCAGTGTGTAGTGTCCCACTATGTCCATTAATGATATATTTGAGGAACTGATGTTAAGAGGAGGGGATTGCTACGTGTTTATGCAGTCAGGGCATCCCTAGTAGGGAATCGAAGGCAATATTTTTTTGGACCAATAGAAATTTTGGGTGTGCTACAAGGTCACCGAATCAGGTTTTGAGCATGATTTAACCCAACAAATTCTGCTCAATTTTGTCGTAGCCAAAGAGGGTCATGGTGCAAGGTGTCAGATCATCCTCATTGCAGCTCCACATGATGAAGTGTCTGTAGTGGGAGGAGATTAACCCTAGATTCATTCTCTATGAAAATATTTTGGATATCAATTCCATTTGTTATTACAGAAACATATAAGGGTTTGATGTATCCTTGATTGATGACATCTTCATCTTGATCCGTGAAAAATATAACTATGTAACATTCTCTAGGATTGATCTCCATATGGTAGACTTTAGCAGTGGCTACTTCAGATTTAAACTCCTAGGGACTCATCAAAGATTTTTCAAGAATTTCCCAGAGATCAAATGGTATATTCAACACATCCATGATTCAGAGTTTATTTGGCACTGTATCTAACTATTTTAAATGTCATATTTCTGATCTAAAGGTTGTTGATTCCTAGCTTAGGGATTCTCTTTCACATGAGATTTAGGGGATTGAGCATTTTTTGAAGATGGATCAGCCATTATGGTCGTAGTCATAGGAGCTTTATTCCTTTTTGTATATAACTGAGAAGATCTTATCACAAACCGAGGGTTATTAGTCATATGTTCTTCAAATGATGGATATTTTAGAAGGATTGGACCATGGTGGCTTCCATAGGGGTAGGATAATTTTACTATCCTTGTTGGATCTGCTGTAAGGTCTTTATGTCGGCTTCTACAAGACTAATAGTTTGAGTAAGGGTGAGGCCATAAGCTTGATTTCTTCCATGGTGCATCTCCATTGATATCATGAGCTTATATAGTTTCTTCCTCCTTCCCCCCAATTGGTTGTAGGGAATTTTGGTTGATAACCATATTCATCCACAAATAAGGGATCCATTAAGTGGATACCATTGATGGATCTAAAAATTATATCATCTTCTGATGAGGGCTTTGAATCATCATCTTCCTTCGATGGTACCTTTTGGTGGGGAAGTACCCATATCATTAGATTTGTTGGCATGATGCCTTGGAGTGTCAAAGAAGACTTTGTATTTGATTAAATTTCATCTCCTCACACTTTCTTTCCGCCCATCTGATTGGAAATATTTTTGGGCAGTCAGCCATTCAAGGATTGTGGGTCCGAGTATGATGTCTATGTTTCATTAGGATCTATTAGAGACATGGCTGATTTCATCAACTATTTTTGGAGTATGACATATGGACAATTGAATATTTTCTAATTCATCCAACTATCAAATATCTACACCTTTTTGTTAATAATTTTTTTTCAAATCCCATTCTTCATCTGGATTAGTGGCGCAAACATATGACACTTGCAATAGAGGTGGTCCCATCTTGACTTGTCTGTAATATATCACCTTTTTAAGGAAGTCCTTGAAGTCAAAACATGCTTGGATATTGTGTCCCAATATCCAATGTAAGGGACAATAATCTAGATGGTCATCAACATCTACATCATTATCCCACTTCATCTCTGAAATACTAAGAAAGTTTCAATTCACAATGGATATGAAGTATCTGTAGACTTCATCATCCCAGAATGAGTAGACTTTAATTTGGCATTCCTTTAATTGATTTATTTGGGCTCCCCACCACTCATATTGACGGGGTGGGGGTGGTTGGTGACATTTAGAGGGCCCTTCATGGTTTGGTGAGGCCCATAAAGCTAGAGCTAGTGTCGGGGGTATCATAAGTGTGATACAAGGTGCTTCAACTATTACCTCTCTTTTTACTAGGACTTCTTGGGTTGTTCATGACTATATATTAGTCCATTGCAAGGAATATTCTGTCCTTTGAGTAATGGAAGAGAAGTCTCATAACCCACTTGTATATTTCATTAGAATAATTGGTGTTTGCAGCTCATCTAGAAGATTATCTATGTACATGGAAAGAATATCCTCTTGGGAGTGTGACCAATTCAAGGATTAATCCAGACCTTTCCATCTAGAGAAGTAGTCCGACACTCTATCATTATCTCATAGATTGAAGTTCATGAGATTCATGATTGTTGTTTTGGGAAATGTGAAGAAGAACTAGATCAATAACTACAACCAGAGATCCTCCCATCCTATTATTGAGTTAGCTTGTAAACGGGTGTACCACAAAAATGTTGAACCTTGCAAGGTTCACATAAAGAATCTAACCTTCACAGCTTCTTATTACTCTGGGGTTCCCATCATGGGATAACAGTATGAAGAGTAGTGCATTAGATGATACTCTGAGTCCCACAATCAAATGAACACTAGGAATATGGGGCTCCTGAAATATGGTAGTAGAGGGACATTGCATACCCAATCAGGGTATGTATTTTGTTCAAGTTTTATTGGAGCGTGACATCCTTTCATTGCTTCAATTTGAGTTGTTGATAACTCGATGGTATTTTGGAGCCCTTGATGCATGTTTTATTGGACCTGAGCATGATAGGGTGCATCATGGGGCAAGATTAGATGTTTCAGTGCTACTGGAACTTGAGGTGAAAACCTAGCTTGGGGAATCCTTTTTAGTTTTCCTAGAATCTTTTCCAGTTGCTTCCCTAATGGTGGGAAATCTTAATATCCTCCTGGGATCGGGTTCCGATAGACTAATGTCCCTGATGCTACCTTGAATGATCTTTCCATCCTTTCATTATCCTTCACAATGAGCCTATGAGGTAGAGGTATATCTGATGGAAGTGTGTATTTATGCTCCACTTGAGAAACATACCCAGTATAATGAATTTCTCATAGCAATTCAGCATTGAGTCACCTCAGATCATTCATTTATTCCTCTTGTTGAGTGAATAACTCCTCAATTAGAGAGGGATAATCTTAATGGTGAGGAGGAGGTGGTTGATAGACCTTTATATTATTCTTATCCTTGTTGAGGAATCGCATGAAAGGTAATGGTGGAAAAAATGAGGGTGCACCAAAATTTAGGACAACTCTTTGGTTTCTAGTGTGCACTCCTCCAGGTTCGGTGTGGATTGTCTCTGAGAGGGAACCCTATTCTCCCATTTCCAAATTATTTGTATCATTTTTAGTGAGGTTTTTGGGGTTGATTTCCTTGATGGTCACTGATGAATACCACATTTAGGGTGGTGTACCGGGTGTTGAATGGTATGATTACTTCTTACATCCTTTGTTGTATCTTCTCCAGCCATTCTTTGATACTCTTCAGGTTTCTTAGCCAAGAGTGACTCGAAGGGATCCATGATATCACCTTATAGTATGCCTCAATTATGGGGTATGTGAGTCATGGGATGGTATGTGATGGATTATCCCTCTATCCATTGTCCACCCATGTTGGGAGAAGACAGACGTTCGATGGCCAAGAATTCGAGGTAAAAGTTCTCCTCAGCCCTACGGGGTGAGTTTTATCCTGTTCTTCTATTTATGTGCCTTGTCCTGGATTTTCTTGTCTTATCGGGGAATTTTTTGTCAAAAATTACCCCATCCATATGGGCTAGGGTTAATCCTATTTTCCAGCAGCTGTTGCTGCTATTTCTTTCTTCTTGATCTCACATGTTCCCATGCGAGTGTGAGCCATATATGGTGTTGGGACTTCACGTGAATTGTTTTCTCCAAAATCCATGAGCAGTTCTTGTTGCTTGGAATCCATTAGAAGGGAGGCATATTGGATGCTCTCTGTTTCCTAGTTCAGGAGCTTCTCGATGGATTTATCTTGTTGGTATTGATGCTTCCGTGACTTACTCAAGGATGGTTCTTATTGAGCGTTCCACCTTTCGTGAGTAGGGACTTCATTTGACTATTATCAGGGGATGATGACATTATAGGATTCCATTTCTAGTGCGTTCTGCTAGACAAGAAGTGGGGTGAAGGGTAGATATCCATGTTTTCCCCATCCATGGATATAAACACTAGATGGGGCGTTGCTTATAACTTATTACAACTTGTGCAACATATGGAGTTAGGAAATATCAATGTCTTTCTTTCGACATTATAATTTTGTACACATTGCAGATGAAAGAGATTCTAGGTTGATTTTATGGAGAAGGTCTCCTAGGACATTAACATGATCTACATACCCATATTAGGCTAAACATTGCTTTTAACTGGCAGAGTTTTCCATAAATTGAGTCTAATGTTAT
The DNA here is from genome assembly GCA_963277665.1 of Viscum album. NCBI lineage: Eukaryota > Viridiplantae > Streptophyta > Magnoliopsida > Santalales > Viscaceae > Viscum > Viscum album. Next base: position 241,125,701 of record OY728140.1, on the reverse strand, counting down.
GTATATATTCTTCTGAAAACTATCTTGATATGTTGAGCAATGAAGTGGTCGTAGCTCAACACATCATGGCTATGTAAACCCAATATAATTTTCATCTCACAAGAAACATATCTTGTTATTTTTTCTCCAGGGACTCTTATGATGGATCCACCTTATTTGACTGCTTTTTAATGATTTCATTTCAAGGAGTAGGGATAGTAGGAGTCTTATTGACATGTGAATATTACGAGGGTGGCTCGGAAGATGAGCATGGACCTATCATATCCTCTGGTTGAGAAAAGATATTTCATGTCATAGAGAGAGTATCCAACATAGAGTACTTCTTTTTTCCAAGTGCCTCCTCATATGATGGTTTTATTACATTTGACCTGACGAGGGGAGGACCTTCTCACCAGCATAAATTTGGATTGTGGGGAGGACCTTCACCGTCAGTTTTGTGCCGGAGAGGGCTATTATCAAAGCTTTGTATCCCAATGTATAGAGGAATTATATGATTTATACCCTATGGAGGAACATGATGGATGATGACGGCAAGGATATGACCTTCTTGATCTTTGAATCACCGACGAGAGGGACTTAACCATAACTACTATCATGGTGAGGAAAAAAATCATAGCTTTGGCCATAGGGAGAGTATCTGCAGTGTGCACTCTAGGTAGGACCTTCAGGATGTACTACAATGAGGGGAGGACATTCTCATTGCTTGATGTCACTGCATGGAGGGCCTTCGTAGCGACTGCCATCATGGTGAGGAATACCATCACAGCTTTACGTTTGACTATATGGAGAATCATATCCACTATGTATACCTTGGGGGGAACCATTAGGGAAAACAATAGCAAGGAAGGGACCTTCTTCCCAGTTTATCTTTTGGTCAAGGGGATGGATACCCTGGAACGCAATAGGATATATTATCTCATGACCGATAGTTTATGGCCCATAGAGCAAGCCCCCATGGGTTCTTAAAGGATGACCTTTAGAGCTGTTGGTAGAGAAATTGTGGAGAGGACCTTCCAACTGATACTGATAATTCCATAATTTGGCAATGGACTAAAATGATCTAGATACTCTATTGATAAAGTTTTGAGGGATTCATGAACTCTAGCTTCCATAAGAGAAGAATCAGGAAAGTGTTCTTCATTTTCTGGTTGTCTTTGGTGCGTTTCATTTCTGTGTGCTATCTTGTGGGAAACTGGGGCCGCCTACTATTGGTAACAACGTTTATGTATGATATCATATTTAATTGGTTCCTGTGATGTCATTGAGATGCTTCAATGAACATCTTGAGTTTTGGAAGGGATGTATTCCTTCCCTAGAGCGGCCACCATGTTTGACCGATGTCCCCAGTTGGAATGAGTATTGATTCCTAATCCATTTTCCCTTGTATCACAGAATATGGTTTTCGACCCTCCAAGACTGAATCATGGATGTTGGTATGATTTGGGGTGACTCTCTGATGATGCAGATGAATCACCCCGCTCGAGGAGACTAGGTCATGGGCCTAACTCCTTAATTTTTCTACCGAAACATTGATGTCTTGAAACGTCTAGAGAATATAGTCTATGACTGATGTCTGATCTCCCATCACAGGAAAGATGCATTGAGATAAATATTTGGTTTGAACAGATATGAATTCCTATTTCGATGTAGAATTAGGAATTTTTTCTCCACCACTCCTCAATGGGTTTTTAGTGCGTACATGTTGTTCTCCTTTGCCGGGACAGGGGAAAAAGTTTGTTGTTATCTTTCTTCTCCAGTTTCCACCATATTTGGATGGTGGGCTATGTATTTGCAAGTAGAAATTTTTATCTGTTCCTTTTCTAATATATTTGTCTCACATTCTTGATTTGAATCAGTAAGAATTTGACTTTTCTTGTATTTTATTTCTATTGTATTTGACTGGTGGTATTTTTTGTGGTAGTTAGTAATTTTCATATGCATGTAGATTGCCACCATATTTGACTGGTGAGCTTCATATGAATCATCACTATTATATAAAATCCCATTTTTTATCCCCTATTTGGATGGTGGTCTTTTTGTGCGTTGGAAGAGATTTTCATTTTCCTAAAATTGTCATCTTTTTCTATGTGGCCATACCACCGAGCACTAGAAGGAATTTGTGTTTGCTCACATTCTTCCACCCTATATCTATGGTGGTATTCATATAAGCGAGCAAGGATATGTGTCCGCTCGTAGATTTCCATCATATTTCCATGGAGAGATTTAGTATAAGGGGTAGAATTGTATGCCTTCCTGTCATATACCTCTATGTTTGGGTGGCGTACCTCTTTCATAAGAACTAGGGTGATAACCTGGTCCTTATCATGCATTTGATTCCCTTGAAGGGAAGCCTGAGGGGACCATGACCATTGGACTTCTGCAGGTTCCCTCTGTATGGGATCCTCTTTAGTGTGAGTGTATTGGGTTGTGTTCCACTGGTGGAGACGTTCTCTGGTAGGAGCCCTTTAGTGGGGTTCCTATGCAGTTGGGATGAAGTCATTGGTGTCAACTTCATCTGCCTCCCTAAGACAAGGGAGGGACTCATTCCCATTCTTTGAGGATATGATCCTAAAGTAATTGGAGACAGCCAGTGGAATCATCCTCTGTTTGGATTTCAGTAATGGTTGAAGAGGTGGTTGATGAGTTTTCACTGACTAGAGAGCATGTATTACAGCCTCCACTATAGAGAGAGTGCCATTTTGGTGGTACTCTTTTATTAGCGTGTTTGATACCCATCATTAAAGATGTTGGAAAGGTGAGGGAGTCTTGTTATTTGTTAGGGACCCAGCCACCTGTGTGGTCATCAACACATGTTTCTATGAAATTTGTTCAGATTCTATTTGGATCGAAGCTCTATGAAATGCCTGAAATATATATATGACATATACAGATGACAAAATACCATCAAAGTAGCATCTCATGTTCACATATATGATTGGTGATTTTTCATGACATTGAATGGGGTAACACCACCACATTGGTTAAGGACTCATGTCAGGTTCACCATACGCTTTTTGACCCAATTCATGTCATATCGTGTTTTTGTTGGGAAAGATGGTCCCACCGGGATTGTTTCGTATATCCTTTTTTTATGTTATGAAAGTTGTACATCATTTTCATGATCCCAGTGGGTGATTTCATGGGTCCATGTGTTTGAACAATTGGCCCAAATAAGGTACGAGGTCCTCCAATGGTCTCCAGTGTGTTTATTCATGGAGATAGAAATACTAAATGACCATGGAATCCTTGATTCATGGACCTTATTTCCAAATGTAGGTGCTTGTTGGGTGGAAATTTGGCAAACAAAACATAAGGACTCTATTGGTTGGGAGGATGGGAGGTCAGGATCATTACAGCCTTTGGGGGGCGGGGAATTAATGCCTACTCTGGGATACTCTTATATATTTAAAGAATGTTCATATATAACACTTAGATATTTTTATGGAATATTTTCATTAAATAATTTTAATTATTTAGTAGCTTTCATTGCACACAATTGTGAGTTTAAACAAACTGCAAGACTCCCTTAGTATAAAATTTAAATTAAATCCTAGTCATTAGGTTAGTGGGAATAAGTATCACAAACTTTTGAAAATGCATTGTTAATTCATTGGTTATCAATTATTTATAAAAAATATAAAACAATTAGATATTTTTATTTTTGACTGAATTACTATTGGAAATGAAATTAATGAGATATATATGTTATATACATAGAAAATATATTTGATATTCATACAATGGATCTTTTAGTCATAAGTAATGGATAATCCCCATTTGATGTATAAAATCTTATTTTTTTTAAAGTGTAATTTTACGTATTTGAATAGAGAACCCCTTTTAAATTATGATTATGACACAATAATAAGTTTTATATGACAAAATAAAAATTATATTTTGAATTGAAATGTAAAAATTTATTTTGGATGAATTTCTAATACTTTTATGATAACTTTCATGTTTTTATGAATACCAAAAATACACTAAATTTTATGTGAAAACAAATTTTTTCATCAAAATAATTTTTATGGTAAAATTATAATATTTAATAGTTTTAAATTATTAATAGGATATATTATTATCATTAAATATAATTTATGTCTTTATAATTAATTTTACATTGAATTCATATGTAAAAACATTTCAATATTTTTTAAATTTTAACTTTTAAAACTTGTTATCTCTTTCTGAAAATGGGAATAGTTTTAAATTAATTACTAAATATTATGTGTTTTAAATTCATAATAATAGATTAAAAATTTTCAATCAGAGGTTCCAAATTATTAAAATACATTTATTTTATGTTTGGGAATTATTAATAGTAACTTCGGTAATTTTTATTAATATGGTAAAAGGCTAACCCGTTTAATTATGGGTAATAATACTATTATAAAATTATCCTAACACTTGTATTAATATAATTAGATGAATTTTATTCAACCTAAAACATCCTTGTGTCAAAATTATATCCATTTTAATCCACACGGATGAAAGTAAGACATTTAATTTATTTTATTTAAAGAGTAGTAAAATATATCTCCCTCAAATTTTTCTAACTAAATCATTTTTTATATAAGGTTATATAGAAGTCAAAATCTATTATAAATACTAATTTTAAATCTATTTGTTTTCTTTACAATGGTAATTTATTTTAAATTTTTATGAAAAAAATAATTATCTTAATAGCATATAAATTAATGATGCAGAAATTATTTAATTGACGAAAAATCAATAATATTGTTTTTATTAATATAATAATACCAATTAAAAGATCCATAAACTTGAATAAATCTTATTTGTTGACTATATATCAACCATAATCATATAAGAGCCGACTTATGGAAAATTATGTGCCTTATAGAAGGGATTATAACACTTATATTATTTTATTTAAAGTGATGTTAAAGTTGTCACCTTCATAATTTAATAAGTATATTCTTTAAAAATTTTGATTTTCTAGAATTTACATTTGACTACATGTATTTATATAAAATAAACAATATGTATCTTTATCATAGTATTTTATTTTTAATTTTTATTCAACAAATAACCATATTAAATAGTTCCACAAAACAACTGTAGTAATTATTTAATTAAGAGAAATATCAAATAAATGTTATTGAACATATTAAAGTAGATATAAATTGTGATTACTATCATGTACAATGAATTTTCAAGATTCACTTGACCTCCAAGGAATATAATAAATTTTTGGTTTCATGTTATCTTGTTATATTAACTTTTTTAAAAATCCATGAATTGAATTGTGTCAAAATTAATACCATTGATTTTTTATCAAAATAATTTATTACAAAATTATATAAAGATAATTATTTATTTAATAAATATATAATAATTATCATACAGTATAAAAGGATATAATATATTTATTTATAGTATATTTTTTATAAAATAATTAAATATTTTACCCTTTTAATATTGAATTATTTTTTCCTTTGTTTTAAATTAAATAGAATAACTAAGTGTTAATTAAAATGATAAGGTTTAAATTGATAGAAATATTTTTAAAAAAATATATTTTTTGATGAGAATAAAAACCTATATCATCTAATATTCAAAAGTGCTACATTTTTTAGGTTTTTAGAAAGGTATTGATTTTATTATAAATTATTATTTATTGAGTTTCAAAAAGTACCCTTCTCCTCAATTATAAAAAGGCACCTCCTCCATCACCTCTTCACTTCCCATTGAGACTTAAAAATCAGCCATATCCTGAAATGTTTCCTTCTCAACTTTAATATTTATATTATAGAGTTTTTATTCATCTTTAATGATCAACTCTAGTGCTATAATAAGAGATTTAGAGGAAGCACGCTGAGGAATAGGTAATCTCTTCTACCGATTATTTCGAAAATATTTATTCTTATAATTTATATTCACTGGTTTTTTCATTATAAAGTAACTACATAATTATAACTCATATAATAATTTGTTATTATAACAATGAAACAACCAAATTACTCCTCACATCCATCCTATGAAAAATGAAATCCCCAAGCGTGCGTACGCACGGCTTAGCATCTCTACGCTGTGGTGTAATCTGTTTTTCCCCACCACCATACTTGGATGGGTTTAATTAGTAAAATAATAAATATATATGATTATTATAACATGATATAGATTCTAAAAATATTATACACCATCCACTTCAATACTATTAAAAAAATATTGGAATGTTATCGTCACTCTTGTGTATGTATGACCTACCATCTCCTTGATGCGATGTGATTCGTTCTACATGATCGTCTTAAAACACCATTATATACATGAATGGAATGAATGTAATGAATAAATATGATATATATTATACCAATATAATTATTTAATTCATATAACTATATCCAAATAAGTGTAACATGAACTTATTCAACAAAACATGCATAAGAACATAAAGCAGTTAATATCTGAATAATGAGTGACAATGAAATGTTACTAACAAATGGTTAATTATATGATAATATATGATATCATAAAAATTACCATGATTATATTATAATTAAATAAGTTTATTTAAATCATTATAAATGAGGTTAAGATACATATGAATTATATCAGTCAAAAAGTAAGGGATTACTTTGTCTCACTTTTATTTCTGTGAGTCATATGCAATATACACCACCAATTTTTTTGGGTGGTGTTTATTCTTCCCATGATTGTATTTATGATTATTATTATGAATTTTATGATATTTAAATATTTATATAATTTTCATGATTTTACGGTGCATAATATTTTACTGATTAGAAATTTTTAAGGGATAATTTCACAATCTCATTATTATCCTACATTGTTTGTACATAAGTATTTAATGGTGTATATTTATCATCCACATAAATATTTCATAAATATGTAATATTATTTGAATTATTTTTAAATTTTTAAAGTCATTTTTTACCCATTGGTACATATTTATTAAATGGTGTAAAATGAATCTTCGGTCATTTTGGGTATAGTGTACTTTTTCATTTTTTCGGAAACAGTATGAGGAGAATGTTTTTTAAATTATACGAAATGAATGGATTCTCACGCTTTCATAATGAATTATTTACATGAAGCATAATTTAAAATATTTAATGTATACTTTCAATTAAATTATTTTATTATAAAATTTCATCACATTTTGAGAAAATAAATGTTTTTACATGAATAAAGGATATTTTCCTTAATAATTAATTTCATGTATTTAATAAAAATTATTTAATATCTAATATGAAATTAAATAAATAGGGTTATGTTTATATCCCTATTATTAATTTTAGTTTATTTTGTTTATAGTGGAATTATTTTTATAAAATTCATTTATTTTATATAGATTTTGATGGAATGATGATTAAAAAACCCATTTATGTTTCTTAGGTTATGCTATGATGAATGGTTTATGTTTTTTGGAACATGTGAGAATTATTTAATTAAGATATGGGTGTGACCTATATCTACATTCAATTAATTGGGTAATGATTTATATCTAATGAGATAAACATGATGGTAATGACAAGTAAATATGATTCAGTAATATAGTGCTTGGACAACAAGTAAACCTGGTTCAATAATGGATTTTGTTCTCTATGACGGTATTGACAATGATCGTTGACTAATATGAAATGATTTTATATGATTATGTGTATTTTAGAGAACATCATGTCTCATGTTATGAATTTTTGGGATTTTTCCACTAATTGTTAGGAACTATTATCCCATGAAATGAGATAATGATCTTTCTTATGCAGGATAAGACTTCCAAATATCATGTTCATATGTCTTATGATTATGACATGATTGATATTTCACTTTTTTACCCTTAATGAGAATTTGATCTCACCATTTCATATGATTCTTTTCCCTAGGTCATTAAGAAAGTTATTAAGTAAGATATGTCAAAAAAGTGTCTATTTATGAAGAAATAAGCGGAAGACAATGTATATGTTTTGTGAACTAGTTGTTTATGTTTCACAGTTTCTAAAGACACTATACATATACGGTCTTGTTGTGGATTTATTATATTTTTGTAATGAATATACTTCAATTTTGATGTAATATAAATGTATATAATGTAAGGGTCATTATATTCAGTATCATAGGAAAGGTATAGTTAACCTTTGGAGACTAGGATAAGAAAACCTAAATAAGAACCTTAAGGATATTTTAAAGTATAGGTTATAATCCATGTGTTTTAGAAATTACCATGAATAATCGTGGATACAAACTAAAGTATCCTAAATTGAAATTTTATTCTTGAATTTGAAGTTTTATCATTAGGATTAGTGTGTCTCACAATATGCTTCTTGGTTTTAGAATTAAAACTAAAAATTGTGAGAAACACTAATCCTAATGATAAAACCAAAAATTCAAGAATAAAATTTCAATTTAGGTCACTTTGTTTTTTATCCTAGATTATTCATGGTCATTTCTAAAACTCTTGGATTATAACCTATACTTAAAAATATCCTTAAAGTTCTTATTAATCATGTATTACTTACAAAAGAGAAAAGGAGGGAGTTTGGAGACACTAAAATGTATATCATGACCCTTACGGTTCTTATTAATCACAAGTTTCTCAAGATATAAATCATGCGAAACATACAAAAGAGAAAAAGAGGGAGTGACATTCTGTTGAGTCCTTCATGAGGAAAATCTCATCTTCTTTCAACAGGTCTTGTAATCCATTAGTGGATAAACAATGGATCATTACAACTGAAAAGATATTTTCTGTTCTATAATGTTATGAACATGATAAATTCATCTTAGTAGTCTATCGTTTGTACATTGAAGCTGATCAATGGTGGAATCTTTTCAAGAATATGATTTAAAGAGATGAAATTGAGTGCATGTAATGGAATGATTTCAAGAACTTAATTTTCAATAAGTACTTTCTTCATATTCAAAGATCAAATATGGAGAAGTAGTTCCTTGAACTTAAGAAAAAGGAAGATAAATCCATTGGTACCAATGAAACAAATATTACAAGACATTCAAGGTACACTTTTGGAATTATTATACTATCTGAGAGTAAAATTGATCGATTATTTAGTGGATTAAAACCAAGTCACTAAAGATAATTAACCAAAAGATACATTAATATCTATGAGTAAATAGATCAATTTGATCTCAAGGTTAATATTGATTTGGGATTAACCCATCAGTCCTATAGGATTTATAATAATATAACAATTAAATTCAATGGAAAATCTAAATACCACACTGAAAAGAAGATGAATTTTCCCTTATGCTCAATGTGTGGAATGAAACATGGAGGAAATTGTCATTAAAGGACTAGTTATTGTTTTATTTGTAGAAAAGAAGGTAATTGGGAAGTTTAATGCTGAAGTGATGGGAAAAATATGTCTAATGATGAAAACAGAGGAAAGGCTACACAGAATGCACCTCTTACACTTTAATGATACAAGTGAAAGGAAATAGGGAATTATGCCAATAAATTCCATAATCCAAGTGTTATTGATGATTATTGGAATTAGCAAACTCTTAAGTCCAAAGAAAAAGGAATTTCACTTTAAATAACAATCAGTTATGTGGAGTATAATAAAAAAGTGGTGAAAGGTACACTTACCATCCAATCTAATGTAGAAAATGTTTTATTTGATTGTAGATCCACCCACTCCTTTATTTCTAATGAATTTTATAAGGGTGTCAGCATATTACCTCAAAATATTAGATGGTGAGTTGGATGTGCCAACTCATAATTGCATAGAGGTCACATTAAATGTTTATAATTCTTCACTGGTTGAAGTTTGTGGGAAGGTGCTTACTGGAAATATTTGGATCATTCCTATAGTGGAATTTGATGCAATTCTTGGAATGTATAGGATTTCTCAATATGTATCTCATAAAAATTTACAAGGAAGGGAAGTCACATTTCATATTCTAGATACATATGTGATCATCTATCGATGAAAGGATCCATATGACCTTCCAATAGAAATTTATTCCATCTTTTGGGTCTGGATTCCTATAAATGATTGTTTTTTATTTCAAATGTTTTGGCAGAAACTAATGATTAACAATACACACATTTTATGATTGTTTGATGATGTATTTATGGAGAAATTACTTGGTCTTCCACAAAATCATGAAGTTGAGTTTTCAATAGAAATCATACAGAGTGTTATGCCAGTTTCAAAGACACATTATAGAATAGCCCCAATTGTGTTGTAGAAATTGAAGAACCAACTCCAAGAGAATCTTCATAAGGGATTAATATGCCATATTGTGTCACCATATGGAGTAGATGTTTTGTTTGTTAAGAAGAAATATGGATCAATGAGACTCTGCATTGATTATCAAGAACATTAAAAAAATTACTATCAAGAACAAATATCCTCTTCCCGTCATGGATGAATTATTTGGCCAACTACACAGAGGTCAATAATTTTTTAGGATTGATCTTTGTTTAGGATAAAATTAATTGAGGATCAAAAGGGGGATATACGAAAGGTTGAAATCCGTACAAGATATGGAAACTATGAATTTATAGTGATGGATTTTAGTCTTACTAATCGCTACACTATATTCATTGATTTAATGAAACGAATCTTTAGAGACTATATTGATCCATTTTTGGTAGTTTGTATAGATACTATTCATATATAATAGAAGAGGAAATAAGAACATGAATACCACATGATAATTGGGCTGAAGAACCTGAGAAAGGAGAAGCTTTATGAAAAAATTAACAAGAGTAAAATTTGGCTTCAAAAGGTTTCATTTGGGGGTCAAAAAATATCAAGAGATGGGATATATGTGGATCTATCAAAAATAGATGTTGTTGATCATTGGCTGAGACAAAAAATAGTAATTAATATCCAATGTTTTCCTATTTTTGCTTGATATTATCAAAGTTTTGCGAATGATTTTTTGGGATTATCTAATCCACTAACCAAGTTGACTCAGAAAGGAGTTAAGTTCGTATGGGAGGAGGAATGTGAAGAGAATTTCAAATAGATAAAGAGAATGTTATCCAGTGAACATGTGCTAACATTACCTTATAGTGGAGAAAGTTTTGTGATCTACATTAATGCATCAATGAATGGGCTGAGATGTGTTCCCCTAAAAAATTATATGGTGATAGATTATGCCTCAAAAAAAATTAAAATTCTTGAGAAATATTACCCAACTCTTGATTTGGAGTAATCTGTGGTAATATTTGCATTAAAAATATGGAGGCATTATCACTATATTGAAAGGTGTTATATTTATACCAATCATAAAAGTTTAAATTATATTTTCACACAATATGAGATGAATATGTACCAAAGAATATGGATGGATTTGATTAAATATTGTGACTACTTAATACATCACCACCCTGGGAATGGGAAAAAGGTGGAATATTCTTTGAATCGACAAGACCATGCTAGCCTATCCTTTATGAGGATCACCAAAGATCCAATATTTTATTATTTTTAAAGGGTGGATATTTAAATTTTGAAGGAAATGGGGAAATCATGTTGTCACTAGTGCAGAAAACATTTTTTACGTCGGTTATTTTTCATTATTTACGTCGGTTTTTTAGGCGACGTTAATACGGACGACGTTATAAATAACGTTTTTTACGTCGGTTATTTAAAACCCGACGTAACATCCCTAACATCACGGGGGTTTATCACGTCGGTTATTTCTAAACCGACGTGATAAAACGCCTGGGATATTGTTTATCATGTCGGTTATGACATAACCGACGTGATTAACCCTTCCCCGGGCCTATTATCACGTCGGTTTCTTAAATAACCGACGTGATAAAAAGGCCTGGGAAACGTTTAATCACATCGGTTATCCAATAACCGACGTGGTAAATCGATTCACAGGCCTTTTAGCACGTCGGTTATATTAAGAACCGACGTGATAAAAGGCCCGGGAACGGTTTAGCACGTCGGTTCTTGAAAAAACCGACATGATAAACCCCTACCGATTTATTTACCACGTCGGTTATAAAATAACCGACGTGAAAGCGATATTTTTTTTTAAATAATTGCACTGCTCTCACCAAAAAGCAACCAGAAACCAAACAACAAAAATAACAATGCCAGCCCTCCCCCAAGCCCCAACTGAACCCCACCCTCATCTATACATCTAACAACCTGGCCAGACCTCCCCCACCACATTGGAGCCCCACCACAACCCTTGGACACCCCCCACCCCTTGGACAGCCCCCCACCCTCATTTACACCCCCACGACCCCTAGTACAGCCTCAAACACCCATTGGACACCCCTCCCATATCCCTTGGACACCCCCCACCCCTTGGACACCCCCCACCCCTTGGACATCCCCCCACCCTCATTTACACCCCCAAGACCCCTAGTACAGCCTCAAACACCCATTGGACACCCCCCACACCTTGATAGCCCTCCCAGACCCCTTGGACACCCCCCCCCCCGACCCCTGGACCCCCCCCCCCCCCCCACCCGAGCCCTTGGACAGCCCCAAACACCCCTTGGACACCCCTCCCATATCCCTTGGACACCCCCCACCCCTTGGACACCCCCCACCCCTTGGACAGCCCCCCCACCCTCATTTACACCCAGCCGGCCCCTTGGACAGAACTCCCAGACACCTTGGACACCACTCCCATATCCCTTGGACACCCCCCACCCCTTGGACACCCCCCACCCTTCGACAGCCCCCCCCCCCCCCCACCCTCATTTACACCACCGAACACTAGGACAGCCCCAAACACCCCTTGGACACCCCTCCCATATCCCTTGGACACCCCCCCCACCCCTTGGACAGCCCCCACACCCCCTGGACACCCCCCCGACCCCTTGGAAACCCCCCCCCCCCCGACCCCTTGGAAACCCCCCCATCCCCTTGGACAGCCCCAAACACCCCTTGGACACCCCTCCTATATCCCTTGGACACCCCCCCACCACTTGGACACCCCCCCACCCCTTGGACAGCCCCCCCCCCCCCCACCCTCATTTACACCCAACCGACCCCTTGGACAGCCCCAAACACACCTTGGACACCCCTCCCATATCCCTTGGACACCCCCCACCCCTTGGACACCCCCCCACCCTCATTTACACCCCCCAACCCCTAGGACAGCCCAAACACACCTTGGACACCCATCCCATATCCCTTGGACACCCCCCAAACACCCACCCACCCCCTTGGAACCTCTCCCCCCATACCAAAATCCAGACCAGAAAAACCATCACAGCAGTAGACCAAAACAAGAAGTAGAGAAAAATTAAACATTCACTTATATAACATTCAAAACTTACACTGTCAACTTCAAAAAAAACTAAATCCAACCTAAACGACTACGAAATACACAATTACATTGACAATATTCAAAATTACATTTTACATTACAAACAACTAAAATTCAATCAAACCTGTAAAATAATTTCACCACTCCACTTGTAAGTGTTTGATATCTTCAGCAGTAAAGGGTTGAGGGTCATCAAAAAGCTACAAAGGAAAAGGATAGTAGTCAACATGTATAATGAATAAATCAAATTGAAATATTATGAGAAAGAGGAAATCTTACCAGGTCAAAACTCAGAACTGTCCCAGTTGTTATTATTTCATACATAAATCTTAACATGTAATATCCTCATTCGATGATGCCTTGTTGCTCATGACATTTCTGTTTGAATGAGTGTAAATTCAATATATTATTTTTATGTAATAAATCAAAATGTACAAATTATAAATGGATATTTACCTTCACATGTACATATTTGATCTTGAAATTCCTTTTCTTTGCGTTTTTTCGAAAGTGGACCCATGCCCTGTTAGAAAATAATACGAATGGGGTAAATTTAAAATTCATTATAATATATAAAACTATTGTGAAATTGAAACTTACGTTTCCAATATATTCTTAAAACTTTCTCGCACATCATCATGGAGAGAGCATATCCAATAAAGTGCTTTCTCCCTAGGGAAAAAAACCCCTAACATCCAATGATCCCTGATAAAAGGAAATTTAACGTTAGTGGTTTTTTATGTTAAAAGATAATTAACTCTTTGAGAGGGATGTGTTTCATACCTCTCACAAAAAGGCATCATCCAACACTGTGTGATTACATTCTTTTCAAATCTATCAGCAATATAAATCATTCTTTGTTCCTCATCCAATGCACATGCTTCAGGGGAAATCAATTGTGGGTCCACGAATCCATATACATCTGTCAGCTCATTCCTCTCACAAATTTTATACAGATACCTAATACAAAGCAGACATAAGTATACATTTTTAATAAATATAACGCAAGGAAAAGGTGTTAAGACTTACATGATAAAAATTTGCACCACGTTAATGCCCAACTTATCTCCAGTGACAAACTCCATGATATCAATTTTCATAATCCCCACACTTAGTTCACGTCCACAGACATGAGCTTCCATTGTAAAGTCATAATGATCCGCCAATAAATTTGAATATCTTGACAATTTTTCAGGACTGCTAGTATCTGCATCTGATGTCATAGCTATCTGTCTTTGTTGTTGTCTATACAGTATTTCTTTACCTTTGAAGTATTCCTGTAAAAATAAATTGAAAAATATATTAGTTTTCAAATGATAAAACATTAATAAAAATATAAAATAAAAGATATAACATCCATACCTCTATGGTAATGAGTCAAAGAAGTCTGGATGGCCAAAGTAAAAAATGGCCGATACTATGTCCAACTGTCATCACCTCATCTGTAGGTAATGGTATCCGAGCTGATCTATCTATAATATCCTGTACAGTGACCCTCTGATTCTCTACCTCTAACTGTTGATGATGAACTGTATCTCCTATACAATATACCATCCCATATGCAACTATATGATGTTGAGGATCATCAACATACAACTCACAATAAGTAGGTAGCTGCGGCGGAGGAGGAGGATCAAAAATGGGGTCCGCAGGCTGAGGTGGGGGAGTGGGAGCTACTAGGAGAGGTGGAGTGGGAGATGCACCCTGAAATTCTCTTTGCAAGTCTGCAAACATAAGCTGCACCGATGCTCTAATCTTTTCCTCCATTGTCGCATTAATATTATGGACTTTAGCCTCCAAGGATTCTATTTTTTTTATAAACTCCCTCAACGTTAGAAGTTGAGGAACGTGGCAACACTTTTCTTACCGATACACCTGCCGGATATCCTCTTACACGGCCAGGATGTTCGGGCTTTCCCAATGCCACAGATAAAATATCTTCCCTCCCAGATGGTGTAAATTACCCCTGTGAACTCTGCTCCTCAAGAGAGTCCTGTAATAATTAATTGAACATTTCTATAATGATTGGAAATATATGACGAAATTAGTAAACTTAAATAAATAAAATAGATATCTTACAATCCTCTCAACTACGAGTCTTGATTCTTCCGAAAGATATTGTCCTTTTTTGCCCTTCCGAGCTCTTTTCCATTTCTCATGTCTAGATGGAGGGGATGGAGGGGCCACCTCTCCAGAGCTTGAAGACTCGGCTCTTAGTTGTTGATATTTTTCTGCCATCATTTGTTCTTCCAATAATGCATACCCTCCCCGAGATAAACTATGAGGGTATACATTTTTAGATTGGATATCTTGATGAGCTTTCCTTGTTTGCTGTAAATTAAGAATAAGTAATCATTAACAAAACAATAATAAGATCATTTATATAAGAAAGCTTATAAAAGTTTACATTGCCCTTACCAAAAATGATTCTTTTCTTCTACTTTCAAAAAATTGTCTCCATGTGTCTTCATCTATAAAAGGATATATACGACATGGATTCTCACGACTCCTATGACCATAAATGAAATCAGATGAGAGGGTTGATTTGAAATCCCTCCATCTCCTAGCAGCCAACGATAAGCATTTCTTCCTGACTCCTCCAGTGTCAGGAATATCAAATGTCATCTGATAAAAAAGAGGTTAAAAATATTATATATACTAGAAACAATTAAAGAAAGGTCAAACAATAGAAAAATATCTTACCAAAATGGTCTCCCACAGCTGAGAAATTATCGCCTTATCCACACTTCTCCAATCATCATAGAGAATGCTTACTTTGCTCTTAGCCTGAGTTGCTACAAAAACCTTAAAATCTTTAGCATTTGGACCTCTAGGAAGATCATCATCATCAAACTCCACGACTATCCTATCCTCCTTTGTACGGGCAAGTGATAATTTTGGTAAACGTGTGCACCCACGCTTACCAACCTTTGAACTCTTTTTCGTAATAGGAGCATGTGAATGTTCCTCCCCAGATGTATGACCAATATGCTCATCTCCAGAATCATGTGGCTGATCAACTGATTGATCTGTCATTTTCCTTCAAATCAAAAAACAAACATTAGTTCACAAATATAAAAATTCAAATATTATAATACTACTTAATCAGAAAATAGAAAAGTGTACTAAATTACATAATAGTAAACATTGTTAATATGGTAAGCATGTTAAACAATGATAAACATGGTAAACACAGTCTGTTGTACCCCTCTCTCTTGGATTTTAATGATCACAATCACTCTTATTATGTTCTAACTTGTTTTCAAGTGTTTTTGTTGATAGGCAAAAGGTTGCCAAGGAGTTGGCCCAAGAAAGCTGAAAAGTGGACTCACTGAGTCCACCGGTCGGCCGGTGTGAGCTCACCAGCCAGCCGGAGGACCCAGGCAGTAGACTTTCCCACTGCCTGGTGTCACCGGCCGGCCGCTGGCTCACCACCGGCCGGCCGGTGGACCAGACAGAGAGCCTTCCTCTGTCTGGACCACCGGTCGGCCGCTGGATCACCACTGGCCGGCCGGTGGACCAGACAGCCTTGCTCTGTCTGGACCACCGGCCGGCCGCTGGGTCACCACCGGCCGGCCGGTGGACCAGACAGAGAGCCTTCCTCTCTGGCTGGACCACCGGCCGGCCACTGGATCACCACCGGCCGGCTGGTGGACCATACAGAGAGCCTTCCTCTCTGTCTCCACCACCAGTCGGCCGCTGGATCACCACCGGCCGGCCGGTGGACCAGACAGAGCTTTGCTGTCTGGACCACCGGCCAATCGGTGATCCACCACCGGCCGGCCGGTGCGCCCAGGACTTCTCCTCTTTACGGTTTTTATTGTTTTATCATTTTGGTTTGATACATGTTTTAATAAGTAAAAAATTTACAATATCTAACATTATATGAAAAAACTAAATGTAAACAACAAATAAACATGTGTTACCTGTAATTTTAGGAATGTACAGTTGGATTGTTTTCCCAAATTCCTTCGTCGTGATCGTTCCTTATGGCACAAACCATGTCTTCAACATACTCATCATTATGTTCTGTTAATCTTTCCATGGAAGTAGGGATCTCACATAAATCAGTATCTTCATCAAATTCATCCCCACCAACATATTGTTTTTTCCCTTGTAAAACAACAACCCACTGCATATCTGATTGATCTACTACATAGAAAATTTGTTTGGCATGTGTTGCCATTATAAAAGAATCAGTTGTGTCTTCCAATCTATTCAGATTAACAAGTGTCATTCCAAATTCATCGTGTCTGACACTGTTGTTACCGATAGACCATTTACAGTTAAAAACAGGAACTTTAATTTTAAAGTAATCAGCCTCCCATATGTCTTCAATCACTCCATAATATACACTTGATGCCGAAATTGGGTTTCTGTCCTTAGCACTTGAAAAATGCATTGCTTCTGCAAACACCAATACACCACTATTCTGAACTGCACTTCTGTTGTCCTGAGCTTTCGTATGAAATGTATAGCCATTAATGTCATAAGCGGACCATGTTATCACATTTAAAGATGGACCACCCACTATCCATTT
This sequence comes from Viscum album, assembly GCA_963277665.1. NCBI lineage: Eukaryota > Viridiplantae > Streptophyta > Magnoliopsida > Santalales > Viscaceae > Viscum > Viscum album. Next base: position 241,107,913 of record OY728140.1, on the reverse strand, counting down.
TAATGTCTCTGATGCATCTGATCTACCAAGCAAGGTCTTTTTAAACCATGGCAAAAAAGTTTTGTTGTGCTCATTCAAAATCCACATTTCATTCTTCTTTGGATGACATTGTTTCAACTCATTAATATGCAATGTGATATACGGTTGAACATCAGCTATGTTATTCAAGATTTATGATTCTAACTTCTTCATCTGTTCAGCTGACAGGGATTTGACTTTCAAGCCACGAATCCCCTTTCCCTCATTATTAACCCGTTCATGGTGAGATGGAGGCAAACCTATGTGTTGCGCCGTAGCCAAGTAGCTCGTACAAAAATCTGCTACCTCCTCAGAAATATACTTTTCAATAATGGAGGCTTCAGGTCGATATAGATTTTTAACATATCCCTTTAATATTTTCATATACCTTTCAAAAGGATACATCCAACAAAGATATACAGGTCCACAAAGCTTTATTTCTCGAACCAGATGAATCATTAAATGCACCATCATATCAAAAAAAGTTGGTGGAAAATACATTTCCAAATGACAAAGTATAAAAATTGCATCCTTTTCCAAAATGTTCAAAGCATTCACATCAATCACCTTGTTACAAATTGAATTGAAAAAATAACACAACCTCATTATAGTCTTTCTGACATGGATGGGCAATATTCCACGCAGTGCAACTGGTAGAATTTGTTGCATCATGACGTGACAATCATGTGATTTCATACCTATCAACTTCAAGCCTTTCAATGAGACAAAATTTTTTACATTTGAAGAATAACCTTGAGGCACATCGATATCATGAAGACACTGACAGAAGCTACTTTTCTCCCTCTTTGATAATGTATGACAAGCCGGGGGAAGAAATTTTTGTCTTCCTTTAGGAGTGGGAGCTAACTCCAAACGTATTCCCATTGATAGTAGGTCTAACCTTGCATTCAACCCATCTTTTGTCTTTCCTTTAATATCTAGCAATGTTCCGATCAAAGAATCACAGATATTCTTCTCCACGTGCATGACATCAATATTATGTTTGACTTCATGATACCTCCAATATGGTAGCTCAAAAAATATTGACCTTTTCTTCCAAATATGTCTATCATTACCAGATTTCTGTGTCTTTCCCAATTTCACATCAAGGTTTTTCACCCTCTCAAAATAAAAATCTGGGGATAAAGGTTTTGGAGCAGTATCAAATTCTTGTGAGCCATTGAATGCCTTTTTTAGTCTTCTATAAGGGTGATCCATAGGCAAAAACTTTCGATGACACATGTACACTGTTTTCCTCCCATGATGCAATTGACAATATGACGTATGTTGTTCGCAAATTGGACATGCTTTATGCCCTTTAACACTGTATCCAGACAAATTTCCATATGCTGGGAAGTCATTTATAGTGAATAGAAGAACTGCATGCAGTTGAAAATATTCCATTTTATAAGAATCATACACCCTAATACCATCAGCCCATAACAGTTTCAAATCATCAATCAGCAGTGACAAGTATACATCAATATCATTGCCGGGTTGCTTTGGACCAGAGATCATGATACTCAACATGACATATTTGCGCTTCATACAAACTTCAGGAGATAGGTTGTAAATTACCAATAAAACAGGCCATGAACTATGTGTGCTACTGAGGGTTCGGTATGGATTCATTCCATCTGTGCACAAGCCTAGTCTCAGATTTCTAATTTCATTTCCAAATGTAGGGTACTGGGCATCAATTTTCTTCCATTGTGGACAATCATCTGGATGACGTATTTTTCCATCACATACCCGCTCATCAGCATGCCATCTTAACCTTTTTGCATCATGTGAATTAGCAAATAAACGTTTGAAATGAGGAATTATAGAAAGATACCAAAATACCTTTGAAGGGAGCTTTGTAATCTCTACATCAGCTTGTGATTTTCCATTCACCTTATACCGTGATGTCCCACATTTAGGACACTCTTTCAGAAATTCATATTCCTTCCTATATATAATGCAGTCATTCAGACAGGCATGTATTTTCCTGTATCCCAATCTCATCGGGCATAATATTTTTTTGGCCTTATAATGTGAATCTGGAAGATCGTTATCTTTTGGAAGAATGTCTTTCATCAATTGTAGAAGCTCTGTAAAACTTCTGTCACTCCATCCATGTTTCGCCTTCAGGTTAATCAATCTTAACACCGCCGACAAAACCGTAAAATCTGTACAACCAGGATATAATGGTTTTTCGGCATCACCATATAGACGTGCAACTGTCGGTTCTATCTCAATTTCTTCTGCTACAATATCGCGAATCATTTCTTCAATTCCATCGGAGTTACCATCTTGCGATTCATTATCATCAGTGACATTCTGTCCAGTTTCGCCATGCCAAATCCAAGGGTTGTAACTCAGATTGAAACCATGACAAACTAGATGATCTTTTATCTCTCCACTTTTCAACTTCTTCATATTCAGACATTTCAGGCATGGATAGAAAAAAATGTCACTACATGGAACATTTCGTTTAGCAAATTCCAAAAAGGCATCAACACCTTCCTCATATTCATTTCTCATTCGATGTGTCGTAATCCAACTTCGACTCATTATTACCTATAACAAATAGCAAAAATATATATATTTTTTAGATAAGACAAATATATGTTTATATGAAAAAAATCATAATTTGAATGTAAACAATTTTGAAATATAAAACAAATCAATGTGTATTTAAAAAAATATGCTTGAATATTATTTTTTAAACAAAATATAGTAAGATATAACACCCCCCTGGACACCCCCCGACCCCTCTGGACAGCCCCCCGCCCCTCCTGGACACCACCCCCCACCCCATACCCCCTTGGACACCCCCCTGGACATCCCCCAACCCTCTGGACAGCCCCCCCCACCCACCCGGACAACCCCAAATACCCTCTGGAGAGGCCGCCACCCACTTGGACAACCCCCCACACCCATCCACCCCCTTGGACACCCCCCTGGACACCCCACCGACCCCTCTGGACAGGCCGCCACCCCCTTGGACAGCCCCCCACACCCACCCATCCCCTTGGACACCACCCTAGACACCCCCCGACCCCTCTGGACAGCCCCCGACCCCTCTAGAAAGCACCCCCACCCCTCCTGGACACAACCCCCCACCCCCGACCTGCTTGGACACCCCCCTGGACACCCCCAACCCTCTGGAAAGCCCCCCACCCCTCCTAAACACCACCCCTACCCCCTACCCCCTTGGACACCCCCTGGACACCCCCCAACACCCACCCACACCCTTGGACAGCCCCCCACACCCACCCACCCCCTTGTAAACCCCCCTGGACACCCCCCGACCCCTCTGGACAGCCCCCCGCCCCTCCTGGACAACACCCCCACCCCCTACCCCCTTGGACACCCCCCTGGACATCCCCCAACCCTCTGGACAGTCCCCCACCCACCCGAACAACCCCAAATACCCTCTGGAGAGGCCGCCACCCACTTGGACATCCCCCCACACCCATCCACCCCCTTGGACACCCCCCTGGACACCCCACTGACCCCTCTGGACAGGCCGCCACCCCCTTGGACAGCCCACCACACCCACCCATCCCCTTTGACACCACCCTGGACACCCCTCGACCCCTCTGGACAGCCCCCGCCCCCTCTAGAAAGCACCCCCACCCCTCCTGGACACAACCCCCACCCCCGACCTGCTTGGACACCCCCCTGGACACCCCCCAACCCTCTGGACAGCCCCCCACCCCTCCTAAACACCACCCCCACCCCCTACCCCCTTGGACACCCCCCTGGACACCCCCCAACACCCACCCACACCCTTGGACAGCCCCCCACACCCACCCACCCCCTTGTAAACCCCCCTGGACATCCCCTACCCCTTTGGACAGCCCCCCGCCCCTCCTGGACACCACCCCCCACCCCCTACCACCTTGGACACCCCCCTGGACATCCCCCAACCCTCTGGACACCCCCCCCCCACCCACCCGGACAACCCCAAATACCCTCTAGAGAGGCCTCCACCCACTTGGACAGCCCCCCACACCCATCCACCCCCTTGGACACCCCCCTGGACACCCCACCGACCCCTCTGGACAGGCCGCCACCCCCTTGGACAGCCCCCCACACCCACCCATCCCCTTGGAGACCACCCTGGACAGCCCCCGACCCCTCTGGACAGCCCCCGACCCCTCTAGAAAGCACCCCCACCCCTCCTGGACACAACCCCCCACCCCCGACCTGCTTGGACACCCCCCTGGACACCCCCAACCCTCTGGACAGCCCCCCCCCCCCACCCCTCCTAAACACCACCCCCACCCCCTACCCCCTTGGACACCCCCCTGGACACCCCCCAACACCCACCCACACCCTTGGACAGCCCCCCACACCCACCCACCCCCTTGTAAACCCCCCATGGACACCCCCCGACCCCTCTGGACAGCCCCCCACCCCTCCTGGACACCACCCCCCACCCCCTACCCCCTTGGACACCCCCCTGGACACCCCCCAACCCTCTGGATAGCCCTCCCACCCCCCTGGAATCACTGAATATTTACCATAACAAGAAGTTGGGCCATTCAAAGAATGTTTTTAGGTGTGGAGGAAGAACTGAGTTTCAATAGATAGAGAAGGAACTCGATATTAGGTTGTCTATTCCAGGTGTGGATTTGAAGGAGTTAATGTTTGTTCAGTGACCCAAGAGATTGAATCAGAAATTCAGATGTTGTGCCATTTTCTCATGATGAGGATGAATAATTGGTGGGGTTTGACTTTTAAATGGAGAGCTTAGCAGACCATCATATTTTCTATAGATCAGTAAAGGATGTTAGCATCGAACATAAGGCTTAAGGGATGCTTTCAGATCCAAATATTTATGTTGATGGATGCAATGGATCTAGTAGAGGTTCTAGAAAGAATGGTGGTTTTATTTGTTTAGGATAAGTAGTGAAGAAAAAACTAGTTAATTTTTTACTTGCTGAAAAGAGGGTATCTAAAATTTTTAACATGCCGAGGGGAAATCTGGCGAGTCCTCCTCGTGAAACTTTGTTTGCAGGGGGTGAAAATGGTGATGTGATCCCAAATCCATGCACCAATGGCATGGTTGTGTGTGAATAAAGTAGTAACAACTGTAAAAGGGCAACCCATCCAAATGGACACGCCCCAACCCTCTCGGGGATTTACAGAAAACGATGAAAAATTAGTGAAATCATAAAATTAGTCAATATTGAAAGTCGAACTAATAGATATAGGGATGATAAATAAGATTATGGTGCCAAAACGAGTTAAAAGGGTTCGCAATCGAAGAATCTTAGCTAGTTTCAACAAAAAAATCACAACACATATATATATACTATCCGTGAAAAAAAATGAACGAGTGGGAGGATTACCTGAGTGCTGCGAGTTTAGATGATTGATCTGAGGAGATTAAATATGAGAAACGATGATCACAAAACGAATCTAAACCAACGAAATGGACGAGCCGATTCGGGTTTACGCGCGAGAGAGACGAGTCGCGACTGTCGAAGGTAAACTCGCGAATGACAATCCACGGGTCTGGGTAAATTTTTAAATGAGTTATCACATCGGTTATTCAATAACCGACATTATAATTTTTTTAAAAACATTTATAACGTCGGTTATTCAATAACCGACGTAAAAACCTTCCTCCGATTCTTTTTTTACGTCGGTTATTTTATAACCGACGTTATAAAGGGCTCAAAATCCGCGTTTTTTTACGTCGGTTATTCCATAACCGACGTCAAAAACATCTGTGGATTCTTTTTTTACGTCGGTTATTGTATAACCGACGTAAAAAGGCCTTCAAAAACCATGTTTTTTTACGTCGGTTATTGAATAACTGACGTAACAAACACCCCCCCCCCCCCCCCCGCTTCTATTTTTTACGGCGGTTAATGTATAACCGACGTAAAAAACGAAGCCGCGCGATTAATAACGTCGGTTATAAAAATAACCGACGTTAAAGGTGTACTAAACACAGGTTTTTACGTCGGTTATTAAATAACCGACGTAAAAAACCTCGTTTTACATATTATGACGTCGGTTTTATATAACCGACGTAAAAAATGGTGACGTAAAAAACGTTTTCTGCACTAGTGTGTTCTCAAATGAATATTCAACCATATATACAAGTAAAGATTATGTAGGCATAGAAGAAAGATGTAGAGCTACAAAAGAATGTGTGAAATGTTCATGAATAAAACCTTGATTATGATGGAATAATAAGGCTTATGAATTAGTTTTGTATTCCTCCCATACTAGAATTAAAGAAGGAGCTATTGGTTGAATCTCATATTTATTCCTTCTCTATTCACCCTATAAGCACAAAGATGTATAGGGACCTGAAAGAGAATTTCAGGTGGGATGTCCTGAAAAGAGATGTTTCCAAATATGCCTCCCGATGCTTGGTTTTTCAGAAAGTTAAGACTAAGAGATAGAAGTATAAGGGTATGTTACAACCATTACCCACAGCAGAATGGAAATAGGATATCATCACTATGGGCATTGTCATCAGAATTCCCACAACATCCAATGGTAATAATCTATCTGGGTTATAATTGATCATTTTATAAAGTTAGAACCTTTAATTTATATTAGATAGGATTTATATCTTGATCATATTTACAGGATATATGTAAAGGAAGTGGTAATCTTGAATGGAGTACCACATTACATTATATGTGATCTAGATCCCAGGTTTACCTCCACGTTCTGGCGACGTCTTCAACATTCCCTAGATTCAGAGTTATGTTTTTTCATTGGTTATTATCCTCAAATAGATGGTCAATCTGATGAGACAATTAAAACTATGGAATACATGTTGAGAGCTTTCTCTATGTATTTAAAAGGTGGTTGGGGTGAAAACCTACCTTTGGCAGAACTTTATTACAAAAATATGTTTCACACAAGTATTCAGATGGCTCCTTATGAATCCCTTTTTGTAAAGAAGTGCAGAACTCCAACTTGCTCAGATGAAGTTGGGTAATAAATTCTAATAGAACATGATCTTGATGATGAAATAGAAAAAGGTAAATTCTATTAAAAAACACATAAGATCACCACTAAGAAATATTTATCTTTTTCTAATAGGGACATATCTGTTGGTAAAAGTACATTTTTTTTGGTTAAAAGATTTGCCAACACATATGTCCCTATAGCTAAAATGTCGGTAAAAACTATATCGCTAAATGATTTTGAGACAGATAAAATAATTCTGTTACAATTATTATAATACCAACAAATAATATATATGATGGTTAATGTTTTTAGCAACAAATTCTTATGAAATATATTTTTTTGGTAATAATATTAGAAAAATACAATATCTATTTATAAATTACATTTGAATGAAAATTAAAAAAATTCAAAGCTAGTTATATTTATTAATTTATCATATATAATTATATTTATTAATTTATAAAATTGGATTATTTGATACTCAAAAAACCAGAGGCTATAATTAAAGAAACATGTTCAATCATAACTTAAAAAAAATTTAAACTCCGAGAACGATCATGAAATAAAAAAACAAACATGTTACAAACATGTTAAAAATGTTCAAACTCCAAAATACTTTAGATGAAACACCATGAAATATCATCCAAAATATGAATCTATCATAGATTAGTAGTGATTATCATGGTTCACACTGGTGGTGCGATCAAAACATGTAATTCACCAGATTTTCATGAACACAATTGTATGTTTCACATATCCAAGCTTATATGACGTTCACTACTTGTAGAAACATGTGGAATTTGGGTTTTCACCCAAAAAATTTATCATCCCTTTTCTTCTACATCTTATCTTCACAAATTTCTTATTTCTCACTCTCTCTTATAGATCCTACAAGACATAACCACACCTACACATTAGATAAACAAAATAAAACCAAAAATAAAAATTTAATAAAAATAAATGTTTCACCATTAATAAAGAAAATGGATAGATACTATAAATTCATTTCAAATTAGATTGTATTATTTAAAATATACGTAATTCAATATTTAAAAAAAATTAAATTTCACAATAAATGATATCACTTGTGTGAAACATAAATGCAATATTAATTTCCAATAAATGAAATTTTTATTTCCTTATAAATTGGATTTTTAAATAGTAATGAAAAACTTTTTGAAATACGGAAACATATGAGTTACTACATCTATATAAAGGGAAATAAATAACTACATAGTAGTATAAAAAATTTCTTGGGGAAAAATATACTATTATATTTTAAAATAAATATGAATGTCCCAAATATAATTTATAATATAAATACGATAAATAAATAAGTTTCAAAACTGAATGAATAAAATTACTCACCTTCTTGAATGAAATAAATGAAAAATGATACAGGACAAGGCTTATAGATTTGTTAAAATCCATTTGACAACCCCATAGTCAGTGTTGTCTATATTGTACACCAACTCGGATTTGTTTGTAACATATGACAAGTCAGTTTAGTGTGAATGGAATATTTAACATAGTGCATTGCAAGATATGAATGAAAAATTTAAATTATTAAAAAAACGGTCCTTATAAATGAGGGGTGTTACATTGTGCATATGTTTAATTGTGGTTAATATTTGTTTATATAGTTTTACATAAGTATAATTATGGTTGAAAAATGTTTCTATGCTATTTTAATTCAAACCTTATGTTATTCTAATCCTTAGGACATCACTAATGATTTCTAATCTATTCTTTATTGGGTTTTATTTTCTCATATATCTAGATTATAACCATATGCTCATCTGAAGCTCACATATGATCTTTGATTTTTATCGCTTATGTTTACCCTTATCGAGGATTTGATCTCACCCTTTTTTTATGTTTCCATTTTCAATGTTATGAAGATGATTATAACTTATCATAATTATAGAAGCGAGTCTAACGTGGATTAGTTATAGAGGAATGATCAAAATGATTATATAATAAGTTACAGATGTAGATAGTCCCCAAAGACACTAAACCTTCAATTCTTGGGAAAATAAGATGATTTATGATTTTTAATGTTTATATTATGGGACTTGTTTTAAATAAATATAGGTTCATATTAATTTTTATCAAATCAAATATTTAAATGATGTTTTTATAGCACTAGACCTAAGCGTGACAGTTTGGGGTGATCTAGTGGATATCATAGCAGGGATTAGTTGTTTTGGGGGTTAGTTTCGTTATATTTTGGAATTAGGATGAGATAAATTTAGTAAAATCCATAGGTATAAGTATAAGGGATAATTATAAGTATATGATAACATCCCAAAGTCTGGATAATGTATATATTGAGAGGTTTTGTTAGAAATTTCATTCCATTCTGGATACTAGACAGTGGATTCAGTTTGAACATTCATGTAGTTAGGGGTAATAACCCTGAAAAAGGATGGTTGAGTACAAAATCAATCTTTACATTGGTGTACAATGAGTGAGCCTAAGACCTCGCACCTGGATAGAAACTCCTAAGGGATATGCATTGGTTAATCACATGTTATTTACAAGACTTCATGAAATATTTATTTCCAAGTTACTTTAATAGATTCTGTTAAAATGTTTGAGATATTATTATGTAATATAATGTAGGTTGAAATAAGATTGTCATAGGATGAACTATGTATGAAATAATATCTTTGTTTTAAATGAGGTTTTTATTAGAGAAAACATATTAGGATTGTTATTTTATATTCATATGGTAATTTATATTTATTTTATGTGATATTATCAGAATCATTATGGAAGGATTGTCTCTAGAAATCCCGAAGACTAAACTTAGGTGTCATATTTATCATAAATGGTTGATCATATCCATATATAATTATTATGAGGGAAACGATCTGTTACATATTATTACTTAAGATATAGAAGTTTGTATATCTTAGAAGTTTTATCTCAATTTATTATTATCTTTAGATACCATTAAGTATATATATATTATTAAATGATAATTAAAGTTTTGAGTACACAATTTTTTTATGGGATGAAAAATTTAACACTTTGATATTTTGGACTATATTTTTCTAAAAATTATTACTATATTCGATAAGTTATTTCATAGAAAAAACCCATACTAAAACGAGACACAACATATTAAATGAATATTATTAGTAAAATGTTTTAACAAAATAACACTGTTAAATAAAAATATTATAACAAATTATAAATTCATGCAATATAGGTTTAAGAACACTTGATGTTTTAAAATGGAATTTTGAAATAAAATTATTTTCCATTATATATATTATATTCGTTTACATGATAAAATAATAAATTTTTTAATTTGAATTTGAAAAAAGTAAATTCAATTTTTGATTTATCCTATAATTTTTATCGTAGGTTAAGATTTTCATATTTTTAATAAATAAATAAATTTTAAGTGAATAATGAAATAATACTGATTTTTCTTGAACCATATGTTTTATGAAATTATTATAAAAAATAATGAATTAAATGTTTTTAAATAATTATATATAAAATATATATATTTATAAATTAAAATAAATTTTTTAAAAAACTATGTTATGATTATAAATCTAATGCTTATCATTTTTGGAAACATAACTAGTATTTTACTCTAAAAACTATTTTAATTCACTTATATTAAAATTTAGGTTCATGAGTTATAGAAATTAAATAGAAGAAAATAGATTCCATGTTTTAGATTAATATTTTTGTATTATTTAATATTTTCATTTTCATTTTTAGGCATAAATGTATGATTACTAAGATTAAAATTAATCACAATGATAATATTGAAAAAGATATTTGAAAATAATTATTTTATTAATGTTGTATAATTTATATTTAAAAAATTAAATTGATATATTTTATATAATAGATTTATTTGATTTTTACACATTTATAAAAATATATTATCACTTATTTATTTTGTAATTAATGTTATATAATTTTCAGAACACTTAATTGTTAAAATGATGATTTTCTATACAATTATATTTTCATATGATAAATATTTTAATTTAAAAGTTAATTTTATCTTATTTATATTTAATTATAATATATAAAGCCTATATTTAAGTTTATAACTAAAAATATATTTTGGAGGGTTACATTATATGTTTAATGAAATATAAACCATAGGGGTAAAAACTAGTTACCCAGTTAAAAATAAAAATGGTACAATGTAAATAACATGTATAAACATTCTTGAAAAATGTTTAAAATAAGTTTGAAAATGGGTTTTGGAGGTTTTATCAACATTACATAACCTCATAATCCATTATTTAAATCTATTGGAACCATTGAACCATGAGTAATGTCAATCCATTGTTGAAAGATAATGTCTATTCACAAACATGTTCTTTTCCCCAATTATAAAAGGAGACCACTTACACCATTTTAATACTGCACTTCCCCATAAAATATTTACTAAAAATAAACCAGATTTACCAATCCAAAAATTTCATTACCATTCTATAATCCCTTGGTCTCTATAAGTTAACATAATCCCAAAATTTCTAAGAATACTTTAATGTGAATGTTTCAGCACTCCATGTGTGTAATACTTACTCATTAAAATTTTCTTCTTAATATTACTCTTATAAATATTCTATATCCATGAATGTATGATAAAATAAATACTTTTATAATTCATAAATGTTTTTATACTAATTGAATATAACTTTCCCCTTATCTGCCAAAACCATTTGAAAAATGAAGACGACATCAGGCATTTGTGCAGACTACTGCCTCTAGGAACGGTGGATTCTATTTTTGATAATCTCTTTACATGGATGGTTCAATGGAGTTATTTAGTATAAAAATATAATTATTATATCATTATTAATAATTTGAAAATATAATATTTTTTTTACCCTTGACATTCTATGAGAAATGAGAGCATCGTTGGTGTACATGTGGACTACCACCTCTATTAAACAACATATCACATTTTTCCATCACTTCCAAACATGGATGATTTCAAAAATTTATCTAAATAATAAAAATAATATTTATGAATCTATTATAATTTTTAATGATATTATTTTTCAATCGATAAATAATGTCAGTAATAAAAGATTGTAATAAATTTTAATACATTAAATGAGCATAACAATTCACCTTTCATAATTTGGGTTTATTTTGGTATAAACCATGAAACTATATAAATATTGTACTAATTTAGTAATAAATAACACAAAATAGAAAATTATAGAGATCATGGATATAATTCACAAGACCTTTTTCCACGATCGATAAACTGAAAGGGTTATATAAAAATTAACCGAACAACATAAGGAACCAACGTAAAGAAGAAATATATTAAAAATAAATAAAAAATGGTAATTAATTCTCCTAATCAATAACCAATTATTTTATAATATTTTTTCAAAATAAAAAGTATTATGTCGGTATGAATAACTCTAATTCTTACCAAATAATGTTTTACTTCCATTTCAAGGTTTTTCTTATCTGTAGTTTTTTAATAAAATCAAAATTTGTTTTTTATTTTCAATTATTAATATTTTCCAAAACAAATTTATGGAAATGAAAGTATTTTAATTTTTCTCTGATTTTTTCTTTTAAAACATCTAAAAAATATTAATAAATTAATTTCTTTTAATTATTTACCACACCTTAATTATTCACTTGTTTTTTTTTAAATGTTTCATTATTTAGAAATATTTTTTATAAGGAATTTCAAAATTATTATCTATACCTTCTCAAAAAATTTCTTGAAATTCATTTCCAATTCATTTTTTATAAAAATATATAAAAGGTTTTGTGAGAAATTTTTTATTTTCACTTATATTTTTTCCCAAGGATTATCTCTCATGTAGTGATGTTTTGATAAACCTGTATATTTTATTATGATATGATTACTTTTGAAGAATGTGATTTCTAATAACCAATGACTTTTATGTCCATGTTGTCTGATTTTTATTAATTCATTTATGAAAAAAATTATTTTGATATGGGTTATTTAAGATATGATCATGATTGATTTTACGTGGAAAACATATGTAAGGATGAGAATCGATGGGGTACAATATTTCCCTCCATTACATTGGTTATGTTTGTTGTCTCATGAGAAATTGATCTTTTTCATGGTAATAATTAAAATTCACCTGTGCTCAAAATTTTATGCATGGGTGTAATTAGGGATTCAGTATATTTGTAAGGTTCTTCATGGTTATAATTGTGTTTTAGTTATAATCACAACTCTATGTGTGGGAATAATATATGTTTTGTATTGAAAACAAGGTTTTACATGGGTATAATTATGATTTATCTACAATGACAAGGTTTTGGATGGGTATGATTATGGTTTATCTATGATCAAAATTTTATGTGTGGGTATAATTGTAGTTCATCTATTCTCACAAGGTTGTGAATTTGTATAATTACAGTTAATCTATGGCCACCAAACTATGCATGAAAATATTTTCTATTAATCTATGTTCGTAATGATATATTTAATTATCTATATGTTATTTACACACTCTTATGCATATTAATTTTCCTATGTTATTCTCTTAATGCTCATGTTTGCAGACAATTTCTTCCACACTATTTTGATTCAAAATCGTATGTTATAAAAATCATTATTCCATAACTCACAATTTCTGATATATGAGTTATTTGGAAGGATTTAATTTTATATCATGATTATACCAATATGATCATATCATGCTCACTAATGATATTCGATTATTATCAATTCTCTTTACCCTTGCTGAGCATCTAATATCACCCCTTTATTATGTTAATATTCTCTAGGTTATGAAGATGATTATAACTTATGATAAGTCTATAATGGAGTATATTTTGTCTTAATTATAAAGGAATATTCAAAAGTATTGTATAATAATTTTATTATGTTTTTAGTCCTCAAATATAGTAAATATATTATTCTTGGTAATGTTATATGACTTATATGTTTTAATCTTTATCTTAAGGTAATTTTGTAAAATAAAGATAGGTTAATCTCACTTTTTATCAAATATAGTTGCTAAATAAATTTTTAAACATTGGTACTTGGAGTTTGTTTTTGGGGAACTCCAGTAGTGGTGGTGGTAAAAATACACCAAGCCGTGAAGACTAGGATTGTTCCTGAAATTCTACAGAATCAGTGATTGTTGTAGCCTTTTTTAATTTTTTTACAAAGACCTAATAATGGATAGGGTTTAGTTCCTTCTCAATGATTGTGCCATGTATTATTGAGGGTTGTTATTTTAGTGTGGGATTTTCATATCTCAAGTGAGATGCCTACTCAATTTTCAAGGAAGCTTGATTCAAGATCCCATTAAGGGATAGATACACTAGCTATTACACTTTTAGTCATTAGGAATGGAAGGTGTCAATTGGTTATTCCAATTGGTAAGTGGGGATCCTTGGTCAACGACCTAGGAAGAGGCTATAATATTACAATTTTCACCCTTTTTAACAAGGCTTACCAACAAGAGGGGTAATGTGGAAGTCTTCGTACTAATCCTATAATGTTGATATTGTGAGGTGGGTCTGAAATTATTTTTCATAGAACATTTATTCCATTGAGACATGTATGCGGAAGGTCTCCATATAGTCATCCTAACTTTGGGGGTTGGAAAACTAAGAGGGTGGAAATTTTGATTTAAATACATATCCCATCCATCTTATCAATGTTGTTAACAAAATACTGATATGAAAATTATTTATCCTTGTGATGGAGGGGAATTTTTCAAAATTTTAGATGTAAATTATGTGTACACTCCTATCTCAATTCCATTGGAACTTCATATTGAGAAGTATCTATGAACCAAAATATGAATGGTATAGTATCTTTAGTCAATTCCTTCTAAATAACCATTCTGTGATTCTCATACAAGGAGAGGTACTCCTTGACCTAAACTAACCACATGGGTTATTTCCTTTCCTCCTTAATAAATCAAGGGATATTATTCAAAGATTCTTCAATTGAATAAAAGGATATGTGGTCTGAGGTTAGATCATACAATGATTGATTCATTGATATTTCCTTAAAATGAGATAAAATATAATTTTTAAGTGATATGGTTCTTAGTATAAAAAGTCTTATCCTTTCAGGTGGCTCTCAGTATGAGGGAATATGTATTGTGGATTTGATAAATGGAGGAATATCTTGTCAAAGAGTGATTTAACTATAGGGAGGTAATTCACAGAAAATTCAATTTTTAGGATTTCCATGGACATATTCATATTCACCATTAATTGGAGGACCTCTATCGGAGATTAATGTTCTATTTTAAGTATAGAATTTTCCGCATATGATTCTGGGAGGGCATCATAGGTGGAAAATTTTATTCCCACAATGAGGACTTCATGAGTAATAATTTGGGGAGGGCCTCTAGAGTTATCATCATATGTACCATTGGGAGGACCTTCATGGTGATGGTCACTCTCCTCTATATATGACATGTTTAATGGCACTTGGGTAACTAGTGTGAAGTATTATAGATCCCTAAGGATACCAGTGTTTATTGATGTATGAGTATGATCTTGATCCTGATATGGGATCTTCCCATGATGTGACCTTTAGGATTTTCATTGTTGGGTTGCTGATATTTGGATAAAATGATAATTTTATTATAAAACTACAATAATTTTCATATTCTCTTTAGAAGTATGAGAATCATTATAATTAAGCTCATTTATAATTTTCAACTACCATTGGGATATTCCAAAAATCATTATAGGAAAGGTTGAAAATATAAGCTTGATCCTTAATGGTTACCACTAGAATATGCTGGTGAGTTTCATGTACATGAGAAAGGATATAGACAAAAACAAATGTTAATGAAAGAAAATTTCAGTTAATTAATATAATCCTGCTCTTGGATGGTTATGGGGATATGATAATGATCTCATGTAATACTAGAAAAGATATAGGCCAACCCTAATGTCACTTCCATGGGATTCATGTGAACTCTAGTTAGAATGAGAGTATGATCCTGATACTATTCTTAATTCCCCACCTAGATATTATGATGATTCTCTATAATAACAGAGAAAATATAATCCCTCCTTTGAGTAGTAATTGGAGCATAATGGAAGGAGTTTCATATGGTGGGTTGAATAATATGGGAATAACCTCAATTTCTTGTTATAATAATCCTATTATTTTCCTATGTAGCTATAATTAAGAAATATTAAGATCTTTAAAATGTTTGATAAATAATATAGGTATACCCTTCAATCACCTCTATAATATTTTAAAGGCTTTCTACCATAAGAACAAGGATATGAGCTCATTTCTTAAAGGGAGTGGAGATATGACCCCAATATAATCCTTCCTTTACCATAAAAATATATGGAAATACTTCATTGGTTTGGGAGAGGATATTAATTTTCTCCCTCGATTTTGTAGGGGTTTTCCATAACACATCCTCTGTTGTCACCGAAGAATGCTAATCGGTGAGTCCAGTATATGTAGGGAAACATTATTGACCTTCATCCTCCATCATGATGTGCTTATGGAACCCATCAAGGGGAACTGAAATAGGGGACTATTCATACTCCAAGTTTGTTTTATATTCTTTGATGGATTTTATCCTTGGAATCTTGACTTGAATGATTTATACTTGAGTCTCCAGATCATCCTCCTTAGTGTGATCCCAAGGAACTGTGGAATCATGACATTGAAGGCGGTGACAACTACTGAAAGGATCCATCCTTAGTGGAAATTGATTAGATGTGAGTACATAATCAACCTCTACATCTACCTTTATATTATATTAGAGGTTCACATTGTGGTACTGTTTCCCGCAGAATCCGGGGATGACCTCCTGGACGGGAGATTCAAACGTTCCGATCGGTTTCTAACGGGTTTGTTCGTAGAACCGGAAACATCCAATGATTCCACATCCGTTTGGACCTACTTTCCAAAGGCAGGCGCTCATTAGCTTGTGGGCTAATGAGGCTTAGGAATTTGCATTGGTCGAGAGGATGGGAGGTCGGACTCATCACACCTTTTTGAGGGGAATTATTGTCTACTCTGGGACTCTCTTTATAGATTTAAGTTAAGTTCGTGAATCCTTATTACATTACCAAGTATAAAATGAGCTTTCCTTTAGTTTTAACAATCAATGATTAAATATGCAAGAAATTTAGAGAATCTTTTATATGTATTCGAGGTTCTTCATCAATATAGAATCATCTATATTTGTTTAGAGATTCTTGGTCAATGGTATCCTTCAAAACATTTATATAAAAGTCTCTTGGTCATTTTGATGACCAGGCTGGTTTTAAAGCCACTCAGTGGGGCACTTGAAGTTTATCGTCATTCAGAAGGACATAGATTATTTCAATGTTGGGATCGAACCCATGAATGGGCTACCTACGTATCCTTTGTTTTGAAAAAGGAATCAGAACCCACGTAGTTCGAGGAATGGGATGATGTTTATGATTGATGGCTCAAAGATGAATGTCGTAATTACTTTTACACTCTAAGCTCACGTGAGTCATGCTCGGTGTGAGAAACAAGAGGTATTGGTAAAAATTATACAATTATGCCATGAAGGATGCAATCATAAGAATTTGTTTGGGGCTTATGTATGGATGACTGCCCAGATAGACGAAGGTTTAGGATTTACTTTTAAGGAAAAAATCCAAGAACAGGGTCCACAAAGTTATATGTGCTTCATGGAGATTTGAATACTCTAATCTTGGGGCTTACTCCTAAGGAAGATGCCCAAGTTAGGAGGGGACTTATGATTGGGTTTTATTCCTAAATAGGAAACCCAAATCAAAGGTAATTTATGACTGGTTAAGAGAAATTTTAAGAGACTTGGGGCTTACTCCTAAGAAGGATGCCCAAGATTTATGACTAGGACTTATTCCTGAGAAGGAAGCCTAGGTTAGGGGACTTGGGGCTTACTCCTGAAAAGGAAGCCCAAGGTTATGACTGAGTCTTATTCCTGAAAAGGAGACCCAGGTTAGGGATTAAGGTTTGGGGCTTACTCCTGAGGAGGATGCCCAAGTTTGGGAACTTTTAAGAATTTGGGGCTTACTCCTGAGGAGGATGCCCAGAGTTGGGGTTGAGGCTTACTCTTAAGAAAGATGCTCAAGATTAAGAGGACTTGATTGGGGCTTATTCTTGAGAAAGATTCCCAAGATTTATGACTGAGTCTTATTCCTGAAAAGGAGACCCAGGTTAGGGGACTTGATTGGGGCTTATTCTTGAGAAAGATGCCCAAGATTTATGACTAGGACTTATTCCTGAGAAGGAAGCCTAGGTTAGGGGACTTGGGGCTTACTCCTGAAAAGGAAGCCCAAGGTTATGACTGAGTCTTATTCCTGAAAAGGAGACCCAGGTTAGGGGACTTGGGGCTTACTCCTGAAAAGGAAGCCCAAGGTTATGACTGAGTCTTATTCCTAAAAAGGAGACCCATGTTAGGATTCTCTCATCTTAAAGGATGAGGTTGAAATGAATGAACTCTCAATATTTGGTGACATAAAGATGTTTAAATCACTGGGTGTTGAGAGGTATTTCACAGAATTCCTTTCAGATAAGGATGTCAAATCAAGAAATCATGCCATAAATGGCTTTGAAGAGTATCTTGAAGACTGAATCTTGAATAGGAAGGGTGAAATGGCTTAAGAGGGGTAAAAATGGGCAAGATGAGCACCCAAAAAGATAGGGGCGCGCAAGTCTTGAAGGTCGCGCAAGTCCTGCGTCGGCGCGCAAGTGTTGGTCGCGCAAGTATACTTGCGCGACATGAGGGATACTTGCGCGATTTACAACCAGAGTTGAAATACTTGAGCGATTCTTTATTAAACCCTTTATAATCCTCTTGAGGTTCTTCCAGAGAGGGGACGCGCAAGTTATATTGAAGGAATTAAGTCGTCGTGCAAGTGTTTGATAACTTTCAACACTTGGCCTTCCTTCTTCCCTTGAGATCTTCCATTCTAGGTAAGAAATTACCTTAGAAGTGTTCTGGAAGCTTTGAGAAGAGACTTGGGCGTCGGGAGCTTCAATCCGAGTTTCTGGAAAAAGATCCTCTCGAATGGGGGCCCACAGGGTCTATTTATAGGCAAAAGAAGACCCCGGGCGGTTACTAGGCGGTTACCACATATGTCGCGCAAGTCCTTTGCACGAACATGAGGAGTCGCGCAAGTATTGAGGCGGCGCGCAAGTGTACTTGCGCGACCAAGAGGGAACTTGCGCGATACATGGGCAATGTTCTCCTTTTTTATCCCTTTGTCGATTTTTGATGTTTCTTCAAAGGATTAATCACTTTGAGCTCAGATATTCCCTTTTCCGAACTTTAGATTCTGTGACGAAAGGAGCGTCAACAAAAGTCCCCCCTCAGAGTTGGATCCGGAGAGAAAATGAGGATTTGACTCTGAGGAAATCGAATCCCTCCAAAGGAAAAGGGAGGCGCGCAAGTCTTCAGTGCGCAGAGGGAGGCGCGCAAGTCTGCGTCGCGCAGGCCTTAAACCCTCTGGTATGGCGCACAGGTAGGCCTCCTGGCCTATAAATATACGGCCTCACCTCCGTACAAGTATCCGGATTTCCGGACTTCATACCTTCTCGAGCTCTCGCCGCGCAGGTCACTTTGACCGCGCAAGTTGTTCTGTTTTCTAGGGTTTTCCTCGATGTCGCGCCACTGTAAAGGTATTTGTACTTGCGCGGTTTATACTTGCGCGTCAAAAACTAGCGCGGTACACAAGACACTTGCGCGACAACTCCATACTTGCGCGCCTTAATGCCTTAGCCATTTTTCCCGAATTTCTTTACAAATTTTATGAAAATAAACCCATTTAAGAGTTAGTTTATTCATCTTTTGTGCAGATTCAGTGGTTCCCAAGGGAATTGAAACGGCTGATGAACTGGCTAGCAAGCAGATTGATGACATTATGAACATTATTGGCCATGATTATTATGATATCTGCGACAGCACTTTCCCAGATTTGGATAAGTATTTGAAGAAATATCATCTTAATTTCCCACAGAGCATCTACCTGTCTCTGTGTGTTCATGGTCATCTGCAAGGAGTCAATGTTCCAAATGTAAAGAATTATCTTCCATTTTCTTGGTTTCAGAATTATACCAATTTTGCTTCAGCAAATATCTCAGGCGGAGGAGTATTTCAAACTGCTGGAACAGTAGAGAAGGCTTATGTGATGCATCATAGCCCTTGCACACCAGATCTGAAAAAACATACACCTGAGCTTCAACCACATTGTCATCCTTCAATCTTCCGAGATGCTCAGATGGATCAGTCCAAAGGCTGGAAGAAAAGTTGGGATTTCCGCCCTGGGGGAGGTGTGAAGCCAACTTGGATGTGGGCATACTGGGTGCGACAGACTTGCGCAGAGTTTATTGAGGATCTGAAGAGAGCTGCAATATATGAAGCTATTTGGGTTGGGCAGACATATATTTACAGACATGATATCTTCGTGCCAGAGATACTCAGTCACTGGAGTCCAGCGACTAATTCTTTCCACTTGACTCATGGAGAAGTAGGTATCAGTTTGTGGGATGTCCAAAAGATTTCAGGAGCTCCAATCTTGGGCGATATGTATGATGAATTCATTCCTCCCAAGGTGACTTGGAATGATCCAGAGAAGACTCCTGCTTTGGCTCGAGAATTATTCAAAATCTTTCACAAGCTCAAGAGTTCAGAGACCTCATTAACTCATTTCAGAAAAGATATCCATCCGGAAGAATGGATGAATGTGTTTCTTACTGAGAAGAAAGGGATGGAGCCAAAGGAAAAAGGATCCAAGAAAAAGAAATCCAAGGATACCCGGCCCAGACGTCCTACCACTTGTCCAAAACCAGAGAAGAGAGGAGCTCCTGGCACATTCTGGCCAACTCTAGAAGCAGGAGAGTTTGAAAAATGGGGCTATGAAGTGAATCAAAGAATTCCAAAGAAAACTCGTCTGGCGGGTTTCTTGGCAATGTGGCTCAGTATTTACCTCTTGCCGGTCAGGGATTCGAAGGGAGTCGTTAGGCCAGGGACCTTCGTCATTGCGGCCAAGTTAGCTGAGGGAAAAATGGTTGGGTTAGCCACCCCCATTTTAGCAAAGATCCACAGGAGTTTACTTCACGTCTTCCAGGGTAAATATCCTTTAAGAATAGTGGGACCATTCCAGGTTTTGTGGGGATGGATCGCCACTCACTTCAGGACTTACAATGTACAAAATGGATTACAAATTCCTGGAAGCTCTTTCAGACCGTCAGTGCAAGCATTCTCTGGAATTGCTCCATTAGATGTCAATGGTTATGACATAAAAGTAAGAATAATCATGTATAAGGAATTCAACTTCTTTCCATATGGAAGTCCGCCATCTGGGCGGTTTGTTGATGATGGGAAAGCCCCTTTGGATTTGAGGGAATACATGCTAGCTTGCAGGGATGGCGTGTTAGTAGCCAGGATTGATGGAGAAATCATATGCGAGGCCTATGCTCCATATAGATTTGCACGCCAATTCAAATGTTTGCAACAGATTGTTGTATCCCCTCCAGTACATGTCAGGTTAGAGCAACATCCGATGGTTGCTCGACAACTATGGTTGCTGACATCAAGAGAGAAGACTGGGGCAGTATTTGATCTACCAGTTGAAAAAGCGGCACATTATCTGACTACATTTTATGCCGAACACTGGATAGCATCATACCCCAAAGGGATACTGAATCATCCTGTATATCAAGTGGGAAAGAGGAAGAGGACTGTAGAGAAAGAAACTCTTCCTCATGAAGGTGATGCTTCTCCTCCTGAAATAGGTTCAACAGACTCCTCCTCTAGAACTGATTCCTCAGATCATCATGATGGGGATGATGAGGCACAACCGGCAGCAAAGCAGTTTCGTGCCCGATATAATCCTCCGGCCAGAGTTAAAAGACCCACTCCATCAGCTCCTGGTGAGTTATTTGATTGTAATAACTTCAATCACTGCTACTTTATAAAGTAATAAGTCTCACTTTCTTATTCTCTATCTGTAGTTGCAGGAGTTGGGAAGAAATTAAAATCAAAAATTGTAGGACCTTCCTCACAGCCTTTATATCTAAGACCAGAGGCTGTTCAGCTATGGCAGAGCTTATACTATGATACTGAAACCGCCTGGCTAGATTTGTGTGAGGGCCTACAACTTCCTGGGATAGGATATCTTCTGGCTTCCAAAGACCTTCAATACGAAGATAACCCCAATGAAGTGCGGGCTTACATCAGAGAGCTGGAAATGCTCATATATGCCACTGATAATTCGGTTCCTATCACCAGGCGGGTGAAGGAAATGATTGATCGTGGCACCACTAAGGGGGCTGGTGGTTCTGGAGATGAGGAGTGGCAAGAGTACGTGGCTCCTGAAGATGTAAGTTTTCTTTCCTTATTTTCTTTGCAACTTGATTTCAGTTGAAGCTTTGTTACTTAAGGAAGTTATTTTCTTCATCTTGCAGCTTGCAAAGAAAGGGACCGGGGTTCCTTCACTACAATATAGCCCTGGTGGTACCGCTATTGGGGCAGCTGCTGATTCTCCTCGCGAACCAGGCGAGATATCTCCAGGCCAGCAGGCCATGAATGAGGCACTGGACATAGCCTTTCATTCGCCAATCCAAGTGCCAATAAAGGAGACAGCTGAAACTCCAAAAAAACAAAAGAAGCCAAGGAAACGAAGGAGGAAATCCTTAGCTAAACGTTTCATTAGCAGTGGTAAGTCCTTCGAACAATCATGATTTTATACCCATAATCATATGGTTACTCATATTTCTGAGGATTGCAGGGGCTTCTTCAATTTCCCCCTTGAGGGAAGGGACTGATCCTTCTTCAAAGGTCGTGGAGGGTGCCGTAGAACAACCACAGACTCAAGCTGACTTGGTAGCTCCTGGAGAAGAGCTGCCATCCATTCCCAGTATCCCTCCCACTACTGAAGATGTTGTCCAGGGTCAGGGGTTGCAGGACATAAGTCAGCAAGAAGACATAGCAAATGCTCCCACTGGTGAGACTAACCAAGATTCTGAAGTATCATTGGATGAAATGATGAATCAAGGAATGACTTTTGAAGAATTTTATGATCATGCTAGATTGTCATGTGATTTAGAAGACCTTGGGCATGAGTGTTACCCTTCGCCCAAATTTTTCTTTTAAAAGAAAATATTTCTAACCATGATGTAAAATAATATGTAGTTTCTTCCGTAGAAGCTGCTGAATTGCCAATGCCTGAAGAGGGTGTGGACACTGATGTCAACCCTATCATTGCAGAAACATTAGCTCAAGTAGAGCTAAATCCAATAAACTCTCCTGAGACCCATCTTGAAAATCCTGTTGAAACCGGGAAAGATGGGGAGAAGTCTTCTCATGTTGCTGAACCACCATTGGGTAAGGGATAACAATATTTGTGATTGTACTTTATTTGCAAGACAATCCATTCTTTTGTTATCCTTTAAGATTCAACTAAAATCTTTCAATTGATCATGTAGGGCCATCAACTGTAATGGCTAGATCCGGAGATGAGGCTTCAGCCTCTGCCCCAACGGGAATTGAAAGTGAAGAAGCCCATGTCAGAGGGGAAAGAGCAGAACGAGGCACTTCCTTAAGCATGTTAATTCCAGATTACATACCCCCTTCTGACGAAGATGTTGAATCAGATCCAGAGATGCTCAAAGCGTTCAGCTTTTCACGACGTAAGGCGTGGAACAATATATGGAACATCATATCGGGGGTGCCCTTAGAAGATCTACCATCAAAAATTTCCCGATTGTCATCCCAATTTGTTATAATGGGACTTGGTGGTTTTGGGTATGAAAAGATCCATGCTGCAGTGAAACAGATTATCTTCAGGAGGGAGCAAATGCAGACAAGTCGCGAAGATTTGACCAGAGTGAAATTGTCAGTCAACATAGGCGAATTTGAGGCTGCGATATCCCAGGCTGGAGCTGATTATGTTGTCAAGATGAAGGATCTGAAGCAAAAAATCAAAGAAAAGGTCATCCAGCAGGTGCAACTCCAGCAATAGTTAGATGCTGTTACTGGGGAACTTGATCAGCTTAATGAATCATTGGATGAAACTCATATAAATGGCATGAAAGCCATTGCAGATGCTAAGAAGGCACTTCAGCAAGCTGAAAAGAGTGAAGCTGGTCAAATGCACGAGCTTCAAGCAACTGTTGATAAGGCTCAGGATGCTATACATCAAATGAAGACTTTTGTTGACAATCTCCTGTAATTTCTTGAAAAAGAGAAGAGATTCCAATCTGTGGATGTCCTTCTAACTCTTGTGTATCAATGAAAAACACTTTTGTCTTCAATCATTTGTGCTTGCATTCTTCCATTACCTGCTTCAAATTTACTTAAGCCAATGGGCTTAGTAAGCATAGTTTGATTTTTACTAGGATTATTACAAATAACCCTACAAACTTTGAATCTTTTAACTGCTCAATATTAGCTAAATCATACAAAAAATGTATATTTAGTGAGCTGGAACTTGACTTTTATTCATAGTTCCTCTGTCTTTTGTGTGGGCAGTTTAAAGTCATGCAAGCCGGACATAAAGAGGCTAATGTTTAAGGTCGAAATAGCTTTGACCGAAAAATGGATTAAAATGGATTCAATTCCTTGATAATTTATCTGAAAACAAATTACCATACTCAAGTATGAGAGAAAATATGTAAACTATGACTTAAGAATATTTGAATCTGAGGAATGATATGAAAAAGAGCTAAAAGGCATTAGAAAAAGTAGTTTCCAAGAATGAAGTTACTATTATTTAACAAAACCCGTTAGGGGGTTGAAATATGCAGGGCCACCTATGGGCATTGGCTACATAGTCAAATAAAATAGCATCTTTTGGCTAACAAGTCTATTATGTGGACTGTTTATGCAAGGCCACTTATGGGCACGTGCTGCATAGTCAGGCAAAAGAACTCTCAGAAATTTACTTTCCTAGTGCTAAAAGCCAGTGAAAGTTTATGGAGATTCAAATTTTCTAAAGCATAGAGTTTGTTGTATGGAAAGAGGTACTTGAATATGGAAAGGATATTTCCGAACAAGAATATCGAAGAACTGGATGAATATCACTCCTACAAAGGTTTGACCCAAACGTAGGGAAGGAGAATAAACCATAGACTTGAATACTTTCAGATCATGAAAAAGGATATGGGACAAATACGTTAAGGATGGCTATTTTTGCGGATCCCTACATACTATCGTTTAAGACAAATAAGGACAAAAGAGGCATTCTTCCCAAGAATGAAGTTACTATTATTTAACAAACCCGTTAGGGGGTTGAAAACATGCAGGGCCACCTATGGACATTGGCTGCATGGTCAAATAAATAGCATCTCTTGGCTGACAAGTCTTTTATGTGGACTGTTTATGCAAGGCCACCTATGGGCACGTGCTGCATAGTCAGGCAAAAGAATTCTCATAAGTTTGACATTTTTGTGACTATAAGTCATGAAAAGGGTTATGAAGATCTGAAAATATTTAAGGTTAGGATTATAATACATAAAGATGGGTATTTTCCAATGTATATAGAGATACATAGGTCAATGAAAACCATAATCATGTTGTGGCTGGATCCTGAATTGAAATTTGGACTTCACTACGTATCTCATAAGAATGAGAATCAAGCCATACGTAGTTCTTGAAACGCAGTTTAACGTCGTGCAGGACGAAAGTATGAGTGATCTTAGTTTAGGGTCATAGAATTCGGACCATAATAATGAATACACAGTGTGTGTTTTCATGAAGACTTTTCAGCCAAGGGACTGAAAGTGAAATTTGGGGTTAGGCCCAAAAGACTTGGGACTGGATTCGAGGGACACTCGAATGTTCCTACGTATCCCATAAGGATGGGAATCAAGTCCACGTATTTCTTGAAACTACCCTTTGTACAAATTTGGTTCGTACATGTGAAGGGTGAAAAGGGACTTTAGTGCAATGATGGTTTTAACCTAAGATAAAAAGTTTAGGCATTACCATGTATGTACGTAGTCTTTTTGAAAATGAAAACCATGATTGAAAAAGAATCAATGTTAATAATGGTTCCTTCTCAAATGAGGAAATCAAAGAATATTGTAGTTTATTGTCATACCGGACAAAAGTGTTGTATATTTTAACGTCATATAACAAGGACGAAAGTGAATCAATGTAAAGATATTGATTCCAGGGGTGGTTTCACAAATCATCATCATATGAGATTGTGGTGAACCAATGTGAAGAGATTGTTTTTGGGCTTGAACCTTGGGAGGTTGCCTACATACCCAGCATGGAGGGCAAGGATCAAAGTATGTGTAGTTCAATTAAAGAATGAATTAATGATCAAGTTGTTCTTGTGGACAATGATCTAAAAAATGTTGTTGGGACTTACACATGGTTAGTGGCCCAAAGGGAGTGTTATGGTTGATGTTCGCTCTAAGCTCACGTGAGTCATACTCGGTGTGAGAAATAAGAGGTAATAACAACCTTAACGATGCACAGTTTAATGTCATGTAGGACATATCAAGGACTTTCTGTACAGTTTAGCGTCATGTAGTTAGGACGATGGGGACAATACAGTTTAACGTCATATTGGACGAAAGGGGGATTGTGCAGTTTTAATGTCATGTTGGACTTTTGATGATTATATAGTTTAACGTCTTTCCGGACGTGAGGGACTTTTATACAGTTTAACGTCATGTAGTTAGGACGTCACAGTTTAACGTCTTGCTGGACATATTTGCAAATAGTTTATGGTCGTATACATGGACCAGGAATGATGCAGTTTAAAGTCATACGGGACCATTGTTGTATAGTTTAACGTCATATAGCAAGGACGAACTGGTGCTGTACAGTTTAAAGTCATGTAGCTAGGACTAAGGTGAACCAATATGAGGATATCAGTTCTGGGGATTTTTTACAGTTTAATGTCATGCTGGACGATGAAAGCGCCACACAGTTTTAATGTCATGTTGCTAGGACAAAGTATAGTTTAATGTCATCTCGGACATATACAGTTTAGTGTCATGTAGGACAAAATCAAGGACTATGCAGTTTAAAGTCTTGTAGTTAGGACTATTGGTGCTGCACAGTTTAGTGTCATGTTGCAGGGACATAAGTGTGAATAGTTTAAGGTCATATGCATGGACCATACAGTTTATCGTCATGCTGGACGTATTATAGTTTAATGTCATCTCGGACAAAAGTGTGACACAGTTTAATGTCATGTTGGACGAAGTTGTAGTTTAAGGTCATACTGGACCATGGTGTAGTTTAAGGTCATACCGGACCTTTTCTGTATGAACCAATTGTAAGTCTTGGTTCTGGGAACAATATTTTGTGTTTATACAAAATACTTCTTCAGAAATCTGGCATTAGTTGGAGTCGTGATGTGTTCTCCATCCATTGAAATCAGAGAATACGCTCCATTGGAGTAGACCTTATGTACTGAATAAGGTCCTTCCCATTTTGGCTCAAGCTTGGGAGGCTTCTTTCCTGGTATCATTGGTGTTCTGAGAACCAATACCAATTCTCCCTGAATGAATGAACGAAGACGAACTTTTTTGTTAAAAGCTCGTGCTATTCGATTCTGATAGATTTCCAAGTGGTGCAAAGTGCACAATCTTTTCTCATCTAACTGTTCCAATTCATTCAAACGCTTTTGGGATTGCTCATCTGTCGATAACTGATCACAAATGGCTATTCTGAGTGAGGGCAATTGAACTTCAATTGGCAAGACTGCTTCTGTTCCATATACTAATGAATATGGAGTAGACCGCGTTGCATTGCGAGTGGTAGTCCGATAAGCCCATAAAGCATGAAAGAGTTTATCAGGACATGACCTCTTATCTTTATCCACCATCTTTTGCAGTATATTTGAAAGAGTCTTGTTGAAGGCCTCTATCTGGCCATTAGCCGCTGCATGATATCGAGATGAATGGTTGGACTTAATGTTGTATTCTTGATACAATCTCTTTACCTCAGAAGAACAGAAGTTGGTGTCGTTGTCCGTCAATATGGTATGAGGGACACCAAATCTAGTAATGATGTTAGACTTGATGAAGCTAACAATGCATTTAGAACAGACTTCTTTGAGAGGTACTGCCTCTGCCCATTTGGAAAAGAAATCAGTAGCAGTAAGAATGTACTTAAACTGTTTGGCCGTAGCTGAAGGGTAAGGTCCCACCACATCCATTCCCCATGTGGAAAATGGCCATGAGTATTTAGCTGTATGAAGCAACTCTGGAGGTTGATGAATGAAATTGGCATATACTTGGCATGAATGACACTTCTTTGTGAAATAAACACAATCTTGTATCATTGAAGGCCAGAAGTATCCAAGCCTTCGAATTTGATCAGACAATCTATGTCCAGACTGGTGGGCACCACAGACTCCTGCATGCACTTCTTTTATGACAGCCATTGTCTCTTCACCATCAATACATCTGAAGAGAACTCCATCAAAACCACGTTTGTAGAGAATTTTCTCGAGGTGGTTTGGACCATCATAAAGAGTAAAATTGACCACACGTCGCCGAATTTGTTCTCTCTCGGCTCTATCAGGTGGAAGTGTTCCATTTTGAAGGTATTCCCTGATAGGTGACATCCATCCTGTAGTATGACCATATGGTTCAGGAATGGGACTAATTTAATTAATTTCCTCTGTTCTGAATTGAACATAAGGTGAAATTGCACGACGGTGGGCAATACAAATGGTTGTCTCGTCCCGATTTGGATCTGCTAAAGCTGTGGCTATATTAGCCAGTGCGTCAGCTTGAGCATTTTGTGATCTTGGGACATAAGAAAATGTCGGTTCGGTAGGGAATTCCGAAATTAACTCTCTGACGTAATCATACAAAGGGATTAATTCTTCTTTTCTGATGGCATAATCCCCATTGATTTGTTTGATTACCAGGTCTGAATCACCTTTCACCTTTAAGTGATTCACTTGTGCTTGAAGCGCTAACTCCAAGCCTGCAATGAGAGCTTGGTATTCAGCTTCATTATTGGTACCACCTTCCCACAACAAAAAGGAATAAGGTAACACTGCCTTATCTGGAGAAATGAGCACAATTCCTAAACCAACTTTGTTGAATTTAGGATTTTCCATTTTCTTCCCTGTTGGACTTCTAGAAGCACCATCAAAATACATTTCCCATGTTTGAGGATTCTCTTGAATAGAAAAAACTTCCTCATCAGGGAGTTCGATATCTGAATACGTGTCTTCCACTGAAGGGTGTTCAGCCAGGAAATCAGCCAGAGCTTGGCCCTTAATTGCCTTTTGAGATACATACTGAATGTCGAACTGCTGTAGAATAACCGCCCACCTTGCCAGACGTCCTGTAAGCATTGGACGACTAAGGATGAATTTGAGTGGATTATTACGAGATACCAATTGGACCTCGTGATGTTGCAGGTAGTGTCTCAGTTTCTGAACTGCAAAGATTAATGCCAGGCAACACTTTTCAATACTTGAATACCGGGTTTCTGCTTCAAGCATAGTTCTACTGAGATAGTAGAGACTATTTTCATTCCCAGCATCATTCTTTTGAGCAAGAAAGGCACCCAATGATCGCTCTAAAGCTGTCACATAGAGGATAAGAGGACTACCCTCAATAGGTGGCATGAGTACTGGTGGACTCAAGAGGTATTTCTTGAGAACATCAAATGCTTCTTGACATTCTTCAGTCCAGTGGTAAGTGACTCCTTTCTTCAATAATTTGGTAAAAGGTAAACTTTTTCCTGCCAAATTGGCGATGAAACGCCGAATATAGGCTAAGTGTCCTTGAAGTCCTCTTAATTCTTTCAAATTCTGAGGAGGTGACATACCAAGGATTGATTTGGTCTTCTCAGGATCGACTTCAATACCACGATGGCGTACAACAAAGCCGAGGAATTTTCCTGAGGTTACCCCAAAAGCACATTTTAAGGGGTTCATCTTCAAATTATGTTGTCGAAGCTTGTGGAATATGATTTCTAAATCAACCAAGTGATCAAAACGTTGTTTGGATTTAACCACCAGATCATCTACATAGCATTCAACAAATTTCCCTAGAAAAGGTTTGAAGATACGATGCATGGCGCGTTGATATGTTGCACCTGCATTCTTTAAACCAAAGGGCATCACCCGGTAACAAAACACACCTTGAGGAGCTCTGAAGGCTGTATATTCCTCATCTTCTGGGGCCATTCGGATCTGATTATATCCAGAATATCCATCCATGAAAGAAAGTACTTCATAGCCAGCCGTCGCATCAATTAAGAGTTCTGTAATCGGAACTGGAAAATCATCTTTGGGACAATACCGATTAAGATCTCTGAAATCAATGCAAACCCTAATTTGTCCGTTCTTTTTCTTTACTGGGACAATATTAGCCAACCACTTGGGATATTGAACTTCTCTGACGAAGTTAGCTTTGATAAGCTTATCCACTTCAGCCTCAATTTTGGAAGCATAGGTTGGGTGTGTTCTTCTCGCGGCTTGCTTGAATCCTCGATGTTCTTTTGGCAAACCCAAATCATGGGTGGCAACATCAGGATCAAGGCCAGGCATCTTTGTATAATTCCAAGCAAAAATATCTTTATTTTTCTTTAGAAAAGAAATATACATCTCTTGTTCTTCAAGGGTCATGGCCGCATTAATTAAAGTGGGGCGTGGATCTTTCTCTGTACCCAGATTTACTTCTCTGAGTTCATCCACAGTGGTAGAGATACCCTCTTCAAATGCTGGAGGAGCATCTCTAAGATCTTCCTCTTCCTCGTCATCATGTGTTATTTCTTCCGTTTCTACTTGCAAAGTAGATGAAAAAACGAAATTCTCATGATCATAAGAGATGTCAAAATTTTCACATTTTGAAGAAGAAGCTTCCATTTCCGACCCTATTGATGAAAAAGGGTCTTCTTTGGGAAATAAAGAGGAGATGATGGATTGAGAATCAACATCAACATTCACCTCTGGTGTTGCTATAACTTCTTCTGGCCTGATTAGCGAAGTATAGACTTGTTGTATTTCAGCAGACGAAATGAAAACGTCACCACTTATGCTTTCATCACTGCTTGGTAAGTTACCAATTTCTCCCATGTTGTCTGGCTCGATTGCCGTAATTGACATTATGGATCTTTCCATAAGAGTATTTTGATTTGGGACTATTTTGTCAATTTGACTGATAGGTAACACATAATCTGTACTCACATGTGAAAATGGATTTATTGGAATTTTTTCCAAACCATATGGAGCATTAACTTTGGTAATTTCCTTCATTGTAGATTTTTCTCTTCCCTTCATGTGATAAAATTCCGCCTCAATGTATTGAGACTCACATGTTTTGAACGGGGCCTTATCACCATATAATGTTCCAACTTGACCATCGAAACAGTATTTGAGACATTGATGGTATGATGACGGAATAGCTGCATGCTGATGTAACCAGGGTCTTCCAAGCAAGATATTGAAAGCTGAGTCTTGATCAACAATCATGAAATCTGAATTGGAAACAAGATCTCCAAACTGAGTTCTGAGCGTAACTTCTCCCAGTGGTTCTTGTTCATTTTTATCATATCCTTGCAACATCATGGTAGAAGGAGATAAATCAGATTCCGTGAGGCCCAATCGACGAAGTGTGCGAATGGGCATGAGGTTGACTCCTGAACCATTGTCAATAAAAGATCTTCGAACATCTATACCATTGACTTTGCCAGATAGGTACAAAGGTTTTATGTGCCCATGCACAACATCATCTTCATCTTTATCAGTAAAAGATATCACTGCATGGCATTCTGCAGGATTATTCTCTATGTGATAAATTTCAGCTGCAGCAATTTCAGCTTCAAACTCCTGAGGACTTGACAAAGCTTCGATGAGTGCTTCCCGAAGATCTTTTGATAGATTCAAAGCATCCAAAATTGATAATTTGGCTGGTACTTGGGCCAAGTGTTTCAATATATCATACTTTTGATCTAGAGGCCTGCGTTTCCCAATAGGAATATGCGGTTTAGCAGGTACTTTGGAAGCAGATGCTTTGGAAGCTGATGCCTCTTGTATTGAAGTTGGCAACATCTTTGGTTTTGGAAAATTAGACTGATTAGATCCATTTACTTGCTGAGATAAAGAAGATGGAACATTTAATCGGTCTTCCAAAATAACTGTGCCGAAGCTGAGTTGGCCATTGGCAGAAGAACTTGCTTGTTCATTTTGAGCTCGCTGAAGGGCTCTACCACGAGTTTCTGCTGCATATACAGTGCTAGCAGGGGTAGAATTAGAGTAGTGGCTTCGGAAAGATCCATGTCTTCCCCTATATCTTGAACCTCTAGAACTTCCTCGGGTTCCTTTATTTGATACAGGGAATTCAGGCTCATCAAGACTGGAATATGAATCTGTTAATTGAATCATATTAACAGAACCAAAGATCAATTCTTCGTCTGATAAAGACTCTGCCAAGTTAGCCTGTTTAGGCTGTGCCGTTTGGTGGGACGGTGCCCGTGGCTTTGAAGTAGATGGCATGAAATCTGCCAGAGTCAAAGACAATTTAGGCTTTGATGCATACTCATCTTCTTCTGATTCCTCTTTCTTCTTTGAATTGCGCTGCCCTTTTGAGGATTTGTCCTTTGATGGAGGCTTTACTGCAGATTTTGTAGGAGACACAATTGGCTTCTTCAATTGTGTTCGCAAAATGGAATGGGTCCGATTGATTGTCTTTCTGACCATCCAATCATCATATTTTTTCGCAGTTTTGCTTTTGACTTCCTGCCACTCGCCTCCTTCCTCTGGATCTGTAGCGGTAATACACGCTACATGAGCTGAAGAACCCTTCAATTTGACTTGTCCCAAGTCGACCATCTTTTGTAGGAGGTCTTTAAAGACAAAACACTCCTCGATGGGATGCCCCAACATTTGATGAAAGGGACAATAATTGGGACGGTCTTCATCTCCTTCCTTGTTTGGTCTCTTCGGCACTGGTAATTGAACCAAATTATTTTCCAGAGCTGAAATGAAGTAACCAGGAACTTGCTCACTTCGGAAAGAGTATGTTTTACTCTTCATATCCTCAAATTGTTTTCGTCGTTGATCTTTTTGATCATTTGGACGAAACAGCCTTTGTTGTTGGCGTTCAGGAGGTGGAGCTCTTTGAGAAGATGAAGGTTTTGAAGTAGAAATAGGTACAGGTGCCTGTTTAAGCATAACTGTAGCAGTTTCTGCTTTACCCATTCTTCTTCCTGGAGCTGATGGAATTACACGAGATTTAACCTTAGCCTGTAAAAGGGAATCTTCAATCTGTTGAGCGATTGAAGTAAGGTCTCGAAACCCTCCTGTGTATTTAACAGGGATCAATGGCGTGCGTAATTCGTCACGCAAATTTGCCACACAGATTGGCAACAATTCCTCCTGAGGGAGTGATAAACTCAAGGAATACGTTAATCCCTTCCAACGAGCAATGAAATCAGAGACTCTTTCATTCCCCCTTTGCTTGCAGTTTGTAAGATCGAAAACTGTCGTTTTTGGCAAAGTTGAGCTGAACTGAAGAAGGAATTTTTGACGAAGATCCTCCCATCCGATGACTGACCGGGATTTCAAGCTTGTATACCAGACAAAAGCTGGTCCTTGCAAGGTTCGCACGAAGCATCTGAGTTTCACTGCTTCTTGTTGCTCTGGAGTTCCCATCATAGGATCACAACAAGACACGTAATG
Organism: Viscum album; assembly: GCA_963277665.1. NCBI lineage: Eukaryota > Viridiplantae > Streptophyta > Magnoliopsida > Santalales > Viscaceae > Viscum > Viscum album. Next base: position 241,074,337 of record OY728140.1, on the reverse strand, counting down.
CGTCAAATGTTGTTCAGGGTCACCTGATCCATTGAAAGTAGGGAAAATAGGGTTTCCAAAACTGGATGGAGGAGAAATTGAATCTACCCATTCAGGGTAAACATTCTTTTCAGGTTGAACTTGCGCCCGTTTCCCTTCCATAGTTTCTAACTGAGCTGTTAATGACTCAATAGTAGTTATTAACTTTTGAGAAACGTCAGGTTGAACTTGGTTTTGGATAGGTGCAATGAATGGAGTTTGGACAGCCGTGGAGGTTGGTGCTGCAACTAATGGTAGTGCTGTCAACCGTTGTTGCGTTTGACCCGTAGGATTAGACCTCTGTGGGTGTACTGATAAAGGAGGATATTCCTGATCCATCTCAGTAGTTACAACAAATTCCTTCGGCTGTCGGATTTCAGCATTCTTAAGAAGAAGACTACTCTGAAGTAGTTCTGCATTTAACCTTCTTAATTCTTTCATTTCTTCCTCCTGTTGTGCAAACCTTTGCTCTAATGAGAGCGATTGACCTCCTTCAGAGGAAGGGTGATAAGTAACCTGATTCTTTCCTTTCCCCTTATTGGATCCTTTTCGGAGAGGGGGAAGTGGGTTACTTGAAGGAATACCCAGATTTTGGGTAAGCCTTTGATTACGTGTGCGCACACCTTCTTCATTTAGGTCTGTGTGCGCAACTTCTTGAGCAGGAACCTCTTCATCTGATCCCTCTGATTGAGCCTCATCTGGTGAATCAGCAGCAACGGCAGTGATGACATTAATGGATGCATATTTCATGGAATCCTTTCTATCAGCATTTCTGTGATATTGTCTCCTTTTATGTCCATGATAAGGCATGGCATTCCGTTGACTTGATCCCTCAGGAATTTCTTGGAGAACCGTCACTTGGAGAGAATCTCCTGACATCTTGGCTCTTCGTTCCGCTTGAGCCTTATTCCCTAATCGAGAGAATACTGACTTTCTCTGAGGGAGGGATTGAAGATTTGAAAAAGTCCCCAGTCCGGTGGACTGGTGGTGTTCCTGTTGCTTCTGCTCAACTCCTCGAATCCCATTCGTTGATTCTGAGGGTTGGGTTAGAGAAGTCCCCAGTCTGGCAAGCTGGGGTGTCTCTTGACATGCTATGTCTGAGATCTTTTTAAAATCTCTCTTGATCTTGCGAATCTTAGTTCGGAAATTAGCTGGATGCATTAACCTGTATCCAATTTTATCACCTGGTTCAACAGACCGTTGGATGATTTCCGAAACTTCTGTCATTTGATGACGTGTTTGCTCCAGACGAGAGGCTTGCGCAATATTCTCTCCTGCTTGATGTAGGAGCAATTCAACAACATGTTCTCTATATACTCGATTTTGAGAGAAACTAGTTGAAGCTTGATTTTGAGCAAGATTTTGATTATGAACAAAGCCCATTGACTGTGGCCGGCCATGGGCAATAACATTGCATGAGACCATTTTCGGCGGGCTTTGCTGACCAGAAAGCACTGTGAAATGTAGTGCTCTGTGAATACCCCATCCTCTGATATGAACATTAGATGGAGCATTGGAAATTAACTGACGCAATTTTCTTAGTGCGCCAAGGCATGAACGTTGAAGGGTTCTCTGTTGCTTTTCAGCCTTCGGATACCGAGAGACTGATAGAGATGCCAAATCAATCTGGCGTTGTAACCCTTCTATTATCTTAAGATGATTTTCATATTCATCGTAAGATAATACCTTCTTATTTAATTGACAAAGAGTTTTCCATATGTTAAGACGAATATCATGGATTCCATCATCCGTCAACATCTTTGGAATGTCATACTGTGAATCAGCCAAAGGCCAAAACATGACTGGTACTTCACCTTTTGCCAGTTTTTTCCTCATGTTCAGCATTTCCTCTTTATCATTAAATGAAGATTATTCTACCTGTTTGGACCAGAGTTGGTGTTTCCTTGTTGCTTCATCGGATTCAACAAGATTGGTAGAGGTATCACTATTCATGCTGGAAGATGAATGACCCAGGGAAGGTTCGGAGAATAACCTGAACCCCAAGCTATCTTCTGATGGAGAAAGAGTTTCACCTGCCGATAGTAAAACTTCAGACATGACTGGTTTTACGTTTTCAAGTGCCTCGAGATAGGAGGGCTTTCTCGTCACTACATTGCCTTCTGAAGAATTTTCGAGACAATGTGAATCACTACTGCGGAGAGGACTTTCGCAGCGAAGTTCATCACCATGAGGAGGACCTTCATGATGGGTTACAGCAAAAGATGAGATCTCTTGCTCCTTGGTCTTCTGACCACACAGAGGGTTCCTGTGGTTCTCATCTGAAGAAGAAACTTCAAGATTGACCGAATTTTCATGAAGCAAGTCTTCATGAGGAAGTGTCTGTTGAAGACCTTCGGGATTAATGTTCCTGTTATTGGGAACTGAGGGAGTAGAATCTTGAATTCCGACAGATAAATGTCTGAGGGCTTCAAGAACTCCAGCATTGAGCAAGGCCTTGTTGCAGATTGGCCTTTTATCTCCTGACTGTGCTGGGTGGATCTTTTTCTTAGATGCCTTCTTACTCGCTTTAGAAATCACTTGATGACGAAAGTGATTGCTCTGAGCAGGTGTATGTGCCTGATCAGGAAAGATGGTCAGGTTAGGCTGACGATCATCGCTCAAATCAGGTGTATGTGCCTGACTTGGTTGTCCATATGATATGGGGGAGTAGGCCCCACAACCCTCTTGGACTGGAACAGATGTGTGTGTCTGTTCTGGAGTGAATTGTTGATGTGTCACTCCACTGTTAGGGATAGATTTATGTGTCTGTCCCTGAGATGATGCTGAAGCTGTTATGATATCCTGGCAAGCATCCAGAATATAAGCAGGAATTTGCTTATGCTCTTTCGCCATTGACAAAATATGTTTGGTGACTTCAGCCGCCGGAACAGGGATATACGTCCATTCCGGGCTTGGAGTAGGTGTATGTGCCTGCTCCTGTCCTCCTTTTCCTGTCAGTGAATCCTGACAGTACTCAAGTGTGGAGGCAGAGAGTTTAGTCTGCCTCCTGTTTGTCGTCGGGGCTTTCCGACTGACTTCTCCGTGCGCTACCAAACGAGACTGTTGGTAGGCTTGATTAGTATTAGCAGGTGTATGTGCCTGCTGATTACACTTCGTCAAATGCGGTTGACGAGATCCATCATATGTAGTCAGACGAGCCTGCTGACTAACTGCTGATGTATAAGCAGGTGTATGTTCCTGCCTATGGTACTCCGCCGGAATTGCCTGGTGGGATCGGCTTGATGCTGCCAGACGAGTCTGCTGGACAGCGGGATTAAAACGGGCAGGTGTGTATGCCTGCTCGTTGTTTGCCACCAAGTTAGGTTGGTGGACTTCTCCGGAGATGGCAGGGATGACAACCTGTCTATTGTTAACCGGATTCCGTCTCTGGCGATTCATCTTGCCTGCTCGGGTTCGAGGAACCTGAGCTGAACGCCTGGAGTCGGTACCCTCATCATGTTGAGGGCGCACTACCGCACGAGTCTGGCGGCGATTGTTGATGGTAGCCCTTGAGAAGGACTCCTGTCTTTTTGAATTAAGGTCCTGCGGGACCTGCTCATTCACTTCCTCGGAATAAGGGAGTGAATGGAAATTGCGTTCCGGGGATAACGACCCGAAACGGTTGGAGACGGTAGTCAGCACCGTCTGCTTCTTGATTGCTGGTCGCCGTTGTCCGGACGACCAGGTAGAATTGTTAACTTGGAGGGCTTGACGAGCGGCCTCCAGAGTTGGGATAGTACCGTTGCGACGGTACTCCTTAACCAGTGTATTAGAAACACAGCGTTGAAGACGCTGAGTTGGTGATGTCATCCTCAGAGCGGATGACGTTCCAGCAGGAGTAGCAGCATTGGTTTTCACAGCAGCAGACCTCACAGTAGAGGTGTTCCCAGCAGCAGTATTCACAGGGGTGAATTTAAGGAAATCCATTTTTTTAGAAGATCTTGAAAAAAGAGTGCCTGTTCCATGTAACAGACATAATCAAGATGAATCCGGACACTGCATCTTTTGGATGAGCACATGTCAATGATTGCCTTTTTGGCCCAAAGGGCCTAACAGATAAGAAGAACATCACTTTAACTTGGTTAAGGATTCACGTCGGGTTCACCATTTTTTGTTTCCCGCGGAATCCGGGGATGACCTCCTGGACGGGAGATTCAAACGTTCTGATCAGTTTCTAACGGGTTTGTTCGTAGAACCGGAAACATCCAATGATTCCACATCCGTTTGGACCTACTTTCCAAAGGCAGGCGCTCATTAGCTTGTGGGCTAATGAGGCTTAGGAATTTGCATTGGTCGAGAGGATGGGAGGTCGGACTCATCACACCTTTTTGAGGGGAATTATTGTCTACTCCGGGACTCTCTTTATAGATTTAAGTTAAGTTCGTGAATCCTTATTACATTACCAAGTATAAAATGAGCTTTCCTTTAGTTTTAACAATCAATGATTAAATATGCAAGAAATTTAGAGAATCTTTTATATGTATTCGAGGTTCTTCATCAATATAGAATCATCTATATTTTTTTAGAGATTCTTGGTCAATAGTATCCTTCAAAACATTTATATAAAAGTCTCTTGGTCATTTTGATGACCAGGCTGGTTTTAAAGCCACTCAGTGGGGCACTTGAAGTTTATCGTCATTCAGAAGGACAGAGATTATTTCAATGTTGGGATCGAACCCATGAATGGGCTACCTGCGTATCCTTTGTTTTGAAAAAGGAATCAGAACCCACGTAGTTCGAGGAATGGGATGATGTTTATGATTGATGGCTCAAAGATGAATGTCGTAATTACTTTTACACTCTAAGCTCACGTGAGTCATGCTCGGTGTGAGAAACAAGAGGTATTGGTAAAAATTAGACAATTATGCCATGAAGGATGCAATCATAAGAATTTGTTTGGGGCTTATGTATGGATGACTGCCCAGATAGACGAAGGTTTAGGATTTACTTTTAAGGAAAAAATCCAAGAACAGGGTCCACAAAGTTATATGTGCTTCATGGAGATTTGAATACTCTAATCTTGGGGCTTACTCCTAAGGAAGATGCCCAAGTTAGGAGGGGACTTATGATTGGGTTTTATTCCTAAAGAGGAAACCCAAATCAAAGGTAATTTATGACTGGTTAAGAGAAATTTTAAGAGACTTGGGGCTTACTCCTAAGAAGGATGCCCAAGATTTATGACTAGGACTTATTCCTGAGAAGGAAGCCTAGGTTAGGGGACTTGGGGCTTACTCCTGAAAAGGAAGCCCAAGGTTATGACTGAGTCTTATTCCTGAAAAGGAGACCCAGGTTAGGGATTAAGGTTTGGGGCTTACTCCTGAGGAGGATGCCCAAGTTTGGGAACTTTTAAGAATTTGGGGCTTACTCCTGAGGAGGATGCCCAGAGTTGGAGTTGAGGCTTACTCTTAAGAAAGATGCTCAAGATTAAGAGGACTTGATCGGGGCTTATTCTTGAGAAAGATGCCCAAGATTTATGACTGAGTCTTATTCCTGAAAAGGAGACCCAGGTTAGGGGACTTGATTGGGGCTTATTCTTGAGAAAGATGCCCAAGATTTATGACTAGGACTTATTCCTGAGAAGGAAGCCTAGGTTAGGGGACTTGGGGCTTACTCCTAAAAAGGAAGCCCAAGGTTATGACTGAGTCTTATTCCTGAAAAGGAGACCCAGGTTAGGGGACTTGGGGCTTACTCCTGAAAAGGAAGCCCAAGGTTATGACTGAGTCTTATTCCTAAAAAGGAGACCCATGTTAGGATTCTCTCATCTTAAAGGATGAGGTTGAAATGAATGAACTCTCAATCTTTGGTGACATAAAGATGTTTAAATCACTGGGTGTTGAGAGGTATTTCACAGAATTCCTTTCAGATAAGGATGTCAAATCAAGAAATCATGCCATAAATGGCTTTGAAGAGTATCTTGAAGACTGAATCTTGAATAGGAAGGGTGAAATGGCTTAAGAGGGGTAAAAATGGGCAAGATGAGCACCCAAAAAGATAGGGGCGCGCAAGTCTTGAAGGTCGCGCAAGTCCTGCGTCGGCGCGCAAGTGTTGGTCGCGCAAGTATACTTGCGCGACATGAGGGATACTTGCGCGATTTACAACCAGAGTTGAAATACTTGAGCGATTCTTTATTAAACCCTTTATAATCCTCTTGAGGTTCTTCCAGAGAGGGGACGCGCAAGTTATATTGAAGGAATTAAGTCGGCGCGCAAGTGTTTGATAAGTTTCAACACTTGGCCTTCCTTCTTCCCTTGAGATCTTCCATTCTAGGTAAGAAATTACCTTAGAAGTGTTCTGGAAGCTTTGAGAAGAGACTTGGGCGTCGGGAGCTTCAATCCGAGTTTCTGGAAAAAGATCCTCTCGAATGGGGGGCCCACAGGGTCTATTTATAGGCAAAAGAAGCCCCCGGGCGGTTACTAGGCGGTTACCACATATGTCGCGCAAGTCCTTTGCACGAACATGAGGAGTCACGCAAGTATTGAGGCGGCGCGCAAGTGTACTTGCGCGACCAAGAGGGAACTTGCGCGATACATGGGCAATGTTCTCCTTTTTTATCCCGTTGTCGATTTTTGATGTTTCTTCAAAGGATTAATCACTTTGAGCTCAGATATTCCCTTTTCCGAACTTTAGATTCTGTGACGAAAGGAGCGTCAACAGGTACTACTTGGAGATTCTCCCAAAGCAATTGGTGGTGGTGACATATTCCACTATCTTCTTCAAAGCCCATCATTGATTAGAAGAGTTATTGGGATTCATATGTTAGAGACTCCCATTTACATACTCCAAAGTTGAGATAATACTAGTCTGATTATACTCATAGAGTAGTGCACTAGTCACCTAGTGCTAAGGGGTAGAGTAAGTGATATTGTCCTTTTATGTTGTTTTTTTTCATTTTTCATTATGTTCATGGAATGTGTTACGAATTTCAGTCATTGGTGAGTTTCTTAAGATGAACCACATAATTTGTTTCCTTGGTCTGAAAACTTATCCTATAATGATGATGACCTAGTGGATTCCATTATATTGTATTGAAGATATTTCTAAATGGGGTGTATAAGTCCTATAGGGAGATTGAAAAATGTAAACAAGAATCTTTTTAGTGTGGTGTCACACTTAAGAACATGTTTGAATGATCACAATCAAAAACAAAATAATCTCATTGGTTTTACTATTATTTCCATTAAAAACCCTTACACACATCCATTATGGATGTTTTTGAAGGTTCTAGGCACAACGAAAGTGCCTTTGTTGGATGATAAATTAAAACATATTTTAATTTGGAGTTATCATAAACCCAAATAGAGAATATTGTATGTTGAATTTATAATTAATTTATTTATATCTAAAGAAATATTTAATTTTATGGGGAAATTTCTTCAAGGATGATGTTGATATTTTTAAAAATCCTTTTATATTACATTTGTTTCACAATAAGTATCTATGTGTAGAATCCCTCTAGCAGTGACCCCTACATGCTCATATGATATTCAAGTGATTTCCTTCGATCTTGAGGTGCTTGGGAGGTGAATCAGTCATCTTGCGCTTATTGAGAAGTTCACTGATCCTTTGGTCTTGATAGATTCTCTCAAGGTTTTCTCATTATTTAGAATAATAGAGGAAGATGAGTTGAGAGAGAATTTCTTATGCACAATGATTCTCAATTCTAGATTTTCGATTCACCCTACACAATAGATATATACATTTATTTATAGATCAAGGCCTTTGATTAAAATACCATTTAATTTATTAGTATCCCTTAAATAATATTGTAATCTTTAATAAACCCCATTTTATATAATAATAATATTATTATTATTATTATTTTATGGTGCGAACTAGGCTGTGTGCTGATAGATATTATTTTACTAGCTTTTAAATTTATATTAATCACCATATGTGATCTTTTTCTACTCAAACTCATTGGTACTTATTGAATACAAAAAAATATTTTATTCACATAAAAAAATATTTAATTCACAAACTAGAAAATAAATATTTATTAAATATTTAATAAATAAAATAAAAGTTTTATTTAAAACCAATGAATAAATATTTATTATATATTCACATAGTCAAATAAATTATTTATTAAATAATAAATATTTATTTATTAACTTCAAAATATTAGTGATTAATAAATCTTAAATAAAATTATTCCTCAATCTTGAGAAAAATATTTGTTCCTTTAATTAAACTATAATAGAATTTAATCAAGATAATTTGAATAACTTTGTCTGTGAGCCTCTAGGATTATTTTTGTGTGTGAATTATGTGAGCTTTCATAATGTAAAATATTACTATCTAGAAATCGGTCATAGATCCAAAGGGAAATAACTTAATTTCATAATAATGAAAACCATATATGAACACATGACATGTAATATAGTCCCCCTATTACACAATCTTATTAAGATGGTTTCACAATTTTGTCTTCAACCTATGTGATCGATAATTATTTATATGATTGTCTGAAATAAACACGTAAAAACACAGTGGACATGGAATTTAATGTAATGGTTTTATTCCAATAAAAGGGCTGAGAAATTAACTTCCATGAAGATGGAAGACAAAAGTCCTTCCCTGAGTTATCCAGTAATAACATGACATTCATGGTGAACCAAATTTACCCTACTACCCACCGACATAAGGAATGATTGTTTTCGTCCGTAAATATACGTGTGAAATTCATGACATGTATCAATGATAATATTAAAATTTGAGTAACATTATTCATGATCATAGATAAAAATAAATGATGTCACTAAAACATGATAAATTCCTACTAGCTAGAGAGTTGTCATAATATACCTTCTTAGAGATAACCATGAGAGAGTTTCATGAGAAGAAACCTCATATGCATATGAGTAATCACACCTAAAATTCACATTCTATGTGTCCTATAATATAATTTTATCTGATCATAAAACTATATTTAATAATATTATCATTGAATTTATAGTTTCCCATCATAGTAGTGAATTTTACAACCTTATCAATATGATAGATACTCTACGTCATTTTTATATTAATGTCTTATAGATTAATAAATAATATGTAACTGTATATTTTATTAATATTCAAATCATCTAATATACAAGTAATAATAGTAAAAAAAATTGGTCCTGGGATACCCATTCCAACAAACTCCAACTTGGAGTTGATACAACTACATTTTAATTTAAGTTACCTATACCTAACATAAAAAACATGTTTATGATGAGTCTTCAATTTACTCAAGTGGGAATCTATTTTGTCTTTTATGGAAATACTACCGACTTAAACCTCAACTCTAGGAGGAAAATATCTTAAGGGATGATACATTCAAAGATTATTCTTCATCCGCTGATGTGACCTTATCTCCTTGGAAAGGGATACTGATGTAGTATTATCACAATTTAGTATGATAGAATCTGTACCATTAGGTATAATTTCATGAAATTTAATGAATATGTGTATTCATCCTATGTCATTATATACCACAAAATCCATAATATACAGAAACTCTATTGTATAATTTGCTACTATAGCCTTCTTTGAGTTATTCCAACTGATAACACCTACATTCCAAGTGAATATGTATCCCATTTTCAATTTTAAATCATATTTATTTTTTTGGAAACTATAATATCCATACCCTCAAGTGACTAGTTCTTTATAACATCTATAATCTAGGAACATATCTTTAGTACACATTTGGTACTTAATTATAGTATTGAATTCCATCAAATGGCGGTGTCTGGGGTTTTCATGATGTCTATATACCACACATAATGTATAAGTGAGGTATATCTTAGTACATTACCAAGAATACCTTACTTATCCAATCACTAAAATTTATGAAATACTTTCCATTAATTTTATTTCCTCATCCGTTGTAGGATACATTTTATAGGAAATATGAATTTAATGTGATGCTTGTAACAATTACCTCTTAGGATGGTCATTACTGAACCTATTCGATATCTTATTAATATATGTACTTTAACGTAGGCTAATAAAACTCTTAGATTGATCATTATGTATCTTGATCACTAGAATATATACTATATCTCTTATGTTTTTCATAGAGAATAATTTATTCAAATATGACTTAATAGGCTGTAAGACAAGTATATCATTTACAATAATTAATATTTCATCAACATATAATCTTTAGAAAACAATATAACTCCCACTAAACCACTTATAGAAAAAAGGATCACAGTCATTCTTTATGAAACAAAATTCAGCTTCATCAATTCCAATATCACATGACCTAGATGCTTGCATTCATATATAAATGGATTTTTTCAATTTTTATATCTGGTTGGCATCCTTTAGAGGCAAAAAACATTTAGGTTGTTCCATATAGATATATTCCTAAATTTTCCCTTTAAGGAAGGCTATTTTGAAAACCATTTTCCTAATCTCATAGTCATGGAAGGCTGTATTGGAAAATAGAGACTTCAATATTACAACTGGTGAAAAGGTTTTTTCATAGTTACTTCCTTGGTGCCGTTTAAATTTTTCTAAATAATGTTTTGAATTATATGTACTGAATTGTAATTCTATGTACAATTTTTTATGGGATACCAATTTACAACAAACTGACATTACATCCACCAGTGATTCTTCCAAAATCTAGACTTCATTTTTTAATATGGGATCCATTTTAGAATTTATAATTTTTTACCACATAGAAAATTCTACTATACTTACTGGTCCTTTATAATTAAGAGGATCACTAATATCAACTAATTTTGACTCTCCATACCAGGTGATTAGAAAAACGTACTGTTATATTTCTTTACACTCTCTTTTATTTCTACATAGAATTTCTGTCTCTATAATACCTTATTCTTCCACAGGGATTTGTGGAATCTACTCATGTGCCAACTCTTGTGTACCTTTATCTTTGAGTTCATAAATATAAATCTAATTATATATTTTACATATATGATCCATATCAAGGAATATAGAATGCCTTTCCATTATAACATTTTTTTATGAGGGGTCATATAGGTAATAACCCCTTGTTTATTTAGGGTATCCTATAAAGGTACAATTTTTTCTCTATGTTTCATGTTTGTTACTTAAAGGGACTTTAGAAAATTATTCTCAACCCCAGAAATGTTGGTATGAAAATGCAGGTTTCTTTCCATTTCTAAATTTGTATGTTATACTATTTTCACCATTGATGGAACTTGGATTAATATTTGTTTTTTTGTTCATAATGCGAATTCCCAGAAGGATAATGAAAATAATGGATGAATCATAATTGATCTCACAATTTCAAAAAAGGTGTGGTTCCTCCTTTCACTTATAGTAGTCCAATGAGGTTTATAAGTATGAGTTAGTATAGATTGAATTTCAAAATTTTATAATTAATACATAAATTATTAATTAAGATATTCTCCACCATGGTCTAAGCAAAGTTTCTTAATATAATTTCCAATATGGATATCAACATCATCCTTGTGTTCCACAAATCTCGCTATAGAATATAACTTATACCTCATAAAGTATACATATTCCTATATACAAAAGTAATCATTAAAATTTTTAAATTATGACTTACCACCCTTTGCTTCAATATGAAATGGTTCACACACATTAGAATGGACTAATTCAAGATGCTCTTTGGCCCTTTCACATTTTCCACTAAATGGGGATTTGGTCATATTATATTGTAAACATGCATGATATAAAACCAGTTATTTATTTCCAAATATTCTAAATATCCATATTTTTTGTAATTAATAGAAACATTATTTTTACATGACCTATCTGGTGATACCAATGTTGGGTGTTGTATGGGTCATGTTATGTAGTTTTATAATTGATTTTTATTACTTAATCCAACACATAAATATATTTATTTAAATGTTACTTACCATGAAATATGATATCTTTATAAAAGTAGAAACATTTCTTTTTAAACATTAAAATAAAACTATATTAATCTATTTTGGACATGGAAATAATGTTTTTGGTAATAGATGGAAAAAATAATAATCATTCAATACATAGATCATTTTAGTGAGAAATGTGAGGGGGAAATCCACAATAGCCATCGTAGAAATATTATATCCATTAGATTCATAAGTATACCTCCCCTCAGTCAATTCATCTAAATATACTTGGTTATAATATTTGAATACACTTGTGATCACTAAAATCTATATATCATTCCCAATTTTTTGGAACAAATGAATTTTACTCAATAAAGAAAGTACATGAAGTTTCCCCTTAATTCATAGACTGGATGTAATTTTTCTTCAAGTGTCCCTTATTTCCACATAATAAACAAAAAAAATCATTCTCCCTTTCTTTCCCCTTGATCATTCTATTTTTGGAAGGGTTTAAAGAATATTTGGCATTAGTCTTCTTCACATTTCCCATAGGTTTTTTTACCATAAGGATGAATGTTTTTTTCTATACCCACTTGTTAGTGAAGATTTAGAATATCTAGAAGATATTTTAAAATAATGTTCACAATAAAATTAACAAAATTATAAAGAAACTATGAGAGAGTGATGAAAAAATGAAGTCGGTGCACAATTATTCAGGGAGTTTAAAACCTAGAACCTATATGCACTTAACTTATCCAATTATATTGACTATATGAGGCCCAGATGTCACACCCTTTGAAATATTGCTATGAAAGATCACCTTGTAAATCTAAAATCATTCCTATTTTTTCTCTCCTGGTAAGGACCATGGAGTTTCTCAATGATGATATACACATCCTTGGTTTTTTTATACTTCATGAGTTCAGTGGACATAAACGAAAGTATAAAACATGAATTTCAAACATTATGTTCACACGTTTTTCATAGATAGATAAATTCATTACTTTCCCCTTAGTAAGCAAACTAGGAACTGAGGATTTTGGCACATAAGATTTCCGTTCATGGCACAACACAACCCAAAGGAATCTGAACCACTCCTGTATGTTACTAACAACGAGGATATTGTTTTTATTGAATATTGATCATAGATATAGTGTCTATTATGAGATTTAAATTTATTCAACGATTTAAAAAAATTCATATTATTAATACAATTCTTGATTTCAAATTATGTGTTAAATAAAAAATTAATTAATTATATTAAATATCTCGCTATTTTATCCATTCATAACAACCCTCACCATTTAAATCATAATTTATAGTTTCTATGAAAATCTAGTGGCAAGGATCCATATTCCTCTTCACATATCCCTAATGAGGGTTGGTGAAATACATGAAGGTATTTAGGTAGGAAGTTCTGTTTCAACTGCATGCTTGAAAATTCCCAATCCATGGAGTGGACTCCCCAATCATAAAATCCAGAAATAGATTTACTCAACACTTTTATCCAAGTTACATCAACTATATATATGGATTATTATATTGTTGTAAGATGGTTATGTCAACCCATAACTTTCATAACAGCTATGTGCTAAAAGTAAGCATCCCAATGAGGGTTGGTAAAGAACTTAGCTATAAGGATTTGATTCCAAATATAGTAATGGGAGGCCAAGACTCGCTTAATATATATTTTTGGGATTTTAATTTATTTTGAATAAATTTTATATTGTTTTATCCTTTAGGTTTCATGTTAAATATTAAGTGTATTTTAATTAATTAATTAAAAATGTTAGATAAACCATTTGTGCATAATCCATTTAAATAAATTATATCTTTGCACATTAATTCATTTATTTATGTGATTGGGGTCCTTAATCGATAAAATAAAAAATGCATAGACAAAAATAAATAAATAAATAAATTACCAGATCATGAGATTATCTAACTGTTGATTTATTGAGAGGATAATAAATCAACTTATGATCTTGGGGAATAACTCGTTATGATGGTCTTGGCACAAGTTTCATCATTACACCTATCCACATGTGTATCACCGGGGATGTCGACTTCTAGCTTCAACACTAAACTACCACCACATCCCTTAGAATACACTATTAATTAAAAGTATTTATAACTCACATATAGGTATAACGAACTAAATGATTGGTTAAGTGGAATTATACAAATATCCTTGGACACATTGGCCTTATATAATAATTGAGTGAGGGATGGAATGAAGGAATTTATATTTAATGTAACAACAAATAATTTAAAATACATACAATGTATTAAATTAAATAATGTCAACAAATACATAGGTCTTGGTCAAGCTCATGTACATTCATACGCATGTAACAAATAAGAAAAAGTAGAACAGTTGGCATTAAATTCATATTATTTATTTATTACTAAGATATTATAATTTATATAAATTAATTAATTAATTTACATTCATCTTAATGACCATACCAATTCATTTTGAGATACCAATCATTAATATAATTAATGGAAAATAAATTTTAAAATGAATAATTAAATGTTAGTTATAATAAACTAGTAAAGAATTTAAAATTCTTCAAAACCATTATTAAATTATCAAAAGCACTAGATATTCCAATCAATAAAATACAGTTTTAAGGTTTAAAGTTTTCAATTGAATGAATTTCTTACTTCTTGGGGGAATACATAACATGTAAATACAAGCTACACGTCATGTACCTCGGTTTCCATGTACCCAGGTTACATGCCTTGGGATTCAATCATGTAACTTGGATGGTCTACATGGTGTGTAAAAGCATTACACATTCCATTTAATAACTCTTTCCATATTTTGACTTAACTAATCAAGGAACTCATCATGTTCATCGGTAATGACTACAAAAAATTTATAGACCACCTACATGTTATGTATCACTCATGTCATGTGTTTGTATAACATTCTGAATGGATCTTCATGTATTTTAGATGAGGAAAATAATGAAGTACATATCATGTAAACTAAATACATGTTTGAATATCATTAATGGTCTAGGATGTCAATATCAAGTAGTTTGACAATGTATAATGAGAACACAAATTGTGTGAATTTTCCTGCTAACCCATGTAAACTATATGATATGTATGCCTACTACAAATCGGGTAATTCGAAAACCTAGGTTCTAGTCTATCATGGTCTATATACCATTTGAAAAAATTAGACATGTATACTTACTACTAGGAATGTTGTGTATCCCGTTGAAGGTACATGTGTAGTGCACACTGGTACACTACATTTACTCTGGCTACAAACCTTGTAACCAAGTATTACTGTCCCAAATTCTTGGTACTTCCGGATGTAATCTACAATCGTTCCCCATAAATTATTAGGCCTTTATGAAAATGAAACACTGAAAAAATATGATTAATATACCATGGAATGTTAATTAAATTTATATAAATGAATTAGTAATCCTGAAATGAGACATATAACCACTATTGTTCATAGATCAATAATAAAATAAATAATTATAAATTTGAAATGTGACCTCCCGGACACCAATTGATGCTTTTGGGTGCAGCGAAAGTACATTTAGTGGATTAAAAATTAATTTTTTTAATTTATTGTTTCATGAAACCCTAATAGAGAATATTTCAAGTTAAATTCGTAATTTATTTATTTAGATCTGAATAATTTATTACCTTATCTTGGGAATGTTCTTGGATGAAAATTTTGATCCTACGAAAACATTTTGAATTACCTTCATTTCCACAAATGGATCCAAGTGAAGAATCGATCTAACAGTGATCCACACAAGTTCCTTTGATATACAAGCATCAACAATTGATCTTTGGGTGCTTGACCTATAAATCAATCATCTTGTGTTCCGACATTTGATCACTAATCCTTCAGTCTTAAAGTATTCTCTCTCTACATTCTCATTATTGAGAGGATGATAGGAAGAGGATTTAGGAGAGAATTTAACTTTTTTCAATGATTCTTAATTCTTGATTTTTTATTAACCCTATCCAATAGACATAACCATCTATTTATAGTTATATAGTTTAGGTTAAAATATTATTTAATTACTAACTGTCCATTAAATAAAATTATAATCATTAATAAACCAAATCTTAATTAATAATAATTATAATAATATTTTAGGATTATCTCTAACTTGCGCACTGAAAAAATATTTTATAGTCTTGTAAATTAAAATTCATCACTATATGTGATATTGGTCTACATAAACTACTCGATATTTGAATAATCGAATAAATATTTTATTTTATTAAATAAATGTTTTATTCACAAACCTTCAAATAAATATTTATTAAATATTTAACAATTAAAGATAAATATTTTATTCATATAACAATGAATAATTATTTATTATATATTCATGTAATCTAATAAATTATTTATCAATAAATAAGTGATTATTTTTTGACTTTCAAATATTATTGATAAGTAAAAAAACAAAATTATTCCTTAGTGTTGAGAATAATATTAATTATTTTAATTAATATCAAATAGAATTTAATCAAGGATAATAAAATAAATTTGTGTGTGGCCCTCTAGTACTCTATCTTGTTGTCATTAGGCAACCTGGCCTAAAGTCCATGATTACTATCTAAAAATAGGTAATGTCACCCAAGAGAAAGAACATAATATTGTAATGATGATAAGAACCTTTGAACACTCACTATGTAATATAATTCCTTTGTCAAGATATCTCGTCGAGTAGGTTTCACATCTGTGTCGTCAATGTATGTGATTGATACATATTTATTTGACTATGTAAAATAAACATGTCACTACACCATGGTCATGAAATTTAATGTGATAGATCTATTTCAATCAATGGTAAATGATATCAAATTCCATAGAGATGGAAGGTACAAATCCTTCCTTGAGTTATCTATTAATAACATGTCATTTGTGATACACCCAAAACACCTAACAACCTTATAACCTATGGAATGATAGTTTTCATTAGTAAATCAAGTAGAGAGATACATGACATGAATCAAAAATAATATTAATATCTAAGAACCATTACACATGCTCACATATAGGAATATTCAATGACACAACAACATGCGAAATTCCTACTGGAGGGTCTGTTCTCATTATCTCTCATAATAGTGATTAAAATGGTTAAATTCATGATAGGAATATTCAGCCTCTTATGTATACTAAAAATTGGTAGTCATGTTCAATAAATCCCATCAAAAAACGTTATCTAACTGTAGAATTATATTTAAGAATAATTTCATGGTAATTTATGGTTCTCAATAAAGAGGAAAACTGCTACGACCTTATCAACGTAGCATACAATCTAGTACATTATTATATTAAATTCATGCATGATAATCAAAATTTAGTAATAATTTATTTTTTTAATATTAAAATCATTGAGTATACATGTAAAAAAAGTATAAATAGTTGGTCCTAGGACACCAAATACAACAATTTTCAGTTTGTGCGAGCTTTATTTCCCAGGTTAGGTGGTCATTGAGACCATACAAGAAATACTATGGAAGGAAATATAGTTGATTGGATGAGATATCAGACTTATTCACATTTTTATATGGTGGGTTACGAAGTACTCTGAGACTCTCTTAAATATTTAAATTTTTTTCATAAATCCTACTAAAATATCAACAGTGGACCTATTACCCATATTCTAGTGATCGATCATTTACATTTATGAATTTGAATTTCTGTTACATATTAGAGGATCGATATCAATGTGAAAACTTTAATATTAAAGAAGTTATCCATCGATGGTACAATTTGTATATATCAGACCCTCTCCATATTGAAGTTATTAATTAATGATTCTTTGGTTATTAAAGTATGGTTTAAATATACCTAGATTTTTACTCTAATGTATAATGCTATCTAGTAAGTGGGTGGGTGTTTATGTAGTTCGCATCAGGCCCCGGAGAATGGTTCTTATGTATCCTTAGGGAAGGTTTAATAATAAATGTAGTTTGGTTCCACCTAATGGTACATGTTGTACCTTTTAAGGTCACATTATAAAGACCAATTTCAAATAGTTTAAAATAATGACTAATAAACTATTTGGTGAAATATTCCTAGTAATGGGTAGTATGCGAACTATGCATGGGTGGACCATTCTGGTTAAATTCAATGGGAATACAAATCAATGAGGATGTATTTGTTCTATTGGTAATATTCCCCAAGAGGTATATGATTGATTTTTCTAATGGGGATGTGCCCCACTGAGGAGGATATGCACTTATTAGAAATACAACATTATGAGGAAGGTTCCCTAGTAATATAACCCTAGTGAATGGACATTCATTATCTTGGGGAATATGGCCCGAAAAGGAAGCACATATGTGATTTCATCAGGAATATGGTCATCTTGAAGGTGAATAGGTGATTGGTTGAACATATATATATATATATTGGATACATATCCATTGGATTTATTCATGTTTTAATAGATAATGCATGGGGTTTTGGTTATTTTTTTTAGAAAATTGGAATTTGATTCTCATAGAAGGTGCTACTATAACTTTAGTAATTTTTGGCATTACATGCCCTAAAACCTATTCACCTCACTAGTTCTTCAAGAATATAACCCCTACATATCAGAGGACAACCTATGAAACCAGTACAAGTCATGAATCATACTAGACAAAGAAATACTTGATGTAAAATATTCAATTTTTTTCCCACAGAACAATTCAAGCAATGAAATTAGGGAGTTATGACATTAAAGTTTTTATTTTTTCATAATTGATTGTATGATGTGAATTACTATTATATATCTTGTTTTTTCATGAAATATGTTTTTAAATAAAACTCATGATGGGAAAAATTTACACATCCTGAGAGAACCGAGCTTATCAGTATTCTGACATGTGATGCTAGATAAATATGGCCGACCCTTTATTTTATTTATTTGAATCTCACATCTCTATAGATACTAAAATTTGTATGTTCCATTTTTTTTATTTTATTGATAATATAATATTTTAAACCATTTCATAGAATTTTGGATTTCTCTAACCTTGTTTTCATTATTACATTAATTCCAATTACCCCTTTCAATATTAATTGATTCATGTTATTCAGTCCCTTCATCCAGAGTAAGTGTGTTAATTATTTTATTTATTTGTATTTTGAAATACATTAATCTTTAACAACATTAGGAATAATCAAATCACGATGTATTTTAATATTTCATATAATACCATTTTAATCATGTGTGGATAATCCTCTAGGGTTAGGGGTTAGGAGTAGGTGTAGCATAAACCTAATGAATCATTAGATCAAAATGTGGGTAACACCTTGGTTAGGTATTAGGTTAAGAACTCACATTAATCACATTATTTGAAACAACCATAATTCCAGGAATTGAAATAGGACCATGACCTAATTGGAGTTGAGAAGGATAGGACAAATAGCCTATCAATATTTCTTCCTTTGAAGCTATGCTTATTTAACCTAGGATGTTAACTGCTTGTAGACCAATGTGTAGTTTTCAATCTAGCTAGATCCAATTGGTTTGGACAAAAACATTTGGTAACCTCCAAAATGCTATGTAGCACAATTCATATGACCATTCCATGATATATTTAGGAAAACCCATTTCCTAAGCCTTATAATTGACCCTAGTCACTTCTTTATTATTTGAAAGGAATCAATATGATTAGTTCTAGAAACCCAACCACAACTAGTCATGTGAGGAATCCACCTCTCATATTCCATCCACTAGATAACCAGACTTACCATCTTGTCTCCATAGATTAGACCCTATACTGCCACTACGCTATGCCTTTATAGATACTGTTGTTTGAGATTCATAAATTTCAAATCTGACCATGTCTATGAAAAACATACGATGTTGTTTGGGCTGGTCAAATCTTGGAATCGTTATCGTTGATTGGTTGTCTCATTATCACATTAACATTATTTGGGAAATTGGTATGGGCTCACAAATTCATTCAAATCTCAATTTTCTTTTCATTATCTTACAATCGTGAATAAAGGACCAGAACCCGTGTACACCATTATAAATTGTTCATACTTCGGACCCCTATGAATCATTCAATAAGATTTGATACTTAATACTATTTTCCTTAAATAATGAGATCGAGAGATCTCTTTTTTTATGTTATCACTTAATTTTGGATGATCATAAAAACCTTGAACTACTTAATCATCAAGATTTACAATATTCACCACATGAAGAAAAATGAGAGTAAATACTACTACAGGTTCAAACTGTTATAATCTATTTCTTCCCATCTGTTAGTGGTGTTGTGCCCTGTATCGTTCATCCACTTATATAGGTACATACATTCAAAATAAATAATGTCCTCATTCACATGATCCAAAAAAAATAAAAAAGCAATTAATGTCAAATAATAGTTCCACATGGACATAAATCAAGTTTCCTAGAATTTTATGACACCTTTAGGTGTCAAGGTATTACGTCTGATGAAATTAGACTTAGATTTTTCCCCGTTTCCATATGCAATAGATCCAAGAACTAGCTAAAAAGAAACGCTATTGAGTCTATTATAAATTGGTACTATTTCATTTCAAAATTCTAAGACATATATTTCCAACCTATACAATCCTAGATAATCATAAATGATATCAATAAATTTTCTCAAGAAGATAGAGATTCAAATTGTAAATCTTGTGATCTCATTAAGAAACTTACTCGGAGGTTCCCACATCACAGAATTGATTTTTGGATACAAATGCAATCATTTTACCAAGGTAAAAAAACCGGTTTCACAAATTTTTGTGGATTCCTTCACTGATGTTGGGATCATGCTCAAGATGCCATAAATTGGTAGAGAACTTCTAGATAAAATATTCCACAATGATTTTCTATGGAAAAGTAATTGAGGACCACCCCAATGTAGAAATTACTATGTAGAAGAGAATACCCTACTTGGTGATTTAGTTGAATCCCTTAAAATGAACCTAAAAACATTCATCTACCTTCTCCATGTCTTCTACCTCATGCCTATGTTATTGGAATTCATGCTTATGAAATGTTTTGAGGTCCAAACCCGTACCATGAATGTCATCATCATCATCATTAATTTTATTAAAAATAGTGGGGGGAAAAAAGAAAAGTAAAAAAGAAAACAATCGCCCCACCCTTCACCACACACTAAGAAATCAAGGAGGCCTTAACTGGTGAAGCCCGAGGGCATCATCTTTAATGATATTGACACCCTCCTCCTTCAAACTACCCACATTATGAAGGCAGAAATCCAACCAGTCATCGAACTCCAATGAGTCCAAGTGTTTCGGCACCGTGTTCCCCTCCCTCCAGGTGTGAGGGACCCGAATTCTATGGCTCATAAGGCTATTGAAATTTCTAATAACATAGAATATGGACCAAGGAGAAATTAACTCCCCTTTCAAAGCCTTGTGAACAATTAGCGAGTCTGTTTCCACTTCTAAAAGCTCCAACCCCTTTTTTCACACACAATCTGAGCCTAGTGAGAATAACTGAAGCCTTTGATTGAAGAGAGGATCCTTGACCAAGCCGGACTAAGAAAGCCAAAAGAACTGACCCCCTGTATCAAGAACCACCCCTCCACCTCGCGTTGAGCCCATGACACACGAACCATATGTATTCAATTTCAACCCATACTAGGGGGTTTCCAGTAGACCCAATTTCAAGAAATGTGAGTGGATGAAGGAGTGGAATAGGAGCTGTCTTTGAAGCGGCGCAGAGTGGGAGCCTCCTTCCAGTTTCTCACCACCTTTTCCAAGTTGATAAGAATGTTTCGAGCCCACACAATAATGACCCGAGCTAAAATGGACGCACCTTAAAAACTCACTCTGTTCCTCGCCTACCACAGCACCCACCACCGAACATGAATAACCACAGAATGATCCAATCGTTACCTCCCTCCCCTGATCCGAGATACCATCTGTCAAGAAATATAAGGTTGGCTACAATAGAAGAAGATACCACTGTGAACACCCCAAGATTACTCCACAATTTGCACGCCCATTTTCTATCAAAGAAAAGATGATTTGTGGACTCCACACACGAAGCCTTACAGAAAACGCACTTAGAAGCATAGGGAATATCACACCATTTGATATTGTCGTCCATCGTAACTACCCTGTTCCTGATCCTCCAAGTGAGAAAGTTGAACTTGTGGGGTCGCACTCCACACCCAAATAATTTCATCCAACATGTGTGAATCTCCTTTCTCAAAAAAAGATACACCTAAAATCCTTTGATGAAAATAAACCAGAGGAGGCGGGGGTGAAAACACACTTATCAGGCTCATTATTCATCTCGATGAGCTTGAAGTAGTTCTGTTTCTCCCTATCCAGAGTCCCCTTAATAAAGGAAGGGAAGATACATGCTTCCCTGAAGGAAATATCCCTGACAGGGCACCCTGGAAATCCGAGAACAACTCTGCACTAGTTCTGATTCCAGAAGGACATGTCACCCCTCCCAATGATCCGGCGGGAATGTGGTTGCATGGATGAGACAAGAGGTCTGATGGTCGACCAAAGAGATGAAGGGTGGCCCTCCATATTGTCACAAAACCTTGAGGCATAGTTGTGTATGATGTTCCCCCAAAGAGAACGAAATTCCAGAACACTCCATGCTAGCTTAGCGTGCATGAAGGAAAGGGTCTCTTGCAAACTACGCACGTTAATACCACCCTCCCGCACCGACTTCACCATCCTGCTTCAAGAGACCCAGTGTCTCTTACCCTCGGCCCGTGGGACCCAAATGAACTGGGCAAGGATTTTATCGATATTCTTGATGACACATTTAGGGACCTTGATAGAGGAGAGTCCATGCACCAGAGAGGCCACAAGAACGCTGTAAACGAGAGTGATCTGACCGCCGAATGAAAGGAGCTTATTTTCCCAGTTGAGCACTCTGTCTGTGATCCTGGAGAAGAGGGGGTTGATGTCACGGATGTACAGCCTACTTGGCGAGATGGGGGCCCCAAGATAATACATTGGAAGAGTACCCCTTTTCATGCCCAAGACAATGGCGATAGAAATAACCTGCCCATAAAGACACTTGTTAGAATGTAAAAAATTACTCTTACCCTTGTTAATGATCTGCCCGCTCCAGTGACAGTACTCCTCCAAAACCATGATCAAGACACGGATGGATTTTCTCATATCATTCAAGAAAATAATGGTATCATCAGCGAGCATGAGATGGGATATCGTCGGCACCTTCAAACGATGTCGATACAGGAGGATGTCACCCTGCCTAGAGCTTCTATGAATCAGCCTGCTCAGGACGTCCTGGATCAGAATAAACATGCTCGGTGAGATGGGGTCACCCTGCCGGAGACCTCGAGTGGATTTGAAAAATCCATAGGATTTCTCCATGAAGGTCACCGACATCAATGAGGAGCTGAAGTAGTGAAACATGATATCAATGATCCGAGAGTTGAGACCTATACATGCCAAAACATTATTGATGAAGCTCCATTCAACCCGGTCATAATCCTTATTCATTTAAAGTTTAATAACCAAGTTAGAGTCGTGAGACTTGACATTGATGTCACTGAGAATCTATTGCGCCAGGGAGATGGCTTCCTGGATTGATCGGCCTTTGATGAACCCATGTTGTTCCATAAACACCCACTGTGGCAAGCGACTCGCCAACCGGGTGTTCAGAATAGTAGCCATGACATTATAAGGGGTATTACACATGCTGATCGGACGATAATGGGAGATCTCAGTCAGGTTTTTAATCTTCGGAAGGATAACAATGTTGGTGGCACTTTCAAAACGAGGAAAACTACCCCCTCGAAAAAAGTCTTGAATGGAAGCAATGAAATCCTCCTTCACAATATCCCAAGACAACCTGAAAAAAGAACCCGGGGACCCATCTGGCCCCGCGGTGCTGTACAGATTCAGATGCTTGAGCACACCTTTGATCTCCTGTTCACCTGGAACTGCCTCCATGGATTCATTTTCCTGAATAGTAGCTATGTTGGGAATCACATCAATGATGTCAGAATGCTCTGTTGGATATCCATTAGGCAGGCAGGAGTTTGGACCAGCCACGGTGTCGGAGAAAAACTAGAAGGTCATGCGGCCAGCCACATCCTTGTCCTCCATGAAAGAGTCATCTTCCATCATGATATTAGGTTTTATAAACCTATGCCTCTCCATAATGCAAAAATGGAAGAAAGAAGAATTCTGATCGCCTTCTTTCAACCATTTAATCATGGACCCCTCTCTGGCGATTCACTCCTGCTTCAAGATCATGTCCGCTAGCATATCTTTCCTCTACGTGAGTTCATCATTGCTCCGGTAATCCCACGCCTCCTCCAAGATCCCTTAAATTCATTAAACGTTGTGTATGGTAGCCACAATCTCCCATTGTTGATGTGGAGCATCTTTCTCCCACATATGAAGCTTGAGTTTCAGACGCCACGATTTGAAGTGCAACGAGACCCAATTGTTTCCTAGCGGAGGACACTCCCAAACGGATTTGACAAGGTCATGGTAAACTAAATGTAGACTATGAATGGAAGAAACTCAAAATAAGGATTTAAATTACATAAATTACAACAAAAAAACAACAATTTAACCAAACCCAAAAATACTAGAATCAATTTTATAAAAAAGATGAGATCAATAGACACAAAAAATTAATAAAGGTTACAACTAACAGAAGAGTAATCAAGAACCACCATGAAATTATGGAACACCTCGGTACCCACCTCATAATCCATATCCTTGTCCTCAATAACCATTTATATAACAACCATTACCCTATAACTCAACCATTTTCACCATCTCAATAACAACAATTTTTGCAAGCTCTGCTAAGGTTGCCACAAGAAGCACCACCTCCCCAGTACAAATTTGAAAAACTTCTCATGAATTTTGTTGTAAATTTGGATACAATAATGACTACCAAAGAAAATGATATTCATAATCAAAGGTTTTCCCTCCAAAATCTTGAGCACCAAGTGTGATAGATCCCCAGAAATATATCTGACCAATTACAAGGTATGCAACCTGGTAATACCAAGTCATGTCTAAGATAGGAGGCTAAGGATGTAGTCCCCAGGAGTGTAAATGTGACGATTTTTCAATAGCCATTAATATGAGAGGAGAATTAGATATAGGAACCTAATATAGATGTGATAGTAATCTATCGAGATAGCGATGATAACACACAAATAGATGATGTGGATCAAAATTTGAAATCTCCCATAAAAGAGAAGCATATGAAGGAAGATGTATACATGGAACCACCACAATACATACCCTTTATTTGATTTCAAAATTAGATGTGCAAAGATGGTATATAGGGTAAATACAGTAATATTTAGTGATTTTTAAGCAGTTACATGTAAATAACCTCTTTATAGAGGCCATTACTCTAAAACATATTTTTGAGAAATTATTAAAGGAGTAACATTCCAATAAAATAAAAATGGAAGAACAAGGAGTCATCTCCTTGAATTAATATTGCTCTGTGTTTTTTTAATGGAAGGTCCCACCAAAGATGTAAGACCTTAGAATATTCTTAATTCCCTACACTTTCAGAATGTATAATTTTATAAAATCCTGAACCAACCTTGTGGAATGTATTAGTATCATTCCAATGAGTGACTTCCAAAATCTGAGACTCAAAAATTTGAATCCAATGAGAGTTTCCCTTTAGATGGATTATTTGACAATCAAGTATCCCCAATGACTTGTTGAGGATTTTTTATTCATGGTTGGAAAATTTATTTTTCTTGTAGATTTATTTATCTTGGATAGAGGAAGAAAGAGATACCCCCATCATTCTCTGGAGACCATTTATTTCCATTGGAAAGGCATTGATTGATGTAAACTCAGAATGGTTTATTTTTATAGTTGGCAATGAACAAGTAGTATTCGATTTAGTTAAAGCCTCCATGAAAAGTGGATATTAATTTGATTTTCAAGGGATTTTTCTAACTGATGAGAAATATGATTTCATGACAATTAAGGATGAGTGAGAGAAAATGCATACCAACAAATATGGTTGTAGTGATTTTGAGGAAGTTAAATATAGTGAACTTATGATGAGAGACACCATCCCACCATTCATACCCTCAGTCATCAAGCCAAAAATATTGGAATTTATGCCTCTAACAAGAACATTAATGTGCTCATTTTTAGAAACTAAACTAGTTCTTACAATTATCATAATATCAATGTTGAATCAAGAACAAGAATAAATATTGATTGAATTAATGAAAATGAATAAAACCTCAATTTCCCAAGGTGTGACTAAGAAAAATGGGAATAACAAATGATTTAAACGCATAAAATTCTATTGGAGTAAGGTTCCAAACCAAAACATCAATACGAGATGCAACTCACCCCTATGAAAAAAGTCATCAATAAGGTTTTTTTAAGCTTCTATATTCGAGTATAATATTTTCCATTTCTGGTAGTGAGTGGGTGAGCCCACTACAAGTCATCCCAATGAAAGGTGACTTAACTATTATTAAAAATTATGTAGATGATTTAATATCAACTAAATGAATGACTGGATGGTGATTATCTGTTAACTAAATAAATCTAAACTAGAAAATTAAAAATCCCATTTTACTCTTTGATTCATGGATCAGATTCTAGAGATATTTGATGGTCCTGAATTCTATTATTCTTTGGATAGATATTCCTGATACAATCAAATAACTATCTACCCAAATTAATTTCAAAAACAATGTTCACGGTTACTTTTAGAAACTTCTCCTATCAAAGGATGTAATTTGGAATGTGAAATGCACTAGAAACATCCTGATGATGTACGACAAAAAGTTTCATGATATTATGGATGTGTTTCTAGAGATTTAATGTAAAATTTCTCCATGTAAGGATGAACCATAGATGGTTTCCAATGAAATTTGTAACCCGGACTATAACTCTATGAAGATATGTTTCTAGTACTAAATTGGAAAATGTATCATATCATGGTCCATGGAGGCATTGGCCCTAGACAAAACATATCCATGTAAGACATGGAAGTCGATCCAGAATAAATTTAGGTAATTAAATATTTACCTAAACCCACAAAAATGAATGGTTTAAGAAGTTTTCTTGGCCACTTTGGAATTTATCTCAACTAATAACAAGATTTAAGAAAAATAGCCTTTCCACTAAAACATCTATTATATAAGGACACTCCATTAAATTTTAGTGAAGAGTGTTGGAGGGAATTTAGTACTTTGAAGAATGCTTGGGTGGACATTCTAATCATAGTATCACCATACCAGGATAATTATTTTTAAATGATGTGGGAGGTCAATGAATTTTATATTGAAACCTTTTTAGGATAGTAGGACATACACATATCCCCCTACTTATTATGCCGTTCACACAATAAAAGTGTCCTATATCAATTACAAAACCACAGATAAGAATCTTTTAGAGGTAGTATTTTATTTTGAAATTTTTTGACCATACCTTATGTTATATAAAGTCATATCTTATATAGATCATGAAAATTTGAATTAAATTTTGATTAAAAAGGATAAAAAATGGTGAATGATATGATGAATCATGCTGCTGCTACTATAAAAATTTGATATTGTCATTAAAGACACCTAAGGGAAAAATGTCATTGATGAAGATTTTTATAGACTCCCAATTCCATGTACTAAGGATGATGATGATATGAGTATTGAAGATGATTTTTCCAATGATTTGAATTTCAATATGGATATACAAGAATGACCATTGTTTTATAATATTGTGAACTATCTTTCCATTTGATATCTTTACCCAGACGTCTCTAATCAATAGAACAAGAATTTATTTGTTCATTTTTCATGATATTACTGGGAGAATATATATTATTTATGCGTTTTCCGAATAGGTTGATCTAATATTGCCTCCTATAGGATGAACATCAACGAATTCCTGAGTTGTGTCACATTTCTCTAATTGGTGGACACCATGGGGATGAACGCACTATGGATAAGATCCTATAAAGAAGGCTATTTTGTCCCGCACTCTATTGGGATGTGAGAAGTTTTTTAAAAAATCCGTGATCGGTTCCATTGGACAAAAACCATTGAAAAATGAAATCAAATTCCCTAAAACCCTATCCTTGAAGTGAAAATCACAAGTTTGTGGGGAATTTATTTTATGGGAACATTCCAGAATTCTCATAGGAATTATTAAATCATGGTCAGCATGGACTATGTTTCAAAGCGGGTAGAATCCAAATACACCACCCATGACATAATCAAGGTGTTCATGAATTTTGTAAAGAAAAATATTTTCTCCATATTTGAATTTCCTAGATTACACATTAGTGATTGATAAACACACATTAAAAATATTATAGTTAATGTATTTATTTAAAATAATTCAATTCAACACAACATTGGAACACCATACCACCCATAGAAAAGTGGGAGAGTTGAATTATCAACTTATAAAATAAAAAAATTATTTAAAAATATAGATAATATAAATATAAAGGATTTGAGACTCAAATTGGATAACATGATTTGGGCATATCACAGGGCATATAAAACACTCATCAATACTGCTACAGTTTCCCTTGTTTATGGAAATCCATATCACCTACTTCTAGGATGGAGTGATGTTGATGGGACACGTCTTGAGGTAGGCATGAGATGCGTGCTTGGTGTAGGTGGCGAGTTGGATATGGGTCCATGTAATTACTTTTTTTCTTTTTGAAAATTGAAAATTTAATGCATGATTCTCGGATGTTGTTGGCCTAGGATGACTGGGTGAGTCATGCAAGAATTTTTAGGGTTTGTGATGTATGTTGTAATTTAGTTACCTTTTAATAATTGGTGTGGGAGAAACCATACCATCTACAAGGAGCAACTATAGATGAGGATTCAGAGTAAGAAGCATTCACCAAACATAGCCATTTAGATTATGATGAATGAGAGGGTATTTCCATTCCCATCAATATTAGGACCATGCAATCATACACGGGCAGCTAGTTGAGAGATCATGTGAACGTGGAGGCCTGACATAACATTTGAGATGATGGGGTGGGGCATTTTCATATAACACTGATCTATGATGACGTCATTTATGTTTTAATATGGATGTTTTTGTAAGGGTTCAGACATAATCCTTTAAAAGTGTGATTTGGAAGTACCAAAAATGAATTATGACCCTATCACCTGCTCGTGGAATTAGATAATCACTCTTATTGGGAAATCAAAAATATAATCTTGAATACTAAAAAAATGGACAACAAAGAATGCTATAAATTAATGAGTTGGAATAGATCTTCCATGAGGTTTATGAAATATATAAAATTAATAAATAAAAGAAAAACAAATTTTATGACTGATGCATCACATTATGGAACTCCGCATGAGGGGACAATGAGTTATTGTTTAATTTTGACTAAAAATATTCCCTGGGAAACTAAAACGCCCATAGTTCGAGTATATTAAAGAAATTAAGGTTTTACTTATGGAACAATTGAAATCAAATGAGATGAAGTACATAACATTATGGTCAACATCATGTGATTAAAAATATTTCAAGAGCCATTTCATAGAGGATTAATCCATTCTTTATAATTCAGTTGATCAGAATCCTATATAGCTACCAAAGATAATTGAAGTACTATCTTCGAGGAAATCCTTGCTATGTTTTCTAGGTGGGAATATGTTTTCATATTATAGGATGGTTTTGAAGATCTTGTATAAAAGTTCAACAATTGTGATAAATTACATCATGTAATTATTATACAATGTGAGTAAGTGTGCGGGTTAGGGAAAATAGCTTTCCTTGTTTTATATGTCATGAATGAAAAAAAGATGTGAAAAAATTAGGATTCCTTAAAATTTCATGAACTTAGGGTTCACGAGCGACACCCTTTCCCTCCCCCAAGTGATTGACTTCTGCTTATCCCACATTCCCAAAACATGCTTTGCATCACACCCCTCCCTTACCTTCTCTTTCCTACTCATCATCGTGGACTACATATAGACCATCACCTTCATGCCTTAAAAATGATCATCCCAGTGTAACGGTTAACCTATAACTAAATATCCAACATCAGATCCTTTATAACCACACCTAGATCCTTCGCCATCATTATTTTCATCAGGTTCTACAACTCTCATATCCCATTTCCACTACCAATATTTTTCCAACTAGTCAGCACCCACACCTACACCAATGCTTTCAATTTTCTGAGCCTATGAATCATGTTAGCTTGGCCTATTTTTCGTCCAAGGCCATGAAGACCAATATAACGCTTGACCTAGCCATTCCCAAGAATCTCAATGTGCATGGGGATGTTTTGGAGCTCAATTTATGGACCCAACATTCACGAAATTTTTATGTACATGAATAGGTATGCCCTGATATGTTACTAGAGTTCCTCCCTAAATTTGTTCTTGGTGTTGGAAATGTCACATTTTTTGGATGTGGTAAGACTTAGGAGATTATATTTGGAGAGTTAGACATCAGTATTGGTATTTATACCTCTAAATTTGTTTCTTCTCCATTTTATGATACCTTTTTTGATTGATTTGAACAAGATAGAGACTCAAAAGAACTAGGAATTGATCTCCCATTACCCCCAGAGAATTTATAACCCATGTGCGGTTAAGCCCACCTAGTGTGGGGGTTATGCATTGCAGGTAGTTCCTCGAGATCTCACCCATTCTTAGCTAGATAGAGGAGATGCTCATGTGTACATCAGTCCGATAGATGTGAACATTTTTTTCCTTTACTTTGGGTGGCCCTTCCGTCAACATGGATTAGATATTTAGACTTTACTAAAAGGAAAAGTTGATGAGGGATCATGGTACTTCGATAGGGGTAGCTTCACTGCTCACTTCACATGCCATTTGGTCATTTTTTACCACTATCGGCCATTTTCACCTCTTGGGAAGATAGAGTCGATTGATCTCCAGATCCTCTACAATAAGGGGATCTTGTGGAAGTATGGAAAGAACTCTAAATGTGATACCATGTATGTTGAGGATGCTCATGCGACCCCATATCCTCATACTCAATCTCCACCAACTACAATTAATGAGGAACCTTCTCGTGCTACCCCAACCCTAGATCCCACAATCCAACTTTCCTCTATTGATTCTAGGACTGCACCACCCCCTTCCCCTGCTCTTCATTTGAGATTCCTCCATATTCCCATTTTGAGTCCACCCACCCATTAAATAAGATATATGGGCATGTATTCACTAGAATTAAAGTGTTATACTATTAATTATAGAGAACAAACAGTGGATATGAATTCATTTCGGTACTCCCTTTTCAGAGCCTACCCACAAAGACACTTCCTTCGATGATATTTCCAACACACCATCCAACAACCCATCCACTAATACTTCCAAGCCCACTATCGACTCTACTCTAGTACCATCAAACCTAGACCCTATTGTTCCCTCAACTCTTCTTTCTCTATAGATTAAATATAATACTCCTCCTAGGGACTACATAGCTTCTCAGGCTCATCAGGTCAAGTTACCCACCTTACCTTCATCACATAAGATTCCATTTATTAATCCAACTTGCAGTCAAAAAAAAATATATAGATCAACACATCAATTTTTTTGAACAACCACACTACAACCACTATGAACCCAGATTTTGATTTTGATTTATATTCCCCTCCCTCCACATTAGCCATAAGGTAGAGCATATCTAGACACCCACTATTCAGGAGGTGACCTCTGATGCTGATAGTGGGGAGTCTATTCGTGTTATTTAGTTTTTTATCTATTAGCCCTCCCCCATTGTACTATATTTATGGGTGTATTTTTTGCTCATTTTATTCACAATTCTTGGTTACATAATTTATTTTCTCTAAATTATGATTTTTATTAACAACATGGTTTGATTACATTCACATTCTTAATTGTTCATTAATTCAAATATGTATCAGGATTATGCCTCTTCTATGAATGTTAGAGAGCCTATTAAGAAAAATATACGCCTAACCTAGGAGTTATGTCATCAAGATTCTAATTTATAGATACTTCCCCAGGAGCTCTAGATATGACCTTCATGGTTTTTACTACTACCACATGAGATAATTGGTCAAGCCATTCCTAAGGTGCTGAATTCCATCACGAACCCATGTGATCATGAGGATACACCTACTTGCTTATATAATATACAGATAATAGCTAAGACAATGGTACTATTTTTTTCATCCATCTTTTTGAAGATTTTGCTTTTAGTGATTTATCAGAGGCAACGCCTATTTTTTTATGTTTTTGTTATTTTTTATGGTCTTATTTTTATCTTTCTAGAACCTTCTGCTATTCGTTCGTTTGGTAATTAATTTTATCACAATCCATGCATTTCCTTGAGATTATTTTTACTATTTTCTACTATATGAAACTAACCATTTTTATTATTATATATTGGTTATATCCTGTGTACTG
This sequence comes from Viscum album, assembly GCA_963277665.1. Classification (NCBI taxonomy): domain Eukaryota; kingdom Viridiplantae; phylum Streptophyta; class Magnoliopsida; order Santalales; family Viscaceae; genus Viscum; species Viscum album. The sequence goes on along the minus strand of OY728140.1, from coordinate 241,042,091 downwards.
ATGGATTATCTAGTACATGTGTATTTTTCTTCTAACATTTTTACAGGTGACCAGTTTTACATCACCATATAGAATTTTCCTAGGCACAACCTTTATTAAAAGGATCAATTGATTCCTTACCTTAAATTAAAAATATCCATTTCTAGTCTGTATATTATTTTATTTATTCCTCTCCCATGCAACTTTCCAAAATAGTGTGGACACTAGTTCATTTTATGTATAGGGTGATATTCTTAAGATTTATTGTTTTTACACATGGATTATTTCTTTTTCTCATTATTCTAGGATAAATTTTACATTAGAAACATGCTTTAACTTGAAATATCATTCAACCCAAATATGTAAAAGAAAAAAAATTTGTTGTAAGGTGTTAAATCAATGTTTATTCGTATTAAGAATTTTAGCACGAGTGATTAGATGAGTAGTTTAATTTTGATTTTTTTTTCATGAAATTTATTTTCCTAGAATTATTATTGGTTGTTATGGCCAAAGTGATTTCCATTTTTATGTAATCTAATTCTTGATAGGATTTTGTGCCTACATTGTCATATTGATTTTTGGGCTTATTTTTTAAGAGATTACTAGGAAATATAAAACCATAAATTTTTTTACTGGAATATTACTTAGGCTATGTGTTCTGAACCCCTCTTTCAAAATATTAACCAATGAAGGGAGAGAGATAATGACCCCTGAGTTCTTCCTCAAGATTTTGTAGGTTTGAGAATTGAACTATGATTATAAAAATATCATAAAATGGGAGGCGTTACCCTATATAATAATCTGGGATTGGAAGATAAGATGAATCATCCACAATGAACACCATGACATAGTATAAAAAGAAATCAAAACCAATCAACAACGCATGTATAAATAAATCAAATACATATAATGTTCTCCAAATTTTAATACCCAAAAAAATAGATCAATGATGTGACCACTAACCAAGGGTCCGATCTAGGAATGTCCACCAAGATCCACATGATCCTCCTAGAAACCTAAAAACCAGTTTATACGCTTAGGGGGAGAATACAAGTATAATCAAAAGTAAAACCAAATTTTATAATGCACATTTGAAAGAAGAATACTAATCCACCCACGTGAAAATAAAATAACCAACAACACTTAAACAAGATAAGAAGCATATTGATAAAGGGCACCCACACCACTTTTACATTGATTTTACAATATCATTGGACAATATTGTACATCATGGATATTACATGTCTTCTAAAACAACTTATACCACCACCCCACAGGCACAGTCACATCACATTGTTCCCGGAGACAATTGTACCATTACATCAAAACCAGTGACATAACTAGAGAAGTAGTGTGTCATGAACATGAAGAAAATCAATATAATTCTGTCCTCCTACCATCACAATTCTCAAAAACACCGCACCCCATATCATGAACATATCACATATCACCCAAATACACTCATTCCACCAACCCCAACATGGTCATATCACATGTCACCTAAACACACCTGGTATTTCACCTTATGCACTAAATGACCTCAAACAAACATAGAATTTATATATATACTCATTTGGAAGGGAGTATGATAATGAGAGGGTAGCTAGACTTTCATCCTTATTACAGGGATGTTAGAAAAAATACCAACATTGTGAATGTACAGCTGTCAGCACATAGTGCTTGATGCAGGTGGGGTGCATATTGAAATAACAAGAAATATAAAAGTATATACATATAGCCACAAACAAATCCCAACCTATGAATACACAACCAAATATTAACCAACTCACAACATTACCTCTTTCACTTCCACCTCTAAATACACAACACCACATATTATGCCAAATTTCACATTTAAAAACAACCCCTTTATCCAACCCACTCATTTCATTATTATGCATCGACCACTTTTAACGATGTAGTCCATCATTTAGTTGTTCATTAATCAACCCCATCATATTAATCAAACCATCCCAAGCCATTATCAACATTATTAACTAGTTATTACATCACTACCTGAGCATTTTGAACAACACAACCACACATCATAATCATATCATCATTCTCATAGTATTATAACTTCAACGCCCCCCCAGAACAGCCAAACAAACCATCACCTCACTACCCCAAAAGAATGAAAAAACCCATCACCTCAAATCCCCAAAAGTAAGGGAAAACAAACCCTCTTCATGCTTCCCTAAAATCACTGCCAAAAAAACCATCACCATGCTTCCCAAAAAGCACGACTAAAAAGACAATCACCTCACCCCCCCAAAAGCACGACAAAAAAACTATACATCACCCCACACCACATCACAACACACATAGCTTCCCACAAGCATGTAAACGTATCACATCATATCAAAGAACATTTTTTATATTTAGAAAAGGGGATTTTATTGCAATTCACATTATTCTAAGGGTGTCATCACACAAGCGAGGAATCTAGGAGGAACAATTTCACTTGACAAATTTAAGTTGTTATCTAATTTCTATTTTTGGGAGATATCACAAGAACCAAATAAAAAGGGATCCAAAACATATATCAAACTTGAACAAACAAATCCCCCAACTTCCACAATTTCATTTGGGGTATTTAGTATGTAAAAATATAGTATCATAACCAAATCCAAGCTATTAAAGCATGGGAATAAAACCTATATCCCCTTTCAATTTAACTAATTAACTTATCAGTATTAGGACATCAAAACCATCCCTCGAATATAAAAAAGAGTAAACCCAACTTACATGATACCCAAATGCACGAAATGAGGGATTCTAAACCTCAAAGAAGCTTTAAAATTTTTTTGTGCTATACAGGCTGAATAAGAAACACATGAAATCCAAAAAATGCTAAAAAAATACAGATCAATATACACCAAACCAAAGATCTATCAAAATGAATCACCCAAAAACCATATACCAAAACCACACCACAACATTGAACCATGAAATATGATCAAAAGGAAAACAAGGGGATAAAGGGTATAACTCACTGTGGATCACCATCAAACAACAACTATAATCTGTAGAATCGAAGAAAGAAGAGAAGGGATGTAAGATTCTACCAAAAATCCTAGGGTTCTTCCAAAATGAGAGAAAGAGGTATACATATAATTGAAAAATAATCATTCAATCAATACTTTTTACAACTTATATCCTAATTCTTTGACATTGTGTAACCCTTTCATGATAGGAATTACTATATTTCCAAATTTTTCTAAAATTTAAATTTCCATGGATGTTATTTAATTAATTATCATGAATTCCACTTTCATGATTTGATTTTCTTTCATAGACTCATCCAACTTAACTATCATAAAATCTATGAATTAACTCGTAGTACATGTTGTGAATCACAATTTCTTTGATTATAATTAGGTTCACATCTTGAACCAAAACCTACAATAATCATGTAGATTCATCTCCCTTAAGATGTCTTGATCCCCTATGAACATTTACAACTACCCAAATAGAAAATTAATAGCTCGATAAATCACAAGTTATTACATCAAATTCATATTAAATGATTCTCTCCCATGAGATTTAAAACCAAGATTGGAAAAAGGAAGCAGAGCAAACAACCACCTAGTAAGATACCACTGAAGGATCCCATCATACTTCAAATGCTTCCACTATCCAAAAATTCCAACCAAAACACCCATAAACTATCAACACAAACATATCACCCCACACAACTAAATCAACACCTCACACTAAGCATAACCATCTCAACCTCCATGCGGTCCAAAATAAAAACCAGTACAAATTGTAAACCAAACATCCCTGAATGTAAAAATAAGAAAATTCCATCATCCAAGTCAAGATATTATCCACTTTGGTTGGAATTTACTTTCCCACATGGTTTTAATTGTGTCATAATGAAATAAATATTAATTAGGAATCATTTGTTCTACTTTTCAAATGTTGGTTTTTTATCACACATCATACATCTAGAAAATAAAAAAACACACTACAATGGAAGATCCAAACATTACATCCTATGAAATATATAGTAAGGAAAAACAATACATAGATTTAGTTACTAATAAAACTTCTATGTATCTTTCTCCAAATTACTCTCTTCTAGGACACCATACCACCATGACATGTGAACCAAGGGAATGGTATATCCACATAGTGCATTATCTTGGAAATTTGGATCTCTACTAGTTTCTCCTTGAATGTCGCATCATCCTTGATATCCAAATCTCCACATTAAATAATATGGGTGTCACCATAAATAAATAGACAATGATGAGAGATGTGGAAGATTTCATGGTTCCTCTCCATATGTAGCGACAATGAAAAATGATACACCACCTCACCAACTCACCACAACACTTCAAAGGGCCTAGCTAACTTGGGAGAAAGAATACTCCCCTACCAAATCTCTACATCCCATGTCTAGGGGAAACCAACAAGAACACATGGTCCCCAACCTAAAACTCAATGATCCACCTATCATAATTAGCACAAGTATTCTGTAAGTCCAACACTACATTAATCCTCTCTCAAACCAACTAATAATTTCCTATTTTTCTTTTCACCACATTAGGACCAAGAATATTAACTCTCCAACCTCCATGTGACACAAAGGATAATCACATAGTCACCCGTAAAATGCCTCAAGATGATACATACAAATGGGAGAGTTATATATATTATTGTATGAAAATAATACCAATGTTATGTTCCACACCCAAGATCCACCAAAGTACAAGACGCATTCCTAAAACATATCCTCCAACATCTTGATGGTCCTCTTTTCTTACCCATATATCTAATGGTGGAAAGTGGTGCTAAGTCACAACTGGGAGTGAATTTCATGACGAAATATCCTCTAAAATCATGAGTTTTAATAAGGATATTGATTAGGGATGATGATCCTTAGTACCCAATGAAGGCTAACCACATCATCTATTTAGCACCATTCGAAAACATCCATGATACTGGACTCACAGACCACTAGGTAGTGAGATGATTTCATTAGTCATTCCACTATAGGATACAAAAACTTCCATGAAAACAATGATCAGAATTTTACCTATTTGAAAACCAGAAACCTCTCCATAAACATCGCTAGTTCCCATTTCATCACAGGGAAAAAAACTACATCCTCAATCAACAATACATCTTGGATATTCATGGGTGTACAGAAAAAGTTGATTTATGAAACTCATAATGAACTCCCTCACACATCAATATCATGAAAACAAACTACCGTGAAATAACATCAAGTTTGAACAATCCCTATAAATTATCAAAATGGACAACCTGATAACATATCATAGTTTTCTCTAAGACTCTCCATTATTGAGACTCCTCCACCTACCACATCAGAGAATACTACACCTTCATCTAAAATAAACAACCTTTACCTTCATCCTCTCTTGAATCTAATTTAAAGGATTATAAATCCTCTATATATCTCCAAACATCACCAAACTCACGAAAAAAAACTCTTCCATGACTTCTTTATCAATGAATTTTACACAATATTTCATTTTCATGAGTTGTAGGATACCTTGAAATCTGAATCTTGAATAACCTCTATACAACTCTACTTCGTAAATTCATGTAATTTGGGGAAAAGATATAACTAAAAATATTGTGATCTATGAAGACCAAAAAGTGCTCCCTAATGAGGTAATACAACCATAACTTCAATAAATATAAAATATTTTCTATCTTTTGACCATGGGTGGAATATTTACACTAATGGAGACATAATTACCTTGAACTATAAGAGATCACTAACCTCTGCTGCATCAACATACATCCCACGTCCAGATGGGAAGAGTCACAAGATACCTCAATCCTCACACAATCCTTGGAGAATTGAAGCACTAGATCACTGACCAACGCCCCCTTCCATGTAACTGAGAGTTAACTAGAACTAATTATTCCTTATAAAACCATGTTACTTCCTGGTCAACAGTACCAGTGGGGCTGAAAATTTAGATAAATCATGCACAAAGATCAGATAATAATCTGCAACACTAGGTATTCTATGAACCTATTCCATGTTCATAGGTGCTTCCCAATAAACAACTGACTCAAACAATTATGGGTCCACTTCCATTCCTATTGAGACACCACATGCCCAAGGAAATGTACCTATCATGACTAAAACCTACACTTGTAAAACTTTATATTGATATAATGGAGTCTGAGAAAATATAATAGAACACTCAGATGATCAGTATGATCCTCTTACGACTTAGAGTAGATCAGTTTTTCGTTGATGAACAAAAATGCAAATTGGTCTAGGAATTCATGGAACCTTGATTTCATGAGTCTAATCAGCATAGCTAGTGTGTTTGTAACACCTAATTGTGTGACTAAAAACTCGAAGTTCCTATACCTATATAAGGATGTTGTCTTTGGGATATCACCCTCTTTCACCCTCAAATAATGATATCTAGATCATTGATTGAAATTAAAAAATAAAATATCCCCTCTTAATCCATTTAACATCTAATCTATCCTTGGAATAGGGTAACATTTCTTTACCATTACCTGATTCAACCTCTGTTAGTCTATACACAGCCTCATTACACCATCTACCTTATGATAGAACTACAATGGAGTACCCCACGACGACACAGTGGGATAGATAAAACCCATTTCAATTAAATAATATATCTAATTTATAAAAACCAACAACTCATAAGTTTCTATATGATACGGATCCATCGAAATCGGTGAAGCACTAGGATGTAAGTCTATCCTGATCTCAACATCACATCGAGGGGGTATTATCACAACCACTAAAAGAAAAACTCACTAAAATTCCACAATAACCCTCTGAACCTACATAATCCCATTCTTTACTGATTCCATAGGCACCTCAAATATCACATAATGATAGGTATCCAAAAAATGATGTCCCACCAAGAAACCTCACTCTGCAACAAAAACCACATGTTTTCCATCCACATATGATAACATGAATCTCCTTTAAAATCCATCGATAATATTACATATGAAATACCACAAATCAATGCTAGGGATGAAAACGTGTGGATGTATTTTTAGTAATAAAATATCCTGAAGAGACTGATGTGGTACAATCATCAGTCTACATTCCCAAAAAAACAACAAAAAAATATGTTCTGGCCATCGATTGGTATAGTCTAAACCAAGGGTATAGGAAACCTCTTTATTTATAGTCCCAAATCATGGACTAGAGTGTGTGAAAAAGGACATAAAATCTCCTGAATGAAACATGGTACAAAAAGGGTAAACGAAAACTGAGCATACCTCGAATGATATATGGCCCATCTAGCATTGTTGTTTCCACTGTGTAAAACTAACTAAGACCATAATCTATACCACTATGAGGATAGTAACCTCTATGTCCACAAATGAGATAAAGTCCTTGAACATGAGGAACATCCCAAAGTCAGTCTCTAACAACTCTATATCCCCACAATGAAGCATAATCCCACTGCCCTACTGTAGAAATGGTTTCACTCAAAACCACAGCAGTAACTGGTGCTCAACCTATCCACCTCCAAAAAACTATGCTTGAATAACAACTAGGAAATGGTTCTGGAGATGTCCATGAACCCACATATAAAACAAACTATCTTTAAATCCCCAAGAAAAAAGCACAGAAACCACTAGACTTAGAGGTTTGGAAAAGAACCTGCTAAGGTTGACTCCCCACTGATTGAAACTATGAGGGCCCTAGTGCCTAAGACATGCCCCTGAAAAATATAATCCTTAATGAACCCTAATGATTCCCCCTCTTACAAAAAACCTCCCCATTAGTTCATTTACATGATCATCTCCACCATCTGGTGAACCTAATGATACATCAAGAACATAAAAGTATTATCTTCATACCAGAGAAAAGGATGGATTGGCTCCTCAACACATCATGGACAAGAGTCCTCATCTAGAAAAAGATCTTGGAAAAAATTAAGAAGTTCCTCGAAATTAATTCCCAACTACTTCAATGAAATACTCCCCTCGTAAAGTGAAAGAATACTCTTCCTCTTTACTCCCTTTATTGTCAAAGAAAAGAGATCTACTCGAAACTCTCTCTGAAAGTTGACCCACAAGACATCTTTCTCCTACTACTGAAAAGAGTGCAATTTCTCCTTTGTATCCTCATCCTACACTTTTGGATCAACCCTACAGATATCATCCAGATCAACATGAAAAACCTAAACTTCCTATGATACATGATTACAATGTTCAGGATCTATAGATAAAAGGAAAACAAAATTTTACTAAGCCCAGATAGTATACAATTTTATTAAGATTCATTCAGTTTATTTTAACTTTCCCAAAACAACCCAATTCAAAAAAGAACAGAATTCATAATGATGATTCAAATCTCCTAGGTATCTTCCTTGAAAATAGGTCCACCTCACTTGGTCACTCAATAAACATAGATTCTACACATTATATAACAGTGGGGTCCTAAAATCTAATGTCATAGCTGGTCTCCCTAACCTATATCATGCAACAAGGTCATCTGACACTATTTCCATACCAACTGATGAAATCCTCACTATTCCTAACTCAAAATTCAATCCTATATCTCAACCATTACCTCAGATACCACTCTATCATGAGTTCATCCTACCAATGGTCCTGTAATGCGAGGATATATATAATGACCCCAAGTCCTACCTCTAGTAGGCCCCTGGTTAGTCACTAAAAAAAGGGTATAAAAATCTCACAAAATGGGAAAAACTTCCCTATATGATAACATGGAATTATGAGATAAGATGAATCATCCACAATAAACTCCATGAAATAAAATAACAAAAAACCAAAATAATCCCAAAATTCATGAATAAATAAATAAGATATAGATAAAGTATATAATAGAAAATTCTCAAAAGAAATGTTAAACTAGTGACATGACAACTATCCATGGGTCTGAGCTAGTAATGTCTTACATAATAAATGTAATCCTCCAAGAAACCTGAAAATAAATTCATATACATAGGGTGAGAATACATGTATACTATTTAGAAAAACATATTCTCACCTGAACATGTGAAATAATCATACTAATTCACCCATGAGAAAAAAGTAGAACCAACATCACCTAAAGGGGCCAATTTTTCCTCTATACATCCCTAAGGCACACTCACCAAATAACAAAATCCATGTATAATAACATAATTTGAATCATATTAATAAAGGGTACCTAGAACCACTTTAACACTAATTTTACACTCTCCCGCTCAAACATTCTACACCCTGAATCTCCTATCTCTTCTGAATAAGATATACTACTGCTCTACTAGAATGATCACATCACTGTATGACCATAGACACCTAGGACATCACATCAAAACCAATGCCATAACCTGTGTATTAGGGTATTTTAAACATAAAGGACACCAAACTCATGCACTCTTACAACCATGCATAACCCCCACTATAACCCTTCCTATAGCACAAACATATCACATCTCGCCTGAAGAAACCTGAGCCACCTCCTGGCATCATAGTCATATCACATATCACCCGAAAACACTATGGTAATTAGGCAGTTAACTAAAAAACCTACATCCATCACAATCTATTCATATATACTCACATTGAAGGGAGAGTGATAAAGGTCAGGTAGCCATCCATCAATCTTCATAACCAGGACGTTGGAAAAAACACAACCCATGGGAATATACAAGTTTCATCGCATTAGGCTTGATACTAGTGGGGTGTGTATAGAAATTACAAGTAAAAAACAGTTATATAAATATAGACACACACGAAAACCCTAACTATGGGTTCATAAAAAATATATAACCAACTAACAAAATCCCCACTTTTTTGCAACATCTAAATTCACAACACCACATAACAAGACCTAAGACACATTTTTCATTTCCAATAAATCCCTATATTTGGTCCAAAAATTTCATTATAAAAAATAAACCAAATTTAAACACATAACCTATAATTTAATTTCATTAATTATTTCAATACCATTAACAAAACAAGCCCTAATCAATATTTAACATTTCCAAAGAATCCCTTTATTTGGACCATTCATTTCATTATTAGGCATCGAAAATTTTTTAACACACAACCTATCACTTATTCTCCATTAATCATTTATATACGACTAACCAAAAACTCCCAAGACATTAAAAACATTTTTAACTAGTTATTCCATCACTATTTGAGTATCTAGAATAATACAACAACACATCACAAGTAGTTCATCATTCCCATCATACCATCACCTTACTACCCTACCATTAATGCCAAACAAAACATCACCTAAGCACCTCAAAATTGTAGAAAAAGACCATCACCTCTCCCCCTAAATCATGGAAAAAACCATCACCTCTCTACCCCAAAAGAATGTCCAAACAAACAAACACCTCACTGCTCAAAAGAACAACAATAAAAACTACCACCCCGCCACCACAAAAATGATTTCCAAAAAAATTATACATCATCCCAAACAACATTTCAACAAAACATCATTGACCCAAAAGCACACACACACTTCAAATCACATAAAATACCATTTTACATATTTTTAAAGGGTATTTTATTATATTTCACTTTATTTTAGGGGTATTATCACACAATGCATGAATCCAGTGGAAACTGTTTCATAAACCATGTACCATTAGTTAGAAAATTTCTATTTTAGGGTGATATCACAACCACACAATAAGGGATACACAACATATATCAAAGCAGCATAATTAAATCCCCTAGAGAAGAACATTTTTAGATGGTAATTCAGTCCATACAAACACAATGTCATAACAAAATCAAAGCTATAAAATCATGAAAATCAAACAGCTTTCCCCTTAAATGTCACATTAACTGGTTAATTTATCTTGGTTAGGATAGTGAAAAAAATATCACATTGACAAAAAAAGAGAAAAAATCTCCCATATGATACAAAAAAGTGAGAAATAATGGATTCTCTACCTCAAAGAACCTTTTCTAACTCACTGTGAACCACAACGCGGAGAAGAAAACCCTATAAAATACAAAAAAACATAGAAGACTACTGATCAACCTACACTACACCAAATATCCATTAGAACAAAGCCTACACACACTCCAGTCCAAAAATTCACCCCCACAATAAACTCCAGAATAATATCCAAAGGGATGATGGGTAAAATGGGGAGAACTATGCATGGATTTCCAACAAACAACCCTTAGAACCCATAGAATCAATGAAGAATGAAAATAGAAGAAAGATCCAATGAAGGCACCTAGGATTCCTCCAAAACTAGATAGAGGGATATTTATGAATAAAAAAGAATCATCCAATCAACCCTTATACATCCTAGAACCTGGCATTTTCATATCGTGTGACCCATTAAGGATGTAAATTAAAATATTTCCAACTTTCACTAAAATTCACATCACATCAGCCTTTATTTAATAACACATTTCAAATTCAACTTTCATGTCTTAAATTTGATTCAAATACTACTCTACCTTAGTTGGAATACAAGACATGAATTAAACATATGTAAAATATGTGAATCACCTATTCATGACATAAATAATGTATACATCATGAACCACCACCTATAACACTTCTGCAGCTCTATCTTTACAAATCCATATAAGAATCCACTGAATCCCTCCAACTTTAAAAAGAAGAAGTAACTGGTCAGGGAGGAACATTATATTACAGCATGACTAAATAAATACAATATTAAATTATTGAGTTAGTTCTTGTTGAGGAATTGTTTCCTAGACCCACCTTTATAATTTATCCTTTTTGATCATATAGAATCTAAGAATGACCTTGTTAGAATTGGCCCAAGTTTCAATCCCAATTTATTCCTTCCTACCGTACTATTAGTATAACTAGATGATTTTTCACTTGAATAATTATTGGGGAGATGGTCAGTATTAGTAGACATAGTATATTTTCTACTGAGGATACTTATAGTGAATTTTCCAAAAGATCTGCAGGAAGTGGTCCACGGTTTATTTGATATATCATTTATGATTATCCTATGTCTAAAAAACAAAATGGGTTTTGTATTTGGAAGGTAGAAAAAGAATATTACCAAACTGATGAATCTTATGAAGGATCATATGTGGTTTTTTTATGGATGTGATATCTGGAATATACATGACTTTTGAAAAATTAAATGAAATATGATACTTTCATTACACATTTATGAAACATCCATTTACCTTACATGATATTTTTATAGTATGGAAAAGATAATTTATGGAGGAGCTTCTTTAATTCATTATTCACAAGGATTATGCATTATACTTGATAGTTTACCTCTTTTTTAGCTTTACATTTTCTCATTTACCCACCTACCCTCATATGCATATTCTTTTAGAGCTTAATGTTTAAGTCCTTGTGATTAATTATGTGTTTGTATTTACAGAGTGGAGATGTCAAAAACAATTCAAGACTATGGTTAGAAACATGGATTCTAGGAATTATCATTACTCTAATTTAATTTTACCTTGAGTGGTGAGAGAAAAGTCTTGGTATGGTAAATTGAAATATGGGTATAACTTCTAATGAACAATTAACAATTTTTAATTTAATGAATAAATAATTTTAATAAAGAACATAAAAAAAGGTATTAAATATTTTCTCTATAGAGGTGATTTTGGAGGAATAGATTTTTCCACTAACAGTTATTCCAATTTCTGGTTATTATCCACATTTCCAATTTAAAAATTGATTCATTTGAAATTCTTATTATGATGATTTTTTTTCTTGAAGACAAGAAATTGTTAAAGTGTTGAATAATTTGATAAGATGAATTTATATATATTTTTTGGTAAAATATACTTGATATTTACAAAAAAAAATTAGATAATTCCTTTGGGTTTTGTTGGATTTTTGTAGGAAATAGGAATTTAATTCTCAGTGGAGGTGTTGTTGTAATTTCAGAAATTTCTGACATTACACATCATGAAACCTATTCATGCCATGAATTCCTTTATCACACGACCCCTAAAATTGAATCTCTAAATAATGAAACAAGTAAAAGTCATGAATAGTCTATGTTAAATATATATGCGATGTGAAATATTCAATTTGTTCACCCACAAAATGATGCATGCCATGAAATGTGGGAGTTATAATTTTTCTTAATATTTTTGAAGATTTGATTACATGATGTGAATTTCCATTAAAAGTAATGTAATTTTAGTGTAATAATTCTTTTCATGAAATATCATATAGTTAAAACTTTACAATTCAAAAGAGAATCATGCATAGGAATATTCCATCACCTGGTGCTATATTTAGATAACAAACCATTTATTTTATTTCTTTTACACTCTCTTCTCTATAATTTCCAAAAAAAAATCATTCATTTTATTTTCAATTAGTATTCATACTCTTCTACTATGAACATTTATTTATATTTTAGTTTTGATTACTTCTTTCAATGTTAATTGTTGCGTGTTCTTTAGTCCCTTCAGTTTAAGTAAGTGCGCTGTTTTTTAATTATTTCAATTTTGAATTGCTAAAATTTTGAAGTACTTTATAAATAAGATATGGATGATTGTTTTTTTCTAAAATATTATTTTCATCATGTGAAAATAATTTTCCATAGTTAGGGTTTAAAATTTGGTTTATTTTAAACCTAACAAATATTTATATCAAAACATGGGTAACCCTATGGCAAGTTACTTGGATAAGAACTCATAATAATCTCATTCTTTTGCATAACCCTAATCCATGGAATTATAATAGAATAACTATGACATAATTTTTTTTGAGTAGGCCATGACCAATTGAATGTATCACTTTTTCCCTTGATGTTGTGATTATTTCACCTAGATTATTGTCTACCTCTAGGACAATGAGTAGTTTTCAATCTAGTTAAATTCAATTTATTTCACCAAAACTAGTTTGAGACCCCCACAATAGTTCCAAGCCTATTCCATAGGACCATTCATAGATAAATTTAAGAATACCCTTTGCATAATCCCTGATATTTTCCTAAAACACATATTTATTATTGGAAATAAATAAATCTATTTATCTTTAAAACCCCAACATAAAAGTGTCATGTGAGGAATCCACCTATCGAGTTCTGACTACTAGATAACTAGCCTTTCTGACTTCTCCCTATGATTTAGACCTGATACTACCACCATGTTATGCATTTATACTTACTGCTGTTTGGGATTCACAAATTTTTAATCTGATAATTCCCATATAGAAACAATAACAGTGCTTGGGCCAGTAAATATGGATCTTAGAGGGAATATGGATCAATGAGAAAAAAAACATCTTAGTTCATGGGGAAAATTGCTTGATGAGGAAATTTATAGGTGATTGTAAAAATGGGTTTGAACCTAAAGGATGTGTCCAATGTATCCCGTATAATAGGAATCAAATACCACATAGTTCAAGGTGAAAATTTTAATGTCATGCGATAAGTCAATTCCACGTAGTTTAATATCATGTGGTAAAAACACTTTCCTAATATTTTATATTATACAACTATGAAATTTTGGTATAGTTTAACATCATGTCACCAGGCCATATGCATTATGAAAGGGTTTACATAGAAATATTGGAAGGGTATTACCCATGAGTGGGCCTTGATATATTTTTATATGCCAATATGGCTCACTGAATGAGTATAACTCAAAGTGAATATGACCGTTTGAGGGGGATTTAATGAAGGACTTGAATCCATGAAGATGATTTAGGGATTACTCATTAGGGTTTCCCTAATCCACTCATTAATGAATTGTTAAGATATGATAATTAATGAGGGCATGATTTGTTGGGGGTTAAACTTATGAAGGCAACCTAAAATAATACCCGGGAACTGGGAGAGCATAAGCTGTACTTATTCATGGATATGTTATACCATAATACAGATGCCCCTTGATCATTGATATTTCCTAGTGATTAAGTAAATAATAGGAACACATCTGGCACTTATATCTTTTATGGAATCCTATGTCCACATGGATCATTGATTAGAGTCATGATCCAAGATAGACATGCTGATCAAGGAGATGACACTTCATTATACCCATAATAGAGACCCTCAATATCAAGGGAATAAACAATTTTGATCATCTTGAGTGTTCCACCTATATGGGATAAAAATATCAAAGAATCATTTTATTATAGGAAATATTATTGAAGAGGTTCATGTTGGCATGTATTACCCAATCATGTAGATCTGGTGGGTTTATAAGAGGACATGTTGGTCGGGAAATTGAGTAGGATATCCAACTAAAGGAATACCCCATCATGAAAATTAGAGTTCATATGATTCCCTATTATAGGAAAAAATAAGGATATTCACAGTAGTGGAAGTCTAACAAAAAGGTCTTAATTTTCCATAATAGGGAATAAGATGAATTGTCTTGGAATCACCCTACTTGGGAATTAGGGGAAAATGAATATACCTCATTGAACATTGGGAGCATGGTGAAATGGTTTCATTTCACCATAGTCAATGACTTATCATATGCGTTTTTCTTTTCTCTAATATTGGAACTTTAGCAATACCCAGTCCTAGTAGACAAGGGTCTCTATAGAGGATTTTAGGAAAATGATGCTATAGTATTGCACTTGAATGGTTACTTCTCCCAATTTTTTAATAATTAGGTGGAAATTGGTTGTTGATGATATTTTAATGTTCTAACCCTCTAGTAACACAACCACCATTATTGGATAGCTCATTTCCATATGGTTTAAGAAAAAAATTCTTTGTGAATGGAGTTTTGGACAGAAGGGAAAATGGAGATTTGGCTTCCTTTTAATCCAATCCAAAAATTATAAATGATAACCCCTTTCTTCATATATTTAGTCATATATCAATATATAGGTGCATGGGATGGGTGAAGAAGATATACACATTTTAGTGCTTTATAACAATAGATCTGTGTAACAACCGCAACTCCAATAACATAGATCCAATGCTTACATTTTTACAATGATATTGAAGGACCCCAGAACACCCTGAGAGAGGATGGGTGAATCAGGGTGTCAAAATTTTCTTTTAAACTAAGGGATATTGTTCCCAAATTGGTATGGACCTCTTAAACCAGTCTGATGAGAAAATAGAGAAAACCAAAAATCACATGCAATGAGAAGAGACAACAATTTTTACTTGGTTCACCGCAAAGTTCCATATCCACAGATCATACACTGACAGGTTTTCAATCATACAAAATTATGCTAATCTTTACAACTTGTGGAGTAAAAGTTTTTAGAACATTCACTCTTTTCCAAGAACAATAAATTTTCATTGTTTTTGGGATAGCACAATGTGTCCCTTGGATCACATCCATTGACTCCCCCTTACTCTCTGTATTAGGAAGAATCTGAACTCAGTTCATTGACTTAAAGGTCACCTCAATGGATTGGAATTAAATCATGCATCCTCCACTGAAGAGAGATTCTCTGTTCAAGTCCTGTTTTCCCATGTAGATGTAATCTATTATACCATGTACTATTCGTTTGAAAACTTGTCCTCCATGAACTAGACTTATTACTCCCTATATTAAGGTGCTCCACATACCACCTGCACAAAATGTCCCTAGAAAATCATGTCAGTTTACTTCTTCCACGAATTTCCTTGGCCTACTGCCTCCACAGATTTCCTTCCACAAACCTCCCCTTCTCTGCGTACCAAAAGTGCTCCACATACTACCCTACTATGCATATTATCCTAATTTCTCCACATACTATAATTGCTCTATAGACTATGTTCTTCGTCCATGTACTATCTTCTGTAAACTGTTCTGGACTTCACAGATTTTCTTTCAAATTATTAATTAAATTCTTTATAATGTTGTCTTCCCATGAAAAGCTCTAGACTTCACCGAAATCCTCTAAATTTTCTTTTAATCTCAGTCTCTTCCTCTAATGAAGGGATTAATTATCCTTATATATGAAAATTTATCATCATAATCTTCTAAACTAATATTTTCAAATCATTTATATGACACCTCCTTTTCCACATATCGTGCATTTCTCGTGAACCATATCCTTACGTAGTCCGCATAACCCCATTCTCCCTATGTGGCGGAACACATCACCATCATGTTTTCGCAAACTAAACCCTTCACAACTTCAAAAAAATCCATTTCATTTTTGCTAAAAACACAACGTCACATGAAATGTTTACCTTTCATGAACCGCATTCCTTCTCACGATCCTCATTCGATTTGTGAACCGTTCCTCATACGCGGTCCACGTACCATTTTCCATTCTGCGAACTGTTCCCGCAATGTGCTTTTTGGTTCATCATTTAGCATACCATAATTCATGATCTGAGAAATGTTCCCAGAAAACCCATTCCACATTTTGCCTACGCGGAAAACATTATTTTCCTAAATAAACTCCCAATTTTGTGGCCTAAAAATTTTAAAGTCACCGGGAAACTGGGCCTCCTTCAAATATTATTTTAGCCTTAATAGTAATACCACATTCCTTGAAAAATCTTTGATCAAAACAATATGGATTGACAAAAAAACCCATACTGTACTCTACTTCAACCAGTGAATAGTTATGTTCAAACAATCCTTTCCTTTGAGTTTTTTGGAAATCTGTAGATAAATTTAATAAAGCACCAACCAAAAAATGATACACGAGAAACCACTCAGCGAGATCTATAAATCTATGCGATCAATTTTTAGTGTTGAGAAAAACATGGGAAGAATGAATTAGGTTTCCCTGATACCAAACTCTAAAAGTTTTTCATTCTCATTGTCTCGAGACTTTTTATCCTTCATAACTCATCATTCTCCCCAATTGTAACATTTTTTAATTCCTCTATCCTCCATCATCATTTCAAATTTCATCCTATATGTTGGATCCATAAAAATTTAATTTATCCATTCCCCCCACTAGAAGCAAGCCAAAAGATTCAAATTTTGAATTGTAGATCACAAAGAACACTCCCTTAGATCGCATCACCCCCACAAACCTATAATACTTCAACAAACCTATTAAAATAGTTAGCACAACTAGGGATAGGGGAACTTTCGTAACCTCCTCATATACAGGGAGATTCTTGACCATTGAGGTTCAACTGATACTTCTCAAACACATGTTCTAATAATGGATTGGTTAGTTTGTCAGCCACTTGATCATCAGTTCCAACATACTCCATTTTAATCATTCATTGTTCCACTATTTCTTTGATAGAGTGATATCTTATTTTAATGTGTTTCATATGGGAATTCTGAACATGATTCTTTGTAAGATCAATTGCACTTTTGTAATCACAGTGAATCAACACTGTTTGTTTCACCTCATCACCAAAATCAGTTAGTTGTTACTTCATCCATAGTAGCTGAGTGCAAGCCTTTATAGTAGAGATACACTAAGCTTTAGTAGTACTAATAGAAGTAATTTATTTTTTCTTACTCAACCAACAGACACATTTTATTCTAATAATGAATGTTTTACCACTTGTGGAATTTTTATGAACATCATTTCCATCCTAGTTAGCATCAGAAAATGATGATAGTTCACTATCACTTCCTGCAACAAAGTATAATCTATAATTGCATGTTCCTTGAATGTACCTCATGATTATTTTCACATCTTCCAAATGTTCTTCTTCCAGATTACGTTGAATTTGGCCTGCTAAGCATGTTACAAAGACAATATCTGGATGCTTTGAAGTCTAGTACAATAAGCTTCCAATGATTCCCTTATATAGTGTGGGATTTACAGAAGTCCCATACTCTTGCTTTCAAAGTTTAATTCCAACCGTAATTAGAGCTGAAATTGGTTTGGATTCATGCATATTAATGTTTCTTCAGTAACTCTTGTGCATAATTTTCCATATAAATGAAATTTTAATCTTTACTATAAATAAGTTACAACATCAAGAAGTATAAGAGTTCACCAATCCAAGTCATTTCAAATCAGTATTTCCTGTGGTTGAAAAATTCTTGCACTAATCCCTGCCTACTTCCTACAAATATAATATCATATAAAAACACAATAAATATAAACCGATCTTTATGAGAATTATTCAAATAAATATTGTGATCCACTCCTCATCTTTTAAATTTAATATTCTTTAGATAAGAATCTATATGATAGTACCATGTTGTTGGTGCCTATTTCGAACCATACTGAGCCTTCTTTAATCTGCAAACAATCATGTCATCAGTACTAATAAAAGAACCCATTGGTTCTTCGATGTAGACTTCTTATTCAAGAACACCATTTAAGAAATATTTTTGTACATCCATTTGATACAATTTGTATCATATTTGAATTTCTATATTTAGAAATAGTCTCATTGACTTTAGTCTAGACACTGGAGAAAATGTTTCTTCAAATTAAACACATTCAATCTGTGAATATCCATTACACACCATATGTGCCTTATTTTTTATCACATTTTTGTGCTTGTAAAATTTATTTTTTAAAATCCACTTGATAGTAATCACATATTGTTTTTCAGTTCCCTTCACTAGGTCCAATGTTTTATTCTTGTCATTATGATCCAACTCTTCATTCATGGATTTGACACATGATTCATCCTTTGCAACTTATTCAAATTAGAATGGTTCCAAAACTAATAGAAATGAAGATTGTCCATTATTCCTCATTCATCATGTCTACATGGGAGCTGTCTAATCCTCAATAATGTTTGATTAATCTATTTCATCTCTTTGATTTCTCCTCTCAGGGTTAGGATAATTTTATTGAACCATGGTTTCCTTGTCTAATTATTATTCTGAGTCAACATCATGATGGGATTCTTGAGTTTTTTGCATGCCTTCCTCTACTTATATATTAGGATCCATTCCATGATCACATTCTTCCTCATCTTCTCTCACATCAACAGATGATTTTATTAATGAATATTTGAGTTTATATTTAACAATATTCAAATTAATTCTTTCCAAAATTCTTCCATAAGGTTTATTGAAACATTTGAAAGAATTTGTGTTCATTTAATATCCAAGTAATATTCGTTAATTTTAACCATCACCACACAGACCTTTATTTAGTTCTTTATTTCGGATTAAACAATTACTTCTAAAAAACGAAAATACTTCAATGAGGGATCCCGTCCATTTCATAACTCCTAGGGTGTCTTGGTTTCCCCCATATAAATCCCTGGACGGTTTTGAATATAAATTGTACCTTGAATATCCTCTTTCCAGTAATGGAAATAGATATGACTCTCAATCAACATAGTTATGGACATACTATTCACCTGCTGATTTCGGCACTCAACTACACCATTTTTCTTTTGGGGTTCTCACAACAGCCTCCTAATGTTTTATTCTATGTTTCTATAGGAAATATTCAAATTCATTGGATGTGTACTACCTTCCATTGTGAGACCGTAGAAATTTGATTTTCTACCCAATATCATTCTCAGTTATTTAGTGATAAGTTTTCAGGAAATCAAGAAGTTGTTGTTTCCTTCGTATAACCATCACACAATCCATTATTCTATAATAATTAATGTAAAATATGAAGTACCTTTCTACATATGTTTCAGAAAAATTTATCAAACCACATACATCTGTATAAATGAGATCAAGCAGCTTTGATTCTCTATTCTTATTTGGATGATATGATCTGCACACCAACTTTCCTTACATGCAAGCATCACATGTCTTCTCTAATTCACACGTCAGATTTGGGATATCCATAAAACTATGTAGTTTAGATATCATTTCCATAACTTTTTTTATTGATATGACCCATCCTCTAGTGACACAAATTGTTTTCTTCTTCAATATTCTTGAAACAAATATTCTCTTTACTATCAACCTAATAAAAGTATCCATTTTTTCTACATCCCTTCAAGAGAAAATTCCCAATTTTTTCCTTTTATAGTGAACCCATTTTGATTTTATGACACCATAAGTCCTAATTCATTGAGTTTTCTCAAACTCTGGAGATTGTGTTGAAACCCATCCACATAAAGAACATTGGTATTCTTCAACTCACTATTTGAAATTTTAGTACTTTCAATGCTTTTGATCTTCAAATCACCATCATTTCCAAATCTCAGGTTTATACTGGCCTTTTTCTTGATATTTATTAACAGGTTTTCATTTCTCCTCATATGGGATGAGTATCCACTATAAAGAATATATGTGTTGTAACTCTCTGTATCTTTGAGAGATACTTCTACAAGAATGGATTTTTCAATTTTCTTCTTTTACATCCATGAAATATTAGATTGAGGGAAGGATAAATATGTAATTTGAAATATCTCTTCTATGTGAGTAATTTCTTCATACTCATATTCTTCTTCTATCAGAGAAAACTTGTTCGTATAAAAAACACTATTTGGTTAGTGATTATTGACTTCACTCTGGGATCTGCACAAAATGTTCCTGACATTCCTTTTCAAGAAATCAACAAATTTATGGGTCATGTTAGAACAATGAAAAAATTTCCATAAAAACTTTTTATTAAATTTGAATTTGGATATTAATTAATTATATTTTTTTGACTTATGAGATTTTCCCCATTCAAATGTCTCCTTGATTCTTCACAGTATGACATAATATGGCCCATGTAGCCACATGATTGACATTTCATAAGTTGAAATGTATTATCTCTTATATTCCTCATCATGACAACTTATTTAGAGGGGTAATTTTTTTATCATCTTGCGAAACTCAAGAACTATTTTCATCCATCATTATAGTTTGATTCTAGACTTTATTTTTTTGGGCTTCAGGTGTCTTTGTGATATGTCTACCTTTTAGATTGCCTTTATTTTTTCCAATTTTACTACCACCATTTGATGTTTCAACATCACAACCAATTCATATGATTTGAGTTTATAAGGGTATTTGATCATTCATAGCCTTATCAATTGCATCAGAACCACACTTTACCCTCTAATGTAGCTCAAAATTTGAAAATTTTCCAAACTGAATTTTCTTGTTAATTTTTTTGTCCTTGATTAACTTTCATGTTTACTCAAAGTATAAAAAAAATTTCTTAATGTTTCGAAATAGTTTTAGAATTCTCCTATAGTATTGATGTACGGTCATTAATGACCATTTCCTATTCTTAAATTTGGATCTAAGTTTAACTATATCTTATGAGCTTTCTGAATTTAATGAATTTTCTTTAAAAAAAATCCTCAAGTCAATCAATTTCAGGTTCCATTATATAAAAATATTCTAAAAACTCTCCCACAATTGATTTACACTTTTTCTTGTCTCATTCATTGATTCTCAAGTTTTACCAAATCATCCATAAGTTGCATCCTTAGATTGATATTAGCATTAAATTTATTATATCTAGTTTATCTCTTAATGGTTTGGATTTTTCAATGGTATCCATCATTGATGCATGTGTTACAAATTTATATTTTGGTTCTTCTTCCTCAAATAATTAACTATGATGATATTCTTCTTCATAGAAAAAATATTTCCCAATTTTTTCCTACTAAATTTGTAGATTAAATTTTTGAAAAAAAAATTGAGGCTTCCACAGGTCTTTAACGTCACATTCCTTGTCATCAAACATTCTTGTGCATTAAGAGGCATTGTTCCCATCTCTGCCACAAAATAAATAAGCTAGAGGTTACATTCCTTTAAATTTCACTTTTACCTTCTTGAATTTATTATAAGTGAGAGAAATAATTTCTTTTTCCTCATTATCTACATCAATAATATCTATTGAAATTTTATGTTTTTCAATTTCTTTGAAAGCTATTTCTTGGGTTAATCGAGTTGTTGCATCTTCTGGTTTGACTGTAATCTCATATTCCACTAGGCTGCTTAATATATCATCTAGAGAAATTTTGGAATGATCCATATCCTCAAGGGAAGACACCTTATCATTATAAAGAAGTGGAAGTCTTATAAAGATTTTATTTACAAAATAAATGTCTTTTATTTATTCACCAAGTCCTAATATTTCTTCAATAACATTAGTAATTCGATTGAAAAAGTTATCTGCATTTTCTTCTGGATGCATCATCAGATCATCAAACCTATTGTAATAAACATTTAGTTTCACCTGCTTCACTTTTCTAACACCTTTATAATTATTCTCTAGTTTTTACCACATTCTCTTTGTTGTGTTAAACTCACCCCCAAAAGATATATAAAATTTGAAAGAGATATAATGAGGGAATTCTATGCTTTGGCATCTACATTAAGCATTTTCCTATTTATATCTTTCATAGACAACCTAGTTGGATTAGTGACCTATGTTCCATTTGTAGTGGAAAAAAGGACTTCTATTCTAAGATATCAGAGATGGGATCTCATCCTGTTCTTCCAGATATGAAAGTTTCTTCCATCTAATAGAGTTATTCCTGTAACATTTACTTCATTCTCCTTTGTAGAAATGAAGGTAATATTTATCACCAACAACCTTCACCATCTGACACCTATTGAAGGTCCCAGAACACCCTGATAGTGTAGGAGTGAATCATGGTTCCAAATGTTTTGTTTAAAATTATGTATCATGTTCCCATGTTGGTAGGAACCTGTTAAACATGTATAATGAGAAAATTAAAGAAACAAACAATCACATGAATTTTGAAGTCACACAAATTTTTAAATTATTACCCACTAAGGGATTTGACCAAGGAGCATATTCCAATTGGTTTTCAGCCATACCGAAGTCCCCAAATCTTTACTATTTGTGGAGTAAAAATGTTTAGCACAATCAATTTTTTCCAGGTGCACATACTTTACAAGGTTTTAGGGATATCACACTACATCCCTTAGATCACTTCCACTGACTCCCCATTTCTCACTACATTGTGATGAATCTAAAATCAGTTTATCGACTTCAAGGTCGCCATAATGTATTGGAATGAAATCATGAATCTTCAAATGTTGATAGATGCTTTGTTAAAGTCATTTTTTCCTATATGGATGTAACCTACTGCTCCGTGTACTGCTCGTTCACAAAATTGTCCTCTACAAACTAGCCTTCTTCTCCTATGTATCATGCTTCTAAGCATACCACCTCTATGAAATATCCCTATTAAATCACATTCACGTACTTCTTTTACAAGCCGTCTTTGTATACCACCTCTGTAGAAAACCTTCTACAAACTGAAACTTCTCTGCATACCATAAGTGCTCCACATACTTCCCTGCTATGCATAATATCATACATTCTCTATACACTAGAAGTTCTCCATGAACCAAGTTCTTCCTCCACGTACTATCTTCCATGAACTGTTTTGTACTTTGTCACATTTCATTCATATTTTTATTTAATGTATTTGTAAAGTTGTCTTCCCACGAACCACTCTAGACCTCATCGAAATCATTTTGGTTTTATTTTAATATTAATTTATTCCTCTAATGAAGGGATTAGTGCTCCTTATATAGAAAAATAGATCAAAATAATCTAATAAACCAAGATTTACCAAATATTCTATATGGCATTTCCTTTTCTGCATATTTTTCATCTTCCATTAACCATATCCCAATGTGGTCCTCATACCACCATTCTCCATATACAGCGTCACAAATCACCGTCTCATTTCCATAAAAAACACCCTCCTCATCTTCTTAAATCTCTGCCTCATTTTCGTAAATTTCACACCATCCCATGAACCATTTATCTTCGACTAACCTCAAGCTTTCCATCGAGCCTCCTTCACTTCGTAAATTGTTCCTCATACATTGCCTGCGTACCATTTTCCATTCCATGAACAATTCCTGCAATGTGGTTTATGGTTCATCATTATATGTACCATAATTCATCATCTCAGAGATATTCCCGAAGAACCCATTCCATGTACTACATATACGGAAAACCTCACTCTTCAAAAAGAAAACTCCCAATTATGAGACACAAAAATTTGGAAAACACTGGGAAACTGCACCACCTTAAATTATTCTTTTATCTTTATATGTAAGACAAAATTCCTTGCACACTCCTTGATCAACCCAATTTGGATTGACAATAAACATGAATCATAACCATTTTACAGCAAATAATAGACCTGGTTCAAATAGATACAAGATATAAGGGATCATACCGCTAATAACAAATTAGTTTAGTAGTATTGGGAGAATAGATACATTAATTATATGAATGTTACATTATAAAAATAAAATGTATAATGAAAATATTTCTTGTATCCTTGAGAATCATTATAATAATTTTTCTCCACATCTCAGGGAAATGAAAGAATAATACAGGGTGTTCAAAAATCCATAGTAAGGGAAAGAATACAATGAAAGATATAAAGATTAGATAAGGAATTAAAAGTATGTAACAGTTCATAATCAACACACATTATTTTTAATCAATAACTTTAGCATCATATTATATCTTGGTAAATATCAATACAACAATCACATTATAAAAAAACCGAAATCTTAATAAATGAATTAGATAATGAGGGATGACATGATAATAATGTTATCTATTCACTCCAATACTCCATGACTCTTATCTTCAAAGACTTATGTCAAAGATTTTTAATGGATTGGTATGTATACACAAAATACCCAACTAAATTTGAATGCTTTTTATCTCAAGATATATATCAATTCATTGAGGGGATATATATATATCCAAGCCCCACTCATTACATACATATGTATAATGAATACCTTATATATTTAATAAATATTATAAAACATATTAAAATTCCATATCTATAAATAAATATCAATATTGAATCAAGAATATGAAACATCAATATTTCCCCAGTAAATGAGATAACTTTAATAATAAATTTTAATCATGTATCACCTAATATTGAATTAGAATATAGTTAATACAATATGAAGGTAATAAAAATAACATTGAATACATCCATGGAATTATATATATATATATATATGAAGGATAAATATAATTTCTAATAAATAATGGTGAGGGATAGAAAATATGATTAGAATAAAGGGAATGGTCAAAAAATGTGGTTTAATCCTTATATTAGGAAAGCATCATATAAGGCCATTAATTTATCAAAAATTAAGGTTTTAAAAAAAGGAAAATATTTTTAAAAATAAATTGGAAAATAGAATTAGGGATTTAAATATTACTTTCCTTCAATAATTTGTATTCTAATTGTGAAATTGAAGTTATAAATCATTTCAGAAACCATTCTCTCCCTTTTAGAAAATAATGCCTCTTTTATTTGAAAATTAAAAAATTCACATAAAACCCAAGGAAACTTTTATATTAATATTGATCATGAATAATATCTATGATGATGGGAATGTCTATAGATTTTATACATATTAAAAAATATCATTGCTTTCACACTTTTTTATGGAAAATAAAAAAACAACCCACTCATGAAAACTTTCAATAATATTCCATTATAAAAACATGAATGAAAAATAAAATATGGTTGAAAATTACTTTTACATGAAATTTTTTGAAAAAAAATTTACATTCATAACATTTTTATAAAATATCGGTATGGAATAAAAATATTAGCGGCCTAAGAGAATAAATAAGGTTGGTTTTTTGTAAAAAATAATATTTTATTATTTGAGTACCAAATAGAGTAAAATGTGGAAGAAAACATTGAAAATATAAATATAATCGTAGTATAAGAAAATATATAGGGTTAGACAACAAAGAGAGCATATAATTCTTCAAACATAAATTTAAACACTAACAATCCTAAATAAGTGTAATATTGTAAAATAAAACTTCATGTATTTAATAACTTTTAAATAAAAAACATATAAAAGGGAAAATTTGAATTGAAAATTTAAATACCATGAATAAAGATGAATTCATGATATAATATTTCAAATGGTAAATATATACACTAAATGAAATAAATTAGATACATAATAAAAAATATGTCTCAATTGAGTGTATTTTAGAAGAAAATCCATTTCATTGGTTTCATACTAGGATGGATACATTATAAACTCATGAATAATCATTTTAAATTTATTAAATGCTTAATTAGAAAATAATTCATGTATATTATATTTTTTAGTTTCCTTTTATAATAATTTTAAAATCATTCATTTTATAGTTCGTTCTTATGTCGACCATAAAAGGTTGTTTATTAAAATTATCAAAAAATACTTAGGTATGTTGGTCATGGACACATCTATTATAAAATAGGTCAATCATATCCAATACATTAATAATGTCATGTATATAATTTTTATTTATTGTAATTTTTTGTTATCGTCTATTAATGTTGGTAATATAAAACAAAATAGCATCGCTTTCTAGAGTTGGTATTCCACACTTATGCATAAGTGGAATTATCATTTTCCAACAGATGAAAGGGTTAGAAGGTAGATAATATCATAAATTTATAAAATCATAACATTTTTTAATAAATATTATATCTATTCATTAATTAATTATTTATAACCAACCAGGTAAAACAGTGATGAAAAACTAATTACAGTGCACGTGGAAGTGATAGTCCTTACATACTCACGAGCAAATTTTTCATTTTCCAAAGGGTGGAAAAGTGATAGAAAATATATGTACCATTAATATAAAATAATATAATTATGGTTAATATAGTTATGTAATTTTGATAATATGGTTATTTAATATTTTAAGGGGGTTTAAGAAGAAATGAACTTGGAAAATCTTGGTAAGAATATATACCTATTCATTCGGTAAACATTATTGTATAACACATTAAGCATTATTGATGTTGTATTTTGGAGATACTAGAACTTTTAATTTAAGAAAATAAATTTGGTATTGTGTTTCAGTAGTAGTGTGGTTTCCTTTTTATAATTATATGGGTGGAAATTGTTAAATACTTGAAAATTAATTATATAATATATGGATTACTGAATTCAAGTAGCTCCAAACTAGCATATCATTGAATATGATATTCCTATCCCCAAAATAAAACCACAAAAAAAGATATTTAATGATGTTTTTTTCATTATCTTGAATCCTTATCCATTTATTCTTAACCATTTTAACTCATTTTACCCTTAACCGAGTGAAATATATTTCCAATGATTACTATTCATCCTGACTAAAAATTATGAGGACCTTATTAAATAATATTAATTATTATGTTCAAAATTATTAAATAAATTGTAAAAAAATAAATTTCAAGAAGTGGTAAAATTAATTTTACTATTTTTTCACAAAACACAATGAAAAATGTTTTTACAAAAAAACTCTTTCAGGCTAAAAATGATTTTACATCAAAATAATGTATGATGTTGATTCAAATGAAAATAATCTATTTATTTTAAATAAAAAGAGTCTTATTTTTTAATAAATGGATAGAGATACCTTTTTAACATTTTAATAATATAGAAGAACCAAAAAAATTATTTTTATAAAACATTAATTATATTTCCAAAATGTTAAACACATGTTTCCATGTACAATATTATATTTTAAAATACATTATATAAATTATGAAACAGATGTTTGTTTTATAAAATTTTTTACTAAACTCTATTAATTTTTATATCCTAATAATTTCATAAAAGTGACATTATTTCTAAAATTAGTATTTTTCACAAACTACCCAAAAATCAACTATTTTTTAAAAAACAAAAAAAAATTACCCAAAGAAACTTTTGATACATTGAATTAATAAATGAAATTATTTTCAAAAAATTTAAAATATAAAATATAAAATATTATGATTTAATAATATTTTTTAATAAATATATGTGCATTATGATATTTATTCATTATAATAGAAATCTTACTTACTATAATTGAAGATTGAGTGTTAAATTCATCCCTCCTTAAAAGAAGGTTTCCTAGAAATTATAAAATGTTACCCCATAAAAAATGTGGTTAGTTGTTCATCATAAATTATTTTTGTTCCCAATTTTTTCTTATACCTTACTATTTCTCCAATGTACCATTAACTAGAAATAGCCCGACCCCATTAACCAAGAGTTGGTGGTTAGTTTATTACATTTTCCAAACATACAAGCGATCGTATCCCCAAGGACTAAATAATGATTAAATAATTCTATTTAAATTTTCACACGATCTTCAATATAATCCATATATAGTATCTATGTAGTAATATCATGGATAATAATATTTGAATTCTCAATTAATAAAATTCTTAACATTAGATGTAATGATCTCAAATATCGTCACATCTCTAATGTTAAAACCTTTCACCGTGACAGTTTACAACTACTGGTAGGTATACACCCAAACTCCATTTACTTTTAGAATACTAATTTGGTCCATGGGACTTTTAGATTCATTAAAAAGTTATATAATTCAAGTTCTTACTTGTCACTACATGTCTAATCCATTACTCACATATATAATGATCTACTCAATTGATAAACAACATAACTTATCAAAAAATATTAGCATTGAGTAAAGAATACAAATTTATAAATATTTTACAAGATATTTAAGTAAATTTAAATGTAAAAACCACATATAAAAATAGTATATGGTTTATTTAATGATCATATACATGATATAAATAATATGTATATTTATGGGAAATGTAATTTATAATGATCAGACGAATATGAATGACTCAAGGGAAAGTTAATGAATAAAAAAATGATCAATAAATTTAATATCAATATTTTCCACAGTTAAACTAATCATAAACCATCTGGAATAAGAATAAGGGATGTTTTATTACAAAATAATCCAAATTTTATATTTGTTAAATAAACGGTTTCTTTCATTGATGAATATAAATACAATAAAAATATCATTAAACACATTTGTGAGAAAAATATCTTTGTCACATTGAAAATCACATTAAAATTTAAAAATATTCTAGAATATTAAAAAGAAATTATTTAAATATAATCATAGAAACATATTAAGGAATATTAAATTTAACAAGTGTTCGTGATGGTGTGAACTTACATTCATGTATAGTATGTTAAAATAAATATTCCTTTCACATTTTCATAAGAAGATGAAAAAAGGTATCAGGTTTGGAAAATGAAAGGAATATTAATTTTTTTGTAAAAATAAAATCATGGTTAAAAAATATTTTAAAAATTATAATATAACATTATAAATATTAATGAAAAAATATTTAGAATACAGGGATATAAAATAAAAATATTATTGACTAAAGAGAGAAGTAAAGTTGGTTTTTTATTAAAACCATTTCTTAGAAATTTTAAGTACCAAAGAGAGAAAAATCATAATATTACATTAAAATTTAATGAATAAATTAGGTATAAGAAAATTAATATTTTTTATTATAAAATGATCTTATAATTTTCTTTAATGTAAATTAAAGCATGAATAATATTGATTAATTTGAGATAGAGGAATAAGCCCTTACCACCTGGGTAAATTTTGAACTATAACCCCCATCAATTAAATAACATAAAATGGAACATTAAATACCATTAAGTTAATGATATTAATGATATAAAATATAAATGGGGTAGTGGATACATCTCATTAAAATAAATATTTTCATAATAAAAAATATGTCTCAATGGAGTGGAAATTGTGATGAAATATCTTATAATGATCATAACATTGAAGAGAGAGCTCAAGATGAATTGATTATGCATATCAAATGTAAATACACATTAAAAAGTTTAATTAAAATATAAATAATCCAAATTCATTACATACATAATCTTATAATATCAAATGCATCTAAGGAATTATATAACCCAATGGAAATAATTTGAGTAATGAAATCCATTACCACTTCGTAATATTAATTTCAAATACTATTGGATTAAATAGTTAAAATTTACGCATAAAATACCATGTTTAAGATGTATTTATGACAAAATATATTAAGGGAAAAATTTATACATGATATAAAAAACATTTCCTTCATGGAAATAAAATATAGGCCAATGAAGGAAAATTGAGATGAAGTACCTTACCTCATAATTCCATTTATTTGATCATTATTTGGACTCTTTATAATGGATTTAAACATGTTATTAATTTATTCTAGAAGAATATTAACTTTTATAATATCCTATATGATCTTATTATAACATTTTATTACTCATTTGTTATTAATATTTTATTATTACCATCATTTGGGTGTTAACTACTTCGTTTTATCAAGCATGTTTTTTCATGGAAGTTCCAGTTATTGTGTATATGATATAGATGAGTCATATAAAGATTTATAATAATGTTATAAATATAAAATTTATTCATTAGATACATTTTTACAACCACTCTAAAGTTTTATATGGAAATTGAATCGCATTGCTTCGTGCGGTTAGTAGGTTGTACATACGCTCGAGTGACAATATCATTATCTTTATGGTTGAAAGGGTAATTAAGTGTATGATATATTAATTATAATTAGTTAATATAATGTCATATTTATCAAATATATTAATTATTTTTAAAATTAATATTATCCAAGCGATTCGGTGATGGAAAACAAATTACATTGGTTTGTGAGGTGGTAGCCCGCCATACACATGAGCAATGGACTTGATTTCTATTTGATGTAGAAGGATATAGATAAATAATATGAAAAAAATAAAAAAAAAATTAATTATATTGGAGATAATAGTGTTATGATTTTGCAGTTGTTAATGCACAATTGATGTTGGAAAAAACAAAAGGTGAAAAAGGAACTTAGTGAAGATGATTAACTTCACTTAGAAATACCTAATTTAGATTAATTATTAAGATTTATAGGCTCTATAAAGTGGATAAGGATTTTTGGGAGAAGTTATTTTAGTGTTATTTTAGGAAAATGGTTTGAAATGTGTGGATAAGTGAGGGGAGGGGTGCCCTCTTATAATTGAGAAGGAGTTTCAATTTTGTAAATACCTAAAGATATTCAATAGAGGGAATTCAATCCCAACCCAAGTGCCTCCAAAATATATAAATAATTTAGTTTCTGTAATTTATGGTAAATAAAAATCTCCACCTTATAAAAATAATCATTTTTAAACATGTTTTTAACTTATCGACTAAGTTTACCTATATTTACTATTTTTGTTTTCATCATGCAACTAGTTTTTATTTATTTAGATAATTTATCCTTTAAACCTAAAACTAAATTATACATTTTATATAATTTTGATAAATTATATCAAATATGAAATCATATTTATAAAATAATAATCCTATGTGTGTGTAAAACAAATTTATTATAGACACACGTCATACGAAAAACCTTGTTTTAACATTAATCACGGTAAATAAATGTAACTATCTTTACTAATAATTATGAAAAAAATATGTTTACCTTATTAAATAATTATAATTATGATTATTAAAAATATGGAAACCATTTTTCTAAATTAAGTTTATATAAATTGAAAATTTTAATTTTAAATTAAACCCGCAAGCACGATGAAAATACAGTTATCCAAAGAAACAATTTCTCTATTACAATAAGTCTTTATATAAAAATTCAATATTAAATTTATTTAGAGGACCTAAATTGGATTAATAATAATGTAAATTAAGTAAAAAATTAAAATGTAATTCGTAAAATGCATTAAACCAAAAGGTAGTTTTCAATAAAAATCGGTATTTTTCACTTTTCATCGAAAAAACAAAATTTTCAAAAAATTATCAAAAATAAACTGTATGAAAATTTTGAAATTTTTATTTTAAAAAATAATATAATTTTTCTAAATAAATTTTCCAAATGTGATAAAAATTAATTTTAAAATAAGCATTTTGAACGCTATAAAATCACTTTTTAGAAGAAAAAAAATACAGTTTTTAATAATAAAACTATATTTATTCTTATTAAATTCCTAAAAATATTATATACATATATATATATCATTTAAATAATTCACCAATAGGGAATAATTTAATTTATTAACATAAAAAAACTTTGATTATAATTTTTTTTGAGAATTATTATATTACATTTAAATTATTTTTATTTTTATTTATAATCGATAAATACCAAATATATTTATTTTATACATGTGTAACCCATATAAATTTCATAATTTAATTAGTTATATTCATACCCACTAATATAAATAGTATGATATAATGGTTGTATTTAAATAATATTTTCCACTAGTTTTTAAGCTTTGTGTTGCATGTCGTATAATCTGTTGAATATAATATACTTATTTTAAATTATTGGGTTGTTACATTCTCCCAACCATAAATAAATTGTTCCTATAAATTATAATATTAACTCATAAATCAAATGATTGATATTTAGAAATTACTTTTTAAAAACCCACATTATAAAAGAGTTCAAAAAACTTCCTCTTAAAATGGGAAATATAAATATGAAGTTCATTTTGTATAACACATAACTAGGTTTCCAAGTAGGATAAAAATTGTGTGAATTTATATATAGACAAGAATGAATATCATAAATAATTTTGGAGAGTAATATACACCACTGATCACAATAAAGTGTAAGATCAAGAAAAATTTAATAACCACAAAACCATAAATCTATGATCAGTTAAATGACCATTCATTAATTGTATATGAAGATAATTGGAAACGTTTTCTGTTTCAAGATACTTTCTTAAATTTGAGAAATTCATTTACTTTCTAAGGAAATAAAGAAATATAATTACTTTATATCGTTCTATTTCATTATCAAAATCTCATCATTTGGTTGTGCTTTGATCAATTTTTACGTCACCTCTTACTCCGGGGAATGAATATCCAAGAAGAATTTTTGTGCTTGAAACACTAAAATTTACTTTTAATGAATCATAATATCCATAAAAGTGTGATATTTCCTTATGTATGTCTAAAAACATTTACCAAAACTACAATGGTGATGAAGAGATATCTAATATAATACAATAATCTCTAAACCTTAATATTAACACCGAATGTTCAACTTAATATTTACTTATCAAATATTTAAAGTAAAAACAATGTCATATTTATGAAAAAATCATGCAGACTATTGGTAAACCCTATATTATTATCACCCT
Source organism: Viscum album (assembly GCA_963277665.1). Classification (NCBI taxonomy): domain Eukaryota; kingdom Viridiplantae; phylum Streptophyta; class Magnoliopsida; order Santalales; family Viscaceae; genus Viscum; species Viscum album. The sequence goes on along the minus strand of OY728140.1, from coordinate 241,008,356 downwards.
TTTGTTGTGGGTTTATGCCCCAAAAGCATTCTAGATGCAATGGATTGTCCCATGGTGTGTGACTTATCCTTTTTATGAAACAATAATAATATAATTCCTAGATTGTCTGAAAAAATATGATGGACATCCTAAAAAAATATTAGTCATAAAATCACTTTTGAACTATAAGGTTTTTTTATACAACATATATTTTCTACGAAATCAAAGGATCTTTATTTACTATTACTACCTTAACATCAAGGATCATATTAACCGTAATGGTTATCAATAAATTTAAAATTTTGAATAGATCATTCTTCCTCAAATAGTACTACATGTTGAAAATTAGTGTTATATATACCTCAACCTAATGAAACATCTCCCAAAATTTCATTAATCACATGAAAATACTATCACTTAAAACCACAAAATGGATGTCTATGAATTTTAACTTATGATCAAACTTAAACTCATAAACCCATGATCGTATCCATAATTCTCAATTTTAACATTAACAAAGACATATATTCTTCTTAAAAATTTAACACAATCCTTAGATTATTCATTATTCTAATAAGCCAATACAATTGATTAAAAGACTTTTACATTTTAATCCAAGAATCCCAATACATAAATACTTCTGCACTTTTACTTCAATATAGGTTTATCCATTATCAAGGACTTACCCTTTAAAATATGGCATCAACTTAGATAATTCATATGATCCCCACATTCATGATAATAAACTATAAATGGATTTATAGGCTAAATTTTGTTCCTCTAATATGAACTGTTCACTTTTCATCAGTAATTCATTGCTCTATGCCATTATTTTCCACACATAAAACATTTTCCTATTCATTTTAAATATTATATGGTGTTTCTCATTCCATATTTTTGACAAGAAATAAATTGATCCTTTTTCCTCTATGGTCTCCACCTCTCAATCTATTAGATGACTCCATCATCATATTATTTAGTGATTTCTTGAGTTGTTTATATTATAGGATATTTATAATATATCATGATAACTTATTATGAATAATCATGATATATTTAAATCCATTAATCATCCCATTTTGTTTCTCGTATCCACCACATTTTCCATCATATTCAATGTTAACATGATTTATTCGGGTTGTAACCATTTAATAAAACGAAAAATCATAGTGTGATAAAAAACAATCATAATTAGAAAAATATATAATCATTTATATGATGTAAAAATAATGGGACTTTCTTTTTAATATAATACACCTTAGGTTTAATATAGGTCATTCATTATATTCATATATTCAAACCCTTCATGATGATTCATAAATAAAATGAAAATTAACCTCAGCATATCCCTCGTATTGTCAAACTAGGTGTGCAGTAGGGCCCATTTTTTTGCACCAGGTGATAATGAAGTCAAATCCTAATGCACCTTTTTCAATATAATTACCCCTAGGTAAAATATTTCCTAAACTAAATTTACTTTACTATCCAGATAGGATTTTATTTTTAGGAAAACGAATATTTAACATACGAAAATTTTAGAGAGTTATTCTATACATAAATTGATCCTAAAAGTTATTCATAGGTAAATATTCCCTAATATATTTTTTCATAAATTTATCTCTAAAGGATTATAATAAACATTGTCTAATATCAACTCTAAATACCCCAAACCTAGTAACATAGATCCAGTGGTTACTTTATTACATTATAATAAGACACAAACAATCGAATATCAAAGGACTAAAGAGTGTCATAGTCTAAGTAAACTAGATACAAACGTGAGACTCAAATTACAATTGGAAACATAAATTAAAAAAAGTGAAATTAAATAATCTTCATCCAAGAATACATTTAAATATTCCTTATTAAAATCTTGGGGAATAGAAAAAAAATAACAGTCAGTTCAAATGACAAGTAAATGTTATGTGTTACAGAATCTATCACGAATCAATAATTTGGGAATAATATGGAAATTAAAATACCTTAAAACCCATACCACGTGATCAATAACTTGAGTAAGGATAATAGTATAATGGAATAAATTTTGATCAAATAATTTTGTATAAGTAATCACATGATCTTAAACTTAATCCATGGATAATATCAATGTAGTAATATCAAGGATAATAAAATATGAATTATTAAAGAAGGAAATGATTAATCTTAGACATCATGATTACAAATATCATGATATTTATACCATCAAGATGTTTCTACCAGATAGTATATAACTAGGGGTATGTATAATATAAAAAACCATTTAATTCTAGCTTACTAATTTTTCTCGTTATACATATCATTGCGTAGAGGGGATATATATTTATGGGGCCCACCTATCACTTCATTTCCAATTAATTCCACATATAATAAATGATCAATTTAATTCATGAATTGTATTCCATATAAAAATATATATATATTGAGAAAATAATAAGGATATATCAATAATATCTCAAGTGAATAAAAGAACATTTAAAGTAACCACCATATTTATAAAAGGTTTAAGGTTTTGGAATTAATTATATCTATGATATAAAAATAGGGATAATCATGGGAAATATAACATCCGATGATCATAAGAAAGATAACATTTAAATACAAAGTTAAATAATAAAAAAATAATCAAGAAAGTGATTTTTAGTACTTTACTTGGTCAAAATGATCATAAAGTATCTATAAAAAGAATAAGGATGATTTTATTACAATATATTCCAAGAGTGGTATATGTAAAATGAATTATTTTCGTCATTGATTAATATAAATTCCGTTAAAATATCATTAAACACAATATTGAGGAAAACATCCTCTTTACATTTAAAATCAAATTTAAAACTAAAAAAATAAATAATATTACAATAAACATATTTCAAAATAACCATGGAAAATTATTATGTAATATTCAAAGAAATTATTGTTCATGATGGTGGGGAAATTCTATTCAGTCTGATTAAGTTAAAATAATGATTCTTTTCACATTTTTGTAAGAAAATAAAAAGTACCTTGTTTAGAAATTGATGGAGAGATTCCATTTAAATTGTATTGTAAAACTCCAATCAAGTGTAAACATAACATTGAAAATTTAAAGGATAATATTAAATACATTCTGGAAAATATTTTTAGAAAATAAGGATTTGGAATAAAAATGATTTTTGAATGAAGTGAAAAATAATGTTATATTTTTGTTAAAAAATATTTCTCAATAATTTTATGTAAAAACGAGTAGAAAGTTTTACTATTACATGATAGTTTCCTAAATAACTATAGGATAATAAAAGGAAAGTGGTTTATTATAAAGTGATTAAATAATTTATTTCAATGGAAATTCAAGCATAAATAATCCTCGTTAAAATGAGATTGAAGTATAAACCCTTATCTATTTGGTAACTTTTAAAGCATAACCCACATGAATGAAATAAATTCAAATTGAACATTAAATAACATGAATACAAATATATTAATGATATAACATATATTGGTTTTAGTAGATACACCTCCTAAAAATATATAGGGATAAAATACAAAATATGTCTCAATTGAGTGGAAATTTGAGATGAAATACTCTATATTGATCATACCATTGAAGTGAGAAATAATTAATGAATTTATATTTTTAATAAAATGTGAATTAATATTAAAAAGGGGGAATAAAAAATGAAATTATCCATATATATAACACACATAATATAATAATATCAAATATAATAAATATGTAATATAACATAACAAAAAGAAATCGAGTTATGAAATTCCTTACACCTTGGTAACATTCAAGTAAAATAAATTTAGATAAAATAATTCCAATTGAAACATAAAATACATTTAAATATGAATTATTCATTATATAACATGTAAATTGGGTAATGTATACACCATATAAAATAAATTAGGTGCATAACAACAAAATATACCTCAATGAAGGAAGATTGAGGCGTAGTCTCATACCTATCATTTCCCTTTTGTTGATCATGTTTTTACCTCGTATATAATTATTTTAAAAATGTTTTTAATTTATATGATAACCATATTAATATCTATAATATCATATATGATCTTTATATAACATCTTATCACCCATTTGTTAATAATAATATTTCTTACAATTATTTCGAGTGTTAACTATTTTTTTCTCATGCATGTTTTGTCATGGAAGTTTTAATTCTTATACACAGGATATTAATAAATAATCTAAAAAATTATATTAATTTTATAGATATTTAATTTATTGATTATATATATTTTTAGAAACATTATTGAAAATGAATTGCATCACTTCATGGAAACGGTTGGTTGTACGTATATACGAGGGATGATGTCATTTCATTATTGGGTGAAATGATAAAAAAGTGTATAATATATTAATTTTAAATAATTAATATCATGTCATATGTAATATTTATATTCATTATTTATATTATTATGACTATCCATGTGATTCTGTGATGAAAAATAACTTACATAGATTTGCCAGGTGGTAGTCCATCGTACAGACAAGTGATGCCTTTATTTCCCATTTGATGGAGAATTATATGGATAAATATTATTTCATAATCATAATAGCATTTAATTATAAAAAATATAATGGTTTTATTATACTAGAATTTTTAATAGATAATTTATTTTTGGGAAAAAAAGAAGTAAAAAAGAAGGATCTTAGTGAGGATGATTACCTTATCTTAGAAAAACCTGATTTGGATATCTTATTAAGGACAATAGTGTTGGTATTTTAAAAATAATGAAAGATATAGAATGTGTATAAAGATAATGGGGAGATTTTATGGTTTGTATTGGTGAATATAAATGGATTTATGGTTTTGAATAAGTTAAGGGAGTGGGTTCCCTTTTATAATTGAGGATTAGTGGAATTTTTGTAAATACCAAAAACTATTCAATAATGGGAAGACACTGTTAACCCAAGTGCCAAAAGGACTGATAAATAATGTATGATAGGTATGTTAGGTTTGGATCACACCTCAAAAAATCATTTTTTGAACATGTTATTCTCTTACCCTCTAAATATACATACTTTTACCATTTTAGTTTTCACCACGGTAACAAGCTTTTATTTACCAAGATAATTGATCCTTCAATACTAAATATAAATGATCATTATTAGATAATTTTTAACCAATTATTTTAAATATTAAATAATATTTATCGAATAAAAATACTTTTTTTGTTGAAAATTAATTTTAACACATGCGTTTGTAACACGCAAAACCCTTTTTTAACCTTAATCGCGAAAATTGTTTTTACTTTATTTATTAAAAATTTTGAAAAAATTAAATTTTTTATTATTAATAATTATTAATTATTCTAATTAAAAATATTAAATACATTTTTTCAGGTTCACCTAAAATAATTTTTATAATTTAATTTAAAATTAAACCTCTAATAGTGACAGAAATGCGGTTTTACATCAAAATATTTTCTATAATAAAAAACATTTTATATAAAAATTCGAAATTAAATTGATTTTAATGACATAATTTTGATTAATAATAATATAAATGAACTAATTTTAATTTTTGAACAAGTATTTTTTTAAAAAAACCATGTAAATCCTTCAAATGAAAAGGCGTGTTCTAATAAAACCCGATATTTTCCATTATTTATCTAAAAAATAGAATTTTCAAACAATTATCACAAATTATATCTAAAATATTTTATACTTTTCGATTTAAAAAGTTAATTTAATTTTTTTCGATGCATTTTAGAAAATTGATAAAAATCAATGTTTAAATAAGTGCACAAAACATGATGAAAGTAATTTTCAATAAATACAAGTTTTTAGCATAAAACTGAATTTATTTTTATCCCTTGCCAAGAAAATGGAAATATGATAAAAAAAATTAATTGAATAAATAACAAATTAATTTCATTAAAATAATTCACCAATATTTTCTAGTTTAATTTATTAATATAGAATCACACGGTGTGCCTAAAAATAGTTTTTTTGAAAAAAAATATATTTTTTAATTTCAAAGGATTTTTATTTTTATTTAATATTGATTGATACCCAATGGATTTATTTTATACATGTGTAAAGCAATTAAATTTCAAAATAAAGTTATTCCTATTCATACATTGTTATATAATTTCTATGTTATAATGGTAATATTTTAAAAAAATCGAGTTGTTTAACATCGGTGTTGCATGTCATGTACGCTCTCGAATATAATGTCTTTGTTTTAAAATCTCTTAGTCTTACATTACCATATATGTTTTCTATTTCCTCAACACTTATTATGTTGTGTTACAAATTTGGATATTATCTTCACAATAAAATATATTAAGCTCCAATTCTAGTTATTCATAGTTGATTATATGCATTTTCTATCACATATACTTCTTCAATAATGATATATGACATAAATCATGCACATCATAGAGGTTCTGTGGAATTCAAAAATATTAAGACTTAAGTTTAATTCTTTCCAAAATATCCAAAGTTGTGATGTACCTAAGAATTAGTTTCTCATTCATTAGAAACCATATAACACCCTTCTAGGGAGATACTTTCAAGAAAACATGATCCCCTATATTAAATTCTAGATCATTTCATTGGTTATCTACATAGATATTTTTATTTCATTCAGCTTCCATGACATGAATCTTAATAGATATCATTTTCATCAATATTTCTTCAACAAGTCTTATGAAAAAATGTTTCCTTTCACTAAATTCCTCCAAAAAAGTTTTGGTATAGAACTATTACCCATATAACCTTTCATACCATTCTATTTTAATACTCTAATTGAAGGTATTATTATAAATAAATCCCTCTCAAGGTAAATATTATTCCCATGTACCAAGAAATCCAAGTCAGCATGATATTAATATGTTTCATAATGATTGATAATTACTTTCAAGTTGTACATATATTTTAGGACGATATGTAGTGATCAATTATAGCTCTTTTATGAGAGCATTATGAAGATTATTTACAACACCCCAAAATTCTGAAATAAAATCATTGTATTCGATAGTGCATGTGTCACACAACACTAAACATAACAAACCCAACAAATATATATCTTTAAATCTAACCTCTTTGATGGATTACAGAACATGCATCCATGAGTCTAAATGAAATTTAATATGTTATGCCAATATAACTGAGCCTTTAAATTAATGATTATTAATAGTACTAACTAAATTATGAAAACTATGGTTTTCTAAAAAAATATTTTTTTCTAAAAGGTGGTTTAGCCACGATTTACGCATATAATTTAAAATTAATTTTGACCAATTTTAAAAACAATATTTAACACAATAAGCTTCATTTTTTAAATTTTAATATAAATATTTTATTAGGGTAATTTTTTGTATTGTTTTCTAAAATATTTAATTTTTGATGAATAATACAAAATAGAGACTTTTAATTAAAAACAATAATTTAATTTATAATATTTATATAGTAAAATAACATTATAAATTTTATTTAAATTAAAATTAGTCCAATTATATAAAACATTAAATAATCTAGTTCATTGGAATCATTTTTGTGGTCATAATTTTTATATACAAACCTTGTGATTTTTTGAACCTTTTCACTTTAAAAACCTATTTTATTGTCACGACTATAGGATTAATTTTAAATTAAAATTTTACCATTCTGATAATGGAATTTTTGAAAAATTAATTCTATATTTTGAATTGGAATAATTTATATTTTATAATAATTTAATCTTAGTTTTTTACCAATTCTATTACCGAAAATTGTAATACTTAATTACCACAATTAAAGTAAAAATCGATTTACTAGGGGTTAAACTAAATGGATAAGTGTTAAAATGAACTAAAAACTTGTCTAAAATATAATACATAGAAATATTTAGATCTTATAATGTGTTATTCTAGAAAATAATCCATTTTATACCATTTTAGCATCTTAAAAATTTGGGTAATCTTTTTTAGTTTCAAAAATTTAACGTGTGACACTCACCTCACTTATAAAGGGACACACCCTATCCTCTCTTATTCACACATTCAAACCATTTCGTTTCATCAAAAACCTATCAAAATAACTTCCTAACTTCCATACCATCAACATATAAGCCTTATTGTGTTTCATAAATTGATCCTTGGAAGGGTTTTGGTGCAATCATGAGGAGTTTACCTAAATAAGAGGTAACATTCTTCAATACACATATTTATTTTATTTCTTCCTCCACCTTGTTAAAATTTTATTTCAAAATGATGATAAAATAACATCAATATAATCTATATAATGTTTTTTTTAATTTTTAGGTAATTATCTAAAACAATCCCCACTTCCATCAAATGGTTTATGAAATCTTTATTCATTTGTACAATAGACTTTAGCCTCATGAACCAATGTCATTCGTTTTTCCATTCCTCATCTCATAGTTGGGTATTGTGATGGATATATAGTGTATATATATATATATATGATATTTATAACATAATTATAACTATTTAATAACTTTATAGTATCTATATATATATTTTTTACATTCTATTCTATAGGGGTTATGATAATGTCGCTTGTGTGTGCGACAGATTAGAGCCTCACGAAGCAATGTGATTTGTTTTTCACAAATGCTTCATAAGGTGATAAGGATAAAGTTAATGATTATATGTGATATTAATGACATAATTATTACATTTATTACATATTTATGATTTTTAAAATATAATATATCATTTTCTTTCTTACCTTTTCACTCACTGAAAGATGATAACATCGTTCATGTACATGTGGACTACCGCCATCATGAAGCGAAGTGACTATCATTCCATAATAAAACCACATGGATGAAATATATAAGTATATTTAAAGAAATAATATATTGTTTATTATTTTTTATCATTATTTAAATATAAAATTTTACTTACTACATATCTATAATGATTGTAGAAAAATGGAAATGTTACTCATGCACATGTATGACCAATATTCTCCACTATCGTATCATAATTCATTCCAAGAAAACCCATTTTTATTTATTTGTATAAAAATACTACTTCATGTATAAATATTATCATTATTATTTATAATATGAAACTTTATAATATACACAAGTACCAGAACAGCATGGCATAGCATGAATGAGAGAACAAGACAATTAACACCCAGAACATTGAAAATAATAGTATATTATTAATTAATAGGTGATAAGATCCTATAAAAGGAAAATATATGATATTAAAAATGTTACTATAGTTATATTATAAAATAATAACATTCTTAAAACCATTATATAGTATGTTAAATGACTTTTAAACAAAAGGAAGCATGAAAGAATGGATTTTTTCCCAATTTCCTTTCATTAAGTAATATTTGTATGTAATGCACCAATTTAATTTTTATTTTCCATAAAATAACCTTTTAAAATTTAATATCATTAATAAATCAAAATTTATGGTATTTTATGATTCAATTTTAATTATTTCATCTATGTTTATTTGGATTGAATATTACCAAGTGGTAAGGTACTTCATCTCAATTTCCCTTCATGGATTCTTAATATAATGCTATACACCTAACTTATTTAATGTGGTGTATATACATACCATATTAAATGAAATATTATTATTCCTTTTAATTCATTGAATAATGAATTTCAATTTTAAATATTTCATTTAAGGTGTTTTTGAATTAAAAGTCACCATGTGGTAAAGAATTTCACAAGTCAATTTTAATTCATTGGGTTATATTACTCCTTCAAAGTTTATGATATTATAATATTTTGTGTATAATGAATTATGACTATATATTATTGTGTATTAATATTTTATGTGGATTTAAATTTTATACACATAATCGAATCAATGTTTAATTCTCATTCCAACATAATGTTGATTTTAATTGTATATTTCACAATCACGTTCTTATCGAGATTGATTATTTTTGAATTCTTATTGTCGGAAATTATTTGATAATTTTATAAAAAACCCATTTCATTTTATTATAATATAGTTATTAATTATTTTCTTATGTAATAATACCATTTATCAACTCTTTGTTACATAAACTAATTGAAAAAATATTTTTAAGAAAATCCAACTTCATTTCTACCTTTCACCGAAAATCCATTTTCTCTAAAACAAATCTTTCTAGAAATATATTAAAAAATAATTTTAACCTTTTAAAAATGATTTTTTAAACAATATTTTGACCATTTTTACTTTTAAAAATATATTTTAAAAGAAATATTCGTGTATTTTTTAAAACAAGGCTTTTTAGGATTTTACCAAAATTGTGAAACAAATCATTGTTTGAACATACTAGACATGTATGTGATTTCCTAACATTATGAGCACTACCTATTTTATAACATTATTTATAATTTTCTAAAAAAAATTTTAAATAAAACTGAATTCACAATGTTTTGTTAACATTATGTTTTAAAATTCTATTTTCAAAATTAAAAGGATATTTTCCTTAATAATATTTCTAAATATATTTTCATAGAATTTATATTCATCAATAAAAAAAATTATTATTAATCAAATGGTTATATAGTGTGTTGATAAAATCCTTTTTCTTTCTATTGATTGTTTATTCTCATTTGAAAATGTAATGTATTGAAATTCATTTTAATTTTTCATTCTTTTAGTCATTAACTTTCTCTTGAAATATTCACTATCATGTGATCATTAGACGTTATATTTTCCCTATATGTACAAATTATTTATCAGGGACTTTCTTATTTTTTAAACCAAATCTCATTTCCACATATGGTGTATCTCTTTTATATTTAATTGATTCTATGGGGTAATATTGATAATTTTTGTTCTTTCTTTAATAAAAATATTTAATGGAAAGGCATATTGATTCTTGAATTAAATTGATCATTCTATATGTGGGGAATTATTTGGACCTATAGTGATGGGTGGGAGATGATATTATATATCCTCTCAATGCATCAATATTAATCACAAGAAAAATTATTAATCTAGTCGATATTATATTTTTAACTTGTAGTTTTGAACTATCTTCTGTAAGGTCTCAACAATAGATGTTTCATGATGCCTTAGATCATTACATACAATAATCATGTATTTCATTAATTAAGTATTTAGTTGTTATTATCCATTATCTTTTAACCATGATATTATCTATGAATGATTTCCATTCTATGATTATTGATTAAATGGAATGTGTTTTCAGTTATTTACCATTACATAGTGATTATCTTTTATCTTATTATCAATAATATTTTTACAATGATATTATCTCTGTATTAATTTAATTCTATGTTTATTTTATAAATATAATATATTGTTATTTATTTTCATTTTTATATTGATTACTCCTTACCTGGTTATTTAAATAGAAAGTGAGTTCCTTTATTTACATTTCCATGTTGATTATTATTACCATTTCATGATAGGTTCCACTGTACTTAACCCTTATTGTTAATTTTAGATCATGATTATTATTTTTCATTCTTAGAAATCCATGAAGTGTACCATGATTAATATTCAATGATATTCTAGTGGGAATAATGTCATTCTCAAAGAACAGGTATATTCTATTTTTTTCAATGGTAATATGGTACTCAAGTCTGTATCTAATTTACTAGGACTAATAAACTATTTATAACTTCATAATATGTTTCCATATATATTATGTCAATGTAATTAAGTAGACACCATATTCGGGTTACTAGAGTCATCGTTGTTACACTATTATAGAATTTAGATTTACATTTTCTGTAATGATCAAATACAATAAAATGAGGTACACCATGAATATTAAAAATTTATTTATATAGATTCATGGGAGGCACTAAAGAGGAAGTTCTTACCTTATATCAAGGAAATGTTAATACTTTTTATTTTGATCAATAATTACCAATATTACATAATAAATTTTAAGAATATTAAAAAATCTAGTGACAAAATACATAATAACATTATCAAAAATTAATATAGGAAAAATTAGAGGTTCCATGACTCTTATATGACGTTGTATCTCAAAATTTACCTATTGAAAAACCATAAATCTTGATACAAAGACAACAATTTCCCTCTTCATATTATCCCCCCAAAAGGGATCTCTTAAATCCCAATAAATCTTAGTTCTACCATAGTGTATATATAAACTTGATTTGTAGGATTAATCAAGTAATTCCCTCATTAAATTATGAATTTATGGAAAAAATATCCTATTTAGAAATTTTAACATACCATCTTCATAAAAAAGACATAAAATTTCCCATATTTCACTAAATTATTTTTCTTTTATTAACACCTATCATCAAGCTATGAATTTCTTATATTCTCCCATAAATATGGTTTGGAAATAATTTAGAAAAATATTGATTTTTTCCCTCCCTAATGAATACCATATCCACCATTACTCAATAAATGAATATAGGATCATTTTCAATCCTTATTTTTGTTAAAACTCAATGATAATTCTTACTCAACTTATCAAAAATCTTATTTTTCTTTCCCAAGGTGTTAGTGTATTCAGTAATCATAGTCCTTGAGTAGATCTACCTATATACTTTTCAACATGTTAATATATTTTTTTAGAAATGATATATTTCAAATTTTTTGATATATATATATATATATATATCACATTTTCACCATAGATACAATTCCTCCACATTCCCAATGAAAATATATGATAACCAACTTAGGATCATGTTTTGGATAATTCTATTCATTGAACCCTAATTTTCATGTTGTATAACGAATAAATATATCACCCTATATAAGTATGGATGTGATTTATTAATTTGAATCAACATGATATATTAAAAAACCCTTCCTTACTGATGGTAATGTAAAAATAGGTTCATTAAACATCGCCCTGTTAATTTATTTAAAAAATTATTTACATTATTCTGGTCATATTGAATTAATCAATTTTTGTATCAATTTGGTTAATGGGTTATCTATTTAGTAAAACTTTTAAATAAAACAATGATAGTAATCCAATGTTAATCAAAGGAAACTATATATCCCAAACATATATTTTTATTTAAGTCATTATTCAACCTCCTGTTTCTTTAAGGGATCAACTATCATTCCATCATTGTAGAAAATATAGCAAAAACAATTCCTATTTCCATAATTCACAGATACTAAATTTCACATACAAAAACTTCCCTCAGATAGTTTTAAAAATTATTCTCAAATGCATTTTATGCTCTTTATATCTTTGGTATTATACCATGTAATGATCGATAAATAACAAAATTAAATTATAAAGGTAATATTTGAATAAATTTTTTAACAAATCCATAAAAAAATAAGGTAAATTAGCTAATATAAATGGAATTAGTGTTAAATCATAATGCTCATACTGTATAAGCAATATAATCTTCGGATTATTCCCCTTATTTAATTAAAAATGATGAAGCCAAAAATTGAGATTAATCTTTGGGAAATATTGGGATCCTTTATGTTGATCCAAAAAGTTTTCAATATGTGGTAAAGAATATTTTTCCCTCTATATAAATGGAATTAATTTCTATATAATTTATACATAACCTCATAAACCCATCCTTATTCTTAATAAAAAAATAAAAGGGGCTCCCCAAGTTGAAACAATAGGGTGAATTAATCCCTTATTAAACAACTCTTTTTTGTTTATTAATTTTATCTAATTCCACTGTGGTCATTCTCTTAGGATTTTTAGATAGAGTTTTTTCATCAGAGATGAGTCTAATAAAAAAATAAAATTTATAATCAGATGTATTTATAGGTAACTCTTCAAGAGACGCATCAATTTATTCCTTAATAATATTTAAATATTATATATTAATTTTAATTTTTAAATCCATAAGTCATGTCTTCTCTTCCTCTACCATAATTACATTAAATAATGTTAGAGGCGGTGGACCTGGATGTGACATGGATGATGAATTATCCCATAAAATAACGAGGTTTTATGCACCTCCTTCATGAATTACAACCACCTTCGCTTGAAAATAAATCCTTTAATTATAGTTTGAAATCTATTCCATAATAAGTATTAAATAAACATAAACCATAGGTAAACATCTATGTCTAAAGAAAGGGTATGTTTGTTCATAATAATGGGTATTAACTAACATATCCTTATTTTAATAAGCTTTACACTATGAGTCTTGATTAATAACTCCCTTCTTATGGTGATATAGAATTATTTGATGTTCTTGAAAATCATAGAACATATAAAAGTGTGTGAATATATATAATCATATAAATAAATAGGTAAATTTTATTTTAGGATCAAAGTACCGACCACAATATCATTAGGAAGATTAAATTCAGATGCAGTAATCACATAAGCCTAGAATTCCCTCCTTGGCCACTTCTATTTTAGGTTACCTTGATACTTGGTCCATCGGTTTGAATAATTTCTATATCCCAATAGTTAATGCAATGAATAATAGTGGTTTCTTTCTTTCCCTTGCATTCATGTGCTGGATGAAACTTATATCTACACTTGTAACCAAATACCATTCCATTTAAGAATTTATTATAAGGTTTCTTTATACAATTATCACATTTTTGAAATCCCATATTTCATTTCTTCTCCTTTGAAACATTTATTTTTACTTTGTGCTTAACGTCCTCCTTATTATCTTGATTACCCATGAGAAAATAAGGACAAAAAATTATTACTATATCTTGATGGAACATGGTGTCATATCATTATATGATCAAAACTTTTGAGAGAAAAATACCATTCATATATTATCCCATAAAATAAATGGTCACTATTACATTATGGGATATATATGTATTACCTTGTATGACATACTAATATTGTAAAGCTACATAAAATCTAGAATCACTCTCAATTTCCTTCTATTTTATGTTGGAGAAATTTCTCATCTTTTTATATTATTTCAATCCTAGAAAGTATTTCTTAAATAATATCACTTTAGAATCTCCCCATTACATGATTTATATTTAGTTATCTTTGTTTTTGTTTTGAAACAATGAACACCATTTATTGGAACAGCCATTTAAGGAATACACTTCTAGAATAAACTTTTCCATTTTATTACTTTTCAATGATTGGAATATATTATCAAGGGACTTGGTCCAATGATCATATGCCAATGAATTATTAGATTCATTAAATTATAGAGGATTCAAGTGCATAAATTGATCCAACATAGTTTTATCAAATTTTGGAATAATAGGATGCTCCATGTGGTCAATGTTATAGGTCATAAACTTGGTCAGTTTCCCCAATATAACCATGATCTTCCTAGCTCTAACACTCATTGTATTGTCTTAATCATAAGGGATATCTCATCCTTGACTATAGATGTTGATATTATTTCCCATTATTCCACTAGGCATTATATCTAAATAATGGAACAAATAGAATTAGTTCATATTGTTATTAATTTTGGGAAAATTAATAAAAATCTATAAAAATATCTCAGATATTCTAAGGGGTAAAAATAATTATTATTTTTGTTATGTTCTTATAAAATATAGTTCGCAGTTATCATACATATCTTTGTTTAAAACCCACTATAACAACCCCATATCTAGTAATTGAAATATGATGATTGATTTATTAAATTAAAATAATGAGCAATGGATCATATCACCAAGGGGAGATCAGTTTAGTTGTCTTGGGAGAATAGATATATACAAGATTTCATTATTAAATTTGAAACGAAATCATAGCATGAAAATATTTCTTACATTCTTGGAAATAATTTAGGGATTTATCCTTCATATCCAAAGTAAAGGAAAAAATAAATGAACGGTGTGCTCAAATTACCAATAAGGTAAAGAAGAAAATTAAATCTATGATGATAGGAAAGGAATTAAAAACATTCCAATGTTTATAAGTAATACATATTCTATTTAATCAAAATCTGGAGCTTCAGATTGTATCCACTGAAAATATGAATAAAATAATCTCATGGATAATAATAACTAAAATATCAAGGAAGGAAATACATAATTTCATATATCAGGATCTTCCTATCAAGGCCTCAGGAAAAGGAATCATGAACCTTACCAGAAAGGCCTTTTCATGAAATATCAACTAATTTGTAGTTATACAACAAATACTCAACTAATATTTCCAGCCATTTATCTTATAATACCTATCATTCATTGAGGGGTTGTCTATAACCAGGCCTCACACATTACTTGCATATATATATATTTCAATCCTCATATATTGAATCAATTATATAAAACATAATCAAAATTATTTATTAAACAATAAATATCAATATTCAATCAAGAATATTGAATATAAATATTTCCTTAGTAAATGAAATAACATTCTTAATAAGGTTCCTTAAAATAAAAAAATATACTGAAATGGTATATAGTTATGATAAAATTAGTTGAAATGATTTTGAATACCTATATGATACTAAAAATATAGTCATAAATTATAAAAATAATATCCCATTAATATTGGAGAGTGGTAGAGAACAGGATCAGAAGTAAGTGATTGATCACATAATATGGTTTAATCCACAAATTAATAAAAGTTGATAGAGGACCATCAGTTTATTAGAAAATATATATTGAAATATATGAAAGTATTTTAAGAATTAGAGGATAAAATTGAATAGAATCATTAAAAATAACATTCCATAAATAATTTTTAACGTTTTAGGGTAAATGAAGTTCTAAATCATTTCTAAACTTATTTTAAATATTTTTTAAAATAATAATTTTTTTATTTTAATATAAAAATTAAAAACACATAATAGAATGGAAAATTTAATTATTTTAAAAACCATAGAATATTATAGAGTACATATGATAATTTATAATGGAAATAAAATTAAAAAATCAGGTCACACTATATAAGTTAAAAATTACATTCCTTTCATGCTGTTATAAAGAATGTAAAAAATAATATGTTTAGAAAACATTAAAATGATTCCATTATAATACCTTGAAAGGAAATTTAAATATGGTTTAAAATAAATTTTAAACAATATTTTGAGAATAAAAATATCTTTCTTGAATTATTTTAAAAAATATCAACATGGATGAAAAATATTTCTAACCCAAGAGAAAAAACAAATTTATTTTTTCTTAAAAACATTTTTTCAGTATTTGAGTACCAAAGAGAGTAAATTTTATATCCATAATTCAATTTTGAGTTATTTCACTATTTATTTTCTATCTAGAATTTTGTCTTTGGTTTTCCTTAGTTTTGTTTGGAGAAAAATGAAAACATTTTCCTCAGAATCAGGTGACGCACAGTTTGTTTATAGTTTGGGGAAATTGTACACTTAGCATAGGAAACCATGAAGACAAGTGTCATTTTTTGACAGTGGGAAACCGTATGGTTTTCAAATTGTTTTTAAATCCATTTTTGTAGCCATTTTAATTTCTCCCCTTGAAAATAAAGGGGTGTACAGTTTTTGTTATAGTTTCAAAAACCATGTAACCAAATGATGCAACTTGTTTAGGTCATTAAAAATTTAATTTTTACACTTTTCAACCCCTTCAATTTTAACCCTAAACACGCAAAATCCTCTTTATTCTGGATTCTAAGACCTTGGATCCTCACCCCAAACCTCTTACTTTATTGGAACTCTATTTTGGTGGTGATTTTGGTGTGGTTTCTAAAATATTATTCAAGTAAGTAGCATTTCATCCTTGATTTATCATCTTTTATAGTGTTTCTCTTATTCGTTCATGGGGTTTCATATATCAAGTGGGTTGAGTGACCTATTTAGGTTTGGATATTTATACTTATGGTTCAATATTGATGTTTTTGGTTCTATTTTTACTTTATAGGATCTTGTGGTGTTTTGGTTGGGTTTTAACAAAAATTTCTTGAAGTTTGTACACTTGAGTTAGGTGGTTCCATGCTTAATCATTATTTTGTGATTTTGATATGATTTATTTTCTTATATTTTATGTTTTATGTAATGGGTATGAGGTGAGAAATTTATTTTTAAAAGGATTTACTGTGTGTTTTTGTTGAAAAATGGGTTTTCAAAAGAAATGGGTTGTGTTTCAGGGGTGTTATGCTTCTTAATTGTGTTTTATAAATTGTGAAAGTGGTTTGGTTTTTTTTGAAAGTGGAAAAAACCTAGTTTTTAAGTTGATCTGAGTTGTGTGTGAATTTGAAAAAAGTTTTTATTATAATAAATGATGGATTCATATGAGTATTTACCTTTATTATGAATGTGGGGATCTATGTGACATGTGAAATAGAAATTGAGCAAGAAAGGAAACCTTGGTTTTTAGGTTGGTGGACTAGGATAAGTCCAAAATATGAATTGAAATTGGACTAACCAGGATTCATCTAGAATGATTTATTATTACAACACTAACTAAACTATGGTGATGATTGGATACCACTAGACCTTGGGATAAATTCACCTCTAGTGGATCGGGCATGAGGTTGTTGTGGGTTATGGTTGCTATACCTTGTTTCACTAAGATATGAGGTTCATAGCATCCTATTACAGCTAGTGCCTATGAGTTTCTCCCATGACTTAGTGAATGTTTTTGATATCACACTTACCATTGTAATATGGTTCACTATGTAGGCTATTTCAAAAGAAAAACTTTATTCATAAAAAAAATTTCTATAAAAATCTCTCTATATTTTCTTTAATAAAAAATGCATGTTATTTTTTCTTATAATGTTCTTTCATGGAATCTAATTTATTGTGTTACATACTATTGGTCTTTGGATCACACTCTGCATACACCATTGGGTGTATGTAGACATGGTTATATTTGAATCGGGTAAAGGCAAGGTGTATCATGACGGTGGTTTGAAAGCCTAGTTGTCTTCCCTTGAATGTTTTTGTTGGTGTAGCTTTATTATTATTCTCCTCTTTTTGCATCAAGGTTTATAGAATAATATCATTTCCCCCTTTCTGTTGTAGTCCTTTTGAGTTTTGCTTAAAGTTGTAAACCTTGGATCTGGAAATTGTTATTCCCTATTTGGATTTGGTTATTTATAACTATGATGTTTATATATGTTAAATTTTTATACTTATATAGTGGTATAAATAATTCAAAAATCATATTTGTGACACCTAAGCACTAGTTTCTAGCTCCTGGGGATCAAGAATGCCCTTTAGATCATGCCACAGATCAGGTTAGGTGTTAGGATGGGTGGCATCCTAACCTAGATAATGATAGTAAAAGTTATAAATAAAATTTAAATCCCTAGATATAACCATAAAATAAATATGGGTATTTTATAATAAAAATAATATGTTATTATTATAATATGAATTTAAACATGGAAAATTCCAAATAAGAGTGATATTATAAAAATAACCCTTAACGAATTTCAAAACTATTAAATCAAAATTCATTAAAAAAGAAAACAAGAATTGAAAATTGAAATACCATTAATAAATATGAATCGATGATATTATTTTTAAAAGGGTTAGTATATACAACATATATAAAAAATTAGATATAAAATATAAAATATTCCTCTATAGAGTGAAATTGAGATGAAAAACCAATGTCATGGTTTCATACTTGGTTGGAGGTGTTATATAATCTAATATAATAAATTTGAATTTAATATAATATAAATTAAGAAATTTTTAAATATATATTCTATTATTAATGTCTTTTCATAATTATTTTAAATCCATTCATTATGTTGTCCTTTCCTATGCTGAAAATTTTGAGATTGTTTGTCCAATTTCTTTAAAACTACATCAGCATATTGACCATTGTTGAAAGTGTTATGGAATGGTTAAATCAACTCTATAATGTTAATAATTTAATAAATATAACTTTTATTATTTATATATAATTCTTGAATGAACCATTCATAGTGGTTATAGAAAAATGAACCATATATCTTCGTAGAGGAGGTAGTACACACATATGAATGAGCAGTGTTATCATTTTATAAAAATTTAAGTGTAAAAAGTTAGTTGATATATAATATTTAGATAGAATTCATTATTTAATAAATATTAGATATATTCATTAATTATATCTTTTATAACATTCCATGTATTGTGGTGATGAAAATAGATTTATAATGCAATGTGGAGATGATAGTCCATATATAAGCATGTACGATGTTTTCATTTTCCATATGATTGAAAGGTGATAGAAAATGGAATTAACATTAAGAAAAAATATTAAATACAAATAATATAATTATTCTACTATTTTAATATGGTTATTGAAGATATATATTCTTTTTAAGAAGAAAGGAACATGGAAAATTTGGGTAAAAATATAAACCTCCTCCTTTGGTAATCTCTTTTTCCCTACACCGTAAGGCTTATTTAAGTAATATTTTGTGCTAATAGTAACTATAGTTCAATAAAAAGACATTTATTAAGTAGTTTTTTTAATTTCTTGGTTGAATTAAGTGACCCATGTTTTGTGGAGGGGAGAGGAGAGGGGGTTACCTTTTATAGATGAGGTGGGTGAAAAATAATAAATACTTGATACATTATTTTATAATACATGTCTTATTAAATTCATGAGGATATAAATTATCATTGATTAAAATAAAATATGTTTATGGTATAAATAAAACCAAATAATTAGATTTATTATAATGTTTTGTGTTATTTCAAAGCCTTATCAATTTATTTTTATCCATTTAACTCATTTTAACCTTATTCTAGTGGTAAATATTCACCATGGTTATTATTAATGATAACTAAAAATTTAATTAACATTATTAACTAATATTAGTTATTACAATTCCAAGTATTGAATATGTTTAGCATTAATCAATTTATATAACTAGTAAAAAAATGCATTTAATATATATTTGTAAAATGCATGGAAAAGAATTTTTAGAAGAATGCATGCTTTAATCATAAAAAGTATTTTACTAAAAAATAATGTATAATATTGATTCCAATGGAATTAATTTTATTTTTTAAATAAAATGGGACCTATTTAACGTTCAAGTCAAACCAAAAAGAAATTAATCATTTTGTATACTTGATTAAGAGATAAGAACAAAAAAATAGTTCTTATATCAAGAAAAACATTATTTAGATTTGAAAAATGTTAACAATTGATTTCTAAGTTCAATAATATATATTTAAAAGAATTATGTTACTTATTAAATATATATTTTGGAATATAAAAACGATTTATTAATTTTTAAGTCATTCTATTTTCCAAAAAATATCATAAAACTAGCATTATTTATAAAATTTATTTATCTTACTATTCACCAAAAAATCACTATTTTTGAAAAATATCACAAATTCACGATAATAAATTTTTGATATGATGGATTAAAAAATAAAATTCATTTCATCAAATTAAAACCCTAAATTTTCTGAATTTTGGATTTAATCACATTCTTGAATAATGTTATAATCATTATGAAATAGTTTTTTAGAATGAAAAGATTACTATAATTGATGCTCATGTGTTAAAATTTATGGGTGGTGGACTTGGTGTTAACATATAGCAAGGCATGGTAAGCTGAGTGAATGATTTAAGACTTTGTAAAACTATTCACCCACCCCCCAAACACTTTGATTTCTAAGTAAATGACTTTTTCCTATAAAAAAGGAGTGCCAACACACACATATTGTTTTATCTACTGAGGTATATTTTCATACTAAGGGGAATAACCGATAACTCTATTCACCCTAAAAAAATACTATAAAGGAACTCATAACCAAAATTTATCCATTTTCTATCCTCAAACTAATTTTTTATTTCATAATTACATAATTCAAAGACCACTAAGTGTAATTTATATAATTCTCATTACTTATTCAAAGGTGTTGATACACACATAGATCCTGATCCCTATTTGTGTTATCAAAACCCACATAATATTGTTCTGAACATTATGGACATAAACTGAATACACGATTTCTGACCAATGTTTGAGGATATTAGTGCTGGGTTATTTATCCATATCAGTGGAATTCTACCCTTACTTCCTGATATGAAACCTCTTCATGTATGGATTTATAGATTGGGCACTTTTGGTCAGAGAACTATGATTATAGACTATGTGAACTACTCCCAAAATTTATCTATACTAATATGGACACATGATCATTCGAATTGGTTCAATCTTTCCTTTATTCCAATAATGTGACCTCACCCATATTTTGGTCAAACCTATAAGGCCATAAACCACAAAAATTTTTGGCTTAAACACTGTGATCCTAAATAATATGCATCTATCCTTTAAATTTTATAAAATATCATTGATTTCTCAAATCAAATTAGTTTTACTTTTACTTATTTCTATATATACAATCTCAGACTTGGGTCTATGTTTTTTGACTTTAAGCATCAGCCTCATTGGTCCACTTGCATGTACATAAACCACCAAAGGAAAGAGAAAAAATAATCACCATATTGAAAACTAATAAAGGGAACCTCCTTGTTCTGAATTTTTATTATATAGTCTTAAAGGAATTAAAGCATTTTAAAAAGTGGCATAAACTAATCAAGTTGAAATCATTAAAAGGGAGAATGGGAAAAATCCATGTTTCCTTATGCTAACTTTCATGGATCAAGAAAAATATATAAATATAATTTAAAAAAACATAAATATTATAGGGATAATCATAGGGCCCCAAAAGAAGTAAATATATGATCACTTGGTCTATAAACATAGCAAAATGATAGATAAACCTTTCATTCCACACATATATTGGTTTAAATAATTTGATTATAATGAATAAATAATTTATTTTATTGTACTTTATCTCCTATTATCATTGAAATACTCATGGAAAACCCCCTTCATCATTTCCATTAGGCTAAGTCACCCAACTATTAATATAAAAATAGACTAGCATTGGATTGAAAAAATGGAAAATGTTTTATATATCAGGCCTCTATATATTGAATTAAGAGTACAAGTTTAGGAGGAAAAAAGACTTTATAGTCTTTTATCACATGAACTTTATATAATTTATAATTATTTTATTTATTAAAACATATCCTACTTTCCAATATTTTTTTGATGGAATATCCAAATAGACTATTAATTTTTGTATGATGTTTAGATGGATTCAATTTTTATGTTGTTACTCTTTATGATTTTTACATATTTTCATGACATGATGGCTAAAGAAACACAAAATTTTATAAAATAGATGAGAGCATATAATAGATTATTTTTATCATTCATTTAAAAATGAGGAGAAATATCCACAAATTGATCCTTCTATTGGAAGAATAAATAGTTGTAAAAGTGACATTAAAAGGGAAACCATGGAGGAATATGGTTATTTAAAATCTATAAATCCGCAAGCACTTAATTATAATAATTCATGAATTCAAGAAATATACTCACCTAGAATATTTATTAGGATCCATCAGACATTTTTATTTGATTCATGTGTCTAGTTTATGATTTCTCTACCTGATGGTCCAGATTCTGAATATTACTTCCAAAAGATTGTTCTTTCATAGTTTCTATGTGTTACATTACTTGCTCCATTTTTATAGTATGGGTAACTACCTAGTCATGATTTTGTGACTCCTTATAATTTTTTTTATCCAACACATGATTATCCTAATCATTCAACATCACTTAGTGGTTCTAAAATTTGAATGAATTAATATTTGTTTGAATTGTTCATTGTACGCAAGTATCCAGGAGTAGTCAAATTATTGTGTAGAATATTTATTAATAAGATCCACCAATTCTTGATCCATGTAATAATAGAAAATTCTCCCAGTCCTATCTCCAATCTGGTCTTGAAAATAATTATACAAACTTGGATCTAGGAAAAACATCTCACCACTTAATTTTTATTAGATAGTGTTGGGTTCAAACTTGATTCACCTATTTCTAAAATAATATAGAAAAAATCATGTGTCCTAAAAATGAGTCATTTAATTAGAGATATGGGAGGGGAAAATTGTTCAACTACTACTCTTTGATCAATTTTTCAAACCAAATTAATAATATCAGCCTCCAGGAATGGATCAGTTTCTTCAGACATTATGAAATCGACAATAGTGTCATTACCAAATATTTCAGTTACTAACATTGAGTTTACACCCCTTTGTAATATCTAATATTATTATTATTTTCACTTTGTATTTCTATGATTTCATCCATATCAAGGACGTTCAGTCGTATCATGAAGAATATTAGGAAATGAATATTTCCACTTTTATTTTACAGATGGTCATGGCATAGTTATATAAGACACGCCACAAAAGAAGGAAACAAACCGAATAATGGGAAATTATTAAAAAAGGATGATGTGATGTTGTCTACTAAAACATAGAGGATGGTGATATGATATAAATATTTTTACAACATTATGACCATCATCCCATGGTATCTATGATTATGAAATTACAACATATTTAGTGAATCACATGATTTTATTTAAAAGGTATATATAAATCTGAAGACCATTAGAGTAATTAAAATAAACATTGATTATTTCTATCAAGTGGAAAATTACATCAATTCATTACATGGTTGTGAGTAATGTATTCACTACTGTTTCCACATTGATGTATACAACATGCATGATGCATGTTCCTATACTCTCATATACACCAGGTGACCCCAACTAGTGCCTACCAGAATTGATGTTTTTCCTATATAAAATTGTTTCCCTCTAAAAAAATGTCTTAGGTTTCTCTTTCCTGTAAAAACTCATCCTTTGGCCTCACAACATTTTTTTTGTTTTATTTTAATTTTTACTAGAATAAATATCTATTTTATTTAATATTGAAGTATTTCCTCTTTCAATTTATTTTATTATTTTCTACTTATTCTATCGTAGCTCTCTAACACTCACTATGGATAATGAATATCTTTATTAATGGCATTGGGAGAGGCTTTATCGATGTTATTTAATCTGTAAAACATTAGTTCTCAATGTTTATTTTCTATTTGGAATAAAGCATTAGGTGTGTCAAGGTTTGATGTAGTGATTTTCCATCTCTCTAAAAATTATCAACTTTTTAATTCTATTCCCTACCATGTAATCATTCCATAACCTTTCTCATATAATCCATCTATATAATAGATTTATCATTGTTTGAGAGATGAAATGGAATATGATAGATTTGGGTCATGGAAAGTGTTTCGTTTTTTAATGAGTTGTCTTTATTATTTTTTACTATTAGAGTAGGTGAAATTTGGTTCCACTATAAGAAATTTGTATCTAGTCAGATTTTAATCTTATGTCAGCCACATTTATGAATATAGATAATATAATTTCCCAAATTTTAAAAAATAAAGGCTAAATAAAGTTATGGTAAATGAAATTATGTTTCTACTCCCACTTACACACTTTTCCATGAAGCTCTAGTAATTGACCTCACAGTTACCAAAATTTCTAAACATGGTTAACAATGTTTTTTAATAAGAATATTGTTTTATGAAAATATATCCTTAACCAACCCCATTATGCTATTTCACGGTCAGATCGACACCCCTACACTCCTACCGATATCCCATGTGCTCAATGTTTTCTGATTTCTACGATGCTCTTATTGAGAACCCCAGATCTCAATGCTCGTTGCACTCCCGAGCTAAAAAACTTTTCCCTGCACCCTAACATGTTCATTAACATGAAAAATGATAATATGTTCATCTACACTAAACTATTTTACAATTTGAGAGTTTTGGGTTTCAAACCCATGCCTTTTGTGATCCATCAAGATGATTGAACCACTCAGTACACATAATTTTATGTTATATATAGGTATTAATATGTATTTATATATAGTTAATTTTTTTATTTAAATATAAATTGATATATTTTTTGGTATTATCATAAAATTATATATATGTATATATATTGTAAACTAATATAATTATACATACAAATTTATAAATAAATATATTTTTATATAATATAAATCAATACATGCATACCTATATATATTTTAAAATTAATATGAATATACATATATATATATATATATATATTTAAACAATGGCCACATAATCATCTAGTAAATTATATTGTTTGTGGTGTATATTCCATCATATACACCCCCAAATACATTTTTTAGGTTATATTTTTAGATAATTCTGAAATACCTCATATGAAATATTTTATGATTCAATAGAATTTTCATTTTCCCAAAAAATAAGTTCTTTATAAAGGAACACTTTATACATTCAAGATAACTCCTATAACTGGAACACTAACGTTATTAACTTTATTACCCACCATTATGCCCTCTGATAAACATTTGAAGATATTTTATTCTGAAACAAACTCATTAATGGACACAAAAAACACATTAATCCATTTGTAATTTGGATAATCTATAAGAAAACATTCCTTTTTATGCAAGAAACATTAAGTTTATATATATATATGTTCCATTCTGTGAAAAAAAATTAATTTCTTAATAGATTTTTCAAATCATTTCATGTAAAATTATAAAGTAAAAAATCATAAACCTGAGGGTTTACTAGAAAACATTAAAACTCGATAATTTTTTCCTTTTAAATAATATTTTCAGCTTCTAAAAGGTCATAAAATTCCTTTGAAACATATTACCACGTGATTTTATTTTTAAAATTCAATGTTTTCCATTAAAAACCAATGCAACAAAATCATATAGATGCCTTGGAAAATTGTCCTTATATTAACCCTTAGAAGTAATATTATAATGAAATAACCTTACTAGATAATTTCCATATCTCTTAGAGTAACCAATCATCAGTAAACTTTACCACTTTATCTAATAAATTAGAGAGGTATATTATGATTACTCATCATTAGATCTCTATCAGGTTCACATGTAATTCATATAATTTTTGGATAACCATATCATAAATAAAAAACATATATCTATAACTTTAACTATAAAACTCATTTTAATTTTCATCCAATCCCATGATCAATAACACATTCACTTATCTCATAAAGAGGAGAATAAGTTTTCGTTTCCTAAGAAAAAAATTTAAAACTAAAAATTCCTAGAAGATCTATATTATTTTTTTTGTAAAAACCATATTATGTTGTATAATAATATTGATATTTAATAATTTATATAGTAGAGGGAAGCTTTAGTCAAGGTGTATATATTAATAAAATTATTCTTTTTTTCTTTTGTAAAAATTTGAAAAAAAAGGCATACAGAAACCATTGAAAATATTATTTTTTAGTTCCTTGTAAATAATGTAAAAAATTGTGGAATTTTTTTTTGAAAAATTTAAACCATAAATATTATCATTATTGTAATATTTAAAAGAACCTCAACATGGAAGAAAATGTTTTTACAGGAAAACATTAATATAATATTTTTAAAAGAAAATAATTTACCTCAAGTCCCAACTAATTTTGTTCTTACATTTAACCACCTTGGTTATAAAATTATATATTTTTTCTCATTTATTATGAACCATTATCATTTTCATCCAATTATTATTAATCAATTTTTTTCATTTTTTATGGTTTTATTTACTTACTAGAATGGTTAAGTTCCCACTGGAAGTTTTAGAGTTGTTTGGTTTATAGCTTCAAAATAACAATGGTGTATTGACTGTGGTAAAATGGTTTATTGTTACATAATTTCCATAATATTTAACATTTTATAATTACTATTATTATTCATTTAATATATTTTTTGAACCATTTATATTATGTGTTCATGGGAAATGATACACATTGTTTCACTGAGGTGGTAGTTTGCACACACACATGAGTGGTGTTTAAATTTTTCTATTGGGTGGGAAAGAAATAAAGAAGACAATATTTTATTTTTTTCATAATATTAAATATGTTATAAATATTACATTTATTTATTAGTCTGATTCTTATAGCAAGTATAGTGTGGTAGTAACGATAAATGAGTCACATCATTTCATGGAGGTGGTAGTCTGCACGTACTCCCAAGCAATGTAATCAATTTTTAATGGATGGAAGAACAAGAATGTAAGAAATATATTATCATTATAAAATTATAAATATTTCATAAATATCAAATATATACATTAAATTCATCATAATAAATAGAAATGAATGGCAATGAAGAAAAATGAAACACCTCACTTTGTAGAGGTGGTAGTCCACACGTACACACGAGCAATGTTTTCATTTCATATTGGACATAAAAGGAGATCGGCAATATTTTTTATACCAAAATAATAATAATCAAATATATATAAGTTAAAATTTTAATTATTATTTAATTTTTAGATTATAATTAAATGATGAAGAATACTAAATAAACTTGAAATAGTTTGGTTAAGCCTAATACCTCCTCCTCAGATATCTCCTTTTGGAAGACATCTTAAGCCTTCTAGGATTGATATATTGAGAAGAAAGATAACTCTAAGATATGAGGAGAGATATTGGGAAGTGATTTGGGGAGATCGTGTTAGAACTATGTGTCCTAATGTGTGTCAAGATGTGAAGAGATGACATGCCCTTCAATAAGTGAGAGAAGTTTAAATCTCTTAAGTACTTGAAAATTTTAAGTATAATAAAGATCATGCTCATGGTAAAGTGGAACCAAATATCTAGATTCAAATTATAAGATAGAGTAAGGTCAAAATACACCTAAATAGAATATTTACATAAATATTTTATGTCTTGTCTCTTAGTTTTAACCATGTTAACCCTTTTAACATTTATCAGGGTGATAAAGCTTTACCATGATAACTATTTATAATAACCAAAAATGAAATTTCAAAATGAACTCTTTAAAACTCCTAATTACAAAATTTAAATTAATTTTATAATATAAAATTTCTATATATAGTAAAAATATATTTCAGAACAAGTACACAAAATACCATGAATGTCATTTTTTTATAAAAGTTCTCCAAAATTATCCTTTTCATTAAAAACCTGAAAAGTAACCCTAAGATAATGTAGATATTATGAATAAAAAAAGAATTTTATATTATCAATTTCAATTTATAAAACCTAGAAATTGAATTTCTAAATAGAACAATGTATTTCATGGAAAACAGTTTAGTTAGAATATAACTATTTCTTTTGTGACTATAAAATCATATAAAATTATAATATTAACTAAGAATACATAAAATTTATCAATGAAACATAATAATACATTAAATTTATTTATTATTAACATTTTATGGGTTTTCAAATTATTCATCCCATTTATAAATTTCATCCTTTCAATTTTATTCATTACTAAATAGGTGAGGGTATTTTACCTTCAAAGCCTCTTTAGATTCCCTTGTTTTTTATTCAATTATATGGTATCTCAATTACACTATAACTAGAAGGATTAACGTATTTCACAGTAACTTATATTTATGACCAATTATATGAATTGGTTGTTTCATAAAAGAGATATTATTTTATAACTGTACCACCTTAGGGCTCAAGACATGTGATGTATCAGGTATGTTATCAGTAATGAAACTTGAAACACATAATCTAAATAAGAAAAACTAGGAGGTAAAGATACATAGTCAATAACAGATCCTGGTTTCTTATGAATAACATTGGTTCCAATTAACAATGGGATCAAATTTCAATTTCTATCAAAATGAATTATAACATTATGGATAGATATTTTAAGAAAGACACAATCTCCTACCTCAAATGAAGGTTATTTTCTTTTAGTTAACTATATATATATATATATTCTTGATCTATTCTACCATAATGAGGTGATAAATTATATTAACATTCTCACCCATATCTCATTCAAATTATGGTACCAATAATTTCCTCTCACTGATTTCCACCCAATATACTAGAGTTTGAAACCATTTTCCATTAATACCTCAAAAGGTTCTATCAAAATACTATAATGAAAATTGTTATCATAATGAAATACATCTAAAGACTAATGGTGATACAAAAATTTTCAATAATCTAACAATAAAGGTGGAAACATATATTTCAATGTCTGAATATTCCCCTTTGGTAGTCCACTGTATTTATGGTGAAAATATGTACTAAAATTTAACTTAATACCTAGTGACATCTAAAGAATATTCCAAAAATTAGATATAAATCTCGTATCCTATTCAGATATAATGGATAGGATAACTCCATTGTTCCTAATAGTATAGATAATATAAATTATTGAAATAATATCTAAAGATATATTATATCAAATATATAAAAAAATTCGGATATTTTGTTAAACAATCAATGATAAACCAAATTTAATTATTACCTCATGATTTATTTGGTAATACCACCAAATAATCCATAGATATGTTCTCTAATTTATATTCTAGTACAAAGATATGATAAATATTCCCCTTTGTAAATTTTTATTTGGTTTTAACCAACCAATAAGTCAAACATTTCAGTGTAAAATAATAAATCTCCTTTTTTAATCCTTCCACCAATAATATTCTCAAAGATCTTTGTACATCCTAGCGTAAAAAGTATGAACAAAAAACAAGAACCTATGAGATTTATTATATAATTTTTTTCAACAAGGAACCACTCAAAATTTATAATGTCTTTCAAAATAAGATCACAACTTCTTCATAAATGTTAAAATTAGGAAATTTACCCATCTTGAAAAATTCTACTATTTCTTTCAAATCACATTCTTCCATCTGAGCCACATTATTTATTTATTAAAAATATGACTACAATAATACATGATTAAATAGGGAAGGATTTTATGCATACAAAATTTTCAATCCAACACTCATTATATCATTGACTAAAGGATCATCTTCCATACATAACATAGTTAATGAGGCATTATAATTTTATCTCAAGGTATTGGATACCTTTTTTACCTTACCAAGATGATAGTTAATTGTGAAAATAAAATCATTTTTGAGTTCCAACCATATTCTCTAGCTTATGTTCAATTATTGATTTTGTGAATATATACATTAAACTTTTACAATCAGTATATATTTATTAATTCTCCCAATATGGGAAATTCATCCAAATTTTAGAGAAAACACTATGGTAGCTATACTAAGGTCTTGTATAAGATAATTCTTCTCATGGGGATTCAATTGAATAGATTCATATACGAAAAAATGATTATTATGCATCAAAATGAAGAAGATAATCCCTTCATCTATATTTATAAGAAATATATTTATGGGTTTTTTGTCATCTTGTATGTATATAATGATTTTATTTAAAAAAGGGTAATATAATTGATACTACATATGATAATAGTTATCAATTTGTTTGTATGGTCATTCACATGACTATCATTTAGTGTGGCATTTCCTTTGAAGAAAAGTTTGTGAGAAAATTCATATGATGCATTTATATCATCCATGGAATTTATTCACGTATTTTAATACAAGAAGAAATGATACAACCAAAGTTAAATCATTCACAATTATAAATTATAAAGACAAAAAATGGAAATAATATCATTATTTCCACATGCTTGTCCAAAACTCCTTGATACCCTTAGATCTCTTAATTTTCCTTCTTTTTTATATTGAGTTACATGTATACCAAGGATAGAATATGGATCCCATCAAAACATAGGATGATTAATATCTGACTGTGGATACTTATGAATGTGGGATTATATTCTTTTCCACCTATGGTATCTTTATCAAACCCATGTAATGGTGTTCAAAGATGTTATAATGTATTCTTTGATTTAAGGTACAGATGTTTTACAATATCTATTCGTTTTAGTATTTTACGCAATTTCATATTATCTTGCATAGAAGAACATAAAATTTAATTCTAAATTTTTTCTTTATGTATAATAAGTATTATTAAATTTTTATGAAGCCTAACTGTATTATCAAAGAAATTCATGATTAATTGTTAGGAAAACATACATGGAAATGAAGAATTAAACAAAAAATAAAGACTCCCTATTTAGATATTTTGAAAATCAATAAAAGGTTTCATCATTACATTGTGGGGATATGTATAGGTAAACAAGTACTTACCATTGAACAAAAAAGATGTGTATGGGTAACCAAGTCAGTACCCTTACATAGATCAATCACATAAGGTAACCAAGGTGATACTTATACATGACTGGTCATGTAAAGGTAACATGTGAATCACCTTTATGTGAAGGGGATCACAACAGGGTCAACATGGATTACCCTTTTGTATAAGTGTTGCATATATGGGTAATATATATTTAAAACCTCATTAAGTGTTCCATATAAGAGTAATAACTTGGCTCATCTATGAGGAGTCTCCATATTCCCTTTGTTTGGTTAGAGTAAGAACCTCCTCACATCTGGGTAACTGGTCTCTATATAAAGGTATCTAAGTTTCTATTATATCTAATAAAGGTATCCACTCACATAACCTTATACAAAACGTGGAAATTTAAAGGTTACCACTCAATTAACTTTATAGAAGGACTCCATAACCAGATTACCCTTACACAGAGTGTCTGTGTAAGGGTATAACAAAATTACTTTTATATAGGAATGAGTTCATTAAAAAGGGGAAAGAGAAAAGATTTTAAAAATCATTTTTAAATTATTAAATGATATATAAAATATTTATAAATACTTAAAAATGTTATTTAATGAAATTTTAATTTTAAAAACGTTTATAGATTAAATAATAATAATTTTTAACAATTGAATAAATTTTTCGGAAACATTTTTTAAAGAATATTAAATGATAATATTCGAAATACCTATTCGCCAAATAATATGGCATAAATTAAGATCTATAAGTAAATGTGTTCGTTTATAAACAATAAGTAATAATTTATTTTAGTTTATAAACAATAAAATAAGATAATAATATAAATTTTTTTATTTAAATTATGAATTTTTTATAATTAATTATTTTGAATTATTCCAATTAATATTGGATAACTTTAATATTATATAAGCCACATCAAAAAGTTTTTGATTATTGATGTGAGGAAGGTCTAGATAATTATTATGTTTGTTATATTTAGCCTATATAAAATGTTTACACTATATAAGTTGGATTATAAATTGTTTATGATTCATATAATATCATATATTTAAATTGAAAATTTCAAATAATGTGAAATATGAAAGAGTTCATATTCGAATGAAAATATAATTTTTATGTTCATAATTATCGAATGATCGTAATTTTAAAGATAAAAACTTTAAAAAGTTTTATGATTATATTTGATTTATTAATTCTTTGTAAATATTTATTTCATATATAAATAATCAAAATTTAATTTATTTAAAATTTTGTTTCCAATTATAATAATGTTTAGTAAAAAATATTAGAAAATGTGAATATCGTGTATTATTTAGTTTAAATTTTAAGATACATCTGAAATAGATCCTTATACAATATTCTAGATTTGATAATGAATTTTGTTACTAGATGAACATATACGTCAAAGGGAATTATATGAGATACAATGGTGAGATTAAAATACCTTTCAAATACTAGGTTTTGGATTCCATCCAAAAATAACAATTTTCAATACATTGATCTTCCAACTGGGTAATTCGTGCAAAATTTTGGTGACACTGGATTGTCTTTTATATGGGAAGAACTTAATAAGGGACTGTGGATTGTCCTATTGGGTAGGTCATGCTAAAATGGGTACCCATGGATTTTCCACTTCTATCTTGTTTTCTGTAATTTTCATTAGGTTTCACAAGCCGGGAGACCCAAATATGATTAGGTTACTAGAGGAATAGAGTTCATTTTATGCATATAATGTATTGTATAATGATTTTTGTACTCTACTATGCAAGAATAATATAGGATATGATGGAAATAATGCCCTACCAAAATTTTTAAACAATGGGATAAATGGTAAAGAGATGTGATTATTAGTGAAAAATGTCCCTTTCACCACTAATGGATATGATAGTAATTTAAAGGGGCTAAAATTGTAAGTGGTATCCCATTTAAAAAAATTCATTATTAAATGGTTAATAAAACATGATACTCATATGAAAAATGATTTTTTTTCTTGATAAGATCACCATTATCATCATCATGATAAAATTTATAATTAATCCTTCATGATGCGATGTTTAATGTAAGTTACTCTTAGAACTGATAATATAAGAAAAGTCCTTATGAATGATTAATGATTTAATAAAATTTAATATGGAATCTTCTATGAGTCAGAATTGTTCCTTCTCTAGTTACCAAATGTTGAAATAGTTAAATAAGTGAATCTAGATGCTTAAAAAAGTATTGAAAGGTTCACTTTAGGATTTAAATTAATTAGATGTTAAATATCCAATGAATCTCAAACTCAACGCACGTACTTGATAATATTGGGTACATAAATTATTTAAGGAATTTTTGTCTCATGCACTCAATATAACTATGTATTCCAAATGTTATTAAATATGATTGAATATATTTACGAGACTAGGTTTCCTTAAATATCTATTATTTATAGATGTCAAATCAATTATTTATAAGTATTTTAAATATATAACTTGTTAGGAAGATAAAATAACTAAACTTTGGATCTTTTTTCTATATTTAATGTAATAAATTGAAGGAGTTGCTTCATTGAAAACTTGGAACATAATGCTTGGTTGAACTTGTCATAATATTTTTAATTTATCTCATTTATCTCTTGTGAATAGAATATAAACAATTATTTTTTAATATAAATCGATAATTTATTTTTTATACAAATAGTTAAGATTAATCTACCTCTATAACGTTATTTAAGGAGTGACTATAAATGGTTTGTTCGTGTTAGGGAATTTATCTGATTCTCATCTATAAAACTATTATGATAATATGATTGAATTTAAAGAATTTTTACCTTGTATTATTAATGTTTTTATAATATATATGAACTAGGAAAATTATTTCCTGGTTCTAAATTGATGTATAAATAGTACAAGTAGGTAAAATTCAAACCAAAAGAAGAAAATTTTGTTGAAAACTATATCAAAGTTTCTACAAGAATATAATCATGGTCACTAAAACATAGGGTTGTAAAAAATTAAGAGTAATAATTAAATATTACAGGATTATCAAAGATATACCTAAAAGTGTTTTTTAAACTCTATGGAATTTCCATGTTAGGCTCATATGTCATAGAGATTATTTATTTTATTTTTAGATGTATGTGATACTAAATGTATATTTTTAAAATTATTGTATATATAGAGGAGTTAAAAATTAAATTATTAATTAATTAACCTTATAGTTTATATTAATAAGATGAAGTAAACAATTACTAAATAGTGTATTTTAACGTAAATTATTTTATCTAGATCAAAATAATCAAAGTAAAAGATGTGTATCCTCATCTCATATTACATATGTGATAATACAGGTTTTCCAATAACAAAAATGTTTTATGAAAAATTATGATATGATAAAATATAAACACATGTATTATGATTGATCAATTTCTGTAACATTTTTTGAGAATATTATTTTTATAAAAATGTTTATGAAGTATAAAATTGTTTATAAAACTATTTAAAATGCATTAGAATGTGTTTTTACCAACCATAATTTCTATATTTTAATAAATTATCAATTCTAAAATAATTTTTTTCCAAAAACATATAATACCATATATCTTATTGTTTATTTATTAAATGTTACTACTAAAAAGAAAATAAATGTCATTTCTTAATACCATAGAGGTTTTAT
Organism: Viscum album; assembly: GCA_963277665.1. Classification (NCBI taxonomy): domain Eukaryota; kingdom Viridiplantae; phylum Streptophyta; class Magnoliopsida; order Santalales; family Viscaceae; genus Viscum; species Viscum album. Next base: position 240,972,981 of record OY728140.1, on the reverse strand, counting down.
ATATTAAAAATATATTCTGAAGAGAATATAATTTTTAAGAGTCTTGGAGGAGTATGTTTCGATGTGATGAAGTTCAAAGATAACAAAATATGTATTACACCAATATAAGTTTAAAGTATATATCACTTAATATCCATAGAGGGTTAGGATGTATTAGTAATTAATAATATAATTTGTTACATTATTACATGGAAAATGTTTTATAGAACATGGTTCTAAGGATAATGATTATTCACATAGAAAGTGTTTTAAGTACACCATAGAATTTGACATCCAAACATTTTTTGACGTTATTTTAGATGTTTGAATAAGTTCAAGAAGTTAAAAATTAGGAATATGATTCATAAGTCTCACCATTCATAAAATTGGATTACTTCAGAGATTTTTCTCTATAAGGATTTTAGTGGGAGGGTCTTATCAGATGGTCAAATTGTTATGAGATATTGATTACATATGATGTATTATGATAAAACAATCAGGAGATTACCTAAAATGTAAGGATGATCTAGCAGTTTATCCCATATGATATGATAAACCAGCTCATAAGTTGGTTTTTTTAAATATCCTTAAATAGTTTAAGTATAATGTATCATAATAATGTAAACATCCATTTTATCATTATTCCATATATGAATCATTAATGTATATACAGTATATATTTCATGAAGTGAAATGACAATTGACCACTCAAAGTATTTATTTGAGTTTTCCCTAACCAGTTTCTTTCATGGAGTATTATAGGTATAATGAAATGTTATGGTAATAATGAGTAGGATTCTTGTATAGAGACACAATACATGTTTATTAGTTAAAAACATATAATATGATTCTTCATTTTCTAAGTATCCCACACAGTGTGTAATATTGTTGTCATTGGTATTCTATGGGTTAATCGATAATATTTAGATCCCTACGACATGAGGTTTTTGAGATACTGAGGAGAAGAACCATTATAATTTGATTCCCTACTTGCAAAAGTCTATACATTTACATATCTAATATAGGGGTGGTTGGGTATGTTACTGATCATGTCATTGTATGGTGCTTAACCCTGATGGGAGTTATCATATCTTATGATTAGTATGACATATAGCCCTTGGTTAAGATAGATTATGGGAGTGCATGATCACGTTTATATATTATATATCTATCCTGATAAGTTACATCTACTGATATTATCTATAAGGATGAAAGACAATTGATGCTTTCGTTGATCAGATCACTCTGCACTCAGAGAGGTGAGAATAGATGAGTTGGATATATGAGATTGAAATGATTTGTGTCCCATAGAAACTTGATTTCTATGGAAAAGGGGAAATATGGTAATTCATGTTTTTATATGTTTTAGACTTGTAAACAGTAGTATTGAGATACATGTGTATGATACAGATCATTCAAGGACACTTTAAAGATTCATTAGCATTCATGATTTTCTAGAGGAAACCCTTTTCTTGTACTTATGGATTTGGAGATACTTATTTTTTCATTTTAATAAATTCCATTGGGGTCAAACATTTTGGTTGAGTTAAAGGTATTTAGTTTGTATCAGATATGTACTCTAAATGTGTTGTAGAGTTAATCCAAAAGTCTTTTGGATTGGAATTCACAAGGTATTTCAAATGATGTGATACAAGGTGAAGTTAATGATGGATTTACAAATGTTTTTTAAAGATATATGAAAGTTGTTTCAATATGGTTTTATATGTTATTATATATGATGCAAAATATGTTGAAATGGTGAAAATTCTATTTGGAATTTGGGGAAGTGGGAGAATGAAGTCTGTTTCCCCTAAATCCATATTTATATATTATATATTTATGGGCAGTAGGTCATCTTGAATGCAATTTAATATTTGTATATAGAAAGGGGAATATTATTTACACTTCCTATGAAAATAGTTATTGTTTGGATAGTTTAATCATCCATATGACAATCATTTAATGTAGTTTTTAATTTAGTGAAACGTTTTGATGTCAATTAATTCATTGCATTCATATCATCCATGGAATTTTCATATATTTTAACAAATTAATAAATGGTACATTCCAAGGATCATCCTTCGGGATTATAAATTAAGTATCCATAAGAGGGTTGTAGTGTGTGTGATTGCCTCACGCTTGGAAAAAATATCTATGAGGCCTATACCTCTCTTTATATTCCTTACTCTAATATTGAGGTACTTTTATACCATGGAGAGAAGATGGATCCTCCTCAAAATATATGATTTATATTTTCCCGCTGGTACTTATAGAGGTTGGATTATTATTTTCTACATCATTGATATTTATCAAACCCATGTGATGGAGATAGCAGATGATATAGTGAATTCATTGGTGTAAGGTATATGTGTTTTACTATTATTATTCATTTCAATATTTTATGATGTCTCATATTATATATCAAATATATATCCCCATATTTTTCTTCTAATTTATTTTGTTGTGTCTAATAAGTTTTATTAGATTTATATGAATCGTAAAAAATATAACCATGACCCTTCACTGATGCATCATTTAAAATCAAAAATTTCCTATTCATTAGAGGTAAGGGTAATTCCGGATCATTAACCAATATCCTTTTAAACTTCTAAAAATATTCATAATATTCACTTATCTAGATAAATTTAATGTCTTTTTTATTTTAATTATTAAGTGGGATATCTAACTAAAAATATTTTTCAAAAAATCTTCTGTAGTAAACTACTAGCCTATGAAAACATTAAAAAAATAGGAATAGTGGTTGTCCTTATCCACTCTTACACCACATTAGTTTGAGTATGATAAACTGTTATTCTATATTTACAAATAATATATCAATGGAAAGATAAAAAATGAAAAAAAATTTATATTTACTAAATTTTACATTAAACCAAATTTCTTATAAGGTATATTAAACAAACCAAAGATGTTTCTCAATATCCTTATAAAATTTAGAGTATACAAGAATATAATTGATAAACACAAGAAAATATTTATTGAAATAGTCATGAAAAATCCTATTCATTATATCCATAAATAAAATGAATTCATTTTTTAACCCAAAAGTCATAATCGAAAACTAATAGTGGATATAACTAGTCTCAAATCCCACCATCAGAATGTCCTTTTATTTAAATTATGGTTGATAGTACCCAAACATGATATCTTTTTTGAAAAAATAGTACACCTATTGTGGTAAAGGCAAAGGCCATGCATAGTGTCTTAGATTTTTTCTCCATAAGGGTTCTTCCCTTGACTACGTTGAAGATATATTCCATAATCATTTCGAGCTCCATTAAGGAAGAAATTTTTCCTCCTTGGAACAATACCCACCTCATCCAAATTTTTAGGGCCCTTCTCTCCCATGACACAATGATTCTTCACACGTGGCGTGAGGGTAACTGGATTATTTAATTGTTGTCTTCTAGGGTGACCATATACTCTCCTCTTTTGGTTTTCAATTCCCTTGGATCCCTTTCACTAGTAAGTGTGGACATTGCTGTCAGGAATTACCTTGGTCTTCCCTTTTGCAGACCTCCTTGATTTTCTTTTCTTGATTTGATTTTGTATGTTGGCATGATTTGTTCAGTTACTCTCTTTTGAATAAATAAAATTCAATGATGGAGGGTAAAAATTTATTAGAGAACCACCCTTTTTAATGAAAAATAAGATCAACCCAAGGTTATGTTCTATGGTTGATGAAACCATTATCAAGGAATTCTTGTAACTAATTTCTCAAATCCAATAGTTTCATTATAGCCATTAGATATGATGTTTTTGTAATTTTATTAGAATTTTAAACTATGTTAATTGTAAATTCATCCTCCCAATTAATAATAACACTCATAAAAACATCTGAAAAAAATATAAAAAATAATTTACCACTTACATATCACTAAGAAGAATAATTCAGTTTCTATTAAATTTTGTGTTCTAAATAACATTCACCCCAATATTATATTAATTTATCAAGTTATTGATGTGTTATTAAAGGTATGAAATCATTATTATATAAAAATTGAAACTCGCTATTAAGATTTAATATTCTTTTTTTGCTCTGTAAGTTATCTTAGCAGGAAAAATTGATATCCAACCCATACCAGGGTGATATAAAACTCCAATATGTTTATGATATAATGGTTTTCAAGAAAAACAATTCCACATATGATAATATAATGGATCACATATGTCAATGTTGGTTTAATACTTACTCTGGTAGTTTTTTCAAAAATTTATATCTCTATTCTTTAGTTGACATTTTCATTTTACGTGAAATGTTATCAGAAATAAGTGAATTTGAATATCCCGAATCAAAAAATATATCAACACACATAGAGTAAAAAAGTAATGTACATGTCACTACTTCATTTTATGGCCCAAAAATATTTAATAAATTATCTCTACTTTTCTACTTATGGTACTAGTGATCACTATCCTTTATACCTTTATATGGATGCACATTCTCATAAAACCCATTCTCATTATAATTAAAACATTTCAATAACTAATTTTCATTACTTGTTTGACCATTACCATTTCTCTATTTATTATAGTCATGATCAAAAAGTTCCCATCTTTCTACATATGTAATAGATTTCAAATCTCATAATTCATTCTCTAGAATTATTCTATCAAAATATATCATTAGTGGGTAATTGAAATTTCTTACCTGTAGTTTTATTATATGAATTTCACCCCATTTCATGTCACAAAGATCACTTCTAATCCTTATTGATGTAAAAATTAAAAAACCATATCTCAACATTATTAGAACATTGCACAATTTTTCTATAAATTCCAAACTCATGAGAATCTATATCCCTTTATTAAATTGGAATTTATCCTGAGTATTTTTTATGAATTTTACAATAAAGGTATACAATTAAATTTGGTGAATACATGAAAAATCCGGAAATATTATAATTATAGGAGAAAAAAGAGACATTTTTTCTTCAACTCTTGAAATTTCCATTCCATTATAAGTTGAATAAATTTATAAAAAAACTTCATTGAATATGTATTTAAATACTATCTATCCCATAACATAAAATTCTTCATTTTACATATTTCTCTTAAAGAAATACAATCATTGATATTCTTCACCATCAAAATGATAAATAGAAATGGTTACCTTGTGATGTATTGATCATCCCAAAACTTCAAATATTTTTACCAAAATTCTAATTCGTAGTCCATATTAAACTTGGTTTGAGAATCCACTAAAATATATGGGGTATAATTTCATGAAATTCTATACTATAGATATATTCCATTATGAATATTTTATTATCTCAGTTGCATTGGTACCTCTCTTAATAGACCACATAAACTATGTTAATATAGATAAAAATAATAATTTTCTAATTTTAACCATTCTAGGTTTCAATTTCAGAAGGATATTATCCACGTAAAGACTTTCTACCTTAATTTCCCAATTTCATATTTGAAAAATAATTATTAATAAACATATATTAGATGAGGTAAAATAAATATCATGAAAACTATCTCATTATAATATAAAAATATTTGAATATCTTAAGAGTATATTTAACATCAACCTATAATCTAATGTTATCTAAACCCTTACTCTGTTACATAATATAAAACTAGCACAAAACCATCCCATAAATTATTTTATTTATGGATTATATTTTCTCACATACATCCTAGATTCATGTTTAGGTAATTAGTTTTAGATATCTATGAATTCCAATATATTAAAAAGTATAAACGTCCATAAAATTTCCATTTCCCCAACAAAACATATTATTTATAAATACACATGTGTTACATTCAAGAAAAATCACATAAATGGAACTATAAATTTAATAACAATATTAGTCAACATTAATCCCTATGAAAAAACACTTCAAAACATTTTATGAGGAAAAAACTCATTAAGGTACATAAAAGAAAATAAAACCCATTATTCTGTTTGAAAACATAAAATTAAAAATAAAAATTTTCTTAATCTATAATAAAAATTAAGTTTTATTATATTTTTACAATTATATGATAATAACATAATTACTCACCATATTCATAAAATGTTTCATTTTAAATTACAAAGAAAATATTAACAATCATGATTGTTTCTTGGGAAACATGAAACATCCTGAATATCTTTTGTTGAAAGCAATCCTTTCACTTTTTAAAAGGATTTAAACTTTACTTAAAAACCTAATCAGACTTTCATAACTTTTTTTAAAGTCCAATATTTTATTTAAAACAAATTTAAATAATATCATGTAGGTACCATGAAAAATTATACTTATATTAATGCTTATATGAACCTTTATCACAGAACAACCTAATCAGAAAATTACCAAACCTCCTAGGTGTAACCTATCACTAGTGAACTTCATCACTTTACCCAATGCATTGGAGAGATATATCAGGCTCACCCAATATCATAGCTATATCAAGTTCAACCATTATTTATATAAAATTCATAAGAACAAAATAATTATTAAAATACAAATATATTTCACTGTAACCATAAAAAAATTATTTACCATTAAATCCCATAACTAAAACATCTTTTATCTACCTCATAAAATTGAGAAGTTATATTTACTTCCTCAGAAAAAATATTTAAAACAAAAAAATATAAGAAAAGGGGGAACATAATATTCCTTGAAAACCCATTTTAACTTTTATAATAATATAAAATGAATAATTACTATTATGGTGTTAATTGGGTGGATAATCCATATATTTTATTACAAAATTATATTTAAACATTTATAAAAAGTAAGAAAAAATGTATACGAAAATGATGAAAATATTCATTATTAATTATTTTTAAAGAAATTAAAAAAATTTGAAAATTAAATTTATATTACATTGAATAATTAATAATAAAATTGTCAAAAAATAAAATATTCTCCATATGGATTATAAAGACTTGGAATAAAATCTTTTAAATTATATTTTTATAATAGACCTTCGTACATTGAGTCCTGACTCATTACACTCGCAAGTTTACCTTTATAAGTAATAAAATTATATTAGTTTTCTAATTTGTTAAGAAAAATTTTCAATTTTATTACCTTATCATTTTTACCTTTATTTCATTTATTAACATGTTTTATTTAGTTACTAAAATAGTTAACTTCACAATGGGTGTTTTTGGGTCATTCAGTTTATAAAATCAAAATAACATCGGTGTATTGAAAATGGTTAAAGAGTTCATGGTTCCAGCATCTCTAATATCATAAAAATTTTATACATTCCATTTTTACTCATTATGCATATTTTTATAACCATACATAAAATATGTTCATGAAAAACAATACACATCTTTTCATAGAGGTGTTAGTCTACACCTATAGATGAGTGACACTTCCATTTTTCTACTGAGTGGAAAAGAAATAATGTAGATAATATTTCATATTCATATATTTTTAATTTTTTTATAAATTTCATATTTTCCCAGTATTTCCATTATTATAACTATTTATGTGAGGGAGCAATAAAAAATGTATCATATGTTTTTGTGGAAGTGGTAGTCCACATTTACACATTAGCGACATTATCATATCCTTATGTATAGAAGAGAAATAAGGTATGTAATATACTATCATTATATAATTATAGTAATGTAATAAATATAATATATATACCTTAAATTCATAATTAACACCTTCCATGAAAAGTAGTGATGAATAATTAAACATATCGCTTTGTGGAGGTAGTAGTCACACGTACACACGACCGAGGTTTTCATTTCTCATTGGATGGAAAAGATGATGAAAAAGGGTTATTACATAAAAATTACAATATTTAAGTATATATAATATACAAATTTCATTATGTAATAGTTCATATTGTATATCTTAAGCAGGTGGAAGAAGAAATGACCTTGAAATTGGTAAATTAGGACTTATATTTCCGCCTCAGATATCTCATTTTGGAATACACCTTAAGACTTATAGGATTGTTCTTTTAATAAGGAAAGTACTTGTAAGATGTGAGGAGTAATTATTTATGTGATTTGTGTAGATATTTATGATATTATGTGGCTCAAAATGTGTGAATATATGAGGATATTTGAATCACTATTATAAATGAGAGGAGTGAAAATCATGTAAATACATTAAACCATTAAATATAATAAATGTACTTCTCATGTTAATAAAGAACCAAATGGATGAATTTCAAATATAAGATAGTTATTGGGAAAATGAAAAAAAAATCATATTTATCCAAGTACTAAAGAAATTTTATGTCTTATTTTTTAGTTCCCCCCCCCCCCATCACGTTAACACTTTTGACATTTACCGAGGTGAAAAAATTAATCCATGATAGCTATTCATAAGGAACATAAATAAAATTGAACACATTAAAAAATTTGAAACCTATAATTTAAAATAACAAAATTATTTTCCAATATTAACTTTCTAAATTTGGAAAAAATAAATCTTAAAAAATGAATGTGTAACACCATGAAAAACATTTTTTAGTGAAGTTCCCAAATTGATCTTTCCATTAAATTCATAAAAAATCATCGAATTTTTTTTTGATATGATGAATAAAAAAATAAATTTATATATTTCCATATATATAATTTAGAAATTTTATTTTTAAATAAAACAATATATTTCCTGTAAATCATTTCAATTAGAATAAAACTATTTTGTTTCAGACTGAAAATCATATAAAATTATCATATTATATATGCATCCATAAAATATATTTATGAACATTAATATAAAGAAATATTGAATTATTTTTAACATTACCTAGGGTTTTATATATATCTATATATATATTTATAGTTATATATTTATATATTGATAAATATATTAATATTTATATATATATAATTAGTAATTTGTAATATTAGCACATATATTTATGGGGTATAAGCCTCTTTTTATTATGAAAGAAAAGATCCATTTCAATATGGATAGTAGAGGACCCATTACATATCCCATAGTCCCAAGGCCATGTGGCCTATTAACGTGGCCCAAAGGCCTAGTGTAGTGTCATTCCAACATCATCTTGCAAGTGTCATTGCTTTCCTATATCATGCTAATTCTATTGCCTACTCTTGATGCCTGCATCACCCTTGTATCATAAATACCCCATTGGGATTTCCTGAATTTGAACCATTGACATTTGGAACTAGGATTACATGTTTACCACTAAGGCACCATCCTAACTATAATATTATCATGTATTTTTTTTCTAAATTTAACCATTAATTATTAATGATCTTTTATTTATTTAGTTTTAATTAATTTTAATTATGTTTTAACCACTATGTGTGTGTGTTTGTATATATGTGTGTATCTTTATATGTTTATATGAGTGTCTATATATATATATATTAATTTTATATTAATAACATTTATTTATAATTTTATGTAATACTTTTACATATGTACAATATGTATATAAATTATTCATTTATGATATATTTAACACTATAAAATAACATATGTGTTTGTGTATACGTGCGCTTTAAATTTATTCGGTGAATGATATATTACACACACACATAATTAAAATTATTTTTTCAACTAAATTTTAATTTCATCATGATTTTACATATATTAAAATATAATGTTGAAAATTTTATATATTTTATGAAAAGAAAATTTGAAATTGATAGAAATTATGTATTGAAGAATGAATAAAGAAAGAATGATTAAAATATAGAACCCCTACCTTTCTTGTATATAAACTTAAACCCTTGAACTGTAATATACTATCCTTTTTAATGGTTGTTCATTGAGGGGTTAGTTGTGGGATTGGTTAGGATGGGTAGCCTAACCCTGTGGATATTCTGAATCTATATTTAGTGAATTCCTAAAACCTCCCCCTCGGTTTCACAACCCATATAATGTCATACATGTTTTGATGCTACCTCATTAAAAAACTTTTCTATAGAACCCTAGTGGGATAAAAACAAAATAAATAAAATAGTACATCCATGTAGACTCCCACTAAAAGTTACAATACATAAATAAATTAGAAAAATTAAAATTTATACATCCCTATATCATGTATGAATTTTCTATAGAGAGTGGTCAGTAGTTTATTTGAAAATAAATAATTAATATTGTCAGTTGATAAAATATTTCAATATCTTCTTTCTTCATTAACACATTTGCAAAAATGATAAAATTTAGTTATATGTGATTCATCCAATTAATCTTTATGAATCCATCCTTTTATTTTTTTTGATTCACACAATATTATCTTCAGCTAATAATTTTGGGGTAAAATCTATAGGAAATAATGTTTTTAACTAAATGATTTGATTCATAGAAAAAAAATAAACTTGAAATCAACATTCCTCTTGTAATAATATCACTTCCATGTAATTTGAAAAAATTTCAATGAGTAATTGATTATATGATCTCCAATATATGAAAGTACCTATAATTTTTAACACAAAACTAGTCTGCAATTATATATTATAAAGAAATGATAAATAACCTACATCTACAAATAATACAATTTTTTAAAAAAAAATTATAACAAAATAAACCTAGATTAATAGTTGCATATGGATAATGAAAAATATGTTTATTCCCATTATAGTGTCTTCAAGTAAGGATTAAACTAAACCTTTCTAAAAAATTGGTAGTACAATATATATCAGAATGAGAACAATTAGCAAGTTTCATAAATGAACCAATGGAACTATGGTATGGTACATTTGGATCTACCAACTCTTCGTTTTCATAACATGTTTAAAATTTATATTTCTCAATATTTGAAGAAAAAAACTATTAGAGTTATTATGTGATTTTATTTACAAATATTAAATCTTTTTAGTATTTTTAGTGTAATTTTGTGGATGTAAATATATAATATTTTTCATATTCTTGATTTTTATACCAAAACGAACCTTGGTTTCTCCCAAGTCCATTATTTAAAACTCAAACATTAATATTCTCATTACTCCTCTGAACTCTTTAGGATTCTTGATGATATTAAAATCATTAACATAAATGAAAATAATTTCATATCCAGATTTTATTTTCTTAATTAAAACCCATTGTCACATTGGATCATTTATATAACCATTATTTAACATATATTCATTCAAGATATTATACCGCATATGACAAGACTACTTAAATACATGTATGGTTTTAAAAATAATAATTGATTATAAATATTTTGTTTCTTATTTAAATGCTTTTGGTATTTTAAATCCTGTATAGTTTATTAAATATATAGTAATATCAAGTGACACATATAGGTAATTTGTAAAAATAGTTATTAGATTTATATTATTAATTTAATATATTACAAGGCTGATTGTATATTGAAAAGAAATGTCATCCATAACAAGAGAATATATCTCCAAAAATTTGATTCTAGGTATTTGGGAGAAGCCTCATGTGAGAAGATGGATCTCTATATCTTATAATATCATTTTTCACATTTAGTTTATAAAAAAATCATTTATATATAAGAAGATTTATATATTTTTGTTTAAGAATGATATATCTAAATACCCTTTTATTATTAAGTGAATTTAATTCCAATTATATTACATCTTTTAATTTATTCTAATCAATTTATTTTTAATATTTCCTAATAGACCTTTGTTCAAGATCTTCATTCACAATATCATGTTTCATGGAATAGGAAAATATTTCATCAATATTTTCCACTTTACATTGATTACATAAATCCCCAATAGTTGAATAATAAAAATATATTTAATTATTTCCAAAACCAGCTAAGATTTCTATATCATGTGAATTGTTTTTATAATCCTCATTATGTGTTTCTTCAAGAACACATAAATTATGACTTTCTTATAGAAAAAAATTCTCTATAATGGGGTTTTCAATTATACTCACTCTATTTATTTTTTAAGGATTTTTATCATTATCACAATCTGGTCTACCACATTTCTAGTATGTTTTTGGCATTTCTATATCATCATTATTTAATTTTTTTTCTTTTAAAAATTTATTATAGCTAGTGAATTTATATCTAATATATATAATTAAGTAATTCCCTTTACATAAGTAAATGTATTTTGAAAATTAATTTTGAATTATTGAAAATGTAAAAAAATTTAACTTTTATTTCAAACTGATAGGTGGGAGGATTGTTAAAAGATAACATTTACATATTCTAGGAAAATCCTCCCTTCATTTCTTCTCACCTTCTAATTCAATATTCACTTCATCATTTCAGTCATAATCAACAAAACTTATTGAAAATACATCACAATTTTTGGGATTAACATAATAGATTATGTACGGGGATTCAAATCGCATATATATTCTCCATCTCCTTTGAGATATCATATTTTTTTTATTTTGGGGGTGTAATCAGTATATATATTGACAAACTAAAAATTATTATGTGGGAGTTGTTAGGATCTTGGAAAAATTTCACTTTTAGTGGAGAGTAAATATGATATACACTTGATATGATGTGAATTGATTTCAAATAATTAAATATTGTATGACACCAAATAGATCTCAATAGGATTATTCTCATTATCAAGGTCCAGCAAATTTGATGGATTCATTTTGAGAGTGATTTATCAAAACCATTTTTTATATGAACATGGGAAATTAGATTCTCTACAGTAATCCCCATTACTATAAAATAATTCTTAAAATATATATATATATAAATTATCTAACATTATAAATACTTTATTTTTTGATGACATAATCATATAATTATTCTCTTAATTTAATTATTTGAGTTGTAATTCATTAAATAACTACATTTCACATTCAGATCAAACAAATGTGTCGTGATTTTCTATATTCATTAAATAATACCATAAAATATTTAAATGGTTTATATGGTGGACGAATTGGTCCACATCTTTCCTCATGAATTAATTTACAAATAGTGTTAATTTTATCATTAATTTTATTTGTTGGTTGTTTCTCAATCAATTTTCCAAGAGAACATGCCTCACATGGAATTCAGTTTTGTGTAATGATCTTATGGTCCTCTATTAGTGTCTATAACAATGTTCAATTATTTTTATCATTCCTAAACTAGTATTACATAATCAATCATTTTACAACTTAATAATTTTTGTCTATTATTTACTATCATATGTGTTTCCATTTCACTGATATACATATAATGAAATTCATTTGATAATTTTGTCTATTTTTATAAAATATAACTCTTTACAAGTTTATTAATGGAAGTGACCATGTATTTTTCATTTATCTAAAATATAGTTTGGGTATCATACCCATTCTGGAATATTTTATTGAAAATTAATATTTTAATTTTGAAATTACAGAAAATAATGAACCTAGTATAAACAAATTTTTTCTAATTGGGAAAAAAATCTTCACCAGTCCCTTAAATCAAATATTTTGAAATGATATACTATTAAAAAATTTCCTTATTTGATTAATATTTGAAAAATATTTTATATTTTTATGAATTACGTGTGTTGTTCCACTATTAGAAATTAAAATATATTTTCCTTTCACATAATCCATTTAAAATCTTAAAATAAAAGAAATTATTTTAATAAAAAATCACCTTAAAAAATATAAATTTCAAAAACTAAATATTACAAACCATATAGACCAAATACTATATTATATATCATAACATTTATATATTTTATAAATTTTTTCCACCTACCATCTAATCAAATTCACATGTAAAATCACCCACTTTGGTGTAAAATTAATCATCATTTTATTGACTTTTATTCTTAGCGAAAGGTTCCACCTTTTCACCATTTTTTGGATATCTCAGTGATGTTTTATTTATTATTATTTTATTCCATAGATTTTTTATTGATCTTATATAGGTTCTCTAAGGCTTTGAAAATCCAAGTAGAATTTCCCTTACAACCAAATATGTAGGAATCATATTTTAGACACCTTGGAGTGCTTGAGATAGTATTTATGTTATTTTCATGTTCATTAAAACCATGCCAATGGTTACAGCCATATCCCTAGCCACACCTACCTCTAAAAGGAAATCCACCATAATAATCACATCCTCAACTTTCTCTGCTCCAGTTATTATTTTCATATAATGTATCATTTTCTTCAGGAAATGCTACAATAGAAAAGTTTTATGAATTTTGGTTCTTTGGGGCACAATTTAATGTCTTATGTCCTTAAAGTCATGTTGGGTTCCCCCTCAATCATTAAAAGGGGTTAATGATATAATAAAAAATTAATTTTCATTCATTATATTGTAGGGATATAAAAGATACAAGAAAATTTTTATATGTCATTTTATGCATATTGTTTTCTGTAACCCTGATAACACAATACTTTAATTTTTTTATAACTATATACATAAGAATATTCTTATCAATGACCCTTTTTTTAATCTTATAATTATATATAATTCTATTTATTATGAGTTTTAGGAAGAATATCCTCATTTTATAGATCATATCTCTCTTTTAAGATCTTATAAAGAATTCATCGATTGTTTTAATGAGGTATTCACATATTAGTCCCCCATCAATATGTATTATAAGGAAGATCATTGAATTTTATTTACTTTGAATATTTTTTGAATTATTTTATTTCATTGTTTCCATGATATCCATTGATTTGGGATTCATTTCATCATTCATTATCCAGGATATTTAATTACTTCCAATAGTATCAAGAGTGGTGAATGTTATTTTCTTAAGATTTGAAATAGTTATAAGTATAGAAATAAAAAATTATTATTATTCAAAATAATAATTTAATGGGAGTTTAGATTTTTGTTAAAGAAAGTACAACAAATAAAAAAGTAGAAAAAATAAAAATTAGGTTCATAAATTCAGAATTATAACTTAATATTATATATATATATATATATATATATCAGATCTTAATTAGTTAATAAATCTGTCACATGGGGGTATTAAAAAATTGATACATCACATTAATCTTTTTAAAAATATATTTCATTTAAGGATTTATTAATGAAACCAAATAATTAGGTATTGTGAAATAAACAAATTAAAATAAAATCAATACACCATATTTCCTTTTTTAAGATGTTATCATGAGTGTCAACTTATTAATTAGACTATCAAATTTGGAAGTAAATTAATAGAATGGTATAAATAATTAGACCATTCAATATAGGCTTTGAAAAATGTATTAAAATTAAAAGATACTTTTCACCATTTTTTGAGTGTTTATGATAATAACTTATTGTTAAAATGAAAAATATAAGAGAAACAAATTATGTATTAGATAAAAATGAAGTTCAAAAAATATATAAATAAAAAAATCACTAACTCATCTTACACTCACCCCCAAAAACACAAATAAACCCTAAAAGAGGGCTACACTACATATTTTATAGGTAATATAGCAAGGCGTTGGTGGGATGATTTGTGGGGGTTAATAGGGTGCCCTCATTTAAATTTGAAAACCACATTCATCATTTTTTGAAAAATAAATATTTACAATAACATTAGATTTATTAATCAATCTTACTATTTCTATAGTGCTATTAAAATAAAAAATGACTCCATTTTAAAAAAACACCCCTAAATTAAAAATATAAAAACTTGCCACATTTTAAAAAACATGGATAAAAACTATAATTAAATAAATAAATAGGAATGTATTAATTTATGACTTCAAACATGGATAAATTACCCATATTTTTAAGAAAAAATTGTTACTTAAATATTAACCATGTTTTAAGAAAACACAGCTAAATGACATGGATAATTTCCTCTTTGTTGTAGTGTGTGTGGAAGAGATCTGTAGGGAATGTTATATTTCACACTCAATGTAGGGGATATTTTTTCTTATATGATAGGAGTAATTATCAAATAGGATATAATGGAATAGATAATTAAGCTACCCGAGTATCCAACCCTTGGACACATATATTTACTTGTGAATTATTGTTTAGTTTTTATTTATTTTTTTATATTTTCTCCATTCACCATTATCAAATCCCCAATTTCCAATATTTTCATATATTATAATCATTAAAAAACATAAAAAGTGAGTTAGAGTAGAGATTGATTTAAAATAAATAATATTAAAGGGAGGTGACCTTGTTCATCCACCCAAATTCATTAGGAAAATAAATACTCTTTATATACACATTATAATGGGTGTGTCAATAATATGGTTTTTTGTCCTGAATCCAAGCCAATGTAGTTGATAAATATCTATTCCTTTCACACTTGTAATTACATTTTTTCATAAACAACATAAATGGAATATATTTTGGATATATTCAAATTTAGATTATTCTACATGGTCTATCAACTCTGTAAAGACCGATAAATTTCATGGAATTTTTTTTCTTAAATTCTTTGGGATTTAATGAGTATGCAGTTTCTTACCACACCTGATTCCGAGGCCCCGTGTGCCTAGAATCAATTTCTAAAGTTTAGTTTGGGTACATTCAGTGAACGAATGAGCGGGTTTTCCTATCTTTTGAACCGGTGCAAGGAATTGAAATCAGAGGGCACTGATGGAACCGCATCACCGGTAATTGATTAAGAGGACTTTTGCCGTAGATGCATTTTCACGGGAGAAGGAGTTTAATTTTTTTGGTTTAAATAAGAATTGAATAAAAAATTTAGAACAATTTTAATTATTTATCTTAAGTGGTTATATCCTACATGGGGTAGTTAGGATGGTTCCCACAAACTCCTAACTACCCAGGTGAGGATAATTCTAAGGTGGGTCCCACCCGAGCCCCAACCATTCACATTCCCTAAACCCCTTAAACCTCCCATTATACCCCATGTATTTAATTGGGTGACTACTCCTCTCCCACATTAATAATGCCAACACACATTAATCTAATTAATTGAACCTCTTCAATTAATTAAATTATGTGTTTGAATTTTGAGTTTTTGAATGCATGGCATGTTTTAATAAAATAAGGAGGAACCTTATTTTATTGGTGGTTTGGCTTGTTGTATTGAGAATTAGAGGAGAGAGCTCTAGTCTCTTTTTAAGAACTTCTTCTTCAATGAAGAACGCCAACTCTCCGACGAAGAACGTCGGCTCGACGGCCCTGGTTTCTTCATCCTCTTCTTCCTCCGCGACAGGGGTGGAGACCCTGACGATGATGAAAACAATGCCATCATCTGCAGTGCTTGACAACCGTGAACTTCCCTCAAGGTAGGGGTTATCTTCGTTCAAGTTTTATTTATTGACCTTCATTGATTAAAATTTGTCTTCTTGTTATCGTCATAACGGGAGGATATCGGACCGCACAAACACGGCCGATCCTCCTCCCCTTTCATTATTGATCTTTGTTGATCACGGTGACGAAGGCGGCGCGGTGTTGTTGCATCGCGCGGGGACGAAGATGACCACGGCCAGAGCGGGCCGCGGTGGAGGTGCGTGGCGCCATCACGCCACGGCGGAGGATCCAAGGGAGACCGCAGCCATGAACGAGCTGTGGCGGACTAGCACGGGCGGACGGTCTCGGCCGGCTGCCGGTACTCTAGGAGGCGGCACCCCCGCGGGTCCCACGACAGCTCACAACCGGCCGACCATTAAGGTCGGCCGTTACCCGAAATAGGGGGGGTGTGTAACCCCTCTTTTGACATGAGTATGGTGGAACCCACCGGGGGGGACCGTTTCCGAATCAAAGGGGGTCACGCCCCCTCCACATCACGCTCGGCCGACAGCCAAGCCGTGGCTGGCTTCCGAGCCGGGCCACAGGCCGCGCCGGGCCAGGCCGCCAGCGCTGGGCCGGGCCGCACCAGCCACGCCGAGCCTTGCCCAATTGGACCGGACCCAGACCTGGATCGGGTCGACCTGGTTCAGACTGTCCCTCGGGGTATTGGGCCGGGTCGGACCGAGCCTAGACCCCATATTTTCGAACAAGGTTCGTTCAAACACCCATATTTTGGGCTACAGACCTCCGATCGACACATCGTCTGTTGCGTAGGGATCCTTGGATCGAGAAGGTCGTTTCAATATATTTCACTTGAGGTTTCGGATAAGTTTAGGTATGTCCGGGTTGGTTCGAACCCGAAACCAACCAGGCCCATGGAGCGGAAAAGCTTATAACTTAAGGACCGAACGTCCGAATGACGTGCCATCAAATACGTTGTATTCTTCTTGGTGAGACGATTCTTTTGGATTACACCACATGAGTTTTGGATGCAGTTGGAGTATGGTCAGGTTGGTTTTAACTAAAAAACCAACCGGACCCCTGGGGCAGAAAAGCAAATATCTCTCAGACCGGGTTTCTGATTGACGCGTCGTCTGTCGTGTTGAGTTCCTATTGACGAGACGGAAGTTTGTGACACATCAACTTTGGACTTCATGATAATTTATTTATCGACCCCTTAGCTCGTGGAGCGGACCCTCCCGGTATCGAGCGTGCAGTGTGCGGGAACCCTAGAGCTGGCTGCGACTGCGACAATTATGATAACTGTACTTGTATCCTATGTGGGTTCGGCCGCGAGGACGACTGTACTTGTATCCTACGTGGGTTCTACAGTGAGTACGACTGTACTTGGTTCCTATGTGGGTTCGACAACGACGGCTTCTGTACTTAGATCCTACGTGGGTTTGGCAGGGGTGATGATTCAAAGGCTACATCTATCATCTCCACCCCTCTTTGTGAGTAGTATACCCATGTGAGTTGAGTCTTGACTTTCAATCATTATCTTCGATATGATTATCTTGAATACTTATTTGAGTTAAGTCTTGACTTTAAATCATTATCTTCTATATGATTGTATTGCTTTCCTGTGTGGACTGAGTTGCACTTTCCTGTGTGGACTAGGTTGTACTTGGGCTCGGGAGTTGGAGCCAAACTGAAATTGATGACTTAGGTATATGTTTGGGAATATACCGAAGTATAGTTGGTTGATACTTCATATTTGTATCTTTCCTTTTTGGCTTATCCTTTGTGGATTTTGGGAGTCCTTCAGGTGTCTCAGGGTCCTTACTGAGTATCGTATACTCACCCCTGCATAGGCTATGCCCACACTATGTTGTGTTGGATGCAGACAACGGACATCACTGATCGTGGCTGAGACTTGTGGAGAGGGACGGTACCTGGAGGTGGACTACTTGACGGGGCGTACTTAGAGCGGACGGTCGGACCCGAGGAGCCGAAGAGACTATCTGTACCCACCCATCAGGTGGGAATTCCGAAGGACATCACAGTGGTTGCTACTTTACTTTACAGTTGTTGTACTTCACTTTTCTCAGTTGTACTGTACTTTCAGTTGGGTTTGTATGATGGCCCATTTACTTTCCAGCACTTACTTTTATACTCAGTTTACTTAGTGTTTACTTCATCTTGTATACTCTGTTGTGTTTGTCTTCTTATATAAAGGCAATGCCTTCCCTTTTTTCAGGATTTACGCCTTTGGTTCTAGTCTCCATCCCCTGGCCTATGGAAGGCGGGCATGGGGTAGTCACGTCACGGGCCCTGAGGACGGGTCGTAACAAATTGGTATCCGAGTAGTCGGTTCTACCGCAGAACTTAGGACTCTGATAATTTCTTCTATGTGAAGCAATAGTGTTAAGGGTATTGAGTGTGGTTATCAGTCCAGGGATTCCAATGTTGGTGCGGTGGCCGACGTATCCATACACCAGGACCCTGACTTCTTTTTTTCGACTCAGTGCACGAAAACATTGATTGCATGTGTGTTTCAAAAGTTTTATTCGTGTTTACTTGTGTGAGATCGCCATGTATACTGTATTTACCGTGACGCACCTGTTTCTTTTTAGGATGGCCCCACGACGACAGCAATCTAGGGTTCCGAGCTTTGTGTGAGATGGCAGCCCACCGAGCGACGAGGCCTCGGTGCAGGGCCCGATTACAGTGGAGGCACCAGCGGTACCTCTACCCTCCGAGAAACCGATGCCACCAGCCCCACCAGCTGAGAGTGCACGTCACCTAAGTGCACTGCACGAGTTTCTGCGTCAGAGGCCATCCAGGTTCCGTGGAGATACAGACCCTCAACAAGCTGAGGATTGACTGGAGGCTATCGTCCGTGTCTTCAGATTAGTAGGGACACCAGCTGACCTCATGGTGATCCTTGTGGTGAGTCTCCTGGACGCTACAGCAGGTAGATGGTGGAGCCTAATGCACCAGGTACACGACTAGGAATCACTGCTTTGGATGAACTTCGAGAGCCTCTTCCGCTCGGAGTTCGTTCCAGCCACCATCTGTGTGGTGCGCATTCATGAGTTACTACAGTTGTGGTAGGGCATCATGATAGTAGCCCAGTACTCGGAGAGGTTTAATGACCTCTTGCACTACTCCACAGACATGGTATGGGACCCATTTTCCAGGCCCGGACCTTCGAGCAGGGACTGGGGCATGAGAGTAGGGCTTCGATGATCTCCCTCATCATTCCGACGCAGGAAAGAGTACTGGAGCGAACCCTACTTGTAGAGAGCTTTCTTGCTGAGCATACACCAGCAGTGAGGCCTACCACAGGGCAACATGTAGTGGAGTCTTCTGCAGCCGGCAGTAGACAGATGTCGTAGAGGTCCAAGCAGACCAGACCATCAGGTGGGAGACCTCAGGATACTAGTTCGGATGTGCGGGGCACACGCATCAGATCCAGTCATATGAGAGGCAGGCAGTGCTATGCATGCAGCGGTAAGGGCCACATGGCTCATGACTGTCCGACCCACCGTGTAGAGGAGCAACAGATGGTTGAGGGACCACCCAGGCAGAGGCATAGGTTCGACCGTGGCGGTTCGAATGGAGCAGGCGGATGAGGCAGAGGAGCTGGCCAAGCAGGAGGTGGTGGATGACGCTTTGAGGCTCTACCACCACCACCACCAGGAGGTCCATCCCGACCACAGGGAGCTGGAAGAGAAAGGTAGGCTTAGCTTTAGGCAGTCGAGGCCTACGACCACGGCACACCTGAGATGATTCGAGGTACTATCTGTGTCTACTCCACCCTTGCTGCAGTTCTTATAGACAGAAGATCGAGTCATTCTTTCATTGCCGCTTCCCTTATTCGGAGCATAGAGATTCCAACGGAGCCGTTGGCTCGATCCTTACATCTAGAGACTTTTACGAGAGCAGACTCGATGATTACGCACTGGTACCGGTAGTGTGATCTTACTCTAGGACGCGAGTTCTTCGGATGAGATCTTCTTGTAGTGGCGTCGAGGCCTTACGATGTCAGCTTGGGCATGGATTGGTTATCTACGGTCCATTCTTAGATCGAATGTATTAGGCGCAAAGTGTAGTGTGTCCACACAGATGGGAGCAGGTTCACCTTCACCGGTGAGAAGGGAGCCTTTGCAGCGCATGATGGACTTACACAGAGGAGAGGGCACCCGATCACACATCAGTTGGCTAGTCTCATCCTCGGAGAGGTTGATGTGCAGAGTCGGAGTTTTCCTATTGTGGTGGATCAGTACGTGGAAATTTTCCCTAACAATTTTCCAAGACTACCTCCTCGTATAGAGGTAGACTTATACATTGACCTGTACCCCTGGGACAGCCCCGATATCTACTCCAACATTTCGGATGGCTCCCGCTGAACTTTGTGAGCTACGGGTACAGCTGGAGGACTTGCAGGGCAAGGGATTCATCCAACCCAGTGTTTCAACCTATGCTTCTCCTATTTTATTCGCCAAGAAGACGGATTGGAGCTTACGAATATGTGTCGACTACCGTATCCTGAACCAGGTGACCGTAAAGAACAAGTATCCACTACTGAGGATTGATGACCTCTTCGATCAGCTCAAGGGAGCACGATGGTTCTCAAAGATACACCTCAGGTCAGGCTATCATTAGCTCAGAGTTCGAGATGAGGATGTCCAGAAGATGGCATACAGGTGTCGATATGGCCACTATGAGTTATTGGTAATGCCTTTTGGCGTAACCAACGCTCCAGTAGTTTCCATGAGTCTCATGAACATGATCTTCAAGCCTTACCTCGGTCGTTTTGTCGTAGTCTTCATCGAAGACATTTTGATTTACTCGACTACTGAGGTGGAGCATGCCTACCACTTGAAGGTTGTACTGGACACACTCCAAGAGAACTAGATTTATGGTAAGCTCTCTAAGTGTCAGTTTTGGATTCAAGAGGTTCACTTCTTGGGGCACGTCATCTCTAAGGCGGGATTTGTGGTGGATCCTGTGAAGATCGAGGCAGTACTATCTTGGGAGCCACCCAGGTGCGTGACAGAGGTGCGGAGTTTCATAGGTCTGGTTGGGTACTATCGGAGACTTGTGCCAGACTTATCCATAGTTGCATCACCACATTCAGCTTGGAAGAAGAAGGGGAAACCCTTCGTGTGGTCAGATAGATGTCAGCAGAGCTTCCAGGAGCTGAGACTGAGATTAACCAGTGCACCCATCTTGAGGTTACCGGAGGAGAGAGTAGGGTACGTAGTTTACTGTGATGCATCAGGGACTGGACTTGGGTGTGTCCTAATGTAGGATTTGGCAGTGATCGCTTACGGTTCATGACAGTTGACTCGGTAGGAGCAGAACTACGCTACCCATGACCTGGAGTTAGCAGAAGTGGTCTTCGCCTTGATGATGTGGCGACACTATCTGATGGGTGAGCGCTTTACAGTCTACTATGACCACCAGAGTCTTAGGTACATCTTCTCACAGAAGGACCTGAACCTGAGATAGTGGCGATGGCTCAAGTTCCTCTAGGACTATGACTTTGAGATAGTCTATACTCCTGGGAAGGGGAATGTAGTAGTTGATTCTCTCTGTAGGAGGTTGCGCATTCAACTACTTGGAGAGGCGACAGAGTAGTTAGCCGCTTTGTAGATATCCTTCATGGATAGAGATGGGGAAACCTTCCTACAGTCCATCACTGTCACTTCTCCCCTACATCTGCGGGTCAGAGAGGCAAGCGTGGGGATGTTGACTGTGAGATGCGACGTGAACAGATATCCACAGGACATGCACCTGATGGATTTTCTATAGGAGGAGAGCACGTAATCCTTTTTAGAGGATGTAACATGGTACCAGTTGCATTGCAGGAGGAGGTGTAGAGGGAGTTTCACACTTCCCCATTGGCAGTACATCCAGGAGTAGCTAAGATGTACCGGGATCTCAAACGACAGCATTGGTGGTCGGGTATGATGAATGTTGTAGTAGATTTAGTTTCACGATGCCTCGCTTTCCAGCAAGTGAAGGAGGAGTAGTAGGTACAAGAAGGCTTGGTATAGCCCTATGTGGTTCCAGAGTGGAAGTGGGATGGGATATCCATGGATTTTGTGATGGGGCTCCCACGTAATTCCAGAGGACATGACTCCATTTGGGTGATTGTAGACTGACTCACCAAGTCGTCCCACTTCCTACCTATTAGAGAGAAGGGCTCAGTGGAGATCTTGGGACGCCTCTATGTTCAAGAGATCGTACGGCTTCAGGGTATTCCATCATCTATCTTCTCCGATCGAGATGATCACTTTACTTCCCAGCTATGGAAGGGGTTACAGGAGGCATTTGGGATGCAACTACGCCTGAGCACCGCCTTTCACCCTCAGACGGATGGCCAGACAGAGAGGACCATTCAGACTCTCGAGGAAATGCTCCATGTAGGTGTCCTTGACTTTGGTCGCAGCTGGTAGGATCACCTACCTTTGGTGGAGTTTGTGTACAACAACAGCTACCACTCCACCATCGGGATGGAACAATACGAGGCATTGTACGGCCGACCATGCAGATCACCTCTGTAATGGACAGACCCTGGGGAGTCAGCTCTTATAGGACCAAAGATGGTCCAGGCTACGACAGAGAAGGTACAGATCATCCAAGAGTAGATGAGGACTGCGTAGAGCTGACAGAAGTCTTATGCTGATAGGAGGCGGAGACCACTAGAGTTCGAGGATGGAGACCACGTTTTCTTACGGGTCTCACCTCGACGTGGACTACGGAGATTTGGCTGGGGTGGAAAGTTATCTCCATGCTTCATCGAACCATTCCAGGTTCTCAGTAGGATAGGCGAGTTGGCTTATCGCCTGTCTCTTACACCTCAGTTGCACCGGGTGACCGACACCTTCCACGTATCTCAGCTGAGGAGATACGTGAATGACCCAATGCATATCATCAACCACGAGGAGTTGGACATAGATGACGGGGAAACATTTGTGGTGGTCCCGGTAGAGATCGAGCATCGATAGGAGTGGATCCTATGTGGACGGTCGATTCCACTAGTGTGAATCAGGTGGCAGCACGGGAACCTCCAGGAGAGCACATGGGAGCGGGAGGCTCAGATGCGTGTGCAGTACCCTCATTTGTTTCTCTAGTGTATGATGTAGCTTTAAGGGCCCGGAGGTGGAAGTAATGTAAAGACCCGTAAATTTAAAGGAAAATTGTTTCTTAAATTATTTGGCATTTTACGAGTATGCAGTTTCTGACTGCACCTGATTCCAAGGCCCGGTGTGCCCGGAATCAATTTCCGAAGTTTTTCTTGGGTACGTTCAGTGAACAAATGAGAGAGTTTTTCTATCTTTTTAACCGGTGCTCAGAATTGAAATACAAGGGCACCGATGGAACCGCAGCACCAGTAATTGCTTAAGAGTACTTTTACCGTAGATGTGTTTTCACGGGAGAAGGAGTTTAATTTTTTGGTTTAAATTAGAATTGAATAAAAATTGTAGAAAAATTTTAATTCTTTATCTTAAGTGGTTATATCCTATATGGGGTATTTAGGATGGGACACACAAAATCCTAACTACCCATGTGAGTATAATTGTGAGGTGGGGTCCACATGAGCCCCAACCATTCACACTCCCTAAACCCCTTAAACCTCCCATTAAACCCCATGTATTTAGTTGGGTGACTACTCATCTCCCACTTTAATAATACCAACACA
This sequence comes from Viscum album, assembly GCA_963277665.1. Taxonomy (NCBI): domain Eukaryota; kingdom Viridiplantae; phylum Streptophyta; class Magnoliopsida; order Santalales; family Viscaceae; genus Viscum; species Viscum album. The sequence continues at coordinate 240,948,251 of OY728140.1, read as the reverse complement.
CAATAATTTAATTAATTGAACCACTTCAATTAATTGAATTAAGTGTTTGAATTTTTAGTTTTTGAATGCATGGCATGTTTTAATAAAATAAGAAGGAGCCTTATTTTATTGGTGGGTTGGCTTGTTGTGTTGAGAATTGGAGGAGAGAGCTCTAGTATCTTTTAAAGAACTTCATCTTCAATGAAGAATGCCAACTATCTGACGAAGTACGTCGGCTTGGTGGCCCAGGGTTCTTCATCCTCTTCTTCCTCCACGACAAGGGTGGAGACACCGACGACGATGGAAATGACGCCATCATCCGTGGTGCTTGACAACCTTGAACTTCCCTCGAGGTAGGGGTTATCTTCATTCAAGTTTTTTTTATCGACCTTCATTGATTAAAATTTGGCCGCTTGTAATCGTCATAACTGGAGGAGATCAGACCGCACAAACACGGCCGGTCCTCCTCCCCTTTCCTTGTTGATCTTCATGGATCATTGTGGCGAAGGCGGCGTGGTGTCGATGCACCACGCGGGGACGAAGAGGACCGCGGCCGGAGCGGGCTGCAGCGGCAGTGCGTGGCGCCGTCACGCCGCGCCAGAGGAGCCAAGGGAGGTCGCGGCCATGAGCGGGCTGCGACGGAGGGGCGTGGTGCTGTCGTGCCGCGCCAGAGAGAAGATCTGCAGCCTAAGGCTGCGGTGGACCAACAAGGGTGGTCGGGCTCGACCGACTGCCGGCGCTCCAGAACACGGGACACCCGCATGTCCCACGGAAGCTCTTAACCGGCATGCTATTAAGGTCGGTCGTTACTCGAAATAGGGCAGTGTGTAACCCCTCTTTTGACCTGCCTAGGGAGGACCCCACTGAGGGTGCCACCGTTTCCGAAACAAAGGGGGTCGCGCCCCCTTCGCATCCCACTCGGCCGACAGCCGAGCCGCGGCCGGCTTCCGAGCCAGGCCGGGCTGCGCCAGCCGGGTCAGGTCGGCCCGATTCGGGCCGACCCAGGGCGTATTGGGCCGGGTCGGACCGGGCCTAGACCCCTTATTTTCAGACAAGGTTCGTTCAAATGCCCATATCATGGGATACAGACTTTTGATCGAAGCACCATTAGTTGCGGAGGGATCCTTGAATCGAGATGGTCATTTCAGTATATTAAACTCAAGGTTTCAGTGAAGTTTAGGTACATCCGGGTTTGTTCAAACCCGAAACCAATCGGGCTCTTAGAGAGGAAACAGTTATAACTTAAGGATTGGACGTCAGAATAACGTGACGTCAAATACATTGTATTCCTCTTGGTGAGATGGTTCTTTTTTCTTACTCCCCTTGAGTTTTGGACGTAGTTGGAGTATGGTCGGGTTGGTTTTAGCTTAAAAACCAACCGGGCCCCTGGTGCGGAAAAGCAAATATCTCTCAGACCGGGTGTCCGATTGATGCGCCATCTGTCGTGTTGAGTTCCTATTGATGAGATAGAACTTTGTGATACATCAACTCTGGACTTCATGATGGTTTATTTATCGACCCCTTACCTCGTGGATCGGACCCTCCAGGAATCGATCGTGCTGTGTGTGGGAACCCTAGAGTAGGTTGTGACTGCGATGACGATGACGACTGTACATGGATCCTACACGGGTTCGGCAGCGAGGACAACCGTACTTGGATCCTACGTGGTTTCAGCAGCGAGGACGACCATACATGGATCCTACGTGGGTTTGGCAGTGATGGTTAATGTACTAGGATCCTACGTGGGTTCGACATCGACGACTTCTGTACTTGGATCCTACCTGGGTTTGGCAGGGTAGATGATTCAGAGGCTACATCTATCATCTCCACCCCTCTTCATGAGTAATATACCTGTGTGAGTTGAGTCTTGACTTTCAATGATTATCTTCGATATAATTATCTTTCTTACCTATGTGAGATGAGTCTTGACTTTCAATCATTATCTTCCATATGATTTTCTTGCTTTCCTGTGTGGACTGAGTTGCACTTTCCTGTGTGGACTGGGTTGTACTTGGGCTCGGGAGTTGGAGCCGAACTAGAATTGATGACTTAGGTATATCTATGGGCATAATCCTAAGTAGAGTTGGCTGATACTTCATATTTGTATCTTTTTTTTGTGGCTTATCCTTTATGGATTTTTGGAGTCCTTCGGGGGTCTCGGGGTCCTTACTGAGTATCGTATACTCACCCCTGCATGGGTTATTCCCACACTACATTGTGTTGGATGTAGACGATGGACAACACTGATCGTGGTTGAGACATGTGGAGCAGGACGGTACCTAGAGGTGGACTACTTGATGGGACGTACTCAGAGGGGACGGTTGAACCCGAGGAGCCGACGAGACTGTCTGTACCCACCCTTCTGGTGGGAATTCCAGAGGACATCACAGTGGTTGCTGCTTTACTTTATAGTTGTTGTAATTCACTTTTCTCAGTTGCAGTGTAAATTTAGTTGGGTTTGTATACTGGCCCATTTACTTTCCAGCACATACTTTTTTACTCAGTTTACTTAGTGTTTACTTCATCTTGCATACTTTGTTGTGTTTGTCTTCTTATATAAAGTTAATTCCTTCCCTTTTATCGGGATTTACGCTTTGGTGCGAGTCGCCAGCCCCTGGCCTATAGAAGGCGGGCTTGGGGTAGTCACGGCATGGGCCCCGAGGACGGGTCGTGACAAACTCTCAGGTATAAGAAGATGAGAATTTTTGTGATGAATGATAATATCTGTTGAAAAATATGACAAAAGGCGTAAAAGAGGTGATGAACGAAATAATTTTTTAACTGAATATCTCATTACATATAATGTACAAAAACATGAGAAAAATGAACAATAATAAGTGGTGGAAGATATTTGAATATTGATTTTATAAATTTTAAGTACAAAGGAGTTAAATAATATTTCTATAGATCACCTTGTGGTTGGCACATATGTGGAAGATCAGCAGTTTTTAGATGAATTTCAAAATCACTTTTCAGAAGGAAACATAAAGAGTGATCTTAGCATCTTTAAAAGAGAATAATAAACATCGTTATATATTTTTCTATCATTGTATGAAGACACCTCTCTAATGGTGAAATTTCAAGAGAATATATATAATCTTGACCACCTTTATCTACCTATGAAAACTCAACTCCAAGAGGTAATTTTCATTGAAAAGGAACATGAATTCAATCTTATAAATAGAGGTAAAATTTTCTTGAACTCATATTTATTAAAAATTATTGAAAACTAATTTATTTTTACCTCCTACTGTTAAGGCTTTTTAGTGTCATCCAACATAAGGATTTCCTCAGAGAGTGAATAATATGAATAAGTTTCACTTGATGAAGAACACATAAATCTCATTGATCCCATTGAACATTTACTAGAGGGATTTCATGAGGAGCTCCAAGTGGCCATTTCTAATGAAATTGAGATAGAATATATATAATTTAAAAGGAAATATTCCAATAATATTTACGCAAATATAATTATAAATTAAATATTCTTGGAATGATCCATTAATATTCCATATAATGAGTAATACATGGATGTTATTTAGGATAAAAATATGGTGCTTGAATTATAAGTACGTCCATATTTTCTCATACCCCCACCATAATGGTTACACTTTATGTATAAGGGGATGTTCTAATTGTACTCTATCCATTGAGCTCTCTATAACTAGTGTGAAGTGAAACAAATTTTATGAAACAACATGTGGTGATTTATTTCATTAAAACTCCACCAACAATCAAATTTTGTGTGAACACAGGAACAAACATTCTAGTGGTAGTCAAAAACAATTACCCACATTGGGGTCCAAACCAAGATATATACCCTTTATTTTATCTTCAATTTTTATGATGTAATTTAATTTAAATAATTTTTTTGTTTTATTACTAATTAATTATATGCTTTTAGTGAGAAATATCGAGGAGATTATCTCAAGGTTTCCACCACCAATAAGTTAGGTTCTATTACACTTTTTTCACATATTGGTTTTTACTTTCTAATTAAATTTTTTGTTTGATTTTTTCAATAATTCTTAAACCTAAAAGAAAATATTAATTGTATAACTTTGGGATAGGTTTACAAAAATATTTATTTTTTCATGTTTTGTTTTATTTTTTAAATTTTTTTTTAGTTTTTTAAGAACCATAATATTCACTAAATGCTTTCGAAAATCCACACCATCTTTTTAATTTTGGAATAAATCTTGATTATAATTTCTTATTTTTTTAAATTATTTTAAAAAGTAACTTTTTTGGTTGATTTATAATCTTATCATTTATGGAGGTTTGATTAATTGTGAAAATAAGGTGCTCTAGTGTAGTCAAAGATACTTAATATTTACAAACAGATAGGTTTCTAATCCTTTTTGACAATTTTCATTAAATTTATATTTTTATTGAGAGACTTGAGAGATGTTTTGAGATATAAATCTATATATAAATATGTTTTTTAAATTTTTTAGAGTTCATGAAATATTTCAAATATGACAAAAGTACCAATTTAAAATCCCCCTTTAATGTTAAAATGTTATTTTCTCCTTCCCTTTAATTTTTTCTTTTTTATGAAGCCCCTAATATCCATAAAAATATATTAGGCAGCCAAATTAAAAGCCATTAATACCTTCCCATCATGCTATAGAATTAATTTCATGATCATGGATGAGCTGAAGTGTGGGGTAGGGAGCTTCCTTATTTGAACTAAATTTGTTTTGAAAAGAGTTTCATCTTTTAATGCCATTTTATAGAAAAGTTTAATACAATAAAAATTGAACGATGCAAAAAATATCATTCAAAGTGGGGAAAGATATTCTAAACTAAATTTCAAGGATGAAAGGATTCTTATCAACCATCAAAATATAAAATATACAAATATATATGATGATATTATTGATATAAAATAAAAAAATAGTGTTGCTACTAGGGGTAGAGAGAATAGAAAATTATTAGAGAATGTTACTATTGTTAAGTGTTGATTTGTGGACTACCAAATAGATTAAAGTGTTCTTGGATGGATATTTTCAATTGAGGATGAATGAGGAAACGTTTATTAATTAAAACTTAATATAATGAATTTTACTTCATTGAAGATCAAAAAATTCCCCATTTTTTCACTAATATTTTTACATATTAAACTTTCAAACCCCAAATCATATAACAACTAATATAAAAGTCCCCTTGATTAAAATATTTTTCTGAGTATACAAAGTGGAATGATTATAAGGATAATAATCCTATGGAAATCATGCATGATCATTTAAATTAGAAAATATTTATAAAAAAATCATTAGGGAAGTGAAATACATTTTCACGGAGGTAAGTACAAAATTAACATTAATATTAAAAGAAGTTTGAATGAATTTTTATTTTTGATGAGGAAAGTAGGAATTGATATCATTGTATGAAGTATAATATTTATATGGATGTGATAATTGAATGGTGTTTTAATTAATATCTTAATAATTTTTTTCACCTTATCATTAATTGATTTCCTAGGAGTGAAATGTTTAAGGGTGAGATAATTTATAGGGATAGTATTTTAATTATTTTAAGTTTGTGTTTCAGAAATTTAATCCCTGCTATTTTATCATTTAATGGATAATTATCACCTTTTTAGGTTTATCAAATAAATATGAATTAATTATGATAATGGTTTAATTTTTTATTTCAAATAATTTTTAGTCATACGTAGGATTATTTTTAAAAACCATAAATTTATATTGAAACTTATGAAATTAATTTGTAATTAACTATTTTGATATTTTAAAATATTATAAGTGATTATAGAATAAATTATAAATTATAAATTTTTTGTTTGTGTTTTTATTGAATTTTAGATTAAGCACACAACTATTATTATTTATGATTCATATAATCATTTCATAAGAACCATTTTGAAGATATTGTGATGAATTTTGATAGAGGTGGGAGATATGTAAAATTAAAATAATTGATGCATAAATGAATTTTGGAGGCACTGATGGAAGATTTTGATGAAGTATTGCAATGTGTAAGAGTAATATAATCTTATAGTAAAGATACTATCACAAAAAACATAGATTACCAATCTATCTAATAACATGACCTAGCCATAACATTACCTGAAGGGTGTTCCAGATCCCCATGGGATGAAATCAAGTGTTTGGGAATCAAGAATTACCTTTTGGAATGATTTTTCTAGAAATGAACACAATCCCAGATGTCATAAAAAGATATTTTTGGTACATCCAGTATGATTCAACAAAATAAATTGATATTTGGAAGGGAAAACCTATTCTAAAACAACAAACTAAACTAATTTATAGAAGTAAAACTACAACCCATCTCTACGTGACATGTAGTCACCACCGGACTCTCAGACCCTGCTAATGAACAAACGAGATGCTGCCCTTCAGTGACTTTACTTTACTTATGTTAAGAAAAAAAAGGTTTATATACAACCAATTTTGTATGAAGGGTGTGAGAAAACAATCCCAGTAGGATCTCATCAAGTGTTTCATACGAAATATTTAAAATATAAAAAAACTATGCTCAAAAAAATAGAGACAAGGAATGACTTACAAATTTAAATAATTTCAGTTAAAACATGGAAATCCAACCACTTTAATTAGTTTTGAAAACATTTCCTAATAATATTGTTTTAAAATAATTTTCCTTAATTAATTTTTTATCAAAACATTTCAATATATGATGGTTTCCAATAATTTTTAATAAAATGTTGCAAACTATCTCTTTTGAAAAATAGGTCTAGTCTAGAGATAATTTTCATGTGATATTTTTTATCCATGACCACCTAGCATGAACATTACCCTAGAATAATATGCATAGTGTATATAAGATTACTCTTGAGAGTGTCACCCTTTCTTAAAAACCATTGGCCACCTGGTGCACACATTACCCTATAATAATGGGTTTAAGTTATAATATTCCATTCCCAATAATATCTATCCCCCTCAACATTGATAATGCTTGGATTAACATTCTTCAAAATCAAAAAAAAATATTAGGGAATTTCATATATAAATAATCCCACAACTGTTGAAACTGTATGAAACATACTTCAAAATCCATTTTTATGCAAGAAACCCGAAGGGGAAATCCATTTCATATAAATAACCATAGCCACCACATTACATCATATTATTGATAAAAAATTAAAAATATTTTAGAAACCAAAATAGAAGAGATAGAAAGTAGGGTTTATAGAAGAAATCCATTTTATGAAACCACCTACCTCAAACACTAGGAAATTCCACCAACCAATTGGGATCCCCAAGATGAATAGATAGGGGGACATATTATAGTGAGTGAGGTTACACAATTATATCTGGTGTGATAAAAAACTATCAATGAAGAATTCATTTATATCTCCCATTGAATGATCTTCTATCAAGGACGAACATGGACAGGGTAGAGAAGAATAAGACCACCCAAGCTATATACATTAATGGAAGAATTTTTGACCAAATTTCCCTCTATAATCAACTTGAATGACAACACTACAATGAGAAATAATATTGTAGGATTAATATGGGTGAACATGACTCATGGATGCACATAAAAACCTTCTCATCAGGACCATGCATTCCATCACCAATGTGTGTAACTCTCTCCACAAGACATGATGATCAATTAGCCATTTCAATATTTTGAAACTTTCGACACCACTAAATGTTGGTAATTCATTATGCTTGTAGTGGTCTCTATTATTCTTGTGACATAATGAATGACAACAGTGTACTGTATAAGTGTTAGTCATTTTGGATTTAGAACACTCTATGCCAGAACTAGTTTTAATTCATTTCAATACTCCCCATGACCCATGACGATCACTATACCCTACACCGTGTTTATTTTTCTTACTTATGGTAAAATGGTAGTTCCCAGGATCACAATGAATTGTATGATGATGTAGTCTATCTTGTTTTCACTAATAAATTCTAAAATTACTATTTAGGCTACTAGGAACCGGAAAACACACACTAAACACCAAATAACCACCCCAAAGCTCAAAAAGTCACTCCTCAAGTTTAGATGTAGAAATGTCTCCATGGTATCACTTTATGTAACCAAAAATTAATGTTAAAGTTCATTATTCTTGAAATAGGAGAGGAAATTTCTCCCCCTTTATAGGACACTCCCATATATCCTGATTATCTGAATCATGAAATAGTAGAACACAAAAAAAATGTTATAAACAACAGACATAAAACCTTTATTTTATAATTATTTATTCTGGATAGTTTATCATTCATTGATATATTAGATTCCATTATGTGGTCTCCCCAATTCGAAATATGAGACAGTTCATGATGATACTTCTAGACATGAGACACATAGAAACAATTATGGGTCAAATACATTTGAAGTGGTATATCCAAGTGATATGATTCATTTCCAATATTTTTAATAATCTAAAATATCCTCAAATATTTAAGAGATATATTCCCCCGATTTATAATAGGTGATCCTAAATAGATGATTCCATCAAGAACATCTATCCACAAAAACAATGATGGTGATGGTGATAAATGTAAGATTTTTATCAGATTTGAGCCATCACTAAACATTATAAAGTCATATAGGTCCCCATGATTGTCTCTAAAACCAAATTTAGTCTAACCAATGAAGCTTCACCCACCACTGACCAACATAGGGGTGAGTTTCATGTTAATCCATATAAATCTTCAAAAGTGGAATTATTTATGGAGGACTAGTATGTATTATTATAATAGAACTCAACTACCCCCAAATGGTTTTCCTAAAAACCTATAAAGTCTAAAACATAAACACAAATAATATATTCCATAATTTGAATCTCTCATTATTTTTTCCATTAGTCTACGGATGATCTATTGTGCTCAATTTTACCTAATATATCATCGCCTCATAGAGTCCCTTACAAGACCAATAAGTAAAAAAAGACGATCTCTATCCAAGTTAATGGTCCCTCGATTCTGATGAAACCTTATGATCTCCTACACATACAACATCCCCAATTACTCCACTATGGTGGTGTTATGAATCTGTATGAAGTAAACTGGATTGGTTAACCAGAAAATCACCACACAAATAGAGTTCTTACCCAAGGGAGTTTATGGTAAATAAATAATAAAATCCATTGATATAACATTCCATATCCATGTTGGAATGGAAAGAGGCTTGGGAAAGCTAGATGGTTTTGAGTGACCAACATTAATATGTTGGATGGTAAAGCATTGAAATAAAAATATATTTATGTTATGTTTCATATTTGTCTACCAACATCGATGCTTCCTGTAAAAAACATATTTTTAGTCAAATACTGGACAAAACATATATAATTATGAAAATATTCCATTACGTATTTTCTCATGTATGATGGGATGATATAATGGTTCCTAAAGTAAATAATACCATACATGTAGAGACACCGTTCATTGATTTTCTCCCCACCATATAATAATATTTCATATTTTGCACTTGTTATCTCACTACTTATTCTGAAGAATCATTTCAGGGAGATAGTATGTCAATTTAATGATCTATAGAAAATTAACAGACACTTCCTCTCTAACACCCAACTGAATTCATGTACATAGTCTCAACAATTTCAAACCATCCTTTCCTTCCCACACATCCAATCAAAGGAAAATTCCAATGAAAAATATAAACAACAACATTATCTTCTCCCAGAGTATAGGAAATTTACAAGTTATAATACTATAGTTATTCCACCTGTGATAACTATTAAAGATTCAAATATTTCAAATATAAGATGTTCCTAAAACTTGTATGGTTAGAATAAATGATGAAGTTCTCCCTCAAATGATAGTGTCTCTAAATATTATGGGAATTTACAATAGTTATTATTTAAAACTTTTGAGTGGGTTAATTGCTTTCATGTGTTTAAAACTGATGTGATACATAGAACTCCACCTAATCACCTTACATAAGAACATTGCCCCAGGCTAATCCTGAAGCATAACAGTAAACAACATAGCCACATACATCCTATAATAGAGTCAAAATTGGTGTATAGGTCAAACATCTATTCATTTAATCAAAGGATCCATGACCCATTGTATCCCAAAATAAATTCAACACATTATAACTGAAATCATTCAAAGGTGATGTAAGTTTTGATAAATCCATAAAATATCACTAATAACATCATAAAAAACCCTGAATTATTCAAATATTAATGAAATTATATGGTTATTACCACTACTTGATAGTCATCACATTTTAAGGATCAAATGATATACCCTGTTCTAAGACCGTGTGTCCTAATACCTTAACTTCTTAGATCCAAAAGTGGTATTTTGATAAATTTTCATACTGATGGTGATCCCTTAGGGCTCCCAAAAAAAGTCTCATATGATTACCAATATCTTAATAAATATTTGAGTACACCATATTGTCATCCACGAATACCATGACAAAATTTTTAATAAACTAGTGGACTATCTATTCCGTCAATGACACGAATACAATAGATGTATTAGTTTGGCAGAACATTATTACAAGGCACTAAAATTTTCTATACCTATTCTAGAAGATAGCCTTCAGAATATTGTACTCCTTGATTTTAAGATGGTGATAACCAGATTGATGATAAATTTTGATGAACCGATTTTCCTATTCTAATTGGTCAAACAAAGAACCAATATGCGGAAAATGGTATTTATTATTGACCATCACTCATTTGAGATTCCAATAATTGTTGCATAAGAATAGTGTTATATCATCCATCTTAACAATGAGAACAGGGGATTCCCATGGTGATACACTATAGAATATGAATCCCTATGATCTCAAATACCCCAAATAAAATTTTAGCTTCTAAATCAACTAGATCTCTGTAGTAAGATGTAATCAATAATGGTTGAATCCTCGACACAAAATCAATTAAAAACACCACTTCCATCTCTGGAGGTAAACCACAAAAATAATTTAGAAACAATTTAAGAAATTTATTTCCTATCATAGGAATATCACCACTAAAATATTCCTACCATATTTCAACCACAACCAAGGAAATCAACTAACCATGTTTTGAAAGGGGAGTACCCACTCGACTATACCTCACATCCCATTCTCCTTGATGTACACAATAGATATTATTCGGGAAATAAAGGGCACTTTCCGATGATAATAATCAATTAAATAATTGTATGAAATAAACCAATACATCCAAATAATAACATTTAATTTTCCAATATCAAGGACCATAAAATCCCTTACTTTCTCAATATTTGTCATAATGAAATATCATAAGGGAATTCAGAATCCCTTCTCCTTTTTTATTCTTGTAAGCAATTCTAATTCTTAGAAGAGTGTCATGTGTTTCATTGGATGTTTTATAAAATATAAAATATGTGTTGATATAAAATAGTGATAGGAACATATATATAAAAATTAGAAACTAAATTTGATGCAATATAATGGTACCTCCCACAGTTGTAGAACCCACATCAACTACCATTAGAAACTCTTGTACTATGTCTAATAATTTCATTATAGAGACCTATGTATGGAACTCGAATAGTCTATGCAGAATCTGAATACACCATAGATCCTCCATGTGATGGAAAGACTATAACAGAGTTTGTAAAATAAAGGGAATGAAATAAATACTATAAGTGACCATAGCATCAACATGAGTTTTATATTTGTAGTGGTACATGGAAAGAATTATTCATGTTCCCTATCAAGCTACCATGGTATCAATTTAGACCACTATTTACTGATGACAGTGTAGAATAAGACAATTTTGAAAGAATAAAATTAGTTCCTCAAAACAAATCTCCATGTTTCTAATTATTATTAAAATAAATAGTGAACATACCACTAGATGTATGTGGAAGTCCAAGCAACCCTGTATTTCTATCCAGGTAAAACACTATCATCAATGCCCTATCCACCACCTCGAAAAATGTAGAAAGTTATTACGTGAAAAATTATGATCATATATTTGGTTGAAGCTCCATTTGAAACATCTAATCCATTATTTTCTAATTCAATAAAACCTCAACTAAAAATAGAGTGATATTAGTGCATAAATTAGTGTATTTTTTCATTTCTTGATGCCATTTCTCAAGTGTGAGAAACTTCATAGATTTTTGCATGGTTGTAGATTGTAGGAATAATTGATCATTGAAGATGTACTTGAACTATATCCACTACAAGACTTATTTATTAAAACTACTGAATTTCACAATGTTCTACGTAGAACTTCAATATTGATGAGAATACACCACACCTTGATGAACTCTGGGGTCTACGAGAATTCAAAAATCCTCTCAAATTTCCCCAACCAATAATAAAACCTACTAAGGATCAATAATATCCAAGAAATATAGTGTTTTTATTTAATAAAGAAAATACTATTATTATTTCATATCCTTATCCCTATGATTTTTTTGCTCTCTAACCTGAGAAGGGGTTGGTGTATCACCATGGTCTATATCATAGACTCTGCGCACAAACACTTCGATCAGAATCTGATTAGCTATTGGTTTCTCACCCTCACAAGGATTCACTATAAGTATTATTGGGGGAATTTTACTAAACATAAACAAATAATGATACAAAAGAACATGTGACTCAATAATCAATTTTAGAGAGACATGGAAAAAATAAAACTAGGGTTAAATCACTCGTTATCCTGAATGACACATTTCTTAACCAGCTATGGAAACTTGAGGATCATCATAATGAGATATCGCTAGAAATTAACCCATATCCTACACCTTTAAGGACTAATATTTTTCTCTCTTATCTACCAATAAATTACATGATACACACAAAACACCAGAATGGACAAAACTCTCTTTGATACTATTTTTCATAAAGAAACCTCGATTATGAAACAAACTTGGAACTTGATCCATCCTTGTAATGAATCAAATGGTGAACCTAATAAAAATGGGTAAGAAAAATGTGATAGTTATTCAATAAATATCTCTGGTATTGATTTTTCCACAAAAACAATATACCAGGGTGTCATATAAGTAGAATTTTGGTATTCTCACATGATTCACCAAAATAATGGAGATATAAAGAATCCAAAATAGGTTTTGAAACCAAAATCCAATCCAAAGTAAAAAAAAGTACAACAACAACGCATATCAATTTAACATGTGCAATCCACCATACTCCCACACCATGCAAATAAAAAAACATGCTGACACATTATGTTGCCATTCTTTTATATGTGTTAGACAAAACATGGTCGACATACCCCCAAAGGTGTATGTAGAGAGTGAAAAGAACCCCAATATTATCGTACCAAGTGTATAAAAACATTTCTTAATAATATAAACCATATATTCTAAAATAAATAGAGACAAGTCAATAATTAAAACTCTACTGAATTTCAGTTAAAACATGGAAATCCACACACTATAAAAAGTTTCAAAAATGTTTTAATATAATTTGGTTTTCAAATAATTATATATAATAAATAGTTAATCAATAAACTTAAATATAGGTCATTTTATAATTATTTAAAACAAAATGTCACAAATTATTCCTCAGATAAAATAGGCCAGAAGATGTGATATTTTTTATATTATTTCTATAATCAAAGCACACATTATGCCACTAGTGGAAAAAACATTTAACACGTCAGCATTTTTCACGTCGGTTCTATATAACCGACGTGAAAAGAATAAAAAATTGATTTATCACAATGGTTATATTATAATTGATGTGATATATCGACCATGATATGTTTTTTATGGTGGATATTTTATAACCGACATAAAAAATACGGAGATTATCTTTTTTACGACGGTTATTTTATAAATGATGTGAAAATCGAATCTAGCATGATTTTTAACGTTGGTTATAAAAAACCGATGCGATGAAGGAAATATCATCACATTATCATGTCGGTTATAAAAAACCGATGTGATAAATCTCCATTTATGATGCTCGTTATAAAATAACCGACATTATAAATAATTTTCTACATCGGTTATTTAATAACCGACATTTTAAACATAGAAAAAAATATTTTATCATGTCATTTATTAAATAACTGACGTTATAAATCTTTTAAATGATTTATCGCGCCCCGTATTCAGTCATTCTATTTTCTTTGATGGGGAGACCTGTGACTCATCTCTCCCGCATAGAAAACCTAGAAAGGATTCTTCGAAGGTGTGACCTCCACCCTCATTTTTTCAACATCATTCTCCATCTTTACTGTCACCATATCCATTAGGTCAACTCACAACACTCAAGTAAGCCTCAAATGGCTCGGTTTCACATATTATTTTTCACAATTCCCTAATTGTATTTTTTTAGATTTTATTTTTCTATCATTGATCTTGCTGTCATGGTATGTTTCATAGTGTTCATTTATATGATTCTAAATTCATTTCTGTTGAAAGAATCTAGGGAAGTGATATCATGCAAGTTTACAATTTTTTTTGTTTGTGTGTGTGCGCATATAGGGTTGTCCAAGGGGGTGGGGCTGTCCAAGAGGGTAGGTGGTGTCCAGGGGTGGTGGGGGTTATCCAAGGGGGTGTGGGTGTCCAAGGGGTGTTTAAGGGGGTAAGGGTGGTGTCCAGGGTGGTACAGGTTCTTTCCAAGGGGTTGGGGGTGTACAAGGGGTGATGGGGATATCAAATGGGGTGGGGTGGTGTCCAGAAGGGTGTGGGGGTTGTCCAAGGGGGTGGGGGTGTCCAGGGGGTGAGAGAGATTTCCAATGGGATAGGGGTGTCCAAGGGGTGGGGGTGGTGTCTAGAGAGGTGAGTTGGTTGTCCAAGGGGGTAGGGGTGTCCAGGGGGCTATCTAGAGGGGTGGGGGCTGTCCATGGGGTGGGGGCTGTCCCGAGGGGTGGGGGATATCCAGATGGATGGGGGCTGTCCAGAGGGTTTAGGGGTGTTTAAGGTGTCCATGGGGGTGGGGGTGGGGGTGGGGGGTCTAATGGTGTGGGGGTGTTGAAGTGGGTGGGGACTGTCCAAGGGGGTAAGGTGGGGGCTGTCCTAGGGGGTGGAGCCTGTTCAGAGGGTTTTGGGTGCTATCTTGGGGGGGGGATGTCCATAGGGATGGGGTGCACAAGGGGGTAGGGGGTGGGGGTGGTGTTCAGGAGGGGTGGGGGTGTCCAAGGGGATGTGGGTGTCTAGAGGGGTGGTAGTTTCTTAGGGGGTGGGGGCTGTCCTGAGGGTTGGGAGATATCAAAGGGGGTGGTGGTGTCCAGGGGGTGGCCAAGGGGGTGGGGGTGGTGTCAAGGGGGTGGGGGGTTGTCCAAGTGGGTGGTGGTGTCCAGGGGGTGTCCAAAGGGGTGGGGGTGGTGTCCAGGGGGGTGGGGGTGGTGTCCAAGGGGGTGGGGGTGTTGTCCAAGGGGGTAGGGGTGTCCAGTGGGTGGAGGGTGGTGCCCACAGGGGTGGGGTGGTGTCCGGGGGGTGGGGGATATTCAAAGGGGTGGGGGCTGTCTAGAGGTTTCAAATCGTCAGGATCTATGTAATTTTTAGTAGTGAATGTATATATATTTTAATATTTATACTTCATATTTCTTTTTTACAGAAAGGTGAATTTGGTATCCAGTTTCACTAGGATGTATTCTTTGTGAACCTTAATAAGAAAGGATCCAAGATGAATTTAAAACTGTTATATCTAACTAGTTTTTCTTTTTGAAATCATTTTAAAACATACTTTATTTTAAATACTCATAGATTTGTTTTATATTTGAAAATTGTTTTACATTAAAATAATGATATTTTTCATATAAACATATATTTGTCTTATCTTAAAAATATTTATAATATTTATAATTTTTATAGGTAATAATGAGTCGAAGTTGGATTATGGCACATCGAATGAGTAATGAATATGAGGAAGGTGTTGATGCCATTTTGAAATTTTTTAAACAAAATGTTCCATGCAGTGAAATTTTTTTCTATCCATGCCTAAAATGTTTGAATATGAAGAATTGAAAAGTAGAGAGATAAAATATCATCTGTTTTGTCATTGTTTTAATCTGAGTTATAGCCCTGGGATTTTTCATGGGGAAACTAGATGGAATTTCATATATACTAATGATGATGATTCGCAAGATGGTAACTCTGATGTAATTGAAGGGGTGTTTCATGATATTGTAGCAGAACAAATTGAGATAGAACCGATAGTTGTGTGTCTATATGGTGATGCTGAAAAACCATTGTTTCTTGGTTGTACAGATTTTACAGTTTTGTCAGCAGTGTTTTGATTGATTAACCTGAAGGTGAAACATGGATGGCATGCCAGAAGTTTTACAGAGCTGCTATAATTGATGAAATGCATTTTTCCAAAATATATCAATCTTCCAGATTCACATTATAAGGCCATGAAAATATTATTCCTGATGGGATTGGGATACAAGAAAATATATGCCTATATGAATGACTTTATGATATATAGACAGGAATATGAATTTCTATCAGAGTGTCCTAAATGTGGGACATCATGGTATAAGGTGAAAGAAAAATCACAGGCTGATGTAGAGATTACAAAGATCCCTTCCATGGTATTTTGGTATCTTCCTATAATTCATCATTTGAAATGTTTATTTTCTAATTCACATGATGCAAAAAGGCTAATATGGAATGCTGATGAGCATATATGTGATGGAAAAATACATCATCCAGCAGATTGTCCATAATGGAAGAAAATTGATGAGTAGTATCCTATATTTTGAAATGAAATTAGAAGTCTCAGACTAGGGTTGTGCACAAATGGAATGAATCCATACCGAAAACTCAGTAGAACACATAGTTCATGGCCTATTTTATTGGTAATTTATAAACTCTCTCATGAAGATTGTATAAAGTTTAAATATGTCTTATTGAGTATAATGATCTCTAGTTCGAAGCAACCCAACAATGATATTGATGTTTTCTTGTCACCATTGGTTGATTATTTGAAACTTTTATGGGAGGATGGTATTAGGGTCTATGATTATTATAAAATTGAATATTTGCAACTGCATGTAGTGGTTATGTTCACTATAAATGACTTCCCATTATATAAAAATTTTTCTGGATATACTGTTAAAGGGAACAAAGAATGTCCAATTTGCAAACAACAGACTTCATATTGTCAATTTAATCATGGGAGAAAAAAATTATACATGGGTCATCAAGAGTTTTTGCCTATGTATAACTCTTATAGAAGACTAAAAAAGGAATTCAATGGCACATAAGAAATTGATATTTCTCCAAAACCTTTATCCTCTGATCTTTATATGGAGAGGGTAGAAAACCTTGATGAGACATTGTGAAAGACACAGTAATATGGTAATGATATATATATTTGGAAGAAAAGGTCAATATTTTTTGAGCTACCATATTGGAGATATCATGAAATTAAATGTAATATTAATGTCATGCATGCAGAGAATAATATCTAATACAGTTTGATTGTAACATTGTTAGATATTAAAGGAAAGACAAAAAATGGGTTGAATGCCAGATTAGATTTACTATCAATGGGTATATGTTAAGGGTTAGCTCCCACTTCTAATGGAAGACGAACATTTCTTCCCCCGGCGTGTCATACATTATCCAAGAGGGAGAAAATTATCTTTTTTCAATGTCTTCATGATATCAATGTGCCTCAAGTTTATTCTTCAAATGTAAAAAAAAAATTCACATTGAAGAAATTGTAATTGATAGGTATGAAATCTCATGATTGTCACATCATGATGAAACAACTTCTACAAGGTTCATTGTGTGGAATATTTCCCATCCATGTCAGAAAGACTATAAGGATGTTGTGTTATTTTTTCAATTCAATTTGTAATAAGGTGCTTTATGTGAATGCTTCGAACATTTTGGAAAAGGATTAAATTTTTATACTTTTTGAATTGGAAATATATTCTCCTCCAGCTTTTTTTGATTTGATCGGGCATTTAATGATTCATCTAGTTCGATAAATAAAGCTTGGTGGACCTTTATATCTTTGTTGGATGTATCCTTTTGAATGGTATATGAAAATATTGAAGGGGTATATTAATAATCCATATCTAATTGAAGCCTCCATTATTGAAAAGTATATTTTTGAGGAGGTTGCAGTGTTTTGTACGAGATACTTGGCTACGACGCAACACATAGGTTTGCCTCCATATCGCCATGAACGAGTTAATAATGAGGGAAAGAGTATTCGTGGCTTGAAATTCAAATTAGTGTCAGCTGAACAGATGGAGAAGTTATAATTATACATCTTGAATATCATATATTATGCTTAACCATATATCACATTGCATATTGATGAGTTGAAACAATTCCATCCATAGAAGAAAGAAATGTGGATTTTAAATGAGCACAAAAAAAATCTTTTTGTCGTGGTTTAAAAAGACCTTTCTTGGTAGATCAGATGTATATAAGACATTAAAATGGGTAGTGGGTGGTCCATGTTTAAATGTGATAACATGATATGGTTATAACATTAATGGCTATACATTTCATACGAATGCTCAAGACAACATAAGTGAAGTTCAGAATTCTGGTGTATTGGTGTTTGCAGAAGCAATGCATTTTCGAGTGTTAAAGGCAAAACCCAAATTTATGCATCAATTGCATATTATATAGTGATTGAGGAAATATGGGAGGTTGATTACTTCAAAATTAAAGTTCATGTTTTTAGCTGTAAATGGTTTATCAGTAACAACAATGTCAGACGCAATGAATTTGGTGTGATAGTTGTTAATCTGTATAGATTGGAAGACATGGATGATTCTTTTATAATGGAAACAAATGAAAAACAAATTTTCTATGTAGTAGATCAATCATATATGCATTGGGATGTTGTTTTACAAGGGAAAAAACAATATGTTGGTGAGGATCAACTTGAAAAAGATGTTGATTTATGTGAGATCCCTACATCCATGGAAAGATTAACAGAAAATAATTATGAGAATGTTGAAGACATGGTTTGTGCCATATGGGAGGATCATAACAAAGGAATTTTAGAAAACAATCCATTTTTACATTCCTAAAATTACAAGTGACATTTGTTTATTTCTTGTTTACATTTATTATTTTCATAAAATTTTAGATATTGTATGTTTTTTCTTTATTAAACCACGTATTAAAACAAATATGTTTAAATTTTTATTTGTTTTAATTTTATTTAGTTTAATTTATCATGTTTACCATTACATAAATTATATATCTATTATTTTTGTTCAATGACAATTACATTAACATGTTTACCATGTTTACCAGGTTTACTAGGTTTACCATGTTTACCAACCTTACCATCTTTACCAACTTTACCATTATTTAACCTGCTTACCATATTCACCATGTTTACTATTACGTAACTTAGTACAATTTTCTATTTTCTATTTACATTAGTATTATAATATTTGAGGGAATGGGGTCTATAGAGGAGATGGCGAGACGGGAGGAGAGACGGGAGGCGAACCGAGCGACGGCGCGGGATGGCGTCTGCTAGGGTTTTCTACCGAGATGGCGATTCCGCACTTCCTGGGATTCAATCGCCTCGACATGCGAATGGTGGGGAGGGATCCGGCTCTGAGCGGTATTTCCCCTGCGCCGAGTTCCGATTTCAGAAAACCAGCGCCGAGTTCCGATGTCAGAAAACCAGTGGCTTCCTCCCGTGATTTGCTCGCGTCGGTTGGTGGGGTGGTCTTCTCCGGAGAGCAACGGCCTTCTGGGAAGGATGCGGACCCGAGCAGCTTCAGAAATTTGGAGGTTTCCTCTGCTGATGTTGCATCGACTGGTGGCGCGAAGGTCTCCTCTTGTGGGACTGCTTTGCTGAGATCGGAGGATGATGCGGCGAGGGTGGACCGGTTGAACGCTGCGAAATCGCCGCCCGGCAAACCCCTTAATCAGTCTACTTGGGATTCTTCAAGGTCCAAGGTAAAGGAGGTTTTGAAGTTTTCCTCTTCCGATGTCAATTTTGGTCAGTTTCAGGAATCTATGAGGGTTCCTTCTGGTGCCGCATCATGTGGACAACGTTCATTTGTTGATGTGATGAAGGATTCGATATCGGATCAGAAAAAGATTGACAATTCCTGCTTTAGAAGGATTCTCCGAAAGGGATCTTTGGCTCACGTTGAGGCGAACCCCGGTGTGATTGCTGAAAGGTTGGCTTTGGGTGAGAACTCATTGATTGCTCGCATTGTTCTTCCTAAAGGCGCGCAACCCTGGAAATGTGAAGATTTATTCCGTAGAATTTCGATGTTGTGGGGCTTTGCTAGCTGGAAATGTGTCTCCCTTGGGCGGGGATTCTTTCACTGCTTGTTTCCATCGGCGGATCTCAAGATTAGGGCATGGAGTTCTGGTTCCATGTTTCTAAAACCGGGATGGCTTCATCTGCACAAATGGTCACTGGACTTTAATGTCTCGAATGCAAAAAATGTCTTCGCACAAGTATGGGTGCGTCTTCATGGTCTTAATTGGGTTCTTTGGCATCCAGAGATCCTGCATGATATTGGAACGGCAATTGGAACTCCCATCCGCCTTGACAAGGAAACAACTGATGTCATATTTGGGCACTTTGCTAGAATGCTGGTGGAAGTTGATCTCAGATCCACTCTCATTGATACGGTAACTCTTTCTATTCCGTCTGATCAAATTAAAATTGATGTTGAATATGAAAAGATGCCTCTTTTCTGCACTAAATGCTTGATTGTGGGGCACTCTTTGGAATTGTGTCGGAAAAACAACTCTTGTAAAGAGTGTGGGATGCGAGGACACCCCTCCAATCTCTGTCAAAAAAAGGATACTTTGAAGGAATTGTCCTCGCCAAAGCATGTCACCAAGGACAGCGACCCTCCTATGAAGGCAGTCCCTGATGTGCCGACTCCTTAAAAGGGCAAAGGGTTGATTGTTGATTCTACTCCGAAAAGATCATATAGCGGCCCTTCCAGAGATCAGGAGGTTATCACTTCTGATAATTTGATCCCTGACTCTCACCAGGTTGATGTTTATAATCAGGGTGATGTGCATTTACATGTTGATTATCATCATGAAATCTAGAAGCAATTTCAGATATCTGAGTTACATGAGGAATGGGGGAACATTTCTGAAGATGAACAGGGGAGGGTGTGTACACCGATCAGGGTCTCGGGCAATGGTGACAAGTCAAAGACTACTGAGAAAGGAAGGGCGGAGGAACCCACTCCTGGAGTTGGGGACCTAACCCTCTGCAAAGGGGGTGCCTCTCATGTTGAGACCAAGGGAAGAGGTATGGATGCAACTACGATATCATATAGTGATATTGTCCGAGGAGAAAAGAAAAGAGGCTCTGACAGTGAGGGTGTCAGATCTGCCCCTGTTTCAAGGAAACCAAGGAAGGACTACTCTGCAGTTCCGAAGACCGTGACCACTAGGGCATCTGCCAAGAAGGAGATTGAGAAGCTATCAAAGGAGCAGATGGACAAACGGAAGATCTATAAGAAGCTTCTTAAACAATACGAGACCCAATCAGAATGGGAATCAGCTGATGCTGATGACACGATCGGGTATGGGGGTGGTGACTATGAATGTTTTGACTTGTAATCTCTCTCTCTTCTTTCTCCTGTTTCTGCACTTTTATTTTATTAATAAATTTGGTGGTCCAAGCTTGCTTGGATCGGACTTTCTGGGTATAATATTTGAGTTTGTATATTTGTGAACTAATGATTGTTTTTTTGATTTTAAGGATAATGACAGATCAATCAGTTGATCAACCACAAGATTCTTGTGATAAGAATATTTGTCATACCTCTGGAGAGGAACATTCACATGATCATCTAGATTTCCCTCAATCTTCCTCATCTGCTCCCATTACGACAAAGAGTTCAAGGGTGGGTAAACATGGGTGCAAAAAATTTCCAAAATTATCACTTTCCCATACGCAGGACCAGAGGATACTTGTTGAGTTTGATGAGGATGATATTCCTAGAGTTCCAAATTCAAAAGATATTAAGAGTTTTGTATCAAATCAGGGTAAGAGAAAAGTAAGCATTTTGTATGATGACTGGAGAAGTGTGGAAAAAGTGATAATCTCTCAGTTGTGGGAGACGACTTTGGTAATATCTTTTTATATTTTTTCCTATTCTCTAAAAGTTTATAGTATATATAATATGTTTAACATCTTCGTTTTCAGATTACATTTGATATTCCTAACACTGGAGGAGTCAGGAAGAAATGATAACTGATAGCTTCCAGGAGATGGAGGGATTTCAAATCAACCCTCTCATTTGATTTGATTTTTGGTCAAAGGAGTATGACAATCGATGTCATATATATCCTTTCATAGATGAAGACACATGGAGATAGTATATTGAAAGGAGAAGAAAAAATTCATTTTTAGTAAGGGAAATGTACACTTTTATAAGATTTCTAACATAAATGATCTTATTAACGTTTTATTAATGATTAATTATTCTTAATTTATAGAAAACAATGAAATATCATCAGAAGATCCAATCTAAAAATTTATACCCTCATAGTTTATCTCAGGGAGGGTATACATTACTAGAAGAACAAATGATGGCAGAAAAATTAAAAAAACAAAAAGATGAGTCTTCAAGATCTTGAGAGGTTTCCCCTCCATATCCTCTATCTAGACATGAAAAATGGAAGAGAGCTCGGATGGGGAAAAAGGGCAATATCTTTCAGAAGATTCAAGAATCGTAGCTGAGAGGATTGAAAGATATCTATTTTATTTATTAAAGTTATCTATATTCTACATATAATTTCTAATAGGACATGGCCTTATTACATACATAATCATGAATTTAGTCAAGAAAACACTTCCTTTCACATTGAGGATATTTTCAATTTAATAAGTTTAGAGAATTAGGACAATACATTCATAACATTACACATGATTACAGAGTGGATACCATAAAAATAGTTTCCATTTTTTCAAAACATAAAACATTAAAACTTAAAACAATACTCCCAGACAATTATTAAACATTTAACATGGCCTCCTTCCATGTCCTACACATCCATTAACCTATGAAAACCATTTAAAAAACATGGGTTGATCACGAAAGCTCAGTAAGGGATGAAAAATAAGGAAAGAGAACATTAGTAAAGGAATACTCATAACATATGAAAACATTTTCAAAAGACATTCTTGTCACCCATATATACTTACTTTCGGTAACATGAGATTTAAAAAAGATAAAAACAAAACATGATAACATAAATATAATCATAAAGGTAAATTGTGGCATTACTTACATAATCTTGTAACCATTCTTGGCTACCTTATAATTTGTAACCCTCACGGCTACCTAATTTTGTGTAACCATCGCAGTTACACTTGGACTAACCATACAGACGACCTCCAAATTACTCATACCCAATGAATTGGAGGGAGATATAGGTACCAACTTTCATCATAAATAATTCCAAAGAACCAAAAATTAATCATACAACAGGAATAATTCCATAAAAAAATACTTTGGAATTTCATAAAACCGAATTTAAAAAGAGGCTTTTCAAAGAAAATTCCCTAATGAATATCATAAAATTGAAGAGAGACTTAATAGAGTGGATGGAGTATGTTTAAATACATAAATACATATAATAAAACATTAACTAAACATTAATTAAACAGAAACCATCACAAAAACAATTTAAATAGCACATAAATAATGAAGTATAAGGTTAACCCAAAGAAAAGAAATCAGGTTAAGAATTCCCTTACCTCGAGTTTGTCCTAATTAGAACTTTTTTAAACTGCTTTTATAATTGTTAAAAGAGTGTTATTATTAGTTTACAGAAACAAATTCATGTTTATAACATCTTATATTATCATTTTGAAATATTATTTCACCCATTAATTGTTAGTAATTTGCTACTTTCACTATTTTTGGGTGAGTTCTTAAGATGATTTCCATGATTGGTTCATGGTGGATGTTATTGTTCATTGGAAGTGAAATTAAAAAATTGAAATGGAAAGTTATTTAAATATTTTCTATACCATGATTTATACCATTTATCATTTAGATTTTTAATATGAGCATGATGCAAAAGTTAAAACATTAATAATGATCGTTTAGATCATTTTAGTGGTTCATTGATAATAACATACTTGTTTTGTCTTATAAATTTGAACCATGAGTGAAAAAGAATTAAAAACTCATGGGTGAGACATAAAACATATATTATAACCTGGTTCAACCATACAAATGGTTTCATGACCATACTTGAAATAATTAATGGAAATTGAAATCACATAGTCCGCGATGTCGGTAATTCGACACATAAGAGACAATGTTTTTATTTAGTCAATAAGTGGGAGAGGAGAAGAATAATGATGAGTAATTTTCCATAAAAATGATATAATCCAGAATATACATGATTTATGGAGATTTTGTGCCTCCTGGGTAAGGGGATATGATGAAATAATAAGGAAGTAACTCGTAATAAAATAATAAGTGAGAAATCTCATAAAAAAGTTCAGCAGTCCAATGGCTCTGTGATAGGGTTTTAGAAAACATTAAGAAGAGAGGGTACAAGGGTCACCAATCCAGAAATGAATAAAAATACATAGAAAATCAATAATAATAATTAAATAAGAAAATGTTATGGAAACTTGAATGATATACAACATAAAAGAGAACTTGAATGGAAAAAGAAAGAAATTGATAATTTTCTTACCTTGTAGAGTAACCTTTAGAACATGATGGTTGGGACCTTGGGATCTTCAGGAAACCTTGGGAGGACTACTATGATGGTAAAGAGGGTAGATCTTCATTTATAGAGAATTTGGAATGAATTCAATGAAGGGAAGAGTGGGTATTTATAGGAAAAGTGAGGGATTATTTTAATAATTTTCAAGGGGCACCTCATGAGTGGTATTTGCAAAACCATGGGCTTGCCCATGGTATTTTCCCATGGTATAATCCATTTGGGAAAACTCACATCTTATTTAACTATACACAAGTCAACCAGATTTATGAAATCATTATGACATCATTAATGATGTCATTAACACACTGAAACTAAAAACTGTACTTTTTACTATTCACTGAAAAAACAACTGTTTTAGAAAAATTCACAAAAATTACCCTAACCATTTATCGAAATGTAGATTTCAAAAATGAAGTCCATTTTTTGAAAATAATTTTCTAAATATTTTTAATTTAAATTTTTAATAAAATCTTACTTAATTCAAAAATTATTTATTTAAAAACAGTAACTCCTTTTATATCACATTGAAAAATTAATCTAGATGTCATTATCTTAAATCCTTAAGAAAATAAAATAATAATACAATTTACTATTAATTAGGGTCATATCACTATTCATATTACTATTCATAAGTGTATGTTACTATTCACCAAAAAAATAAGTTTGTTCCAATATACTCTAAATAACATACTGAACACAGTTGTAGATGACATTTTCTTGAAATTCAAAACATAGAAGTGGAAAAGTTATGTCTTATAGGATAGTTAAAAATATCTACTTATTAAAAATTTCTATGCATTTCTATTTATTTTTAGAAAAACCTGGGGTGTTGCATTATCACCACCTTCTAGAAATTGCATCCACTCAATTTTATTTACTTATTAAACAACTGAGTGTACTTTTCCCTCACAGCATTTTCAGACTCCCATGTTGCTTCTTCAACCATGTGGTTTCTCCAAAAAAAACCTTTACCTAGTAAATTAACATATTCCACAATACATGTTCCCTTCAATCAAGAAGCTGAACTGGTTTCTCTTCATAAGAAAGGGTCTCTTCCTGCTGAACTGCTTCTAGGATCAAGACATGTAATGAATCTGGCACATACATTCTCAACATCGAAACATGAGAAACATTGTGTATCTAAAACAAACGTGGAGGCAATGCTATGTGGTATGCAACTGTTCCAACTTTCTCTAAGATTTCAAAAGGATCGATGAACCATGGACTTAGCATCCCTTTCTTACCAAAACCCATCACACTTTTCCAAGGAGTGATTTTAATGAAAACATGGTTACCTACCTTGAAAGATAAGTCTTTCCTTCTGTAATCTGCATACTTTTCTCCCTGCTCTGAGCTGTCCTCATGTGTTACTGGATCATCCTCTCTTTTTAGCCACTTCTTCTACTAATTCTGGCCCCATCAACTTTCTTTCACCGACTTCATCCCAAAACACTGGAGTCCGACACCACTTCCAATAAAAGGCCTCAAAATGTGCCATCTGAATACTTTAATGAAAACTATTATTATAAGAAAATACAACTAAATAAAGATGCAGATCCCAACTTCCTTGATAGTCAATTGAACAATCTTAAATCATATCCTACAAAGTTTGAATCGTTCGTTCTAACTGCCCATCTGATTGAGGATGAAATGTTGTACAGATATTTTACTCTATACCCAACGACTTCTGAAGTCCCTTCCAAAAGTTATAAGTGAACATAGGATCTCAGTTAGATACAATGGAAAGAGGAACTCCATGTAACATGACAATCTCCTTGAGGTACAATCGAGAGATATGATCCAAAGTCATTGTATCTCGAATAGAAAGAAATTGTGCATAATGTTTTAGCCAATAAACAACAACCCAAATGGAATTGTTACCTAGATAAGTCTTTTGTACTCCCACCACAATGTCCATGGATACATTCTACCATTTCCACTCTGGAACTGGAAAAGGCTGAAGCATCCTCTTTGGTAACTGTCACTCTACTTTAACCTGTTGAAACATCAAACATTTCATGTTAAAATCAGCAATATCTTTTTTCATTCCATCCCACCAATAATACTCTCGATGGTCTCTCTAGATCTTAGTACTACCAGGATGAAAAGAAAACAAAGAACTATGAGCTTCACACGACAAATTTTTTGTTCAACTGAGAATCACTAGGCACAAAAAACCTTTTTACAAATATTAAAACACAATCTTTTCAAGGTTAAATTCTGGAAACTTACCCACTTTAACCAATTCTAACTTTTTCTGTAGCTCACAGCCTTTTTCCTATGCTTGTTTAATTCTGTTAATCAACAAAGACTATACTAAAACTTGAAACAAAACAGATTTATTCCCTACACCACCTACTTCTAAGCCAGAATTCATCAAATCATTAATCAAGGGATCATGTTCCAAATGTTGCATGATTAATGATATAAGATGTTTCCGACTTAAGGTGTCCACCACTTTGTTTTCTTTTTTGGTATGGTAATTGATCATATAGTCATAATCCTTTATCAGTTCTAGCCATCTTCTCTGCCTCATGTTTAATTCCTTCTGAGTGAATATATACTTTAGACTTTTATGGTCAGTATATATTTGTCATTTGGTTTTGTATAGATGATGCCTGCAAATTTTCAAAGAAAAAACCACAGATGCCAATTCCAAATCATGTGTGGGATAATATATCTCATGAGGTTTAAGTTTTCTCGAAGCATAGGAAATTACCTGATCATTCCGCATCAAAACACAACCAAGTACCTTCAAAGAAGCATCACTGTAGATGAAAAACTCACCATTTTGGGAAGGTAAGGCCAACATTGGAGCATTCACCAATCTCTTATTCAGTTCCTGAAAAAAACATCACATTCCTCTGTCCAAACAAGTGTAACCCCTTTCTGTGTTAACTTAGTTATCGGGCTAGATAACAAAGAAAAGTTATTAACAAACCGTCGGTAATTACCTGCTAAGCCCAGAATACTACGAATATATTTAACATTTTTGGGTCTTGGCAATTCATCAACTACTTTTTTTTTGGAATGATCAACTGTTATTTCATCTTTATATACAATTTTCCCAAGAAAAGAAATATGTTTCAACCAAAAATCACACTTTCTGAATTTTCCATATAGTTTCTTTTCTTTTAATGTTTTCATAAAAACCCTTATATATTTTTCATTCTCCTCTTTATTTTTAGAAAATACCAGAATGTCATCAATAAATGCAACCACAGTCTTATCCAATAACTCATGAAATACAATATTCCTAATATTAATTAAAAAAGAAGGTTAAATAGTTAATCCAAACGGCATAACAACATATTCATAATGACCATACCTAGTACGAAGGGTTGTTTTTAGGATGTCATCCTCCTTCACCTTCAGTTGATGGAATCCAGATCTCAAGTCAATCTTGGAAAAGTACTGAGATCCCTAGAGCACATCAAAAAAGTCATCAATATGAGGCATAGTATACTTGTTTTTAACAGTGATGTTATTCAAAGCTCTATAATCAATGCAAAGTCTCAAAGAACCATCTTTTTTTAACAAACAATATAGGGGCTCCCTATGGTGAAGTGGTAGGATGAATGAATCCTTTTTCATGCAAATCCTGCAACTAATTTTTCATTTCAAGAAGTTCTATTGGAGCCATGAGATATGGGGGTTTTGAAATTGGATTAGCATTAGAAGCTAAGTCAATTGTGAATTCGAATTCTCGATCTGGTATGACACCGGGTAACTCATCAAAAAAAATATCAAGGTATTCATTTACCACTGGAACATCATTAATTTTAATAGTTCCCTTATTTTACACAATATGAGAAAGATAAATTTCATTTACTTCTTTCAATAGTTTCTCAGCTTCCTGATATGTTATCAATTGTATGGGTTCATTCTTGTATACAAACTGAAACTCTTTCTGAAAAACAACTTCTTTTTCTCTACAATCAATCTTAGCATGATAATTGGAAAGCCATTTCATTCCCAGAATAAAATCAAACTCAACTAAGGGTAAAACAACAAGGTTAGCAGGTAAAGTATTTCCACATAGCACAAAAGAAAGATTCTTATAATTCCTATTTTCTATAATATTTCCCCTGGTGTTTTAACAACAAGTTAGGGTCTCATTTGTTGAGGTGATATTTCCAATTTACAAGAAACATTCTCAGAGATGAATGAATGTGTAGACCTCGTATCAAACAAAACTTTAGCAAAATCTGAGTGAATGAACAAAGTACCTAATACAACTTCATTGGATGGCCCAACATCTACTGACGTAGTCGCAATGGATCTCACTACACCTTTCTGCTTGTAGTCCGGGTTCTTTGCATCATTCGGATCTCTCTTTGGGCAGGCATTGCCATAATGACCCATTTCCCCACATTTAAAACACTTTACAGTCTACTTATCAGGATTAGTCTTTTGATCATTTTTGTTACAATCTCAGGCCATATGTCCAAACATACCTCATTTAAAACACTTCCCAGTTTTGCAAAGACATTCCCCAAGATGTTCCTTGCCACACTTTTCCCAAACTAGAAATTGGATTTTCTTACCATCATATTTTTTTGGTTGATTCATACCCATTGCTTTCCAACTGGACCACTTCTTCTCTTTGTTTCCAAAATTCACATGATCATTAGCAAACTCCATCTCTACCCTCTTAGCACATCAGACAAGTTTCTCATTACTTTTGAATTCACTGGAGGCTAGCTCCCTTTGATACCTTGGCTTCAATCCTGAGTAAAAGCGGTTGATTTTGCTATCGTGATCCAAAATAAGATTTGGAGCATACCCCGCCAGTCGGGTGAAGTTCGCTTCATACCCAGCCATGGAGTCTTCCTCCTTGTATTTCAATTCAAGGAATTGCTTCTCCATTCTATGTTTCACCACCTTAGCAAAATATTTTTCAATGAAAATACTTTTAAATTCATCCCACTCTAAGGCATCAAAATCCTCTCTAACCCTGATATTACATAGAATTGACCACCACTGATCAGCTTCCCCTTCAAAATGATAAATGGCATGACAAACCTTTTGATTGTCTGAACATCCCATAACATCGAATATCTTTTCAAGGGATTTGATCCATCATTCAGCTGCTACTGGGTCAGAAGATCCATTCAATGCTGGAGGATGTTGTCTCATAAAATTTTCCACTACTGTCACGTTTTATTGTGGTACCTATATTGGTTCTCTTTCATGGATTCCACCACCATTTATTGCATGTGTTAGCTGATCCATTACTGTCACGAACTGCTCAGTTCCAATCCTTACCATTCCAGGATGTAGTTCTGGAAGGATTTCATTCTGTCGGTGCCTCTCCTCTTCAGCATCCCAGTTCCTTCTACGGACAACCATCCGAAACAAACATGTCCTAGATGAAGCAACATGTTAATCATTAAATTCTATAACATTTCAAATTAAACATCTGGTGAAAATCATTTATGGTATTCTTCAAACATCCCCCAAACCCCTAAAGTTATCTAAACCATCATCTGATACCAACTATAAGGACCCGACCTTATTACATAAATAATCATGAATTTAGTTAAGAAAACACTTCCTTTTGCATTTATTATCTTTTCAGGTTTATAGCTTTAGATAATTAGGACAATACATTCATAACATTACACATTATTACCGAGTGGATACCACAAAAACAGTTTCCATTTTTTTTCAAAACATAAAACATTAAAACATAAAACAAGACTCCATGACAATTATTCAACAATTAACATGGATTCCTTCCTTGTCTTACACATCCATTAACCTATGAAATTAATTTAAAAAACATGGGATGAGCATGAAAGATCAGTAAGGGATTTAAAAGAATGAAATAGCACATTAGTCAATGAATACTCATAACGTATGAAAACATTTTCAAAAGACATTCTTGTCACCCATATATACTTACTTTGTGTAACATGATATTTACACAAGATCCCAACAAAACATGAGAACATAACTTTAATCATAAATGTAACTTGGGGCATTACATACATAATCTTGTAACCATTCTTGGCTACCTTATAGTTTGTAACCCTCATAGCTACCTTACTTTGTGTAACCATCGCAGTTACACTTGGCGTAACCATACGGTCGACCTCCAACATAAACATATATAATGAATTGAAGGGAGATATAGGTCCAAACATTCATCATAAATAATTCCCAAAAACCAAAAAATAATCATAAAACATGAATAATTCCATAAAAACAATAATTTGGAATTTCTTAAAACCGAATTTAAAAAGAGGAATTTCAAAGAAAAGCCCCTTATGAATATCATACAATTGAAGAGATGCTTAATAGAGTGGATAGATTATGTATATATTCTGTAAATAAAGATAATAAAACATTATATAAAAATAACCCATCACACAAACAATTTAAATAGCACATAAATAATGAAGTATAAGGTTAACCCAATGAATGGAAATAAGGTTATGAATTCCCTTACCTTAGGTTTCTCTTACTTCGAAAATGTTTAAACTTTTGGTATAATGGTTAAAAGAATGTTATTTTTAGTTTACATAAACACTTTTATGTTTATAGAATCTTATATTATCATTTCATATTATCATTTCACCCTTTAATTGTTAGTATTTTGCTCCTTACACTGTTTTTGGGTGAGTTCTTAACATGATTTCCATGATTGGTTCATAGTGGATGTTATTGTTGATTGGAAGTGAAATTCCAAAATTAGAATGGAAAGGTATTTACATATTTCTAGTACCATAATTTATAACATTTATCATTTAGATGTATAATATGAAGATGATTCATAAGTTAAAACATTAATGATGTTCGTTTAGATCATTTTAGTGGTTTTTTGATAATAACAACCTTGTTTTGCGTTATAAATTAGAACCATGAGTACAGAAGAATTACAGAACCATGGGTGAGTCATAAAAAATATATTAAAACCTATTTTGACCATATATATGGTTTCATGACCCAAACTTAATGAATTAATGGCAATTGAAATCACATCGTTCACGATGTCAGTAATTCGACACATAACGGACAATGTTTTTATTCCTTAAATAAGTGGGAGAGGAGAAGCATAATGATGAGTAATTTTCCATAAACATTATACCATCATAAATATACATGATTTATAGAGATTTTATGCCTCTTGGGTAAGGATATATGAAGAAAGAATAAGGAAGGAACTCAAAATAAAAAAAATAAGTGATAAATTTCTTGCAAATATTCGGCAGCCCAACGGTTATGCGACAAGGTTTTAGAAAACATTAAGAAGAGAGGGGACAAAGCTTACCCATCCAGAAATAAATAATAATATAGAATAGATCAATAATAATTATTAAATAAGAAGATGGTATAGAAACTTGAATTATATACCACATAAAATAGAACTTGAATGGAAAAAGAATGAAATTGATAATTTTTTTACCTTGTTGAGTAACCCTTTGAACGTGAAGGTTGGGACCTTGGGGGCTTGAGGAAACATTGTCAGGACTAATTTTAAGGTAAGGATTCCATGGCTTCATTGATGGATAATTGGGAATGAATTCAATGATGGGAAGTGTTTGTATTTATTGGAAAAGTGAGGGAGTATTTTAATAATTTTCAAGGGACACCTCATGAGTGGTATTTGCAAAACCATGGGATTTCCCATGGGATTTTCCCACAGTATAAGCCCCTTGAGACACATCATGTCTTATTTAACTATACATAAGTATACTAGATTTATGACATCATTATTACATCTTTAATGATGTCATTAACACACAAAAACTAAAAATTGTATTTTTAACTATTCCCAAAAAAATCAACTGTTTCAGAAAAATTCCCAAAATTCACCCTAACCATTTATCGCTGTGTAGATTTCAAAAATGAAGTCCATTTTGAAAAATAATTTTCTAAATATTTTTAATTTAATTTTTAAATTAAATCATACTTAATTCGAAAATTATTTTTTAAAAAACTATAACTGCTTTTATATCACATTGAAAAATTAATCAAGATGTCATTATCTTAAAGACTTAAGAAAATAAAATAATAATACAATTTACTGTTCATTAGGGTCATAAAACTATTCATATTACTACTCATAAGGGTATGTTACTATTCACCAAAAAAAACAAGTTGGTTCTAATAGACTTCAAATAACATACTGAACACAATTATAGATGACAGTTTATTGAAATTCAAAACATAAAAGTGGAAACATTATGTTTTAATGTCTAGTTAAAAATATCTAATTAAAACAAAGTTCCATGCATTTCTATTTATTTTTAGAAAAACATGGGGTTTTACAATTTCAATCATTACAGAAATGTTAAATTAATTAATACTGGATTCTCATGAGGAGTATAGCTCATAGGGGATATTTACAGCCACAGGAAGGCAAGATATTTTTTCTGCAGAATTGGGAAAGCCCGAACATACTGGTTGTGTATGAGGATATCCAACAGGTGTATCGATAAGAAACGTGTTTCAACATTATTCAAATTCTTCCGTTGAGGGTGTTTATAAAAAAATAGAATCATTGGATGGTGAATTTCATAATATTAATGCGGATATAGAGGGAAAAATTAGAGCGTCGGTACAGTCTATGTTTGCTGACATGAAAAGACAATTTCAGACTGCAGCTCCCACTCCTCCACATCCCCCTGTAGACTCCATTATTTATCCTCCACCTCCGCTAGTATCTCCCACTCCCCCACCTCATCCTGTGGACCCCATTTTTTATCCAAATCCTCTACTGCAGCTTCTTATTTATTGCGAGTTGTAAGTTGATGATCCTGAACATCATATACTTGCATATGGGCTGATATATTTTATAGGAGATACATTTAATCATAAAAAATTAGAGTTAGTGAATCATAGGTTCACTGTATAGGATATTATAGATTGATCAGCTTGAGTACCATTACCAACAGAAGAGGTGATGACAGTTGGACATAGTATCAGCCATATTTTAATTTGGACATCCAGACTTTTGCGACCCATTACCATTCAGGTATATCTGTTATAACTTCTATTTTATTTTTTTTATTAAAGTTTTTTTTATAATTTGAAAACTAATATATTTTTCTATTTTTATATAGGAATACTTCCAAGGTAAAGAAATACTGTATAGAAAACAATAAAGACAAATGGCTATGACATCAGATACAGATTCTAGTAGTCTTGACAGATTGTCAAGTCATTCGAATTTGTTGGAGGATCATTATGAGTATCCAATAGAATCTCATTTTTTTGGACATGCAATAATTATGGGGATTGTGAAAAATGATATCATGGAGCTTTTTACTGGAGATAAGTTGGGAATCAACGTGGTGAAACTTTTTTTCCATGTATGTCTTATCACCTTTTCCCTGCGTTATATTTATTATAAATGTATACTTATGTCTATTTTTTATTAGGTATATTTATAAAATTTTTGAGAAGAATGAGCGGACAGATGTATATGGATTCATGGACCCACATTTTATTCCCCCTGAAGTACATGCATTGGATGTGGAACAAAGAATGCTTTATATTTCTGAATTATTTTAATAGAATATAGTCACACAATGTTGGATGATTCCTTTTTGTGAGAGGTATGAAACACATCTATGGAAAATAGTACATTATCTTTTAACATAAAAAACCACTAACCTAATTTTTTTTATCAGTGATCATTGTATGTTAAGTGGTTTTTTCCCTAGGGAGAAAACACTTTATTGGATATGCTCTATCCATGGAGATGTGTGGGAAATTTTTAAGAAAATTTTGGAAAAGTAAGTTTCAATTTATAAATTGTTTTATATATTCTAATGAATTTTAAATTTATCCCATTTTTATTATTTTCATACAGGGGATGGGTATACTTTTGAAAAAACACAAATAAAAGAAGTGAGAAGATCAAATATGTAAATTTAAAGGTAAATATCCATTTATAATTTTTACGTTTGTATTTATTACATAAAGATAATATATTGAATTTAAAATCATTCAAATAGAATTTTCATGAAAAACAAGGCATCATTGAATGTGGATATTATATGTTAAGATTCATTAATGAAATAATTACAACTAGAATAGTTGTGAACTTTGACCTGGTAAGATTTTTTTTAATCTTTTCCATAATATTTCATTTGATTTATTCATTATAGACATTAACTACCATACTTTTAATTTGTATCTATTTGATTACCCTCAACCCTATATTTCTCAAGACGTAAAATACTTACAAGTGGAATAGTCCAATTATTTTACAGGTTTGATTGGATTTTAGTTGTTTGTAGTATAAAATGCAAATTTGAATATTGCCATTTTAATTGTGTTTTTGTTAGTATTTTTGGTTGGATTTAGTTTTTCTTAAGTTGACATTGTATTTCTTTAATGTTATATATTTCAATGTTTAATTTTTCTCTACTTCTTGTTCTGTTCTACTTATGAGGGTTTTCATGGTATGGATTATAGTCTTGGGGGTGGAGGGGTTCCAAGTGTGTGGGGGGGTGTTCAGTGGGGTGGGGGTATCTAGGGGTGTGGGAGAGCTATCTGGTGGGGTGGGGGGTGTCCTGGGTGTCCCTGAGAGTGGGGGGGGCAGTCCAAGGGGTGGGAGCATTTCTAGGAGGGTGGTAGGGCTATCCAGGAGAGCAGGGGGCTGTCAAGGGGTGTCAAGGGCTGTGGGGGTGTCATGTGGGGTGAGGGGGGTTTCCAGGGGTGTGGTAGGGATATCCAGTGGGGTGGGGGTGTCCAAGGTGTCCATGGGGATGGGGGGGCAGTCCAGGGGTAGAAAAATTTCCAGAAGGGTGGGAGGGATGTCAAGGGGAGTGGGGGCTGTCTAGGGGGTGTCCAATGGTGTGGGGTGTCTTGTTGGGTGAGGGGGTTGTACAGAGGTGTGGGAGTGTTTTTCAGGGTGTGGGGGTTTCTAGGAGGGTTGGGGGGGTTTCCAGGGGTGTGGTGGCTGTTCAGAGGGAGGGGTGGCTGTCCTGGGGTGTGGGGGTGTTCAGGGGTGTGGTGGGGGATGTCTGGGGGGGGTCTGGTCTTGTTTTGGTCAGGTTTTGGTCTTTTTTGTGCTGGGGGTGTTCAGTGGGGGTGGGAGTTTCTAGGGGTGTGGTGGGAGCTGTCCAGTGGGGGGGGGGGGGGGTTCTGGTCTGGTTTTGGTCCAGTTTTCGTCTGTTGGGGGGTTCTTGTCTGGTTTTGGTCTAGGGGTGTCCAGTGTGGTGGAGGCTGTCTAGGGGTGTGGTGGGGGCTATCCAGTTGGGGGGGTCCAGTGGTGTGTGGTAGGGTGACCAGGAGGGTGGGAGCGTTTCCAGGAGGGTTAGATGGCTATCCCAGGGAGTGGGGGTGTTCATGGGGTGGGGGTGTCCTGTGGGGTGAGGGAGGGTTCCATGGGGGTGTGGGAGGGATGTTCAGTGGGGTGGGGGGTGTCCATTGTGTCCATGGGGGTGGGGGGATTTCTAGGGGTGGGAGGGTATCCAGGAGGGTGGGAGGGTTTTCTAGGAGAGTGGGTGAATGTCCAGGGGGTGTATAGGGGTGAGGGGGTCGGGGGGGGGGGGGGGGGGTCGAGGGGGGTGGGATGGATGTCCAAGGGTGTTGGAGGGTTGTCTAGGGGTGTGGGGGTGTCCATCGTGCCCATGACGGTGGGGGTGTCCTATGGGGTGAGGGGTGGTTTCTAGTTGTGTGTTGGAGGGCTGCCCAATGGGGTAGGGGTGTCATAGGTGTCACTAGCAGTGGGAGGGTGTCCAGGAGGGTGGTAGGGTTGTCTAGGCGAGTAGGGGAATGTCCAGGGGTCTTTAGGGGTCTAGGGGGGTGTCTAGTGGGGGGGGGGGGGGTTCTTGGGGTTTGAGAGGGCTGTCTAGGGGTGTGGGAGTGCTGTCCAGGGGGAGGGGTGTCTAAGAGAGTGGGGGTTTCTAGGGGTGTGGGAGGGTTGTCCAGGGGTGTGGGAGTGTTGTCCAGGGGTGGGGGTGTCCAGAAGGGTCGGTGTTGTCCAGGGGTGTGGGGGTGTCTTGGGGTGTGGTGGGGGCTATCCAGTGGGGGGGGGGGTCTGGTCTGGTTTGGGTCGGTTTTTGGTCTGTTTTTGTCTGAGGGTGTTTAGTGGGGGGGGGGGGGGGGGTACAGGGGTGTGGTGGGGGCTCTCTAGATGGGTGGGGTGGGAGGGTGTACAGGAGGGTGGGAGGGATGTCCGGCGAGTGGGGGGTGTCCAGGGGGTGTCCAAGGTTGTGGGGGTGTCTAGTGGTGTGTGTGTATGGGAGGGGGGGTTAGGGGTGTGGAAGGGTTTTCTAGGGGTGTGGGAGTGCTGTCCAGGGGAGCGGGGGGGGGGGGGGGGGGGGGGGTTGTCCAGGGGGTGTCTAGGGGTGTGAGGGTATCATGTGGGGTGAAGGGAGTTATCCAGGGGCGTGGGACTACTGTATAGGGGGTGGGGGTGTCCAAGAGGGTGTGGGGTGTCCAGGGGTGTGGGGGCAGTCCAGGGGGTGGGGGAGTCCAGGGGTTTGGGGGTGTCTAGGGGTGTGGTGGGGGCAATCTAGTGGGGTGGGGGGGGGGGTCTAGTCTGGTTTTTGTCAGGTTTTGGTTTTTTTTGGAATGGGGGTTTCCAGTGGGGTGGGGGTGTCTAGGAGTGAGGTGGGGGCTATCCAGTGGGGGGGTTCTGGTCTATTTTTGGTCGGGTTTTGGTATGTTTTTGGTATGTTTTTTTGTCTATTTCAGGTCTTTTGGAAGGGTATAACAGTGGTTGATCATTTTTATTAAAAAAATAGTTTTTTTCGTCAGCTATTTTATAACCGATGTGAAAAATTCATTGGGATTAGTTTTAACATTTTTTATTTAAAAATTGACGTAATAAATGCATGGGAAATGGTTTTTACATTGGTTATTTAATAACCGATGTAATAAATGGAAATTAATAGTTTTTTACATTGGTTATTTTATAACCGAAACAATATATACGTTTTCTCATCGATTATTATTTAATCGATGTGGGATACCGCTTGGCAGACAGGTCTATCACATCGGTTATGAATATAAACAACATGATAAACACTTCAGAGGAGTGATTTATGATGTCGTATATATAATAATCGATGTTAAAGAGTATATACCACATCTGTTACTTAACTACAGATGTAATAAACCAAGACTCTGACTAATTTTCCATGTTTTTTTGTTTATCAACTGACGTGAAAAACGCTTTGGATTTGTGTTTTTTACGTCAGTTTTAAAATAACCTATATAAAAAACAATGTTTTTAAAGTCTCCTGTAATAACGTCCACCAAAAGCCGATAGAAAAAATAAGAAATTACCGCCATAAAAAACATTTTCTGCACTAGTGTGCACACATTTTTCCGTATCTAATGGCCTAGGAGAAACGTCTTCACTCCCAAGACTATCTCCCTACATTAACAATGTTTGGACACCTGTGTCACACATTACCCTAGAAAAATAAGATTTTAGAGAAAGAATAAATTCAATTGAATTAATCCCAACCACAACATTGATCACACATGGATTACAAAACTTCATAATAATAAAAAATTAAAACGGAATTTCATACATAAATAATCATACAAAATATTCAATTGTCTAAAACCTAGTTTTAAATCCATTTTTATTTAGTAAAACTAAATCCGAAATACAATTAATATAATTAACCATAACCATCACATTTTATAAAAATGTTATCACATCATTAACCAATTTTATAATTTAATTCATAAGAGTAAGAAAGATGGGTTTTTAGAAAAATTCATTCCATAAAAAAACTACCTAAAACACATGGAAATTCCACCAGCCAAATGGGATCCTCAATCCAAATAGAAAGAGTGATGTATAATAGTCATAGAATATAAAAACTGATTCTTGATGGAATATAAAATGATCAATGGAGAACCAATCATTATATCTAAATGACTGATCTTCCTAAAACATAGAATTAGGATAGGGTTGGGAAGAATGAAATCACTCTAGGAAGCAACTAACATAAAAAAAATTGTTAACCAAATCTCACCCTATAATCTATTATAAAAACAATACGTGAAAGTAAATAATTTTAAAGGATTAATACATGAGAATACAATGTATGGGTTCACTTAGACACCTTACCAAGAAGATCACACATTTCATAATCAATGGGTGAAACTCTTATTGGAAGACCAGATGTTTGATCAGCTATTTTAAAATAATGAAATCACAAACACCACATAGTGGTGGTAATTCACCACACTTACGGTAGTATTGGTTATTACAATAACACATTCATTGGTCATGGAATTGTGAAGATGTGCTCATTTTTTTAAACTCCCCACACCCTGTACAATGGTGATGAGTATTCAAAACTGCGCGTAATGAATAGGGAGACTCTCTACACCCCACACTTGATATCACACCCTACATTGGTCATGTTGGTCCTACATGTGGTACACAGGTAATTACCAAGCTTTAAATGTATTATAACATGGTGTGGTCTAGTTCTTTTTTCTCCATGAAATGCTAAAACCCTTTTTTAAGACACTGCACACAAACCAAGACATACCAAAACAAAAATAACCATCCAAAAGATCAAGATGACCTCCAACTAGGATGTGACAAATATGTCTTAGAGTAGTGGATTGGAATTTGGTTAAGTCATTGTATGAATTAAAATAAATTTTTCTCAAGCATAAGAGTAAATATACTAGATCCCAAGTATTTTAAGTTCATAATTTTCAAAGTAAGGATGTTACATGAACACATAAGAGTCATTTTTTCCAAACATAAAAGTTATTCTGACTCTAAAACATAAGAATTATCAAATGGAAGAGAAACATAAGAATAATTTGGCAGTGAATTTAAGACAAACCCATGGCCCATAGATTGAATAGTATTCATTTAATATTTCATGGTCGATTAAATGTAATTTTTTAAAATTCATCATTGATTCATCAAGTTTTTATCCTTTTTGAAATATGAATAAAATAATGTCATACTAAAGAAGTTTAGTTATACTAAAAGGAATATCAGGAAAGAACCACTCCCACTAATAGTTTAGATATGAATACACTATGGTGATACCATTCAAATTGCAAAGGAAATAAATAAACTAAATATAGATAAATAATTTCAAAACCATCATGTGGTTTTGTCTTCCACTCCATGGAGTACGGTGAAACAAAATAAATATTTCGAACATGTTGTAGAAAATATTCTATGGAATTCATGAGTAGGATATTATGACATCTTTGATGGATCACATAATTTAATTTAAATAAGATATTAAA
The DNA here is from genome assembly GCA_963277665.1 of Viscum album. Lineage (NCBI taxonomy): Eukaryota > Viridiplantae > Streptophyta > Magnoliopsida > Santalales > Viscaceae > Viscum > Viscum album. The sequence goes on along the minus strand of OY728140.1, from coordinate 240,908,439 downwards.
ATTAAAATAATATAGTAGGAACTTAAAGAATAATTTATAATGTTTTCTAACTATAAATATTTTGAATCATTCCATGCATGGATGGAAAGTAGCTATCATTATATCCACAAAGATGCTTTATTCATGTGTGATTCGAGTTCCCTTGCACACATCTAGACCTGTTGAACCCCGTTGATTCCCTCCACTACTAATGAATTTTCATATTTAAAATTATTTTATCTCTAATATAAATAATTATTATTATTAATTAGAAAATATTATTCATCCATACAATTGTATTTTTAGGTTTTACTATTATTTTTATGTAATATATTTCTATATGTTTTAATATTGAAATATATCCCAATTAGATTTATATTTCTATTTTATATTTTCTTTTGTTGTATCTCATTAAAACTTATTATGGTGGGTTAATAAATTTAGGATCGGTCTTAGGAGGGGTTTTATCAATGTTATCAAATCCTTAAATCATTAGTTATCAACCATTATTTTCTATTTGTAATAGTGTAATGGATTTTTCAACGTTTCATGTGATGATTATCCATATCTGTAAAATAGTATCCATTATTTAATATTATTCCCTACAATATAATTATTCCCTCCCTTTTCATTGGAAATCTATTCATGCAATTGAGTTGGTATTTTTTGAAAGATAAAACGACATTCGAAAGATCTGGTTCTAAGAAGTTGTTACTATAGAATCCCGCCTTTTTATAACATAAACTATCATTTCATTACACAAAACTGATTATCTTTAAGGTTTAGTGTCTTGGAAACCAGGAACATAAAACATGAAAACATAAAACATTCTTCTTAAGCACTTGAAAGGCTTATCCTCATGTTCATCTGAGGTTCATTACTACATCTCATAACCTGGGGACATTCATCAAAAGAAAGGTGAGCAGAAGGCCTAGTAAGGGAAACAAGAGAAACATTTTACATGTGAACTTGAGATACTTCAATAAGGTCATGAAAAGAACTTTAAGGCATGAGAAATAAATCATGAGATATATCATAATAAAAATAACATTTTTCATAACATTAAGATGTGGCTACATCATTTAACATAGAAAATCGTGAACATATCACCAAGGTCTATCCCCAAGGTGTCATTTGAAAATTACCAAGGTTATTCACCAAGATATCGTGAAAATTGTAATCTCTAGTGGTTACATCATTACCCAATGCATTGGAGCGCTATCATGGCGCACCCTTAAATTTATCTTTATCATCATGTGAGCCACATATATCATCATCAAACATTTCATAAAAAACCCATATATAATAAAATAAATGGGTTTCATTTCATAATCATAACGTTTAAAAAACTGCTTTAAAGACTTGATCTTAATGTCACTTTAAACCCACAGAAAAGGGAAAGTGGGTTTCATGTATGTAAATCCCAGAATTTAAGATAGAAAATTTTGTTATATATGTGAATACCCCTATAGAAATAAGAGCATTGATTATTCACTTTATAACATAAAATAATTTTGAGAAAATAGAGAGGCATTTTGAGATGAAAATTCTACAGCATAACGGCTATGTTTCGGGGTTTTAGAAAACATTGAAAAGAGAGGGGACATGGGTCAAACAATCATAAATGACCCATAAAATAGTATAGGGACAGAATATAAGGTATTTAAGAACATGGTAACGAAATTTTAAAATATACCATATGAAATGACGAACATGAAAGGAAGACAAAATAATATTTCTCTTATGAAAATTCTACAGCCTAACGGCGTCACATAAACTTCAACCAAAAATGAATTGATGAGATCAAATAGAGTATCTCATCATATGAACATAACAGATCAGTATGATAGATATATATATCATACCCTAATATAATAAAAAAAACTTGCAAGACTTGACATGGAATTAGAACTTTGAAAAAGGAGAAAGGTGAAAGAACCACATAACAATTTGGCAGCCTAACGACGCCACTTAAAACTTCAAAATACTGAATTGAAGAGATAAAATGGGGTCTCTCATAATATGGTCATAAAATATCATTATTATAGATATATAGATCATACCCCAACATAACAAAAAGGAACATTAAAGAATTTACATGAAAGTAGAACTTCAAAACGAGAAGGGTGAAGAACCACTTAAAAATTCGGCAGCCTAACGGCGCCACTTAAAACTTCAAAATACTAAATTTGAGAGATAAAATGGGTTCTCTAATCATATGGTCATAAAAAACCAGTATTATAGATATAGAGATCATACCCCAACCTAACAAAAAGGAACTTGAAAGAATTGACATGAAAGTAGAACTTCAAAACGAGAAGGGTGAAGAACCACTTAAAAATTCAGCAGCCTAACGACGCCACTTAAAACTTCAAAATACTGAATTGAAGAGATAAAATTGGGTCTCTCATAATATGGTCATAAAATATCAGTATGATAGATATAGATATCATACCCCAACATAACAAAAAGGAACCTGAAATAATTGACATGAAAGTAGAACTTCAAAACGAGAAGGGTGAAGAACCACTTAAAAATTCGGCAGCCTAACGACGCCACTTAAAACTTAAAAATACTGAATTGAAGAGATCAAATGGGGTCTCTCATCATATGATAATAAAATATCAGTATGATAAATTTAGAGATCATACCCCAACATAATAAAAAGGAACTTGTAATACTTTACATGAAAATAGATCTTGAAAAATGAGAAGGGAGAAAGAATCTGTTACAAAAATTTTGGCATCCTAACGTCGCCACTTAAAACTTCATAAAACGAAATAATGAGAGTAAGAGGGGATCTATCATTATTTAAACATGAAAATGGAATTAGTAGGAGTATAAAAGAACACCCTCTAACATAAGATCATGGAGCATAAAAGAAATTACATAAAAGAGATTTCTTGAAAAGAAATAGAGAGATCGGATCCCTTACCTTAAAACGTAACTCTTAAAACTCAAAGGTTGGGACCTTGAGGGCATGGGGGAACCTTGGGAGGACTCCTTGGGAGGTAATGAGACCATAACTTCGTTTGGGGAGAGTGGGTAGTCGAATTTATGAGAGGATGTCTTGGTATTTATAGTGAATGTGAGGGGACAAGGCATTAATGGCCAAGGGACACCTCAAAAGTGGTTTCCTCAAAAGCATGGGCCTTCCCATGGTACTTCCCATAGAGTTAGGCCACATGAGTACCCCCACACAATAATTCATCCTCTTTAGTCTACCATCCCTTAAAATATCTCATCACATCATCATGACACAGTTATGATGTCATTAAACATACCGAAACCCTAAAACTGTATTTTTACTATTCACTGAAAATTCAACTTTCTCAGAAAAATACCAAAATTTCACATTAACCAAATATCAATGCTCTGATTTCAAAAATGAACTCTATTTTATAAAAATAATTTTCTAAATATTTTTAATTCATTTTTTAAATAAACACACTATTCACCGAAAATTCATTTTTTTAAAAACATCCCCAAAAATTACCTTAACATAATATTGATGCTCTGAGTTCAAAAATGAAATCCATTTTATAAAAATAATTTTATTTATATTTTTAATTTAATTTTTAATTAAAAAACACTATTCACCCGAAAAAAACTAATACTTGAATAATAATTTATGAAACTGTTATTTACCCATTTTATTGAATCTCATTACTTAATCTAGGTGTCTAAATTACATTAAAACTTTCTTTGAGTGAAATTACTAATACATTTGGTCACATTACTAATCCTAAGTGTAAAATCACTATTCATAATTTAATATTCATCAAAAATCAAGTTGATCTTATTAGACTCGAAATTTCGTACTGAACATAATTGTATAAGACCATTTTTTGAAAATCATTACACATTTTTATTTATTTAAGGTTTACACAAACATTTTTAAAATATCTTTTCTCTAAAATTCATCAAAAATATGAATACAATATTTATCTGGACATTTTAAAATTCATAAACTTCATCATAAGAAGAAATCCCAATTTTTATTTAAAACAAATGATTACACAAGGTAGTTACAGTCTCCTTACATATCCCCTTATCACACCAGCATAGGACCGAAGTGTAAGGTGTGCTAAGGTGAGGGAATCTGAGGGAGGCTTAGCTAACATCGCACGAGTAGTAATTTCTATCAGTTTTAACTTCTCGCAAAGGCGATTCTGTTCTAGCTTCACACAATGAAGTTCGGCTTGGGTTTGGTCCAGAGCAAAGCCCAATGGTGCTACCTCCTTCCCAAGTTCTGTTAGATGGGCTTCAATCGGTCCAAGACTACTATGTGAGGACATTGAATATTCTTTCTATATTAATTAACCAAGATTACTTGTATTTAGAGACAATAATCAAAATGTTTAGTTCCCAGTGGTCATATTGACCAATGGTCATATAACAGTCAAAACCCAACGGTCTCCTTTTAATTATACTCATGTTATCAAATGAATATGTTTTGTTGAGTATCAAAAATAAAATAACACACAAAATTAGGAAATAAGATTTATTCAAAATTTTGGGTCGTTACAATCTTCCCCCTTTAAGAAATTTCATCCTCGCAATTTTTTTAAAATTCGGTTTTGAAATTTCATTGAAAGTCCCACATCGGAAAACGAGTCAGAAAAACTATTACTTTAAAAGAAGGAAAGGTAATTACAAAGGTCACCCGAGTTAACCCATACTAGGATTCCATGGAGGAAAACATGGATATGGAAGAAAAAAAAAGGGTCAAGTTCTGGGGGAGATTGATAAAAAACATGATTAGGAGAATGTTAACCATAAGAAAATCCCAAACTTATGATATGTGTAAACGGTCTTTGATTACCTAGTAGGAAACGTAAACCAACAACGTTTTTTTTTATGTTCCTTTTCATAATTTTGAGGAATTCATTTACTACATAGAACAAAAACATAAGAAAATATACCTATATTCATGTAGAGTTTTATCCTTTAATAAATCTCTAACAAAACTAATCTTTTCTCCAAATGATGAGAATTCAAAAACACTTGGCCTCATCAAAACACAAGAATTATCCTCTAGAGAATCACGTATTCCACAAAAGAAAAACTATCTATCTTTAAACATTACTCCCAAAAACAGAAAGGGTAAGATAAAACAACTCTTCAAAAAGAAAGAATCCCATAGGAATGGAAACTACTTTTTAATATTCAAAGTTCCATGGTACTACCCAAAGTTCATCATAGACCATTCCATAAATAACAGTCCTTAAAATTCCTCAAAATAAACCAAACTAAGATTGAAACCCAAATACAAGAAGGACTTGATAACATAATCTTTCAAAATAAACTTCATTGTTAATCTCCAAACAACATCAACCACTCCTAACATCTTATAACAAAAGTAGCTAACATAAACATATTTTACCCAAGATAGGTTAATCATTCCCATAAGTAACCTAAATTACAATAAGTCCACCTTAAATTCATCGATTCTTCAAAATATAAATCAACCTTACTCCGCAATGAAAATATCGTAGTAATCTATTTACCTCGATCATATAGGGTTCCCAAAATAGTGAACGTCTTCCAAAATAATAATCTTCTTTTAATACCCTAATCATCTCTGTCATATTAATATGACAATCATCGCATTTCCTATCACATTGGTGGTTGGGACATGTTCTTCCATTTCTCACCATTAACTAAGAAGAGAAAGCATAATTAGGGGCTTAAGTACTTAGCCAATAATCATGAAAAGGAACTGAAAGCATATAAGGATAACTTGTAGAAGAAAAGTATACCCTAACTTGTGATCCCCTAAGTTCCTATCTAGGTTATCCATGATCATATATTCTTATGTGAATCTTTATTTTATTTTATCTTTGTGCCTTTAATAATGTTTCATACTAAGCTTATGAATTAACCAAAGCATATCCCCCGGGAGTGTCGTAACCAAGAGTGAAGCAAGGCCCATTGTTGTGTACCAGTTCCCGTTTGAGTCTAGCTCAAAGCGGTGTTTTCGGGTTTTACCCCTATGTACATCTGTGCCAGATCCACCTCTACCTGCTCGTATCCAGACAGGGATGTATTTTCTTGGAAACCCCTTACTCAATACTCACCAAAATACCAGGAAGATTTCCTATATTTAAACTTTTCTATAGGGTTCTTCCTAGAGTTTTCATATCCTAATTTTTACAAATAACTAAACCATCCTTTGATACCAACTATAGAATCCTGCCTTTTTATAATATAAACTTTCATTTCATTACACAAAACTGAGGATCTTTAAGGTTTAGTGTCTTGGAAACCAGGAACATAAAACATGAAAACATAAAACATTCTTCTTAAACACTTGAAAGGCTTCTCCTAATGTTCATCCTAGGTTCATTACTTCATCTCATAACCTGGGGACATACATCAAAAGAAAGGGTGAGAAGAAGGCCCAGTAAGAGAAACAAGAGAAACATTTTACATGTGAACTTGAGATACTTCAATAAGGTCATGAAAAGAACTTTAAGGCATGAGAAATAAATCATGATATATATCATTATAAAAATAACATTTTTCATAAATTTAAGATGTTGCTACATCATTTAACATAGACAATCATGAACATATCACCAAGGTCCATCCCCAAGGTGTCATTTGAAAATCACCAAGGTTATTCACCAAGATATCGTGAAAATTGTAATCTCTAGTGGTTACACCATTACCCAATGAATTGGAGTGCTATCAGGGCGCACCCTTAAATTTGTCTTTATCATCGTGTGAGCCACATATATATTCATCAAACATTTCATAAACAACCCATATAGAATAAAAGAAATGGGTTTCATTTCATAATCATAACATTTAAAAAACTGCTTTAAAGACTTGATCTTAATGTCACTTTAAACCCACAGAAAAGGGAAAGTGGGTTTCATGTATGTAAATCCCAGAATTTAAGATAGAAAATTTTGTTATATATGTGAATACCCCTATAAAAATAATAGATTTGAGTATTCACTTTATAACATAAAATAATTTTGAGAAAATAGAGAGGCATTTTGAGATGAAAATTCTACAGCATAACGACTATGTTTCGGGGTTTTAGAAAACATTGAAAAGAGTGAGGACATGGGTAAAACAATCATAAATGACCCATAAAACAGTATAGGGACAGAATATAAGTTATTTAAGAACATGGTAACGAAATTTGAAAATATACCATATGAAATGATGAACATGAAAGGAAGACAAAATAAGATTTCTCTTATGAAAATTCTGCAGCCTAACGGTGTCACATAAACTTCAACCAAAAATGAATTGATGAGATCAAATAGGGTCTCTAATCATATGAACATAAAAGATCAGTATTATAGATATAGATATCATACCCCAACATAATAAAAAGCAACATTAAAGACTTGACATGGAATTAGAACTTTGAAAAAGGAGAAAGGTGAAAGAACCACTTAAAAATTCGACAGCCTAACGACGCCACTTAAAACTTCAAAATACTGAATTGAAGAGATAAAATGGGTTATCTCATAATATGGTCATAAAAGATCATTATGATAGGCATATAGATCATACCCCAACATAACAAAAAGGAACTTGAAAGAATTGACATGAAAGTAGAACTTTAAAATGAGATGGGTGAAGAATCACTTAAAAATTCGGCAGCCTAACGGCGCCACTTAAAACATCGAAATACTGAATTGAAGAGATCAAATGGGGTATCTAATCATATGGTCATAAAATATCATTATTATAGATAAATATATCATACCCCAAAATAACAAAAATTAACTTGAAATAATTGACATGAAAGTAGAACTTCAAAATGAGAAGGGTGAAGAACCACTTAAAAATTCGGCAGCCTAACGACGCCACTTAAAACTTCAAAATACTGAATTGAAGAGATCAAATGGGGTCTCTAATAATATGGTAATAAAATATCAGTATTATAGATATATAGATCATACCCCAACATAACAAAAAGGAACTTGAAAGAATTGACATGAAAGTAGAACTTCAAAACGAGAAGGGTGAAGAACCACTTAAAAATTCGGCAGCCTAATGACGCCACTTAAAACATCAAAATACTGAATTGAAGAGATCAAATGGGGTCTCTCATCATATTATCATAAAAGATAAGTATGATAAATTTAGAGATCATACCCCAAGATAATAAAAAGGAACTTGAAATACTTTACATGAAAATAGATCTTGAAAAATGAGAAGGGATAAAGAATCGGTTACAGAAATTTCGGCAGCTTAACGGCGCCACTTAAAACATCATAAAATGAAATAATGAGAGTAAGAGGGGATATATCATTATTTTAACATGAAAAGGGAAGTAAGAGTAGTATACAATAACACCATTTAACATAAGAACATGGAGCATAAAAGAAATTACATAAAAGAGATTTCTTGAAAAGAAAGAGAGAGATCAGATCCCTTACCTTAAAACGTAACTCTTAAAACTCAAAGGTTGGGACCTTGATGGCTTGGGGTCACCTTGGGAGGACTCCTTGGGAGGTAATGAGACCAGAACTTCGTTGGGGGGGAGTGGGGAGTCGAAAGGATGAGAGTATGTCTTGGTATTTATAGGTAAAGTGAGGGGACATGGCATTAATGGCCAAGGGACACCTCAAAAGTGGTTTTCTCAAAAGCATGGGCCCTCCCATGGTACTTCCCATAGAGTTAGGCCACATGGGGACCCCCACACAATAATTCATCCTCTTTAGTCGACCATCCCTTAAAATATCTCATGACATCATCATGACACAGTTATGATGTCATTAAACATACCGAAACCCTAAAACTGTATTTTTACTATTCACTGAAAATTCAACTTTCTCAGAAAAATCCCAAAATTTCACATTAACCAAATATCAATGATCTGATTTCAAAAATGAACTCTATTTTATAAAAATATTTTTCTAAATATTTTTAATTCATTTTTTAAATAAACACACTATTCACCAAAAATTCATTTTTTCAGAAAAATCCCCAAAAATTACCTTAACATAATATCGATGCTCTGAGTTCAAAAATAAAATCCATTTTATAAAAATATTTTTCTAAATATTTTTAATTTAATTTTTAATTAAAAAACACTATTCACCTGAAAAAACTAATACTTGAATAATAATTTATGAAACTGTTATTTACCCATTTTATTGAATCTCATTACTTAATCTAGGTGTCTAAATTATATTAGAACTTTCGTTGAGTGAAATTACTAATCCATTTGGTCACATTACTAATCCTAAGTGTAAAATCACTATTCATAATTTAATATTAATCAAAAATCAAGTTGATCTTATTAGACTCAAAATTTCGTACTGAACATAATTGTATAAAACCATTTTTTGAAAATCATTACACATTTTTGTTTATTTAAGGTTTACATAAACATTTTTAAAATATCCTTTCTCTAAAATTCATCAAAAATATGCATACTATATTTATCCAGACATTCAAAAATTCATAAACTTCATCATAAGAAGAAATTCCAACTTTTATTTAAAACAAAGGATTACACAAGGCAGTTACGGTCTCCTTACATAGCCCTTTATCACACCAGCATAGGACCGAAGTGTAAGGTGTGCTAAGTTGAGGGAATATGAGGGAGGCTCGGCTAACATCGCACGAGTAGTAATTTCTATCAGTTTGAACTTCTCGCAAAAGAGATTCCGTTCTAGCTTCACACAATGAAGTTCGGCTTGGATTAGGTCCAGAGAAAATCCCAATGGTGCTACCTCCTTCCCAAGTTCTGTTAGATGGGATTCGATCGGTCCAAGACTACTGGGTGATGCCATAGAATCTTCTTTCTATATTAATTAACCAATATTACTTGTATTTAGAGACAATAATCAAAATGTTTAGTTCACAGTGGTCATATTGACCAATGGTCATATAACAGTCAAAACCCAACGGTCTCATTTTAATTATACTCAAGTTATCAAATGAATCAGTTTTGTTGAGTATCAAAAATAAAATAACACACAAAATTAGGAAATAAGATTTATTCAAAATTTTGGGTCATTACAGTTACATTCTTGATTGAAATGTGTTTATTGTTCTTAACTATTAGAGGTGCTGAAATTTTGGGTGCCAAAGATATATCCTAGGAATGATAATATTCACAATAAAATTAGAGTACAATGGTTCTTATATCATGGGATGAACCATAAAATAGAATTTAGATAACAAAACATGATATTTGAGGAAGATGAGTAGCCAATCCTTATACCAAAAACATTTCTTGCTTATTCTTATTTAGTTTTTGTTAATTTCTTTTATTATTCAATAATTAATCATTTTAAAATCCCCCATTATCATAGATTTTAAAATATTATAAAAATTCCAAAAAAATAATATGTGGATTATAGTAGTGAGTGATTGACCTTAAAGAATCCTCAATAGAGGCACCATTGGTCATCCACCATGCTAAAGTAGGAAAATACATTATTTTTTTGCTACTAGAAATGGGTTTATAAACATTTAAATATAATAAATGAAATTATTGTGATATTTCTCCATGTTATATATGGTAAAATCATATAAGTTTCTTAGTTATAAATATTGTTTCCAGAACAATCTATGGTCGTAGTCTCTAAAAAATGAACATTTTTTACACTAGTTGGAACAAATTCTCTAAATCACTATTCATGTTGTAATATATAAATTTATGGATAGAATACCATGATTGGTTAGTAATAGTATGAATGGGTGGTGATTTCATTTTTAAATTTTTCCCATGAAACCCCAAAATCAACGAAAATTAGAAGATTATAAAAATATATTGTTCATTGTGAACTTCAGTTTATTATAATAGAGAAGCTCTCAATAGACACATGTAATGATGTGAAAACATATGTGGTGTATTAGTCTTATAGATGATCATATCATAAACTTGGGTGGCCAATAATATATCTTGAATGGAATTGATAAATTATTTCTCATTAATATTTCTATCTCTATCTTTAACAAACGTCCCAAGTGTTGTGTTATATGGAAAAAAAGTGAAGCTCAAATAATTAAATATTATATTAGTGACTAAATTAGTGTTTAGAAATATTTTAATAAAACTGGTGATGTGTACTATTATAATTAAGGAATCAGAACATGTAATTAATTTAGTATTTTGGAACTTTATCACCCAACGTATTCTCTCACCCAATAGTATAAGTATTAGAATGGGATAGTGATTTGATTTGGGGTGTTTTCCTATACTATATGACCTAGTATATGGTAATTATAGAGGAGTATGGGAATGAATATGTTGATTAGTTTTCCTTACAATAATAATGTTTCTTTCACCAGGGTATATACCCTAACACCTAACCTAGAATCCCTAACAGGATACTCACACTCTAGTGCATGGACAAAACCCCTACCAAAGGGAATTATGAATCCATGTTCGAGTTAATTCCATATCACAAAATGGTATAATGGACCACTTCTAAAGTAAAATAATATGAACCCTAAATATTAATGTCTCATCGAGTTTAGAAACTCCTTAGATTCATAACCATTATCCCCAACTCATTTGGATCTAGAATGAAACCCACGCATTCCCTAAACCAAACAATCGAGTTGGGATGAAGTTCTATCCCATGTATATTCTCCTCTCTGACAAAAAAATCTCACTCATGGTGATAATTTTTATATGTTTCCTACCAAAAAATATATGTGTATAAGAAATCACCACACATCTTCAAAGGATTGGGATTCTCTGACAATTGTTTTATGTCTAACTAATTGAACATTGTTTCAATGTGTGGTAAGTGAATGGTTTATGTGTCTAGACTCCAATAAATGATAAAATATGTGAATATATATATATATGTTTTTAATAAATCATGAAAATTTAAATCTATATTTCTTGGTATATATTATTCATATATAGTTATTAGGTGAATTATGCTCAACTTTTACGAACCCATAAATCTTAGGACCATTTATTAAAGAATTTTCCACTGGTATATATATCAAATTTTGAAAGAAATCTTTTTTAGTGTCATTTAGTGAAATTTAAATTATTTATGAATAATTTGGATATATTTTTTGGTGGATATGATGTTGATTAACCTGATTCGTGGGGAAGATTTCTAGGTTGTAGTTACTTTTATGGTTATTTTCTAGGATGAGTAAGACATTAGTAGATATTTTCATTTGGATATAGTCGAAAGAATATGTATACAACTTTGATGGAATTTTTTAATCAGGGGTGGTAATTGTAACATAATCATTATGTATGAATTTATACATATCTATCATGTTGGACAACATGTTGTCTTGAATCTCTAGTTGGATGGGATTAATAAGGGACTCATTCTGAAATATGAAAAAATACTGAGGGCCAACATCAATATTCTCCAAAATACATCACCTTATTTTTATCACATTAATTCATTATAAGATATGATTCAAGACCAATTTCATTCTACCAAAATAAAAAATAATGACACAACACTCATATCTTAGAATGAGTTAGATAGAAGAAATCAAGAAGTGTAAAAAGGTCATAATTTTTATATATAAACTATATAATAGTGTTACCACATAAAATTTAAGAGGACAACTTAATATTTCAATCATCATATATTTTTTTTCTCAAATTGTACTCATTTTCAGAATAATGCATCTATTGAGTGAAAATAAAGAGACTCACCCATGTATGAGAGAAACATGAACACCAAAATAAATTTTTTAATAGGTCCCCACATTTCATATATATATTTCAGTATAGATGTTATAAGAACTATGGAGAAATTATGTTGGATGCCTATTTTTTCTCAAAATTAGATCCTCCTCATTCAGATCTAATCCAATTCAGAGGGGGGGATTTGTTGATGCCTAAAAAAGTGGACCATAAATTTGAAGAATACTGAAAGGAAAGTAAAAGTTGGAGAAGAAAATTTTTATCAGGATGAAATATATCATTTATGAAACCATCATAATTTACAAAGTTCACGTGTTTGTAGTGTCATAACATAAATATTTACTCATTCATAACATCCTAAGAGTCACTTTGTGGAGTAGAGGTGATTTTTCTTTCTAAGTGTGTAATAAGAAATAAAAAAAATTGAAACCTATTTGATTCAATATGTTTCATTTTTTCCATGTTAGATTAGACACTTGGATAAACATTATGGTTGAATAAGATTAAGTAGGGAGTGTTCGAAGATATTTTTTATTAAACCCTTACAGTGACTAATTCATCCATTCCCTACATTAGATGTGACCCTTCACCTTATAAAAATAAATAATTCTCCATTTTAGATTAAATCATTCATGGTATATTTTAATTTTTGAATCTGAAGTATAATATCAATACATTAGAAGACTGCGTATGTGGAAATGGTTCCAGAAATTTAGGGTAAACATTTATGTGTATAGCCTAAAAATTATTGTATTTGGTAACCCAGAACCAATTGAGTTTATACTTTAAATTACCATAATATTAATAAATTTCTTATCGCAAGATAATTTTTCTTTTATGTAACATTAATGTGATAATTTATTTATATAATTTCCTACATCAAAAGATTATATCAGTTCTCCTCCACAATTAGAATATAAATGTTATATTACAATGTCCTTAAAACATATGTCATATAGTCTAGGTAACATATATCTTATGAGGAGCATATGTTGTTATATTATCCATTTTTGGGGTCTTATAAGATGGTAATAATTATTCTCATGATTGTTTCATTAGGTAATCTCTAATAAGGGAGTCTATGAGGATATATTTGCTTATATGAATTCCAAACTTATTTTTGTCTTTTTATATTCCTATATGTGGATATGTGTATTTTTTATTATACTTGAGATTATTATTAATATATATCTACAATGTCATTGTATGATTTAAGGTTGAAAACTATGATAATATTTAATTTTGAAAAGGTAGAATACATCGGGTTTATCAAATTTGATATGACCTTAATTGAACATGTTATGAACGAAATGTTTCATTCTAAGATTAATAGAAGAAGATATCTTAGGCCCTTTCTTTGAAATGGAAACATCTAATTAAATCTCTGACCATGGGGGTTTATAGATGAGTTAATATCATAGTTTCAAAGAAAGATAAATCAATAATATGGAAGTATTACACAATTACTCTCCATATATTATGAGATATTAGTATATAAATAGATTTTATTACATATTATCCTTCATAGGAAGGTTGTTGTCATTGCAACATTAAATTGTTTCATTATGTGTGCCTTGAAAATTTTCTAGATGCTTCTCATGGAATTTAGGTATGTTAATTTGATTTCAATAATTAATAGTTCTAGTTTAACACCCTTGAAATTAAGGCTAAATTTATACTATTCTAGATAGCATGTCTATTACGTAACACCGAGCTTTAAAAAAATTGTGAAATACTAAAAACATATTATTTAAATGTGACCATTAGAACCTAGTTATTAAGTTGACGATATTAAGTTGAATTAAAAAATATATTAAAAAATTATAATGGTATTATATAATTCAAATACTTTTATTTATGAATAATAAATAAGTACTCGATTTTTAGTAAAGTCATTTTATGCTTCAAAAATATGTTTTCTTCAAAAATAGTTTATATTACATTTGGTGCCACGGAATAATTATTAATTATTAAATTTTTAATATTTTGTTTTGGAAATTAATATCTATTTATAAATAAAAAAATCAATATAATATTAGGCTGAATTTTTTGGATTTTTTTGATAAATATTGATTTTTTAATGACTAAAGAAAATTAAGTATTTTTGTGAAACTATAATTTCTTTTCATTAAATCATGTTATTTAAAAATAGAATTAAATTTGTAATTTGATATTAAAGTAGCATAATTATATTCTTATCATAAATAATCAAGTTAATTATATATGAATCAACATAATAATAGATTTTAATGTCAGTTCATTTTTTAACTTAAAAACAAATTTTTCTAAAAACTATTTTCGTATGAAAAATATTATTTTATCATAATTAATCAAATAAATCACTATTTATTGATTATTTAAATGAAATGTATCAAATTTATATTAATTTAAACATTTCTATATTCATCTAATATATTTTACATGGAAAAATATGGAAGTAGTTTATGTTTTATACTTAAAATTCCTTTTTCAAAAAATGGAGTTTCATTGCATTTTTCACACTTATTTAAAAGTGAATTTCTACCAAATATAGAAATTGAATCTCAAAAAATGGATAAAATATTTTTAATCATAAAAATTAATATAATTTTTTAGGTTCAACAGAATTTATTTTATAATGTATAGTAAATTGAGTAAAACTATGTTACTAAGGTTAATGTTTAAATTGGTTTACCAAGGGTTAAACTAAGAGATAATGGTTAGAATTATACATAAACTTGTATATCTACTATTTTTAAAGTTATTTCTTCCTAAAATTATCTTATATTTGAATAATTAACCTTTTTTCACTTTTTTGTGAAATTGAACTTATATTATTGAAATATGTTATGTAATTACATGTGTTTATCTCACCACACATATAAAAGGGCTCCTCATCTCCCCCAAAATTTACAAAATTTGTGTCATGACCTGTCGCCTGGGATCTCTACTGTGACTAACCCAAGCCCACCTTCCATAGGCCAGGGGCTGGTGACTAGCACCAGAAAGGCTTATCCCAAAAAGGGAAGGCATTGCCTTAAAACCTGTATACACAAACGTCCAACCACATCCTAGCACACTGAAAGGGGAAACATGTATACCACTAAAAACGTATGGGTGAAAGTACAAGTGAAAGTAAGTGGGAAAAAATGAAAACCCATCAAGGAACTAAAAACAGTAAAGTACAAAAGAAAACTCTGATGGCCATCCATGAAAATCCCAACCTGATCGTGAGAGTAGTGATGCTACTAGAAGCCAAAGTAGTATGTCCTACCCGCCCAGTCCTATAGGGACCCACCTAGTCATAGGACACCATTGCCACTATTGTAGCATCCTTATATCCCTTCCCCCTGAGCGCCTTTGTCAAAACATCAAACATCTATACTGATCACAACACATGCGGGAAAAGCCCGTGCAGGGGTGAGTATAACCATACTGATTATGGACCTCGAGACCCCAAAGGTCTCCCAGAATTCCTCAAAGGAAAAACCAAAAAACATGATCTCAATAAAAAATAATATAGTAAAATACCTCTCACACTTGGTATACAACTTAAAGAACATGAATAAAGATGATTAACCATAAAGCTAGATCATCTTATTTTGTCGAGAGGCTTTTTCCGCAAGACCACACATGGTCTCTAGGTACTAACTCTCAGAGGATCGCTAGGTGCTGACCCTTAGAGGACCACTAGGTGCTCACCCATAGAGCATCTCTATGTGCTGACCCACGAAGGATCACTACACCCTAACCCATAGAGGGTCGCAAGGTGCTAACCCACAGAGGATCGCTAACTACTGACCCATAGAGGATCGCGACGTACTTCATCACGTCACAGCCAGCCACTAGATTCCCATACTTATCACGCTTGATTTAGGAATGATCCCCTCCCCAAGACATCATTTATACCTCAACAGCCAGGAATTACCACAATGATGTAACCCAAATAGCCTACATGTCATAAGGGTTACATTGCAACAGATTACACATCAATCGGACGCCCGATCTATAATTTATAGGTATTTAGTACTGAGGGCCTAGTTGGATTCAGGTTCGATCTAACCCGGTCATACTACAACATTTTACAGAACCCAAGTGGAGTATCTCAAGAGGACCTCCTTATCCTAAGGGTCCGAATGCTTCCAAAGAGACGTCAAACGGGTGTCTGGTTCAGTAGATACGCCCAAATTAGTGAAACAGGACTAGTCGAGTACGGGTCCGGTAGGGGTCCAGCCCGACCAGACTATGGGGCCACAGGTCTGGCCCAACTTCAATGTCTATCATGATTTTTGGGTCTAGCATGGCTAGTGGTCTAACCTAGCTCAAATTCCTGCCCATCCGACGGCACCAGCAGGGCGCCACCCTCTCTTCCGAAACAGCCGGCTCAACAGGCTATTTGATGTCCAGTCAAGCTGACTCTTCACCTTCCCATGTGGTGGTGGCATGTCGTGTCTTCCACCATCACAGCCCAGTTTTCCATGGCTCAAGATTACATGCTTCTTGTGGGCATCGCTACTCCCACATGGCTTGCTCGGCTGTCGGTGCCTCCACAGGGCATCAGTGAAGCTCTGGTGCTCCAATTTATTCCACGACTGCACCTACATGCCTTCTGGGATGCTGCCTTCCCTACGTGGCCCCTGGTTTTGCCTTACCTTCATTCTGATCATTTACCCATGAAGAATACATCCAAACCGAGAGCGGTGGAGGGTCTGCGCCCTGTTTGGATTGTCCCCCGCCCTCTACGTTAGCATTATATCATGGGAAGAAATATAATAATCATTTAAACCCCTATAATGATAACCCCGCATTGACCCCCCACAAATTTAAGTGAATCACAGATTGACCTGTTATTTGGTTGATCATAGATCATCATGTTATCCATGAATTGGGTAGGTTGAATCATTAATTCACTTTGAATAAACCAAACACCTACCTTGAACTCATTGGAAGACACTACAGATGAAGAAGGGTCTGTGTTCGAAGGCGTTCGTCGATGTTTGTCTACCTTTAGATCTAATCCTCAATGGATTAATTGAATCTCCATTATTCAAAGGAGGAATATGTCACCAAAACATTGTCAAGTGTCCTTCTGTGGGTTCCCAAACCCCGCACCCAAGATTTGATTAAATAAGAGGGAAGGAACCACCTACGTTGCAT
This sequence comes from Viscum album, assembly GCA_963277665.1. Lineage (NCBI taxonomy): Eukaryota > Viridiplantae > Streptophyta > Magnoliopsida > Santalales > Viscaceae > Viscum > Viscum album. The sequence goes on along the minus strand of OY728140.1, from coordinate 240,890,705 downwards.
TCATTAATGTGGTTCATTAATAAAACACAATTAATGTTCCATTAATCCTACAAGCATTGCAGTTATGAAACCAAAGGATCATTTCAAAAAATGGATCTCAGTCAAAGCATGATGTTATGTTGTGGTCCTTCCACCATCGCTCAACAATTGGAAAAAAAATAACATCTTTAGTTATTTTATTATTTTTTTCTGAAAGTACGAAAAATAACTTTTCTGTCTGACTTTTGCTGAACAAAGTTAAACTTCACCTAAGAAGTTCCTGGCTCATAAAATACAATGGTGCACTCAGATTTCAATTCCAAACATGAGTTCAAAAGTTATAAATTTTCACTTTCTTGTTTACTGAACATAAATTAACAAAATTCAAAAAATTATTAACATTCACCCTATGTAACATCCCCAGTAAATAAATAATATGATATTTTCATATTTATTAATACTTTTCAATTAATTATTAATTTTACATTAAAGGAGATTCTATGTTCAATGGTGTACCCAATACACAACAACGGGTTTCTTTGAAATCTTATGTTGCACACAATGCTGAGTCATACTGAAAAATAGTAATAAAATATTAAATTTAAATGGTAGTTAACGCCTAGACCCTATATTGGTGGGAATAGACCGAACTAAATAAAATATTAATATAAATATTTGTTAAATGTTTTTACATTTACCCAATAAATTTTAGGGGCTAAAAATAAAAAAGAATCATATTTTAAGCATAAATACTCTAATATTCATTAAATATTGATTTATCGCCTTTGGATGGTGAACCATCTTTAAATATTCTTTTGGTAACTTTGTTAAGAACCCGGATCTTTGTTTCAGTTATGTCTTTCCTTTTCTGGAGTTTTTGAGAATTTTTGGAGTTTCTGGAAATTTTTCAAGTACACGCCATGTACTCTTTTCCTGATCGAAACCGTGTCCTGGCCATGTTCGTACCACACACACACGGGGTATAGGGGTGACGTGGAGGCCGATTTTGGCGGAGTACGGAAAAAACCACTACACGCCATGTAATTTAAAAATACACACCATGTACTTTTCTTTTTTTCACTAAACAGATCGGGGTCGTACCTCATCATCATAAACGTCTTCTTCTAGGTCTGGTTCGACTGAGAGATGTTATACAGCTGTGAAACTTCTCCGGATTACCGAGCGGCCATCAGTTCTACGATTCGAGTTCTGTCGATTGAGTTGGAAGTGCAATGGTGAGTTCTTTCTTCTGCTTGATCCTTATTTTCCAATTCTTCCTCTTTCTCAAGTTATCTAAGGTTGAACATTTTGTGTTTTTTCTCAGATCTACGAAGTTCTAGGGAGAATCAGTTATCATGGTTCAAGTATATTGATCTCCTAGGATCGAGGAAGGTGGTTTTTTCCTTACCGTTCAAAGTCTCTGAGTTTTATGTGCAAATTTTACCAATACCCGTGAATGGGGTATTGCGTGTTTACCTCTTTGCCCTTGTTGTTTTCCTGACTCGCTTGTATGCTTGTGTAGAGGTAAATTGACCGTGTTAGAGGATAATTTGTTGTGCTTGGATGTGTTTTCCCTTGCATTGTTCTATTTATGACATTTGGATCTCATTTGCCTTTGGCTTCTACACTTGTTTCATGCCTTACGGTTATAGGTTGAAGTGAAACTCGCGACATGCTTGTTGCCTTGTAGACTATTTGGCTAAGTAGCTCTATAGGTTTACTTTGGTTAGCCAAGTAGCTCTATAGTTGTACTTCGGCCGTATAGCATTATTATGCACTGACTAGCACGGGGCTGAGAGAACCTGGTGCTATAAACTATAAGGGATAGACCGAGTGATCTTCCTAGAGATTCTTGGACATTATAGACTACAGGGGATGGACCGAGTGAGCTCCCAGAGAGTCTTGGATTTTATAGACAATAAGAGGGTAGACTGATTGATCTTCCCCAAAGAGTCTTACCTTGTTTGATTCTCTTTAAGAACCTTCTCAGGCTGGAGGAGGAATTGACCGAGTGAGATTCCTCAGAGAGTCTGTGGTATACCTGAGGCTATAGGATGAATTGATTGAGATAGCTTCCTCAGATAGTCTCTAGTCCTTGGGGATAAGAGGGTTAGACCGTGTGTTCTACCTCAAGAGAGTACCTGACTACCCTATACTATAAGGGGAATTGACCGAGTGCGCTTCCCCAGAGAGTCTGATAAATTCGTATGACCAAGCCAGAGGGGTTAGGCTGAGTGCACTGCCCAGAGGGTTGTGGTACTTCTTGGATAAGACCAGAGGGGATCCTGATCGTTAGCTATTTGATTCACTTCTATTGTTGGTTGTGGTTTGATTACTGTTGTATCATCCTGCTTTACTGCTTACTGTTACTGCATATTTCTTGTTGTTGTTGTTGTTTACTGCTTGTTGTACATTTCCTCGCCATATACTTACTGACTGTAGGCATAGATCTTTGGGTGAATGGCTATTGGAATTTAGTCTCACACCATGTTTGGGTAATGTTTTTGGGCCCAATGAAACTATGTTGTTGCAGGTATAGACAAGGGAAAGTGCCCTTCAACTTCTGGTACTTGATAGCTTGAAGCAGGAGAGTATGGGATCGAGGTTTGGCTTGCGATGCTGAGGAGCTGTTTTATTTTCTTTTGTACTTGTTTTGGTACTGTAGTGATTTCCATCTTTGTGACTTGTTTGGCTACTTTCCTACATATGTATCATGCATCATTTCATATATACATATGTGCTCTAGTTTGTTGATTTAGTCTTATGCTTCTTATGTTGTTGGTTATTACTGCTTCCACTATTTCATGTTTATTTTTCTTCCACTTTGTACTTTTCCAATGAGGGCATAGTTTCCCCACTATCACACCCAAGGCCCTCACTACTACTCGGCTGCCATTGGCATTTAGGGAAATGCGCTTGAGGCCATGTGACCAACTGGGTACGGGGAGCCTCCGGGTGGATTCTAGAACCGGGACGTTACAAAGTAGTATCACAACAATTCTTTTCTCTTGCCTTACTATTTGGAGACCTTAGCCAGGGATAAGACAAATTTGGTACTTGGTCATAAGTTGTGCCCAGGAGTAGATGACCTGTGTACATGGAAAAGCCATACTACCTCGTTTATTGCAGTTTTCTGGTTTTGAGATTTTACGATTGATATGATTTCAACTAGAGTGATTCACATGCTTGTGTTGTTGTTGTTTTGATATTACGGTTCTATTTCTATCACAACTCGTTGAGATGAGGGTATTCCATCTCATGCATCATATAGGCACTTGTAGAAATCACATGCCATACATTCTTGCCATGCCATCTAGGGTGAATTAGCGATTGCATGATATTGTGATAGACTTTGTGTAGATTACGCATGCTGTTGTGATAGATACGTGATAGAATCTCTGATGTTATATTAGAGGATGTTTTGTATTGTTCCTTGTTTAATTGAACACCAAATTTTTATTCTTGAGGTGTTATGGGCCCTCTTGAATCGGAAGTTGGTGAATCATGTTCCTCTTTTCTCTTGTACATGACTGTAGGAGATGTCAAGCTTTGATTCGCAGGGAGTATGGGCCCCCACAGATCGGAATTTGGCACCTCTTTACCTTGTTTTCAGTGTTTCTGGGCTTCTGTACTGTTTCTGAGCTACTGCCCGGAAAAACCCAGAATACATGGCATATACTTTCTGGTTACATACCATGTAGTTTTCAGGTCGTGTTACTGACAGTGTGTGTAGGAACACGGTGTTGTAGAAATAACTTCAGGAACATGCCGTGTACGGTAGGTGCACGCCGTGTAGTTTAGAGCCGTGTACCTGGCTATGTCACTAACAACACGGGTCGGGAAAGCTCGAGTAGAACATGCCATGTTGCTTTCGGAGCACGCAGTGTAGTCTTGCCCAGGTACTCATTCGTGTCATGAACAATGCAGGACGGTGTCACCTTCTCCTATACATGTCGTGTTTGTTCGGAACACACAGCGTAAGGACCAGCTATGTATACGGCCGTGTAACTAACAACATGGGCCACTGAGACCTTGTCTAGTACACGCCGTGTCCCTTGGAAACACGTTGTGTAGTCTGGGGCTAGTTTGGACCATGTGGGTTAGCCGTGTAAGGAGATTCGGGCAGGGGTTTAGAGTTCAAGTACACACCGTGTATGCGGACAACACGCCGTGTAGTTTTCAGTGTTACACGACGAGTAGGGCAGGAATACATGCCCATGTTAATGGCTTAAGCAGACACACCGTGTAGTTTTTATACACGCCGTCTAGTCTTGTTTTTGTAAAACATGATAGTTTCTTCCCCCTATTCCTGTTTTGTGCTCCTATGTTTTCAATCCTTGTTAATCCTGATCTAAGTTGCACTTTTGTTCTTTCAGATCTTTGCCTCCGAGACATCCTCTGGTTGTACGTCAGTTTCCAGATGGTGATCAGACACCAGATATGGCCGATCAGGGACCTTCTGTAGATCCTCCTGCTGTGCCAGCCTTGGCACCAGTAGTTATCCCAGTTGTAGGCACAGATGCGCTGTTCAGGGATGATTTTATGAGGATAATGAAAACCTTCTAGGGAGTGTCACCTCCTCCCCCGTTGATGGCTGATTTGACGGGGGTTTTCCAGTAGCAGCACCCTCCCACTTTTTCTGGGTATGGAGGACCCCAGGCTATAGAGTCATGGATAGAGGACACACTGACCATCTTCGAGCACCTAGAGATCCCTCTAGAGAAAAGGGTAAAGTTGGATACTTATATGCTCAGGGACACTACCAAGAGGTGGTGGGAGGTGATCTCATAGTCAGGGCATCAGCAGGATATGTCTTGGGATGAGTTTATACGCACCTTCTATGACTACATCTATTTGGAAAAACTGAGGGCTGATCGAGACCGAGAGTTTATTAGTCTGTAGTAGGGTACTCTTTCTTTTATGGGGTACTCGTCTCGTTTCACTGAGCTGCAGCATTTCACACCGATCCCGGAAGGTGACGAGTTGTTCCTTGCTAGGAAGTTTGAGGACGGACTCAGGCAGGAGATTCGTTCCAAGGTGAATGTCTTCCAGTTGACTTCTATATCCTCCATAGTCAACTAGGCGCTGATCACTGGGTGCAATCTGAGGGATTCTGGAGCAGTGAGACAGGGCAGTTTGATATCTAGGGATAGTGTTCCTCCTACGGAAAGTAAAAATCATGGAAGAGAGTCTTCTCGAGGATATCGAGGATCGAGGGATGTGTCTTCTGGCAGCCAGGTTGTATGCTACCAATGCGATAGGAGTCGGAATACTAGGCCTCAATGCCAGAGGGATCCGATGGAGTTCCGTTCTTAAGGCAAGATAGGCCATCTTCAGCATTTCTGTCACATATTCTCACCTTTAGTCGGCGGTAGGGGTTCCTCTATGACCTCGCGTTCTAGAGATGCTTCACCAGTTTCCCACCAGTCCATGAACTAGAGTCCTCCTGGCCGTTCGGGCCGAGGTGGAGGTCGTGGTCGTGGTGGTTAGTCACCAGGTCATCAGCGACAGCAGAGTGGATCAACTCAGAGCAGTCAGCCAGGGGCGCTGGGCCGCGGTGCAGGCCAGTCTTTCACCATGGATCAGACCTATCAGGAGTAGGATCTCGGCCCTTCTACAGTTCGAGGTACAATTTTAGTAGCGTCAGTTTTATCTTCATCTATTTTCGATACTGATGCTTCTCATAGCATTATCTCTGTTGTTGTCGTGGAGAGCCCTGGGCTCTGTATCTTTTCGTCTGCCGACTTGTTGACTCTGGACACGCCGTTGGGAACGAGGAAATCTAGTGTACTTCAGTGCAGATAGTTCCCTCTTGAGGTTGCAGGGTGCCATTTCTTATGGGACCTTTATGTCCTAGAGATGACGGACTATGACTTCATTCTCGGTATGGACTAGTTGGTTCCTTTCTAGTCATTCATCGATTTATATTGTCGTAGGGTGAGTTTTTTATCACCAAAGGGTGGATCTTTCCTTCATAGAGGCGAGTGGGATGTCAAGGATGGTAGACCCGGACCAGAGCATCATGGGCTAGGGGAAGTTACAGCCCAGATTTCCAGTCTTTATCTGGATGACTAGGGGACTTCACAGTTAGACTTTCCTCCAGTGGTGGATCATTTCAGGGATGTCTTTCTAGAGGACTTTTTAGGTTTACCTCAGGTGCATGAGGTAGACTTCTCGATTGAGCTTGTGCTAGGAGTGGCATCAGTGTACATTCCTCATTATAGGATGGCTACACCTGAGTTGCAGGAGTTCATGAAGTAGTTGGAGGAGTTGCAGGCAAAGGGTTTCATCCGACCCAGTACTTCTCCTTGGGGTTCGTCTGTCCTGTTTGTGAAGAAGGTAGATGGTACCCTTTAGCTTTATGTGGATTATTAGAAGCTGAAATAGTTGACAGTCAAGAACCGATATCCCTTGCTGAGGATTGATGACCTCTTTGATCAGCTTTGAGGAACGCGGGTGTTCTCAAAGATCGATTTGAGGTCCAGTTATCATCAGTTGCACGTTAGACCATCAGATATACCTCTGACAGCGTTCAGGAGCAGGTATGGTCTTTTCGAGTATACAGTCATGTCGTTCGGTCTCACAAACGCGCCTGCAGTCTTCATGGCACTGATGAACTGAGTGTTCCATCCGTACTTGGACTCCTTTGTCGTGGTCTTCGTGGAAAATATCTTGGTGTACTCTCACACTCAACACGACCATGCCACACATCTTGTGATCATTCTGAGTACAATGAGAGAGAATCGGTTGTATGATAAACTCTTGAACAACCACTTTAGGATGGATCAGATTCACTTTCTAGGTCATGTCATCTCAGAGGAAGGAGTGTTAGTGGACCTAGAGAAAGTGAGAGCCATAGATTCCTAGGAGCATCCGAAGAATGTCTTTGAGGTGCGGAGTTTCCTAGGGCTGGTAGGATACTACATATGCTTCATTTAGAACTTCTCATGGCTAGCAGCACCATTGACAGGTCTGACCAAAAAGGGGGTGAGGTTTTTATGGTCAGATTCTTAAGATTCTGCCTTTTAGGAGATGAAAGAGAGGATGATGTCAGTACCGATACTAGTCTTTCCGAAGCTGGGAAAGGTCTATACTGTTTACTGTGATACTTCAAGTATCGGGCTCGGAGTTGTGCTTATGCAGGGAGATGGAGTTGTTGCGTACGGGTCTCGGCAGTTGAGGCCACACGAGAGAAACTACCCTACACAAGATCTGGAGTTGGCAACATTTGTTCATGCCTTGTGCTGTTAGAGACACTATATTCTAGGGGATCACATTGTGGTTTTCACCGACCACAAGAGTCTCAAGTATATCATTACTCAGTTTGATCTAAATCTGAGACATCAAATGTGGGCCAAGTATCATCAGTCTTTTGACTTCGAGCTCTCCTATACGCCGGGAAAGGGAAACACAGTGGGTGATGAGTTGAGCAGGAGAACGTAGATTCAGGTAGTTCAGGAGGCTAGTAGTTAGTGGCAACTTATGACTCTGTTCTCTAAGAAGCACTTGGAGGGGCACGACAGGTAGGGACAAACCTTCCTTTCATCTATAGCTGTTACATCTACACTTCTCGATCGGCTACGAATGATGCAGCTATTAGACTTAGAGGCCTTGGTCCTATGGGAGAGTGTGTCAGAGGGGACCCTCTTCCTGGATGGAAAGTGGGAGAGGATGAGATATTGAGTTTCCAGGGATGCGTATGGGTGCCCGCAGACATATGCAAGGAGATGATGTGGGGTTTTCATTTCTCAGTTTGGGTAGTTCATCCTGGCGTCACCAAGATGTATCGGTATCTTCATCGCCAGTACTGGTGGCCATGTATGAAGAGATATGATGCTGGTTTTGTCATGAGATGTTCTACTTATCAGCAGGTGAAAGCAGAGCATCAGCAACCAGCAGGGCTTTTGCAACAGTTACTCATTCCAGAGTGGAAATGGAACGATGTTGTGATGGACTTCATGACTGGGTTACCGAGGTCACCTCAGGGAAGTGATGCTGTTTAGGTCGTCATCGACAGGCTTACGAAGGTAGCAAACTTCTTGCCGATAAAGGATACCTTCAGTGTTGATGATCTGGGATGACTGTACATCAGAGAGATTATACATCTACATGGAGTTCCACACTCCATTATTTCAGACAGGGATGTGTGCTTTACCTCTCAGTTCTGGCAGGGACTTCAGAAGGATTTGGGTACACAGGTACTTTTGAGTACAACATACCATCCCCAGACTGATGGCCAGTCCGAGCGTATGATCGAGGTGCTTGAGGATATGCTCTGAGCTTCCATTCTAGACTTTAGCGGTTCTTGGGAGAAACATATTCCTCTGATGGAGTTTGCCTACAATAACAGTTTTCAGGCGACTATTCAGATGGCACCATACGAGGCTCTGTACGGTAGACCATGTCGATCACCCTTATGCTGGCTGGAGATAGGAGAAGCAGCTTTGCTGGGACCTCGTCTTTTTCAGGATACTTCAGAGCAGATAGAGCTGATTTTGAAGCAGATGGCTACAACACAGTCTCATCATTAGTCTTATGCTGATCATCGGAGATGACCTCTGGAGTTCGAGGTCGAAGATTAAGTTTTCCAGCATGTCGCACCGAGGTTGGGACACAAAAGGTTTTAGAGACAGGGTAAGCATTCACCATGGTACGTCATGCCGTTTGAGGTGTTGGAGAGAGTCGGTCTGGTTGCCTATCAGTTTCAACTACCTCATAGGTATTCGTCTATGCACGACGTCTTCAACATCTCCCAGCTTTGACGTTACTTTTGAGACCCGTCTCATGTCTTCCAACCCAAGGAGGTTGAGCTTGAATCTAATGTGTCGTTTGAGGAGAATCCTATTCGGATTTTTGATAGTAGTACGAAGGTTCTCCGAGGCCGGTTTGCTCCTCTGGTAGGAGTGCTATGGCAGCACGGGCAAGTACAGGACGAGACTTGGGAGAGGGAGGCCGAGGATCGATCACAGTGGCCGGAGCTGTTTTGGGTTTCTTCTTCTGTGCCTCTCTAGGGAAATTTGGGGATGAATTTCTTTAAGTGGGGAAGTTTGTAAGAACTCGGATATTTGTTTCAGGTTTGTATTTCCTTTTCTGGAGTTTTTGAATTTTTTTTGAGTTTTTGGAAATTTTTGAAATACACACCATGTACTTTCTGAGTGCACGCCATGTACTCTTTTCCCGCTCAAAACCGTGTGCTGGCCGTGTCCGAACCACAAGCATGGTGTGTAGGGGTGATGTGGAGGCCAATTTTGGTGGAGTATGGAAAAAACCCACTACACGCCGTGTACTTTAAAAATACAAGCCGTGTACTTTAATTTTTTTCACTAAACGGACCGGGGTCGCGCCTCATCGTCGTAAACGTCTTCTTCTAGGTCTGGTTCGGCCGAGAGACATTGTACAACTGCGAAACTTCTCCAGATTCCCAAGCCTCTATCCATTCTCCAATTCGAGTTTTTTCAATTGCGTTGGAAGCGCAGTAGTGAGTTATTTCTTCTCCTTGATCCTTGTTTTCCAATTCTTCATATTTCTCAAGTTATCTAAGGTTGAATGTTTTGTGGGTTATTTCAGATCTATGATGTTCTTGGGAGAATCAGTCATCGTGGTTCAAGTATATCGATCTCCTAGGATCGAGGTAGGTGGTTTATGCCTTACCGTTCAATGTCTCTGAGTTATATGTGCAAATTCCACCAATACCCGTGAACGGGGTATTGCGTGTTTACCTTTTTACCCTTGTTGTTTTCCTGCCTCGCTTGTATGCTTGTGTAGAGGTAAATTGACCATGTTAGAGGATAACGTTTTGTGCTTGGATGTTTTTTCCTTTTCTTTGTTATGTTTACGACCTTTGGGTCTAGTTTTCCTTTGGATGCTACACTTGTTTCATGCCTTACGATTATAGGTTGAAGTGAAACTCACGACATGCTTGTTTCCTTGTAGACTGTTTAGATAAGTAGCTCTATATGTGTACTTTTATTAGCCAAGTATCTCTATAGGTGTACTTAGGCCATATAGAATTATTATGCACTGACTGGCACGAGGCTGAGAGAACCTGGTTCTATAGACTATAAGGGATTGACCGAGTGAGCTTCCCAGTGAGTCTTAGACATTATAGACTACAGGGGATGGACCGGGTGAGCTCCCAGAGAGTTTTGGATTTTATATACTACAGGAGGTTAGACCGAGTGAGCTTCCTCAGAGAGTCTTACCTTGTTTGAATCTCTTTAAGAACCTTCCCAGGCTAGAGGAGGAATTGAACGAGTGAGCTTCCTCAGAGAGTCTGTGGTATACCTAAGGCTATAGGAGGAATTGACCGAGATAGCTTCCTCAGAGAGTCTCTAGACCTTGGGGCTAAGAGGGTTAGACCACATGATCTTCCTCAAGAGAGTCCCTGACTACCCTAGACTATAAGGGTAATTGACCGAGTGCGCTTCCCCGGAGAGTCTGATAAATTCGTACGACCAAGCCAAAGGGGTTAGGCTGATTGCACTGCCCAGAGGGTTGTGGTACTTCTTGGATAGGACCAGAGGGGATTCTGCCCGTTAGTTGTTTGCTTCACTACTATTGTTGGTTGTTGTTTGATTTCTATTGTATCATCCTTCTTTACTACTTACTGTTACTGCCAATTGCTTGCTATTGAAATTTACTTCTTGTTGTACATTTACCTTCCATATACTCACTGACTGCTAGGCACAGATCTTCGAGAGAATTCCTACTGGGATTTAGTCTCACACCCTGTTTGGGTCATGTTTTTGGGCCCAAAAAGACTATGTTGTTGCAGGTATAGACAAGGGAAATCACCCTTCGACTTCCGGTACTTGATAGCTTGGAGCAGGAGAGAATGGGACCGAGCTTTGCTTTGCAATGCTGAGGAGATGTTTTATTTTCTTTTGTACTTGTTTTGATACTGTAGTGATTTACAGCATTGTGACTTGTTTGGCTGCTTTCCTAGATATGTATCATGCATCATTTCATATATACATATGTGCTCCAGTTTATTGATTTAGTCTTATGCTGCTTATGTTTTTGGTTATTACTACTTCCTCTATTGAATGTTTATTTTTCTTCCACTGTGTACTCTACCAATGAGTGAATAGTTTACCCACTATCACACCAATGGCTCTCGCTACTAGTCGACAGCCTCTGGCATTTGGGGAAATGCACTTGAGGCCATGTGACCAACCGGGTACGAGGAGCCTCTAGGTGGCTTCCGGAATCGGGACGTTACAACTTTTAAATTTTTATTTGAAAAAATAATATTATTCTTAAAAATCAGAACATCAATGTTTTCTTTGGATAAAATTTTGGTATTTTTCTGATAAAGATTAATTTTTTAGTGAAAAATACTATATTTTAATTCAAAACTGTCATTTATCCTAATTTATTTATATGGTTAGATTATCTTTAAAAATGGTTTTAAAGTGTTATTAGATTATATTTTTACCATTTAATCCTATTTTTTCATTTAATGTAATTTCACTTTGAAATTGGACATAAACAAGTGTCATTCTTTAGATAGTTATTATTTCTCAAAAACACGCTTTTTATTTTAAAAGCGGGAATTAATTTCAAATTAATTTATTCCACTTCTATGTTTTGAATTTGGAAAAATGGATTCCATATTTGGAATAATGAGGTCCAAATTTTTTAAATAGTTAACTTATATTTTTATAAATTATGAATATTTACTTCAGTTTATATTTTATTTACCTTGGTTAAAGGGTAAATCTGGTAAATAAGGGTAACAAAATATTATTATAATAATATAAAATTACACTAACATGTGTCCTAATCCAATTAGCTGATACATTTCCAACCATGGGAATCCTTAGGTCGATTTTGGGACCCCATGGAGCAACTTAAGAGTGATAATGACACTTTATATTAATTAATTTAAAGTAAAGACAAAAATGACATAAACAAGTATCTTTTAGTCAATAAATTTTTACATGGGGATATATAGGTTATATCTTAGAACATAAATATTATTTGGAAATATAAAAATATTTCCTACATCATGGTATTTGTTTAATAATTTTTGGACATCAAATAAATAAAATTATTTATAACACAATAATGATGCAATGTTTACCTCATTAATAAATGATTTAATAAATAAGATTATAAAAATTAAAATAACATCTTAAAACTATCCAATTCCTATTGGATGATATTATTTCGACCATGAGTCATTATATAATTTACTTTAATTAGTTTTGTACTTTTATAAACCGAATATAATTATATAATAAAATAATATTTTCACGCTTTCCTAAAGAGCCCCTCCTCCCCCTTATAATAGGACGCCACTTATAACCCAATCCTCACACCTATAAATCCCTTTGGATCATCCAAAACATGCCCAAATAAGCTCCCAAGATTCATATCTTCCACTTAGATTCCTTACCTCAGACATATTGAACTTTAAGTAATTGTTTTGGTTCAAACCAAAGGGATATACCCAATTTAAAGGTAACAGCTTCTCTTAAGTTTGTCTGTTTTATTTTACATCTCTAACCCCCTAAACTCTTTTTATTACTTTATTTTATAAAAAACCTATATCCAAAATATACTAGGTTTTGGTTATTATAAGTATTATAACTACACTTACACACACCTCCATCTACTAGGTAAAGAACATACTGTTTCAATGGAGGGAAAACTATTTCCTCACGAAACAACGATTGTTCGATTATCTCCTACCACCTTTTATGGTGGCCATTATGATGAAACTATATTTCTATATGATATAAATTATGTTTATTTTTTCTTTATGAATCTTTATTTTTAATTTATATCATACCTTTATGGTTTCCATTATGAGTAAACGTGATAATTTCATTTGAGGAAGTGCGGACTACCACCCCCTCAAAGTGATATGACTCGTTCATACCATAAATGGGATGTATAAAGGATGGAGTTATTGAAATTATATATGATATTATACTGTAATTATAATATAACTATTTATCATTAAGTTTTCATTCAATTAAAATACTAAATTGAAATGAAAGTATGTTCATGCGTACGTACGACTTACCGTCTCCATGAATGGTGCATTTCATTTCTTATCTCTAAATTTTATGTACTATTATAAATACATATATATTTTATATATATATGATATATAAATCATTAATATCATTCTATAGATAATGGAATCTTGACAACATGGACAACCTTTAATTATAACGTGTCCATTTTTTACTCAAGTACCAAATATCGAAAAAACAATTATTATTAACTTAAATGATTACATAATGTTTATAAAATTGTAATAAGAGGCATAAAAGGAATAATAAACTTGAAAAGGGTTCTTAATCCAATATAAATTAACATATGTTTATTATTTAGGAAGAATAAGGAACAAAAAAGTCAATTTGGACACAAGGTAATGGATTTCCTATCTCACCTCCAATTCCGTGATATTTCCATTGTTCACCAATTATTTATTGCATGTGGTGTATTTTGTACATCCGTTTGATATATATTATCATGATTGTATTTATAATAAGGGTATTATGAGATTAATTTGGTTTTTATTAACTTTTGGTCATATGACTCGATTGATTACAACATGGTAAGGGGTTTTCATCTCACTTTTTATTCCTGTAAGATTCATGCTATATTGCCACTATTTTCCTATTGTGTGGTTTATGTACCACCCATGATTGTATTAACTATGTAATACACTTAAATTAATGGGTATTTACATCTTCATTGTATGATCTATCTTTCATGGGGTGTATGTTTCGTATGTTACCGAATCGGTAAGGGAACCTTTCATCCTTCTCTTTTTAAAAGACTTCTTTAGTTATGTCATTTAATTTATGTCTTCTTATGTTTGTATATGTTATTCTATATCATTATTAATATAAATTTTATTCTCATGTGATAATATACCCTTTTTCTCTCATCAATTCATTTTCTGAATTTTAAAGTGATGTCGTTAGGCTGTCAAAATTTTGTAAGGGAACTTCTTCATAAAATTTCCATTATTTGGGTTTAACTTCTTTTGCTGGATTATGTCGTACTAGGAAAATGTGTGAATAACCTCAGATTGTTTCACAATTAATATCCAATTATAATTATTGTATTATTATTTTCCACACATTTTTATGTAAACGATTTATCCTTAATATATGGTACAGTTTTTATAAGTGATTTCGTCTCAATTTACAATCCAGTGAGACTTCATTGTTGTTATAAACCAATTAACTCTTATGTGGTGTATATACTATCCTTTGGAATATTATATCATGAATACCTTTATTCTCATGATATTAAAAAGTTCTGATTAAATGTTATTCCTCAATTATTTTTATTCAAGCATCTCTCATTTTGTTAAAAACACTTTAACTAAAATATCGTTTTAAATGTTTTAAATATTTAATCTTCTAAACATTTCTCATAAATTTCCATGCATTCAAAATGGTTTTTAGGATTTATTTATATGGAAATTAATGTTTTCAAATGAAAATACACTAAAAGTTTCAAAGTGTTATGGGACAATTTGATTCAGAAATCTCTTAATTAAATGTTTTAAATGGTTTTGAAAATGGTTTGATAAAGCATTGTTTATTTCAATATCTTGATTTGATATATTAGAATGTGGAAATGTTATCTTTCCTTTATACCTGTGTTATTTGTCATGATTATGTGTTGGTTATTGGGAATTATTTATGTATTGGGGTGGTTCTGTAATAATACTAGGGTGGGTGAGCCTGAGATATCCCTCCAATGCATTAGGTAATGTGACGAAGGTAAACATTAACATTCCTGTCGGAAGATCAAGCCGGTATGCCACCTCACCAACTCTACTCAGAAACTAAAAAGATTGGATGAACCAAGGATATAGGTTTCCACCCTATCCAAATCTCTACAACCCCCATTGGGGTGAGACCTGGAGGAAAACATGGTCTCCCTCCAAGAAAGCTAAGATTCTCCATCTCCTATTGGTATAAGACATCGGTTTTCCTTATGCAGTCCTCATCCGCTCCTGGATGATCCGCACCTTCTCAATGGTAGCCCGTACCAACTCTAGACCCATGAGTGCAGACTCAACAAGGTATTTCCATCATAGAGGTGATATTCATGGCCACCTGTACAAGGCATCAATCATGGCATGCCAACGTTGGAGTTATATCTTTTGTTGTACGCAAACTATACTAGTGGTAAGTGGTCATTACAACATTGATCAAAATCCCCGACAAAAGCACGAAGAATGTCGTCCAAGTTTTGTATGTTCTGTTTCATTTTTCCATATTTTTGGGGGTAAAATCTGTGCTCTGGGATTGTAACACCACATTATTTTATTGTATGTTATCTCATCAAAGTATTTTAATAACTTGCGATACATGCAACACCGTGTTCAAGCGCACGAAGACTTACCAAGCAAGACATTAAAAAAAGAGGATATGAATATTATTAACCAAATTTTAAATTTTATATATCCTATATAATTTTAACATTTATCTTTTGTGATTCTTAGACATAATATATGAAAAATTCAATTTTTAAGATAAAAGAGGTTTTTTTCAAAAAATGTCGCTTTTCGCCTTTTAATGGAGAACCCTTTTTTAATACAATATTTGAGACTTTAATATATTCAATTTAGTGAAATTAAATTCTTATTTATAAGAGGGACATAAAAATGTAGTTTGTATAAATTTTTGGTACCTTTCTGATCACTTTCATATTTTGATGAATAGTGAAAAATACTAAATTTTAATTAAATACAAATTTTTTAATCGCAATAATTTATAGTGATAAATTATTAATTAAAGAGGTTTTAAAGTATCAATATACTATATTTTTATCATCAAATATAATTTATGCCATTGGATGTAATTTCTCATTTAAACTGGACATAAACAAATGTCAATCTTTTGACAGTTATTATTTCTTAAAAACACGCTTTCTGTTTTAACAATGGGAATTAATTTTAAATTAATTTCTTGCACTTATATGTTTTGAATTTTAAAATATGGATTCCATATTTTTAATCAAGAGGTTCAAATTATTTAAATAGGTAACTTTTAGTTTATGAAATTATGAATATTTACTTCAGTAAATATTTTATTTACCATGGTTAAAGGGTAAATCTGATAAATTAGGGTAAAATAATAATATTATAATAATATTAAATTAACCTAACATGTGTCCTATTCCAATTAGTTGATACATGTCCGACCATGGTCATCCTTGGGTCAATTTCATGACCCCATGGAGCCAAATAGGAGTGATAATGACATTTTATATTAATTAATCTAATGTAAAGACAAAAATAACAAAAGAATGTATCTTTTAGTAAATAATTATTCTATGTGGTTATATAATTTATCTCTAAAACTCTAAATATTCATTATAAATATTTCCTACATGATGATAATTTTTCATAATTTTTGACAAAAATTATATATATTTATTTATGACACAAAAATGATGTTGTATTTTCCTTATTAATAAAAGAATCAAATAAATGATATTGTAAATATTAAAATAAATTTAATTTGAATGTTTTGATACCATAAACTAATTTTATTGATGAATTTGACATGTTATTATTGATTAAATGTATTTTTTTGAAGTAATCAATTTGAGATGAATTTCACAAAAACCAAATACAAAACAGTGTCAAAATTGACATAAATTGGGGTTTAAAACAAATACTATATTATGGGTTGATATAATATTCCAAAAAATATAAGGCTCAGCCAAAAGGCATAAATAATTTTATATATGTCATTAATTAACCAAATTAGGTTATCTTGGCAGTTTATAGTAAGTTTATTAACCATATTATGTAAAAATAAAAGAAGACACGGTAAAAGTTAAATTATTTAACTAAGAGTTAAATCTAAAACATAATGTTACAATGTTAACCTAAACTTTTATAAAACCTATTGGTTGAGATGATTTCAACCCATAACCACCTAAGTCTCGAAATAAATTCATTTGGAGCCGTTATAAACTGAATATGATTGCATAATAAATTAATTTTTTAATCTTTTCCAAATGTGACCCTCACCCCCTCCTTATAAAAGGGAACTTCCCCTATCTTAATTTCACTCCTCCAAAGTCATTTGACTTAGCCAAACCCTACCCAAATATATTTTCGAATATCCTACCTTCATCCTAGAGGACTTACTTTGATCAGAAATCCAACCTAAGGAGCCCTTTTGATCAACTCAAAAGGAAACACCTGAAGAAGAGGTATTATTTTTGCCACCCCCTTTCAAGTTATGTTCTTCTTCCACTTCCCCTTTCTTTGTTGTATCCATAAAAAAATAATAACTCTAGTATCTTCTATATACATTGATGTTATTATAAATATGGTACAACCATATTTGTTATTATATCCACCCTATAATGACTAAGTCATCATACGTGTGTATGTACAACATACCGTCTCCACGTCGTGGTGTAGTTTGTTATTCAAACACTTCATTATTTGGATGGGTATAATAATGAGTATAACTAATGTAAATAATAAATATAACATGTTAATTATTCTGTATATATGATATAAAATCCAATTACATACAATTTGACCATCAATATAGTGATATTGTCGCTCGTGCATACGCACGGATTACCGTCTCCACGATGCGAAGAGATTCATTTCCATGTTCACCATTCAACAAAGATTATAAAAATACATATTATTATGAAGTATGTAATATATGAAATAATAATTCTACTGGATATATATATATATATATATATATATATATCTGTGTGTGTGTGTGTGTGTGTGTACATACATATATCTTGTTCACTTATAGCATCTCCATGGGCATGAAGGATTCCTCCAGCTGGTCGCAACCCATCATCTATCTGGTGTACCCTGGGTACTGCTCTGCTTACTGTATCTAGGCTCAATCTATGCAAGTCTATAGGAAGAGTCTTTGGGTGGTCATCAGGGCTTCAAAAAATGTGGACCAGGATAGTGTCTCAGAGAAACATTCCTATGATGATCTGGAAGGTTCCCAGGTCCTGTGTTCGGTTGGGGAGCAGGTCTCTGTCCAAGAGGCTTCACCTTCAGCCTCTCAATGTGAATCATCTCATGATATCTTTCTAGTTATCTCAAGTTAAGATGAGTCCCTCATTCCTATTTATCAATCAAGGTTTATCTTCTAGGAAGATTCATGTGCTTTTCTTATAATGAACATGAAGAGGTTTCTCGAGTCTGGGCCCTTTCTCAGACGCATGCCTCTTCTTGGTGTCCTCCTCCTTTCTCTCTCTTCCTCTCTGTACCCCTCCTTCATCTCCCCCACCCCCTCTTTTGATTCCTGAGTGTTCACATGAGGATGAATCTTGGATTAAGCCCCCTCCTCAGACCCCCAGGCGTGGATGGGGCTTAAGGACTCCCGGATCCCTAAAAGCCTCCCCTCCTCCCCTATTTCCTTCTCCTTCTAACATGGGGAGGAGAAGATTGGCGCAATCTAAGAAGCTAAATGAAATCCCTCCCTCCAGCTCCACGAAAGCCAAGAGTTCCCGGCAAGTGTCGGGACACAATCTGACCAATGATTACTATCATCATATGGAACGCCCAAGGGCATGGGGATCAGGTGAAAACGTACTTCCTAGCTTCAGATTCCAGGAAACACAAGGTCAGTATCATGGCTATTATTGAGCAATATCAAAATTGTTCTATAATTGAGACTTCTTTAGAAGGATCACGATGAATGAGCACCTGCATGCAGAGCCAGAAAACCTGCATATCTGTATTTTCTAGTATCAGAGCATCTTAGTTGATATTGTGAGGTCGGGTGATCAACATATTACCATGAATGTGTCTCCCGATAAAGATGTTTTCTATATCTCCTTCATCTATGGGAGTTGTGACTCCCAAAAACGCAAGGTTTAATGGTAGGAACATTCACTTTTTGATTCTGGAAGTATCCCCTGCTTTATTAGTGGGGACTTTAACATCATTACGGACCCTGAGGAAAATAAGGGAAGAGGTCCCTTCCCCAGAAACGCTATCATTGATTTTTTTTCATTTCACTGCAGAAAATGGGCTCCTAGATCTTGGTTTTTCTGGGTATTTCTATACTTATTGAAATAATCAACGCAGTCCCCGTCTCTCATGGAGTCACCTTAATAGTTGATTGGAAATCTTGTAGTCCATCTAAAAGTTTCCTGATATCCGAGTCTGGCACGTGGTGCATGGTATTTCTAACCACTCCCCAATTCATCTCAATATCTCAGTGGGGAAAGCTATACCAGACTCCTTCAGATACATCCAGCATTGGGAAAGCCTTTCGGGCTTTCATGAAGTTGTTAAGGGGGTGTGGAATGCGCCCACACAGGGGAGTAGCAGGATTTCCTTTCACTACAAAATCAGAATTCTTAAAGGAATTCTTCAGAATTGGGTTGATACGGCCCCTCAAAGAGACACAGACATGGACACAGTCTTGCAGGAAATTCAGCCTCTTGAAATCATCCTCAATGGAGACTGGGATGATCAGAACTTCTATGATCTTGCTTTGAAGAAAAATATTTTCTCTGATTGGATTTTGAGTCAGGAGAGAACAGTGAGGGATAATTCTAGGATTAGGTGGCTAGAGGAACGGGACAGAAATACATCTTTCTTCTATGCCTTTATAAAGGAAAAGAAACACCTAGTTCAACCCAACATTGATATGGAGGATGGTTCATTCTCAAATGATAGGGAGGAGGTTGGGAGGCTTTCTTATTCTCAGTTCAGAGATCTCTTGGCAGGACAAAATATGTTCATTCTTGATGGTTACCCGAGGGTGAAGTAGAGTTTATGGAGTCCATTGCGTACAAAGTCTCTTCTCTAGATAACGAGCTAATGGTGTCCATTCCAGAGGAAACAGAGATTCATGAAGCTATTTTATGCCTCAAAGGTGACAGCGCCCTAGGCCTAGACAAATTATCAGGTTACTTCTATAGGGATTCCTGGGGGTGGTGAAAGCTGACCTTATTGAGGCCATCTGGGATTTTTTTCAGGGTGGTAGTATACCTAGAGTTTCATATGCTACCGCCATGGTTTTTCTTCCAAAAATTTAGAACCCCTCCTCCATCCTCCACTATCACCCTGTTAGCCTTCGTAGTTTCCCCAATAAAGTCTTTCCAAGCATCCTTAATGCCAGATTATCGACTCATATAACCTGATGGATTTTAATGGAGCATCATGGTTTTGTTAAGGGTCTCTCAATACAGGGATCAATTGCATTGGCACAAGAGAGGATCCGTGATATTAACACCATGTCTCATGGATCCAACATGGCTATCAAGCTCGATATGAACAATGATTATGATCAGGTGGAGTGGGGATTTATCAACAAGGTCCTCTCAGGTATGGGTTTCACTCCCTAGGTGGTTGATCTTCACTTTAGTTGCTTTAGTTCTTCTTGGATGGAGGATAATTTTATGGGTAAATCACATGTTTTTTTCAAGTCAAATCGGGGTCTAAGGCAGGGGGATCCTATCTGTCTGAGTATTTTTATTCTTTATTTAGAGATTCTCAGTCGACTTATCCTCAAATGCACATTTTTTGGCAAGATCCTCCCTTTTATAAAGAAGGGAAGAGTCCCCTCAATTTTTTATCTCATGTTTTCTTATGATACTCTTATCTTCTTGAATACTTCTTAGAGATCATTTTGTGGGCTTATCCTAGTTTTGGAGGACTACTGCCATTGGAGTGGAAATGTTATCAACAAAAGAAATACTAACTTATTCATCTCAAGGGAATGTACCCCATCACTGGTAGCCTCTATTTGAAACCTTCTAGTGATTCACCTGGGAAACTGACCAGTGATATACTTTGGTGCTCCTTTGTCTTTAGGACGGCTTATAATTCAAGACTTTGATTATATTGTTGGCAGGATCTTAGAGAGTGTTCACAACTGGAAATACAGATTCTTATCATTTTGGGGACAGATTTCCTTGGTCAACAGTGTTCTTCTTAGTACTCTTGTTTTTGCACTTTCTTGTGTTAAAGCTCCTATAGGAGTTATTCCAAAGATTGACAAGGTACTTGCTAACATTATTTTGGATGCCCGGGTGGAGGGAATGTGTGTTTGGGTGTCTTGGGGGAGAATGGAAAGTCCCATTCTAGAAGGAGGGATTAATTTTCACAGCCTTGCTCATATGATCATTTTCTTACATGACAAACTAGACTGGGAGCTTCATGAACGCATAAATTTGTGGGGAAAGACCATAGGAAGCCCCTCGATGGATGGTGAATTAATAGAGGGAAGATCAGTGTCTCCTTTTTTGTCCATACTTCTTCCCCTTTATTCTTCCATCCATCCCTATGTTCAGTGGGTCATCGGGGAAGGGAAAGTCTCCTTCTGGCATGACAACTGGGCAAGTGATATCATTGGATTTCCAGAATTCCCTACTTACAACATATATTATGATGAGGCTAGTAGATTTCCGGATTTTATGGAGGCTATTATGGACAAGGAACAACTGTACATTATAGCTCATTGATATCATGGAGGAACCAGATAAATGTATTTTTTACCTATCAAGCTCTGGCAGTTTCTCCCCTATGGACTTCCGCCACACCATGATGCCTCAATCGAAAGAGAATCAATTGAAAGACCTACTTTGGTCTAAGGGGATTCCGTCGAAGTATAACATCCTCAACTGGAGGATAAGATACACTGCGATTGATACATATGAGAACATAAAGGAATGTGGAATTGCGCCGGCTTCTTGTGCATGTATTGTGTTGAGCGCATGGAGGAAAGTATCGAACATCTGTTCCTAGAGGGAGAGTGGGATTGTGTGGTCTAGTCGGCCTTTGGTGGATTCACCACTTCCCTCTAGCCTTCTGTTGATCCTTACTTCTTCATTTGTTGGTTTCGTAGATCAGTGGATAGGGGAGTGGAAAGAACAACAAGGTTGATTATGTTTCATGCCGAGGCGTGGTGTATCTGGAAAGCTTGGAACAAAGCTAGATTTGAGGGAATCAGTTTGTCTTTGAAAATAATTGTCGCACATACTCGTAGCTTTCTGCTCGACTTTACCTAGCGTCTGGATAACATGAGGGAGGCACCTTCTCTATAGGTTCTACATCCGGCTCTTCAGACCATCCCTACTAATAGTATTCCTCACGGCCATTGGGTCTGTGGTCAACCCCCTCCCCCAAGTTTGAAATTAAACACAGATGGTTCTTGTAACGCGAGAATTATGAGGGGATGAAGAGTGGTTTTTGACCTCTAGGTATCCTTTGTGTTCGCTTTCACTATCTACTTGGGTAGATTTTCTTCTTTACAAGTAGAAGCTCTCACTTTTCTTTCAGGCCTTTCCCTTTGTAGGTAGGGAGAATTTGCATCACAGAAGTGGAAACTAACTCTCTTGTCCTTCTCAAATCTCTACTCGATGTTGGTAATTGCCCCTGATCAATTTCATACACCATCAGGATGTGCATAGCTATCATCCCTAACAATGTTCGATTGAGGCACACCTGGCATGAGGGTAACAAGGTGGTCGATCATCTGGCAAAGCTTGCATCTCATGGATCGAATACGACATGTTTTTACAACCCAAACCAATTGACACTGGAGGAAGATAATCTGGTTAGAGGGGATTCCCTTGGCCTTCATTATTTCAGGCCTCCCTAGATATTTTCTTTCGTTGTGTTCTTCCCCCCCTCCTTTTAAATAAAAAATGATGATTGTTATTACAAAATGGGTAGTATAAAATCATAAATGAATCATTTATTATATAATAAATACGAATATAGTTCTGGTATAATTTAATAACATACTGTGGTCATTATACTGGAGGTTAAATGTACCCTCCTCCAAAGGAAAGTGCAAGATAAGGGTTAATTCTACAATCTCTTCATTATATGAGATTGTTTTTACATGAGTATCTACTGGGACCTCTTTATCATCCACATCCGTGTTTCATAAAAATATTTTCAAAAGGAATATTTTAAGGTTTTATTAAAGGGACTCTAACTAGAACATCATTTTAAATGGTTTAAATATTTATTATTTTAAATCATTCTCATTAATGTCAATGTTTTCAAAATGGGTTTTAAGGATTTATTTATATGGACATGAATGTTATCAAAATGTTAATTCCTTTCAAAAGTTTCAAAGTGGTATGGGAAAATTTGAATCAAGAATTTCTATAAATGTGTTCCTTTCTAAATTGTGTGGCTTTTAAATGTTTTTATAAAAAAAGGATATTTCTCTAAAAGATTTTTACAAATCATTTTCATCTATGTCAACATATTTTGATGTATTTTAAACTTGTTTGAAGTTAATTTATTATGATAATAATCTTCCATATTATATTGAAGGTTTTTTGATATGTTTCATTGTGGATGTGTTATTTTTATTCTATTCATGGTTTATAGATAAAATATTTACATTTCGTATGCTAGTTTTAATACAAATGATTATGTTATGTTTAAACCTTTTCCTATGAGGAACGAATTGGACTTAGTATGTGACAGGTGCAGCCCTCTATAGCTCCTCGTTGCATAGGTAGGTCAGATGAGGCCAACAAGTTTCTTCGCACAAGGCCTTGATAAAATATTATATGTAGTCTTTATACAAGGCCTTGACTATCTGGTTATGAAGTCTCGTATTATTCATTGCAACATTATGAAATTTGATATTGATATAACATGTGATTATTCGACTAGTATAATATCCATGTGAATAAGTAAATGGAATTATTTAATTTATCTTCTCCATATTATTCTGAAGTTTAATTTTAAAAGGTTTTTGATTTAGTCTTACACATTTCCTTAAAATTTTATGTTTATTTATGAATGTTTCCGCTATATTTTTATCCTTAATGAGAATCAGATATCACCCCTTTCTATGTTTTATATTTTCCTGGATTCCAAGAAGTCTATTATGATTTATAATAAGGGTTAATCTCTGAGATTAATGGAGTTCTCAAAGGATCATTTATGTTGTGTTTTATTTCCTGATGTGTAATTTAATGTTCAAGTATGTAATCTTTTTTCCAAGACTGCTAAACTGATTGGTCTTTAGGGACTTGATTCCTTGTAATCATGCTAATGTATTAAACTAACGTACTGAATCTAGGCTTCTAAGGTCGGGATGTTATAGTTGATATCAGAGGAAGTTTAGAAAAAACCTTGGAAATAGATTTAGATAAACTCTGATTAGATAACATTACCAGAAGATAGTCTTTGAGAATTAGTATAGAATAACTTATGAAAATTTTGGTAATGTCAAGTTTTTGTGTATTTTCCAAACAGTACATCCATGTCTAGATTTGAGCAGGTAGAGGAGGCTTTAGTACAGATGTACCTAGGAGTGAAAACATTGACATAGAGTTTCGGGCTTGACCCGAGGTATCTTGGTACACAACAATGGGCCTTGCTGCACTCTTTGTTACGACACTCCTGGGGGATATGCTTAGGATAATTCACATTTTATTTGAAAACCATTATAATGGATATATGAGTAAATAATCCAAAAAAGAATCCATTTTTATGATTACGAGACTATATTTGTGAAATTATACAATTAATGTTGAGAATATTTTTAGTAATTGGATTATACACTAGTATTTGATCTAACCTAGTCTGTGTCATCATTTAGAAATGGCACCCAGTAGAAGGAATATGAACTCCAGCAATATGCAAGATCCAAAGGGTAAAAATCATCATATCTTTCATAGTCTTAATCCATCATTTAGAAGGTAAATTGCCTCCCGTGTATTCTCATCATATGAATAAATGGTATTAGGTGTTAATAAGATAAGTGAAGAATTATCCATGTCCTATGGCTTTGAATAGAAGCAAGAGATGAAAATGATAGTATAGAGAAAGTTGGATAAAGGGAAGGGGGGAAAGAAGGATTTTCCCATATGTGATAACTGTGGAAAGAATCAACTTGGTAAACGTTTGAAGGGAATGAGTGTTTGTTAGAAGGGTGGAGAAAAAGGGAACCAAGTATGTGATTTCAAGGATAAGAAAAATATTTCAAATGTACAATTCTTCATCTTCAAGGAGTTGGGACACTATGCGAAGCAATGTCCAAATCATCAGAGTATACCACAAATGCTGCTATTGGATAATAATCAAGTTATGATACTACCAAAGATGAAAAGGAATGATTATATTTCTTATGTTGTTATTAAATTATTGTGTCATTTGAGTATTTTATTAATTATGTACATGTTATAATAATTATAGAGTATAAAAGGATTGTACTTCATTACTATTTCATTAAGGAGTTGGGATTGTGTGGAACCAAGAAATGTGACTCAATAGCATGTTAATTTTTTGGAAAATATATGGTTGAGAGAAAGATAAACCATAATATGGTTCTGACACTGAGGCACTGATTTTAGAATAATATATGAATGATTTGGATAAATTATATTGGATATTCTTGACTACCTTGAAACTGATTAATGATTTGTATATTCCATCATTGTTGGATTTTAGAACATTTTTGGACAGAAGGAGTATATCCTTTATTCTGTAAGGAATAAGGGAGAATGAATTTAATAAATAAGGTTTTATGGTAATTCATGGTGTTATATTTTCTTAAAATAATACATGTTGAAGGTATTCACATGTTACTACATGGAAAAAAGGATCTTCATTGTGTTTACCTTCTTTATAAATTTTTGACTATGAGTTTGGATAGAAGTATTTTGGATAGCTCTAAAGGATGGAATGGATTAATTATGACAATGGATACTATTACTAAGGTTAAATAATTTCGTAATATTATTTTTAGATTGTTATAAAAAGGAGAACCCGGAGGTCGGGAGATAACCCGTCGCGTCCAGTAAGGCCGTGAGACATGAACCAGCAACCGAAGGGCGACATGGGTGCATCAACTACCACTGTGATGTCCTAGTTTGTATAATGTAGTTTTTTAAAAATGGGTTGACAGATGAATTATAAATTCATTTTTTTGGAACCCTATATGATTAGGATAAATAGAATATTTTTGAGTTCTATTATCTTTTAAAGTGAAAGATGAGTTTGTGGTAGAAATTAGTTAACATATAGAACTCTACTTGTCATGGATTCTTTTTTCTAGATATTATATAAATAAATTAATTCATAACTTTTATGGAAGGTTTCTTAAAACCAAAAATGGGTTATCTTAATACCTTATGTTTTGTTGAACCGATAATATTTTAAATCATCATAAATTGATGGCTTTGAGGCCCTAAATATTACACTTGTTTGTGATTGATGACCTCAATCACTCCCAATAAACACTTACATTTTCCCTCAAATTATGTGCCTATAATTTCATCTAATTTTCTCTTAATCGAGATGATAATTTTTTGGTGACTCTTTCATTTCCCATTGCCTCTTATTAAGATTAAATTTTATTAACCCAATTTCTAATGTGGGTTTTCTACAAAGGTGTTTTCCTATTTTAACCATTTATTTTAAAAAAAAAATTTCAAATTGTGAGGATGAAATTTATTGAACTAGGGTAGAATGTAACACACCATGATTTTATAGTATGTTACCGCATCAACGTATTTCAATAACTTGTGCTACACGCAACAGCGAGTTCGAGCGCACCACGACTTACCAAACGAGCCGTTCAGAAAAGAGGATATGAATAGTATTAAACACATTTTAAATTTTTTCTATCCTATATAATTTTAATATTCATCTATTTTGTTTCTTAGACATAATATAATAAAATTTTAATTTGTAATATAAAAGAGTTATTTTTCAAAAAATGCAGTTTTTCCGCCTTTTAATGGAAAACCCTTTTAAAATGATATATTTGACACTTTAATATATTAAATTTAGTGGAATTAAATTCTAATTTATAATAGGGACATAAAATTATAGTTTGGATAAATGTTTGGTAATTTTCTGATAAGTTTCATATTTTGAAGAATAATGAAAAAATTAAAAAAAATTAATTAAAAACAACTTTTTTAATCGAAATAACTTATAGTGTTAAATTATAAATTTTAGTGGTTTAAAGTATAATTAGAATATATTTTTATCAGTTAATATATTTTAGTTCATTGTATGTAATTTCACATTTAGACTAGACATAAACTAGTGTCAATCTTTTGATACTTACCCTTTCTGTTTTAACAACGGGAAATAATTTTAAATTAATTTCTGCCACTTCTCTATTTAGAATTCAGAAAAATTGATTCCATATTTGGAATCATAAGGTCCAAATTATGTAAATAGGTTACTTTTTTTAAACATTATGAATATTTACTTCAGTAAATATTTTATTTACCATGGTTAAAGGGTAAATCCGGTAAATTAGGGTAAATAAATATTATTATAATAATATTAATCACTCTAACATGTGTCCTATTCCTATCGGTTGATACATTTCCAAACTTGGGAATCCTTTTGTAGATTTTAGGACCCCATTTATCTACTTGGGAGTGCCAATGTAATTTTATATTAATTAATCTAAAGTAAAGAAAAAAATAACAAAAACATATATCTTTTAGTAAAACATTTTTATATGGGGTTTTATAATTGATCTATTTGACTGTAAAAGTTAATTTTAAATCTAAAAATGTTTCATACATGATTATATTTTATTTAGAATTTTTAGACATAAAATAAATATATTTATTTATGACACAATAATGATGTAGTATTTTCCTTATTAAAAAAGTATCAAATAAATAATATTGTAATTATTAAAATAAATATAATTTGATTTTTTTGATGCCATAAAAAACATTTATAGGTGAATATGACATTTTATTATTGATTAAATGTATTTGGTTTTATGTAGTCAAGTTGTGATGACATACACTAAAACCAAATGCTAAATAATTTCAAAATTGATATAAATTAGTTTTCAAAAAAAATACTATATTATTGGTAGATATAATATGTAAAAAAAATTAAGTATCCAAAAAAGGTATTAAATAACATAATATAGGTCATTAATGAACCACTTTAGGTTCTCTTTGTAGTTTAGAGTAAGATTATTAACCATATAGTGTAAGCATACAAGAAGACACAGTAAAAGTTAAACAATTTAACCAAGAGTTAAATCTAAAAGATAAGATTAAACTGGTAACCTAAACATATAGAAATCATATTTGTTGAATGTATTTCGATCCATAACCACATAATTATAGATATAAATTAATTTGTAAAGAATAGGATTGTATAATAAATTAATATTTTAATCCTGTCCTAAAGTGACCCTCACCCCCCTTATAAAAGGGAACTTCACCTTCTCTTAATTTCACACCTCCAAAGACATTTGGCTTGGCAAACACCTTCCCAAATAATGTCTCAAATATCCTCCCTTAAACCTAGAGTCCTTACTTTGATCTGAAAGTAAACCAAAGGATCCCTTTTTATCAACTCAAAAAATGAAACACCCGAAGAAGAGGTAACAATTTTCCCACCCTCTTTCAAGTTCTTTTCTTCTTCCACTTCCTCTTTCTTTGTTGTTTCAATACTAAAATAGTGACTCATGTACCTTATATATACTGTGATGTTATGGTACAACCATATTCTTTATTCTATCCATCCTATAATGACAATGTCTCGATACGTGTGTACGTACAGCTTACAGTATCCACATCATGGTGTAGCTTGTTATTCAAACACTTAATTATTTGGATGGGTATAAAAATGAGAATAACTTGTGTAAATAATAATTATAACATGTAAACTATTATGTATATATGATATACCATACAATTACATATGATTTCACCATCAATATAATGATATTGGCGCTCATGTGTACGTACGGATTACTGTCTCCACGACGCGATGAGATTCATTTGCACGTTCACCATTCAACGATGATTATAAAAGTATATAATATTACTAAGTATGTAATATGTGAAATAATAATGCTACTGGAGATATATATATATATATGTGTGTGTGTGTGTGTGTGTGTTATACATATCTATATACTTATATATATCTTATTCACTTACTTCCGTTCAATACGATATGAAAATTGAAACAGTGTTTATGCGTATGTATGACCTACCGTCTCCATAAACTGTGCCTCCCATTTCATATATATATATATATATATATATATATATTATAAATATTTATATTCAAAATATATATGATATATAAATCAAAATTTATATTCTGGATGTATTTAAATCATGATCTAAATGATACGATCAAAAATAACAACTTAAAACATGTACGATAAAGAAAGCGATTATTACCCCAAAAGTTAATTTAGCATGGAAATAATTATTCAATGTGTAGTATAAAGTAATAAATGAATCATTTTTATATAATAAAATTGAATATGGTTCTGGTATAATTTAATAACATACTATGGTCATTATACAGGAGGTTAAATGTACCCTCGACCAAATTAAAGTGTAATGTAAGGGTTAATTCTACAATATCTTCATTTTCCGAGGTTGTTTTTACGTGAGTATATTCTGGGACCTCTTTATCATCCACATCCATGTTTTGTAAAAATATTTTCAAAAGGAATATTTTAAGGATTTATGGAAGGGGATATTTAACTAGATAATCATTATAAATGTTCAAAATACCTATTTTTCAAAATAATTCTCATTACTGTCCATGATTTCAAATTGGTTTATAAGGATTTATTTATATGGACATGAAATTTTTTAAAATGTTAATTCCTTTCAAAATTTTAAATGTGGTATGGGACACATTGATTCAAAAATTTCTTTAAAATCCTTCCTCTCTAAATTGTGTGAGTTTTAAAAGTTTTTATGAAAAAGGGATATTTCTCTCAAAGAGTTTTACAAATCATTTTCATCTATGTCAACATCCTTTGATGGATTTTAAATTTTTTTGAAGTTTGTTTATTATGATACAAATCTTCCATTTTTTAATGAAGGTTTTGTGATATGTTTTATTGTGCATGTGTTGTTTTTATACCATTCATGGTTTATGGATAAAGTGTTGACATTTCGTATGATAGTTTTAATATGAATGATTATGTTATGTTTAAATCTTTTCATATGAGGAATGCATTAGACTTAGGAAGAGATGAGTGGAACCTGATATAGCTCCTCGATGCATTGGTTGGTCTCATGAGACAAACTAGTGTCTTGGCACAAGGCCTTTAAAA
Source organism: Viscum album (assembly GCA_963277665.1). NCBI lineage: Eukaryota > Viridiplantae > Streptophyta > Magnoliopsida > Santalales > Viscaceae > Viscum > Viscum album. The sequence continues at coordinate 240,860,676 of OY728140.1, read as the reverse complement.
AATCTTATTTGTAGTCTTCACACAAGGCCTTGACTATGTGGTTATGAATTTTGAAATTAAACATTCCAACAATATGAAATTGGATATTGATATTACATGTGATTATTCAACTAGTATAATATCCATGTTAATAATTAAATGGAATTATTTGATTTATCTTTGCCATATTATGATGATTTTTATGTTTAAAAGGCTTTAGTTTTAGTCTTATACATTGCCTTAAATGTTTATGTTTATTTATAAAAGTTTTTGCTATATTGGAATCCTCACTATGCATCTGAGATCACCCATTTCTATGTTTTATTTTTCCTAGGATTCCAAGAAGTGTATTATGATTGATAAAAAGGGTTAATCTATGGGATTAATGGCGTTCTCAAAGGATCATTTTTGTTGTTTTTTATTTTCTAATGTGTAATGTAACGTCCTTGTATATAATCTATTTTCCAAGACCATTAAACATATCCATCTTTCGGGACATGATTCCTTGTAGTCATGCCAATGTATTAAAATAATGCATAGACTCTAGGCTTCTAGGTTTGGGTCATTATAAGCATGCTAGAACATGATGCTCAAATCTTACTTGCTGAAAAGGGAGTCATCGGGAAACAAAATTTTCCACCTCATTCTTTATCCCTCACAACCAGTACTGACATCGGAGGTCCTAGTACATCTTCGCCACAGCAGGATATACCTCCAAAGGGGATATATGGAAATCCTTAAACACCTCATCATGTAACTTCACAGGTATGAAGTTGTGTCCTCTGAAAAGGGTGACGTGCTCCCTACCTATTGAAAATTCATCAGGTCCTATCCTGAGGATATCAGAGAATGTCATGCCTCACAGTCGACATCCAAAATCTGTTCCTCCCAAACTCATTGAAGGAGTGGGGGGAGTGATGGTCATTAACTATAGGTAAGTTTCTCCATCATCATCCACAAAGGATATCAACATCATGGTTAGCTCCTATGTCGCCTCACTCAGAAGGTGTAGACCCAACCTCCTATTAAGAGCATCTGCTACTACGTTTCCCTTTCCCAAGAGTGTAGACTATCTCAAAGTCATAGTCCTAGAAAAACACCATCCATCATCACTACCATAGGTTCAGTTATTTCTATGAGAATATATATTTGAGACTCTTGTGATCGAAGTATACAGTGAACCATCTCCCAAATATACTCTCACCTTTTGGAGCCCTATGGGAGCCATGCAATATGTAGTTGTAGTAATTGTTGTCATCCTTGGGTACATGACAATGCAGAATACCCTCTCTCTATGAGGAGGTAATCTTGGGAACATATTTTTAAAGGATGTTCCCAAACTCTACCACTACTGTTGGGACCTGAAAACTAAAAACACTTGCTACCATGAGGGTAAGGCTGGCCAACTCAAGAGTGATTGGCTACACCCTCTTTTGCACGAGTTTATCCCATGCTTCCTAGGTTTCCTTTTTCACCGACCAAGGGAAACCCCATTCAAATTATATAGATATACCAACAACTTTTTTCCTAAAACAGTCAATCTGGTCATGATCTGTGGATGACCATTCCATACCTAGACTAACGTCATAAGGCCTCAACACTGCCACCAGTAGGTTCTAACTGAAACTCTTGCCTCAAGGATTGGATCACATTATCAGTGTAAGTGTGATTATCGAGTCACCTCCCATAGATATCACCAGACGTATGGATTAAGTCAATGGTTTCACCAGAAATTCTAGGTCTTTAACAAGATTCGGGGTGAGAAGGAATGATTAGTACCTATGTCTATTAATATGAAATCTAGTACTAGACACACACTATACCTTGAAATATTCTTACAGACCTTGGGTCGCACTCCTTGACTGTTTTAACCTACTCTCTTCCCCTTTCCTCTAGTTCCCTAAGCCTGATGGGGGCCACAATGGGGTGGTGGTTGTTACATGTCCAAATGTATACTACCTCATGATTCTTTACTATCTCCTCTTCCACATCTAATTCCTTGAAGATTCATATGTCCCTATCACTTTCTCTTCCTAAAATATTTTACACGTCCAAGTCTCTGAGACTAATGTCAGTTTTATGTCTTCCCACTCCTAACATTCACTGGTTGTATCTGCTCATCCAAAAAACATCCAACCACTGAGGTTCTCTCTTGCATCCTAACATAAGTAGGAATGAAAATAGGAATAGTACTAGCTCAAATGTCCCTAAACACATATCACTCGGATTTCCAAGCCCTAAATCACTGGTTATATCATATTCATCGAGTACCTTGAATGGTTAGTACACCTTGATGAATATTCAGCTACCGACATGTCGTCCTATAGGTGTTGTAGAAGCTCTTGGAAACACATACCCCTTAGCTTTTTAGGGCAGGAGATTCTTTCTCTGAGAATGGTTCTTAAGATCTGTCCATGGAAAAGTCACCTCATTTTAAGATATGGCTAATCTAGACCCTGCCATCACCCATCTGAGCCACGTAGAATGTTCACTACTAGGAACACCAACTGATCTAATGGTGCCAAGGAAAGATGGAAACCCAATCAACACCTTAGACCAGTACTTATCTTCATGTGAGTTACCCTTGCCTTAGAAGCTGATTGGTATTTATCACTGAAACTCAAGTATGGTTCTGACCTTATATGTTCCCTCTACTGATAGCACCAGTTTAAACTACAAACCAATGAGCAGTGGTATCACTGGGACACCTCCCAAAGGAATCATCTCAAGTACCAGTCCTTGTAATGAAGCCTTATCACTCTATATACCATCCTCATGGTCACGCATTGGAATCCTGGTCAGTTGTCTTGGTAGAGGCTTCATGAAAGGTAATCATGATGAAACATTGTCAATAAGTTATACATGAAGAGATAACTCAAAATAGATAAATATAAAAACATTTTAAAAACATATGTAACTAGTGTTTTCATGTATTGAGTCAGAAAATAGAATTGATGGCCCTGGTGTAGGGATACATCAGCCACCACACTTTCATAGGACTCCATGGAGTATAATCCAAACTCAAGACCCTTAACCTTATTGCTCCCATGAAAACATAGACTCTTATTTCTTATGGTAGAACCGAAAACATTTGATACCACTTTTTCATGATCTGTCCCCCAGGGTTCGTGTCGTGACAACCCCAATCCCTCCTTCCATAGGACAGGGGATGGTGACTAGCACTAAAAAGGAATATCACAAAAAGGGAAGGCATTGCCTTTAAACCTGTACCCACAAACATACAACCACATCTAAACATAATGAAACTGGAAACAATTTTACCACTAAAACATGGTTGAGTGCATGTACAAGTGAAAGTACGTGGGCCCGAATACAAACCCAATAAGGAATTGAAAATAGTAAAGTAAAAAAGGAAAATCTGATGTACATCCACTAAAATCCCCACATAATCATGAGAGAATTGAAGAAACTATAATCCAAAGTAGGTTATCATGAATTCCTGATCCTACTAGACCCCACCTGGTCCTAGGACACCGAGTCCAATGATGTAGCGTCCGTCTGTCTTGTCCCCCTGAGCACCTCTGTCAAAACATCGAACATCTGCACCGAACACAACATGTGCAGGTGAAACTTGTGTAGGGGTGAGTATAAAAATACTTAGTAGGGACCCTGAGACCCCGAAGGTCTCCCAAAATTAGTTATAGGAAAAACCAAAAAGTATGGTCTTAGTCACAAGGTATAAAGTAAAAGACATCTCACACCAGGTATACAACTTAAAGGATATGAATATTGATGATTAGTCATAAATCTAGATCATATTATTCTGTCAAGAGGATCTTGCTGCTAGATCGCATAAGGTTGCGTGGTGCTGACCCATAGAGGATCATTAGGTGCTAAACCATAGAGGATCTCTAGGTGCTGACCCATGGAGGATCGCTACTTGTTAACCCACATAGGATCGCTACGTGATGACCTACAGAGGGTCGCTAGGTGCTGACCCATAGAGGCTCAGTAACTGCTAACCCATAGAGGATGGCTAATTGGAAACCAACGAAATATCACTAAGTGTTAACCCATAGAGGATCAATAACTTCTAACCCATAGAGGATCGCTAGGGGCTTCATCACGTCACAACCAGCCACTGGATTCCCGCACTTAGCACTCTTGATACTGGGAGGTTCCTCTCCTCAAGCCATCTGTTGTACCTAAACCACAAATAATTTCCACAAAGAAGTAACCCCGAAGAACTGCCATGTCATAAGGGTTCCAACGTAATAGATGACACATCAATCAAATACCGGATCTGTAAGTTATAAGCATTTTAGTACCGAGGGCCCGATTGTATTCAGGTTCGATCCAACCAAGACATACTCCAACATTCTATAAAACCCAAGTGGATTATTTCAAGAGGATCTTCTCATTCAAAGGGTCCTAGTTCCACTTACATCACACCAAACAGGTGTCTAATTCATGATTTATTCCCAAATTTACGAAATGAGCACGGTCGGGTTCGGGTCTGGCAGGGGTCCGGCTCGGGTGGCCTGTTGTCCCCATTGGTCTGGCCCGAATCACGGGTCCGGCCCAGCTCGTGGGTCCGGTTGGCCTAGAAAACTCGTCTTGAAGTGTGGGCTGGTTCTCCCAGCTGGCGGTGCCACCCTCCCTTCTAAAACGGTTGGCTTAACCGGCTGTTTGGTGTTCAGTCGAGCGGCCTGAGCGAGCTACTCACCTCCACCACGTGGTGCTGGAGCACTATGTATTCCACCACTGCGGCCTGGTTGGCCATTTATCAAGACTCCACAATGCCTGTAGGTGCCTCTTTTCCCATGTGGACGGCCGCCACTGCCGCCATGCCAGCGGTGCTTCTATGGGCCACAGGTGAAGCTCCGGTGGTCCAATTATGTCCATGTCTGCGCCTACAGGACTTCCGGGACACTGCCTTCCCTGTAAGGCCCCTGGTTTCTCCATTCAGTCAAGTTTAATATTCTCCCCCAAAGAATGCATCAAAACTGAGAGTGGCAGAGGGTTTGGACCTTGTTTAGATTGGCCCTTTCCCCCCACGTTAACGTTATATCATGGGAAGATATATAATAATCATTTAAAACAACATAATGATAACCATGCATCGACCCTCCGCAAATTAAAGTGAATCATGGATCAACCCATTGGATTGTTGATCTGCGGTCATCATGTTATTCATGAATGAGGTAGGTTGAACCAATAATTCACATTGTACAAACAAAACCCCTACCTTGAACTCCTTGGAATATGTTGGAGATGAGGAATAAGGGTTTGTGTTTGAAGGGGTTTCTCGACGTTTGTCGATCTCTGGATCGAATCCCCAATGGTGTCATCGAATCTCCATTCTTTTTTAGAGGAAGAAGCTGCCAACACTTCATCAATAGTCCTTAGGTGGGTTCCCAAAACCCACTCCAACGATTGAATTAAATAAGAGGGAATTAACCACCTACATTGCATTCGTTAATGAAGTTCATTATTGAACCACAATTAATGTTCCAATAATCCTATGAGAATTTAAATTAAAAAACCAAATGATCATGTCAATAAATGGATCTAAATCAAATCCTGAAGTTATGATGCGCCCCCATCCCTCAAGGTTTGCAAAAAGAATAAAATAACTTCTTTAGTTATTTTATTATTTTTTTCTAAAATTCCAAAAAATGACATTTCTATCTGACTTTTGCTAAAAAACCTTAAGCTCCACCTAAGCGAATCTCAGCATTGCAAATTCAACGGTTCCCTTAGATTTCAATTCCAAGCTTCGGTTCAAATGTTATAAATTCACACTTGCACATTTACTAAACATACCTTAAAAAAGTTCAAAAAATCATTAACGGCCACCCTCAACCCACGAAGATCAAGGTAAGGATCCGCCTAATGAAAACATGCCCTCATAAGATCAGCGGTACTCTCGGATTTCCATTCTGAGTTACCATTTAGGATATATAAGGATTTTACAATAAAATAATTGTTATTTATTTATTATATTTCTGGAAAAAAACTAACTTCCACTCTTCACCCGTGTCTTCCAATGTTAGGATTTTCCTAAGGAAAGCATACACTCGTGAGTTCAGTGGTGGTCTAAGATTTTTTATCTGAGTCACTATTTGGGAGTTATATGAATTTTAAAAATAAATAATTTTATTAAATAATTTTATTTGTGGTTATGCCATTTTCTGGTTTTCTCACTGCAGGCATGTGCCGACTAAACTTAAGTCATACCTAGGGTAAACCCGGTATCCTGAATGCAATGGTGCCCTAGGATTTCTGATTCGAGAACCCATTTAAGAGTTATTCAAATTTTTTAGGGAATCTTTTCACGTGTGCTATTTAATTCTTAACATGTTTCGACAGATCTTTCTAGGCACTCTCTGCCTCAGAATCACGTGCCGTCAAATTTCACGGTCTCAAAATAATTCCATATTATAAAAAAATTGTATAGAAATTCCAGTACATTACTATTGTATCCCTATATTTCAACCAACACCTACCCAAAATCCATAATATTTATATTCCCTTCATCCTAGTTCCTATTTTATTCCCCAAGTCCATCCTAATAAATCGTAAGGTGTAATCCAAAATAGAGAACTCAAAGAGAAAGTATAAATCGTAACTCAGCTCTTTCAATTTTATTTATTCATCCCCCTTTACTAAAAAAAATTCCATAATAAAATGATGGATACATTATTGTAAATATACATAGATTTTATTATTATGTTTTAATATACATTCCCCAACTCTTATCCATAAAATGGGAAATGAAAGTATCGCTCTAGCATATATGTGGAGTATCGCCTCCACAGAGAAATATGATTCATTTTTCCTCTCTATATTTCATGGTTGGTTATTATAATGGATATAATTATTATATATTATCTTTATAACATCATTAAACTTTTATAATAATAATATATTATCTAACTTTTTTACATTTGGTTTCATTGGAAAATGATATCATCACTCGTGGGTATGTGTGGAATGCCACCACCCTGAAGATATGTGATTCATTTTTATGTTATTCTAAGCATGGATGGTATATGATATTTCTTTTATAAATATTATTCTATAAATATGATATATAATTTACCTTTGTTTTGTTTCATCCTTTGAAAATTGGTAACATCACTCGTGTACAAGTACCGATTATAGTGTACACAAAGTGATTTTAATCACTTTTCATCCTCACCTTATATGAATGATTAAAAAATAGAATATAATGATTTTATATAATAATTATTACATTATTAGGATTTTTCATATGATAGAATCATGATTCAAAGTGTTTGGACCATAACTGTTTCGATAAAATTTACATGAAAAACTAAACAATTATCACTTGAAAACAAGGATTTTGATTAAAAAAATCATTAATAAATGAATTTTGAACTATTATCAATGGATGAGTTTTTCACTAGATAAATTAATGGTGTCCTGGTCTTGGGTGAAATGGCTTATGATTCTTATAATGATCCAGTTATTCTTCCATTACAAGCCTTCTAATTGAGTCTACCATTTTTGTTTCTTTTTTGAGGGTTGATTATGGGGGTTCAAGTATGGTTTCAAAATCATTCAATCACACCCTATTCACCATGTTAATTTATTAGAAACTAAGGATAGATCTGACATTCATAACATGTTACAGAACGACTTTCCAAAGGTAGGTGGTTAATTGGGGTTATAGACCCAATGGCACTTAGGAACTCTCATTGGTCGAGTGGATGGGAGGCTAGCGACATCATAACCTTTTTGAGGGAATAATCTTATATTATGGGAACCTCTTATATAATTGAGATATGTTTGTGAATCCTATTATAATCCTTATAAGGAACTAGTTACCCTAAAAATGATCGGGCATTTAATCCTTCTATGTGTACAGGGGGTTCTATTAATGTACCCATATGTATGTATCTCAGGATCTTCATCCATTTAAAATTAATAGAAAGTGGTAGGTAGATGATTATATATTGAATCCATATGACCATAATCTATAGAGTTTACTTATTTCTATGGAGGTGGTTCATATTATAAGGATGGGATTGAACCTTTATGAGGCATCCTACAAATCATGTTTATAACATGAATCAAAACCCATGTAGTTCATTTCAACCTCATAGTTTATAATATTTTGGAAATGATATATATTATGGCACAAAGGAACAAGGTATATAGGTCAATACTTTGTAAGGAATCATACATATCTTATTTATAATAGGAATAAGAGTAATCATAGTTCGGTTTTTACTTCTAGACTCACCTTGATGTGTATTCATTTATATGGGGATAGTTGTTTCATGACATTGAATGGGGATTAAGCACTGATTTTATCATTTAATGGGGAGAATAATGCTAAAAATGAAATGATCAATGAAAATTTATAAGCCCATGTGGTCTATTCCCTATATGAAAAAAGGGTTAGCGGGTTATCAGTATCATTGCATATAAATTCAGAACTTAAGCAATGGGGTATCCCTTACGGGGTGTTTGATATGGAGATCAAGTATTAAGAAAGAATCCTACATATCTTACTTATAAAAGGAATAAAATTATTCATATATCATTTAACTTCTACATCTAATAATGGATGTGGAAGAATGATGAACCCACAAGTGAGTTTTTTCCCATGGGTTAGAGAGTCAGATATATGGGGGGACTTACATCGAGGTGGATTCCCATTTAATGTTTGGCCTTAAGAAGGTGTATTAAATTTCCTATTTGGAATAGAATTAGAGTTATCATAATTCAATCATATGTATGAACAAATATATCTACTAGACATTGATATCATATCTCAGGGTGTCTGCCTAACATGTTGGAGGAAGACTAGACATGTCTAAATTTCCTAGTGGACATGTCTAAAGAAAATTTAATTGTCTAGTTGACTTTTACAAAGTAAATCACATGATCTGAATGGTATTCTTGGAGGATTTATCATTACCTTTTTTTTGACAAAATAAGACGGATCCATTAATGATGGAGATCAGCAGAAATACAGCAGCATAACCATGATGGAAAATGATTGAACCAAAGCAAATCCTCGTAAGGAGGGCCAATGCCTGCCATCTTGTGAACGGCTTCATTCGCTTCCCTTTTAATAAATGAGAAAGTGCAGGAATTGAAGCCTTGTCTCCGCGAGTGAATACACCGGATAATGGGGCCGAAAGGTTGAAGCCTGCCGTCAGTGATATTGATGGCATTGATTACAGTGAGACAGTCGGATTCGATGTGAATGGAATCCCAACCGTGATCTTTTGCGAAGTTTAACCAAGCAAGGATGGAGGCGGCCTCCGCGACTGAGGGCTCCCAAAGTGCATAGCGTGCTTCGTATTTGGCTGCAATAAGATTTCCCAGGTTGTCTCGGACCAATAAACCTAGTCCAACTGGGCCATCCTTAGCGAGAGAGGCATCCACATTGATCTTAAAAATCCCTTCCGGTGGGGTGTACCAGTGTTGGGGAAGAGGAGAGGGGGTGAAAAGTCTTTGTTGCTCAGGGTGGTTCTGCCAAACCGCAATCCATGGCAATGCCCGATCAATCCAAAATCTGGGGGGCCTCCGGAAATGATTGAAAATGGCCTCGTTCCGCCTATCCCAGATAATCCAAGTCAGAATGCACAGGGCGCCTGCTTTAGCTGGCGAAAAGGAGGAGCACCATCGCAGCAGGAGAGAGGTAAGATCTGAGGCGGGGTCCAGGGACAGTTCTATAGTTGATCCCCAGCCATTCCAAACCTCTTGGGCCCCGGGACATTAAAAAAGAGCGTGGAGAGGGGACTCAGTCACAGAAGGGCAGAAAGGGCATGAGTTGTCGTTTGAAAAGTGTCTGTAGGCAAGGAGGCTCTTAGTAGGAAGGATACCGGTACATACCTGCCACCAGAAAAAGCGAACTTTAGGGGGAACATTAAGCTTCCAAATTGATGGCCAGGGCCTCGCATCTCCTTCTGCAATTTGAGTAGTAAGAGCTCGCCGGTAACCAGCTTTCACCGTATACTCTCCTGAGCTGTCGTTTGTCCGGTAGAGATGATCTGGCCCTGCGTCTGGCACACAGGGGATACTCAGAATAATTCTCCTATCCCTCTCATTAAACCATGAGAAGAGTTTTTCCAGACACCATCCCGCCCCTTGCTCATCAAAAAGACAACAGATTGTGGCATGTTCGGATCCTGGATAAATAGGGGATGACGCCTTCGTGCCTGCCTGATCAAAAAGCCAGGGATCAGTCCAAATCTTGACCGTTGAACCATTCCCAATCCTCCAGCCTAGGCCTTTCCTCAGAAGATTACGACCACCCCAAATGCTTCTCCATAGAAAACTGGGTCGATAGCCAAGATGGGAATCCAAGAAATCCTTATGTGGGAAATATTTAGCCCGGAGAACTCGCGTGCATAGGGATGATGGGTTATTAATCATATGCCAACCTTGTTTAGCCAGCAAAGCATCATTAAAAAGAGAAAGGTCCCGGAAGCCCATTCCGCCTTTAGATTTTGGTTGGCAGAGAGCAGACCAGGCGATCCAATGGACTTTATTGTTTCTGTCTTTTCGACCCCACCAGAAGTTAGATGTTCTGGATTGAATCTTTGAAAGCACCACATCAGGCAGTTTAAAAATAGACATCAAAAAGTTGGGGACAGATTGAAGTGCCGCCTTGATGAGGATTTCCTTCCCGGCCTTGGAGATTTTTTTAGGGGTCTAACCTTGTATTTTTCTTTCAATTCGATCCACAATAGCTGAACAGATTTCTTTCTTTGACCGTCCAACCACCGTCGGGAGCCCCAGATACTTCTGGTGCTTATCGACCCCAGGAATGCGTGCTAAAGAGCAGAGATCTTCTCTTTTCGGCTAGGGGACTCCAGAGCTGAAAGAAATTTCTGATTTACTCTGGTTGATCATTTGTCTTGAATCCCGCTCATACTGTTGTATCGCCTGGCAGATTGCAGTACACTCATTAGGGGTAGCTCGAGAAAATAGAAGGCAATCATCAGCGAAGAATAGGTGGGATATCGGAGGGCCCTTGCGGCACGCTTTCACCCCATGAATTTTGGAAAACGAAGCTGCCCTGGAAAGGAGGTTAGAAAACACATCAGCCACTAAAATAAAGAGGAAGGGTGACAGAGGATCTCCCTGGCGAAGCCCACGGGAAGGGGAAAAGCCTCTGGTGAGCACCCCATTGACATTAATACAGAAGGATACTGATGAGACGCATTGCATGATCATGTCAATCCATTTGGTGCAGAAACCCATCTTGAGCATCACAAATTCGAGGAAGTTCCATTCCACTCTATCATAGGCCTTAGCCATATCCAATTTCCAAGCCATGATCCCTCTCTTTGCTCGTGTTCGAGTTTTCATGGAATGGAAAATTTCATGAGCAATAATGGCGTTATCAGTGATTAACCTTTTTGCCACAAAAGCGCTTTGGTTCTCTGAAATGACGTCGGGAAGCCAAGGACGCAACCGATTCGCCAGGATCTTCGAAAAGATCTTATACGAGACATTGCACAGACTGATAGGTCGAAAGTCCGCAACCCCTTGCGGATTTTTCATCTTGGGAATGAGGGTAAGAATAGTTTCATTAATAGAAGACAAGTCCGTTTTCCCTGCCCAAATATCCCGCATCAGATTGCATATGTCTGGACCAATGATGTGCCAGTAATTCTTGAAAAAGAGGGCGTGGAATCCATCTGGTCCCGGGGCCTTCGTAGAGTGGATTTTCTTTAAGGCCTTAAGAATCTCGTCATTCGTCACATCTTTGGAAAGCTGTCTATTCATATCGTCAGAAATCACGGGTTTGATGCAGTCCTCAATCTTAGGAGAAATGTTAGAATGGCCTGCATAGAAGAGCTTCCGAAAATAGCTCAGGAATGCTTCTTGGATTCCCCCTGTGTCAGACACTTTGCTACCATCTGATTTTAGAATGCCAGAAATAAAGTTTTTTCGGCGTCTTGCTGAAGCCTTCTGGTGGAAATAACGGGTATTAGCATCCCCTTCTGATATATGAATATCACGCGCTCGTATAGCCCAATAACCTTCCTTGTTGCGCAGGGCAACATCCAGCTCTCGTTGGGTTTCACTAATTTTGGAGAGAATGCTGCTATACGGGGGTTTGCTAAGAAGATAGCCAATCTTCCTTTCAAGAAAATTGCATTGCTGGTCCGGGTGACGGAATTTAGAGTAGCTCCATGACTTTAGATCAGACGCTACTCGGAGAAGGTTGGTTCTCAGATCAGCTTGCCCATTCTTCCAGCCTGAACGGATAACCGCCTCGCACTTGGGATCTTTTGACCAGAAGCTTTCGAATCTGAATGGTTTCCTGGAACTAGTACCGTGCTCATTATGGGTGCAGTTAATGACAATTGGGCAGTGATCCGAGCAGTTGAACGTGAGGTGTCTGGTATGGTACATTTTGAAGAGGTTCATCCAATCCATTGAGCCAAAGAATCTATCTAGACGTTCAGCGATTCGATTACCATCAGAACTGCCTCGGAACCATGTGAAAGGATTACCCGTGTAACCCAGGTCCATCAGCTCTGCCTTAAGGATAGCATCATTAAAGTCAGACATAGACGTGGAGGAGCTCATAGCTCCACCTTTTTTCTCCTTCTGGAGAAGGATCTCGTTAAAGTCCCCTCCAAACAGAATGGGGATTGGCAGATCACGACGGAGTTTGCAAAGAAGATCCCAAGATTTCCACTTTTCAGATTGGGAGGGCCAGCCATAGAATCCCACAAAAGTCCAGGGGGGTTGTGGGAATCACAAATGGATGCATCCACGTGGCGCTAGGAAAATGATAGGAGCCTAACATCGACATTATCCTTCCAGAGAAGACATAATCCCCCTGAATGACCCTGTCGGGGAACCGGGAAACAACCCTGGAAACCGCATTTTAGAGCAAGATTTGTGATGTCCTTGTTTTCCAATATGGTTTCGGACAGGAAAACCATATCAGGGCAACTTTGAGCGCAATGGCGCTGGAACATACGAACCGTTCGTGGGTTGCCAAGCCCACGGCAGTTCCAGCATAAAGCAATCATTGCTCTAGGTGAGGTCGGGCCTGACCCGCCTCCGCCTTTGTCTCTTGAGGGGTTAATGACGTACCTGATGCTTTCCTCCTTTTGGGAGGACTGGTGTGCATACCGCTGGACTCACTTTGCCGTTTCAGATCTCCTGGTTTGGGATTCCCGGGGCAATCGCCTTTAACACCTCCGCGTGCCCTTTTCCATGTTCTACGAGTAACATGTCCTGAAGGTGAGGCTTCAGTCATCCCAGAATCAGCTTGCAGAAGGGCATCAGTTGGGATCTGATTTGGACTCTGCTCAGCTTCAGGCGGATCCAAGGGAACATGTTTCTGCCTCGGAAGCTTTTCTGGAGGTTCTTTTGGTTTAGTTAGCGGCCCAGTTGAAGTAAAGAACGTTAAATTCGGTGCAGTTAAAACGGAGTCGGATTCTGTGATACCCTGAATCAGGTGACTGTCTTGCCGAGCCCCATCATTGCATCTGAAGATAATCTCTTGGGAGGCGTTTCCATTTCCCCTAAGCTCAGCTGGGGATTCTTTAGGGAAGACAGGTGGTCCCATCCTTATAATGGAAGGTTGTCCAGATTCTGGTCGCCTTAGATGGGCTGCAATGAGACAGTCCCGATCTATTTGTCTCTCCACCTCAGGGATATATGGCTCTCTGTGTGCTTTGGCCCGGAGCCACGGACCGTATTGTAGGGTAATATTTTCGGCGGAATTCTCTGGCTTTGACCCGCACGCTTTCTCAATGTGGCTGATACGTCCGCAAAGGAAGCAGAAGATTGGTAGTTTTTCAAATTCGAACGAGATCCAGGTGTTGGAATCATCAATTTTCAAGAACATACCTCGCATTAAGGGTTCAGACACATTGATCTCAGCCTTTATTCGAACCCAGGGGCCCCCATTGTATTGGGTCCGAGCAATCCCACTCTAGGAAGTGACCGATCCGGTCACCAATTTCTTTCATCACATGTGTTGATCTCCCATGGAACGGTATTCCTTTAATTCTTACCCAGAACGGGGATCGGGTAAGTGTGCAATTCTGAATCTCGTCTCCCCCTTTAAATTCCTCCATCAGAATGAGATGATTGTCAAAGGACCAAGGTCGTCCTCTGAGGACTTTATCTTTGTCTTTATCCCTGAAGAACTCAAAAACAAGGAGTTTGTTCTCAATTTCCCGGATTGCTACTCAAGCTTCCAATTTCCAAAGATTTTGAAGGGTGGTCCTGAGGGCCTTAAGATTAAATGGTGCCTCGGTCGCTAGTCTTCCGATAACCAACAAAGCCATACGTTTTGTCAAAGTGTTGTCTTCATTTCTACGGGTTGTGAGTGGCTCTTTTTCTTTGTCTGTTAATGTGAGGTTCTTCCATTGGTTCAGCAGATCCGTCTCCATGTTGAGAGCCACGAAAACTCCCAGGGAGGGAATGGCCTGACAGAGGTCCCCTATCCAAGGGGTGTCAAGCCCAAAGGGGGTCCCCGACCCAGGGACTCCGGCCCAATCCGAACCAGCGCAAGCTAGTTCTTCACAACCGAAGCTTCGCGACCAGGAGAATCACCAGTTTTTCCAAACCTCCAGGAATCTACAAAAAGTATCACAGACCGGATTTGAACGATAATTCACACAGGTCAGGCCCAACCCCACGATTTCTCTGTTCCGGAACAGCCCGATAAAAGTCCTCTAGTCAGGTGCGGCCCGGAAGCTCTGTGCCACTGTTTCTTTCCGTGCCAGCCCTACACGACCCGATCCTTCAATCTGGGAAAGACCACTAGCCACACCAAGACCTGCGCGGCCAAAAGCAACGCGCTGGGAACAATCTCAATCCACAACCAGCCCTGCGCGGTAATATCCTTCGCGCTGGGTAACACTGTCAGAACTCGCGCAAGTCCCCTCGCGCCTCAACTTGCGCAAGTCCCCTCGCGCTTCAACTTGCGCGCTTCAACTCGCGCTTCAACTTGCGCGCAAGTCCCCTCACGCTTCAACTTGTGCACTAGGTAATTTCCTTCGCGCTGGGTAACACTGGCAGGCTGCGAGGCGCTCCAACTTGCGCGCCGAGGGATTCTTCTTCAACGTCCACGCCCTCCGCGCCCCGGGGAGCCACCGCACCTTCGAAAATCAGGGAACCCTTCGCGGATTGTGCTTCACGATTCACCGCGTTGCAGTGATAACTTCGTAGTCGTGGTTTTGCCAAACCGCCCAAAGGTCACCGCCAACCTTCACGGAACATTTGGGATTTGGGATTCGGAACTGCCTTCCCTTTCCCAGATCTGGCACAGATGTAGGAAAAAGGTGATGGGAAAAGCTTATGGACAGCGTTGAAGACCTGGATCTGCGTCTGAAGATGAATTTGAGGAGATGAAGCCCGAAATCCTACGAGTCGCCGGTAACGGAGTCCGGTAGCTGGCAAGGAAGTTCAGAGGAGAGAGGTACGGGGAACGGCATGGAATGAGGGAACCCGAGCCCCTGTAACTGGAACTGATGACGATGAGGAAGAAGAACCGGGAATAGAGCCGGCGAAGACGGAGCCGCCGAAGCTGATCGGACGAGAAAACTCAAACCCTAGGAGTCCCTAGGAGGATAAACTCTCAAGCGGGAGAGACTTTGTGATTAGGAAAGACATCATTACCTAGATACCATGTCGGGAGGATGTCACATGACTTGGTGATATATCGAAAAGACTCTTCAAGACATGGTTGCCATGTCTTGGTGTTGTCGCATGACTTGGGAGACCTATCCTGAGGAATTTTACAGACTTTGGTTGAATTTCTTGATTATATCTCATGACTTGGATGAAATGTCATGAGGAAGTTGGGTGGAATTTCATAATTTTTTGGCATGATTTGGTCGACATGTCGAAAGGACTCCACCAAACTTGGGTGATGTGACTTCTTGTTGTCACATGACTTGAGAAACATGATGAAAGGACCCCAAAATACATGTATACATGTCTTTGTGCTATCATGTTACATGGGATACATTCCTAAAGGACTCTTCAAGATTTTTTTGACATGTCTTGGTGTTGTCAAATGACTTGGGTGACATGTATGAAGGACTCTCCAAGACATGGGAGATGTTTTTTGGTGTTTTCACATGAAATGGATTGTTCTTTGGAAGTTCATGATTCCTTCATTTAATAGTTATCATATCTATATTCACCTAAATTATCCTGATTTTATATTATTTATTTCAAATATGACTCATGTTTGATAAATATTTTTTTTATCGTGAGATCAGGTTGATATACAAAAACTCCTTTGCATGATCTAAATGTCTCTCCGAAAGCCATTTGTGTGATCTATAGAGTGATAACACAAAGAGTATACCCATGCTACGGGACACCTTGGGGTTTTTCCCATATGTTACCTGATGGAAGTCTCTTGCGATCACATGGTGTTCCAATTTAAGAAGTCTATTCCCGTACTCTCTTGTAGTAGTCATCGTCATCTATATATTTGTGCTATAGGGTATGTATTTAAAAGAATCACCACCCTAGTTTTATGATGCCTTTCACAACATTAATACCATATATATGAACTGTAGTTTGCATAGGAATCATTTCATCACATGATTTTCATGATATTATCATGCTTTGTCCAATGATACACATGATAAACAACGACCATGAGAATACATCTCTATTTCTATGATTATTGGACCTTGTACTAATAATGGGATTGTAACACCCCGAGATTTTATGAGAATTATTCTTTTTAATTTCATTGATGTATTGTTTTGTATGCCATACCAAAATTATATTGTTCTATATGAAACACCGTATTAGCTTGTATTATATGCAAACACTATTTTTGGCTTTTGTTGCACGCAAGAGAAACCTTCCTCAATAGCGTGTGTTGCACGCAATACTGAGTTTCAAAAAACAACGATATATTTTTATAATATTATAATGAACTAGCCATTATGAACACTAGTAACTACATTTTTAATTTAATGACATTATAATTCATCTTACACATTTTATAGAATGTGGTATGAGAACAAAATATATTTTTTAGGTAAAATAAGTATTTTTCAAAAAAATGCAGTTTTGCCGCCTTTTGATGGTGCACCCACATTAAATTTAGTTTTTGACATGTTTATTAGTTCAATTTGAAAAAATAAAATTCTTATTTTTAATAAGGATATAAAAAATTACTTTGGATAAATTTTTGATATTTTTATGACAAGTTTCTTATTTTGATGAATAGTAAATATACGCTAAATTATAATTGAAAACAACTTCTTTCATCGAGATACTTTATATGGTTAAATTATAATATTGAATGTTTTTAAAGTATAAATAGAATATATTTATACCATTTAATATAATGTAAGTCATTATCATTAATTTTACACTTAATTCATATGTAAAAGCATTTCAATCTTTTGTAACGTTTTCACTTTCAAACCCCATTTTGTCAATAGCGGGATTAATTTTAAATTAAATACTGAAACTTTTGTGTTTTGAATTTGGAAAAATGGAATCCATATTTGGAATCCTTAGGTCCAAATTACGTTAATAAGCTAATTTTTATTTTTAGCCATTGTGAATAGTAACTATGGTAAATTTTATTTACCATAGTTAAAGATAAATTGGGTAATTAAGGGTAAATATAATATTATAAAATTACCCTAAAACTTGTCTTAATATAATTGGATGATTATATTTTGACCTAAATCATATTTGGGTCTAAATGGAATCTAATGTAACCCACTTGAATTTGACTAAGACCTTTTATTTATTTTATTTAAAGGAAAGTGAAATATGTCTCACTCAAACATTAATAATTAGATTATTTTTAACATAAGTTTATACAAAATATAAATTCCATTATAAATACTCATTTGAATGCTAATTTTTTTTATTTATCATGGTAATTTATCTTTAATTTTTATGAAATATTTAATTACCTTAATAGCTTATACATTAATGAGGTAGAAATTATTTATTTAGTGAAAAATAAATAATATGGTTTTTATTAAAATATCAATACCTATAAAAAGGATCCTAAACTTTCCCAAACATTATTGGTCGAGTATATATTTACCCTAATCATCCAAGGGTCGATTTGTGGACCATTTGGAGCCTTATATAACCTATTAAGACATTTATATTATTTTACTTTAAATGATGTCAAAGATGTCACCTTCATAACTTAATAAATATAACAATTTAAATGTTGTGATTTTAAGATGATAAATTGGAGTAAAAATATTATTATTAAATTTGTTATATATATCTTCATCATTGGATTTTATTTTTAATTTTTATGCAAATAATAAGTTTATTAAATAATTATACAAAAATGTTGTAGTAATTATTTTATTAAGGAAAATATCAAATAAATAGTTTTACAAATATTAAAATAAATATTATATGAACTATTTAATGTGTTCCACTAATTTTCTAGATAAATATTACATGTTATTAATCTATTAAATCTTTTAGTTTGAACATATATTCTATTTAGATTTTATTTAAATTCAAATAAATGAATAGTGTCAAAATTGACACTATTGTTATTTTATAAAAGTAACATAATATAAAATTGTTTAAAAATAAAAAAATTATTTAAAAATTATAAATTTAAATTTAAATGGTCTAAAATGTCATCAATTATCCAATTATGGACAATTCAAAACACACAAGTAATTATTTAAAACAATTTAAAATTTAGAATCTTATTACCACAAATAAAACTAAATAGATTAAATAAGGATAAATCAAGTTGATAAGAATTAAAATAAACATAAAACATGTCTATATTTTATTTTTTGATGAGCCTAAAATCCTATCTATTCTATGATTTGTATTTGAGTCATTTTGGATGATTTTATGTTGGGTTTGAATTTATATTAAATTAATATTTTTGAGGTTTCCAAAGGTGCCCCTCACCTCCCTTATAAAAGGGAACCTCCTCCCTCTCCTCTTCACACAACTTTGAGCCTCTATGCTAGTCCAAACCCTACCAATTTTACTTCTCACCTTCCATAGAAACCTACTAGAGGTCCTGGTCTTCTTCAAAGACCAAATTGTGTGCCCTGAGAGGAGGTTAAGAGGAGGTGCGTCGAAGAAGAGGTAATCTCTTCTACTGGTTCTTTCAAGTTTATTTATTCTTCAACATCTTCTTATTTATTTGTTTCATTATAAAATAATAACATAAGTATCACTAATATAATTATATGTTATTATAAATATGAAACAAACTCATTTCACTTTCTATCCATCCTTCGGAAAACAAAATCACCACACGTGCATACGTACGGAATACCATCTCCACGCCGTGGTGTAATCTGTTTTTCTACCACCACCTTACATGGATGAGTACAATGGTGTAAATAATAACTATATATGGTTATTATAAAATCATAATGATTCTTATATATTATATCATCCACCTAAATTCCATTCAATAATTATGGGAACGATATCATTGCTCGTGCGTACGTACGGATTACCGTCTCCACGACGCGATGAGATTCATTATCCTTGTTAACCATTCATGATTGATTATAAAGTATATATAATGAATAATAATGGTGTATATAACATAATAATTCTACTGTATTTTTGTATATATATATATATTTCATCTACTTAATTCGAATCAAGTCAATAAGGAAAGGAAAACAGCGTCCATGCGTATGTACGGCCTACCGTCACCATGAACGGTATGTTTCATTTCATTTATATATCTACTATATATATATAAATATACTGAATATATATGATATATAAATCATGTTATACATTCTGGAATTAAGTAAATCTTGATATAAGTAATAATAATATCAAAAAAGACAAGTCCAAACACATATGATAAATGAAACAATTTTACCTAAAACGCTGCTTTAACATGGAATTGACAAATGAACGGGTAATATAAAGTCATAAGTGAATAATATATGATATCATAAATATTATTATGGTTATTTTACAAGTTAATAATATTTTTAAACCCACTATACATGAGTTTCAGACACGTACGGAATAAATTGGAACCAAGGTAAGGGATAATTTTGCAAATCTCATTTTTATCCAAGATTGCTTATACGTAAGTATTTACTGGGGTTATATTTCTCATCCATGTCCATAAAAATGTTTTTCACAAAGTGTTTAATATTCTTAGATGTAAGTTTAAAGTCATTTTTAACCCTTTTTGACTTTTACTTTGTGTTATGGAAGTAATCTTTCTTTTGTTTACCATACGTGGTACTTTTTGACTTTTCCGGTAAAAGTACTAGGAGAATGTTTTTTTTAAATTATACGGCATGAATGAATTTTTACGGTTTCATAACACCTAATTTTCATGAAGCTCGCTTTAAAATATTTCATGATTATTTTCAACAAAATCCTTTTCTTTTAAAATTGAATGGCATTTTGTGATAAGAAAATGATTTTAAAGAAGAAAGGATATTTTCCTCAAGAAATCATTTCAAGTGTTTTGTCAAAACTATTTTCCATCTAATATGACATTATTTAGTATGAATATGTTTCAAGTATAATGTCTCTATTATTTACATGGTTTGATTATTTTTATGATTAAATGATATCAATTTGTTTTATATGGATTACGTTATGATGGGATGATGATTATGAAACCCATTTTATTCTTTGGGTTATGATGAATGATTTATGTTTATCTAGTGACACAAGTAAGAATGATTTCATTATGAGATGGGTGGGACATATATCTACCTCCAATGGATTGGGTAAAGATTTATATCGCATGAGATAAACATGGATGGAATGACAAGTTAATCCAGTTCAGTGATACAGGACTGGAACGAGGAGTGAACTCGATTCAGTAAGGGACTTTGTCCACTAAGATGGTCTTGGAAGAAATGTCTTGGATACTATGGAAATCATATGATGTTCTTAATGGTTTTCCAAAATTACATGTTTTATTCTCATACTATATTATCATGATTAATGTTCCTTTATCATATATACCTTATGTACTGCCAAGATTTATTTCTCACGATTTTGATGATTAAACTCTATGTTCATGTTTTTTTTCAAATGTTTATGATTTGTTCTATTTTCACCATGCTTAAACTTACTGAGAATTTGAGCTCACCCTTTTTATGTTTTCTTTTTCCCAAGATATAATGAAAGTTTTTTGGTAAGAAAACAAAAGGGTAAGATATTTATGGGAGACATTGAAGATCTTTCACCAAGATCCTAGAAGATTGTGTTCTGAGTTTTCAAAGACACTAAACTATTACAGTCCTTGAGCATTTGTTTTTGTTATGTATTAATTATTCCACAAAAGTAATGTAATGTCCATGTATATCATTCTTGGGTCTCAATAGTTGTTATCAGAGGAAAGGTTTAGTTAACCTTTGGAAACTAGAATGCCAAAACTTTATTCAAATCCCTAGAGATATTATTATGGTATGTCTAGGGATGTCCCTAAGGATAAGTATAAGTATAGGTTATAGTCCTAGAATTATGGTAGCGATCTTATAATTAAACCAAATATGTTATATATTGAAGGTACACCCCGTTTATTATGTTGTTTTCCCTAGCATTATTTTTGCCTCTCACATTATTATTTTTGGGTTTTAGACGATGGATGGAACCCGAAAGAACCGTGTTGATCAAAGTAATGGAAAATGAAATTATTGTCCTCTTGAACAAACCAATGTTATGGGATATGGAGTGAAAAATATAATTTCTATACTTACACGAGCTATGAATCATTCTGGACTTCCAAATGAGCAGAGAATGGAACAATATTCTATTGAGTCCTTCATGAGGCAACGTCCAACTTCATTTAGTGGGTCTTCTAATCCACTTGTTTCTGAACAATGGCTCAATACCATTGAAAATATATTTTCCATACTTTGTTTTTTGGAACATGAAAAAGTTATTCTGGCTATTTACTGTTTAGAAGGTGAAGTAGGCCAGTGGTGGACTCTAATTAAGAATACGAGGCCCCAAGATGAAATTGAATCCATGGAATTGGATGAGTTGAAGAACTTATTTTTCAATAAGTACTTCCCTCATATTCTTAGAACAAAGATGGAAAAGGAGTTCCTTGAGCATAAGAAAAAGGATAATGAATCTGTTGGTATATATGAGGCGAATTTTACAAGGCATGCAAGGAAATCATCAGGCTTTATCATCCAACCTGAAAGTAAAGTTGATCGATTCTTTGGTGGCTTAAAAAGAAGTCTTTGAAGGGCATTAGCTATAAGAGACTTCAGTAGTTATGAGGAAATTGTGCATTGTGCTATCAAGGTATAACTAGAATTTGTTGTTACATATCCATATCATCGTTTTGAAAAAAAAACAAAAGATGGAGTTCAAGGAAAAATCACAGAACAATGGTGAAAAAAGGTGAATGTTTCTTTATGCTCAATGTGTGGAAATAAGCATAGTGGAGATTGTCTAAAAGGTACTAGAAAATTTTTCAAGTGTGGAAAAGAAGGTCATCAAGCAGCTGAGTGCCGAATTAATGGGAAAAATATTTCAAATGACGTGAATAGATAAAAGACTACAGAGAATACTCCACCAACACTCCAATGCTTCAAGTGCATGGAAATGGGGCATTATGCTAATAAATTCCCTAATACAAGGGTTAATGATGATCGATGTGAGAAACCTCTAAAGGAAAAGGATAGAGGTAAGTCACATGTGATTACTATTTATGATGTTGAGTATGACAATGATGTTGTAGAATTATTAAGTGTTTATGTAATGAAATTTCAAAATAGTATCATGGAATCTCATTTATGGTATCGTGGAATTTTGGAATATCAATGTATTGGTTTTCAATAATTTTATGGTACCGATAACCATGAAAACTGATTGTAATATTTTTAGAAATCAGATGATATGCACATAATGAAGGGATAAATAGAAAATAATATGTTTGATAGTATTCATGAGATCATGACTAATATAAGGACAAAGTGATATCATGGTTTGAGTATAAAGAAGTTTTGGGATTTTGTTATGTGGAAAGTGATAACTTTTGACAGCATTCATGTTTTCACTAAGGTTCTATGGTAATTTATGTTGCAAGAGAATACAATATTAAGGTATTCACATGTTTGTAATGCGATCAACAAGATATATCTTGTGATATATGAGGGATAAATGATGGTACTCACATGCTTGTTATATGACCTTTTTAGTAATCATTCACATTATACTATGAGTTTGGAAAGAAGTATTTTGGATAAGTCTTAAGGATAGAATGGATTATGTTGGAAATTAGGTCATATTGTTTAAGGATAGAACTTTTTTCAATTTTATTTCTGGAATGTTATAATAGTATAGTTAAAGAAAAGGGACAACCTGCAGAATGGGCGACAGCCCGTCGCGTCGGAAAAGGCTGTGGGAATCGAACACACAACCAAAGTGCAACATGCCTTTATCGCATACCGCTGGCCTACAAGAAGTCCTTGGTAAGTATAAATTAGTTTTAATTTATTAAGTGGTATGATATATAAAGTATAAGTCCATTTTAGAAACCATATATGTTTAATCTCACTATAGATGGACTTATGTATATTTAATAACATTTGCTAACCTTTTGTTTTAGACAGATGGAATGACCTATAATTCTATCACATGATCTTATATAACTTCTTGAAAGACATATTCAACTTCATTTCTTTAAGATATTAAGTGTAAATTGTTCAAGGCATGAGAAACGGTGAGATTGTACCAAAATCAAGTAAGTATTTCTTTTAATTCAAAAATTCTTCAACATTAGGGAAATTATCTTGAAAACCAAAAAGGATGTCCTAGTGCCATCATATATGATGAATTAGATGGTACCTTAGATCATCACAAGTTTATGTCTTTGTGATTGTTGGATTTTTCATAGCCATGTTCTCTACCACTCTTCTTCTAAACACGATGGATAGATTTCTTTTCCATATCCATATTTTCACCTATGTTGTCTTATGTGGAAATCCAATGCTGAGTTACTTTGGATGACCATTATGATTCTAAATTTCCTTTTTAAAATGATGTTTTTGTATTCCTTTTTACGATGTGGATTTCTATGAAAGAAACTCTCAAGTAGAAAACTGTTTATAACCCCGACAAATTTCGAGGTAGAAATTCATTTTAAGGGGGGTAGAATGTAACACCCCAAGATTTTATGAGAATTATTATTTTTAATTTCATTGATGTCTTGTGTTGTACGCCACAAAAAAATTAGCTTGTGCTATATGAAACACTGCATTATCTTGTATTATACGCAAACACTATTCTTGGCTTGTGTTGCATGCAAGAGCAACCTTCCTCAATAGCGTGTGTTGCACGCAATACTGAGTTTCACTAAACAATAATATATTGTTATAATATTATTATGAACTAGCCATAATGAATAATGGTAATTAAATTTTTAATTTTATGACATTATAATTCATCTTACACATTTTATGGAACATAGTATAAGAACAAAGTAAATTTTTCGGGTTAAATAAGTATTTTTCAAAAAAATGTTGTTTTGCCGCCTTTTGATGGAGAACCCACATTAAATTTAGTTTTTGAAATGTTTATAAGTTTATTTTGAAAAAATACAATTCTTATTTTGAATCAGGATATAAAAATTTACTTTGGATATTTTTCTGATAAGTTTCTTATTTTGATGAATAGTAAAAATACGCTAAATTTTAATTAAAAACAACTTTTTTCATTGAGATAATTTATATGGTTAAATTAAAATATTGAATTGTTTTAAAGTATAAATAGAATATATTTTTACCATTTAATATAATGTAATTAATTATCATTAATTTTACACTGAATTCATAAATAAAAACATTTCAATCTTTTGCAACGTTTTATCTTTTAAAACCCATTTTCTCAACATGGGGATTAATTTTAAATCAAATACTAAAACTTTTGTGTTTTGAATTTGGAAAACTGGACTCCATATTTGGAATTAGTAGTTCTAAATTATGTTAATAAACTACTTTTTATTTTTAGACATTGTGAATAGTAACTACGGTAAATTTTATTTACCATAGTTAAAGGTAAATCGGGTAATTAAGGGTAAATATAATATTATAAAATTACCCTAAAACTTGTCCTAATATAATTGGATGATTTTATTTTGACCTAAATCATATTTAGGTCGAAATGGAATTTAATGGAACCCACTTTTATTTGATTAAGACCTTTTATTTATTTTATTTAAAGGAAAGTGAAATATGTCTCACTCAAACATTAATAATTCTATTATTTTTAATATAATGTTATACAGAATATAAATTAGATTATAAATACTGATTTGAAAGATAAAATGTTTTTATTTATCATGGTAATTTATTTGTAATTTTTAAGAAATATTTAATTACCTTAATAGCTTATACATTAATAATGTAGAAATTATTTATTTAGTGGAAAATCAATAATATAGTTTTTATTAAAGTAACAATACCTATCAAAAGGGTCAGAAACTTGACCAAACATTATTTTTCGAGTATAGAAATACCCTAATCATCCAAGGGTAGATTTTTGGACCATTTGGAGCCTTATAAAACCGATTAGAACATTTATATTATTTTATTTTAAATGATGTCAAAGATGTCACCTTCATAATTTAATAAATATAACAATTTAAATGTTGTGATTTTAAGATGATAAATTCGAGTAAAAATATTATTATGAAAGGTGTAATATTTATCTTAATCATAAGATTTTAGTTGTAATTTTTATGCAAAAATAAGTATATTAAATAATTATACAAAAAATTTGTTGTAATTATTTTATAAAGGAATATATCAATTAAATGGTTAAAAAATATTAAACTAAATATTATATGAACTATTAAATGTGATAAACTAATTTTATAGATAAATAGGACATGTTATAAATCTATTAAATCTTTTTTTAGAACATATCTTCTTGTGTGGATTTAATTTAAATTCAAATACATGAATAATGTCAAAATCAACACTATTGTTATTTTATAAAAATTACACAATATAAAATAGTTTAAAAATCAAATAATATTTAACAATTATAAAATAAAAATTAAATGGTCTAAAATTTCATAAATTATCCAATTATTGACAATTCACAACACATAAGTAATTATTTACAACAATTCAAAATTTAGAATCTTATTACTACAAATAAAGCTAAATAGATTAAATAAAGATAAATCAATTTGATAAGGTTTAAAATAAACAAAAAACATGTCTAAATTTTATTGGTTTATGAGATTATAACCCTATCTCATCTAAGATTATTATTTTAGTCATTTTGGAAGTTTTTAAGTGGGGTCTTAATTTATATGAAATTAATATTTTTGAGGTTTCCAAAGGTGCCCCTCACCTCCCTTATAAAAGGGAACCTCCTCCATCTCCTCTTCACACTAATTTGATCCTTCAATCTCGGCCAACCCATGCACATTTCACTTCTAAAATTCCATAGAAACCTACTAGGGGTCCTGGTATTCTGAAAAGGCCAATTTTAGTGCCCTAAGAGGTGGTTAAGAGGAGGCGCATCGAAGAAGAGTTAATCTCTTCTACCGATTCATTCAAGTTTCTTTCTTCTTAAAATTATTCTTCTTTAGTTGTTTCATTATAAAGTAATAAAATCCATATCAATAATATACTGATATGTTATTATAAATATTAAAAAACCCCATTTTACCTTCTATCCATCCTACGGAAAACAAAAATCACCGCGCGTGCGTACGTACGGAATACCGTCTCCACGCCGTGGTGTAATATGTTTTTCCACCACCACCTTACTTGGATGAGTATAATGGTGTAAGTAATAACTATATATGGTTATTATAACATCATACTAATTCTGATATATTATATCATCCACTCCAATTCCATTTAATTATTATGGGAACGATATCATCACTCGTACGTACGTACGGATTACCGTCTCCACAACACGATGAGATTCATTCTCCATGTTAACCATTCAAGAATGATTATAAAGTATATATAATGAATAATAATGGTATATATAACATAATAATTCTTTTTTATTTATGAATATATATATATGTCATCTACATACTTCAAATCAAGTCAATAAGGAAAGGAAAACAGCGTACATGCGTACGTACGGCCTACCGTCTTCATGAACAGTGTGTTTCATTTCATTTTCGATCTATTATATATATGTATATATACTGAATATATATGATATATAAATCATGTTTTAAATTCTGAAAGTAATTAAAACATGATATAAGTAATAATAATATCAAAAACAACAAGTCCAAACACGGATGATAAATGAAACGATTTTACCCAAAACGCTGCTTTAACATGGAATTGACAAATGAACGGGTAATATAAAGTCATAAGTGAATCATATATGATATCATAAAATTTATTATGGTTTTGTTACAAGTTAATAATATGTTTAAAGACACTATACAAGAGTTTCGGACATGTACCGAAGAAATTGGACCTAAGGTAAGGGATAATTTTGCAAATCTCATTTTTATCCGATATTACTTATACGTAAGTATTTAATGGGGTTATTTTTTACATCCATGTACATAAATTTTTTTTCATAAAGTGTTTAATATTCTTCCATATATGTTTAAATTCATGTCTACCCCTTTTTTACTTTAATTTGTGTTATGGAAGGAATCTTTCTTTTGTTTACCATATGTGGTATTTTTTGAATTTTCTGTTAAAAGTATGAGGAAAATGGTTTTTTAACATATATGGCAGGAATGTATATTTACGGTTTCATAATGCCTTATTTTCATGAAGATTCATCTACATGATTTCATGATTATTTTCAAGAAAATCTTTTTCTTTTAAAATTGAATGGCATTTTGTGATAAGAAAATGATTTTAAAGAAGAAAGGATATTTTCCTCAAGAATTCATTTCAAGTGTTTTGTCAAAACTATTTTCCATCTAAGATGACATTATTTAGTATGAATATGTTTCAAGTATTATGTCTCTATTATTTACTTGGTTTTATTCTTTTTATGATGAAAAGATATCCATTTGTTTTATATGGATTACGTTATGATGGGATGATGTTTATGAAACCCATTTTATTCTTTGGGTTATGATGAATAATTTATGTTTATTTTGTGGCACAAGTAAGAATTATTTAATTATGAGATGGGTGGGACCTATATCTCCCTCAAATTCATTGGGTAAGATTTATATCTCATGATATAGACATGTATGGAATGAAAAGTTAATCTGGTTCAGTGATACAGGACTGGAATGATGAGTGAACTCGATTCAGTAAGCGACTTTGTCTACTAAGATGGTCTTGGCAGTAATGCCTTTGCTACTATAGAAATCATATCATGTGCTTAATGGTTTTACACAATTACATATTTTATTCCCATGCTATTTTATCATGATTAATGTTCCTTTATCATCTATTCCTTATGTACTTCCATGATTTATTTCACAAGATTTTGATGTTTAAACTCGATGGTCATGTTTTTTTCAAATGTATATGATTTGTTTTATTTTCTCCATGTTTACCATTACAGAGCAATTGATCCCAGCCTTTTAATATTTTCTTTTCCCCAGGATATAATGAATGGTTTTAGGTAAGAAAACAAAATAGTAAGATCTTTATGAGAGATGTTGAAGATCTTTCACCAAGATCCTAGAAGATTGTGTTCAGAGTTTCCAAAGACACTAAACTATAACGATCCTTGGGAATTTTTTTTGTTATGTATTAAGTATTCCGAAAATTTAATGTAATGTATATGTGCGTCAAGATCGGGTCTCTACAGGGATTCATCTTAATAATTTTGAAATTTCAAATAGCCTTTTCATCATCATGATGACATGTCCGACAGTCTTCATGAGATCACGATGCTTGTGAAAAGGATTTTGCATGATCTAAGAAGACCTGTCCAGGGTCCTTTGTGAGACCAAGAAGGCTTATTGGAGGTCGATCATGAAATAACGTTAGATTGTTAGGGGCCTCTCAGAAGATCAAGTTGTCTTGTCAGGGGATTCTCCTAAGATCATGTTTTCCTACCAGGGTCCTCTCATAAGATTATGATGGTATATTGATGTGATTTTTCAAGATCAACAGTGATCACATGAGGTGAATAACTCCTCTTGAATGAAAATTAGTGTATCCTACTTCTTCAAGAGGAATCCTCCTTTTCCTTGTTTTTTACAAGGATCTCAACATTTTCCAATCATTTTATGTCAGGTAATTGTATGATCAATATTTGTTCTTATGATGGAATGCGAGTCATATTAAAGATAGTCTTCCCACTTCTCTTTGGGGAATCATGTGATTAAGGGTGGATCATGTGTTGGTGTGTGGGCTTTTTCATGGTTACTCTATCCAATTATCTATGGATACGAAGGTGTATACCATTATCAAAGGGAAGTTTTTGAGTTCATTAACATGATGAATGTGACATGCCAAAATTTTATGACATGCTAAGGTTGACATATCTCCAAGGATATCCATGAGGTCTTGCGAATCACATAAGCTAGTCACTTGAAAATTAGAATAACTCTTCATCAAGTGAATATTCCACATTTTAAAACCTTTATTTTATAGGGATTATTGTGTGACTTTCAATATAACGCCCTGACCCAAGTTACCCAAAGTCGGTGCATTATTACGTATCATTGGCATGATAACGAAAGATCAAGTCTCAAAAGACCGATTAGTTTAGTAGGCTTGAAAGTACTAGATACATTCATAAGGTTTACATTACATCATAAAATGGAAAACTAAAACAACATTGTTTCCATAGAAAACATGGAGTTCCCATATACTATCCCTACAGGTCAGTGATAATATACTTCTTCGCATCCTAGGAAAAATAAAACATAGAAAGGGGTGAGCTTAGATGCTCAATAAGGATAACAATATAGAAAAAACTAGCATAAATAAACATAAACATTTAAGGCAATGTATAAGACTAAAACAAATCCTTTTATACTTTAATTTTAGTATAATATGGAAATGATAAAATCAAATAATTCCATTTATATAGTCACATGGATATTTTACAAGTTGAATAATCACATGCAATATCAATTTCCACTTTCATAATTATGGAATACATAATGCCATATTTTCGTAACCACATAGTCAAGGCCTTATTCCTATACTAAAAATAAGATTTTTTCAAGGCCTTGTTCCAAGATAGTAGTTTGCCTCTGAGACTTACTAATGCAGTGAGGATCTATAGCGGGATCCACCTGTCACTTACTAAGTCCAATGCATTCCTCATATGAAATGGTTTAAACATAACTTAAAAATTGTATTAAAACTAGCATACGAAATGTAAATAATTTATCAATTACCATGAATACTGTAAAAATAACACATCCATAGTCAAACATATCACAAAACCTTCAATACAATATGAAATTTTGGTATCATAATAAATCAACTTCAAAAAAACATAAAATCCATTAAAGGATGTTGACATAGATGAAATCAAAACATTTTTTTACAGAAACACCTCTTTCTATTTTGAAATAATTTAAGAGTCACATAATTATAAAGAAGTCATTTATTTTGAAAATATTCTTTTAAGATTTTAAGGGAAGCTTCGACAATGTTATAACGGCGGAAACTAGCCACACCTGCCGTATAAGTTAAAAAATATTCTTCACTAAATTTTTTCGAAAAGGTCAAAAAGTAACTAGTTTGGAAAACGATGGAAAGATTACATTCAAAACATATAAGGTCAAATAAGGGTATAAATGACATTAACCAATTTTCTTGTAAATAGTAAAAAAGTATTGAAATACAGTTTTAAGAAACATGGATGTGGATGATAAAGAGGTACTGGTAAATACTTACGTAAAAACAACCTCGTATAATAAAGAGATTGTAAAATTAACCCTTACCTTGTATTTTTACATAGTTGATGGTAGGTTAACATCCTATATAATGGTTAAATAATTTTTATTAAATTATAATATAATCATATAAATTAATATGATATCATATAAGATGTTTTAACAATTATTTGTTAATAATATCTTAGTATTATCGTCGTTTCGTGTGTTAACTGATTCGTTTTCCTTTATATGATTTGTTACGTAAGTAATGTTTGTTAAGGATAGGATGTATCTTATTCATATTAATAATGATATTAATACTTTAAAAAATATTTTTAATCATATAATGAAAATTAGTCTTGAATGGATTATGATGGGGATTGAATCTCATCGTGTTCGTGGAGACATTAATCTGTATGTATGCATGAGCGACAATATCATTGTTTTTTATATTAAAATAATATATAATTGGATGGTATATCATATATAAAGAATAATTATCATGTTTTATTTATTATTTAAATCAATTACACTTCATTATTATACCAATCCAAATAATAATGTATTGAATAACAATTACACCACGACGTGCAGACCGAAAGCCATACATACGAACGTATGGTGACATGTCCTTAAAAGGATGGATAGAATAAGGAATATTGTTGTACCATATTTATAATAACATAAAAGTATATATAAGATATTGGAGTTATTATTTTATAATGTAAACAATAAATAATGATTATGTGGAAGAAGAAAGGAACTTGAAAGAGATAATGAAATATTTACATCTTCTTCGGGTTCTTCCTTTTGGTTTGATCAAAAGGGATCCATAAGTTGGATTTATAACTAAATTAAGGACTCTAGGATGAAGGTAGGACAATTTATAGGGTATTTGGAAGATTTTGGCCAAGCCAAATGGGTTTTATGTTGTGAATTAGAGAGAAGAGGGAGTGCCCTTTTATAAAAGGGGTGAGGGGTACCTTAGGAAAAGCTAGAAAAATTATTTTATAATAAAATAATTTTCGGTTTCTAATGGATAAAAAATGTATTATTTAAAGTATAATGTGGGGATGGATCTAAAACCACTCATCCAATAGGTTTTAAATAGGTTTGGGATACTATATTAACTTTATCTTTTAGATTTAACTCTTAGTTAAATAGTTTGACATTTACCATGTCTCTTTGTATTTTTATATTATATGGTTAATAAACATACTATATACATCCAATCGAACCCCAAGTTGTTCCTTAATGATACACCTATCATTATATAAGTATTTTGGCAGAACCATAGATTTTTAGGAATATAATATCAATTAATAATATAATATTTTTTTTAAAAACTCAGTTATGTCAATTTTGACACTATTTGGTATTTTGTTTTTTCTAAATTCATAACAACATTATTAATTATAAAAAAATACTATAACAAACCCTAACATGTCATATTAACCTTTAAAATAAGTTTAATACATAAAAAGTCTTGAATTACATTTATTTGTATATTTATAATATCAAATAGGTTAATGTTTCATTAATTAGGTAATTACTGCATCATCATTGTGTCATAAATAAATTAAATTATTTAATGTGTAAAAAATATAAATAAAATACCATTATGTAGGAAATTAGATTATATTTCTAATTAAAATTTATAGTATAATTTATCTTATGTGTAACCCTATATTAATAGTGGTTTAGTTATTAAACATTGAATTTAACAATTTTAACTCTTCTTTGAATTAAATAATAACAAATGTACTAATCTAATCCAAGTGGACCTAAAGGGTCATATTTTTTTCCTAAGGTTGTTTTTGGTAGAATTAAACTTATCCAATAGAATTTGGATATGTGTTAGAGTAATAATAATATCATTTTTATCCTTAATAACCCTATTTACTTTTAATCATGGTAAATAAAAGTAAAAAGATACTATTCGCAAAAACCTATTTTCATCTTATTGAACCACATTTTACTTACTGATATCAATCGTGTCTCATAGATTTTTGAAATTCAACTCACATAAGCGGTAAAATTAAGTTTTATGTAAAATTTCAAATGCTCCAAGGAGGTGGGTAAAAGATGGTTAAAAGTTCAATAAAATTATTATATATCTTAAATTATTATAAAATGACCCTAATGAATTACATTGAACTTATATAGGTATTATGTATCTATTTTTACCAATAATAAATTTAAATAAAATTAATAATTATTTACATAAAAAGTCAGTTTTAAATAGTAACTCAGTGTTTTTCACTATTCACCAAAACTTTAACGTTTTCATAAAAATACCAAAACATTACCCTAAGATAATTTCGATACTTCGAATCCAAAAATGAAGTCCATTTTTAATGATAAAATTTATAAAATTTTAAAACGTGGGTATTACTATTCATAATGGCTAGTTTGATTGGTTGTGGTGTGTTATAACTCGAAGTTGCGTACAACACACACTATTGTATTATTCAAAGAGAAGTGTACCATGGAAGCTTGGGGTGTTACATTCTACCCTCCTTAAAATAATTCCTTCCTTGAAATTTCTATAATATCACTGTATAAAAATATTCTTGTGGTTCTTCATCATAAGTTCCTCAAGTTCCCATGCTGCCTCTTTTATCTTATGGTTCTCCATAGAAATTTTACCAAACGAGTCATCCAGTTTCTCAAAACTTGTTCTCTTGTATCAAGAACCATGACAAGTTCTTTATAATAAGACAGGTCAGGTTCCAGTTCTAATTCCTCATAGGTAAGTACATGTGTTGGGTCAAGCATGTATTTTATTAACAGTGACACTTGAAATACATCGTGAACTTTGGAGAGACTTGGTGGCATTGCCAAACGGTAAGATACAACCCCAATTCGTTCTAGAATTTCGAAAGGTCCGATGTACCTAGGACTTAATTTTCCCTTCCTACCGAAACATATAACACCCTTCCATGGAGATACCTTCAAGAAAACATGATATCCTACATGAAATTCCAAATCCTTCCTTCAGTTATCGGCATAGCTCTTCAACCTACTTTTAGCTACTTTGATGTGGGTTTGGATTATGTTCACCTTTTCCATAATTTCCTAATCACGTTCTAGGCCTATGATTTTTCTTTCACCAACATCATCCCAACAGGTTGGTGTGTGACATCTATTTCTGTATAACACTTCATATGGTGCCATATGAATACTTTAATGTAATCTATTGTCATAGTAAAATTCTACCTGAGGAAAATATTTATCCCACATACCTTGAAAGTCAAGTGAGCATGATCTCAACATGTATTCTATGGTTTTAATTTTCCGTTACGATTGTCTATCAGATTGGGGGTGGTAGTTTGTTCCCAATTGAAGTTCAGTATCCAGGTATTTATGAATACTTTTCAAGAATCTTGATGTTAAACATGGATCACGATCAAAAAACTTTGATAAGGGTACTCCATGAAGTCTCAAAACTTCATTAATATATACTCTTTCTAGATGTTCAAGGGGTAAATCTTCTCTTATAGTAAGAAAATGTGCTGACATGGTAAGACAATCAACAATGTCCCATATTGCATCGTTACTTTTAGGAGTCTATGGTAGCCCCATGACAATGTACATCAAGATATCATCCAATTTCCACTCAGGTATGGGAAGGGGTTAAATGACTCCTCCAGGTTGTTGCCTTCCAGCTTTCAGTTGTTGATAAACCATACATCTTGACACAAAATCAGAAATGTCCCTCTTCATGTTGTCCCACCAAAAATGTTCCTTCAAATCTCTATACATTTTGGTTCTCCCAGGGTGTATAGAGAAATTAGAGCTATAAGAATCATCCAACAATTCTCTTTTTAGATAAGGTACATCGGGAACACAATGTCACTTCCCAAATTTCAAAATTCCATCTTCATATAAGAATTCACTCAATCTCCTATCATTCACAACATCAATCTTCTTTTGAAACTCCTCATCATCAACATGAGAAATTTTTTTCCTTTCTAGTATATATGGTTTGGAAACCATTTTAAAATGCATTATTGTTTCACCTTCCATGGTTATTCCCATATCAATCCTTACTATATCCATGAAAATAGGATCCCTTTAAACTCTCATCTTGTTCAATACTCCAAGATCTTT
Source organism: Viscum album (assembly GCA_963277665.1). Taxonomy (NCBI): domain Eukaryota; kingdom Viridiplantae; phylum Streptophyta; class Magnoliopsida; order Santalales; family Viscaceae; genus Viscum; species Viscum album. The sequence continues at coordinate 240,825,854 of OY728140.1, read as the reverse complement.
TCTTCTAAAATCATCTACCACCTTATTTTCCATCCCTGGGTGGTAGTTTATTTTGCCATCATAATCCTTGAGTAGTTAAATCCATATCCTTTGCCCCATGTTGAGTTCTTTCGGTGATAAAATATACTTCAAACTCTTCTGATCTGTATAATTCTCACATTTTTCACCATAGAGACAGTGTCTCCAAATCTTCAATGCCAAGATTACAGCTGCTAAGTCCAGATCATGAGTAGGATAGTTTTACTCATGAATTTTCAGCCGTCGTGATGCATAGTAAATAACTCTATCATTCTGCATAAGGACACAACCAAGTCATTTCATTGATGAACCACTATAAATAACAAACCCATCATTCCCCAATGGTAGATTCAATATAGGAGAATAGACTAATATTCTCTTCAATTCTTCAAAACATTCTTCACACTCTTTTGTCCAAACAAATTTAACCCCTTTTCATGCGTGCTTCATTAATGGGTTAGCCAATCGAGAAAAATTCTGGATGAAACACAGATAATAACTTGCTAAACCAACAAAACTGCATACCTTAGTTATACTCATCGGTGCTAGACATTCTTATATTTCTATTGTCATATAAGGATCAATAGAGATTCCATCCTTAGAGATGGTAGAGACAAGAAAAGAAATATCTTGAAGCCAGAATTCACACTTGCTAAACTTACCATATAATTCATTTCTTCTAAGAGTCTTCAGGATAATGCGCAAGTGATTTTCCTGATCTTCATATCTTTTGGATATTCCAATATATCATCAATAAATTCCACTACAAAGTCATAAATATTTTCCATGAAAACTCTATTCATTAGATCTATAAAGACCGAGGGTGTATTAGTCAATCCAAAAGGAATTATTGTAACCTCGTAATGCCTATACCTGGTTCAAAATACTATTTTCGGAATGCCTTCCTTCTTCACACACAATTGATGATATCCAGATCGAAGGTAAATCTATGAAAATTATTGATCTCCATGATGTTGGTTGAATAAATCATCAATGTGAGGTAGGGGATACTTTTTATTTATTGTTATAGCATTGATCTCTTTGTAGTTAATGCAAAACCTCATAGATCCATCTTTCTTCTTCGAAAAAAGAACAGGGGCTCTCCATGGAGAAACACTGGGGAGAATAAATCCATTATTACTCAATTCCTCTAGTTGTTTCTTTAGTTCCACTAATTCGATAGTGACCATTCTATAAGGGGTCTTCGATATGGGCCTTGATCCTAGAATTAAATCAATGGAAAACTCAATTTCTCGTTCTGGAGGATTTCTAGGTAAATCTTCTAGAAACACATCAACATATTCTTTCACAATAGGTACATACTCTATTTAAACATTCTTTTCCTCAGCCAAAATTATTTCATTCTCTTCCTCCCCAATAATTGAATTTATTTGAGCTACTGGGGGTGGATTGAGAAAAGAATTAGGTGGTGACGATTCTGCTATAAAGATAAGGTGTTATTTATCATCATCATCAAAAATAGTAACCTCCTTCTTACAATAGATTTTTGCATCAGGGTATGAAAGCCAATCCATACTGAGGATTATATCAAATTCAATCATGGGTATGAAAATGATATCCACAAATAAAGTACATTTATATTCCCTAATGGGGATTGATTCACAAAACATTGTTGCAATGATACTTCCCTTAAGAGTTTTTTCTGAAAACAGCCTTGCTAAATCAAATTGGAAATATCTAAACTTTTTAGAAAACTGGGAAGATATGAAACAATGAAATGATCCAAAATCAAATAAAGCATTAGCTAAACTTGAGGAAACCAATAAATTAACAGCCACTATGTCTTTCAGAGCATCACCCTCAGAATTTGTGATAGTATAAGCTTGGCCTTGATCCCTTGGCCTTTTCCGAGGTAAGTTCCCCTGACGCTTTGGACATTCATTCTCATAATTCCCCCTTTATCTACAGTTGTAGCTTTCAACATGAAAAACCTCATTCTTCCCCTTGAAATCACGAGCATTGTGGAATTTTTCACCTCACTTTTAACAGAATCACATTACCTTCAGGAAAGTACAAGGATGTTTCTTCCAACATTTACTATAGGATGGATATTAAAATTTTCCCTTCTTCCCCATATTTCAATTTCTAGTGTTTTCAACAGATCTCTTATTCTCTTACTTTTCTTTAACGTGGTAAGATTTAGAGAATTATTTTTCTGTTTGGATTTCTTATGAGACAATATCTTCATATGAGAAGAATGATAGTGAGACTAATGCTCGATGGATAAATGGTTTTAACCCATCAAAGAAACTATCAATCTTATTTCTTGGGTTACCTATATAATATGCATCATGCCTCGCTAACCTTGTAATGTTATCTGCATACTTTGAAACATTCTCATCCTTCTTTTTCCTCAGGCTCAGAAATTGTCTTTCCATATCCGCTCGATGGTCATGAGGAATGTATTTTTCTAAGAAAATTTATTTAAACTCCCTCCATTCAATATTTGATACTTTATCATATTCCTTTTAGTTTTGAATCAATGACCATAATTGGTCAGCATCTCTAGTGAGACGGTAAACTTCCATGACAATGTTTTCCCTTTTGCTACTCCCCAAGGCGTGAAATCACTTCTATAAAGAATTTATCCATTCATCAGCTACTCGTGAATTTTTACCCCCATTGAATGTTGGCGGTTGTTGCCTCATGAATTGATCTAACATTGAACCTCCATACTGTGGATCTGGGTGCTCCATACATGTAAGGTTATTATTTATAACCTGATTTAGTGGCCCCAATATTGTGATAAGATGATCAACACTAGTTGTATCACCAGCTCCACTATAATTATCTTTAGCAAGAGGGAAATCCCTACATGGATTGCGTGCATTGATACGGTTTCCATTCCTTACACTAGGCACCATTTATAAACAATGGAATAAACAAGATTAGTTTATGAATCAAAATACATAATTCCAAACTTGTAAAACACTTATCATAAATTGAACAGTTTATAGATATAATCCATAATCATAAAAATGTTTTCTTTGAGGAAGTATATACTCATAAACCCTTCATAATGGTTTGTAAAGAATATGAGAATTATCCTAAGCATATCGCCTAGGAGTGTCGTAACCAAGAGTGCAGGAAGGCCCGTTGTCATGCACCAGTTCTCGTTCGAGTCTAGCTCAAAGTAGTGTTTTCAGGTTTCACCCCTAGGTACATCTTTGCTAGAGCCACCTCTACCTGCTCGTATCCAGATAGGGATTTATTTATTGGAAAACTCACGAAATCCCTAAAATACCAAAATTCTAGTAAGTTCTTCTATACTAATATTCAAATTATATCTTAGTTCTATGTTCTTTAATCAGAGTTTATCTAAATCTAGTTTCAAGGTTTGTACTAAACTTCCTCTGATACCAACTGTAACGCCTTGAACCCTGTTACCTAGAGTCGCTGCATTATTACCTATCATTTTCATGATCACAAAAGATCAAGTCTCAAAATATCGATTAGTTTAGTAGCTTTGTAAGTACTAGATACATTGATATGGTTTACATTACATCGTAAAATGGAAAACTTCAAACAACATTGTTTCCATAAAAAACTCTGAGATCCCATAGACTATCCCCATAGGTTAGTCATAATATACTTTTTCGCATCTCGGGAAAAATAAAACATAGAAATGGGTTAGCTCAGATGCTCATTAAGCATAACAATATAGCGTAAACTTTAATAAATAAGCCTAAATATTTAAGGCAATGTATACGACTAAAAAAGGATTTTAAACTTGAACTTCACCATAATATGGCAAAGATAAAATCAAATAATTCTATTTACTTAGTCACATGGCCATTCTACTGGTTGAATAATCACATGCAACCTCAATATCCACTTTCATAATGATAGAATGCATAATGGAAGACTTTCATAACCACATATTCAAGGCCTTGTGCTAAGACTAAAAATAATATTTTTTCAAGGCCTTATTCCAGGACACTAGTTTGTCTCATGTGACCTACCGATGCAACAAGTAGCTATAGCGGGCTCCACCCGTCACTTATTAATTCCAATGAATTCCTCATATGAAAAGGTTTAAACATAACATAAACATTCATATTAAAACTAGCATACGAAATGTCAATACTTACTCCATAACCATGTATAGTATAAAAATGAAACATACATAGTCAAACATATCATAAAACCTTCAATACAATATGGAGGTTTCGTATCATAATAAATCAACTTCAAATAAGCATAAAATTCATCAAAGGATGTTGACATAGATAAAATAAAAACCTTTTTTAGAGAAATTTCTCTTTCAATTTTGAAATAATTTAAGAGTCACATAATTATAAAGAAGACTTTTATTTTTAAAATATTCTTTTAAGATTTTATGGAATTCTTTGATGATGTTATAATGGCGGAAAATATCTGCACCCGCCATATAAGTTAAAAAAATATTCGTACCTTAATTTTGTAGAAAAGGACAAAAAGTACCTTGTTTGGAAAATGATGGAAAGATTCCTTTCAAAAGATATAAGGTCAAATAAGGGTATAAATTACTTTACACCATTTTCTAGTAAATAGTTAAAATGTCTTGAAATACATTTTTAAGAAACATGGATGTGGATGATAAAGAGGTCCCAGTATATACTTACCTAAAAACAACCTCTGATAATAAAGAGATTGTGAAATTTACCCTTACCTTGTAATTTTCCTTGGTAGAGGGTAGATTAACCTCCTTTATAATGGTGAATTAATTTTTATTAAATTATACTAGAATAATATACATTAATATGATATCATATATTATCCTTTAACATTGCGTTGTTAATAATATCATTGTATTATTGTCGTTTCAGGTGTTAACTGATTTGATTTCCTTTATATGCTTTGTTATGTAAGTAATGTTTGTTATGGATAGGATTTATCATATTCATTTTCAGAATTATATTAAGTCTTTAAACATTATTTTTAATCATCTAATAAAAATTAGTCTTGAATGGATTACGATGGGGAATGAATCTCATCGCGTTCGTGGAGACGGTAATCCATACGTACGCACGAGCGACAATTTCATTCTTTGGATATTAAAATAATATATAACTAGATGTTATATCATATATAAATAATCATTATCATGTTATATTTATAATTTAAATTAATTACACGTCATTATTATACCCATCCAAATAATAATGAATTGAATAAAAACTACACCACGACGTGGAGACGGTAAGTTGTACGTACGCATATATGGTGACATGTCATTAAAAGGATGGATAGAATGATAAATATGGTTGTACCATATTTTTAATAACATCAAAGTATATAGAAGATAGTGGATTTACTTTTTTAGAATGGAAACAACAAAGAAATATGAAGTGGAAGTAGAAAGAAACTTGAAATAGGTGATGAAATATTTACCTCTTCTTCTGGTTCTTCCTTTTAATTTGATCAAAATGGCTTCTTAGGTTGTCTTTCTGACTAATGTAAGGCCTATAGGATGAAAATAAGAGAGTTTAAAGGGTATTTGAGCCGATTTTGGCCTAGCTAAATGGCTTTGAAGGTGTCAATTAGAGAGAAGGGGGATTTCACTTTTATAAGAGGGGTGAGGGGCACCTTAGGAAAAGCTAGAAATATTATTTTATAATAAAATCATTTTTGGTTTCTAATGTCTCCAAAATAAATTATTTAAAGGATATTGTGGGGATGGATTGAAACCACTCAACCAATAGGTTTTTGATAGGTTTGGGACACTATATTAACTTTATCTTTTAGATTTAACTATTAGTTAAACAGTTTAACATTTACCAGGTCTCTTTGTATTTTTACATCAGATGGATAATAAACATACTATATACATCCAATAGAACCCCAAGTTGTTAATTAATAATACCCCTATCATTATATATGTCTTTGGGCCAAACCATAGATTTTTAGGAATAGAATATCAATTAATAATATAATATTTGTTTTAAAAACTCAGTTATGTTATTTTTTACACTATTTGGTATTTTGTTTTTTCAAAATTCATAACAACATTATTACATCAAAACAAATCATCTAACCAACAATAACATTACATAATAACATTTAAAATTAGTGTAATTTATAAAAAGTCTCAAATTACATTTATTTGGATATTTATAATATCAAATATTTTAATATTTCATTAATTAGGTAATTTCTACATCATCATTGTGTCATAAATAAATTAAAATATTTAATATCTAAAAAATGTAAATAAAATACCATTATTTAGTAAATCTATTTATCTTTATAATTAATATTTATAGTCTAATTTATCTTATGTGTAACCCTATATTAAAAATGGTTTTGTTATTAAACGTTGAATTTCACACTTTTAACATTTCTTTGAATTAAATAATAATAAATGTCCTAATCTATCAAAGTGGGCCTAAAGGATAATATTTTATTCCTAAGGTTTTTTATTTTTCAAATTACACTTATCCAATCGAATTAGGACTTGTGTTAGGTTATTAATAATATCATTTTTAACCTTAATTAAACTATTTACTTTTAACCGTGATAAATAAAAATAAAAAAGATACTATTCAACAAAAATTATTTTCATCATATTGAACCAAATTTTAATTACTGATACCAACCATTTCTCTTGTATTTTTTAAATTAAACTCATAGAAGCGGTAAAATTATGTTTTATGTGAATTTGAAAATGCTCCTAGGAGGTTGGTAAAAGACGGTAAAAAGTTCAATAAAATATTTATATATAAAAAATTATTATAAACTGAATCCAATGAATTATAATGAACGTATATAGGTATTATTTATCTATTTTGACCTAAAATAAATTTAAATTAAATAAATGATTATTTAAATAAAAGGTTGGTTTTGAACAATAACTCCGTGTTTTCACTATTCATCCAAAATTGAAAGTTTTTAGAAAAATACCAAAAATTCACCCTAAGATAACATCGATACTTCAAATCCAAAAATGAAGTCCATTTTTAAAGATAAAATTTATAAAATTTCAAAAAGTGGGTATTACTATTCATAATGGCTAGTTTGATTGGTTGTGGTGTGTTAGAACTTGATGTTGTGTACAACACACGCTATTGTATTATTAAAAGAGAAGAATAATGTGGAAGATTAGGGTGTTACATTCAAGAATACATTGATTGAGAAGTTTCATGGTCATTGGAACTTATCTGGAAGCCATCACTAGATCTTTAACACTTTTCTGGATTCCTTCTCAAGAGAATAATGGTTAGTGAGAGGGGATTCACATGATCATAAGCAGATCATGTGTAGTATATGATCCATTCACATAAAATTTCTAGGGATGTGTGATCATGTGTCTTCCGGGTGGTTAAGTGATCTCTGTGACTCAGATTCCCAAAAATCATGCTACTTTTTTCTTTTACTTGTAGAGAAAGTAAACCCATGATTTAGGAATTTATTCAAGTATAAAATTATTAATGATCATTTGGAGGGAGTCAAAAAAATTACCCTATGAGGAATGTGGTCTACAAGGATAAGTACTTGAAGATGAGGATATTAAATGATCGTTTGAGTCTATAGGGATCATGTTGACCAGTGTCTCAGATGATGTTTGGTCTTCAGGCGACCTTTTTTATTATATGAAGCATTTTAAAAGTGGGGGAGCAAGGGGGAATCTTGTTTCACTAGTTACTTCAACCTCATATATTTTACAACTTCTTATATTGAATTAATGCATAAAAATACATTTTCATAAGACCCATTTCACAATACCTTTACATAAGAAATGATCCTAAGACTATTTCATAGAACTATTTCATGAGACTATTTTGTGGGATTCGATCACATGTTCATTATGAATGACTAAGTTTTCCAAAAACATGTTCAAATGAATCATAAACTTACTCTTGGTAATTTTATTGAAACTCAAACCATGTCTTCATCCACATGTATACATTTCAGGCTTCACATGGTTTTCTAGATCGGTCATGTGATCGCTTGGTCATGCGGTTCATGTGACCATCTTAGGATCAAAAAATTGCAAGTATAATGACACATTATCCAATTTGTGAGGTTTTATTCGGTCATTTTATTTTCAAGGACATCATGGTTCATGAAATTCAAGAGGTATCCATGTTTCATGTGATTCATGAGACCCATATTAGGTCAATCGATCACAAATCCTCCCATGGTAAATGTGATTCTCATGATGCTATTAGAGTATTACACCTCTTTCTATTGTACCTCTTCACTCATCTGACATGTTCTAATTTTCTTTATTAAAATTTGTTTTCAGTTATCATAATTATTCAAATAAATAGGTCACTACAGTGGTGAATTGATATAAATTTATTTTTTGAAGTGGGTATGCTAACAGTCGTTTTGTTGTCATGTCACCACAGACAAGATTGACAGACTTGATCAGAATATACCTTATGAAATATCCTATCACAATATCCCTTACTATTTATGGTATTGGTATTATAAATGATACAATTATCCTTTCTCTATTGTAATCATTTTCTTCTCCATATTTTATTCTAGAGACCAATAATACCTTATGAGAAAATACCTCCCATATAGACCATTTTATCATTGAGGAAAATCACTTAGATGGGTACATGTTGAAATGTTTTCTAAAAAACAATGAAAATATTCATCATTAACCTGATTTAGACATCCACATGTGACACATTATAATGCAGAAATCATCCAAAAATCATATGTTTTGATGGTTTCCTAACTAGGACCTTTGATTAGGAGGGAGAATCAGAATGGATAGGGGTTATCCCTTTTGGGTGTACTATATTACTTCTGAATTTTCTGTGGACTAAAAAATGATTAGGATTTATGAATCTATTTTGATATCTCAAACATTTACCTACTATAATGAGGGATTAATGAAATAATTAGTCATCCGACGGAGTCTAGGTACAAATATATTTCTCCTAACGCTTATGAGGTGGGAATCATTACTTGGGACATTGAGTAGATGTGTCTCACGCCCATTTTTGGATAGTGGTATGATGAGTTTTCCACCATAGTATACATGGGATGATGTGGATATTACCCCTCACCTTACCTGGGTGTTGATCTAGTTAGTTGAAAACACCATTACTAATGCGTCACTTTTTATGGTAGATATTATATTAATGATATGGGTGGGATATTTTATCAAGAATGTATGTTCCAACCCCAAATCCAAGAGGCCAGAGGATTTTCCTACAAAGGAATCCCATAGGATGGAGGGTGCCTATTGAACCATAGTTGAAGATGGTTAATTAACCAACAGGGGTTAGGTGGTCAATCTCAACATTGACTAGACTATTTTTTTGGCCAGTTTTCTTTCCATGTACCTAAGAGAGTACTTTATCTTAAAAAAGGAAAAGGATTGAGTCATAGCTTCCACCTTTATGATTTTAGCCTCCATGGAAGGAGGGAGGTGTATTGGTTTATCCATTCATATGTTCACCAATGTATATCACCACATATTCTATATTTATAGGATATGATCCCTACACATGATTATTTCCCATTCGGGTAATATGGGGTCGGATGGGATCTCTTCTAACTAGTTATGTGTACTAGAGCATTGAAAACATCCCTAATGTTCACTTCAAACAATTATTGCATTTCATCTATTGGGTGAGTCTCATTATATTGATGGAATAAAAATTAGGGAATACCTAAGACCTTATGGATTTATATCCTTCATATCCTACTGGACTATTCCCACTGGTAGTATTTTTGAAATTAGTGGGTAATCCTTGAGGATCAGTCCAATATAATTTCTATACACAAGGGAATACTTTCTTCACACAATGATGGGATCATTATATTTGAATGGTATGAACCTGGCCATTTTATAGATCAGCTTTTGTGTATTCAGATGAAATTTCATCCATCAATTTTTATTCTATCTAAGAATCATCTAATTGTGGCTCACTACATTTGGTTTATTTTCATGATAGAGGAGTCACAGGTCCAGATAGACATCCCTTCAAGTGCCGATGAGATGGATTTGTCCCATCACTATGCTGATATATTGATCTTATCATATCCAAATGCAAAATTATTCACAATAGTAATCAAGGCAAAAAATCTTCAACCTTTTTCCAAAGAAAATATTAGGCCTAGAAAGAATCATTATTCTAGTGAACTGATTGTCCTAACAAGACCTTGTAAGTAAGTGAAACATTTACCATTAGTTTCACTGTTGATAGAAGTTCAACTATCACGACTATTGTGAGCATGGTGTCAGTGAGTGATTTCATGTTTGCACTGTTACATTATACTTCATTTTAGGGATGGATAGTCTAGAGGGGAGCTAATTCCATTGTTGAGAACTGGGGATTACTGTTCCAGGTGGAGATACATTTTGAATGATTTTCTCACATTTCTTCTCTAAAAGATTTCACCTTCAAAGATCATCCCACTATGGTCAATTATTACTGTTAATTCCATGATGAAATTGTGAAAAGAATAATGGTTCTGGTCCACTTTTCACATTTGGTGCAGTGAATGGTGGTCTGGGGAATGTTAGAGGTTTCTATGGATGACAAGAATGATCCCATCATCGAGGTAGTAGTAAGACTAATCATTCCACTATATTTAAATGGATATGGTTTGGTTTAAATAATATAGATTTCTTTAACATTTTTGATGACATGAAGTTATTGGAGACTGGCCACTCCCTCCATCTCCAGTACATTCTACCGGGGGTGCAACCACTGGATCTAGCTTGAGCAATGAGCAGGGGAACAATGACGAGGGTTATCCTGTTCAAATTTATACAATGAGGGTGATGATTAACATACCTAGGGAATCAAAATCTATGATACAATTAGTATAATCCTCGATAGCTTCAGCATCAGCACCTTATGGGGGAATTCCTTGGGGAGGAAAAGGGAAAAGGAAGCACTATAAACTATCATAGCACTCTCTCCCAGAAACATAACGAATATCACTTTACCCTTTCCCTATTTTGGACCATTCCAGTAAATCATAGTACATCAAAAATGCATAGGTCCCCATTGATCCCACCTGGATGAACATGCATATATTCATAAGAATACGTTTGAGAATTTTGTTGCATCAAAATAACCTTCAAAACTAGTCCCATCCTATCATGTAGTAGAGATGGTTAAAGTGCCAGATTAGTGAGACCTGGAAACTATTTCAGATATTTTGATGGTATTTCCATTTTAACTAGAATGGGTGATAACATGTCAAGAAGAAACTAACTTTGTTTGCTACTGTACAACTAATTTAGCTTTTATAGGGGAGTGTTATTGAGAAGGTAAGTACTTATTCAAAAAATGGATACATTTTTCACTTTTTGTCATGTTGTCTAAAATTTATTTTACTCTTTCATCCCTCAAAGGAGGTCTTATGAATCCATATAAAGAACCATCAGTTCCACCAGGTTTCTCATTACAAGAGAGCATTTCCACTTCATTGGGGGATAGGGTTGATGCAACAAATATTTCATGTGATAAAACTAAGAATGGTATGTTTCTAAAATTAGTTATATATGTTTGTTACATGATGGTATCATACTATCTATCCTCTAATAGATGAAACTTTATGCCTCTTTTTATAATTCCTTCATCCTGGATCTTGAAATTTCTATTCACATATTTCTCTAGAATTACTCCAATCGAGTCAACCAATGCCGAGGCCAAATCCCTACGCACATCATAAAATTTGGTGAGCAAGATTACCTCACTTAGTGACTTAGTCCCAGAATATAATCATGTTACTAGTTTGGTCATGAGTCATGTTTTGGATTTTGTGTCATACTATCAGCTAATACATGACAAGTATAGGGGAATATTTGGACCATAATTTCAATGGCCCCTTTAGAAGGACAGAAAGAATAACTTGGTCATATTAACTTTATATTACCCACGATTAGTTATGAGATTTTTTCTTATAATTCCCTTCACACTAGGGTGAAGGAAGATATTTCTATAAGGGATAAAAAAATGGACCTTAATTTAAGGGTACTATAGGTAGATGATTCATATTTAGTAAAGTAAAATTAGGATGAGTCCATTAATGGTGCTTTCCAATATGTGGTGGAGGAAAAGCTCATCAAGGCATGGTCAGTGATAGGAAGGTAAAAATATGAGGATTTAGCCTGAAATATATTGTCTCTTTGAAGAGCTATATCAATTGTAGAATAAACTACAAATATCAAATAAAATTGTATCATAGCAACATGGGATGCTTTTCCTAGTATAGAAGGCAAAAAATGATGTTGTTTACAGGGTGGAGGAATTACAGTGGATTACAGAGGTGGAAACTGAATATTTTGATTAATTGAACCAATCCATTTCCTCACTGGAGTAGAAGTATGTAGAGATCATGTAATTCTTTCAAAAAAAAATTTTTCTAGTATTATTGTTTTATTACTCCCCCATTATTTGTGTATTCATAGGTGTGACTCTAATATATGGAGATTCATACTTATCCTTTCTATTAATGAACATATCTTCTAAAATTTACATATTGTTTCCCATATATCTTCTATTCATAGTGTTCATGAAATTTTATTGCACTGATATCACATGGATTATAAAAGATACCCATAAATTTTATAATACCAAATAATCCCAAACACCTTGATATGAATACATGATTTACAACATATTTTTACTAAGAAATGATCATGAATATCCACCGACATGAGATTCCTCATTGATGTACCTAATTTAATTTTATTGAGACTATCTAATTTTTAATGATAACTTTGGTAAGATATGTTTTTTGGAGGTGGAATGATATAATTTATGCCTATTTCGGTGGAATTAGAGATCATATATTGATTTTTTCTATGGATAAGTAATGATCCCTACAATAATTTCATATTTTTGTTTATATTCCCCTAATTGTTTTCTTAAGATTCATATAGGAAAATATTTTCAGCTCTGTACATGGATTTTACTCAAGCCTCCCTCTTACATGTTTTAATTCTTAGAATTTTTTCATGTTTTCCACTTTATAGATTCTCAATATTGTCTGGATTACACAATGCGAATTTCTAATGAGAAAAGACCTAACTTTTTATAAGATTATACTTTTTGAGTTTTCAACCTATTGAGAATTATTTCTTTTTACTTGTTTTTATTACGTTATTTCAATCCAAACCATTGTTGTGATGGTGTCTTCTAGATAGGACCTTATACTATTAGTAGATTAGAATCTACTATATCAGACCTTGAGATTCCATGGTGTTTAAAGTATTTACACTCAAACATTGAGGTCCCATGTATTTTAACGTTTTTCCATCATGAATTAATCAATTAATATGAAATGGGGTATACATATCTTGGATGAACCAAAAAAACCTAAGGTGATGGGTTCTACAAGGGGCTATCGAGGATCATGAGGATTAGTGTTTCTTTCATGCAAGGAGGAGTTTCCTCTACCTGTTAGGTTAAAATATCTTATTCATAGTCTCTTAGGGATTACTTGAACATTTTAGTAGAGGCATAACCTCTATTTTCCAAGGGCCAAGAAATATTCTAGAGAGGTTATTGGTTGATGGTGAAATATTTGGAATGCTTAGTCCACTTGGATAGATGTAATGTGGGTTGAGAAATTCATAACACAAATTTTTGAAATGATGAACATGGATTGGGTAAAACATATCTGGGATGAACCCAAACACTCTATGGTGTTGGGTAATTCCATGATTTTTTGGGGCTCATGAGGGTTAGGGATCCTAAATTGAAAGTAGGAGATGCATCTAATTGATCAGGTAGAAGATCTTATGGATTACACCAAAGGTCTTATATGCATAGTCAAGTAATGGGGATCCCCACTATTTTCCAAGGACCATAGATGATTTCAAAGGACTCAATAGTCCAGATGTTGAAGTTGTATAGGGAGTGAACACAATACAACTAATGATTATAGTACCCTAGAGAATTTTTGAATTTTAGTTGGGAATCTCAATCCCTATTCCATTTTGTTGTAAGCCTCATGGTGTAAGCCCTAAAAAGGTTTTCGAGTGAAGTGTCGTATTCTTGCTCTAAGAAAGGGAAAAAACGATGATATAACATTGAGGAATCCAAATCCACTTGAATTTTCTTGTTTTAGGGATTGTAAATCATAATATAGGAATAATTAAGTTAACTATAGGTGGGCACTAATGGGTACAATTCCATTGTTGATAAAGGAAGTATCCTATAATGTTTCATGTGGTCAAGATAATAAATCTAGGATTTAAGGGGCCTTCCTGGGACAATAGTATCTATTTTGATGAACCAGTACCTATTTCATGTTTTTACAGGGATGATGTGAGAAAATTGACAAACAATGTTCATGGGGTTTCCGAAGAAGGATATCAACTTGAGGAACTGGTTGATTTGGATTATACATCCATGGAATGAATGTTATTTATAAAATGTGTAATATTCAATAAGGGTATGAGCTCCCTAAATGTTTTTCACCATCTAATGAAAATTTTATCATTGTGAGGAAATGTTAAAAATAATTACCCTAAATTAATTCTACACCACAAGGTCTCTAGAGAATATTTTGGGTTTTATGAAGGCTAAAATGAAATCCCTATGAACTTTTAGCCTCATTTATTTATGATCTAACTTTTTTCGAAACTCATGTGATGAAGAGTATAGTTAGTGGGTTCTTAAATTTTACTTAGGCCTCCATTTTGAGTTTTCAACCTAAAACATTATCTGTCACTTTCTCTAGAAGTCCATAGTATTGTGATTTATACCATAAAATGCAAACTTTTAATGTCATGTATCTTTTGAAAAAAGTGCATTCACATTAAGGTCATGATGCATCTTGACCTAATATGATGAAAATGTTACATAACAACCTAATTAGGATGACTAGGGTAAATATTACTCCTATATCCTTTTTATAGGGATTAGAAAATGATGTAAACCATGGAACAAGGTTATCGAGTCATGTGAGTTGTATAGGAAAATCATTTTAGGGATGGACCAGAACACCCTAAAGTGTTAAGTTCTAATCATAATGATCATAAAGACATTCTTGTAGGGCCAAGATGTATTTTCTTGGTATGTCAAATCCCCTATTCATCACTAATGTGGTTAAATAGAGATATATATTTTACTTTCAAGGGGATGTAAATGTTTTAGGAAAACCCAAGGTGCTCAAGACATGAAGTGTGATCTATGGGTTGAGGTGCTTAAAATATTAAGGAATCACCCATTCTTGGGATGACCAGGGAAAGTATATTTTGGTCATTTGATAAATAATGAAGATGTTTGACAACCTAGAAATTTTAATTCCATGTAAAGTGGACCTATTTGTTATGTCATATAATGTCATGCGACAAGGATGTTTTTTTTATGGTTTTACCTGATGTGTAAGGACATGGGAACCGATGTCAAATTATAGAAGATTTACAGAGGGACGATGTGCGCTGTCCTGGATAATTTAGGTTTTGGAAAAGCCATTTATTTGGGAAAATAATTATTGTTGGGTTGCCATATGTTGGATCCCTTCTTTTACAGATATTTCTCATGCGCGACCAATCTATATGTAGATCTGCCTAATGCATGAGCAGAGAAAGATTTTATGACCTGACCCTCTTTAAATAGATGTACATATTAATTTTTTGGATTGGTTGCTTTGGAATTATTTATACCCATTGTAAGGGAAGGAATAATTTTATAATCATCTCCTTTAATGTGATCCCTCTTTGTAGATCTAACTCATATGTAGTGGATATGATCGATGGCGATAGTGACCCATGTTTGGGACTAAAATAGAGGATCTAGGAATTACTAAATATCATTTGATTATGGGAATCATTCCAAGCATAGTTATATGATAAATCGTTCATAGTTCTAGACTATATGCAGGTGGGGAATGTTTTTTTCATCGATATTGCAGTTGAACCCAATATTGTAGATCTGAGGGTCACTATGTATCCCTTGATGATAGGAATCTATCTACACATAGTTTTTAAATGAGAAACTCTCAATGAAAGTTTGAACCACACATAGAGGGGGAATTTTCCATTGTATTATTTTGATTGGACCTAGGATCAAAGATCTAGGAATCGCTATGTATCTGGTGATGACAGTAGTCAAGACACTCATAGTACTAGATAGGGAAACTCTCTACATAGGTTTTACCAATATGCAAAGGGGGGGTATTATTATTACTGATTTTTTTAGATGGAACCATGATTGTTGATCTAGGTGTCACAAAATATTTTTTGATGATAACGATCAGTATATACACAATTCTTGACATGGTAACTCTCCATGCAAGTATTACCCATATATAGAGGGAGAATTGTTCACACTGATTGTTACAGCTTATCCCAAGATTGGTTATTTGGGTTTCACTACATATCTTGTGATGATAGGAATAAAGAAACAAATAATTACTGAATGGTAAACTCTTAACGTTTTTCTGAACCATACACAAATGGGAGAATTATTCTCATTAATTGTTGTAAAATGACCCAATATTGGGGATCTAGGTTTCACTATGTGTCATGTGATGACGAGAACCAAGACAAATGTTGTTATTTAATGGGAAACTCTTGATGTATGTATGAACCATACATATATGGGGTCTTTATTAGTATTTATTTGTATGTATGGAAATGGTTTGGGAGATGCAGGTGTCACTATGAAACCTATTATGATCGGAATAAATCCAAACATAGTTATTTAATGGGAAAATCTCTATGCATGTTTGAAAAATACACATAGGGGGCATTATTCCCATTGATTGTTGTGGATTTACCTATTATTGGGGATCCAGGTGTCACTATGTATCCTATAATTACAGGAATCAATCAAAATGTAGTTCTTGAATGGAAAACTCTCTATATTGGCTTTACCCATACATAGATTATGGTATTGTTATGATTTATTATTGAGACTGGACCTAGGACTATGGATCATGATATAACTCTATGTCCTATAATGATATAAACCATGGCACATGTTGTTCATGAATGGATTTGGGGACCAACACAAATTATAATGGTCCTCTCAAGAAGTATCCATAGTAACCCATAGTTTTATGTCATGTAAGAGACATCACCCATAAAATTTAATGTCATGAAGTAATGAAGTATGGTGTGGATTTTTAGGGTCTTTAATTTAGGACCTTGAAAAAACCAACCGTGAACTAATACATATTTAATCTATATGGAAGTCCTTTCCAAAATTCCAAATCTCTTGTGAGTTATTCCCTATGTGATAAACAATGAATGAAAAATCTTATTTCACCACACAAGATCGACTAAAAGATTGGAAAGGGTAATTTTATATCATGAGTTGGATGGTATGTGATATAGGATCTAAACACC
Organism: Viscum album; assembly: GCA_963277665.1. Lineage (NCBI taxonomy): Eukaryota > Viridiplantae > Streptophyta > Magnoliopsida > Santalales > Viscaceae > Viscum > Viscum album. The sequence continues at coordinate 240,808,549 of OY728140.1, read as the reverse complement.
TTTGTGTATCTCATTGGAATGAAAATAAATCCATATGTAGTAATAGGAAGCCATGTAGTTTAATGTCATGTGGCAAGGATAAATGTTACCCGATGTGAAAAAGAAGGCATGAATCCCTATCAACACTGTCCAGACGTCTGGTAAATCATTATATAAGAGGAATCCCATGATTTTGATATATGTCTTCATGAGATTGTTACCCCCAATAATATGATGTTTAGTAAACAAGGAATAATTATTTTTTAATATCACATTAAGAATACATTATTTCACAACATGACATCTTGTGACCTAGATGGAAATATTATGGCTGTAATAATTATTTGGGTTCTAGTATTCCCTATATAAATTGTGATGCCAACAATCAAGCCACATATAGTTATTAAGTGAGGAAATTACCTATGTATATCTAACTCACATACAGGGAAAATGAAAATTCATTTTTCTTATCACATATATAGATCATGTACTATGATTCATCCATGAATTAATGTTTTCTATACATTTTAACATCATGTGATATGCACGTAAGATGTTATATAGTATAAAATCATGCATCCAGGATGTATCATATAGTTTAACATCATATTTCCAAGACAAATCATTCAATTTAATGTCATGTGACTAGGATGTTATGCTTATCTATAACAATGAAAATATTTTTTTTAGAAAACTTTCATTAGTAGGGGGCATGCTGTATTCCGCATCCATTGTTACCAATGATTATTCTCTTTTAAGATAGACCTTTGGTGATATATAAGGCCCTTCCCATTAGGGTTCTAGCAGTAGAGGTTTATTTTGTGTTATCATCGAGGTTCCAAGATCCAATACCACTTATACTTGAAGTAAAAATCATAGAAAAACCTTTTTATTGAAGGCTCATATGATCCAATTCTAATGGAATTTGAGGCTGTGTGGTGTACACAACCATTTCTTATCGATATGTTCCAACTCATCTATCCACTTTTTTATTTCTAATCCCTGGAGATTTATCCATAGATATCAATTCAATGTGATGGAAACTACACTTATATAGGCTACACATAATAAGTTATGTGCACTAATGAATATGATGTTTCTTTCTTAACAGTGTGCCTATTGGTTCATTAGGACCATAAAGTGTCAAAGATATTTTCTGGATATGACTTATTATCCCGACTCACCATCTCCTGGAGAATATTTTAAAAAAATTTATTAAAGGATTCTTTTTTTCCATTTTACATTACATGATAGAAGGATAAATAGTTTGACTCCAAGTTGTACTCATGGTAAAATTTCCTCAACACGGTAGAGCAAATGTTGGTGTCATTGTCTTTCAATATAATTGGATGGAATCTAGATCTAGTGATAATGAAGGAATTTATGGCATTAATGATATTGTTAATCCCAACTTCCTTGAGGGTCATTTCCTCAAGCCATTTCGAAAGGAAGTCAGTAGTAATACAGTTGAAATTAAACTAATTGGTTGTGGTGGGGGGACATGGTCTCCCAATATCCAATCCCCAAACGATAAATGGATAGGAATATTTAACTGTATATAGAAATTTAGGTGGTTTATGGATGCAATTTTAAAGAATATGGCATGAATAAAATTTCCTAGTGAACTCCACAATGTATTATATCATTTTTTACCCATAGGAACCAAGAATCTAGATTTAATTTGAGAGTCTGGTCCCCAATTGATGAGCATCACAAGATCCTGCATGGAATTCTTCAATAACTACTATAATCTCTATTTTCGACACGCATATGAGGAGAACCGAATTGAAGCCTCATTTTTAGAGGCTTTGTTTCACATTTGGACCATATCTAAAGGTAAAATTCACTACTCAATGTTGAGAATATTATATTTGGGCTTACCCAAATGAGAGAGTCCCATTTTAGAGGTAATTGACTTTAACCTCCATCTATCCATGGGTGTATATCAGTTCATCTTGATTTAGGGCCATTTTTAACTAATTTATTTCCTCTATGTCATTGATGATGTCCAATGATACCATCTTTTGATTGATGATGTGGAAGATCACCTAATCATTTTTTGGTTCAGATAGGACTATAGAATCATTAACCAATACATTGGAATGGGAATTTCATAAATTCATAACATGATACAATGTTTGTTTAAAATATATATCTACCATTAGTTCTCTGATATAGTCAATGATAGGGTCCAATTCTTTCTTGTTGATATCTTACTCACCATTGATTTTTTATCACTAGCTCTGACTCCCCTTGGACATTTAGGTAATCTATCTAAATCTGTAGCACTAGTTTCAAGCTAGAAATTATGGCTTGGTATTTATCCTCATTATTAGAGAATCTTTCTGATAGTGTGATGTATTAGGAAAAAAAATTTCACAGAGAAAAAAATACAATCCCTAAACCAACCATATTGAGTGTTGGGTTTTCTAACCTCTTGAAAATGAGACTACAAGAGGCCCTATCAAAATACATCTCCCATGATTGGGGTGTTTTGTGGGAATATAAAAAATATTCATCTAGACATTCAAAATACATAGGTGTGATTTTTTTGGTGGGATGTTCCATGAGGAAATTAAATAGGGCCTTCCCTTTCACTTCATTTTATGACATGAACTGGATATCATAATGTTGCAGAATAACCACAAAAAAATCCAATTTCCAAATCAGTATAAGATGTACAAGGATATACTTGAGTGGTTCAATGTGAGAGACCAAGTGAACTTCATAATTCTTTAAGTAGTGCCTCAATTTTCACTATAAAGATGGATGTGAGGTAGTTATTCTCTAAATCATAATACCAAATCTCAGTTCCTAGCATCATTCCACTGAAGAAATAGGGATTGTTTTCTTTTTATGCATCATTTTTCTATGAAATTAGAGCACCAAGTGTTCAATACATGGTGACCAAATTTAATATTTGAGTATTTACCTCTATTAGTGGCATCATGACTAGTGTGTAAAACATGTATTTATGGATATTAGTAAAGGCTTATTAAAAATCACTGTCCCATTAGTAGGAAACATCGATATTCATGATCCTATTGAAGGGAGGAAATTTTTAAAAAAGGTTATCTATGAAATGACAAATGTAATAAAGGTTCCCCTGAAGCCTCCTAATTTATATGAGATTCCATGGGAGTGAAATTTCTAGGATTGAACTGGACTTTTCTGGGTCCACCCCAATGTCATGGGACCATAACACAAATCCATGGAATTTCCCGATGTTACCCAAAAGGCACACTTCAGTGGATTCACCATTAAACTATATTTTTATAACGTTTTTAATGTTTTTGGAAAATATATGTGGTGATCAAATAGATGTGGATATTTTATTGCAATATTTTTTATGTAATATTATTTTATTCATCCAAATAATGGATTAAAGATATAATGAATGGCATGTTGGCAATCAGTGTCAGTATTCATTAATCCAAAGGGAATTAAATGATAGTAAATGATCCCCTGATTTTCTATAAAGGTGGTGTATTCCTCATCTTCAGGGGCCAAATTTATTTTATTTTACCCTAAATACCTAACAATAAATTAAATGAATTGGATTCCAGTAGTTGCATTGACCAAGAGTTTCGTGATCATCCATGGGAAATCATCCTTCGAAGAGTGTTGATTAAGGTCTTTAAATTTGATGTAGACCCTAATCTTTCAATTATTTTTCATTATTGGGATTATGTTGGTCATCCATTTTAGGCAATTCACTTCAGAAACAAAGTTGGACTTGATCAATTTATTAAATTTCTACTCTACATTAGTATCATGATATGGGTGCATACTCAAGAATACCAGTTTGAAACATCGATGGTTGTTGCGTAAAAATAGATGGTGGATAGCCACGTCGTGTTTTAGCACGATTATTTCTATATAATTACAAGTGAATGAATATGGATGTTTTTTTAGTAATGTGATAAACATATACTATTACTTGATATGAATGGGGTCACTAACCAATATAGGTTGTGGGTCATCTTTGGTTCCCATCTTTACCTGCCTGTGCTCATCAATGGTGGTGGAGATACCTTACTAAAATGCGTGGGGTGGGGGGTGGATTCATGAGGTCATACTATAATTCTTCCACATCTGATTCAGTGGAGGGTAATATGAATGAATCTCTATTATTATTGATGTGAGGGTTTCCATAGGAGGAGACATTGTCACTCTGAACTTCCAGAGACATATAGATTTTAGATATGATTATATTCATTTATACCTTAATTGGGGACAGGAGGATCCTAGACATTAGGGAGTAAGTCTACATCCTCAATCAGTGTTATGGGTAGCACATGATCATTGCCGATCATACTTTATGAAATTGTCGGGGTGGTATCTAAGACACTGGGGACTGAAACCTGTATATTTTTCTCCCCTATTGGTTGATTTCCCTCTATTTTTTAGAAGACCACCTTGTCATATATTTCTTCACAAGACTCAATGGGATCACCGACACCATGTAGTATGTCAACGATCCCAAGGATTGGGTACTTAAAAAATTGATGAAATATTTAAGGTACTAACATGTGGATATTATTTCAAGTTCATAAAATTATGATATTATATTTTGTGTCCTACTGGATTACCATGAACTCATTTTTATTTATAAGAACCCCAAACTAGTCCTTTCACGTGATCTTCTCAAGAGGGTTTTTCTCACTCCTATAATACCTGTGAATTATTAGCCTTGAAGAAGACAAATACCTCTTGATATATCCAAAACATTGAAGGTTATGAATTGGGATGAGGTTGATCCCAAAACCATTTTGAACTAGATCCCCTTGGATGTCATCATCATTATGTTTTATAGAAACATATAGTGGTTTGATATGTCCCTAGGTGACCTCATCCTAATCATGTTCTATAAAAAAGATGGTGACATGGAATTTTAATGGAATTAATTTCACTCCACAATCCTCGACTTTAGAGGCTTCTGTCTCAAATTATCATGGTCTCTAGATGGATTTGATGAGTTCCACTCTAAGTTGTTTAGAAAGGAGTTCATCTAGGATTGAGAGATTAATTGGGACAACTGCCATCTATTTGAGGATGTAGTACTTTTTTTCAAAAGATCTACACCTTCCAATGTGGTGATGATCTTTTTTTATGTCTCTGGAGATGAGATATATGAGGCAGATGTTCTAGATGGTTTTATAGTGGTTGATGGGGCATCTTATTCTAGTGGAATAGGTTGTGTCCACCTTCCCCATTGTCTGTGATAATCATACAATCACACCCCTTCTAGATTGTTATGTAAGATAAATGGGATTGAAAGAGCTATGGAGGGACATGGTAAACCCACTTTTTTGGTTGGGCTTTCTGGAGTGCTCTCCCATGGGCCTCATCTACATATATTTCCGATTCATGGTACTTTACAGAGATATATTTTTTGCCTTGAACGTGTCATCCCCTGTATCATTGTCTCTCACGTATGCAACCTCCAATTCCACAATTTGATATGTGAGACTCAATATCATAGGCATATTCATCCTCAAATATGGTTTATGTTATATTTATTACATTAATAGAACCAAATATTATCTCTTCATTTTATGTGGATTCCATTTGGTGGGGTGGTTCCTATTCACTAGATGTTAAAGAAATGATGCATGTAAGAGTGAGACCATACACTGGACCTGAATGTAACTCTTTCTCATTAGTCCATTTTTTATGTCAAATTATTATGTCCACCGACAATATGTATATTTAATGTCTCATCCCTAGGTTATGGGATTATAATTATTTTGAGATCTTTCTCCCTGTGTGTCATGAGCTTGATCAATTGTACTTGTAGTCATTAAGTTATCATCATTATGCCCATGTCTGGCTGGAAGCTGTTATCAATCTCCCATTTATTATGATTGGCCTATGATTACAAAAGTCACCAGCATTGGGGAATTCTCTAAAATCACATGTATATAATAAAACATGATTTGGAGAATGTCTTTAAAGATTATGCATCCTTGGATGGTGTGACCTAACCTCCAATGAAAAGTGCAGTATTCTAGATGAGCAATGAGGATGAACTCATTGATTTTCAGAGGATGTGGTGGCTTGTGTAGTTTATTTTCCATGATTATAATGAAATAACTAGTGACATGAAAATTTTGGTAGGAGTACCCTTTATTCATCCATTCCAAAAAAATATTAGGCCACCATAATATTAGTTTTATTCTGGTTCAGAGGGATTTGGTTGTTGTTGTCACTTAGTGGGAGGAATCAGGTGATTCAGAGGCTACCCAAGTGCTTGGATGGACACTACTATTGGTTTGTGGTTAATAGTGGAAGACTCTTCCTTACCAAGACTTTTCCGATTTGATGAGGTTAGGAGTGAAGATTTAGCTCAGGTATACTTAGTGGAATATTCTAAACATTTATTTGCATTCCAATCAAATCCCAAAATATACCTAGATATTTCCTCTGGAATAGATGTGTCTGCAGCACATCCCTAATATTTTTATAATATAGTTCATGGAACTGCTTTAATTAGGATACAATTTTAGTGAATATGTTAAATCTTTCTATCTGGCGATGAAGAAAAAAACTCTCTCATTTTAACATTGGTTGCAGTTTGTGTGTAAAATAATTTTAGTTTTCCTTAGTATAGAACTTAACTTATAAAGGGATTTATGAATAATTTCATCCCATAAAAAAATGAATCGTTCTGGAAGAATGATGTACCAAATGAAAGATGGCCTTATCGGAGTCTGCCAAAATCATATCTGCACATTCACATCCTATTGACCACGATGGCCCATTATCGAACTGCATCAGAAGAAAAAGTGTGTGAGATGCTGTTATGGATCTCATGTGCTTTAAAATGTTGAAAATAATGGATATAAATAATTGGGTGGGGGAACTATAATCTACCCAATAAAGATATGTATTTTTTCAGGATGCACAGGAGCACACCACCCTTCCATGGCATCCATTCATGTGTCAAGGGACTCAATGGAATTGAACTGTTTGGAGGCACAACTATTTATTTGACATCCCATCTAAAAGGAATAATAAAGGCTTACAAAGTTGGTTACTTTTTCAACTTCTTCTAATTATTGATCCATGATGGGATTTAATTATTACCCTAGAGGGGGATAGGTTGACGTAGCAGTGGAAGGAATTAATGATCATATTATAATTTATCATTTATTTAGACTGTCTACCTAGATTCATAGCTAACCTGATGCTTAGGTTCCTCTCTTTCATGTGGATCATCTCATTACTGACGTGTGGGAGGGGGATATTTTTCTCTGTCCGAAGATGATACCCATTGGTAATGTGTCCCCTATGTATCTCCTTTCTAACTTCTATAATATTTTTAACACATTTTCATATTATGCATGCTATTCATTTTATGATGAAATTTCATCTCTTTTGGGTGTTGACTGAGATGTACCCACACCTATCCCTTTATCCTTTTTATTTTTCTATCATAGTGTTGAAAAATAGTTGTTTTGGGTTTCAAATTATAGTTCCTCCACTAGTTAGGTGTACATGTTTCCTCTATTGGTGCATCCATATCACCCTCTACGTGAGGTACATTTTCTTCATTGAGTCCCTCTATATTGGAATCTTTATCCACATCATCTATTTTATTGATGGAGAATACATTCATAGAGGTGTATGATGCAATGGTAGTTATCCCATTACTCTAAAAGAAATATGGAGATTGTAGGCCACATACTCCTCCATTAAGGATTTCATCAGATAAATTTATCTTACCCTTTTCCATATTAGAACTTTTTTGATTCAGACCCCTATAGGGTTTTATTTCCTTCATCATATGACCATCTCATCCTAATCTATGAATTTTAAACTTTCGGGAGTTTCTGATCATGTCTACTGAACATGCCCTAAATAGAAAAGGTTTTTCTTTTGGTAAGAGGAACAAATGGGTTGTAGACAATTGGTATTTATCATCCATAATATAGAAGATAGATTCCTTATGGAGTGGAGATAATGACGAAAATTTCCCCATGATTGTGGGTTGGAGATTATTCTAGGCTGCTATTGGCACTTGTTGATCCTATTATTGAGGAGTTGATTATTCCAATTTAGGATTTGATAACTCCTAGTATGGAAATTGAGATATAAATTCTTCAATCCCTGTAGTATGGGATTAATCTTTAACCACCATTAATTTCTCTTGGACCCTATTGAGTTGTGAGAATCTGGTGATGGCGATTGATACAAAAAAATACCTCATCCCTATGACTTGGGGTTAGTTTGCAGCTACTATTAATATGTCTTGAGGCCTCTTAGATAATGATTACCTAAGGGTTGTAGGGGGTGGTAAATATACCCCCCATACATGTGGTCTTGGTTCATTCGGGGTGCCTTCTATTGTAGCTATTATTGCAACTAGTTTAATTTGTCAGAATTGTTCTCATGTATGAGTTCGGTGCATGGAATCCCTATATTAGAGACATTTTTATAGGAAGTTATCGGGTTGGACACATCTTCGTATTCTATGTCTAAAATTCATTCCCACTATTTTTAGTGTCCCAACATAATGGTATATTGGGATAAATATTCATTCATTTTCAATTCCATTGTTTCTTTAGTGTCATTCTAATCCAGTTTATTAACCAACAGTCTCCCATGCTACCTGTTCCCCAGATTCCTCTAGAGAATTTTTTATTACAAGATGTCGTTTCTAGGGACTTTTACTTTTTTGGGTATATAGTGAAGTGAATGCTTCCATACTTTCTCTATAATAGGATACATAAATATGATGGGGCTCTAGAAATTAGTTGAACTAGAGTTTTCATAAAATAGAGACAAACACTACGTAGGTGTTCATCATGACATTCCATAACTAGATTCTGGGCTATAGATAATTTGGCCAAGTCCAACTAAAAACAAAGTTTATTTATTTTCTAAAGGAGAACATAGTATCCTTGATATACAAGGGATCTAGCCTTCAACTACTGATAAGTTTCCAATATATTTTCGTATAGGTACGGTATAATCTCCTTCTTTATCTCATATATGATCTCATAGTTAGAAGTGGAGAGGGACCAAAACATGGTTTTGAGGTTATTCCCAACTAAATCTATCCAAATATCCATTTTGGTCTCTTCTTCATTAAACTTACATGCCTCCACCTAGTCAGAAAACACAATTTTCATCTCTCGGTCGCCTGCTGATCTTGAGGATATTCAGCTGATAGTTGATTGAGAAATATATGTGGTCATCCCTAGTGTTTTGAGAACCTATCTATATGAAGGATTCTATGTTTTGAGAACCTATCTATATGAAGGTGCCTATAAAAATGGAGGAATTCATTATTCATGAGATATATCCCCAAAGGGAGGTTGACCATGGTTGATGTCTAGAGAAGAGACCATGTGATCCATCTTCACACTATCACAAGGTGGAATATTGAGGTAATTATCATCTATTTCTTCAGGTAAAGAGTCGTTGGACCCTTAAGGTGTTGCGGGTATGCATAAAATATCCTCTAATATATTGGAATGGAACCGAACAGGGATATTTTCCTTATTATTCATCATGGTTGGAACATACCGACCTAACTTTTGGGGTTGAGAAGGGATATGAGCCTACTCCCTAGAGAATGCTAGAATATGTTGATAATTTTTGGGTGTTATGGGAATATTATCTCACTACATAAAAGTTTCTGGGGTATGTCGGTGATATTTTGTATTATTGGTAGGAATATAATCCTATATGTGGGTGGTTACTGAAATATGTTGGTCAAATCTAGAAGAAGTGGAGATATGAGCATTTTCCAAATATGAATTTCAAATCAGAATATTTTGATAGACCTCCAGAATGGGAGAGAGATATGAGTCTCATCCTATATTACCTCAAAAGGATGATCATGCAGTCGTTCATTGGTCGAAGTAGGGATATGATTTTGGATTCCATGAGCTACTAGATAATATGGAGTAGGTTCACTAAAAAATAATATAATCTTGTCTTGAGGTATGTTCTACAATCACTTGGAGATCCCGAGTTAGAATAGGGATATGATCGCGGTCCTACACTGTTGGAGTATACCACCAGTTTTTTTCAATAGGAATACGAGCATGTCCCAAGGAATGTGTCTCGCTCACATGGGTAGCTCCTATTGGAATGGAAATATGAGCCCTGAATTGTTCATTAAGTGTATTACTATATATTTTTTGACATGAATGTAAGCCTGTCCTGAGGCATGTGCCTTTCTCACTCAATGAGGCCTAGTCAGAATGGAAATTTGATCTCAGTCCTATGCCCCACCCTTTACTGAAATTGGTCGATAATCCTCCTTGTCAAGAGAAATAATGTTTAATTTCTAAAGAGTATCAACATGTCCATACTAATCATGGTGATGTGCTTCTATGGATACAAATGATGGAATATGTACCTATCCCTATACATATACCAGTTTTAGAATAAACCAGCATATTTCTATATCCATTGCTAGAATTTAGTGACTTTTTTGGAAATTGTGTGTATAAATATAGGTCTACACATTTTCTATCTCCAATATGTACTGACAGATATCTTTAATCAATGTAGGAATATAATCATACTCTTGTACCTCTTATTCCATCAGAAAATGTTGATGGGATACATGTGTGGGGGTAAGGATAAGTTCCTCCCACGTGATTTCTTCATGAATACATTTGCATACTTGATCCAAGGGGGTAATACTATGAGCTTGCCTGCTGGATATCACCAAAATATGCCGAAATTCATCAATGGTGGAAATGGGGTTATAAGAACACTCATATTTATGCATATCTTTCCACACCCAATGATACTTCCTAGATACACATAAATGTTTATTCAAGGTGGCAATGTGATGGGTGGTTTTCTCAACAGGTGACTGAGGGGAACCAATGAGATGATGTTGGAGAGAGTGGTTGACATGCGCCCTTCTTGGTGGTTCCTCAACTAGAATGATGTTATAGTAGACTCCTTGATCCACATTCTTGAAATTGTAAAATATATGATTGTTTCACTCTAGTTAAAAGATTCTGAAGAAATTGGTAGTGGCAATGATAACCATTGGTTTCATGAAATCTTTTTTGAAATAAGGAAAACTCATTGGATTCATCATCTGGAGACACTTATGTGTGTCATAGAATCATGGGATCATATCATTTAATTTTTATTCATGAAACATTATGTTTTCCATCCAAATTTGATGGTTTCAGGTGGGTGACGTTGTTATGTGACCTATAGGGGTTGAAGTCGTAGAATAAATTCCAAACCAGTCACTAGATGAAGACATGATCTTGGTCAAGGGTGTCATTAGTAAGACAAGTACCTAGAGGCATAAATAAAAAAATGAAAAAGATCAACTATGAATGAATCATAGCAAGTATGATACATTCTCAACAATTTATTCAAATCTAACACAATTATCCTTTATTATTCTTGATTTGACCATATTTCTCATATGGTATTATCATTGCAAGAATAGAATTGTTTTATGGGAACCCTAATTATGAAGAATTTCACATGGAGTATACCGTTTTCTTTTTCATAGGATACACAAAATAAAGTGTCATGTTTCATGGTCAATCAATCATTTTTGTTATTATATAGATTCATGTGGGTTTTACAATTTTATTTATATAAAAATGCATGTTTTCCCAGGTTTGGGAGACAAGGTGTCTCACACCTATAATGATTCATTTATTATTTCATTACATGCCTTCAAACTGGGTCTACCATTTTTTTCTTTTCTGAGGGTTGACTGTGGGGATTTAGGTATGGTTTCATAATCATTCACATAATCTCAGTTCAGCATGTTCATTTTTTAAAAACTATCAATGGATCCCACATACATAACAAGGTATATACCTTCTTCCAAAAGGTAGGTATTTATTGGGTTTTATGACCCAATGGGGCTTGGTAACTCACATTGGTCTAGAGGAGGGGAGTTCAGGCTCATCAATCCCTTTTAGGAGGAATTATTTCCTATTTTGGGACTCTCTTATACATTTATGATATGTTAATGAATATCAGACTAATCTTGATATAGAATAAATTACCCAAAAAAATATTTATCATTTAATCCTTTAATGAGTAAAGGTGGTTCTATTAATATAACCATTTTATGTATCTTAATTTCTTCATCCAATTCCTTTTATTTCTCAATATGGGTAGTTTCTTAAAATTTTAATCAATATAACATGGCACTCTAAACATTACAACATTTTAGAAAGGTGGTTGATAATTTGAGGATGTTATTGATCCTTTATGAGGCGTTCTATATATCATGTTTTTTTTTTTGAAATAAAAACCTATGTAGTTTGTTTCAGTCATGCAGTTAAATTTCATACAGAAATGTGATATATGAGGCCACATAAACATTAGGTATAGAGATCGATCCTTAAAAATTCATCCTAAATATCTTTTTTTATTTTAGGTATCAAATTCATCTTAGTTTGGTTGTGACTTTGGGACTCATCCTTAGGTGGATACCCTTATATGGGAGAATTCATGTCATCCCCTTGAATAGGGAATATAGAATGAGGGTTCCCTAGCAAGGGAGATACACAAATCAATTTATATGATCATTTCAAATCCCAAATCCCATGTGATCCATGATCGGTGTGGGAAACAAGGGACAGAATGTAATTGGTCTCATAGCATATGGATTTGAAACTTATGAAATGGGACATCTCATACGGGGTGTTTGATATGTATCTCAGGCCTTAGGAAGGTGTTGTATGTATCATACTTATAATAGGAATTAGAGTCCTCATGGTTTGTTTTACTTCACAATCCACTAATGTATGAGGAAAAAAGATGATCCCAAATGAGATTTTGGGCCACATGGGTTTCCATGTTGGGGACATGGAAGGACTTAAACCGAGGTAGGTTCCCATTGGAGCTTGATCCTTAGGAAAGCGTCCAAAAAATATTTTTTGGACTATAATTAGGGTTATCATAGTTCATTCATTGGTATTCCCAAATATCACAACTAAAGATTTTAATTATGTCACAAAGTGTCTATCTGACATATTAGAGGAAGTTTGGACATGTCCTAATTTCCTAGATACCATTTCTAAAGACAATGGAATAATCCCTTTGATTTGTCCAAAGGAAGACACATGATCTAGATGGTATTCTTGGAGGACATCACATGACCCTTACTTCATGTATGGAGAATGTCACATGACTTGGTATACTTGTCGAAATGACTCTGCAAGACTAGGGTGACATGTCTTCATGTTGTCAAATGACTTGGGTGACATTTCATGAGGACTTTAAAATATGTGGGTGGCATATCTTGATGTTATATCATGACTTATATGACATGTATTTTGAATTTCACATGACTTGGGAGGTATGTTTGGGTGTTGTTTCATGATTTGGTCAATATGTCGAAAGGACTCGACAAAAGTTGGTTGACATGTCTTAGAGCTATCTCATTACTTGGGCGATATGCAGAAAGAAATCTAAAATACTTGGGATACATGTTTAAGTGTTTTATAATGAGTTGTGAGGCATAAAAAATATACTCTTCAAGACTTCTATAACATATCTTAGTGTTTTATCATGACTTGGGTAACATGTCAAAAAGTCTTCTCCAGACATGGGAGACATGTATTTGGGTTGTCGTAGGAATTGGAAAGGTCTTGAAAATCACATGATTCCATTTAATGATACTCTGTGAATCCATATTCACCTAAATCTTCAATATTTTTCTGTATTTATTGCATATGTGCCTCATGCTTTCTCACGAAATAGTTTATTTAGTTATCACATGACCAAGATAACATGTGGAAACTCCCCCTCATGATCTAACTAGATTGTTATAATCCCTTCATGTGACCTATAGAGTGATCACATGATGCATATATCCATGTCACGTGGTCCCTCAGATTGTTCCCTAGGTTTTACCTAGTGAAAGGATCTTGTGATCATGTGGATTTCCACTCTATGATGTCTAATATTGCACTTCCATATAGTAGTTTCCATCATCTTTATCTACATTCCATGTGGGATAAATTTATAGTCATCTTTACCTAAATTATATGCTTATTTTCCCAAAACGTATATTTTAGATGTGATCTGGAGTTAGTGTAAGGGGCATCACATCACATGATTCACATGATCCTGTTGGAGGTCATCCAAGGCATCGTATGATAAATAGTAACTATGAGAATGCTCCATCATTTCTGTGTTTATTAGACCACATCCTATCAAGGAGATTTTTCACAATCATGTTGTCTAGTAAAATGGCCTTTGCATCAATGAGATGACATGTGAAATAGTCTTCAGAAGATCATGATTCCAGTTTAAAAGGCTTTCATGTGATGGAATAATACTTGCCTGGGGTCCTTTGTGAGATTAAGAAAACTTATCAGTGTCCATTAATGATATTAAGATGGATTTTCATGGGGCTCTCACAATATCAAGATTTATTTTCAGGGGATTCTCAGAAGATCAAGTTGGATTGCTAAAGGTCCTTAGTATAATCAATATAGATAAGAAAAGGCACATAACCCCTATTATATAAGAATTAGGGTGTCCGAAATATATGAAAGGCTTCCAAATTTTCCTTTTTACTTTTATTCTGTATTTTTTAAGGAGATTAACCTTTAACCATTGGTTTTATATCAGAGAATAAAATAATCCCAACCGGTATTGTGATTTAATGTGAGTATTGTCATGGATAGTCACCCCACTTTTCTTTGTTGTGTCATGTCATTAAAGATGGATCTCATGATGGTGCATGATTCTTGTCACTTTTAATACCATTTCTTTTTTATGGAGATAAAGGGGTATCATTTGATCTAATATATGTTTCCATCTTCCTTCATATGATGAATGTGACACACCAACATGCTATCGTGTGACAAGGATGACATGTCTTTGGGTGGCTTTGTGCGGTCTTACAAATCGCATAAGATTGTCACATGAAAGTCAATGAAACTCTCCATCGTATGAATATTATGGCTTTATTTTATATGAGGTTTTGGGTTACAATCATGAATCTATTGACTAAAAAGTCGCATGATTGGTTGAACCTATCTATAAGCATGCACACGATCATCAACGCTTGTCTGGATGCTTTGCATGAACATAATGGTTTTTCAGAGGGGATTTTCATGATCTTAAAAAAAATAATCCATATCACTTGATCCATTATTATGACCACACTTGGGTCATACAATTGTGTTTCCTCCTTGATGATATGAGATCCGCATGACTTGGTCACGAAAACTTCATGCATCTCCTTCCTTTGTCTTGCAGAGAAAATAATACCAATTCTATGAGAATTTCTACAATTCATGACATTTAGATGTGCATTTAGAGGGAGTAAAATATCATATATGATATTTTAGGTTTATTGGTTTGTTTAATATAGAATTTTAATAAGTATAAATTTATTATTCATGATCCTAGAGAACTTATAAATCAATTTGGATATAAGTAAAGGGTTTCTCACATCAGTTTTGATTCAGTGATACATATGCCATTTTCACTAATTATTTCCTTAAAATGGTGGATCTACTTCCCATTTTATAATTTATTTAATCTATTTATTTATATTCATGGTATCTATTGTTTAGTTTTTTGTTATTTATTTCATGGGGGTTATGATTTAATAGTTACCACAATTCTAAGGATATTATGTTATAACCTCACTTTTATTAGGATTGTTAATGTTTAAATATATGATGATGAAATTATATGTCCTATATGTAAAAAATAATATTTATTTTATTCAATTATATATATCTCAATATATTACATGTTTTAATGTAATTTCCCTTACTCAAAATTCTGAAATAACATTTCTAAAACAAATTGATTTTTCTATATTTCTTTGGGAATATTTTTCTTCAACATCCATATTTTCTCTAAAATGTTTCATGAGTTATTTTAATAATCTATAATGATTTATTAATTTAGTTTTCCCATGTTTTATCTTTTATATATTGTTAAAATGGAATCATCTTTTCATTTTTCAAACATGGTACTTTTTACCAAATTTGTGAATGAAATCTTTTTTAGATGTACACCATATGAAGATATTTCCCCATCACTATGATTAAACATTACTTTGAATCTTTATTTAAAATTTTCCATTATTCTTTTTCAAAACTAAAATTTTTCCTTAAAATTTTTGGGAATTTTTATATTTTGAAGAAGTGATTTCAAAATGAAAATTTTATTTTCTTCAAGAAATATTCTAGTGATATTTGAAACATGTTTTCATGTATACTAACATCCTTTGATATTTCTCATTTGATAATGGGGACATGATCCAATGTTACTATATTTATTGTTTTTCTAAATTGTAATTTATTATAATGATAGATTCCATATGAAACTCATTTTCATTTCCTTGGTTTATACTATGAAGAAATGATAAATGTTCTCAAAATCTCATGGCATACATATGAATGGACTATAATTATGTGATGGGTGGGTATATTATAAACCTACAATGCAATGGTTAAATGGTAATGTTTTTTGAGATTGAAGGGTACATGGGAGGTTATCCAAAGCCCAAAAAAATAATACATGGGAGGTTATCCCATGCATAAATGAGGGTACACATGAGGTTATGCCAATCCCAAAAGAGGGTACGTGGGTGGTTATCCTGATCCCAAATAGAGTCTATGGTTGGTTATATAAATCAAAACATGTGATGAATGTTCTCATAGATAGGATTTAAAATGTTTTTTATGTTTATGATTATACCTTAATTTACTCCACTTTCTTATGAGATAATATTATTCCAATGTTATAATATAATAGGTTATGTTTTTTGATCACTTTATGATTCATGTCTTATGAACTATCATGCATTAGAAAATGACTCATAAGTATGATCTAATAATTACTAGGTATATTTACAAATTCTAAGAACTTATTCTCGTACCATTATGTTCATGTTATAATTAAAAATGATCATTGAATGATATCTCCCTTGTTTAACCTTACTAGGAATTAGTTCTTACCATTTATTATATCTCCTCTTCCCCATTATATAAATAAAGGTGTTAGGTATGATATGTATAATAAGGATGATAGTTATAAAGAACTTAGTGGGAGAAAATGTAGATATTTTATGTACCAATTTTTTTTGTATCCAACTTTACAATGCTACTAAACCTTTAGGGATTAAGAATAGATAATAATTATATGTAATGAATATTATTCTAAAATGATGTAATATTTATATATAATGTTTGAGTCACTATAGTTGGTATCAGAGAAGGGTTTAAATAATTTTGTAAATTGGGATGGAAATGTTTTTTTGAGAACCCTTAGGATATGCCTATGTATAGGAGAACATCCAAAGTTATGGTTAAAATGTGAGTGTGGTTTTCCAAGAGAATATATCCATGTATAGATATATGTAAGTGTATGTGGTAGGGGCACATATGTACCAAGAGGTAATAACTCTAAATGAGGTGAACTAGTTATTAGATCGATCGTCACTAGTACAAGATGTATGATGCTAATATTTCACACCTATATAGACACTATTAGGGGATATTATTGGATTAATTCAAATTTTCAGTATAATTCATTAGGAATGATTTCAATAGGTGATGAATATATATAACCTATGTTAAACCTAAGGTGACATACATTGAAAATATGGTGTCATGATTTAGATACCCTCTGAATTATATTCATGATTATATGATCTAGCACTATGAATATTATGGCTCACATTATGCATTTTTATTTATTTATTGGATAAAATAGAAAAGAACCAATTTAGTAATAGACACCTGAATTAATGTTAGAATGAGAAGTCAATATGGATAAAAGTTCGAGTAAAAAATCTCATACTTATGCCTAACATGATATCTCAATTTTTGATTAAAAAAATAACCTTGGTGAGTTTCCTAACAAACTAAATTAGATAAATATAGAGTTTTATGAAAATTATAATTTCAAAGACCATAAGGGAAAGAATATTTAATTTTTTCCATGTTGAAAGTGTGGAAAGAAGAACCTAATGGAATGTATTAGAGGAACATGAAATTATTATATGTTTAGAAAAAAAACGGTATAAAGCAGAAAATTTCCAAGGGAAAAAAGTTTGGTTAATGTTATGGGTGATAATATTGGCTTACAGAATGTATCATCAATGGTTGAATTATTTAAATTTGGAGAGTATGGGAATTATGCAAATCAATTTCCAAGAGGTAAATCTCAATAAATTGATCAATACGTTTTTATGAGTAAGGGTTTTAATATTGACAATAAAGAGTGTTTGAATGACATAATAGAATTTATGAATTATTTTAACATTATTGCTTATGTGAAAAGTAATAAACTAGATTAAATTGAGGTTAATGAATCCAAACACATGATTTATATTTTATATTACAGGAAAAAATTATTAAGGACTAAGATGTTGAATCCTTGATAATAGTGTAAGAATAATTTGGAATGATTTAAGTGCTTATATATTTTTGTATGATAATTATCTTGTATAAGTGTTTCATCAATTATATCCTGGTTATAATAATCATGAACCATTTAAAGATTGTTCTGAATTAGTTTTTGTTTAAGGATTTGGAAGCATATATTGGATGGTATAGATAACCTAGATAATTGATTTAGTGTTAAAGTGATATTTTTGGAAAATAATTTATTGAGGGATATAAAACTCATAATATATGTCTTGTGTTGAGATAATGATGTCTAGTTGGGATAAGGAGATGATTAATGATGATATATTAAATTGGATAGTATTATTGACCTTGAAATTGATTAGTTACATGATGAAAAAGTTGTTTATGTTATCTTTGATGATGTTTATTGCTTTTTTGTATTTAGTTAAAATATTATATAGTATGTGTGTTTATTTGATGAACAATTATGGAGTTAATTTTTGGAAGAATATATGTTTTCATTGGGGTTTTATGGTGTTTCAAGTTATTTTCATGTGTTAAGAGAATATATGGTCAAGGTATTTAAGTGTTCAGTATGTGACATTATTAGCTATTTTATGTTGCTTGATGATTATAGTTAAATTGATTTTGGAAATTTTTTAACCTAATGTTTTTTGGGTTTTGAATACTATTTAATAATTATTAGAGGAGTTTTTGTTATGACTTGTCCCTCAAGGCCCATACCGTGACTACCCCAAGCCTACCATCCATAGGCCAGGGGCTGGAAACTAGCCCCGGAATGGAGTATCCCTAAAACGAGAAGGAATTTCCTTTTAAACTATATAGACACACAGTCCAAGATCATAACAAGAATCAACCACGAAGTATACAACTGTAGTAAAAGTGTGTTGGAATTAAAAAATAGAGTGCTGAAAGTAAAAGGGGTTGGAATAAAAGACCAACTGAAAAAGGTACAAGTACAACTGAGAAATGGGTCCTAGATAGTCCACTGAGGAACCTACCAGAAGGGTAGGTACAACTCACGATCAGAAGTCCTTGCGTCATGTCACACAAAATGGTCAACCTCCATGTACTGTCCAGTCCTGGGTCCCTCATCCTCGATCAATGTTGTTTGTCATCTACACAATACATAATAAGATGTAGACATATCCCATGCAGGGGTGAGTATAACGATGAGACCCCGTAGGTCTCCTAGGGTTCTACAAAGGAAATACCACAAAGAAAGACCTCAATCTCAAAGCACGAATCAATAGACATCACCTCTACTTAGGTATATGCTTGTACATATACCAAGCTATCAAGACATATTCATCTCTTATATGAAGGAATAATACAACAAATGTAACACCACAAAGGTAAATATACCCCAAAGTTAATGCTATGAAGATAGAAGTACCACATAGGTAACATCACGAATATTGATGTACCACATAGGTAACACCACAAAGACAACACCACGAAGGTAGAAGTACCACTCAGGTAACACAACGAAGCTAGAAGTAAAACACAGGTAACACCATGAAGACTTCACCACAATGGTTGAAGTACCACATAGGTAACACCACGAATCTAGAAGTACCACATAGGTAAAACCATGAAGACTACACCACAAAGGTAGAAGTACCACACAGGTAATACCACAAAGATAGAAGTACCACATAAATAACACAATGAAGAATGAAGTACCACATTGGTAAAATAACCAACTCACACTCCAGTATAAATTAATTAAATAAGTATAGATGATTAATCATAAGGATAGATCATATTATTCTTTTAAAAAGCACTGTTGCAAACCCACACAGTATCGATAGGTACTAACCCCCACTGACTCACACAGGATCTGATCCGCAAAGGATCGGTATGCGCTGACCAAAACAGGATCACTGAGCACTAATCCACCCAAGATCTAATAGGAGCTGACCCACACATGATTGATATATGTTGAACCACATAGGATCGATGATCTTTCTTCATTTTAAAACCTGTCATAGGATTTCTCGCACTCAGTTTTCTCGAGTTCCATAGAATCTACCCCTCCAGATATAGGTCATACCTCAACTGCCACTAAGACCCACCAATGAGTAACCCAAAGGACTACCATGTCGCAAGTGTTTCAATGCGACAGACGATGCATCAATCGGACGCCCAGTATGTGAGTTATAAGTGTTTTAGTTCCGAGGGCCCAGTTGGATTCGGGTTCGATCCAACCCGGCCATGCACCAACTATCCCCAAAACTGAAGTGGAGTGTACTAAAAGGACTGTCTCGATCGAAGTATCCCGATGATGTAGAAGGTTCATCAAACGGGCATCTGGTTCTCATGATATGGCCCTTTAAGTGTTTCTAGGTCTGATTGGGGCTGAGTCTAGTGCGACCTAGCCTGATCTAGTCCAGGTCTGACCCAGCTGAGTTGGGTCATGGTGGGCTCATCCCGGCTCAGAAGGTGGAAAGGTGCATAGGTTCGGCCCATAGTGGGGTCCGTCCTAGCCGGCGCGGGGGGGGGGGGTCCCCCGGTATCCCGAATGGCCTGGAGGTCATTAAACTTGTCAAACGGTGGTGCCACATGAGGGTTGCCCAGTTTTTGTGGAACCCATAGGAGGTGTGGCTTCCCACTTCACCACTGCTTCAGCTGTGGATCCTTTCTCACTGGTGGTGCGTTGGTCGGGCCGCCCTTCCCTTCTACGGTCAGTCGATGTGCCAGCCGTCTCCTCCTACTACCGCAGGTGAGAAGCTATGAGCCCTTGCTCACCGGCGTCGCACGATATCTTACCACACCTACTCAGCACCTATCCGGTGTCATCCGCTCCGCTAACCATCATAACTTAGTGTCGCGACCTCTTATTGCGTCTCGTGAGGGCGCTTTTACTCCATCATAGCCAGTTGTTGCGGTCACGCCGAAGGTATTCCACTAAGGCGCAAGTGTAGTAAGGTAGCAGAGGGTCCGATTTGGGTTCGTTAGGCCTGCTCCCACCGCGTTAGCTCAAAATCATGAGATAGAATTAAGGAATTCAACAATTACATTGAAAAATAAAAAAATTAAACCCTACCACAAGAACAATGGATAATGCCCATGATTGAGGAAGTGGGTCGGTTTTTTCTGTCCCCCACAACAAGCCTCCAACAACGTCACTCGATCATCGATCTTCAGATCATGGTTTCGGTGCCACTCATCACCACTCGCCAGATCTGGCTACATCCTCCTAGGGTTTTTTGTCTCGAAAAATTTTCAGCACTTCGTTTTCTTGGGGAAGAAGTACTGATTCCTCCCCCAAGCTTTATATAAATAGCATTGGGGGAGGGTGTCTAACGCTCATGGGATTTAATAGGGGATCATTAATTAGGAACCTTCCCAATTCCTCAATGGTGTTGTTACATAGGATGGTTGGGTCAATAAATTTAATGGCATGACACATCCCCAGTCCCACGCTACAGTTTGTACATTGGAGGAAAAGAAAGAAATAAAATAAAATAACCAAGTTATTTTATTTATTCTTATAAAAGTCCTAAAATCTTACATTTTTTCTAGACTTACTACGGTCGATGTGAAGCCTCATATAAGTGAATCCCGGTGATGTGGATTCATCGGTGCCCTAGTATTTTTAATCCGAGCCCTAGTTCAAATGATAAAAAAAATCGCTCGCGTGTTTTTTGAATGTACCTAAAATAAGTTCATAAATTTGTTTTGGGCACACCAGGCCTCAAAATCACGCAACATCAATTTTCACAGACTCATAATAATTCCATACAATTAAAAATATTTACATGGAATATCTGTGTCTCTAAATTCTCCCCAACTTTGTGATTTTCGCCCCCAGAAGCCACTACATAGACTAAAAAAATTGTGGTACAGAGCAAGAATATGCGCATCTCGCTCTTAATTGCTCTCCTTGAGTTTCCCATGTTTCCAATGAACGTGCATCAAAGGTATCGACCACCCACAATGTACCCACTCTTGTTGATCCTCAATCTCTACTGGAAACTCCGTAAACAACTCCCCATCATCAAAGTCCAGCTCACCATGGTCGATGACGTGAGATGGGTCATGCACGTATCTCCTCAGTTGGGATACATGGAAGACGTCGTGCACCCTATCCAACTATGGTGGAAGTGAAAAGTGGTATGCCATCTCGCCTATGCTCCGAAGTATCATAAATGGTCTGATAAACCTCAGTGATAACTTGCCACCTTGGCCAAATCTCCGGAAACCTCATCGAGGTGAGACCTATAAGAAGACATGGTCTCCCTCCTCAAACTCTAAAGGTCTCCGCATCCTAGAAGCATAAGTCTTTTGTATACTCTGTGCATTCTTTATCCACTACTGGATGATCTTCACCTTCTCACTAGTATCTCGTACCAACTCTGGACCCATAAGTGCTGACTCCCCTGGGACCACCCAACATAGAGGTGATCTACAAGGTCGACCATATAGGGACTCGAATGGTATCATACTAATGGTGTAGTGATAACTGTTGTTGTATGCGAACTCCACCAAAATAAAGTGATCCTCCCAACTGTGGTGAAAATCTAGGATGCATGCACGAAACATGTCATCCAATGTCCCTAAAGTCTGCTCTATCTGACCATCCGTCTGATGATGAAAGGAGGTTCTCAAACGTAGCTGAGTCCTGAACGCCTCATATAATCCCTTCATAACCGGGATATGAAATGTGCATCAAGGGCAGAGAGGATCATCGATGGAACAACCAGTATTCACACAATCTCATGCATGTAGAGGCTTCCTACGCCCTCTAAAAATCCATACTCTCGAATAGGTAGGAAGTGGGCTGACTTGGTGTGTCCTTCAACGATCTCCCAAATGGAATCATGTCCCTTGGTCGTATGTGGAATCCATATCACAAAGTCTATATAGATCCCATCCCAATTCCTCTTCGACACCTCTCGTGGTTTTGCTAAGCCTTCTGGAACCTGATGCTCCGCCCTCAGTGGCTGACAAGTGAGGCATCGAGAAATAAACTCTACCAATGCTTTCTTCATCCCTGGCCACCAGTGTTGATGAGAGTGGTCTTGGAACATCGTTGCCACACCAGGTTGTACCTCCAGAGAGGACGTATGGAACACCCTCAACACCTCCCCCCGTAGTTCCAATGGAACCATGGTACAACCTCTAAAGAGGATGACGTGCTCCCCACCTTTATAAAATCAGTCAGAAGCTTTTCTTGAGGATATCTGAGCATGTCAATCCTCGCATCCAATTTCCCTATGTTTCCCCTCCCCGACTTGCTAAAAAAGTGGGGGAGTGACTATCAGTGACTGGAGGTATGTTACTCCATATCTATCCATGAAATATATCTGCAACGTGGCTAGCTACTCAATCACCTCACTCATCAACTGCAAAAAATATCTCTTAATGAGTGCATCTGCTACCATGTTCCCCTTCCTAGGAGTATAGACTATATCAAAGTCATAATCCTGGAGGAACTCTATCCATCACCGTTGTCTTAGGTTCAGTAACATCTGAGAGATGATATACCCAAGACTCTTGTGATTAGAGTAGACTATAAAACAATCACCCATCAAGTAATGTCGCCACATCTTTATGGTGAAGACCACTACTTCTAACTCCAGGTTGTGGGTAGCGTAGTTCTGCTCGTGTTGCCTCAGATGTCATGAGATGTAGGTGATCACTACTCTATCTTGCATCAGGAAACACCCATGTCCATTCCAGAATGTGTTGCAGTAGACTACATACCCAACGCCCCCTTCTGGTAGCCTAAAGATGGGTGCAATCGTCAGTTTCTTCCTCAGCTCCTGAAAACTCGGTTGCCATATCTCTATCCATATGAAGGGTTGTCCCTTCATTTTCAATGCTGAAAAGGGTTCCAAAACTCTTGAGAAGTTAGGCAAAATTCTTTGGTAGTATCTATCCAACCCCAGAAAACTCCTCACCTCAGTCACACTCTTGGGTAGATCCCAAGAAAGTACAACCTCTATCTTTGCTGGATCCACTGCAACTTGAACATCTAAGATATCATGTCCTAGAATGTAGACATCTCATATCCAAAACTAACACTTCGACAACATACCATAAACCAGGTGATCTCAGAGTGTATCCAGAACTATCTGTAGTGAATAGGAATGCCCCTCCTCCGTTGCTGAGTATATCAAGATGTCGTTGACGAAGACCACCTCAAATTGATCCAGGTACGGATGGAAGATCCTGTTCATCAGTCCAATGAACACTAATGGGGAATTTTTCATGCAAAATAGCATAACCAAGAACTCATAGTGTCCATACCGACATCTAAAGGTCATCTTCTACACATCCTTAACTCGTACCCTGAGTTGATGATAGCCTGATCTAAGGTCTATCTTCAAAAACCAACGAGCTTCATTTAGATAATCGAAAAGATCCTAAATCCTAGGAAGTGGATACTTGTTCTTCACGGTCACCTGGTTTAGGTACCGGTATCCCACACAGAGTCTCAAACTCCCTTATACCTTCTTGGTGAACAAAATCGAGGCTGCCCATGGAGAAACGCTGGGCCTTATGACCCCCTCTTCTGTAAGTCCTCCATCTATACCCGTAACACACGAAGCTACACAGGAGCCATCCGATATGCTGATGTAGATATTGTTGTAATCCTGGGGTATAGATCAATGTAATATTCTACCTCTCTGTGTGGAGGTAGTCCAAGAACATCATCCGGAAAGATATCAACATATTGTTCCACCACTATAGGATAGCTCGGACTCTCAACATCTACTTCTATAAGGTTAAGGATAGCCAAATGGTGTGTGATTAGATGCACCCTCCTCCGGGTATGTCCATCCAATGATACAATGGTTTCTGTCTTACCGGTGAAGTAAAACCTAGTCCCATCCTCCCAGACACAACGCACTCTATGCCAAATACAGTAAGTCTTGGCATGGACTGTGGATAACCATTACATGCATAAGATGATGTTGTAAGGCCTCGACGCCTATACAAGAAGATCCCAACTGATTCTCTCACCACATATAGTAAGCTCACACTTCCAGAATCCGGGGTAACTGTTAAATCCCCTCACGTAGGAGTCTCTATTAGTAAGGACCATGACAACAGTTCCACTAGAATATCCGAGATCCGAAAGAGGGTCATGGAAATAAAAGAGTGAATAGAAACTATATCTATATCTGTTGTAGATAAGGTGGAGTTGACATAGACCATTACTCTAATCATCTCCAGAGCATTGTGGCCGTAGGAATCAGATACCTAGAGCTAAGCTCGTCCCCGTCCACAAGTTCCCTGTGGTCGGGGTGGACCACCTATAGGTGGGGGCAGTAGAACCTCGAATTACCACCCACCACCTACTATATGGTCATATCCTCTACCACATCAACCTACTACCTATAGACTTACTTGATCGAATATCTACCTCTGAATTGGCGGTTCCTTGACTGTCTGTCGGTCATCCGTATGACGGGTCATCAGTCGTGAGCCTTATGACCCTGCCCGCCGCATGAGTAGCACTCAATGCTAATCAGCTAAACTCCTCTGTCCCATGATCCTTACACCACCGACCCTATATGCTGGGTTGATCTACCAAATGGCCTGACCTGCTTGGGCCCATGCGTCATCCGCCTACTGCCTGCCACATATGACTTTGCAACCTGACGTCCGGTGGTGGATCTCTCTATCGGTGCCTACACAGCTAGGAAGCTATCCACCAAAAAGGAACTCTCTAACACCTCAGCATGTGTCAGAATGATGAGTGATTTCATTTATGCATTGATATCCCATCAGATACCCTGCTTAAAGGTCTAGGCCCAAATGAAAGGGTCTCGTACCATGTTGGTGGAGTATCAGGAGAGATCAGTGAACCTCACCGAGTATTGGGCCACAATCAAGCTGACCCTGTGGAAATTGCAGGAGCTCCTAAATATACACTGAGCATAGAGAGATTGGGAAACACATTGCCCTAAAAGGCCCTCAAAGTCTGCCCAGATGCGGGTCACCATGTCATGTAACTGGAGTGTCAAACTGCATCATCTCCCAGATGGTCCCTGAAAAAGACTATATGCAAGGATCACAATAAGGTTAGCTGCTGTCCCCACTATGTGAGAAACTCTGGCCACAACCTCCATCCTTTCCTCAACCGCCTGTGAGTCCATCTAACCTCAGAACCTCAAAGGCCGCTGCCTCTGAAACTTGTGAAATGTGCTCAGTAGGCGGGCATCCTCTACTTGTGGTTTTGGTGGCAACAACTTCCCAATAGGTAGTGGTTCTATTGGTACACCACCCAAAGGTTCTAATGCAGTAAGAGGGCCCCACACTGAGGCCTCATTGCTCAGTGGGCCGTCATCGCATACTCTCTCAGGAATCCTGGATAGCTATCTATGTGGAGGCATCCTAATAGAAGACAGGTGTGGAACGATCAATAAGTTATACCTTGTGAGATGACTCAAGGAGATTACAAGAAAAACATTTTTTTCTCAAAAACACATGCAATTGGTGATTTTGTTCCCTGAGTCAGAAATACGAATTCAGATTCCTGGTGTATGGATATCTCGGCCGCTGCACCAACACTAGATTCCCCATACTGAAAACCACACCCATAACACTTACCACTATTTCCACATAGAAAAGATCGGAGTCCTCGTTCTTTGGAAGAACCGACTCCTCTGATACAACTTTGTCACGACCCATCCCTCGAAGCCCATGTTGTGCCAACCTCAAGCCCACCTTCCATAGGCCAGGGGCTAGTGTCTAGAACTGGAAAGGTGTATCCATAAATGGTAAGTCATTTCCTTTGAAACTGTACAAACACATGGTCTAGGAACACAACAAGAAGAAATCACGAAGTATACAACTATAGTAAAAGTGTGTTGGAAGTAAAAAAAAGAGTGTTGAAAGTAAAAGGGGTCAGAATATAGGACCAACTAAAAAAGGTATAATCACAACAGAGAAGTAAAAAACAACTATTGGATTGTCCATTGAGGATTCTATATGAAGGGTAGGTACAACTCACGATCTGTAGTCCCTGCGTCACGTCATGAAAAATGGTCCACCTCTGAGTACCATTCATTCCTGGCTCCCTCAGCCTCGATCAATGTTGTCTGTTGTCTGCACAAGAAAAAACAAGGTGCGGGAATAGCCTATACAGGTGTGAGTATAACAATACTTAGTAGGGACGCCGAGACCCCATAGGTCACCCAGAGTTCCACAAAGGAAATACCTCAAAGAAAGACCTCAATCTCAAAGCACCAAGCAATAAATATCAACTATACTTAGGTATATTCCCATACATATACCTAAGTTATCCATACATAATCATATCTTACATGAGGTAATAAGATCACAAAGGTAACACCGCGAAGGTAGAAGTACCACACAGGTAACCCCATGAAGATAGAAGTACCACACATGTAACACCACGAAGATTGATGTACCACACAGGTAACACCACGAAGAAAACACTATGAAGGTAGAAGTACCACACATGTAACACCATGAATCTATAAGTACCACACATGTAACACCATGAATACAAAACCACAAAGGTAGAAGTACCACACATGTAACACCACGAAGCTAGAAGTACCACATAGGTAACACCATGAAGATTGAAGTATCACATGTGTAAAATACTCAACTCACACTTAGGTATAACTTATGTATGGATGTAAATATGATTAGTTATAAGGCTATATCATCTTATTCTATTAAGAATCACTGTTGTAGACCAACAGAGGATCGATAGGTACTAACCCCCACTGACCCACACTGGATATGACCCACACTGGATCAGTATGCGCGGACCCACACAGGATCACTGATCATTGACCCACACATGATCTGATATATTCTGACCCACATAATATCTATAGATGTTGACCCACACATGATTGATGTTCTTTCTTCACATTATAGCATGCCATAGGATTCCACGCACTCAGGGCACTCGAGTTTTGTAGAATCTTCCCCTCGAGATATTGGTCTTACCTCGACTGCCACAAATATCCACAAAGGAGTAACCCAAAGGATCTCTATGTCCTAAGGGTTCCAATGAGACAGACAGTGCATCAATCAGACGCCCGGTTTATGAGTTATAAGTATTTTAGTTTCAGGGCCCAGTTGGATTCAGGTTCGATCCAACCTGACTGAACTCCCACTATCTTCAAAAATCAAGTTGAGTATAGGAAAAGGACATTCTCTATCCATGAATCTCAACGTAGTAGACAGTTCATCAAACATATTTCTAGTTCTTAAGATATGGCCCTTTATGTGTTTCTGAGTCCAGTTGGGCCCAGGTCCAGTCCGACCCAGTCTAGGATAACCCGACCTTGTCCAGGTCTGACCCGACCTGGATTGGGTGGGGTCCACCCAATCCATCGTGGGGGGGGTTGTGATTCCCCAAAATCCTGTATAGCCCGAAGGCCAATCAGCGTGTGAAATGACAGTGCCATGTGAGAACCATCCGATTGTCATGGCTCCTTTCTCACCAGTGACGCACTGGTCTTGACACCCTTCCCTTCCACAACCAGATGATGTGTTGGCCGCCTCCTCCAACCACCGTGACTGACGAGCCGTGACCCCTTGCTCACCAGCGGCACACGACGGAGCGCCGCACCTCCTTTGTGGCTGATCAGTGCCGGCCACTCCGCTGACTATCGCGGCTTAGTGTAGCGACCTACTCTTGTGTTGCACGATGGAACGCCACCTCCATCGTAGTCGGTTGGTGCGTCATGCCGATGGTCTTCCATGGAGGCGCAAGGGTAGAAAGTTAGCAGAGGGTCCGGGAGAGGTTTGTTAGGCCCGCGCCCTCCGTGTTAGCTTGAAAATGTGAGGGAGGATTAAAGGATTCATCAATCACTTTGAAAAATAAAAAATTAAACCCTACACCTAGAATGATCGAGAACACTTGCAATTGAGGAAGTGGGTCGGTGTTCGCCGTCCCCCCAACTAGCCTCCAACAGCATCGCTCGATCATCGATCTTTGGTTTGGGGTTTCTGTGTCACTCATCACCGCTAACTGAAACCAGTTCCATCCTCTGAGGGTTTGGAGTCTCAGCCATTTTTCAGCACTTTGTTGCTTGGTGAAGCAGTGCTGATTCCTCTTCCCAAGATCAATATTAATAGGAGAGGGGGAGAGTGTCAAACGCTTGTCGGATTTAATGGGGGCTCATTAATTAAGAACCTTTGTAATTCCCCAATGGTTTTGTCACTTTGGAATGAAGGGTAAATCCATTTAATGGCTTGACACATCCCCGGCCCCACGCTGCTGTTTTTTCATTGGAGGAAAAAAAATAAATAAAATAAAATAACAAAGTTATTTTATTTATACTTTTAAATGTCCCAAAACCTAATATTTCTCTAGACCTGCTGTTGTTTAAGTGAAGCCTCCCTTAAGAGAATCTTGACACTGCGTATTCAATGGTGCCCTTGGATTTTAAATCTGGGCACTGGTTCAAAAGTTTGAAAATGACACTCACGTGTTTACTGAACGTACCAAAAAAAAGTTCAAAAATTCATCCTGAGCACACCGGGCCTTTGAATCACACGCCATCAATTTTCATAGACTCTTAATAATTACATATAATTAAAAAATTACATGGAAAATACAGATCTTTAAATTTTGTAATTTAGATATTTTTGGAATGAATTAAGTTGATCTGTAGGTGTTATTGTATAAATAATTTATATTAATCTATTTATTGGTAGTTTATTCATATGAGTTATCCTAGCATGTACTAAAAATTTCTATTTTTAGTATCTGAATATTAAAAGACAGAATATATTACCATCCTTTTATAGATATTATTTTCTATTATAATTTTATTTTATTACTTTAGGCATGATAATTTTATATTGTTCATTCATAATAGGAATATGGGATGAAAATAGGTGGAAATTAATTGAAAATCATAACCTAATGATGAAATTATGTTTATAGATTAGAAAAAATCAAGTATATTTTCTTGAATTCTATAGTAAACTAATTCCAAAAATTGATGAAAAATAAGGATCTTGAAAATTAAAATGTTTCCATCTTACATTTATTTTTTAGGGATCTATGGTTATTTTCACCCCTCACTAACTTATGGTTTTGTGGTCAATAAAACTATCACGATATTTTTTTCTATCACACTCTATTACTCTTTGGAAATTATATTTCTCTTATATGTCTATTTTTTCACTTATTTATAATTTTATATTTATATGGAAACTCAATAATGTGTTATTTTAGGGAACATTTATGTTTCTCACTTACCCTTTTCAAGGGAACGTTTATCATCCCTTTAAACATTGAGAGTGTCTAACAATGTAATTTTCAATTATTGAGATAAAATTATGAGGAATCTATTTATTTAAATGATGTATAATGTAACACCCAAAAATGTATTTTAAATGTATACTGTAATCGATTTCTTTCTTAAAAAAAATCACTAAGCTTTAAGCAGTCTACGATATAGTATAATAGCATTATTCAACAGTGTCCATTATAACATAGACATTAAATTTTCAGCTTAAATAACAATATACACATTATTAAAAATATTTATGAATGATTTAAAAAATTAAAATTTATTTTTTGATTTATAATAAATAAGTACTCAATTTTTTGTAAACTTATTTTATGCTTCAAAGATATATTCTCTTCAAAAATGACTTTTATTTGATTTTGTGCAAAGAAATTTTAATTAATTTCTTCCATTTTATGAAATTATATTTTATAAAATAGATATAGTTTCGTAATAATCATGTTAATACTTTCTTAGGGTTGATTTTGGGTATTTTTCTAAAAAGAATTAATTTTCAATGAATTGTGAAAATTGATGATTTTGGTAAAACTATGATTTTATTTCATGAAATAAATAAATGTAAATGCTCATTATGTTTTTAATTTTATCTTAAATTAACATGAGTCTCCTTAAGCTGTAAATGATAAATTTAATTCAGTAGAAATCATCATAATACTTGATTTTGGTATAAGTTAATTTTTGGGTTTATAAAAATATTTTTATTTAAAATTGATATGATATTAAAAATTGTAATAATTAATATAATTTAATAGTCTAAACTTAATTTTTTTATTATAAATAGTAAAAATATTAAAACATTTTTATCATAGTTACGGTTAAAATGGGTTTATAGGGGGTAAAACTAAGAGAAAAGGGTATGAATTCCATATAACCCAATACAATTGTTATTTACTAAAATATTTCTTCTATATGTTTTCATATATTTTAATCACTATACATTGTTTAATTTTATTATGAAAGTGAATATATATTATTAAAATCCTTTTCATAATTCCATGTGTGTTCCACTACTCACTTATAGAAGGGAACCTATTCTCCTCCATTATATATGAAATTTGAGCCTTATATATCATCCATGATCTACCAAAAACCATACTCTGTTACTTAACTTCATTATATATCTTCTTGTGTTCTCTTAAGGCCATCCTAATAATGATTAAGGTGTAAAATGAAGGAGTTCCCGCAAAGAAGAGGTATAAATGCTACCAAAGATCTTGCAATTTAATTTCTTCTTCAACATTATATAAAAACGTTTTATACTTCATAAGTTGATGAATATAGTATCATAAATATAAAAAGATTTTATTCTGAGGATGTATAAACCATTTCTCACCTCTTCTCTATCAAATGGGAAGTGTAAGTATCGCTTGTGAAAAAATGTGTACTATCACCTTCATGTAGCTATGTGAATCAGTTTCCATCATCATCTTTCATGGGTTTTTATTATTATGGATTTAATTTTTATATATTATATTTATGAAATAATTTTTCTTATGAACTTATAATATATTTTATACCTTTTTATCTTATGATTAATTATGAAAGGATAATGTTGCACGTGCATACATGTGGTTTACCAGCTTTCTGAAGTTATGCGATTTTTTTTCATTTGTGATTTACATATATGGTAATTATGATATATTTAATGAATATATATGATATTTATGATATAATAATAATTATTTATAGGTTTAATATTATTTACCTTTCTTTCTTTCCATCCATCAAAAAGAAGAATCATCACTAATGTGTATGTACAAAATACCATCTCCAAAAAATGATGCGGTTCATTTTTCATCACTGCTTTATATTAATGGTTATAAATGTGTATATAATGATTAAATATGATTTTAAATATAATATTATTTTCATTTTTTGATCATGGTGGTTTTTAAAAAATGTGTGAATGAAATATTTGTTTTAACATAAACCACATGGATTGATTTTCCCACCACCATGACTACTCTTTTTAATAAGTATTCATTTAATTGTTTCCAAGGTTCTTTTGAAAGAAATTTTTTTCTTTGAGATTTTTGAAAAAATCAATATTTTAAATAATTTATTTCAAAATGAAAATGGTATTTTCATTAAGAAATTTCCCAATGGTATTTTAATTGTATTTTCATCTATAACAAATTTTTTTGATGGTTCTTTTGCATTAATATGGATATGATCCAAGATAATATATTTATTCCTTTTCAAGATGTTTAATGATTATGATGATGAAATATTGTTAAAATAAATTTTATTTTACAAGGTTTAAACTATGATTAAATGATATATTCTTTCATTATCTTTTGGAAGATATATGAATGGATTATGATTATGTGATGGATAGGTCTATTACATACCTCTAATGCATTGGGTAAATATTAATGTTTTGTGATCTCAAGGGGTACATTAGAGGTTATTTCATGCCCAAAAGAGGGTACACGAGAGGTTATCCCAAGCTCAATAAAGGGTTTATGAGAGGTTATTTCAAGCCCAAAATAGGGTACAGATGTTATCCCATGACCAAATAGGGTATGTGGGATGTTATCCCAAGACCAACATGTGATGAATTTCTTTGCAGATAGAATTGATAAGTTATTTCTATGATTATGATTAATACGCACTTTATGCTTCTCTTTTATGACATGATATTATGACAATTTTATTCTCCCATGGATCATATTATTTTATTAATTTATGATTCATATCTTATAAACTGTGAAGAATTATGTTATGATTACGGATTATGATCTATGAATTTATAAGATTTATTTTCAAATGTTATGATCATGTTTTCATACAATTATGTTCAAGTTATTGTAAAAATTATCATTGATTTATATATCAATTGTTAACTATTATTTTGAATATGGGACCACCCTTTTATAGGTTTCTTTTTCCCTGAGATACGAAGAATGTTTTTAAGTATGATAAGTCTGAGAAGGATGCATGTTGTGAAATACAGAGTAGGAGATGCTGTAGATATTTCATGTTCAAGTTGTTTATGTATCCAAGTTTCCAAAGACACTAAAATTTTATTATTCTAGATTGAATCATAATTATATACAATGAATATCCATCTTAAATGATTTAATATTTTTTTATGTATGGTTTAGGTCACCTCACCTAGTGGATCACGCACTATGTGTATCCCGAATCTCTTAAATTCTGTCAGGAATTAAAACATTAAGAATACATATTATTATATGTTTGTGGAAAACTAATTATTAAACTATTATTTATAGTATGAATTAAATCATTAGATATTTGAGTTTATAATATGTGACTTTAATTACATGTCCTTTTTATTATTCAAAAGTTAATAAATAAATATTTATTTATTCGCCGTTTTAGTGAACTTATTTATGTAAATGTTTATTTATTCATGTGAATATTAAAATAAATATGTATTTCAAGGATTAGTGAATATAATATTTATTGATTTATTAATTAAATTAATAATATTTATTTGAATAAATATTCATATAATCCATGGTTTTAATAAATACTAAGTATGATTGTTCAGATGAGTTAAGGTCCTGATGAAAATGATATATTTATTTTCATGTCTAGAGAATTTCATGAGATATAATAATAATAGTAATGATATTATTATTATTATTGTTATTTTACATGGGGATTACTTGGAATAAAAAATTTAATAATGTTCCATTAAGAAGTTATTAATTATATAACCCTTATTATAAAATTCATATTATACAGTTATATATATAAAGTTTCTATAGAAAATGGTGGGACTCTATAATTCTCTCAATCCCTATAGGGAAATCATTATCACACCCTCTTAATAATGAAGACAGAACAAGAGAAATTTCTTATTGGGATCAATGGTGATCGACACCGAGCACTAGGTTTCCCCATGTTGTCGCCCGAAATAACTAGAGTGTTGTTCGTTGATTTGTGGAGAATGTGTGGCTACAACAAGAGTAATTACATCATAAATTCTTCACCATAATGATAATATGACAATATAGGAAACTGGATTGATCAAATAATAACTTTCTCATTGGATGAAATTCTATTATTAAATTAATTATAAATTGAAATTGAAAGATTATATCTAGAAGATTTCTAGGTTAACATCATAAAGTTATTTGGATATTATCTATTTAATGTTATGAACATTCAATATTGGGAACCCTTCTTCCACTTCTACTATGCCCCAGAACCATCAAGTGATATCAAAGTCATCACATAATAATTTATAATTAATTATTATTTGTTTGATTAATTTTCTATTTTGTTATTATTTTCATTCCTAGTTTATTTTTCTTAATCCAAAAGTCAAGATAACATATTTATTTAGTTTTATATGAATAAGAAAACTCCAATAATATATTAATAATGTTGAATGTTCTTATTATATGGTGCCAAGGTTACTGGCTATTTGACATTGAATCACGTGTAACAGAAAATTTCAGGTCTTGTAACCAAAATCATGCCAATGTAACTCACTATTTGTCACAGATACACGTCTAACAAAATATTACATGTCATATACCAATAGTCAACTACACAATGTTTCACTCACATTAATAACAACAATAAATGTTGATTGGTATGTGGTTTCAATATGTTCAATGTATTTTCCACCAGCATGATTCTTACCCACATTCCAAAACATGCGTATCTAGATTTTTTTTTTTAAATAATGTGAATTTGTTTTTCAAATCCATATCCCCACTTAACCCCACTATACCCTAGTAAGGTCACAGTGACTTCCCCACACTCCTGCCGATATTCCCCACTCCTAATGCTCATTTCACACCCCTACAAAAAAAATGATGTCCCTCACAGGTGCATCATCGTGGATACCAATAATCTAGTTGGTCATGCTTTACTTTTGTAAAAATTGAGAGTTACATGGGTCTTCAACCCATAACTTTTGAGATTGATCAAGACACACTTACCCCATAGTCCACACATGTTTTTTCTATATATAGGTATTGATGAATATTTAAATATTTTATATTTTATATTTATATAAATATAAATCAATATGTATTAGTATATTAACATATAACTATATAAATGTATATATATTACATAAATTAATATAATTATACTTATATATATAACATATATTAATTTATTTGGAAATAAATATAAAATACTACACACACACACACACACATATATATATATATATTAATTAACTTAAATATACTAATATATAGTAAGATAATAATAAATATAAATTTATAAATTTATAATTTAATATATATAATTATTAATTTATAATATTATTACATATTTATTCATATCCTTAATAAATTTTTATTAATGGTCATTTATTTCGTTATTTTTAATTAATGTTAATTTTTTTAACCAACACATGTGTGTGTGTGTGTTTTTGTATTTATATATGTATCTATGCGTCTATGTATTTATGTATGTGTGTCTCTGTGTGTGTGTTAATTTTATATAAATAAAATTTTCTATAATGTTATGAAATACTATTATGTTTTTAATATTGATATATAAATTATTTATTTAATCTATATTGAATATTATATACTAACATACATATGCGTTTTTGCGCCCACATGTGTGTTTTTTTGTGAATGTATTAAATGTAATTTTAGAAAGCTATATTACCCCCCCCCCCACAAACACACATTATTAAAATTAAATTTTAGATTAAAATTAAAATACATTGATATTTTTCATAAAATAAACTATAAAGTGAAAAAACACGATATGTTGTGAAAAAAATATTGAATTGACATAACTTAGGTTTTAGAGAAATAAGAAGCTGAAAAGAAAGAATGAAAATTAAATCCCCAACTTTTTTAATCTCTATGATTATAAGAACTACATTAGTTGACTGATTCAACCGTAGAGGATCAACCACACCCCTCTCAACATGCCTTTGTGACCATTGAACATATGAAGACAACGTCATCCCTCATTTGTGCTCATACATCCATGGAATTCCTCAATATAGGTCGACTGTGGATGAAGTCATACTGAGAGGGTGTTGATATGGTTTTAGGATTGATAAGAAGAATGAAATATGAGATGTGATCCAGTTGTTAATACAAGCTCCAATGGGGAAGGTGATTCCTCTAAAGTTCACGAAATGGACATATTTTCATGATAGAACATAGATTAAGAAATGTATGATTGAAAAAACGTGTGAATGAGCTTTAATAATGAAAACTAGGAGATTACAATCATTTGTGAATGTGATGGTTTGGGAGGTGCTGGTGTTGTAATAGTGGGTTCCATATACCCAACTATATAGTACTTTTCAATTACCATATCATTTGTACATTTAGATATGCATGATTTCTAATTTCTATTACAGTGTAGAATTTTCTACACCCACTATTGAAAATGTAATATTCATAAATTAATTATCATATCCAAAGGTTATAACCGATCCCAAACTATAATGGAAACATCAAGATACTAACACATAATCAAAAACAAAGGTCATATGGTCTAGACACATCATAAAGGCTAGAAAAAATTGATTTTTGACTACCAGGTGCAAGGGGATCATAATCATTGAGACTTATTCTCAAGAAGTTATCACTTAGTGATCTCTAGTAGTGATATCATGAGTAAAAATTATCTACTAATAACACCACTTGTTTTGGGTGTCATTGGTTGTTCCTATCTTTTGACATTTGTATTGGTCTCCTTACATGATATCATTATTAATGTGTTCCATTTGATTGCATAATTTGATACATGGAAAACACCATGATAATGAGATCTTGGTGAGGTATCTTATGTTGGGTGCGTCGTTGGTGGTATGACATTGGTTGAATGGTCAAGAAATGATTTTTCGCTTCCAGGATGAAGATGTAATATATCTCGGGCCTTGTTGTGTAGGATGGTAGTACCTTCAGAAGTCATTGGACTAGTTAGTCGAGGGTAAATTCATCAGGTTGTATCAACAAATAATAAAGTATGAAAATAGAGATGATGTAAGTGTGCATCCTTTATTATGAGATATCAATGTAAATGAGATTGTAGTACACAATGCATGGTTTTAGGTTGGTTTTCATTATTATGAATATCCTTATCTATGTAGGGGCCTTGATGGGTTTCTAGACTTTGATCTTGGACTAGGAATTTTATTTTCTGCTATCAAGATAAGGACCTAGAGGGTTACACACAATAATGTATTCATGAATCCACTCTATTCAGTTGATTTGGTAAATTTGACATTGTGGGCCCCAACATGGGGTATGAGTGTTGTCTAAGTTTTCTATAACTAATAAATATATAAATTCATTATTATTCATGTAAAAATTAACTTGTATTAATTTATTTATTAAAATTATTTATAATTTTATTAAATATGATGAATAATATTAATCAACAAAATATTATTTAAATATTCCAGTTTATTTTGATATTATGTGGGGATTACGAGCCGAGTTAAATAGGTCAGTTTTATCATGTGATATATTTAATATATATTACAGTTTTGGGATAATGTGTATATAATATTTATTACCTTGTACTTTTCATCATAATTATTAATTTAGTGGATATTTAATAAATGGGGGATGAGGAACCCTTCTGGGTATTTTGAACATCAACAATAAATAGAGGAGAGAGGATCTCACCCAATGAATACTCATTGTGATATTTCTAGAGCCTCTCTCTCCTCTCTCACTTCATAGAGAGAGAAGCTATCAATCTATGTGATTAGATCAAATTTCCCATCATGCATCTAAGGAACATCGATGCAGTGATTGTCAGGATGTCAATAGTGTCTTAGGATCCCCGTTCTAGCACCTGGAATTAAAATATCGATGATTTTGTGGATTGTTGAAGTGTGAGTGGATGATCTAGAGAGGTTTGGATTCATATACTTCATGAAATGGTTGTCAAGAAATTTATATGTTGGCCACAACTTTAGATCATAAAAAGTATGATTTCTATTTTATTTTTTGATCCTTTTAATTTACATGAGATCATAAGACTGTATCAGGGCTCAGATCATTCGTGACAAAAAGTTCTGTCACTCTAATGATGAATTTTTTAAAAATTCATATCCCACTGGCTTTCGTTTAGTGCCTCAATACCTTCTATTAGTATCAAATCCATCACATAAATTATATAAGTTGAAGAAAATTAAATTAGCTTTAAATTTATGTGTATGGTTTAATTTTGGTCCAACATATTCTACCACTCTTCGATCAAAACAAAATTATCAATCTTGCACAGTTTGATTTCAGTTAATAAAATTTATTTGGACCAGCAGTGGGTTTAAAACCATGATATAAAAATTTCAATGTTTTTTTGTGGTAATACGATGATTCGAATAGTGTTTTCCAGACACCTGTTCAGTCCACAAAATTGGGGATCAATAAAGGTAATAAAAATAATAATAATAATAATATTTAATTGTAAGGATTTTATAATTATAAAATAATAATAATAATTTTTTATTAATGTAATAAAATTATAATTAGTTAGCTATTAATATTTTTTGAAACTAGCCAAAAAAACCTAAATTTCGACCTTATTGAAAAAGATATCATAGAGGGTGGAGACATTATTAAAGAAAAAGACATTAAGGGAGGGACAGTCTTTCAGCCATGAACCTTCACCACACCCATCCACCAACTGCAACTCTTATACTGACGGCTCCCCTGGATGGTCCTCAGGCAGTCACTCCTCCTTGGATATCAGGGCCTCCTCTAGTTTGTAGGCACCCCTTCCATGTTCTTGACCTCTGGCGAGGTCCTCATATGGCCCCTTCTTCTCCATTGAGCCATCCCATCGACCGCATCCATCAATAGTGCACAACACCTACCGCTCCCACGCTCCCCAGTAAAGTGTCTCCCTTTATCCCTCCCGAAGTGAAATTCTCCATAGTTGTGCGCTGCTTCCCATCGATCCACACATCAGCCTGTGTGGGGTGGAGCCCCCACCATTGGTTTTTTTCCATCATTGTATTGTGGTGTATCTTAGAGACAACCCCCCATAGCACCACCATTCACCACCATGTTCAGGTTTCCTTAGGCCTCCACCTCCACATTGTGTTGGTCTTACATGGATCACCCCTCTCATCGAATCTCCTCCATTGATGATGACCAAGGTCATAGGTGCGAGGTACTCCACATCGGCCTCCAATCATGTTCTATCAGGCTTCAATTGCCTTGAAGGTGTCTCACACAGTTTTTCCCAACCCAGAATGGGTTTTGGAGGACCTTCCTAGACCAGAATTTCCCTTCACAAAATTTTCATGGCCTAGAATGGGCCTGTGTAGGTTTGACCCGACCAGTACAGGCCTTGTGTTAATTTTTGATGCCTTGGTTAATTTAAATTAATATAATTAATTAGTTTGATTTCATAATTAAATTATTTCAACTAAAATAATAATTTAAGGTTTTAAAATATATTTTTTAATTCTAGAAAATAAAATAAATTTAATTTTAGTACTAAATTGAATTAATGAATCAATTTAAATTTTGGTATTAAAATTAAATTAATTTTCTCACATAATATTAATTAAATTTATTATTTAATTTTTTTAATTAATTTATTTTATTCAATACCCCTCGTTCTTAAATTATTATAATTTAATTTTTTATAGTGCTTAAGTTTATACTAACCTATCCTGAAAAATAGATCCACCCTATGTATCTCTGGTTGTTTTTATTTAATTATTTATTTATCTTCATGCGGTGATTGTAATTACTTAAGAAAATCTATGCATCGACTTTTATTTTTTTATTAATATATATAAGGGTCTATGTGTCCCAAATTATCTAATGTGCACTACACCCCTAATTCCTCTGGTCTATGCATGAGTATATTGGTACATTAGATGAAGGTGATCTACGTCATGGACCCTTCCAAAATAAGGTCGTACACTAGATGACAAGTGGAGCCTCCCAAGATGAGGAATTACTCAAGACTATCAACTGACATTCTTTATGTGTTGATATGCATCACAAGTCAAGCGAAAACTCAGGTATGATTCCCCAATGTCATGGTTGGAAAATTGGATTTAAATGGATCAACCAATATTAGATGTTAAAGACTAGTTAGGGACTATATTTCCTTTATTAATTTGTTTATTATTTTGTGCATTTTATAACATTGGTAAAATACTTAAAGTTATAAATACTAAAATTCATTAACAAGTAGGGAATATTTTTCTATTAATGTCTAGTTGTGATCATGGTAACATAGTATGGAAAATATTAACAGAAATGGATTAAAATCATTGAGAGTAATATAATGAAAACTCACAAAGAAATATCAAGTCACAAAAACCTTCTGTCATTGGAATTTGAACACAAGAAGGTTTTCTGGGTGCTCAGTCAGCCATAGCTGAGGGCGCCTCGTACTAATAGGGAGTTATTTTGATAATGTTGGGTTG
This sequence comes from Viscum album, assembly GCA_963277665.1. Lineage (NCBI taxonomy): Eukaryota > Viridiplantae > Streptophyta > Magnoliopsida > Santalales > Viscaceae > Viscum > Viscum album. The sequence goes on along the minus strand of OY728140.1, from coordinate 240,767,573 downwards.
ACATAACTAATATGTTATTAATGATTTGATATAGAAAATTTTATTTCACTTTATAGGTAAGAGTTGGGGGGATCAATGTTATAATTCTATGAATCTGGGACTTCACTCAATAGATCAAAGAGTCACGAGTTATTGTGGTTGGATAGTCAAAATTTTACCTTGAACACTCTAAGTAGGGGAATATCCACAACTTGTAGACCATTAGAGGGGGTTAAAGGATCCATTACACTAGAATACTTAAGTGACATGTTATTCAGATTCTAGTAAATAGGGTTTATATAAATCGATAAAATAACAAGATACAATTAATGACTTACTAGATTAATTGATAATTTCTAATTTTTAAATAATGATAAAAATACTATTTTCTAGAATAATATTTTTTGTAAAAAATATAATTTAATATTACCAAAACACTATGATAATAATTGGAAAACTTCTATGTCCTATCAAGCACGAATTTCCATGTGTAGTATAGGCCCTTGAACAGAATAATATTTTATCATACATTTATGGTGACGGTGCCCCTATACCTGTTAATCCACCTCAGGAAGAAAAGGTATAAAATATTCTTACATGAGACTAATGAATGTTGCCTATAATTTTTATGTCATAATGTTATCACCAACGTCTGATTTTTTTTACAGTTACAAAATCAGAACATGGATGATATAACATGTTGTCTCATATCTGAGAATTTTATGGTGTGAAAGTGAAGTAAGATATGAGGGTGATGAATTAAAACGGCTTATGTGTAAATATGAAAGATGTATCATGATCATTAAAGGCATAAAAATCTTAAATATGAATACTCTAGTTTCATTTATGGTTACAAAATGAATAGGATGGAGTAAATAATTCATTATCATTTAGGTATGGTTCTCCTAGTGAATGAAAATATTAAAGAGAGATTAATCATTAGTTTTTAGGAAGAACAAGTTAAAAGACAAGGTTAAAAGTAAAAATGGAAAGTTCCATGTGATAGGCATAGTTGCAATGTCCTTTAACGAAATGAGTCTAGTTATTAAACTGGACTTTATTTTCATCGTATAACTTGAAATAAATTCTTTGGAATTTTATATGCAATGAACCAAGTTAAAGAGGCAAGCACCCACTAGCTCATCATGTATAATCATTAATATAAAATTTATTGTTTTGGTCATACTTCTTGATATTAAATAAAATAATATTTTCACATATATGAAATAAAATATATTAACCATTGAAGAAATAGAAACATTACAAGAATGAGATGTATTATCTAAGTGGCCGAGAAAGAGCGATTCTTAATCCAGTAGTGAGAAACCCATAACTTCTAATTTCCAAGTAAATGATTTAATTCAACCTATTTTTGAGTATAAACAAATAATTTATCTCTTTATGTCCATTGGAAAAAAGGATAAATTATTCCATATTCATGAAATAATGTTCCTTGTGGTGTATATTACTCAAAAAATAGTGCAATGATACCTGAATCATTGGAAATACTTAATGAATATAAAATGTAATACTTATTTACATATTTTTGGAAAGATAATTATGTATCAAGTGAACGTAAAATTGAACTTCAAGGATATACCTTGTTTGGTTTCTACATTCAGTAGACCTAAATACCTTAGGTATTATCAATGTTTATACATGTTTTTTTTTTGAGAAAAAACTTTTGAAACAATGGTAGGAAACACAGTTTTCAGAATTAGTTCCATAAGAGATATTGAACAATTCCAATGGTAAGAAAGGGGTAAATATAATTCATAACATTACTTTATGTAATTAAGTAATTATGAGGTGAAGTTTGTATGTTCAAGAGATATGAGTTGCTTCAAGATGGAATTTTGAAGAATATATTGACCAAGTGTTCATCAATCAAGATTATGTGGTGTGGAGTGATTAATAATGACATGTTACCTTATATACATCACAAAATTTATTTTTAAAAGTCGGATCTATGATAATTCTTACATGTATTCATTGATCATTACAATGTAGTGTGGAGTAATTATTAAATTCACATTACCTTGTCTACATCAGAACATTGATGTTTATATAGAGGATTTATGATAAGTATTACGTGTTAACATTGATCAATAAAATTTAGTGTGGAGAAATTCTTAAATGAACATTTTATACATTAGAGTGGATGTAAGGAGTATCAATGTTACAACATAGAAAAACTTCCATTATATTTCAAGACATGCTTTGCAAAAAACAATGATATCTTAAAACCATATGCCATATGTCATGAAAAATGGATATCATATAACAAATTGTATGATGTATATCCATTATGTCAAAAGGAAATGTGTTTATACTCAAAGCGTTTGTTAGGATATATAAAAACTTTTAAGAAGAAAAAATCATTTTGCATCTAAGCAATTATCTTAATGATTGCTTACGATATTACATAAATCCATAATATGGAAAACTAAAAGTAAATGTTATAAAATATATTTCTTTATAAGGGTAAAAATATATACTTGAGATAGTAGTAGAAATATTGACTTGGATTTTTTAAATTCTAGGGATACACAAGTAGTTGGAATAGGAACTAGTACCTTAACTGCGTGTGGAACTTGAATGTTCGAGAGAAGCATTCTATGTAGGAAGGTTAAAACCATAGTGATGGTTTTATGTTAACCGCATTTTGATATACATTATTCTTTGAGAATAATAATTCCTACAAGCAAGAAGTATATGGATTATAGCTAAAATTTAAAATATTGATACAAATTCTATAATTGATTCCATGTATCAAAGTGAAAAGGGGCTCATTAGTTTGAATATTGTTGTAGGTATTCAAGAGAGATGATACATGGGAAGTACAAGAAAAGTAACTATAAGGTTCAATTGGTAATAATATTTCAGTATGCATAAATACATTATAATTTTATTTTTACTAGCTACTTTCTAAGATAATATAATTGTACATTTGGTGTCATGATAAAAATTCCGGGAAGGTGAATATACGATGCAACCAGAAAGGATTTTTGACACCATAGGATCCCAATAAGGGTTGCAAGTTCCTTAAATATGGTTGAAGATTAAAGTAAGCTACATGATCATAGAATATATGTTTGGAATTAATCAACTCCATGTGTCTTCCATAGGTTAGTGGGAGCACCATTGTTTTCCAAGTAAAATTTGTTCAGTAACATATGGAAAAAACATATTGGTCTTATAGTTAGTTAATAAAATAATGAAATTATTCTCCAGTGACTGACTTAAAGTATCAATATACGTTATAGGGAATAGATTCTTTTGAGAAGTATTTAACATTTTCTTTGGCATAGTCAATCGTACATATACTGACAGTTTATTGAAAATACAAGCCGGAACAATTCTAAATAGAATTGTTACCAATATCACCAAAAAAAATCTATCAAATACGATATGCATGGTAATAAGAGGAGATTAATGTTTTAATTTAGATAACATAATATTATGTGATGGATCAATCATTCATTCCATGATATATACAAGATATGATATTACCATCATATAATTTATGATATGATAATGGATGTTATATCCTGGAGAACTGGAAATGAAATATTCATTACAATCTAGTTATACTCATGAATGTACAAAAGATATGTACCTAGTATGTGGAGAGGAAAGGATTCTAGTTTTTTTGGGAAAAACTAGTATTCCTTTTTGTCGATTTGATATAGTATCATAGTTAAGCTAAGGATTTGAGAAAGAAAATATTATAAAATCCACAGGTATCCATACATACAAATACTAAGTATGTTGTAGCTTCCAAGGTGGCTAAGAAGTAGTTATTAAATGCAAACTTTTGTTCAAGTTCTTGGAATCAAACATACCAAGTAATGTTTTATCAGAATGATAATTTTTTACTGGCACTTTCCAAGATGTAATGTTTTGATAGTGTAAAAAAGGATATACTCAGAGATACTATCTCTTTAGAAGTTTTACTCAAGAAGATGAGGTTGCATATAACAGAATTTCTATGTGGTGGAAACATGGAAACCCAATCAAATAAAGACATGAATCATCCAAAACATGATCTTTATCATGTGAGATCTAATATGGTTTTTCAGAAAGCTGTCTCTATTACAAGTGGGAGTGTTGTAATAGTGGGTTCCCTAGACCCAATTATACAGTACGTTTTGATTACCATATCATGTGTATAGTAAGATATGCATGAGGCTTACTTACCATTATAGTGTAGAATTTTCTTTATCCACTATTGAAATGCTAGTTTATATAGATTAATTTTTCTTTCAAAAGGTTATAACATATCATAGGCTATAATGAGAACCTTGAGATACTATGACATTAATCTTAAACAAATGGCATATGGTCTAGACACATCGTACTAAGTGGAAACAATTGTGGTTTGAATATCAAGCGTTGAGGGATCATAATCATTTAGAATTATTATAAAAAAGACAGTACCTGGTGATCTCTAGTAGTGAGATCATGAGGAAAGACCCTCTAGTTGGAACGCCTTCTGTTTTGGGTGTCTAGGTTGTTTATAACAATGTAAATGTTTATTGGTATCCTTACATGACATCATTATCAATGTTTTACATTAGATTTCATGCATTAATTCAAGTAAAAAAACCATGATAATGAAATAATTGTAAGGTAGCTGATGTTGGGTGCTCCAATGGCAGTGTGGCATTAGATGAATGGTCATGAAAGGTTTTTTCACTTCTAGGTTGAGTAAACAACATATATTGGGCCTTGTTGTTCAGGATGGTAGTACCTTCAAAGGTCGTTGGACAAGTAATTTGATGGTAAATACTTCCATTAAGATCAAAAAATAATAAATCAGGGAAAGGGCTATGACACAAGTGTGCATCCTTCATTATGAGATATCAAAGACAAATATATTATAGTACATGGTTCATGTTAATAGTTTAGTTGTTGTTCCTATGACTATCCTTATCTCTATAGGGGCATTGATGGTTTGATAGACTCTAAACTTGGACTATTAATATTATTAACTACAATGGATATAATGTCCTAGAGGGTCACATGCAATAGTGTATTCAAGAATATGTCATATTAAGTTGAATAGGTAAATTGGAAATGGTGGGCCCCACAAAGGGGTTTGAGTGTGGTCAATGTTTTTTATCATCGATGAATGAATATATTATATATTATTAAATTAAAAAAACAATTGGGATGAAATTATTTGTTAATATTATTTATAAGTTATATAAATATGAGGAATAATATTTATCGAATGAATATTATTTTAATATTTCTTGTTTGTTTAATGTTAAGAATGAATTACGAGTCATGTTAAATGAATTAGTTTTATCACATAGTATATTTAATATATATACAATTATGTGATAAAATATAATAATACTTATGATTCATTTCAATTCTTCATAATTATTTATTTTGTGGATGTTAAAAAATGATGGTTGGGTAACCATTCTGGGTATTTTGAAAATCCACTACAAATATAGGAGAGAGGATCTCAGCCAATGACAATTCATTACAAGATTTATAGATCCTATATACCCTCTCCCACATCTAAGATAGATAATATCTTAATCTAGGCAATCCGTTCCAGTTTTCCCTCACGTATCAAAGGCACGTTGATGCGATGATTATCGGGACGTCGAAGGCATTGTCACATCTCTATGATAGCACCTAAAATTTAAGGATCATCCCCCCTTAAGAATTTTTAAGGATGTGTGGTTGACCTAGATTGGTTCAGATTAAGTTCCTTCACGTAATGATCATTGATGACAAGAAGATTTTGTCCAAATACTTAGATCAAAAAAGGTATTTTTTAGATATTATTATTGTGTTCCTTTTAATTTATGCAAGATCCTTAAAAGGTATAATGGCTCAGATCATTAGAGATGAAAAGATCTGTCTCTTAGATGATGAAAATATTGAAAAATTCATAGCCCACCAACTTCCACTATGAATCAAGGTACCTTCAGTTGGATGATGATGAATTACTTTTCACACAATATGTGATGGTGAATCGATCTTTCAAGAAATGTTGAACAAATTGGAGAAGTCTAGAAGTTCAATTTGATCAATACATTTGAAATATTAATAATGATTGAGCCTTCATAATATATATAAGAATCCACACAATGTTTTGGAGGCTGATTTTAACCGAGAGTGCTCAACTAAATGAAATCCAAGTCTCAATTGAATCTATTAAAATTTCCTACTTGGGATGGAGAAAATTTAACAGGAGATACCTTGTTCACCATCCATTCACTATTTGTGGAATCTAAGGAATTACAATAAATTAAATATCCCAATTAATGTGCATTTCTAGGCTAGTATAACATTGGAAGATTCATGGAGGTAGTTTCCCACACATCTAGAGGTTGGTTATGAGGGATGTCAAGCCTCTATGATATGGACATATTACACCTGAATGAAGATACAATGTATGCATGCTAACTATCATGCATTAATAAAAGATAAGATATTTCATGATTCTATAATAATGTGGTTCTCAGTTCACACGAACGCAAACATCAACATAAGAATGTGAATATTTTTAGTGTTTTTAAATAAGTTCCACACATATGATCAAAATTCACATGGGATAATTCATGTTCATTGCATGCATGTGTAAATTTAAAACTCTGGGGATAAGGTATAGTATTACCCCATGCCACGAGTCATGGTGGTTTAAAAACTGTTCATTATAAGGACTTAATTATCCCTCAAAATATTTAGAATTAAATTAGGAATTATTTTTCATAAACTATGATTTGAATGATAATCTTCAGAGACGTAATGGAATAAATTTTTTCCTCTAGATAATGGGAGATTGTATTCTGGAATGGGTGTGGGGTCCTACCAGGATGAGTGTGATGTGTTGAGAATATAATTATTTTTTTCTCTTTTTTCTTGTTTTTATAATGTCTACCACTCATCAATTCATCTTTGTTATCATATGAATATAGGGGTAAAAATTTTGAGTGATTAGGGAGGGGGAGAAAAAATAATTGGAATGAATGATTCTAAGCATTTTAATACAAAAATAACTTTATTGTTAATTGACTTAAAAAATTTATAATAGATTTTTATTTCAAATATAGTTGTGTTTGACCAATATCTATCAATTTTTTATTTCCTTGGTCGATGATCCATAGTCTCCCTCCAATTGGTTTTAGACCACATTCTATGAATAGGTTTGGGCTATGTGGTGAATCTTTAAGTGGTTGTTGACACATGGGAAAGGGTTAGTGACTACTCTTATATTTCTTTGGAATAAAAAGTCTTATTGGGTGTTTCATATGTAAACTAGGGGTAATACAATTTTACACTTTCACATATCCAATGGAGGGTAGACCAAAACAACATATTTTTTTATACTATCACCATTATCATTCAACCAAGGGAAAATGAGAATGTAGTTTAAAAAAATTCACTATTCAATTAATAAGAATGAAAAATAGATAAAAGTAAACAAGGATAATATTAAAATTATGAACCTGACCCTACCCTGATGACTTTTCTCTCAACATTTTTTATCATATCATTTTTTCAAACATAATTATTTTCAAGATTAAAACATTCTTCATAATAAAAAAAAGTGACAAATATATTTAGTGCAATCATATTTGAATATAACCTAGGTTCATCAGTAATACTACACTAACCTAGGAAATGATAACCTTTTACACATCCCACAACAAAGTTGTGTAAAAACGTAGTTCTATTTATAGGGTGATGGTGAAAAATAAAACATTTAAATTTTCATGAATTGATATTATAATGAAAATATTAACTTTTTATATCCATAAAATGGAATAAACATACTAACTAAAAAAGTAACATTAATTTTTCCACTATTTTTAAAGAAATAAATCTTGAAATCTCTAGTGAAACATACAATTTTCACACTCATCCTATCATCATGGATATAAATCCAAACCAGGATATTAGAGAATTAGGTGCACAACAATATGCTAACCAAAAAAATACACATTCTATATCATAATTACACAATGATTAGAATTAAAATTTGACTTGGTATAGATTCTGGTAAATTTTATGGTATTGCAGGTCAAGACCCAAACTAACTCATACAAGAATAGAATCATGTAATCTCAACATTAATTACCCAAGTAGTAGAGGATGAATAATACAAATGAAGGAAATTAACCTTTTCATTTGAAGGATCATCCAAAGAATATTTTTTGAAATTACATCTTGGGGAGATCTTTGAATGAGATGATTTTTAAAAGTGTATCATATGTATATTTTTTCCATCCTCCAAGAGAATAACAATATTGAAAGAGATATGCATCCTAATATAGGAATCTAGAGAGATGCTTTATGAGTACTTTGAGAGATTACAGATGTTAGATGTCATCTTACCACATCAAACTATGTAACAAATCCATTTTTTGTATACTTATACAAAGGCCTTCTACTTAAATGTTAGACATCGGGAGGTATTTATAGGGCCATCATAGTTAAGGGAATCTGTTTATTTAATGATAAAGGCTTTCAGGGAAGATTATGAGATTCATGAAGGGTTTTTTGAACTTGAATTTTGTTGCGTAGAGGATTCCACATCAAAATGCACATGGTTGTGGACATTTGATAACATGAATTATGCTGCGTAGAGGCTATCACCTCTAGCTTCATGAATTCAAGGAATTATGGGAGCTATGGATGTTTACAAAGGTTTATAACTTCATGAATATTGCCCCACAATTTTATTTTGATCCATTTTATCTTTTTTTTTGAACTGTCCATGGATTCCTCTATTTATCCCATGACATGTGTATTTTGGAAAAAAAGGTCCCCCTTTGTATTTAATACAAAATAATAATGGAGGGAAAGATTCTCAGTGAAAACCTCCAAAATATTTGTGATCGAACAACCCTACTCATGAAAATTGTTCTAAAACTACACTTATAAATAGGGGTGAAGGTCCCTGAGTGGACCATGATATTTTCATAAATTATATCTAGTACTCTCCTTTCCTAAAACTCATAACCCTCATGGGAGTTTTGTGATATCAATCCTCACTACTATTTAAAATACTCTCTTTTGTAAACTGTAACTCTTTGAATAGACTTCAGGAGCCTTCACTCTTTCACAAACTCAATCATTTATAATATACCTTTATTAATAGGTAAAAAACCCTTTCAAATACTAGGATAATATGGTTAGAGAAGATGCTAAAGCTTTTTATGATCAATAAATGGAGATAGTTGACAATATAATTATTGGAGAGAGAGTCCAATGCATGTTAGATGATGAAAAACTCATTGTGTTGTTGATGGAGGTTCAATGGGAATATCCACTACGAATGAAGATAATTCTATATGGTTTTGGCCTGGGGAATGATGTGTTCATCACCTGTTTCAATCAGGATGAGCCCACCTAATTTTTTAAGGGTATTCTTGTGTAACAACAATTTAATAGGGCTATCATAGGTCACATCCTAAAATATCATGCATATCTTATTGCGCACACACTATGTAATCATGTAAAAAGCACCAACAGAAGGGGATTTGGAGGTAGCCATTTCTCCTCCCCAATATGAGATTATTCTTCTAGTTGGGTTGGGGGACCCTCTCAAAGGGTGTACTAGGAAGTTTGTGACCTTTTCCATGGAAAAATGTTCATGGATTAATGGGATAGGTCATACTGGTCTTGATATTCTTGCCATGATTTTGAGGAGGAGATGAAGTGGGTACAGATTTTTTAGATGACATGGTCCAAAACGTTATCATATACTAACACCAGGACATCATATAAGATCTATTGAGTAGGTTTTCACAAAGGACCAACACATTTCATTTACACCACAGGGAGGTCAATGTCGGCTTTTGGGATCCCTACCAGATTACTAGGATCTTGATCTAAGGGGCCATGTATGATAAATTCCTACCCATATGAAATGATGGGGTGGACCAGGAATATATCCCCACCATATAAATGGTATTTATGTTCTTTATGTTAGGGGAAGTGACCATAATCCATGGATTAAGGATATCCCCCTTTTGTAGTGGTTTGGGTATTTTTTGAATGAACTGAGGGTCATACAACCTGGTAACCCACATCAATTTCCAATGGTAAGTCAATGAGGAAAGGAGCACTCATATTATAGAATATTATATGGGAGATTGTGGAATGTATGGTGTTATAGAGTGAAGACTGGGGCTCCCATGGCTAGACTAGAAGGATTTATTGTAGTGCTGATTTTTGAAGGGATGCTCCCAATTTGGGAGGAGCATATGGGGGTGCATCCAAGAACTTTCATCATGGAGGTAGTGCTGGCAATGGGGTAGTGCATGAACCTAGAATTGTTTTTCTTGGAGAAGTTGTACATGGTGTTGTGTCACATCAGGAAAACACCCCCATCCATGTGTATGGGCCCATCCATTTCTTGTACAATTGGGTTGCTACACACATGGGTGATATGAGTATCTAAACCCCACATTCCCTCTCAGTACAAACTTTTGGCCATCGACCCTCAACATCATAGGGATTCAACCTATCAACATGGGCTCTGTTGACATGATTTCAAGGATCAGTCTAGTGGATTGATTTATTTTCCACTTGTCCCCCTTCTCATGGGTATAGTAACTGATGATGAAATTATGACTATCAAGAAATTTTCATACCTATTGGCCTTTCGAGGTGGGGAATTGGTGGCCAGAGTAAAATACAATGTGGCTTGTGAGACGTATGCTCCAACTTGGTTCGTGAGGTATTTTTGATGCCTTCAACAACTCATCCAAAAAGTATACATGTGGATTCATACTCAACACCAACCCTTGGTATTCATATTAATATGGATAATGTTTGTGTGAAAATATGGTAGCGGCCTAAATGAGAATCCACCACCCACTTATTCTTATAAGATCACCCATGATTAGGCACTGAGTTGGTAGAGCACGTAACTAAGGGATATGGTGAGGTTTAAGACCATGCTAGTCAATAAGGAAGGAGGTGTCCCACAACCACAGGATCAAGGGAGAGTGGTGAGAGGGGCATTAAATGGAGGTAAAATTGGTTTATTGGGTGGATCAGTGACTGTAGATCCACAATTCCTAGTCTCGCAATAGTGGAAACCATTAGTAGGGGAGAAAAAAATAATCCTGAAACTCTGAGGTAAGAAGCCTTGGGAGGAAGGAGGACTCACTTGGGTAGTCCAGAGGGTGCACATCCATAGTCTAGGAAGAAACTATGCTGCTTGTACGTTCATAGTGATGATGTCTTCATTGATGTCTGGGTGATTTGGGGAATCCAAAAATAGATCACCTCTCTATATGGGATATGGAAACATCTCCACTCTAAGGGGATATTCCTCACCGTATTGAGTCACATGAGGTCGTGATTCCATTTTTAATGTGCTTATGCAATGTAATATATGGTGGAACTCGAATACTTGATCAACTCTCTCCACATCATGCATCCCTTGACCTTCCAAGTAAATGTGCTTCTTGTCATGTTGTCTTCTATGTGCCTTTATTTGGACCACATGGATATTTTTTTTGATGAGGGAGAATGATAAGAGGATTCTTAGGGAAGTGATTACTATTAAGAATCCCCTATGGATGAAAGTCATCCATTGATTTGGTAAATATTCTGATCTTTTATGCCTTTGATATTTCTCAAAATCTATGATTGTTTCCTAAACACCCTTTTACTTGTGCAAGAATCAATGATAATATAGGAGGGGGAGGTTATGGTGGACATCTATCATAGATATAGGGATCCACAACCCTTGAGGGAGAGGTCGTGTGGAAACATCCTGATGTCGTAGTCCAATGCGACCAACCACCGGTTGAAGTGGTTCCTATAATTGAGGCAACAAATACTAGGGAAATAAAATTTCTAGGAGACTGTACATGAATCATTCCAAATTTCTCATCGAGCTATACCATTCTCAAAATACCTTTGTCATTTTTAACTTTTCATTCACATTCTTCCTCTCATTTTTCATACATATCTGACTCATACTTAAATGGTAGTTCAAAACATGTTTGGAGATTAGCTAGCTATGTTGACACATAATTATGGGGAAGTGAGGAAAGATAAGGGTATGCCTTAAATGAAGATGGTCTAGGATGATCTGGTCACTTATCCTACAATAGAAGTGAAACAAGGTGTTTCTTCTAGATCTTAATCCGCAATGGAGGAGGTACAAATCAAGCATGTAATTGAGATGATCATAGAGGCAATGATGATTAATCCAGTCTTAAAATTTTTATTAGAAAAAGATGTTGGATATAAGGCCTAAATGAATGTGTTAAATACCATTCCATAAATGGATGTATTCCAAGCAGCCATCATGGTTGAGCTTACCTCATAGGTTCCACAGGAGATAGCTAGGGCTCCTGTTGTAGGTGATGGGTATGATGAGGATGTGTTTCACCCAGACCTGGGGCTCAGAATGCCCATGGACTTTCTTGTAGATGACCACGCAAATAATTTATTGGGGGATATTACCTTTTTATGAGTATGCACCACCTATGGAATTGAATGATTCCATATTAGATATTTCTGAGGAGAACTAATTCATCTTCTATAAGGTATGGAGGATTGTGTGGAATTTCATCACTCTCATTCCATTGGAGGATCTTAAAAATGAGATGATATATATCTGCTAATGTTTGGTCATATTGGGGACTGGTGAGGTGAATTATACTAGCCACCATGCACTAGAATGACACTTCCTTATTATAATGGAATGTGCTAAGTGGAAGGAGTTTGATGTCACCTTCAATAAAAATAAGGATGTGGGAACTCAAGTGCATTTGGAAGATGAGGATATGATTTCACTTTTGGAGGTGTTGGTGTAAGTGTACACAACTATTTCAACTCTCATGTAGATATCATCAACCAAATGAGGTCTCATCTATCGTTAGATTAGTATAAAGAATCAGAGGTCGAATATCTATTATATGTGTACCAATTTTAGTAGAATCAAGTGAGAAATATGGATAAGAAATTTATTCATATCATAGAGGTAGAGGTAGATGATTAGGTGGAGTGGCATTAAACTCTGGAGGATTATCGATAGAGGCTAGTTCATCTTGATAACTTGTTCAATGTGTCTTATCCTTTGATAATTTTAACGTATCCTTAAATAAAAGAGAGGTCCAAATGGGTAAAAACCTCCCAAACTTTTGGCAAGGTTTTTTGAAATATATTTGTATGCTTTTTTTCTTTTTTCTAAAACTCTTATCGTATTAAAAAAAGAAACAAAAACGAATCCCTAATTCCATGTGAGTAATTATCAGTGTGGGAAATAAAGAAAAAAAATTAATATTTATCATCAATATTAGAGTACTATACAAGTGTCAAACACTCAAGGGTCTAGACTCATATATTGTCCACTAAGAGTTATCTGAATGTTAATGTTTTATTTGGAGAATATGTCTCTCTAAACATCATGTTTTCTTTCACAGAATGTTCTTGTGAAAAAATAGAGTAACACTGGGGGTGTTAAAATCTACCTTAACAAAGGGGGATTAATGAAGAGTGTGAATTGAGACACCTAAGATTTGGAACACAAAGGGAGTGGCATGATGTGGGAGGATAACAACTGGAAATTCCTTTACCACAAAATCCGTTATATGTTTTACAAGGATATGGAGAAAAAAATTAGGATCAACCATAAACCATCATTAAAACATGGGACTTATCTCAAAATATCATATGATGTCCTTTAGAGAATGTACCCAAGACAGTAGGTGAGATAGTGTGTCCATTCACCATTACCTTTATATGGGTTATTTAGATGTGGAAGGTGATGGGGATCTAAATAAATGGAGATGTGTAGCTTGGGTATTAATTAGATGACTGTTATAATAGAGTTCAATAATCTTAGAATTATGATATTGTGGCTCTAAGATCATTGGGATGGTGTATCGGTATGTACAATGGTTAGACTTTTCTTCCAAGGAGAGATTCATCTCAGATGCCGACTGATGGTCAAGGAACAAGAATGATGTGATATGTGACTGAAACTGAAGGGGGGAAATGGGCTTCTTAGGTGAGGTTCTAAGATGCTTCATAGTATTAAATCATGCAATGAGGATTATGGACATGTATTTTAACATCCTATAGTGGGGTCAATGGACACACCATTTAAAATTTTATGGTAGAGATGATGGGTCATTTAGTTTTAATTTCCTGTGATTAGGATGTTCATATCATAGTTTAGTATCTTGTGGCCAGGAGGCATGAACCAATGTGAATAATACCTGCCCAAAAAAGGTTTTGGGGGCATAAAAGGGTAACACAATGGGGTTACCCCAAGGCAATTTCATGAGGAAATGGTATATTAATATTTCGCTGTAACTTTTTCTGAACTACTGGGCTTTGAGTGTACACCAAGGTGTCTTATAGGGTCTATATTGGTCCCCTAATGGCTATATACCTCTTTCTTTTAAGCCTCTTATTTTATTCCAAGTCACATGAGTGTCCTGGAAAGGGGATTCTGAATCTTTCTCCGGTTTCCCCTATGTGTTTTCATCCTAACATATATTTTCCCCTTTCCTTTAGCAGTTTATGGTCACATCTATTAGACCAAGAAGATGAAATTAGTTTATGTTCATAATTCTAGGACCAAGATTCATAGTATAAGGTCTTAGATCATGGACAATAAGGTTTCAAATAGTTTAATGTCATAATACAAGGAACATGACTCCTGGTTTAAGTTCATAGAGCATCGACCATTGTGTCATGAATATTTTAAAATCATTATGCTTGGACCTAAAGGGGTCATTAAAAAAATTATTTTAATTTATGAGGGTTAAAAACAAATGGGAATGGAATTTCTAAGGGAAAATACACCCAAAAAAACTATTTAGGTTGATTCACACATTATTTATGGTTGTGATTCCTGGACCATGGGTTTATTGTCTCAAAGGAATGTGTGTACAATATGGGATAGGTAACCTGATGTGAATGAGGTTCCTTTGATGCCTTTTCACACATAACGTATTTGACACAACTTACATGCAGTTTAAGTTCAAGATTCTTGGACATAATATCATTTTTTAAGTTTTCATATTTCGGATCAGTGGGAGAATGTCCCAAAAGAACATATATATAATGAATGATTGGAAATCCATTCTGAATCGAGGCCAAAAGAGTCCCAACACCACATGATACATTCCTAGGGAAACATACACATTGTTTTGGGTTGTGATACTTGGACTTGGGATCTTGGTTTAATGTCATGGAGTTTAGACCAAAAGGGAACCCATGCATCTCAACCATGCTTGAGTAAAACTCCCTCCCAGATACAAAGCCCATATGATCCATGCTTGATGTGAGAAGAAAAGAGTGGTATGGAGTTCCTATTTATTGCAAGGGCGAACACTACAAGGGGAAAATGTGACAGAATTATGTAATCCCAGTGAGTGGAAATCATGACATTCATGAACTAGATCGTACAAGGGTAATAAATGATGGGTGTGGAACAACATTTGATAGTGTTCAAAACATAGGTTCTACACCCATGTTGGTCGAGGATTGAAAAAACTGGGATTTACCATTGAATGAGTTCAAAAAATGGGATCTACTATATGTTACAAAGAATCCTCTGAGGAATGATCTCAATAAGATAGGTTACCCATTGTTCCCAGGCACCATTTCTATTTAATAGGTCCCCTCATACTTGTATGATAATGATTAACCTAATATATTAAAGCATAAAGCATAAAATAAAGCATAAAATTTGAAGTGTGTAATGTACTAAAATGATTGTTGAGTTCCACATGAGGTATCCTACCATGCACTCAAATGCATTCTATGAACATGCTAATAGACGAGGATCAAGACTGGCCCAAAATGGGGGGAACCTCGTAATGAGCTAATGGTAAGTCAGGAACTAGGATACGAGATCCTGTAATCACTATATATCCCATGGGAATGGGAATAAAGCCATGTGTAGTTTTAAAACATGGTATGGTATAAGACCAATTTCAGTTGGGGAAGTGTCCTCATATGAGGAATCTCGATCTTGTATTGGGTAAGGCCACAATTGAACCTCATGTTCTAAATGTGTCATTTTTTCAACCCCATACTTTTCATATTAGGCACCCTAATTTTACATTGTGTACGGATATAGTTTAACATCATGTGTTGAGTAAGTTATATTTTTTTCATCTCGTACTTTTTATATGAATCTCCCAAATTTTAAATATTGTAAGGCTATAGTTTAATACCATGTGTTGAGGACATTGGGTTCTGCAATTTAATGTCCTACAACTCAGACAACGTTTTCTACTAGTTTAAGGTCACAGAGATCAAACCATTGGGGAATCTACAAGATTAAATTCATATATCATGGACCAAAGGTTGTGGGTGTCTGATTTAGGATTTTTAGGCATAAATGAGTTATAAAACGTTGTGAAAGGATAGCCAAATAGATCATTTTCTACACAAAACATGACAATATATACCCAAGTCAACATCATGATGTTGAGCGGAATAATTCCATTGATGATATAGATGTGGAGGTTGGATCTAGAATAACAAATTCATGCATCAATATATATCCTGTGGGAGTTGGAATCATGACATATATAGTTCTATAGCCTAGTGTGGTAAAGTTCCAACCCTCATAAGGGGAGTCCTCTCGAGAAAGGATATGATGATAAATAGAAGGGGGGTGATTGTGAATAAATCTATGTAAAGATGGGGTCATTTGGAGGTTGTAATCACAAATCTTAATATCATAATTCTTGGACCAAGAGTAGGTACTTTAAGGATGTTTGGGTGGTTCAAAAGAGTTTAAAACCGACATAAAAGATCCAAGGAGGCTCAACACCACACAAAGATATCTTGAAACCAGTTGCACAAACTTTAAGGTCATATGATTTAGACCTGAGGAGGCCCCAAAAAAATTTATGCCAAGGTTTGTCCTAGGAAGTTTGATCCAGGTGTCCCTATGTATCCTACTATTCATGTGATTCAAGCCATAAGTAGTTCTAAAACATTGCTTGGAAGGAGACCAATTCTGGTAGGGTGGTATCTTTTATTGCCTTTAAATTAAATCATCTCATATTTCTGGTATGAGGGATCCAAAGTTTATATAGGGTAAGCCTATAATTTTACATTTGTCACTGAGACCATTAGTTTTTGGTTATCTAATACTTTTTATATGTGGAATCATGCTCTTGTATGGAATAAGGCTATAGTTTAATGACACATTATGAGGATGTTGGTTTTCTTCATCTCATAGTTATCATATGAGGCATCCTGAATGTACATGGAATAAGGATGCAATTTAAAATCTTCTATGGAAGATGTTTTTAGTGATTATGAATTAAGATACCTATACATTCCTTCTTCATGGTTGTTCATGAGGGCATGTCAATTTTCTGGTGAGCTAAGGAATATATATGTGTATTATACAAAAATAAGTGGCCCATGAAAATGTTTAGGGGAAACAATGTCATGGGAAATGGGTGTTTTTTTGTTATTTTTTGGGTGGAACCAAATATAGGATGTCTAGGAATCACTACATATCTCATGGGAGAGGGAATCAAGCCACACATAGTTTTGGAACCTAGAATGGTTGGAGAACAATGTTATTAAGGTGGCATCGTCTTTGGTGAATGTGTGGTGATAAATAGATGGGTGAATTGGTTTACTAAAACCCCAATGATGAATCAATCCATGTGAATGGTGGGATATAAAGAGGATAATGAACATAGTTTAATGTTTTTAATTTTTGGATAATAAGGGGAAAAGATACCTCAAAGATTCTTTGGAGGTGAAAAAGGGTCAAAACCCAATGTGATAGAGTTAATGAGGCTCTATGCCACAGGATGAAATCCCAAATCTAGTTTCACATTGTTTAATGTCATAAGGTTTGGACTAGGGTAATTTGGAAAATATTTTTAATTCATAATGCTTGGACTGTGTGAATATTAGTTTTAAGTATTTTTGTTAGGAATAGAAGAGGAAAACCCCAATGTGAAAAAGTGTGATAAAATCCAACATTCCATATAAATATAAAAATTTAAAGTAGTATAAGGTCAGAATTCTCAAAACTTAAGAGAGAAAACGCGCCAATTTTTGTGAACATAATCATACCCACCCAAGAGTTCATGTGGAATTGGTGGATGGACCTGAATACAAGGGGTATGGGTATCAATACATATCCAATGGGAATGGAAATCAAGCTACATATAGTTACAGAATATGGTTTGGTAGAAGACCAATGTAGGTAGTGGGGGGGGTTATCCTCTCTGATAAGGGTATTGAGGAATACCACAATTTCCATGGGTAATCTCATGTTTATGACATGAGGTAAGGATATTGTTTAACATCACAGGAAAAGGACACCAGGATCTACAATTTAAAGTCATAAAACTCAAACTATGGGGACTGAAAATAGATTAAGTTCATAATGTTTATACTAAATGGGATGTTGTTAGTTTAAGGTCATGGAGCTCGAACCCTAGTTGTTGTAGTGTAGGTTTGTGTAGCTTCGACTATGGTTGTTGTTGTTCAAGTTCATGTAGTGTTGACCATGGTTGATGTAGTTTAAGGATTCATAGCTTTGATGATGGTTTCAATAGTTTAAGATCATGTATTTTTACCATGATTGATGCAATTTAAGGTCATGTGGCATTGACCATGGTTTATGTAGTTTATGACAGCATATATTTTACAATGGTTACTATAGTTTAAGATCGCGTAGCTTCAACCACAGATTCTCCAATTTATGGTCACAAGGCTTTGTCCATATTTTATTTAATTATGTTTCATGTTTATTGGACCATGGTTTAATGTGATGTACATCTTGATAAACATAGTGTTGGTGGGAGGTGTGATAAACTCACCATCGATGGTGATTAAAGATCATTATTAATTAGAACAGACCTTATGAATAATGTAAGTTCCTTCCTATTTGGGATCTAACTTCAATAGTTTTTTTAGGTATCATTGAAATTCATAGATCCAATACAATTTCACCCTATAGGAAGAAGTGGAGACAATCCTTCTTGTTGAATGCTCTTGCAATCATGTTCTAGTGCCTCTCTATGTTATAAAATGCCTGAATCTTATTTCCCATTTGGGTCTCCCACTTTTCTAGATGGACTTCTTCAATTCTATCTGGAATATTTTTGTCATAAAACCCCATTCATAAAGATAGAAAACAAAACTCTATGTATAAGAATACCTATGTTCCATACACCCGGGAGTTTGGGGTCACCTAGGTGGAACTTGGAGTTTTCTTCTGATTGGCCTAGAGGGAATTTGGTAGATTTTTGGGTCAACTTTTTTTTATTTTGTACTGTTATTTTTTCAATATGTTAGAGAGGGTCTTGTTGAATTCCCCAATATGACCATTTTCCCATTCATTGTAGTGAGAAGTATGGTTAGACTAGATGTGTTACTTGGTATACAATGTCATTAGCTCGGAACCATGAAAGTTAGTGTCATTTTCTGTAAGGAATGTGTGAGTCACTCCAAAAAAATAGATGATTTGGGAGCTCAAAGACTCAATCATGGACCATATTTTTAATTTATTGAGGAGATTCAATTCTATCCATTTTGAAAAAGAAGTCTATTGTGGTCAAAATGAACCTGTATTTTCAAGTTTTCACTTATGGGTAGGGTCCCACAATGTCGAGTCCCCATACGGAAAAGGGCCACAAATACAAGGTAGTGTGGAGAAGCTTCAGTAGTTAATACACAAATTTATCATGAATATGACATGTGCGACACCTCTTGATGAACTCAATGTAGTCACAGAACATGGTGGGATAGATGTATCCTAACCTATGAATTTGGTTGGAGAGATTCAAACCTTATTGATGGGTTCCATAGGATTTGGCATGGACATCCTATATAACCAAATATATCTCATCTCATTGGATGCAAAGAAGGATAATTCCAACAAATCCATGAATGCATAGGGTTTTCTCAAGGATAGGCTCACTATAGAGGGTAAAATTCAATACATGATGATGGATTTTCTAATTCTCATATTATTTTGATGGGATAATTCCATGACTGAGATACTCAATAAAGGAAGTCATGCGATCAGGAGTTTCCTTGAGTATGAGGGAATTTAAGAGCTCTGACATAAAAGTACTGGTAGCCAGATGATATACATGTTGGACCCCATCATCTAGGGTGGTGGTGGAAATGAATCTTTAGTGTGCCACATGAATTACTGGGACATTAGGGTTGGGTTCTATGAGGGATGTGGAAAAACCTTCCAAACAATTATCTTGACCTTTCTATGATTATGGAACATGGGTCACATTAGAATGGGAAGGAAATTGAACCATCACATGATGTGTATATTCGAGTAGGAGCACAATCTCTTTATTTTTTATGATGTATCCAACCCCTGATCTTATTGATGACTATATCATAGTTTACCTTCTTGTGTAAACAAGTGACATCATTTTTTATAACCAACTCCAGACTAGTAATGAGACCGTAATACTCTTCATCACTATTGGTGTAGCCATTTGACAACCAGAATGAGCATTGCAATATGGACTCTGTCACACTGATAGAAATGATCCCCAACCCAACCATGTTGAGCATGGGGTCATTTTTCCTTCAACCAATTAGACTCTCAGAGGCACCACATAAACACATCTACCAAAAAATTACAACTTGGTCTACTGGGATAAGAGATTTATATGGAAAATTTACATATTGGGGATGTTATTTAGGGGATGTATGTGCATCAATGAAGTCTACCAGTGTCATACCCTTGATAGTATTCATTAGGGAAAATCTAATATCGAACTTCTAGAGGATTACCACCCAGAATTCCAATCATCCTCTTAGAATGGGGGGATTAATGATTTATTTTAGTGATTATACATAGGACACCAGCTATATCACATGGTTTTTCAAATAATGTCAAAAAAATTCAACACATCAACGACCAGGGATAGGAAAACCTTCTATATGGGTGATTTCATGGTCTATATTTCTTGGATCATGAGGTTGTGATAGTATAGTATATTTTCCCTACCCTCATTTTTGTTATAGGTTAAAAGGGTACAGAGGGACTATTCCAAAGTAGTCACAGATAGGACCAACAGATTTATTAATATGGATGTAATTAGAGATTGAGGCTATAGAAGGTAATACTAGATATCTTCAAATACAGTCTTGAACTCCTCATCCCACTGTTAAACGAAACCTTTTTTCAGGAGCCTTAAGAATGGATTAAACTTTTTGGTCATATTTTCAATAATCGGAGTATACATTCAAAGTGGAATTGGAGGCCTTGCAACTTTTGAAGATTACTCAAGGGAGGAATTATATTGATATCCTTAATTTTGTATTTTTTAACCTTTATTAATATATATCTTATGACAAATTTTATTAATTTTCCATATTTAACACCGATCGAACACTTATGGGAGGTCATCATCATGTATCGAGAGTGGAGTAAGATAAACACTTTCTTGAGATCCCTAAGATGGTCCTGACACTGGTAGGATTTGGCCAACTTATTGTCCATGTAAAAATCCACCAAAATCTTGAATATTGATATAAATATGTGGTGCATGGCCAAATAGTAAGTTGATTTATCATTCTTTAAGATGAAAGGAATCATCTGGTATAAGAAAGTTTATATGGGTGCTCTAAAGGCAGTGGAATCATCATCCTCATGGGATCTCTAGATCTAATTATATCCAATGTATATATCCATGATGTAGAGGGATTGGATCGCATCTATTACATTAATTAACATCTCTATCAATTGAATGGGAATATCATCCATTGATCAAATGTGGTTGAAGTCCTAGAATTAGATGTAGACTCTTATTTTCCCAAGTTTCTTCCTAAATGGAACAATATTAGTTAACCTTATAAGGTTAAAGACCTATCGAAAAAATTTGTATGTAATAATCTTGACAGCATCAGCCTCGACCATAATATTTTGAGAGTGGTTCATATTTTTTGGAAGGTTGTTTTAACCCACAATGATTAACTCAGAGGCCAAGGAAATGAATGGAAACCTTCATGTCAAGCCTTGACATCTCATCATATCCCCATGATAATACATCACAGTGCTATTTTAGGAAGGCCTCAAACTATTGTTACTCCTTTGGGGACATGTATTAACTGATTATTGTTATTCTCATATATTCATTAGTACCATGGTTCACTTGGGTGATCTCATCAATTGTGGTAGATACACCCTCTTCAAATCTGGGAGGGGTGTCTTCTAAATCCTCATCACCATCTATGATAGGGGTAAGGTTATGAGGAAACTCTTCAGGGATAACTGGCTTAGAGGGAGAAATAGTGTCTTCTCTAGAATATGTGGAATCCTTGAAGAGAGGTTACCGTTCTATAGAGACTTCAAAAAATTGATGTTGATCGAATCCAATTTAGTATTCAACTTCAATGTCCACTCTTGATATCAATGTAACGATGATAAGTTAACCTTTGTCGATTCATCCCTTCACTGAGGAACCTGTGGGAATGTCATGGATCAGTGTCTATGAGGAAAACTCCTTAGTACTCCACATGATTAGGGTCTTTTAGTATCAACCATGCCTATCCACTTTAAGAGTAAAATGTAATCTTTGAGCACTCATTTTTCATAGAGACTATGAAAAAACACCCCAGTTCTAGCATTGTGGGATCGAACTAATGAATTATGATAACGAACTATATGTCATGTCTACCCATAGATTAACTATAGTGGCTACTAGATCATTAGGGGAAATAATGTTCTCAACCCCATCGGTCATGACCTTCTTTCCTTCCATTTTTAGTAACCATCATATGCATAATGATCCTCATAGAAATCTAATAAGGATGCATCACCCTGGAGTACCCCTACTCAACCATCTAAAGAGTATTTGAGGAACTGCTGGTATGAATAATGTATTTACACTTGAAAATGAATCCAGGTCCTTCCCAAAAATTAATTGTAGGGAGCATCCTTCAAGACTACCATAAATCCATTTCTTAAAAATAGGACACCAAATTGAGTCTTTAGTTGGATTTTTTGTTCGGTTTCTGATCACACTTATCGTACCCTTGAATTTTCACGTCGAATGGATTTGGATCACCTTTTATAAGTCCTATATTATAGAGCATCCTTTTTAGGATGAGATTGATCTCAGAGCTATAATCCACTATAAAGAGTAATATCTCCACATCGTTGAACTAACTTGTGATTTATAGTGGTTGTATGTCCCCCAGGATCATGACACACTCATCTTCTCTTGAAAACGATACAATGGATCGAAATTCATATTTCACAATTTTCTCAATGTAGTAGGCCTCAGTACAAACAACCTCAGCCACAAACTAGATGGGGGGTTTTAAGGCTTCAACATGGGCCTCACACATTTCCATTTATATTAGATGTGAATTGAGAATCAAATGAATCATAGGTATGATGGTGAAGATCTCTAAAAAATCATATATTCATTCTATGAGAATATTTTATTCCCATATAGGTCATTCTGTGGTAGGGGGAGTAGTGTATGTTGTTTGATGAACTAATGGGGCCTGACTATTACTAAAAATATTCTGCTACTTGGTAGTTGATCTGATATGAAAAAGTTATGGATGTGTGCTGGTCGACTGAATTTGGGCCCTAATTATAAGTGTATGATCGTGGCATTCTTAGTGATGAGCCATGCAGTCATCTAATATAGTTGGTTCTTGTGGTGCACCTAATAGAGTGGTTTGGGAGGATTGGGATTATTGATCTCTATACAAGGCTTTATACATGGTTTCAATAGCATAAATAGTATGGTTCAAAGCCCTATCTTGATCATTATAATAGATTTCATGTCCCCTACCTCTCCTTTTTCGATATCATCCAATGGTAACAGTGGATTTTTCATGGCGTCCCACACTTTTCAGTATTCTGAGGTGGTCCACTAGTTTAACAACATTCATAGAGGTGAATTCTTACTGCACATTGATGGAATAATCCTGGGATGGGTGGACCTTGGGTGCATCTCTCAACTCAAGCGTTTGAAGTCTTCAAGGGTGAAATTTGTATTTGGAATCATTAGGGGATCTGATTTCCATTATACCACCAACATCTACTCTTTTGAGACTTGGAAGGAGGTAGCACAAATGAATAGACAATGGTCAAAGGAGGCATAGTTACTGTAGGAATTTTTCACTTGATCAAGGAGACACAAATAATACCATAGGTGTGAGAAGCTATCTTACAAGCCACCCAATAATTTTACTTATGCATCTCGTGGTTAGAAACTTGTATCCTATCATCAAAGTCTTTACCATCATTATTGGGGTCAGTAGAGACATGTGTCACCTACACTATAACATAACCTAATTTGAATAAGCCATAATATAATTGGTCCCAGAGACAATATTTGGATAAAAATCATTATTTAATAGTGTTTCATAGGATCCTGTGATATAGTAAGTGGTTAGTCTGACTAGTTAGTTGGGCCTCCCGATGTCTCTTGAATTCCAAAAACATTAACACTATGCTTTCTATGGTGTAGATGAATCACCTTGGGAACTGCATATCCTTGAATGAGTAGGCCTTGTTTTTACTTTCTATGAATGGAATATAGGGATCCTGACCCTAATGGGGGGTAGGAGCAACATTATCCTGACAAGGTGGTTGTTCTTGGAGAGGATGCGCGTAGTGGGGCTGCACTCAATGAGGATCATCTGAAAAATGTTCCTATATGTTACTAGCTAAGTAACCTATGCATGTATAATAGTACTTGTCTCTTATTTTATGGGGATTATAATGGGATATTTAAGGGGAAATGGATGATATCATTTTTTGGTCCACTATAAGTCTTCTTTCTAATGTTGATCTTTTTTAGAGAACTCCTAAAATCTTTCTGGGTAGTTTAGGGAGATGAGGGTAGGGACCAACTCAAATCTAATGTTTTTACACAAATCATAAATTTTTTTTCATAGTAAAGTGGAATGTCAAGTGAATATGTGAGTTGTTTCTATCAGAAAATGAATTTTGAGACATGCTCATCAAGCCTCAATTTTCATTTGAATTGGTCGGTGAAGCTTTTCTTGCATGAGGTGGAGATGAATTGGTAGACGAACTATCTATGAAGGTCCTCAAAACTAGAAACAATCCTTGTGGTTTGATAAATATACTAGATGAATGCAGGTTCATCCAATGTTTGGACACGTCATCTAATTTTGGAGGCTTCCTATTGTTCTGGAGTCCCAAATATTGGACCACTCCCCAAGGATAAATGGTAAAAATGTTGCAGCTGGTCTCCCATACCATTAAATGGGGTGAAGATAAGATTACCTAACTCTTGGGGTGCTCAAACATAGTCCACCCATGTTGGGTACAACATTCCTTTATGAATAACAGTAATTCCCAAACCTCAGTTACATAGATTCATTGCATTATTTCATGATGTCAAAATTATCATAAGACATCAAGTCGTGAAATACCGATCGGTTTAGTAGCCTTGGAAGCACTAGATACATATATAAGTTTTACATTTCATTATTAAATAAAAACTGACATTGTGTCTCCTTTGAACACACTCATATCCATTAGTCAATTCCTATAGTTCAGTCATAATATACTTCTTCACATCCTGGGAAAAATAAAACAAAAGAAAGGGGTTAGCTTTGATGCTCAGTAAGACAACAATTCAGTGGAAACTATCAAAAATAAGAATAAACATTTAACCCAATGTATATGACTAAATCAAAATCCTTTAAAACATAAAATTCTGCATAATATATCCAAGATAAATAAAATAATTCCATTAATTATTCAAATGGATATTCTAATAGATGAATAATAACATTTAATATCAATTTCTATTCTCATAATTATGGAATTAATAATGGAATAAATCTTAACCACTAAGTCGTGGCCTCGCCTCAAGAACCTAAAAAAATTTATGAAGGCCTTGTGCCAAGACACTAGTCTGCATCATGACACCTATCGATGCATCGAGGGTCTCTAGTAGGCCCCTCTCATCACTTACTACATATAATGCATTCCTCATATGAATAGGGTGAAACATAACATAAACATTCATATTAAAATATCATACGAAATGTTAATACTTTAACCATAAATGGTGAATGAAATAAAAATTGCAAATCCACAGTCAAACATATCATAAAACTATCAAGATGATATATAATATCGTATCATAATAAATCAACATCAATTAAACATAAAATCCAACAATAGATGTTGACCTAGATGAAATCATTACAAAAAATATTTGAGAGAAATATCTCTTTCCACTTTGATATCATTTAAAAGTCCCATGATTCTAAAAGATAAAGTCTATTTTTGAAAATATTCATATAAGCATGTAAAGGAAGCTTCTAAGGAGTTATAATGGTGGAAAATAATCACACCTACCATATACGTTAAAAAAACATTCCTTCCTTAATTTTTCAAAAAGGTCATGAAGTACCTTATTTGGAAAACGATGAAAAAATTCCTTTCAAAACATTCTATAAAAGTAAAATAATTGTACATATGACTTTAAACCATATGAATGATAAAAAATTTTGAAATTTTTTTACAAAACATTGATATGGATGATAATGAAGTCTCAATAGATACTTATGTATACAAAACCTCAGATAATTAAGAGACTGTAAAATTAACCCTTACCTTGTACTTTTCCTTAGTCGAGGTGACAATAAACTCATGTATAACTGTTAAATCATTGTTATTGAATTATAAATGAACCTCATAAAAAAATATGATATCATATATGTTCCTATAATGTTTCTTTGTTAATAACATTTCAGTAGTATCATTGATTTGTGTGTTACAAATTCGTTTTCCTTTATATGTTTTGTTACATATGTCATGACTGTTTTAGATAGGATGTATTTGATTCAGATCCAGAATGATATTAAGTTATTAAAAATTATTTTTTTAATCATCAAATGAAAATTATTCTTGAATGGTTACGATGGGGAATGAAATCTCATCGCGTCATGGAGACGGTAATCTGTAAGTACGCTGGAGTAAAAATAACATTCTATTTATGGTGAAATCATATAAAATTCGATGGTATATTATTTATACAAGATCATTAACATGTTATAGTTATCACATACATCAATTATACTAATTATTATATAAATCCAAATAATGAAATATTTAATAACAATCTACACGAAGACCCGGAGACCCGGAGACAGTAATCTATATGTACACATGTATGGGGACTTTGTCATTAATATTATAGATAGAATAATGAATATGGTTGTACCATATTTATAATAACATCTGAGTATTAAGAAGGTACAAGAGTTATTATTTTTATAGAGAACCATATTTTTCTTACATTACTATTATTTCATTTTAAAGATAAAAAACATAATAATATTACACATAGATAGTACATAGGTTTACTGTCTTAGGATACTAGAACCAAATATAACAATTACAACATAAAGAATAAACATTTATTTAATTCCTTATTCTCTATATTCTTATTGTCTTATGACATCTCCTTAGTACGTGTAGTCACCTAAAGATATACATCAAAATGGTTGGGCTAAAATCCCAGTAAGAGGTTATATAAGAACAATATAAAATTGGGTGAGCATAACCTTAACATAGGAAAATGTTCACAAACATGAGAGGAAGCATTAGTAAGAGACTTGATATGTGGAAATGCATAAAAAATGGAACATCATGTATTAGTTGTTAAATGCCACACATTCTAGTGAAAAACGTTATCTTATTATTCACACATCATTACACTTTAACTCATGAGATTCATCACTTTACCCAATTCATGGGATTGTTGTATAATTATGGGTGCACTCATCACATTAAGACATTCATATTGCACAATAGAATTCCGGGTGCACCCGTCACATCATAACATTATCATGATCATGCAGGCCATAATAAAATTTTATCAAAAATAAACATAACTAACACATGGAAAGGCATTGGTTTAATATCATAAGAACTCATTCATAAACATTAGGTTCCCAAAATAAAGTGGGAGTAACATACATTATACTATAGCCATCAACCTTGAGTGAGAAGTAAAAGGTTTGTTTTTGAATGAAGAGTTCTATTAGAAAACATTGTTTTGACATAAAATTTAGTAGGAAACATGTATATCTCATAAAAGGTAAGATATCAATGAAAAAATTATTTTTTATGGAGGGACCGTACCAAAAATGGAGTGAAAGAGGGAGACACCGAAGAAAGAAAGTTGGGTTCAAGATTTTCCCCTTACCTTTTATCCGAATACATTCATCAATTTAATATCATTTATAACCACATTAGATTAATTAATTGAAAATTCAAAAACCTTGTGTGCATGAATATGGTTTGTTATGGTTTTATTAAGTTATTTTATGGCCTTTGGATGAGTTGTAGTGATTAAAAAACATTGTTCGAGAATGTTTGTTTTTAGGGTTTTCTTGAGTGGTTCACTTGTATTCATAAATGAATGTTCGTGTAGAACATGGATAAGCATAAATAATATATATTTCATGTTATTAAAGATATTCCAGAAGTCTAAATGATATTTTAATTAATTAAATTAAAGACCATGTTGATTAATCATTAGATAAGAATTAAATAATGATTATTTGGGTTAATTTGGTGTTCTTTTGACCACAACAAACTTGTTTTGTTTAATCATTTAGTAATATGTACATAAGTTAGTTCTAGGACATGTAATAGGATATAATACATATAATATAATCTGGTACAACCATAAAAATGGTATTATGACCATATCTGAAAGCTTTAAATAAAATGGAAAACACTTTGTTCTTAAAGGTGATAAATTAACATCTTGCAAACAACTTTCTCTTTTTTTTTAAAGAAGAGGAGAAGGTGGTTGGATGATATAATATCCCATTTGTATCATAAAATTTAAGTATGCGTATTATAATGGAGTTACCATACCATGTGGATGAAGATAGGTGGGTAGTGATTAAGATATGAACCTGAAATTGAAAGGAATTTGAAGGAAAGAGAGAGAAAGAGAGAGAGGAATTACCTCTTGAATCCTCCTCTATAGATCCTCCTTAATGAAGCTAGGCTTGGTATTTTTATGAGAAAATAATCTCTTGGATGTGGGGGAGGGTCTAGGTAAATTTTTTTGGCAAATTTTAATCAAGACTTGAAGATTTATAGGTGTGAGGAAATGAGGATGTGAAGGGTGGTTTTTATAGTGGAGGGGAGAGGGGAATTCTCAATATAAAATTCATTAATTTATTATTTCCCTAGAAAACAAGGAATAGTGAGTATTCTATGACCAATAATAGTAATTTTATCAAGTGAATATGAACTAATTTGTCTTACATTAGCAGAATATCATGAATGACTCTATAATTAGCTTATTTAGCTTATTTTGAAAATTATAGCATTTCAGAGTTCATAAAAAATTCAAGTATTTCCAAAAAAAATCCCAAAAATTCACCCCAACCATTTCTTGGCATGTAGAATCCAAAAATGAAGTCCAGTTTCCAAAAATAATTTTCTAAATTATAATAATTTAAATTTTAATTAAAATCATAATTTACTTGAAAAATGTCGTTTTAAAATTTTAAACTAATTTTATAATGATTTAAAAAATTGCGTAAGGTTTTATAAAATTATCTGAAATCTAAAAGGAATAGATTTGTTAATTTAAGAACAAATTTTAGGAAAATAAATTTTCTTTTAAATTAATTATTTATTTATAAATAATTATTTATGACTTACAAATATACCAATACTTTTAGTATAGTCAAATTAATACTTATAAGATGCCTAAATTTTATTTAATTATTCACGGTTAAGGTTACTCTTATTTTGGATGATTTAATATCCATAAGGGTCATATTACTATTTATAAGGATATGTTACTATTCATAAGGGTAGGTTACTATTCAAAAATAATTATTGTTTTCCTATCGGACACCTACATCTTACTGATCACTGTCGTGTATGTCCAATTTTTGAAATTAAAAACATATAAGTAAAAAAAATATGTTTAATGATCACATAGTATTTAGTGTCAAAATATGTCATTGTTCTTACTAATGAGATTATACTATAAGGCATAATCATAAGAAGGAAATTCCATTGATAAAAATTTTGGTGTTTACATTCATCCCCCCTTATTAAATTTTGCCCTCGAAATTTCATTTTACATAAACTGGTGAGGGTACCTATCCTTCATTGCCTCCTTCGGTTCCCAAGTAGCTTCTTCAAAATTAATGTTCCTCCATAACAATTTTACAAGGTGGTTATTCTTGTTGTATATAATCTTATCTCTCCGATCCAAAATCTCTACTAACTGCTCCTCATAGGAGAGAACATCTTTCAGTTGTTCCACCTCTGATTTTAGTAAATGTGTGGAATTTGTTATGTACTTACACAAGAGTTATATGTGAAACACATCATGAACTTGAGCCATATTTTTTGGAAGTGAAATATGGTAGTCTGTGGATTCTATGTGGTGAAGGATCTCAAAGGGGACATTGTACATTGGGATTATCTACCCTTTCTTTCCAAACTGAATGACTCTCTTCCATGGTGATATTAGAAAGAAGACTGTATCTCCAACGTTGAACTCCAAGTCACTTCAACGGTTTTCAGCGTAGCAATTTTGTCGACTCTAAGCATATTTGATGTGTTTTTGTATGGAATGAACCATCTCTGTCATGTCTTGCACAATATTGGGTCCAAGTATCTTTCATTCTCTAACTTCATCCCAACAGGTTGGAGTTCAAATCGCTTTCCATACAAAGCTTCATACAGAGCCATTTGAATACTCGAGTGGAAGCTATTGTTGTAAGAGATCTAGACCAATGGGAGATTCTGATCCCATACACCTTTGAATTATAAATAGCAGGCTCTTAACATATCATCAAGTGTTAGAAAATTCATTTTAGATTGGCCATCATTTTGGGGGGGATAAGTCATGCTGAAATTTAATTTAGTACTCAATGCATGTTGAAATCTCATCCAGAATATAGATGTGAACCTTAGATCACAATCAAAGACAATCGAGAGTGGAATTCCATGCTATATCACCACTTCCTTTACATATATCATTACAAGTTATTCAAGTGAGAGGTCTTCCTAAATAGTGATAAAATGGGCAGTCTTGGTGAGTTGGTCAACCACAAACCATATCACATTATTTCCCTTCGACGTCTATGGGAGACCCATGAAAATTTCTACTATTACATTTTCCCATTTCCACATGGGTATAGGCAATGGATGCATCATCCCTTTGGAATTTTGTCACTTTTCGTTAACTTGATGACATAATATGCACTTTGATATATATTCTGAAATCTTCTTCTTCATGTTATCACCCCAAGAGTGTTCTTGAAGATCACAGTACATCTTGGAACTCCCAAGATGGATAGAGAATTTTGAGTTATGTACATTGTCCGGTAGCTCCTTCCCTATATCAGATGATGAAGGCACAAAAAGCAACAATCCAAACTGAATCACACCATCATCATTTATATGGAACTCTTTTAGATTCCCTTACTTTACTGCATTCACCCTCTTTTGTATCTCCACATCATCCCTTTTTTCTTCCTCGATCTTCTCTTGGATAGATAGTTGTGAAATCATTTGGGAAAGGTATGATGTAACCCCTACCATTTGATTTCTAAATCCATCCATTTCATATCCAAGAAGATATGGGATTTCTCAATCTATAACATTGATAGAGTAACAGGTTCTTTTCTGCTTAGAGAATCAGCTACCTTGTTCACCTTTCCAGGATGATAGTGAATAGAGCACTCATAATCCTTGATTAGCACTAACCATCACCTTTGACAGATGTTGAGCTCATTTTGTGTGAATATATACATTAGGGTCTTATGTTCAGTGTATATGTAAAACTTCTTTCCATATAGATAGTGCCGCCAGATTTTCAAGTCATAAATCACGGCTGCCATCTCTAGATCATGTTTCGGGTTGTTCTGCTCAAGGATCTTCAACTTTAGTGAGGCGTAGGCTATTACATTATCATTTTCCATGAGTACGCAACCGAATCCTATATTTAATGCATCACTTTATATAAAAAAACATTCTCCACCTTTCGGTAATGTGAGTAGAGGTGCAGTGATCAACCTTCACTTTAGATCCATGATGCTTCCCTCACATTCTTTCGTCCAGACATACTTAACCCCTTTGTTTGTGAACATAGTTAGCGGGCTTGAAAATCCTGAAAATTTTCTCACAAAACATCGTTAGTACCCATCTAATCCAAGGAAACTACATATTTTTCTGACACTAGAGGTCCTGTTCCATTCCTCAATCACCATTGTTTTTTAAGGGTCTATACAAATTCCATCACTTGTGATGACATGTCCCTAGGACGTGACTTTATTCATCCAAAAGTCACACTTTCTAAACATGGCGTAAAACTTATAATTTCTCAATGTCGCAAACACCAGTCTTAGATGTTATTAATGTTCCTCCATTCCCTTATAGTAGATGATAATATCTTAAAAAAACCACCACATTTTTTTGAGGTTATGACTGAAGAATTTATTCATCAAATCCATGAAGACTGTGGGGGAGTTAGTAAGTCCTAAAAGCATCGATAGAATTTCATATTGCCCATACCTTGTATGAAAGGTGGTCTTCTAAATATATTCATTCTTCACCTTTAGTTGAAGACATCCCAAACTAAGATACACCTTTGATAATTATTGAGCACCTCTTAACTGATCGAACAAGTCGATAATCCTTAGAAGAGGATATTTTTTCATTATGGTGATCTTGTTGAGTTCCAGATAATCTATACACATTTTCATTAATCCATCATACTTCATCACAAATAGCATCGGTGCACCCCAAGGTGATGCACTAGGGTGTATGAACCCTTTGTCCGGATGCTCTTGCAACTGCTTCTTTAAATCATCCAGATCGATAGGAACCATCCTACAGAGACACCATGAGATAAAAGTATATCTGGGTATGAGTTATATTGATAACTCTACCTCATGATCTAGGGAAAATTCTGGGTAACTCTTCAGAAAATAAAACATTGTATTCACTCATGATGAGAATTTTGGCAAGGTTGGTACTATCCTTTGACACAACTATTTGGGAGAGGTATGCTACTTCATTGGGAATCAACTCCCACACCATTGAAGGATCTTTCAAAGGAGACTCATGATCTTCCTTGAATTTGTATCGGAGCATGGAATGGTTTGGAATATGAAAAGATATTTCCTTTTCTCAACAGTTGATACATCCTCTATATAACGAGAGCCAATCCATTCCCATTATAGCATCGAATTCCACCAAGGGATGTATTATGATATTTTCAGGAAGAATCTTCTCACAAACTCTAACAAAAGAAGATTAAAACACTTGAGTTTCAATGATTTCACAAATTGGTGTTTTTACAGATATCTCTACTTCAAGGATTCAGGTCGTGGATTCTATAGTTCTAGAAAACTTTCAAGAAATAAAGGAATGCGTAGAACCTGAATAAAATAATACTTTTTCCATTTTTGAGTGAATTGGAAGTGTACCTTGTACGACATAATTAACTTTCTCCATTTACATAGTATTTATGTCATAAAACTTTCCTTTTTCATTTGGATTTGGTGGCTGGTGATGCTAATTAACCTCGAGAAATCGTGGTTTAGTGCACTGACTTGCATAGTGACCTTACTTCCTACAGTTTTAGCATTGAACCATCTGTGGTTCTCTTCTTTCTTCAACCACATTATCCATTCTTTTCATGTATTTTTGACACTATTGATCATGGTTTCCTTCTTTACCTCACTTTAAGAACTTCCCAATCACTTTGACGTAGTTCCCAGGGTTCAACGTCCAACATTTTTGGCATGTATGTTGTTGATTTTTCTTCCCACCTTTATCATTAGATCAATCGGATAGAAACTCCGTCTTTAATTTCTTATCACGATAGCCATGGGAGAATTCTCCAAAATCCATATCTTATTTGGGATCACATCAAACAAATTTTTCATAACTCCCAAAGTCTCAAATTGCAAGTGCCTTTTGAAAGTGTGGTTTTAATCCACTAAAGAATCCATCAATTTTGCTATCATTGTTGATAACAAAACCTGAAGCATACCTTTAAAGCCTTGTGAAATTCTCTTCGTAGGTTGTGAAATATTTTCCTTTTTTTATTGTGCTTTACAAATACTCTCTCCATGTTCGTGCGAAAATTTCATGGGAAATGCTTTTTAAGAAACATTATCTTAAAGTCTTCTTATTCCATCTCTTAAATTTCCTCCCTTTGCTTGGTGTTATTAATCAAAGACCACCATTGATCAGACTCTCCATCTAGATGATAAATGAAAAGTTTCACCTTCTCTATCTCAGAATAGTGAGGCTCAAAATAGATCTTCTCTATGGAGTTGACCCACTGCTCCACATCTAGTGGATCGAAATATCCAATAAACGTCGGTGGTCGTTGCCTCATAAAACAATCGATAGCTAGTTGCTCCCTATTTAGTGAAGGAGGAAGTTCACCATTTTTATGGTTATTGTTCATAACCTAGGAAATATGGGTAAGAATTTCCTTGATGTTTTGAACTCCACCTCCCAAATCATTGGGGATGTTGTTCGGGAAAACATTGCATTGGCCCTCGCATGGGTTTTTGGCCTACTTTCTCTTAGTTACAACCATTTTCTAAAATAGAAAATGTTAGAACAAAACATAAGTAAACAATTCATGAATATCTTATTTATTTTTTTGATTCATAATAAAATCATAACATATGGATACATATGTAAATATTCTTGTGTGCATATTTGTACCTAGTCTAATACTAGAGGTTTTCACCAGGGTTCAATAATCCTATTTCCCAAATTTACTAAACCTTGCCTTTGATTACAAATATAGATACCTAGAAATTTCTTACATTACTATTAAATTATTTTAAAGATAAACAATATAATAATATTACACATATAGGATCCAAAGTTTTAGTGTCTTGGAAAAACTAGGACCATACATAATAATTACATATCAAGCATAAACATTTATTTAATTCCTTCTACTCTAGCTTCTTATTGTCAATTGATCTCTCCTTAGTAAATTTAGTCACCTAAGGATATACATCAAAATGGGTGAGCTAAAATCTTAGTAAGAGGATATATAATAATAATATAACAATGGGTGAGCAAAACTATAACATAGTCAAAGGTTTATGATAATTAGAGGAAGCATTAATAAGAGACTTGAAATGTGGCAATGCATAAAAAATGAAACATCATGTCTTAGTTGTTAAATTCCAAAAATTATTGGAAAAAAAGATATCATATTCTTCACAAATAGTTACACATAAAATCATGAGATTAATCACTTTATCTAATGCATTGGAGTTCTGTATAATTCTGGGCACACCCGTCAAATTGAAACAATCATATTGCACTATATAATTCCAGGCACACCCGTCACATCATATAATTTTCATTATCATGCATGCCACAATGAAAGTATATCAAAAAATTAACATAACTAACCCATGAAAAGTAATGGGTTTCATATCATAAGAAAACATTCATAAACTTTGGGTTCCCAAAATAATGTTGGTATAACATACTTGATATGATAACCATTATCCTTAAGTGAGAATTAAAAGGAGTGTTTTTAAAGAAGAATTATTTTGAAAGATATTTGTTTGACATAAACATCAGTAGGAAACTTATATATCCCAGAATAGTTAAGATAATGATGGATAAATGGTTTTTTAATGAGTTACCTTAAAAAAATAGAGTGAAAGAGGTAGAACCCGAAGAAAGAAAGTTGGGTTCATGATTTTCCCCTAACCTTGTATCCGAACGCTTTCTTCATTTTAATGTCCTGAATAACCACCTTAGATTAATTAATTGAAATTTATGGAAACTTTTGAACATGAATATTGGTAATTATGGTTTCATTAATTTATTTTATAGGCTTTTTATGAGTTATAGAGTTTAAAAAACATTGACCGGGAATGTTTTTTTATGGGTTTTTTGAGTGGTTCGCTTGTATTCATAAATGAAAGTTTGTGTAGAACATGGATAAAAATAAAGAACTGATATTTCATGTTATTAAGGGTATTAATAAATTTTAATTTAACTTATAATTAATAAAATTTTATACCATGTAGATGAATCATTTGATAAGAACTAAATAATGATTTTTTGGGCTAATTTGGGCGGATTTTCGACCACAACGAATTTGTTTTGGTTAATAATTTAGTAATATGTACATAAGTTAGTTACAAAATATGATATAGGATATAATAAATATAATATAATGTGGTTCTATCATAAAAATGTTTTAATGAAAATACCTGAAAGTAGTAAAGGAAATTGAAAACATGTCTTTCTTGAAGGTGATAAATTAACACATCATGAACAACGTTCTCTTTTATAAAATAAAAAGAAGAGGAGAAGGGGGTTGGATGATATAATATCCCATTAATATCATAACATTCTAGTATATTTATAATACTGGAGTTACCATACCATGTGAATGATGATATGTGGGGAGATATTATGAAATTAACATGAAATTGAAAGGAATTTAAAGGAAAAGAGAGAGAGAGAGAGGAATTACCTCTTGTATCCTCCTCTTGAGATCCTCTTTAAAGAAGTTGGCTTGGTATTTTGATGAGTCCAGAAGCTCTTGAACATTGGGGAGGGGATAGTGAGGATTGTTTTTTTTTTGAGTTTAGAAAAGGATTAAAGCTTGATAGGTGTGAGGAAATGAGGGTGTGAATGGTGGTATTTATAGTGGAGAGGAGAGGGGATTGCTCAATATAAAATTCATTAATTTATTATTTCCCCACAAGACAAGGAATAGTGAGTCATCCATGACCCAGAATAGTAATGTTATCATGTCAACCTGAACCAATTGGGCTTACATCCTCAGAACATCATGCATGACTCAATAATTAGCTTATTTATCTTATTTTGTAAATTATGGTATTTAAGTATTCATAAAAAATTCAAGTATTTCAGAAAAATAAAAAACATTCACCCCAACCATTTTTTCAACATATAGAATTCAAAAATGAATTAAACTTTTAATGAAAAATTTATAAATATGATTACTTTAATTTTTAATTAAAATCATAATTTACTAGAAAAATATAGTTTTTTAAAATTAAAACCGATTTTATAATGATTTTAAAAATTATATTAGGTCTTATAAAATTATATTCAATCTAGAAGACACGGATTGGTTAATTTATGAACACATTTCAAGAACATAAATTTTATTTTAAATTAATTAACTAATTATAAATAATTATTTATTACTTATAAATATACCAATACTTTTACTATGGTCAAATTGTTACGTATAAGATTACTAAAGATTATTTATTTATTCATGGGTAATGTTACTCCTATTTTAGAGGATTTACTATTCATAATGGTCATATTACCAATCATAAGGGTGGGTTACTATTTATAAGGGTATGTTACTATTCACAAAAATTATGTTTTTGCTATCGGACTCCAACATATTACTAATAATAGCCATGTGTGTCATATTTTACAAATTGAAAACATAGAAGTGGAAATATTATGTTTCATGATCACATAGTATTTAGTATGATAATATGATATTGTGATTCCTAATGGGATTATACTATAAGGAATAATTTTAATAAGGGAATTCCATTGATTAAACATTGGTTTGTTATAATTTTAGTATGGAAACAATAATGAAGGAGGAAGTAGAAGATGAAAAGAACTTTGAAAGAGGTGGTAAAATAATTACCTCTTATTTGGGTGCTTCATTTTGATTTGAATAAAAAAGATCCTAAGGTTGGATTTATGATAAAACTAAGGCCGCTAGGTTTATATTAAGGTAGTTGGGAGGAAATTTGAGGATGGTTTGGCCAAGACAAATGGATTTTGAGGTGTGAATTTTAGAGAAGGGGAAGAGCCATTTTATAAGAGAGGTGACAGGCACTTCAGGAAGATCTAGAAATATTAACTTATTATAAAATAAGTTTTGATTTCTAATATCTTAAAATGGATTTATATAGAGGATATGTTAGGGATGGGTCTAAATCCCCTAAGAAAAGGTGTTATACAAGTTTAGGTCACCATATTAACCTTATATTTCAGATTTAACTCTTAGTTAAATAGTTTAACTTTTACCTTGTCTTCATGTATGTTTATACTACATGGTTAATATATTCACAATAAAATTCCAGGAGAACCTCAAGTGGTTCATTAATTGCATATCTAAAATTATCTATGTCCTTTGGTGGGATCATATATTTTTAGGAATATCATATCATTTAATAAAATAGAATTTGTTTTAAAAAATCATTTATGTAAATTTACATACTATTTAGAATTTGGTTTTTGTGAAAGTCATAAAAACCTGATTACTTCTAAAAAAATTGAATCAACCCTAAAATTTCTTATTTACCTATAAAATTCGTGTATGGCATAAAAAGATTCAATTTACATTTATTTTAATATTTACAATATCAATTCATTAAATCTTTTGTTAATAAAGTAATTACCACATCATCATTGTGTCATAAATAAATTTAATTATTTAATGCCTAAATATTATAAATAAAATACCATGATATATGAAATTTTTTTATCTTTCAAATGAATATTTATAGTCGAATTTATCTTATGTATAACCCTATAATAAAAATGGTTTAGTTATTAAAATTTTAATTTAACCCTTTTAACTCTTATTTAAATAAAATATAATAAATGTCAAAATCTAATCCAAGTGCATAAAAAAGTATCATATTTTTGTGAAAAGGTTGATTTTTGAAGAAATATACATATCCAATTGAATTAGGAAATTTGTTGGGATAATTATTATATTTTTTTCCCTTTAATTACCCTATTTACTTTTAATTGTGGTAAATGAAATTCAAAGGTTACTATTCACTGAAAATTATTTTTACATATTGAAGCACATTTTACCTATATTGTAATATTTTGTCTGTTAGATTTTTGAAATTCAATTCAAATAAGTTGTAAAATTACATTTTATTTAAATTTTCAAATGTTATTAGAAGGTGGTTAAAAGACATTAAAAATTTTAATAAACTTATATATATATAATATTATTATAAAATGACACCAATATATTATTTATATATTATGAAATTAAAATAAATTTAAATAATAATTATTATTATTTAAATAAAAATTTTGTTTAAAAAAATAACAAAGTGTTTTTCACTATTCATCAAATGTTGAATGTTTCTAGAAAAGTACCATAAATTCATGTTAAGCTAATTTTGATATTCTGAATCCAAAAATGATGTCCATTTTGAAAAATAAAATTTATAAAAATTCAAAAAGATGGTATTATTATTCATAACATCATTTTTAAATGGCCAATTTTATTGGTCATGGTGTGCTAGAACTCGAGGTTGTGTACAGCGCAAGATATTGTATTCTTCAATGATAAACGTACCATGGAATCTTAGGATGTAACATTATTCCCTAATTAAAATAATTTTTTCCTTGAAATTTTTAGAATAATTTTGAATAAAATGATTTGGTTGGTTCTTCATCCCAAGATCATCAGGTTACAATGTTGCCTCTTCCATTTTATGGTTTCACCAAATAACATTTACCCAAAATGTTGTCCAGTTTTTCAACACTTGTTCTCTAGTATCAAGAATTCTGATAGGCTCTTCACAAGATAATATATCGGGTTCTAGTTCTACTTCTTCATAGGTGAGTACATGCATTCGGTCAAACATGTATTTTCTCAATAGTGATACGTGGAACACATCATGAACTTTGGAGAGACTTGGAAACATTTCCAAATGGTACGCTACAACTCCAATTAGTTCTATAACTTTGAAAGGTCTGATGTACTTGGGACATAGCTTAAACTTATTGCCAAATTGTATAACACCCTTCCATGTATATACCTTTAAGGAAAAATTATCTCCTACATGAAATTACAAATCCTTCCTTCGGTTATCAGCATATCTCTTTTGCCTACATTGAGCTGCTTTGATGTGGTTTTGGATAATCTTCACCTTTTCCATTATTTCCTCAACATGTTCTAGGCCTATGAGTATCCTTTCACCAATATCATCCTAAAACTTTGGTGTGCGACATCTCATTCCATATAATGTTTCATATTGCACCATTTAAATACTTGAATGGAAGCTATTGTTATAGGAATATTTTACCATAGGCAAATAATGATCCCACATACCTTGAAAGTCAAGTGAGAAATATGTCAACATGTCTTCTATGTTTCTAATTGTCTGTTTCTGATTTTCTATCAGTTTGAGGGTGGTAGTCATTTCTCAAACGAAGTTCCATATCATGGGTTTTCTGAATAATTTTCCAGAATCTCGATGTAAAATGGGGATCACAATCATAAAAAATTGATAGGGGTGCACCATGAAGTCTTAAAAAATCATTAATCTATAGTCTTTCTAAACGTTCAAGTGGTAAATCTTCTCTTATCGAAAGAAAACGTGATAACTAGGTAAGATGATCAATAATGACCCATATTGCATCATTCCTTCTAGGAGTCTTTGGTAAACCCCTGACAAAGTCCATCGTAATATAATCCCTTTCACACTCAGGTATGGGAAGAGGATGCATGACTCCTCTAGGATGTTGACTTACAACCTTCACCTATTGAAAAACCATATATGTTGACAAATAATCTGAAATCTCCCTCTTCATATTGTCCCACAAAAAATGTCCCTTAAAATCTCTACACATCTTAGTGATACTAGAGTGTATAAAGAAATTGGATCTATGAGCATCATCCAACAATTCCCATTTTAGATCAGGTATATCGAGAACAGAAAGCCTCTTCCCAAATTTCAAAATTTTATATTCATTTACAAATTCAATCAATATCCCATCATTTACAGCTTTAATTTTCTTTTGAAACACATCATCATTAGTTCGAGAATTTTTTAACCTTTTTAGTAAAGATGGATTGGAAACCATTTGAAAAAGTTTCTATGTTTCACCTTCCATGATTATTCCAATATCCTTCTTTACTAGATCCATGAACATAAGATCCATTTCAATTCTCATATTATTCAAAAATTCATGATCCTTTCCACTCAAAGAAACCTCAACCTTATGTGCCTTCCTCGAGTGGTAGTGTATTGTGAAATTATAATCCTTGAGTAGTACAAGCCATCACCTTTTCCTCATGTTGAGTTCTTTGGGTGAGAAAATATATTTCAAACTCTTGTGATCATTATATATCTCAAAATATTCACCGTAGAGATAGTTTCTCCATATCACCAGGGAAAGGATTATAGCTGCTAACTCAATATCATTAGTAGGATAGTTTTTTCATGAATTTTTAGATGTCGTGACGCTTACGCAATAACTCTATCATTCTCCATAAGGACACAAACAAGTCCATTCTTTGAAGCATCAATATAAATAACAAAAACATCATTCCCTGATGGTAGAGTCAAGATATGAGCATGGACTAATATTATCTTCAATTATAAAAAACATTCTTCACACACTTTTTTCAAAAAAAAAATTAACCCCTTTATTTGTGAGCTTAGTTAATGGGTTCACCAAACATGCAAAATTTTGGACGAAACAAAGATAGTGACCTGCTAAACCAATAAAAATGTGTACCTTAGTTATACTTGTCAGTGATGTCCATTTTTTGGATTTATATTATCTTTTAAGGATCAATAGAGATTCCATCCTTAAATTAAATATGGGAGTGAAAAGAAATATCCTGAAGCCAGAATACACACTTTCTGAACTTCCCATATAATTCCGTTCTTCTAAGAGTCCTTAGAATAGTGCAAAAGTGATTATCATGATCTTCATATAATTTTTATTATACCATTATATCTTCAATAAATACCACTAAAATGTCATAAAGATATTCCTTGATAACTCTATTCATTAGATCAATGAAAATAGAGGGTGTATTAGTCAGTCCAAAAGGCCTAACTGTAAACTCATAATTCCCATGCCTGGTTCAAAATGCAGTCTTTGAAATGACATCCTTCTTCATACACAACTGATGATATCTAGATCGATGTTCAATATTTGAAAAATATTGAGATCCATGAATTTGATCAAATAAATCATCAATTCACGGTAGGGGATACTAGTTTTTTATTTTTATAGCATTGATCTCCCTGTAGTCAATCCACAACCTCATAGATTCATCTTTCTTCTTAACAAAAAGAATAGAGGATCTCAATTTAGAAATACTAGGGTTAATAAATCATTTATTACTCAATTAATCTAGTGTTTTCTTTAATTCAAATAATTCTACATTGGTCATTCTATAAGAGGTCTTCGATATGGGCCTTGAACTAGGAATTAAGTCAATGGAAAAATCAATTTCCCA
This sequence comes from Viscum album, assembly GCA_963277665.1. Lineage (NCBI taxonomy): Eukaryota > Viridiplantae > Streptophyta > Magnoliopsida > Santalales > Viscaceae > Viscum > Viscum album. The sequence continues at coordinate 240,725,328 of OY728140.1, read as the reverse complement.
TTCTGGATAATGTCTAGTTAAATCCCTTGGAAACACATCAAAATATTCTTGAACAATAGGTACAGACTCTATTTGAAAATTCCTTTCAACACCCATAGTTAATTCACTCCCTTCCTCCCTAATAATATAATTTAGTAGAGATACTAGGGGTGAATCTAGATGAGAATCAGATGGTGATGTTTTTGCTCTAAATATAAGGGGTTCATTATCATCATAAAAAATTGTTACCTATTTCTTCTGACAATAAATTTTCGAATCATGATACAAAATCCAATCCAAACTGAGGATTATATCAAATTAAATCACGGTTATGACAATAAGATCAATAGATAAAGTACCTCTATATGCCATAATGGGAATTGATTAACATCACTTTGTTACTATGGTACACCACTTAGGAGTTTTGACTGAAAACTCCCTTGTTAAGTTAAATTGGAAATATATAATATTCTTGGAAAACTGGGAAGATATGAAAGAATGAAATGATCCAGAATCAAATAAAGCATGGCTAGTTTTGAGGAAATGATTAAAGTACCTACCACCAGGTCATTCAAAAATTGAACCTTAGAAATTGTGATTGCATAAGCTTGGCCTTGCTACCTTATCCATTTTTGAGATAAGTTTCCTTGATGGTTATAACATTCATTTTCAAAATTTCCCATTTCATTATAATTGTATCATTTAACATCGACAACCTCTTTCTTACCCTTGCAATAAAGAGCATGGTGGACTTTTCCCTCACAATTGTAACAAACTCCCACACACTTTAGGCATGTACTGGGGTGTTTATTCTTATAATTACTACCGGATGGAAATTCAAATTTTCCCTAATTACCATTTTTTCTTTTTCTAGAGTTTTCAATAGATCTCTTCTTCTCTTTCTTCACTTTGAAGTCATAATAATTAGTTAATTCCTTTTCTATTTGGATAACACAAAAGATAATATCTTCATATGATGAGAAGGATTGTGATACTAATAATCAATAGAGAAATGGTTTAACCCATAAAATAATCGATAAACCTTACTTCTTTGGATATATATAATCTACATCATGACTTTCTATCCTTGTATTGTTCGCCTCATACTTTGTCACATTCTTATCCTCTTATTGCCTCAGACTCAGAAATCACCTTTCCATGTCCGCTCGATGTTCACGAGGAACATATTTTTCTAGGAAATTCTTTTTAAACTCCCTGCATTCCATATTTTATACTTCTTCAACCTCATTTTTGTTTGGAATTAATGACCACCATTGATCTGCATCTCCCGAGAGGCGATAAACTACCATGAAAAGCTTTTCCCTTTCTCTACTCCCCAAAGTATGAAATATTTTCTCTAAGGAACATATTCATTTCTCATATACAAATGGATTTGTAGTTAAATTGATTTTTTGTGGTTTCTACCTCATGAAACGGTCTATCATTGATCTTTCTCATTTTGGATTACAGTTCTCCATATGGGTAAAGTTATTATTCATAACTGGAGTGAGTTTTCCTAGTATGGTTATAAGTTGTTCAGCACTAATTGCATCAACAGCTCCAATAAAATTATCTTGATTTAGAGGTCAATCCGTACATAGATTATGTGTGTCGGTATAGTTTTTATTCCTTCTACAAGGCGTCATTTCTAAACAATGGCATATACTAGATTATTTTATGAATCACGATGCATAATTACAAAAAAGTTAAATACTTTTCCTAAATTGATTTTTTAGGCATATAATCTGTAATCATAAAAAATGTTTTCACTGGGGAAGTATTTACTCAAAAATCCTTCATAATGATTTGTAATGAAAATTTAAATTATCCGAAGCATATCCCTCGGGGGTGTCAAACCAGGTGCGCAGTAAGGCTTGTTGTTGTGTACCAGGATACCCCGGGTCTAGCCTGAAACTCTTTGTCTGGGTTTTCACTCCTAGGTACATCAGTACCAAAACCATGTCAATATGTAGTATCTAGATAGGGATGTATTTCTTGAAAAACCTACATAATATCTGCATTACCAAAATATTTGTATCTTCTTCTATACTAATCCTCAATTTTTATCTTAGGGTAATGTCCTCTAACCATGGTTTTTAACAAATATAGTTTCTAAGGATTTTACTAAATGCTCTATGATACCAACTATAATTCCCCAACCCCGGTTACCTAGATTTGTTGTATAATTAAATAACATTGGCATGATATCAAAAGATCATGTCTTGAAAGACTGATCAGTTTAGTAGCCTTGGATGTAATAGATACATACATAAGTTTTACATTACATTATGAAATAAAAAGTAACATCGTGTCGTCTTTGAACACACTCATATCCCATAGCCTATTACTACAAGTCTATCATACTATATTTCTTCACGTCCTGGGAAAAATAAAACATAATAAAGGGGTGAGAGTAGATTCTCAGTAAGGAAAACAATATAGTGGAAACTATCAAAAATAAACATAAACATACAAGCCAATGTGTTAGACTAAATCACAATCCTTTTAAACATAAACTACAACATAACATGAAAAATATAGACCAAATAATTTCATTTACTGATTAACATGGATATTATACATGATTAATAATCACATGTAATATCAATAGCTAATCTCATAATGATGTAATGGAAAATATAGGACATCTTATCCAAAAATTCAAGGACCTGTGCCAAGACCCTATAAATAAATTTTTTCAAGGCCTTGTTCCAAGATAGTAATATGTCTCATGAGGCCTGTCAATGCATCGAGGGGCCATATAGGGACCCACCCATCACTTACTACATCCAATTCCCAAAAGGGAGAAACATAACATAAAATATTGTATTAAACTAACATACTAAATGTTAATAATTTAACTATAAACTGTGAATGACATAAGAATTTCACATCCACAATAAAACATATAATAAAACATTAAATACAATATATAATATCATATAATAATAAATCAAATTCAATTAAACATAAAATCCAACAATCGATGTTGACATAGATAAAATATATACAAAAACTATTTGAGAGAAATATCTCTTTACACTTTGAAATCATTCAAAAGTCGCATGATTATATAAGAAAACAAGTATTACAAAAATATTCCTATAATCTTGTAAGGGAATATTTGAAGGCGTTATAATGATATAAAATAGACACACCCACTGTATAAGTTAAAAAAACATTCTTTCCGTAATTTTTTTAAAAAGGACATAAAGTTCCTTGTTTGGAAAACGAAAAAAAGATTCCCTTCAAAAAAAATTATAACAGTCAAAAAAGGGTATAAATGAATTTAAAAAATATAATAGGAAATAGTAAAAATGTTTTTAATTACAATTTAAGAAACATATAAATGGATGATATTGATGTCCTAGTAGATACTTACGTATAAGCAACCTCGAATAATAAAGAGATTGTAAAATAAACCATTTCCACGAACTTTTCCTTATTCAAGGGTACGTTAACCTCCTGTATAATGGTAAAATAGTTGTTATTAAATTATCAATGAACTAAATACAGAAATATCTTATCATATATTATCCTATAATATTTCTTTGTTAATAATATTTAAGTAGTATCATTGTTTCGATTGTTACAGATTCATTTTCCTTTATATGTTTTGTTACATAAGTCATGTCTGTTATAGATAAGATGTATTTCATTCATATAAAAAATGATATTATGTTCTTTATAATTATATTTTAATCATTAAATAAAAACCATTCTTGAATGGTTATTATGGGGAATGAAATATCATTGCATCGTGGAGACGGTAAGCCGTACGTACGCACTAGCGACAATATCATTCTATTGATGGTGAAATAGTATGTAATTGGATGGTATATTATGTTTAAAAAATAATTAACATGTTATAATTATTATTTAAATCAATTATACTTATTATTATTCCCATTCAAATAATGAAGTGTTTAATAACAAACTACACCACAACGTGAAGAAGGTAAGTCGTACGTACACACATATGGTGTCATGGTCATTAATAGGAAGAATAGAATAATGAATATGGCTGTACCATATTTATAATAACATATAAGTATGTAGAAGTTACTAGAGTTTTTATTTTAGTATGTAAACAACAAATAATGAGCAAGTATAATAAGAAAATAACATTGAAAGATGTGATAAAATAATTACCTCTTCTTCGGGTGCTTCCTTTTGATTTGAACAAATGGCTCCTTTATTTGGATTTCTGGTAAAACTAAGGAATATAAATTGTAGTGAGGTTAGTTGGGAGGATATTTGGGAAGGTTTTGGCTGAGACAAATGGATTTGGAGGTTTTAATTTAATATAAGGAGAAGTACGGTTTTATAAGAGAGGTGAGGGGCACTTTAGGAAGAGCTTGAAATTTTAATTTATTATAAAGTCATTTTCGGTTTCTAATATCTAAAAATGGATTTAAATATAGTATAAGGTTCATATGGGTCTAAATCCTCTTAACCAATGGGTTTTAGACAAGTTTATGTCACCATATTAACCTTATCTTTTATATTTATCTCTTAGTTAAATAGTAAAACTTTTATCATGTCTTCATGAAGTTTCATACTACATGGTTACTATATTTACTATAAAATTCCAAGAAAACCTAAAGTGGATAATTAATTAAATATCTAACATTATCAATTTTCTTTGGTCAAATATTAGATTTTTATGAATATTATATCATTTAATGATATAGTATTAGCTATATAAACTAATATATGTCCATTTTGAACCTATTTACTATTTGGTTTTTTTGAAATTCATAAAAACATTATTACTTCTAAAACAATACATTGAATCAACCCTAAAATGTCATATTCCCCTTTAAATTAGTGGATGACATAAAAAGTTTCAATTTACATTTATTTTAATATTTATAATATCAATTATTTTAACCACTCATTAATAAGTTAATTATTGCATCATCATTGTGTCATAAATAATTTTTATTATTTAATGTATAAAAATTATAAATAAAATACCATGATCTAGGAAATATTTTTATATTTATAATGAATATTTATATTCTAATTAATCATATGTACAACCCAACATTAAAAATGGTTTATTTATTTATATTTGAATTTAACTATTTTAGCTCTTCTTTAAATAAAATAAAATAAATGTCCTAATCTAATACAAGTGGATCCAAAATGATTATATTTTATTCAAAAGGTTTATTTTGTTCGAAATAAAATTATCCAATGAATTAATACATGTGTTGGGGTAATTATAATATTGTTTTTACCTTTAATTACCATATTTACTTTTAACTGTGGTAAATAAAATTCAAAATTTACTATTCAAAAAAATTATTTTTATCCTATTTAACCACATTTTAATTACTTATTACAATATTGTCTATCATATTTTTGAAATTCAATACACAAAAGCGGTAAAATTACATTTTATGCAAATTTTCAAATGTGCCTAGAAGGTGGGTAAAAGACGTTAAAAAGTTCACCAATTTTTATATGTCTAACCATATTATAAAATTCCTACAATGAATTTAATTGGACTAATATATGTGTGATGTATCTATTTTTACTTTAAAATAAATTTTAATAAAAATAATAATTATTTAAATAAAAATTCTGTTTTAAAAAATAATGTAGTATTTTTCACTATTCATCAAAAATTGAATGTTTTTAGAAAAATACCAAAAAGCATGTTAAGATAATTTTGATATTCATAATCCCAAAATGAAGTCCATTTTAAAAAATAAAATTTATAATTTTTCAAAATGTTGGTATTACTATTCATAAATGCTTTTTAAACTACTAGTTTTATTGACCGTGGTGTTTTAGAACTTAGGGCTACGTACAGTAAATGCTATTGTATTATTCAAAGATAAATGTACCATGGAATATTGGTGTATTACAATAACTTCATCTGGTCACATTTCTATACACTTTAAGTGAGTGACAAGAGTAGTTATCACATCATCTTGGAGAGGATTAGTGGTCTTCAATGCATTGAATGGCTCATTAACTTGGGGAGAAACACGACCTTGATCCTGAGGTGGATAATCACATTGATCAGGTGGGGTTGTTTAATTATATATCGATCATTTATCATGGTCCCAAGCATCTTCCCTAATCGGATTCACTAGAACACCAAGTTCAAATTGGGGTCCTTGGATAGGGAGGATCAATTGCCCCACTAGAGAAGAGATGGGACCCCGTCTGATGTTGTTAGGGTTTGGGTGAGACTTGATAATAAGTTAAGTGGTGATTCTTTTATATTCCGATAGCTCCTAATGTACGGAAAATCTCCTGGGGTCTTACTGAACTTCTAGTGAAACCTTATATGGGCCAATGATATTAGCAGGACCCTTACCGTTATTAACATATTGGTGGGTACACAGTATCGTATCATTGGGGGGACTCCAAAGTCCTTGTTCTAGTCTCTAATGATGAGTGTGGGAGCCTATCATGGGGTCTTCCTAGTATTGTTTCACCCATTAAGGTGTATTTTCTCTATCTTTCCCCATGTTGGATAACCCATTTCACTGATCCTATAGAATGTGTATGGTGAAGAAATTAACAATGGAGGTAGTTAGATAAGAACCATCACTATCCACAGATGTGTTATATTGATGATGCCAACATTACTATAGTAAACGGTTGAAATAGAGGGTATAATACTACCCCATCCTCTGATCAACACGTATTAGTTCTGTAATGTCCCGGATTTTTCCATGTATTATTTTAATATTATATGGGAATTAATTCGAGACCAGGATCTAAGACGGCTAGCAGTTCTGAGGCCCGGTGAGCCCGGAAGAAATGTATGAATTTAATTTAATAATTAAATAACGTGCGCGTATGGTTTTCCTGAAAGAGTGTAAAACTCCAAAATGGGTGCTCAGATCAGAAATCTGAGGGCACTGTTGCGTTCAAAACATCGATTTTACCTTAGGCGAGGCCTAACATCGGCCAACGCAGGTCGGTGATGAAATCCAGTTTTTGGGACGTAAGAGTAATAAAATATTTAAATAAAAATATTTTATTCTGTAGCGAAATCTTTTAAATCTTCTGCAATAGATATCCCTTACCTTTTTAATTAAAGGCTGGCGCAAGGGTCCAGGGTGACAAACCTCATAACCCTGAAACCCTTGGCGGCTCTGGAAGATCTGGAGAAAACCTCCCAACGCGGCGAAGACGACGCAGTGACAGGATCATCATCGACGAATGCCGCGGAATCCAGGTAGGATGTTTAATTTGTGATTTTCTTTCCTGTTATTTATTTCTACGATGAACGAGGGCTAATCCACGAATAGATTAGTCTACAGATCGATCGTTATTGCGGGATGGACTTTTGCGGGAATTTTGGGAGATTTTAAATCCATGTTGATCTATCGTTGTTGATTTTCCTGCTCCATTTAATACTATTAATAGAATCAGGTCAACGTCATGACGAATGACAGCATAGGTTCATTCCTCAGACTTGTTTCATTGGATTTCTCCCCTTTATCTCCTTCGCATTCTTCACGTTCTTCGAAGGGCGATGAATAATGGATCGTTGTGCATCCGTTCTATGACGCAACGATCCAAAATTGTCGATCCAACCCCAGAGCGATGTCACGGAGGTGAGACGGCAGTTTCGGCGGATGATTCAGAGCAGATCAAGAGTTATGTGTTTTCGGGAGTTTTTCTTCTGATGGATCATTTGAGTTTTATGATCCGTTTTAAGGACCAAAAACACCAGTTACGGTGTTCATATGATGAAACGAACCAACCCTTGGAGTATCGCGATGAACGGACGAGAGATTGCAGATCCGGAAGTTCGGCTAAAGTGCGAGAAAGAAGAAGGTGTTCTAGAATTTTCTCGACTACACACTGTGTAGTATGGGCTATACGGCGTGTGTTCATCGACAGACCACATGGCGTGTACTCTGGGAGTACATGGGCACTAGTTGGGTACACGGCCAAGGGCACGACATGTATACCCATCCCCAAATAGACCCAGCCAGATACACGGGATACCCCGTGTACTGGTACACGGGCAGGAGACACAGGCACGGACAGAGGCCGTGTATGGGCACATGGCCAGCACACACAGAGCGAGCCCCAAGTGCTCGTACACGGCATGTAGTGTTTCAACACACCGTGTAGTTACTTTCTATCCGATAAGTCGAATGACGCTGGCCGTTTACACGGGTAGTACCCAGAGTCAAGGAACACAGCGTGTACTTTTTCTACATGTCGTGTAGTTCGGTTTTACACAGCTTGAACAGATGACACGGACCGTTTACACAGGCAGTACCTGGGGTCAAGGAACACAGCGTGTAACCATACTACACGTTGTGTAACCTATATTAAATGGATTTATCCACTTGTCTTCTGTGACTTGGACTATCTTTCTTAGGGTATGTACCCTTGGTTTTCTTCTGATGGTTTCCGGTATCATTTCCTACATACAGGAATCTGATCCCTTCAGCAGGACCCCCTGAATAAAAATGTTTTAATCCCCTCTATGAGACTTAGATTCGGATCCTCTATTCATTCCTAGAACCCTAGGTAGAGTTCTTGGTATCGACATGACCAAATTTACCCAGGCACCGATCCTTAACTTAGCGGATTAGCTCAGACTGAATTGTCGGAATCACCCCAGGACTTGGTTGTGATCCTCATCTGAGGATCATGTTATCAAGGTACTTTTGGAGTGTTTTCTCCAGGAATGAGTACTTCGTATCTCTCTCTTTAGGCCTAGGAGTGTGTTCTACTGATTTCATGCTTAGTGGAATCTTTGAGCTGGATCCTAGTTGTGGTATTCACGATAGACGGTCATGCATGAGTATATCTGGATGTCCTTGTTATATGTTCGGTAGAAATATACTGTTTAGAGCTGACTGTAGATTTATTTTGTGATATTTCCCTTGTTTTATTTCCATTGTGGTTTCAGGGTATCTTAATGGGTATTGTTATACTCACCCCTGCATGGGCTTTTCCCGCACGTGTCGTGTCTTGTGCAGACGAGCGAGCCGTTGACAGGATTCTAGGCGGACCAGGACCGGATGAAACTCAGTGAGATTAGACAGGATGAGGTGTGTTCCTACAACTACAGACTACAGTCCCAACACCTTTCTTTACAAGTTGGAATCTGTTACGGACTCTCTTTTTGGTGGGCTAGTACTTTTGGCCCAGGGTTTTACTTTCTTGTACTTTAATTTCTTGTCATACTCTGTGGTTGGGATTTAGTGTATGCATGCATTTTCATTTTTAGTTGAGTTTTTACTTTTCAGCTTTGTGGGCATGGAGATGTGTGTGCGTGTGTACAGGTTTATAGGCAATGCCTCCCATGTTAGTAGCATGCCTACTCGGTGCTAGTCACCAGCTCCTGGCCTATTGGAGGTGGGCTTGGGGAGTTGCGGCTTGGTCCCCACTGGGACGGGTCGTGATAGAGTGGTATCAGTTTTGGTCAGTTCTACCTTAGGACCGAGAGTCTGTGAGTTGGTTTTGGGCAACATTGTTAAGTGTTTCGAGTTCGGCTTTCATGGCAAGGACCCCAGTATTGGTGCGGGCGGCTGACGTATCCATACACCAAGACTTTGATAACTTGCTTTTCGACTCGAAAAATGAGAACACTAGTTGTAGGGGAAAAATAATGGTACATGCATCATATAGGAATGGGTTGTGTTTTCGAGGTCCTTTTTGAGTCAGCTATAAAGATATACTCACTGACTGAGATATATCTTGTTTCATTAACAGGATGCCTCCGCGAAGCGCACCCGCTAGGATCTAGCAGCACGATCACAAGGATGACCCCCTCAGTGATGAAGCCTCGATACAGGGACTGGATCCCCCAGTTTTACCATCAGGTGGTGTGCCAGTTATCCCACCACCTGTGGAGAAGTGTTTAGTGCATGCTGCACCAGTGGAGGAGGAGCGCAGGCTGAGTGCACTCCACGAGTTTCAGAGATAGAGACCCCTCAGATTTTGAGGTGAGCCTGACCCTCAGGCAGTAGAGGACTAGCTTGAGGTAGTGGCTAGAGTCTTCTGTTTGGTCAGGACACCAGCAGACCAGATGGTGATCCTGGAAGCGAGCCTTCTATAGGGGTCGGTAGGACGATGGTGGAATTTGGTTATCCAGACCCACGACAGGGCAACACTTGCGTGGTCGTAGTTTGAGCATCTACTTAGAGAGGAGTTTTCACCAGCTTCCCTGAGACCAGTACGCATACAGAAGCTTCTTCAGCTCGAGCAGGGAACCATGACGGTGGCTGACTATTCATCAAGGTTTACCGACCTCTCATGGTACTCGTTGGATATGGTCATAGATCAGTACTTCAGAGCTTGGAATTTTTAGCGGGGCTTGTGCAGAGATATTTGAGCTATCATCATCCCTATGAGCATTCCTACTTATGCTGGGGTGATCGAGCAGGCTTTGGTGGTCGAGAGCTTCTTGGCAGAGCATAGATAGCTGAAAGTTGTCAGTAGTGGGTGAGCTGGAGCAGAGACCTTGACAGTAGGGAGCCGACGTCAGGGACCCGAGTTTGGGAGATGTTTCCATAGGATATCCCAGGATAGGGGATCTGCCGTTCAGGGTTCACAGGGCACATCCATCCAGCCTCGAGAGAGGCGATGCTACTCATGTAATGGCAGGGGAAATCTCGCTCAAGATTGTCTGACCCACCGTACTACTGACACGGGAGTAGTGTATGGACCATCGAGGCAGAGGCAACGTGTGGCGCAGACAGATCCTCGGGGCGGTAGACGTGGTAGGGGAGATAGGAAACCATCTGGAGGTGGTCGGCGTTTTGACCTTTTACCACCACCACCCCCAGGAGGTCCACCCCAGGCTTAGAGAGCTGGTGGACAGAGGCAGGGATAGCTTCAGGAGGCAGAGTCTTATGACCCACGTAATCCTTTAATGATTAGAGGTACTATCTGTGTATTTTCTACATTGGATGCAGTATTGATACACACAAGTGCTAGTAATTCCTTTTTGGCTGCTTATTTGGTTCGAGACCTTGAGATTCCAATTGACCCATCGACTCGATCCTTACGCTTAGAAACACTGGCTGGAGAAGATTCAGAGATCACACACCTCTGTAGATAGTGTGACCTAACCCTTGGAGGTGAGAGTTTCGGTTGGTTCCTCTTGGTGGTAGCATCGATGCCTTACAATGTCATTCCTGGTTTGGATTGGCTATCCACAATTCATGCCCAGATCAACTGTTTTAGGCGAAGGGTGTGGTGTGTCCACAGAGATTGAACAAGGATCACTTTTTTCGATGAGAGAGAGACCCAGGTAGCGTAGGATGGACTCTTGAAAAGGAGGGAACAACTGATTTCCCGTCATTTGGCTAGCCTAGCCCTTGGCGCAGCAGATGTTATAAGTTTAAAGTTTCCAACAGTAGTGGCTGAGTACAAGGACATCTTTCCGGAGGATATCCCCGAGCTACCTCCCCATCGGGAGATAGATTTCTACATTGAGTTGAAACCCAGGATGACACTGATATCAGCATCATCATATCAGATGGCTCCTGCAGAGCTTCGTGAGCTGAGAGTATAGCTGGACTACTTGCAGAAGAAGGGCTTTGTGAGACCCAGCGTTTCACCCTAGGCGGCTCCACTGTTGTTTGCCAATAAGGCGGTCGGGATCCTGAGGCTATGTGTGAATTACCGGTGCTTGAATCAGGTGACCGTGAAGAACCTGTATCCACTACTGAGGATCAATGACCTCTTTGATCAGTTTAGAGGGGCACGATGGTTCTCGAAGGTTGATCTACGATCAGGTTATCACCAGTTGTGAGTACGGGATGAGGATATACTGAAGATGGCTTTCAGATGTTGCTAAGGTCACTATGAGTACTTGGTGATGCCCTTCGGCGTGACGAACACCCCAGCAGTGTTCATGGGACTCATGAACTGGATCTTTCAGCCCTATCCATACCGGTTTGTAGTGGTCTTCATCGATGATATCCTTGTGTACTCTGTTTCTGAGGAGGAGCACGCGAGACACCTATGGATAGTTATTTACACACTCCAATAGCACCAATTGTATGGGAAACACTTGAAGTGTCAGTTCTGGTTACATGAGATCCACTTTCTAGGACACATTATCTCAGTAGATGGCGTAGCAATGGACCCAACCAAGGTGGAGGAAGTACTAGCATGAGAGCCACCCCGCAGCGTGATGGAGATTTGGAGTTTCCTTGGGTGGGAAGGCTACTATCGAAGATTCATCCTTGATTTCTCCAGGATTGCAGCACCCATGACAGCTTTGACCTGAAAGCAAAAACCTTTCATGTGGAACGAGAGATTCCAGCAGACTTTCTAGCAATTGAGACAGAGTTTGACGAGTGCCCCAAACTTGAGATTACTGAAGGAGGGTGTTGAGTACGTAGTGTTCTACGATGAATTAGGAACCAAGCTTGGTTGTGTCCTGATGCAGAGGCAAGTGGTGATTGCCTATGGCTCACGTCAGTTGAGGCCACACGAGCAGAACTACGCGACCCATGATCTTGAGTTGGCAACGGTAGTCTTCGCAATGAAGATGTGGCGGCACACCCAGAGGGGCAAGTGGTTTACCATCTACTATAATCACAAGAGTCTCAGATATATATTTTCTCAAAAGGATTTTAATTTTAGATAGAGGAGATGTCTTGAGTTCCTCCAGGATTACGACATTGAGATCGTTTATACTCCTGGGAAGGGGAATGTGGTGGCAGATGCTCTCAGTAGGAAATCTAGTTCGTAGTTGCTGGATGAGGCGACTAAGTAGTTGGCCTCCTTACATTTCTCCTTTGTGGATGGAGATGAGGGATCTTACCTTCAGTCGATGGTTGTTACCCCTCCACTCTTACAGCGAGTCAGGGAAGCACAACCCAAGGATGCAAGCTATGAGACTCTACATGATCGGTTATCCACAGGTGATGCTGCTGATGGATATTCAAAAGGTGGGGAGCACGTTGTTCTTTTCAGAGGGTGCACGGTAGTACTAGTGACGTTGCGGGAGGAGGTTCTGAGGGGGTTCCATACATCCCTTTTTGCGGTGCATCCAGGCGTGGAAAAGTTGTATCAGGACCTCCGAAGTCAGTTCTGGTAGCCAGGAATGAATAAGGGTGTGGCAGAGTCTGTCTATCGGTGCCATATTTGTTAGCAAGTAAAGGCTGAGCACCAGGTGCCAGGAGGTTTGACTCAGCCCCTTGAGGTTCCAGAGTGGAAGTGGGACAAGATATCCATGGACTTTGTGACGGGTTTACCACGTACGTCCGAGGGACATGATTCCATCTGGGTGATCATTGATCGACTCACCAAGTCGGCCCACTTCCTAACCATGTGAGAGAAGAGTTCAGTAGGGAGATTGGGATGCCTCTATGTGTAGGAGATAGTTTGACTTCATGGAGTTCCATCCACGATCGTCTCATATCGTGATGCTCTTTTCACATCCCGGTTGTGGAAGGGATTACAGGAAGCTTTTGGGACTTAGTTACATTTGAGCACAACATTTCATCCCTAGACTGATGGTCAGACAGATCGAACCATCCAGGTCCTGGAGGATATGCTTCGAGCTTGCATACTTGACTTCGGTCATAACTAGGAGGATCACATAACACTGGTTGAATTTTATTATAACCATAGTTATCATTCCACTATTAGTATGGCACCATTAGAGGCTCTGTACGGGCGACCTTACAGGTTTCCACTTTGCTGGACTGACCTGGGTGAGTCAGCACTCATGGCCCCAGAGATGGTGAGAGCTACTACAGAGGAGGTGCAGGTCATCCAAGAGTGGATGAAGACTGCACAGAGTCAGCGGAAGTCATATGCCGATAGGAGTCAGAGGCCCTTGGAGTTCGAGGAGGGAGACCATGTGTTCCTTTGGGTCTCACCACAACAGGTATTTTAGAGTTTTGGTCGAGGAGGCAAGCTATCTCTGAGGTTTGTTGGCCCTTTTCAGATTCTGAGTAGAGTTGGCGAGGTGGCGTATCGCTTGGATCTGCCTCCTCAGATGGACCATGTACACAACGTCTTCCATGTGTCGTAGCTACAGAGTTACGTGCACGATCTATCACACATTATCGACTGGGGAGAGCTGGACATCGATGATGTGGTGACCTTTGCAGAGTACCCAGTGCAGATCAAGGATTGGAAATAGAAGATTCTTCGTGGGTGATCTATTCCCTTGGTGTGTGTCCGGTGGCGGCGTGGGAATATCCAGGATAGAACGTGGGAGCGGGAGGCTCAGATTCTCATGTTGTACCCACATATTTTTGAGTAACCCTTATTTTGGATTTTTGGGGATGTAAAAGCCTAAGGTGGGTGTGATGTAATATCCCAGATTTTTCCATGTATTATTTTAATATTATGTGGGAATTAATTCGAGACCAGGCTCTGAGACGGCGTGCAGTTCCGAGGCCTAGTGAGCCCCGAACAAATGTTTGAATTTAATTTAATAATTAAATAAGACACGCATACGGTTTTCCAGAAATAGTGTAATACCTCCTAAACAGGTGCTCAAATCAGAAATCTGAGGGCATCGTTGCATTCAAAATAGCGATTTTACCTTAGGCGAGGCCTAACATCAGCCGGCGCAGGTCGGTGGTGAAATCCAATTTTTGGGACATAAGAGAAATAAAATATTTAAATAAAAATATTTTATTCTGCAGCGAAATCTTTTAAATGTGCTACAACATATATCCCTTACCTTTTTAATTAAAGGCTGGCTCAAGGGTCCAGGGTTTCAAACCTCATAACCCTGAAACCCTTGGCAGCTATGGAGGCTCTGGAGAAAACCTCCCAACACAGCGACGACGACGTAGTGACCGGATCATCACCAACGAACACCGTGGAATCCAGGTAGGATGTTTAATTTGTGATTTTCTTTCCTGTTCTTGATTTCAATGACGAACGCAGGCTAATCCACAAACGGTTTGTCCGTGTATAGATCGTTCTTGTGGGATGGAATTTTGCGGGAATTTTGGGAGATTTTGAATCCATGTTGATCTATCGTTGTGGATTTTCCTACTCCATTTAATCCTAATAATGGGATCAGATCAATGTCGTGACGAACAACGATGGAGGTTCATTCCTCATACTTGTTTCATTGGATTTCTCTCCTTTCTCTCCTTCGCGTTCTTCACGTTCTTTGTGGGGCGATGAACAACGGATCGTTGTGCATTCGTTTTGTGACGCAACGATCCCAAATTGTAGATCCAACCCTGGAGCGATGTCACAGAGGTGCGACGGCGGTTTCGGTGGATGATTCAGAGCAGATCAATAGTTATGAGTTTTTGGGCATTTTTCTTCGGAAGGATTGTTCGAGGTTTATGTTCTGTTTTGAGGACTAAAAACACCCGTTATGGTGTTCTTATGATGAAATGAACCAACCCATGGAGTATCGGGACGAATAGATGAGAGATTGCGGATCTGGAAGATCGTCTGAAGCGCGAGGAAGAAGACGTCGTTCTAGAATTTTTCTGACTACACGTCGTGTAGTATGGGCTACACGGCGTGTGTTCATCGGCGGACCACATGGCGTTTACTCCGGGAGTACACGGGCATGGGTTGGGTACACGGCCATGGACACAACGTGTATACCCCTCCCCGGCCAGACCCGTCCAGATACACGGGATACCCCGTGTACTGGTACACGGTCAGACGACACAGACACAGACAGAGGCCGTGTACAGGCACATGGACAGCGCACACAGAGCGAGCCCCAGGTACTCGGACATGGCGTGTGATTTTTCAACATGTCGTGTAGTTACTTTCTATCCGAAAAATTGAATGACATGGGCCATTTACACGGGAAGTACCAGGAGTCAAGGAACACGACGTGTACTTTTTCTACACGCTGTGTAGTTTGGTTTTACACATCTTGAACGTATGACATGGGCCATTTACATGGGCAGTAACCGAGGTCAAAGAACACGGTGTGTAACCATACTACACGTCATGTAACCTGTCTTAAATGGCTTGAGCCACTTGTCTTCTGTGACTTGGACTAGCTTTCTTAGGGTCCGTACCCTTGGTCTTTCTTCTGAAAGTTTTCGGTAACATTTCCTACATACAGGAGTATGATCCCTTCAGCAGGACCCCCTGAATAGAGTTGTTGGAATCCCCTCTATGTGACATAGAGCCAGATCCTCTATTAATTCCTAGAACCCTAGGTAGAGTTCTTGGTATCGACATGACCAACTTTACCCGGGCGCCGATCCTCTGCTTAGAGGATTAGCTCAGACTGAGTTGTCAGAATCACCCCATGACTTGGTTGTGATACTCATCTGAGCATCATGTTATCAAGGTACTTGTGGAGTGTGTTCTCCCGGAATGAGTACTTAGTATCTCTCTCTTCAGGCCTAGGAGTGTGTTATCCCGATTACATGCTTAGTCGAATCTTCGAGCTGGATCCTAGTGGTGGTATTCGCGATAGACGGTCGTGCATGAGTATTTATAGATGTTCTTGTTATATGTTCGGTAGACATATACTGTCTAGAGCTGACTGTACCTTTCTTTTTTGATATTTCCCTTGTTGTATTTCCTTTTTGGTTTTGAGGTGTCCTGCTGGGTATTTTTATACTCACCCCGGCACGGGATTTGCCCACACGTGTCGTGTCTTGTGCAGACAAGCGAGCCTTTGACAGGATTCTAGGCGGACCAGGATCGGACGATACTCAGTGACATCAGACAGGCCAAGGTGTGTTCCTACAGCTACAGACTGTAGTCCCAACACCTTTCTTTACAAGTTGGACTTTGTTACAGACTCTCTTTTTGGTGGGCTTGTACTTTAGGCCCAGGGTTTTACTTTCTTGTACTTTACTTTCTTGTCATACTCTGTGGTTGGGATTTAGTGCATGCATGCATTTTCATTTTTAGTTGAGTTTTCACTTTTCATCTTTATGGTCTTGGAGATGTGTGTGCATGTTTATAGGTTTATCGGCAATGTGTCCCATGTTAGTAGCATACCTACTCAGTGCTAGTCACCAGCTCCTGGCCTATTGGAGGTGGGCTTGGGGAGTTGCGGCTCGAGACGCACTAGGATGGGTCGTGAAAAGTTCACTAAAATTCTGGTAGTCTTTTGATATAAACCCTCTTTCACTATTGGTGGAAATCATTGAGGTTCTCATGGATCCCTATATAAGTAAACTAGTGGTCTCGAAGGCATTGAAATATTTTCCAAATATCCTAATGAAAACAAGCTCCCTAGTCATCAATGTAGGACTCTAGGATGAAACAAATCTAGAGTTGTTGGAGTCCAGAACTAGAATGATAGTTTGACATTATCTAAGTGTTCCCACAAGTCCTCTTTTTCACTACAAGGGATATGATCTAGTTCTTTATTGTAAAAATACCTAATTGTAATAGGATAGGTTAACAATGATGGCATCGATGCAAACCATTTTTTCTACAGATCTACCGAGAAAGGGGGTGTTTCATTGGTCAAATTACAACTACATGATAAAATGTCTCTTAGAGGAGGAGCTAACATTAAGATAATTTCCATGAAGGAATGGGTGTTTAACACCTCCTCATGCGAGAGTGGGGAACACCACTTTAAGGCTTATTTGAGTGTCCATCACCTTCTCAGGGTGTGAAACCAGACCCCAACATTTCTCCATCCACTTATAGGGATGTTGAGAGGAGGGAAACTGATTGTGTTAGAGACGGATTTAGAGTAAGTCATTAGAAGGTGTCTATAACTTCTTCCAACTATAATTATCTATTTAGGTATCTGAGGATCATATGGACCACAGTTTCTATTAATGTAAGCCTTAGTGAAAGGGCTTCTTCCCTAGGCTCTTGCTGCTAGGGTGAAGGTTCCCCCATCGATCTATCTATCACCTCATATCTTGAGGGGTTTATGGTGACATGATTCTTCCCAAGGTCATGCCAATAATGGAACGACGCTTCTCAAATTGTGATTTGTTGATATTAAATTTGGGTTTTCTTATATGTTTCATGGATCATGTCATGTACACGACCCCCGTGATGGGTTTTTTCCCTCCTTTTCCATGAGTTTTTTTTAGATTAGGGAATGTATTTGGAATGGGGAGGGTGATCACGCTGGTTAGTGGTGGTTTAGGGAGGAACCATGCTTGGGTATTCATCATCACAAGATGGCCAGTGATGGATTCTAGTGGCACCAATGGCTGAGAGAGTCATCCCGGCCTTTCTTGGTGGAGGTTGTGGTCTTTATCCCAGGTGGGTGAAGATGGATCCCCATTCACCTATCACAAGTATATAATGGGATATGCCAATGGAGGAAGGGGACAATAGTGGTGCAGAACATGCATCCTTTCAGGAAATATTTTACATCTTCCTCAGAGATTGGATGCATGTGTTCTGGGATGGGACTGGTAGAGCAGAGGTGGAGTCAATTTGATTATCGACCAATAGGACGAGTCGGTGTTTTCACTAATTTGGTTTGATGGGATCCCTCAAAAATATTTATCTAGTAGTGGTAACAATGGGTATGACTCAAACACCCCTACATTCTCAAAATAGGTAGTGAGATATTTGATCACTCAAAGTAGAGACTACTGAAGTGGTTTACCATTGCGATGAGGGTGGTTTCCCCCTATGCAGCCTTCAGGGGCTAAAATACTATTGAGGTGTTGATGCCTCATGATCATGGTGGGATATATCCCTTGTGGGAATGACCCATTTTTAATAATATTTTAAAAAATGCATTCATCAACCTCAGATGTTTGATCTTGGAGGGTGAGATGGGTATTATTCACCTAGTAACTGAAGGCGTGATGGATATAGTGGAATGAATATAGTCGTGTAAGATTTCCACACTAGCATTTCCCCTGCCCCTGTTTCTGTTATCATTTAGTCAATAGTTTCATATAGTGTGAGTCCAATTAGGAATTTAGATTCATTTTTCAGTATAGATAAATTGAAATAAAATACCAATTCCACATCATCATCCACTCATCCCGAAACATAGGAGGGATCTACACTGATGATGTCATAGACCAAGTATTCCCAACATTATTTATCCCTAGTATTCGAAGAGTTTCATGATGGGTCCATCACTTTACTGGTGGGACATAGCTCTGAATATCTAGATCTAGTGACATGAAAATTTACGGAGACTCAATGTTGCTAGTCCTCATAATTGAAATAGATGTGTTTCACTTTAGTTTCACCATTTTTAATCAGATGAATTCCAAAATGGTTGCACGTCGTCTCTCTATTTGGCAGTGATGCACTTCTTTATTTCCCTGTATTCCGAATTAACAAAGGACATAATATTCCATCACTTTAATGAGTGATTACATTTCCTTGATTGAAAGGGGTTGTTGATATGTTGGTTCCTCATTCCATGGATTCCTTCTTCGATCTCATTGCCTTATCTGGGTCTCACTTATAGAGTTATGTCTTTCCAAAAACTCTTTCCCAATGTCATATTGAGTTGGAAATTGGTTAATTATGATACATATATCTTGGAAGGGCGGTAAACTTCCTTCATAGTAGATATTAATGTTGTTCATACCTGGTAATTTTGGTACATGGGGAAGGTTGGGAATTTATAAAAACTTCCCCTCTTGAAGTCATATTCATCTTATATGAGGCATATTAGGTGTGGATCCTAATCCATATCATGTAGGTCATTAAGTATTTGACACCAGGGGTGTAAATCCCCCAATGATCATTACCTCTAGAATCTCATTTTTATTATATCTGGTAGAGATTCTGAATCAGGTAACAAGTTTGACATCTTATGGTGATGGACAGGTCGAAGGTTTCATATCTAGTGTGTATATATGGTTCGTAGGTTTAATGTCTTTTGGGGACAGATGGGTCACCGGTTTAATGTCTCTTGGGGAAATATTTATGGTCAAGTGTGTCCTTAAGGGGTCACATTGTCACAGTTGAAGAGTTTTTCTATGTTTTCCCCCTATGGGGGAAGATAGTCACACTTTTAGAGTGTGGTTATGTGTGTCCCCATGGGGGGAGAAGATGATCACACTCATGATTTGGTGAAGTGTGTCTCTTGGGGTGATGATTACCACACATGAGTGTTTGGTTAAGTGTTTCCCCAAGGGGGAATATTTCACACTATGGATTTGGTTATGTGTGTCCCCAATGGAGAATGTTTCACACATGAAGTTTAGTAAAGTGTGTCCTAATGGGGGAATATTTTAAATATTAGATTTTGTGGAGCGAGTCCCCGAAGAGGAATATTTCACACTTCATATTTGATAAAGTGTATCCCTCAAAGGATGATTTCACACATGGGATTTGGTTAAGTGTGTCCTCTGAGGGTGATTTTACACTTGGGATTTGGTTAAGTGTGTCCCCAAGGGGGAAGATATTAAACATGATATTTTGTGATGTGTGTCCCTTGGGGGGAAGATTTCACACTTAGAATTTGGTGACTGTGAACCAAGTGGGGAATATTTCACAATTGGGATTTTGGTGGTGATGTTAGGGTACCAGGGTCAAAACTCATGGGGCAGCCTGTTTTTGTTGAGTTTTCAGGATTGAAACGCATGGACACATCCTACATACCCTATTGGTATATATGGATCAATACCCATGTTGTTTGATTCCATGGTTTAAAGCCATGTGATACGACCAATCGATGTCGTTTAATGTCAGGAAGTAAGTAATATCATGTCATTTAAGTAGAATAAATGAAGTATTGTGTGGGGGTTACATGTAGATTCTTCCTAAAGTAGGAGGGTCATACCATGGTTATGTAGAAGGTGGTGTCCCATGATAATCATACATGTGGAATTTCGTGCTCATTACATTGGGTAAGGAAGTAGTTTAATGTCATGTGTTGAGGGGATTGTTCTTTAGTATTACATAATATAACTAGGATGTGGTGATTGGAAATTTTATGTCATTAAACTCAAATATCGATGAATCTTACACCATGAGGGGGACCATGTCAAGGTGAGAGGATATTTTGATAAACAGAATCTATACTGAGATAGGTAATCTATTTCCACTAGGGATCCCACCTTAGGAATTAAGTGTCCACTTCTCATGCGTCGTTGGGTGGGGTATGAAATAGAAAATTCCATGTGGGAGTGGTAATAAGGAGAATCAATGATAGGGTGCTAATGATTAGGAGTAAGAGGTAGTAGGATAAATGCTCAGGTGAAAAATGGATGGCAATGACCCAGTCCACACTTTGAGAAAACTCGGAGGACACAATGGTAGATGGTATTGGTCCCATGAAGATTTATGGTGTAGTTGAACTGGTACATGATTATTATGGGGGAGTTGAGAACTCAACATTCACAAAAGGGTGTTATCTAAAAGTAGGAGCCATGGAGAGTCTAGGAGGATGAGTTTTGAAAATTATAGGGCTTAATGAAGACCATTGGTCTCACAAAGTTCACGATTCTCTTGAAAAAATAGGTTTAACAAAACAAGGTGACCTTGCCTCAATGTGAAGACCCGGTTCCCTTGGCATTGGTTTCACAATGGATATTTATCTCATGAAAACACAAGATCTACAATGGGTTTTCTTCTTATACAAAGAGAATAGACCTTCATGAAAGGAATCTCCACTATGGTTTGAGTTTATCAAAACCTGATTGGATTTCGTTTTGTGAAATATGGATATCTTTAAAAATCCATCCCCTCTCTTTTTTATGAAGCTTATGATTTTGGTAAATTCAGAGTTATTCTCTGCAGCTAAAAAGTCACATCTCATTAATAGTCAGTCATGGGGAGATATTTAAAATCCTAGTGAAGTAAAGTTCATAGTTTTTGGAAAATATGGAGGATTTCATGGAAGATTATGAGCTTTATAAAAGGTTCTATGAACCTGACATATGTTTCATGGAGGTTTCAGCTGGAATATTTGTGTGACCGTAGATTTATGAGAATTGGAGTTATGATGTTCAATGGTTACTACCTCAAGCATCCCACATCTAGGTACATCCGCAATCAATGCTTTTTGGTGATGTTTTAGAAAATCATTAATAAATCCTCATAAGTGTATTTTTGAGAATTTTTAGCTCGAATTCTCTTAGAATAAGCCAGACCTTCCTCAATTTCTCATCTGAAATTTATATTTGGTATTAAAGAGAACATTCAAATCACTTTCTATCCATATCATATTGCCCCATAAAAATAGAAGGAATTGAATATCTAATAAAAAGTTATTTATTTCAAGGGTTTCATTCTTCCAAGTGTGTCATTGTCGACTGTTCTAGTTCTCTTTACCAAGAACAGTAATGGAAGTATCTAATTTTTTTATTACATAAAGATTAACCTGGTTACTATCAGGAATAAATACCCATTTTCTCTAATATATGAAATTTTTTCATCATCTCCACAGACTATGATGATTTTCTAAAATCAAAATTAGGTAGGGATATTATAAGTAAACAGTTAAAGTGGATGATGATTCAAAGACTACATTCAATAGTATATATGAGCATTATGAATATCATTTCACACCCTTTTGGATCATTAATGATCCCATGATATTTATGGAAGTCATGAATCTCATCTTACATAGATACTTATAAATTATTTTATCATGATTAAGAATTATATCCTAGTTTATTCTAAGATAAAAAAGTCAATAAATACAATTTGCAGGTTGTTATTAGAGATTGTTATGAGCATTTCATGAATGAAAAGTTTTCTAAAATCCATTTTTTATTTATTAATCCATTTATTAATTATTATTTTATAAAGTTTAATTTAAATAGACCCTGAAAATATTTAATCCATATTATATTTGGATAATATTAAGATTGTATCTGAGGTTTTATTCTTATTTGGTTTAGTAGGATACAACAAGAAATTTTATTTGTATTTAACTATGATTGAATATTGATGTATTATTTAAACATTAAAATAGTGAAAATTTTATATAGTAATGAATTCAAATGATCATTGGATATGTGGAAAAAATAGTTTTCATCTACTCTATTACTAATCCTCTCCAAAACTGGTGAAGGTTACATTGTGTATTGTGATGCCTCCTATATGGGTTTTGGTTTTTTTGATAGAACATGAACATTTATTGGGATAAGGATCTCTATAGTTACACCCTCTTAAAAGTAATTAACCAATAAATAGACTTCAATTGGATACTATGATGCATGATTTAATGTTTTGGTGAATCAACCACTTCATGGAGAGATATATAGTGTCTATAGATCATAATAGTCTAAAGTGTATTTTCTCATAGAGGAAGTTATATCATGGAAAGATACATAGGGAAGATAATCATGTGAAGCTAGACATTGATCCAAATTATACCCTAGTTAAGAGAATGTATTTATAGACGCTCTAATTAATAAATATACTATATAGTGTGTGAAAGAGTTTGAAGAGGAATGGAATTTTTTAAACCTTTTTTTTCAAAATTATTCTGAATATTAATAAATAAGAGAATCATGTGTTTATATTGGGTGTATATTTCACATTATCCTTTAATGAAAAATTCATCAAGAATATATATTTGATCTATAATTTTTGGATACTAATGAAATTCTAATTTTTTACATCAAATGTGAATGGTTTCAATCTTTGAAATTAATGGTTCCTTAATATTTGAGATGGGAGGTTAGGTGAGATGTCTATTAATATAGTTCGGTTACTCACTATGGATCCACTAAGATGTTCAATGATCTCAAGTCTTCATATTTTTTTCCAGAGATATGGTGAGGAATTTATAATTTACATATCATTTTGTCACATTTCAAAAGGTACAATCAAAACATTAACATTCCACTAGATTTTTACAATACTTATTAATATTATTTTACTATTAAAGAATATTTGCATAGAATTGTTAACCTATTTTCCTTAGTATTATTAAAAAATATTATAATAAGGTTTATTATTTATCTGTTGACTAAATCAACCCATTTCTCCCCTTAAATAAGAGTATATACGTATGTGATATTAGATATTTTTGTGTAGGAGATTATAATACTTCATGGCATTCTTTTCCATTATTTTTTGAAAAGTACCTTGAATTATTTATTAATTTCTGAAGGGTCTCCAGGAATCAATGGGAACTTGTCTAAATTTTATCATGATACAAAATCTACAGAGTGATGGTAATATAGAGTTATATATTCTTATTCTTTATTATATGATATGTGATTTCATGATTGAATTGGTTGTTCATTGGATATATTTATGCCATTGATTACATTTTCCTATAATAAAATATTCTAATTTTTAAACATTATCAGTCCATATGAGGATCTATATAGTCAATTATGATAGTCCCTATTCATTTATGCTGAAATTGGTGAACGTAAAATGTTGTGTCTCAGAACCTTGTAAGAGATGATGAGTATGATTCAACTGATTCATAAAATATTTGTGAAAACTCACAGTCGTAAAAAATAATACAATGATAAACATTAACATCACTAGTATTTTTTATTTGGTTATTGGTAGTTTCTCAATGTTTCTCCTATATTGAGAAATTGTAGCTTGGAAAAACATGGTAATCTAACATTGAGGCATGTCAATATGTTCGATATCATGGAATAACATGAGAATATGGGATAATTGATAGAACTAAATCATTAATAGAATATATTTCATAATTTAATTCATTTATCCAAATCATTTAAATAGTTTCTTGATCCCTCCCATGTGGTTGAATGGAAATACTTGTATTTTGAACCTGATTTCACTATGATATAGAAACTCCATAATTGTTTTTATCATAACAAAGTTTTATGAGGGAAATAAAATACATTAATCAATGATCATTGGGAACATGGAAAATATAGATTTGAAACATGGGATCATAATGAATTAGTGAGGGAGAAATAGACTCATCACTCATTGGATGAATACTGTCAATGGATTTCTGGGGGAAAAGGTGGAATAATTGGGAGAATTGTGACACTCATGATGACACAGATGTAGGATCACAAGAGTATGGGTTTATCCTCAAGAGGGGGGTGGTATTTTATAAAATAAAACTTATAATTTTCACTATTATCATTTAAAAAATAATCAAATTAAGAATCATACCAATATACTTCTTATTATTAGAGCTATAAAAGTTTATAAAAAACAATATAATCATTCCTTATACAAGCATAATGGATTGAGAAAATTGGTAAAGATATAAAAAACATATAAAGTGGGTACATAAAACATATATAAAATTTATAAGAATGATATACACTTTAACCTTAAGTGTTAATAAAGTCAATGAACCTAACTTTAGGTATCTACTATTTTAACCAAACCATAATTTTCTATCATCCATTACTATGGAAGCTCTTGACACTAAGATCAGTTGAAATAATGTTTCCATAGCCCTGATAACCCTCGATCAACGAGATTAGTAACCCTTATCTTTCTAAACCTCAAAATCCCTCAATCATTGCATATCACAAAAACAACTGTTAAAAAATAAAAAACTTTTTAAAGAATTTAGAAAAGAACCATCAAAGCAATGCCTTAAAAAATAAACTCTAAAAGATTAAAATTAATCACTCTCAAATTAAATAAGATTTTACAATATATTCATAGAATCTTTAGATTGTCAATGATTCCAAAGAATCCTCCTCCTTGAATGTAATTTCTTTTTATAATAATTTTTTTCAATGATAATATTCCATAATCTTAAATGTTGGTAGCAATGAAATAAAAAAAACATCATATATTCATGAAGGGGTTTAGAATAATATACTTATATAATGATTGTAATAATTTATACCACTATATTGTAATTGGATTACATTCAGTTGAATAAGTAATGTTTATCCAATGGAATAATCTTTCTAAATCATGTAGATTTTATGGAAGTTCGTTTAGAAAGAATGTCATCCTCCATTTGATGATGTTTGTACAGTAGTCATGGTAAAACTTATTCTAATGGATTTAATTATAAATTGAATACTAGAATTTTATAAATCTATATCCAATGAATTTTGTAATTTATCATATGATATACAAAATATATGTATTCCCAATTAACAAAAAACTCCATCCCATGGAAAGGTGTGACTAAATTCGATTAAACTGATTTCCTACAAATTAATTCTTAGGGTCCTAAAAATATAAAAGTTATTAAAGTATAGACTTTTAAAAAATCGGGTTCTAATTTACAACAATAATGTTAGAAAGTGTTGAAAGAATTATTTTGACTCAATTATTTGCTCATTTTTGGAAGGAAAAAAACATAACTTTTAAAGTGAAAAATCTAAAGTTAAAAAAATTTAAATATAATTACTTATCCAATCTTACAATTATTTTACCCTTATCCCTATTCGGGAAATTATGTAACTTTATTACCCTTATTCTTCTTTGTCTGAATGTTCTGATCTTCAAAACTATTTGTTATTCCTCTTTTACCCTTTATTATTTTACTTAAGGAAAATATTGATACTTTATCCTTTTTTCTTTAAAAGTATGAATACTTTCTCCATATTTGTGATTCTCAAAAAATTTATGAGAGGTAGAAAGTATACTTGAAATGGTAGAGAAAAATAACTTATAAATTAATTTATTTATAAACAAGTATTAATATTCGAGTCTCTCCCACTTGAGAGTGTGGTTTTCCTAGGGTTTCAGTATCATGCCCGTTCGGTTCACGGCGGATCCTCTCCCTCGGTTCCCCCGCTTCAGTTATGTGCTACTTCACAAACCCACCATGGTGAAGAAGCAGTGCTCCGCTTGTCCCTGTGTTTCCCCACCTGTGCTCGAACTCAGTCTGTTTCGGCTCAGAGGGAGTCGGGCATCATTAACTGCTCGATTTCGTCTTCTGGCGGAGCTGGTGCCACCCACGGGCTCTTTCTTTTCTTCCCGTCGACGCAATCCTTCGTCAGGCCAGATCTATGACAGGGAGGGCGATTCCAGTTCTCAGACTGCTCAAGCTATGCCAACATTCTGATCTGAGAGCTCTTGTCTCGAGTCCTCTTCTCGGTTCTGAGGAACACTTAACCGTAATCGCAATTTCCTTTTTGCGTTTTGACCCGAGCGTTGCTGTGTCTCGAGTCGTGCACCTGCGTTCGAGCATTTCCTTGCCGTTTTGTCTTTGGTTTCTGATTGGTGAAGACATGCGTTGGATTGGGGGTGGGTTTCCGATTCCACGCTTGTGTGAAATTTCTGCTGATTTGTGGTTTGATTCGCGCCGCACAGACTGCGAGGGATCATCGCGATTGAGCGCTCGCGAAGTTGCCGCCGCGAGGTGTTGATCCACGTGGTCCCGGCACGAAGCCTCAGCCGAGCTGCGTTGCTGTGATGTTTCTGCAGAAAGGTGCTGACCCGTAATGACTTGGCGGGCGCTGTGGGATCGCGAAGAGGTGGATTCGCGAAGCACCCGCAATGAAGGTCTGAGACGTTGGGGGATCGCGCAGTGATTGGTTCGCGAAGAACCTACCGCGAAGGGCTGAGGCGTAGTGCGTTCGCAAAGTATCTGGCTCGGGTTGTGAGTTCACAAAGAGGTTGATTCGCGATGCACCCGCCGCGAAGGTTTGAGGCACTGTGAGTCAGTACTGTGTTTGATCCGCGAAGCTCCTGCCGCAGAAGTCTTAGGGGTAGTGTGATCACGAAGGCTTGTGACGTGACGCCGCGAAGGCCTTGCTGGGGGGTCTGCTTCGCAAAGGCCGGGGCCGCGCGACACGGTTTCCTGGGTGCGATGAATTAAGAGGCAGGGACTGCCGCAAAGTCTGTGGTACCAGTCTCAGTTGGGTGGACCGCATAAGGGGTCTGAGAAGTGGTATTCGGTCTGGGGACCTTCTATTTGGACCGGGTCGTGTTTGAAGTGAGGGTGGACTGGGCTTTGAAGGGCACCGGGCCTTAATGAGATTTGTAAATTCAACTCTGGATGTGCGCTATGGATGCTGACTTAGTTAATCAATGGAAGAGGGGCGATCGAGGCACGAAGAAACGAAGACCCACTTCTGAAAAAATGCATGTCTCTGCTCGTAATAGGAAAGTTCGTGGAAAACATCTCAATAAATCAGGGGGCTCTCAATAATACTCTACAGAATATCTGGAAACATGATGCGGGAGTGGCTATTCGAGAAGCGGGGATTAACCGCATCATCTTTGTGTTCTTCAATGAGAGAGATAGGGACAAAATTGTGCGTGGAAGACTGTGGTCCTTTGATAATCAACTCCTCCAAATGGAAGAATTCAAATGGGGAGATGATATCCAACGAGTGAATTTAACCTGCTCCCCCTTCTGGATACGAATTAAAGGAATCTCCTTCCATGCAAGAACGAAACGCATCATAAAGGAAATTGGGGACAGTTTAGGCCACTTTCTCGAATGGGATTGCATAGACCCAATACAATGGGGCCCCAAGGTTCGGATCAAGGTGTAAATTGAGGTGTCAGAGCCCCTAATGAGGGGAATGTTCATGAAAATTGAAGACGCCAACACTTGGATAGCATTCGAGTTTGAGAAACTCCCAATATTCTGCTTTTTTTGTGGCCACCTGGGCCATCTGGAAAGAATGTGCACCACAAAACATAAGAATGAATCAGGTAACATCATCCTCCAATACGACCCTTGGCTCCATGCCAAAATGAATAAATATGCTTTCATCCCTGAGACGGAAAAACAAAAGGACCGCGACCGTCTCAAGCTGACACATTCCAATCAGGCGGAACCCACACAGGGAAAAGCCCTTATGCTTGGGCCTATGGATTTCCCTAAGGCTGACTATCCCACTCATAGGGAAAATGAAGCTCTTCCTAACCCCGTGAAGGACAATACTCAAACATCCACAAGGCAGGTGATGAAGCAAAAAGAACCACCAAGGAAAGGCGCAAAGCCAATGCCGATGCACACCGAACCACCAGATCCGGAGCCTGACCCACAATCCTCTGTAATAGGTATTACAATAATAGAGGCCCATGGAATGAAGATAACTCCAATGCTAGGCCCAAACACCCTTCGAACGTGGAAAAGGGTGCAACGAGGAGAAATTGATGGCCACATGGAAGACCCTAACCCCAGGATCAGGAAAAGACAAAAAGAAACATGCCAATCCGGGAGGAACCCCACCAAAAGATGGAAAACGACAAGTGGTGAAACATGTCCGGAGGAACAAAAGGCGGCGGCGGGCGAGACCCAACCCCACCTAGAGCAATGATTGCGTTATGCTGGAACTGGCGTAGGCTTGGAAACCCACGAACGGTTCGCATGCTTCAGCGCAATTGCGCTCAAAGTCGCCCCGATATGGTTTTCCTGTCCGAAACAATACTGAAAAAAAGGACACCAATGGTAATGCCCTGAAGTGCGGCTTCCAAGGCTGCTTTCTGGTGCCCATACAAGGCCACTCCGGGGGCCTCTATCTCTTTTGGAAGGACAATATTGACGTAAAAATTTTGCCATTCTCCATGCACCATGTGGCAGCGACTGTTCAAAATAACTTGCACTGACCCTGTACTTTTGTGGGATTCTATGGCTGGTCATCCCATATTGATAAGGTGAAGTCACGGGATCTTCTCTGCAAGCTGCGACATGACTTACCGAGCCCTATTCTCTTAGGAGGTGATTTTAATGAGATTATGTTCCATAAAGAAAAGAGAGTTGGAATCACTCAAAAATCAGCTTCGATGTCAAACTTCAAGGACACGGTCACTAGGGAAAACCTAGTCGATCTAGGGTATACAGGAAATCCTTTTACATGTTTCCGCGGCAATACTTAAGACACACACATCGCTGAGCATCTTGATAGATTTCTGAGCTCTACTGATTGGATTAATTTGTTCAACATGTTTCATATTGGCCACATGGCCCTTAACTGCTCGAACCACTATCTGATTATCATTGATTGTACGCATGGTGAATGAAATAGACGTCTCAGCAGACCCTTCAGATTTGAGAGGTTCTGGTCAAAAGACCAGGAATGTGAAGAGGTGGTCCGATATATTTGGAAGAGTTCTCACGATGATGTTGGCCACAATCTCCAACAGGTTGCTTCCGGTCTGAGATATTGGAGCAACAAGAAATTCCACCACTCCGATAGGCATTGTGATGCCCTTGAAACGAATTTTCACAACTTACTTAGGCAACCCACATCCAATGGCAACATCTCCAGGATTGGTGCCATGCAAAGAGAGCTGGACAAGGCCTTGCGTGTTAAGGAAAGCTTCTGGGCTATGCGGGTGCGAGACATCCATATTAAAGAGGGCGATGCTAATACAAGGTACTTCCACCTGATAGCTTTGTCTAAGAATCGGAAAAATGCTATCATGAGTTTATCACGACCTGATGGAAGCAAAGTTTCTGATACCACCGGTATTCACGAAGCATTGTTATGCTTTTTCCAGAACCTCTTCTCTACAGGAGCTCCTTTCATGTCTGCTGAGGTGGAAGAATGCATCAGACCCCCGTGATCACCGATGAGATCAATCAGTAGCTTACAAAAGATGTGACGAATGATGAGATTCACCTGGCGCTGAAACATATCCACCCCACCAAGGCCCCGGGGACCGGATGGTTTTTACACCCTATTTTTTAAACAATACTGGCACATCATCGGTCCCGACATCTGCAAAATGATAAAAAATACATGGGCGGGGAATACAAGCATTTCCTCCATCAACGAAATTGTCCTCGTACTCATTCCCAAAATCAAGAAACCCCAGGCGATCCCTGATTTTAGACCTATCAGCCTCTGCAATGTCTCCTATAAGATCTTCTCAAAAATCCTTGTCAATCTGCTGCACCCTTGGATTCCTGATATTATCTCTGAAAACCAGAGCACCTTCGTGGCCAAGAGACTGATTACTGATAATGCTATTGTGACCCATGAAGTGTTCCACTCTATGAAAACGCGATCCACCGTGAAAAGAGGAACCATGGCATGGAAACTGGATATGACCAAAGCCTACGATAAAGTGGAATGGTAGTTCCTTAGAGCGGTGATGCTAAAAATGGGCTTTTGCAAAAAATGGACAGATATTGTCATGCAGTGCATCTCAACTGTCTCCTTCAGAATCAAGGTCAATGGGGAGCTCACTAGAGGATTCGTCCCTACTCGAGGCCTGCGCCCGGAAGATCCCCTCTCCCCTTTTTTGTTCATCTTGGTGGTCGATGTCTTTTCTAACCTTATTTCTTGGGTTGCATCATCTAGGTCCATTCATGGGGAAAAGGTCTGTCGTGGAATCCCATAAGTGTCACACCACTTCTTCGCCGACGATTGCCTCCTTTTCTCCAGAGCAACTTTAAATGAATTCCACGTGATCAGCCATGCGATCCAGCAATATGAGAAGGCATTTGGACAGGCTATTAATCACAGAAAATCAGAAATCTCCATCAACGCAGGGGTGCCTCTTGCCAAGAGAGCTGAACTTTGTGCATATGGAGGGATCCATATGGTCGATAAAAACTAGAATTACCTTGGGCTCCCCACGGTGATTGGCCGATCCAAAAAATAAATTTTTGCATCTTTGGTGGATAGGATTGAGAAGAAAATTCAAGGCTGGACCCCAAAATGCATCTCCAAATCTGGCAAAGAAACCCTCAATAAAGTTGTCATTCAGTCTGTCCCCAGCTACTTCATGTCACTATTTAGGCTCCCGGCGGCCATCATCAATCAGATCCATTCTCATACTGCCATCTTCTGGTGGGGGAAAATGATGGAAGGAATATACCCCACTGGTTGTCTTGAGAGAAACTCTGTAAACCCGAGTCGGAGGGAGGGATGGGATTCCAGAACTCCTTCTTTTCAATGACGCACCGTTGGCCAAGCAAGGATGGCGCCTTTTTAGCCGCCCATCATCTCTTTGTGCACGGGTACTCCGGGCCAAGTACTTTCCCCACACGGACTTCCATAATTCCTCTTTGGGCCCCCCGACCTAGCTTCCTCTGGAGAAGCATTTGGGGGCCCCGAAATCTCTTGGAAAAATGGCTGGGCTGGAGGATTGGGAATGGATCATCTTTCACCATCTGGACCAATCCCTGGCTTGTCGACAAGGATGGTTTGTGGGAAACATCCCCCGCCCAACTGGGGCTCAAAGATGCCATGGTTAACTGCCTCTTCTTTGACCAAGGCCCGAGGTGGTGTGTGGAAAGGATCCAGGAATGGTTTAATGAAAGAGACCAAAGAATTATCCTGAGCATCCCCTGGGTCTCAGATGCAGGCCCCGACCATCTTTTTTGGACCAATGATATTTCAGGAAATTACACGGTGAGATCCGGGTACAGACTAGCTCTCAGAACCCACTCTTTCGACCGTGATGAGGGACCATGGAAAGCACTTTGGAAGCTCAACATCCCCCAAAAAATTCGCCATTTTTGGTGGCAGGTGAGCACGGTCACCCTCCCTACCATGAGCCTTCTCACTTACCGACATATGGCCAATGCCGAGTCCTGCCATTTCTGCCCGAATATTCCCAAAACCCCTTGGCACGCCATTATCCACTACCTGGGAGTTTAGGAAATTTTTAATAAATGGGCCCCGACTTCAGATGTTTCATTGGACATTGCCTCTGACCTCCCCGATCATCTGATACGTTGGTGTTCTCCTCTTTCATCTTCTAATGTAGGTTCTCTTTGCACCCTAGCCTGGATCATCTGGGTTCGGCGTAACGATGTGGTTTTTCACCACGCTCATAAACCTCCCAATTTCTGGATTGAACGATCCATTTCATGGATTGAGGGCTGGAAGGACCACAAAGGATATGTTATGCCAGGTGTAACCCCCTCCTGTCCCCCGCATTGGAACCCCCCAATGGAAGGGAGTATCAAGATTAACGTGGATGCATCTCTCCCCAAGGATGGGCTTGTTGCTCTCGGTCTCCTGGCCTGTAATCATCAGGGGAAAATCATTGCAGCAAAATATGAATCACACCATGCCTTCTGGGAACCTGTAGTTGCTGAGGCTTCTTCCAACCTTACAGGTATGACCCTCGCTGCGGAACGTGGATGGGTCGATATCATCATTGAGTCTGACTGCCTCTCCATGATCGATGCTATTAATCACAATGATGCCGGACTACAGTCTTTTGGCTTCATCATCAGGAGAATTCGCTCGCTTCGCCAAGGCTTCTCTCGATGCACCTTCTCCTTTACCAAAAGGCAAGGAAACAATGCGGCCCATCAACTGGAAGCCTCAGGCCCTTTTGATGACAATCAACTATGGTTGGACAATTTCCCCTCATGGCTCTGCTTATGTACGACTGCCGATTTTTGACATTAATGTTATCTTTCCTACTATTCAAAAAAAATTATTAATCAAAAAATTATATAATATAATTTCTTCTAAATTAAAAATGTAATAAAATCAATCACAAATAATAATGAAGAACATTATTACAAAACATACCACAAAAAAAATTTGATTTTGGTTCAATATTATGAGGTTCAAGTGTTCTTGAAAAAATCAATCATTCATAAAAAGTTATTTTACAATGAATTTTATTTTCTTTCATCTTCTTGATATTTCTCTAACAAAGAAACAATAGCCCAAATATTTACAAATTAATATTTAGGAACTTATATATTCATGTTCTGATTTTCATCTTTGATACTTATTATTTTAGTTCTTGAATCTTCTTCCTTTTATTTGAGATTTCATCATCCTGTTGTACTGTTAATTATTTTATACTGTAGATTTCTCTTAAACATTCACAATTTTCTAAAATGATACTTTTTGAAAACATCATAACTGATTTTATTTTATTTTTAATGACAAAAAAATGTTCATCATAAAATTTTATATCACTCTTCATATGTTTGATCCACTTTATAAATTTATTAATATATCATGATTTCACTTTTGAATTTTATTTAAAATCTTAAACTCAGCTTCATTTTCAATTACATTTTTTTGTATTTTTTTCAGCAAACTTATGTTTTCCAAAAAATCAATTATACCTTATATATATTTTCACCTTCCTTGTCTATCAAGGAATATTTTCATTATTTCATCATGTCTGTTTATTACTGTATCTAATTCATTCATCCTCATTTATACTTTTTTTATGATTGTACTATGTGAATGGTTTTTAGAATATGTGGAAATATAAAGAATAGTCATAGAAACTATTCTAGAGGGACTGATTTCCTGTCATCTTTCATTAGATTTATTTTCAAAAAGTTTTATAAGTTCTAATTCATCATCAGAACCATCTTTGTATGATAATTTTTAAGTGTATATTAATCTTATTCCTATAAATATTATTTTTTTTGTTTATAACAAAAAATTTACAATATTTATGAGATTGGGTAGTCCAGGTAGTAGAAGAATCATTATATTTTACTTTGATATCCAAATACTTTCTTAGTAATTTCTCAAATTCAGAAACTTCCTTTTATTTATCAAACATTTCATCTACACCATGAGACTATATAGACTACCATTATTTAACACCTAATTTATTGGATTTTTTATCATTAAAAAATTAAGTTTATATTGATTATTGAATAGATCATCTTTCCAGTTGAATGTAAAATATTTAAATGGATGGAAGAACATTTATAGGAATTTCAACTTTTAGATGTTTTTTACTCAACCCCCTCTAAGAGATCTCTTACTGCCTTTTCACTCCATTATTTTTCTATTTTCATTTATTATTTTTATATTCAATTAGATTCTTATAATTTAGATTTTTTAGAATAAAGGATTCATATTTCAACAAACCAAAGGAAGGGTTGTCCTTGGTATTCTCACACTTCATTTTGAGATATGCATTAAAATCATTATCGAACATAATTTTATCCTATTTCCTAGGAAGTGGAGGTTAATTATAACTGGATTACCCCTTTATGGAGACATTTTAATTAAAAATACATATTTCAATAGTATATTATAATTTATTAGATTTGTTAAACAATTATTCAAAAATGGAATATATATAAGCCCTATCTATTTCAAGTATACCTCTAAAAAATATGAAGTTTTATCCCACAATGGGGTTGTTTTATTTTTCATTATATGTCCTTCTATAATGATATAAAAAAATTTCTACAAAACATTGATACATAAGGTTTTTTAATTTCAAAAATCCTAATTTTATTTTCTATATGAAACTAAAAAATATTTTCACCAAGATAAATTTACTCTTGCTATAATGAAAGTATAAGACATAAATGTCTCAAAACATGAGGGTATCTCGATGACTTGTTTTAGAAATAAGAAAATTATAAACCCAAATATCCATGTTTCTGGCTTAGTTCGATAAATAAAAAAACCTCCTAACTTTCTCATATAAGATAAATAGTAAATATTCAACATTAAATTTTTCAAAACTCCCTATCTTCTTGGGAACTATGTGAGTTACTAAGTTTACTTCTCCTACCGAAGGAATTGTTACTAAATTAGCCACTTCCTAGATAATTAATTTATATAACTTCTGAAAGGGATTATGTTTTATAACCATTAAACCATCATCTATAAAGAACTCAACTAAAGAATAAAATTCTATAACTATTTTAGGGAAGTGTAAATTTAAAACAACATATTTTGAAACAATTTTTTTTCCAACACTAAAAAACTACAATAGATTTGAGTAAGGGGTCATACCTATCATATTAGTTAATTTGAACCAACATTTATTTTATAGAAAATATATTAAATAATTCACTTGAGGAAGAAAATATTTGTTAGATAGATAAACTTATAGAAATGAACAAACCAAAATGAAATGGATGAAATTGAGAAAATGGTGTTGAGAGCTATTCTCTAAATACTTTTTGTGGGTAAAGGACCTGGAAACCCATTTATCCATTATATATACTTAATGAGAGAGGGGATTCATCTTTATTAGATTTAGAAACTCATATTAAAACCCTTAAATAAATCAATGGTTGAGGGAATTTCTCAAAATATGGAAAATATATGAACTTTTGATATATTAAAGCTATTGGTATAAGTTTTTTAGATGAAGATTTATTCTAATGAAACTAAGTAGTTTGAAATTTTTTCATAAAATATATCAACAACATAAAAATAAATTATATCAATGTATTGAAAAATTAATAAAAAAAATATTTAGAAACTTACCTCTTAGAGACAAAATATATAAATAATCTTATGAAAGTCTATATTGTCATATATAAACTTCTTGGGTTTTTTGAAACTAATTTTTTTGAATTTTTTATTAAACTGTTGGTCTGAAAATTTTAATATTAAATTTTTTGTCTAATTTTTTAAGGAATATTTTCCCAACAAAATATGTAAAGAAAAAATTTTCCAAAACAAATTATATAAATTTTTTTTGACTTATTAAACTAAAGAAAAAATGTTTATTTTAAAATTTAATAAAAAAAATTTATTAGTAAATTTTACTAAAAATTTTGTTGGAAATTATTTAACCATCATTCTCATTTCAATATTCAATTCACACATCCTGCTCATTTCAAACAAATATTTCATAATATCCAGAGAGGAATCAAAAAGTAATTTTTTTGTTGAGCCAAACATAATTTTGTTGACATAAATTCTAATAATTATTGATTCCATAAAAATTTATTAAATAAAAATGTTTGAGTCTTCATATCCCTTAACAAAGTTGTTTTATACCAAAAATATAGTATGATTATCATATCAGGCTCTTAATGCTTGTTTAAGTCTATAGAGGGCCTTAATAAGTCTAAAAAATTATTAAGATATTTAGTGTTTCCAAAACCAGGTGGCCGTTCTACATAAACTTCATTCTATACATATCCATTAAAGAAGGAACACTTCACATACTTTTGGAAAAGTGTGTATTTTATGAATGTTGTATAGGATATACCTATAAAAATAGATTGTATTCAAGATACTAGAACCAAAGTTTCTTCATAGAGAAATTCTTCTTGTTGATTACAACCATTTGTAATAAGTCTTTATTTATTTCTAACTATTATTCATTTTTCATCATGTTTATTATGAGAAACCCATTTTACTATATTTACATAAAATTATTTAGGATGTTCAAATGATTTCCAAACTTGATTCCTCTCAAATTGAATGTGTTCATCCTTTATTTCTTTTATGAAAAATTCATCAAGTAAAGCCTCATCAGGATTGTTTGGTTAAAATATTGATAAAAATTCACAATGTTCATATTCATTTATAATTGAATGTATAGTTTTGATAGGCTAACCTTCACCACAAATGATATTATCACTACGATGATTCTTATGGATTGTTTTATTTCTTGGGTTTTTTAAAACACTATTATTCAATATAAAGTTGTATTTATTCTTGATGTTTAACATGAAAAAATGTTTTTTATTTTTTCTCTCATATAATGAATTTTACAACATGGTTTGAATTCAATTTTATAAATATCATCCCAATATATGGTTTTTGGTAGTTTAATATAAAATGGATCAATTTCATAAAATTTCACATGTACTATTTTCTCAATAGTACATGTATTTTTATTAAAAAACTATAAGAATTACTAGTTATAGAATATCCATGGAAAATTCATTCATTGGCTTTTAGAGAAAAGTCAAATAAATTGTTTTTAGTATTTAGAGTTAATACTTTACATAAAAACTAAAATTTAATAATGTTTTAGAATTATGTTATTCCACAAATCACAAAGAGTTTTCTTAATAAAAGATCTAAGTAGAACTTGATTTATAGTTTAATAGATATTACTAGCTACTTCAACCCAAAAATGATTAGAAATTTATTTTTTTCACTAAACACCGTCCTTATAATTTCATGAAGAACTCTATTTCTATTCTCTACTACACCATTTTTCTATGAGGTTATAGGTGTTGAAAAGTTATGTATTATCCATTTTTACAAAAAAAAAATTAAAAATAAGAATTAAAAAAATCATTACCATGGTCACTAATGATAGTTACCAATGGTATGTTTGACTAATTTTTAACATTGTCTTAATGTTTTAAAAACAGAAAAAATCTTTTAACTTTTTCACTAGAAAATCGACCAATGTATATCAAATCTATCAACCAAAAATGAAATATAAATAGTATTTTACACCAATACATCTTGTTTTTTTTGACCAAATAGATTCTTGTGCATTGACTATAACACATCAAAATTTAGAACATCAATAATAGATTTAATGTTGGAATTATTTTTCATTCCAAATTGGAAAGGATTAGAAACTTTAGAAAGAATTAAACCTAAACTCTAGTAAATCTCTAAAATGTAATTTCATATAAATTTTGGATTAAGATATAACATTAATGTTTAATAATCTTATATTCCATAACCAATATCGATCTTCCACTATACTATGGAAAGGTGGATCTTAAATTATATGGTCTTCAATGTTTAGTGTATATACATTATCATTCCAATAAAGATAATGAATAAATAACCATATAAAGTTTGAATTATAAATTTCTCATTCCTAGATTACATAAGGAAAATTTAATCACATAATTGACTTATGCTAATGAGGTTGTGATTAAATATTATAATAAATAAAACATTTTAAATTAATGTTTTTCCAAGAAGAGAAATGTCACATATATTGTATATCTATCCCCATGAATTATAAACGTACATAAATTTTCCATCATTCATCTTGATAATATTATAAAAGAATTTAATGTTTCTAGTCATGTTCTTGGAACAACCACTCTCCATATATCAAATATATTTGTTGGAATTTTCATATTTTACTAAAAAAATATAAAATTTTGGATTTTGGAACCAAGATTTTTTTGGATTTAGATATGTTAGAAAAAATCACATTTTGAATCCATGTTTGTAAAAAAATATTGTGTTTTATAAATAATTATATGTTATAAATATATTATATATGGAAAAAATTGATCTTTATTCAAAGAAAATTTATTTATCCAGTGTTCACCTCTCTGAAATTTCATATAGAAGGGAGCACTTTTAGGAAAAAATAGTTATTTTTAAAATGAAATTTAGTGCTTATGAAACCCATTACTAAATTATTTTTATGTGGTATCATATTCCTATACATGTTCTCAAAATTTCCACTCCCAGTGGTAAAATTTTATAGTTAAATTTTTAGCCTAAAAATTGGAAAATGTATTTTTATAACAAAATCATTATTATCAGTAGACGAGGTAGAAATTGATTTTATATTAAATTATTTTGTATGATTTTAAATGTCTAGGTAATGTTTTTAGATTATATAATTTTATTTGTATTGTTTTTTCTTACAATTTTTATAGTTTTTGGAATAATTGTTATTTTTTTCAAGTAAAGTGAAATATCTAGAAAATTCCACAAAACTTATTAAAGTAATATATTCATCCAAAAAAGTGAATTTTTTTCTTTTAAATATGTTTATTTATTTTTATAATAGGAATATAGATAATAAGTATTAAAAGTTAAATTGCTTAAGGATTCAACAGATACCATATCCATGAAGTGTTGGTTAGTCTTTGGAATTCCATTTTGTAATCCCATAATCTTCTGACTATCACAATTTTATCTGAAAAGTTTTCTGAATAGTTGTTTCCACCACTATATCTCTATGTGTTAGTGTCTTTTAGAATTATCTTTTCATTATACTTGAAAAAATTATTAGAACACCTATATTACTTATCCTTATTCTTAAACTATCGAAACTCTCATTTTATGGATCAGGTTTCTTTTATTAAAAAAATCATCTTAGGAGAATCTTTTTTATCTCTTATTTATTAAGGATTATTCTTGAAATTTTATCTATAATCATTCTTTACAAAAGTGTTTTTTCATAATTTTAGAAATATTTGAAATCTCATTACCACTTTTCTTAGAATAAATGTTATCTATACTAACATTGACTTTAATTTTAAAATATTTAATTATTTTCTCAGAATACAAGACATTATTAACTACTAAAATGTATAAGTAAAAGAAACACCATTTTTATTCATCTCTTTCTCAGCATCCCTATTTAATCTAGCCCCATACTACGTGATATTTCCAATAAAAGCTTTTAAACTCAACATGGACAGATGTTTAGTATCATCTAGATTTATCCTTTAGATTCCATTCATTGGGTATGATATTAATATTCTTATCAACTAGATTTTCATAAATCAAGTATTTATCTTCTAGAGTTGGTTACTATTTAAAATTGATATAAATATTTGATATAAATTTGATATTTATTCCCCATGTAAAAAAATTAAAATCTATAAAACAAGATCTCATCATAGATTTTCTAGTTTCAATAACTTTGGTAGCCCTAAAGTGAGTAACTTCCAGTTTCATCCAATTTTTATTTATAGTTTCAAAAAAACCAATATAATTGTATATACTTATTTTCATAGATCATAATAATGTATTTTTAAAATGATAGTAAATATTATACTCAACTTTCACATATTTGTTTTAAGGTAGTAACTTCCATACCTAGAATTCTTTACTATTTTTATAGTATAAAAAATCCATCTAATTAGATGTTTATAAGGAAGGTATTTTTGAAATCACTCCAATATTCATAATCAGCACTCCCAAATATTGGTGGTTTTATGGGACTCAAATTTTCTAACATCCAAATGAAAAAACCTGCCATCTTAGAAAACTAGGCACCATTTTCTATGGAAACAAATTTTTGTAACCATTTACAACAAGTGTTGGAGATGGTTTCCAAGGACCACCTATTTTTACATAGATTACATGTATATTTTATGTATTTAATATTAACGAAACATCTTATTACATATTAGTCATTGTTCTACATGACTCAAATGTAATAATTTCATAGAGTATATGTTGCACTGATAAGGTCATAGAAGTTCCTCTCTATAATGAGGACCTTTATGTTCTGAGAACATTTTATTAAATAAAGATATATTGTTGAGTAACATACCATGATGAGACACATAGTATATAGACTATCAGTTGTGAGTAATCATAAGCAAATGAGGATTCTTCTCATTAAGTTTTCACTTGGTAATCTCAATGTTTGGGAGAGTATGAGAATAGATTCACCAGTAGGTATTCCCTATTTTCTAGTTTCATCAAATATTCCAATCTGTGAGCATGCTTTATAGTCCCATGACTTTGTAATTTTTATTAATACATGTTACAACATGCATACTTAGATTTATTTTATAATCCACGAAGATAAAATTTCATAGAGAAGTTTGATATGTTGGGTGTGTCATGAGAGATATGTCATTAATGGATAATTTGAGGAATTATTTTTCCTTTCCATATTTATGGAAGCTGATATCTCTTCCCTTTGATTGGAAAAGAATCATCGCCCTAAATTCCAGGTCCATGGTGTAACGATGTGTTTATTTTATATATTCAAAGAAAGGTATATTGAGTATATTGGTTTGTGATATTGATGTGAAACCTGCTTGATGAGATATTGAGACAAAGGTATTATATTACAAAGTGATCATTTTTATACGGTTGTTATCATTTCAAAATTAATTTATTTATCTTTGGTGCCTTGACCTATTTTTAGACAATAATTCGGACTTTATAAAATCCCTCCTAATTAAAATAATGCAGAATCCTAGTGGGTCACACACTAAGTGTGCCCATTAATATCAATTAAATTCTATCTGAATTTAATTATTGGAGTTAATATTATTCCCTTGACTGATGAATAATTTTATTCATGTTTTATTTATCATTAATATCCTTAAGGTAATAAATAATAACATTTTATTAATAAATAATTTATTTTATTATGTAAATATATAAAAATGTGTATTCACTAGATTGTGAAAAAAATTATAATTATTTTTTGAACAATTTAATAAATATTTATTCAATATATTATGAATAAAATATTTATTTATGAGAAGAATATTTATTTTGATGTTCAATAAATGTTATAGGAGTTCGAATGGATGTTGATCGAGTCTGGTGACAAATATTAATTGACGATACCATTACATAATATTTTTTATTGTGCAAGTTGGTGTGCACCACAAAATAACAATATTAATTTTATTATTATTATTATGTTGTATGATGTTTATTAAAGGATTTAAAAGTTATTTAATGGAAGGAATAGATATGATATCTTATCCTAAACCCTAACTCTATAAATAGATGGTTATATATATTGTATATTGCTTCCAAAAATTGAAGATATATATTTTTTGCGCACAAAAACATATCTCTAGACTTATCATTCTCACTCCATCTCATGAATGAGAAAAGAAAGAGGGATTTTCTAATCCAAATAAATGATTGATCCAAGAAAAATAACACAAAACAATTGAATCTTCATTCCAGCACCTAGAGAACGAGTGGTATTTCTCAGAGATCATTGGAGAACATGGGGATCACTGCTCGAGGTATTGTATCTTTAGATCCTCACATCACAATAAAGGAAATCTGAAAGGGTTTTTGGATGATCAGAATTTATCAATGAAGAAGGTTTCTAATCCTAGGTATTTATTTATTCATATATTAAATAATTAATTATAAATTTGACATGCAAGATACCCACTCATGGTTTTTGGAAAAGATTATTTAAAAAAATTATATATTTCCCACCACTACACACTTCCTCTACACCCAGAACCATCAAGTGGTATCAGAGTGCTCACATTTAAAATTATAATTAATTATTTGATTTTTGATCCATATGTAAACAAGGTTCAATTTTCATTTCTTATTATTCATTCTTTAATCCAAATTTAATTTTTATAATTTGACATATTAATCATATTCGTTCAGTGTTTCATTTTCATAAGTGTTTAAGAATAGATGAAGAATAACTAGAGTTTCTATCGGGAAGTACCTGATATTCAGCTAGTAAAACTGGGTTACACAATGTGTATCCAAATTACACGTTGTGTACCCATAAACATTGTACCTAGATGCATCAAGTACTTAATTATATTATGTAGATTTATAACATACCATGTGTATACCCAGAAAACCTGTCACACGAAAATTGGATACATGGCATATAGACATCATGTACATGCTCTCTAGTTCAACTGAATAAACATTCCAAATCCCCAGGTGTGTGACTTGGATACACTGCAACTGGGGTACATGACTTGTAACTAGACTGTACACATCATGTAGTCTCCCATTAATGGAAAAAAATCAAAAATCAAATTAAATTGAAATTTGTAGCATTAAGACATGATTTTACTAATTGACAAACCAATGTGTGTTGGATTATTTATTAATGGTTTTAAATAATTTTTAAATCTCAATTAATTTATTATAATTAATATTTCATTGTCGGTTCTACCATTTATATTCTATTAATTCAATTAATGATAGGTATATCTAATTAGGATCAGATGATCATTAATATAAAAGGGAATTAATTAATTAATTAATTAATTAATTCGATCATGTTTATCTTAATAATAATGAACAAATAAAGAAACGAGTTATAATAAGTTATTTTTCATATTTGTTGAATGTATCACCTATCATGAGCATTACCAAGACCTATGTATCTGTTAGAATTTATTTATTTTTAATTTATTTCATGGGTTTGAAATTATTTAATATTAATTTAAATGATGGGAAATGAGTCATCCCTCCCTATATTGTTATGCAGTATCATTGTATCCATGTATATTTATGTAACCCCCTTTAACCAATACTTTGGTTACCATCACCTATGTGTGAATAATAAATACTTTTAATTAATGGATGATCCCAAGGAGTATGGAGGTTGTTCAATATAGAACCATGACAATTCCAACTCAATGATACATATATATAAAGGTGGAAAAGTGTAACTCATTCCATGAATAGAAAATGTATTTATTTGCCTACATCATTGGTTGATTTAATTTTTTTTGCCTTAAATCTATCATTAGATAATCTTAGTACCAGGTCATTTACTTTATTTTTTAATTGTGTCTGTGCATTATTAAATTTATGTATGAAAGAATGAATTCACATAAATAAATAAATTAAAATGAAATTATAGAAATTAAAAAAATGAATTTGGTTTAAATTTTTTATCCAAAAGTTTTAATTAATTAAGTATCATCCACTTATTATTAACAATACATGTAAAGGATAAAACAAGATTAAATGTTTTCATAAATTAATTCAAATCCCTTAACCTAATATTAAGTCAGAATAAGCCTTACATTACTTGATTGGAAATAAAACCATAAAACTAAGTGCAGTACATGTCCAAAGACTATTCACATACTTTTTGGGAGTTATCATGAGGGTTTTGGGTTGAATTAACAGAACTTGTATTGAGTTTAATGGGAAAGGACTGTTCAATTCGAATTTGGAGGAAAGTGTTGAGGAAATCCAAGTCAGGGTTTTGGGATATGGGAATCCATTCAATGAATCAAGAAGCTACAAACCTGCTGTTCAAAAGACCGTCTACCAAAATTATTTTCTTATGGTTTTCATAGACAAATTCTAGATCATTAAGATAAGTAATGGGGATCCTTGAAACTACAATATCATTTTGACTAGATATTTTATGTTCAATGGTGAAGGCTATTAGGACTTGATAAAAGAGTGGGACATTTAACATAATTAATGAATTAATTTATAATTTCTCACATAATTTTTAATCAATAAAGTACTAATAATCGGTTGTTTTAATTTTAGAATAAAATGTAAATCTCGTCATCTAGACTATCACAACAATCAATATTATATAAATACAACCTCATAACTTGTAGTAACTTATATGAGTGGTTTAAATGCATTTGGGTTGTCTTATTCCATGTATTGAAATCTTATATGCAAGAATTCTAAAATCCTAATCTGCATGTTAATGATCCAAGTAATGAAGAGTTCCTTTTCTGTAAAAATATTTGAGTGACATGGTCGACTTTCAATGTTTGATTCCTACATTGATTTTTATTGAACTATTGAAGTCTCATGAAAACATGGATTTATAT
The DNA here is from genome assembly GCA_963277665.1 of Viscum album. NCBI lineage: Eukaryota > Viridiplantae > Streptophyta > Magnoliopsida > Santalales > Viscaceae > Viscum > Viscum album. The sequence goes on along the minus strand of OY728140.1, from coordinate 240,680,714 downwards.
AACATGCTTGAGAACATCTTTAGTCTATACTAGGGGATAGATAAATCGGAATAATTTGATATTTCGAAGTTTTTTAGATCAAGCATGGAGAGGGTGGCTCAGCTAGGCCTCACCTAGTCAATATCATTAGATACGTTGAATGACTATAGGTTCTAGGGGTTTAAACACCCCAAATAATTGGGCACCAATCTCATTTTGGAATCACTTATTCAGAGATTCTCAGTGTTTTTTGTAAATTTTAATTTGAAAAACAGCGAGAAGTATCTTCCTGATCTTCTCACTCTTCTTCACCATGTTGATAAGTATATGTAGCAAAAAAAACTTTTGACTTTATAGTGAAAAAAAGGAAATGTAAAGTGAAGAGCTTATAGTCCAAAGCATCATCGTACCCATCCAAGAAGAGGAAAACAATTAGCAAGAAGGTGAACAAGATTCTATCTATTTTTCATGTAGAAGGAAGGTCCATTGGAAGAAAACCAACACCCACCAAATAAGAAAGGGGAATATTTAGGTGCATTTGATATAGAGTTTAATTTATCTACTTATAAATATTTTGTATTAGATACTTCTTGTGGTGTATAATATATTTTCAAACATAGAAACCATATAGATTAAGAAAGTTTGACCATTGGGAGGTAGATCTACGAGTAGCCAATGGAGTTAAAATTATTGTTGTAGCTATCAGGGACCATCAGGTCACATTGAGAATGAGAATGATATTGTTTTTAAAGGGTTTTTATTATGTTCCCTCAGTTACCAAAAATATTTTCTATTTATCCAAACTAGATTCAAATGGGTTTATTTTTAAATTTGGGAATAAATGTTTATTATTTTATAAAGATAGGATATGCTATGGAATGAAATATTCAAATTTTAGTCTTTCTGTGCTTTATTACAAAAACCATTTTATGGAAATCGATAATGAAATACTTCACATGAATCATACCTCACCAAACATTGGAATCACCAGCTAGGTCATGTAAATGAAAAGTTCATGACTAAATTACATCAATATAGATATTTAGATTCTCTTGAACTAAAACCAATTAGTGTATGTCATACAAGTTTTCATGGAAAAATGAACGAAATTCCCTTTTATTAGAAAAGGTTAAAGGGATACAGAGCATCCTAAATTACTTCATAATGATGTGTATGGACCATTTCCTTTTGAGGCAAGTGGTGGGTACTCAAACATCATATATTTTTCTGATGATTTTAGTAGATATGGATATTTTTACTTAATGAGGTATAAGTCTGATTGTTTAGATAAATTATAGAAATATAAGAGTGACGCTGAGAACTATACTATTATGAATATTAATATACTTCACTAAGATCATGGTGTAGAATATCTTAACCAAGACTTCATTGATTATTTTTTGTATTTTGGGATATTATCTCAACTAAATTCTCTTTATACACCTTAATATAATGGTTTATGTGAAAGGAGGAAACACACATTGTTGGACATGGTGAGATTAATGATGGGTCATGTGAGTCTTCCATTATCTTTTTAGAGATACACATTACAAACAAAATCATATATTCTAAATTGAGTTCCAACTAAAGTAATAGATGGTATACCATACCAATTATGGAGTAGAAAGAAACCCATGTTCTCTTACTTACATGTGTGGGTTGAAAAGAATTTTTTTAGACCTATTCAGGTAAACATATTTCACCCAGTGGTACAAAGCTTATCATTATAGTACATCCCAAAACAACAACGGGATACTACCTATACAATCCTTCAGAAAATAATATGGTTAAAAAATACCCCAAATTTCTTGTGGAGGATCATATATAGAATATGGATATTGGGATAGAGATAGACATTGATGAATTACAGGGTCAATATACACAAGCACTACCACAAAACTGGCCAAAGGCAGTGTAAGCCTTTATCAGTGCTAATGAAAAAGCGCTGATAAAGGGGTGGGGTACTTTTATCAGTGCTAAAAAAGCGCTGATAAAGGGTACATTTATCAGTGCTAAAAAAAGAGCTGATAAAAGTACCCCTTTATCAGTTCTTTTTTTAGCTCTGTTAAAGTTACCCCCCTTTAACAACGCTTTTTTTAGCGATGTTAAAGTGTACCCCTTTATCAGCGCTTTTTTAGTAGCGCTGATAATGGGGGGGCTTTATCAGCGCTTTTTCTAAATGCGCTGATAAAGGGTCTAAATCAAAAAAAATCATTAAAAATATATATTAATATCTAAATATATAGATATAGTTACATTGATATTAATATAATATATATTTTTTAAATGTAATTTAAAATATATTTTAGATAAGTATAAATATACAGTTATGCTTAATATATATAAGATATTTAGTGAAAATGGCTCATAAAAATATTTAAATTTTTTTAATAAATAATTTTCTAATTATGATGAAGTATTAGTCATTTAATAACAATTTTAATACTAAAAAAATAAAAATAAATAAAAAATGATCCAAAATATGTTGAAAACGCAACTCAAACTTTAAACGTCCATAACTTTTAATCCGGGTGTCTGTTTGAGCTCTACAACATATCAAATCGAAGCATGCGATGAGATCTACGCGCTAATAAAGTAAGTGAAGCCTCTGTCACATTTTTCGAGGCTAGAAAAGTCTTAGAAGGCCTCCAAATCTGAGTTTTTAGTCGGGATAGCTCGATTTTTTAACATTTTGTGGATTTTCAGCCTCCTTTAAGGGGGTATTATTGGCTTTTTTGGCGGGGACTGAATTTATTCCAAGGCATTACATTCATATTGATATTATTTATTTTAAATTTTATCATTTTTTATAATGAACTTCTATTTATAATCAAATATATAACAATATATACATTTTTTATATATTCACACATAAATATTTAATTATAAATATAAATAATAAAATATATTTACATATAAAATATATTAGCTTTATCTAAATAATAACTAATATCCATTTTATTTAAAATACAAATATTGGAATATTTATATACCTATATATTAACCGAACTATATATATATTAATATAACTACATATATATATTCATATAACTATAAATATATATATTTTTATCACTATAAATATTTATATTAATATAACTATATATATTTTAATATAACTATATATATATTAATAAAATATATAATACTATACAAATAAATATAACTAAATATATATATATGTATATATAAATAGAGATATCATGAAATGGAAAATAAATCAAAATAGAGGAGTGGTAAGGGATTTGGCGCGCAGGGGGGAGGTATCGAGATCAAAACCTGGTGGAGGTAGGGGCGCGCACATGGGGTGGATTTGGGGGTGGGGGATAGCACTGATAAATGGTAGAGGGGGTGCATGCGGGTGCTGGAGGGGCTGAGAAAGCATTGTAAATAGGGGGCTGAAGCAGTATAAAAGCCCCCCGATTAGTAGGATTTCTTTTAAATTTTTTAATTTTTTTTTAATTTTTTTTTAATTTTTTTTTAATTTTTTTAAATTTTTTTTACTTTTATCATCACTAAAAAAATATCTGATAAAAGGGGTCTTTTATCAGTGCTAAAAAGAAAGCATTGATAAAGGACAGTTTTATCATCGCTTCTTTTTAGCACTGATAAAAGAACCCTTTTATCAGTTCTTTTTTTAGCGCTGATAAAAGGGGTCTTTATTAGCGCTTTTTGGAGCGCTAAAAAAGGGGACCCCCATTTATCTTCACTGGCTTTAACAATTCTTTTCTAGCGCTGTTAAAGGCCATTTTTAGCGATGATAAAAGGCATATTTGTATTAGTGAAGCATTGGAATAGGTACAAATTCCACAAATACTTGTGGACGAATAAATTATTCTAGAGACACAATTAATGTGTAGGAGAGATAAAGAGATTAGAGAACTAGAACAATATAATTTTTTGGTCCTTAAGGATGGTGACTCATTATTAGTTGATAATAATGATCATGTAAGTTACATGGAAGCCATGATTGGTAGAGATTTTTTCAAGTGGCAAGAGGCCATGAATTATGAAATGGATTCCATATAATAAAACCCAGTTTAAGGGTTTTTTATTCTAATTGATGTGAACAAGGTATGCATGTTTCAAAGGCCAATTTATGGATTAAATAAATCATCCATTTCATGGAAAATTCATTTTGATGAATCCAGAATAGAAATGGGTTTCATAAAGAATGAATGAAATCTATGTGAATATAAATGGTTTAGTGGGGTTGTATGAATTTTATTAATTATATATGTTGATGAAATATTACTCATTACAAATTAAATACCAGTATTATAGTCTCTTAAGGCATGGTTGAATTAATGCTTCTCCATGAAGGGCTTTGGTGAGGAATCATATATTATTTACATCAAGATTCATCATGATAGATCCACTGTTTTACTTAGACTAATTAAAATTACAATCATTGAAAAGACACTGAAAATATTCAATATGGAACTATCCAAGAAGGGATTATTTCTAGGGTCACGTGGAGTTCATAATTCCCACAAAATGTGTCCTTAGATACTAGAGGAGGGAATAAGAATATAAAGAATTATATACAGATCACTGATTATTTCAGTCAGGTATTCTATGAAATGAATTTGGCTAGATGTTGTGTATGCACTATGTATGTTAGTGAGATATTAAGTAGATACAGGTGACCTCCATTGGATGGAAGTGCATACTATCCTTATGTATCTGAGGCTTACTATGGATATGCTCCTAGTTTATAGAGGATACGAGGAAATATTCATAAAATGATATTTTTATGCTAGTTTATAAATCGATCAAGATGACTTTAAGTCATAAAAAAGATACATATTAATTTTGAATAGAGGTTCTGTGAGCTAGAAGTGCTCAAACCAGGGTGTGGTCGTTGGTTTTACAGTACATTCTGAGTATATTTTGAATAAAGAGGGAGCAAATGATGTAGTATGGATGTAAAAATTCATCCATGATATTAATGTGGTAACTAGAAGTAAATATATTATCACGCTATATTGTGATAATACTATAGTGGTTGCTCTTGCAAAAGAGCAATGGTCACATCAGCAGACTAAGCACATACATCCGAAGTATAATCTCTTGAGGGATTTTTTTTAGAGAGGTGAGGTTGTAGTGAGAAATATTTTAATGGAAAATTTCATGGAAGACCCCTTGATTAAATCTATAACTTAGAAGAAACATGACTTTCATATGAGGTCTAGTAGACTGAAGTTCATAGGTAGTTGGATCTAGTCCAAGTTGGTATTTTTTTTGGAGATGGTGCCCTAGGATCAACTATTTGTACTTTTATTACATGTATATTGTAAGTATTGAATATTAATAAAACATATTATTACATATTATTTATTTTTCTACATGACTATAATGTAATAATTTCCTAGAGTATAGTTCACATTGATAAGGTTAAAACATTTTCCTACTATGATGAGAACCAATTTATGCTATGATGATATTCTTAAAAAAATTGTAATTTGATAATGTACTATGATTGTACACAAAGTAAATATAATATTAGGTGTAGGTACTTATAAGCCTATGAGGCTTCATCTCAAGAATTTAACTCTTGGTAATCTCTAATATTGGAGACTTTTAGAAAATATCATCAAGTAGGAATTGTGAATGTTTTTGTGTCATCTAATATCCATATTTGTGATCACGTGTGATGGTCCTTACACTTTAATATTATTATTAATGCACGTTACAACTCTCATACATAGATGTATTTCATAAACCATGATGATAATAGATCATGGAGAAGTTGGATACGTTGGCTGTGTCACGAGTGACATGTCATTAATGGATAATTCAAGGAAGGATTTGTCCCTTCCATCTCTCTCTAGGATGATATATCTAGCCTTTGATTGGAATGGAACATTTTTCCAAAATTCTAGGGCCATGGTGTAACTACATGTCTATTTTAGACAGTCAAAGAAATACATATCAATTATATAGTATAGTGACATGGATATGAAACCTGGTTGATTAGATATTGAGACAAAGGGATTATATTTCATTGTGATAATTCTTATTTTGTTTTCATCACAGCAACATTAATTTCTTTCTCTTAGGCTCCTTGACCCACTGCTAGATAGTAATCTTGGAATTTTGGAAATCTCATCTAATGCCATTTAGAAACAATCCTAAAAAATCATGCACTATATGATCCCATTTATCTTGATTAAATTCTATTTGAATTTAATTATTGGAATAAATATTATTTTCAAACCTAGGAATACTTTCATTCATTTTTTATTGTACTACATTATTCACAATTTAATTAACAATAAATTTTTTATTAATAATAAATTTATTTAATTATCTCAATATATATAATATTTATTTACTATATTTTGAATAAAAATATTTATTCATTTATTGAATATTTTAATAACTATTTCTTCTCTATATTGTAAATAAAATATTTAATCGGTTGTTCAGTAATTATTAGAGGAGTTCAACTGGGCTAAGGCTGAGTATGGTGATGAATATTAATTGACATGATCATTACATAATATTTATTATTGCATAAGTTGGAGTGTGCCAAAAAATAATAATAATTACAATATTATTATATCGCATGGGTTTTATTAAAGGTTTTAAATGTTATTTAATAGACAACATGAAAATAAATAATATTTTAACCTAAATCCTAAATCTTTAAATAGATGGTTATGCCTATTGTAAATAGTGTCCAAAATTGGGAATAAATAATTTTTTACATAATTTATCATCTCTTGAATCCTATATCCATCAAAATAATGATAACCACAAGAGAAACATGGAAAAATAACGAGAAATCATGAATGAACTGCATACGACATTCAATTCACCACACTAGCACCCAGAGATCCAGTGGTGTTTCTCAGAGATCATTGGAACACATGTGGATCATTTATAGTGGAATTAAATCCTTGCATCCACATAGTGAAATGATGGAAATTTAAAAGGGTCATTTTCAACAATAAACATTCATCAATGAAGAAATTTCATAAGCTCATGTATTTATTTATACAGCTATAAAATCAATTAATTATAAATTTTATGAGAAAGATCCCTGATGATGGTTTAAATAAATTATTATTAAATGAATTTTTAATATTTTTCCCAGTATCATATGATTTTACTATTCCCAAAACCATCCACAAATAGAACCCACTCTGACACCAAATGTAGGATCGTAAGAGTATGTATTTATCTAAAATTAGGGAGGGGTTAATTTTAGTTTATAACATAAAATGTATAATTTTCACTCTATTATTTTAGAAATTAATTAGATGGATAATCACAATAATATTATTTATATTATTAGAGTTAGATAAATTTATAATAAAAAATATAAACATTCCTTATAAATACACAAGAAAATTATGAACATGTAAAAAAATTAAAACAAAACTTATAAATTCAATGAGGAAAACTTATAGAAACATTACAATAATGATCCACATTTTAACCATAAGTATTAAGGAAGTAAATAAAATTGACTTTGGGTAGAAAAAATTTATCAAACCATACTGTTATATCTTCATTTACCATATAAGCCAATGATACTAAGATTAGATGATCTTTTTTCCCCTAACACCTAGAACCCTTGACTAGAAAGATCGATAACCATTATCTTCTGAAACATAGGAAGCCCTCAATTACTCTAGATTTTAAATAAAACTATTAAAAAAATATATTAATGAATTTAAAAAGAATACATACATGGATACCTTAATAAAAATACACACTAAATTTTTGAAATAAAGTTATCTCAAAGTAAATAGTGGTTTCAAAAGCTTTAGAACCACTTCAGATTGAATAAGATACAAAATCTTCCTCCTCCTTGAATACATCTTCTATTTATAGGAATTAATCCAATATTTTAATTCTCCATTCATTGTAGTTGGTTGTAATGACATTGAAAAAACATATTCATTGCTTTAAAGTGTTTATCATGTTATCTTTTTCAAGTACTCAGAATAATTTACAATGTTACAATGTAATTGGATTATTTCTAATAGAATAAAGAATTTTCAGCTGGTGGAATAAATATTATTCATCAACAATATTTTATGGATGTTTTTATGGGAATCATGTATGGATCCTTCTGATTATGTTTTTCTTGAAGTCTTGGTATATTTAAATCTGATGGAATTTGTTATACATTGACTAATAAACATTTATAAATCTATGTATGACGATAATTTTAATCGTTCATTTGATATATAATTTACAAAGATGTATTATTATGGAAAACTTACATCCATTTGAAAAGTGTTTCTATGTCCATCAAAATAGATTTACTATAAAAAAATAATAATACCTCAGGAAAAATTAAAGTAAAATTAATGTATAAACTTTTAAAGAAGTGGATTATGATTTTCAAAAGTAGGGTTAGAATATTTTGAAAGAAAAATATCAACTCAATAATATATAAATATTTATAGTATTGTTTATTTATTTTTAAGATATTTTTCAATTTATAATATGAAAAGAATAAAATTTTGTAAACATTACAGAATACATGGTTTAAGAGCATGGTTAAGGAAACTGCACAACCACACCCTAAAAGGGTGAACTCTTAATCATCCATTATTAAAATAAGGGTTAATAATTTTTATAGATTAAGACATTTTTTTCTATGTCATTCATTTATTTGAAATATCTCTTGATTCTTTTGGATCTTAAAATAAATTTATTATCAAATTAGTGACAAATATTATTTTATGAAAATAAAAGTGGTGTCTAATATCAGTTTTTTTTGTTTGAAAAAAGATAATTTCAATAGAATTTGGGTTTTAGTTTTAAAAATCTCTATTCGATCCACACAGGAGGTTTGAAAAATAAATTTTATATTTAATTTGATTAAAATATTTTTATATCTGATATTCGACATATGTTTTTTTAAATAAAATTTCATGAAGTTACAAAATGTTTTGTTTTATAAAGGCATGTTTGGTAATATTAAAGTTTTTTTATTATTTGATGATCTTTTTATTACACCAAATGAAAAGATAATATTTTTTTATTCTGTGACAATTATCACTGGGATTTGAATTTGATAAAGGAGTTTTTTATTAGATTGTTTTTGGAGGTCACATGAGATTTATTTATGTAATTGATTACTTTCCATATTTTTGGGATTAAATAAATTTACATGGGAGACTTGGGTTGTTTTGTGGGATTATAGTTATTTTTTTTACACTAGTTTATGATTATACAATACTTAGTGCCCAAAAATATTATTTATTCTATTTTTAAGGGTTTTTTTAAGGAAAGGTAAGTAAGGATATATTGGGGTTTGTGACTATTAGGATTTCATTGTAGGAAAATAGAAGGGTCCATGTAAGAGAATATATATGTTGAATTGATAGGCTTGAGGGAGTTATCCCATGTTGTGATTGGATTTATGTTTTATATTTTGATTTTTTAGTATACCATTATTGTTTTTGTGTTATAAATATGTTTTAATCAATGAAATGGTGATTTTAATGAAAATGAATTGAAAAAATTTTCATTTATTTTTCAATATAATTTAGATGGTAAAAAATTATTTTCTAACTTATTTAAAAACAAAATTTTGAGTTTATTTTATAAAATTAATTTCATAAATTTATGGTGATATCATACTGAGAATTACACACCCATATATGCTAAATATAATTTATGTAAATATTTTTTACATGATACCATAAAAGGTAAATGATCTTCTCACCTTGATGGTGTCTCATATGTGCCTTCTTTGTATCTTGAGGATGTTGATTCTTGAATAGTGACATCTGGTCACATAGAGTTTTATCCTATGTTATTTATTTAAAATTCTATAGTTTATGAGATGTATTAGGTATTGGATACATCATTTATCTCATTAAATTTTAGTCCCACTTTATTTTTACATATAATGTTTCATATTTTTATATTTTTTTAAATTATTTCTTGAATGTTTTATATTATATTTCATGAATATAGTTTTAAATTTGTAAATTTCTTATTTTTTAGAATGGATTTCCAATATATGAAATATTCACGCTAGATTCTTTGTAATATTTTATTGACTTTTTATTTTTATTTAGAGGGTAATATAATTCAAATATATTATATTTCATACCCTCAACACCTTTTTTATTCTACCTTGATTGATAATGCATCATTTTCCATATGAAATGCTAGATCAGATGACATGAATTGTTGGACTAGGTTAGTTTGTTACTGTAGATCACTATTCAGTTATGTATTCTATGCATAATATCTTGTAATTAGTTAATGTGTCTAGTAAGTTGATAAGAGATGAATAGTTCATGGACATTAGGTGTTCCTTTTACATGTTTCTTTTGAGGTATTATTTTTTATTAATTATTAGAATAAGGATAAGAAAATTATATTTTATAAAATAATAAGAATTATAGAATCATTTAAGAGTATATTATTTATTTTAACATCAAAGGAGAACAATGAAATATCATAAATATTTAGGGTGGTATTCCATGTTATAAAAAATTTATATAATTAGTTGGGCTTCAAAAAATGTTTTTCAATTTTTATATAAGACAAATTGTGTAAATAACCAAACATTCTCTCATGGTTTGGATATATTCAGTTAAAAATAGATTGCATGTTCTTATTTGTAGGATACATTTAAGACACCTAATAACTTACAATAGAATATAAAATTACCAATACCTATTATGGAATAAGATAGTAGGGAATTTTATTGTAAGTTGTGTTAAATAGATCCATAATTAATGGAAACTAAATGGAATTATTATTGGTCATATTCCATTATGTGATGGTTGTGTCTTTGAGAAATCATAGAGTGTAATAATTGATAAATATAAATTTAAAAATATTTATCCTCAATACTATGTTTATTTATTTTTATGGGGAAACTCTATGACTACATCTCAAGGGGAATGATACCATATCATCAACATTATAGATAACTATTCTTGGAATATATGGATTTATATATGACAAAAATATGACACTTTAAAGACTTCTAAGGGTTAGAATACTATAGGGGATTAAAATATTTGAAATAAGCTTAAGGATTAAAAGAAAAATAATCTACTATAGATTATTTTAACTTAATTTAAAGGATTAAAAAAATTAAGGGTATTGAGAGGTATAAGGATATTAATGATATAACTTAACAAAATGGGATAACTGAGAGGATAATATATACTATCATATAAAATATTAGAAGTATATTTTCTTAATCTAAACTACCCATGCACTTTTGATTATATGATTGTATTGTCTAATTTTATCAAATAAATAGGTTTGAATATATCCTTTTTGTTGTAAGACCCATACAAAATTGTGGATCTTAAAAACACCATTCCTATGAATATTTTATTACTTTTGGGTATAATAACTATATTCATTATTGAACCAAGAATCTTGATCATAGAGGCCTCAAATGCATATTAATTTTTTTCCTATAAGGTATAGATGTTTATAAATTATAGATAGAAAAATCCAATTTATACAATTACACCATCCTATAAGATGTCTCTTTTCATGAAATTAATATTAATAGGTAGAAAACATATGACCATATAAATCCCACTACACCATCAGCATGAGTGTTTATGTTGAGTTACTAATTAAATCCATGTATCAGTCCAATATTCTTAGTCAATATTAGGAGGAGAATCAAATTTACAATAATATAGTGGGTATTAGAGTAGAGTAGTTGATTATATACTCAAATGAGATAATGTTATGATTGTATTATAACACCCTTCCATATTTAATGACGTCTAATTATATAATTTTTCATTTATTCTTCCCCATTATTTGGTTGATAATGAACCATAGTGTTAAATATAATTAGTGAATATCAGTGAATCTAGGAAATAGAGTTCTTCCATGGATGACTAACTTACTTCCCTTGTAAAAAATGGTATATAGAAGGTTGTCAATAAAATAAATATGGCTAAATATGGATTTAAAATAAAAATATTGATAATGATGCATGAAAAAAATAAACTTCAATAAATTTGACCATTATCAATAATTAAAAAAATTGTTAAAGTCATTTAATGGTTAGACAATGTCCACATTTGATTGTATTTGTTTCCCCATCACTTAATGTATTAAATAACACTATATAGCCATCAAAAATCACCAAAGTGAGATAATTTTGTAATTACCATATAACATTCATTAAATGTAAATTATTTTAAAAAAATTATAATTCCTCACACACACAAACCTACACAAGGTATTTAATATATATATATATATCCCTGATTAAAAAAACATAATTATATTTATACATTAAAAATAAATCAGTTAAATTTTTATAAAATTTGATAATAACTAACCTCTATGAAATCATTCATTGAATTAAAGCCATAAGTATGTAACTAAAGTCTAATTAAATTTAAAATTGATGTAACTATAATAAAAAAATTATAAATAAAAATTATAATCCCATTGATTTTTTTTAAAATATAAAGTGGATTCAAACTTCAAAAATAATTTTTTTATAAATTTAACATTATCATATCTATTAAAATTATCCTATACATCAAGATGATGTATCATCATTTCCTACTTGCCCAAACACAATTAATGATCAATATTTTTTAATTTCATGATAATTCAATGTCCTATTCATTTATTTTAATATATCTATTATTTTCATTAACATTTCACTCTTTTTAGACGTTCTAGAACATAACATATTAGATTGATGTGTTTTATATTTCTACAGATTATAAAATAACAAACAGTAATTTTCTTATTATTTTATAACAATATGAAGTTGTTTACAATTTTTTACAATATCACTTAATTTTAATCAATTTTAAATCCAATAAAAAAATTTAATTCATTAAAACTTCACTGGTCAACATATTGGTATCCTACTCTTTCAACAATAGAAAATTAATATGTGGTTATTTTCCTATGATTTCAGAATAATCTAAGGCATGTTTTCATATTTGACTATCTCAAACATGTTTTTGATGGATTTTAAATCTATAGAATTTACATTTGTTCATTCCAAGAATAGCACACAATTTTTTTAGAATCCCATTTATTCCAACATTATTTAATATAATCAATAACCTTATTTCAATGATTTTATAAAAATATAAGATTATCTTTAAACTTTTATATAAATCACTTGTTTTTAAAAAATCATTTACTCAAAAACTATTTTTTCCCATTCAGACAATATTTCTTGTTTGATTGAATACCTTTGATTATTATATATTAGATATTAATTACTGATTATTTTTATAATAATTCATTAAAATTAGTTTATTTTTATCTATTTTGATAAGATTACTAATTTTTAATCAATTTTCAATCTAAAATTTCAATATAGTCAATCTAACCACACATCTTATGATATTTTGGTTTCTATCATTCCTACATGTTACAAAAATAAATGATATTGTTGTCTTAATATTTAATGATAATCCAACATTATTTTTTCACCCTTGATCATCTCATGAATGTTTTTAAGGAATATTAAATGTATTAAAATACACATTTTATTATTCTTAGAATGTTGAAATTTGAATCGATGTGACATATTGTTCCACGTATCTTCAATTAATCAATGATCATTATTCTATGATTTTATGACAATTTGAGTTCTTTTTCTAGGTTTTGAATGTTTCACTTTTGTAACAAATTTTTACTCGAAAAATTATTTTTTGATCATTATGAACACACTACATGTTAGATTGATGTTTTTTATTCTTAAATATAAAAAATTAACCTATGATATTTTACCTAATATTAGATGATATTTGAGATTTCTTACACCATTTTGACAGTATCACTTGTTATTTAATCACATTTTCATCCAAAACAATATTTTCAATTAGTCTAACAACATCACACCATATGTTGATATTATATTCATTATTACATGTCCCAAATTAATCAATTAAAAGTATACATTATTTTATAATAATAGAAGGTGTGTTTCTTCTTTTTTTACAATATGAAGCACATTTTTAATGACTTAAAACTATATATAGAAATATTATTCCAGTAATTATAAGAACACCAAACATTGAAATAACCTAATTCCTATTTTTACATGACAAAATGGTCCATAGATCATTTTACTATGATTTTATGAAAACCCAAGGAAGGCTTCTAGGTTTGGACTATATCACTTTTTTCTAAATTTTTTCAATAAAACTTCTATTTTGGTCATCCCAACCACATTGTATTTCTAATTAATGTTTTATTAATTTATATATGTTAAAAATTAATTCAAAATAACGTTTTTATAATTACATGAACAAATGATATTTGTTTTAGTTTTGGCCATATCAGTTGTTTCTAATCAATTTTTCTTATATAACTATTTTTCCAGTCATTCTGACCAAACTACACATGGAATTGAAATAATTATTATTTATACAAGTTAAAAATTAATAAATGACCATTTTCAAAATATTTCATGATAAAATGAGTAATTTTTCAAGTTTTAACTATTTAATGCACGTTCTTAATGACATTTATATATATATATATAAATGCATTTTTTTCATTATGGACATACCATACATCGAACTGATTTCCATATATTCCTACAATTAAAAAATTAATGGAAGATCATTGCATTATGATATAATTTATATCCATATATTATTGTATAGGTTTTGACCATATCATTAATTATTAATAACTTTTTAATCTAAAATTACCATTTAGGTTATTCTGATCACCCCACATGTGAGTTTGATTTATTATTCATTTATATATGTTAGAAATTATTAAATGACACATGTACTATTATTCATGATAGTTCAAGATCATTTACTATGTTTTTACCCTATCAGAAGTATGTGTGATACATATATTGAAATTTAAATCTCTTTCAAAACTTTAAAACCAACTATAATTCAAATGAAGCAGAAAATATTAAAATATAAATGCAATATACCCCATTAATCATATTCATTATTTATAAAATATCCTATGGTATTATAATACCACCCACTAACTATATCTAGAAACTTATATGTATATATATATTATAATCTATGAATATTAACAAAAATATATTTTTACCATTGAAGATAACATCTATGAATTATTGATGTCTTTGTAACCCCTTCTAGAACATTGCACCGATACCTTCTCTTCAAGTTTCATCAAATTTGAAAATTTTTAATGTCTCAGAAATTCTATGTAATGTTTTTTATAATTATATGGAATTATTTTGAGTTCGAACACTCTAACATCATGTGATTACAGGATCTAGAGAGCCCATAATATATTTTTGATCCTTTTTTATGGTACGTTCAATAAACATGCGAGAAAGATTTTCTATCTTTTGAACCAGTGATCAGATCGAAAATATGAGGGCACGGTTGAACTCAGAATTTCGGGATTCACCTAGAAACGACTTAACTTAAACCGGTAAGGGCCGAACAAAAATCCAATTTTTCATTTTTTTCTAGAAAAATATTAACACAATTTAAACGAATTATTTTATTTCTTTTCTCACCATTGGGTGGCGGATGGTGACACTGCAGTGCAACGACTATGTAGTGTCATGGTGCATTAATGAATCTCATTAATGGCCCATATCACGTAGCATAACAATGTAATAAACTATGTGTAACAATGATGTTGTTTCATAAATGAAACCGTATAACAAAGCAACGTCGCAGCGTAATAGAAACACTGTAATGTGATTATTTTTATTAAACCCACACATGGGAGAATGGGGAATTAAACTGCATGGATTCTCTAATAAACCATCACTAGTTTTCCTCCCCAATGAAGAATGAAAATCACTGGTGATACTTCATCATCTTTGAAGTTCCAGAAGAATGGAGCTGGAAGTGACTTCGACATCTTGAAACCTCAAGGATGAACACTTTACTATCAAATGTCAATGTGGTAGGGGGTTTATGCATTTTAATTATTTGATAATTAATTTTTCATTCTTAAAAATTAACAATGAACGTGGACCAAATGACTAATGGGTTGATCTGCTAATCTCTAATTCTTGCGGGTGGATATTTGTGCATGGTTTTGAATCGAGGTTTAACTTTTTATGTGTGTTTAATACTTTTCCACTTTCTTAAACTCTAATGCGGAGGGCATAGGGTGACACAAACAAGTCTCAAACCCTTCACCATTGTTGTTAATGGTGCATTCTTTGTGGATGATTTCATGAGATGGTGGCAAAGATAGCTTGAGGCTCTCGCAGAGAAGGTGATGACCTAAATATTCCATAGACACAAGTGGATCGAGAAAGGGACCAACAAATCAACTTTGGTGGATCGTCTAAGGTATCATTAGCACACCAGAGGAATCCACGGGTGGAGGGTGGCAGCGCTCCCGTGGCGCACCGCGGCTGCAAGAAGATGTGGTGAGACGTTCGTGGCGGTGAGGAGACACGGCGCCCTTCGACGCCGTGTGGATTGGTTGACCCACATCTCAGCCACCCAGGAAAGCTCATCCATGGGACGTCAATTACTACTGGAGGAAGGCCTCACACCATGCGAGGTCAGCGGAGGCCCAAAGTGGCTAGATGCCACATCCTAGGAGCACCCCACTGGCCGCACCACATGGATGGTCCTCATCTGGCAGGCAATGCCCCATCCAGCGGCTAGGATGGACTCATGTCAAATGGTCTGGACCCACACTAGCAGGCCATACCTAGTCCCTTCAGGCCATGTCGAATGAGACCGGGTCACCGGGTGACTCGACGGGTTGGACCCTCAGCCAAACCGGGACAGGTCCAATAAGGCCAATTGGAAATTACCCAATATTCAGACCAGACCTAACCAAACCCAACCTAAACTGGGTTGGGTGATGTTCATTTAATTGAATATGGGTATTTGAAACCCTTGGGGTAGGTTGGTCGAGTCAGTCTGATCGTGTTTGACCGGGCCGAGAGACAACCAGCCCCCTATTTACTAAAATGCCTGTATCTCTCATACCGTGCGTCTGATTGATGCGCCATCAGTGGAGTTGGATCCCTTGTGATTAGATGGTCCTTATGATATACTCCACTTTAGTTTTGGATGAGTATGGATTATGGATGGTTTGGATCAGACTCAAATCTAATTGGTCCCTTTTTA
The DNA here is from genome assembly GCA_963277665.1 of Viscum album. NCBI lineage: Eukaryota > Viridiplantae > Streptophyta > Magnoliopsida > Santalales > Viscaceae > Viscum > Viscum album. The sequence goes on along the minus strand of OY728140.1, from coordinate 240,663,681 downwards.
CTAAAAAGCCCATAACTTACAGACCCGACATCTGATCGAAGCGATGTGTACTGTGTTGGGACCCTTACAACGAGATAGTACTCTTGGTTTACTCTATGTGGGAATTCGTGGTAGTTGAGGTAAGTATGATAGATTGATGAGTGGATCATTCATAAATCCAAAATGAAAAGTGTGGGAATCCAGTGGCTAGCTGTGACATGCAGAATGAATATCGATCATATATGGGTCACCACCTAGAAATCCTCTATCGGTCAGCACCTAACAATCCTCTATGGTTTATCACCTAGAGATCCTCTTTCGGTGTGCACCTAGTGATCCTCTGTGGGTCAGCCCCTGGAAATCCTCTATGGTTCAACACCTAGAGATCCTTAGTTGGTCAGAACCCAGCGATTCTCCATGGGTCAGCACCTAGAAATCCTCTATGGGTTAGAACTTAGCGACCCTGTGTGGGTCAGCAGCAAAGTCCTGTGAAATAAAATGATGATCTAGCTTTACTAATTATCATCTTTACTCAAGTAATCAAGTTATACCAGGTGTGAGCTGCGTCTTTTACTTTGGTCTTTTTGTTTGAGATCTCTCTTGATGGTATTACCTCTATGGTATCTTCCTTTGTGTTGTTTTCCTTCGTGGATTACTGAGAGAACTTCTGGGGTATCAGAGTCCCTACTGAGTATTGTTATACTCACCCCTACACAGGCTTCACCCACACCTGTAGTTTCTTAGGCAGATGACGAACATCCTTGACCAGGAATTTGGGGAGCCAGGACTAGACGATGCTTGGAGGTGGATCGATAGACTTGGTGTGCTATAGTGAAATCTGACTGAGAGCTATACCTACCCTTCATGTAGGATCCTTGGTAGAGGACCTTCATATCTTGTACTTATTTCTCTCTATACTTTCCTTTTAGTTGGGCTTGTATTTTGGATCCTTTACATTCTGTTTACACACTTTACTATCAGTAGTGATACTTTGTGGTGGTTGTACTATTTTCTTACCTTTGTAGGTTGGCTTGTGTAGTATTCCTTGTTTGTGTGTGTATAGGTTTAAAGGAAATGCCTTCCCTTTTTTGGGTTATACCTTTTCCGGTGCTAGTCACCAGCCTCTGGCCTATGGATGGAGGTCTTGGGTTAGTCATGACATGGGCCCTGTGGGATGGGTCATGAAAACGTGGTATCAGAGGGTGGTCGGTCATACCAAAATAACTAAGAGTCCATATTTTTGATGGATGAAATAGTGTTAAGTATCTTGAGTTTGTGTTTTAGTAATGGAATACCATAGTTGGTGTGGAGGCTGACGTATCTATACACCAGGAACTTGAATTCTATTTTCCAACTCGATACATGAAAACACAAGTTCCATGTGTTTTGATTTTTTTTCTCTTGATATCTTTTGAGTTAGCTCACCATGTATAAATTATTGACCGTTGTGCATCTGTTTCACATTATGATTCCACCATGAAGATATCCATCTAAGATTCTAGTGAGATATCCTGATGATGGCCCACTGAGAAATGAGGCGTCGGTGTAGGGACCGCGTACAATGATTGAACCTTCAAGTATTGTACCAGCAACACCACCACCCAGAGAGTTATAGTTTCTACAAGCCTCACTGGCAGACAGTTCCTACCGACTGAGCATGCTACATGAGTTCCAAAGACATGGGACTCCAAGGTTTCAAGGCAAGACAGTTCCTCAGGTAGCTGAGGATTGGCAGGAGGTAGTTACTTGGGTTTTTTTGCCTAGTAGATACACTTACAAACCAAATGGTAGTTCTAGCCACTAGCCTTTTTCTGGTCATTGCTAGGAGGTGGTGGAGCTTGATGTTCCAGACACACGTGGAGGTGACCTTTGTCTGGTCGGACATCGAGTGACTCTTTAGGGGAGAGTTCATACAAACGTCACTATGCTCAGTGTGTATTCTAGAGTTACTACACCTACAGAAGGGAAGCCTGACTATGGCCTAGTACTCAACAAGGTTTAATGACCTCTCATGCTACTCCACAAACATGGTACAAGACCCTTTCTTCTGATCCTAGACCTTTCACCGGGGAATATGTTTTCAGATCAAAGCATTGGGTATTTTTCACAGCATCCCAACACAGGCTGGGGTTCTAGAGAGAGACCTACAGGTTGAGGGATTCCTGTAAAAGCAAGCACCAATGGTGAGATCCATGACCAAATGAAAAGCCGTCAAGTCATCAGGAGTAGGCATTAGGCAGATGATGTAGCGGCCCAAATGGGCTAGACCATCTGTAGGATGACCCACGGATGTAGGTTCCTAGGTGCGGAGCTTGAGTGGTAGAGGATGTCATCTAAGGACTATATTTTGTTACTCTTGCGGCAGACAGGGGAATATGGCTCGTGACTGTTTGAATCAACACACGAATGACTAGAATGTAGTCAAGGGACCAACGAGTTAGTGACAGAGGTTCCAGTGAGGAGGTCCACAGGGAGGGGAACATGGCAGGGGAGCATGGAAAGCGGTAGGTGGTGGATGACTGTTTGAGGTACTACCCCCACCACCCTTAGGAGGTCCACCATGAGCTTCGGGAACAAGTTGACATAGACGGGGTTAGCTTCAGGTGATGGAGGTCTATGACCATGACACTCTAGTGATGATTATTGGTATGATCTGTGTCTACTCTACCATAACTACAGTTCTCATAGACACAAGTGCCAGTCACTCTTTCAATGACACTGACCTCATTCGATGCATTGATATTTCAGTGTAGCCGGTGGACCGATACTTATGATTAGAGACTCATATGGGAGGGGATATGATGATTAACCAATAGTTCTATAAGTGTGAGATTACTCTAGGAGGTGAGAGATTTAGCTGGTATCTCATAGTAGTAGTGTAGATGCCTTACGACATCATCTTGGGTATGGACTGGTTATCCATGTTGAGTCAATAAGATTTTCCTAATGAATTTTCAATTCATTCATCTTTGTGGGAGATTTTTGAGTCAATATGGATTCCTTATTACTTTTCCATTCCTTCTTGTTTTGAAAATCAAAAACTCTTTATCTCAAGGAAAATTTCATTTTACCCTGTGTTTTAATTCTATAAGGAAAATTTTCCTTCCCCAAGGAAATTTATCCTTACCATGTTTTTCTTTGTTAATTATCTTGTCTAAGTGTAAAATTCAGTTTCATATATAAAACCTCAAAATCATATAATTCTTAGATAAAGGGCATTCTGTTTTCAGACTCTGAATTCAAACTCTGAGTTCTTTGAATTCCGACTCCGAACTCTTCTCAGTTCAGACTCCGAGTTCTCTGAACTCAGACTCTGAACTCTTATGAGTTCTGATTCCGAGTTCTCTGAATTCACACTTCAAACTCTTCTGAGTACAGATTCTGGATTCTCATGAATTCTTACTTCAAACTTTATATGTTCTGACTCTCAATTCCCATGAACTCTGACTCCAAACATGGTATGTTCGGGATCCGAAATCTTGGGAATCCAGATTCCAAATTTCCTTGAAATTAAAACTTCAGAATTCTATAGAGTTCAGGCTAAAAACTCCATAGAAAATAGAATCTGAATATCCTTGCATTATATATTCCTAATTCATTTTTGGTTAGACTCCGAAATTTTATTTGTTTACATTCCCAATATTTGATTTTGGTTATGTACCCATATTTTTTCTTACACTTGTTTTTGTTATAAAACGATGTCATGCATTCAATTACTAACTAACCATTTTTGAGTGAAAAGTGTACAGGTCCCTCCAAAATTAATGTAAAAATATGTCCGTTGGAAGAGGTAGCTGACCATTGGTGTTGTGCCTATAAATAGGATCTCATTTGAAAGAGTTCTATACTGTTCTATAACACTAGAGATTACATGCTGTTGAGGGGATTTTTAGAGAGAGACTCTCATTTCTTTGTGTGTACTGAACTTCTTGTTCATACTTTATTTGTGCGACTCTGATTGTAGTTGTGTACAATCAAGGGCTTCTGGGTATACGAAGATATAGGTGCCAACTACCTTGAAGTTGAGGGATTCCTTGTGGTGGAAGACAAAGGTGCCGACTACCTTGATGTCGAGGGCTTGCAGAGATAGCAAGACAGACTCTGATCTTTCTATTGGGGGATTACCTTGGTGTGGGTAAGACATACTTTCTTGAAAGTATAAATCAAGGGACCTTTATACAAGGTTTTTGGATACCCTTCTCTTTGGGTTAAAAAGATTAACTACTTGTTACTTGTTTTGTTACAAGTTTTCCGCTGCATTTTATTTGTTGAGAAAAATATAACTATCTTATGCTTCCTTATACTTGTACTCTGATTTAGTGAGATTATACATGATTTAAGGTAGAATCGTTATCATTGTAAACATTCATTAAGTTTCATTTTCTGAAACCATCTTTCCAGATTCACTTTCTCATAATCATATTTCCGAAATCTAAAAAGTGTGTAGAACTAGAGGTTTTCTAAATTACTATGTTTAACCTTGTTAAACATAACCATCTTTAAAATTTTAAAAGGAATTTTTTAAATAATACAATTAACCCCCACTCTTTTATTTTAAGCATCATTAGATACTACATTCAGTATCTATATTATTTTGATCCTACATGTGGTATTATAGAGTATATCATACTCCACACACCATCTAAAAATATTGTATCAAAGTATTGGTTCAATCTGAATTAATCTCATGATTAGATTTAGAAGAGAATTCATCGTATGTTTTTTCAGAATCATATTTTTGGACTCATAAAGTTTGGATTCATTTTTTCTTAGAGATACTCTTGTTCTATAATTTTATTTACTAATGAATATTTTCCTTATTTTCAAACTTTTATTCCTAACAAGTTTGTGTAGAAAATGATTTTTCTTAAAGATGGCATGAATCAATGTTGGTTCCATAGATAATCTAAATCCAACAAGGCCACCTATTTTAGATGGAAATGATTATGAATATTGGAGATATCGCATGAAGACTTTCATTATCAATACTGGAGTTGACAATTTTGGTATACTTACTAGAGGATATAAAATCCCTGACAAGGAAGTTAATACCTTCACCAATCAAGAAAAGAAAGAGTATCAACTTAATTATAAGGTACACAATACTTTGCTTTCTTCTATGAATAGAAATATATATATATAAATTTCATCTTGTGAAGCATAAAATTTTATTTAGAAGAAACTTGAAGTTAATCACTTTGAAACATCAAAAGTTATTGAAACTAGAAGAGCCATGCTCAGAGCTGAATATCATGGTTTCTTCTTTCCTTGTAAATAACCCATACGTAAGGTGAAAAAACGATTTGTGACTATTGTGAATAGTTTACAATTCTTGTGAGAGAGAGGATTAGATGATGAAGCTATTATTGATAAGATCATAGACATTATGCCAAATGAGTGGGAATCCAAGAGGACTGTTATTGATGAGAACAGAAAGGTTACTTAGATTTCCCTTGATGAACTTTTGGGAAATATTATTCAACATGAGACCAGAATGAAAAGAGATGCTGATAACATTAAGAAGAAGGATGGGAATGGCAGTTTTTCTTTTACTACATATTTAAATCATACGAAATCCAAGGCTCCTGAGAGAGTTACTAGATCCAAATCTAGGATAGTTGTTATTCAATCTGAATATAAAGGAAGTGAATATTCAAAAATGAGTTAGAAAATCTTGCTCGAAGGATGAACAAAATTTTTGGACAGAAGAATTATCAATCCAGATATAAAAAGAAGGAAAGGAAGGATAATAAAGATTCAAAAGTCACTCGTTATGAATGCAATAGATCTGGACATATAAGACCTGATTGTCCTATGCTTAAGAGAAAATAAAGGAAGGAAAATCATTCTGAGAGAATCATAAAGAAGTACTAAAAATCTAAATTTAATAAAGTGTTGAGATCTAATTACACCTGGAGTGCCAGTGGTGGTGACTCTTCAGATGAATCATCATATTACAAATCTTCTGGATAGAATAATCTTGGTCTAATAGCTAGACTACATATTGAAAATCATTGCTTAATGGATAAGTTTCACAATGTCGAATCAACGAACAATGTTTCTTTAAATGAAAATTATAGTAATGATAAATATTATGAATCTTCGGATGAAGAATATTTTTCAGATGAAGATAATACTTTACCTACCTATGAAGAAGTTTCTAGGTTTTCCAAGATCCTTGAGATTGAGAACTCAAAACTCATGAAAAAGCTTGATAAGAAAAATTATAGGAATTCTGTTCTTACTAAAGAAATATCTGATCTTTCTAAAGAACATGATAAGAAAATTGTTTATTTTGAAATTATTTCAAAAAATCTTAAGGAAGTAAATCATGATAAGAATAAACTTTCTAAGGATCTAGAAAAAGTAACTTATAAGAAAAATATTTTCTAGCCTAAATCTAGTTCAAAATCAAATGTTTTAGAAGACAAGAACTTGGTTATCAAACTGAAATCTGAAATGATTTCCTTGAGGAATTGTTTTTCAATCCTTACCTTAGGTAAAGAAAATTTTGATAAGATTTATTCCCTAATCTGACCTCCAAAAAATAGTTCTGGTTTTGGTTTTACTAGTTCTAAACCGATTTTTAGCAACAATTATTTTGTTCCTCAAAGTGCTCCATTCTGTGCTAAGTGTCAGTGCGGTGGGAATTGGGAAAAAAATTGTTCCTTAAACAAAATTCAGTCTTTGGGATTTTATAAATCCTATTTTTTTAAGAAAATATGGGTGCCTAATATTTTGCTTTCTGAAATTTCCGGATCCAAGAATGTTTGGGTTCCGAAAGTCAAACTCTTTTGTTTTCAGGAAAATAGAGAAATTACCAACAACAATACTTGGTACATGGATACTGGATGTTCCTGACATATGACTGGTCACAAAAACTACTTTGAAAGGATTATTAAGACGATAGGAGAAAAATTATCTTTCATAGATATTGCTCAGGGAGAAATAATTGGTATAGGTAACATCGTTCTTCTTGGAAAAAACATTAATTTCAAATGTTTTATTTGTTAAATGTCTTAAGAACAACCTCATTAGCATATTCCAATTAAGTTATGAAGGATACCTTATAAATTTTAGGAATGAAAAGTGCTTAATACAAAATTCCAAGGAAGAGTTTATTCTTTCTACCCATAGGCAAGAGAATGTATACACACTAAACATAGAAGACCATAGGAGACAAGATCTACCTTCCCTTAGTGTAGTGGAAGATCATTCTTGGTTATGGAATAGATGGTTAGGTCACTGTAACCTTAATAACCTATGCGAACTCTCAAGGAAAAGATTAGTTAAGGATCTATTAGATCTTAGATTTGATTCTTCAGAAGTTTGTGATCCTTGTCAATATGGAAAGAAACATAAATCACGTTTTAAATCAGTCGATGAAGTCTCAACTACTGATGTATTACAGTTAGTTCATATGGATCTCTTTGGTCCTATACAAACTGAAAGCATTCGAGGAAACTATTATGTATTTGTGTCAGTAGATGATTACACTAGATTTATGTGGGTTTATTTTCAAGAAAAGATGTATGAATATTTTTCATATTTTAAAAGTTTTAGGGCCCAAGTTAAAAATGAGAATAACTTTCATTTGATTACCATTCATAGTTATCATGGAGGACAATTTCAAAATTCTGATTTTGAAACTTTTTGTAGTAAAAAAGGCATTACTCATAACTTCTCAACACCAGGAACTCCTCAATAGAATGGTGTTGTTGAAAAAAGAAATAGAATTATTCAAGAGATAACAAGATCCATGTTCAGTGAATATTCTATAGCAAGACATTTTTGTGTTGAAACTGTAAGTACTACTTATTATACTATAAATCGAGTTTTAATTAAACCTTTTCTTAACAAAACACCTTATGAGTTAGGGAATGGTAGAAAACCTAGACTTTCATACTTCAAGGTTTTTGGTTGCAAGATATTAATTCTGAATACTAAAGATAATCTAAACAAATTTGCACCAAAATCGGATGAAGGAATTTTCTTAATATACTCCACAATGTCTAAGGCTTATAGAGTTTTCAATAAAAACTCTTGTACTGTTGAAGAGATAGTACATGTGAAATTTGATGAAACTGATCCTTTTATTTTTAAACAATCCCAACCTACATCTTCGGATGTGTTTTCAAAAACTGATTATCAACCTTTTTTAGAAGATCCTTCTCATAAGGAAAATTCCCAAGAAAATATTTCTGAAGCATTTATCGCAGAAGATTTCCTACCCTATATTGATGAACAGGTTATAAAAAACCCAAATAAGTTGTTTCTAATGAACCATCCTAGTGATAGTATCATTGGTGATGTGATTCAACCTATAAGGACTAGATGTTCATTAAGGAATTAAGTAGAACATCTTGCATTTATTTCCTAATTAGAACCAAAAAGAACTGATCAAGCTTTAGGTGATGATTATTGGATAAAAGTTATGCAAGATGAACTAAATGAATTCGAAAGGAATAATGTCTAGACCTTGGTTGAAATACCTATAGAAACTTCTTTTATTGGAGTAAAATGGGTGTTCAGAAATAAGTGTGATGAAAATAGATTCATAGTTAGAAATAAACCAAGATTAGTTGTTAAAGGCTATAATCAACAAGAGGGAATAGATTATGAAGAAACCTATTCTCCAGTATCTAGAATTTAATCTATTCATATCTTACTTTCCATTATAGCATTCATCAATTTCAAGCTTTTTAAAATGGATGTGAAATGTGCTTTCCTTAACAGTTAGGTCCAAGAGGAAGTTTTTGTTGAACAACCTCCTGGTTTTGAAGATAAAAATCATCCTGATCACGTTTTTAGACTTACCAAAGCATTGTATGGACTTAAAAAAACCCCTTGAGGTTGGTATGATATACTTACATGATTTTTGATTCAAAATAATTATGTTAAGGGAATGCAGATCCAACGATCTTTATAAAGAAAGATAGGAAAAATGCCTTGATTGTTCAAATCTATGTTGATGAAATTATATTTGGTTAAACTCAGCAATCGTTAACTGATTCCTTTGTAGATCTAATGAAATCTGGGTTTGAAATGAGTATGATGGGTGAGTTAACATTTTTCTTGGTTTTCAAATTTCTCAAAAACCAGAAGGAATCTCTATATCCCAACATAATCATAACAAATATCTTCTTAAAAATTATGGATATGACAACCCTAAGAGTATAAGTACTCCCATTGGTACCTCAAACACACTTGATCTTGATGAAGCTGGGAAACCAGTAGATCAAACATCTTTTAGAGGTATGATAGGAAGTTTACTTTACTTGACAGCTAGTCATCCAGACTTAATTTTTTCAGTATGCTTATGTACAAGATATCAATACAATCCTAAGGAATCTAATTTAAAGGTAGTGAAAAATAATATTTCTCTACTTAAAGGGAACCATGGATTTATGACTCTTTTATACTTATGGAAATGATTTTTTCCTAAAAAGAATTTTAGATGCTGACTTTGGTGGATATAGAATGGATAGAAAGAGTACATCCAGAACATGTCCTTTATTAGGAGATTCATTAGTTTCTTGTTCATGCAAGAAGCCACAATCACTAGCACTTTATACTACTGAATCTGAATATGTAGTAGCTAAAAGTTTTTGTGCTCAAGTGTTGTGGATGCAACACACACTCACAGACTATGGTACGAGTTTTACAAAACCAAACATTTTGTGTGATAAAACAAGTTCCATTTCCCTTAGTAAAAACCCTGCACATCACTCTCCTGAAAAACACATATATATTAGGCATCACTTTCTTAGGGATCACACATAAGAAGGAGGTATTATTCTTCAATTTATCGAAACGCAAGATCAACTTGCTGATATTTTCACAAAATCATTACCCTCCGATAGATTTTAATACATTAAAAATAAGTTAGTAATGATAAATGTAAAGTAATCCTCCTCGTTAACTTTATTTTGAAACCTATCTCCTTATAGTAGTAAACTCTTTTTTATAGCGGGAGTACATTTGATATTTAGGTTTCAAGAAATTTCGTAATGATGTTTTCAAAAAAACTCATAATGAAGGTTTTCATAATTTTTTTGGAATCCAAAGTTCTTCAAGCAGATTATTGCCTATTACGAATAATCTTCTTAGCAATCCGAATGGTATTTTTTCTTTCCTAAGTTTTCGTAGTCATCATTTTCTTGCTCGTATTTTATTTTGTGTTTTAAATTTTTCGGATTCTATTTTCCTTAAATCCAAAATATTTTCTTAAAAAAACCACAAAAGAACGGATCCTACCAAATTTTACTTGTGGCTATCATTTCTACTGTCAGATCTAATCAGAAGATTTCTGAACCATTGGATTGTCTTTGGAAGCTCAACTATCGTTTCAAATGCCTATATAAAGGACCCCCTGATTGTGATCCCACATCGGATTTCAAGCCTTTGCATGCCGTAGTTCTACCCCCTTTAAAAATCCTGTCATGAACCTCTCAAATCTTTCTCAAATCCAAATGTCTGTTGAAGTTCCTTATCAAGAGATTTCAAATGTCAAGCTGATTTCGGAGTGACAGATTTACAGAGAGAGGTTGGTGCAATTGAAAATTCTTTTCCAAGTATGATTCCACTATATCCAAGAACATAAGGTTGAATGGATGGGAAAGTGTTTGCATATCAAAGTTAGGAGCTCAAGATTTGGTGTATCTGGATCTTCTTATTGAGTTCTATGAATTAGTATGTTTCTTTAAGGAATAAGGCAGAGAGAAGCTTTCCTTTAAAAGCCATGGTAAGTCCTATGCTCTATCATATACAAAGGCAGCCAGTTTGGTTGGAGTTCTATTTGATGAGGAAGCAGAGTTTTGTTCCCATAAATTGCCGTATGTACAAGGATGTTTTGTCAAGGTGAATTCTATGGAGTTTCTTGGACTTTTAGATGTCAAGACTCTGAAGATTTCTCATTTGTCTACAAATAATCAGATCCTTGAATTATGGGTTCAGGGTTTTATCATTCCCAGAAAGGGTGACAAGGACACGTTAAAGAAGAGTGATATTTACTTTTTGGACTTCTTGGTAAACCAATGGAAGATGAACTTTTGGAAGATTATTCTCATTATGATTGCGAATATTAAGAATGGAAACTTGAAAGCTCAGATAATCATGTATCCAACCATCCTATCTGAGCTAATTATTTGGTGCCTTGTGTCTTTCAAGATTCCTTGTAGTTCCAAGCCAAGTAATTGAGAAGTCATGATTGTATGTGATGATACATTGAAGAGAATTAATATTGGTTTCCCTAAAGATTTCATAGAATTCTATGACCTACCAGTGGAAGAGGATGAAGTTGTTCTGAAGGAACAAGAAGTCCCCAAATCATAAAAAAAGAGGAAAGAAGAGGAATTTGAAAGAAGTAGTAGTTGAAGTTAAAACCCCAGAGGCTAAAGAAACCCAATACACACCTCTGAAGCCCAAGAAGTAGAAATATTATCAGGATGAGGTTGTAGCTATATGGAGGGAAGACCAAAAGAATAGGAAAGAAGAGGAGACAAGTTTTTGTTTGGATCCTACTGAGGCCAAGTCTTTAAAGTAGAAGACAATAGATGAGCTTGAGAATAAATCTAAGGAAAAGAAGTTAAGGAAGAAGATGTCTGAGAATGAAAGTGTGCAATGCCTTCAGAGGGATACTGAAACAACATCTAAGAATATTCTGGTACCAGAATCCTTCCTGGTGGAACCCTTAACTGAGACTCTGGGGAGGAAGTTCATGACTCCAGAAGAAGCCCAAGAGAAGGTTTTTGAACAAAAATAAGCTATGGAAGAAGTGAAAGAAGAAGAGAGCAACAGTGATACAGAATATTTGATTAAGCAAGTGGAGGACTTTCATGAGAAGGAAAGCGCATCGGAGAAATTTTCAATCCGAACTTCACAAGATGAATCCTCGAATCATGCTACTCTTGGATTAAATGAAAAGTATGAAGATGGAGTGAACAATTTATCTGAGGAAGAAAGTTATAATCAACATTTAATTCATCCTGATGATGCTGAGGCAGGATCTTAGAAGGAGAAGATAGATAACTATAAAGACCCGTAAATTTCAAGGAATTTTTTTTCTTAATTTTCTTTGGAATTTTACAAGAACGCAGTTTCTGACGGCATGTGATTCCGAGGCCCGGTGTGCCCGGAATCATTTTCCGAAGTTTGGCTTGGGTATGTTTAGTGAACGAACGAGCGAGTTTTTATAACTTTTCAACCGGTACTCAGAATAGAATTCTGAGGGCACCGATGGAATCGTAGCACCGGTATTTTCTTAGAAACGCCTCTTCCGAAGTTGCGTTTTCTCGGGTGTGGTTTTTAATTTTTGGGGTTAAGTGAAGAAAATAAAATAAAGTGGTGCGACAACTTTATTTTATTTCACTTAAAGCTACTTAAATCCAATTAAAGATACTTAAGCTAAGTTGAAGCGGATAGGGTGGAACCCAAAATATCCTACCCTCTTGGTAGGATATTTGTGAGGTGGGGCCCACACGAGCCCCACCGTTTCTTTTCCTCTAAGTAACGCACCCGTGAAAACTCCTCTTTAATGAAAGTCAACTGGTGCATTTTCTAAAAATCTTAACGCCCCTATTAATTGGACAGTTAAGACATTACCATTAATTCACCAAATTAATGGTTCGTTTCTTAACTTGTTTTCAAACTGTTGGCATAATAATAAAATAAGACCAACACACGTTTTTCTTGGGTGCGGATTGTTCAGAGGATTTGGAGAAACTCTATCTTAATCCTCCTTCATGAAGAATGCAAAGAACACGAAGAACGCATCGTCGTCGACGAAGAAAGCCAGCCTTCGACGAAAGGCGACGAAGAACGCCGACGATTCTCCTCCCACGACGTTCTTCTACAACATTCCTTCCCCGTGACAAATCTTCGATCAACTTCTTAAGGTAGGAGATTACGGATCTTTTAAATTTCCTTTGTGGATTTTATCATCAACATGGATTTAATTCATGAAATTAAATCTGTGTGTTTTCATTAACCCTCGGAGAACATCGACGCGACACCATGTACCGCGATGACACGACGCCCCTTCCGTGACGCGACGATCCTCTTCTTCCACCACGGTCAATCCCGCGAAGGACTCACGTCCGATTAAAACTACGAGGTAGGTGTTTTATTTGAGAATAATATTTATTCCCATGGTTATTTCCTTCTAACACAAAGAACCCGTATCAACTCATCACCATGTTGATCCGCGTTTGTTTTTATATGCGGGACGGGAATTTTTATTTACTGGAGTTTTTTTGGGAACTAGGTTCAATTTTAATTTATTAAAATTGATCCTTGTTACATTTTCATGTGTTGATTATTATTCTCAATTGTTATCACCTAACACGGAGGGTGCGGGTCAAACAAACACAGCCCGACAACCCTCCGCAGTTTTTCATTGATACGTGGATTAACGGCATTTACGAAATGGGATCGGAATGGCGATTTGGAGGCCTTCGCAGCGAAGTTCGGATCCCGGGAGAGCCGTAGGCACAAACCGCAGGCAAAATGGACCACCGGAGCGTGTCCAGTGGTCCGCGGAAGTTCCCACCGGTGAGCCACGCCGCAGCGGCCGACCGCCAGGAAGCGGCGGCGCTCGGCGCGCCGCCGGGAAGACCCACCGCGGCTTCAGCCGTGGCAGCGAGCGCCGGTCCCATGGCCGTGGGGGACCGCGGGGAAGGGACGCGGCCTTGCACTGCATCTGGTGACACGGAGCGGCCCCCGCGTGGGGGCCGCGACTCCTTTGGCGCAGCCGCTCGGCCAACGCCGAGCCGCCCAGGCCGGGCCGGGCCGCCCAGGACGGGCCGGGCCGCGCCGGGTCACGCCAACCGGTCCGGGACGCGCCCAACTGGGTCGGACCCGGACCCGGGTCGGGTCGACCCGGTTCGGGCCGACCCAGGGGGGGTTGGGTCGGGTCGGGCCGGGCCCAGACCCCCCGTTTTCGGACCCTTTCGGTCATTTGCCCATATCTTGGGCTATGAGCCTCCGATTGATGCACCGTTAGTGGAGATGTGATCCTTGGATCGAGACGGTTGTTTTGGTATATCGCACTCAAGGTTTCTAAGTACTTGGTGTTTGGCCGGGTCGGTTCGTACACGAAACTAACCGGGCCCTCGGAGCGGAAACACTTATATCTTGAGCTCCGGACTTCCGATTGACGTGCCGTCGACTTTGTTGGATTTTTCTAAGTGAAATGGATCTTTTGGATTACTCCGCCTGAGGTTTGGACGCAGGTGGATTATGGTCAAGTTGGTTTTTGCTTAAAAACCAACCGGGCCCCTGGGACGAAAAGGCCAATAACTCTCAGACCGAGCGTCCGATTGACGCGCCATCTGAAACGTTGAGTTCCTGTTGATGATATGGAACATTTGGATACATCGACTCTGGACTATGTGTCAGTTGATGTATCAGCCTCTCGGCTCATGGAGCGGACCCTCCCGAACGAGCTTGCTGTGTGCGGGAACCCTAGAGCTGGCTGCGACTGCGACGATGATGACTCTGCAGAGATCCTTAGTGGATTCGACGGCGACGACTACAACACTCAGAGATCCTTTGTGGATCAGTGCTACCGATCCTGTGTGGGTCTGATCCTATGTGGGTCAGCGCTCAGCAGTCCTGTGTGGGCTAGCTCCTACAGATCCTGTGTGGGTCCGATCCTGTGTGGGTCATTGCGGGGTTTAGTTACCTATCGATCCTGTGTGGGTCAGATCCTTTGTGGGTCTTTGCGGGGGTTATTTACCTATCGATCTTGTGTGGGTCAGATCCTTTATGGGCCATTGCGGGGGTTAGTTACCTATCGATCCTTTGTGGGTCAGATCCTTTGTGGGTCATTGTAGGGGTTAGTACCTATCGATCCTTTGTGGGTCCGACGGCTTAGATGAATCAGTGGCTATATCTGATCATCTCTATCGTCATACGAAGAAGTATACCTATGTGAGATGAATCATGTTTTTCTTTCCTTTGTGGATTGTGTTGTTCTATCCTATGTGGATTTACGTTTTTCTTTCTTGTGTGGACTGGGTTGTACTTGGGCTCGGAAGTTGGAGCGTACGAGAATTGATGACTTAGGTATATGTATGGGAATATACCTAAGCAGTATTGTATGTTACTTCGTGATTGTATATTTCCTTTGTGGATTATCCTTTGTGGATTCTGGGAGACCTTTAGGGGTCTCGGGGTCCCTACTGAGTAGCTTATACTCACCCCTGCACGGGCTATGCCCGCACTACGTTGTGTTTGTTGCAGACGACGGGCAGTGCTGATCGTGGTTGAGGCTTGCGGAGCAGGACGGTACCTGGAGGTGGACCACTGGGCGGGACGTACTCGGAGCGGTCGGCTAGACCCGAGGAGCAGTGGAGGCTATCTGTACCAACCCTTCAGGTGGGATTTCTAGTGGACAGCTCAGCGTTGTGACTTTACTTTTTAGTTGCTGTTTTCTCTTCCAGTTGTACTTTACTTTCAGTTTGGTCTTGTATGCTGGCCCACTTAATTTCCGCACTTACTGTTGTACTCAGTTTTACTTAGTGTTTACTTCTACTTCTTGCCTGCTCGGTGGTGTTTGTGGTTTACTTACAAAGGCAATGCCTTCCCTTTACCAGGATTTACGCCTTGGTGCTAGTCGCCAGCCCCTGGCCTATGGAAGGCGGGCTTGGGGTAGTCACGACACGGTCCCCGAGGACGGGTCGTGACAAATTGGTATCAGAGGAGTTCGGTTCTACCGCAGACTCTGATATTTCTTCTATGTGAAGCAATAGTGTTAAGCGTATTGAGTGTGGTTATCAGTCCAGGGAGCCCAGTGTTGGTGCGGCGGCCGACGTATCCGTACACCAGGACCCTGACTTCTGATTTCCAACTTAATGCACGAAAACATTGATTGCATGTGTGTTTCAAGTTTTCTTTGTGATTACTTCATGTCAGCTCACCAGGTATACTGTTCTGACCGTGGCGCACCTGTTTCCCTTTCAGGATGGCCCCACGACGGCAGCCATCTAGGGTTCTGAGAGTTGAGCGTGACGACAGCCCACCGAGCGATGAGGCCTCGGTGCAGGGCCCTTTGACAGCAGAGGCACCGACGGTACCGCTACCCGCTGAGCCACCGATGCTACCAGCCCCAGCCGCTAATGATGCACGTCGCCTTTCTGCACTGCACGAGTTCCAGCGCCAGCGACCGCCCAGGTTCCGTGGGGAGACAGACCCCCCGGTGGCCGAGGACTGGTTGGAGGCAGTGGTGTGAGTTTTCCGGTTAGTGAGGACACCAGCAGACCTCATGGCGATCTTCGCAGCGAGCCTACTGCATGCAGCAGCGAGCCAATAGTGGATCTTGATGCTCCAAGTGCACGATGAGGCATCTCTTCTCTGGACAGACTTTGAGAGCCTCTTCCGCTCAGAGGTCATCCCGGCCACCCTCCGTGCAGTGCGCATCCAGGAGCTTCTTCAGCAGCGGCAGGGCAGCTTGACGGTCGCCCAGTACTCGGTGAGATTTACCGATCTCTCGCGCTACTCAACAGACATGGTACGAGACCCGTTCTTCCAGGCCCAGACCTTTGAGCAGGGATTGAGACATGAGATCAGGGCATCGCTGATCTCCCTCAGCATTCCGACTCAGGCAGGAGTACTGGAGCGAGCCCTTTTGATCGAGAGCTTCCTTGCTGAGCCTTCATCATCAGCGAGACCTACCTCGGGGCGGTACGTAGCAGATTCTTCTGTAGAAGGAAGTCGATGGATGACTCAGGGGTCTAGGGAGACTAGAACCTCACACAGATGACCTCAGGACATTGGCTCAGCAGTGCGGGGCACACATCGTGGAGCTAGTCTTTTGAGAGGCAGGCAGTGCTACACATGTGGCGGGCAGGGCCACATGGCTTGTGACTGCCCGAACCACCGTGCTGAGGAGCAGTAGACGGTTGAGGGGCCACCCAGTCAGAGACATAGGGTCGACCGTGGCGGTCCGTAGGGAGCAGGAGGACGAGGCAGAGGAGCTGGCCGAGCAGCAGGTGGTGGGCAACGCTTTGAGGCTCTACCACCACCACCATTAGGAGGTCCACCCCGGCCACCGGGAGCTGGCGGGCAGAGACAGGCACAGCTCTAGGTAGCGGAGTCCTATGACCACATCATGCCCGAGATGATTTGAGGTACTATCTGTGTCTATTCCACCCTTGCTGCAGTTCTTATAGACACAAGAGCGAGTCACTATTTTATATCCGCTACCCTTGTTCGGATCTCGGAGATTCCGGCAGAGTCGTTGGCTCGATTCTTACGGCTAGAGACTCCTACGGGAGCAGACTCGACGATTACGCACTGGTGCCAGCAGTGTGAGCTTACTCTAGGAGGTGAGAGCTTCGGTTGAGATCTTCTTGTAGCGGTGTCGAGGCCTTAAGACGTCATCTTGGGCATGTATTGGTTATCTACAGTCCATGCACAGATTGACTGTATTAGGTGCAAGGTGCGATGTGTACGCACCGACGGGAGCAGGTTCACCTTCACCGGAAAGAAGGGAGACCTTGCAGCACATGATGGACTCTCGCAGAGGAGATGACAGCCCATCACTCATCAGTTGGATAGCCTCATCCTAGGAGCAGTTGACGTGCGGAGTCCTAGTTTTCCTGCAGTGGTGGATCAGTACGCGGACGTCTTTCCTGAAGACATTCCAGGGATACCTCCTCGCAGAGAGGTAGAATTTTATATTGAAATGTACCCTGGGACAACCTCGATATCGACTCCAGCGTATCAGATGGCCCCCGCTGAGCTTCGAGAGCTACGGGTACAGTTGGAGGACTTACAAGGCAAGGGATTCATCCGACCCAGTGTTTCACCCTGGGATTCCCTGATATTGTTCGCCAAGAAGGCGGATGAGAGCTTGCGACTTTGTGTCGACTATCATCACCCGAACCAGGTGACAGTGAGGAACAAGTATCCGCTACCGAGGATTGATGACCTCTTCGAGCAGCTCAAGGGAGCATGGTGGTTCTTGAAGATAGACCTCAGGTCAGGCTATCATCAGCTCAGAGTTTGGGATGAGGACGTACAGAAGACAGCCTTCAGATTTCGGTATGGCCACTATGAGCTCGTGGTTATGCCTTTCGGCGTGACCAACGCTCTAGAAGTGTTCATGGGCCTCATGAATAGGATCTTTCATCTATACCTCGATCGATTTGTCATGGTCTTCATCGACGACATTTTGATTTACTCGACGACTGAGGAGGAGCACACCTACCACTTATGGGTTGTCCTAGACACACTCTGAGAGAACCAGCTTTATGGAAAGCTCTCAAAGTGTCAGTTTTGGATACGCGAGGTCCACTTCTTGGGGCACATCATCTCTAAGGCGGGATTTGTAGTGGATCTTGTGAAGATCAAGGCAGTGCTAGCTTGGGAGCCACCCAAGAGCGTGACGGAGGTGCGGAGTTTCTTGGGACTAGCTGGATATTATCGGAGATTTGTGCTAGACTTCTCCAGAGTTGGTGCACCACTCTCAGCTGTGACGAAGAAGGGGAAACCCTTTGTGTGGTCAGACAGATGTCAGCAGAGCTTCCAGGAGCTGATACAGAGATTGATCAGTGCCCCTATCTTGAGGTTGCCTCAGGAGGGAGTAGGGTACGTAGTCTTCTGCGATGCATCATGGACCAGACTCGGATGTGTCCTGATGTAGGAACGGGAGGTGATCACCTATGGATCACGTTAGTTGAGGCTGCATGAGCAAAACTATGCTACCCATGACCTGGAGTTAGCAGCAGTGATCTTCGTTCTGAAGACATTGCGACACTATCTGATGGGCGAGTGCTTTACAGTCTTTTCTAACCATCAGAGTCTCAAGTACATCTTCTCTCAGAAGGACCTGAACCTGAGACAGCGGCGATTGCTCGAGTTCCTCCAGGACTATGACTTTGAGATATTCTATACTCCTGGGAAGGGGAACGTAGTAGCCGATGCTCTCAGCAGGAGGACAGGCATTCAGCTGCTTGAGGAGGCGACAGAGTAGCTAGGCGCTTTGCGGATATCCTTCGTGGATAGAGATGGAGCAGCTTTCCTTCAGTCTCTCACAGTCACCCCTCCACTACTGCAGCGGGTCAGAGAGGCACAGTGTGGGGACGCTGACTGTGAGACGCGGCATGCACAGATATCCTCAGGACATGCACCTGATGGTTTCTCCTTTGGAGTAGAGCACGACATCCTTTTCAGAGGACGTACCTTGGTACCAGTTGCTTTATGATAGGAGGTGCTTAGAGAGTTTCACACTTCCCCTTTGGCGGTACATCCTGGAGTGGTGAAGATGTACCAGGATCTTAGACGACAGCACTGGTGGTCGGGCATGAAGAAGGTTGTGGGAGAGTTCGTTTCACGATGACTCACCTGCCAGCAGGTGAAGGCAGAGCATCAGGTACCAGCAGGCTTGGTACAACCCTTGGAGGTCCCGGAGTGGAAGTGGGATGAGATATCTATGGACTTCGTGACTGGACCTCCACGCACTTCCACAGGTGATGACTCTATTTGGGTGATTGTCGACCGACTCACCAAGTCGGCTCACTTATTACCCATCAGAGAGCAGGGCTCAGTGGAGAGCTTGGAATATCTCTACGTTCAGGAGATTGTATGGCTTCACGGTGTGCCATAATTTATTGTCTCTGATCAAGATGCTCGATTTACTTCTCAGCTTTGGAAGGGGTTGCAGGAGGTGTTCGGGATGCAGCTACATCTGAGAACCGCCTTTCACCCTCAGAAGGATGGCCAGAAAGAGAGGACCATTTAGACTCTCGAGGACATGCTCCGTGCATGTGTCCTTGACATTGGTCGCAGCTGGGAGGACCACTTACCCTTGGTGGAGTTTGCATAAAACAAAATCTACCACTCCACCATCGGGATGGCACCATACAAGGCGTTGTACGACAGACCTTGCAGATCTACTTTGTGCTGGACAAACCCTAGGGAGTCAGCACTTGCGGGACCAGAGATGGTCTGGGCCACGACAGAGAAGGTCCAGGTCATCCATGAGCGGATGAGGACAGCTTAGAGTCGGCATAAGCCTTATGCTGACAGGAGGCGGAGGCCACTAGAGTTTGAGGATGGAGACCACGTCTTCTTTCGTGTCTCACCTCGACGTGGATTATGGAGATTTGGCCGAGGCAGCAAGTTGTCTCCATGCTTCATCAGGCCATTCCAGGTCCTCAGCAGGATCGGCGAGGTGGCTTATCGCCTGGCTCTACCACCTCAGTTGCACCAGGTGCACGAGGTCTTCCACGTATCTCAGCTGAGGAGATACGTGCACAACCCAACGCATATCATTGACCATGGGGAGCTGGATGTTGATGATGGGGCAACTTTTGTGGAGGTCCCAGTGGAGATCGAGGATCGACAGGAGAGGGTCCTATGTGGACGATCGATTCCTCTAGTGCACATCAGATGGCAGCATGGGAACCTCCATGAGAGCACTTGGGAGCGGGAGGCTTAGATGCGTGCTCAGTACCCACATTTGTTTCCCTAGTTTATGATGTATCTTTACGGGAACGTAAATCCCTGAGGTGGGAGTGATGTAAAGACCCATAAATTTCAAGGGAATTTTTTTCTTAATTTTCGTTGAAATTTTACAAGAACGCAGTTTCGGACGAGACGTGATTCCGGGGCCCGGTGTGCCCGGAATCATTTTCTGAAGTTTTCCTCGGGCACGTTCAGTGAACGAACGAGCGGGTTTTTCTAACTTTTCCCCTAGTGTTCGAAATCGAATTCTGAGGGCACCGATGGAATCACAACGCCGATATTTTCTTAGAAACACCTCTTCCCAAGTTGCGTTTACTCGGGTGTGGTTTTTAATTTTTGGGGTTAAGTGAAGAAAATAAAATAAAGTGGTGCGACAACTATATTTTATTTCACTTAAAGCCACTTAAAGACACTTAAAGCGACATAAACTGAGTTGAAGCGGATAGGGTGGAACCCAAAATATCCTACCCTCTTGGTAGGACATTTGTGAGGTGGGTTCCACACGAGCCCCACCATTTCTTTTCCTCTATGTAACGCACCCGCAAAAACTCCTCTTTAATGAAAGTCAACTGGTGTGTTTTCTAAAACTCTTAACGCCCCTATTAATTGGGCAGTTAAGATGTTACCATTAATTCACCGAATTAATGGCCCGTTTCTTAACTAGTTTTTAATCTTGTCGGATAATAATAAAATAAGACTAACACACGATTTTCTTGGGTGCGGATTGTTGAGAGGATTTGGAGAAACTCTATCTTTATCCTCCTTCGCGAAGAACGCGAAGAACGTATCGTCGCCGAAGAAGAACGCCGACCTTCGATGAAAGGCGATGAAGAACCCCGACGATTCTCCTCCCATGACGTTCTTCTGCGACGTTCCTTCCCTGCGACAAATCTTCGATCAACTTCTTGAGGTAGGAGATTACGGATCTTTTAAATTTCCATTGTGGATTTTATCCTCAACATTGATTTAATTCATGAAATTAAATCTTTGTGTTTTCTTTAACCCTCGAAGATCATCGACGCGACGCCGTGTACCACAACGACGCGACGCCCCTTCCGCGACGTGACGATCCTCTTCTTCCGCTACGGTCAATCCCACGAATGACTCACCTTCGATGAAAACTACGAGCTAGGGGTTTTATTTGAGAATAATATTTATTCCCATGGTTGTTTCCTTCTAAAACAAAGAACCCGGATCAACTCATCATCAAGTTGATCCGCGTTTTTTTTATATGAGGGATGATAATTTTTATTTGCGGGAGTTTTTTTTGGGAACTAGGTTCAATTTTAATTTATTAAAATTGTGCCTTGTTATGTTTTCATGTGTTGATTATTATTCCCAATTGTTATCACCTAACACGGAGGGTGTGGGCCAAACATACACGGCCTGACAACCCTCCGCAGTTTTTCGTTGATGCGTGCATTAACGGAATTTAAGAAATGGGATCGAAATGGAGATTGGAGGCCTTCGCAGCAAAGTTCGGATCCCGGGAGAGCTGTAGGTGCAAAATGCAGGCAAAACGGACCACCAGAGCGTGTCCGATGATCCGCAAAAGTTCCCGCCGGCATGCCACGCCGGCACAGCGGCGCCGACGGCCGGCCACCAGGAAGTGGCGGCGCCCAGCGTGCCGCCGGGAAGACCCGTCGCGACTAAATCCGTGGTGGAGAACGCCGGTCACGCGGCCGCGCGGGACCGCGAGGAAGGGATGCGACCTTGCGCCGCGTTCGGTGACACGGAGCGGCCCCCACGTGGGGGCCGCGGCTCCTTTGGCACCGCCGCTCGGCCAGCGCCGAGCCGCCCAAGCTGGGCCGGGCCTCGCCGGCCGGGTCGGTCCGGGCCCAGACCCCCCGTTTTCGGACCCTTTTTATTCTTTTGCCTATATCCTGGGCTACGAGCCTCCGATTGACGCGCCGTCTGCGGAGATGCGATCCTTGGATCAATACGGTCGTTTCAGTATATCGCAATCATGGTTTCTAAGTACTTGGGGTTTGTCTGGGTTGGTTCGTACACGAAACCAACTGGGCCCTCGGAGCGGAAACGCTTATATCTTGAGCTCCGGACGTCCGATTGACGTGATGTCGACTTTGCTGGATTCTTCTAAGTGAGACAGATCTTTTAGCTTACTCCGCCCAAGGTTTGGACACATGTGGAGTACATTTGGGTTGGTTTTGACTTAAAAACCAACCAGGCCCCTGGGACGAAAAAGCCAATAACTCTCAGACCGGGCGTCCGACTGACGCGTCGTCTACGACGTTGAGTTCCTATTAACGATACGGAACTTTTGGATATATCAACTTTGGACTATGTGTCAGTTGATGTATCATCCTCTCGGCTTGTAGAGTGGACCCTCCCGAAAGAGCTTGATGTGTGCGGGAACCCTAGAGCTGGCTGCGACTGCGACGATGACGACTGTGCAGAGATCCTCAGTGGATTCAACGACGATGACTACAACACTCAGCGATCCTTTGTGGATCAGTGCTACAGATCCTGTGTGGGTCCGATCTTGTGTGGGTCAGCGCTCAGCGGTCCTGTGTGGGCCAGCGCCTACAGATCCTGTGTGGGTCCGATCCTGTGTGGGTCTTTGCGGGGGTTAGTTACCTATCGATCATGTGTGGGTCAGATCCTTTGTGGGTCATTGCAGGGGTTAGTTACTTATCGATCCTGTGTGGGTCAGATCCTGTGTGGGTCAGATCCTTTGTGGGTCATTGCGGGAGTTAGTTACCTATCGATCCTTTGTGGTTCAGATCCTTTGTGGGCCATTGTGGGGGTTAGTACCTATCGATCCTTTGTGGGTCCGATGGTTTAGATGATTCAGTGGCTATATCTGATCATCTCTATCGCCATACGAAGAAGTATACCTATGTGATCTGAATCCTGTTTTTCATTCCTTTGTAGATTGTGTTGTGCTATCCTGTGTGTATTTACGTTTTGCTTTCCTATGTGGACTGGGTTGTACTTGGGCTCGGAAGTTGGAGCGTACGAGAATTGATGACTTAGGTATATGTATGGGAATATACCTAAGAAGTGTCGGATGTTACCTCGTGATTGTATTTTTCCTTTGTGGATTATCCTTTGTGGATTCTGGGAGACCTTCGGGGGTCTCGGGGTCCCTACTGAGTAGCTTATACTCGCCCCTGCACGGGCTATGCCCGCACTACGTTGTGTTGGTTACAGATGATGGGAAGCGCTGATCGTGGTTGAGGCTTGCGGAGTAGGACGGTACCTGGAGCTGGACCACTGGGCGGGATGTACTCGAAGCGATTGGCTAGACCCGAGGAGCAGTGGAGGCTATCTGTACCCACCCTTCCGGTGAGATTTCCAGTGGACAGCTCGGCGTTGCGGCATTACTTTTCAGTTGCTGTTTTCCCTTCCAGTTGTACTTTACTTTAATTTTGGGCTTGTATACTGGCCCAATTACTTTCCGCACTTACTTTTGTACTCAGTTTTACTTAGTGTTTACTTCTACTGCTTGCTTGCTCTGTGGTGTTTGTAGTTTACTTACAAAGGCAATGCCTTCCCTTTACCGGGATTTACGCCTTGGTGCTAGTCGCCATCCCCTGGCCTATGGAAGGCGGGCTTGGGGTAGTCACGGCATAGGCCCCATGGATGGGTCGTGACAATAACGATAGAATAGTTCAGCTATCTGAGAGTGAACAAGAGTCTCCGGATGAGGAAGATGTTTCGAGAACTGATAAGTGGAAATAGGTGGATGAGGATACACCTAATAAAGTTATTTTAAGGAAAAAAGAAGTCTGTGGATCTTTTAAGAGGAATATTGTTGATCTAGAGAAAGATCCCTCACCAAGAAAAGTCACATATTTGGAATCATCATCCCTAGGACATGATTTTTTTCATTCAATCACTGAAGAAACATGTTTAAACCATTACGATTTTTCCAAGCATTTACTCGAGATGTCAGATTCTCCGACACAGCTTGAATGAAAAATCAGATTCTGTATCCATGGTGATGGATAAGTGTGTAATGCTTGAGACTGATTTCAAGAACTTCTTCATTAACTACGATTCCCACAAAGAATCTTGTAAAAAAGTGATTAGCCGGTCAAATAAAATAGTTGAAGATTTGAGAGATCTTGATGAGTTTCAACATGAAGTTAAGGAAGCTTTTGATAATGAAGATAGTAAAATCAAGGATCTCACGACTAGCTTTGAGGAAAAGTTAACCCTTTAGTAGAATACTCAGATTCAACAAGTAAATGATTTGAATGGAAATTTTTATTCTGTTGCCCAAAGTTGGAAGAGGGAAAGGGATCTTCAGATTGAGATCAAAGAGAAGCTAGTTCAGTAAGAGGAGTTGTTGAAGACTTAGGCAGAGGCTATGAAGGCTCAGGAAGAAAAGATCAAAGCTTTAGAGAAGAAAGTAGAGGATCAACATTCGATCCTAAAGCAAGAAGAGGAAGACCACTATGAACTCAAAATGATGAAAAACATAGTGAAGAAATTGATACCCAAGGAAAAGGAAGGAATATAGATCCAGCCTGATCTTTTGTTGTATTTTCTTCCTTGTATGAATTCTTCATATCTAAATGAAATTTTTGGTTGCTCATTTTTGTTTGCATGGTTTCTACTAATATTTCAGGTACTATAATTTCTATTCCATTCCCTCAAATTAGTTTTGAAAATAAAAAAGGTAGTGAAAAGAAAAAGAATACTAAGATAAGAAGAAATATCCCTAAGTAAGGGGGAGTTTATCTAAGGAGGAGTGTTCATTATAGATATTTCTATAATCAAGATAATGAAAAATCGTTCTAGAAATCTAGAATAAGATATTTAGTGTTCCAAATCCTAAGGGGGAGTTAGTCATATTCATTGTTTCCCATATGATAAGGGAGATAATTTTTATTTTAAATGTCTAGAAATTATTTTCTAAGTCCCTTTATTCATTTTCGTAGAGATGTTTGTGCTTTCCAAAAAGGTTGAGATTGTTGTGTAAATAATGTTTTCCTTATGAATTTTACATTCCTTAATGTTTGGAGGAGATTGTTGAGTCAATAATATTTCCTTATGAATTTACCATTCCTTCTAGTTTTGAAAATCAAAAACACCTTATCTCAAGTCAAATTTCATTTTACACTGTGTTTTACTTATATAAGGAAAATTTTACAACCCCATGGAAATTTATCCTTACCATGTTTTTCTTTGTTCATTATCTTGTCTAAGTGTAAAATTCGATTTCATATCTAAAACCTAAGAACCATATAATACTTAGATAAAGATAATTTTGTTTTCAGACACAGAATTCAGACTTCGAGTTCTTTGAATTCACACTCTGAACTCTTCTGAGTTCAGACTCCGAGTTCTCTGAATTCAGACTCTGAACTATTCTGAGTTTTGACTCCGAGTTCTCTGAATTCAGACTCCAAACTCTTCTGAGTGCAGATTCTGAATTCTCATAAATTCTAACTCCAAACTTTATATGTTCTAAATCTCAATTCCCATGAACTATGACACTGAAATTTTTAAGTTCAGGTTCCAGATTCTTATGAATCCATATTTTGAATTTCCTTGAAATTTAGACTCCGAGATTCTATAGAGTTCAGGTTCTGAATTCCTTAGAAAATATAATCCGAATATCCTTGTATTATAGACTCCGAATTCATTTTTGGTTAGAATCCGATAATTTATTTGTGTACATTCCTAATATTTGATTTTGGTTATGTAACCATATTTTTTATTACACTTTTTTTATAAAATGTTGTGGTGCATTATGTTTCTAACTAATCGTTGTTTGAGTGACACGTGTACAGGTCCCTCTGAAATTCAAGGAATAATATGACCGTTTAAAGAGGGATTTGATCGTTGGTGTTGTGCCTATAAATATAAGCTCATTTGAAAGAGCTAGATTCTATTATATACCTCTAGATATTACATGTTGTTGAAGTGATTTCCATAGAGATACTCTCATTGCTTTGTGTGTATTGAACTTCTTGTTCAGACTTGATTAGTGCAACTCCAATTGTTCCTGTGTAAAATCGAGGGCTCTCCGGGATAAGAAGACAGAGGTGCCGAATACCTTGAAGTTGAGGGATTCCTTACTGAGGAAGATAGAGGTGCCGACTACCTTGAAGTTGAGGGCTTGCAGGAATAGAAATATAGACTCCGATCTTCATATCGAGGTCTTACCCCAGTGTGGGTAATATAGAATTTCTTTAAAGTATAAATCAAGGGACCTTTATCCAAGGTTGTTAGATACGCTTCTCTTTGGGTTAAAAAGATTTACTACTTGTTACTTGTTTTGTTACAAGTTTTCCGCTGCATTTTATTTGTTGAGGAAAGTATAACTATCTTATACTTTATTATACTTGTACTCTGATTTAGTGAGATTCTATACTCTTTAAGGTAGAATAATTATCATTGTAAACTTTCATTAAGTTTCATTTTCTGGAACCATCTTTTCAGATTCAATTTCTTATAATCATATTTCTGGAATCTAGCAAGTGTGTAGAACTAGATGTTTTGTAAATTACCTTGTTTAACCTTGTTAAACATAACCATCCTTAAAAGTTACAATGGAATTTTTTAAAGAATACAATTCACCCCCTCTTGTATTTTAAGCATCATTAGATGCTACATTCAGTATCTATATTAATTATATATTAAATTTGGTATTATAGAGTATATCATACTCCAGATACCATCTCAGAAATCAACAGTCTTTTATCAGATCGACGATTTTAGGCAAAAAGTGTAGTGTGTCCATGAGGATGGGACCAAGATTTCCATCATCGATGTGAAAGTATCCTTTGTAGTACATGATGGGATTTCTCAGAGGAGGGTGAAGTCGAACACTCAACATTTTACTAGCCTCACCCTTATTATAGTGGATGGGGGAAGTCTTAGAATTTTTGTAGTGGTGGAAGAGTATGAAGATGTATTTCCAGAAGATGTCCCAAGACTACCTCCTCACTGAGAGGTAGATGTATGCTTTGACTTGTACCCAGGGATGACACTGATATCTACAACTACATATCTAATGGCTCTTGTGGAGCTTCCTGAGTTGAGGGTACAGTGGGAGGACTCGTATAAGTAGGGGTTTTTAAGGACCAATTTTTATCTATGGGAAGCCCCAGTTTTTATTTACATGAAGGAAAATGATATATTGAGGCTATGCATGGACTTTTGAAGCCTGAAATTGGTGAATAAGAATAACATGTTTCCACTTTTGAGGATTTAAGACATCGTAGATCATCTGAAGGGAGGGAGGTGGTTCTCAAAGACATACCTCAGATCGGGCTATCGCCAACTTCAGGTATGGGATGAGGATGTATCAAAGACTACCTTTAGGTGCCGTTATGACCACTCTAAGTTCTTGGGTATTCCATTCAGCATGAGTAATTCCCTAGTAGTGTTCTTGGGACACATTAATAGGATCTTCAAGCCTTACCATGATCCTTTTTTGGTTGTCTTCATTGACGACATCTTGATGTACTCAGTTTCAGAGGAGGAGCACGCTACATGCCTGTGGATAGTCCTAGATTCACTCTAAGAGCACCAACATTAGGGTAATATCTTGAAGTTCTAATTATGGATTCGGTAGGTCCACTTCTTAGGACACATCATCTCAGTGGATGGAGTTTCTATGAATCTGGTGAAGATAGAGGTAGTGCTTGCTTGGGAGCCACCCCAAAGTTTGATTGAGGTGTGGAGTTTTTTAGGATTTGATGTGTACCACCGGAGGTTTATACTTGAATATTCTAGTTTAGAAACACCCATTTATGCTTTAAAAAATAAGGGAAATCCCTTATTATGGATGGAGAGATTCCAATAGTGTTTCTAAGAGCTTAGGTGGAGATTGATGAGTTCTCCCATGTTGAGGCTACCAGAAGAGGGTGTTGGGTATGTAGTCTACGATGATGCCTTAGGGACCGGACTGGGTTGTGTCCTGATGGCAGAGAAAGAAATGATCGCCTATGTATCATCGAATTTGAGGCAAAATGAATAGAACTACACTACCCATGACCTGGAGTTAGAAGCAGTGGTATTTTCCATGTAGATATGGCAGCACAACCTGATGGATTAATGATTTACCATCTACTCTGACCACAAGAGTCTAAGGGATATCTTCTGACAGAAGGACCTAAACATGAGATAGAGGATATGGCTAGAGTTTACTCAAGGACTACGACTTTGAGAAGTCTGTACTCCTAGGAATGGAAATATGGTGGCAGAGACACTCAGTATAAGGTCTGGTTTGTAGCTTCTGAGTGAGGTGGAAAAGCAACTAGTCGTGATGCAGATATCATTTGTGGATAGTGATGGAGCAACATACCTCCAGTCTATGACTATGACACCCCAACCATACAATGAGTTAGGGAGGCATATCTTGTAGATAATGATAGCTAACCTCGACATACTCTGTTGTCCTCAAGATGGGATCCTAATGGATTTTCAATAGGGGGAGCACATCATCATTTTCAGAGGGCACACCATAGTACCAGTGATGTTTCTAAAGGAGGTGTTGAGGGAATTCCTTACATCCCCTTTGGTGGGACATCCTAGAGTGGTGAAGATGTACCATTACCTCCAATGTCAGTACTGGTGTCCAGGGATTAATAAATCAATGGAAAAGTTTGTTTCGCGATGCCTCACTTGTTAGAAAATGAAGGTTGAGCATTATTTTCTAGAATGATTGGCCTAGCCACTCGACGTACTATCGTGGAAATGGGATGTAATATCAATGGACACTGTGATGGGGTTACTGCGTACATCAAAGGGCCATGATTCAATATGGGTGATCTTTGACCAACTCAGCAAGTCGGGTCACTTTCTAACAATCTGGGATGAGGGACCAGTAAAAGGATTAGGACGACTCTATGTCCTGAAGATAGTGCATCTCCATAGGGTATCTTTGACAATAATATGAGATCATGATGCTCGCTTTACATCCCAAATATGGAGGGGTTTACATAAGGTGTTTAGGACTCAACTTTATTCGAGTACATCTTTTCATCCCCAGACTGATGGTAAGATGGAACAGACCATACAGACCCTAGAGGACAAGCTATGTTCGTACATCCTAGACTCTATTCATAGTTGGGAGGACAACCTACTACTGGTGGATTTTTCATACACCAATATCTACCACCATGCCATTGGAATGGAACTATTTGGGGACTTTTATGGGCAGCATTACAGATAACCTCTATATAGGAAAGACCTAGGGGAGTCGGCCCTCATGAGTCCAAAGTTGCTACAGGCTACCACAGAGAAGGTGCATGTCATCTAATGGTATATGAGGACTGAACAGAGTTGGAAGAAGTCTTACACCAATAGGAGACGTTTACCCATGGATTTTGATGAGGGAGATCATGTATTCCTTTGGGTCTAAACCACAAAGGGATTGCATAGATTTAGCTAGGGTGGAGAGCAATCTCCATGGTTCATTGGACCTTTTTTGATCCTAATCGGATTTTTCAAGGTTGCATTCCACCATCTTATTCCCCCACAGATGAAACACATTCATGATGTTTTTCATGTGCCCCACCTGAGGAGAGACATGCATGATCCATCACACATCATCATATTTAGTGAACTGGTCATTGACGATGGAGAGAGGTTTGTGGAGTTCCTAGTGGAGATAGAGGATTGACAAGATTGGACCCTATGTGGGTGGTCAAATCCTTCAGTGTGATTTCAGTGGAAGTATGAGAATCTCCATAAGAGCATAAGGTAGCGGGAGGCTCGAATTCTCGCTTAGTAACCCCCATCTGTTTGTTTAGTTTTTTTTTACTTTTCAGGATGTAAATCCCTAAGTTGGGGAGTATGTAATGTCTTATCAATTCTGTGTAATTTTTTTTATAATTATATGAAATTATCCTCAGACCATACGCTTTAATGAAACATGATTCTGAGGCCCAGAGATCCTAGAATGGATTTTTGAACTTTTTTAAGGCACATTCTGTAAACGTGCGAGTGGGATTTTCTATATTTTGAACCGGTGATCAGATTATAAATATAAGCGCACTATTGAACTCAGAAAGCCGATATTCGCCTAGAAATGACTTAACTTTGGCCGGTAAGGGCTGACTATAAATGTTGTTTCTCAGAAATTTCAAGAAAAAAAAATAAACTAATTTAAAATTATTATTCTATTTCTTTTCCTACTGTAGGGTGGTGGACGACGATGCTATGATGCAATGATCAAGTGGTGATGTGGAGCATTAATGAAGCTCATCAATGAACTATATCATATAGAATAACTATGTAATAATGTAAGCGTAATTTCCACACTGTTTCATAAATGAAAAAGTGTAAAGACGCAATATCACGACATAACAGAAACGCTACGATGTGATTCCTTTTATTAAACCAACACGTGGTAGAATGAGATATTAAACTGTGGAATTTCTATGATGAACCACCAGTAGTTTTCCTCTACAATGTAGAATGATGAACACCAATGAGACTTCATCGTCTTTTATGTTCCTAGAAGAACGAATCTGAAAGCGATGTCGACATCTTGAATCCTCAAGGATGAAATCTTCAAAACTAAACATCCACGAGGTAGGGGTTCATGTGTTTTATGTATTGGGTATGTTCTTCCTTGTTCTTGAAAATTAACGATGAATGCGGACCAACCGACTAACAGGTTGATTCGAAAATCGCTCATTCTTATGGGTGGATATTGGTGTGGGGTTTTAAATTGGGGTTTCACTTTTTCTGTGTGGTTAATACTTTCCCTCATGCTTAAACTCTAATACAAAGGGTGCAGGATGCCACGAACAAGTCTTGTACCCTCCTCAATAGATGTTTATTGTGTTTTATTCATGGATGATTTATGGAGATAGATAGAAAGCTATTTTGATTCCATTTCAGTGAAGGTGAAGGCCTAATGATGCTATAGACCCAAGAGGTTTTGAAAATAGACCACCAGAGCAACTCTGGTGGCCCGTTGAAGGTACCACGTGCAGTAGAAAGCCACGGTCGGATGGCCACGGTCCTTGTTTACACCACATTGAAGGGGTGGAGTGCATCTGAGACACTCGGGTGCACTGAGTCGTGGTCCATTTACCATGACTAGAGTAAGGGCCCATACCATGTGGGGCCAGTGGAGGCCAAACAGGACTTGATACTCCATCCAAGGAGCACCCCACATGCCGTACAACGTGATCGGTATTTGGCTGCTGGGTCGCGCCTCAGCTAGCGGTTGAGATTGACCCTCAACGGTTGGTTGTACCCATGCCAGCAGGCCAGACCCTCGACCAGAGGGCCAAACCTAAGCCAGCGTGTTGGACCCATGACCTTCTAGTCGGGCCAGACGAGACCGAGTCACCGGGTGACCCGGCGGGCAGGACCCTCGACCAAACTAGGCCAGGCCCAGCGAGTCCCATTGGGCCAAACCCATTAGAAAGGCCTAACCAGTCTGACCCTAACCTAAACTGGGTCAGGTTGAGTCCTTATAATTGAACTGAGGAATCTGGAACCCCCAGGATGGGTTGTTCGGGTAGGTCCGACTGGGTTGGACCATGCCCAGACACAACCGGCCTCCTATTTAGTAAAACACATGTATCTCTCAGACCGTGTGACTGATTGATGCACTGTCAGTGGAATTGGGACCCTTTCCATGATGCATTACTATGGATATACTATTCTTGAGTTTTAGTAGATGTTGGAATATGGCCAGCTTGGATAAGACTCTAATCCAACCAGGCCCTTTTTACCAAAAAAACCCATAACTTACTGTCCAGACTTCTGATCGACGGACCACCTATTGAATTAGGACCCTTACAATGAAGATTTAATTTTGGGATAAATTATGTTGGAATTCTTGTAATTTTACATATGTCTGATGTATGGAGGAGCAGATCATACGAAAATCAAGAATGCTAAGTGCAGGAATCCAATGGTTGGATGTGACGTGATGAACGAATAGAGATATTTTGTGGGTCAGCACCTAGTGATCCTCTATGGAACATCACCTAGAAATACGACGTGGGACAGAACCTAGATATCCTCAGTTGGGTAGCACATAGCAATTCTTCTTGGGCTAGCACATAGCAATTCTTTGGGGGTCAGCAGCTACCGACCATGTGTGGGTCTCCAGCAGAACCTCTCTATTAGATAAAATGATATAGATTTATGACTAATCATATTTACTTCTATACATATGTGATACCTAGCGTGAGATGTGAATTTTACTTAGTGATATGTGTTTGAGATCTTTCTTGGTTGTATTACCTCTTTGTTATCTTTCTCTGTGATGTTTTCCTTCATGGATTTATTAGAGACCTTTGGGGGCCTTGGGGTCTCTACTGAGTATTGTTATACTCACCCTACACAGGCTTTTCCTTCATCTATTTTGTCTTGTGATGATGGATAACATCCTTGACTGGGACTTTGGGGAGACAGGATTACACAGTGCTCAGAGGTGGACCGATAGAAGTGGTGTGTTGCATTGACATCTGATTGAGAGTTGTACCTACCCTTCATGTAGGATCCTTGGAAGACAACCTCGAGATCATGAACTTATTTTGATGTACTTTAAATTTATTTTGGATTTTATTTTGGCACCTTTAATTTATGTTTACACACTATACTCTCATTAGTTACTTTTTGGTGGTTGTACTATTTTCTTTCCATTGTGGTTTTCTTTGTGCGGTATTCCCTGTGTTTGTGTGTACATGTTTAAAGGCAGTGCCTTCAAAATTTTGGTTATGCCATTCCAGTGATAGTCACCATCCCCTGACCTATTGAAGGTGGGCTAGGGGTAGTCATGGTACAGGCCCCCGGGGGACAGGTCATGAAAACATTTATTTTTATTGTGAGTCCCAGTGGACAGATGAAGACACCTAATAATGGTGGGGGGAATCATGTGTGGAAAAATTATTTACTAAATTAAAAATATCTTTTTAACTTTATCCCCTTATGGTATCTGAGCCCATGTTACCTATTTGGATATATATGGATCTATTTGTGATCAACCCAACCCATATTGCCCTATTTAATGTATAATATAAGGAGAAATCGAAAAATCAAAATTTAAGAAGGTTCAAAAATTCCAGAAAAACCTAATACTTTTTTGAATAGAATAATTTTATGCATGTATTGTATAAAAAAATAAATTATCATCAATTAAAATTGGGTTATTCATGGTTATTCCTAAAACCATATATACCATATTATATTGATGAATAAATATTGTTATTGTGGGTTCTTTATATGGGATCCCACCAATTCACCTCAAACCTTCAAGAATTTGAATTAGATCATTACTAACCAAAAAAAAATGATTACACACAAAGTATCTAATCTAATTATTTTCAATCATAGATTCTTTTATTGACTTTGGTTCTACATAAACAACTACGTTAAACTCAGTCTCTATTTTCTTCAAAAATAAAAATTATTATATAAAAGCTACTCACCAGAATTTCCCACACACAAGATCCTCTAATATATTAACCACAAAAATACTAAAAACAAAAAGGGTCAAAAATAATAACAACAACAACAACAACATGGTTAGTTTCTCACTCAAATTCTATTTCTCAATATTCTATGATAGTGGGTTTCATGGGATCTTATTATTGTGTCTTCTTCTTCATATCCAACTAGATATAACTAGTACAAATTTGTCATATTATTAATTTTATTTTTAATCTTCTTAAATGCTAATGTTATCTTATCTTTAATAGTTTATTATGTTATTTTATCCTTCAATTTAGGTTTTATCGACACTACAACACACTATTGGTCACAAACTCTATCTCCCTCTCATATTTCATATATGATTTTATATTTTTATCAATTTAATTATATATTATATAAATTTAATATAGAATGTATTTAATATAATTTGGTTCCATGATCCTTCACCTCATTCTCATCATTTTTTCTCAAGTACCACACATGGGTTTATCCACACTACAATGTATTCATTTTCCCTTTAACTATAGTCTCCATCTTATTTCACGAAATTCCATTATTCTATTTTTCATATTCATTTATATTAGATGAAAAATCATTCATATATTTATTATAGGATTATTTGAGTAAATTCTTATCTTTCTAATATTTCCTGTAAATCCATAAACAAACATTATCTATGAAATTATTAAAAAATACAAGAGTAGAAGTTATGGAATGGATCATTATTCTTAGCATGAGTGTATCTAAAATTCCATTATATTCTATAACATTCTTATTAGATATAATGTACCTCAATATATAGTTCCATATAATATTAATTAAGAATCCTAAATTAGTTTATGATATCTACTCCAATTATGAAAAATCAAGACATATTATCATTCGATTTCTAGAATAATTAAATCTGGAATTTATTTATTTTTAATAGATTTAAATTTGGGAAATTTATTTTGAAATTTAATCCTCATTAACTCACTCATAAAGATCATATTCTAAAACAAAGGATTTAATTAGAATTAATTTTTTGATATTTTAATCATTGAATAATATCTTAGGTATCATTAAATTTTATTTCCACTTTTAATCATCAATATTTATTTCTATATATTCTTATTTGGAAATCACATAATAATTAGAATAATGACCATCTCATATTTTTATCATTTCATATTCTTTATCTCAAGATTGAATCATAGATAAATATAACATCATTATTTTTAGAAATTGTAATAATAACTTTAGAATCATAAAATTTCATTTCATCTTCATAATATTTATTTTTTAACTCATATTTTTATTCTGTGAAAAACTAAAAATTATGTTAATTCCAAATTATTTTGTATACAAAATAATTATTATGTAGCTTAGTAAATTCACACAAGAGTATATATAAAGTCTTATAAAATATATAAAATTAATCCCTAAGACACAAATTCTTATCTGCTTTCCTAAAAGTATTATATGGGATTAATAATTTTCATGCATAGATCACAGATAGTTTTATGAAAACTATGAATTATTAAAAAAGCTAAAATTTTAGAAAAAATTGGAGTTTTATGCACTCCATTGAATTCTTACACATTTTTTTAATTTCAAACATGTTTCACTCAAAGACATACTCTGATCATTAAAAGACATTAACCTATATATAATGTCTTAAGATAGATGCAAAAGTCATATGAACATCATATTTTATATTTATATATAGTATTATGCACTGTAAACAAAGTCATACACCCATAAATTAAATCTTATTAAATACTTGTAAATTCTTAAAAAGCCATTGTAGGACTTACAAAATCTATACTGAACCTTTTTCCTAACTCATGATACAAATTCATAAAAAATATAATGAATTCTTATGAAATGAAAGTATCTTAAAAATAATCAATACTTATCAAATTTTACAATTTCTCTCTATAATTATATAATTCTTTAATTAAGTTAAAAAATATATATAACTTATAAAGTTTATCTCAAACTCTTCAATGAAAATAAAAAAACTTTGGGAATTTACCAAACATGCCTAAACATTATAGACACCATTCTCGAGGACTATTGAATCATATTAACTCCTATTTAAGTTCATTTGTAAAAAAAATTCTAGATAATTTCACCCTTAAATTTTACCCTTAATAACTTTATCCAAGTGTACTTCCTCATAGAATTTATTATCCTTCAAGATCAATAAAAATGGGATGGTTTCTCCACTACTCTTCCAATTTCCTTAAAATATTAAACACGTTTGAATATTTTCAATTATCTATTCACATTATATCTAGTTCCATTTCTATACCCATCTCCTTAACTCAACATCTATTACACATGTTTTTTATATTTCTACTCTAGACATTAGAACTTCAATTTTATATGAGGACTAACTCAAACAATCATCGCAATTGAGTGGCTGCTAACAAAGAACCATCTTTGTCCATTTCCAATTATATTGGAATGTTTAATGTCATTTACTATCAATATATTGGAAAGATCACTTTTTATTTATTGGTTTTATACCTACTTTCTCATCCAAGGATCCAAGACACATATTTACATTCTCATTAACAAAAAGAAAAAATCAAAATCCAATTGGAACCTCAATATCCCCTTCTGGATTTGTTATCAATAATTTGAAATTAATAATGGAATAAATGGATTTTAGTAGTGTTTTATAAGATTTATTTTCCTCCCCTCCTAGATGATAACAAATACATAGAATGAAAAAGGATTCTTTACCTTGATACCATGGTTATAAGAGAACATCCTCTAACGGGAAAATTAGTCCCCCTCTTACTCTTTTAAATATTAACAACCATATTCTCCCATTTCATTATTCTCCCCCTTAATGAGGATGTAAATAAATTTACCCATGAGAGAATGGATTCTCATAATTTTTCATATAAATGTACCATTAACTAATAAACTCTAAGTCTTCCTGGGCTAGACCATATAGAAAAGAAGATTGACTAATTTAGATTATAAAGATATCCATAAAATACCCACCAAGGGATACCAAATCAATATTCACATTTTATGGGTTTTTAGATGAATTTTCAACAATTTTTACGAAATTACACTCAACTTGATCAAAACATCAAAAAAATTCATGTGAAAGTTTATTAACCCAAAATATTGATAGATACTCTCCATTTATAACAATATTTTATATAAATTATAACACCGATAGAAATTTGAAAATCAAACTCCTGGATTTAATTTAACAGGGTCTGTCTATAATTAAAATTTTACCTTGAAATGATTATGCTCTATAGGATTTGTCTCCTAATTTACCCCTCATGTGATTATTCTCATGAATATTAATCATGAAATACTTTATCAGGAAATGTGCATGATTCAATTTAATATATAGCATGATAGTGGACTTTATTTTTTTACTATATAAAGAAAACATCATTCATCAATCCTTTTTATTCTTGGACTCTAGTTATTATATTATGAAATATAATAAAATAACTTGGGAATAATTTAGGCTTTCATATTCTCATTAATTCGATAAACATGGATGAGTTTTATTTCTTGACCCAGAAACTCATTTCTTTATAGCTCTTATCTTTTTTTTATCACATTATGCTTTAATTATATTTATATTTTCTGATATGTTATTTATTTGGGAAGCATGAATTCCATTGAACAAAGTATTTCTTCTTATATTGAATATGATTTCTTCATGGGGAAATAAAAGAACTGTATTTCATTTCAAATTTCTCCATCCTCTAATTTATTTTTGATTGGACTGGTGTTTCCCCTGGAATGTGTGTTCTGGTTAGGAATCACTAAATTCAGATGGTTTCCATTGGATTAATTTAGGGATCTAGAAACATCCAAAAGTTCGGTATCTAAAGAGACCTTCTTTACAAAGGTATTAATTCATTAGGTTTTTTGACCTAGGATACTTATGAACTCACAATGGATGAGAGGATGGGAGGTCATACTCATCACACCTTATCAGGAGGAATTATTTCCTACTCCATGACTATCATATAGATTTATGATATGTTCAGGAATCCTAATTAATTTTCCAAGTATAATGTATGTTTCATTTTTAGATTTGAAATAAATTATTTATCATTTATAAAATTACGAATAATCAATATGTATTTGAGGTTCCTCATCTATGGAGATATCTATATGTATTTGAGGTTATCTATCAATGGTATCATATCATATACTAATTAGATATTGTTTAGCTATTGTTATG
This sequence comes from Viscum album, assembly GCA_963277665.1. Taxonomy (NCBI): domain Eukaryota; kingdom Viridiplantae; phylum Streptophyta; class Magnoliopsida; order Santalales; family Viscaceae; genus Viscum; species Viscum album. The sequence continues at coordinate 240,625,631 of OY728140.1, read as the reverse complement.
ATGATTCTGGTTTTTAAGACACTTAGTGGGGCACTCTAAAATTTATGGTCATCCAGCTAGTCCAAAGTTGTTTTCATGTTGGGATCATAACCATAAATGGGTTACCTATATATCCTCATGAAATGAATCATTACCCCGGTAGTTCAGTTCCACTTAATGGGACACATCATACCATTGAAGGTTGTGTAATACAGAACTAACTATATAGTTTAATGTAATGTGGTATGGCCATCTATGCGGAAGGTGCTTAGTCAATGCTTGTGTGGGAATTATGCCTACAAAGTCCAAGGAACCTGGAAAGAATATGATTTCACAATTTAGATTATACCCTACTAGAAATGTGGCTCAAGAAGAACAAGTTTGATTTTGGTGTGTTGGGTTTAAACCTTTGGGAGGATTCCTACACATCCCACTTGGATGGGAATCGAATGATCATGTAGTTCGGTAAGTCTCATAGGAGGTATGTCCCTTTGAGTGAAATAGGTCTGGGCTTACTCCTAAAGAGGATTCCCTTGTAGAAGGGTTCACAAAAAATGTATTAACTCATAGATATTCAAAGATGACATAATTTGTGTCTTATTCCTATAAAGGATGACCAAATTAAGAGAATTAGAGCTGGACTCCTGATGAGGATGTCTATTGAGCTTACGCCCTGGGGGAAGGAATCCTACGTATCCCAATTATGGTGGGAATTAGAGTTATCAAAGTTCAATAAGTGAGATGGATTGTATAGATTTTATGATCATTGCAAATCTCTAAGACCATGTGAGTCATGATCAGTGTGAGAAATCGGAGGTTGAAAAAGATTCATAAACCAAATACTTTCTCCACCACTGATGGAAGAGTTCAGTCCTATGATGGAAGAAGCTGAGGCGATAGTGGGAGAGGGAACATAGCAATGGACCTTTCAATATTAAATGAATGTGAAGGTAATTGGGTATGACCAGATAGGATTGGGGATTATTATAGGAGATATTCCCTTAGATGGGTCCTAGGAGAGGAGGGAAACATTCCATTTTTATAAGGGAAAAGAAAGTGTGATCCTCACTCTCCATAGTGGCAACCGGAGGCTCCGGGTCATAGAGACAATAAGTAGAGGACAAAGTAATATCCCTAGAATCTATGACCAGGAACTTTCCAACCCTGCCTCTAGGGTAATAGTTCATGTGACTGTAGATATACAAACCTATAAACACCTTAAGGATATTAACTCCCTTATAAGACAAATGTGGTAAACTTATAACTATAGATACACAAACCCAAATATGAGACCTAATGATGTGCCTTTCCTAATGTTTTTGATAATTCAGGAGGTTTTAGTGGAGGCTTCAACTTAGTCCCTTTCAAATTAGGGAGATAAATAAGGAGATACCTTTCCATGAATGGATATGGGAAGGGCTTCCTGGAAGGCTCATGTGGGTGGTCCGTGTAGGTATTCCACATAGGTATGTTGTGAAGGTATGCCACGTTGGTATGCCATGTTGGTATGCTGGACATATCCTAGGAGGAACTAAAAAATTATTAACATAGTAGGTATAAACTTGTGGGAGCTTGATATGCCTTAGTAAATGGACTGGGGACAACAACACTTGGGTGAGGCTTTAACGTAAGTAACCCAGGTGTCCCTTGATTTCTTTTAAAGAATCCCATGTAGGTCCTTCCTTAAGTAATAGACCCTATGTAGATGACTTTTCATTATGGAAGGAGGGTAGATAATCATATTTTTTGTACATAATACTCTGAGGGCACATTGATCTTTCCTATCCAATAAAATTATCTATTATCTCATGCTTTAGGGAGATACCTGAGATAATTTGTGGGACTTGGGTGATGGAGCTACGCATTGGGGTTTTCAAGAGTTCTTCAAACCTTTTGAGTTGCAAAATAGGGAGCCCTAGTGTCCTATTTATAGGCAAGAAGGGGTCATAGTCAAATAGATTTTTTCCACATAGGTATTCAACATAGATCTATAGAATAACTCTTCTATGTAGGGGTTCAAAAATAATATTCTCATGTATGTCCTTCCTATTAGGTCCTCCACATAGTTCCTTGGTGTATGGGCCACACATTGAGCCGCATGAGCAGGACCAGTGCTGGCCGCGATGCGTAGATGTGCCACATAGGTGAATTGTGCAGGGGGATGGTCGAACCACATTGAGGAACATAATTTGTTATAACCTAGCTATTAAAACTATAGAAAAGAGCATTTTTTTATAACCTAGCTAGTAAACATAATTTTTCCACCTTTGTGATTTGAATTTCAAAAAACTAACATACACGGTTGTGTTCAGTAAGATATTTAGAGTGTGATAAGTCAAGTTTAATTCTTGATGAATAGTAACATACCCTTAGGAATAGTAAAACACCCATAAGAATATTAGTGTTACTCATATGAAAAGTAATGAATAGTAAATCAGAAAAAATAGAAACTTCACCCATTAATTTATAAATACAATTTAGACATTTATAAATGATAAAACTCTCATATTATAAGTATTGGTATTTTTTATGTCATAATTATTTAAATTATAATTTTATTATTACTTTAATGATTTAAAATGGAAATTTATTTTCATAAATTTTAATCATAAATTGTTACTTTATTTTCTTATAGTAATAAGATAATTTTATGGGACCTTGATTAATTTCTAAAGGTGTTATAAAACGACCTATAGTTTTAAATTTGTTTTTTTGGAATAAATTATTATTTTATTAAAACTTTAAATAAAAAATATTTATAAAATTAGTTTCAAAAAAATAATTTCATTTTTGTATTCTATGCACTGAAAAATTGTTTTGATTAATTTTTATGATTTTTCTAAAATACATGTATTTTTCGTGAGTAGTAAAAATACTGTTTTGAGATTTCGGTATGTTTAATGACATAATAATTATGTAATAATTAATATAAATTTATGGTCTACTTTTTTACATTAAATTATGATACATGTTCTCCCAATTGTCCAATATCATGGGAAAATACAATGGGAAATCCCATGGTTTTGCAAAAACAACTAAGGAGGTGTCCTTTGAAATTAATAAAAAACTCCATCTCATTTACTATAAATACCCACTCATTCCATTATTTTGGTTCATTTTAAATTCATAATCCTCAAATATATGGTATTTCTAACTCTCTAAGAGTCCTCTAAAGTTTTCTTCAATCCACAAAGGTCCCATCCTTCATGTTTTCAGAGTAACTCATCAAGGTAAGGGAATCTAACCCCTTCTCTTTTTCAAGCACTCTTTTAATGTTTTTCTATTTTAATTTCTTTTGGATTATGTTGGTATATAACATTTAATATCCCCAAAAACTATCCATATTATGTATGAATTATGAGTTACCCCTTTTCTCTCATAAAAATATTTTATGAATTTTTAAGTAGCGTCGTTAGGCTATCGAATTTTTGTAAGGGATTTCTCAACTTTTCTTTCATTTTGAGTTCCTTTAATTTTGGTTTTTATATCCTCACCTACATTCATAAAAATGTTATGATGAATCTAGTAATTTAACTATAAAATCTTTCATTTTGATAATGTAATAATTCATCATCATCTTTCCTTTATCCTTCTATTATACTAAAAATGAATGCACCCTCTGAGATGTGTTAATTTATCACATTGAAGGAAAAAAGGTTTCAATTTATATTACCATATACAATTATTTTCATGAAATAGTTTTTATTGTTGAACAAAACTATAATATATGTATTATAACTTATTTAAGGTTCTATAATCCTTTTTTACACATGATACTAATTTATAAGTCAATGTGAGTTCATTGTTATCATGAACCGCCAATTAAACCAAATAATTGCCACTAATGTTTTATATAATGATTCATCTTCACCAGAAATATCAAAATGAATTTTATGAAAATTTAATATTATTTTTTTTCAATAATAAAATAAAACTTCTATTCTAGAAAACAACTCACATTCTACATGTTTATCCGTACATGAATATAAGCAATCCAATCATGAAAACCAAGGAAGAAAACGCTCCCAAACAAACCTATTAATCCTACCAAGAAGGCCATTAATGATCTTAGAAAGGATGAAATAAATCAATTTCATAAATAATATGTTTTGGAAATATTAATTAATGAATTTAATTTGGTTATCTAGGACATAAAGATCAAGTGAATAACACCATCAAACATTAGGTAAGGGTTTTCCACCCAAACCTCCATTTTCATTTTGGTTACTTTTATTGTGTACTTACCTTAGTGAAATTATTATGTATTATTATATAACCCTATTAAAATATATATTATTTTTAATTATATGTTTAACAACCATAATCCTTCTTTAGTTTATGGTAATTTACATGTTTTAAAAGGAACTTCCAAAAATTCTTCCTAAAATACAAGCCAAATTCAAGGGATTTTCTCAATTATTACCTATTTTAAAGAGCACTCAATAATAGGTTTTTGACAAACATTATTCTCATAAAATAAACCTTTTTATTATGATAAATTTACCTCAAATCACCTCTGGTTTTATACAGATAGTTTTTCAAAAGAACTCTTATTTTTTACGTAAAAGGGTTATTATAACAAGAATTACTTGGTGATTTTAAAAGAGTATTTTCATAGATTTCAAAACAATTGTTGATTATTATATTGAAATGGGGTAATTTTTTGTGATATTATACAAATGTTTTTTAATTGTTGATGTTCATTCTTAAAACCATTCACCAATATACTCTGAATGGTTTTTGTTGGTCCTTAATGTTCAAGGAAAGTTATTTAAATTTCATATGTTAGTTTCAATATGAATGTATATTTTATTTTTGTTTATCCCCATTCATATGAGTAATTTATTGGACTTATTAAGTGATTGGTGGGGCCCTCTATAAACTCTTGGTGCATTATTAGTAATCATGAGAAAAACAATGGTCTTGGAAGGAGGCCTTGAAAAATGGATATTTATGGTCTTGGAACAAGGCCTTAACAGTGTGGTTATGGTGTCCCACATTAGTAATTCCCTCATTATGTAACTATAATTTATAGTTCATGTGGTTATTTAACTATTATAATACCCATGATTATGTTTTATTATGGAAATATTTATTCATATCTTAATCCTTTCATATTATGCTCACGTTTATAATCTTTAAAGGGATGTGTTTTTAGTAAATCACCATGCCTCATGTTTTTGTTTATGATATTTTATGATGTATTTGTTACCCTTTTTTATAGTTTGAGGTAACCCCTTTATTATGTTTAATTTACTTAGGACATGGAGAAGTTTACTATGAATGACTTGCAGGGAAATACTTATAGTTGTGGACATTCCCAGTAAAACTTATCTATCAAATTTCATTCTTGTTAATAATGATAAATTTATGTATGTATCCTGTTTCACATGCTACTAAACTAATTCATCCTTCGGGATTAATATTCCTTGTTTATATGAAAATGTAATAAAATAATGCAGTGGCTCCAGGAATCTAGGGTCAGGTCTTTATAGCTTATATCAGATGGATTTTTGTAGAAATCATGGACACTAGATTAAAAAAACAGAGTAGGGAACAAATACCAAAGATTTTCTTTGAAGATAAACATACAAGACCATCCTATTATTTTGGTAAGGAATAGATTATATGAATATTTCATGAATATATATACATTTTTAGATTCTACAAGTGGATGTGGTTCTGGAACAGATGTTGTTAGGAGTGAAAACTCTGACATGGAGTTTTGGGCTTGACCTGGGTAATCCTGGTACATGAAAATGGGCCTCACTGGGCACTCAGTTTGATACTATCTGGGGATATCGATAGGATAATTTACATTTTCATTACAATCCATTATGTTGGATTTAAATGTAAATTTTTCCTCAAATAAACCATGTTTATGATTATGAGATTGTTTATTCAGGCTATGTATTTTTCTACTTTATGATTATATATTATGATTGATAACCTAATCTTGTGTATACCATTATTTAGAAATGGTGCCTAGTGGATGGAACATAAACTACATGAATGGACGTGTCCCATGTAAGGAATTTTCTATGATGTAAGATAATGATGTTGGATCTGCAGCTGAACTTGTGCAGAGAAACTTATAACTACACTAGGGGAGCTTACTTAGGTTACGAAAAATAACCTGTCCCAAATGGAGCTTTCAGATGCAAAATTTTGGAAAAGCTATGTAAGACAGCTTTATGAAACAATAAACTCCATCATTAAATGGGACTACAAACCCATTGGTACCTAAGAAGTGGATACGTTCTCTTGAGAAGATATTTATCCCTTTGGGATGTAATGAAAGAGAGAATGTTGTCATGGAAGTTATTCGTCTATCGAGAGATGCAGAATAGTGGTAGTTATAAATCCAAAACATAAAGGAGGAGGAAGAAATAGATAATATGGAATAGAGGTTTTTTAAGGAAATTTTCCTAGAAAAATACTTCCCTAGTGAAAAAAGTAGATATGGAAATGTAGTTTTTGAATTTAAAGAAAAAAGTGGATGAGAATGTTGCATTGTAAGAAGCTAACTTCACAAGGTCAGTAATGCATGCTGTGGAGTACATACATAATCAAGGAATCAAGATTGATCGATTAATTTATTGTTTAAAACCATTCCTTTGAAGGAAACTAGTCTCCCATAATTTCTCATCATACGATGATATAGTCTCATGTTATATCAAGACAAAAAAAATATGTCTTATGAATTTAACGAAATAAAATAGGGAGGTATGATGAAAACATTGGGAAAGGGAATAAGGAAATGGGGAAAAAGGGAAGAGTTGATCATCCACTCTACAGTAATTATTTGATGAAACTCCCTGGAACACGCATGTAGATAATGTGACTTTGTTACAAGTACGGAGAGAAAGGCCACCAATCTCGCTATTGTAAAGTGAAGAAAGAAACAACCAATGTTCAATTCTATAGATTTAAAGATATAAGAAATTATGCACATGAATGTCCTAAGCGTCATTGAAACATTCCCCAGAGAAGGTCAAGGGAGCAAGGTCAAGATTATGTGGACCCAACTGCTGAGGTTGATGTTTCGAATGATGTGGTGGAAGGTACATCAATTGTTTCATATAACATAGCCAATGATTTATTTGATTATGGATCAACGCATTATTTTATATCTTCCTAGTTTCCCAATAAAATTAAAAATCTCCAATGTGATATAATAAAAGATATATCTACCAATACTCTTAGTGTATGTATCACTATAACAAAGATGTGTCAATCAGTCCCCCTCATGACACATAAACGTTCTTTGGTTTCTAACCTTATCATCAGAACCATTATTGAATTTGATATAATCATTGGTATGAGTTGGATTTCATTTTATAATGTGAAGATCTATTGCACTAAGTGGGAAGTTATAGTTTTTGAGAATGGTGTTGAATCAATTATCATTATTTCAGAAACATCGTTAGATGATTCTTATCTAGATCTACGTCCAGTAGCTCTACTAAATTCAATTATTGGGGGAGGGGGAGAGAATAAAATTTCTATGGGTGAGGAATGGAATGTTCAGATTTAGGATTTAGCTATTGTGAACAAAATATGTTGATGTGTTTCCAAATGATTTACCTATACATCCTCCAGATCAATACATTGGGTTTTCTGTTGATTTAATTCATGTTTCAAGGCCTATATAGAAGACTACTTATACAATGTCTACTGTGGAATTAGTAGAACTGAAGAAACAACTAGAGGTATTGAGTGATAAATGATTTATTCTACCTAGTATCTCTCCATGGGGAGCCCTTGTTCTTTTGGTTAAGAAGAAAGATCGATCTATGTGGTTTTGTATTTATTACAAGGAGATCAATGCTACAAGAATAAATAACAATTATCACAAACCTTGCATGGATGATTTATTTGATCTTCTTTAGGGGGCCTAATATTTTTAGAAGATTGAACTTTGATCTAGATATAATTAGTTTATAGTAAGGAAGGAAGACATTCCAAAGACAATGATTTGAAGCAGGTATGGGCATTATGAGTTTACATTAATGCATTTTGGATGGACTAATGCACCCTCTGTTTTCATGGATCTAATGAATAGAGTTTTCCAGGAATATATTAATGATTTTTTGGTGGTATTTATTGCTGATATTTTGGTATACTCCAAAATCTATGATGATAATGAAAATCACTGGCATGATTTTCTAAATACACTTAGATGAAATGTATTATATGGGATGTTTTGCAAGTGTGAATTTTGGCTTCCATAATTTTCCTTTCATGGCCACATTGTCTTTAAGGATGGAATATCTGTTGATCCTACAAAGATAAATTCTATTCAAGAATGTACTACTCCAGCAAGCATAACTGAGGTATGTAGTTTTATTGGATTAGCAGGTTATTATCAGCATTTCATTAATAACATTTCTATTTTAGCCAACCCAATGACCAATCTTACACATAAAGAAGTTAAGTTTGTATGGAAAAAATAATGTTAGGATTGTTTCAATGTATTGAAGAAGATATTGGTGAATACTAAAATCCTAACTCTACCATTGTGGAATGATGGGTTTGTCATCTATACTGATTAATAAAAGAAATTACTTGGTTTTATCCTTATGAAGAATGATAGAGTTACTACCTATGCATCAATGTAGTTAACACTTCATTAACAAAACTATCCATCTCATGATCTTGAGTTTGTTTCTATAATCTTTGCTCTAAAAATATGGTGACACTATCTCTATGGTAATGATGTGATATATATATGTATCACAAGAGTATGAAGTATATCTTCTCACAAAAAGAATTCAACATGTGAAAAAATTGATTCCTTGAACTACTCAAGGATTATGATTGTTCCACACACTACCACCCAGGAAAGGAAAATAAGGTAGTTGATGCATTAAACAGGAAGGGTCCTGAAGTTCTCAACCAAATGAAGATTGAAAAGGATCCTATGTACATGGATCTAGTAAGGATGGATATGAGAATTATCAAAGAAGGTGAAATTTCACTACTTTATCAAAGGGTTTCCCAACAATCATTACTGGGAAAAATTAAAGCTTCACAGTCTGATGATAAGAATCATCAGAAGAAAATTAATGATGTGAAAGATGGGAAGTTGGCTGACTTTGTGCATGAAGATAGAATTATGAAATTTGGGAAGAGGAATTATGTTCTAGCTATACCCGATATAAAAATGGAGTTAATGGATATTTCCCATATTTAGAATTTCCCTATACATCATGGTAGCATTAAGCAATATGTAAATTGGAAGGAATATTTCTAGCGGGACAACATGAAGTGGGAAATTTCAGATTATGAATCAAGATGTTTAGACTATCAACATGTGAACACTGAATGACAACATCTTATAGGAGTGATGAAACCTCTGCCTATTCCTACATAGAAATGGGATGGCATCACCATGGGTTTTTTAATTGTATTACCAAAAACTCCAAGGAAGAATGATGTGATATGTGTATTTGTGGATCAAATTACAAAATATTCACATTTCCTTATAATAAGGGGTAATTCTTTACTGGATAATATTGTAGGACTCTATATCAATTATGTTTTAAGACTTCATGGAGCACCACTTTCCATAATGTCTGATCGTGATCCATGGTTTACATCAAAATTATATAAAATCCTTCAGAAAGCTTTTGACACTGAGATTTTTTTGAGTAATGCATATCATCCTCAGACTGATGAGCAATCATAATGGGAGATCTAAAATTTAGAATACATGTTGAGATCATGCTCACTTGATTTTCAAGTAATGTGGGATCAATATTTATCTTTGGTGGAGTTTTCCTACAATAATAGTTTCCATTCCAATATTCAAATGGAACAATATGAATCATTTTATGGAAAGATATGTCATACACCAACATATTGGGATGAAGTTAATGAAAGGAATCTAGTGGCCCCAGAACATGTGGAGGAAACAACAGAGATGGTAAAGACTATACAAGGCCATATCAAAGTAGATCAAAGCCAATAAAAAAGCTATACTGATAATCAATGGAAGAATTTGGAATTTCAAGTGGGAGATCATGTTTTATTAAAAGTACCACATGGAAGGGTGTTATATGATTATGGAAGAAAGGGAAATTGAGCCCTAGGTATATAGGCACTTTTGACATTCTGGAGATAATTGGAGGTGTTGCATATCGTTTGGCTATGTCGCTTAGCATATCTATAGTACATAATGTTTTCCATGGCTCTTTGTGGAGAATATACATTCTAGACCCAACACATTCCCTCACATCTAATGTTATAGAATTATAACCTGGTCTATCATACATTTAAGAGCCTATCTAGATTTTGGACACTAAAGAACAAGTGTGGACGAATTAGATAAATCGACTAGTAAAGATACAATGGAAAAATCCTAAAATCTAAGAGGAAACATTAGAGCCTGAGGAGATTATGATGATGATGTACCCAAATCTCTTTATGAGGTAACATTATGATAATTTCGAGGATGAAATTTTTGTAAGGAGGGGATGATGTAACACCACAAAATTCAGCACAAAAATTTAATATTGAATGAATGAAACACTAAGTATCTTCAAAACACCACTTTGTTATAACCTAGCCATTAAAAATAATTTTTCCACCTTCATGATATGAATTTTGAAGAACTAACATGCACAGTTAGGTTTAGTAAGATATTTGAGTTTGATAAGACAAAAATAATTTTTGATGAATAGTAACATACCCTTATGAATATTAGTGTAACTCTTATGAATATTAATGAATAGTAAATTGGCCAAAAAATAGAAACCTCACCCATCATTGTAAAAATACAATTTATACATCTTATAAGTAAAAAAGCAATCATTGTATATGTATTTGTATTTTTTTATGTCATTAATATGTTATTTAAAATTTTAAGATTGATTTAATAATTTAAAATGGAAATGTAGTTTTATTAAATGTAATCATAAATTTTCTATTTATTTTTTTATGGTTATAAAATAATATTATGTGACCTTGATTAATTTCTCAAGGTGTTATAAAATGAGTTATAGTTTTAATGTTTTTTGGGAATAAATTATGATTTTATTTAAAAATTAAATTAAAAATATTTATAAAAAAATTTTAAAAAAATTTATTTCAATTTCGAATTCTAAACTTAAAAAAGGTTGGGGGGAATTTTGGAGATTTTTTTAAAATACTTGTGTGTTTTTGAATAAAAAAAATACAGTTTTGAGTTTTTGGTATGTTTAATGAAATTATAATGACATAATAATTAATATAAAATTATGATAGACTTTTTTACATTAAAATATTATATGAGGTGACCCAAGTGTCCAATACAATGGGAAAATATCATAGTCAATCCCATTGATTTACCAAAACCACTAATGGGGTGTCCTTTGAAATTTATAAAAAACTCCCTCTCATTTATGATAAATACGCACTCATTTCTTAATTTTACATCATTCCGAACTCAAAATATTAAATTATTTAGAATTTTTACCTCTATAGGAGTCCTCCCAAGGTTTCCTCAATCCCCTAAGGTTCTAACCTTCATGTTTTAAGAGTTACCTAAAAGGCAAGAGAACCTACCACCCTTCTCTTTTTCCAGAACTCTTTTTATATTTTTCTCATTTAATTCATTTTGGATTATGTTGGGATATGTCATTACATATCCCCTATATTGTCCATATTATGTATTAATTATGAGATTCTTCTTTTCTATCATCAAAATATTTTATGAATTTTAAAGCGACATTGTCACGACCCATCCACGGGGCCCGTGCCGTGACTACCCCAAGCCCGCCTTCCATAGGCCAGGGGCTGGCGACTAGCACCAAAGGCGTAAATCCCGATAACTGGGAAGGCATTGCCTTTATAAAAGTAACAAAACACCACAGAGTACAAGAGGAAGTAAAACACTAAGTACAAAAAGAAGTGATGGAAAGTAAATGGGCCAGAATACAAACCCAAAAGAAAGTACGACTACAACTGAACAAGGTACAACAGCAAAAAGACAAACAGCTGGAAGAAGGAAGCAGCTCCTGGGTCATCCTCCTCGGATCCTACCTGAAGGGTAGGTACAGATAGCCTCCTCCACGCTCTTGTCCGTCAACCTCCTCTGTGAGTCGTCACGTTGTGCAGTCCACCTCCGGGTACTGGCTCGTCGTGTAGTCCACCTTCGGGTACTGACTCGTCGAGTAGTCCACCTCCGGGTACCGTCCAGTCCTCGAACACTCGGCCTCCGTCAGCACTGCCCGTCGTCTGCAACCAACACAACGAGGTGCGGGCATAGCCCGTGCAGGGGTGAGTATAACGATACTCAGTAGGGACCTCGAGACCCTCAAGGTCTCACTAAAACCAACAAGGATAACCACAAAGAAGATCTCAACAGATAACCTCTACTTAGGTATATGCCCATACATATACCTAAGTTATCAAGTAACCCATCTCAATCATGAGGAAACACAAGGATTGAGAAATCAACGGATAACCACTACCCAGGTATATGCCCATACATATACCTAAGTTATCAAGTGACCCATCTCAATCATGAGGTAAACACAAGGTCAAAAGTCTCAACTCAAACCAGGATTTTCAATATCGAAACCGTAACTACTGAAGAGCTCCGTCTCTAGAGTGTACAGTGGTCCTGTCACGACTCCGAGGTACTACTCACTAACCTAAGACTACTGAGGTACTCCTCCTGTCGAGTACCGCGGGTCTGCGGCCAACTACCGGGCGCTCCGTCTGCTGTGGGTCTGTCGCCAAATACCGGGTGCTCCCCCCCAATAGCCTACAGAGGTACTCCTCCTGTCGAGTACTGCGGGTTTGCGGCCAACTACCGGGCGCTCCGTCCGCCGGGGGTCTGTCTCCAAATACCGGGCACTCCGTCCACTGGGCTAGTCGACCTACTCCAAGTCGAGTCGGTCAAGCATTCGTCAGGTCTCAGTCGGCTACACGGTCTCCGTACTCCGCACGCTCGTCTCTGGGAGGGTCCGCTCCACGAGCTACAAGTCGATAATCCAAGTATCTCAAGGTCCCACGAAGAAGTAACTCAAAGGACCGCCTCGTCACAGGGGTCTCAACGCAACAGACGGCGCGTCGATCGGACGCCCGGTCTGTGAGTTATTAGCCTTTTCGTCCCAGGGGCCCGGTTGGTTTGGTGAGAGAACCAAACCTAGCCGTATCTCAACTGTACCCCGAGCTCTCATAGGGTATACTCATAGGGACCGTTTCTCAACGTGAACGTCAACGCCGCTGACGGTTCGTCAAACGGACGTCCTGTCTGAAAGATATCAGCTTTTCCGTTCCAGGGGCCCGGTTGGATTTCGGGTGAAATCCAACCCGGCCACTACCAACTGTATCCAAAACTCGAGCGAAGGATGCCAAAAGTTCTGTATCGTCAACAGGAACTCAACGCAAAAGACGGCGCGTCAATCGGACGCCCGGTCTGAGAGTTATTGGCTTTTTCGTCCCAGGGGCCCGGTTGGTTTTTAAGGCAAAACCAACCCGACCGTATTCCACCTGCGTCTAAACCTCGGGCGGAGGGTGCCAAAAGATCCGTCTCACAAAGAGGGACTCAACAAAGCTGACGGCACGTCAATCGGACGTCCGTAGCTCAAGATATGAGCGTTTCCGCTCCGAGGGCCCGGCTGGTTTCGTGTACGAACCAACCCGGCCGAACTCAAAGTATTCCGAAACCTTGAGTGCGATAAACCGAAACGACCGTCTCGATCCAGGGATCGCGTTGCCGCTGACGGCAGGTCGTTTGGAGGCCCGTAGCTCAAGATACGGCCATTTGAACGAAGTCTGTCCGAAGACGGGGGGTCCGGGCCCGGGCCGACCCGACCCGACCCCCCCTGGTTGGCCCAAACCGGGTCGGGTCCGACCCGGTTGTCCCGGCCCGGCCCGTACAGGGCCGGTCCGGCTCGGCTCGGCCGAGCGGCCGAGCGGCCGACGCGGGGGAAAGCCGCCGCCCCGCGTGACACTCCCGCGGCACCCGCAGGGTGTCGGCCAGACACTCGCGGGGTGCCGCGTGACAACCCCGCGGCACCCGCGGGGTGTCGCCCTGGACACCCGCGGGGTGCCGCGTGACAACCCCGCCGCACCCGCGGGGTGTCACGCTGGACACCCACGGCACCAGCGGGGTGGCGCGCTGGACACCCGCGGCACCCGCGGGGTGTCGCGCTGGACACCCGGGGGGTGCCGCGGGACAACCCCGCGGCACCCGCAGGGTGTCGCGCTGGACACCCGCGGGGTGCCGCCACCTCCGGCCGCCGGCGCCGCCGCGCCGGCGACCCACGCCACCACCGGCTTCCGCGGGCCGCCAGAGTCGCTCCGGTGGCCCGTTTTCCTTCCCGCCTGCGCCGTTGTTCCTCCCGGGTTCCGTTCTTTACTGCGGGATCATCAAACACCCGTTGCGGCACGTTCCGTCGTCGCCCGCCAAATCCACAAAACACGAAGAACGACGGAGGGTTTCCGGGCCTTGTTCGTTTGACCCGCACCCTCCGCGTTAGATAAAAACAACGGGAGAAATTAAAGTTCAACACATGAACGCATATCCGAAACAATTTTTAATGAAATAAAATTGTTTCATAAAAACAGGTTCCTTATTTGAACGGAAACAACAATTTTTATAATTTTAAAATTGTTCACAAATCCAGTTCTTTAACTTTTTAAAGAAATAATTACGGGAATATAAAAAGAAAAAGGGGGGGGGGGGGGTAATTCCCAAAATAAATCCCTACCTCGCCGTCGCTGTCGGATGCGAGGTCGTCGCGGAATTGACCGTCGCGGAAGGAGGTGATCGTCACACCGCGGAAGGGCATCGCGTCGACGATCTACGAGGACCAAGAACATACGGATTTAATTAATAATAATTAAATCCATGTTGTTGTTGAAATCCAAAAAGAAAATAAAAAGAAGCGCAACCCCCTACCTTGGTTGTTGTCGATCGAAGGCTGTCGCGAGGTTGGATCGTCGCGGAAGAAGCGTCGTGAAGGGAGATCCGTTGGCGTTGCGGTACAAGGCTTCGCGTCGTCGATCTCCGCAGGTTTGGCATTCTTCGCGTTCTTCGCGTTCTTCGCGTTCTTCGCCGAAGAAGAATGATTTCCTCCAAATCCTCTCCACGCCACAAGTTTCAACCCAAAATAAAATAAGCTTAAGCCTTATTTTATTTACACAACTAAACATTTGAATTTCAAAAGATAAGAAACGAACCATTAATTCGTAGAATTAATTCAACGAAAGAAACAACTCATTTAATTTACGAAAGAAACAACCCAATTAAATGGTCTGTTAAGATTTTAAGAAACGCGTCAGTTGACTTTCATTAAGACGGGTTTTCACGGGTGCGTTTCTTAGCGGAAAGAAACGGCGGGGCTCGTGCGGGCCCCACCTCACAAATATCCTACCAAGGGGTAGGATATTTCTGGATATCATCTTATCCAGTTCAACTCAGTTCAAGCCGCCTTTAAGTGGCTTCAAGTGGCTTCCAAGTGGCTTAAGCGAAATAAAATAAAGTTGTAGCAAAATTATTTTATTTCTTAACTCTAAGCCTGAAAATTAAAAACCACACCCGAGAAAACGCAACTCCGGAAGAGGCGTTTCTAAGAAAATACCGGCACTGCGATTTCATCGGATCCCTCAGAATTTGATTCCGGGCACCGGTTCAAAAGTTAGAAAAAACCCGCTCGTCCGTTCACTGAACGTACCCGAGCCAAACTTCGGAAATTGATTCCGGGCACACCGGGCCTCGGAATCAGGCGCCGTCAGAAGCTGCGCTCTTGTAAAATTCCAAAGAAAATTAAGAAAAAAAATTCCTTGAAATTTACGGGTCTTTACATTACTCCCACCACAGGGCTTTACGTCCCCGTAAAGCTCCAACACAAACTTAGGAAAACAAAGGCGGTACTGAGCACGCATCTGAGCCTTCCACTCCCAAGTGCTCTCCTGGAGGTCCCCGAGCTGCCAAAGAAAGTGCACAAGAGGAATCGACCGTCCTCCTAGGATCCGCTCCTGCCGATCCTCGATCCCCACAGGAAACTCCGTAAAAGTCACCTCATCACCAAAGACCAGCTCCCCATGGTCAAAGATTTGTGTCGGGTCGTGCACATATATCCTCCGCTGAGATACGTGGAAACGTCGTGCACCTAGTGCAACTGAGGTGGATGGACCAAGTGGTAAACCATCCCGCCTACCCATATGAGGACCTAGAAAGGTCCGTTGAACCTCGGAGATAACTTGCCGCCTTGGCCACATCTCTGTAACCCTCGTCGAGGTGAGACCCGTATAAGGACGTGATCGTCATCCTCGAACTCCAGAGGTCTCCAATTCTTGCTGGAACTGAAACTCAAAACGACTGCTGCCACGAGAGTAAGGTTGACCGACTCAAGAGTGACCGGTCGCACCCTCCTGTGCAAGAGTTACCCTACACTGCCTGGGGTTTCCTTTTCCGCCGACCAAGGAAAACCCATCCCAACATTTTCCTAAAACCTTCAATTTGAGTATGAACAGTTATTGCCCATTCCATACTCAAACTAACTTCGTAAGGCCTCAACACTGCCACCAAGAGATTCCAACCAGAACTCTCGCCTCGAGGGTCTGACCACACCGTCGGCGTAAGTGTGATTATCGAGTCTCCCCTCAAGGTATCTCCAGACGTGAGGGTCAAGTCCACGGATTACCGGAAACTCTAGGTCTGGAACAAGATTTGTGAAAGCGAGGAATGATTCATATCGACGTCTGTTACTACAACAGCTTGTAGTGGACATAGACTGTCCCTTGATTCATTTCTAGAGCCATTGGGTCACACTCCTTGACCGCATGCAGCCGCACTCTTCCTCCGCCCTGCAGCTCCCTGAGCCTGGCGGGAATAACTAAGGCGGGTGGTTGTAGCATGTTAAGATGTACACCACCTCATGCTGCTCTCCTAGATTTGCCTCCACATCTACCGCTTCGCAGACTCATCTCTATTTAAAGCTACCTATTCTTGAAACATTTATCACGCCCGAGTCTCTAAGACTGGCACCGGTTCCTTGTTTCTTACTGCACTGTGCAGTCTTCATCCGCTCCTGGATGAACTGCACCTCCTTTAGCCTCACAAGAGCTGCCATGATCTCTTCTTTGCTGATAAGAGAAATCTGGTCTCATCCCCTGGATGAACCACATTCGTTGCCTAATAGAGTCAATCCTGATATAAATGATGCATTCATGCCATGGATGACGTCGTAAGGCCTCGACGCAACTACTAATAGATCCAACTGTCACTCTCACCTCCAAGGGTCGAGTCACACTGCCGGCATCAGTGTGAGGTCACTGGGTCTCCTCCAGTAGGAATTTCGAAAGTGAGGGTCATGTCAACAGTCTTAACCAGGACCACTTAGTAACATCACAAAAGAGGACAGGAAAGCAAACATCACAAGATAAGTGTCTTTATTTTATTGTATCTCACGGTACAAAGACACAAAAACAACATCAACATGGAACTAGAAGTACAAGAGACGTATCCACTAGTTCCGCTCCTGTCCACCTGCTCTAGGAGCTCTACTGCCTTGTCCACTGCTCTAATGTTGCTCAAGCATTCGTCGCTGCCTCTACCTCGGTGGCTCCTCAAAAGCCTATGGATCAACTGTACGAGGAGTCGGACAGTCACGTGCCAGGTGCCCCTTTCCACCGCACGAGTAACACAGTCTGCTTCTGGAACGCCTGGCTCTGACCCCACCCCGGGTGCCCCGCACCACCGGTCCTAAAACCCGAGATCGCCCAACTGCTGGTTTGGTCCTCCTGGACCTCTGCATCATCTGTCTACTGCCCACAGATGACTCGACTTCTGATCGAAAAACACGCTGCAAAGGCAACAGCTCCTGAACACGCTCGGGGTGTAGAGCTACTGGCACAAACTCCACCCTGAAGAAGGTCTCGAAGTCTTCCCATGTGAAATCCATCCAATCGAAAAACTGGAACAAGTGGCTCCACCACCTGCCTGCTGCTGCCTGAAGAAGGCTGGAAGCAAAGGTCACCATGAAGTCTGATGGCGTCACCACTAGCCTGAAGACTCCCACCACAACCTCCATCCAATCCTCAGCCGCCTGCAGGTCCATCTCTCCCCCGAACCTGGGTGGCCTCTGGCGCTGGAACTCATGCAGTGCGCTCAAGTAGCGGGCATCGCCTACTGCTAGGGCTGGTGGCATCGGTGGCCCAACGTATGGTAGTACCGCTGGTGCCTCCGCTGGTGCCTCAACTGCAAGAGGGCCCTGTACCGAAGCCTCGTCACTCGACAGGCTGTCAGCACACACATCCCTCTGGGCTCTAACTAGTCGTCTGAGAAAAGGCATCCTGAAAGAAACAACGTAACATGGTCAAACGATTATACCTGGTGAGCTGACCTGGTTTGAGCTGTTTTAAGGGGGAAAACCTTTGAAAACACACACGCAATCAGTGTTTTCATGCACAAAGTCGGAAATCAGTTTCCAGGGTCCTGGTGTATGGATACGTCGGCCGCCCGCACAAACACTGGACTCCCTGAACTGAAAAGCACACTCGGTACCCTTAACACTATTGCTTCACAAAAAGAAAGATCAGAGTCTGCGGTAGAACCGACCACCTCTGATACCAATTTGTCACGACCCGTCCACGGGGCCCGTGCCGTGACTACCCCAAGCCCGCCTTCCATAGGCCAGGGGCTGGCGACTAGCACCAAAGGCATAAATCCCGATAACCGGGAAGGCATTGCCTTTATAAAAGTAACAAAACACCACAGAGTACAAGCGGAAGTAAAACACTAAGTACAAAAAGAAGTGTTGGAAAGTAAATGGGCCAAAATACAAACCCAAAAGAAAGTACGACTACAACTGAACAAGGTACAATAGCAAAAAGACAAACAGCTGGAAGAAGGAAGCAGCTCCTGGGTCGTCCTCCTCGGATCCTACCTGAAGGGTAGGTACATATATCCTCCTCCACGCTCTTGTCCGTCAACCTCCTCTGTGAGTCGTCACGTCGTGCAGTCCACCTCCGGGTACTGGATCGTCGTGTAGTCCACCTTCGGGTACTGACTCGTCGAGTAGTCCACCTCCGGGTACCGTCCAGTCCTCGAACACTCGGCCTCCGTTAGCACTGCCCGTCGTCTGCAACCAACACAACGAGGTGCGGGCATAGCCCGTGCAGGGGTGAGTATAACGATACTCAGTAGGGACCCCGAGACCCTCAAGGTCTCACTAAAACCAACAAGGATAACCACAAAGAAGATCTCAACAGATAACCTCTACTTAGGTATATGACCATACATATACCTAAGTTATCAAGTAACCCATCTCAATCATGAGGAAACACAAGGATTGAGAAATCAACGGATAACCACTACCCAGGTATATGCCCATACATATACCTAAGTTATCAAGTGACCCATATCAATCATGAGGTAAACACAAGGTCAAAAGTCTCAGCTCAAACCAGGATTTTCAATATCGAAACCGTAACTACTGAAGAGCTCCGTCTCTGGAGTGTACAGTGGTCTTGTCACGACTCCGAGGTACTGCTCACTAACCTAAGACTGCTGAGGTACTCCTCCTGTCGAGTACTGCGGGTCTGCGACCAACTACCGGGCGCTCCGTCCACTGTGGGTCTGTCGCCAAATACCGGGCGCTCCCCCCCAATAGCCTACAGAGGTACTCCTCCTTTCGAGTACCGCGGGTTTGCGGCCAACTACCGAGCGCTCCGTCCGCCGTGGGTCTGTCGCCAAATACCGGGCGCTCCGTCCACTGGGCTAGTCGACCTACTCCAAGTCGAGTCGGTCAAGCAGTCGTCAGGTCTCAATCGGCTACACGGTCTCCGTATTCCGCACGCTCGTCTCTGGGAGGGTCCGCTCCACGAGCTACAAGTCGATACTCCAAGTATCTCAAGGTCCCACGAAGAAGTAACTCGAAGGACCGCCTCGTCACAGGGGTCTCAACGCAACAGATGGCGCGTCGATCGGGCGCCCGGTCTGTGAGTTATTAGCCTTTTCGTCCCAGGGGCCCGGTTGGTTTGGTGAGCGAACCAAACCCAGCCATATCTCAACTGTACCCCGAGCTCTCATAGGGTATACTCATAGGGACCGTTTCTCAACGTGAACGTCAACGCCGCTGACGGTTCGTCAAACGGACGTCCTGTCTGAAAGATATCAGCTTTTCCGTTCCAGGGGCCCGGTTGGATTTCAGGTGCGATCCAACCCGGACACTACCAACTGTATCCAAAACTCGGGCGAAGGATGCCAAAAGTTCCGTATCGTCAACAGGAACTCAACGCAAAAGACGGCGCGTCAATCGGACGCCCGGTCTGAGAGTTATTGGCTTTTTCGTCCCAGGGGCCCGGTTGGTTTTTAAGGCAAAACCAACCCCACCGTACTCCACCTGTGTCCAAACCTCGGGCGGAGGGTGCCAAAATATCCGTCTCACAAAGAGGGACTCAACAAAGCTGATGGCACGTCAATCGGACGTCCGTAGCTCAAGATATGAGCGTTTCCGCTCTGAGGGCCCGGCTGGTTTCATGTACGAACCAACCCGGCTGAACTCAAAGTATTCCGAAACCTTGAGTGTGATAAACCGAAATGACCGTCTCGATCCAGGGATCGCGTTGCCGATGACGGCGGGTCATTTGGAGGCCCGTAGCTCAAGATACGACCATTTGAACGAAGTCTGTCCGAAGACGGGGGGTCCGGGCCCGGGCCGACCCGGCCCGACCCCCCCTGGTTGGCCCGAACCGGCCAGGGCCGGTCCGGCTCGGCTCGGCCGAGCGGCCGGTGCGGGGGAAAGCTGCCGCCCCGCGTGACACTCCCGCGGCACCCGCGGGGTGTCGGCCAGACACCCGCGGGGTGCCGCGTGACAACCCCGCGACACCCGCGAGGAGTCGCCCTGGACACCCGCGGGGTGCCGCGTGACAACCCCGCAGCACCCGCGGGGTGTCACACTGGACACCCGCGGCACCCATGGGGTGTCGCGCTGGACACCCGCGGGGTGCCGCGTGACAACCCCGCGGCACCCGCGGGGTGTTGCGCTGGACACCCGCGGGGTGCCGCGGGACAACCCCGCGGCACCTGCGGGGTGTCACGCTGGACACCCGCGGGGTTCCGCCGCCTCCGGCCGCCGGCGACCCGCGCCACCACCGGCTTCCGCGGGCCGCCGGAGTCGCTCCGGTGGCCCGTTTTCCTTCACGCCTGCGCCGTTGTTCCTCCCGGGTTCCGTTCTTTACTGCGGGATCATCAAACACCCGTTGCGGCACGTTCCGTCGTCGCCCGCCAAATCCGCAAAACACGAAGAACGACGGATGGTTGCCGGGCCGTGTTCGTTTGACCCGCACCCTCCGCGTTAGATAAAAACAACGGGAGAAATTAAAGTTCAACACATGAACGCATATCCGAAACAATTTTTAATGAAATAAAATTGTTTCATAAAAACGGGTTCCTTATTTGAACGGAAACACCAATTTTAATAATTTTAAAATTGTTCACAAATCCAGTTCTTTAACTTTTTAAAGAAAAAATTACGGGAATATAAAAAGAAAAAGTGGGGGGGGGGGGGTAATTCCCAAAATAAATCCCTACCTCGCCGTCGCTGTCGGATGCGAGGTCGTTGCGGAATTGACCGTCGCGGAAGGAGGTGATCGTCACACCGCGGAAGGGCGTCGCGTCGACGATCTCCGAGGACCAAGAACATACAGATTTAATTAATAATAATTAAATCCATGTTGTTGTTGAAATCTAAAAAGAAAATAAAAAGAAGCGCAACCCCCTACCTTGGTTGTTGTCGATCGAAGGCTGTCGCGGGGTTGGATCGTCGCGGAAGAAGCGTCGCGAAGGGAGATCCGTTGGCGTCGCGGTACAAGGCTTCGTGTCGTCGATCTCCGCAGGTTTGGCGTTCTTCGTGTTCTTCGCGTTCTTCGCGTTCTTCGCTGAAGAAGAACACTTTCCTCCAAATCCTCTCCACGCCACAAGTTTCAACCCAAAATAAAATAAGCTTAAGCCTTATTTTATTTACACAACTAAACATTTGAATTTCAAAAGATAAGAAACAAACCATTAATTCGTAGAATTAATTCAACGAAAGAAACAACTCATTTAATTTACGAAAGAAACAGCCCAATTAAATGGTCTGTTAAGATTTTAAGAAACGCATCAGTTGACTTTCATTAAGACGGGTTTTCACGGGTGCGTTTCTTAGCGGAAAGAAACGGCGGGGCTCGTGCGGGCCCCACCTCACAAATATCTTACCAAGGGGTAGGATATTTCTGGATAGCATCCTATCCAGTTCAACTCAGTTCAAGCCGCCTTTAAGTGGCTTCAAGTGGCTTCCAAGTGGCTTAAGTGAAATAAAATAAAGTTGTAGCAAAATTATTTTATTTCTTAACTCTAAGCCTGAAAATTAAAAACCACACCCGAGAAAACGCAACTCCGAAAGAGGCGTTTCTAAGCGAATACCGGCGCTGCGATTTCATCGGAGCCCTCAAAATTCGATTCCGGGCACCGGTTCAAAAGTTAGAAAAAACCCGCTCGTCCGTTCACTGAACGTACCCGAGCCAAACTTCGGAAATTGATTCCGGGCACACCGGGCCTCGGAATCAGGCACCGTCAGAAGCTGTGCTCTTGTAAAATTCCAAAGAAAATTAAGAAAAAAAATTTCCTTGAAATTTATGGGTCTTTACAGACATCATTAGGCTGTGGAATTTTCTTAAGGGATTTATAAACTTTTTTTCATTTAGAGTTGCATTAATTTATTTTTTTTCATTCCTCACCTCCTTTAATTCAAATTTTATGATGAATACAGTACCATACATTTACATTAATTAGGTTGTGAAAATGGAATAATCCATCATCATCTATCATTTACCCATCTTTTATACTCAAAATGAAAACACACTCTGAGATGTGTTATTTAATTACATTCAAGGATGATGAGTTGTCAATTTCTATTACCATATTAAACTCATGTCATGAAACTATTATTATGGTTAAAACAGAATATAATATACATATTTTAACTTATTTAGGAGTTTGGAATCTTTTTTTACACATGATACTAATGTATAAATCTAAATGAGTTTGTTGTGGTCAAGAACCGCCAATTAACCCAAACAATTGCCACCAAAGATTTATATAATTATTCAGCTTCAATCCTAATAAACAAATGAATTTTATGACCAAGTATGTTTATTTTTTTCACTATTAACATACGACATCTAATCCAGACAACCATTCTCATTCTACATCTTTATCCGTACATGAATATAAGTAATATAATCATAAATCCCACTGAAGAAAACTCCCCCAAACAATAAAATTGAACCTCTTAAAAAATCAAGAATGCCATTAATGAACTTAAAAAGGATAAAATAAATCAACTACATAAATGAAAGTTTTGGTAAATACTAATTACTAAATTTAATTTTGTTATCCAAGACGCTAATTTCCAGTGAAGAAAATTATCAGACTTTAGGTAAGGGTTTTCCACCCAAACCTCTATTTTCATTTGGGTTACTTCTACAGTGTACATACCTCAATGAAATTATTAGTTATTATTATTTACCCCTCATAAATTCTATATGAGTGTTATATATTTTTTTCCTAGTAGAACACATATTTATTTTATGAGGAGTTACAAGTTTTAAAAGGAAATGTAAAAAATTCTTCCCAAAATACAAGCCTGATTCAAGGGAATTTTTCAAATTATTACTTATTTTAAAGAGCACTCTATAATCATTTTTTAACAAAACATTATTATCATAAAATAAATATTTTTATTATGATAAATCTAAATCAAATAATTTTTGGTTTTATAAAGATATTTCTCTTAAATAACTCTTCTTTTCTAAGTAAAAGGGTTTTTATACCAAGAATTACTTGGGGACTTTAAAAGAGTATTTTCACAATATTTAACACTCATTCTGAATCTTTTGTTTAAATGGGGTTAATGTTTTTTGATATCATCCACTATTTTTTGACTATGGAGGTGCTATCTTAAAACCATTAACCATTTTACTTTGAATGGTTTTTTTGTGCTTAATGCCCTTGAAATGTTATTTACATTTCATATGTTAGTTCCAATATTAATGTTTATGTCATTTATGTTTCTCCCCAGTCCTATAATGAATTCATTAGACCTATTATGTGTTGGGTTGGACCAATATATCCCCTCAGTGCATCAGAAGGTCTCATGAGAAAAACTATGGTCTTGGCACAAGGCCTTGACAAAATTAATATTTATCATCTTGGAATGAGGCCTTGACGGTATGGTCATGATGTCCCATATTATGAATTCTCTCATTATTAAACTAGAAGTGATAGTTCATGTGGTTATTTGAATTTTTTAATACTAATGATTATGTTTTATTATGAAATTTTTTATTATTATCTTAATCCTTCCATATTATGTTTAATTTTATTATTTTTCAAGCCACGTATTTTTAGTAATTCATCATGCCTCATGTTTATGTTTATGATATAATCCACTATATTGCATACCCTTAATGATCTTTTAATCTCAGCCCGGTCTTATGTTTCATTTTCTCAGCACATGAATATGTTTATTAGGAATGACCTGTAGGAAAAAACTTATAGTTTTGTACATTCCAAATAAAACATATTTGTTGTGTTTCATTCTAATTTGTAAGGATGAATTTATGTAAGTATCTTGTTTCCAAAGATACTACACTACTCGGCCCTTTGGGATGAGTATTCCTTATTTATATGACAATTTAATAAAATAAGGCACTAACTATGGGAAACTAGGGTCGAGTATTTACATACTCCATCGCTGAAAACTCTCGGAAATATATTGGCATAATAATTAACAATATATATAATCACACTCTAATGGGAACTTATCGTATAATAATTTCATAGAAACATAAATATTGTGTCTTTATCAGGTTTCATAGAAATCACAATAACATCCACCTCAGCCTGTGTGTGCATCCCAATATCTATTCATGCACCCATTTCCTCTTCCCTCAATACTACATGGAGTGGGAAATTTGTTCTGTATGTTGGGGAATAAACACATCTATCATTCCCACAATGCACATAAATATTCCAATGATCGACTAGTAGGAATTCCATATTATTTTCAAACTAATCCTACAAAATATACCTAATTAATTAATAAAAAATATGAAATATTTTATATAAGAAAAAATACATTATTTATTAAATTAATTGCATACTATAATAATAAAAATATCTATATTACTGTCTTGCAAAGTCCTCATTCACACCAATATCCAATCAATGGGTTCACTTCACTGGTGTAAATACACATGTATAACATCCATTTAAAATTAATATTCATGTTATAATACAATATTTTAAATATTTGAATTACAAATAATTTTAAATGTACATAATTACTATGCTATTAATGATTTATAGTGCTATGTTTGGAAGGAATCTTCTATATATACTGATTATGTTAATGCTAACCAAACACATAGATTCACCATATTCATTTATTAAATATTTGAAATAGTAATCTTGTTTGAATATTCAATGAAATTAATCTCACCATCATTGCCTTACTCAACTAGTACACAACCTAATCGTGCCACGGGGTAGGAAGAATGTTTGGTGGGACCCATTGTTAGATTTATAGAACACCAAAAACAAAAATTGGGTGATATGACTTCTCTATCCCTATGCGATCATTCCATATGTGTTATCATTTTTAGACACACAAGATGAAACTAATCGGGGCATCATATGAAATTTTCTCATTCAAAGAAACTAATTATTTATAATAACATATATAGATTATCATGGAGTTTTAATGTGTCATCTTATATGAATATACATCTATAATTAATCAATGGTCTCCTAAGGTAATGATGTCTACTCGTATATTATCAAGGTAAATCTGCAGGGATCTCATTTCATATAAAATAGCTAAAAATTTAATTATTTTCCATCAAATTCTATTGGTTAAATTTTTTCATGAAATAAGACCTACTTTTGGGTACTAGATTCATAAGCATAAACCCTTATAACATATCCACTCATTCTTCTAGAAAACATAATAATCTTATAAAATTGAAATTAAAAATATTATATAAAACAATTACTAAAAAACATACTAATAAGTGAATAAATGTTCACAAAAATATATTCAATTAAGAATAAATTGAAAATTTTCATACCACCACTATTAGAATAAGCTTCCTATAGAAAATATTCATTTGTAATATTAAAATAAATTTAATTTGAGTACCTAGTTTAAAAAGATATCACAGATATTTAATAAAATGGGAATCAATTATAACTAAAAGTGAAAATTTTATTACTGACCTTTTCATGAATGTGAAAATAAATCATATCTCATTCAGTGATCTCCCTGGAAAACTGAATATCTTCATACAATATAAATTTAGTTGTTTAGTTAATATTTTTTGTGAAAAAATTAGTAATATCATGATCCTCACATTCAATTAAAAAAACTACCCTTCAAGAAATTTTCACCGCAACATTTTAGTTTGAATCAAAGCTATTAACGTTATCATGTTTATCTTGTTATAAAAATATGAATGTATTTTTACTTAAATTGTCATATTTATTAAAAAATTATTTTTAACAATGTAAATTAGAAATTTCAAAAATTTATTAAATGAACTGGATCATCCCAATTAGTCTTTAACAATATAAATTTGAATCCATTACCATAGATAAATTTAATGATATCATTCTACATATTGAAAAAATTACCTACAATGATGGATGTAAAACCATTATGACTATTTTTTTTGATAAATTCACATAAAAATAAATTATTTGAAATAAAAATAAATTTTAAATAAAGAATATTATTTAAATGAAATAATAAATACACTATTATTTAGATGATTGAATTAATTAATTACAATAGGAGTACATGGTGTATAAAATTTATAAAATGTAAAATTTCTCATAAGAGAATAGAAAAAGGGGTGATAAAATGAGTCTATGAAACATTTTAATAAAAAAACTAGTTATATATATGATCATAACTCTTGAAACACTACTAAAATGAGTTGGAATGGATTTTTTGGATATCATAATCAATAGAATGGGGCCCTTCCTATTTCAAATCTGAAATATGTGTCCAAAAATAAATAACTATAAGAGGAAAGGAACAAAATAAATATGAAAATAAACCACATAATAATTCAAATATATGACATCCCATATCAATCGTATAACTGATGGTGTGTTGAATAATATGTACTGATGATATTTAACCAACTCATCATTATTTATATCCAATATTTCCCCAAATAAAATTGGTACATAATTCATTTATATGGATTTATCTAGTTTCATTTCAACACCAACAAGATATGAAACGAAGAAATTTGAAAATTTATTCATAAAATAACTCTTAGTTATCAAACATTTGATATGATCTATGTTTCCCCTAGACCATTTCAATATATTCATATATCAATAAATTATATTCATCCTCCTAAAATGGATAGGTCCACCATCAATGAATTAACCAATTAAAACAACTATCTAGTGGACCATGAAATCGAAACAATAATAATTTATAAAGAGTTTTTCCAAATTATATAGTGTGAAGATACACCTATCATGAAAATTTTATAAATCACTCATCTGATAAATTATGGGAAAATATTACTATAGATTATTTGAATTTTTTAATGAATTTATCAACAACATGGGTAGAAAAAAATAAGAATTGTAATTGTAATTAATTATTGATGAAAAATATGATTTTTTTACTTTTAACCCCTAAAACATATTTCACTACACATTTACATTCATATAAATATTATAGCAATATAAAACATGAAACATAACCATCATTAAAATTTAAATAAATGACTCTTTATCTCTTCTAATAATTTCTTATTATGAAACAAGCATGTATATCTCATTTCCATCACCCAAAAATAATTTAATACATTTTCTAAATTTTATTTCTTGAAAATAATATCATTTATTCACATTGTCAATCACTTTCCCATTGATTCTCAAAATAATCAAAAATATATAATGATAAACATTTTTCTAATTTTTATCTCATATAAATTATTCTATAATGTATTTTCCTCTTAATATGACAATTCCAAAAAATGTTTCTCTTATAGTCTTGATCGCACTGTCTATTTAAATATGGAAAATATGTCAATTAAAGAGCCAAAAAATTCCTTAAAATCATAAACAATGTAAATATTTCTTCAATATGTTGTGCTAAAATTCATGTCTCTATTAAGATATGTAGTATTGGTATGTGTTATTTGCAACCATCAAACAACATTTTTTATTTTATTAACATGTGTAATAAAGGAAAAAATATTCCTATGAGAAAGTAATGAAAACATTATATAGTTTCTAATCCATATTTTTTTCTTAGTTTTATTGAACTATGGATTACCAAATTACTATTTTTGTTCTATAATATGAAAAATTCACATATGAATGAAAGTGATTAATTTTATATATAAACATCAATTTTTTCAATGGATCCTTATCATCTATAAATTTGAGTAGAAATAAGAAATGGCTAATTTATACATAAACATTTTGGGAGATTATATAAAACCAACGCCATTGTTTATGCACCATGAGTTTCACTAACTATAGGCCCAAATGGGTTAAAAGTATCAAATTCAAAGCCCTCATGGATATTATAAATATCATGGAAAAATTCTTAGAGTATTTAATCGAACTCTTTCCTTGAAAAAATAATTTTCAGGTGAATTAAATTTTTAGATTCGGTGTTTTCATCTATATTCCATATCATCAATTTAGTGATTTTAGTTGACATGAAGAATCTATTCAAACTCAGTTTTATCATTAATTAATGAATCCACTTTTTAGTAACCTAATTCATATGATTTGATACATTAATCAAAATAATTTACAACATTGTTTTAACATTTTATATTTAAACCTATAATACCTATATATTTCTTGGTGCTCTTTTTACTAGGATTTGCTTCTCTAATTCCTCTCCTTTTTTTATTTTGATAGTTCCTGGCATCCTCTCCCTATTTTTCCTCTCCTGGCTTCGCGATGGCCTTTCTTAGGTGCCTTACTAAGCTCTGGCCTTGAGTTCCACCACTCTTATCGAGGTCCGATATATAGTATAGGGCAGAATGAGGTTTTGGGATACGGTTCGGCGATTGGCGATCCTCTCAGTGCTTCATGTATTCTACGTTCAGGGTTTTAGCCCGTGGTATCCTTTTAGGGTTTCTTCCCTTGGTATCCTTTTCACTTTTTCCTCCTCAGTTTCCTATCCCACTTTTCATTCCTTGCTCTCTGTGATTAATGTTTGTCTTATGTTGGGTATTTTCATTTCTCGATTGTTGGTTCGTCATTGGATGTGGTGTCGACATAGGGTTGTTTTTGTGTTGCGATGTGAAGGGCAGCGGCGAAGGCCCTGGTTTGAGGTCTCCCAGTTGGTGATTGTATTGCCGCTGCCTCATCCTGCAAAAGCTTGTTTTTTCTCTACTCTGGAGCCAAGTTTCTGCCATTATATTTGAGGTTGAGATACACAACAGTGTTCAAGGTTCATTGAGAAGTGAGTTTGAGCATGCAGTTTCGGAAGGTGATAGTGGCGATTATCATTCGGCGGCGGCGACACGATGGTGTTTTCAGCTATGTTTTCAGTGTTGGTGGCATGGTGACTGTGACTCTTTGATGATGGGAGTCAGTCAACAACGATGATGAAGGTTCGAATTTGATGATTTCTGGTGGGTCTCATCAGCGAGTTTGGTCGATCGTGCGTTGATGGTAGTGACATATGTGACGAGATGTTCATGATGACAGAGAATGGTTCGAGGTGATTAGGTTGCTGATGTGTTGATGGTTTTGAAGGGCAGTTCGAAGTGGTTTGGTCCCATGGTGGAAAATAGTTTTATGTATTTTGATTTAAAATTTTGAATCAGTTCTATTATGGCAGCAATGTGGAATTTTATTTTAGTTGGTTCATGTGGGGGTTTGATTTTGGTATGTTGTTTGATCGTCTTTATTGGGCATGTGTCAGTGACAATGTGGAAACTTTGTATGGTTCACACTTACCCATGTAGTGGTTTTAATAATAGAAAACATGGATTTTAGGCACTATAAGATATATATATAATATAACCAATGAGCCATGAATTTGTTTGAATAATATATAGTTGTAGGGAATTCATGAGTTGTCTCATATATGAAACTAATGTTTTCAGTTATCTTTTTAGTGTGGGGTATAATATTAGAACCATGAATTCATCCAGAAGTACCTTCTATAACAATTCAAATAATATATTAGACTAATATTCTCCCCAATGATTCAAGGTATTCAATTATAAAATCTCTTGTATAAATTATAATTTTTCTATATTTTTTGTATCTAGGATATAGTTTAATATATACACCAATAATAATTTCAAATAATTTAAACATTTCTCCACATACACCAAAACAAGGAAACTCCCTCAAATTTAAATGTTCGATATTTTTTAAAATAAAACATATATATAATGTCATTTTGTAACACCCTAATCTTCCACGGTACACTTATTTTTGAATAATAAAATACATTGCACTATATGAAACTTCGAGTACTAACACACCATGACCAATCAAACTAGCCATTATGAATAGTAATACTAACTTTTTGAAATTTTATAAATTTAAATTTTCAAATGGACTTCATTTTTGTATTTGGAATATCAAAATTATTTTTGGGTGAATTTTTTGTATTTTTCTGAAAACATTCAATTTTTGATTAATTGTGAAAAACACTGCATTACTGTTTAAAACTGAATTTTTATTTAATTTATTACTTATTTTATTTAAATTTATTTTAGTTAAAAATATATAAATAATATCTATATATGTTGAATTTAATTTAATGGATTCATTTTATTATAATATTAGATACATAAAATATTATTGAAATTTTTACCGTCTTTTACCCACCTTCTAGGCGTATTTACAAATTAGCATAAAACATAATTTTACCGCATTTGTGAATTGAATTTTAAAAATATGAGAGAAACTATTGACATCAGTATGTAAAATGTGGTTCAATAAGATGAAAACAATTTTTGTTTAACAGTAACTTTTATTTAACACGGTTAAAAGTAAATAGGGCAATTAATGATAAGAAAATGTTATTATAATTACTCTAACACATGTCCTAATTCTATCGGATAAGTGTATTTTGACCAAAATCAAAATTAGGAATAAAATATAATACTTTTCGTCCACTAAGATTATATTAGTACATTTATTATTATTTTATTTAAGGATGAGTTAAAAGTGTTAAAATCAAAGTATAGTAACTAAAAAAAATTTAATATAGAGTTATACTTAATAAAAATTATAATATAAATATTAATTTGAAAGATAAAAATATTTCCTACATAATGGTATTTTATTTATAATTTTTAGACATTCAATAATTAAATTTATTTTCGACATAATGACGACGCAGTATTTACCTTATTGATGAATGATTAAAATAATTAATTTTATAAATATCAAACATCAATGTAAATTGAGACTTCTGATTAATTAAACTAATTTTCTAGGTTAATATGACATGTTAAGGTTGATTAAATAATTTTTTTAGAAGTGATAATGTTTTTAAGACTTTCAAAAAAACAAAATACCAAATAGTTTCCAAATTGACATAAATGAGTTTTTAAAAAAAAATACTATATTATTAATTAATATAATATTAATAAAAATATACGGTTAAGACAAAAGACATAGATAAGGTTATATATATCAATAATGAACAACTTGAGGTTCTCTTGGCGTTTTATAGTATGTTTATTAAACATTTATTATAATAATACAACAATACATGGGAAAAGTTAAACTATTTGACTAAGAGTTATGTCAAAAAGATAAGGATTTTATGGTGACCAAAACCTATATAAAACCTATTGGTTGAGAGTTTTTAGACCCATCACCACCTTATCCATGAAATAAATCATTTCAGATCCATTATTAACCGAATATGTTCGTATAATAAAATAGTATCTCAAGCATTCCCTAAAGTGACCCTCACCTATCTTATAAAAGTATATTTACCCTTCTCTCAAAATCACACCTCCAAAGCCATTTGGCTCGGCCAAAACCAACTCCAATATCCTCCCAACTACCCTCAATTCGACCTAGTGGCCTTACATTGATTAGAAATCAATCCTATGGATCCCTTTTGATCAACTCAAAAGGAAACACCTGAAGAAGAGGTACTAATTTTACCATCTCTTTCAAAGTTCTTTTCTTATTCCACTTCCTCTTTCTTTGTTTTTTCCATACCAAAATAATAAATCATGTACCTTTTACATACAGTGATGTATTTATAAATATTTTACAACCATATTCATTATTCTATCCATCCTATTAATGAGAAAGTCATCATATGTGCGTACGCACGGCTTACCGTCGCCACGTCATGGTGTAGTTTTTTATTCAACACATCATTATTTGGATGGGTATAATAATGAGTATAATTGATTTAAATAATAAATATAACATGTTAATGATTTTTTATATATTATGTACCATCCAATTACATTTTATTTCACCTTTAATAGAATGATTTTTTCTCTCGTGCGTATGTACGGATTACCGTCTCCCCAAACGCGATGAGATTCATTCCCCATCATAACCATTCATGAATAATTTTCATTTTATGATTAAAAATAACATTTAAAAACTTAATGTCATTATATATATGAATCAAATACAGACTATCCATAACAAACATGTCTTATGTAACAAAACATATAAAGGAAAACAAATCGGTTAACTCCCAACACAATGAAAACTACTAAAACTATTATTACCAATGAAATATTTGAAGATCATACATGATATCATATTTATGTATGTGGTTCTTGTATAATTTAATAACAATGATTTAACTATTTTAGAGGAGGTTAAATTACCCTCGACTAAATAAAATTATAAGGAAATGGTTAATTCTACAATCTCTTCATTATTCAAGGTTGTTTATACATGGGTATCTACTCGGACTTCTTTATCATCCACATTCGTGTTTCTTAAAAATGTATTTCAATTTTTTTACTATTTACTATTCTATGGGTTAATGTATTTTATACACTTGTTTGTCTTTTTATAAAAAAAATTAAAGGAATCATTACATTGTTTTCCAAAAAAGGTCCTTTACGACCTTTTCGACAAAATTAAGGGAAGAATGTTTTTAACTTATACTGCGAGTGAGACTATTTTCCACTGTTATAACATATTTA
This sequence comes from Viscum album, assembly GCA_963277665.1. NCBI lineage: Eukaryota > Viridiplantae > Streptophyta > Magnoliopsida > Santalales > Viscaceae > Viscum > Viscum album. The sequence continues at coordinate 240,592,460 of OY728140.1, read as the reverse complement.
AAGCTTCCATTATTGGATTATAAGAATATTTTCAAAATAAAAGTTTTATTTTACAAATATTTTAATTTTAAATGATTTCAAAATAGAAAGCAATATTTCTCTCAAATAGTTTTGGTTTCATCTATGATGACATCCTTTGATGGATTTTACACTTGTTTGAAGTTGATTAATTATTTTACAAAATATTATATATTCTATTGAAGGTTTTGTGATATGTTTGACTATGGATATGTTATTTTAATACCAGTAATGGTTTATGGATAAAGTATCGACATTTATTATGCAAGTTTTAATATGAATGTTTATGTTATGTTTCAACCTTTTCATTTGAAGAATGCATTGGACTTAGTAAGTGATGGGTGGAGCCCGCTATAGCTCCTAGATGCATCCGTAGGTCTCATGAGACAAACTAGGGTTTTGGCACAAGGCCTTGAAAAAATCTTATTTGTAGTCTCACCATGTGGCACTGACTATGGGATTATGAGGTCTGATATTATGCATTCCATCATTATGAAAGTGGATATTGATATTACATGTTATGATTAGACTATTAGAATATCCATGTGAATAAGTAAATTGAATTATTTGATTTATATTTACCATATTATACTGATGTTTATGTTTAAAAGACTTGTGTTTTAGTCTTATATATTTTCTTAAATGTTTATTCTTATTCATGAAAGTGTTTGCTATATTGTTACCCATACTGAGCACCTGATCTCACCCATTTCTATGTTTTATTTTTTCCAAGATGGAAAGAAGTATATTACGATTAACCTGCAGCAATAGGTTAAGGGATATAATAGTGTTCAAAGGGGAAATAATTTTGTTTTTTTATTTCACACTGTAATGTAAAACTAAGGTATTTTTTTAGTAAATTCAAGGCTACTAAATTGATCTGTCTATCAGGACATGATTCCTTGTATCATGACAATATAGTATAATTATTCACTGAATCTGGGTAACTGGTGTCAGGGCATTACAGTTGGTATCAAAATAAGTTTAATACAAACATTGTAAACTAGATATAAAAAATTCTAATTAGAGAAAATCACCCTAAGATAGACATTGAGTATTAGTATAAAATAACTTCCTATAATTTTGCTAATATAAAGATTCTGTTAGTTTTCTAAGAAATACATCCTTGTCTGGATATAAGAAGTTAAAGGCGGCTCTTGTACATATGTACCTAGGAGTGAAAACAACGACAAGGAGTTTTGGGGTTGACCCGAGGTATCCTGGTACACGAAAACGGGGCTTGCTGCACTCTTGGTTACGACACTCCAGAGGGATATGCTTAGGATAAGTCAAATTTTATTTATGAACTATTATAAATGATTTATGATTATATACCTCCTCAATGAAAACATATTTATGGTAATGGATTATATCCATAAACTGTTCAAATTAGGTTAAGTGTTTTACAAGTTTGGAATTATGTATTGTGATTCATAAACTAGTCTAGTGTATGCCATTGTTTAGAAATGGCACCTAGTGGATGGAATGGAAACTATATCAACACATGTTATCCTTTTAGGTATTTCCCTCATACTAATGCTAATTATAGTGTAGTTGGTGATGCAACTGGTGTTGATCATCTTATCACCATACTCGGACAACTCACTCAGGTTATGAATAATAACATTACCCATATAGGGCACCTTGATCCATAATGTAAGGGATCAATGTTAGACCACGTTATGAAGAAAAAACCACCAAAATTAAATGGGACTACAAATCCATTTGTATCTGAGCAATGTATAATTTCTTTAGAGATGATATTTCATGCTTTGTGGAGTAGTGAAAGGGAAATTGTTTTCATGGAATTTTATCTCCTCATAGGAGATGCAAATCAATGGTGGTCATTGATTGAAAACAAAATGGAAGATGAATAAGTATCAAATATTGAATGGAGGGAGTTTAACGAGATTTTATTATAAAAATACTTTCCTCGTGACCATCGAGCGGATATGGAAATACAATTTCTGAGTTTGAGGAAAAAGGACGATGTGAATTTCGCAAAGTTTGAGGATATCTTTACAAGGTTAGCAAGGAATGAAGCAAGTTATATACATAACACAAGGAGTAATATTGAAAGATTATTTGATGGGTTGAAACCATTTCTCCATCAAGAATTATTCTCATAATCCTTCTCATCATATGAAGATATTATGTCATGGGCTATCAAGACATAAAATGAATTATCTCTGTTTTATGACTTTAAAGAAAATTAAGAGAAGAAGAGATCAGCTGAACCCTCTAGAAATTGATATAAGGGGAAGAATGGAGAAGTTGAATTTCCAACCTGTTGTAAATGTGAGAAGAAAAACCCCGGTACTTTCCTGAAGGGAATGTGAGTTTATTACAATGGTGGTGAAAAAGTCTACAAAGCTCGTGATTGCATGGGAAGGAAAGAGGCTTTCATTAATGAATGCTAAAATTATAGGGAAATGGGAAATTATGCAAATGAATGTCTTAAGCGCCAAGGAAACATACCATAGAGAAGTTCAAGGGAGCATGACCAAGCTTACACGATCACTACTATTGAGGTTGAAGCTCTGAAAGACATGGTGGTAGTTAATTTAATGGTTTCCTCAAGATTAACTAATGCTTTACTTGATTCTAGATCATCACATTATTTCATATCATCTCATTTTTCTTAGAAATTAAGATATTTCCAATTTGATTCAACAAGGGATTTGTTACTCTTAACTTGTATGGTAAGTATCATTGTAACAACGTTTTTTGAATCAGTACCCATTAGGTCATTTAAATATTCTTTATCTGTTGATCTCATCGTCATACCCATGATTGAAGTTGACATAATACTCTATATGGATTGGATTTTGGACCATGATGATAAAATTTATTATAAGAATAAGGAGGATACAATTTTCAATGATGATAAGGGGTACCCTATATTTAGAGGAGAAACGTCACCACATGATTCTTATCTAGATCCACCCCCATTCGCTCTACAAAATTCAATTATTGAGGAGGAAGAGAGTGAAATTACTATGGGTGATGAAAATAATGTTCAAATAGGGGATACACCTATTATGAAAGAATATGTTGATGTGTTTCCAGAGAATTTACCTAGACATCATACAGAATGGGAAATTGAGTTTTCCATTGATTTAATTTCAAATTCAAGGCCCATATCAAAGACCCCATATGGAATGGCCACTATGGAATTAGTGGAACTAAAGAAACAACTAGAGAAATTGAATAATAAACAATTTATTTTCCCCAGTATTTCTCCCTGGGGAGACCCTATTATTTTTGTTAAGAAGAATGATGGATCTATGAGGTTGTGCATTGACTATAGAGAGATCAATGCTATAACAATAAAGAACAAGTATCCCCTACCTCACATTGATTATTTATTCAATCCAATTCATGGAGCTCAATATTATTAAATGATTGACCATTGATCTAGATATCATCGATTGTGCATGAAGAAGGAATACATTCCAAAGACATAATTTTGTACCATTTATGGGCATTACAAGTTTGCAGTAATGCATTTTGGGCTGACTAATGCACCCTCTGTATTAATGGATCTAATGAGCAGTTTTTTCATGAAATATATTGATGAAATTGTAGTGGTATTTATTAATGATATCTTGGTATACTCAAAAAGCTACGAAGATCATGAAAATCAACTGTGCACTATAATTAAAACCCTTGATGGAAAATAATTTTATGGGAATTTTAGTAGGTGTGAATTCTGGATTCATGAAATTTCTTTTCATGGACATATTGTCTCTATGGATGGAATATTTTTCAATCCTTTAAAGACTAAGGCTATCCAAGAATGGCCAACACTGATGAGTATAAATGAGGTACATAGTTTTTTTGGTTTAGGTGGTTATTATCAGCATTTCGTCTAAAATTTTTCCTGATTGGAAAACCCATTATCCAAGATCACATGTAAAGGGGTTAAATTTTTTTTGGGCAAAAGAGTGTGAAGATTGTTTTGAATAACTGAAGAGACGACTAGTCAATTCTCTTATCTTGACACTACCATTGGGGAATGATGTGTTTGTTATTTATTCTGATTCTTCTAAGAATAGACTTGGTTGTATCCTTGTGTAGAATGATAGAGTTATTGCATATGCATCATGATACCTAAAAATTAATGAAAAAAACTATCCTACTCATGATCTTGCGTTAGAAGCTATAATCTTCACCTTGAAGATATGGAGACACAATCTCTATTGTGAAAAATGTGATATATATACCAATCACTAGAGTTTGAAGTATATTTTCTGATAAAAAGAACTCAACATGAGGAAATGAAGATGGCTTGAACTACTCAAAGATCATGATTTCACTATACACTATCACCCATGGAAGGAAAAGAAGGTGACAAATGCTTTGAGAAGAAAGGATCAAGGAGTTTTGAAATATATGAGTGTTGAAAGGGATCCAATGATCATGGATATAAGAAATATGGATTTGGAAATAATCATGGAAGGTGAAACATCAATACTTTTTCAAATGGTTTACAATCCAAATTTACTAGAAAGGAAAAAACGTTCTCATACTGATGATGAAAAGTGTCACAAACAGTTAATGCTGTGAATGATGGTAGATTGATCGACTTCGTATATGAAGATGAAATTTTTAAATTTGGGAAGAGACTTTGTGTTCTTGACATACCTGATCTAAAAAGGGAATTGTTGGATGATACTCATAGCTCCAATTTCTATCTACACCCTAGTTTCACTAAGATGTATAGTGATTTGAAGGAACATTTTTTTTGGACAAAATGAATAGGGAGATTGCTGATTATGTGTCAATATGTATGGTTTATCAAAATGTGAAGGCTGAAAGGCTACATCCTAGAGGTGTCATGCAACCTATTCCCCTTCCTGAGTGGAAATGTAATGATATTACAATGGAATTTTTCATGGGGCTACCAATGACTCCTAGAAGGAATGATGCACTATGGGACATTGAAGATCATCTTTCAAATCAAAAACTATTCATGCTATAAGAGTAGAGATACCACTTGAACGTCTTATAAAACTATATATTAATGAAGTTGTAAGACTTCATGATGTTCTCCTATTGATTGTTTTTTATCATGATCCCGGTTATATATCAAAATTTTGGAAAAATCTTCAGAAGGCCCTGGATACTGAACTTCGTCTTAGTACTGCCTACCACCCTCAAAATGAAGGTCAATCAGAACTGACTATTCAAACATTTGTAGACATGTTGATATCTTTCTCACATTACTTTTAAGGTATGTGGTATCAATATTTACCTCTGGTTGAATTTTCCAAAAACAATAGCTTCCATTTAAGTATTCTGATGGCACCATATGAAGCATTATATGGAAATAGATGTCACACACCAACTTGTTGGGACGAGGTAGGTGAATGAAAACATGTTGTCCCAGAACCTGTTGAGGAAACAATGGAATATGTGAAGGTTATCCAAGCCCACATCAAAGCAGCTCAATGTAGGCAAAAGATCTATGTCGATAACTGATAGAAAGATTTGGTATATCAGGTAGGAGATCATGTTTTCTTGAAGGTATCTCTGAGGAAGGTAGTTATACGATTCGGTAAGAAGGGAAAATTAATTCCCAGGTACATCGGACCTTTTGAAATTCTAGAACAAATTGGATTTGTAACTTATTGTTTAAAAATTCAGCCAAGTCTCTCCAAAGTTCATGATGTGTTCCACATATCACTATTAAAAAAATACATGCCTGACCCAATGCAGGTACTAACCTATGAAGAAATAGAACTGGATAATAATATACCTTATTATGTAGTTCCTATCAAGATTCTTGATACCTGATAACAAGTGATGAGAAACCGGACGACCATTCTGGTGAATGTTATATGGTGAAACCATAAGATGGAAGAGGCAACGTGGGAACCAAAGGAATTTTGATGAATAACCTCCCGAATATTTTTATGCAGTAATATTCTATAAATATCTAGATGAAATGATTTGAATTATAGAAGAATGTAACACCCCAAGAATCCACGATACACTTCTCTTTGAATAATACAATTGCTTGCGTTGTACACAACTTTGAGTAATAACACACCAAGACCAATCAAACTAGTCGTTATGAATTTTAATACCCACTTTTTGAAATTTATAAATTTTATTTTTAAAATGGAATTCCTTTTTTGATTTGGAATATCAAAATTAGTTTAGGGAGGATTTTTGGAATTTTTCTGAAAAAATTCAATTTTTGATGAATTGTGAAAAACACTACGTTATTGTTTAAAACTGACATTTTATTTAAATTATTTGTTATTTTATTTAAATTTATTTTAGATAAAAATAGTTATATATTACATATATATATATTCAATGTAATTTATTGGAGTCTTTTAATAATAATGTTAGATATATAAAATATTATTGAACTTTTCGCCGTCTTTTACCCACCTTATAGGCACATTAGTAAATTTGCATAAAACGTAATCTTACAGCTTTTGTGAATTTAATTTAAAAAATATGAGAGAAAAGGTTGACATAAGTAAAATTTGTTTCATTAGGATAAAATAATATTTAGTGAATAGTAACTACTGACTTCTATTTACCACTGTTAAAAGTAAATAGGGTGATTAAAGGTAAAAATGATATTATAATTACCCTAACACATGTCCTAATTATATTGGATAATTTTATTTTGACCAAAATCAACCTTAGGAAAAAAATATGATTCTTTGGGTCCACATGGATTAGATTAGGACATTTATTATTATTTTATTGAAATAAGTGTTAAAAGTGTTAAAATCAAAGTTTAACGACTAAAACATTTAAATATAGGGTTATACATAAGATAAATTCAACTATAAATATTCATTATAAAGATAAAAATATTTCCTACATAATTATATTTTATTTATAATTCTTATATATTAAATAATTAAATTTAGTTTTGGTGCAATGATGATGCAGTAATTACCTGATTAATGAATGATTAAAATAATTGATATTATAAATATCCAAATAAATTTAAATTGGAACTTCTGATAAATTATACTAATTTTCTAGGTTAATATGACATGTTAGGGTTGATTAAATAATTTTTTTAATTGATAAAGTTGATATAACTTTCACAAAAATAAAATACCTAATACTGTCAAAATTTACATAAATGAGTTTTTAAAACAAATACTATATTATTAATTGATATAATTTTATTAAAAATAGAAGATCCATAAAAAGTACATAAATAAGGTTATATGTATCAATAATGAACCACTTGGGGTTATCTTGGCTTTTTATAGTAATTTTATTAACCATATTTTATAATAATACAAGAATACATGGTAAAAGTTAAACTATTTAACTAAGAGTAAAATCTAAAATATAATGTTAATATGGTGACCTAAACCTACCTAAAACCTATTGTTTGAGGTTTATGAGACCCATCCTTACTTTATCCAGGAAATAAATCTTTTTGGAGTCATTATAAAACAAATATGATTGTGTAATAAAATAATATTTCAAGCTTTTCCTAAAGTGACCCTCACCTCTCTTATCAAAAGATACTTCCACTTCTCTAAAAATCTCATCTCCAAAGACATTTGTCTCATCCAAACCCTACTCAAATATCCTAAAAACTACCCTCAATTCAACCTATAGTCCAAACATTTATCAGAAACCCAACCTAAAGAGTCCTTTTGATCAACTCAAAAGGAAACACCCAAAGAATAGGTAATAATTTCACCACCTCTTTCAAAGCTCTTTTCTTCTTCCATTTCCTCTTTCTTTGTTTCTTCCATACCAAAATAATACCTCCATTTCCTTCTACATAATATGATGTTATTATAATTATTTTACTACCATATTAATTATTCTATCCATCCTATGAATGACAAAGTCACCGTACATGCATACGTATGGCTTACTATCTCCACATCGTGGTGTAGTTTGTTATTCAACACCTCATTATTTGGATGGGTATAATAATGAGTATAATTGATGTAAATAATAAATATAAAATTTTATTTATTCATTATATATGATATACCATCCAATTACATATGATTTCATCATTAATAGAACTGTATTTTCACTCTAGTGTACGTACGGATTACCATCTCCAACAACATGATGATATTCATTCCCCATCCTAACTATTCATGAATAATTTTCATTTTATGATTAAAAACAACATTTAAGAACTTAATATCATTATTTATATGAATCAAATACATATTATCCATAACAAACATGTCTTATGTAACAAAAAATATAATTGAAAACGAATCAGTTAACACCCTAAACAATGATACTACTAAAATATTATTATCAAAGAAATATTAGAAGATCATATATGATATCATATTTATGAATGTGGGTCTTTTATAATTTAATAACAATGATTTATCCATTATAATGGTGGTTAATATACCCTCTACCAAGGAAAAGTACAAGGTAAGTGTTAATTCTACAATATCTTCAATATCTGAGGTTGTTTATGAGTGAGTATCTACTGGGATCTCTTTATCATCCACATCTTTGTTTCTTAAAAATGTATTTCAAAACATTTGTAATATTTAATAGACTATGGGTTAATGTAATTTATACCCTTTTTTTGACTTTTTATAAATTCTTTATAAAGGAATATTTTTGTCGTTTTCCAAACAAGGTCCTTTACGACCTTTTCCACAAAATTAATGAATGATTGTTGTTTTTAACTTATACAGTGAGTACTGCTATTTTCTGCTATTATAAAATCTTTGAACCTTCCCATACATGCATATAATAATATTTTCAAAATAAATTTTCTCTTTTATAATTATGTGACTTTTAAAATAATTCAAAATAGAAAGAAATATTTCTCTCAAATAGTTTCGATTTCATCTATGTCAACATACTTTGATGGATTTTACACTTGTTTGAAGTTGATTTATTATAATACAAATATTCCATATTATATTGAATATTTTGTGATATTTTTTACTTTGGATGTGTTATTTTTATTCCATTCATGGTTTATGGGTAAAGTATTTACATTTGTTATGCTAGTTTTAATATGAATGTTTATGTTATGTTTAAACATTTTCATGTGAGGAATGCATTGGACATAGTATGTGATGGGTGGAGCCCTCTATAGCTCTTCGATGCATCAATAGGTCTCATGAGACAAACTAGTGTCTTAGCACAAGTCCTTGACAAAAACGTATTTGTTGTCTTGGCATGAGGCCTTGACTTTGTGGTTATGATGTCTGACATTATTCATTCCATCATTATGAAATTGAATATTGATATTACTTGTTATTATTCATCTAGTAGAATATCCATGTGAATAAGTAAATGGAATTATATGATTTATATTTTCTATTTTATGTGAAGGTTTATATTTAAATGGTTTGTGTTTTATTCTTATACATTTCCGTAAATGTTTATGATTTTTAATGAATGTTTCTTCTATACTGTTATCCTTACTGAGCACCTAAGATCACCCCTTTCTATGGTTTATTTTTCCATAGATGCAAAGAAATATATTATGATTAACCTGTAAGAATAGGATAAGGGATATAAGAGTGTTGAAAGGGGACCTAATGTTGTTTTTTTAATTTCATGATGTAATGTAAAACTTATGTATATATCAAGTACTTTTAAGGCTAATAAACTGATTTGTCTATTGGGACATGATTCCTTGTATCATGCCAATGTTATGAAATAATGCACCAACTCTGGGTAACTGGGGTTCGGGGATTACCCATTTAGCTTAATTTTCATCCAATAAACTATTATTAGATTAATATAAATTTTAACACATTTTGATCAATTATAGGAGACATAATCTTTCCCATGATGTGTAGTTTAAAAAAAACATATTTAGAAACTAATATCCCCTTATGATATCTCATTTGAAAAGATATATTTTAAATATTTTTTAATGAATCATATTTTATCTAGTTTTTTTATAAATTACTTGGGAAAATTATGAGACTAGGCGCCTAGAGGGCATGTGATTCTGAGGTGCAGTGTGCCCAAAACACGTCTATGAAAAATGTTCAATTTTTAATAAACCACGCAAATAGTTTTTCTTTAAAACTGAATAACTTCTAAATGAGTACCTGGATCAGAAATCCAAGGGCATCGTTGCATTTAGAACAACATCATTACCTTTGGTAGGGAATAAAATTGTCCAGCACGATCCCAAAAAAAAGTTAGTTTTTGGACGTATCAGTAATATAATATTTAACAAAAAAATTTTATTTCAACGCTAAAAGGGGTTCTTTTTTTAAATGATCATTATCAGATAATTCACGATTATTTTCATAACCCTAGAATTCCTCTGACTTGAAAAAAATTATCTCCCTCCAATGAACACATGTGGACTGAGATTTGATGATGATGGATCAAAGATTGGATCTTGGATCAAAGATAGACATATTGACAAATGATGATGACCCAACTTCACCCTTTATCAACCACCGATCCAAAAAATATGTAGGGAGTTTTTCATTGTGATTCATTCCTATTTATTAAATTTCATGAAAAAAGTGAACCAACCTATGAATAGGTCGATCTATTGTTCGAACTCATGTGGGATGTGAGTTATATTGCGGGGATTTAATGGGGTTGGATCTATGTGATTGATTCACTCATTGTGATCCCTCTAAAAGGATGAATTGAGTCTGACATGAAAAAAAGATGAGATCCAACCTTTGAGTTATTTTTTTATTCTCATTTTTCCCAATTAATTGCATTATTCAGGTTCTTCATGATTTGATGATAGGATGACTATTTCACCTTTGATTCATGGCACAAAAATCCCAGACCGAAGATCTAACATCCCCCCCCCCCAACACTTCAAAGGGGAGATAACAGGGGAAACACAATTCGGTCAAGGAAGCAGTCAGAGGTGGTGAAACTTGATAGGGGCATGTGTTGGGGCAGTCGTGGATGGCAGGAATGAGCCATGGAAGGAGGCTATGATGTTGACTAGGGAATGTGGCTCGGTGCCTTGTCGAAGGATCCCACAATAACGGTGAGGCCACAGGACCAGCCAGAGAAGTCGGGCCAGCCGCGTGACCCGTGACACGACACTGCATTAGAAGGAGGAACGCAGTTGGGGCATACCACATGTGGTGACCCAAATCGGCCCACATGTGGTTGGGTGGATGAGAGGAGTTGGGCCGCTCTGGCAGCCTTACTAAAGGACCCAGCGGCCCTGCTGGCTTGACCCTGTGGCTGAGATGGCAAGGCATATTCATGTCAGACCAGACCAGGTCGGGTCAGCCAGACCAGTTTTGGGTCATGTTGGATGGACCATGTAACACCCGAGACTTTTATGTTATATAAATCATCAAAGGAATCTTTTTCTACACAACACTTGCTTGGCTTGCTTTACACGCAATCGCGACCTTCCTCGATAGTTTGCGTCGTACGCAATACCGAGTTTCACTAAACAACAATATGCTATTAAAACTAGCCGTTATGAATAGTAATAACCACTTTTTGAAATTTTATAAATTTTATTTTTCAAAATGGACTTCATTTTTGGACTCAGAATATCGAAATTAGCCTAGGGTGAAATTTTGGTATTTTTCTAAAAACTTTCAATTTTTGATGAATAGTGAAACCACTAAGTGGTAGGTTAAAAACTGAATTTTGCATAAAACTTAATTTTACCGCTTCTGTGAATGGAATTTCAAAAATCTGACAGAAACGGTTGATATCAGTAAGTAAAATGTGGTTCAATGAGATAAAAATAATTTTTTGGTGAATAGTAACTTTTTACTTTTTTTACCGCGGTTAATAGTAAATAGGGTAACTAAGGGTAAATATGATATCAATATTACCCTAACACATGTCCTAATTCTATTGGACAAGTGTAATTCGACCAAAAACAAACTTAGGAATAAAATATGACCATTTAGGCCCACTTGGATTAGATTAGGACATTTATTATTAATTTATTTAAAGAAGGGTTAAAATAGTTAAAATCAAAGTTTAATAAGTAAATAATTTTTAATATGTGGTTATACATAAGATAAATTCGATTGTAAATATTCATTAGAAAGCTAAAAAGATTTTCTACATGATGGTATTTTAATTTATTTATGACACAAAGATGATGCAGTAATTATCTTATTAATGAAATATTGACATAATTGATAATATAAATACCAAAATAAATGTAATTTAAGACTTTTTATGAATTCCACTAATTTTCTAGGTTACTATGATATATTAGTGTTGATTTAATCAACTTGGTTCGAACATATAATTCTGTTATGACTTTCACAAAAATCATATATCAAATAGTGTCAAAATTGACACAAAATAGTTTTTAAATCAAATATTATATTATTAATTGTTATTTTATTCCTAAAAATCTAAGGTTCGGCCAAATGACTTAGATAAGGATATATATATTAATAATAAACAATTTGGGGTTCGTTTGGCATGTTATAGTAAGTGTATTAACCATATAGTGAAAGAAAACAAAAAGACATGGTAAAAGTTAAATTATTTAACTTAGAGTTAAATCTAATTGATAAGGTTAAAATAATACCCTAAACTTGTCTAAATCTTATTGGTTGATAGGATTTAGACCCTTCCCCACTTTAGCTTCGAAATAAGACCCTTTGGAACCATTATAAACTGATTTTGACCTTAATATAAAATAATATTTTGAGATATTCCTAAGGTGCCCCTCTCCTCCCTTATAAAAGGGCACCTCCTCCCCCTCCTCCTCACACCAATTTGAGCACTCAAGCTCGGCAAACCCCTGCCATTTTCTCCTCTCCACTTACCTATAATAATCCTAGAGGTCCTGGTCTTCTTCAAAGACCAATCTTAGTTCCCTAAGTGGAGGATTCAAAGAAGCGTTCCAAAGAAGAGGTAATATCCATTACCGATCTTTTCAATTTCTTTCTTCTTCAACTTCTTCTTCTTTAGTTGTTTCATGATAAAGTAATAACATCAGTATTAATTACATACTGATATGTTATTATAAATATGAAACAACCCTAATTCACCTTCTATCCATCCTACGGAAAAATGAAATCACCGCGCGTGCGTACGTACGGAATACCGTCTCCATGCCGTGGTGTAATCTATTTTTCCACCATCACTTTACAAGGATGGGTATATTGGTGTAATGAGTAACTATTTATGATTATTATAAAGTAATATTGATACTGAAATAATATATATATACTCCAATACAGTTCCACGATCATAGGAACGATATCATCACTCGTGCGTACGTACGGAAAACCGTCTCCACGATGTGATGCGACTCGTTCTACATGATCATCATTACATAGTAATTATATAAATGAATTGAATGAATAAATATGATATATGTTACACTAATACCATTCTGGATATAAGGTATATATAACCTTAAAATAAGAATAAGAATGTATTCGGCAAAACACGCATAAGAACAAAAGGCAATAAAGACCCGAGTAACAAGTAACAATGAAATATTACTAACAAGAAGCTAAGAATATGACCATATATGATATCATATCAATATGTATGATTCTGGAATAAGTCAATAACGTTATTTAAACCATTATACAGGACTTTCGGACACGTACAAAGCAAATCGGACCTAAGGTAAGGGAAATATCACAATCTCATTTTTATCCGAGATTGTTTATTCGTAATTATTTACTGGGGTGTATTTTATCATCCACATCCATGTTTCATCAATATGTAATATTATTTCCATCCACCTACAATTGTTTAAATCCATTTTTACCCTTCGGTGAGTTTTTAGTAATATGTATGAAAGGAATCTTTTGTTGTACGAGGTACTTTTTGACTTTTCCGACAAAAGTACGAAGAATGTTTTTTTTAACTTATATGGATTGACTGGATTTTTAAAACATTATTTCCAAGAAGCTTCCTTTACAAGTTTTCAAGTTTATTTTTAATCAACTTCTTTTATTTTAAAGTTGTATGACATGTTATGAAAAGAAAAATGTTTTAGAAGAAGAAAGGATATTTTCCTCAAGAATGAAGTTCAAGTGTTTTATCAAAATTATTTTCCATCTAAGATAATAAAGGGTTCTGTTTTTATCCCTATTATTACATTGATTTGATCATGTTGTGATGGAATTATTTTTATGAATTCCATTATCTTATATGAATTGATTTATGATGTCATGATGTTTCAAGAATCCCATTTTTGTTACATGTGTTATGCGATGATGTATGTTTTATGATTATGTGGCACACATAAGAAAGGATTCATTATAAGATGGGTGGGACCTATATCTACCTCCAATGCATTGGGTAAAGATTTTATATCTCATGAGATAGACAGGGCTGGAACGGTAGGTTATACCGGTTCAGTGAAACAGGACTGAAACGAGGGTTACTCGATTCAGAAAGGGACTTTGTCCACTAAGATAGTCTTGGAAATGAGTCATGACTAACAAGAAATGATTTTCCATGATTATGTGTGCATGCCACAAAGTTTCAAGTTTCATGTTATGATTATGGTAATCTCATTTTCACTTCTATGATTTATTCCATGTTAAGATATTATGATCTCTTTTGCAGGTTATGATTTTCAAAAAGATATGATATGATTTTTATTTCCTTTATTTGCCCTTGCTGAGCATTTGAGCTCACCCTTTTATGTTTTCTTTTCCCCAGGTCAGGAAGATGGATATTAACTAGAATATGCTAAAAGGGACCCTAGATATGATGAAATAAATGGGAGACACTGTAGAATATTTATGAACCAGTTGTTTATGTTTCCCAGTTTCTAAAGACACTATACCTATACGGTCCTTTGTGGTTTTGTCATATGTTGTAATAAGTGTGCTTCAATTTTGAAGTATTAACAATGTATGTAAAGTATGGGTCGTTATAGTTGGTATCAGAGGAAAGGTATAGTCATCCTTTGGAAACTAGGATGTGAAAGCCTTAGTAAGAACCCTAAGGATAAGTCTAAGCATAGAACACAATCTTAGTGTTTTAGAAATGGCCTTGAATAACCTAGGATAAGACCTTAAGCATGAAAATTTTATTCTTGAATTATGTGGTTTTCCTATTATAATTAGTGTTGCTCACACTATTCTTCTTGGTTTTAGTCAATGGCTGGAACCCGAAGGAATCGTGTTAATGCGGAATGCGATGGGAAATGCAATGATTGTCCCCCTGAGCAACCAAATGATATGGGAGCTAGAATGCAAAATCTTGTAGCCATGCTCACACAACTTTCTCAAGCTATGAATCATGCAGGACTTCCAAACGAGCAAAGGAAGGAGCAACATTCTGTTGAATCCTTCATGAGGCAGCGTCCACCTTCTTTCAGTGGGTCTACTGATCCATTAGTTGCTGAACAATGGATTAGTACTACTGAAAAGATATTTTCAGTTCTTCAATGTTTTGAACATGATAAAGTCATCCTAGCAGTGTATCGTTTGGAAGGAGATGCTGATCAATGGTGGAATCTTATTAAGAATACGAGGCAAAGGGATGAAATTGAGTCTATGGAATGGGACGAGTTCAAGAACTTATTTTTCAATAAGTACTTCCCTCGTATTCTCCGAACAAAGATGGAGAAAGAGTTTCTTGAACTGAAGCAAAGGGATGATGAATCTGTTGGTACCTATGAAGCAAATTTTACAAGACTTGCAAGGTACGCTTCTGGTATTATTATCCAACCTGAGAGTAAGATCGATCGATTCTTTAGTGGCTTAAAACCAAGTCTTCGAAGGGCGTTAGCCATAAGGGACTTCAATAGCTACGAGGAAATCGTTCGATGTGCTCTCAAAGTCGAGATGGAGATTGGAATAACCCATCAGTCACATGGGTTTGATAAGAAGAGGAAGATGGAATTCAAAGAAAAATCTAAAGAGCACACAGAAAAGAAGATGAGCTTTTCCTTATGCTCAAAGTGTGGAAAGAAACATGGAGGGAGTTGTCTTAAAGGCACAAGTAAATGTTTCAAATGTGGAAAGGAAGGTCATCGGGCATTTGAATGCCGCGATAATGGGAAGAAGATGTCTAATGATGCAAACAAAGGAAGGGATACACAGAATGAACCTACTACACTTCAATGTTTCAAGTGCAAGGAGATGGGGCATTATGCCAATCAATTCCCAAATCCAAGGGTTGATGATGATGGTCGACGTCAACAAAATCTTAAGGCTAAAGACAAAGGAAAGTCACATGCAATTTCTATCAGCGATGTGGAGTACGATAACGAAGTGGTGAAAGGTACACTTACCATCCACTCTAAAGTAGCAAATGTTTTATTTGATTCTGGATCCACCCACTCTTTTATTTCTAAAGAATTTTCTAATGGTATCACCATATTACCTCAACAATTAGATGTTGAGTTAGCTGTGACAACACCTAATGGCACAATAGTCGCATCAAAAGTTTATAATTCTTCTCCGATCGAAGTTTGTGGGAAAGTGCTTCCTGCAAATCTTGTGATCCTTCCTTTAGTAGAATTTGATGTGATTCTTGGCATGGATTGGCTTTCTCTACATGGAGCTCATATCAATTGCCAAAGAAGGGAAGTCACATTTCATATTCCAGATCAATCTACGATCGTATACCAATGCAAGGATGAACATAACCTTCCAGTGGAAATTCCTTCCATCTTATGGGTCTTGATTCCACTAAATGAAGGTTATTTATCTCAAATGGTTGGTGAGAAACTCACGATTAAGAATATGCCCATTGTACGGAAGTTTGATGATATCTTTCCGGAGGAATTACCGGGTCTTCCACCAAATCGTGAAGTTGAGTTTTCAATAGAACTCGTACCGGGTGCTTTGCCTATTTCAAAGACACCTTATAGAATGTCCCCAATTGAGTTGCAGGAATTGAAGAAGCAACTCCAAGAGAATCTTGATAAGGGATTCATACGCCCTAGTGCGTCACCTTGGGGAGCACCTGTTCTATTTGTTAAGAAGAAAGATGGATCAATGAGACTCTGCATTGATTATCGAGAACTTAACAAGATCACTATCAAGAACAAATATCCTCTCCCACGCATTGATGACTTATTTGACCAATTACGCGGAGCTCAATACTTTTCCAAGATTGATCTTCGTTCAGGGTATCATCAATTAAGGGTCAAAAGGGAGGATATACCAAAGATGGCTTTCCGTACAAGGTATGGACACTATGAATTTATAGTGATGCCATTTGGTCTTACTAATTCCCCTGCTATCTTCATGGATCTAATGAATAGAGTCTTTAGAGACTATCTTGGTCAATTTGTGGTAGTCTTTATAGGCGATATTCTTGTCTATTCAAAGAGCAAGGAAGAGCATGAAGATCACTTGAGAATTATATTAAAGACCCTGAGAAAGGAGAATCTTTATGCCAAATTTACCAAGTGTGAATTTTGGCTTCAAAAAGTTGCATTTTTGGGTCACATAATCTCAAAAGAGGGGATATCTGTGGATCCAGCAAAAACAGAGGTTATCGAAAGATGGTCAAGACCAACAACAGTAACTGAGATCCGAAGTTTTCTTGGTTTGGCTGGATATTATCGACGTTTTGTAAAAGATTTTTCACGATTATCTAATCCACTCACCAAGTTGACTCGGAAAGGAGTTAAGTTTGTCTGGACAGAGGAATGTGAAGAGAATTTCAAGGAGTTGAAAAGAAGGTTATCCAGTGCACCTGTGCTCACACTGCCTTGTAGTGGAGAAAGGTTTGTGATCTATAGTGATGCATCCAAGAAGGGATTGGGGTGTGTTCTTATGCAAAATGATATGGTGATAGATTATGCCTCACGACAGTTGAAAATCCATGAGCAAAATTACCCAACACATGATTTGGAGTTGGCTGCGGTAATCTTTGCATTAAAGATTTGGAGGCATTACCTTTATGGTGAAAGGTGTGATATTTATACTGATCATAAAAGTTTAAAGTATATTTTCACACAAAAGGAGTTGAATATGCGTCAAAGAAGATGGTTGGAGCTGATTAAGGATTATGACTGCTCAATCCATTACCACCCTGGGAAAGCAAACAAGGTGGCAGATGCATTAAGTCGACAAGACCATGCTAGTTTATCCATGATGAGGATCACAAAAGATCCAATATTTATGGATTTACAAAGGATGGATCTTGGAATTATAATGGAAGGGGAAAAATTTTATCTTTATCAAATGAATGTTCAACCATCTATACATGTGAAGATTAAAGAGGCACAAAAAGAAGATGTCGAGTTACAAAAGAAGGTGAGAAATGTTCCTGAATTCAACCTTGATTGTGATGGGATAATAAAGTTCAGGAATCGGGTTTGTGTTCCTTCCATCCCCGAATTAAAGAAGGAGCTGCTGGATGAGGCTCATAGTTCTTCATTCTCTATTCATCCTGGAAGCCCGAAGATGTATAGGGACCTGAAAGAGTACTTCTGGTGGGATGGCATGAAAATAGATGTTGCTGAATATGTCTCTCGATGCTTGGTTTGTCAACAAGTTAAAGCTGAGAGACAAAAGTCTAAGGGGATGTTACAACCATTACCCATACCCGAATGGAAATGGGAAAACATCACTATGGACTTTGTCACAGGACTTCCTAAAACATCCAAAGGCAATAATGCTATCTGGGTCATAGTTGATCGTCTTACAAAATCTGCACACTTCATTGCTATTAGAGAGGATTTCTCTCTAGATCAGCTTGCCGGGATATATGTAAAGGAAGTGGTAAGATTGCATGGAGTACCACTTTCTATTATATCTGATCGGGATCCGAGATTTACCTTGAAGTTCTGGAGAAGTCTTCAGCATACTCTGGATACAGAGTTGAGTTTCAGCACTGCTTATCATCCTCAGACAGACGGTCAGTCTGAGAGAACAATTCAAACCCTAGAAGATATGTTGAGAGCTTGCTCTATGGATTTCAAAGGAGGTTGGGATCAACAACTACCTTTGGTGGAATTTTCTTATAATAATAGCTTTCACTCCAGTATTCAGATGGCTCCTTATGAAGCTCTCTATAGAAAGAAATGCAGGACTCCAACTTGCTGGGATGAAGTTGGGGAAAGAAAGCTATTAGGACCTGATCTCGTTGATGAAATGGCAGAAAAGGTCAGATCTATTCAACAACACATAAGCGCAGCTCAGAGTCGACAGAAAAGTTATGCCGACAACCGAAGAAAAGACCTAGAGTTTGAAGTGGGTGATAAAGTGTTCTTACGAATATCTCCCTGGAAGAGGGTTATGAGATTTGGAAAGAAGGGGAAGTTGAGCCCTAGATATATCGGTCCTTTCGAAATACTGGATCGTGTTGGGAAGGTAGCTTACCGATTGGCGCTTCCACCGAATCTCTCTCAAGTTCACGATGTGTTCCATGTATCTCTCCTGAGAAAGTACATACCAGATCCTTCACATGTACTCAGCTCAGAAGTTGTACCGCTGGAGCAAGATCTTTCTTATGAAGAACAACCGATAGAGATTCTGGATCGTAGCGAAAAAGTCCTACGAAACAAGACCACTCGATTGGTGAAAGTTTTATGGAGGAACCACCAACTTTAAGAAGCTACATGGGATCTTGAGGATATGATGAGGGAGAAGTATCCTCATCTGTTTGTTACAAAGTGACGAATTTCGAGGGCGAAATTCTTTTTAAGGGGGGTAGAATGTAACACCCGAGACTTTTATGTTATATAAATCATCAAAGGAATCTTTTTCTACACAACACTTGCTTGTCTTGCTTTACACGCAATCACGACCTTCCTCGATAGCTTGCGTCGTACGCAATACCGAGTTTCACTAAACAACAATATGCTATTAAAACTAGCCGTTATGAATAGTAATAACCACTTTTTGAAATTTTATAAATTTTATTTTTCAAAATGGACTTCATTTTTGGACTCAGAATATCGAAATTAGCCTAGGGTGAAATTTTGGTATTTTTCTGAAAACTTTCAATTTTTGATGAATAGTGAAACCACTAAGTGGTAGGTTAAAAACTGAATTTTGCATAAAACTTAATTTTACCGCTTCTGTGAATGGAATTTCAAAAATCCGACAGACACGGTTGATATCAGTAAGTAAAATGTGATTCAATGAGATAAAAATAATTTTTTGGTGAATAGTAACGTTTTACTTTTTTTACCGCGGTTAATAGTAAATAGGGTAACTAAGGGTAAATATGATATCAATATTACCCTAACACATGTCCTAATTCTATTGGACAAGTGTAATTCGACCAAAAACAAACTTAGGAATAAAATATGACCATTTAGGCCCACTTGGATTAGATTAGGACATTTATTATTAATTTATTTAAAGAAGGGTTAAAATAGTTAAAATCAAAGTTTAATAAGTAAATCATTTTTAATATGGGGTTATAAATAAGATAAATTCGATTGTAAATATTCATTAGAAAGCTAAAAATATTTCCTACATGATGGTATTTTAATTTATTTATGACACAAAGATGA
Organism: Viscum album; assembly: GCA_963277665.1. NCBI lineage: Eukaryota > Viridiplantae > Streptophyta > Magnoliopsida > Santalales > Viscaceae > Viscum > Viscum album. The sequence goes on along the minus strand of OY728140.1, from coordinate 240,572,065 downwards.
TGCAGTAATTATCTTATTAATGAAATATTGACATAATTGATAATATAAATACCAAAATAAATGTAATTTAAGACTTTTTATGAATTACACTAATTTTCTAGGTTACTATGATATATTAGTGTTGATTTAATCAACTTGGTTCGAACATATAATTCTGTTATGACTTTCACAAAAATCATATATCAAATAGTGTCAAAATTGACACAAAATAGTTTTTAAATCAAATATTATATTATTAATTGTTATTTTATTCCTAAAAATCTAAGGTTCGGCCAAATGACTTAGATAAGGATATATATATTAATAATAAACAATTTGGGGTTCGTTTGGCATGTTATAGTAAGTGTATTAACCATATAGTGAAAGAAAACAAAAAGACATGGTAAAAGTTAAATTATTTAACTTAGAGTTAAATCTAATTGATAAGGTTAAAATAATACCCTAAACTTGTCTAAATCTTATTGGTTGATAGGATTTCGACCCTTCCCCACTTTAGCTTCGAAATAAGACCCTTTGGAACCATTATAAACCGATTTTGACCTTAATATAAAATAATATTTTGAGATATTCCTAAGGTGCCCCTCTCCTCCCTTATAAAAGGGCACCTCCTCCCCCTCCTCCTCACACCAATTTGAGCACTCAAGCTCGGCCAACCCCTGCCATTTTCTCCTCTCCACTTCCCTAGAATAATCCTAGAGGTCCTAGTCTTCTTCAAAGACCAATCTTAGTTCCCTAAGTGGGGGATTCAAAGAAGCGTTCCAAAGAAGAGGTAATATCCATTACCGATCTTTTCAATTTCTTTCTTCTTCAACTTCTTCTTCTTTAGTTGTTTCATGATAATGTAATAACATCAGTATTACTTACATACTGATATGTTATTATAAATATGAAACAACCCTAATTCACCTTCTATCCATCCTACGGAAAAATGAAATCACCGCGCGTGCATACGTACGGAATACCGTCTCCACGCCGTGGTGTAATCTATTTTTCCACCATCACTTTACAAGGATGGGTATAATGGTGTAATGAGTAAATATTTATGATTATTATAAAGTAATATTGATACTGAAATAATATATATATACTCCAATACAGTTCCACGATCATAGGAACGATATCATCACTCGTGCGTACGTACGGAATACCGTCTCCACGATGTGATGCGACTCGTTCTACATGATCATCATTACATAGTAATTATATAAATGAATTGAATGAATAAATATGATATATGTTACACTAATACCATTCTGGATATAAGGTATCTATAACCTTAAAAGAAGAATAAGAATGTATTCGGCAAAACACGCATAAGAACAAAAGGCAATAAAGACCCGAGTAACAAGTAACAATGAAATATTACTAACAAGAAGCTAAGAATATGGCCATATATGATATCATATCAATATGTATGATTCTGGAATAAGTCAATAACGTTATTTAAACCATTATACAGGAGCTTCGGACACGTACAAAGCAAATCGGACCTAAGGTAAGGGAAATATCACAATCTCATTTTTATCCGAGATTGTTTATTCGTAAGTATTTACTGGGGTGTATTTTATCATCCACATCCATGTTTCATCAATATGTAATATTATTTCCATCCACCTACAATTGTTTAAATCTATTTTTACCCTTCGGTGAGTTTTTAGTAATATGTATGAAAGGAATCTTTTGTCGTACGAGGTACTTTTTGACTTTTCCGACAAAAGTACGAAGAATGTTTTTTTTAACTTATATGGCTTGAATGGATTTTTAAAACATTATTTCCAAGAAGCTTCCTTTACAAGTTTTCAAGTTTATTTTTAATCAACTTCTTTTATTTTAAAGTTGTATGACATGTTATGAAAGGAAAAATGTTTTTGAAGAAGAAAGGATATTTTCCTCAAGAATGAAGTTCAAGTGTTTTATAAAAATTATTTTCCATCTAAGATAATAAAGGGTTCTGTTTTTATCCCTATTATTACATTGATTTGATCATGTTGTGATGGAATTATTTTTATGAATTCCATTATCTTATATGAATTGATTTATGATGTCATGATGTTTCAAGAATCCCATTTTTGTTACATGTGTTATGCGATGATGTATGTTTTATGATTATGTGGCACACATAAGAAAGGATTCATTATAAGATGGGTGGGACCTATATCTCCCTCCAATGCATTGGGTAAAGATTTTATATCTCATGAGATAGACAGGGCTGGAACGGTAGGTTATACCGGTTCAGTGAAACAGGACTGAAACAAGGGTTACTCGATTCAGAAAGGGACTTTTTCCACTAAGATAGTCTTGGCAATGAGTCATGACTAACAAGAAATGATTTTCCATGATTATGTGTGCATGACACAAAGTTTCAAGTTTCATGTTATGATTATGGTGATCTCATTTTCACTTCTATGATTTATTCCATGTTAAGATATTATGATCTCTTTTGCAGGTTATGATTTTCAAAAAGATATGATATGATTTTTATTTCCTTTATTTGCCCTTGCTGAGCATTTGAGCTCACCCTTTTATGTTTTCTTTTCCCCAGGTCAGGAAGATGGATATTAAGTAGAATATGCTAAAAGGGACCCTAGATATGATGAAATAAATGGGAGACACTGTAGAAGATTTATGAACCAGTTGTTTATGTTTCCCAGTTTCTAAAGACACTATACCTATACGGTCCTTTGTGGTTTTGTCATATGTTGTAATAAGTGTGCTTCAATTTTGAAGTATTAACAATGTATGTAAAGTATGGGTCGTTATAGACCGGGTCAGGTTGTCCGAACTAGGTTGGGTTAGCGGGACCAGGTCGGGTTGGGTCTGGTAGGTCTGATCGACATGGACCAAACCCATGTTGGACCTTTTTAATAAAAAATCCATAACTTTAAATTCATGTGTCCATTTGACAAGATTATTGAAGATATGGAACCCTTATGATGAGATGGTAATTTTTTGGGAATGTAAGTTAGTTTTTGGGGAAGTTGAAATAGGACCTAATGCCTTGGGGAGTTGGTTCTCCCAGTACAACTGCACTACAAGTAGTGTCCTATGGCTGGAAGTGACTTGTTGAATACGTGACTTGGGGGCTACATGAATTATTGAAACTCCTTGTTTTATAAAAAATCAATGAGTTATCAAAATGCTATTTTTATCAACACTCCATGTGTTATCAATATTCAGTGTTTTGTGGACTACGTCTAATAATCATGCTTTTTGTGGTATAATAATATACCTATGTGAGTCGACTATACCTTTTGTGTTTACATTGTGGTATACCATGTATTTATTTCTGGTATAATACATGTATTTATTTGTTGTATACATAATCTATTTATTTGTGTTTTACTTAATGTATATATTTGTGGTGTAAATGGTGTATATCTTAGTGTTATTACATTGTGGTTTTGGGGTGTCCTACTAAATATTGTTTTACTCACCCATTCAAGGTATTTGGCCACATGTGTCATTTTTTGTGCAGAAAGTAGACTCTTTTATGGAATTCTAGGTGGTACCAGACTAGGTTGTATAAGAGTTCTCATACAGATGAGTTTTTATCCTATATTTACAGACAGCTATCCTACACCTACCCTTCTGGTACGGTTTTCTATAGACGAGTTTTAGGAACTTGTATATTCACTTTGACAGACACATTATTTGTTGGGACTGTATTCTGATTTTGTTTTCAATCTAGTTTCTTACTATCGTACTCTATGGCTTGTATCTTAGTGTATTCTTGCATTTTCTAGATAGTGTTTTTACATTTCAACGTTTTTGGGATTGAAGATTGTGTGCGTGTGTAAAGGTATTTAGAAAAATTCATCCCATTTGAGGGATATTCCTAATCAGTGCTAGTCGAAGGCCCCTATACTATTGGAGGCGGGCATGGGGTAGTCACAGAACATTCCCCTCTAGGATGGTTCATAACAAAGTGGTATAGTAGGAGGTTAGTTCCACTTATGGAATGGGAGTCTGTGAGTTTAGTTTGGAAAAATAGCGTTAAGTGTTTCAAGTTTAGCTTTCAGGCTTGGGAATCCAGTGTTGGTGGGGCAACCGATGTATCCATACACCAGGACTTTGGAAAACTTCTTTTCGACTCTGTACCTAAAACCACTGGTCTCATGAAAATTAATGGTGCATGCATCATATTGGATTTGGGTGTGTTCTCATGTCCTTCGGGTGTCAACTCACCATGTATACTCAATTGACCATGGACCATCTTGATATATTTACGGATGCCTCCCCGTAGATAGATAGTAATGATTCTGTTGCATGATCATGAGGATGATCCACCAAGGGAGGAGGAATTAGTACAGGGACCTGTTCCAGAGATGGAACCTTTGGGTGGTTTACCTAATTTAGTATCAACCATCGAGAAGTAGTGACTACCAATGTAACCAGATAAGTATTCATTTAGACTGAGCACATTTCATGAGTTCTAGAGATAATGACCACCTAGGTTTAGGGGTGATCGAAACACCATGTTAGCTAAGGATTATCTGGAGGCATGTACATGTGTCTTCTACCTTATGAGGACACCTGCCGACCAAATGGCAGTCCTAGCTGTGAGTTTTCATCGGGGCTCAGTGGGGAGATGGTAGAGCTTAATGACCCAAACAAACGATGAATTGAATCTCTCTAAATCATAAATTGAGTGACACTTCAGGGAGTATTTCATCCCAACTACATTATTCGTAGTCCATATACAAGAGCACATATATCTTCAACCGGGTAGTCAGATTGTGGCGGAATACTCAGCGAGGTTTACTGGTATTTCATGCTACTCCCGGATATGTTAAGAGACCCATTCTTTAGGGATCAATCCTTCGAGAAGTAGATAAGTCATGAGATTTGAGCATCTTGATATCCCTTAGTATCCCTACATATGAAAGGGTACTAGAGAGAGATCTTATATTGGAGAGATTTCTGGTTGAGCAGACACTAGAAGTGGGAGATACCAGCAGGATCTAGGTGGCTGAGTCTTTGGTAGTATGTATCCAACAACCAAATCACAGACCCAATTGGGAAAAGAACTCTAGGGGATGACCCCAGGACATGGGATTAGTGGTGTAGGGATCCTAGGAAAGATTTATTTTGATGAAGGACAGATAGTGTTACTCATGTGTTGGTTGGGGACATCTGGCATGAGATTACCCATCCCATCATACAGACGATCAGAAGATGGTCTACAACAGGCCTAAAGACCATATGGGTCACCATAATGTTTTACTAACCCATGAGAGTCATCACTCAGGGGTCTAGAGTTGGTGTGGGATACCACTAAGAAGGTGCAGAGCATACATGAGCAGATGAGGATGGCACATATCCAAAAGAATTTTTATACTGATAGGAGATCGATGCCCTTGGTGTTCGATGTGGGAGACCATGTGCTCCTTCGGGTCTCACATCAATGAGGATTGCGATTATTTGGCTAATGTGGTAAGTTATCTCCAAGATACATCAGCCCATTTCAAATTCTATGATGAGCTGGCGAGGCGACATACTGCTTAGCTCTACCTCCACAGTTGCACTAGGTAGATGATGTCTTCCACGTGTCATAACGTAAAAGGTACGTGCATGATCCATCACACATCATTGTCTGGGGAGATCTGGACATTGATGATGGGGTGACTTTTGTGGAGTACCCATTAGAGATCGGGGATCATCCTAAAAGGATACTTCATGTGAAATTGATTCCTCTAGTGCACATTTGGGGGTAGAATATGAATCTCTAGGAGATCACATGGGAGTGGGAGGCTTAGATTCATGCACATTACCCTCACCTTTTGGTTGAGTAGCCCTTGAGTTCACTTTCAAGGGAATGAATCCCTAAGGTGGGGAGAATATGATGACATTAATTTTCCTCAATTTAATTTTTATAAAATAATTGGAAAATTTATAAGACCATGCATAGAGATGGAGTGTGATTCTGAGTCCTGGTGTGTCTGGGACAAGTTGATCGAAAATGTTCAATTTTTAATAAAATGAACAATAGGTTTTTCTTTAAAACATAATAAATTCTAAACTGGTTCCCAGATTAGAAATATAAGAGTATAATTTTGTTTAGAATAAAGAAATTACTTTAGGTGGTTCCTAACATCATATGGCATGGTCTAGAAGAAAATGTCAGTTTTTAGACATTACGGTAATAAAATATATAATAAAAAAATTATTGCGACCCAAGAATGGTTTCTATTTTTAAATGAAATTTTCATAGAATTAAAGGTTATTTTCATAAACATGGAATATCCAGCGGAGAAGGTGTTCTCTTCAATGAAAAATGATGGATCCAGATTTAGTGATGAGAAATCATAGAATGAATCATGGATCCAAGATCAACGGATAGACAAAAAACAATGATGCAACTTCACCCTTCTTCAACGACAAACCCAAACTCCAGCTAGGGAATTTTTTTATGATTCATTTCATGAACTTAAATTCGACGATGAATGTAAACTAACCCATTAATAGGTCAATATGTAGTTTGATATCTTGTGGGATGGGAGTTATAATGTGGGGACTTAATAGGGATTAAAATTGTGAGACTGCATCATTCTTCGTGATCCCTCTAACAAGGAAGAATTAGAGACGGCATGAACAAAGGCTAAGATCTGCCCTTCAGGTGCTTTTGTGCTTCTCCTTTTCCCACATTTTTCATGTTCTTCAATTTCTTCCGGATTTTATGAGAAGATGATTATTGTGACTTTTATTCATTGCAGAACAACTCAAGACCAAAGATCTAACACCCCCATGACACTGTAGAGGTACGATGGTTGGTGTAACGAACATTGAACAAGGTAGAAGCCAGAAGTGGCGTAACATGACTAGGGCCTGTGTTGGGGCCATCATGGCTAGAAGGCATGAGATGCAGTAGGAGGCCTCTGCATTGATAGGGGGATATGCCTTGGTTCTATGTTGGAGGATACCATGATGGTGGTGAGGCTGTGGGACTAGGCGGAGAAGGAGGGCCGACCGCATGAAACGCGGTACATCACCACATTAGTGGGAGTCACGTGGTTGGGGAGGACCACGTGTAGTGAAACGAATTGACCCATATGTGGTGGGATTACCAGATGAGTAGGGCCACCCCATCAACCCAGCGGGCTGGTTCGGGCCTGACCGGGTCGGCCTGACCGGGTCAAGTCGGACCTTTTCTGTGAAACAGTTGTAACATTCAAACCATGTGTTTTCTTTACAAGTCGTTTGTGGAATTGGGACCCTTCTAATGTTATGGACATTTTAATGGACTCTAAGGGAGTTTTTGTGGAGTTGTTATATTACTTAATGGCTTGAGGAGTATTTTCTCGCAGTACAAGCACGCTACGAGTGGAATCACACTGCTTGTTATTACTTGGTGAATACGTGACTTAGTGGATGCATGACTAAATGACAATCCATGTGTTATCGACACTCTGGGTGTTATTGACACTCTATTTGATACTGATATTGGGTATTCTGTAGATTACATCCAATAATTCTTATTTTCAAGACATAAACTTATACCTATGTGGGATGAATTTACTATGTGTGTTTCCTTTGTGGTATACCATGTATTTAATTAGGGTATACTTGTTTTATTTCATTTTGTTATGCTTCATGTATTTATTTGAGGTGTATATTGTTTATTTCATTTTGGTGTACATCCCAAATTTTTATTGGAATTTCTTTGCAGTTTTGGGGTGTCATACTGAGTATTATTTTACTCACCCCTGAATAGGATTTTACCGCACATGTCCTGTCTTATGTAGACAATCGACACTATGAAAATTTTCTAGGTGGACCTGGACCTGGTGGTTCATAGAGTGCTTGGACAGATGAGGTGTTCTCCCACGACTTAAAATAGCTTCCGTACACATACGCTTTAGATAGGTTTTTCTACGGATGATTTTTAGGAACCTGTGTATTCACTTTGATAAACTCTTTCTTTCATGGGATTCTATTGTGGCCATGTTTACATTATAGTTTTCTACTATCATACTCTATGTTTGGTATTTTAGTGTATGAAAGCATTTTTTACCTAGTCTTGTTATATTTCAGCATTGTGGGCTTGGAGATTGTCTTCATATGTACATATCTTATGAAAATGCCTCTCATTTGTGGGATATGCCTACTTGGTTCCAATCTCCAGCCCCAGGCATATTAAAGGAAGTCTTGGGGTAGCCACGAAAAGTTTCCCTCTAGGAAGGTTCACGACATATTTTCTATAAAACTATCTAATAATCTAAATTTGAAATCCACATATATGATTAATAAACTACCAACTCAAAATAATATGTTCTATAGAATATCTATTTAGAAGATCAATATATATATTATCCATATATATATATAATACCAAATAATTGGAATAATGGGAGTGTAATTACTAACAATAGTATGTGTTGGAAGAGTTAGAGAAAATCAAATTTACAATGAGAGTGAAACCAAGGATGATTTGAATTTGGGAATTCAAAACACCAATTAAAACATAAAAATAATATTTAAATGATTAAGAAGATGATTTTAAAGTAAAATTATGAGAGAAAGAGTCCCAATATAAAATTTTATATGTTTGTTAAATTAGACGGACAAAGTAGGTGATAATAATGAGCCACTAGACTTTTACTGTGGCTACCAGCCCCCACATAAAGTGGGGTGAAATATTTTTATTTGGGTATTTTTACTAAAAACCCCTTTCTGGTTTTTATTACCCAGATAAACTGTAGAGACCCAAAGCTTGACGTACATGGACATTATATTAATTTTGTGGAATACTTAGTACATAACAAAAACAGACTCACAAAGACCGTAGTAGTTTAGTGTCTTTGAAAACTCGAAATATAATCTTCTAATCATGGTGAAAGATCTTAAACATCTCCCATAAAGATCTTCCCCTTTTTCTTCTTACCTAAAACCATTATTTATATCCTAGGGAAAATAAAACATAAAATGGGTGAGCTCAAATTCCCAGTAAGGGTAAAAAAAGAGAATATAAAACAATCCATAATCATTTGAGTACAAAAAATTGAACATAAAATCGAAACATAAAAATCTTGATCAAAGACATGAATCTTGGATGTACGTAAGGAATATATCATAAGAGAACATAAATCATGATAAAATAGCATGGGAATAAAACATGTAATTGTGGAAACCATTAAGCACATGTTATTATTTCTATAGTAGCCAAGGCATTGCTGCCAAGACCATCTTAGTGGACAAAGTCCCTTTCTGAATCGAGTTCACTCCTCGTTTCAGTCCTATAACACTGAACCGGATTAACTTACCATTCCAGCCATGTCTATATCATGAGATATAAATCATTACCCAATGAATTTGAGGGAGATATTGGTCCCACCCATCTCATAATGAAATCATTCTTACTTAAGCCACAAAATAAACTTAAAACATTCATCATAACCCAAATAATAAAATGGGTTTCATAAACATCATCCCATCATTTCATAATCCATATAAAACAAATGGACATTTCATCATAATAAAAGTGAACCATGTAAATCATAGAGACATTAAACTTGAAACATACACATATGAAACAATGTCATCTTAGATGGAAAATGGTTTTGATAAAACATTTGAAATAAATTCTTGAGGAAAATATCCTTTCTTCGTCAAAATCAATTTCTTTTCAAAAAATGACATGCACATCAAAAATAAAAGTATTTTGTTGAAAATATTTATAAAATCATGTAGATTAAGCCTCATGAAAATGAGGCGTTATGAAACCGTAAAAATCCGTTCACGCCATATAAGTTAAAAATAACATTCTCCTCATACTTTTGTCAGAAAAGTCAAAAAGTACCTCATATAGTAAAAAAAGATTCCTTCCATACCATGTAGTAAAAGTAAAAATGGTTAAAAAGGACTTTAAACATACATAAAAAAACTTTTATAAAACATGGACATGGATGATAGAAATAACCCCAGTAAATACTTACGAATAAGCAATCTCGGATAAAAATAAGATTTGTAAAATTATCCCTTACCTTAGATCTGATATGCTTCGTACATTTCCGAACCTCCTGTATAATGATTTAAATAATGTCATTGACTTATTACAGAATAATATTAATTGTTATGATATCATATATGGTTCACTTATGACTTTATATCACTCGTTCTTTTGTAAGTTCCATGTTAAAGCAGCGTTTTGGGTTAAATCGTTTTATTTATCCTACATGTTTGGACCTGTTGTTCTTGATATTATTAATTATATCCTGATTTACTTAATTACAGAATGTAAAACATAATATATATATATATAATATTCATTATATACATATATATATGATAGATCGATTAAATGGAATTAAATTCACCGTTCATGGAGACGGTAAGCCGTACGTACGCATGAACGTTGTTTTCGTTTCCCTATTGAATTGAATGAAATTAAGTAGATGACATAAATATATATACACATAAATCCATCATAATTATTATGTCATATATTTCATGATTACTTATTATATATATAGTTTATAATCATTCATGAATGGTTAACATGGAGAATGAATCTCATCGCGTCGTGGAGACGGTAGTCCGTACGTACGCCCGAGCGATGATATCATTTCCATGATCGTGGAATTGCGTTGAAGTGTATGTATAATATTTAATAATCAATATCACATTGCAATAATCATATATAGTTATTTATTTACACCATTATACCCATCCAAGTAAGGTGGTGGTCAAAAACAGATTACACCACTTCGTGGAGACGACATTCTGTACATACACACGCGCAGTGATTTCGTTTTCTGTAGGATGTATAGATGGTGAAATAGTGTTGTCTCATAATTATAATAACATATCATTATATGAGTGATACTGATGTTATTACTTCATAATTAAACAACTAAATAAGAAGAATTAGAAGAAGAAATAAAGTTGAATGAATCAGTAACGGATATTACCTCTTCTTTTGACACGCCTTTTTGAAACCTCCTCCTAGGGCACTAATATTGGTCTTTAAAGAATACCAGAACATCTAGGATGTTTCTAGGGAAGTTGAGAAGAGAAATTGGCAGGGTTTGGCCGAGTTTGAAGGCTCAAAGTGGTGTGAGGAAGAGAGGGAGGAGGTGCCCTTTTATAAGGGAGGAGAGGGGAACCTTTGGAATAACAAAAAATATTTTTTTATTATAAAGTCATATTCGGTTTTTAATAGCTAAAATTTGAGTTATTTCGAAGATAAGGTTGGGATGGGTCGAAATACTCTCATCCAATAGAATTTAGACAAGTTTAGGTTTCTATTTTAACCTTATAATTTAGATTTATCTTTAAGTTAAATAATTTTTCTTTTACCGTGTCTTCTTGTTTTCTTACACAATAAGTTTAATAAACTTACTATAACAAGCCAAACGAACCCCAAGTGGTTTATTATTAATATATATAACATTATCTATGTCATTTTTCTGATACTTAGATTTTTCAGAATAAAATAACAATTAATAATATAATATTTTTTCTAAAAACTATTTTTTGTCAATTTTGACACTATTTGGTAATTGATTTTTGTAAAAATCCTAATAGAATGATTAGTTCAAAAAAAGTTAACTACATCAATACTACATGTCATATAAATCTATGAAATTAGTGTAATTCATTAAAAATCTCAAATTACATTTATTTGGGTATTTATAACATCAATTATGTCAATATTTCACTAAAACGATAATTACTGCATCATCATTGTGTCATAAATAAATTAAATTATTTAATGTCTAAAAATTATAAATAAACCACCATTATGTATCAAATCTTTTTATATTTTTAATGAATATTTATAGTCGAATTTATCTTATGTATAACCCTATATTAAAAATTATTTAATTATTAAACATTGATTTTAACTATTTTAACCTTTCTTTAAATAAATTAATAATAGAGGTCCTAATCTAATCCAAGTGGGCAAAAATGGTCATATTTTATTCCTAAGGTTGTTTTTGGTCGAATTACACTTATCCAATAGAATTAGAACATGCGTTAGGCTAATAATAATAATATCATTTTTACTCTTAATTACCCTATTTACTTTTAACTGGGGTAAAAAAAGTAAAAAGTTACTATTCACCAAAACTTATTTTCATCTCATTGAACCACATTTTAGTCCTTTAAATTAACTGTGTCTCTCAGATTTTTGAAATTCCACTCATAAAAGCGGTAAAATTAAGTTTTATGTGAATTTTCAAATTCTCCTAGGAGGTGGGTAAAAGACGGTGAAAAGTTCAATAAAATTTTTATATATCTAAAATTATTATAAAATGACTCCAATGAATTAAATTGAACTTATATAGGTATTATGTATCAATTTTTACCTAAAATAAATTTAAATAAAATAAATAATTATTTAAATGACAAGTCGGTTTTTGAATAGTAACCCAGTGTTTTCACTATTCATCAAAAATTGAATGTTTTCAGAAAAATACCAAAAAATCACCCTAGTCTAATTTCGATATTCTAAATCCAAAAATGAAGTCCATTTTGAAAGATAAAATTTATAAAATTTTAAAAATTGGGTATTACTATTCATAACGACTATTTTATATAACATATCGTTGTTTAGTGAAACTCAGTATTGCGTACAACACACGCTATCGTGGAAGGTCGCGATTGCATGTAATACAAGCCAAGTTAGGGATACGTGTTTTGCTAGCTCCTTTTGGTGTAGCGTACAACACAAGACATTAACGAAATTAAAAAGAATATTTTTCATAAAATCTCTGGGTGTTACATTCTACCCCCCTTAAAATGAATTTCGCCCTCAAAATTCATCGGGGTTATAAATGGTTTACTACTCGAAAGTTTCTTTAATAAAAACCCACATCGTAAAAAGGAATACCAAAACTTGTCTTTAAAAACTAAAGTATGAAACGTAACGGTTACCCAAATTAACTAATCACTGGGTTTCCACATAGGAGAACATAGGTGAAAATATGGATATGGAAGAGAAATCTAACTGTCATGTTCTGATGGAGAGTGGTAGAGAACATGGCTATAAAGAATCCAACAATCACAAAGCTATATATTTGTGATGATATAGGGTAGCATCTGATTCATCGGATATAAGGGCACTAGGACACCATTTTTGGTTTTCAAGATCATTTCCCTAAAGTTGAATAATTTGAATTAGAATAAATACTTACTTTATTTTGGTATAATCTCACTATTGTTCATGCCTTGAATAATTTACACTTAATCTCTTTAAGAAATGAAATTGAATTTGTCTTTCGCAAAGTTTTAGCAGATCATGTGATAGAATGATAGGTCATTCCATCTATCTCAAACATAAGTTAGCAAAAGTTATATACATAATTCCATCTATGGTGAGATTAATCATATATGGTTCCAAAATGGACTTATACTTCATCTATCATCTTGTATAATAAAATAAAACTAGTTTCTACTAACCAGGGACTTCCTGTAGGCCATTGGTAGGAAATAAAGGCCTGTCGCACTTCGGTTGTGGGTTCGATTCCCACAGCCTTGTCCGACGTGATGGGTTGTCACTCATTCTACAGGTTGTCCTTTTTTTCTAAAAAATACAATACTAACTTATGTCCAACATAATACATTCCAATCTTTAGGCTTATCCATAATATTGCAGTCCATTCTCATATTATAGTGAAAACGATTACCAGAGATTTCATATAACAAGCATGTTAATACCATCATTGATCCCCATATATCATAAGATATGTCTTGTTGGTCACATTCCAAACATTCAAAGGCCTTAATCATGTATTCTCTTGAAAAATGAATACGCATTGAATCTTAGTGAAAAAATGAGTGCTGTCAAAAGTTAACTCTTTCCACATACCAAAAACCCAAAATTCTATATACTCAAACCATGATATAACTATTTCTTTATATTAGTTATGAGCTCATGAATACTGTAAAACATTTCATTTTCTCGTTATCCCTTCATTATGCGCATATCATCTTCCTTCAAAAAATATCTCAATCACTTTCCATGGTTACCGATACCATAAAATTATTGAAAACCACAACAAACCAATATATAAATATTCCAATATTCCACGATACTATATACAACATTATTTTGGAGTCCCATTACATAAACACTTAATCATTCCACCACATCGTTTTCATATTCAACATCACTAATAGTTATTTCATGTGACTTCCCTTTTTCCTTTGCCTTAAGTGGTTGCTCATGTCGATCATAATTAACCCTTGGATTAAGGCATTGATTAGCATAATTCCCCATTTCATTGCACTTGAAGCATTGAAGTGTTGGTGGTGCATTCTCTACAGTCTTTTCATTATTCACATCATTAGAAACCCTTTTTCCATTACTTTGACACTCATATGCTCAATGAACTTCTTTTCCACACTTAAAACATTTTATAGTCCCTTTAAGACAATCTACACCATGCTTCTTTCCACACTTTAAGAATAAGGAAACATTCATATTCTTTTCACCATTATTCTGAGATTTCTCCTTGAACTACATCTTTCGTTTTTTGTCAAAACCATGAGATGGATATGTAACACCAACTTCCATTTCTACCTTGATAGCACAACGCACAATTTCTTCATAGCTACTGAAGTCTCTTATAGCTAATTCCCTATGAAGATTTGGTTTTTAGACACTGAAGAATCGATCAACTGTACTTTCAGGTTGGATGATAAATCCAGATGCATACATTGCAAGCCTTGTAAAATTCACTTCGTATATACCAACAGATTCATCATCCTTTTTCTTTAGTTCAAGAAACTCCTTCTCCATCTTTGTTCGAAGAATACGAGGGAAGTACTTATTAAAAATAAGTTCTTGAACTCGTCCCATTCCATGGACTCAATTTCATCTCTTGGCCTCGTATTCTTGATAAGATTCCACCATTGATCAACTTCACCTTCCAAACGATATACTGTTAATATGACTTTATCATGTTCAGAACATTGAAGAACTGAAAATATCTTTTTAGTGGTACTGATCCACTGTTCAACAACAAGTGGTTCAGATGACCAACTGAAAGAAGGTGGGCGTTGCCTCATGAAGGACTCAATAGAATATTGTTCCCTTATCTACTCATTTGGAAGTATAGAATGATTCATAGCGTGTGTAAGTATAGAAATAAGATTTTTCACTCCATCTCCCATAACATTTGTTTGTTCAGAAGGACAATCATTGCATTGTCCATTACATTGATCAAAACGGTTCCTTCAGGTTCCAACCATCGTCTAAAACCCAAAAAGAATAGTGTGAGAGGCAAAAATCATTCTAGGGAAAACAACATAATAAAGGGGGATTACCTTAAATATCTATCATCTTAGGTTTACTTCTAAGATTGTCACCGTAATTCTAGGACAATAACCTATAGTTATACTTAACCTTAGGGACATCCCTAGACATACCTTAGAAATATCTCTAGGGATCTCACAAAATTTATCGCATCCTAGTTTCCAAGTTTGACTAAACCTTTCCTCTGATACCCACTGTAGAGACCCAAAGCTTGATGTACATGGACATTAAATTACTTTTGCGGAATACTTAGTACATAACAAAAACAGACACACAAGGACTGTAATAGTTTAGTGTCTTTGGAAACTCGGAATATAATCTTCTAATCGTGGTGAAAGATCATCAACATCTCCCATAAAGATCTTCCCCTTTTTTTCTTACCTAAAACCTTTCTTTATATCCTGGGGAAAAGAAATCATAAAAGGGGTGAGCTCAAATGCCCAGTAAGGGTAAACATAGAGAACATAAAACAATCCATAAACATTTTAATGCAAAAACGTGAACATAAAATCTAAACATCAAAATCTTGAGCAAAGACATGAATATTGGAAGTACGTAAGGTATATATCATAAGGGAACATCAATCATGATAAAATAGCATGGGAATAAAACATGTAATTGTGGAAACCATTAAGCACATGTTATGATTTCCATAGTAGCCAAGGCATTGCTGCCAAGACCATCTTAGTGGACAAAGTCCCTTTCTGAATCAAGTTCACTCCTCGTTTCAGTCCTGTAACACTAAACCTGATTAACTTAACGTTCCAGCCATGTCTATATCATGAGATATAAATTATTACCCAATGCATTGGAGGGAGATATAGGTCCCACCCATCTCATAATGAAATCATTCTTACTTGTGGCACAAAATAAACATAAAACATTCATTATAACCCAATGAATAAAATGAGTTTCATAAACATCATCCCATCATTTCATAATCCATATAAAACAAATGGAAATTCCATCATAAGAAAAGTGAACCATGTAAATCATAGAGACATTAAACCTGAAACATAAACATATGAAATAATGTCATCTTATATGGAAAATGGTTTTGATAAAACATTTGAAATGAATTCTTGAGGAAAATATCCTTTCTTCGTCAAAATCATTTTCTTTTCAAAAAGTGACATGCACTTATAAAATAAAATTATTTTATTGAAAATAGTCATAAAATCATGTAGAGTAAGATTCATTAAAATGAGGTGTTATGAAACCGTAAAAATACGTTCACGCCGTATAAGTTAAAAATAACATTCTCCTCGTACTTTTGTCGGAAAAGTGAAAAAGTACCTCGTATTGTAAAAAAAGATTCCTTACATATCATGTAGTAAAAGTAAAAAATGGTTAAAAATGACTTTAAACATACATGAAAACGCTTTTATAAAACATGGACATGGATGATAGAAATAACCCTAGTAAATACTTACGAATAAGCAATCTCGGTTAAAAATGAGATTTGCAAAATTATCCCTTACCTTAGGTCCGATATGCTTCATACGTTTCCAAACCTCCTGTATAATGATTTAAATAATGTCATTGACTTATTACAGAATAATATTCATTGTTATGATTTCATATATAGTTTACTTATTACTTTATATTACTCGTTCTTTTTTAAGTTCCATGTTAAAGTAGCGTTTTGGGTTAAATAGTTTTATTTATCGTACGTGTTTGAACTTGTTGTTATTGAGATTATTACTTATATCATGATTTACTTAATTCCAAAATGTAAAACATGATATATATATATTATATATCCAGTATATACATATATATATGATAGATCGATTAAATGGAATGAAATACACCATTCATAGAGACGGTAGGTCGTAGGTATGCATGAACGCTGTTTTCGTTTCCTTATTGAATTGAATGAAATTAAGTAGATGACATACATATATTTAAAAATAAATCCAGTATCATTATTATGTCATATATTTCATGATTAATTATTATATATATACTTTATAATCATTCATGAATGGTTAACATGGACAATGAATCTCATCACGTCGTGGAGACGGTAGTCCGTACGTACGCACGAGCGATGATATCATTCCCATGATCATGGAATTGCATTGAAGTGTATGAATAATATTTAAGAATCAATATCAATATGAAATAATCATATATAGTTATTTATTTACACCATTATAATCATCCAAGTAAGGTGGTGGTTGAAAACAGATTACACCACGACGTAGAGACGATATTCCATACGTACGCATACGCGGTGATTTCGTTTTCCGTAGGATGGATAGATGGTGAAATCGGGTTGTTTCATACTTATAATAACATATCAGTGTATGATTGATACTGATTTTATTACTTCATAATGCAACAAATAAATAAGAAGAAGTAGAAGAAGAAATAAAGTTGAAAGAATCAGTAACAGATATTACCTCTTCTTTCGACACGCCTTTTTGAAACCACTTCTTAGGGCACTATGATTGGTCTTTGAAGAAACTAGAACCTCTAGGATATTTCTAAGGAAGTGGAGAAGAGAAATTGTCAGGGGCTGTCCAAGACTAGAGGCTCAAAGTGGTGTGATAAAGAGAGGGAGGAGGTGCCCTTTTATAAGGGAGGAGAGGGGCACCTTTGTAATAACTAAAACTATTATTTTATTATAAAGTCATATTCGGTTTTTAATAGATCAAAATTGAGTTATTTCAAAGATAATGTGGGTATGGGTAGAAATAATCTCAACCAATTGAATTTAGACAAGTTTAGGTTTCTATTTTAACCTTATCATTTATATTTAACTTTAAGTTAAATAATTTTTTCTTTTACCGTGTCTTCTTGTTTTCTTACACTATAAGGTTAATAAACTTACTAAAAAAATCCAAAAGAACCCAAAGTGGTTTATTATTAATATATATAACCTTATATAAGTTATTTTTCCAAACCTTATATTTTTTGGAATAAAAAAACAATTAATAATATAATATTTGTTTTAAAAACTATTTTATGTCAATTTTGACACTATTTGGTAATTGATTTTTGTGAAAATCATAATAGAATTAATAGTTCTATAAAAGTTAACTAAATCAATACTAACATGTCATATTAAACTATAAAATTATTGTAATTAATAAAAAGTCTAAAATTACATTTATTTGGGTATTTATAACATCACTTATGTCAATATTTCACTAATAAGATAATTACTACATCATCATTGTGTCAGAACTAAATTAAATTATTTAATGTCTAAAAATTATAAATAAACCACCATTATGTAGGAAAGATTTTTATCTTTCTAATTAATATTTATAGTATAATTTATCTTATGTATAACCTTATATTAAAAATGATTTAGTTATTAAATGTGGATTTTAACTATTTTAACCCTTCTTTAAATAAATTAATAATAAATGTCCTAATCTAATCCAAGTGAGCCTAAATGGTCATATTTAATTCCTAAGGTTGTTTTTGGTCGAATTAAACTTATAAAATAGAATTATGACATTTTTTATGGTAATAATAATATCATTTTTACCCTTAATTACCCTATTTACTTTTAACCGTGGTAAAAAAAAGTAAAAAGTTACTATTCCCAAAAATTATTTTCATCTCATTGAACCAAATTTTAGTCCTTGATATTAACTGTGTCACTAGGATTTTCGAAATTCCACTCACAGATGTGGTAAAATTATGTTTTATGTGATTTTGCAAATTCTCCTAGGAGGTGGGTAAAAGACGGTGAAAAGTTCAATAAAATTTTTATATATCTAAAATTATTATAAAATGACTTCAATGATTTAAATTGAACTTATATAGGTATTATGTATCAATTTTTACTTAAAATAAATTTAAATTAAATAAATAATTATTTAAATAAAAAGTCAGGTTTTGAATAGTAACCCAGTGTTTTCATTATTCATCAAAAATTGAAAGTTTTCAGAAAAATACCAAAAATTCACCCTAGGATAATTTCTATATTTTTAATCCAAAAATGAAGTCAATTTTGAAAGATAAAATTTATTAAATTTCAAAAAGTGGGTATTACTATTCATAATGGCTAGTTTATATAACATAACATTGTTTAGCGAAACTCGGTATTGCGTACAACACACGCTATCGTGGAAGGTCGTGATTGCGTGTAATGCAAGACAAGTCAGGGATGCATGTTTTGTAAGCTCCTTTTGGTGTAGTGTAAAACACAAGACATTAATTAAATTAAAAAGAATATTTTTTATAAAATCTCAGGGTGTTACATAACCAAATTAAAATGAGATTAACTTCTTATTACTTTTACCCTATACCCTTTATCCCTTTTATTAATAGTGTTTTGGTGTTGTTATTCCACTAATTGAGATTAGTTTCTCTTACATTCATCTTTACCTATACTTATACTATTGTTTCCTCTATTTTCAGTTTGATGGAATTAGATATTTCATCTCAATTACACTACAGTATAGTGTAATCATGTTGAATGAATATGTATTTCATGTGAGAATTCTAGAGGTGAAAAATATAGGATTAATGCACATCATTTCACATGGTTGCACTTGATTTCACCCGAGGTTGGCCACTACATTATTTATTCACTATATATCAAAAAATAGAGATTCAATTAAGGAGTTATTGGATTTCAAAAATTTAATATTTTTATTATCATAGGTTTTCATTCTCTTGAAGGAGGTTTATAACTTGTTATACATTATTTTATCAAGGATAGGTTTCTATGAGGGTTATGGTTATAAGTATGATTGGTGAATCATGTTCAATCATGGATAATATTAAGTAGTATTCATTTCAAGAGGGGTATAACTCTATGTTTATGTTAGGCGTTCCTTAATATTAACATTATTATAATCAATTTTATATATTATATAATTTTTTAGAGGAGATAAGCTAGTGTGAGTGACCTAATATATATCTGAGGCCAGTTAATTTTTGATATGTGAGGATACAGAGTTCTGCTAGACTCATAGTGTGTCATTGGAGTATTTAACCTAAGTGTATACCCATTTATGGATTTTTATTCCGTATGGGAGTGTTTTTTGGAATAGATTTGGAACCTAGGTGTGTATCACTCTGAAATGACTATAGTCTCTAGGGGAGGTTTTTTATATGGTATTTTCACTTAGATCTATTGATTGGTATAATAATTTTGATAGGTTATCTAATTATCCATATGATATGTTTTTATAGGATGGAAGGAATGAATGATCTATAATGGAACTAAATGTGGTTACCATACTTATTTAATAATTACTATGAACTATCCAAATAGTATGAGGTCTTCCAAGACATGGTCATTGTGCACATGGTCATCAATGGAAAAGTTACCATGGGAAATTGTTGTGCGACTTCATATGTTGAACCCAGGATGGATTTCCTTACTTGATATTTGATTTATAGAAACTTTTAGGGCTTCCATTAACATTCCTAAATTATGGTAAACCTAAATATAGGTTATAATAGTAATGAATTAACCTTATGGTGGGGTTATGGTGAAATTATTGCTCACATTGGAGTGACCATGGTCTTTTGGGTGATAATGTGGGATAACAAAGCATGCTGATTAGAGGTTAGGAATGACATATGTATTATATGTGTAAAAAATATTAGGAATGGGTAGTATAATAAGTAGTTTATATTAGTTTTACCAAATATTATAGTGATTTTCCATTCACCCTACTTTACATTGTGATTATTGTGATTATCTATTCACCCTTTTTATGTTTATGTTTATATTATTAATCCATTCACCCTTGATTATATTTTTTTACTAGTGATTATTCACTCACCCAATATTATCTTTATGTTCATGGTTATTATCCATTCACCCTTGATTATGTTATATTATTGGTGATTATTTATTCACCATTTCTTATGTTATGATTATAGTGATAATCCATTCATTTTTATAAATCATTATATTAATGTGGATTATCAATTGACTCTTTATTATAATATGTTGTTATTTAATATCCATTAAACCTTCATTATATGTATCATTATGGTGATGATTATTTCACTCATGATTATATTTTTTTATGGTGGTTATCCATTCACCCTTGATTTTATTTTTTATATAGTGATTGTCCATTCACTATTGATTGTTTTTAGTTTTATGGTGATTATTCATTCACCCTATGTTATGTTAATTTTATTGGTGATCAGTTGTTCACCCTTATAGAATATGATTTTAAATAATCAATTCACCATAGTTGATTGTCTATTTACGTTGAATTTCATGAGGGGTGATGACATGTTCACACATGTGCGCTTTATGGTAGTGACTTCCCATTCACCCACATGTAATTATATAGTGTTGATAACTCATTCACAAATTTTGATTATGATAATAGGTGATAACCCATTCATGTTTATCTTATTTATAATATTGATAAAATGTTCATCATAGGTGGAAATCCATAAACCATTAGTAGATTAATACTGGTTACGACCTGTTCACTATAGAAGATGACACATTCATAATATGTATTATTCCTATGGTGATGAGATGTTTACCTTGGTTGATATTTCTATGGTGATTAACCAATCTCAATAGTAAAATAATATAATTTAAAATCATTTTTTACTATAAGATAAATTTTTCAGATGATATATATACATTCGATCTAATAATCATTTGGTTAATTTCAGTTATATCAAATTGCATCAAAATATTTATGTTGACTAATTTGTTAGGATTTCTAAATAGATTATTAAAATAAATTATATTGAAAGTCACCTATAATTTCAGTTATATACATAATTAAGCTAATAGTTACCTTCCAATGTAAATTATAAAAATTACTTACTTGTAATGCTAAATATTTTAATACACATAACATACTTGGAATAAAAAAGAAGACATAGGAACTATAAAATTATAGTGACTAAATGTAAATAATAAAATCGACACTCAATTATTCGACTTATTTTACCTTTTTATGGAAGTTTACACCAAATATAAATATAATTTATTGATATTCATATTCATTAAAAGGAATAATTAATGAGGTATTATTAATTTATGTGGGTAAATATAACGAAGAGTCTTTATCATTTTTACTCTATCTAAATAATTCCACATCATCAAGAAAATAAATTGTCAAAAAAATACATCTTTAAATTAAAAAATGCTTAAGAAACTAAATATTGAAATAATAATTATAAATAACGTGAATAAAGTGTCGGAAAATTTAATTAATGGAACAAAAAATCATTTTAACAATAATTGAAGAGTATATATGTAATATAGAAAGACAGGGAATGAAAATTTGTCATGTGTATTGGAAAAAGTGTGTCTATAGTTTGATAAGTTTATAGGTAGGTTGTTAATAATATAAAGGGATCACTATGAAAGAAATGAAACATCACTGGCACATCATGATAATTTTTTATTTTTTACATTGGTTATATGGATAAAATAAGTAAAACCTAGTGTTTTAACATTGATTATATATTAACCGGTGTTAAAAATGTTTTTAACATCTGTTATTATATAACTTATTCTAAAACATAATTGAAAGGGATTTTAATATTGATTATACTAATAACCTATGTTCACACCCTTTATGATGTCTAATAAATAATCAATGTTAAAACCTTGAGGTGAATTTTTTTTATACTAGTTTCAATCCTACTCTTTGATGGAGAAAGTTTTTTCCCACACTCATTTTCATGAAATCCATGATATAGTCCTTACTTAGATAACACAATTACTGTTTGGGAAAATATTATCTTCATTCATGAAGAAAATTCAAAGGGGATCTCCTTGTGTCCCATGATTTATCACTAACTTATGAAAAGATATTCCTATAAAAATATTCCATTTAGGTGATGTGGTGGTGAGAACCTCCCCATAAGAGTTGGCCATGTATTTCATCCATTATTCATTATACGTTTTTTAAAACCAGAAAATCCTTTTTCTAGGGTCTTTTAGAAATTTTTGGCCTCATAAAACACCAGAAATTGATATACCATGTAGCCAGTGAAGTATTTCGTTTAATATGAATCAATTTAACAGCTCATATATCCAAAATAGACACAAGGATCAAAAGTTATGGACATTTTATGATGGGATTATTATCAATATATGTGATGGTATTCTACCATGAAAACCTCATGAAATCAATGAAATAATTGTTTTACACATTTATTTTATGGTTTTGTCATTAATATCCTCTTAACCATGTTCTCTATCACTATCCATCATTATTTGGGTCTCATTTTTCTCTTATATATCTACATTTTCACTTCCCATCTATGTTATCTTATTTCTAAACCTAGTATTTTTACTCCATTTGACATTTGTAATTCCTTTTATCTCTTATTAAGAGGATGTTTCATTAATTATTTTTTACAATGTGGTTTTTCAACAAAGTAATTTTCAAATGTTAAACCCTTGATTAATGAAATCATGATTAAATTAAGATGATACAATTTATATAAGGGGGTAGAATATGAAACCCAGAGATTTTTAAATAGTAAAATCATGTTCTAGAGAGTGTATGATTGGAAAAAAGGATTATCAGATAATATAACACCCTGACACATTATGATATATTTTTTCATAAATAAATTAAATATCTCTGATAACTTTCAATGCACGTAACACAAAGCTTTAAGGAAAAACAGTAATCTATTAAAAAATTAATAGTATTCATAGAAATAAAGAAATTAAAAAAAATATGTTTCACACATTTATAAAATAAATTCATTAGTAATATATTGATTATAAATTAAATGAGTACCATTTGAAAGAGAAAGAAAGGTTTTCTGAAAAAACCATTATTTTGAAAGGTGGATTAATTAAGAATTGTGCACATAATTTAAAATTATTTTCTTCCAATTTTAAAAAATATATTTAATAAAATTAAGTTAATTTTTAAATCAAAATATCAAAATTATAATAGTTTAATTTATTTGGAATTTTACGAATAGTTTCATTTTTTATGAATAGTGAGAAAATACAAAATTTTAATTGAGAACTTATTTTTATTTTAAATTATTTATAGTGATAAATTATATTTTTAATTGGTTTTAAGTTACAATTATTGAAATAATATATATAATAATCAAATTTATGTCATTAGATTCATTTTCATATTGAAATTTGACATAAAAACATTGTAAACTTTTGACCAATTTCCCTTTGGAAACCTTCTTTCTTGTAATGTGTAGAGGATTAATTTAAAGTTATTTTTTCACATATATGAATGTAATTAGTAATAATTTATTCCATATTTGGAATCATAATAATTTATATTATTTAATAAATTAAACATAATATTTTACCAAAATTAACAGCGAATACTGTAAAAGTTATTTACAGAGGTTAATTTAAAAATGGGTATATCGAGGAGTTAACATAAAATGATAATGAATAAAATGGCCTAAAAGTTTTATAAAATATATATTATTTCAATATTTAGATCTTTAATGACAAATATTATATAATACCAAATTTTTATCCTCTTGGAATGTGTAAAATGTGGGTCCCTATTTTTCTTTCAAACATTCACAGGTGTGCCACTCACCTAACTTATAAAATTCCAATGTATGTTCTCTTTTTTTTCATACAATAAAACCCTTTGGGTTCATCAAATACCTACCCAAAAAACCTTAAATCATACCTCCTATTGTCCTAGAATAATTATTTTCAATAAAAATCTATCCTTGGAAGTATTTTGGTGAAAACCTAATGGGGATACCCAAAAAAAGACTTAACATTCTTAGATCAACATTTCTATTTTATTTCTTCCTCCACCTCCTTAAATTATTATTAAACCATGATGATATAACCAAATAAGTATCTAAAATATACTAATATTTTGTGATGTTATTTTAATTACCTACAAAAATATACACTTCCATCAAATGGGTTACAAAATCATCAATCATGTGTACGACCAACTACCGCCTCACGAACTAATGTCATTCATTTTTTCCATTACCACCTTTCATGGTTGGGTATGAT
The DNA here is from genome assembly GCA_963277665.1 of Viscum album. Classification (NCBI taxonomy): domain Eukaryota; kingdom Viridiplantae; phylum Streptophyta; class Magnoliopsida; order Santalales; family Viscaceae; genus Viscum; species Viscum album. The sequence continues at coordinate 240,546,860 of OY728140.1, read as the reverse complement.
GATGTATATAAATAATATATATAAAATTTATAACATAATTATACATTTATATTAATTATATCATATATTACTTTTTTTACTTTAGATTTGTAGAATATATTATATCACATCTAGTGCGTATGGTGGACTCCCGCCTCGCGAAGTAATGTGAATCATCTTTCACTAACAGTTTGAATGAAAAGTGATATGGATAAAATTAGTGATTATATGTAATGTAAATGAAATAATTATTATATTAATTAAATATATATCATTATTAGAAGATAATTTATATAATTTTCATTACTACATTTTCATTTAATGAATGATGATAACATCGTTCATGTAACTGTGGACGGCCACCTTTGTGAAACGATGCGGCTCTCTTTTCTCATTACACAACATATATGATATATATATAAGTATATTTAATGAAACCATATTATATTAATGATATTATTTTCATTATAAAAAGATAAGATATTATTAACCACCTTACCATAATGATCATTGAAAAAATGAATTCGTACTCATGTGTACATACGACCTACCATCTATATGATCATAACATACCTCATTTCTCAAATACATATTTCATGATTGTTATTAAATGTAAAATTGAAGTAAAAATATTATAATTACATAAATATTATTACCCACTAGATGATGGAACTATATAATATAAACAAGAACCAGAACAATCATAAAAAAGCATGAATGATAAAATAAGGAAATTAACACTCTAAACAAAGAAAATAATGAATGATTATTAATGAATGGATGATAAGATATAATATAAGGGTCATATATGATATTAAAAATATTAATATGGTTCTATAATAAGGTAATAACATGATTAAAACTACTATACATGATTTTAAATAACATTCAACCGAAAAGAATCATGAGATGAGGGATTGAGTCTCAATTTCCTTTCACTGAGGCACATTTGTACGCCCTACACTAACTTATTTAATATGGTGCATGGCACATGCATCACAATGGGTAAAATTTTTCAATTTTTATAAATATACTAACCACTATTTAAGTGGAGAGTAGGGTCTAACCATAGATATAATGTGAGTAGACACTAGGAATTTCCTATAAGACAAATTTCATGACCAACAAGTTCTTATATGTGATTAATAATAAAAAAATATAAAAACTAAAAAATTAAAAATGATTTTTAAATTAAATAAAAAAATATAATTAAATTAAATTTGTAAATGAAATAAACTAGTGGATAAGGAATTTTCTGGGGTGTGATGTGCATTCATGTGCATGCAATGCCACTTATTTAATTCCCACATCTGAAGATTAATTTATTCAATTATCACTGATTGAAAATTTAATCAAAATACTCTTAGGTATCATTATTTTATGATAGAAAGTATTATAATTTTACAAAAATCATATTTCATTTCATTACTTGGCCTGGTGAATATTGTGCACGTCCTTTTATCACTAAATCACTTGGTGAAATACAACGACCTGTTTCTCACAAAGTCGTAGTACCTACCTGTACTGGGTTCGATCACAAGATATCACTTATTATGTATCAATAATGAATGTTTGAAATATATTTCACACAAAATATTAATTTTTAAACTAATATATTTATTTATTCAGAATTTGATCGTGTGCAATTTATGATTCTCTCACGCACATGATCAATCACCGGATAAATAAATTCTGTGATGATCTCTTGTTCGTTATTACTAATTATGTATCACACAAATGAGAGACAAAGTAGGTGTATTGTTTCCAAAAGGAAAATAAATCAAATGAAGGAATAATTATGTAATTAAAATTCCAATTTGAAAAATAATTCAATAGGAAATCAAATATGGAAATATAAAAAATACATCCATACACTGTCATGTTCATAAAAACTCCAACACCAAAAGAATTATCCCTCCATCATCACAACATGTCACATAAAACAACTAAATGAACATATCATCAAGATTGTGTCATTTCTATAGTCATCGTGAGACACCGCATATGATCTCCCAATAATAACCATATCTTCACGGACCTCCTTAACATTTAACTATTCTATCGCACCCCCCAAAAAATGATCACATCTGTGTTTTCTCTAAGGCTTGTTTTCTGCACACAATATGGCATGTGGGCCTACTGATGAAGGATGAGGAGGTGCACCTAGTGTGAGAGTGGTTGAACACATGGGTTGTAAATTTTACAGCATAGGGACGACCATATTGTTTTGTTCTTATGAAAGTGAGGGGGAGGGGGTGGTACTGAATTGCGTAAGGGGGAGGAGGCGTTGGAGGGGGGAAGGGGAAGCGGGAGGGTCTTTGGGGAGAGAGGGGGATTTGGGGTGTTGGGGAGTATGGGTGAGAAATGGAGTGGCGTTGATGAAGAGGGTGGTGGGTAGCATGCGGAGAGGGGGGGGGGGGAGTGGGTGGCAGAGAAGAAAGGGGGGAAGGGGGGAACCGACCGGGCGACCTGGACCTATGGTTTCAAGATCCCACGTGTGTGAGTCTCCTCCTCCTGGATCAATGAATACTTATATGTATATATATATATATAACAATTATTAGAAAATAAAAATAAAAATAAAAATAATAATAATATATTTAAAAGATAATTATTAGATAGAAAAATATATAAATGCGAGTGTGTGCATGAATTTGTACTTAGGGTTAGATATATTAAAATAAAACATAAATTAATATTAACAGTTAGAAAAAGTTATAATGAATCCAAAAAACAAAAATATTACCATTAAATTTTAATCTTATTTAATAATAATAATAATAATAAAATAATTAAACTATTAAAATAATATAAAAATTTAAATAATATATAATACTAAAATAAAAATGTAAAATAATTTCTAATAATGTTTATTTAACTAATAATAGAACTAATACTAATTAGAGTACAAAAAATAATAAATGTCTTAGATATTTAATTTTAAAAATTATAAAATTAATATAAAAACTAATAATGAAAATAATTAATATTTATATATAGTTAAATAAAAATTTAAAAAATACAAAAAAGCACAACAAAATTTGGAAATAAACTAAAAAATTTAAAAATAGTTAAAATATCTAATTAAAACTAAGTTATAAAATTATAAAATTTCTAGAGAATTCATTGACATTAAATCTCCCAAACAAAAAAATTTCAATTCTGGTAAAAAATCATAAAGAAAAGAGAAGTGGGCCCATAAACCAATCATATAATCAAAATTAAATGTTAAAAAAAATTCAATATCTTTTACCCAAAAAAATCAGGCTTTATTTAAAATTAAAAATTTTAAAAACAATTTCTCTTCAACTCTTATTATTTCCAAAACACATGTGTTCACTTATGCATCATGTGGCCTACCTCGCCATCACTCTCATCACTCAAATAAATTTATCAAATCTATGTTCAACTCTCATACACACAGATTATTATTATACTCTTTTCTTATATTTCTCATCTCCACTTGTGGAAATCAAAATAATTCAAAAATATAAAGGGCTTCACAGTAGGATAAAATGTCCTGGAAGCTACGAGGATGTGGTTCATAGAATATTTTACCTTGTTTGGGAAAAAGTAGGACTGAATCCTGAAATAAATAAACAATAAGTGTTGATCCAAATGTCTCCATAAAAGTCTCAATCCCCCAAACTTAAAACATTTCTTTTCCCCAAGAATATGAAAATCCAATTCCTCACTCTAATAATTTATTTTTTTGAATATTATTTCAAGGACACAACCCACTATACTCCAAATTCCATGAAATATATGTAAGACAAAATACCAAAGAAAAGTAAACAGGTTGTGCGTATATTATAGCATCTATGTGAAATTAGTTCATATAGAAAAATCTTTATCTCATGGAGTAATGATTAATCACTTTTATACGTATCCCTTAAGGGGAGGGTTACCGCAAAATGACAAAATACGTACTCATTGGTAGAACCAAAAAGATTATATATTCCCATATAATAATATACATAATGAATATGGATACTGTGAAATATAACACATATAATCATGATGAGAAAATGTCAATCAATGTTCATAAAATGAATAATTTTCCATTAAATAGCCCTCTCTATTAATAAATATATCCCCCATACGTAGATTGAAAAATATCATAAAAATTTCAAGAATTGGGTGGGGAAGAGTATCAGTTCTGGGATCATCCTAATAAGGATTTCTCATAGCTTATAAGGTCTTCACGATAGTGAAAATGAAAGGATGGATTAGTGGGTGAGAAGGTTCTAAAAAAGGAAACAGATGCCTCAGTTATTTCAGTGAAACTTCGGAAATTCTCATCACATTGATAGAAAAATATGGAAAGTTATAGACGATATAATTTTGAATAGATTCTCTTAAGAAAAAGATAAACAAGAGATGATGTAATAATGGGATAAAATCCTCATGGGTATAAAAATATAATTTTGGATAGAATAGATAATCATGAGTGAAAATAGGTGTTTCAAAAATGTACAAGATTCCGAATTTTTTTTGAATCATTAAATAATATTTGCAATCATCTAAGTCATGGAATCAAGAATAAAAGATTTCCAAAAAGGAATCATGTGCTCAAACTAACCAACAATACAAGTGGTATGTTCCTTATAATTTTATGACAAAATGTAGTTTCTTTCACATGGGTTCAACAATGATAGGAATTTTATTTTCTCCATTGTTCATGATTTTCTTGTTTTTTTTTCATTTTTTAGTTAGTTATTTTCAATGATATTTTTTGAATAATAAAATATGTAAAAAATAAAACACTTCGCTGTGTAAGTGTAAATATACAAGAAACATTTGTTTGTATCTGATGAAGATCCAGAAATGTTATACCTGTAAAATCTATACATGAATGACACATACAATCATAATTTGAAAAAATTCACGCCATAATCCAAATCATGTGGATGATAAAAACATGTATGTGAATTCAAACTCACCGCAGTTCCAAGAGAAAATATATTGTTGTAAATGCATTCCATTTTATTTTAAAAAAATAAATGAAATGAAATTAAATGTAGTGGAAGTAAAACAAAAAAAATATGGGTTTCCTCAAATTTACAGATAAGTTTACATCTTCTTATTCAATTATATGTTGATAAAATTACACAAGGATCGAATAGAAATGAATTACACGCATCTACATATTTAGTAGTGGGAGTGTGGAATCCATTCGGTAAAAATAAAATTATCTTATATGATTCATAATATCACAATGAAAACATGTCAAAAAAATTTATGGTTGGAATTAAATTAAAACTATCCATCTTATAAGGGAATTACTAGACTTCATTTGAAAAAATAATCACTGAATAAGTTAATTTTATGTGAAGGGAATCATAAGTAATGTCACAAAAATATATTTCTAAATTTATAGAAGAAATGAAATTCCATTAACCGAATATTTAATTGGTCGGATTAGATTCATCATATCCTTGAATGATGTATTTGGGGTGATGATGTATCACAATTTTTTTTTATCTCCAACTACTCAAACTAGAAATTCCTTTGGTTTCCAACTCAATGTATACTGGATGCATTAAGCAAGTTGGGCAGACTCAATTGGAGTAGGTGACTCCATTTTGTCAAGAATTATAATTTTTTCAAAATATTCTTCTATACTTCCCTCAAAACATTTTTTCATGACACATGTGGAACCACGAACTCAGGATCCTCCAGGAATTCTCTGTTGGAGTCAGTTTTCAAAGGAAAAACTATTTGTACATTGATTTCATGTATATTTGATGTATTTAATATTAATATAACTTCGTATTATATATTATTTTTTGATATCCATGACTATAATGTGACAATGTCCTAAAATATATGTCACATTGATAAGGTCATATTAGTTCCCCTCTATGATGAGATCCTTGATGTGCTATGATGACATTCTCATATAATGTTCTACGTAGAACAACATACTATGATGGGACACATAGAACATAGACTATCATGTGAGAGTACGGATAAGTAGATGAGGTTTCTTTTCCTGAATTTCACACTTAGTAATCTCCGTGATAAGAGACTATGAGAACATACCCACTATTTGGAATTCATCATGTTTTGGTGTCATCAGATATTTCAATATATAAGTGTTTGTGTTTTTCATTAAACATTATGATTAGTAATAAAGAATGTTACAACTCCTGTACATAGATGTATTTTATTAACCAAGAAGATAAAAATTCATGGTGAAGTTGGATACATTGGGTACATTTAGAGTTACATGTCACGAATTAATAATTCATTGAGTGATTTGTCTCTTATATCCTTATGGAAGCTAATGTATAAGCTTGTGGATTATAATAGAACCACTGCATTAAATTAAATGTCCATTATGTAACAATGCATTTATTTTAGATAGTGAATGAATGACATATCGAGCATATAGGCTGGTGGCACAGATGTGAATCCATCTTGATGAGATATTGTCAAAAAAATGTATTATATTACACATTGATTGTTCCTTTTTGGTTTTCGATGTTGCAACATTATTTTTTTCTCTTGGATGCCTTGTCCCATTCCTAGATAGTAATCTAATACTTTATGCAAGCCCACCTAATTCCAACAAGAAATAATAATAAACTGTGACACACTAGGTGTTTTTATTGATCTCAATTAAATTCTATTTGAGTTTAATTAATGTATTAAATATAATTCTTAGGTATGAGGAATAATTCTTTTCTTTTTATATTCATCACAAAAACTAAAAAAATATTTATTTACCGTATTGTGGACAAAATATTTCTTTTAATTATTGAATATTTTAATAAATATTTATTTTCAAGATTTTGAGTAAAATATTTATTTATGAATAAAATATGTATCTGGTTGTTTGATAAATTATAGAGGATTTAGAATGGACCAAGACTGAGTTTGGTGAAAAATATTAATTTGTTGGAACCGTGGCTGTTCTATGCAGGAATTGGAGTTTGATTTGTGTTTGTTGTCAATTCTCAGTGGAAGTTTAGAATGTGTGCCAGAAAAGTGATCATACAGTTCAAGCAAACAACAGTATTGAAGGTGGCGCAGTTTGTTAGTGTTTGCCAAATTTTTGGGCCTCAAAATCTGAAAATGAAGACATGGATTGTCAGTAAAAGGAGGTGCAGGAAAAGAGGAAGTGGTGCGCGAAAAAGAAGGGTTGTGCGCGAAATAACTGAGATGGGTGTGAAAAAGTGCGGGTTAGCGCGAAAAATAGCGTGGTGCGTGAAATTGGGGAACAAGGTTTTTCACACAAATAGTGTTTCAGAATCAAAACGTCGAAAAATGGAAAAGGCATGGGCTGCACGAAATATATGGAGATGTGTGTCAAAAATGATACCTGCGTGAAAAATTACGCGCCAGATGAGAGGATTTCGTGCCAAAGGGTATTTTTCACGCGGGGGTCTCAGATGCCTATAAATAATAGGTGACCCCCCTCATTATGTACGGTTAAATACTTAGAGAAGATTCGATGTCTGATGCGTGAAAAAGGATCGCGTAAAGGGGCTTGCGTGAAATATTCTGGATTGCACGGAAAATTTAGGGATGCGCAAAAAAGGAAAAGCTGTGCGTTAATATTGGGGTCATGCGTAAATGATTCAGTTGCGCGAAAATGGGTGTTGTGGTGCAAAATATTTTTCCGTGCAAAAAAGTAAAATTTGCACGCAATAGGAATTTTTTGTGCACAATAGGAAGTTTTTGCACGCAAAGAGTTGGTGTTGCGCGAACTTGTCTGTGAAGCTTGTCTGCACATTCTAGTTATCTGCTTCAGTGGTTTTGTGCATTCTAGTGCATCAATATCAGACTTGGATGCAAGAAGAGTCTCATGCTAAGAAGATACAAAGACATCAATGCAAATCTATTGAAGAGACCTTCACGTTTATAAACTAAGTGTGACTTCACCAAGGGCAGTGAGCCAGGGAGAGTCAACGGGAGCGACTCGAGGGAAGTAGGGAGCTACCCTTAAACATTTGTAAAGGTAGTGAGCCTGGGACAGAGTGACTGTTACCGAACCATTATAATCCACAACTAGTAAAGATTATTGGAATTTGGTACGACCAACAACCTGTTGGCGTATGCTCCTTGGACATAGCCCTTAGCGGTGAACCAAGTAAAAATTGTTGTGTCATCTCTTTGCATGGTAATGTTTCATTACTGATCATATTCAACATACAGGTTTAACTAGTTCCTACCAACGTGGGAACATGATCCTTATTTTAAACGAAAAAGTTGACACCCTAATATACCCCTCCCCTCTTAGGGTGTCCTGGGGTCCTACATAATTAACAAGATGATTATATAATATTTTTTATTGAACATGTTGTCACGCACCACAAAAAAAATTATATAATTATTATTATGTGGAATGGATTTCATTAAAAGGAAAAATGTTATTTAAAGCCTAATAGACAATTAAATAATATTTTAACTTAAATCCCAACTCTCTAAAGAGACAGCTATGACTCGTGTGTATATCATCCATAAATTTAGAATAGAGAATTTTTACGCACAATGGATTTTCTCTCAACTCTTCATTATCTCTCCCTCTTAAGAATGAGATGTTAAAGGGATATTTCTTCAAGGAAGAAGAATGATCTATAAAGAATAAAATATTCAATACATTTGACTCCCCATGCTAGAATTTAGAGATCAAGTGGTGTTTCTCGGAGATCGTAGTAGTAAGTGTGGATCACCGCTAGAGGTATTATATCATTTTATCCCCATGAAAAAATAAAGGTAATCTAAAAAGTGTAATTTTAGATGATAATAATTATCCAATGAAGAACGTTCCAAAGACTAGGTATTTAATTCATCAAATATTATATAAATTAATTATAAATTTGATTTGTAAGTTTCACCCTATTGGTTTCAAGCAATGATCATTAAAAGAAATATTAACATATCACTCAAATTGGCATGCTTCCGCTACTCCTAGAGAAATCAATTTGTATTAGAGCTATCACATTTAAATTTAAATCAATTTATTTGATTGTGGATCTATGTTGAATTTTGGATAGATTTTTATTTTAGGTTATTCACTATTTAATTTGATTTGAATCAAAATATTATTATCATATTAATTATGTTTGTTTAGTGCTTCATTTTGTTAATGGTTTATGAAAAAATAAAGAATGATCAGATATTCTATCAGGTTGTGACAAATATTTTATTAGTAAAATTGGGTTACACGACGTGTTGTTAGATAACACATCGTATACCCATGCAATTTGTATTTAGAGGTTTTGAGAAATTACAGACATAATGTTTTTTCTTTGCACACCATGCATCGATTAGGCATACATAACACACAGAAAGAGAATACATGGTATATAGTTGGCTTGTACACACCATGTAGTCCTGCTGAGTTAACTCACTAAATCCCCAAGCCTGTGACACAGATATACTCCAACTGAGGTAAATGGAATGTAGTTGCATGTGAAAATGCAAACATAATAGTCTCCCATTAATGAAAAAAATAAAAATGAGAATAAATTTTAAAATTTTCACATTAAAACCTTATTTGATTAATTATCACACCATTGTGTGTTTAAAAATTTAGAAATTGTTTTAAATAATTTTAAATGCTCAATTAATTTATTATAATTAATATGCTATTATAGGATATTCTATTTATCTTCCATGAATTCCATTAATGGTGAGTATCTACATATATGATTTGATGATTATTAAATATGAAAGGGAAATAAATAATAAATTAATTCCAGTGCATTTATCTTAAACAATAAAAAATGGATAATGAAATTAATGTTATCCAATAAATTTTGTGTATTTTTTGCATGTATGATCATTAATGTGCTTAACTAAGACCTGTGTATGTGTTGGATGTTTTAATATAATTTTTTTCATGAGGTTTTTATTATTAAAATATTAAATAAAATGATGGTTTATGAGTCATCCCTTACTCCAATATTATATAGGACCTACCTGTCCAAGGATATAAATGAAATACCCTTCAACCAATCCTTTGGTTCCCGTCATATGCATGTGAGTAATAAATATTTGTAATTAATGGAGCATCCCAAGGCATGTGGAGGTGGTTTAAGATGAGACCACAATAATTCCAACCTAGGTGATACATAAGTGGACAACATTAATGTTGTAACTCTTTCCATGAATGAAAATACGAGTTATTTCCCCCAGTTCAAATATTGATTTAATATCCACCCATTAAATCAATCGTTAGATAAAGATCATGAATGGGTCATTTAATTAATTAATTATTTATATCTATGAAATTATTTATTTTTTGGATGCAAGGTTGTGATCACATAAATAAATGAATTAATTTGAAATGACAAAAATTAAACAAATGAAGTATGTGTAAATGGTTTATCCTGCATTGTTAATTAATTAACATCCACTTAATATTAAAAGGTTGTGTAAAGGGTAAAAAATGTAAAATTTATGGATAATAAAATAAAATACCTCAATTAAATATTAATTCAGACTAAGACATCCATTACAAGATTATGAATAAATCCATAGAACTAAGGGTAGTACATCGACAATGTTGGGACACATACTTTTATCAGGCACTTGTCATGATATTTTTGGGTAGAAATAATTGAAATTGTATTAAGTTTAATATCCAAAGTCTTTTCAATACAAATTTGGAGGTATGTGTTGATGAATCAATGTGAGGATTTTAGGATAGGTGAATCCACTCAAAAGATCAAGGAGTTGCAAGTCTACAGTTGGGAACACCACCTACCTAATAAATTTATTATGGTTTTCATGGACAATGACTGGTTGATTAAGAAAAGTAATGGGGATCATAGCCACTATAATGTTAAATAAACTAAAAATTCTGAGTTCAATGGTAAGGTCTATTGAAACTTGATAAAATAGTGGGAGATTTAATAAATAAATAAATAAACATTTAATAAATTATATCTCACATAATTTGTAATCAAGAAAAGTATGAATATTCTACACTTTTTAATCTTTTAATAATTGATATTTTCATCATCCACACTATCCCTCTGATTAATATTGGATAACAGTAACCTCATAACTATCTATAACTTCTAGGAGTGGATTATATGCCTTTGGGTTACGCTACCCCATGAATGGAAATCATAAGTACAATAATCTTCAATGCTTAATCCATCTACTAAATAGGCAAGTGATGAAGAGTACATTGTTTATGAAAAATAATTTGACTCATGTAGTCAATGTTCAATTTTTTATGGTTTTATTAATGTCTACTGAACTAATGATGTCTCATGAAAACTTGAATGCCTATATCATGCTTAATAACTTCTATGGTATTTACTAGGTGAGATCTATATAGGAACAGTATGAGGTTTACCAGACACTCATTCAAATAAATCATGGAGATTATGCCTCATCTAGACGTCATGTAATCAAGATTATTGGATTTGTTAAGCACTTAGAGGTTGTAGAGTTTAAATTACCCAAATAACTAGGAACCAACCTCATTATGGTATCACTCCCTTAGAGCTTATCTAGTTTTGTTGTGAATTTTAATATAAAAAAGGTTGAGAAGTCTATGATAGATCATCATAGTCTTCTTCTACAAGTAGAAAATGATAAAAATTGTTAAAAATTTTCTATCCTTATCGTGAAAAAAGAAAGGGAAATAAAATATCTTCAATCCCAAATATTCTTCATGCCCTTCCAAGAAGAGAAAGATCATAGGGAAAGAAAGGGAACATGATATTGTATGTTTCTTATGTGGCTTGAAGGGCCACTAGAAGAAAAACTACCCCCAACCAATGAATAAAGGTTATTCTCAAGGTGCAATTTATTTCGTGTCCAATTTATCTATTTCTAAAAATTAGGTATTTGATACAACTTGTTGTTCCCACATATATAATGAAATAGCTAATCTATTTGGATTCAAAAAGATCAATAGAGGAGAGGTAGATCTTCAAGCAGCCAATGGAGCTAAACTTGTTGTTGTAGCTATCAAATTCTACCACCTCACATTGATGACTAGAATAATCTTGGTTTTAAAGGGATAATATTATTTTTATTCAATCAGTGAAAACATTATTTCTATATCCAAACTTGATATGGTTGGATTTAAATTCAAATTTGGGAATAAATGTCGCTTATTTTATAAATAAATCATTTGTTATGGTAAATAGAATTTAAATAATGGTCTTTATGTGATGGATTACATGAAAAAAAATATTGGTAATCGATAAAGAATTTACTTCACATAAATCACACCACACTCAAAATTAGCATCACAATATTGTTCATGTCAATGAAAATAAGTTGACTAAATTGCATCAAGATGGATATTTAAATTATTTTTAACTAAAACCATATGCAGTTTGTTACGTATGTTTACAAGAAACAATGACCAAATACCCATTTAGGGGGAAAGTGTAAGGTCTACACACCATCTTAAATTAGTTCATACCGATGTTTTTGGACCATTTCCTATTGAAGAAAGGGGCGAGTACTCATACTTCATAACTTTTATATATTATTTTAGTTAATATGGATATGTCTAATTAATGATATATATGTTAGAATCTTTTGATAAATTCATGGAATATAATACTGAAGTTGAGAACCATCTTGTTAAGAAGATTAAGAAATATCTCTCAAAATCTGGTGGAGAATGTCTTAATCCAGAAATCATGAATTATTTACAAGAGTTTGGGATTATATCTAAAATTACTACTCCTTATATGCATAAATGAATTTGTGTATGTGAAATGTGGAACCAAACATTGTTGGAATTTGTGAGATTAGTGGTGATTCATGCGAGTATTTCATTATCCTTTTGGGGATACATGTTACAAACAACATCATACATGCTAAATCGAGTGCCAAATAAAGCAACAGAAGGTATATCGTACCAATTATAGAAAATATAGAAACCCATGTTTTCTTACTTATTTATGTGGTTGTGTAAATAATTTGTTAAGGGCTTTTCAGGTAAAATTCTTTCACATTGAGGAATAAATTGTCTCTTTATAGGATATCCCAATGAAACAAAGAGATACTTCCTATACAATCCTTCAGACAAAAGGGTTGTGGTTGAAAAACATCCCAAAATTCATGAGGAGGATCTTATATATAAAATAGATAATGGAGTGATATAGTCTTAAATGATTTCTAGGATCACGATAAACAAGTGTTGGAACAAGAACAAATTCCACAATGCCCCATGGAAGAACAAATTTTTCCAGAGACACAATTATATCATTGGATTACTATAATGGTTATAGAACTGGAATAGAATGGTTTTCTAGTCAAAGTGGATGGTAACTTATTATTAGTTGATAATAATAATCCTCCAACCTATAAGGAAGTAGTATGTTGAACAGATATTTCCAAGTGGCAAGAATCCATGAATTCTGAAATGGATTTTGTGTACAAAAAACATGTTCAGATTTTGGTGGACCCTCCAGTAGATGTAATGATTTTTGGTTTCAAATGGTTATTTCAAAAGAAAATAGACATTAAACGATAATTTTTTACCTATAAGTTGTCATTGGTTTCAAATGGTTTTATATTGGGTTAAGGAATTGGCTATGGAAAACCTTTTCACCAGTTGCAATGCTAAAATCATTCAAAATTCTACTTGCTATTGAGGCTTTCCATGATTTTGAGATTTGGAAAATGGATGTCAAAATAACCTTCCTTAATAAGTACCTTTAATAAGATGTCTACATGACATAGGACAAGGGGTTTATGACTCCAAAGAATGACAATAATATTTTTATTTTGCAAAGATCCATTTATGGATTGAAGTGAGTATATAGGTCATGGATATTTTATTTTAATGAGGCCATAAGGGAGTTCAGTTTCATAAAGAATGAAGGTGATTAGACTGTCTATAAATAGTTTAGTGGAAGTGCATTCATTTTATTAAGAGTATATGTTGTTGACATATTAATCATTGGAAATGAAATACCAGTCTTATAGTTTATTAAGGCATGGTTGAATAAATGCTTCTCTATGATGGAATTGGGTGAGGCATTATGTATTCTTGGGATCAAGATCCATAGTGACAGATCAAAGAGGTTACTCTACCTAAGTCAATGTACATACATTAACGTTATACTAAATAGATTGTGTATGTAAGAATCCAAGAGGGTACTTTTTTCCAATATCTCATCAAATTCATCTTTCTAGCTAAATGTGATCTCAGACACATTAGGAGAGAAATATATAGACAAGGATTCCATACACATCAGTTACTGGATTAATCATTTATGCTATTTTATGTACTAGGTAAGATGGCACTTATGATTTAATTGCAACAAGAAGATATCAAGCTCATCTAGTTTAACTCCATAATATTGCAGACAATACTATCCTTAAGTATCTGAGGTTTACTAAGGATATGTTATTGGTTTACAGAGGACATAAGGAACTAGTTATATTAGGTTATTTAGAATATAATTTCCAAACTGATCAAGATGACATGAAGTGGAAAACATGATAGATCTTTACCTTGACAAGATGTATTGTGAGTTGGTAGAGAACAAATTAGGTTGTAGTTGTAGATTTTATAGTAGAGTCTGATTATATTGTGTGTTTTTAGGTATCAACAAAATAATTATTGATGCACAAATTTTTACAATATCTTGACGTAGTATCTAATAGTAATTCCTCTATCACACTATATTATAATACTTCTGTAGTGGTGGCTATTGAAAAATCGCCAAGGTTACATCAACGAACCGAGCACATACTTTTCATGTATCATCTCTTGAGGGTTTTGTTCATAGAGGTGAAGTTGTAGTGAGAATCATTTCTAAAGAATAAAATGTGGTGGGTCCCTTCACTAAATCCTTGATTCAGTAGAAACATGACTATCATATGAGTTCTAGTGGACTAATGGTTGTACGGAGTTGGCTCTAGTCCCAGTTTGAGATTTTTGGATTTGGATTCATATGACCAATTTTTTATACTTGGATTACATGTATATATCATGTATTTAAAATTAATAAAACTAATTATTACATATTTTTGGTAGTTCTTCATGACTCTGATGTAATAATGTCATAGATTTTATGTCTCATTGATTATGCCCTACTAGTTCCCCACTCTGATTAGAACCTTTATTTCCTATGATGCAATTCACAATTATTTTTATGCAGTTGGATAACATACTATGAAGGGAAACATAGTATACAAACTATAAATTGTGATTACTTATAACTAGATGAGGATTCTCCTCATGATGTACACACTTGGTAATCTCCATGATTGGAGATTATGAGGATATACCCTTGAGTAATAATTTTTCATATTTTGGTGTCAACAGATATTCATATCTTTGAGCATGTGTGATGGTACTTAGATGTTAAAATTATTATTAATGCATGTTACAACTCTTATACTTAGATTTATTTTGTAAACCATGACAATAATAGTTCATGGGGAAGTTGAATATGTTGGGTACGTCATGAGTGAAAAGTCATTAATGAATAATTCAAGGATGTATTAGTCCCTTCCATATTTATGGAAGTGGGTATCTTTACCCTTTTATTGTAATAAAACAACCTCATTAAATTCCATGGCCATGATGTAATGACATTTTTATTTCTGATCGTCAAAGAAAGACATAGCAAGAATATTAGTTAGTGACACAGATGTGAAACTTGAATGATGAGATGTTTGTAAAAGGGGCTTATATTACACAGTGAGTGTTCATAAGTGGTTTTTGACATTGTGAAATTATGTTATTTATCTTGGATTCCTTGACGCATTTCTATAAAATAATAATTGACTTTAGGAGAGCCTGCCTAATACCAACAAGAACTAATCCTTGATCGTTACACAATAAGTATATCCATCGATCTCAATTAAATTTAATTGAGTTTAATTAAATGAAAAAATATTATGCTAAAGTTCAAGTCATAATTTCATTCAACATTTATTAGTCACACAAATAAATGATATATACTTTCACCGACTTCTGAATAATGTATTTATTTTCTTTATAGAATATTTTAATAAATATTTTTTTGGTAGCTTGTGAATAAAATATTTATTTATGAATAAAATATTTACTCCATTTCTCAATAAATGATAGAGGAGTTAGAATGGACCAAGATCGAGTTTGGTGAAAATTTTATTTAATAAGACGATTATATAAAATTTGCTGTAGGAAAAGTTATCACACACCAAAAAATAATAATAATAATTTTTTTATTTTCCAACATGTGATTTATTAAAGGTAGTAAATCTTATTTAACATCCTATATGAAATTAAATAATATTTTAACTTAAATCCCAACTCTATAAATATGCAACTATGTCTATTGTATAGAGAATCTAAAAACTGAGAATAGAGGATCGTTTCACACAATAAATTCTCTCAAATTCTATTTTTCTCTCCCTATGAATAACATGAAGTGCAATAGATATTTCTTGAAGACTAAAAAACAAGCGATCAAGAATAAACAATGCAATACATTCTACTTTTCACGCTATCACCTAGAGATCGAGTGGTGTTGCTCGAAGATCATTGGAGTATTTGTGGATCACCACTATAGGGATTATATCCTTGGATCCACACATTAAAATGATTGTAATTTGAAAGGATCTTTTCAGAAAATCTACATTCTCCAATGAATAAAGTTCTTAAGACAATGTATTAATCTATTCAAATATTAATTAAATTAATTATAAATATGACATGTAATTTCCTAAATCTTTGTTTTTGGTAATGATTATTAATATAATTTTTAATATATCATCCACTTATGCTTGAGTCTTCTATGGATAGAGACATCAATCACATTGTTCCATTGTTTAAAAAAAATTATCAGTTTACACTACCAGAAACACAATAAGAGTTCCTGAATCTTGAAATTTTTTAGATGAATCCATTTTGGAAAAAAAAATCTTAATAACAAGGATTTCAAAAATAGGCGATTTTATTTCATTTGATGTGACCTCATCTTGCATGTCAAATTCATGTTTTCTGGGTTCAATTATGAATCAAACATGGTAAATAAGGGTCTTGGTTCAATGCCCTATTTATCCTCAAAAGGTTTAATTTTATTGAGATTGTATGTGTCATTTTTCACTTTGGGATGGACGGGTTGTGAACTCACAGAATAAGGACATGAAATCATAGTTTTTGAAGGACCCTTATGTTAAATAGGGTGGAAGAATAAGCTCTCATATTCTTGAAATTTTATTATATTCGAAGAATTAAACTGTGATGGAGAAGAGTCATGAATGGTATGATAAGAATGAAGATTATTATAATTATCAGGATCAAGAAATAGTTTTTGTTCAAATGCAACCTCTATAAAAATCTCCTCAAAATAATTATTACGAATTGGATCATTAGGTGGTAGTGATATGACTAGTTCATAAAGATGATTAATTTTATTTCCTAAATTAATTAATAAATTTTCATAATTGTTTTGTTGAGGAAAGAAAAATTGTAGTACATCCATCTTGATGTTCAAACCCTTGATCTATCTTTGTGATAGAAGAAACCAACATGAACCTAATTATTGAATAAGTTGTTTCACAGGAATTGTCGAGTTCTACATTTTATGGAATGCATCGACATTAAAAATGATCAAATGGTGGGTAGGAACTAGAAGTAAAATATAGTGAAGGATTATCACATGAACATTACATGGACTTGAATAAAAATCATAGTAATATAAAGGATTATCTGGAAAGATCATGCATGGTGAATCATTATACATCTTAACTTGAGTAATGTCTGCATAGGGTGGGTATTGATTGTAGCTATATGGTGTTGACAAAACCATTCAGAAATTATGGGTTTCTTAAAATTACCATACTAAATGCTATAGAATTGGATAGTTGGTTCGAACCATTGAGAGAATTTGAGAATACAATATGAATATCCTCTAATAAGAATGTTTTGATAGAGATGTTCTTTACTTTGATTAAAAATTAAAAATTATAAAAACTAAACAATATTTAAAAATGACTATTAAAGTAACTAAAACTAACTAATCAATTTAAATTGTGAAATGAAATAAATGGGAAGATATGGATGTATTAGTGTGGTGACACCCGTTTAGGTGCATGAAATGCCCATTATTAAATTCCCACATCTGAATTTTTATTTATTCAACTCTCACTGATTACAAATTTATTAAAAATATTAACATGTCTCATTATCTTTTAATAAAAAATATTCTTATTTTTATATAAATAATCTATCATTTAATTTTCTGACATGATGAATACATATCATGTTATTGTAGCACCGAATCAATTGGTGAAATACAGTGGCCATTTTCTCAAAAATTTTAAGTACCTTCCTATGTTAGGTATGATCACATGATATCACATATTAGGTGTCACTCATGAATGTTTTAAGGAGATGAAACAAAAAAATTTACTTTTCCTATTAATATTTTTACTTATTCAGAATTCAATCACATGCGATTTATGATTCATTCATGCGAACAATCGATATCTGGATAAATAATTCTATGATAATCTCACACCTGTGATTACTTATTAGGTATCACATGATTGAGCACCAAAGAAGATGTACAGAGACCAAATGAAAATTAATTCAAATTCAGATAAAATTTATTAATTAATAATCAATATGAAAAAAATTTCAAATGGAAATCAAATATAGAAACAAGAAAAAGGCATACATACACCACCACCTTCATAAAATCTATGAAACCAAAAGAATTAGTTTTTCATCACAAAAATATGACACATAAAATAATAAATATAAGTTACAATCATGATTGTTTAATTTTTATTGTCACTACAAGCTTTCATAGGTGATCACTCAATAACAACCACTACTTTGATGATCTCTACAATGTTGAACCAAACTATCACATGGCCAAAAAAATATCAAACATATGTTCATTCTACGGGTAGTTTGTTTCACCTGGGAAAGTGTGCGAGAGTACTACTGAAGGCATTGGAGGTGATCTCTACATGAGTGGATGTCCGCATCTGTTATAAATGGTGCAGTGTGGAGGTCGATATTTGGTGGTGTTCATATTGTGAAAGTAAGGGGAGGGGGATGGGTTAAGGGTGAAGGAGAGAGGGTGGAGATGGATGGGTAAAAGGGGTGCTCGAAGGGGGGGTGGCGGTAGCCGAGGGGACAGAAGGGAAGGGGGTCACTAGGGAGAAAAGGGGAGGGGTAGTGAAGAGGGGGGAAGGGGGCACTGGAGGGGAGGGGGAGGAGTGAGGGGGATGGAGATGATGGAAGGGGAGGGGGAGGGGGTGATTTGAGGAGGGGGAAGGATAGAGTGGGGCGTGAAGGGGGAGGGGCGTTATATAGAGAGGGGGAATGTAACAGCCCGAGATTTTATGAAAAATATTCTTTTTAATATTATTAATGTCTTGTGTTTTACGTTACACCAAAAGGAGTTTGCACAACACGCATCCTTGACTTGCCTTGCATTACACGCAATCACAACCTTCCTCGATAGCGTGTGTGGTACGTAATACTGAGTTTCACGAAACAATGATATGCTATTAAAATATTATTAAAACTAGCCGTTATGAATAGTAATAACCATTTTTTTTAAATTTTAGAAATTTTAGCTCTCAAAATGAACTTCATTTTTGGATTCGGAGTATCGAATTTAGCCTAAGGTGAAATTTTGGTACTTTTCGGATAACTTTCATATTCTGATGAATAGTGAAAATTACTAAATTATAATTAAAAACAACTTTTTTAATCGAAATAATTAATAGTGATAAATAATTAATTTGAGTGGTTTTAAAGTATATTTAGAATATATTTTTACAATTTAATACAATGTTGGTCATTGGATGTAATTTCACATTTAAACTAGACATAAACAAGTGTCAATCTTTTGATAGATATTGTTTCTTAAAAACACGCTATTTGTTTTAACAACGGGATTTAATTATAAAATTAATTAATGCAACTTTTATGTTATGAATTTGGTAAAATAGACTTAATTTTTGAATTCGGAATATGAAATATAGCTTGGGATGAAATTTTGGCATTGTTCTGAAAAACATCAATTTTTGATGAATAGTGAAACTACTAAGTGGTAGGTTAAAAAACTGAATTTTGCATAAAACTTAATTTTACCGCTTCTGTGAATGGAATTTCGAAAATCCGAGAGACACGGTTAATATCAAGGACTAAAATGTGGTTCAATGAGATGAAAATAATTTTTTGGTGAATAGTAACTTTTTACTTTTTTTACCGCGGTTAATAGTAAATAGGGTAACTAAGGGTAAATATGATATTACTATTACCCTAACACATGTCCTAATTCTATTGGACAAGTATAATTCGACCAAAAACAAACTTAGTAATAAAATATGACCATTTAGGCCCACTTGGATTAGATTAGGACATTTATTATTAATTTATTTAAAGAAAGGTTAAAATAGTTAAAATCAAAGTTTAATAAGTAAATCATTTTTAATATGGGGTTATACATAAGATAAATTCGATTTCAAATATTAATTAGAAAGATAAAAAGATTTCCTACATGATGGTATTTTATTTGTAATTTGTAGACATAAAATAATTTAATTTATTTATGACACAACGATGATGCAGTAATTATCTTATTAATCAAATATTGACATAATTGATGTTATAAACACCAAAATAAATGTAATTTGAGATTTTTTATGAATTCCACTAATTTTCTAGGTTACTATGATATATTAATGTTGATTTAATCAACTTGGTTTGAACATTTAATTCTGTTATGACTTTCACAAAAATCATATATCAAATAGTGTCAAAATTGACACAAAATAGTTTTTAAATCAAATATTATATTATTAATTGTTATTGTATTCCTAAAAATCTAAGGTTCGGCCAAATGACTTAGATAAGGATATATATTTTAATAATAAATAATTTGGGGTTCGTTTGGCATGTTATAGTAAGTTTATTAACCATATAGTGAAAGAAAACAAAAAGACACGGTAAAAGTTAAATTATTTAACTTAGAGTTAAATCTAATTGATAAGGTTTAAAATAAAATCCAAACATGTCTAAATTTGATTGGTTGATGAGATTAAAACCCTAGCTCATATAATCTTTGAATATGAGTCATTTTTGGAGGTTTTTAAGTGGGGTTAGATTTATTATAAATTAATATTTTTAAGAATTCCTAAGGTGCCCCTCTCCTCCCCTATAAAAGGACACCTCCTCCCCCTCCTCCTCACACCAATTTGAGCACTCAAGCTCGGCCAAACCCTGCCAAAATATCTTCTCCACTTCCCTAGCAACATCCTAGAGGTTCTGGTCTTCCTCAAAGACCAATTCTAGTGCCCTAATAGGAGGTCTCAAAGAGGCACTTCAAAGAAGAGGTAATTACCGTTACCAATTCTTTCATCTTTATTTCTTCTTCCACTTCTTCTTCTTAGGTTGTTTCATTATGAAGTAATAACATCAGTATCACTCATATACTGATATGTTATTATAAGTATGAAACAACCCTATTTCACCATCTATCTATCCTACGGAAAAAGAAATCACCGCGCGTGCGTACGTACGGAATACCGTCTCCACGCCGTGGTGTAATCTATTTTCCACCACCACCTTACATGGATGGGTATAATGGTGTAAAGAATAACTATACATAGTTATTAAAAAATCATGTTGATTATGATATATTTTATAATCCACTCCAATTCAATTCAATATTTATGGAAATGATATCATCGCTCGTGCGTACGTACGGACTACCGTCTCCACGACGCGATGAGATTCATTCTTAATGATTAACCATTCATGAATGATTATAAAGTATATATAATAAGTACTAATGAAATATATGACATAATAATGATACTGGATTTATGTATATATATATATATGTATGTCATCTACTTACTTCCATTCAAGACAATAAGGAAAGAAAAACAGCGTTCATGCGTACGTACGGACTACCGTCTCCATGAACGGTGTTTTTCATTTTATTTATCTATCTATTATATATATATATACTGAATATATAAATCATATTTTATATTCTTGAATTAAGTAAATCATGATATAAGTAATAATGATGTCAAGAACAACAAGTCAAAACACCTACGATAAATGAAACGATTTTACCCAAAACGCTTCTTTAACATGGAATTTACAAAAGAACGGGTAATATAATGTCATAAGTGAACCATATATGATATCATAACAATGAATATGATTCTGGAAAAAGTCAATAACATGATTTAAATCATTATACAGGAGGTTCAGACACTTACAAAGCAAGTCGGACATAAGGTAAGGGAAATATCACAATCTCCTTTTTATCCGAGATTGTTTATTCGTAAGTATTTACTGTGGTGTATTTTATCATCCACATCCATGTTTCATCAATATTATTTCCATCCACCTAAAATTGTTTAAATCCATTTTTAACCTTCGGTGAGTTTTAGTAATATGTATGAAAGGAATCTTTTGTCGTTTTTCGTACGAGGTACTTTTTTGACTTTTCCGACAAAAGTACGAAGAATGCTTTTTTTAACTTATACGACATGAATGGATTTTTAAAATTTTTTTTCCAAGAAGCTTCCTTTACAAGTTTTCAAGTTTATTTTTAGTCAACTTCTTTTATTTTAAAGTTGAATGACATGTTATGAAAGGAAAAATGTTTTTGACGAAGAAAGGATATTTTCCTCAAGAATGGAGTTCAAGTGTTTTATCAAAATTATTTTCCATCTAAGATAATAAAGGGTTCTATTTTTATCCCTATTATTACATTGATTTGATCATGTTGAATTCCATTATCTTATATGAATTGATTTATGATGTCATGATGTTTCAAGAATCCCATTTTTGTTACATGTGTTATGCGATGATGTATGTTTTATGATTATGTGGCACACATAAGAAAGGATTCATTATAATATGGGTGGGACCTATATCTCCCTCCAATGCATTGGGTAATGATTCTATATCTCATGAGATAGACATGGATGGAATGGTAGGTTATACCGGTTCAGTGAAACAGGACTGAAACGAGGGTTACTCGATTCAGAAAGGGACTTTGTCCACTAAGATAGTCTTGGCAATGAGTCTTGACTAACAAGAAATGATTCTCTATGATTATATGTGAATGCCACAAAGTTTCATGTTTTAAGTTATGATTATTGTGATTACATTTCACTACCATGATTTATCCCATGTTATGAAATTATGCTCTTTTTTGCAGGTTATGATTTCCAAAATGTTGTGTTCTTATGAATACGATGTGATTGATATTTCTTTTGTTTACCCTTACTGAGCATTTGAGCTCACCCTTTTATGTTTTCTTTTCCCCAGGATATAAAGAAAGGTTTTAGGTAAAAAAAAGGAAGATCTTTATGGGAGATGTTGAAGATCTTTCACCACGATTAGAAGATTTTATTCTGAGTTTCCAAAGACACTAAACTATTACGATCCTTGTGTGTGTGTTTTTGTTATGTACTAAGTATTCCGCAAAAGTAATGTAATGTCCATGTACGATAAGCTTCGGGTCTCTACAGTTGGTATCAGAGGAAAGGTTTAGTCAACCTTTGGAAACTAGGATGCGAAAATGTTAGTGAGATCCCTAGAGATATTTCTATGGTATGTCTAGGGATGTCTCTAAGGTTAAGTATACGTATAGGTTATAGTCCTAGAATTGCGCTAACGATCTTCGAATTTAACCTAAGATGTTAGATATTGAGGGTACTACCCCTTTATTATGTTGTTTTCCCTAGCATGATTTTTTCCTCTCATACTATTCTTTTGGGGTTTTAGACGATGGCTGGAACCCGAAGGAACCGTGTTAATGCGGAATGTAATGGGCAATGCAATGATTGTCCCCCTGAGCAACCAAACGATATGGGAGCTGGAATGCAAAATCTTGTAGCCATGCTCACACGACTTTCTCAAGCTATGAATCATACAGGACTTCCAAACGAGCAAAGGAAGGAGCAACATTCTGTTGAATCCTTCATGAGGCAGCGTCCACCTTCTTTCAGTGGGTCTACTGATCCATTAGTTGCTGAACAATGGATTAGTACTACTGAAAAGATATTTTCAGTTCTTCAATGTTCTGAACATGATAAAGTCATCCTAGCAGTGTATCGTTTGGAAGGAGATGCTGATCAATTGTGTAATCTTATTAAGAATACGAGGCAAAGGGATGAAATTGAGTCTATGGAATGGGACGAGTTCAAGAACTTATTTTTCAATAAGTACTTCCCCCGTATTCTCCGAACAAAGATGGAGAAAGAGTTTCTTGAACTGAAGCAAAGGGATGATGAATCTGTTGGTACCTATGAAGCAAATTTTACAAGACTTGCAAGGTACGCTTCTGGTATTATCATCCAACCTGAAAGTAAAGTTGATCAATTTTTCAGTGGCTTAAAACCAATTCTTCGAAGGGC
Organism: Viscum album; assembly: GCA_963277665.1. Lineage (NCBI taxonomy): Eukaryota > Viridiplantae > Streptophyta > Magnoliopsida > Santalales > Viscaceae > Viscum > Viscum album. The sequence goes on along the minus strand of OY728140.1, from coordinate 240,522,539 downwards.
ATTAGCTATAAGAGACTTCAGTAGCTATGAAGAAATTGTGTGTTGTGCTATCAAGGTAGAAATGGAAGTTGGTGTTACATATCCATCTCATGGGTTTGACAAGAAACGAAAGATGGAGTTCAAGGAGAAATCTCAGAATAATGGTGAAAAGAAGATGAATGTTTCCTTATGCACAAGGTGTGGAAAGAAGCATGGTGGAGATTGTCTTAAAGGGACTAGAAATGTTTTAAGTGTGGAAAAGAAGGTCATCGAGCAGCTGAGTGTCGAAGTAATGGAAAAATGGATTCTAATGAAGTGAATAAATCAAACACTGCAGAGAACGTACAACCAACACTTCAATGCTTCAAGTGCAAGGAAATGGGGCATTATGATAATAAATGCCCTAATCCAAGGGTTAGTGACGATCAACATGAGCAACCACTGAAGGCAAAGGACAAAGGGAAGTCACATGCGATCACTATTGGCAATGTTGAATATGACAACGATGTGGTGGTATGATTAAGTGTTTATGTAATGGGATTCCAAAATAATGTTGTATCATGGAATATTGGAATATTTATGTGTTGGTCTAATGTGGTATTCAAAGTGATTGAGATATTATGCGCATAATGAAGGGAAAACGAGAAAATGAAATGTTTAACAGTATTCATGAGCTCATGATTGATATAAGGACTAAGATTGAGTACATAGAATTTTGAGGATTTTGGTATGTGAAAAGTGTCAACTTTTAACTGCATTCATGTTTTCACTAAGGTATTCAAGAGAATACACGATTAAGGACTTTGAATGTTTGGAATGTGACCAACAAAACATATCTTATGATATATGGGGATCGAAGATGGTGTTAAATCTCTGGTAATCGTTTTCACTATATTATGAGAGTCGACTGCAGTATTATGGATAAGCCTAAAGATTGGAATGAATTATGTTGGACATAAGTTAGTATTGTTTGTTTTTTTGATATTATTGATGGGATGTTATAGTAATATAGTTTTATAAAAAGGACAACCTGCAGGACGGGCGACAGCCCATCGCTTCGGACAAGGCTGTGGGAATCGAACCCACAACCGAAGTGCGACTGGCCTTTATCGCCTACCACTGGCCTACAGGAAGTCCCTGTTTAGTAGAAACTAGTTTTATTATATTAAGCAGTATGATATATGAAGTATAAGTCCATTTTAAGAACCATATATGATTAATCTCACTATGGATCGACTTATGCATATAATTTTTGCTAACCTTTTGTTTGAGACAGATGGAATGACCCGTCATTCTATCACATGATCTGCTAACACTTCACGAATAACAAATTCAACTTCATTTATTTAAGATATGAAGTGGAAATTGTTCAAGGCACGAACAACAGTGAGATTGTACCAAAATCATGTAAGTATTTCTTTTAATTCATCAACTTTAGGGAAATGATCTTGAAAACCAAAATTGTTGTCCTAGTGATCTTATACCTGATGAATCAGATGGTACCTTATATCATCACAAATCTATGGATTTGTGATTATTGAATTTTCCATAGCCATGTTCTCTACCACTCTCCATCAGAACATGATGGTTAGATTTCTCTTCCATATCCATATTTTCACCTATGTGGAAACCCAATGATTAGTTTATTTGGGTAACCGTTACGTTTCATACTTTTGTTTTTAAAGATTGGTTTTGATATTCCTTTTTACAATGTGGGTTTCTATTAAAGAAACTTTCGAATAGTAAACCATTTATAACCCCGACGAATTTCGAGGGCGAAATTCATTTTAAGGGGGGTAGAATGTAACAGCCCGAGATTTTATGAAAAATATTCTTTTTAATATTATTAATGTCTTGTGTTTTACGTTACACCAAAAGGAGCTTGCACAACACGCATCCTTGACTTGCCTTGTATTACACGCAATCGCAACCTTCCTCGATAGCGTGTGTGGTACGTAATACTGAGTTTCACGAAACAATGATATGCTATTAAAATATTATTAAAACTAGCCGTTATGAATAGTAATAACCATTTTTTTAAATTTTAGAAATTTTAGCTCTCAAAATGAACTTCATTTTTGGATTCGGAGTATCGAATTTAGCCTAAGGTGAAATTTTGGTACTTTTCGGATAACTTTCATATTCTGATGAATAGTGAAAATTACTAAATTATAATTAAAAACAACTTTTTTAATCGAAATAATTAATAGTGATAAATAATTAATTTGAGTGGTTTTAAAGTATATTTAGAATATATTTTCACAATTTAATACAATGTTGGTCATTGGATGTAATTTCACATTTAAACTAGACATAAACAAGTGTCAATCTTTTGATAGATATTGTTTCTTAAAAACACGCTATTTGTTTTAACAACGGGATTTAATTATAAAATTAATTAATGAAACTTTTATGTTATGAATTTGGTAAAATATACTTCATTTTTGAATTCGGAATATGAAATATAGCTTGGGATGAAATTTTGGCATTGTTCTGAAAAACATCATTTTTTGATGAATAGTGAAACTACTAAGTGGTAGGTTAAAAAACTGAATTTTGCATAAAACTTAATTTTACCGCTTCTGTGAATGGAATTTCGAAAATCCGAGAGACTCAGTTAATATCAAGGACTAAAATGTGGTTCAATGAGATGAAAATAATTTTTTGGTGAATAGTAACTTTTTACTTTTTTTACCGCGGTTAATAGTAAATAGGGTAACTAAGGGTAAATATGATATTACTATTACCCTAACACATGTCCTAATTCTATTGGACAAGTATAATTCGACCAAAAACAAACTTAGGAATAAAATATGACCATTTAGGCCCACTTGGATTAGATTAGGACATTTATTATTAATTTATTTAAAGAAAGGTTAAAATAGTTAAAATCAAAGTTTAATAAGTAAATCATTTTTAATATGGGGTTATACATAAGATAAATTCGATTTCAAATATTAATTAGAAAGATAAAAAGATTTCCTACATGATGGTATTTTATTTGTAATTTTTAGACATAAAATAATTTAATTTATTTATGACACAACGATGATGCAGTAATTATCTTATTAATGAAATATTGACATAATTGATGTTATAAACACCAAAATAAATGTAATTTGAGATTTTTTATGAATTCCACTAATTTTATAGGTTACTATGATATATTAATGTTGATTTAATAAACTTGGTTCGAACATTTAATTCTGTTATGACTTTCACAAAAATCATATATCAAATAGTGTCAAAATTGACACAAAATAGTTTTTAAATCAAATATTATATTATTAATTGTTATTGTATTCCTAAAAATCTAAGGTTCGGCCAAATGACTTAGATAAGGATATATATATTAATAATAAACAATTTGGGGTTCGTTTGACATGTTATAGTAAGTTTATTAACCATATAGTGAAAGAAAACAAAAAGACACGGTAAAAGTTAAATTATTTAACTTAGAGTTAAATCTAATTGATAAGGTTTAAAATAAAATCCAAACATGTCTAAATTTGATTGGTTGATGAGATTACAAACCTAGCTCATATAATCTTCGAATATGAGTCATTTTTGGAGGTTTTTAAGTGGGGTTAGATTTATTATAAATTAATATTTTTAAGAATTCCTAAGGTGCCCCTCTCCTCCCCTATAAAAGGACACCTCCTCCCCCTCCTCCTCACACCAATTTGAGCACTCAAGCTCGGCCAACCCCTGCCAAAATCTCTTCTCCACTTCCCTAGAAACATCCTAGAGGTTCTGGTCTTCCTCAAAGACCAATTCTAGTGCCCTAATAGGAGGTCTCAAAGAGGCACTTCAAAGAAGAGGTAATTACCGTTACCAATTCTTTCATCTTTATTTCTTCTTCCACTTCTTCTTCTTAGGTTGTTTCATTATGAAGTAATAACATCAGTATCACTCATATACTGATATGTTATTATAAGTATGAAACAACCCTATTTCACCATCTATCTATCCTACGGAAAAAGAAATCACCGCGCGTGCGTACGTACGGAATACCGTCTCCACGCCGTGGTGTAATCTATTTTCCACCACCACCTTACATGGATGGGTATAATGGTGTAAAGAATAACTATACATAGTTATTAAAAAATCATGTTGATTCTGATATATTTTATAATCCACTCCAATTCAATTCAATATTTATGGAAATGATATCATCGCTCGTGCGTACGTACGGACTACCGTCTCCACGACGCGATGAGATTCATTCTTAATGATTAACCATTCATGAATGATTATAAAGTATATATAATAAGTACTAATGAAATATATGACATAATAATGATACTGGATTTATGTATATATATATATATGTATGTCATCTACTTACTTCCATTCAAGACAATAAGGAAAGAAAAACAGCGTTCATGCGTACGTACGGACTACCGTCTCCATGAACGGTGTTTTTCATTTTATTTATCTATCTATTATATATATATATACTGAATATATAAATCATATTTTATATTCTTGAAGTAAGTAAATCATGATATAAGTAATAATGATGTCAAGAACAACAAGTCAAAACACCTACGATAAATGAAACGATTTTACCCAAAACGCTTCTTTAACATGGAATTTACAAAAGAACGGGTAATATAATGTCATAAGTGAACCATATATGATATCATAACAATGAATATGATTCTGGAAAAAGTCAATAACATGATTTAAATCATTATACAGGAGGTTCGGACACTTACAAAGCAAGTCGGACATAAGGTAAGGGAAATATCACAATCTCCTTTTTATCCGAGATTGTTTATTCGTAAGTATTTACTGGGGTGTATTTTATCATCCACATCCATGTTTCATCAATATTATTTCCATCCACCTACAATTGTTTAAATCCATTTTTAACCTTCGGTGAGTTTTAGTAATATGTATGAAAGGAATCTTTTGTCGTTTTTCGTACGAGGTACTTTTTTGACTTTTCCGACAAAAGTACGAAGAATGTTTTTTTTAACTTATACGACATGAATGGATTTTTAAAACATTTATTCCAAGAAGCTTCCTTTACAAGTTTTCAAGTTTATTTTTAGTCAACTTCTTTTATTTTAAAGTTGAATGACATGTTATGAAAGGAAAAATGTTTTTGACGAAGAAAGGATATTTTCCTCAAGAATGGAGTTCAAGTGTTTTATCAAAATTATTTTCCATCTAAGATAATAAAGGGTTCTATTTTTATCCCTATTATTACATTGATTTGATCATGTTGAATTCCTTTATCTTATATGAATTGATTTATGATGTCATGATGTTTCAAGAATCCCATTTTTGTTACATGTGTTATGCGATGATGTATGTTTTATGATTATGTGGCACACATAAGAAAGGATTCATTATAAGATGGGTGGGACCTATATCTCCCTCAAATGCATTGGGTAATGATTATATATCTCATGAGATAGACATGGATGGAATGGTAGGTTATACCGGTTCAGTGAAACAGGACTGAAACGAGGGTTACTCGATTCAGAAAGGGACTTTGTCCACTAAGATAGTCTTGGCAATGAGTCTTGACTAACAAGAAATGATTTTCTATGATTATATGTGAATGCCACAAAGTTTCATGTTTTAAGTTATGATTATTGTGATTACATTTCACTACCATGATTTATCCCATGTTATGAAATTATGCTCTTTTTTGCAGGTTATGATTTCCAAAATGTTGTGTTCTTATGAATACGATGTGATTGATATTTCTTTTGTTTACCCTTACTGAGCATTTGAGCTCACCCTTTTATGTTTTCCTTTCCCCAGGATATAAAGAATGGTTTTAGGTAAAAAAAAGGAAGATCTTTATGGGAGATGTTGAAGATCTTTCACCACGATTAGAAGATTTTATTCCGAGTTTCCAAAGACACTAAACTATTACGATCCTTGTGTGTGTGTTTTTGTTATGTACTAAGTATTCCACAAAAGTAATGTAATGTCCATGTACGATAAGCTTCGGGTCTCTACAGGGAAAGGGGCAGTAGTGGGGAGGGGGTGTGGGGTGGCTGGGGTTGGTGGGGATGGGGGTGTGGCAGGTGGAGAGAGTGGTGATGTGGGTTAGTGACTAAGCATCCAATCCCTTAGGTTTCCTGGACCCCAGTGAATGATGCTCCTCCTCTTGGCTCCTTACATACAAATACACACACACACAACATATTTTTGGAAAATAATAATAATACTAATAACTATTTATCTAAAAGATAATTATTAAATATATAAATATATAAATGTGTGTCTATGTGTGCGCCTAGTGTTATATATATTAAAATAGTACATAAAATAATATAAATAGTTATAAATAATTAGTATCTATCCTAAAAAATTAATATTAAAAGTTAATGAAATTTAATAATAATTAAATTAAAAAATAATAATATTACTATTATAAATAATACACAAATTTAAATAATATATAATACTAAAATAAAAATTCAAATAATTTCTAATAAGTATTAATAAAGCAATAATAAAACTATTATTAATTAAACTACAAAAATAATAAAATAGTTAGACATTAAACGTTTATAAACTAAAAAACTAATATAAACTAATGATAAAAATATTTCATATTTATATTTAGTTAACTAAAAATTAAAAAAAAACTATAAAAACACTACAAATCTATATAAATAAACAAAAATAATTAAAATGGTTAAATTTTTTCAATTAAAACTATGTAATAAAATTATTAATATACTTGAGAAATTCATGTACAATAGTGTATACACTACCAATTTCACATGTAATATCTTGAATACTTAGTAATTCATGATATATAAAGCTTAATTTGAATTATTTCATAAAATTATATTTTATATGAATATTACTATGTGGTAAGGGACTTGGTCTCGATTTCCCTTCATTGTGGCATATTATAATGTTTTTCACCTAATTGTTTTTATATGGAGTATATATTACCCTTTTGAAATGAAAAATCAGGGTTAATTAATATTTCATGGTATATAAGTATAATTTTTAAATATTTAATCCAAGTGGATTTGACTTGAAAATAACAATCTCGTAAAATTTATTGTACAATCTCCCTTTATTTTTTGGTTGATAACTTTCACATGAAACAATCACTTTATTATGATCATCATTCATTTGTCATTAGATTTCTCTTAAATATCCATATTTTTGTATGATGAATATTATTATCACCTAAATTTTATACCATTTTTTTCATATGTTGTTTAGTTTGAAAGTTATTTTATTAACTAGGGAAATATTGATAAATCTGTATCCTTTACGCAATATGGGTATTTGAGGATAAATAATATGGTTTATGTATTAAATAAATTATTAAATATATGAGGAATGATATGTACATGAAGATACAAGTGGGTCCTAGTAATAGGTATCCTCTGGATACATCAAGAGGTATCATGAGAAAAAACGGTTGGCCAAACCAGATGAGTTTATACCTAGTAGTTTAAAATTAGTTGAAAAAACTAGATGATTTTATAACTAGTAGTTTTAAACATTCTTGTGAAAGGTATTTATGGTATATTTATCATATTACCAAGACATGACATCTAATAATTAAGAAATTATTTCATTAATAATTTTGTTTCTTTATCCATTGGATTTTTAAAATTATATTATCTATTGATGCATTTCAATTTGTGTTTAATGATTAAATGGCATTTTTTTAGTTATTTATCTTTATATATTGATTATTCCTTATAGAATTTTTTAAATAGAATGTGTTTCTAGTTATTTGCCTTTTCATATTTATTATTCCTTACATTACCTTCATATTCAATTTATTTAAATGTAATTTGTGTTCAATTATTTACAACTCTATATTGATTATTCTTTACCGACTCATGATAGCTTCTATTGTACTTAAACCTTATTGAGAATTTGATATCACATTACTTTTTACCCTTACTCAGGAATCCATGAAGTGTACTATGTTTGATATTTGAGGGTATTCTAGAGGGAATAATGTTATTGTGGAAGAAAATTTATGGTGTAATTTTTTGTTCAAATGTAATTCAAAACTCAAGTATATATATATATCACCAAGACTACTAAAATATTCAATCCTTTGGGATGTAATTCTTTGTATATTATGCCAATGTAATAATTTAAAACACTGGATCTGGGTTATTGGAGTTGGGGTTGTTAAATATAAAAAAATCAATGAAAATGGGAATCTTTTTTTTTTGTTTTAGTTTCATACAAATAATGGATTTCATTATCAGTGATTTTCATAGCTCTAATAAAAAATTTCTTTATCATCACTTTTTCTAGAGTGGATAAAGTGGAACACTATTTCATTGTGCTATTAAAATTACCACACACTACCTTAGAAAAAATTGGGATAATAAAAAGATAAAATATATAATTTAATTGAATTAATATTTTAAACACAAATATAAGAAAAAACACTATATTGTATATATTTCAAACATTGGACTGTAAAATTACCCGAGTAAATATAATTTTCCACATTAATTAAAAGACATCAATGTCTCATTTATTTTTCCCCTATTAGATAGCTAATAAACCACCCCTGCTTAAGAAAAAAATTCACCAATATAAGAAAAAAAATTATGTTATTAGTACAATAACAAATGTACTAAACACAAAGTGTTAATTTTAAACTAAAAGCATATTCTTTGATTCATACCAGACACACCATGTATAAAATTGAGTTTTCGTCCATTATTACAAATCAAAAAATTTATTTTTTTCTTAAAATCATGTTCACTTGAATTGTCTCGCAAATGCGGTGATAGAAAACTCACTATTGATGTGAGAGAATTCTAGAGCACATTCTTTTTTGGAACAATCCTTTAATTATCACACCATTTAAAGTTCTTCTTCCAGAATAATCTCTATTAAAATTAACTAAATAATGATAAGATAAAACTTATAAGGAAGTTAATTAATTAATAGATGCTAAAATGATTAGAAAACAATCTGCGATTATTATAGTGATTTTTTCCTATATGATGTAAATTATAAACTAAAATGGCACTTTTATAGTGAGAAAATGAAATTTGAGACATACCGACCACATCATGATTTGGATTCATGGGTGGTAAACTTATACACTTCCCAAATGAATTATTGATCATTATCCTATTGTTTGAAAACAATATGAGCTCATTTTCTCAATTTTGGCTAGTGACGTGCATTTTAAACTAAAATGATACCTTTATATTGGAAACACACACATTGATCTTTATCTATCACATTGTGTTCCAGATTGATGTTATTTGAATTTTTACACATGAAAAACGAACTATAGACCATTTTTTAAAATAATGAAAATAACACGAGCTCATTTTCTAGGTTTTGGCTATTTAATGCATGTTTTAAACAAAAAATTGAACTTTTTTATTGAAATCACACACATAGTTTCATATCTACCATATCATGAATTAGATTGATGTTCAGTGAATTCATAAATATAAACAATGAAATATTAAATATTTTTCAAAATCTTAGAATCAATTTGATATTTTATTTGGTTATTGAGATATGAGACACGTTCTAATCTAAAATTACACTTTTTAATTGAAAACGTGAACTTCCATCCATAACCACCACATAGGGTTTTAGATTAATGCACAATTGATTCCTATACATCAAAAATGAATTATCGATAATGTTCCTGTTGTTTGAAAAAAATTCCAAGATATTTTTCTCAGTTTTGGCTATTTGATGTGTGTTTTAAACAAAAATAATACTTTTATATTAAAAACACACCCTTCAAGCGGTACTAACCACATCAGGTATCAGATTGATGTATGATTGATTTCTAGAGGTTAAAAATTAATTTTGGATTATTTTTCAATACTTTGAAAACAATATTATTATATCCTTTTCATAGTTTTGACTATGTTATTATTTTTAAACTGAAATGAAACTTTTATATTGAAAACACATACTTTGAGTCATATCAACCATATCATGCTTCACATTTTCATTAAATCAATTACTACAGAAAAAATTATGTATGGACCATCTTCTTAATGTTTGAAAATAATACGATCTCATTTTCATAGTTTTAGTATTGTAACATTCCTTTTAAACTGAAATGACACCTTTAAATTGAAAACATGAATTTTATGTCATACCAACCCCATTTGGTGTCATATTGACATGATGTAAATTATTACACATAAAAAATAAATTATTGATAATTTTCATAAAGTTTGAAAACAATATGATCTTTATTATTGGTTTTTACTATTTTATGTTTAAACTAAAATGACACTTTTGTATTGAAGACACACACTTCGAGAAATACTGACTGTATCAAGTTTTTAACCGATGTGTTGTAAATTCCTACATATCATAAATGAATTAAGAATCTTTTTATAAATTTTGAATATAATCTGAGTTCATTTGCTTAGTTTTGGGTAAGTGACGCATTTAAAAAAAATTCACTTTTCTATTGAAAACCTATAATATGGGTCATACCAGCCACATAATGTGTTGGATTGGAGTGTGATTAATTCCAACATTTGGAAAATGAATTATGTATATTTTAAGAAATTTTTCAAAACAATATGAGCTTGTTTGATTAGTTTTGGCGATGTGACATTAGTTTTGAATGAAATGGCACTATTGTGTTGTAAACACACACTTAAATTCGTACCAACCACATCTGGTGTCAGATTGACATGTGGATTATTCATACCTATCACAACTGAATTATAGATCATTTTCCTATAGTTTTAAAATGATCAAATCTTATCTTCATAGTTTTGTCTAATTGATACGTGTTTTGAACTAAAATGACACTTTTATATTAAAATCATGCACTTTTAGTCATACTGGCCACATCAGGTATCCGATTGATTTGAAATAATTTCCTACAAGTCAAAAGAATTATGGATCATTTTCCTAATGTTTTATTATAATATAATCTCATTTGATCTATTTTTCCTATATGATGTGTTTTAACCGAAAATGGAACTTTTATATTGAAAACATTCACTTGAAGTCATATCAACCACATTGAGTGTCATATTGTTGTGATATCAATTCCAACACATTGAATAATGAATCATGGATCATTTTTATAACCTTTGAAAATAATATGATCTTATTTTCTAGGTTTTTATAGATGTGACATGAATCTTAAACTAAAATATAACATTTATATTGAAAACACACACTTTGAGTTATACCGACTACCTTAGGTGTCATATTGAAGTTTTTTAGATTCTTACACGTAATAAATGAATTATTGATCATTTTAATAATTTTTGAAAATCTTATTAGATCATTTTATCAGATTTGGAGGTGCGATATGTGTTTTTAACTAAAATGATAGTTTTTTTTATAAAAACACATAATTTGTGTCATAATGATCACATGATGTGTAGAATTGGTGTGTGGTCAATTTAAACACATGAAACAGAAATTATGGATTTATTCCCTAATTTTTGAAATCAATAATACCATGTTTTCTATGATTTTTCTATGTGATGCGTTTTTTAAAATAAAATGACACTTTTATTTTTAAAACATGTACATAGAGTCATACCGACCACAGCGGGTGTAATATTAATATAAGATTGATTATTACACTTTAAAAATGAATTATGGATCATTTTACTAAAGTTTGATAATAGGGTTATCATGGTTTCTCAGTTTCGGCTATGTGATATGATTTTAAAACTAAAATGATAATTTGGTATTGAAAACATTAACTTTGAGTCATACAAACCGCAATGTCTGTCAGATTGATGTGTAATCAATTCCAACATGTCAAAAATGACTCATGGATCAATGTATTAAGGTATAAAAAAAATCTTATTTTTACATGGTTTTCAGCATCTCGCATGTGTTCTTAGATAATGTTTAATTTTTACAAAATATGTATTATATAAAAATGATAATAAAATTAACTAAAAAATATAGAAAAAATAATGATAAAATTAATTGTACAAGTAATAATAATTTACCTCTCCATTATGTATGTATATATTATGAAACCATGTATTCTGACCATTCATTTCTAAACAAGTCAATTTCTTCCATTGTTCATATCCATGATAAATAGATAAAAAATAATCTATAATAATTATGATACTAATTTTTCACATCCAAAGTGTATACATAAGGTCATAGATCAATATTTATCATAAACATAATAGTTAATCACCGAAATTTTATGTAGAAAAACATTACGACACTGTGTACTCTAACCACTAATCACTAACAAATTTACTTCTTATTTTGAGTACATAGATTATTGAAAATCTTGGTAGCACTCATAAAATATAAAAAACCAAGTATTAAGAAATATTTGTAATGAAATTTTAATTACATTTATAAATTACTTGTTTTGGGATGCTACTATTTTCATGCTATATGATATCTTTCATAAGTTTTTAGACTTAATATACTAAACTTTTGTTTTTATCTTACTTCAGATATTTGTGTAAAATTGATCAAATGATTTCATTTTTTAAAAATATTTTATTATAGACAAACATTTATATATATACCATAATTATTTTCCATTTGAGAAATCCATAGGCTATTTATTTTTATTCACCGACCTCATACCCTGACATAGCCTATATTTATAGATCCCCCTATCATAATGTTTTTGTCAAGACAAAATCCAGAACATATAATTCAAATTTTATCTACAAAATTTTGATTTAAATTCAGTACAAATTCACAACACACATCATGTTTGGTTGTTTTGATGGAAACCCATGCATTTGATCCAGAAAATAAACATTTGGGGTATCCAAATTGATTGCGATCAGTATCTAGTTCTTCCTAAAAGACAAAAAATAAGTAATGAAAAATAAAAAAATATTTTATACTAACATATTAAAGTGTTTTTCCCATTAATTGTAAGAATAATTAAGGGTGTTTAATATGTTGTTTATTTCTCAGACTCCTTGGTTAGAAAATAATTTTTTATATGAATTTCATCCAACCCCATAGAAATTTCATCCATTGAAACAATTAAAGGATTAATGAATCCAAATTTTGTTCTATAGGGTTTTCCATTTATATAGTAGTAATATAAACTATTTTATAAAATGTGAATAGTTATTAAATTCAATGAACATAGTAGATCATTTGTTTTATAAGAGGATTATGAAAATGTACCTCATGTATGTATTCACAACTAAGACTTTCATCCATTCAAACTTAAGAATATCATTTATAATCTCAAGACCATCCACTCATATAATATTATTTAGAAAACATTATTCTTCATATTAATGTAGGAAACATATCAATCTTTGAATGTGGTTTCTACATGAAGTTTCAATGTTGATATATACTAGCATGGAATTGGTGGGGAGAAGGTACTCCCAAAAGGTCCTTTTTCCTTGGTCTATTCACTGGAATGTCATGATCAAACCATCTATTTCCCCATCATTTTATCTTTATTTAATAACATACCTCACTTAATACCTTTTTTTCATAAACTAATAAAGGTTTTCCTTTTGATAAATTTTTTAAGGATATTCCGCATGTACTTGTATAAGAATAGATGAGCTTTCTATGAATGTTACAATATTATCATTGTTCGTTGTTGTATCTAGATCATCAAGTAGGAAGGGAAGCTCAGTTCTCGGCTTTGGAGATACTTTAATCCCCACTCTCATGTGATATTTTGGGGGTTAATTATTGGGTAGCATGTATCATGGGATATTATACACAATAACCCTCACAACAAGGTAGTGTGTTGGTGTTGAAAGATAGAAATCACATAAAACTTTTCCCTACAGAATTGTAGTAATATAAACATATCAGAAATTTTTTGATAAAAAATTATGAGAAAGAGTAATTAAATTATTTATTACATTAGGTAAAGTATGTGTTTGAGTGGAATGAATATCCTAAAACCTTGTGGGGTTGTTTGATTTTTCAGGTAGAGATCATTGTTCCAATGTTAGTTTACTTTAATACTTTCACATATAATGGTATGCCAAACCAGATCCGACAATAATATCTTGAAATGTATATATTTAGGCATGTGGTCCTTTCATCATCTGATATGTATCTTCATGTAGTTTTTTCATCTCAAAATATGTTTGAGGTGAAACTCAAAAAACCTACACCTCTAATGCATACATATTGTTTCTACCACTAAAAATCTAATGAAATTATTGTTTCTTCAGATACGATTTCTGTCAACTTCTGTATCTGAACCATATAAAAAATATAAATATAAATCAATATTTTTATTTAATAATATTATAAATCATAACAAATTACTATTATTTCATACATACACATGTTTCCCATAATTATTTATTTTTTTAATCAACTAGTTCACCATATTTATTTACACATGCCTTCTTCCATAAAACATGATTTGGGATGGGAGTTGTTTTAGATCATGATTCACCAGTCAATATATACAAAAATGAACATGTTTCATTTCATATCACATAAATTTTTTTTTATAAATCTAAAATTAATTTCATTTTATTCTCTAGTTAAGATACCCTAACCTTTTTTTGTGACATGGGAACAATTATTTTCATGCACATTGTTTATTTTCACCATACCTTTATAGTTTAATAAATTAAATATTCTTAATCTAATTGCATAAAATAACTAATTTTAAATAATACATTATTGAATATAATGAACTTAAAATGATTTCTTATTATGACGAATGATGAAAGAATTTCATGATTTCTACTTTATAATGCATGCATACATAACTGGTGGGTGGTGCTTCGATTTCCCCTTACAATCCATGAGATAAAATAATATACGAAGTTCAAAAAATTCTATATAAGATTTTCCAATGGCCATGAAGATATATTTATTATATAAATCATCTACAATTTAAGAAATATTTAAGAGATAATTAAAATTAAATCAACATTTCATTATGTTACACCCCAATCTTCCACAGTACATTTCCTTTTTAATAATACAATTGATTATGTTTTACAGAACTTCGAGTTCAAACACACCACAACCAATCAAACTAGCCATTATGAAATGTAATACAGACTCTTTAAAATTTTATAAATTTCATCTTTCAAAATGGAATTAATTTTTGGATTCGGAATATCGAAATTAGCTTAGGGTGATTTTTTTTTATTTTTATGAAAAGATTCAATTTTTGATGAATAGTGAAAAAACCCTACGTTTTTTTGTTAAAATAGACTTTTTATTTAAATAATTAGTTATTTTATTTTAATTTAATTTAAGTAAAAATAGATACATAATACCTATATATGTTCATCTTAATTTATTGGAGTCATTTTGTAATAATTATATATATATAAAATTTAATTGTACTTTTTACTGTCTTTTACCCACCTCCTAGGAGCATTTGCAAATTTGTAGAAAACATAATTTTACAGCTTCTATGAGTTGAAATTAAAAAATTTGAGAGACACTGTTAATATCAGTAAGTAAATTATTGTTCAATAATATGAAAATAATTTTTGGTGATTAGTAACTTTTGACTTTTATTTACCACGATTAAAAGTAAATAGGGTTATTAAGTGTAAAAATGATATCATAATTACCCTAAAACATGTCCTAATTCTATTGGATAAGTATAATTCAACCAAAAACAACCTTAGGAATAAAATATGATCCTCTTTGGTCCACTTGGATTAGATTAGGACATTTATTATTATTTTATTTAAAGAAGTGTTAAAAAATTAAATTTAAAGTTTAATAACTAATCAATTTTTAATATAGAGTTATAAAAAATTAAATTAGACTATAAATATTCATTAGAAAGCTAAAAAGATTTCCAAAATAATTCTATTTTATTTATAAATTTTAGACATTAAATAAATTAATTTATTTATAACCCAATGATGATGCTTTAATTACCTTATTAATGAAATATTAAAATAATTTATAAGATAAATATCCCAATAAATTTAAATTGATGCTTTTGATGAATTAAACTAATTTTATAGGTTAATATTACATGTTATAATTGATTAAATGTATCTTGTTTGAAGTAATAAAGTTGTGATGACTTTCACAAAAACCAAATACCAAATAGTGTCAAAATTGTCATAAATTAATTTTTAAAACAAATACTATATTATTGGTTGATATAATTTTCATAAAAATATAAGGTTTGGCCAAAGGGCTTAAATAAAATTATATATGACATAAATTAACCAATAAATGTTATCTTAGAATTTTATAGTATGTTTATTAACCATATAGTGTACGAATACAAGAAGACACGGTAAAAGTTAAACTATTTATCTAAGAGTTAAATCTAAACGATAAGGTTAAAATGGTAACCTAAACTTGTCTAAAACCTATCAGTTGAGAGTATTTCGACCCATAAACACCTTATTCTCTAAATAAATCATTTTTTAGATATTATAAACAGAAAATGATTTTATTATAAAATAATATTTCAAGGTTATCCTAAAGTGACCCTCACCTCTCTTATAAAATGGCACTTCCCCTTATCTCAAAATCACACCTCCAAAGCCATATGTCTTGGCCAACCCCTTCCAAAATATCCTCCCAAATTCCGTAAAATCAACCTAGAGTCCTTACATTGATTAGAAAGCCAACCTTAGGAGCCCTTTTGATCAAATAAAAAGGAAGAACCTGAAGAAGAGGTAAATATTTATCACCTATTTGAAATTCTTTTCTTCTTCCACTTCCTCTTTCTTTGTTGTTTCCATTAAAAAATAACAAATCCAGTACCTTATACATATTTTGAAGTTATTATAAATATGGTACAACCATATTCATTATTCTATCTATCCTAAAATGACAATGTCACCATACGTGCGTACATACGACCTACCGTCTCCACGTCGTGTTGTAGTTTGTTATTCAAACACTTCATTATATGGATGGGTATAATGATGAGTATAAATGATGTAAATAATAAATGTAACATGTTAATTTTTCTGTATATATGATATAACATCCAATTACATATGATTTCACCCTCAATATAATGATATTGTCACTCTTGTGTACATACGGATTACAGTCTCCATGATGCGATATGATTCATTTCCATGTTCACCATTCAACAATGATTATAAAAACTATATATTATTAATAAGTAGGTAATATATGACATAATAATTTTAAAGATATATATATATATATATTTAGGTATATAATTACATATATCTTATTCACTTACTTCCGTTCAATATGATGTGAAAATGTAAACAACGTTTATGAATACGTACGACCTACAATCTCCATAAACGGTGCCTTGAATTTCATATATCTATCAGTTATAAATATTTATATTCAAAATATATATTATATATAAACCATATTTTATATTCATGAAATATTTAAATCATGATCTAAAATATACTATAAGAATAACAAGTTAAAACATGTACGATAAAGAAAGCGATTGTTACCCGAAATGTTAATTAAACAGGGAAATCGTTATTAAATTGGTAGTATAAAGTAAAAAATGAATCATGTATGATATAATAAATATGAATATGCTTCTGGTATAATTTAATAACATACTATGGTCATTATATAGTAGGTTAAACGTACCCTCGACCAAAGGAAATTGCAAGGTAAGGGTTAATTTCACAATCTCTTTATTAACTGAGGTTGTTTTTACGTGAGTATCTACTGTGACATATTTATTTTCGATGTCCATGTTTCATAAAATTGTTTTCAAAGGGATTTTTTTTAAGAGATTTTTTCAATAAAACATCATTTTAATTGTTTTAAATATTTATTCTTCTAAACCTTTCCCATTAATGTCCATGTTTTCAAAATGGTTTTAAGGATTTATTTATATGGACATGAATGTTTTAAAAATATTAATTCCCTTCAAAAGTTTAAATGTGGTCTGGGAAACTTTTATTCAAAACCCTATTTTGAATAACTTCTTTTATAAATTTTGTGACTTTTAAATGATTTCACGAAAAGGTATATTTCTCTAAAATATTTTTACCGATCATTTTCAACTATGCCATCATCCTTTACGTGATATTATTCTTGTTCATGGTTGATTTATTGTCATACAAATATACCATATTTTGTTGAAGGTTTTGTGATATATTTGACTATGGATGAGTTTTTTTATACCATTCATGGTTTATGGTTAAGGTATTGACATTTTTATGCTAGTTTTAATACAAATGTTTATGTTATATTTCAACCTTTTATTATGAGGAATGTATTGGAATTAGTAAGTGACGGGCGGAGCCCACTATAGCTCTACGGTGCATTGGTAGCTCTTATGAGACAATTAGACATGGAATTGGACAAGGCCTTTCCCAATTTGATATATGATTTTGGCCGAGGCCTAAATCATTTTTAGACGTCTTGGCTGAGACGTTGACAAGAAGTTTCATAATGTTTGGTATTATACATTCCCTCATTACGAAAATATTATTCATGGTTTTTGTGGTTATTAAACTAGTAAAATACCCCTGAGTATGTTTTATTATGTCTTGATTTACACATCTCATATTTCTACCATAATGTGTTCATGTAATTTATTTGTAAAGGAATGTGTTTTAAATTATTCACCATGCTGAATGTTTATGTTACCATCTTCTTTATTGGTTACCCTTATTGAGCATATGATCTCACCCCTTTCTTATGTTTTATTTTCCCAGGATTCCATGAAGTGTATTATGATTGATAAGTAGGGTAAAGCTATGGGATTAATGTCTCTCTCAAAGGGTCATTTATGTTATGTTTTGTTTTCTAAGGTGTAATGTAGCATTCATGTATGTAATCTATATTCCAAGACTTATAAACTGATCAGTACCTTGGGACTTGATTCCTTGTAATCATGACAATGTTATGTAATAATGCACCAACTCTAGGATTCTTGGGTCGGGGTGTTATATTTGGAATCAGAGTAATTTTTGCAACAACCTTGGAAATAGATTTAGATAAACTCTGATTTGAGAACATTACCCTAAGATAGACATTGAGGATTAGTATAGAAGAACTTCCTTGAATTTTAATGTAGATATGTTTTGAATTTTCCATGAAATGTATCCCTTCCTAGATATGAGCAGGAGGATGTAGCTCTGGAACTGTTGTACCAGGGATAAAATCAGAAAACCACGCTTTGAGCTGGACTCGAATGGGAATTGCTGCATGACAACATGCCTTGCTTCACTCTTGGTTATGACACTCCCAGAGGATACGCTTAGGATAATTTAATTTTCTTTACAAATCATTATAAATGTTTTATGAGTATATAATTCCTCAAAGAAAACATTTTTATAATTATGGATTATATCTATAAACAGTTCAATTAATGTTAATTGTTTTACAAGTTTAAAATTGTGTATTGCGATTCATAAACTAATCTAGTGTATGACATTGTTTTTAAATGGAACCTGGTGGAAGGAATGGAAACTGTATAAATGAACGTAATCCATATAGGTATTACCCTCCTACTCAAGATAATTATAGTGGAGCTGGTGAGCAACTTGTGTTGATCATCTTATCACCATACTGGGACAACTCACTCAGGTTATGAATAATAACCTTACCCGTATGGAGCACCATTATCCACAACAAGGAGGATAAATATAAGAAATCATCAGGATGAAACAACCACCAACATTCAATGGGAGTACAAATCCATTAGTAGCTAATAAATGGATAAATTCCTTAGATAAATTGTTTCATGCTTTGGGGAGTAGCATAAGAGAAAAGGTTTTCATGACAGTTTATCACCTCACGAGTGATGTAGATCTATGGTGTTCATTGATTCAAAACAAAAAAGAAAGATGATGAAGTATAAAATATGTAATGGAGGGAGTTTAAAGAGTTTTTCTTAGAAAAATAATTTCCTCAAGACCATCGAGCGGATATGGAATGGAAATTTCTGAGTCTGAGGCAAAAGGAGGAAGAGAATGTTACAAAATATGAGGCTAGCTTTACAAGGATAACATGGAACGTGGAAGATTAGATACATACCCCAAGGAGTATGATCGATCGATTATTAGATGGGTTAAAACCATTTCTTCATCGAGCATTAGTCTGACAATCCTTCTAATCATATGAAGATATTGTCTCATGTTTTATCAAGAAAGAATAATAATACTCTAAGTCTTATGAATATAAAGAAAAGTTGGAGATGAAGAGATATGTTGAACACTCAGGAAAAGTAAATTAGGGGAAGAAGAGAAAAGTTGAATATCCATCCTATGGTAAATGTTGGAAGAAACAACCTGGTACTTGCTTGAAGGGAATGGGAGTCTGTTACAAGTGTGGTGAAAAAGTCCACCAAGCTAATGATTGCAAGGGGGAAAAGAGGCTGTTGAATGCTACAATTGTAAAATATGGGCATTATGAAAATGAATGTCCTAAGCTCCAAGGGAACTTACCTCAGAAAAGGCCAAGGGAGAAAGGCCAAGATTATTCGATCACTAATGCTGAGGATGAAGCTCCCAAAGACATGGTGGAAGGTAATTTAATGGTTTCCTCAAGTTTATCCAATTCTTTATTTGAATCTAGATCATCGCATTGTTTCATATCTTCCCATTTTTCTAAGAAAAATAAATATTCTCAATTTGACTTCATAAGGGATTTTTCAGTCAAAACACCTAAGAGAAGTATGCTCAAAACATTGTTTTGTGAATTAGTTCCCATTAGGGCATATAAATGTTCTTTTTCATCTGATCTCATCGTTATACCCATGATTGAATATGATACAGTCCTCAGAATGGATTGTCTTTCTGACCAGAATGAGAAATCATACTGTAAGAAGAAGGTAGTTACAATTTTTAATGATGTTAAAGAGTACCTTATATTTAGAGAATAAACATAACCATTTGATTCTTATCTAGATCCACCCCCAGTAGCTCAAAGAATTTTCAATTATTTGGGATTAAGAGAAATAAATAACTATGGGTGAGGAATATAATGTTTGAATAGAGGACGTACTTATTGTGCAATAATATGTTGATGTGTTTCCATAGGATTTACCTAGACGTCCTCCAGAATGAGAAATTGAGTTTTCCATCGACTTAATTCCTGGTTCAAGGATCATATCAAAGACCCATTATATAATGTCCACTCTGAAATTAGTGGAAATAAAGAAACAACTAGAGGAATTGAGTAATAAGGCATTTATTCACCGTAGTGTTTCTCCATGGGGATCACCTATCATTTTTTAAGAAGAATGATAGATCTATGAGGTTGTGCATTGACTATAGGGTGATCAATGCTATAAAAATAAAGAAAAAGTATCCCCTGCCATGTATTGATGATTTATTCGACCAACTTCATGGAGCTCAATATTTTTCAATGATTGAACTTCTATCTGGATTTCATCAGTTGTGTGTGAAGAAAAAAGACATTACAAAAATAGCATTTTCAACCAATTACGGGCATTATGAGTTTACAGTAATGACATTTGGATTGACTAAGGCACCCTATATCTTAATGGATCTAATGAATAGAGTTTTCAAGGAATATATTGATGAATTTTTAGTGGTATTTATTGATGATATCTTGGTATAATCTAAAAGCTACGTAGATTTTGAAAATCACTTGTGCATTATCCTAAGGACTCTTAGAAGAAATGAATTATATCATAAATTTAGCAAGTGTGAATTCTGGATTCAGGATATTTCTTTTCTTGGTCATATAGTATCTGAAGATGGAATAACTGGTGATACTTCAAAGACCAAGGCAATCCAAGAATGGCCAGCACCAATGAGTATAACTAAGATATGATGTTTTATTGGTTTATGAGGTTATTATTGGAATTTTGTCCATAATTTTGCTTGATTGGAAAACCCATTAACCAATATCCCACGAAAATGGGTTATATTTGTTTAGAAAAATGTTTCTGAAGAATGTTTTGAAGAACTGAAGAGAAGATTAGTCAATTCTCCAATATTGACTCTACCAACAAGGAATGATGGCTTTATTATTTATAGTGATGCTTCAAAGAAAGGACTTGGTTCTGTCCTTATGCAGAATGATAGATTTAGTGCCTAAGCATCATGACGACTAAAAATTCAGGAGAAAAACTATCCCACTCATGATCTTGAGTTAGTAGCTATAATATTTTCCTTGATGATACGGAGAATCTATCTCTATGGTAAAAAATGTGGTATTTATACTGATTACAAGAGATTTAAGTATATTTTCTCAAAAAAATAAGTCAACATGAGGCAAAAGAGATGGATTGAACTACTCAAGGATTATGATTTCAAAATACACTACCACCCAGGGAAGGCAAATAAGGTGGAAGATGCTTTGAGTAGAAAGAATTATGGAGTTTTAAACAAAATGAGAGTTTAAAGGGATACTATTTTCATGGATCTAGTAAAAATGGATATGGGAATAATCATGGAAGGTGAAACATAAATACTTTTTCAAATGGTATCCAAACTATATTTACTAGAAATGATAAAAATTTCTCATACTGATGATAAGGAATTTCAGAAGAAAATTAAAGCTGTGAATAATGTGAGATTGATCGACTTCGTATATGATGATGGAATTTTGAAATTTGGGAAGAGACATTGTGTTCCTGATATACATGATCTAAATATGGAATTGTTGGATGATTCTCATAGATCTAATTTTTATATACACCCTGGTAGTACTAAGATGTATAGATATTTGAAGGAACATTTTTTGTGGGACAACAAGAAGAGTGAGATTACGGATTTTGTGTCAAGATGTATGGTTTTTCAACAAGTAAAAGATGGAAGGCAACAGCCTGGAAGAGTCAAGAAACCTCATCCCATACCCGAGTTGAAATGGGGTGATATTACGATGGACTTTGTTAAGGGACTACCAAAGACTCCTAGGAGAAATGATGAAATATGGTTCATCGTCGATCGTTATACCAAGTCAGCACATTTTCATTCTATTAGAGAAGATTTACCATTTGAACGTTTAACAAGACTTTATATTAATGAAGTTTTAAGACTTCATGGAGTACCCCTAACGATTGTTTCTGATCATGATCCCCATTTTATATCAAGATTCTATAAATATATTTTGAAATCCCTAGATACTGAACTTATTGGGATGTTGTTGGTGAAAGAAAACTCGTAGGCCTAGAACATGATGAGGAAACGATGGAAAAGGTGAAGGTTATACAAACCCACATCAAAGAAGCTCAAAGTAGGCAGAAGATCTATGCCGATAACTGAAAGAAGGATTTGTAATTTCAGGTAGGAGATCATGTTTTCTTGAAGGTATCTCCATGTAAGGAAGTTATATGATTTTGTAAGAAGGATAAATTAAGTCATAGTTACATCAGAACTTTTGAAATTCTAGAACGAATTGGGATTGTGGCTTACCATTTTGCAATGCCGCCAATCCTCTCCAAAGTTCACGATGTGTTACACGTATCACTATTCAGAAAATACATGCCTAACCCTATGCATGTACTCACCTATGAGAAAATTGAACTAGAACCAGATCTATCTTATTGTGAAGTGCCTGTCAAGATTCTTGAAATAAGAGAAAAAGTGCTGAGAAACCGGATGACTCGTCTGGTAAAAGGTCTATGGAGAAACCTTAAGATGGAAGATGCAACGTGGGAACCCAAGGTACTTATGATGAAGAACCACCTGAATCTTTTGATGAAGTAATATTCTAGAAATTTAGAGGACAAAATTATTTTAAAGAGGGGAGAATGTAACACCCCAATCTTCCACGGTACATTTCCCTTTGAATAATACAATAGATTGTGTTGTATGCAACTTCGAGTTCAAACACACCACAACCAATAAAACTAGCCGTTATGAATAGTAATACCCACTTTTTAAATTTTATTAATTTTATCTGTCAAAATGGACTTCATTTTTGGATTCAGAATTTTAAAATTAGATTAGGATGAAGTTTTGGTATTTTTCTAAAAACTTTCAATTTTTGATGAATAGTGAAAAAACACTGTTATTTGTTAAAACCAACTTTTTTTTTAAATAATTAGTTATTTTATTTTAATTTATTTTATCTCAAAATAGATACATAATATCTATATATGTTCAATTTAATTCATTGCATTCATTTTATAATAAGTTTAGATATATAAAATTTAATCGAACTTTTTTCGTCTTTTTCCAACCTCGTACGAGCATTTGCAAATTTGTATAAAACATAATTTTACCGATTATGTGAGTTGAATTAAAAAAATCCAAGAGACATGGTTAATATCAATATGTAAAATGTGGTTCAATAAGATGAAAATAATTTTTGGTGAATAGTAACTTTTGACTTTTATTTACCACTGTTAAAAGTAAATAGGGTAAAAATGATACCATAATTACCTTAACACATGTTCTAATTCAATTGGATAAGTATAATTGGACCAAAAACAACCTTAGGAATAAAATATGATCCTCTTTGGTCCACTTGTATTATATAAGAAAATTTATTATTATTTTATTTAAAGAAGAGTTAAAAGAGTTAAATTCAAATTTTAACAACTAAACCATTTTTAATATAGGGTTACACACAATATAAATTCGACTATAAATAATCATTATAAAGATAAAAAGATTTCCTAAATAATGGTATTTTATATATAGATTTTACACATTAAATAATTAAATTTATTTATGACACAATGATGATTCAATAATTATCTTATTAATGAAATATTAAAATATTTGATATTATAAATATCCAAATAAATGTTAATTGAGACTTTTGAAGAGTTACACTAATTTTATAGGTTATTATGACATGTTATAATAGATTCAATGTATCTTCATCATAGAAATCAATTTGAGGTGACTTTCAAAAAAACCAAATACCAAATAGTGTCAAAATAGACATAAACTAATTTTTAAAACAAATAATATATTATTGGTTGATATAATAGTCCTAAAAATATATGGTTCGACCAAAGGGATTAAAAAAGATTATATATATGATTAATTAACCACTTGAGGTTCTCATGGATGTTTAGAGTATGTTTATTAACCATATAGTGTAAGAATACAAGAAGACACGGTCGGAATGGCTTGAAGGCCTCTATATTTTATTATTTTTGATAATCCACCATTCAAGGGGTGATGTGGAACACTTACAAGGCCCGAAGGCTAAGAGACAATTACAAGACCCGTAGGTCTTAGAGGAATAACCCAGACAAGACAACTTGGACCTGCTCCTCCCAAGCATATGTCATGATATCAGCACTCCACCTTCACAGGGATGGTCGGTTAGATATCCTATGAAAAGCTGCATTGGTCTAGTACCGATGGAAAAGCCATACCCTCTCATTCTTCCAATTCCGGTTATCTCTGCTCTAGTGAATGTGCCTTGCCCTGAATCCTCCTCTAAAGCCATGTCCCTTGAATTCTGAATGGTACATCTACATTTCATTTGGCCTGAAGGACTTGGGGTGGCCTAAAGGCCTTAAGATGGCATGAAGGCCTTGAGAATCAATTGTACTGAAGGCCTTGGGTGGCCAAAAATCCTTGCAGGACCTGACGACCAAACTGGCGGCCCAAAGGTACATATGGATGAATAGTTCTACCTATTACAATACTGAATAATACCTACTACAGTAACTACTCCAGTACTGCTATAGTACTGCTACAATACCCCAAAAATATTCCTCCACCTAGATTTAATCTCGGGTCTCTTGGATGCACCTAGCGGGTCCTCACCAACCAGGCTGAGTCTTAGGAGCAAGAAGACACGGTAAATGTTAAACTATTTAACTAAGAGTTAAATCTAAATTATAAGGATAAAATGGTAACCAAAACATGTCTAAAACCTATTGGTTGTGATTATTATGACCCATAACCACCTTATCCTTGAAATAAATACTTTTGGAGCCATTATAAACAGAAAATGATTTTATTATAAAATAATATTTCAAGATTTTCCTAAAGTGACCCTAACCTATTTTATAAAAGGGCACCTACCCTTCTCTGAAAATCACAACTGCAAAGCCAATTTTCTTAGCCAATCCCTGGAAAAATACCCTCCCAACATCCCTCAAATCAACTTATATTCCTTACATTGATCATAAATCCATCCTACGAAGCCTTATTGATCAAATCCTAAGGAAGAACCCAAAGAAGAGGTAAATATTTCATCACCTCTTTCAAGTTATTTTCTTCTTCCACTACCTCTTTTTTTTGTCTCCATTAAAAAGTAATGAATCCAGAATCTTCTACATACTATGATGTTATTATTAATATGGAACAACCATATTTTTTATTCTATCCATCCTAAAATGACAAAGTCATCATACATGCGTATGTACAGCTTACCGTCTCCATGTTGTGGTGTAGTTTGTTATTCAAACAATTCATTATTTGGATGGGTATAATAATGAGTAGAACTGATGTAAATAATAAGTATAACATGTCAATTATTATTTATATATTATATACAATCAAATTACATAAAAATTTTCCCTCAATATAATGATATTGTCGCTCGTGTGTACGTACGAATTACTGTCTCCATGACACGATGAGATTCATTTCCACATTCACCATTCAACAATGATTATAAAAATATATATTATTAATAATAATGTAATATATGACATAATAATGCTACTGGATATATATATATATATATATATATATCTTATTCACTTACTTCCATTCAATATGAGGTGTGAACGGAAACTGCATTTATGCGTATGTATGACCTACCATCTCCATAAACAGTGCATTCAATTTCATATATCTATCTATTATAAAAATTTATATTCTAAATATATATGATATATAAATCAAGGTTTATATTATGTAAGTATTTAAATCATGATCTAAATGATACGAGCACGAATAACAGGTTAAAACACGTACGATAAAGAAAGCGATTATTACCCAAAATGTTAATTAAACAAGGAAATCATTATTAAATGGGTAGTATAAAGTCATAAATGAATCATTTATGATATTATAATTATTAATATGGTTCTAGTATAATTTAATAACATACTTTGGTCATTATAAATGAGGTTTGATATACCCTCGACCAAAGGAAAGTGTAAGGTAAGGGTTAATTTAACAATCTCATTACTATCCGAGGTTGTTTTTACGTGAGTATCTACTGGGACATATTTATTATACATGTCTATGTTTCATAAAAGTGTTTTCAAAGGGATTTAATTTAAGGGTCTTTTTTTGCTAAAACATAATTTTAAATATTTTAATGATTTATTCTTCTGAACCATTCTCATTAATGTCCACGTTTTCATAATGGTTTTAAGGATTTATTTATATGGACATGAATGTTTTAAAATGTTAATTAATTTCATAAGTTTCAAAGTGGTATGGAAAAATTTTATTTAAAACGATCTTTTAAATGATTTCCTTTATAAATTATGTGACTTTTAAATTATTTCTTGAAAATGGTTATTTCTCTCAATGATTTTACCGATCATTTCCATCTATGCCAACATCATCTATGTCATATTATTCTTGGTCGAGGTTGATTTATTATGATACAAATATTCCATATTGTGTTGATGGTTTTGGGATATATTTGATTGTGGATGTGTTATTTTTATACCATTCATGGTTTATGGTTAAAGTATTGACATTTATTATGCTAGTTTTAATAAGAATGTTTATGTTAGGTTCCAAACTTTTCATATGAGGAATGTATTGGACTTAGTAAGTGATGGGTGGATCCTGTTATAGCTCCTCGGTGCATCAGTAGGTCTCATGAGACAGTTAGACATGGAATTGGTTGAGGCCTTCCCTAGTTTGATATATTGTTTTGGCCGTGGCCTAAATCATTTTTAAACTTCTTGGCTGAGGCCTTGACAAGATGTTTTAGAATGTCTGGCATTATAAATTCCCTCGTTATGACAATGTTATTGATGGTTCATATGGCTATTTGACTAGTATAATACCCCTGAATATGTTTTATTATGGCTTTATTTACCCATCTCATATTGCTGCCATAATGTGTTGATGTTTATTGTTTGTAAAGGCATATGTTTTAAATTATTCACCATGCCTAATGTTTATGTTACCTTCTGTTGTATTGCTTAACCTTATTGAGCATTTGATCTCACCTCTTTCTTATGTTTTATTTTCCTACGATTCCAAGAAGTGTATTATGATTGATCTGCAGGGTTAAAGAAGGGGATTAATGGCGTTCTCAAAGGATCATTTATGTTGTATTTTATTTTTTAAGGTGTAATGTAATGCTCATGTATGTAATCTATTTTCCAATACTGCTAAACTAATCATTCCTTTGAGACATGATTCCTTGTAATCATTCCAATGTTATGTAATAATTCATACTCTGGTCTTCTTGGGTCGGGGCATTACACATTATATAATTTTTCAAAAAAAAATATATAAAGCATGATGTAACTTTTTTTAATATATTCCTAAAGGGTTTAATTCATTATAGGTTGGACATACAATAAAAAATATATATCAATTGGTATATTCATTCTCATTTTCAACCCAACATAACAAATTAAAATTTACTTTTTTGGGTCCACATATTAGCAGTGTTGATTCCAGGCAACCACAAATTTTATACATGTTTATATTGACATGATAATTTTTGTAAACGTGGTGATTCTATGTCATTTTTTTCATCAAAATGTTATTGATCCACTAATAATTATATATTTTTAACTTCAATAATTTTTTATTATCCAAGACTGGTTACATCATTATGTGAAAAATTAATTTTCTGCATGAGTAGTCAAGAATTTAATTTAGATTTTGTTAATACAGTTGAGAAAACATAATATTATAAGGAAAATCATTTTATATTAAAAACACTTCAACATACTCATTAAAATATCCTTATTTTATTTAAAGGCTAAATTGATATGGATCCTCCATCAAGAATCCAAATAAACTCTTTGTAGTCCCCTCAAACATAAAAGGAATTGTCTATATTGGGGCCTCTATGAAATTATTGTGATCTCCCATGGAAAAGTTGATCCTCGATTGAATTTTCATCAGAACTTATAGTTTTTTTAGTCACCAGTAAGAAAATTTACAACTTCTTATTTGTTGGATCTGAGACATAAAATATATGAATTTATTATGATGAAATTTATTAATAGATCATCCTTATACCCTTCTACACTGAAATTAACCTTCATGAAGACCATTTAATCAACTTTCACTACACTCCTATTATCAACCCATTTTCAATGGAAAATCAGCACCTAATATGTTATATAATCCATCTCGTATATATGTTATATGATTCTGAAATATGAAATATTCTCATAAATTGGATTTCTATATTTGGAATGATATATGTGAATTGCTTCACCCCCAGAGTAACTCCACTCTTTTTTATTTTATAATGGTTATCATGTTCTCTTCTATAGAACATGTGACCATTAATTACAAAAATAGTGTAATGTATAACTCTTTTATTTGTTCCCTTGTCTATCCATCAAATCCATCTGGAAATTAAATTTGGATTTTCAGATAACTCTATATAAATATGATCTCAAAACTATCAAATAAACTATTGATTATGTGTATTCGATATCTATACTTCAACACTTGATAGACTCAAATGTCTAAGAATTTATTTGTGGGATTTAGCTTATGGATGAACATCTTCACTATTATGTAAAATGTAAATGTTATCATGCTTCCTCTATATGAAGGTGATCATGACCAAATCTCTTTAATAAATCCATTCACTCATTGGGTTTATTCTATAATGATACTTTGGTAGACCGATGCTATCAAATTATGAAAGGAAATCTATATAGAATTCAATAGATTCATGATTAATATATCAATCGACAATAAAACCTTGTTTCTAACATTGATTATCGATATAAACTTTCAAAATAATCATATACCTTTAAATGGGAATAATCCATCTATAATGGACAGGACCACAGAGTCGAACCTCTTTAACAAAGTGAACCATTATGTGGACCATTATATCAAATAATGGTGGTGGAAATAACATTCTAATTCAAATAATATGAATATAACCTCATTATTCATAATTAAAAACGTAGTGGGGTCTATAAATTTACAAAATATAGCTTTGAAAAATAAATATAATAGGGTAAATGTATGTTGTACATATCTTTGAAGAATGCAACATAAGAAATGAGAATCACATCTTTTATTAAAACATGACATTAATGTGAATTTAGTCCGTATAACTTTTAATTAGTTATTGAAAAGAAATTATTGATACTTTATGAATAACCCTCTTGAAATTTCATAACATTAAAGAAAATTAAAAACTTAAAAAATTATAATGTAAGCTTTTGGAGGAATAAAATTCCCCCTTTAACTCTTCACCAGTGCCAACTCTTACCTTATCCCCATGTCAATCATGTCCTACCTAGTCTGGATTCTGAATTGTTTTCAATATTCTTTGGTAAAATTCTATTAACTACATGACATAACTTTTTTCTAAATGCATGAAAATAATAAAATCTCCAACTTATAAACAATTTCAACACAATAATTAAATGAAAATTGATAACTTTTTCTAACTTGATTTATTAATGTTTTCAGAAAATGGTTTACAAAAATAGTTTCAATATCATTCACATAATGTAATAATTGATCACTCATTAGTGGATATGTTGTAGTATATTTTTGGGTATTCCTATTAAATATTTTCATCTAGGATTAGTATTTGTGTCATTAGGTTAGAGATTTTTGATGTCCTAAAAAATAGTCTTTGAGGAATGCTTCAACTGAACTATGTGTCTTCATTCTTCACAAATGGGATACCCCAATATTTATTTAGTGATATATCTTAAACATTTCTGTAATCAGGAAAGTCATTTATCACCTAATACAGTATGGCCCTCAATGTGAACTATTTACTTCTATGAGCATAATTTCTTATAACAATGTTATTAGATATCAATTGTAGATCTATTGTAAATGGATCCAAAGAGACATAAATATAGTTTCCAGGATCTTTTGGTACAAAAATAAGTAGATACAATATACTATATTTGTTCTTAATGCATAATCATGGAGGAAAGTTATAATTTACCAACATAACTAGATATTTACTATGAGTACTATTATACATTCCAAAAAGAATTTATTCCATCTATAGATAATGCAAGACAAATGTTTCTTTACTCATTTCAAAATTCAAGATAGTTATAATAATTTTTTTACTCTAAGGAGAGTCTGATGGATGATATAGTTTCCTATATTTATTTCTTGTATCTTTATTCCATGTCAATGGTCTCATGGTTTCTTGAGTTCCATATAGTCAAATAAACTATTGACTGATAATAAAGTACCATAAAACATTCGATGCACTTGATTCAACTTTATTTTATTGATTCAAAACACAATTAAAATACTTTATATATAATTCATGGTCCTTGTGAAACAATATGTAATCATTTGGAAATGATTCAGTATTTATGGAGATCATTACCATTGAACATAGAATTTTTAGGTGTTATATACTTAATAAGGATTTTCATTCTCTTCTTGTAGTATATCATTCATGAGGCGATGTAGTTTTGTAAATTTGGTGTTGCTTCATCTGTTTCCAAATTTTAAATTAAATAACTTCAATATAGATTACAATGTTGTAAAATTAGTATAGCAGGTAGACATCGATATCTTATCATAGCTATTAAAATTTTCAAACAAATTTGGATAATCTCAATGTTCATCTTATATTAGCATGATCATTTCTTCCAAATGATATCTATCATCATTTACATATGTATTCATGTCAAATGATCCATAAATAAAAGTATCATCCCAATCAATGTGAAAATTAAATTGATTCCCATATTTAGTCCAACATTTATAGTTATGATCTATTAAATGACTAATAAATTGTTCGTACAACACTTATGTTCTAATTTTTGATGAATCAAAGCATCATAAACATAATCAAGTGATTCAAGAAGGGTCGTATGCATGATCTATTACAATAATGACAAATTATCTAACCCTATATTCATACTTTTTTTTCATATTGTTAGTGTACATCCATTTTTGATTCATATCCATGCAATTAGGTTAAAAAAGAAATTTTTTTATAGAAAAAATAAATACACATAATATATTCATAATCAAAGGATAAATTTATAGATAATTATAATAAGGGGAACTCAACATTTTATTGTTATCAGTTAGGATACCTAACAAGTAATAATTTTATAGAGTGGAGACATGGAAAGAAAATACTTGGGGTAAACATGTAGCTATTAGAACAGGTTTTCGATTTGATATAGTCTGAGACCAAATAGTTGTAATAAATATGTTGGAAAAAAATTATTTATTATTGGATGGCAGACTTCAATTGGAAATTATTGTTCTTTATTATATTTTAATGGCATCATATATTTCTAAATTTTTATAAAGATATCTTTCCTCATAACATACAAGGTCTTGTAATCACCTAATTTTGACACAACATCAAGGATCATTGAATTTAATGAAATTAATGGATGAAACTATTACGGAAGAAATAAGTGAATTTTGATTACATGTTACTCTCTTTTTCCATAGATTATTCTTGAACATTTATTAAAGGATTACCAACAATTATTTTTGAATTATAAACCAATCATGAGGCCTTATTTCAATAATTGAGTATTTAACAATATTAAGTATATTTTTCATATCCTACAATATCAATTTCCTAAAATATACTACAAATAATTTCCATTAATAAACATTCCATAAACATTAGTTAGCATGAATTTAAAATGATTGAGAAAAAAACATAGTAATTCCACCTTTAACAATGGCAGAGATCACTATATGTAATCTCCCACATCTTGAAGTCAAAACCCTCAATGGTATACCCAAAAGAGTGTACTCATTCTTAATAAAATACATACCACATATATGGTTAAAGGATATTATATTAAACATTATAAAATTATTCCACTGTCATTTAATGTAACACCCCAAGCTTCTACGGTATGCTTCTCTTTAAATAATGTGATAGCGTGTGTTGTACGCAACACCGAGTTCTAACACACCATAACCAATCAAACTAGACGTTATGAATAGTAATACCTACTTTTTGAAATTATATATATTTTATATTTTAAAATGGAATTCATTTTTGGATTCGGAATATCAAATTTATCCTAAGATGAAATTTTGGTACTTTTCGGATAACATTAATATTTTGATGAATAGTGAAAATTACTAAATTTTAATTAAACAAACTTTTTTAATCAAAATAATTAATAGTGATAAATTATGAATTTGAGTGGTTTTAAAGTATATTTAGAATATATTTTTACCATTTAATATAATGTTGGTCACTGGACATAATTTTACAATTAAACTGAACATAAACAAGTGTCAATCTTTTGATAGTTATTATCTCTTAAAAACACGCTTTTTGTTTTGACAGCGGGAATTAATTTTAAATTAATTTCTGCCACTTCTGTGTTTTGAATTTAGAAAAATGGATTCCATATTTGGAATCAGGATGTCCAAATTGTGTAAATAGGTAACTTTTATTTTTATACATTTTGAATAATTACTGCGGTAAATATTTTATTTACCATGGTTAAGGGTAAATCCGATAAATAAGGGTTAAAAAATAATATTATAATAATACTAAATTACCCTAAAACGTGTCCTAGCCTTATTGGTTGATAAAAGTTAGACCATTGGCATCTTTGGGTCTATTTTGGGACCCCATGGTGCCACTTGTAGGTGATAGGGACACTTTTTTTTAATTAAGTTAAAATGAATACAAAAATGACACAAGCATATATATTTTAGCAAAACAATTTTTAAATAGGGTTATATATGTTGGATTTTAGATTATAAATATTCATTATAAAGATAAAAATATTTCCTACATAATTATATTTTATTTATAATTTTTAGACATTAAATAATTTAATTTATTTATGACACAATGATGATGAATTAATTACTATAATAGTGAAAAAGTAAAATAATTGATATTATAAATACCCAAATAAATATAATATGAAACTTTTAATGAATTAAACTAATTTTATAGGATAATATGATATAATAGTATTGATTTAATGGACTTTTTTCGAAGTAATCAATCTGTTTTGAGTTTCACAAAAAATCAACTATTGAATAGTGTCAAAATTGACATAAAAGAGTTCTTAAAACAAATATTATATTATTAATTGATATTAAATTCCTAAAAATCTAAAGTTCGGCCAAGAGACCTATATCATGATCGTTTCATCATTAATGGACAACTTGGGGGTATCTTGGATGTATATAGTAAGTTTATTAACCATCTTATATAAAAATACAAAGAGACATTGTAAAAGTAAAACTAATTAACTTAGAGTTAATACTTAAAGATAAGGTTAATATAAGTACCCAAACCTATATAAATTTTATTGTTTGAGTTGTTTTAGACCTATAACCACCTTAAAATTTAAATAATAAACTTTGTAGCCATTGGAAACCGAATATAAATTTATTATAAACTAATATTTCTAGCTTTTCCAAAGGTGCCCCTCACCCTCTTATAAAAGGGCACTCCTCCTTCTCATTTATTCACACCATCAAAGCCTTTTGGTTCGGCCAAACTCTGCCCAAATACTCTCCCAAATTCCCTCACTACAACATAGAGGCATTAGTTTGATCAGAAATCCAACCTAAGGAGCCCTTTTGATCAAATCAAAAGGAAGAAACTGAAGAAGAGGTAATGATTTCACCACCCTTTTCCAAGTTCCTTTCTTCTTCCACTTCTTCTTCCTTTGTTGTTACCATTATAAAATAATAACTCCAGTATCATATATATACTGTGATGTTATTATAAATATGGTACAACCATATTCATTATTCTATCCACCCTTTGAATAACATGTCACCATACGTGCGTACGTACGGCTTACCGTCTCCACGTCGTGGTGTAATTGTTATTCAATATAATATTATTTGGATGAGTATAATAATGATGTGTAACTCATGTAAATAATAAATATAACATGTTAATGATTCTGTATATATGATATACCATCCATTTATATATTATTTTAATATCAAAAGAATGATATTGTCGCTCGTGCGTACGTACGGACTACCGTCTCCACGAACGTGATGAGATTCATTCTCCATCGTATCCATTCTAGTATAATTATTATTTGATGATTTAGAAAATGATGTTAAAGGACTTGATATCATTATGGATATGAATAATATATAACCTATTCTTTACAAACATGTCTTACGTAACAAAACATATAAAAGAAAACAAGTAAGTTAACACCCGAAACAACGATAATACTAAGATATTATTATCAAATCAATATTAAAAGATCATATATGATATCATATTAATGTATATGATTCTTGTATAATTTAATAACAATTATTTCACCATTATACAAAAGGTTAACCTACCCCAACCAAGTAAAAGTACAAGGTAAGGTTTATTTCACAATCTCTTCATTATTCGAGGTTGTTTATATGTAATAATCTACTGGGATCTCTTTACCATCCACATCCATATTTTCTTAAAAATGTATTTAAAAACATTTTTATTATTTACAAGAATATGGGTTAAAGTCATTTATACCCTTTTTTGACTTTTTATAAGAGGAATCTTTCCGTCGTTTTCAAAATAAAGTCCTTTTTAACCTTTTCGACAGAATTAAGGTAAGAATGTTTTTTTAACTTATACGGCGGGTGCGGTTATTTTCCGCCGTTATAGAATCTTCAAAGCTTTCCTTACAAGCTTATAAGAATATTTTCAAAGAAATTATTTTATTTTATATGGCTCTTAAATGATTTCAAAAATAGAAAGAGATATTTCTCTAAAAAGTGTTTTGATTTCATCTTTGTCAACATCCTTCTATGGATTTTACGCTTATTTGAAGTTGATTTATTATGATACAAAACTTCTATATTGTATTGAATGTTTTGTAATATGTTTGACTGTGGATGTGCAATTTTTATACCATTCATAGTTTATGGTGAAATTATTGACATTTCGTATGCTAGTTTTAATACGAATGTTTATGTTATGTTTAAACCTTTTCATATGGGAATGCATTGGACTTAATATGTGACAGGTGGAGCTCGCTATAGCTCCTCGATGCATCGGTAGGTCTCATGAGACAAACTAATATCTTGGCATAAGGCCTTGACAAAATCTTATTTGTAGTCTTGGAACGAGGCCTTGGCTATGTGGTTATGATAGTCTGGCATTATGCATTACAACATTATGAAAGTGGTTATTGATATTGCATGTGATTATTCGATTAGTAGAATATCCATGTGAACAAGTAAATGGAATTATTTCATTTTACATTTTCCATACTATGATGAAGTTCAAGTTTAAAAGGATTTTGTTTTAGTAATGCATTGCCTTAAATGTTTATGC
Organism: Viscum album; assembly: GCA_963277665.1. Taxonomy (NCBI): domain Eukaryota; kingdom Viridiplantae; phylum Streptophyta; class Magnoliopsida; order Santalales; family Viscaceae; genus Viscum; species Viscum album. The sequence continues at coordinate 240,486,326 of OY728140.1, read as the reverse complement.
TTATTTTGAATGTTCCGCTATATTGTTATCCTTACTGGGCATTTGAGCTCAACACTTTTCTATGTTTTATTTTTCCCAGGATGTGAAGAAGTAAGTTATGAATGACCTGTAGGTATATTATGAGGGGATAATAGTGTGGACTGTGGAGACATTATGTTGTTGTAGTACTTTTTCATTTTATGATGTAATGTAAAACTTATGAATATATCTAGTGTTTCCAAGGCTACTAAACCAATCGGTCTTTCGAGATTTGATCTTTCTTGTGATCATGCCAATGTTATGTAATAATGCACCGACTCTGGGTAACTAGGGTCGGGGCGTTATAGTTGGTATCAGAGGAAGTTTAGTACAAACCTTGAAAGCTAGATTTAGATAAACTCTGATTAGAGCACGTAGACCTAAGATGAACTTTGAGGATTAGTATATAAGAACTTCCTAGAATTTTGGTATTGTAGAGATTTTGTGAGTTTTCCAAGCAATACATCCCTTTATGGATATGAGAAGGTAGAGGTGGCTCTGGCACAGATGTACCTAGGAGTAAAACCCGAAAACACCACTTTGATCTAGACTCGAACGGGAACTGGTGCATGACAACGGGCTTTACTGCACTCTTGGTTACGACAATCCCGGGGGATATGCTTAGGATAACTCTCATTTTCTTTACAAATCATTATGAAGGGTTTATGAGTATATACTACCTCAAAGAAAACATTTTTATGATTATGAATTATAACCATAAATAGTTCAATTTATGTTAAGTGTTTTTAAGTATGGGATTATGTTTTTTGATTCATAAACTGATCTAGTTTATGACATTGTTTAGAAATGGCGCCTAGTATAAGAAATGGAAACCGTATCAATGCACGCACTGCATGTAGGGATTTACCTCCTGCTCAAGATAATTATAGTGGGGCTGGTGATGCAACTGGTGCTGATCAGCTAATCACCATACTGGGACAACTTACTCAGGTTATGAATAATAACCTTACCCGTATGGAGCACCCTAATCCACAACGTGGAGGATCAATGTTAGATCGATTCATGAGGAAACAACCACCAACGTTCAATGGGAGTACAAATCCCTTAGTATCTGAGCAATGGATAAATTCCCTAGAGAAAATATTTCAGGCTTTGGGGAGCAGTGAAAGGGAAAAAGTTATCATGGCAGTTTACCGCCTCATTGGAGATGCTTGTAGAGACCCGAAGCTTATCGTACATAGACATTACATTACTTTTGCGGAATACTTGGTACATAAAAAACACACACACACAAGGATCGTAATAGTTTAGTGTCTTTGGAAACTCGGAACATAATCTTCTAATCGTGGTGAAAGATCTTCAATATCTCCCATAAATATCTTCCCTTTTTTTTACCTAAAACCCTTTTTTTATATCCTGGGGAAAAGTAAACATAAAAGGGTGAGCTCAGATGCTCAGTAAGGGTAAACAAAAGAAAAATCAATCACATCATATTCATAAGAACATAACTTTTGGAAATCTTAACCTGCAAAAGAGAGCATAATTTCATAACATGGGATAAATCATAGTAGTGAAATGAAATCCCAATAATCATAAATTAAAACATGAAACTTTGTGGAATACACACATAATCATAGAAAATCATCTCTTGTTAGTCAAGACTCATTGCCAAGACTATCTTAGTGGACAAAGTCCCTTTCTGAATCGAGTAACCCTCGTTTCAGTCCTGTTTCACTGAACCGGTATAACCTACCATTTCAGCCATGTCTATCTCATGAGATATAAAATCTTTACCCAATGCATTGGAGGGAGATATAAGTCCCACCCATCTCATAATGATACCATTCTTATGTGTTCCACAAAATCATAAACCATACATCATTGCATAACCCATGTAATACAAATGGGAATCTTAAACATCATGACATCATAAAACAATTCATACAAGATAAAGGAATTCATAAAAATAATTCCATCACAACATGATAAAATCAATGTAATAATAGGGATAAAAACATAACCCTTTATTATCTTAGATGGAAAATTATTTTGATTAAACACTTGAACTCCATTCTTGAAGAAAATATCCTTTCTTCTTCAAAAACATTTTTCCTTTCAAAACATGTCATACAACTTTAAAATAAAAGAAGTTGATTAAAAATAAACTTGAAATCTTGTAAAGTAAGCTTCATGGAAATAATGTTTTAAAAATCCATTCATGCCATATAATTTAAAAAAAACATTCTTCGTAATTTTGTCGGAAAAGTCAAAAAGTACCTCGTACGAAAAATGACAAAAGATTCCTTTCATATCTTTTACAAAAAACTTACCGAAGGGTAAAATTGGATATAAACTATTGTATAAGGATGGAAATAATATTACATATTGAGGGAACATGGATGTGGATGATAAAATACACCCCAGTAAATACTAAAGTATAAACAATCTCGGATAAAAGTGAGATTGTGATATTTTCCCTTACCTTAGGTCCGATTTGCTTTGTACGTGTCCGAAGCTCCTCTTCTTTGGAACGCCTCTTTGAATCCTCCACTTAAGGAACTAAGATTGGTCTTTGGAGAAGACCAGGACCTCTAGGATTATTCTAGGGAAGTGGAGAGGAGAAAATGGCAGGGGTTGGCCGAGCTTGAGTGCTCAATTTGGTGTGAGGAGGAGGGGGAGGAGGTGTCCTTTTATAAGGGAGGAGAGGGGCATCTTAGGAATACCTCAAAATATTATTTTATAATAAAGTCAAAATCGGTTTATAATGGTTCCAAAGGGTCTTATTTCGGAGATAAAGTGGGGATGGGTCGAAATCCTATCAACCAATAAGATTTAGACAAGTTTAGGGTATTATTTTAACCTTATCAATTAGATTTAACTCTAAGTTAAATAATTTAACTTTTACCGTGACTTTTTCGTTTCTTTCACTATATGGTTAATACACTTACTATAACATGCCAAACGAACCCCAAATGGTTTATTATTAATATATATATCCTTATCTAAGTCATTTGGCCGAACCTTAGATTTTTAGGAATAAAATAACAATTAATAATATAATATTTGATTTAAAAACTATTTTGTGTCAATTTTGACACTATTTGATATATGATTTTTGTGAAAGTCATAACAGAATTATATGTTCGAACCAAGTTGATTAAAGCAACACTAATATATCATAGTACCCTAGAAAATTAGTGGAATTCATAAAAAGTCTCAAATTATATTTCGTTTGGTGTTTATAACATCAGTTATGTCAATATTTCATTAATAAGATAATTACTGCATCATCTTTGTGTCATAAATAAATTAAATTATTTGATGTCTAAAAATTACAAATAAAATACCATCATGTAGGAAATCGTTTTAGTTTTCTAATGAATATTTACAATCGAATTTATCTTATGTAAAACCCTATATTAAAAATGTTTTAGTAAATAAACTTTGATTTTGACTCTTTTAACTCTTCTTTGAATTAAATAATAATAAATGTCCTAATCTAATCCAAGTGGGCCTAAATGGTCATATTTTATTCCTAAGTTTGTTTTTGGTCGAATTACACTTGTCCAATAGAATTAGGACATGTGTTAGGGTAATATTAATATCATATTTACCCTTAGTTACCCTATTTACTATTAACCGCGGTAAAAAAAAGTAAAAAGTTACTATTCACCAAAAAATTATTTTCATCTCATTGAACCACATTTTAGTCCTTGATATTAACCGTGTCTCTCGGATTTTCGAAATTCCATTCACAGAAGCGGTAAAATTAAGTTTTATGCAAAATTCAGTTTTTAACCTACCACTTAGTGGTTTCACTATTCATCAAAAATTGAAAGTTTTCAGAAAAATGCCAAAATTTCATCCCAAGCTATATTTCATATTCCGAATTCAAAAATGAAGTCTATTTTACCAAATTCATAACATAAAAGTTGCATTAATTAATTTTATAATTAAATCCCGCTGTTAAAACAAATAGCGTGTTTTTAAGAAACAATATCTATCAAAAGATTGACACTTGTTTATGTCTAGTTTAAATGTGAAATTACATCCAATGACCAAAATTGTATTAAATTGTAAAAATATATTCTAAATATACTTTAAAACCACTCAAATTAATAATTTATCACTATTAATTATTTCGATTAAAAAGGTTGTTTTTAATTAAAATTTAGTAATTTTCACTATTCATCAGAATATGAAAGTTATCCGAAATGTACCAAAATTTCACCTTAGGCTAAATTCGATACTCCGAATCCAAAAATGAAATCCATTTTGAAAAATAAAATTTACAAAATTTCAAAAAGAGGTTATTACTATTCATAACGGCTAGTTTTAATAACATTTTAATAGCATATCATTGTTTCGTGAAACTCAGTATTACGTACCACACACGCTATCGAGGAAGGTTGCGATTGCGTGTAATGCAAGGCAAGTCAAGGATGCGTGTTGTGCAAACTCCTTTTGGTGTAGCATACAACACAAGACATTAGTGAAAGAATATTTTTCATAAAATCTCGGGCTGTTACATTCTACCCCCCTTAAAATGAATTTCGCCCTCGAAATTCGTCGGGGTTATAAATGGTTTACTATTCGAAAGTTTCTTTAACAGAAACCCACATCGTAAAAAAGATTACCAAAACTTGGCTTTAAAAACTAATTTATGAAATGTAACGATTACCCAAATAAACTAATCACTGGGTTTCCACATAGGTGAAAATATGGATATGGAAGAGAAATCTAACCATCATGTTCTGATGGAGAGTGGTAGAGAACATGGCTATGGAAAAGCCAGTAATCACAAATCCATAAATTTGTGACGACCATCTGATTCATCAGGTATAAGAGAACTAGGACAACATTTTTGGTTTCCAAGATCATTTCCCGAAAGTTAAAGAATTTGAATTAGAATAAATACTTACTTTATTTTGGTACAATCTCACTGTTGTTCGTGCCTTTAACAATTTCCACTTCATCTCTTAAATAAATGAAGTTGAATTTTTTATTCGTGAAGTGTTAGCAGATCATGTGATAGAATGACGGGTCATTCCATTTGTCTCAAAAGGTTAGCAAAATTTATATACATAAGTCGATCTATAGTGGGATTAATCATATATGGTTCCTAAAATGGGCTTATACTTCATATATCATACTGATTAATATAATAACACTAGTTTCTACTAAACAGGGACTTCCTGTAGGTCAGTGGTAGGCGATAAAGGCCAGTCGCACTTCGGTTGTGGGTTCGATTCCTACAGCCTTGTCCGAAGCGATGGGCTGTCGCCCATCCTGCAGGTTGTCCTTTTTCTAAAACTACGTTACTATAACATCCCATCAATAATATCGAAAATCTTCTATCCTTAAACAATACTAAGTTATGTCCAACATAATCCAGTCTAATCTTTAGGCTTATACATAATACTACAGTCCACTCTCATAATATAGTGACAACGATTACCAGAGATTTAATACTGTCGTTGATCCCCACATATCATAAGATATGTCTTGTTGGTCACATTACAAACATTCAAAGTCCTTAATCGTGTATTCTCTTGAATACCTTAGTGAAAACATGAGTTCAGTTAAAAGTTAACACTTTCCACATACCAAAATCCTCAAAATTCTATATACTCAAACCATGATATCACTTAGTCCTTATATCAATCATGAGCTCATGAATACTATTAAACATTTCATTTTCTCGTCTTCATTATGCGCATATCATCTTATTTCCAAAAAAAAAAATATCTCAATCACTTTGAATACCACATCAATAAATATTGCAATACTCAATGATACAGCATTATTTTGGAATCCCATTACATAAACGCTTAATCATTCCACCACATCGTTATCATATTCAACATCGCCAATAGTGATCGCATGTGACTTCCCTTTGTCCTTTGCCTTCAGTGGTTGCTCATGTTGATCATCACTAACCCTTAGATTAGGGCAATTATTAGCATAATGCCCCATTTCCTTGCACTTGAAGCATTGAAGTGTTGGTGGTGCGTTCTATGCAGTGTTTGCTTTATTCACATCATTAGAAACCCTTTTTCCATTACTTCGACACTCAGCTGCTCGATGACCTTCTTTTCCACACTTAAAACATTTTCTAGTTCCTTTAAGACAATCTCCACCATGCTTCTTTCCACACATTGTGCATAAGGAAACATTCATCTTCTTTTCACCATTATTATGAGATTTCTCCTTGAACTCCATCTTTCGTTTCTTGTCAAAACCATGATATGGATATGTAACACCAACTTCCATTTCTACCTTGATAGCACAACGAACAATTTCTTCATAGCAACTGAAGTCTCTTATAGCTAATGCCCTTCGAAGACTTGGTTTTAAGCCACTGAAAAATCGATCAACTTTACTTTCAGGTTGGATGATAATGCCAGATGCATACCTTGCAAGTCTTGTAAAATTCGCTTCGTATATACCAACAGATTCATCATCCTTCTGTTTCAGCTCAAGAAACTCCTTTTCCATCTTCGTTCGAAGAATACGAGGGAAGTACTTACTGAAAAACAAGTTCTTGAACTCGTCCCATTCCATGGACTCAATTTCATCTCTTGGCCTCGTATTCTTGATAAGATTCCAACATTGATCAGCTTCACCTTCAAAACGATATACTGCTAAGATGACTTTATCATGTTCAGAACATTGAAGAACTGAAAATATCTTTTCAGTGGTACTGATCCATTGTTCAGCAACAAGTGGATCGGAAGTCCCACTGAAAAAAGGTGGACGTTGCCTCATGAAGGACTCAATAGAATATTGTTCCCTTCTCTGCTCATTTGGAAGTCCAGAATGATTCATAGCTTGTGTAAGTATAGCAATAAGATTTTGCACTCCATCTCCCATAACATTTGTTTGTTCGGGAGGGAAATCATTGCATTGTCCATTGCATTGATCAACACGGTTCCTTCGGGTTCCAGCCATCGTCTAAAACCCAAAAAGAATAGTGTGAGAGGCAAAAATCATGCTAGGGAAAACAACATAATAAAGGGGGAGTACCTTCAATATCCAACATCTTAGGTTTAATTCTATGACCGTTAGCGTAATTCTATTACTATAACCTATACGTATACTTATCCATAGGGACATCCCTAGACATACCTTAGAAATATCTCTAGGGATCTCACTAACGTTTTCGCATCCTAGTTTCCAAAGGTTGACTAAACCTTTCCTCTGATACCAACTGTAGAGACCCGAAGCTTATCGTACATAGACATTACATTACTTTTGCGGAATACTTGGTACATAAAAAACACACACACACAAGGATCGTAATAGTTTAGTGTCTTTGGAAACTCGGAACATAATCTTCTAATCGTGGTGAAAGATCTCCAATATCTCCCATAAATATCTTCCCTTTTTTTTTACCTAAAACCCTATTTTTATATCCTGGGGAAAAGTAAACATAAAAGGGTGAGCTCAGATGCTCAGTAAGGGTAAACAAAAGAAAAATCAATCACATCATATTCATAAGAACATAACTTTTGGAAATCTTAACCTGCAAAAGAGAGCATAATTTCATAACATGGGATAAATCATAGTAGTGAAATGAAATCCCAATAATCATAAATTAAAACATGAAACTTTGTGGCATACACACATAATCATAGAAAATCGTCTCTTGTTAGTCAAGACTCATTGCCAAGACTATCTTAGTGGACAAAGTCCCTTTCTGAATCGAGTAACCCTCGTTTCAGTCCTGTTTCACTGAACCGGTATAACCTACCATTTCAGCCATGTCTATCTCATGAGATATAAAATCTTTACCCAATGCATTGGAGGGAGATATAGGTCCCACCCATCTCATAATGATACCATTCTTATGTGTGCCACAAAATCATAAACCATACATCATTGCATAACCCATGTAATACAAATGGGAATCTTAAACATCATGACATCATAAAACAATTCATACAAGATAAAGGAATTCATAAAAATAATTCCATCACAACATGATAAAATCAATGTAATAATAGGGATAAAAACATAACCCTTTATTATCTTAGATGGAAAATTATTTTGATTAAACACTTGAACTCCATTCTTGAAGAAAATATCCTTTCTTCTTCAAAAACATTTTTCCTTTCAAAACATGTCATACAACTTTAAAATAAAAGAAGTTGATTAAAAATAAACATGAAATCTTGTAAAGTAAGCTTCTTGGAAATAATGTTTTAAAAATCCATTCATACCATATAAGTTAAAAAAAATTCTTCGTACTTTTGTCAGAAAAGTCAAAAAGTACCTCGTACGAAAAATGACAAAAGATTCCTTTCATATCTTTTACAAAAAACTTACCGAAGGGTAAAATTGGATATAAACTATTGTATAAGGATGGAAATAATATTACATATTGAGGGAACATGGATGTGGATGATAAAATACACCCCAGTAAATACTAAAGTATAAACAATCTCGGATAAAAGTGAGATTGTGATATTTTCCCTTACCTTAGGTCCGATTTGCTTTGTACGTGTCCGAAGCTCCTCTTCTTTGGAACGCCTCTTTGAATCCTCCACTTAAGGAACTAAGATTGGTCTTTGGAGAAGACCAGGACCTCTAGGATTATTCTAGGGAAGTGGAGAGGAGAAAATGGCAGGGGTTGGCCGAGCTTGAGTGCTCAATTTGGTGTGAGGAGGAGGGGGAGGAGGTGTCCTTTTATAAGGGAGGAGAGGGGCATCTTAGGAATACCTCAAAATATTATTTTATAATAAAGTCAAAATAGGTTTATAATGGTTCCAAAGGGTCTTATTTCGGAGATAAAGTGGGGATGGGTCGAAATCCTATCAACCAATAAGATTTAGAAAAGTTTAGGGTATTATTTTAACCTTATCAATTAGATTTAACTCTAAGTTAAATAATTTAACTTTTACCGTGTCTTTTTTGTTTCTTTCAGTATATGGTTAATACACTTTCTATAACATGCCAAACGAACCCCAAATTGTTTATTATTAATATATATATCCTTATCTAAGTCATTTGGCCGAACCTTAGATTTTTAGGAATAAAATAACAATTAATAATATAATATTTGATTTAAAAACTATTTTGTGTCAATTTTGACACTATTTGATATATGATTTTTGTGAAAGTAATAACAGAATTATATGTTCGAACCAAGTTGATTAAAGCAACACTAATATATCATAGTACCCTAGAAAATTAGTGGAATTCATAAAAAGTCTCAAATTATATTTAGTTTGGTGTTTATAACATCAATTATGTCAATATTTCATTAATAAGATAATTACTGCATCATCTTTGTGTCATAAATAAATTAAATTATTTGATGTCTAAAAATTACAAATAAAATACCATCATGTAGGAAATCGTTTTAGTTTTCTAATGAATATTTACAATCGAATTTATCTTATGTAAAACCATATATTAAAAATGTTTTAGTAAATAAACTTTGATTTTGACTCTTTTAACTCTTCTTTGAATTAAATAATAATAAATATCCTAATCTAATCCAAGTGGGCCTAAATGGTCATATTTTATTCCTAAGTTTGTTTTTGGTCGAATTACACTTGTCCAATAGAATTAGGACATGTGTTAGGGTAATATTAATATCATATTTACCCTTAGTTACCCTATTTACTATTAACCGCGGTAAAAAAAAGTAAAAAGTTACTATTCACCAAAAAATTATTTTCATCTCATTGAACCACATTTTAGTCCTTGATATTAACCGTGTCTCTCGGATTTTCGAAATTCCATTCACAGAAGCGGTAAAATTAAGTTTTATGCAAAATTCAGTTTTTTAACCTACCACTTAGTAGTTTCACTATTCATCAAAAATTGATGTTTTTCAGAACAATGCCAAAATTTCATCCCAAGCTATATTTCATATTCCGAATTCAAAAATGAAGTCTATTTTACCAAATTCATAACATAAAAGTTGCATTAATTAATTTTATAATTAAATCCCGCTGTTAAAACAAATAGCGTGTTTTTAAGAAACAATATCTATCAAAAGATTGACACTTGTTTATGTCTAGTTTAAATGTGAAATTACATCCAATGACCAACATTGTATTAAATTGTAAAAATATATTCTAAATATACTTTAAAACCACTCAAATTAATAATTTATCACTGTTAATTATTTCGATTAAAAAGGTTGTTTTTAATTAAAATTTAGTAATTTTCACTATTCATCAGAATATGAAAGTTATCCGAAATGTACCAAAATTTCACCTTAGGCTAAATTCGATACTCCGAATCCAAAAATGAAATCCATTTTGAAAAATAAAATTTACAAAATTTCAAAAAGAGGTTATTACTATTCATAACGGCTAGTTTTAATAACATTTTAATAGCATATCATTGTTTCGTGAAACTCAGTATTACGTACCACACACGCTATCGAGGAAGGTTGCGATTGCGTGTAATGCAAGGCAAGTCAAGGATGCGTGTTGTGCAATCTCCTTTTGGTGTAGCGTACAACACAAGACATTAGTGAAAGAATATTTTTCATAAAATCTCGGGCTGTTACATTCTACCCCCCTTAAAATGAATTTCGCCCTCGAAATTCGTCGGGGTTATAAATGGTTTACTATTCGAAAGTTTCTTTAACAGAAACCCACATCGTAAAAAAGATTACCAAAACTTGGCTTTAAAAACTAATGTATGAAATGTAACGATTACCCAAATAAATTAATCACTGGGTTTCCACATAGGTGAAAATATGGATATGGAAGAGAAATCTAACCATCAGGTTCTGATGGAGAGTGGTAGAGAACATGGCTATGGAAAAGCCAGTAATCACAAATCCATAAATTTGTGACGACCATCTGATTCATCAGGTATAAGAGAACTAGGACAACATTTTTGGTTTCCAAGATCATTTCCCGAAAGTTAAAGAATTTGAATTAGAATAAATACTTACTTTATTTTGGTACAATCTCACTGTTGTTCGTGCCTTTAACAATTTCCACTTCATCTCTTAAATAAATGAAGTTGAATTTGTTATTCGTGAAGTGTTAGCAGATCATGTGATAGAATGACGGGTCATTCCATTTGTCTCAAAAGGTTAGCAAAATGTATATACATAAGTCGATCTATAGTGGGATTAATCATATATGGTTCCTAAAATGGGCTTATACTTCATATATCATACTGCTTAATATAATAACACTAGTTTCTACTAAACAGGGACTTCCTGTAGGTCAGTGGTAGGCGATAAAGGCCAGTCGCACTTCGGTTGTGGGTTCGATTCCTACAGCCTTGTCCGAAGCGATGGGCTGTCGCCCATCCTGCAGGTTGTCCTTTTTCTAAAACTACGTTACTATAACATCCCATCAATAATATCGAAAATCTTCTATCCTTAAACAATACTAACTTATGTCCAACATAATCCAGTCTAATCTTTAGGCTTATACATAATACTACAGTCCACTCTCATAATATAGTGACAACGATTACCAGAGATTTAATACTGTCGTTGATCCCCACATATCATAAGATATGTCTTGTTGGTCACATTACAAACATTCAAAGTCCTTAATCGTGTATTCTCTTGAATACCTTAGTGAAAACATGACTGCAGTTAAAAGTTAACACTTTCCACATACCAAAATCCTCAAAATTCTATATACTCAAACCATGATATCACTTAGTCCTTATATCAATCATGAGCTCATGAATACTATTAAACATTTCATTTTCTCGTCTTCATTATGCGCATATCATCTTATTTCCAAAAAAAAAATATCTCAATCACTTTGAATACCACATCAATAAATATTGCAATACTCAATGATACAACATTATTTTGAAATCCCATTACATAAACGCTTAATCATTCCACCACATCGTTATCATATTCAACATCGCCAATAGTGATCGCATGTGACTTCCCTTTGTCCTTTGCCTTCAGTGGTTGCTCATGTTGATCATCACTAACCCTTGGATTAGGGCAATTATGAGCATAATGCCCCATTTCCTTGCACTTGAAGCATTGAAGTGTTGGTGGTGCGTTCTCTGCAGTGTTTGCTTTATTCACATCATTAGAAACCCTTTTTCCATTACTTCGACACTCAGCTGCTCGATGACCTTCTTTTCCACACTTAAAACATTTTCTAGTTCCTTTAAGACAATCTCCACCATGCTTCTTTCCACACATTGTGCATAAGGAAACATTCATCTTCTTTTCACCAATATTATGAGATTTCTCCTTGAACTCCATCTTTCGTTTCTTGTCAAAACCATGAGATGGATATGTAACACCAACTTCCATTTCTACCTTGATAGCACAACGAACAATTTCTTCATAGCAACTGAAGTCTCTTATAGCTAATGCCCTTCGAAGACTTGGTTTTAAGCCACTGAAAAATCGATCAACTTTACTTTCAGGTTGGATGATAATGCCAGATGCATACCTTGCAAGTCTTGTAAAATTCGCTTCGTATATACCAACAGATTCATCATCCTTCTGTTTCAGCTCAAGAAACTCCTTTTCCATCTTCGTTCGAAGAATACGAGGGAAGTACTTACTGAAAAACAAGTTCTTGAACTCGTCCCATTCCATGGACTCAATTTCATCTCTTGGCCTCGTATTCTTGATAAGATTCCAACATTGATCAGCTTCACCTTCAAAACGATATACTGCTAAGATGACTTTATCATGTTCAGAACATTGAAGAACTGAAAATATCTTTTCAGTGGTACTGATCCATTGTTCAGCAACAAGTGGATCAGAAGTCCCACTGAAAGAAGGTGGACGTTGCCTCATGAAGGACTCAATAGAATATTGTTCCCTTCTCTGCTCATTTGGAAGTCCAGAATGATTCATAGCTTGTGTAAGTATAGCAATAAGATTTTGCACTCCATCTCCCATAACATTTGTTTGTTCAGGAGGGTAATCATTGCATTGTCCATTGCATTGATCAACACGGTTCCTTCGGGTTCCAGCCATCGTCTAAAACCCAAAAAGAATAGTGTGAGAGGCAAAAATCATGCTAGGGAAAACAACATAATAAAGGGGGAGTACCTTCAATATCCAACATCTTAGGTTTAATTCTATGACCGTTAGCGTAATTCTATTACTATAACCTATACGTATACTTATCCATAGGGACATCCCTAGACATACCTTAGAAATATCTCTAGGGATCTCACTAACGTTTTCGCATCCTAGTTTCCAAAGGTTGACTAAACCTTTCCTCTGATACCAACTGTAGAGACCCGAAGCTTATCGTACATAGACATTACATTACTTTTGCGGAATACTTGGTACATAAAAAAAACACACACACAAGGATCGTAATAGTTTAGTGTCTTTGGAAACTCGGAACATAATCTTCTAATCGTGGTGAAAGATCTTCAATATCTCCCATAAATATCTTCCCTTTTTTTTTACCTAAAACCCTATTTTTATATCCTGGGGAAAAGTAAACATAAAAGGGTGAGCTCAGATGCTCAGTAAGGGTAAACAAAAGAAAAATCAATCACATCATATTCATAAGAACATAACTTTTGGAAATCTTAACCTGCAAAAGAGAGCATAATTTCATAACATGGGATAAATCATAGTAGTGAAATGAAATCCCAATAATCATAAATTAAAACATGAAACTTTGTGGCATACACACATAATCATAGAAAATCATCTCTTGTTAGTCAAGACTCATTGCCAAGACTACCTTAGTGGACAAAGTCCCTTTCTGAATCGAGTAACCCTCGTTTCAGTCCTGTTTCACTGAACCGGTATAACCTACCATTTCAGCCATGTCTATCTCATGAGATATAAAATCTTTACCCAATGCATTGGAGGGAGATATAGGTCCCACCCATCTCATAATGATACCATTCTTATGTGTGCCACAAAATCATAAACCATACATCATTGCATAACCCATGTAATACAAATGGGAATCTTAAACATCATGACATCATAAAACAATTCATACCAGATAAAGGAATTCATAAAAATAATTCCATCACAACATGATAAAATCAATGTAATAATACGGATAAAAACATAACCCTTTATTATCTTAGATGGAAAATTATTTTGATTAAACACTTGAACTCCATTCTTGAAGAAAATATCCTTTCTTCTTCAAAAACATTTTTCCTTTCAAAACATGTCATACAACTTTAAAATAAAAGAAGTTGATTAAAAATAAACATGAAATCTTGTAAAGTAAGCTTCTTGGAAATAATGTTTTAAAAATCCATTCATACCATATAAGTTAAAAAAACATTCTTCGTACTTTTGTCGGAAAAGTCAAAAAGTAACTCGTACGAAAAATGACAAAAGATTCCTTTCATATCTTTTACAAAAAACTTACCGAAGGGTAAAATTGGATATAAACTATTGTATAAGGATGGAAATAATATTACATATTGAGGGAACATGGATGTGGATGATAAAATACACCCCAGTAAATACTAAAGTATAAACAATCTCGGATAAAAGTGAGATTGTGATATTTTCCCTTACCTTAGGTCCGATTTGCTTTGTACGTGTCCGAAGCTCCTCTTCTTTGGAATGCCTCTTTGAATCCTCCACTTAAGGAACTAAGATTGGTCTTTGGAGAAGACCAGGACCTCTAGGATTATTCTAGGGAAGTGGAGAGGAGAAAATGGCAGGGGTTGGCCGAGCTTGAGTGCTCAATTTGGTGTGAGGAGGAGGGGGAGGAGGTGTCCTTTTATAAGGGAGGAGAGGGGCATCTTAGGAATACCTCAAAATATTATTTTATAATAAAGTCAAAATCGGTTTATAATGGTTCCAAAGGGTCTTATTTCGGAGATAAAGTGGGGATGGGTCGAAATCCTATCAACCAATAAGATTTAGACAAGTTTAGGGTATTATTTTAACCTTATCAATTAGATTTAACTCTAAGTTAAATAATTTAACTTTTACCGTGTCTTTTTTGTTTCTTTCAGTATATGGTTAATACACTTTCTATAACATGCCAAACGAACCCCAAATTGTTTATTATTAATATATATATCCTTATCTAAGTCATTTGGCCAAACCTTAGATTTTTAGGAATAAAATAACAATTAATAATATAATATTTGATTTAAAAACTATTTTGTGTCAATTTTGACACTATTTGATATATGATTTTTGTGAAAGTCATAACAGAATTATATGTTCGAACCAAGTTGATTAAAGCAACACTAATATATCATAGTACCCTAGAAAATTAGTGGAATTCATAAAAAGTCTCAAATTATATTTAGTTTGGTGTTTATAACATCAATTATGTCAATATTTCATTAATAAGGTAATTACTGCATCATCTTTGTGTCATAAATAAATTAAATTATTTGATGTCTTAAAATTACAAGTAAAATACCATCATGTATGAAATCGTTTTAGCTTTCTAATGAATATTTACAATCGAATTTATCTTATGTAAAACCCTATATTAAAAATGTTTTAGTAAATAAACTTTGATTTTGACTCTTTTAACTCTTCTTTGAATTAAATAATAATAAATGTCCTAATCTAATCCAAGTGGGCCTAAATGGTCATATTTTATTCCTAAGTTTGTTTTTGGTCGAATTACACTTGTCCAATAGAATTAGGACATGTGTTAGGGTAATATTAATATCATATTTACCCTTAGTTACCCTATTTACTATTAATCGCGGTAAAAAAAAGTAAAAAGTTACTATTCACCAAAAAATTATTTTCAACTCATTGAACCACATTTTTGTCCTTGATATTAACCGTGTCTCTCGGATTTTCGAAATTCCATTCACAGAAGCGGTAAAATTAAGTTTTATGCAAAATTCAGTTTTTTAACCTACCACTTAGTAGTTTCACTATTCATCAAAAATTGATGTTTTTCAGAACAATGCCAAAATTTCATCCCAAGCTATATTTCATTATCCGAATTCAAAAATGAAGTCTATTTTACCAAATTCATAACATAAAAGTTGCATTAATTAATTTTATAATTAAATCCCGCTGTTAGAACAAATAGCGTGTTTTTAAGAAACAATATCTATCAAAAGATTGACACTTGTTTATGTCTAGTTTAAATGTGAAATTACACCCAATGACCAACATTGTATTAAATTGTAAAAATATATTCTAAATATACTTTAAAACCACTCAAATTAATAATTTATCACTATTAATTATTTCGATTAAAAAGGTTGTTTTTAATTAAAATTTAGTAATTTTCACTATTCATCAGAATATGAAAGTTATCCGAAATGTACCAAAATTTCACCTTAGGCTAAATTCGATACTCTGAATCCAAAAATGAAATCCATTTTGAAAAATAAAATTTACAAAATTTCAAAAAGAGGTTATTACTATTCATAACGGCTAGTTTTAATAACATTTTAATAGCATATCATTGTTTCGTGAAACTCAGTATTACGTACCACACACGCTATCGAGTAAGGTTGCGATTGCGTGTAATGCAAGGCAAGTCAAGGATGCGTGTTGTGCAATCTCCTTTTGGTGTAGCGTACAACACAAGACATTAGTGAAAGAATATTTTTCATAAAATCTCGGGCTGTTACATTCTACCCCCCTTAAAATGAATTTCGCCCTCGAAATTCGTCGGGGTTATAAATGGTTTACTATTCGAAAGTTTCTTTAACAGAAACCCACATCGTAAAAAAGATTACCAAAACTTGGCTTTAAAAACTAATGTATGAAATGTAACGATTACCCAAATAAACTAATCACTGGGTTTCCACATAGGTGAAAATATGGATATGGAAGAGAAATCTAACCATCATGTTCTGATGGAGAGTGGTAGAGAACATGGCTATAGAAAAGCCAGTAATCACAAATCCATAAATTTGTGACGACCATCTGATTCATCAGGTATAAGAGAACTAGGACAACATTTTTGGTTTCCAAGATCATTTCCCGAAAGTTAAAGAATTTGAATTAGAATAAATACTTACTTTATTTTGGTACAATCTCACTGTTGTTCGTGCCTTTAACAATTTCCACTTCATCTCTTAAATAAATGAAGTTGAATTTGTTATTCGTGAAGTGTTAGCAGATCATGTGATAGAATGACGGGTCATTCCATTTGTCTCAAAAGGTTAGCAAAATTTATATACATAAGTCGATCTATAGTGGGATTAATCATATATGGTTCCTAAAATGGGCTTATACTTCATATATCATACTGCTTAATATAATAACACTAGTTTCTACTAAACAGGGACTTCCTGTAGGTCAGTGGTAGGCGATAAAGGCCAGTCGCACTTCGGTTGTGGGTTCGATTCCTACAGCCTTGTCCGAAGCGATGGGCTGTCGCCCATCCTGTAGGTTGTCCTTTTTCTAAAACTACGTTACTATAACATCCCATCAATAATATCGAAAATCTTCTATCCTTAAACAATACTAACTTATGTCCAACATAATCCAGTCTAATCTTTAGGCTTATACATAATACTACAGTCCACTCTCATAATATAGTGACAACGATTACCAGAGATTTAATACTGTCGTTGATCCCCACATATCATAAGATATGTCTTGTTGGTCACATTACAAACATTCAAAGTCCTTAATCGTGTATTCTCTTGAATACCTTAGTGAAAACATGACTGCAGTTAAAAGTTAACACTTTCCACATACCAAAATCCTCAAAATTCTATATACTCAAACCATGATATCACTTAGTCCTTATATCAATCATGAGCTCATGAATACTATTAAACATTTCATTTTCTCGTCTTCATTATGCGCATATCATCTTATTTCCAAAAAAAAAATATCTCAATCACTTTGAATACCACATCAATAAATATTGCAATACTCAATGATACAACATTATTTTGGAATCCCATTACATAAACGCTTAATCATTCCACCACATCGTTATCATATTCAACATCGCCAATAGTGATCGCATGTGACTTCCCTTTGTCCTTTGCCTTCAGTGGTTGCTCATGTTGATCATCACTAACCCTTGGATTAGGGCAATTATTAGCATAATGCCCCATTTCCTTGCACTTGAAGCATTGAAGTGTTGGTGGTGCGTTCTCTGCAGTGTTTGCTTTATTCACATCATTAGAAACCCTTTTTCCATTACTTCGACACTCAGCTGCTCGATGACCTTCTTTTCCACACATAAAACATTTTCTAGTTCCTTTAAGACAATCTCCACCATGCTTCTTTCCACACTTTGTGCATAAGGAAACATTCATCTTCTTTTCACCATTATTATGAGATTTCTCCTTGAACTCCATCTTTCGTTTCTTGTCAAAACCATGAGATGGATATGTAACACCAACTTCCATTTCTACCTTGATAGCACAACGAACAATTTCTTCATAGCAACTGAAGTCTCTTATAGCTAATGCCCTTCGAAGACTTGGTTTTAAGCCACTGAAAAATCGATCAACTTTACTTTCAGGTTGGATGATAATGCCAGATGCATACCTTGCAAGTCTTGTAAAATTCGCTTCGTATATACCAACAGATTCATCATCCTTCTGTTTCAGCTCAAGAAACTCCTTTTCCATCTTCGTTCGAAGAATACGAGGGAAGTACTTACTGAAAAACAAGTTCTTGAACTCGTCCCATTCCATGGACTCAATTTCATCTCTTGGCCTCGTATTCTTGATAAGATTCCACCATTTATCAGCTTCACCTTCCAAACGATATACTGCTAAGATGACTTTATCATGTTCAGAACATTGAAGAACTGAAAATATCTTTTCAGTGGTACTGATCCATTGTTCAGCAACAAGTGGATTGGAAGTCCCACTGAAAGAAGGTGGGCGTTGCCTCATGAAGGACTCAATAGAATATTGTTCCCTTCTCTGCTCATTTGGATGTCCAGAATGATTCATAGCTTGTGTAAGTATAGCAATAAGATTTTGCACTCCATCTCCCATAACATTTGTTTGTTCAGGAGGGCAATCATTGCATTGTCCATTGCATTGATCAACACGGTTCCTTCGGGTTCCAGCCATCGTCTAAAACCCAAAAAGAATAGTGTGAGAGGAAAAAATCATGCTAGGGAAAACAACATAATAAAGGGGGAGTACCTTCAATATCCAACATCTTAGGTTTAATTCTATGATTGTTAGCGTAATTCTATTACTATAACCTATACGTATACTTATCCATAGGGACATCCCTAGACATACCTTAGAAATATCTCTAGGGATCTCACTAACGTTTTCGCATCCTAGTTTCCAAAGGTTGACTAAACCTTTCCTCTGATACCAACTGTAGAGACCTGAAGCTTATCGTACATAGACATTACATTACTTTTGCGGAATACTTGGTACATAAAAAAAACACACACACAAGGATCGTAATAGTTTAGTGTCTTTGGAAACTCGGAACATAATCTTCTAATCGTGGTGAAAGATCTTCAATATCTCCCATAAATATCTTCCCCTTTTTTTTTACCTAAAACCCTTTTTTTATATCCTGGGGAAAAGTAAACATAAAAGGGTGAGCTCAGATGCTCAGTAAGGGTAAACAAAAGAAAAATCAATCACATCATATTCATAAGAACATAACTTTTGGAAATCTTAACCTGCAAAAGAGAGCATAATTTCATAACATGGGATAAATCATAGTAGTGAAATGAAATCCCAATAATCATAAATTAAAACATGAAACTTTGTGGCATACACACATAATCATAGAAAATCATCTCTTGTTAGTCAAGACTCATTGCCAAGACTATCTTAGTGGACAAAGTCCCTTTCTGAATCGAGTAACCCTCGTTTCAGTCCTGTTTCACTGAACCGGTATAACCTACCATTTCAGCCATGTCTATCTCATGAGATATAAAATCTTTACCCAATGCATTGGAGGGAGATATAGGTCCCACCCATCTCATAATGATACCATTCTTATGTGTGCCACAAAATCATAAACCATACATCATTGCATAACCCATGTAATACAAATGGGAATCTTAAACATCATGACATCATAAAACAATTCATACAAGATAAAGGAATTCATAAAAATAATTCCATCACAACATGATAAAATCAATGTAATAATAGGGATAAAAACATAACCCTTTATTATCTTAGATGGAAAATTATTTTGATTAAACACTTGAACTCCATTCTTGAAGAAAATATCCTTTCTTCTTCAAAAACATTTTTCCTTTCAAAACATGTCATACAACTTTAAAATAAAAGAAGTTGATTAAAAATAAACTTGAAATCTTGTAAAGTAAGCTTCTTGGAAATAATGTTTTAAAAATAAATTCATACCATATAAGTTAAAAAAAACATTCTTCGTACTTTTGTCGGAAAAGTCAAAAAGTACCTCGTACGAAAAATGACAAAAGATTCCTTTCATATCTTTTACAAAAAACATACCGAAGGGTAAAATTGGATATAAACTATTGTATAAGGATGGAAATAATATTACATATTGAGGGAACATGGATGTGGATGATAAAATACACCCCAGTAAATACTAAAGTATAAACAATCTCGGATAAAAGTGAGATTGTGATATTTTCCCTTACCTTAGGTCCGATTTGCTTTGTACGTGTCCGAAGCTCCTCTTCTTTGGAACGCCTCTTTGAATCCTCCACTTAAGGAACTAAGATTGGTCTTTGGAGAAGACCAGGACCTCTAGGATTATTCTAGGGAAGTGGAGAGGAGAAAATGGCAGGGGTTGGCCGAGCTTGAGTGCTCAATTTGGTGTGAGGAGGAGGGGGAGGAGGTGTCCTTTTATAAGGGAGGAGAGGGGCATCTTAGGAATACCTCAAAATATTATTTTATAATAAAGTCAAAATCGGTTTATAATGGTTCCAAAGGGTCTTATTTCGGAGATAAAGTGGGGATGGGTCGAAATCCTATCAACCAATAAGATTTAGACAAGTTTAGGGTATTATTTTAACCTTATCAATTAGATTTAACTCTAAGTTAAATAATTTAACTTTAACCGTGTCTTTTTTGTTTCTTTCACTATATGGTTAATACACTTACTATAACATCCCAAACGAACCCCAAATTGTTTATTATTAATATATATATATCCTTATCTAAGTCATTTGGCCGAACCTTAGATTTTTAGGAATAAAATAACAATTAATAATATAATATTTGATTTAAAAACTATTTTGTGTCAATTTTGACACTATTTGATATATGATTTTTGTGAAAGTCATAACAGAATTATATGTTCGAACCAAGTTGATTAAATCAACACTAATATATCATAGTACCCTAGAAAATCAGTGGAATTCATAAAAAGTCTCAAATTATATTTAGTTTGGTGTTTATAACATCAATTATGTCAATATTTCATTAATAAGATAATTACTACATCATCTTTGTGTCATAAATAAATTAAATTATTTGATGTCTTAAAATTACAAATAAAATACCATCATGTAGGAAATCATTTTAGCTTTCTAATGAATATTTACAATCGAATTTATCTTATGTAAAACCCTATATTAAAAATGTTTTAGTAAATAAACTTTGATTTTGACTCTTTTAACTCTTCTTTGAATTAAATAATAATAAATGTCCTAATCTAATCCAAGTGGGCCTAAATGGTCATATTTTATTCCTAAGTTTGTTTTTGGTCGAATTACACTTGTCTAATAGAATTAGGACATGTGTTAGGGTAATATTAATATCATATTTACCCTTAGTTACCCTATTTACTATTAACCGCGGTAAAAAAAAGTAAAAAGTTACTATTCACCAAAAAATTATTTTCAACTCATTGAACCACATTTTTGTCCTTGATATTAACCGTGTCTCTCGGATTTTCGAAATTCCATTCACAGAAGCGGTAAAATTAAGTTTTATGCAAAATTCAGTTTTTTAACCTACCACTTAGTAGTTTCACTATTCATCAAAAATTGATGTTTTTCAGAACAATGCCAAAATTTCATCCCAAGCTATATTTCATATTACGAATTCAAAAATTAAGTCTATTTTACCAAATTCATAACATAAAAGTTGCATTAATTAATTTTATAATTAAATCCCGCTGTTAAAACAAATAGCGTGTTTTTAAGAAACAATATCTATCAAAAGATTGACACTTGTTTATGTCTAGTTTAAATGTGAAATTACATCCAATGACCAACATTGTATTAAATTGTAAAAATATATTCTAAATATACTTTAAAACCACTCAAATTAATAATTTATCACTATTAATTATTTCGATTAAAAAGGTTGTTTTTAATTAAAATTTAGTAATTTTCACTATTCATCAGAATATGAAAGTTATCCGAAATGTACCAAAATTTCACCTTAGGCTAAATTCGATACTCCGAATCCAAAAATGAAATCCATTTTGAAAAATAAAATTTACAAAATTTCAAAAAGAGGTTATTACTATTCATAACGGCTAGTTTTAATAACATTTTAATAGCATATCATTGTTTCGTGAAACTCAGTATTACGTACCACACACGCTATCGAGGAAGGTTGCGATTGCGTGTAATTCAAGGCAAGTCAAGGATGCGTGTTGTGCAATCTCCTTTTGGTGTAGCGTACAACACAAGACATTAGTGAAAGAATATTTTTCATAAAATCTCGGGCTGTTACAATGCTGATCAATGGTGGTCATTGATTCAAAACATGAAGGAAGATGATGAAGTAGCAAATATGGAACGGAGGGAGTTCAAAGATCTGTTTTAAGAAAAATACTTTCCTCGCGACCATCGAGCAGATATGGAAAGGAAATTTCTGAGTCTGAGACAAAAAGAGGACGAGAATGTCACAAAGTATGAGGCTAACTTTACAAGGTTAGCAAGGTATGCTGGAGATTATATACGTAACCCAAGAAGTAAGATTGATCGTTTCTTTGATGGGTTAAATCCATTTATTCATCGAGCATTAGTCTTACAATCCTTTTCGTCGTACGAAGACATTGTCTCATGTGCTATCAAGACCGAAAAGGAATTATCTAAGTCTTATGACTTTAAAGCAAAGCAAGAGAAGAAGAGACCTGCTGATCAATCTGGGAATGGAAATAAAGGGAAGAAGGGAAAGGTTGAATATCCATCTTATGGTAAATTCGGGAAGAAACATCCTGGTACTTGCTTGAAGGGAATGGGAGTCTGTTAAAAGTGTGGGGAAAAAGGCCACCAAGCTCATGATTGCAAGGGGAAGAAGGAAGATACCAACATTCAGTGCTATAATTGCAGGGAGATGGGGCATTATGCAAATGAATGTCCTAAGCGTCAGGAGAACTTACGTCAGAAAAGGCCAAGGGATCAAGGCCAGGCTTATGCTATCACTACTGCTGAGGTAGAAGCTCCGAAAGACGTGGTGGCAGGTAATTTAATGGATTCCTCAAGTTTAGAAAATGCATTATTTGTTTCTGGATCATCGCATTGTTTCATATCTTCCCAGTTTTCTAAGAAAATTAGATATTTCCAATTTTATTTAATAAGGGAGTTGTCAGTTAAAACTCCTAAGGGAAGTATCATTGCAACAAAGTTTTGTGAATCAGTCCCCATTAGAGCACATAAATGTTTTTTATCTACTGATCTCATCGTCATACCTATGATTGAGTTTGATATAATCCTCGGTATGGACTAACTTTCGGACTATGATGCGAAGATTTATTGTAAGAAGAAAGAGGTTACGATTCTTGATGATAATGATAAGGAACACCTTTAGAGCAGAATCGTCACCACCTAATTCTTATTTAGATCCACCCCCAGTAGCTCAACTTAATTAAATTATTGGGGAGGAAGAGAATGAAATAACTGTCGGTGAGGAAATGAATGTTCAAATAGAGGATGTACCTGTTGTGAAAGAATTTTTAGATGTATTTCCGGAAGATTTACCTGGACATACCCCAGAACGAGAAGTTGAGTTTTCCATTGATTTGATTCCTAGATCAAGTCCTATATCAAAGACCCCTTATAGAATGGCCACTGTAGAATTAGTTGAACTAAAGAAACAACTAGATGAGTTGAGTAATAAGGGATTTATTCGCCCTAGTGTTTCTCCATGGGGAGCCCCTGTTCTTTTTGTTAAAAAGAAAGATGGATCTATGAGGTTATGTATCGACTACAGGGAGATCAATGCTATAACGATAAAGAACAAGTATCCCCTACCACGCATTGATGATTTATTTGACCAACTGCATGGAGCTCAATACTTTTCAAAGATTGACCTTCGATCTGGATACCATCAGTTGTGTGTGAAGAAGGAAGACATTCCAAAGACAGCATTTCGAACCAGGTACGGGCATTACGAGTTTACTGTAA
Source organism: Viscum album (assembly GCA_963277665.1). NCBI lineage: Eukaryota > Viridiplantae > Streptophyta > Magnoliopsida > Santalales > Viscaceae > Viscum > Viscum album. Next base: position 240,462,141 of record OY728140.1, on the reverse strand, counting down.
TGCCGTTTGGATTGACTAATGCACCCTCTGTATTCATGGATATGATGAATAGAGTTTTCAAGGAGTATCTCGATGAATTTGTGGTGGCATTTATTGATGATATATTAATATACTCTAAAACCTACGAAGATCATGAAAATCACTTGCGCATTATCTTGAAGACTCTGAGGAGGCATGAATTATATGGGAAGTTTAGCAAGTGTGAATTCTGGCTTCATGATATTTCTTTTATTGGACATATTGTCTCTAAAGATGGAATCTATGTTGATCCTTCTAAGACCAAGGTAATCCAAGAATGACCAGCACCTATGAGTATAACTGAGGTACGTAGTTTTATTGGTTTGGCAGGTTATTATCGACGTTTTGTCCATAATTTTGCCTGATTGGCTAACCCATTAACGAAGCTCACATGTAAAGGGGTTAAATTTGTTTGGACAAAAGAGTGTGAAGAATGTTTCGAAGAACTGAAGAGAAGATTAGTCAATGCTCCTATATTGACTCTACCATCAGGGAATGATGGGTTCGTTATTTATAGTGATGCATCAAAGAAAGGACTTGGTTGTGTCCTTATGCAGAATGATAGAGTTATTGTCTATGCATCATGACAGTTGAAAATTCATGAACAAAACTATCCTACTCATGATCTCGAGTTAGCAGTTGTGATCATTGCTTTGAATTTATGGAGGCACTACCTCTATGGTGAAAAATGTGAGATTTATACTAACCACAAGAGTTTGAAGTATATTTTCTCACAAAAAGAACTCAACATGAGGCAAAGGAGATGGCTTGAATAACTCAAGGATTATGATTGCACGATACACTATCACCCGGGGAAAGCAAACAAGGTGGCAGATGCTTTGAGTAGAAAAGACCATGGAGTTTTGAACAATATGAGAATTGAAAGGGATCCAATTTTCATGGATCTAGTGAAGATGGATATGGGAATAACCAGGGAAGGTGAAACATCAATACTTTTTCAAATGGTTTCCAAACCATCTTTACTAGAAAGGATTAAGAGTTCTCAGACCGATGATGAAGAATTTCAAAAGAAGATTAAAGCTGTGAATGATGGGAGATTGAGAGACTTTGTGTATGAAGATGGAATTTTGAAATTCGGGAAGAGACTTTGTGTTCCCGATATACCTGATCTAAAAAGGGAATTTTTGGATGATTCTCATAGTTCCAATTTCTCTATACACCCTGGGAGCACCAAAATGTATAGAGATTTGAAGGAACATTTTTGGTGGGACAACATGAAGAGGGAGATTGCTGATTTTGTGTTAAGATGTATGGTTTTTCAACAAGTGAAAGCTGGAAGGCAACAGCCTGGTGGAGTCATGCAACCTCTTCCCATACCGGAGTGGAAATGGGACAATATTACGATGGAATTTGTCATGGGGCTACCAAATACTCCTAGAAGGAACGATGAAATATGGGTTATTGTTGATCGTCTTACCAAGTTAGCACATTTTCTTGCTATAAGAGAAGATCTACCCCTGGAACGTCTAGCAAGACTATATATTAATGAAGTTGTGAGACTTCATGGAGTACCCCTATCGATTGTTTCTGATCGTGATCCCTATTTTACTTCAAGATTTTAGAAAAGTCTTCAGAAATCCCTGGATACTGAACTTCATTTGAGCACTGCTTACCACCCTCAGACAGACGGACAATCAGAATTGACTATTCAGACCTTAGAAGACATGTTGAGATCTTGCTCACTTGACTTTCAGGGTATGTGGGATCAATATTTACCTCTGGTAGAATTTTCCTATAACAATAGCTTCCATTCGAGTATTCAGATGGCACCATATGAAGCGTTATACGGAAAGCAATGTCGTACACCAACCTGTTGGGATGACGTTGGTGAAAGAAAACTTGTAGGCCCAGAACTGGTGGAGGAAACGGTGAAAAAGGTGAAGGTAATCCAAAATCACATCAAAGCAGCTCAAAGTAGGCAGAAGAGCTATGCTGATAATTGAAGGAAGGATTTGGAATTTCAAGTCGGTGATCATGTTTTCCTGAAGGTATCTCCATGGAAGGGAGTCATACGTTTTGGTAAGAAAGGTAAATTGAGTCCTAGGTACATCGGACCTTTCGAAATTCTAGAACGAATTGGGGCTGTGGCTTACCGATTGGCAATGCCGCTAAGTCTCTCCAAAGTTCACGATGTGTTCCACGTATCTATGTTGAGGAAATACATGCCTGACCCAACGCATGTACTCACCTATGAGGAATTAGAACCGGAACTCGATCTTTCCTATTGTGAAGAGCCCGTCAGGATTCTTGATACGAGAGAATAAGTACTGAGAAACCGGACGACGCGTCTGGTAAAAGTTTTGTGGAGAAACCATAAGATGGAAGAGGCAACGTGGGAACCCGAGGAACTTATGATGAAGAACCACCCGATTCTTTTCATGTGATAAGTATTCTAGAAATTTTGAGGACGAAATTATTTGAAGGAGGTGAGAATGTAACACCCCAAGCTTCCACGGTACGCTTCTCTTTAAATAATGTGATAGCGTGTGTTGTACGCAATACTGAGTTCTAACACACCATAACCAATCAAACTAGCCGTTATGAATAGTAATACCTACCTTTTGAAATTATATATATTTTATATTTTAAAATGGACTTCATTTTTGGATTCGGAATATTGAATTTAGCCTAAGATGAAATTTTGGTACATTTCGGATAACTTTAATATTTTGATGAATAGTGAAAATTACTAAATTTTAATTAAAAAAAACTTTTTTAATCAAAATAATTAATAGTGATAAATTATGAATTTGAGTAGTTTTAAAGTATATTTAGAATATATTTTTACCATTTAATATAATGTTGGTCAGTGGACATAATTTTACAATTAAACCGAACCTAAACAAGTGTAAATCTTTTGATAGTTATTATCTCTTAAAAACACGCTTTTTGTTTTGATAGCGGGAATTAATTTTAAATTAATTTCTGCCACTTCTGTGTTTTGAATTTAGAAAAATGGATTCCATATTTGGAATCCGGATGTCCAAATTGAGTAAATAGTTAACTTTTATTTTTAGACATTTTGAATAATTACTGCGGTAAATATTTTTTTTACCATGGTTAAGGGTAAATCCGGTAAATAAGGGTTAAAAAATAATATTATAATAATACTAAATTACCCTAAAACGTGTCCTAGACTTATTGGTTGATACACGTTCGACCATAGGCATCTTTGGGTTGATTTTGGGACCCCATGGTGCCACTTGTAGGTGATAGGGACACTTTTTTTTAATTAAGTTAAAATGAATACAAAAATGACACAAGCATATATCTTTTAGACAACAAATTTTTAAATAGGGTTATGTATGTTGGATTTTGGATTATAAATATTCATTAGAAAGATAAAGAGATTTCCTACATAATGATATTTTAATTATAATTTTTAGACATTAAATAGTTTAATTTATTTATGACACAATGATGATGAATTAATTACTATAATAGTAGAAAATTAAAATAATTGATATTATAAATACCCAAATAAATAAAATATGAAACTTTTAATGAATTAAACTAATTTTATAGGATAATATGATATATTAGGATTGATTTAATTGACTTTGTTCGAAGTAATCATTCTGTTTTGAGTTTCACAAAAATCAACTATTGAATAGTGTCAAAATTGACATAAAAGAGTTCTTAAAACAAATATTATATTATTAATTGATAATGGACCACTTGGGGGTCTCTTGGATGTATATAGTAAGTTTATTAACCATGTTATATAAAAATACAAAGAGACATTGTAAAAGTGAAACTAATTAACTTAGAGTTAATACTTAAAGATAAGGTTAATATAAGTACCCAAACCTATCTAAATTTTATTGGTTGAGTTGTTTTCGACCTATACCCACCTTAAAATTTAAATAATCAACTTTGGAGCCATTTTAAACCGAATATGAATTTATTATAAACTAATATTTCTAGCTTTTCCAAAGGTGCCCCTCACCCCTCTTATAAAAGGGCACTCATCCTTCTCATTTTTTCACACCTTCAAAGCCTTTTGGTTCATCAAAACTCTGCCCCAATACTCTCCCAACTTCCCTCAATACAACCTAGAGGCCTTAGTTTGATCAGAAAGCCAACCTAAGGAGCCCTTTTGATCAAATAAAAAGGAAGATACCGAAGAAGAGGTAATGATTTCACCACCCTTTTCCAAGTTCCTTTCTTCTTCCACTTCTTCTTCCTTTGTTGTTACCATTATAAAATAATAACTCCAGTATCATATATATACTGTGATGTTATTATAAATATGGTACAACCATATTCAGTATTATATCCACCCTTTGAATAACATGTCACCATACGTGCGTACGTACGGCTTACCGTCTTCACGTCGTGGTGTAATTGTTATTCAATATAATATTATTTGGATGGGTATAATAATGATGTGTAACTCATGTAAATAATAAATATAACATGTTAATGATTCTATATATATGATATACCATCCATTTATATATTATTTTAATATCAAAAGAATGATATTGTCGCTCGTGCGTACGTACGGACTACCGTCTCCACGAACGTGATGAGATTCATTCTCCATCGTATCCATTCAAGTATAATTATCATTTGATGATTTAAAAAATGAAGTTTAAGGACTTGATATCATTCTGGATATGAATAATATACAACATATTCTTTACAAACATGTATTACGTAACAAAACATATAAAATAAAACAAGTAAGTTAACACCCGAAACAATGATAATACTAAGATATTATTATCAAATCAATATTAAAAGATCATATATGATATCATATTAATGTATATGATTCTTGTATAATTTAATAACAATTATTTCACCATTATACAGGAGGTTAACCTACCCCAACCAAGGAAAAGTACAAGGTAAGGGTTATTTCACAATCTCTTCATTATCCGAGGTTGTTTATATGTAATAATCTACTAGGATCTCTTTACCATCCACATCCATATTTTCTTAAAAATGTATTTCAAAACATTTTTATTATTTACAAGAATATGGGTTAAAGTCATTTATACCCTTGTTTGACTTTTTATAAGAGGAATCTTTCCGTCGTTTTCAAAATAAGGTCCTTTTTAACCTTTTCGACAGAATTAAGGTAAGAATGTTTTTTTTAACTTATACGGCGGGTGCGGTTATTTTCCGCCGTTATAAAATCTTCAAATCTTTCCTTACAAGCTTATAAGAATATTTTCAAAGAAATTTTTTTATTTTATATGGCTCTTAAATGATTTCAAAAATAGAAAGAGATATTTCTCTAAAAAGTGTTTTGATTTCATCTATGTCAACATCCTTTGATGGATTTTACGCTTATTTGAATTTGATTTATTATGATACAAAACTTATATATTGTATTGAAGGTTTTGTGATATGTTTGACTATGGATGTGCTATTTTTATACCATTCATAGTTTATGGTGAAATTATTGACATTTCGTATGCTAGTTTTAATACGAATGTTTATGTTATGTTTAAACCTTTTCATATGGGAATGCATTGGACTTAATATGTGACGGGTGGAGCACGCTATAGCTCCTCGATGCATCGGTAGGTCTCATGTGACAAACTAGTGTCTTGGCACAAGGCGTTGACAAAATCTTATTTGTAGTCTTGGCACGAGGCCTTGGCTATATGGTTATGATAGTCTGGAATTATTCATTCCAACATTATGAAAGTGGTTATTGATATTGCATGTGATTATTCGATTAGTAGAATATCCATGTGAACAAGTAAATGGCATTATTTCATTTTACTTTGGCCATACTATGTTGAAGTTCAAGTTTAAAAGGCTTTTGTTTTAGTAATGAATTGCCTTAAATGTTTATTCTTATTTTGAATGTTCCGCTATATTGTTATCCTTACTGGGCATTTGAGCTCACCCATTTTCTATGTTTTATTTTTCCCAGGATGTGAAGAAGTAAGTTATGAATGACCTGCAGGGATATTATGAGGGGATAATAGTGTGGACTGTGGATACATTATGTTGTTATAGTAGTTTTTCATTTTATGATGTAATGTAAAACTTATGAATATATCTAGTGTTTCCAAGGCTACTAAACCAATCGGTCTTTCGAGATTTGATCTTTCTTGTGATCATGCCAATGTTATGTAATAATGAACCAACTCTGGGTAACTAGGGTCAGGGCGTTACATTTAATCATGTACATGCCTAAGATAAATGTGTTTTAAATTGGAACCCTTAATGGGTGACACTCAAACTATTACTAATGATACCCAATAGATCAAAATAATAATAATCTTATGTATAAAGATTAATCAAAATAAATAAAGGAATAAATAATAAGATAAACCTTATACATACGCACAATCCTCAAACCCTGATTAAAATTTTCCTTATCCACCCCTCAAATTTATGGAAACAAGATATGAAAATGAATAAGAGAATTCATTTCCTCAAAATATTCATTAACAAAGAAAAACTCAAACACATATTAAATCCTATGAGTCCTATTCAAATAAAAAATGATATACAACTTTCTAAAATACTTTGAAACCTATTTATGAACTGACTTGTCCATTATATGAATATTTACTAAAATGTAATGTTAAAATAGCTCGAATAAAAATAATGATTGTGGTTCCTCTCATAATGGGAAAACACAATACCCTTCCAACCCTATCAAAACATGATATAATACTTATAGTATAATATTAGAAATTCTATACGTCAAACATTATATATTAATATGATCATATCTTAAATAACTAAAATAAAACACACAGTAAACCCCTATAAGAATCCCAGATAATGGTTCTCTCAAATCATATAAAATAATAATAAAAACTTACATTTAAAATAGCATATTATTATTTTTAAATCAAAAAAATTAATTTAATGCCTATTTTCACAAAAAAAATGACAATCTATCAATTTAATCAAGTAATACATTTAGAAATAAATTTTATAAAGTCCTTGATTATTCAAATTCATTTAAAAATAAATCATTAAATAAATTACAAAAATATTTGAAATAAATCACCAAAAAACAATAAAATTTAATTAACAACATTGTACTAAATTTAAAAAACAAAAAATTCCAATCATCCTCATAAAATATTTTCAAAATAAATAGTAATAAACTATATTGAGTTTTGAATATAGATAAATAAAATACTGAATTTTATAAATGTATAAAATCTGTGATCAAATAATACATATAAAAACAAAACTCCCCAAAAAAATAGTAAGAGAAGGATTTCTGCCTCGGTTGGTGGAGGGAGTGGAAGATATGGAAATGGGGGTAGTTGGAGGGCTATTATGTGACAATGGGTGCTCCGCCCATGATGAATATAGGGAGGCGATGTGGCATAATGAAAGAAGTAAAACACACACATTTATAGTGTATTTTGGACCATGTATTTGCGATATAGGTGATCAATGACACTATTAAATGAGCGAGGAGGATAAATAATAACAAACCTTATATTTGATATAGTTGATTCATCAAAGAGAAGGATAAGGGGGAGAAGTGGAAAAGTTTATGTTCCATTAGAGCATGAATGGTGTGAGAAAAATCAGTTTGGTTAGGGTTTTATTTAAAATAGAAGGGTTTTATCAATTTTACAATATTATGCATTGATAAAAAAACTATTTATTAGCATTGTGAATGTGCTGATAAAAGACATATTTATCAGCACTAAATGTTTTCCGCTAAAAAATACATATATAATTTAATTTAATAATATAATTAATAATGTAAAAAATTAAAAAAAATATAATTATAAACAAATAATAAAATATAAATGAATATAATTATAAATATATTAAAAAGAATTATAAATATGTATTTATAAATATAATTATAGATATATATTTATAATCATAATTATAAATACATAGATTTGAAATATATTTCAAAAAAATTATATATCATTATAAGTATATTTATATATATATATATATTTATATAATTATAAATATATTATAAATATATATAAATAAAAATACAAATAGAGTAAATATATAAATTATTTAAATATATTTATTAAAGTTTTAGAATTATTTAGATATATAAATATTTATTTATAATTAAATAAATATGTTTAAAAAATATATATTTTTATTTATAATATTAAAAATATAATTTTATAAATATAGTAAATATAAATTTATAAATATATTTATTTATAAATATTTATTTACAAATATATTTTCAACATTATTAAAGAAGATATAATCTTAAATGAATTAATGTTTTTTTAACAGGAAGGGGTAAAGTCCCCATGTTTTTATTAAAACAAAGGTATCCTATTGTGATTATTGGAAAAGGAAACCCATCACATGACTTTGGAAGGAATTGTGGGAATTAAACCCTAGTACAAGAGACCCATAGGCCCAGACTGGTGCAGGTCCAATTGCAAAGACCCTATGGCCAATAATCCCATTAAGAACTAGGTCAAAGTCTTTCTCCCACACATCATTGTTTTTAGGTTTCTACCTCCACCTAACATCCATTATAGGTGGAAGAACTTGTAACACCATCGGGCGGGCTATTCATATTTTGTTTCCACAACCCTTTATCAGCATCCAATTGGCCCTGATCGCCTATCGCTCTCCCAACGTTGCCACCATCTTTTTTGGTTGTCCACTATTCCCGTGGTGGTGAGAAACCACTCATTGGAGGTGGAAGCATCTGAAACCCCACCGGTCCATTCATCCTTATTCTGTCGCCACTTCCCTTCATTAGTATCCAGTCAGCGTTGGTTATCTGTTGCCCTCCCAACACCGTAACTATTTTTTCGTAATTCGATGCTCCTATTACTGGGAGACACCGCCCGCCTGCTCCCACTATATGTTGAAATAAAAGATTGATATATATTTAGATAAATATGAATATATAATGAAAATATTAAAACATTGTTAATAAAAATGAATATATAAATATTATGAAATGATTCAATTCAATTTTTTTTAAAAAATATTAATAATTAATAAAAATTAATAAGTGAAATAATATTAAAAATAAATAAATCAATTTTACCGATTAAAAAATAACATATTAATTATATTATGTTAATAAATGAAATTCTAAAATTAATATTAAAATTGGAATAAATTACATAAATATGAGGTGTGTGTTTCAATATTAGATTTCATTAATTACGTAAATATTTGTGTGTGTGAGATTAAGGTTTATATATATATACCAATGAGTTTGATATATGTTAAACTGAACAAGGAAATTATATAATATGTAACATCTATTAATGAAATAATTGGCAATAAGAATGAATAAATTTAATAAATGGATATTTGTTATTAATTATATAGATAATTGAAAGAAATTAAATTGAATATTTATATATGATAAAATGGAAATGAATACATATTAATTATATAAATTTCAAACATATTAAATTTTAATGATGAAAAATGTATAAATAAATATTATAAAATGGATAAAATTTCAAATATATTGAAGGATGAAAATTTGAAACTGAATAAATTAAAAAAATAATGAATAAATATTTAAAATCTATAAATTATAAAAAAATTAACCATACACTTGACATTTTCAATGAGTGAATTATATTAAATGAATTCATGTAAAAACGAGGGAAATTTAATTGTATATATATGTGTTTGTGTAATTAAATAATTAATATACTATTTATAATTAATAAAATGAATAAATTTATTGAAATGTTGTCTCTATATAGCACACGCAAGGAAACAAATATGCTTGGGGACTCAAACCCATGATGTACAACCTAAACCATAACACCTTGCGCCACCCCAGCCACCCGTGGTAGAAAAAATGAAAACATTTACTAAATATTTAATATAATAATTAAATAATGAATATAATATTTATTACTAGATAAATATATATTTAATTTATTATTTTATAATAATTTTATTCATTTTTATTTATTATAAACAGTATATTAATTTTTTAATTATATATATATATATATATAATTAATGTATTATATATATATATATATATATATTAAATTTAATAAATTTAAAAAATTAAATAATAAAAAAATTGGGGTTGGCTCGGTCCTGCTTATGAACCCGCATGAATATATTTATAAATCAAAATGAATATAAATTAATTGTGTAAATTAAAACTATATTAAAAACATTAAATGATTAAAAAATTATAAAAACAATTATTAATAAAATGTGCATTAATAAAAATGAATAAATTTAATATATTTATATATAAAATAATAAATAGTATATTAATTATTTAATTAGTAAATTATGTATTTAATAAATTTATACATTTTTTATTAATTATAAACCGTGTATTACTAATTTAATTATATATATATATATAATATTTTTTATTTTTTTAAAATTAAATAATTAATATAATTTTTTTTCAATATATATATTAAATTTAAAAAATTGTATATATAATTAAATAACTAATATAATATTTAATAATATATATTAATATATATATATATATATTATCATATTAATACATATAGAAAAAACATATATATAACAATATATTTCTATAGAAAAATAACAATCTATATTTTTATATAGGAAACAAATCTAATTATAACAAAAGAATAAATATAAATAAAATAAAAAATTAATAAATTTTTAAAAATATTTAATAGATAAAAATTAAAAAGAAACAAATTTAATATATATATATATACATATACATATATTGATATTTAATATATTCATATATATCATTATATATTGTTATTTAATGGAGGCATGGGAGAAGCCGGTACCTGAGGTCCATTACAATCAACTTGGATATGGTCATCCAAGAAGCTTGAATTTTTTCTTTTAGGTTTTGAATAACAATATCATGCACCTCGGATTGACATTCCAGGATCGTAATGGGGATACTTTAAAAGGATATTTGTCTTTTCTGAGCTTTTAGGAAGATCCTTTTCCTTACTCAAGGGAAGTGTTTCATAATTGATCCTCAGGAAAGGTAACACTGCCCATGTCTCATCCTTCAGTAGTGCTATTTCAGAGAGGATTGAGCTCTATAATCATGCCTTCCTTTCTCTTAATTCTTTTTCAAAAGGAATGAAACCATGAAAATTCTCATTACTAATTTCCAGTTTCTCCTCAATTTGGGGTTTTCTTATTTCAAATGTGTCTTCCTCAACCAATGATTTTTCCCATGTTCTCTTCCTCCCATCAGAACTAAAAGGTATATAATTAAGTGCCGGATCAGCATATATAAGTCTAAGATCCACGAGATTTCATGATTGGAATTTGAATTTCAATCTAAATGATATTAATGAAACATGCACGAAGGTGTGCATTAAAATCAATGGATTGAATTGTGTACTTTGGAAGACTGAAAACCACTTTTATAGTTATTATTTGATTGGAATTCCAATATGGATGGACAATTCTACATATTTAGTTAGTTTGGTCCATTTTTAGGGTTTTAGTTGAGATTGATTTATGTTACACCCTAATCGACAGAGTAATTCTATCTAAACCATGGGATGAGGTCCACCTCATAATTGAATATAAAAGGTAGCCTCCTTCTTTTATTATTTTGCGATTATATGACATTTGAAATCTATTTGTAGGGGTCATATTGTTTTCCCTAAATGTATGCTAAAAGGTCAGACCTTCTTCATTTCTGAAGGAGGAAGAGTAATGGGAATGCCCAAATTTCTCAAAATCAACCCAATAACCAGGTCAAGGATGATTCTATGCCTAATTTTGATATGGGAATTATAAATCATTCAATGGTATAGTTTAATTTGAATGTTTATTTCCCTTCCCATGAGATGATAGGGATTGATTCTGAGTGTTTACCTCAAAGGACATGGTGTAGACCAAATCATAGGTTTGATACCCCCTCCCCTCAAGATGAGGATATGTTAGTGACTTCTAATGCTTTGATAAAATATACTAATCCCAATATGTCATGGGGTGACACTGAATATGAGACTCACGAGTTTAATGATAGAGTTCCATTCAGAGATTCCCTATAAAATAGTTTATTGGATGAGCATACTGAGGGAGAATTTGATGATAGTCAGAGATCAATGGATTTTTTTTCACAGGATGATGTATATTTCAATATTTAGTAAGACAAGAGGATTATTTATGCCAATGGTCTCAAATTTAGGGAAAAATTTATGCATCCAAATAAATGAATCCAAAACCAAAAGTACTCTCACACTACTTGATCATGGTAAATCTAAAACTTGTGTTGTTGTATCTAGAAAAGGAAGAAGGTGTCAGAACCTCTAAATCATTCCACAACATATCACTATTAAAATTCTATTGATAGTAGTAAGGATCAGAATGGGAAATCTCCTACTAATTCAATAAAAGAGAGAATCCAGAAGCTGAGGTGGTGGCTGATGTTGCTAATGTGAAGGATATCACTATTTTCACAGGTGTATCACCATTTATATCATGGATGGATGTCTCTTAAAATGATAGATAATTTTTTGAGGGTTTCATACTTTACATGATCTTGGTTCATATAAATAATGGTGAGAGATTAGAAGATTCTCCACAAATGTTTCCTAAGAAATTTTGTCCTTGAAATGACAAAGGTGAGGAGGTGTCAGGACCTATCAATAAGTCAACTGAATCTAAATCTGTTGAAACCTGTATCAGGTATTCATATTGAAGTTTTACTTATTTACATAAAAACCAATTGATAGTGGAATGGAACAAGATGTGTAATTTACTACTCATTCTAAAAAAATTTACCATCAAGAAGCTGTAATGGTGGAATCTGTGGATCATGATAGTGAGAGATCTACTATCGTTCTTGTATTAACTCCTTCATAAAGGATGAATGTAACTCAAAGGAATAGGAGAAATGATACATGTGTCAAACTGTCCATGGGATTGGATCATGTAAATACTGGTGATGGAGCTTCACCAATTTATTTTCCTTCTCTAAAGAATTATTTTTCATATAAACTTTAAAATAAGGTGAGCACGAATATATTCATTCGTAATTTCATTAAGTTGGTTTCTTATGGAAGTAGTGGGGAAGATGGTCAAAAAATGTGATGGTGCACAAGATGATTTGAGGGATGAATCTTATCTTTATACACTATAAAATGGAGGTGGGTGAATTCAAACATGTCATGGGGTGTGGTAAAAGAATATTTTTTTCCTTAATGCAGCACCAAGGCTGACGAAGGTCATATCACTTGAGGAGTTTCTCAATTTGTTTCACCCACTTATTCAAAATCACATAAACTACTTATTTTTGTTATTTTAAGTATTTATTGAAAAAAAGACAATATTTTTGTTTTTTTATTACTTTATGAAATGACATGACACGTGTTAATTCTAACTTATACCGCCATGAAAATCTAAACATGATGAGTTAAGGAAGAAAACACTTTTTATTGGGTTACATTTTGAATTCAATCATTATTCTCCATTATATGTTTGATTTCATTTTGATAATATAAACATGAAATTTGATATTTAAGCTACTATTAGTCATTTATAAATTTCTCAAATCACTGAATTACATAAAAATATAAATTGGACCTCCTCCTTTAATCAAAGTTTTCTTGAGTTTTCATTAAAGTTTATTTTGTGTTGGTAATAGATTTGAGTAGCATGAATGGGTGAGCTGAACATCTCTAATGTGGTGAGTACCCCACAATGACATGAATCTCCATAATAATAATAATAATAATAGAAGAAGAATTATAAGAATAATATATGGAGAGTGATTGTGAGAAAACTAATCAAAATCCATGAATAAAATTATTTAAAAAAATAGATAATTGAAATTACAATTTAAAATAACACTTAAAACTAAAAGAAAAATAAATTAAATAACAATTAAAACAAGGAAATATAGTATCTCAACCACCTCCTTGGTGGGTTCCCTCATTAGGGAATTGAGAGATGTCCTTTAGCGTGGGTGAACACCTCCTTATATAGGCAAAGTGGGGTCTATCCTTTGATATTGAAAATAAAGATCATCCCAATTTCTCTTTATGATCTCCCTAGATTCTACCCACCAAAATATTTCTCATGGTTGAACCCTTTAATGATAGAATTTCGGAAATTTTTCTACTTGAATGTTCCTTTAAATTATGTTTTCCATTGACCCTCCAATTTTCTAATTCATTGGACTTTTATAGAGGATGTTATGGAAGAATTAATGAGACCCATTCTTTTTGGATGAATGTTTCCTAAATATTCCTTCAATTGTGAGCATCCAATGGATGCACTAATGATATAATATCCTTATTATTAATAATTATAGAATTGGAAATTGAATTATATATCAAATAAATCGTGAATTTTTTAAATTGGATGTGATTATCCTGGGTAATGACTCAATTACTATGGTGGGGTCCATTCTATCATCCAGAATAATCATTCAATTTGATTGATGTTTTAGGGCCCAGGGATATTCGAATCAGCACGTAGGATAGAACGGGCGATTAAAGACAAAAAAATAATGGAATCTTAGGAAAAATAATCACTAATATTGGATCTCTATTTTAAAATTTATTCTCCAAATATCAAAGTAATAAAAATATGTTTAAATACTATAATCAATAAATTTCTTCATTTTAGAAAAACACACACCAAAACACCTAAATATGGTGAAAATAAACTCAAATTAATAAATTTGGAGGGTTTAAAGAACTATAATACATATTAAAAATGATCAAATTATTATCTCTAAAAATTTTCCCACACTTAATCCCTGATTTACCTCAAGCATAAAATCCTAACAAATAATTTACGATGAACCAATATTACCATTCCTCAAATTCCAATATACAAAAATTAAACATTTATCATTGTTAAATCAAAACATTAAATTCCCAATAAAATATATATTAAATTTCTCAACTTTTAAAGAAATAGTAAACTTAATTATTTAACTTTTTCCCATAAAAAGCTGACATAACTTATCTCATCATTCATTCAAGTTCCTCAATTAATTATTACTAAACATGTGGAATTTCAATCTACCTCACAATGGATTATTTTCTTTCATCACTCATGATACAACTTATGTATATTTATCCTCATATCTAGAATACATGCTCTGTATCAATAGGTTTTTGAGGGAATCAATTTCTCCACAATGTAAATACAGAAAGCACATAAAATCATGGGGAATTATAATAATAGTTCAAATGACTTTGAGGCTTATGGTTAGTAGGATTTGATGTTTATAAGATTAAGGCTATGTGAGGAAGTTTATCTCATAATTTATACACATGATATCAAAATTAAAAGTGTAATGAAATTTTCCCTTTAATATATAAACTCTAACTTCCCACCAACATTGAATGAAAATGTTGTTAATAATAAAAGAACAATGAATGATGTGAAACCTCTTTATTTTTTCTCAAATTTTATACTTTTTTATTTTAAAAGTATATTCCTTTCAACATTTATTTTTAAAATATACCTCACATCAATCACCTAACCATATAGGATAAAAATCATCATTCATGTGATTGGGGTTTTTGATTCTTCTAAGTCACGTCACATTCCTTTTTTCAAATGTTTTCAAGCCTGAAAAACAATTAAGTACATTTAATGAATAAAAATTATTTGTTTTATTCCCACAATATCACTCCCAAAAGTATCCATCATAAATCATTTTATCACTTCCACCATTACTCCCTTCACCACACACTTCAATTTTTAAATATCAGGCAATTACTAAGAGAAGGTTTGGAATGGATAAAAATGGACTGAAATATACCTCATTCCTAACAAGTTCATTAATGGTTTCTAAGGTAAAAAAGAAGTATTGATGTTAATGTGGTCTTTTAGGGATATGTATTGTTTCAAATGATTCCTCAATCAATTTAAATGAGTTTTTAAATATCTTTTACAACTTAAAATGAATGTTATAGTTGGTAACATGTCCCAATATCAATTAAAAAATATTATCAATATAAAATAGGAAGTACTTGGTCTACAAAAAATCTCTGGAATGGAACATATGATATTGGGCATTCATTCAAGGAATGATAAAAAATAAAAATTTAATTCACATCAATTAATATAACTTGAAAAGAATAAAAAATGGTTGGGTGATCTCATTTACATTAATCAATAAATTACCTTAAATCAAGAGTCCTTGTTTTAATATCCATACCTCAATTTAATAATTTAATTCTTATTTTTACTCATTAAATATCGTTAACATCAGTATAAAAAAATTTCATCATTGGATTACTTAGAAACTCATGTCTCCTAGACAATTCAAGTAATGAATAAATCATGAATGGGATTAAATTTCAATTTAAAGTTCAAAAAATGTTGTGAAAAAAATACGTGGAGTTTTAAAAGATAAACATAAAAAGTGACCTCCCTTTCCCATGAAACATATTCCTTAAATTACAATTTTTTAGGGATTCCATAATCCTTAATGGTTCTATAAAAGAAAATCCATCATTAAAAATGAGGGTACCATGTCATTAAATCTTAAAAATATTGAGGGAGTGGGGATGTATACTGGATTACTGAAACTGAAATCCAAGAATGAAAGTGAATACAAATCTTGGTATGGAACTCCATGTGGAACCTAAATTTTTACTACAACTGGAGGGAATTAAGAGTTGTCTAAAAATTTAGTTAGTGGATTAAGATACTTTGATTTTAACCAACACATGTGTCTTTTCCCAACTTTTGGTTCGTCCTTCTAAGCGAGGAATTATTGATTGATAGAGTATATGAGACCATCCACCATCAAAATAATGTATATCTTTAATGGCCGGAGATGGATGATGTGTGAATCATCCTCTTTCTTGGTTTCAACTTGTATAACCTCATATATCTCTTCTAATGTTGTCTCCTCATAGGCTGTATGAATTGAATGTTCAATGGGAATGTTAATAGGTTTTTTGAAATGAATATGATTTAAATTTAAATATTTAATATTTACTTTATCCCCTTAAATTAGATAATTTTATATTTTTATTTCATCATGCTTAGAAACATGGATCTTCTGATGGGTCTCATCAAATGAATGCTCATTGAAATCAGGGAGGTCTATGTGTTCCTCCACAAGTGAATATCAAGTTTCTTCATCTTCCTCCACTGAATATGAAATATTTTCTGAATCATAAAATTCAATGTAGTGGGAATTTATAATAAATTCATATTGAATAATATTAAATGAAAAAGTGTTTTATAAAATATAAAATCCATTAGTTGGTTCAGGCTCAATCATTGCCTCTGTGGTGAGTGCCTCTTGAAGATAGATGATGGAAAGTTGAGGTAGGTAGTTGGGATCCTCCATATTTTCATTAAATTTCATCATTGTGATGGATTCCTCATCTTCCATGGTTAGAGTGACAAGCAATTGGACCGTGTATTCTACTTATTAAAGACCAGATCAATCAATTTGTACCTCATAATCATTCCATAATTCATCCATATCTTGTTTATCTCCCAAAACTTTCTCAAAGGGTCAGCTTTCCTCATCATTAATCTACTCTAGATCATCATGGTATTTTAGGATTTGGATCTTCAGATGGTTTGGGTGTGGATAGTCCTAAAGTTGGTCCTAAAAATCTTTTATATCTCCAGTAATATTGGATATCTCTAGTGGAACATATTTTATGGTCTTTAGCCTTTAATAACCCATTTTTTCTGTATCAACTATATCTGCAAGTTCCGGAAATTAAATTCTGGTGTTATCCCCATTTATCTTACGTTTGTCCAGTTCATTGAATTTATCAATCTTTTCAGTAGATCCACCTCTTCAGTATTTTGAATTACTGGTTCTTACACCTAAGAGTCATTGTTCTATGAATTTAGAAAATGTTTTTTCCAAACATTATGGAATTTATTAGTTTTATATGAGTATAAAAGAAATTAAAACATATCTAAAATGTAAAAATGGAAATATTAAATGAACTAATGAATGGATCCCTAGAAATAACACCACTTTTTAATTCACACTTTTCAGGGGGTGTGGGAAATGAAAATTATTTTTCCAAATGCAGTACAGAGGCTTACCAGAGATATCTCACATGTGGCGTTTCTCAATTTATTAACCCTCTTATTCTAAATCACCTAAACTACTTATTTTTGTTGTTTATGTATTTAATGAAAAAACTGACTTTTTATTTTGGTTTTTGATTACATTTTGAAATGATATAAAATATGAGAATTATTACTGATAATACGGTTAAAATCTAAACAAAATGGGTTAAGGAAGAAAATACATGTTATTCGGTTTAGTTTTAGTTTCAATCATTATTCTCATTCATATTTTTGACTTCATTTTGATAACCCAAATATGAAATCTCATATTTGAAGTACTATTCTTCATTTATAAATTGTGTAAATCATTGAATGAATAATAAATATCAATCCCACCACATCCTTTAATATTGTTTGATGAAACACCATGTGGTAGAATGTTCTCAAAGAAAACTATTTTTACAAATAAAATAAAGAGGCAGACCTGGGTTATCTCAACTGAGGAGATTCAAAAACAATTCACCCACTAATTCTAAATCACCTGAACTAATTCATTTTTCTATATTAAGTATCTAAAAAATGAAATAATTTTTTTGGTTTTTTATTTGATTTAGAAAAGACCTAAAATATGAAATTTCTAACTTATAATGCCATGAAAACATAAACATAATGAGTTAAAGAAGAGCATACTTTACATTGGGTTCAATTTTGGATGAAATCATTATTTTCTATTATATGTTTGATTTTAGTTTGATAATATAAGAAATAAATCTCATGTTTCAACTATTATTATTCATTTATAAATTTTGGAAATCTTTGAAGGGATAAGCACAATCAATTTCACGTCCTCTTTAAATCACGGTTGATAACACACCTTGGTCTAGGATGTTCCATCTTCTAGGATCTAGATCAATAGATGTTATTTCCATAGTTTATTATTTTAACTCCATCATGTGAAGAACTAACCAATTAAGAGAAGGAAAAGTTATTAAAAAAATAATAGAATTTATTGAGCTCCATGTCATTGGGTGAAGTCACCCCATCAGGGATATTCACCTCACCCAATCATGATACTCAAATCTATTACAAACCTAAAATAAAATTTATTGAAAATTCAAGAACATCATGACCTCCCCTCAGGCCCAACCATGGGGTCACCCTCTCATTTTTAAAGTAAGAGATCACAATGGTGGAGTGCATGGATGAAAAGAAGAAAACTATACTAAACTAGAAAAGAAAATAATAAATGAGGAAAAAACAATAATGATGGGTATGGGGAAAATAAAATAAAAGAGGAAAATAAAGAATAATTGGGATGAGAGAGAGAGAATAGATAAATAAAATAGAATAAGGTGGTAGAAAATAAGATATAAATAATAGAATAAATAATGAAGATAATGATTTTAGAATAATAATAATGATAATAATGATAATAATGATAAAAATAAAAGAGAATAAGGATTAGAAGAAATATAGAGTATAGAGAAGGATGGTGCGAAAAAGGTATAAACTTGCATGAATTTATTAATTTAATTAAATGAAAATTTTATATTAAAATTTGAAATAATTTTTTTTAAAAATAATAAAAAAATATAAATATTAATGAAAATAGGGAAATATAGCAGCTTGCCCTCCTCCTTAGTGGTTTACCTCCTCAAGATGTTGGGATATGGCCTTCAGCATGGGTGAACTCATCCTTATAAAGAAAAAGTGGCTGCCATCCTTTGTAATTGAAAATCAAGATCTTCCAAATATCCCTTTATGATCTCCTGAAGATTTTTTCATCTTAATATTTTCTTCTGGTTGACCCATTTAATGATTGAATATAAGATATTTTCCTTCTTT
This sequence comes from Viscum album, assembly GCA_963277665.1. Classification (NCBI taxonomy): domain Eukaryota; kingdom Viridiplantae; phylum Streptophyta; class Magnoliopsida; order Santalales; family Viscaceae; genus Viscum; species Viscum album. The sequence goes on along the minus strand of OY728140.1, from coordinate 240,442,338 downwards.
AAACTTTCTATAAATTAAGTTTTCTATTGGCCATAAAATTTTTGAAGTAATAAGACATGTATAGAGGATGTTTGACACAATTAATGTGTCACAATATTTCATGAAGAATGTTTCCTAAATATTACTCCAATTTTGATCATACAATAGAAACACTAATGATAAAATATATCCATAATTTTCAACAATAGTCATCTCCATTTAATTAAATTTCATATATAGTTTTAATTTACTTAATTGGAGCCGTGTAGCCTGAGTTATGACTCAATTACTAAGGTAGATTACTGTCTTTATTCCTTAACAATTTTTCAACATGATTGTTTGTTGAGGTCCTTAGGATGTTAAAATATGCTCTTTGACTAATATAAGTCTGTAAAGCCCATAAATTATGTAATCCTACAAAAAAATAATCCACCATTGTGATCTCTTACACCCAAAATTAGAGGTTGGCCCCATGGCTTGGCCCGGGGGGAGTTCAAAGTGTTCTTGAATTTTATTTAATGTTTATTAAAATTATATTATATTTGAGTTTCACTCATGGGTGAGGCTAAATTAATTTATGTAGTGATCCCCCCAATGAAATTAAAATCAATTTATTATATTATTTTGTTTAATCAATTTTCATTCTCTCTATTGGTTAGTTCTTCACACGATGTAGTTGAACTAATTAATTGATAAAACAAAATCAATAGAGCCAGGTCCTGGAATATGGAATATCATATTCAAATGTTTTTCATTATCATTGATTAGAAGACTATTTGGAATTAATATTTCTTAATAGTTCAATGATTTTTACCTACTCCATTAATAAAGGTTTATGACACACCTTGGTGTAGTATGTTCCATCTTTTGAGACATGGCTCTATAGATATGGTTTCATCAATGGAATAATTTTTTTAAAGGTAATTCCAAGAAATTTATTGAATCAAAAAAAGGGGGGGTACATGGTAATCTCGAGGTGTAATGTGCTTACACCCTCTGAAATTTAAAGAAGCCAAAAAACATACATTGAAAACCAAAGAAAAATGCAGTTTGACCTCCAAGATGAAGAGCAGCCCTGCTGCAGGGCAATGGACTTTCAGTCCTACTCCAAGTAGTGCAACAACTGGGAAAGCTCCAGGGTCCCAAGGTGATGTTCCACTAACCGGGGTCAACAGAGGTGGCAGGACACTTGCAGCCTTCATGAGAAGAAGGGGAAGACCACGCCTTACTTGTATCCATCTGAAAACAAGAATACATCCAAACAAAAAAAACAGCATCAAAGAACCAGGAAAATAGCATCCAACAGCTTCCAGGTTCCAAAAGACAAGGAGTTGCTTGCAAGCATAGCAGATCTGGATCAGCAACCAGAGGAGAAGGAGTCCCCAACCAAAAACAGGCTAAATCAGCACAACCGGAGACTGAAAGGAACCATCCAGAATTAGGATGATTTAGAACTCATCTTTTCTTTTTCCTCGGCAATGTATCTTTTTATACTAAGGAATTCAGCATGAGATATCTTTTTTTCTTGAAATTCTTGCTGGGCAATTTCTTGTTGCCTGTCCATATACTGAATCCATACTTGTAAATCCTACTCATCAAAATTCTGAGAAAAGTAGTACAATTGAGTACTAGAAGCAGCAACCAAAGTATTATCTTGAGTTTTCTCTGCATGCAAAGGTTTGGAGGCCTCAACCAGAAGTTCTTCCTTAGGAGTCTCAACTGGTTCAGACTTGGAAGCATTCATTGATCTGGTCACAATTGTGCGCTCAGTGTTCGAGAAATCCTTTCGTCTTCTAGATTTTCTTGATTGTGGGGTAATAAACCCATCCTCATCCACATGGGGTTTCTTACCTTTTTTTTCCATTTCATTTATGAATGTTTCAGCAATCAGATCTGGTTTATCCCTTAAACCAGAGGGTGCAAGCTCTCCTACAACTTCATTCCTTTCTAGAACATGTGTGTCATCTTGATTTTGGATAAGACCCTCTTTATTACTTGAGGTAGGGGGGTCACACCCTTTATCAATGACCACCTTAACAGGATCTTGAAAAGAAGCCTGATTGGGATCTGGAATCAGAGATGCATCCTCTGTTACAGCCATGGAAAGAACTTCAACTTGACTCCCATCAGTGTGGTTATCCTTAAAGTTATCTCTATCCATCAAGTTAGAGATTATAGGATCAACAAAATCAACCATGGCATCCTGAGCATCATTCTTAACGGAAACAATTTGATTGTTTTGCATACTTAGTTTCTATTTTTGGACCCATGTTGGATTCACATGTATTTGAGAGATATCTTTCCCACAATCTTTATAAGAATGACCTGCTCTATAGCATTTTTTACAAAAAGGTGGAAGGTTTTCAAATACCACATCCTGGACAAAACCGCTCTCACCATTTTGGATCCAGAAACAAGAAGGAAACTCTTTAGAAAGGTCAATTTCAGTGCAAACTCTAGAAACTGAAGGCCGAGTGAGATTCAAAGTGGCATAGTCTAATTTAATGGGAGTTCCAAATAGTTTGGCAATTGAGAAGAGGGCCATCTTCTTAAATAAATGGATCGGAAAATCTGGAAAAGCAAGCCAGATGGGAGCAATGGGAGACTCAAAACCCGGCACAAAATCAGGAGACCATTTATGAACTTTCATGATAGCCCTCCCAAAAGACCACGAACCACGCATCCAGAAATGGTAGAAATCAGATTCTGAAGAAAATCTAAACAACACATTCCTAGCGTTTAAAAATCCAATGCTAAAATCAACAAATCCAATCCTTTCTAATGTCTTGCGCAAGAACAGAAGCGGGGGATGATGATTTGAGAATTCCCCGACCAAGGAAAAATTAAAATCAGAGGCAAGAGCGCTTACCTCCTCTTTCGAGAAAGAAATTTCAGTTAGACCTCGGTGGTTGAATACCTTTGGCGAGATAGTTTCCTCCTTCCTCAGAGCAGAACTCGAAGATCCACCATCAACCACTTCGGAGAAAGATCGGGCGTCTTTCTTCCACCCTAGGTTAGGGTTTCGTATGCCGCCGCCCGACAGGGCCCCCACTTCGGCCATCCACCTCAAGAGGATACCTTTCATCAATGGAATAATTCCACTCCATTGTGTGAATAACTAACCAATAGAGAGAGGAAAATGTGATTAATCAAAAGAATAATATAGATTGAGTTTCATGTCCTTGGGGTGAGTCTTAACATTGGAGACTTTCCCCTCACCCATTCATTCTAATCAAATATATTAAAAACTTAAAATAAACGTTAAATAAAATTAAATAAAACCTTGACCCCCCCAAGTCAACCGTTGGGGTTGTCATATCATTTTCTAGAGTAATATATTACAATGGTGGAGTGGATTGAAAATAAGAAGAAAAATATAATAACATAAAAAATAAAATAAAACAATGAGAATAAAAATAAAAAGAAGAATGGTGGGGATGAGGAAAAGAAAATAAAAATGTGATAATAAATAATAATTTGGATGAGAGAGATAGAGAATAAAAAAAATAAAATTAGAGATGTGGAATAAAATAATAATAAAATAATAAAATAAATAAATTAATTAATAATGTTTGAAAAATAATAATAATAATAGAAGAATAATAATAATTAAAAGAATAAGAGAGGAGGAAGTAGGACGGTGGGAAAAAATTAAAAAGAGCCATTAATTAATATTTTGAACTAAATGAAGAATTGAAATTAAAATTTAAAATAAAACATAATCAATAAGAATGAAAACAAGTACATGTATTAGCTCAACCTCCTCCTTGGTGGGTTACATCCTTGGGGTATCGACAAATGGCCTTCAACATGGGTGAACTCCTTTGTATATTGGCCAAGTGGTTATCATACTTCAATATTGAAGATCAAGATCTTCAGAATCTCCCTTGAAGATCTCCTCCATATTATATCCACTGAAATCTTGCTCATGGTTTACACTATTAATGACTGAATCTAAGAAATGTATTATCTTAAATTTTTTTCTAAATTATGTTTTTCATTAAACATTTATATTTCAAAGTAATTGGAGTTGTATATAGGATGTTATGACACAATTAATGAGTCATTATCTTTTTGGATGAATGTTTCCTAAATATTCCCCATATTTCAAGCATCCAATGGGTGCACTAATGATGGAATATATCTATTATCATTAATGTTATAATTATACATTGAATTATCTTTCAAATCTAGTAGGAATTCCCTTAATTAAATGTGTGTATCCTGAGTTATGACTCAATTACAAAGGTGGGGTCTACTATATCATTCAGAATAATTTTTTAATATGATTGATTTTTTAGAGTCTGTGGAATTTGAATCAACTCCTGGGATATAAGAATAAGTTGAATAAAAAAATTAAAAAATCCTACAAAAAAATCACTCCAAATAGATTACTATTTTAAAATTTATTCTTGAAATTGAAAATTAATAAAAATATATTAAAACTATAGAATCACAAAATATTCTCATTTTATCCCAAAACCCAAAAAAAATATAAATATGATGATAATAAACTATAATTGATAATTTTGAGTGTTTAAATAAATGAAATATATATTAAAAATGATGAAAATATTAGATCTATTAGTAAGACATAATAGTATTTCAAGACATGGAGGAGGGTATGACATCCTTATAGTAGGGGTGGAGGAATCACTCATCACAATAACAGTACTTCAGCTTAAGATTAATGTTTTTTTAATCTTTTGTCTTGTTGTGGAAATTTGTTTCGTGTATGTTCCACCAATGATTTTTTTTCTTCTTTTTAGTATTTTAATAACAGGTTATTCAAGTCCCATACTTAATAAACTATTATATATATATATAATAAGAATTTATATATATAAAAATTTCAACTCAAATATCCCTCAAGTAAGGCCAACTATAGTGGACCACGATGAGCATAAGGTGTGACAACACCTGAAGAGGTCCACAGAGAGTGGATAAAGATGATCAGAGGGCTTCCCAAGGCCTGTATAGGCTCATTCATGTAGGAATAGGCCCATTTAGGTGTGTGGAGAGTGTATGTCGAGGCCCATTCACTATATCAGGATCTTGGTGTCATGTTGCAGGGGAATGATATAAAAATAAGTGTTTGACCATCCTCAAGTTCGATGTGGGACTCAAATGATAGTTTTATCAATGATTTACCTAATTATAGTAAAGATTAACCTTATCAGTTCTAGATTATTTTTTGATAAATGGTACCATTTCTCGATCCTATAAAAAATGAATAAAGAAAATCCATTTTCAGTATTAAAAAAATCATTGATAATGTGTTGTTTTTTCAGCATTTTTTAGCACTAAGAAAATATACCTTTTATTATAACTTTTCTAGTCTAGGTAAATGAAACATTTATCATTACATTTCCCTATAACTAAAAAACCTGAAGTTGTAGTAGTGAAACACATCCATTTGATGTGTAATGTGCTTGGAATGAATCATTAAGAAGCCTTTAATTATACTAATGTATATAAAAACATTTATTAGGGGTAAAAACATATAAATTACATTATATAGCTTTAAAATCATAAGAAATAAACCACTTTTTTATTTTTGGAATTTATGAACTGATGGAATATAATTCTGAATACAATACACATCTATTTAATCCAATACACTATAAATCATAAAATCATCAGATAGACATATATTTGTTATTGTTTATTAAGAATATTTCAAACACAATATACATCAATTTGAAAATTGATTATATTATTATATATATATATCCCTTTTCAGTTCTAATTGTTGAATCATATCTTAAACATGTAAGTTTATGTTTTCAATGTTTGTTTCAGGATATATTATTTACTTAATCTCAAAACATCCAATGATTGGTTAATAAAACAAAAAATGTTATGTGGAACATTGTGAATATATTCTGGGTTTATTCTCTTTCACATTTCATTTATGAAATTTTATGGTTTTTATTATAAGTGATAGATTCTGGAAGAAGGCCGGATGATGACTATTTTAATAAAAGACATTATTGAAAAGAAATTTGTGAGAGTTATTTTTTTCTTTAATATGTTTAGATGTTATCAATTATTTTACTATAATTCCAATTTATTATGTTCAATTCTAATTTTTATCTCCTTTTTTTGTTCCATTTAATGACATGATGTGGATGGTTGCAGTTGATAACAAGATGTGTAGGTAGATGGATGCAACAAAGGTCATGGGATGGACATATATTGGCAATAATTTATTGTTGTTGGTGGAAATATTTTATATGTATATATTGCTGACTAAGGCTATGGGTTGACTAAAGTTACGAGTTGACTGGGGTCATCATTACTGATGAAGTATATATATGAGGGTGGACATATGATAGTGTATATATGATGAATTTATTTTAAATATATATTTTAGTTAATAGTTTTTTATATAAAAATTTCTTTAATAATATTTTTAATATAATCTTATGTAAAAAATATTTTTAAAACTAATATAGAAAGGCATTAATGTTTTCAAAGACTTTTAGGTTCTTAGGTAGAGTTAAAAGACGTTAAGGGCTTGAACACAATTTTCTTGGGCTAAAATAAAAATGCATTAATCCCACTATCACCTTTGTGTTTTTTTAGTTTAATATTTTATTACTAACGAAATCATTTGGATCGATATTTTATTTTATTTTTAATATTTTATTTTTATTGTTTCAATGTCCTATGAGAATGCACTCTTTTTTTAGTGTTAGTTAACCATATTCTGATTATTTTATAAATGTTTTTATGTTTAGATATATGTATATGAAAACTTTTTTTTAACAATTTCATTTTTATTAGTAATTAATTTTTTTATACTTCTAATTCAATTAAGATTTATTTTAAAATTATATTGTTAACTACATTAATATTGATGTTAATAATTATATTATTTACATTATTATTAATATTTACTATTTTAAATATTTTAAATAATTAATTGAATAATTATTATTTATTAGTAATGTAATTAGAAACATTTAATTATAATATCATAATCAATAATACTTCATAGTAATGTAATTAATGAATATAAATTTTAAAATTATAATATTTTATTGTTTTAAAACATTATATTTCTATTTAATAACTTTTTTACATTCTTCTTATTTTCAATAATTTTTTATATTTTTACCCAATTTTCTAAATTTAATCTATATTTTAGTTATACAATAATTTATTTTCATATATATTTAAATTTTTAAATATTATGTTTTTAATCAATAATTCATGGGTCATATAAATTCATTTTGGTTTTTTGTATTAATGAAATTATTTTAATTTTCCACAAATTTTTAGATGTTTAGGCTGTAATTTAATTTTTAATCAGGTTTTTTAGAGTTTATATTTTTTAAAAATTTTATGTTTCCTATTTGAAATTTTTTAAGCATTCCTATGTTACCAGTAGTAATTTTTGGAATCTTATAAAATTTAAACTATAATTAAAATATAAATGAAAATTAAAATAATATTTATCCTTGTATAAAATGGTCGACCGTAAAAAAAAATCATCAATTTATTATAAAAACAATAATATATATGATAGAATAAATTGTCATTTAAAATCCTTTAAGTCAATATAAATCATATAAGAGAATGATTACAATTATAATGTCCTTGACCGGGTGCCATGCAACGGTTCCCTGATCCAGTCGGTCACATTACCCTAGGCTGGCCTCCCTGTATGCTAGAGGTTACCAACTCATAATGAGGGTCTGGTAACCCAGTAATGGGGAGAATATACCCTATTTTGTCAATGTAAAACACCATCATAAACAAATAAACAAATTTGGAAGCATATTTAACTAGAAAAATACCAATGTCACAAGATAACAAAAACCACAAATAAATTATTAAAGAGAAAAGGTAAACAAGGCATACCAAAGTAAGTGTCGAGGTTTCTAAAATGAAACTGAATGTAAAGACACAGACGAATCCTAATCAGTTCCCAAACCGTGTCGGGTTTCCTCATCTAAGCCCCAACCTAAATCAGCAATCCAACCCAGAGCATTTTCCCTTAATTTGTCCTGCAACAAAAAATTATATTCCGGTACTAATTAGGCAGCTTGAATATATTGTCAGTACAACTCAGTTGTCCACAACCAATGATATGTAAAATAGATCCATCCAAAAACACGTGTATATAGTTGTATAAATAAAATAATTACAATGCATAATTTAACAATTATCAAATTATTAATTAATATTTATTAACCGCATAGACAATCAAGTTTGAATCATGTCACACTTTCAATCCATAATTTTTATAAATATTTATTCTTACTGTAGAATTCCTTGTCTAAAACTGAAAATCCCATTGGTGTAGAATTATATGTCTAAAACCCAAAATCTCATCAATGTAGAATGTCATGTCTAATACCTATATCCCTATTTGTTATTATTTATCATCGGTGTAGAACGCCATGTCTCACCCCCCAATTCTCAACAATACATATACATCTATCGGATATAGAATGCCTTTTCTAAATCCCCAACTCCCATTGGTTCACAATTCCTTGTATAAAACCCAAAATACCGTTCATTTATTTATATTATTGGTGCAGAACATCATGTCTAACACCCAAAATCCCATTGGTGCCGAATGTCATGTCTAACACCAAAAATCCAATTGGTACAGAATGTCATGTCTAAAACATAAACTCTCTTCCATTAATTAATTCATAGATTACTTAATTAAGACTATTAATTGATTTAATAACAAATTAACTACATTAATTTCGTGTTAATTAATTTTTCAATCAAATAACCATTTAAAATGTCAAAATTCAATAACTAACTAGAAAATTAATTATTCTCAACAACAAAAATATGATAGTTAACTTAATATTTAATTATCCAAATCTCTTGATCATTTAGATTGATAATTAATTTACAAATTAATTATCCCTAATTCTCATTAAAATTAAGCAACTCAACTATATCAACCCTTCCTAATTAATTCTCATAATTAATTATCTCATTCAACAATCCCTAAATCCCAAAATTTCACAAAAATTCAAAATAAATTGATTAACCATATTTATTTATTCAATTAGGGGTTTCAATTCCTAAAAAAATATAGAAATACAAAATCTTTCATATACAAGAATAAATCAAGACTAAATTATTTAGAAATTATCCCACTCACCTCGATTTGTTGATAGATGTTTTCTCAATAAAAATCCCAAAAATCCAACCAGTATAACAACGTAGATTTGAGTTATGGATATAGAACCCTAAACTAAGTTAAAGGATATAAATAACTAAATAATCAATATCTAGATATATAATACTATATCTAGATCTCCCCAAGATGGTTTATATTTGAATAACCTGAGGAAAAAAATACACCAATGGATTTTGAGAGAAAGGAAGAATAGATAAAATCATGATCAAGATGAAATCGGCTTAACGGGAGAAGAGAGGGTCTTCAATTTGGGGGTTATTGGGATTTTAAAATAATTTATCTGGTGAAATGAAATAGTTCACACTGTTTTTCTAGTTTGGGGTGCATGGTTTAACCAAATTTGCACCAACTAGGTAGACCACACTATCTAGGGTTGCACAATTTACTATAACCATGAAAAAACCCTGAACAATCCCCTTTTCTAAAAATATTCTTAAAACTCTACTTAAATTCACCTCAATTAATAATTCAAAACAAAGGTAATTAAATAAAAAAAGTACCTGAATTTTCACCAAATATTACATCTGAAATGTTTTGGATCTTACAATCTCCCCAACCCATAACATCTCATCCTCAACTTGCACTCCCAAGCCACTCTAATATTCCAAGCCAAAAATATTGGGCCACTGATCCTACATATCTGATTCCCTTTCCAATGTATCCTCTTGTAAATGTCCATGTTTTCATAACACATTAACCATCATAATTATCTTTCCCTGCAAGACATTCTCATTATGATCCAACAAATGAATCAAATAATCCTCAAAGAACACATCTATTTCATGATCAACTTCATCCACATCGACCACATGAGAAGGGTATGGGTGATACCTCTTTAATTTTTACAGATCGAAAAAATCATGCATTTAACTATATTTTTGTGCAAGATCCAATCAGTACCCTACTAGACTGTTTCACTCTAGTATCTCAAAAGGTCCAACAAACCTGGGTGCGAACATTCCATATATGTACATCCTTTGGTGACCCAACCTAACAAGAAACCCAAAGGACTACAGGATCACCCTCTGTAAACTCTAGGGGTCATCTCCATCCATAGTCAGAAAAATTATATCTACTCTGAGCTGTAGAAATACGTTTCTGAATCAACTACCCATGCTTCATCATCTCATGTACTTGACTCGGCCCCAACAATTCTGACTCACCAACCTCCATCTAGCATAGTGGGGATCTTCACATCCTACCATAAAGCGCCCCTTGTGGTTCCATATGTATTATTTCCTAATAATTGTTGTTATAGAAAAAATTCACTAAATTGAATTACTTATCCCAAGAACCATCAAATTCAATCACACATGCACATAGCATTTCCTCAAGAATCTGTATAGTATGCTTCGACTACCCATCCTTCTGTGGGTGAAACGTTTTACACATTAATACCTATGTACCATGTTTTTTCTACAATCCCCACCATAAACATGATGTAAAGTGTGAATAACTATATGAAATTTTATTATGTGATACCTCATGAAGGATAACTCTATCCCGTACATACAGTTCTCCCAAATGTTATACTGTGAAGGTTTCCCTTATAGGTAAGAAATGTGCTACCATTGTCTATTAATCCAAAATGACCCAAATAGAATCATTCTTCCTGAGCATCTTTATAAGACCTACCAAATATTTTAAAGTCATTTCATCCCTCTTCAACTTAGTAATTGGTAATTGCTATAACAGACCTCTAGGCTATTAGTGCTCTACCTTCTCATCTTGATAGGTGAAGAATCATGCCATGAATCTTTTTACCTCCTTTCTCATACCTTTCCACCAAAACTATCTTCGTAGGTCATGTTACATTTTTGTCACACCAGAATGTACTACACACTTCATGGCCTAAAATTACTACATGAGCTCCACCTACATGCTCATAGGTACAACAAATCTATCCTTCACATGGATGATCTTGTCCCCATCTATCAACCAATCTAATGGTGTCTCCCAACATTCAATGATTTACCTCAAGGAGAAGCTCTCTAGATCCTCATACATTATGTCCCTGATACGTCTCAATAGTTTAGACTCCATTGAAATAGAAGAAAGGTTCATAAACCACCAAAAGCATTTAGGCCAGAAAATTCATCAACATCCACTTATCACTTGACACCTAAACCATCTGAGTTTGAGTTTTCTTTCTCAAAGATTTAGCCACACTATTTCCATTCCCAAGAATATATGCCAATTCAAATTCGAAAGACTACATTTATTCAACCAATCTCCACTTTCGAAGATTAAAATCTATTTACATGAAGATATACCTCAATCTCTTATGGTCATTGTAAACTATAAACATTTCACCCAAGATATAGGGTTTCCAACACATCAAATCATATACCACGGCTGCCAAGTTAAGGTCATCCATAGGGTAACTTTGTTCATGAGGCCCATACTATTTAGACCCATACTCCAAAACCTGATCTCCCTATATCAATACAACTATGATTTTGATCCAAAAAGATTTAAAATGCACCGTGTACTCCTCACATGACTCACGAAGGATTAAAATTGGTGCAGATGGCAATCAATTCATCCACTTCTGAAAATAATTCTCACATTCATTCATCCACTCAATCTTTATCCCCATCTTGGTCAAGAATGAAATTGGTGCTTCCAATCAGGAAATGTCTTGGAGGAACCTCTTGTAATATCCAACTAATCCAAAAAAAATATCATATATCAAAAACATTCTTGGACTGATCCTATGAAACCACTGCCTGAACCTTCTCTGGGTGCACTAAAACACCTAACCCTGAGATGATGTGCCCCTAGAAGTGTACCTGATCAATCCAAAACTGACACTTAGATATCTCAGAGCATAGTTGATTCTCTCTCAGTGTACTCATGATGATATCAAGGTGTTGGGTATGATTGTCATGAGTCATTAAGTACACCAAGATTTCATGAAAAAATACCACCACAAATTGATGTATATAAGCATAATATATCTTGTTCATCGAGCCCATAAACACATCAGGTGTGTTTTATTACTGAATCATCATTACGATAAAATCATAAACCCATACCTTCTCCAGAAAGAAATCCTTGGTATATGAGGAGTCTGAACTCTCAAACGTAGATACCTCGATATCATTTCAATCGTTGAGAACATGTAAGATCCTATCAACTTGTCAAATAGATCATCGTTGCATGGAATAGGATATTTGTACATTATAGTAATAATCTTAAAAATCTGTTAATCGACACACAAACATAAACTCTCATCATCGTTCATTGAAAACAACATAGGTGATCCCCAAGGTGACATACTCGGATTGATAAATCCTTTATCCTTCAATTCCTCCAGCTAAGATTTAAGTTCTTGATGCTCAATCGGTTTGATTCTATATGGTGGAGTAGATGATAGCTCAACCCCCTTTATGATCTCAATAATGAATTCCACATCTCTCTCAGGTGACCGGCCTGAAAATTATTTTGGAAAGATGTCCTGAATTTGTTCTACTACTAGTCAAAGGAAATATTTCCTAATACAATATACATCCTGTAAAATACTAAAACATTGTACTATAAGACATCCCAGTTTCTAAGTAATTGGTTCAACTTAGCCTTCCTGGATATCCCACTATCACCGGTGAATGAATAGCTCTCCCTAAAGAGAAATAAACATAAATCTATTGCGGTAACATTATATGATGGATTGGTATGTGACTATAGATTCCATATCCATAACTAGGTGAAAACCCTTCATGTCAAGGATATAGATATCCCTTATAAAACAGTACTCCCCAATCATAAGATAACATCCCTTGCTCACACAGATGTCTCCTGACCATATTCCCAAAGGTGTATCTATCATCATAACCCCTATCACAAAATCCACTGCCATTATTAAACCATTAACACGATTATCATATATAAAGGAATGAGAGGAACAATTATAAAATAAGAAACCAGTTAATATATAAGCTATAGGAAGAGTACCTCTCACTATTGATGGCCCAACCTCTCTATCCATGAGTGTAGGTTTCACCACATGTAATTATCCTTCCCATCTACCCTATGATGTTGTCTGGATTCCCTAAGTTTCATTGGTCTACAGATATGGGTGGTCTATCCCTGAAGATTCATATCCCCTACCACTACATCCTCAGCCTGTTGACCTCCTGCTGCCGGACTAGTAAGGTGTAGAAGATCCCCTTCCCGCACTTTGGTCCTGTATAGCCCCTCCATCACTACTTGATAGCTTCATATTTCTACAGAACCTCTACATATTTCCCATCTTTACAAAGGCTCAGAACTCTACTGGTGGTTGGGGAAAATATTTCCAAAAGTATATTGGCCTACCACACTGGTTGAATAGAAAATAGGTAAAATCTCGTGTAACTGATCCCCCCGACTAGCCACTCTACTTCCCACTTCTCTGGATTCCATTCTCAGAATGTCGCTTCCTACAAGAAAACGTTGCACCAGCATACCATCCAATAGGAATCAATTATCTAACATTGTATTCCTCCTTCAGGTTCCCATCAGAAATTAGAGCCTGATTTACCACTTCTGTAAACCTCTTCTGCCTAAAATATTCACTTGAGACATAATTTCACATTTAATTCAATCCTAAAATTTTCTCGATGAGGTAGCCTCATCTTCTACCAATGCTATAGAAAAACATTGTATATCTATAAACCATCTAGCATAATCCCTAATAGATATATTCCCCTAGGCCATCCTCATAATCATTACTTCCCTTTCCTATCTCAGTGTCTCTGAGTAGTAGTGTTCAAGGAACTTCACTAGAAAATAATTCCATTACATACGATCATCCTGTCTATAACACACCTAGATTTCCCACCGACATTTCTCTTTACAACACAACATTTAAGCTACAATATTGAATCTATTATCAATTGGATTCTCCAGGTGGTCAAATATATTCTTGATAGACTCTATCCAAAACATAGCTCCCTTTGGTCCACCCACTCGATGAACGTCAGAGGGTGGTGTAACTAAAAACTCCATCACCAGATCATACATTTAATTCCCAACCAACCTGGGGTCTATTTCCATAAATTTCATTAAACATGTGATGTTATATTAGAACTTAATTCTGGCTCCCTCCCCTAGAACTATTGGTGCCTCAAGTACCACCATAGGAGGATCATCCCTAGCCATGTCCTTCGGTCGTCCTCTCAACAAGTGCCTTCACAGTGTAAATTCTCTACAATTCCAAACACAGATATTATGACTCATATCAAACTTTATCAAATTCAAATTAGATGAAAAACTGATACAATCCATAATAAGTATTTTCCCCAACCCAAACCACATGGTCAAAACCGAGGTGCTATTGCAATCATAAACCACCGTAAACCTTGGTCCGATTAAGAAGGATAACCACATTCTAATATTAATGTTCCTTATTTAGACAGTCACTAATTCATATTTTCATCATTTTAACGTTCTCTAATTCATATTAGGAACTATATTCACTTCAATTTCAAATTTAAGGAAAACAATCTACGTTCAATGACTAACCCATAACCCATTTTCCCATGCATTCATATAATGATGCATATAACTGTAATCCTATGTTCCTAGGATCATGCATGTAGAATCCACTCTCTTTCCATTCTAGACCATGAATCAATACTCAATAATTCTCATAAATATCAACAAAAATTATCCCAACACAAAATAGGTGCATCAACTAAGGTGAAATAATTTTCAACTACAACAGCAAAAAAACAACAATCCCACCCAAAGTACTTGGCTTTTTCCACGTACATGGGTCTGAAACTCCCATACATGAGAACATTATCCATCCCCGACTCTTTATATCCTCCTATATACCATTCCCTAAATAGTAAGGAAAATAAGAAGAATGAAAACTCCTTTGATACCACTTTGTAACATCCTGTCCCGGGTGCCACACAACGGTGCCCCACGCCAGTCGATCACATGACATTATGTGTTTCTCCCCATTAGACAGAGGCTATCAATAAGTAGTGAGGATTAGTTAAGTTATTAATGGGGAGAATATATCCAATTTTACCAGAGAAAAACATCAGCAAAAATAAATAAACAAATGTGGAGGCGTATATAACTAGTACAATACCAATGTTACAAGATAACCAAAATAGAAAATATAGTACTCAACTAAATGGGAAGTTTTGGAATTCCAAATTAGGTGTCAAGGTGTGTAAAATAAAATTAAAAGTAAGGAAATGAATGAATATTGAGCTATTCCCAAACCACATCTGGTTCCCTCATCCAAGCCCCATCCTAAATCAGTAATTCATCCTAGAGACTTTTCCCTTAACCTATCCTGCAATAATAATGTCTATTAGGGTACTGATCAGGAATCCATAATAGGGTGTGTATACAAATCAGTAGGACAAAACAATCAGTGTCTAAAACCAATCCAGTCAATAACACATTTATGCATTTGAACAAAGAAAATAATTAAAATGCAGAATTTTACAGATATCACATTATCAATTAATCATTATTAACCACAAACACTATCAAGTTTTAATCGTGTCACACATTAAATCCGCAATTTTTATAAATACATATCCTTAGTGTATAATTACATGACTAACACCCAAAATCCCTTCAGTTTAGAATGCCTTTTCTCACACCCAAAATAACATCAGTGTATAATTCCATGTATCAAAACTAAAACCTTGTTTGTTATTATTTATCATTTGTGTAGAACTCCATGAATGAAACTTGAATTCTTAGTAATATAGAAAGATCTATCTAGTGTATAATTCCATGTCTAACACCCCAAATCTGATTGTTGTAGAACACCATGTTTAACACCCAAAATCAAGTTCATTTATTTATAATATTGGTGCAAAATGTAATGTCAAACACCCCAGATCCCATTTCTGTAGAATTTCATTTCTAACACCTAAAATCCCATTGGTTAATAACATCATATATCACCCCTAAAATATAACACATTAATTAATTAATTAATTAATTAATTAATCATGTATTATAATGAATTCAATATATAATTAATAAAATCAATTTACTATTAACTAATTCTACAATAAATTAACCATTCAAAATATCAAAATTCCATAATTAATTAACCAGTTAATTATTATCGATCGCAAAAACATTATAATTAAAATAAAATTTATTTATCCCAATATCTTGATTATTTACACTGATAATTTATTCACCAATTAATTATCCTTAATTCTCATTCAAATTAAACAACTCAATTCTCTCAACTAACCATAATTACTTTTCCCAATTAATTATCTTATTCAAAAATCCCTAAATCTCACAATTTCAAAACTTTTATAATTAATTGATTAACAATATTAATTAATTAAATTAGGGGAAAAAATTTCTTAACCAATCTAGAAATCCTAAAAATTGAATATAAGATAACAAAGCCTTACTAATGGATTTAGAAATTATACCACCCACCTCAATTATTTGATGGGCATTCGATCAATGGAATTCCTCAAATTTTGAGTAGCACAATTTCATAGATCTATGTTTCGGATCTAGATCCCTAAACCCATATCAAAGATATCATGATATAATCAATCTAGATCCCACCAAGATGTTTTAGATATGAAGAACCAGAGGATGAACTACACCAATGGATTTGGAGAATCGGTAAGAATAGATGGATTAAGGAATGGGATATGATCCACCTACCAAGAGAAGAGTGGATCCTCAACATGGGATTTGAATCTTGAATAAAAGATTTCAAATGGCCTTATAACTCCTCTGGAAATCTCTGAAATCACCCAAAAATAATAAGTCCTGAGCCAAGGTCGAAATGAGGGTGTTTCGGACGTTCAGTAGATTTTAAAATAACTTTTCAGGTGAAAATAAACCATGTGTGATATTTTTCTAGGAAGGGGTCCATGGTTTAACAAGCTGTGCACCAGCCATGTCGCCTTCACTGTCTAGGGTTGCATGGTTAGTTGGGTTGGGAGCACCGTTTACTCTACTCGTACACCAACCGTGCACAATTCCCTTTTCTCAAAATTTCCTTCAAAATCACCCAAATTTACCTCTATTCATAACTACAACCAAATGTACTTAAATAAAACAAATAGTACCTGGATTGTTTCCTCGGTAAACTTTATAAAGGATATAGATCATCTAATAATCATTATCTATCATGAGTCCCCATCACATAATCTAGTGTCTCAATGGGACCCTCATATCGAGATCACTGAACTCTGTGATGGGGTGGATTATGATGAGCTAGAGGGGGATCTTCCTTAGGTACTAGATAATTAGATGTATGATTCTATACTGATAACTCATCAATAGGTTGTGGCATCTCGATGCTTTCATGTGCATTTGATCCTTATAGTACTGTGTAAGTTTGAGGACCTTCCATCATCTACCAGGGGACCATAAGGCATGTGAAGGCTCATCCAAGAAAGGTATAGGAATGGGAAATAACCCCTAATATTAGATCATATTAGATATACCAAGGGAAAATTATGGATATCCTGACAATATAAATTGATCTGTTTCCTGGAAGTGAACACCTACAATTGGTTAAATATGGGATTCTAGAGGTGTGACCTCTTCCAAGGGAATAGGTGAGGATTCACAAGTGGCACGATGTGGTCTACTCCATCACTGTCATGGCTCCTCAACATTTGTAGAAATTTGGGGAGGTTCATAATCAGTAATCACCTCTCCCTAGGATGGAACATCATATCCATGAGGTGGATGGTCAATGATACTATTGTTTTTAACATGATACACTATCATTATCTCCTCTGCTGTAGTATGGTAAACTTTCGAGATAAAAAATAACCTTGATTCTTATCATACATCTTGATAATATGTTGTAGTAAAGTATGTTGTAAAGAGATTTAAAATGTATTAAAAAAATTAAAACACACAGTCTAATGTAAAGTTATTTACTTTCCCATTCTTAAATCCCTATGATGTGTGGAGTAAGATACAATATAGATGTTAGTCTATACCATGGATCTTACTTAAATTGATATAATAGATGGATTCACATCATACATATGTCATTAAAAAGAAATTATGCATGTATTCCCTAGAGTATTAGATACTCATTATGTCATTGGCACCATTTGACATCTTGTATCCTAGTGAGTTTCATGGAATGAAGTGTTGTTGATTGTCTAGTTGGAACTAAAATATGTCATAAAAATCCAAAATGGTGTGTGACTTTATCTGGATGGTTCCTTTTAAAATTATGATAGAAAATGAGAGGCAATATATATATGTAATTACAATGTCCATCGGTACAATATACATTAAGTTGGTCTAATGGAGCCCAATATATCAACCATGATATCTGAAATGACATGTGACATTTGTTAAAATTTTTTGTTAATAATTTATTGAAATTATAATATTTTTAAATTGATTAGTCAAAAAAGAATTTATATATTTACATCAAGGGGTATTAGATTATCCAACATGAGATGGTATATACACAAATTATGTATCAGATTCAAGATGAAGGGGTGTTCCTAACTCAACCTATAACATACAACATTGATGTGATAAATAAAAAAATTATAATAACTAAAATTATCATACAAATAATAAAGATGAGTGATCATACCAATGTCCACATTGAGTATAATGTATCACATCTATATAAAGCTTCGTACTAGAAAAAAATAAGTGGAGGGGGTGGATGTGCACCCTTGAACACATCTGAAAAAGGATGACACATTACTCAAGATCATTGCGATACAATTTGTATACCATTCATAATGATCTTTATCTGTATGATAATCATGAATATCCTAAAATGTATCTCCAAATCTGATAAAATTATTCTTGTAGCATCAGATACATCTTGTGGGAATTCACACCATAGTGATTAGTGCATAATGTCCATCCAATGAGCTGCAAGATATATTCACGTGTGTGATGCATGACAATATCCACTTCAACTTTAACATGTAATTTTGAGAAGTTCATATCTATCCCCAACATATGTATTGACCTTTCATCTATAAAATCATCACCCCCAAAATGTTGAGTCTTACATGCCAGTCTCTATGGGTGGGTTTATAACTACACCCCACTGGATAGGAAAAATGGATAGAACGTCCACATCCTCAAGGGAGATCTCCATATCTCCCTCAGGGTATGTAAAATGTATGAGCCTCAGGTATCCAATTCTCTGTGAGGACATCAAGGAGGTGATGATCAATTAATATATAATCAGATACAACAATTTCATAGAATATAGCATGACATTGTTAACGTATAATGGAATATGGAGGCGGAATTTGATGATAATGGTGGTCAATACACACACCGATTCATAGAACCACACAACCCACTTGCACATCATGTGAAACATTCCAAAAATAATCAGTGAGTCGAGTGGTATCCTCCATCTATATTTATAAAAATGAAATAATTCTTATGAATGTGTAAAATATAAATATGACGTTGTGGTTTGAATATTGTTATGACTGATATAATGTAAGATATAACATGAATATTCCCATTGTTTTATGAGTTTTTTACCAATATAATAAGGAGTATATTCATGTTTCTCAAAAAAATATTTATAATGATTTTAGAAAATTATTTCTCATCTATGTCAAAATCCTTTGATGATTTTAATCTTTCCCAATCTCCATTTTTAATGAAACTTTTTGTCTATCTATTATTGTTGGAATAGAATCTTGTTTTTAAAGTGGTTTTAATTTAAATATAGATTTTTGTACAAATAGGTTATATCAGTTGGATCCACTATATGTAT
Source organism: Viscum album (assembly GCA_963277665.1). Lineage (NCBI taxonomy): Eukaryota > Viridiplantae > Streptophyta > Magnoliopsida > Santalales > Viscaceae > Viscum > Viscum album. Next base: position 240,422,452 of record OY728140.1, on the reverse strand, counting down.
TGATTATTTATTACATATATAACACATATACTAATTGGTTATATCCTAAATCTTGTGATTTTTCATTTATGTATGATTTCTAGGATGATGGTATACTTCATGGTAATTTTCTCTCATGATTACTTTATTTTGTATCCATTTATTGTTTGAATATTTTGTTATATCATCCCATATGTTATTTTAATATTTCATATAATGTTAATATGAAATGATTATTATGAAAAAAATTATGATTTAAAAAATAGTAATATGACTTGAAAAATCATTGTAAACCGAAGGGAATTATGTATAAGAATGATTTATTTATTGAAATTATAGAATAATTAATAATATTAATACTGTTTGTGATTTATGTAAATAGTTTTATAACTCATAAATTATTTATTATTTTATAGTAAAAATATTCCAGAATTTCACAAAATTATAAAAATGAATGATTTTATTCTAACACCATGTAATTGATAACATGAAAAGTTCACATTAGTGTCAATTCATCCTTATGGATGAGAGTGTGAACTTGATCCAATGATGTTAGGGAATCATTTCATGTTATGAACTTCCTGATGAAATATGTTGCATCTCAAAAACTTCCCTTGTTCTTGAGGTCAGTTCAACTCATTCTGCATTGACCTAGACTTTGGTCTACCTCATTATCTCAACCATTTGATTCCATGTATCAATATCGATCGGTATTTAGGCATTGGGAAATGTCAAAACTCCATAATAGGTGTCTGGGGTGCATGATTGCAGTTAAAAATGGTGTCCATCTGGTACATTGGATTAGCATATGCTTTCTATGATATGTTCATCAAGGAACATGCTGCAACAAAATGTGTGTATGGAAACCGCAATAACCGAATGTTTCCACATCGATAATGCCTTGCTTCCAGTATTACCACCAAGAATCAACTCCTACTACCGATGATTGGGTCTTGTAACTCATTCACTTCAAATCGATAACCTTTTTGGTTGAAAAGGCACACTCAAAAAGAAAAAGATTATTCAATGTTCTTTTCAATATCTCATTGAAAGTGTCATCTTTACCTTATCCCCTATTGAATCTTGTATGTGATATGTTTTACTCTTTCATAAAATTACTTTCTTTAATTAAAAATGACTAATGAACATGTCCAATTGTAGGTAACTTGAAAATACTATTGAAGAAGCCATTTATGAACTTTTTAATATTTTTGGGTCATGTGTCTATACCTCTTCCCCCCATCATATTCTAATTACTATTTTTTTGTAATCCACAACATAATCATACACTCCCACATTTTCTCTACAAATCTCTTATATTTTTTATTGAAACCTTTTTTCATCCAACTAAAATTCTATATGAAATTTATCATATTTCACTTAAATTAATTCTATAATAATGTTGAAATAGTAAAAATGAGAACGACATTCTGTACCGATCCACGTAATAGCCATCTTTATAGGCACATCATGGAATACTTTTCATTTTTTTCTAAAAAACTCTGATAAAATACCATTGGTGTGAATTTATGGGTCTCTATATAACAAGGTCATCATTTATTTCCTTATTGATTTCTTTATAATGATCTGATATCAATAAAATAAACTCAAATGTGGGTGAAATGGTTACATACCCATGTTAAAAACCAACTCTACAATTCATAATTTTTTTTTCTCCATAATGGAAAATGAAAGTGTCAGAGGAGAACTAATTTCATCTGGGGTTTCCATGATCCACAATACAACCATGTATTTTCTATATAAAAACTCCCCTCAAATTTTTATGTAATTTTTTCAAAAATGAAATACAACAAGTCATGGAAAACATTCTAAAAAAACCTTTTAAATTTTACGTGAGATATATCAATTCAGTTATCTTAAATCACATGTTAGTTCATATCTATAAGGAATAAAACATAGAAATTTTCTATCAGAATAGATAGAAATTGTGTCAACACCTGATATGAGTCATCCTAATCACGATTGACTGTGAAAATTACCTTTTTTTCACCCTACATTCCTTTGTATAGTAAATCTTAAAACCAAATTTTTGTCGTATCCTACCCTATACATGGTCCATAAGAACATCTTGGTAGGTCCTTATCATCTGAAAAATACTATATGACACAAATTTAGAATCCAATGATGTATGATCTAGTGTCAGGTTTTGATGAACGTAGGAATGAGCTACCTCAATCTTAGAAATTCTCCACCCTCCAAATGAAATGTGAGAAATATCCCTTAATGGAATCTAAATTCATACCTATATTTTTTAGACCATATGATGTATTTTAAAAATATTAAATCTTGAACTAAATATCAACATCGTCTCTCAATATGAAATATTTTCAGTATCTTTTTCATTGCATACATACTTGGAAAATATATTCTTTAATATAATGTTTTCCCAAATCACTAAACATTTCCTCTATAACATTATAAAATTCAATTGCATTTGTGATAAAATTCTAGTAAAATTCAGGAAAACATGTCATTTATTATAACCAAGATGTGAAGAGTGGGGGATGATGTATTGTGCATTGAATATGTTCTATAAAAATTGCATTTATAGAATCCTTTCTTCAAATTATACATCTCTGTTAACATAGAAACTATTTAGTTCATCTATTCTAGCATTAGACACTTTCCAATCATCAAAATGATCTTGCTACAGATCAGGATCACCTGTTTGGTTGTCTTCTTCCAAAAAATAGGGAATTGCCTCTTTTTTTGGAATGAACCATCTTTAGTAACTATTGTATGACTATGTACTAATACAATTGAATGATTTAAATATAGGAAGGAAAAATCAATATTTAAATCCCTCATGTAACCATCTAACCATTAGGGTAAAAAAGTTGTTTCTTGGACCTAGTTTTCATTAGTGGCCAATGGTCAAGCTATATGTCTTATCATAGATAAGAATTGAAAAATGTATAGCTAATAGACTAGATCTCTTGATCAGGTTGTATATTTAAATGAACATTAATTCTTTATTGAATTTATTTTAAGGTTCCACAATTAGATGTAAAAACAATTTTTTCTAGTTGTGTACTATATGAAACTGCTTGATCATTTTAAATAACCTCCTCATAGTAGTAGATACAAGAGAACATGATTTTCTATGTGAAAAATGATTTTTTATAAAGATTCTGATAGTGTAAATAATATTCACAATGATGAATAATCATATAGCCATGACCACATGATATTTACTTTACAAAAAATACAGAATGTCTTCTTATATACTAAAATATTACACTAATGTTTTGTAGTATAATACTTAATCTTTACAATTTTATGTATATTAGTTTATCAAAACAATTTAATCATCTAAATCATATACCCTAAGAATTTAAAGCAAGGTGAGTAATAGGGATTGTTATCGTGCACTAGTGCTTGATCGAGTCTAGCTCAATACCATGTTTTCGAGGTTTTTCCCCATACATACATCTGTGCCATAGCCATATCCACTTGTAGTATTCAATAATGGATTTAATTTTTTAGATAACCATATAATATGATCTTTAGAAAAAAATTAGAACATATTCTTATATCCTAAAATATGACACTAATGTTGCATAGTTCAATTTTTTATCTTCCTAAAGGTATTTTAGTATTGTATAAAGAAAATTTGAATAATCTAAAGCATATCCGTATGGAGTTAAAAACTAGTTGTGTAGAAAAACCTATTTTGTGAACTAGTTGTTGATTTAGACAAGATCAGTACGGTGTTTTGGGGGTTTTACCTCTAGGTACATATATTCTTGAACCACATCCACTTGTAGTTTCCAGAAAATGATTTCATTTCATCAATAACCACACAATAAGTACATTGTCAAAATTATGAAACGTATTCTTATATAATAAAAGATTGCACTATTATTTCATAGTACAATTTTCAATCTTCCAAAGGGGTTGTTTAATAGTTTATAAAGAAATTTTTGATCGTCTAAAACATATCCTCTATGATTTTCAAACCAGGTGTGTAGTAAGGACCATTGTTGTGCACCCATTCTAGATCAAGTTTAGATAAATATGGTGTTTCCATGGGTTTTACCCCTAGGTCCATCTATTCTAGAAACACATACAATTGTAGTATCTAAAAAGATATTCCATTTCTTAGATAACCACATAATCGTTTACTTTACCAAAATTTTAGAACATTTTATTATATCATAAATGATGACACAATTATTTCATAATAATATTTTTAATCTTCCTAAATGTTTGTCCAATATTTTCTAAAGATAAAGTGAATCATCTAAAACATATCCAATGATAGTATAAAACCAAGTGTGCAACAAGTTATAGATCATCTTAATCGTGAGAGTAACAAATTAGGTGTGTAGTTAACCCTTGTTATTGTAAATTTCATCATCTTTCATCATATGTTAATTTTATATTAATATATATTTAATCAATAGATAATCCTTATTCGCTAATAAGTAAATACTTAGGTAATCATTACTTAGTGTGTAGTTAATCATTGATTAATTAAAAGTTATTAAGTAGTTAGTTTAAAGTAAAATAAAAATTAATAATTAACTAATCCCATGTTAAATATTACATAATCCAAAGTTATGAATTACTTAAACCTAAGTTAATCAATCCTTAATCATTTTTCAATGAATCGTTAAACATGTGTTAATAATGCGTTAAGCATTTGTAAATAAATATTTATTAATTAGTTAGTTTAATGTTAATTAATTGTTAATCATTAATTAATTATTGGTTATTTGGTACCTCATCATTAATTAATCCTCTATTAATCATTCATTAATCATTAATTAATTAATATTTATTAATTACTAACTTTATAGTTAGTTATGGGATAATTAATGGTTTAACATTATTTAATTATTAGTTAATCATTAATTAATCATTAATTAATTTTTTGTTAGTCATTAGTTAATAATTACTTAATCATTCGTTATGAATTAGTTAACCCTATGTTAACTAGTCCCCAATGATTTTTTATTCACTCATTAATAATTTCTTAAATAATTATTATTATATAGTTACACAAAAGTAAATTATTATTTATTTATTATTTAATATTTAATTAGGTAGTTACATTATAGTTAATTAACAATTGATCATTAATTAGTTGTTGTTTAATCATTACTTCATCATTAATTAATCATATGTTAATCATTCCTTGATTATTGATTAATCATTCTTTAATCACACATTACTCATTATTTTACCCTTATCTAACCATTCACTAATCATTAGTTAATCATTATGTAATGATTTGTTAATAATTATGCAACCCTAAATTAAAAATGAATTAGTATAAAATTAATAACTCGTTAATCCTTACCTAATTAATAGATATTAATTAGTTACATTATAGATTTTTATTGGTTAATTAGTAGTTAATCATTATATAATTATTGGTCAATAGTTATTTAATCATTAGTTAATATTTACTAATAAATTAGTTAATCCTAAGTAAATTATGTCCCACACATTCATTTATCACCTGCTAATCATAACTTAATTAATTATTATTATGTTTTTTTAAAAATTGAGATATGAATTGGTCACCCAATTCATGGCTCTCAAAATTTATTAAAAGAGTAAATGTTGATGGTACAGATATGAGGTGTAATATGCTTACACCATCGTGGGATTTAGGGAAATACAAAATGAGAGACACAAGAACCATCAAAAGGTTCTTAAATAAAGAGGCATGTCTGCAAAACCATTCCAGCTGCTAATCAGACCACCATATGTGTGGTTGGGGAGGACCTGAAGATGTGATCACCCATCACTTCATCATTACAATTATGTAATTCCTATATTTAATGAGACACCAAGGATGACCTTTTAATCCCTCCACATCAGAAAGGTTGAGATTTTTTAAATTGTATGATGTTACAAACTTTCGCGAAAACATCTTCGTCAAAGGAACACCATAAGCTTCACTACACAAGACATTCTGCAAGGGTTCAAACAAAAAGATCATCTAAAAATAAATTTGAAGGATGTGACCAAGATGCTCAAGAATCTCATAACATCTCAAGCAATAGCATAACTCAACAAGTCTATAACCTACTGCTCCATCTCTACTACTGAATCACCAGAAGACTTAGAAATATACACCAAAACAAAATAACTAAGTTATACTAAATAATAATATATATATATATATAATAAATATATTACTAATACTATTTATAAATTATTTACTCAAAATACATTATTTAATAAAAATATTTTATGTTCTAATACTAACTATTTTTATGACATATATTTAACTAACTAAACAAATAAGAAAATATCATATTTAAACTAACTAAATAAATTTTACTAAATAAGTAATTAATGTTAAAATGATTAATACTAAATACTACTATATTATGCTTCCCAAATTCCATACTTCAAAAAGTCATCATTCTATTTAGACAACAAAAAAATCCATGCTCAAGAGAGAAAACACAAGACAAATTTTACAGAGAGGGAGTGGATGTCACAACACTCATTCTTCAAGATGATGGAAGGGATGGAAATGTGGTGTGAACTTCCTTCTTCAAGATGAAAAATAGATAATGACCCTTGAGTCCCAACTTCAATAGGACCCCAGAGAAGCAACCATCACCATGGGTATTCAAATATCAAAAAATGGGTGGCATTATCCATTTTATAGTAACCATGATTAGAGATAAGCTATATCATCCTCAAAAAAATTCTAGACACATATATATAAAGAAACCTAAATCCATACCACATGAATATTTTAAAGTCAAAATAATAGAAATGTGATAAAAAACTCCAAAGAAAATACTAAAAGAAAAAATTTAAGAAGTGATATTACAACTATCCCATTTTTCAAGATAGTAAGGTCTAGCGTGGTTTGTGAAATCTCCCAAGAGTCCTGAAAAAAAATTATATACATAGGGTGAGCATACAAGTATACTCAATTGGAAAATCCAAAGTCACCAATGCATTTTTGGGAGAATAATACTAATTCCCATGTGAGAAAAAAAATAGAAACTCAAAATCCCATAACAAGGTATACAATCAACCCCACACTCAACAAGGCATGCTCTCAAAATAATGCAAGTCAAGTGAAGTAAAGTAGTACGCCCGTTGATATTTGGGTACCCTACACCACTTCACATTGGTAAACTGCTCATCCCTAATGGATATTGTCTTGACGCAAACATTCTCTTCCACAAGACCCACTATCACAACCTACCTGCACACACCTAGGACACATACCACGTCCCTCCCATAAACACCTAGGCCACAAACTCATCACATCCCATCTGCTGAAACATGGGCACAAAACCATAACAATATCCCAAAGGCATATGGGAAACACAACTCGCACGTAGACACTTATGCATCACAACCACACCAAAACCATCCCAAAGTGTGTAGGGATACCAATGGATGCAAGAGGGAGCATTTAACAGCCAATAACCATCCATCCATCCTCCCACTGAGATATTAGGAAAGGAAACCCTCCCCCCATAACAATTAGAGAGTTTATTAGGTAGTGATCAACAGGGGTGGGGTACATATATAAATTACAAGGAACTACAGGTATATATATAAGTACCAAACACTCATCCCAACATATGGGATTTCAAAAAAATATCTAACCCGTAAAAAACTTACCTTGTTGCCACCTCTAAAAGCATGTATCACCACAGAGGATGGTCACTTCCGTAAGTTGATAAATGAGCACTACTTAACTATAATCCACCACTTAAAACATACCCCAACCAATTAATTTAATTAGTTTTCATTTAGTATTATCAAATTATTTACTTATTAATTTATCCCTACTGAGGAACTACCAAAAACTGCAAACATTATAGGGAAAAGAAACCATACCAAAATTTTCCAAAGCCAAAAAAATAAAGAAGTGCCAAGGTAAAAGTATCCACTCTAACAACCATTCATAATATAACTATATCTAGAAACTCTAGGAGAAAGTCCCATGCTAGGTAATTCCATCCTCCTTCAAAATCATCCCTCTTAAACCATCCTTGGTAGACCCCCTACCCAAAAAGCACCATAACTAGCGAATCAAAACTCACCCAGCATGGAGTACCACTGCACACTCCCCTTTCCTGGACACCTATTCAAAAAATTCCATCTTCATTCCTCAATGTAATGTCGCCATATCGTTTTTCTTAAAAAGAAAACCCCGAAAACACCTCACCAATACCACACTCGGTATCCCTGCTGCATAACAACACCACACCCAGCACACCCATAAACATAAACATAACCAAACCCAATCTTGTAGCCCCACTACCCAACCACTTATTAGATGAAACCCTACCACATAACATGTTCATCCCTTCCATAGTCAACCAATATATAAACCTGATATTACACTACACCACTTATAAAAAACATACTCAACACCACATTCTAAGCCACAATACCTCATGGCTATCACAAAACACACGGTCGAACAGATCCAAACACAGCACACAACCACACTAATTAGAAAGGTGTATTCAGATTTAATACACTCATTCTTTAATTCAACTTTGATAAAATAGGGGTTATCATATAGCAAGATTGATCTTGTAGAATCCATGTAATTAACCATATATACATGATAAATCACGTTTTTCATGTACAAAGTCATTCAAAAAAAGATTAACAATAAGTATTCATGGGTCATGTATGAAAAAATGCCACCAATGGAAGTGATTTTTAGAAGGAATATAACCAACACAATTCAAAACATGGATCAATGATAACAAATAAGGACAACCCAACCATGATCACCATACTCTCAACCCCTCATTTATTACTTCATATTATCATCATTAAGTTTGGGTCCGACTATATTCACAAGGGGACATGAGTACACCCACCCTATATGATACACATAGGAAAGAAAGAGGCAAGAATCTATACTTGGAACAAAAGAATATCAAAAATTATTCCTTGCACCGAACACAAGAGGTCGCGTGAGTAGTTAGAAAGACTCTAGGGGAAAAGTGAACAAAATGCTATTGCACAGGCACACAACCCCACATGGAAAAATCATTCTGGGTGCACCAGGAGAAAATGAAAGTGTCCAAATAAAGATAGGATCTTGTATTTATGAAAGTTAGATACTATATCAATGGAAGTAAAACAGTCTTAAGGGACCTTGAAGTCATATTATGGTCACAACCATGCAGTTTGACTATTTAAAAGTCCTACAAGCACTTGTATATTAACATTAAAATAAATATTCATTAAAACACCATTGAAACAATAAAACAAGGATTTAAACTCTATTTACGTCAAATAAAATGTTATAGGGGATAATCTTGAAAAATTGGGAAAAACTGGAAATGAATCACTAATGGGTGAGTCACTGTCACGAGTCACCGAAAGCGAGTCACTGATGTTTGACTCACGAACGAAAGTCATCGACGTTACTCACCGACATGAGTCACCAATATGACCCACTAAAATCAAGTAACTGATTCTACTCATTGATTCCCATCCTATCAACACCCGGCCTACTGACGCCTCAACCTACAAAGGCCTCAACCTCCCGACACCTCAACCTACCGGCGCACTGAATCACCAACGTCTGACTTACGAATAGCCTCAATCACTGACACCCCGACTCACCGATACATCGAATTACTAATGCCTTGAATCACTGATTCCTCGACTCACTTAAACCTAGAACTACCCATGCTGAGAAACCAACATTGAGTTGCCAACGCATCCAACCATTGTAAAAATTAAAAAATTCAGAAAAAACCTTAAAATGAGCTACTCTTACCTACTAGAACACCCCATCCAATGGATTTTGACACAGTAATGGATATGAGATTTTTGGTCAATTACATAATATACCTCTCAAACAGTTATCACCCTCAATAATTTAAAACCATACCCAAAATAAAGAGGGGTCTGAAAAACCACCATGTAATAAACTTATCAAGGATAAACCATAATTTGTTGTTCGAAAGCTAGAGTAAAACCTTAAAATCCAAGAACACTTACTCCCACATATTCTAACCCAAACCTCCACAAGATACCCTACTCAATAACCATCTACCCAAAAACATGAATTAGTGAATTCATTCATCCTAGTTAATATATTGTCCACTCTGGGTGGCACTAACTAGCCCGCATGGGTTTAATCGAATATAAATTAATGTGTCTGGATTTGGAATCAGTTACCCCCCCCCACCGTTCACATGTTAGGAATTAATCAAACATTATGGAACAAGGAAAAATTTGATCTTATAAAAAACATGTTTCTATTACTAAATCACAATGAAAAACACACAGGAAAAACTCAACGAATCTCTGGGAATTGGGAACATATCTACGTCTCCCTCCCCCAAGTACTCTCCTCCAGGCCACCATGCGTCCATAACACACAAACCAAAGGAATGGTATATCCATGAATAACCTTCTCCAAAAAATATTTGATTTCTACTAGCCTCTCCATAAATGTTGCGTCATCCTATATATCAAACTCTCCCCAGTCAATGACATGGGAGTCATCATGAAGATACCGAAGAAGATAGGAGACATGAAAGATATCGTGGGTCCTCTCCCATTATTGTGGTAATGTCAACTAGTATTACACCTCTCCAAATCTCCCTGACACCTCAAAGGTTCTGATGATCCTAGGATAAAGTTTTCCCCCTCTAGAGAACCTCCATTACCCACATCGAGGGGAAACCGTAAAGAAACACAGTTCCCTTCCTCAAACTCGAACTGTCTTCCTCAAGGATCGACATACAAATTCTACCAGTCCTATGCTATCTTCATCCTCTCATGGAAACATTGCTTCTTCTCTTCAATATTCTACACCACATCTGGACCATGAACACATATCTCCCCAACATCTATCCAGCACAATGGTGAACAACATGGTATTCTGTATAAAGCTTTGAATGAAACCATACAAAGGGATGAGTGATATCTATTATTTTAAGTGAACTCTACCAAGGGAAAGTTTCATACCCATGATCTTTCAAATTCGAGAACACTTCCCTAAAACATGTCCTCCAATTTATTGATGGTCCTCTCTATATTCTCATATGTTTGAGGGTGGAAAGAAGTGATGAGGCATAAGAGAGTTCCAAAATCATGATGAAATCCACTCCAGATTCTTGAGGTAAAAGTCGCATACTTATCCAAGATAATGGATCTCAAAACCCCATTTATTCTCACCACCTCATCAACATACCTCTCCGCTAAATCACCAATTGTTCTCAACTCCTTGAATTATAATAAGTGAGCCAATTTCATCTATCGATCCACTAATACCCATATTACATCGCATCCTCCATGAGACCTGGGTAATCTGGTGAAAAAATACATTGATATGTCATCCAAATTCTACTCGGAAACATCTAAGGGATGAAACAAACCACCAAAAACATGGTTCTCAGCCTTCACCTATAAGCACATTGGGAACTTTGCCACAAACTCTTCCACTACCCGCTTCATCCCGAGCCACCGGAACTGTTCCCTCAAGCCATGGCCCATCTTGGAAACTTTCGGGTGAACCTATAAGAGTGATCTTTGAAAATAATGGAGAAATGACTCACACATCACCACTAGAATAAATAGATTCTCATGAGAAAACATTCTATTATGACCATCCTCTTTCCATCCCTCCGAAGTATATCCCTGGTCTTTGTAATCACACATTACCATTGCCAATGAGTCTCCCCACTAAGACTCCTCCACCTACTGCCTCATAGATGACTACACTGTCACATGAAATAGATAGCCTCTACCACCATCTATTCTAACATCTAAATGCAAGGTATCCAACCACTTTTTCTCTATCTAAGCATCTGTAAATTCCTAAACCACCTCCTTTTGCGACTTCATGTTCAATTAATCCACCACAACATTCCATATTTCTTAGGTTTAGGGGATCTCAAAATCATAATGCTGGTAAAACTCCATCCAGTTATGTTGTTGCATGTTCAGATCTTGCTTGGAAAAGATATTCCACAAGCTCTTGTGTTCTGTATTAACCATAATGAAATCCCTAATTATGTAATTCCCTGACCAATTGGGCACAAAAACGGCTGCTACTGGCTCCAGATCATGGAAGGCATAGTTGCATTCATGGGGACGTAACATCCTAGACCTATAAGAGATCACTCCTTATTGCTACATCATCACACACCCTAAGCCTAAATGAGAAGCATCGTACAACAAATTTCACATCACCCCTTTCTTTAGAAACTCAAACACTAGGTCACTGACCAAATTCCCCTTCAGATAGATGAATGATTCCTGACACATGTCACTCCACATAAAGTCCCCTGCATTTCTGGTAAGATCTATAAAAGAAGATGCTACTCAAGAGAAGTAGGATACAAATCTCCAGTAATAGCCTGACAGATAGAGAAAAATGTGAACCTCTACCTAATTAATAGGATCTTCCAAAGAAAATATTGCTTCTACCTCCGATTGGTCCACTGCTACAGCATGTGGAGACACCATAATTCAAATTAAGTGGACCTCCTGTGTCTTAAAATTATACTTCGATAACTTTCACTAGAGTTTCTACATTAGAGATCTTCCAAGACATTCTTGAGTTTATCGCTATGATCCTCCTCTATTATCATGTAGGATAGGATGCCATCAATGAATACGACATTGAACCGGTCCTGTAACTCAAGAAATATGATTTTTATAGTTCCAATGAACATGTCTAGTTTTTTCGTAACACCGAATGACATAAGAACAAAATTGAAGTTACAATGCCTAAACCTAAAATCTTTTTTCTATATTTCACCCACCATAAAACTTAACTAGAGATACCTAGACTATATATTGATCTTGGAAAACCAACTTTTTCCCCTCAGCTAGTCGACATAGTCATCTATCCTCAAGATAGGGTAACCGTTTTTGACCATCACCTAATTTAACCTTCGATAGTCTAGGCACAACCTCATACCCCCATATTCCGTATTAGAAAAAAGAACCAGGGCACCCCTATAGGGACACACTAGGCCAGATAATTCCCTTCTTTAGTAGATCATCAATATGAATCCTTTACTCCCACATCTCAAGAGGTTTCATCCAATAAGAAGCTATCAAAATTTGACTAGCATAGGGTTTCAAGTCTATCCTGAACTCAACATCACATCAAGGGGGTAGAGTCACAACCTCCTTAGGGAAAACATCAAAGAAATCCCTGAAAACTCACGCAAAATCCACCATCTTAGCATACACCGATTCCACAGATATCTAGACAAATAAAGAAAGAAAAAACTCTTCATCCCGACTACCCATCAAACAACTCTACCCGCCAACGAAAGTCACACGTTGGCCATCTACGTCTAAAAACATGAATATTATCTGGTAACAATCAATAAAATAATGCACAGAGTAATAATAGTCAATGCTAATGATACCACCGTATGGCCACATCTATAGAAGAAATAGGTCCCCACTAGACTAATGCTGCCCCATCATCGGTCTAAATCCCAGGAAAAAATCAAACAAGCTGGTATATCCTTTGATTGGAGTACCTAACACCAGGGACAATGAAATTATCTCTACATCCTCTTTGATACTATGGGACAGACCAAGTGAGAAAAGTAGTGTGAAGCTCATTAATCAAACAAGGTGTAAATAATATTACTAAATATATTGATCATACCATGAACGATCTCCGACCCTCCTGGAACTGCAACCTATGCGGCATGCAATAGACCATGCTTAGATACTCTACCCTACTATTGTCGACTGCATCCCCAACAATACTAAGGTAAAGGTTAAAGAGAAAAAGACTGAGGTTGGACTTCATCTGCCCCATATCCCATCGGTGGAGCAGAAGCATACTTTCTCGGTTGCTGAAGCGCCCTAGTCATCAACTACTGCTAATGCAGGTGCTGAACCTTCCCACCTCCAACATACTAAACATGAACTGGGAATAGACTCTGAAGGTTCCCACAACATCCATAAGAGAAAAACGTTGGTCCCAGGCCTACATAAAAAAGGATGAGCACCATAAGGTAGGAACTGAAACTGATGGGGTCGGCTCCCCACTAGATGAAACCTTAAAGGTCATAATTCCAGATACCTACTACTGATAGCCTTCCCCATTGAATAACTCAGCTGGCTCCCCTATCATGGTAAACCTCTTCACGAAGGAATCCTTTCCACAACCTCATCCTTCTTCTGAACCATTATGTATTTTGAAAATACTAAGGGAGTAAGTTTGTATTATAGAGGGGGAAAAGTTCCTCCTCTAAGCATCTCACCTGAGACTCAACATCTAGAATGAGGTTTGGGTCGAAGTGAAGGAGATCCTTAAAATTGATTCCTAGATCCCTCACCAATATACTCCCCTAATAGAGGGAGAGCAGTTCTTACCTCTTCTGGGCCTTCATGGTCGATGAAAGAAATTCCTCCTGGAACTCGTTGTCAAAATCGATCCACTGAACATAAACCCCCTTTATATCCCTCCACTACAACATCCACCACTAATGCATTTCTCCCCTCATCTAACTAACCACAAATGGAACCCATTACTCCATCGGAGACCATATCAAGATGAAAGTGATCACCATCTTCTCAAGATGACTCTCTGTCTCTGTATCTAAAACAAAACATTCATACTTTCCCAGAGTATGTTGTTGGATAGAATGAAGGGTATTGTACCACTGATCATACACCCCCGTTGGGTCCAAACTTATTCAGTCAAATGGGTCATCCTAATGAGCCTCTACTGCTCAGGCCACTCATAGACAATGACAAGGTGCCATAGATAAATGGTATGTAACTCATAAGCCCAAGTAGCATGGAATTTATTTAGGATTCATTTTAACTCATTAGTCATTTAAATACCCCTAAGATGACCAAAACCAAAAAATAACATAAGTCATCATGATGCATGTACCTTTTTTATTGTCTCTACCCCAAAAATGTTGTCACCTCACATGGTCATTCGTTAAGTTCATAGTCCCTGCATCGAATCATGGGCAGCCCTAAAATTCCATGTCCTTTTCGGTTTATCTTGGCCTATATCTCACAATAAGATCACCTAACACTACTATCCTACCATCCCATGAAATTATCACTGTGGAAAAATCCAAACTCAGTCCTATATCTCTACCATCATGTCTTTAATATATTTCTGTCATGACCCTCCTTCTTCAAGATGACAGAACAGATGGAAGAGTGTCATAACCTTCCTTCTTCAAGATGAAAATGAGGTATTGACTCCCCTAGTCCTACCTCTAATAGGCCTTGGGGCGGCGACCAACACATAGGTTATTTGAATCTCACAAAATGGTAGGTATTGCCCTTTTTATAGTAACTGTGATCTAGAGATAAGATGTCTCAACCTCAAACTACATGAAGAAACATTTATTTTTAGAAAACAAAATCCACCACACATTCATGTTTTAAAGTAAAACTCCTCGAAATATGATAAAAATAAATTCCAAAGTAAATACAAAAAGAAAAAATAAAATAAGCGACACAACAACTGCCCCAACATCTGAGCTAGTAAGGTCCAGCATGGTCTATGTAATCTCCATGGAAAAATGAAAATAGTTTTTCATATGTATGGTGAGAATAAAAGTATACATAGTAGGAAAATCCAAATTTAGTTGTGAAAAAGTTGGAGAATCATACTAATTCCCCTATGAGAAAATAACAGAAACTCTAAAGAACATAACAAGGTATACTATCTATCCCCAAACTCACTAAGGAATTATCACCAAATAAGGCATGTCTTGTAATGTAAAGTATTAAGCATGTCGATATTTGGGTACCCCACACCACTTGTCACTGGTTAAATGCTCATCCATAATGGTGAATGTCCTGATGCTACCACGCTCTTCCACAAGACCCACTGTAACAACTTTCCCAAACACACCTGAGGCACATGCCACATCCCACTCAAAAAAACCTTGTCTAAAACAACATCACATCCCGCCCATAGAAACCTGGTCCACAAAACCATAACCCCGTTCTGAAGACAACTGGGAAACACACCACGCCTGCAGATAGCTGGGCCTCAAAACCGCACCATAAGTAGCCTGAAGTGTCTAAGGTTACCAATGCCTAGTAGAGGGAGCTGAGAAGATCCAATGACCTTTCACCCATCCTCCCACCAGGGTGTTGGGAGAGGAAATCCTCCCTCATAACAATGTGGGTCTTTATCACGTAGTTCTCTATACGAGTGGGTGCGTAATGAAATCATAAAGAACTACAAGTATATATATAGGTAACAAACACTCAGGCCAAACTATATGTTTTCAAAACAAATAGAAATCCCACACAAAACAACCTTTTCTTCCACCTCTGAATGCATGTATCCTCATTAACAACGGTCACTTCCATAAGTCGATAAATGAATGCCACTTCACTGCAATCCTCAACTCAAAACATACCCCCAACAAATTCATTTAACCAATTGTCATTTTGCTTTATCAAATTACTTATTTAATTATTTATCCCAAACAAGGAAACTACCAAACAATACAAATGTTATAATGTGAAGAAACATACCTACCACTACCAAACAGTAACAAAGAATGAAGGAAGAAGGTAAAACAATCCACTATAACACCCATTCGTAATATAACTATCTTTAGAACCTTTGAGGAAAAGGACCATGCAAACACCATTTTTCTTCAACATGATCCCTCCTATACCATTCCTGGAAGCTTCAATACAGAAAAAGTACCTCATCTGGTGAAACAAAACTCACCAAGCATGTAGTCCCGCCGCACACTCCCCTTTCATGGACACCCGTTCAACAACTACCACCATCACTCTTGAAATTAATGTCACCATGTCCTTCCTCTCAACAACCAAACCCCAACACACCTCATCACTAACACACTAAGAATATCCACTACATAACAACACCACAACCAAGACACACATAAACATAAACCTATCAAAATCCGATCATGTAGCCCCCCCTACCCAACCACTACCCAGATGCATCCCAACTGCATAACAAGTTAATCCTTTTAAAAATCAACCAATATATCAGCTTAATTTTCCACTCTACCACTCATACCACCACACACTCACAACCACACTCCTAACCACAACACCACACGACCAGAAAAAAACAAACATTTGAATAAATCTATACACTGCACACAACCACACCAAACAGCATGGTGTATCCAGATTTAATACACTTGTTTGTTAATTTCGCATTGATAAAACATGGGTTATCATTGAGGAAGTTTGATCATGGGGAATCCATTTAATTAACTCTATATACATGATTAATTATGTTTTTTCATGTTCATAGTCGGCCAATGAAAGATTAACAAAAAGTATTCATGGGTCAGGTGCACAAACAGAGACAACCAATGGCCATGATTTTCAGAAGGCATATTCCCAACACAACTCACAACATGGTTCAATGATAATAGATAAATAAAATGGAACCGTTATCATCATCATTCTAGCCCATCATTTATTACTTCTTATTACCTTTTTTATGTTTGGATTCGACTATATTCACAAGGGAACACGAGTACACACACCCCGCATGATGCACAAAAGAAAGAGATATGAAAGAATCCCTACCTAGAACAATAAACAATAAAAAATTCATCGTCATTCAAAAAATAGGGGGCCATGTGAGTAGTATGAAAGAATCTAGGAGAAAAACGAATAGACTGTTATAGCACATGTGCACGACTCCTCAAGGAAGAAACATTATGGGAGAACCTAGAGAAAACGGATGGTTCTAAAGGAAGAGAGGAGCTTTTCTTTAGGAAATATAGGTCCTATATCAATGGAAGGGAAATGGTTTCATGGGACATTAATGTAAAATCATGGTCAAGACCATGAAATTTATCTATTTTAAAGTTCCCAAAGTTTTATGATATTAAGGCTATAATTAATATTCTTTGAAACATCTTAGAAATTATCAAGAAAGGCATTAAACATGATTAACATCAAATAAAATGTAACTAGGGTGAAACTAGAAAAACTGGGAAAAATGGAAATGAATCACTGATGGATGAGTCACAAACACAAGTCACCAATAGTGATTCATGGATGCCTGAATCACTGACATTAGTCATCAATATGGATCACCGACAGTGATTCACTGATTCCGCTCATCGACGCCACTCATCAACGCACTTCCTACTGATGCCCGACCAACCGATGCCCGGCCTACCGACACCTCGACCTAATGATGCCTTTACCTACTGACACTTGGACATACTGAATCCTCAACATACCTATGGATCGACCTAACGATGCCTCGACCTACCGATACCTTGACCTACCGATTCCTTAATTCTCTGATGCCTTGACCTACCGACACCTAGACTAACTGACGCCCTGACTCACTGATGCCTCAACCTACCATTGTTGAGCTACAAACGCTCAGTCACCGACGCATCTTGAACTTAAAAAAACTAGAAAAATATGGAAAACTTTTGAAATGAGATACTATTGCCTCCTAAAACACTCCAAACACTCGATTTTAACGAATTTATTGACTGGGGAGGTCCAACACATTACAATGGAAATAGAGCAAGATGAGATGAATTAAGTGAGGATAAGGGAAAGGTGTGAGTGAATATTTTTAAGGGATTGGGAAAAAAGGAATCATTATATAAACTAAAATTAAAACCACAACTAAATGATTTAAAAACAAGACATATAATAACCAATAATAAAAATATCATCACTAAAGGATTGTCGGTTGTGAAATATATGGCATTTTTCATAACCACCACTAAATTACATAGTGGTGGTTTTAACTGCCACTAATAAAATAAAACCTAGTTTCTAATACCTCTTATTTTTTAGGATTTTAATCATGTTATACCAAGAACCTCAGTTGAAAGTAAAACCACTTCTAAATATTATTCATATTGTTGGAACTATCACAGACTATTTTTTTGTGGTTTTGGTTGGAATCCAAGATGTCTTATTCTTGGAAACCTTAGTGTGTATGTGAATAATTTTTATTTTTTCCCACAATCTCTTAATTTTACTTCTAAAAAAATTCAATTAGAAACTTCCAAAAAGCGGTCGCTGATGGACTTTAGCGACCGTCATCCAACCACTTCTGGAAGTTATCATTAAACTCTCGCTTAAAGAAAATTGTGACTGATAAAAGAGGTCATAATAGGTTGTGGACAAAAGACCACATTGGTGATTGATTTTATGAGCATTAACAACCAAAAAAATCAAATTCAACATATATACATCACAACCTCCATTGGCGGTCTCTAATGCTCCTAAAAAAGCTGCATTTGTGGATTCCTATGGCGGTCACTAACCTAAAGTATTTTTTTTTAAAATTTATAGTTTTACAATATCCAAATAACAAAAACAAAAATCATCTAGAAATGAACCAAAAATTAATAGATAGAAATATAGATAAAAATATCGACTAAAATAGCTACAGACCTATTCGATCTTTTGCTCAATCAACATACTTATACAATAAAAAAATTAAACAAAGAAAATTCAAATTAATATATTTAACATTAATAAAATTTATTTAGTTAATATAAATGTATATAATAGTAAATACAGTTTATATAGTGTTACGTACACAAAGAATAATAAATATAGAAATGCTGCAAAGATAATACGAAATGTCAATTTATAGTATTAATAAATTAAGAAATGACTATTAAAATATGAAAATGAACTTTAAATTATACTGACTAATCAAGGTATTGGATTGATTCATAGTATACTAAAATAGATCACATATGATTATTGGAATGTTACCCGAGATTTTTATTCAATTAAAATTCCCTTTCTTAAATTTTTTACCCTTTGATGGGAGATATGTCATTTTAAAAACATTAGACCACTTAATTTGTCATTTTCCACAATACTGGATGAAAAGAAAATTGATTTGATGTGGTGTTGATTACAGCATATTAAAAATATATTTGGATTCATTATAATATGATTTAATATCAATCTAGGTGCATTTTCGTTGTATTGGCCTCATTTACGTGATTATTCACTTAATTCTAACTCTGCTAGAGAAGTGCCGCATAGGATTATATCAAGATATTCATGTATCCAATAAATGGGACAACGATTATTGAACATGTTAAATGACTTAAAGATCATTTTATTAATATTTTATTTCAACCAATGCTTTTTGGCCGGTTTTGACCCCTACATAGATGATTTTACATTTATTCCAAAAAATGACAATAAATGTGAAATTGAACTTTTAATTGTACTAACAAATCTAGAGATCAGATTGAAATGAAGTGGATTTCAATAGATCACATATGATTATATGAATGTTATTCTATATTTTCACATAAATCAGAATTTTTTTTCTCATTTTTAACCCTTGATGGGAGATATGTCATTTTAATAACTCTAGACAACGTTATTCATAATTTTTCATCATACCAGTGGACACAAGAATTTGATGGATGTTTGGTTTATTCCTATTGATTGAAAAATACTCATTTATAATTCTCCCATAATTTTATTTGAATCCAAGTATTTTTTTTCTTATTGTTAACCCCTTTTATAAGATTTTTCACTTTACTCTAGATCTGAGGGGAAGACCGAACTTTTAATCCTGTTGAGAAATTTAGGTTTTTGATCCACATGTCTATGCTTCCTATATATTTTAAATGTCTTAAAGATCATTATCCAAGAATTTCATGTCAATTAGACATTGTTTTTTCGGTTTTGACCCCTACACACGTGAATTTCCCATTTATACAAAAATAGTAATAAATGTGAAAATGAACCTTTAATTATACCATCCAATTTAGGGATAACATTTATGTGAGGGTGATTCTAATAGATCACATATTATATGAGAAATGTTCTCATATATTTTCACATAAATTAGAAGTTATATAACTTTTCCCCCATAATGGGTGATATGTCATTCTAATAACAATAGACAAATTTTTCTATTGTTTTCCATCATACTTGGAGACATGAGTAGCTGAGGGATACAAATTTGATTCCTAAAGATAAAAAACAGATCAATTATCATTCTCAAATGATTTAATGTCCACTCAAATCTTTTTCTTAGCATTGGCCCTTTTTTTATGATTTTTCATGTAACTCCAAATTTGAAGGACAAACACCACTTTGGATAATACTGAACAATTAAGGACTCTAATCCATATTTCAATGATTAATAAAAATTTGAAATGACTTAAATATCATTGCCCTGATATTTCATGTCAATCAAAGCTCTTTTGGTCAATTTAGACCCCTACACAAAGATTTTCCCATTATTTTAAAAAACTATAATAAATGTTAAAATGATATTTCAATTATATCGACCAATCCATGGATCTAATTGGAATGTGGTTTATTCCATTGTATGCAATATTATTTTTGGTATGCTCTCTATAATTTTCATTCAATCAGATGTAGTTTTCTTATTTTTGACCCCATGATAAGTGATATGTCATTTTAATAATACTAAACAAAGTTATCCATCATTTTATATAATATAAAGTGACACAAGAATCTTACTGATAAATCGTTAATTCATATAGATCGAAAAAATACTGATGATCATTCACCCAGGATTTCATGTAAACCCAAGTGTGTTTTCTCCGTATTGTCCATTTTTACATGATTTTTTAGTTAACTCAAAAATTGAGGGACCAATGCCACTTTCGATCATAGCAAGCAATTTAGGTATCTAATCCATGTGTATAAGATTTATACAAATTTTAAATGACTTAAAGATAATTTTCCTAAGACTTCATGTTAATTAGAGACCATGAGGTAATTTTTTAACCCTATACACTTGATTTTACCATTATTACAAAAATTATAATAAATGTGAAAATGAACATTTAATTATTCCAACAATTCTAAGGATTGTATTGAAGTGTGGTTGATTCAAATAGATCACATATAAGTCAAGGAATATTATTCAGGATTCTCACATCAATAAAAATTAATTTTATTTTTTAACCCCTTATTGGAGATATGTCATTTTAAAAACACTAAACATCATTATCCATCCATTTTCATCGTATCAGGTGGCCCAAGCATCTGATGGATGCCGAGTTGATTCCAATAGATATGAAATGGATGAGTGATCGTTATTCGATGATTTCATTCCAATTCAAGTGTGTTTTTTTTGCATTCCCCATTTTTGTGATTTTTCACTTATCTCCAAAACCAAGGAAAAATGACACTTTGGATCATACTAAGAAATTTAGGTTTCTGAACCCTATGATGAATCTTTCTATAGATTTTAAATTAATTAAAGATAGTTTTCCTATGATTTTATAACAATCGGTTCTCATTTGGTCTATTTTGACCCCACTCACAAAATTTTACCATTATTACAAAAATGTTAATAAATGTGAAAATGAACTTTTAATTATACTACACAATCCAGGGATTAGATTAACATGAAGTTTATTCAAATGGATCACATCAAATTAAAATAATTTTCTCTTTTATTTTAATTTTAATCAGAATTATTTTTATCATTTGTAACCCCTTGATGGGTGATATGTCATTTTAATACACTAGAAAAAATTATCCATCATTTTACACCATACTGGGAAACAAGAGCATCTGATGGATGTGATGTTGATTCCTACATATAAAAATATGGTTTGACGTTTTTCCTCATATTATTTCATTTCAATCATATGTTTTTACTTGGTATTGTCCCCTTTTATGTGATTTGTCACTTAATGCCAATACTGAGGGAGAACCTACACTTTTGATAATACCATGAAATTCAATCATCTAATCCACTTGCTTGTTATTCCTATATATTTTAAATTAATTGAAGATAATTTTACTATGTTTTCATGTAAACCATATATTTTTTTGGCTTGTTTTTACACCCACACACAACCTTTTCCCATTACAACAAAAAATGATAATAAATGTAGAAATGAACTTTTAATTATACTGACCAATCCAAGGATCAAATTCACGAGTGGTTGGTTATAATAGATCAAATATGATTCAAGGAATGTTTCCTTTATTTCAATGTTAAAAAAATTCCATTTTTTACCCCTTTACTTGAGATATGTCATTTAACTAACACTATAAAATGTTATACATCATTTTTCATCATACTGGGTGACACAAGTATCTGATGAATATAGAATTTATTCCTACTTATCAAAAAAGGATATGTGATCATTATCTAGATATTTCATGTCAATATAATTATGTTTTATTTGTATTATACTCTTATCTTTGATTTTTCAATTACCTCTAAATTAGAGGGAAAAATGAAACTTTTGATCATACTGAGAAATTTAGGTATTTGATCTATATTTTGATGCTTCCTATATAATTTAAATTTAATAAAGATAATTTTAATAAGATTCCATGTCATTCAAAACTACGGATGAAGAGATTGGAGAGTGCGGCACATATACGAGTTGTGTTATTCGAAGAAGAATATGAGCCTAAAGACTCCATACAGCTATGTTAAAGTTCAAAGAGATAGAAATTGAGGGCTGATACCTTCTATGTTTAGAAGGAAAGGTCAAAGAGTTATTTGGGTCACTAATTTAAACTCATCCAATGAGTGGGAATAAACCAATTTACTTTCAACCAATTTTAGACTCTTATCAGCTAAAGATTTTATTTAATTGGAAATAGAAATTCAACTACTATTAAATAGACATTAATCTAAATTTGATACTAATATTTTTAATAATAGGTTTACATAACTTGTAATATTAAATCCTTACACTTTTTTCAAATAGGGAAATTATAAAGAGGCTTTTGGAACAAAAATTTCTGGAAAAGGGGGATATGAACACTTCTTATTTTAATAATATATAAAACTATACTGTAATTTAGAATCCCATCACTTATTTTATATTTTTTCCCATGATATAATAAAATGTATATGATATCATAAATCATATTAAAATTTATTATACAAACCAGTTTAATAGACTTTATTCTATTAACATAAGAAACATTCTTGAAATGATTCCTATTATGATTAATATGGATGATAATGGTATAATTCCAAATATATCATACATGGAGGAGGATTAATAAAATGACTTACCTACCAAACCTAATAGTTTTTATAATCTACATAAGTTTCCGAACTTATTTTTTCCGGAATAATGGGATACTATGAACTATGATTTATTATAGATATTCTAAAACATTTTCAGAAAAAGTTTGCTTCTAGCATGAATTGATTAATAATTTTTTGTTCTTCTTATAAAAGTGTAGAACATTGATCCATTGTATTTTTTTAGTCATATTTTTATTTCTAGTTTATTTTATAAAATCCCTAGAAAAAATATTTCTAGTTAACATGTTATGGTAATTGGAAATGTAGTCTTAGTTAAAAAATTTACATGATGGATGTTATATAAATTTCTCCTCTAGAAAATAATCTAAGACATTATTGACTCATACATTGTGTAATTGACATGGGTTAATGGGAATAGTGATATCATATTTTGGGAAGCCCGCTGGTTGGGTGAATGTGGTTTCCTTGAAATGTAGGACTCTTCTCTTGATTATGGATAGAGATAATTATGTAATTAAAGTTCTCTAATTGATAAATTTTTGGATTCTCAACATGTGTTTCATGGTTTAAATTTGTAGATAAAAAATCACTTTATAATTATTTTAATAATATTTGACATCAGTCTAAATGTCTTTAGTAGGTTTTTAATCCTCACAAGGTCAAATTTTATTTTAATGAAAATGTAAATGTGTCTTATGAATTTACTAAAAATAGAAAAACAAAATGATATAGTCAATTTTAATGAAAAACTAGAAAGAGAAAAAAAAACACACATCCTTAATCTATGGTTTCATATAAGGCCATGGTTATTACTAGTGTTCGGGGTGGTAGGGTACTACAAAAATAAAAAAAATTATAAAGATAATAATAATGAAAGTAATAAAAATATTAATTAATAAATTCAATATAAACTTTAGATGTAGGATCCCATGCACCATCACCTCAGTTCATATACTCTTGTAGTGCTCTAACCTCAACCAATATCTACGCATTTACCTCCTTATAATCATGTCTTTGGGCCTCCAAATATTACACCTGTTGTTTCATCCCAGTAAAAATAGGAGAAAAAACCTGAGTGTGTGACACTAAATAATTATTAATCCCCATCCCATATGTCAATTTGTGTCCATTTCTACCCCAACCAATAATGAGATTAAATATCTCATCCCTTCACATGACAAGTTGTTGATTCCCCTCAATGTTGTACTAACTCAAACTCCAATTGATCCTATATAATATATAAATATAAATTTATATCTCTATAAATATGTACATAATTACTGATAAATAGTACAATTACAAACTATAAGAGTTTCAACATGTGGATCATTTTGATCAGGATTCATCATCCACGTTGACATTGTATGAGTCAGTGCACATTTCTCCCATAACTATATACCAATAAGATATAAATATTGAACACAAACCATATTAAATGATAAATTAAAAAGTGAATCATAAATAAATCATGTCGAATATGTGACATGTGATGAGTCCCAATCCTGTGAGGTGGTCCTTACAACACAAGATTCTTGAAATGAAATGATTCCACCTCCTTCATTCAATTAATACAAATTTTTAAACATGTTAATGCTACCAATAATTTCGAATATATAAACCAAAAAATAGTATCATCATTTTAGATTTTGTGGACCAATATTAAACTAACTCACTCCATTTATATGAGAGAACGTCTCTCGGGACTCTTTCTAAAATTTATAGTGGACCCAAATTTAGTATTCAGTTCTGTCGTTTGACTCGACCTTTATAATAATTCCACATTTTATTAAATTTGTTCATACACACAAACTAAAACTCATTGGGGGAACACTCTTAGATGATTATTTTTAAGGAATAAATATCAGAAATGTATGTATTTTTTAAATATAGATAAGAAAATAAAATGATCCTCATGCTTGAAAATCCCTCTATAGTCGATCTAATATAACCTATGGGAATAAATCATAGTTGAGTCAATGAAATTAAATTTTTATCACATATGATATGACTCAACTATAGAATAAATATAGGGTAACCTACTCACATGCGATGACATGTCTCATCAAATGATACATCAAGGGTGATGTCAAAATTCCATGATGAAATACCATGACCAGGGCCCCTCCTTTGACAAGAAGAAGAGGTAGAGTCAAATACTATTGAGAAAAATTTCATACATAATTAGATAGATGTGAATATATATGTTTAACACATTCTTAAAAAATTTTAAAAAACTTTTTCAATCATACATACCTGATCCTGTAGATGTATAAGGCTCTACGAAAGGATGTGGATCTGGTGCATGTTCCCTTGACATGTATACAGTCATGGAAATCATTATTAAATAATGTATTCATTGCCTATTAAAGAGCTATAAAATTTGAACTACAAAAAACCCATGTACTTTTTATTTATTGCACACATATTTCATCAAATATAAAGGTCTGGTTGGATCATAAAAAAATTTCCAGGAAAACCTATGATATTTTAATATTGGATAACCTTGAAATCCATTAAACCAAATAATGATTGAAAACGCCTTCATTTGATTCATTAACAATGAAAAATTCATAAAGTTTTATGTTCTGAAAACTATAAAATAAATGGTCTTGAATGTTTCTTTCCACTACCGACAATTAAATATCATCACTATAATATACTATACATGGGTCATTTACATGCATGAAAATAAAATATGATTTCATATATCATAAAGAGTGAAATAAAACATCTACATTTAGAATATTATAAAAAAATATATAATTTCCATTCCAAGGGGACCACTCAAGCTAAACTAGAGCCATTGATTTCACTTGAATTGCATGGTGGTATGGTATCATGATAACATAATGAATATTTATATAAATATTTTCCCCTAATTTAGGTAAGGTTATTATAAGTAACACATAGATGTAGTATGTGAAGAGAGATATAAATAAAAGGTGGGTATTTACTCACATTTGTTCTCTCTAAATAATTAGGATTTAGAGAACCATATAGAATAATGTTTAACTATAAGGGGAGTGTGTCACATGAATGTGATCAAGTGAAAGGTGAAAATTCTCATGGATCCATATTGGAAGGTTGAGAAATATAAAGAAAATACATTCGGTCTAAAGTATATTGACCTAAGGGTGGTTTATTCTATCCAACCCATTCAGACTCATTCCTCATTCATCCAATTAATTTTTATTCAATATATATTCAATCCAATTCATCCATACACCCATTATGATGGGGAATCTTATACTATATAAAAAATGGGTTTTATCTGCAAGATATAGAATAAAATTTTACTCTATATTTATAGATTTATTGAATATTCTATACTAGAAACTATTGTTGATGGTAAATAGAATTTAATTCACTAATTGTTTGATGTTAATTGAATTATAGAAATATTTGATTCCAGATGTTATTTTTAAAAATATAATTGATTGATTAATAATAAATATATTTTAGTTTTAGAGTGATAGAGTGAGTGTGTAAGAAAAAATCTTCGAAAAGAGTAATGATTGATGTATTTTTTGAATGGAATTTCATGGAATTTAGTGTTTAGTAATAGTCTTTTGTGTGAAAAAAAGAAAAAATTACAATTTAAAATCATCAAGTCAATAAAACAATATCTACAGGATTCTAGTAAAGCAATATAAATACATTAAATATTTTGTTGAAATTAATGGAAATGTAGCAGTAGAATTTTCTACAATGTGGTGCTTAATAAAAATTAAAGGAAAATATAAAAAATAAACACCTAAAAATATAATGAAAATAAAAACTAAAATTGAATATGATCAAATCCCTCACACCTAATTTGTGTTGTTTATTTTTTATTACTTCAGTAGAATATTCCATATTACATTTAAAATAGTGAAAAATAAAAATATAAATAAGAGAGAAATATATAAGCTATTTCTTTATATTGATATGGATAGTATCAACCAGATAGCTTTTATTAGCTTCATAAACAAACATCCATTTTACATGAAAAATAATAATTGTTAAGGTTATTGTTATACAAATAAAAGGGAAAAAAACTAAAGACAATATTAAATAGAAAATGGGTTTAGATTTCCATTAAGACCTATGTTTTTATATACCCCATAGTATTAATAGTATTATAAATTAAATATCATTTTTCTAGAGGGTATGTTTTCAAAATTATGAACCTTTGTATCTTATCTTCTCCAGTTCACAACTAGGCACATTTTAATGTTAACTAAACTACCTCAACCCTATTCTCTTCTTATCATGATTCCTAGAAATGGAACTACTCATTATTAATTTTCATTATTTGTGCATAAGTAAACCGGTGAGCTAATAAATATTTCATCTTTATGGATATGGTATAGTCTTTAATAGTTATTATACTATTAATACTTTATAAACCTGTAGGGTTTGTGTAGTTTTCAATTACATAAATACAAGAAGAAACAATTGGCACCATATGCAGGGATAACAGGTGTTAAAAAACAGTTGCAAAGAAAGTTTTTAATGAAACAAGGGTTGAAATGAAACATTAGTAAGGAAATAATTTTAGAATTTCAAGGGAACTATCAATAATGATATCAAAGTGTATTGAAAAATTGGATTCAAGTGTGTGACTAATTATTTTTTATATAGGCACAATAAAACATGTTTGGATAAAAAAGTATTTTTAATTGAATGAAAATGTTGATGAAATGAGTCTATAAAATAAAAATCAACTAAGACATATTTTTCTTATGAAATGTTAATTTCTTTGTTAAACTTTTATATTGATAAGTAAATAAAAATACCTAGTCAAAAGAAATTTACATATAAGTACAACATTCAGTCTTGATTATAATATATGAATAAATTGTCAAAATCTATATTTTTTATATAATAGAAGAACTGAATAAAAATATATTGTGGCAGGGAATCCATTAGTTCATGCTTAATCAATAAATCTACACATACCATAACATAAACATTATATAAGAAATCCCGTGAGAAAACAATCAATTTATGGTGTCTCCCTCATCATCCCACTCCTTAATTATTAAACCATTTCTTGTTTTTTTAACCACAATGTACAAAAATGTTATCAATCATTATCTAGAGTACTTGATAACATTTTAATTATATTTCACAAAATTATAAAAATATAAACTAATCTATCTTTATGAATAAAAATATTATCCATTCAATGGTCGAAGAAAAAATAAAGGGCTGGTTGTTGTAATTTACATTTTAATGACAAAAAGATTATCATAACAAGTAAAAAAGTAGTATTCTAATTCAAAATGATGGAATTATGATAGAAAATAATTCTTACAGATAATCCAAAATTAAAAGAGTTTCCAAGATATTGGATTATAATATGTTAATATTTTGAAAATCTGACACACCAAAATAATATACCCCTCATTTATGTCAAATACATGATTCTTTTTCTTAAAAAACCGGTTGATCAAAACTAATAAGTGAAGGAAAAATCAAGAAGGATTAATCTCTTTCTTGAACATCATAAACTATATAATATATCACAATATTTTGAAATATTTTATATTATTACTATGATATGATTATGAACCATTCATCAGCTAAAATAGATGATTCAATCTAATATGTCTCATTCAAATCAATGACACAATTTAATTTCTATAAATGTTCATTATAAGAAGCATCAATTGAAAAATCTAAATAAGGGTTAACTATTAATGAATTAAGGTGTAAAAATGATGCATTTAATTGATACAATATATTTTTTTCATCAAATCAATCTTTTAGTGAAAATTCATAAATAACATTTATCATTCATCATGTTGTATTTCATTAATAAATCAACAGATCGATTTAAAAAACAAAGCACATTTTAATTAATTATCCATTAATGTGTGTAATTTATATATTAATGCATTAATATATATAACAGAAACATTGGTGTATTTAATTGATGTAATTAATATTAAATGTTCATTTAAAAATAATAATTTAACTTTATCCCACATGGATTAAATTTATTAATTTATAAAAACCTTAAGTATAAAAAAATGAATTATAAAATTCACATTATAAACCAAATTATAAAATATTAACAAAGTAGATATAATATTATATAGACCTACTATTCATAAATATGAAAATTATTATATAAAACATAATTTAAAAAGAACTACATAATTATTTAAATCAAATGTATAAATCTAAGAATGGTCACAACATAACAAAATGCATTAAGTGATAAAATTTATCAATGTGACATTATTATAATAAATTCATTTTAATTACAAATTCATTATCAATGTTTCTAGACCTCAAAAACACATTACATCAAAATTCATAATCCAAACTATATGGACTTAGTTCTGAATAATTAGTTTCATTGAATATGAAATTATGTATCAAATGTTGACCCAAGATAATCGATAATATAATCAAAAGTTTTACCTGAAATGAAGAAATGAATTTGAGATGGCATCGAGATCACCTGTACTGACAGAGAGGGGGCACAGATAGTGACCAGGATCAAAGGTGGTGATGGTAGCATTTCATGTAGGATTGCATTGAGGGTAAGATAAACTACATGTAGGGTCGATGTATGGTGGAGGTGGCCCGATAGGGGGTGACAAAAGTGTTAGGGGAGTAGGGTACAATGCATTGTCATCCATTTCTAGTAGTCATTGTGTTATTATTATTGTTCTTATTTTTTGGTAGACTTTAAGAAGGTAATGTGTTTTATTTTATTTACGTGTCCCTGATTTGTGAGGTTTTTCAGTATGTTGTGATGATAGTGAGGTTAATTATTCACCAGGAACTACATATCTACTTGTGTGGTCATTTGTTTTAACATTATTATTAATGTTTGTGATGACCCCAATGCCAATGCCCCAGATCCATAAAACATACAAGAACAATATTTTACATACAGTAGTCCATTTATTATTATAACATTCAATGGAGTGGGCGAATTATAGGAACCAAAGCAACATAACATGGCGCATTACTCTCATCATCTCACGCATATTGAAGAAAAATATAAACTATCCCCTCCATATATATGGACATATATTACATCTAAAAATAAAGTCAACAACTCTAAGTATGGATAACGAAAATATTGGAAATTTTTAAAATGGGGTTTTTTTTGTTTAAATGGGACAAGGAACCCATTATTTTTAAAAGGGGGAATGAGATGCATGAATGAGGTTTTATGGATATCTCCTCACCACCATATATGTGTGAAACCCATTCATACATCCTAGGCATGGCAGAAGAAGCATGAACCTTGTTCACACATCCTTCGCAAACTAGCTGAAGGATGGGTGAACGGGGATCACACATCTTCCAGCCCTTTTTATAAAAGGACCCCCCTAAAATCTCTATCTTCTCCTATGAAATTTTCTATGATGCCCTGTATAATTTATTTCTCAGTAAATATCTTCTTATTTTAATAAGTAAAAATTTCTTTTTCAAATTTGAATTATTTGATTATGTTTATTTATTTTATTTTTATAGATTATTTATTTGATTTTTGATGTGTAGAAATTATTTTTTTTGTGTTTATGATTTATTTATTTAATATGTATTGATGATTGTATGAATGTGTAATCTAATTTCTTTTGTATGATTTAATTTTTTAATGAGTTTTCTTTTTTAAATAAATTTATTTTTAATGTTTAGGAAATTTAAATATGATATGTCTAAAATGTAATATTTAATTTGGAAAATAAAATTATTTTTAAAAATGTATATATTTTTAATTTAAATGGAATGTTTAACATATTTATATGTATATAAATATTTTATTTTTAGAGTAATATTAATATAAATTATACTATTCTATACAGTAGATATATAATTTATTAAAAATATATTAGTTATATTAAGTATCATAATTAAATTTAATTAAAAAAATATATTGAAAATTAATTTTGTTAATGGTATAAATAATTATTTTTTAATTAATAAATTTTAATTATATAATGTGTAAATAATTATTATTTGATGTAATAAATATTAAATATAGTTATGTAAATTTGGTAAAATTGAAAAATGAAAAGAAAACTATACATATATAATTTTATTAAATTGAAAATAACATGATTTTATATTCTTTTAATGGTTTTTATGTAATTGTAAATTATATTTCTTTTATTTACATATAATATTATTATTAATCTGTAAATTCAAATTATATTTAGTATGGATAATTATTATCTCAAGTAATAAAGTATAAAATATATTTTCTTATACTTTGGGAAGTAGTAGAATGAAATATATGTTTATATATATGGGTGTGTTTGTGTGTGTGTGATTTTATAAAATTAAAAATAACATTAGTGTTCATCATTGTAATGGTTGTAATGTATTTGTAAATTATATTTCTTTTAACTAAATTTATTTAATGTTATTATTATTGTTATTATATATATACATACAAATGTAGAAGTAAAAGTCTTCAAAAATAGGTATAGATATTTAATATATATGTCATCTAGTAATAGGTTTATATAATATGATGAACATAATATGTATGTCAAAAAAACATGTTAGGAGTATTGTGTAAGGATAGATATTGAGATGATTGACCAATGCATAATGGAAATTTCATATCTTTTTTGGTGTATGTTGTTATATAACTTCTAATAATTGAATTGTTTTCTGCATTGATGACCTATGAGTCATATTTCACTAAGTTTGTAAGGACCAGTGTGCTTTCTTAAAAAATTTAGGTATTTCATACTCTTAAAACCCCTCAAATGCATGTGAGTAAATTTGTAACAAAAATGCGATTGATAAGATGTGTCACTGAATAGGTGTCCCCGAAGAGGCATCACTGAAGAGGTATCCCTGAATAGGCATCCCTGAAGTGTCATCCCTGAAGAGGAATTTGAGAAAATGCATTCAAAAAGAGGAATTTCAGTTTAGAATGAGTCTGGCAGTTACTGAAATATTTGACAGTAGAAACACTATTTTTGCACCCATAGGTTTTGGTTAGTTTATCAGATAATGATAAATTAATCCACAGTAAGTCTCAAGATCAAGTCATTTTTATTTATTCATAAGTAATTAAAATATATGAAACATTTGATAATAGGTATTAAAATATATAACGTAATATTAAATTTTCTTTGTGAATAATATCAATATCACTAGACCTAAAAAATGATTAACCAATACATAGAAAAAGTCGCAAGATCAATTCAATTATTTAAAAATAAGAAATTTAAATAATTTAAAATTTTGATGTAGTATATAATATCTTTTTAATTATTGACTTCTAGTTAATCAATCCTGAAAAAATATATTACAACGATGGAGTAATTTATACTGAGCGGGGCTTTAGCTATAGTATTCCACATACAAGAGTGGGATATCTTCGTGATTGTCTGATAATGGATGATTTTTGCAATAAGATTCATTGTCAGTTAGAACTGAGAGATGATCAATCCATTACTTCAATAACATATCGATATATTCCGCATACTGAATATTTATGACAAACCAAGTACCCTATGGTTGATGATGAGGATTATATGGATGCATATATGTTATTCAAGAAATGATTCACTAATCATGTGAAAGAATTATATGTGGTGATTTGTGATATTGATGTGGTCTAACCAATTACTAAAAATCTGTGTTTTTGTAGCACTATTGAAGTCAGTCCTTCACAATAGTCTTATTCATAGCCTCATTCTCATATGAATCCAGTGGTAGAACCAAATTATGAAGGATATGAACTGTATATGGAAAGAAATGTAGATGAGATCTAGTTGTGTGATCTAGGGAAGTCGGTCCTTTATGTTTAGTACCTTATTTTTCTTGTTGTACTTTTTAATGAAATTTTACAACTTTTATTTAATTAAATATACAAAATTAATGATGATATCATTTGAGTAGATTGAAGGTTTTCCATTACTCACATCCCAGGTTACTCACATATCATAGCTGGTTTTAGAGGGATGTCATGTGCCTCCATTGAGTGGTCATAAATATCATCATTTCCATCATGTTGTATTGCCTCCCTCTATCACCCCCATATTCATCGTGATGTATTCTATGGCGTTGTGATGTGATACTTCACCTTTATTCAATAATCAGATCATTGCTTCACTTGTAGAGATATAGATTCCAGAGTCACAAATGTTCCATTTTAGAGAGGGGATATGACTACTACCCTACATGATGTTTATATAATGTTGGGAATCCCCATCGATAGTGTGGCTCTGGTAGGCCAAGTTGGAACAGATTGGTTCGAGGTTGTTCATCAATTACTGGAAATTGCAGTTCACAATGATGGCAGGTCTGCCATCAGTGGTAGATTACGCATGCCCTGGTTAGACTACCACTTCACACATCTAGCAGAGGATACTGACGATATAATTGTGTTATGATATGAATGTGTGTATACTTTGAAGATGATCGGTGGAATTCTTTTCACTAATTACTCCACTACATTTATACATCTGATGTATTAACCTTTTTGAGAGAATTTGGACTAGGCATACTGATACATCTGGCAGTAATATTGTATAGGATATAGATAAAGGGTGCTACGTAGTGCATGTAACATTGATAATATGTAGATAACATGATTCAGTGTTCTTATACAGATGTGGGTATGAACGAACATCCCATGTTTAGCTACACATGCTCATGCATCGTTGCCAGGAGATATTTTAGCAGAGGATCCGTGTGGACGATGGCATGTTATTTATTCTTTCTAATATCTAACGTAAATGTATATCTTTCAATTATTAAATGTAACTATAATAATGATATATATAGGGGGAGTTAGGAACAAATATATTTAGATACCACCATACATGACATCCATACCTACAAACACATGATATATTTCTTTTGACCATACGATGTATGTGATTATTATTTATATTGTTAAATCTTTATTCTTTACTGTATATCTCTTCATTTATAAATTGATTATTTGTTTTTTCTTCTAGATTAGATGGATTATATTTACAACTAAAATAATCTAGAGTCTCCCTCTGTATTGTATGGTGATTCTTGCTACCTGATCTTTCATGGTTCAATTAATTCATTTCCATATAGTCGAGTTGAATCACACCGATAGTTTTATAAGGTTTTTCAGATTCTTTCAACCAATTCCTAACCCACCCAGTTAGTTATCTTCACTACATTCCCTGAAGATTATGGGCAGGAGAGACATTTATTAGAGTATATAACATGACACATATATTGATCTATGGGATATACAACACGTGTTTTAGTTTTGAGGGGCGAGGATAGTATATTTTTATTTGTTTTATGAGATAGATTATGCGTCCTAGTACTGCAGGTCCCCATTCAGATTTCTAACATGACTTGGAAGGGGATTTCATGAGTTGTTATACATTATTCCTTCAACTGTTCAACATATTTTTTAATTAACATTACTTACCAGTGGATTTTGTTTCACAGGATTCTTGTAATAGTCATCTACTTACAATGTCTGATCTAGTAGAGAGAGGCACTTTTGACCAGGAATATTTTTAGAGCATTGTTGCAGAGTTACTTCCTTCGATGAATGATATTTATCATGGCATCTTGCTATACCAACTACATAATGATAATTATACAGAGCCTTATGATCATGATATAGATATACCAAGGGTGATGAACCCGTTATGCATTTTGTTGTTCCACAACAGGAGGGTGTTCCTCATGAATAGCTAGATGTTGTTGTTCCACATGGGGAGGGTGTTCAGTTTGATTAGTCAGATGATCCTCCAGCTTCTCAGTCACAACCAGAATATTAAATAGACATTGATTGATCTCGTCTACATTCTTTATTACATCCTACTATGCAGACATCTACATCAAAATAGCCATCTTCTTCACATGTTTGTTAGAGTTCCGCCATTATCCACTATCCTTAGAGGCGATACATGGTACATGTGTGGAGACTATGAATCCACCACCTATCACACATAAGGATGTGGAGGTGGCTTCTGATGATGATATATAGAAGTATCATAAGCCATATCGTAGTCATTAGAAAACACATCATGGATGCATCTGTTACATCTCTGCCTGTGAGATATTGGAGAATCCACCCTAGAGGTGTATATTATATTGATATTAGATTTTATAATACATGTTGTATGTTTCTCAATGTCCAATTTTAAAGATTTTTATTCTATTATTTAAGAAGTTCCTTAATATTATATTATTATATACCAAAATAGATAATTATTATTTTGATATTTATATTAATACATGGTATTATTATCTATATATGTCCAATAAATAATATTCATAAATATGTTAATAAATATTAATTTTATTATTTATTTTGACTTTAAAATAACTTGGATGAAAATATCTTTGAACTTGATGAAATCATGTACAATATTTTATATTTGAATTATTTGTTATTTTATGTAAAATCCCAGAAGATCATGGAACGTAAATTTTGTTAAAAAAATTATGCATAAAGAAGAAAATGAAAGAATAATTGATATTTCTGAAGAGTAGGTGATTGTGATTCAAGATAAAAAAACCCCACAATATTATATGTATGAAATTAGAAGTTCATTTGTCTAATTTTGAGAAGATACATATTCATAGTTTATAAAAGGACACAGTTTCTACTAATTCACAATATTCTCTAGAGGATTTTAAGGTTAAAATACCTCCATGAGGTGATAAAATTATGAAAAATCTGTAAATTATTGATTTGATATTCTTCTAGAATATTAAACTGTCCTTAAGAGGGTTAATATGGCATTATCCCTGAAGACTAATAGGGAATAAATCTCTAAAAAATTCAGAATGTAATGTGAATATATCTCTTCTACACCAATATAAATTGGAATAGATGTTCAGATATGGGATCATGAATACTGGAGAAATTGTACCAACTTCATTGATAAAAAATTCAACATTCATATTCACATTAAAATGTAAGAACGATCTAAAATATTTCATTAATAATTTTTTTATTTTATATATTATTATGATATAATAAATTGATGGTGAACCAGTTTCTCTGGGAGAGAACATGAGAAGCAATGAGTGCAATCAATTATTGATAAAAAATATGAAGATATTATCATCCTTGAACAATTTTTCAATTGGTTTTCAAATACAAATAATAAAAGGGGACCATCAATGATGAATTTTATGAATGAGTTAGAAATATCCAAGACAAATAAGTTAAAATAATATATCCTAATTGTTTGATCATATTTCTGGTTTCCTAAAGAATTATTTCTGAAAATAAGATCGTTCTTAGTGATGTTATATATGTTTTCAAATCTATGTTTTCATAAGTTGAAATTTAATTATATTGTATTATATATAATGGAACATATTGAAAACTATTATTGAATACATCCAACATTATAAATAAGTTTAGGAGTGTTTCCCTTGAGGGGTCAATAAATGAAGAAATATGAAATTACATCCAGAAATAGTATACCAATTTAAAGCAAATCTAATAATTGTTGAATGTTCAGGAAGATCATGTTAATGAAAGAGGTATATTTTTCTAAATCTCTCTTGGTTTGTTAACAAAAATTAAACTCAATATAAATGGATTGCAATTTAATTAATCAATGGAATAAGAAAATTTGAAGTATGGATGCACTCAATCACCGCTTATCCTTCTTATTTCACTTGAATATTTTGATCTATTTGTAAATATTAGTGCATGAGTTTTAGGTTTATTGTTATAATTAAAGTTTCATGTCAAATTTAATACCTTCATCCTAAAATTAAATTGTATAACCCTTGATGATAAGTACATGAGTTCTCATTTTATGTGGTATCATGATTAGTAGGTAGAGGGAAATGTTGTTTCCCAAATCCAATCGTATTTTTTATAGACCAAGTATGACTCGCATAGATTTAGAGTGAAATAATGGATGAAACTTTTCTTAACTATGACCTGATACCCTTTTACCTTGACATTTTTTACTTCCAGTTAATATACAGGATGTGAAGTGGAATGAATATTGGGTAATGTAAAGTTGATATATTTACATATTGACATATTAAGTAGGAATGAAATTTTGATGTATGGCTCTATGAAGAATATAATGAATAAACACTACTTAGGATGGAGTATTTCACCATGAATCATACTAGTTAATCAAAATTTTCATGAACATTATCATTAATATTTTTGATTATTTAGTTAATATTTATTATTATTTATTTATATTTATTAATATCTTATACATAATAATATTTTTTTAATTAATATATATTTATATTTTTTGATATTATATAAATATTGAGGATTTTTGAATAAGTATTTATTTATATTTAATTACTATTTATAATTATTGATGAATTTTTTTATTAATAATTTTTAAGGATTCCTGAACCCCGTTCATGCATCCTGGCAAGGAGAACTGTTTGAACCCAGTTCAAAAATCTTGGTACCCTTTTTTAATAATACATGAAACCCAATCCCCTTTATAAAAAAATTTTAAACCTAATAAAAAACAAGAATATATTCAACTCTTATTTGTTTATACAAAATATCTCTAGAATTTTTCCCCATCACTTTCAGAATATCATGTAATTATAACCCCTTGTCAAAAGCAACAACCATACCTAGAAACTATAATTTTTAAAAATATCCCAAAGAATTAAATTATAACACCTTTATGCTATGATGGAAAAAGACCATAATGGAATAATTTTTTTATTTTTTTAGAATATGGTAATTTAATTTAATTTTTAAAAATGGATCTTAAAAGCATGAAATGGTTCCTGGGGTGGCTCAGTTTTTAGGGTCATATTTTGTGATCCTCACCATACATCATGGGTTTCTTTCCATTGGTAGTGGATGGTCGTCGTAATTTCGCTACCTCACAACTTAACCTCTCAACAATGCAGGAAAAAATGTTAAGCACACACAATTCTTCACTTATCACATTTGAGATTCAAGGTCCACTAACTGCTTTGGGGGGGGGGTGATCATAGAAGAGCATGAATTGTTTGAATAGGTGGGGTTTTTTTTAAATAAAAATTAAACAGTTTCAGTTTTTTAGTTCACAAAAAAATGTGAAACATTTTCATGTCTTTTTACAATTAATGAAATGGAGTAAAATTGACTTTTTAGTCAATTTTATAAATGAAAGATAATAAAACATATTATATTAAAATGAATTATATAAGTGAAATTTAATATATACATATATTTTAGTTGATATGTGAACTGAAAAACACCACTACATAACAAGTAATAAGCAGTGGTAGCCTTTATCAGTGATAAAATAAGAAATGATAAAGGGAAGTATGTAATAGCACTAAATAAAAGTGCAGATAAATTATGGAATTTATTAATGATAGATTAAATCGTGATAAAATAATATTTTATCAACTCGTTATTTAAGCACTGATAATGGGAACCATTTATTATAGCATTATTTAGCATTGATAAACACCACCCCTTATCAACACAAAAATAAGCGCTGACAAAGAGCCTCCCATGCGGTGTGCATCCCACATCATAAATCCCATGTGCTTTGGATCTACTCTATATTTAATCTCATGGACTAAATTCCTTTGAGTCCTCTACAATATTCAGCACCTGTTACACTTTCACTCCACTTGGGCCTCCTGTCTCGCACCTACATGTGTGATCGTACCATGATTCACTATTTTATTTCACCCTCATACAAATGTAATAAACTGGTTTTGTATTGAAAATTAAAAGTATATTAACAAATTTCACTCCATTTTTGACTCAATTATATATTTTTTAACTCATTAAAAAAGGTAAATGTTAATTTTTTTATAATTATATTGTACATGGAGGTGATTTGGAGGACCTATGTTGATGTCCATGAAAAATTGGCCAATCTACACATGATTCAAGAACACCAGTTGACTAAAATGCATTCATCTACTAAACTATGAATTAAAATTTGTTGAAACATTGTGGTCAAGTCATAAATATATTTATATCCATTTTATCCGAAGGAAACAAGGACCAATGATTTCATTAAGAGGCTCATACAAACTGATTTGTTCAATAAAGTGGATCTGCATGGGGTCAAACATTTTACTCTGTATATTGGAAATATCTCTTTTTATATTACATATATGGATGTAAAATATGACATGAAGGTAGAAAAGGTGTCAGTGAACAAATATTTAGTATTTTACAAAGTTATTTAATACTTTCTGACCTGCCAAAACCATGGACATAGAGAATTAGAGAAATCAGGCTGCCCAAAAAAACATCCCACTTTGCCTATAAATTGGATCCTTGGGCACCCCATTTGGGAGTTCACACCAAAGGAAATGTGCTGCCATTTTGGAGTCCAAAAGGAGTAATCCCACCAATATTTTATGTTCTGGAGGATATGGTAAGTACTAGTTCAACATATCCTTCTTCCTCCCCTCCCATGGGTTTCTAAACCCCTTGTGATCACCCTAGGAGGAACATGTTCTAAATCCCATGATTAATGTTGTAATATTTGAATGGTATTTCTTATTCTAGGTTTATAGGTTGTTGTTATAACCATATATTTTTATTTAATAGAGTTATATACTGGTATGTTAAACTCAAACTCAAATGATCATGTTTTGGGGGTAGCATTTCATGTGATGTTTTACACACAGTTCATCCCTTTTTCTTCCATCATTCAATTGCAGTGTTTGTGTGGTTCATTTTGGTCAATTTAACTCACATAAAACTATCAAGGACATGTAAAGTTATGTGATGGTATCAGAAAAAAATAAAATAAAAACCTATATAGCACATTGAGTTCTTCATGGGTTGCCTTGGCGAGTTTCAGTTTTGAAGTCAAACACAAATCACCCAATCATTGGCTGTGTCCGGTGAATCATTGTTAGTTTTCGACTAAACCATAAGAGGTATCCTAGTATAAATTATATATCATTATGGTTCAAGGTGTAAAAAACATGGTATTAAACTATATCTCATGAAGCGATGATGGATGAGCATCAGTAGGGTACCCCGGGTTGATCACGTTTAATTAATCTTGTTTAATTCTACTTTGTTTTATCACTTTCATTATCTATTGTCATCATTAATCATCAAACCCAATTATTATAATACACCAATTTCAATTTTTTCACTTCCCTAATTAGAACCACATTTTTTAATTAATGATCTAAGGCTCTGTCGAGAGACAACCTAGGGTTACTATAATACTTCATAAATTCTAGTTAAAACTAGACAACAAATTTGATGAACTCGAGAATGCAATCAAATTTTGGCACCATTTCTGGGGATTCGAGATCACTTTTTCTTTATTTATTTTTTATTTATTTATTTTACTTCTTAATTAGTACCCCTTTTAATACCCTACCCTCATTCGATTATTTTTTTTGGTTTTTTTTTCTATTTTTGGTTGTTTTTGTGTGTTCTTCCTTTCTCTCTTTTTTTCTTCTTCTTATCCATCTCTCTCTCTAATTTTGTAGTATAAAATTATATTTTCATTTCTACTTTAATTTCTTAAGTATTTTTATTTCATTCATCTTCCATATGAAAAATATAAAAAAAATATAAAAAACAACCACAAACAATCAAACAAATAAATTGGACATCATTGTTGCATGACAAGATCTGTTAAAGAAACACTACTTGAATTTGACCCTGAAATTAAAAAATCACTCCATTCAAAAATCAATTTATCTTGAGAAGTTCAATCTAGTAATACTATAAAACCCCTTTTGGAACCTCATGTGTCCATAAAACAATCAAAAATTGAACCCAATCAAACCCAATAAAACATGGTTGTAAATAATCGAACCTTAAACGAAATGAACACTCTAGATGTAGAGTACCAACCTGCGTACATCCAATATCCCAAGGAAGCTACCAACATTGAGCTATGATCAGGCCTCAACAACCTTCTTCCAAAATTCCTTGGTCTTCCTAGTGAGGACCCTCATAAACACCTTAAGGAGTTTCACATTGTGTACTCCACCATGAAACCCCAAAATGTATCTGAGGACCTAATTAAGTTTAAGGCCATCACTTTATCCGTTGATGGTGTATCAAAATGTTGGATATACTATTTTCCTACCATGATTAGGAGCTGGAATGGTCTTAAAAGACTCCTTTTAGAGATGTTCTTTCATATCTCCCGAACTGCATAAATTTGGAAAGAAATATGTGGAATTCGGCAATCATAAGGAGACCCTTAATGAATACTGGGAGAGATTCAAAAGACTTATCTCAAGCTTCCCCCACCACCAGATTAGTGATAAACAATTAATCCAATACTTATATTAGAGACTTATCCCCATGGATCATGGAATGATTAACGCAGCAGTAGCTGGTTCCTTGGTTGATAAAACTTCTTTCCGTCGCTCATGATTTAATAGACAATATGGCTCAAAATGAACAAAAATTTGGTACACAAGCAATAACACCAACCCAATGAGTTTCTAAGGTAATTCATTCAGCCATATAAAAAAAGGTAGATAATAAACTTGATGAGATTCATACCTTTCTAAGGCAATTAGCTTAAACACAAGGTAACTCACACACTCCTCTAGTTACATTACATTGTGGTATTTGTTCAAAAAATGATTACTTTTATAACTAGTGCCCACAACATCAAGATTCACCTAAGTCTTGTGCAGTAATGTTCCCAGGGCGTCCATTTCAAAAAGCACCTCCCTTCAACCAAGAACCTTTCAGTCCAAATCCAAACCCCGGGTGGCAAACACAACCCCAGTATAGACAATGAGGAAACTAAAGCTACCCAAAGCAGAATTGGTATCAACACAGCGATGGTATGAAACCTTATAATCCTTCAACTTCTCAAAACCATTATCCTCCCCCCGGAAATCTGAACCAAGACTTGATGATAGGGTAAATAAAATGGAAACCCCAAACATCCAATTCCAACAGACCACACAAACATCAATTCTAGACCTATGAACTCAAGTGGGGTAATTGAAAAACACCATAAGTGTGGTTAAGATACAATGTTCTAGACAACAACCATCACAACCCATTTATATTCCTAAGGACAAGGTTAATATATGTGATGTTACACTTCGTATTGGTAAAGATGTTTCTCCCTCTAAGTGTTCTTCCCAATAGGTAAGTCCCCCTAATGAAAAAATTCTTTCCCCAAACATAAAAGATTCTAATGAAGAAAAACAAAATAAAAAGAATATTAAAATTATCATTGATGATTCAAATGAAGAATCCATTCCTCTTACTTTCCTCCAATGATTCTATAAATCTAAGAAGAATTTTGATAATGATATTGATAATGAAATATTGGATACATTTAAAAAAGATCAAGTTAATATTCCATTATTTGATGCAGTTAAGAAAATTACACATTATGCTAAATTTCTCAAAGAACTCTCCACCCATAGACGTAGGCTAAAGGGGAATGAATGAGTGAACTTAGGAAGAAAATTTTCAGCCTTGATTCAACAAGAAATTCCAACCAAATGCAGGGATCCTAGCACATTAACGATACCATGTACCATAGAAGAGATCTTATTTTTTGATGCTATTCTAGATTTAGGTTCTTTCTTTAATGTAATGCCTCACTCTATTTATACTTCTCTACAGGTTTGGGAGCTTCATCCAAAAGAAATTTTCCTGCAACTTTCCAACCAGAGTACAATGCATCCAACAGGAGTTATTGAGGATTTCCTTATAAGAGTTAAGAATCTCATATTCCCTACTAATTTCAACAATATTGAGATAGAAGATACCTGAACCCAAGGACATTCTCCTCTCAAACATGGGAGGAAATTCCTAAAAATAGCAAAGACTGCCATCAATGTTCAAAATGGTACATTGTCCATGGAGTTCAGGGGAGAAAAGGTAAGTTTTAACACCCCTGGGGCTATGAATCACTCCATTGAAGAGCACTCCACTCTTCCTGTCTATTCTATGTAAGTGCTCTCAAACAATGCACACATACATGATTCTATTCTTAACTCGTACTTTGATTCATTTTCCTCTTCTTCAACCCTGGATTATTTGAGTTTTGATTCATGTTTTGAGTGTTGTGTCGGTTATGAAAAGTTTAAATTTTGTTCTTTAATTGATGATTGTGTTCATTTTGAGGTACCCATGACCGTTGATGATTCTAAAAATCTCATTTCAATGGATTCAATTTCTTTAGAGAAGAAATATGAGCAGATAGACAGTTTAATTAACCTCACTCCCCCTAAATCCCCTCCCTCAGTAAAAAAACCCCCAACTTTGGAATTAAAACCACTTCCATGAAATTTAAAATATTTCTATCTCAAGGGTATTGACCAATTTACCTTAATTATTGCCAATAACCACTATCAACTACATGAATCACAACTACTCAACCTTTTTAGAGTTTTTAAAAAGCAATTGGATGGTCATTGGATGATATTCTTGGGATTATCCAATCAATTTTATACACCATATACTTTTGGATTATGAGGCTTAGCCCGTGAGACAATCTCAACGCCGGTTGAATCCCACTCTCCTTGATGTGGTAAAATTGGTAGTCAGTAAACTACTTGTTGTGGGGATCATTTATCCTATATCTAATAGTAAATGGTTTAGCCCAGTGAA
Organism: Viscum album; assembly: GCA_963277665.1. Taxonomy (NCBI): domain Eukaryota; kingdom Viridiplantae; phylum Streptophyta; class Magnoliopsida; order Santalales; family Viscaceae; genus Viscum; species Viscum album. Next base: position 240,377,993 of record OY728140.1, on the reverse strand, counting down.
AATTGTACCTAAAAAAATAGGAATAATAGATGTGTCTAATGAAAGGAATGAATTGGTTCCAACACGTGTGCAAAACATTAGGTGAGTCTGTATTGACTACCGATGACTGAATCAATACACACAAAAGGACCAAATTCTTCTACCTCTCTTTGAAAAAATGTTAGAATGACTGGATGGTATGTCTCATTATTGTTTCTTTGATGGATATTCAGGTTATTTTCAAATCCATATAGCCCCTGAGGATCAAGAAGAGATAACATTTACCTGTCCATTTGGCACATTTTCATATAGAAGGATTCCTTTTGGTCTTTGTAATACTCCAGGTACTTTTTTTTATTATATGTTGAGTATTTTTTATGAGTACCTTGAGAATTTCATGGTAGTTTTTATGGATGATTTCACAGTTTATGGAACTTCCTTTGATAACTATTTGTCTCACCTAGGTTCTGTCCTCCGTCGTTGCATTGAAAAAGATCCATGTATTAAATTATGATAAATTCCATTTCATGGTTGATCAAGGGATAGTTATTGGGAATGTTATTTCAAAAGAGGGAATTAAAGTGGATAAATCAAAAATTGAATAAATTTCAACCCTTATATATCCAAAATGTGTTTGTGAGGTGTGATCTCTCATGGGTCATGTTGGTTTTTACCTCTGATTTATTAAAAAAATTAGTTAGTTCACACTTCCCTTAACCCAATTATTGCAAAAGGATTCTGAATTTTTTTCTGATAAAAATGTGAGGATACATTCAATTCACTAAAAAGGAGTCTCACATCACATCCCATCATCCAACCACCAAGGTGGGATCTCCCCTTGGAAGTTATGTGTGATTCCTCTTACTTTGCAGTTGGTGCAGTTTTATCATAAAGGGTTGAGAAGGCTTCTCATGTCATTGCATATGCCTTATGTACCATTGACCTAGCCCAGGAAAACTACACAACCACAGAAAAAGAACTTCTTTCTATTTTTTTCCTTGGAAAAATTTTATTCATATCTTATTCGGTCAAAATCATTGTTATCCCGAATCATGCAGCCCTTCGTTTCCTCTTATTGAAACCTAAAGCAAAGCCCCTCCTCAATCGATGGATGATCCTCCTCGATGTGTTTGACCATGAGATTCGTGTCAATAGGTGAGTGGAAAATGTGGTAGCTGACCACATTAGTAGTATTTCCCCACTATTGGACCATCATGTTGACTCAACCCTTTCAATTGGATAATTCTTCCCCCATGAGAACCTTTGTGATGTTGTGGATCTTACCCCCTATTATGTGGACATTGTGAATTTTCTAGAAACATATAGGGTCCCTAGTAATTTCAGTACTTCACAATCCCAAAGACTTAAACATGATTATTGGTGGTACATTTGGGATGACATATATTTTTGGAGAATTTTTGGTAACCATGTAGTTCGCTGGTGTGTCCCAGACCATGAGTTCACATCTGTTATGACCTTCTACCACACTTTTTCTTGTGGGGGTCAATTTAGCTCTCAACAGATAGCTCAAAATTTCCTTGAATCAAGTCTTTATTGTCCATCATTGTATAGATATTCCCATCAGATTTGTAAGTCATGCACTAGAAGTAAATTCACAGGAAATATCTCCAAGAGGAATGAAATTCCCCAACATCCCAAGTCATTTTGTGAGATCGTTTATGCATGGGACATTGACATCATGGTTCCTTTTCCAAATTCATTTGGCTTTTTATACATCTTATTAGCCGTTGAAAGTGTATCTATATGGGTGGAAGAAAAACCTACTAGGACTAATGACACTCGAGTTGTTGTTGATTTTCTGAGGTCCTAAATTTTTAGTAGGTTTGGATTGCCAAGATTCATCATTAGTGACCAAGGATCACATTTTTGCAATCAAAACATGAAAACTTTTCTCCGTATGTATGGGGTTGTTCATAATGTCTCCATATCATATCACCCCCAAATTAACAAAAAAAGAAGAAATTTCAAATTGGGAAGTTAAGAGAATCTTGGAAAAAACGGTACAGCCCAATAGGGATGTTTGGAGTTTGCACTTGGATGATGCCCTTTGAGCGTACCATACAACTTTTAAAACCCCAATCAGAATATCACCATACAAAATTGTGTTTGGAAAGGCTTGTCACTTCTCAGTGGATATAGAACACCAGGCATATTGGGTTATTAAACAATGTAATATGAATCTTTAGGATGTATGTGCGCATAGGAAGCTGCAGATTCATGAGTTGGAATAAATTCGATGTGATGCCTATTAGAACTCCCAGATCTATAAAAAGAATAAAAAGTCTATCCATGATAGCATGATTCATCAGAAAAAGTTTCATATTAGTGATAAGGTTCTCATGTATTATTCTAGGATAAAGCTCTACCCAGGTAAGATTCATTACCGATGGCTCGGTACTTATACCGTTAAAGATGTTTACCATTTTGGTGCTATAAATATTTTTCATGAGAAGTGTTGACAAGGGATTACTGTCAATGGGTAGAGAATCAAACATTTCTATGAGGATTTTCTAAAGCATCTAGAGGAGGAAATACAACTGATAAATGCCATATATGACACCACTTAGTAGGTTGTACCTTCTCCATACCTTTATTTAGTTTTCTATTTATCTAAATTACTTTCATTGAGAACAGTGTTACTTTTAGGTCTGGGGGATGGTGAAATGTCACAGTTAGGATTAGAACAAATAAATAAAAAATTTCATTTTTTTCTTTTCATTATTTTGTGTTTTTGGATAAAAATTGATCTTAAAAAGAATATCCCAAATCATTTTCATGCTTGAGTCGATTTTGTGGAAAAATACATTTTTTTTAAAATTTTATCAAATGAATGTTCATATGGAATATTTTTCTATAGTTTTTATAGTAAAATCATTCTTATGTGTTTAATTGATTTTCAAATCCCATGTGTCATTAGAACTGACCAGTATTTTAATCCATTACTAGGGATAACTTATAATCCCTTTATTTCATATTCATCCTTCTAATAATTTTTTTAGAGTGTTGGGTCATGCTAAGAGACTAGAACTTTCTTGATTATGTTTCAAACCATATGATTCATGTATGCTACATTCATGATAGAGGCAATCGTTCATTAAAAATACCTTTGTTCAATTATCATCTATTTTTGTCCACCTTTACATTTTATTTTTATTAAGATTTAGAGACTAGGAAATGCCTATTAGGTAGCCACATTACAAGCTAACTTATCCCTACCTACCCATATCTTGTGTATATTATTGAATATTTTTAGTAAGTGTGGGTGATAGGGTGTTTCTATATGAATTTTGGAAAGAGAATCATTGTTATGGGTTTACATAAAGGGTGACTACCTTTTCCTTGGGCAATGGGTTCACAATAAATATTACATCATTGTTTTACACATGTTTCCCTCTTTATCTCCAAAAAACTATACAAAAAAACTAGTTCAGTACATTGAAAAACAAAATAGAACAAAATAAAAAATGCAGAAAAGAGGATGTTTACTAATTATTATTCACATCTTGTTGGTGACCCACAAAAATGGATAATGTGGGGAGTGTGTTGGAGGTGATACACTTTGTCAGGGGTTGAGTGTGTACATTCATTGTAAACAATTGTTTAATTTTGAAATGTTTTGTACATAAAAGATTAAATAATCCTCTTCTTCTTCATATTTTTAAACATTAAATCCTACCAACCCTGGAACCTTAGAACAACATGTTGAAAGTACTCTTGAGTTGCATAATAGTTTCTACTAGAAGAGAAATGAGAATATTGGAAATCATATGGTAAGATAACATGAACTCTGGGAAAAGAGCATAAATACACTTTCATATGTTCCTTGAGTGAAGAGGGAAAATTTTTAAGTTATATAGGTTGTGACATGTTTCATGGGTGAACAAAATGAAGTTCAACAAATTTTAATGTGAGAAAAGAAAAATGGTAGAAAAAATTATTCCAGAAAAGAGTCATGATGAATTTCATTTCAAAAGAATCATGGATGATTTCACACCTTTGATTTAGGAATGGGACATGATTAGGATATTATAATTTTCCCAGGAGTGAAAATATTTAGGTGTGGGGGTGTGATAATACCATGATTCATGGTTTTATTTTACCTTTATACCAATGTATTAAACTAGTTTTCTATTGAAAATTTAAATTATAATAAAAATTTTCACTCCATGATTGATTCAATTATTTTTTTAACAATGTAAAAAAGTTAAATGTTATATTCTTTGATAATTATATTGTAGGTGGAGGTGGTTTGGAGTACCAATGATGAAGTCCAAGAAAAATGGGCCAATCTCCACATGATCCAAGCACACTAGTGGACTAAAATGCATGCCTCTACTAAACTGTGCATTAAAATGGGCTGAAACATTGAGTACCAATCCTAAAATTATTTGGATACATTTTATTTGAAGGAACAGAAGCCCAATTAATTCATTAAGAGGCCATAAAAAATAATCTGTTCAATAAAGAGGATCTATACGGGGTCAAAACATTTCCCATGTATTTTGGATATATCTATTATTATATTCCATATCTAGGTTCCACATTTGACATGGGGTTAGAAAAGGTATCCGCCAACAACTCTGTAGTTTTGTCCAAAGTGATTTAAAAAATTCAAACACCCACAAACCATGGACCAAGCAGATTCGTGAAATCTTGGGGCCCAAACCACTTCCCACTTTTCCAATAAATTGGCACCTTGGGCACCCCCAATTGGGAATTAGAACTAGAGGCAATGTGCTACCATTTTGGAGTCCCAAAAAAGTCCTCCCACCAATATTTTGAAGTTATGGAGGCTATTGGAAGTGCAACATCAACATCTTCTTCTTCACCCCCTCCCATGGGGTACTAAAACCCGTGTGATCACCCAGGGAGGAACATATTGTAAATCTTGATCTTAATGTTGTAATATTTGAATGGGTTTTCTACTTCTAGGTTTGTATGTTGTTTTTCTTCATCATTTCTTTTTATTTGATTGAGTTATATACTGTTATGTTATACTCAAACTGAAATGATCTTGTTTGGGGGTACCATTTCATGTGATGTTTTACACACTGTTCATCACTATTTCTTCCATCATTAAATTACGGTGTTTGTGTGGTTCATATTGGTCAATTGAACTCACATATGCACTATCAAGGACTTGTAAATTTATTTCATGGTATCACAAAGAAATAACATACAAACATGAACAGAACATCGAGTATTTCGTGTGTTTACTGGGTGAGTTTCAGTTATGAAGTCGAACACAAATCACCCAATCATCGGCGGTGTCTGGTGAATCATTGTGTGTTTTCGACTAAACCCTAGGAGTTGTCTTGGTATAAACTCAATAACATTCTGGTTCTAGTTGTTACAAACCAGGGATTAAAAGATCATAACTCTATCTCAAGAAGCGATGAAGGATTAGCATCATGAGAGTACCTCGGGTTGATCACGTTTAATTAATCTTGTTTACATCTACTTTGTTTTATCACTTTCATTTTATGTTGTCATCTTTCATCAAACCCAATTATTATAAAACCCCCACTTCCCTTTTTTACATTCTTAATTAGAACCACATTTTGGAATTAATGATATAAGGCTTCGCTAAGAGATGCCCGAGGGTAGCTACTATACTGCAGAAATTCTAGTAAAAACTAAAAAAATAATTTGACGTGCTCGACAATGTGATCAATGTGCTAGCCCAACATCCCACCATATGCATGCTTTCCTAGGTTCCATCCTCCACTTCTTCAACTCCCATAGCTGGTGGAGGTTGACCTTGATACCCACATAGGGAGTGGCTTGTACGAGGTCCCTTCATTAACATGGAAGTTGGTCCATTTCTTAAAGTAAAGGCCACATATGAGTTCGTATAGTAATTGTTTAATTATATATACATAATTAATATACTAGTTTTTACTATATATATTACATTTAATTATAAATAGTGTATGAATAACATATATTCCTTTATTTGTTTTTATTAATAAATATTTCAATAATACAATTTTTAATATTTTTTAATTTAATAAATTTTAATTAAATAATTACACCACCACAGATTGACACAAGGGTTGCATCAACTATTATCAGCACAAAGAAAAAAGCACTGATAAATGGGGGCCTTTATCATCGCAAGCTAATAGCACTGATAAATATACCCTTTATTAGCACCCTTTTAGCTATGACATAGGGTAGATTTATTAGTGCTATTATTAGCGGTGATAAAAGATTCTACTACAAAATATTATTAATTTATATAAAATTATTATATTTATATTAAAAAATAATGTTTATTTATACAACGTAAATAAAAAAACATGATTACAAATAATATTTTTTATAATAATTAAAATATATGTGTAATGCATAAAAAAATTATATATAATATTATAAATAAATATTTAAATAATTATAATATTATAATAAATTTTATTAAATAATAAATATATTATTTTATTTATAATTATATATAAATACTTTTTAAATTTGTATAATTACATTTATATATATATGTTTCCAAGGAATTTGGTCAATAAATATATTAATTCTTGAGTATAATTGAAGTGCATATGTTATACATTCATCATGAATTAATGTTCATTTATACATTACACCCTTATTGTTATTATTATTCTTATTGTCCATATGTGATGACTCTTTTTTTATTAACTATATACTTTACTAGGTATATGATTCATTCATGTTATACCCATGAATATGTTATTATAAATACTTATAAAATTATAATAAATATATATATGTAATAAATATATTTAAATAATAAATAGATTTTTTATATTTATAATTATAAATTTTTTAATTATATATAAATACTTGGTAAATATATTAATTTATAATTACAACTGTAAATAATTATATATATATATAATTATAAAATTACAATAGATTCATCTAGTATAATTTTATAAATATATATATATATATATATATATATTTATAATTATATACAAATATTTATAAATATATTTTTTATAGGTATACTTTTAAAAATATATAAATGTAAAAAAATTATAAAATCATAATAAATATATTTATTGTAAAAAGAATTTTATACATAAATATAATTTAATAAATTTATTTATAAATATATACATTTATTTATAAATAAATAAAAATATTAATAATTATAATTATAAATAAATATAAATATATTTAAATAATTATAAAATTATAATATATAATTTAATTATATATATTTATAAAATTAAAAATGTAATAAAGATATCTGTTATAATTTTTATTATTTTTTAATATATATATATATACACACACAGAAAGGTTTAGTTAGAAGAAGAAGCCTCTAACCATTTATTAAAGAAAATGTAAAAGTAAAAAACATGAAAGAGGGATAATGAGGTAAAACAAGCAGATAATCCCACTTCCAAAGAGAAAAACTACAATGAAAAAGGATCATCCCCATCACCATAATTAGATTTTTTACCCTCGTTAGCTAAGGCCCATTCATACGATGAATTTATTTGATTGAAAAGCATAGAATACATCTTCTTGAGCGTTTCTTGCCTTAACGTGAGTTGATTCTTGGAAGACGGGATGGACACATCATGCCCCGATACTGAAGTCCAGCCACATGCCCAGGTCCATATCCACGAACTTTGCGTTGCCTTCCTTATCACCTGGTTTTCTAGTGCCAACCTCTTTTGTGTTCTTATAAGAGGATGCCCGGTTTAGATGCATGATCATCTGATGTCAAGACACAAATAGAATGAATGTTTTTCTCAATTGAATTGGTTTTCCAAGGTGGGAACATTAGAAATCCTTCGTCATCCATGAGAATTTTTTCCCTTTAGAGGATTCATGTTAGAGAAACATCTTTTTTCTTTCCCTTTCGATTATTTAAAGCAATATATTGCTCATTCCTGAATTGTTCATCAGTCACTCTTTCAGGATCATCTTCATTCCGCTCTTCAATTATAGTGGGAATGACTTATTTCAGTTGACATTGTCACCATCATCAAATACATTTACCTCTTCTGTGAAGATTACATCCTTATAATTCCTCTCAACCTCTTTAATATTCTTGACACAAGAAGCTTTCATATCAATACCATTATCACAAGATGGGGATTCAAACACTATCAAACCTTTTAGAGAAGATTCCTCCCCTACAATCCCGCCATGTTAGTTTTTTATGAAACCATCATCAACATCATGGGAAGCAGCCCCTACCTCTACTTGCATCATCCTAATATCAGACTGTCCACTTCAAAGATATCTGTATGATCTATGTTAACATTATCTAGAGCATGATTCTTTCCATAAATACTTCCTTCATCACCCTTCCTTCCATTCGTGTGATTCCCATTAGCCTCATTCCCATCAATATCCATAGAATCACTAATCTGCAGTCCTACTGTGGGCGGCCCATTCTTTGGATTTTTGAAACATTTTTTTTTCATATCCATGTTTAGGACAGAAAGCACAGATAATTAATATCATGTAGATTGAAATATTATGACCAATGGTTTTCCAAGTAGAGGTGAAATGAGGAACATTTTCGTAGTCAATTCTAAGATTCAAATCCTTATCCTCAATTTTCATACTCAATTTATAATGTAATAAATATATATAATTAACTAAATATATTATTAAATATATACAAGTATTTATAAACAAATAAAAATAGTTATAAATAAATACACAAATCAATAATTATAATTATAAATAATTACAAATATACTTAAATAAATATACAATTATAATAAATATATTTATTATACATATTAATAAAATTAAGTATATATTACATATATGTGTTATAATTTTTTAATTATTTAAATATATTTATATAATTAAATAACAATAAATTTATAATAAAAATATTTGTTATAATTATAATTTTAAAAATATATATAATTAAATAAATATATTTATAAATATATACTAATATTTACAAATAAATACAAATAATTATAATTATAGTTATAAAAAATATATAAATTTTATATATTTATAAAATTATAAGTATAGTAAATACAGATTTTATAATTTTATAATTATTTAAATAAATAAATAAATATATCTATAAATATAACTATATATATGTTATAATTTTTTAAATTTTATATTTATATAAATATATATTTATCATATTTATAATATTTTAATTATATATAATTAATATATGAATTATATATATTTATATTATTATAAATATAATAAATACAGTTATTATAATTTTCTAATTATTTAAATTAACATATATAAATTTATTGTCATAAATATAAATAAATATATATATATTTTTAATTATATATAATATATATATTAATAATATATATATTATATATAATTATAAATATAATAAATATATTTATTATAATTCTATAATTATAAATAAATAAATATTTATTTATAATATTTGTAAATTTGTAAATTTATATAATTATATAAATATATTTGTTATATTTATAAATATATATATATATATATATATATTTGTATTTATTGATAATAATAATTATAAATAAATATATAAATTTATTTACGATATAAATAATTTTATAAATATATATAATAATATAAATAAATTATTAACATTATTGCTTTATCACTACAAAAGTTATAGCACTAATAAAAACACCCTTTATCATCACTTTTTTAGCACTCATAAGGGCATATTATATCAAATTGTTTTATTTTAGCGATAAAAATTACATTTATTTGTGATTTTTTACCCGAACTGAAAAAAACTTTTCTCGATTTTATAAATGATCCATAACAATAAGTTTTTTCTCTTGCACACCTCAAGATCTCCTGGAAGTCGACCTCTACCACCGCCACTGACCTCAAATGCCACCATCAACCACTCCTCTACCACCGTTGACCCCTCCTCGGCTCCCGACCACTCCTCTGCACCGACCTCTCCTCTACACTATGAATCCCTCCTTCATCTCCATGAATATTTCCTCTGCCGCAAACACCACCTCAACCGCACGTCAAACCCCACCCGGAATGTGAATCCCTCCTCCACTGCGTAACCCACCTCCATCACCAAACCCCACCTCCACCACCGAACCCCACCTCTACCGCTGAACCCCACCTCCACCGCTGAACCCCAACTCCGTCGTGAGCTCCACCTCTACTCTAACCCTATCCTCCACCGTGAACCCACCTACTCCATGAACCCCACCTCCCCCATAAACCCCTATATAGCCTCTGTTTCCACTACTTCCACCGCCTAACCTGACTCTACTACCGTCATACGCTACTACTACTGTCGGCCTCCAAATCAATGGTATTTTCTTATTTTATATGGAATTCTTATATAGGGAATGATTAACTATAGGGTAGTTGTGTTCGAAATCTTTTTTCCTATATGAATTATGTGTTTGGTTTGATTCATCAGTGCGAAACAATGAGTTTTTTATTGTTAAAGTGTTTGATTGGTTTTTAGGCATAGTTTATCTAACTTTTGATAATTATATATATATATTTTAATAGGAAATTGGTACTATTAAAAATTATGAATTTATATTTATCTAAATATCAAGACATGTTTAGATTATGTGGTTTGAAAAATTAGAAAAATTATAGGGATTGTTTTCTGTTAAAAGTATCATGATTGGTATTATAATGGGGTGACTATAGAGAGTAGTTTTGATAAAATATAATTTTTTCAATGGATAAATAAGATATAAAACTTTTGAGTTAGAATATATAGTGAAAGTGGGATCTGTGTTTGAGTTTTGATTAACATTTTTATGATTGAATTGGGATGAACCATGGGTTTTCTATGTATGTTTTTATAATATATATTTTAATTTTTTTTCATGTTTGATTATGGGTTTTGATGTGTAATTGGATGATTCAATGGATGTTATACCATGGTGACATGACTGTTTAATAAACATGATTCACTGATTATTATTGTAGGAATTTTATAAAAACATTATAGGAATATTTATGTAGAGATGATGGAATTCTAGATGTATGAGTTATAATATAATGGTCACACATTTATAGTACCCCTATCTTAGGTCTCACGCCCCCTATTGGAATATTCTTCTCAATGAGGCCATTAATGGTTATTTGAATTTGTTACATTTTTATTGAAACAATATTCTAGTGAGATGATTCACATATTTTTTCAACATAGATTGTCTCCTTAGGCCTTTGTTAGTTACCCCTTAATGGTTGATACATGATATTTTAATATTATTTTATCTTATGGTTGTATCTTAATAAATTATATTTTTTAAAAGAAAAATATATATTTTGATAATTTTATTTACACTACCCTTTGTAATAAAATTGTTTTCATTATTTTCCCTAAAACTGGATTTTTTTTAATTTGTCTAAAAAAAGAAATTTTAAAAAATCATTGATAATATACTACTAGGCTCCATTCACAAACCATACATATACATATTCAAGAATAAATATACTTAGTTGTCTATGATACAAGTAAAAGGAAAGGGTCTCACTTTTATAGTGATTTTCCATATTCATCTATTAAATATATAATGATAATGTGATGTAGAGGTCACCATAGAGAATAAAGAGACAATAATCATTTTTTTATTTTATGATATTTACTATAAAGTTCCTCTCTTGAAAATAAATTTATTTTTTGTTTTATATTATATATTGGATAACGTGTAAACCTTTTATATCTTAATATTTTATAAAATGATAGTTTGTTTATTCATGTGTCTTTTATAAAGTGCCTCTCTTGGGATTTATGTCTTTGTGAATATTCTTATATAGATATATTAAAATGAATCACATTTTTTGAAATGATTTCTAAAAAATTATAAGTGTTCAAAATAACCTTTTTTGGTTTTAAATAGATTTAAAATTCTTTTAACACTTGGAATGGATATAGGTTTTTTGCCAAGTGTTTGTTAACTCACACAGTTAACTTTCATAAATGGATGTGAATATTTTGAAAGCATATTTAATGATAGTTTCATTTTTACAAGGTTTATGTGATGTTTTAAATGATAATTTGTAAAATAAATAGGGTTGTCTCCCATATGAAATTATTATGTATGTTGGGTCATGAATTTTCATTAAATTCATAAAAAAGGAATTGGGTTTTTGTGAATGAATTATTGGAATTGATTGGTCTATTTTAAGAAGGGTGTATTATTTTATTGACAAATTTGTGACAATGGTTGGTTCTTTTAATGGTATTTCAAGTTAGATTTTATAGATAGTTTTCAAAGGACATATGAAATGTAGTTTTTTCATAAAATTTTATGTTTTTATTTTTCAATAATTTGGAAAACCATTAAATTATATAGGTAAAAAAATAGATTGATAATAACAAAATGGAAAGGAGTGTCACATACCATATCCAACCCATACAATTTCCCTAATAACCTCACTAACATAAAAGGAGAATTAATGATTAACCCCATTGAAACTCGTGAACCTACTTCTCATCTAACATCACTTCCATGGTTCAAATTAGGGGAGTCCTCTACAATTACATCTTCTTTCTGGTTGGGTGTTAGCTTCTAAGGGGATGAGTCTCAAGAAATAAAATGCAATAATAACTATCATTAAAATGTTGAGTTCCCTATATTTTAATGGATCCTTTTGTATATTTATTTTGATAAATATTAATATTAATCAATCCAATAGGGTGGATATGTATAAATAATAGATTGATGGAAATCATCTAATGAATGAGTATTGAGATAGAGTGAAAGTGCACACCATGATTGTAAAAGATCATCCATATGACCCATCTTAAATCATTTTTCAATGTTTAAACTGTTGATATTCAAGAATAATTAGTCTAGTGGAGTTAGATTAACTCTTGATATGTCCTAGAATAGACTGAAATTATAAATATTGGAATAAACATGGGAAAAAGGTTAATGTAGCCATTGTATGTGATAAAATTATGTTTTAAGGATCATTTGATATGATTAAAATTATTGATAATAAATTAGTCTATATCAAGGATGTGATTACATATGTGAATTATGATGAATATCATATTGAAGAAATGAAATTGATAGTTGAATATAAATTTCAGGATTGACCACATTTTTTTAAGAAGATAGGGAGTTGTTCAACGATTCCATTGTATAATAGTTGTATAAATATATAGAATTTCCAGTTGTACTGAAGCTATATAATTTGAAAGTAATAAATATATAGAGTGATGCTAGTTTTATGAAACTAATTACTCTCTTGAATAACATACTCCTAGAATATAATGATCTCCCAATCCAAACATATGACACCAAATGAATGCTACAATCGATGGGTAATATCTCTGAAACAATACACACATACCTAGGTGACTATATACTATTAATTAAGGACCAAAAATCACTGACAGAATTCTCAATGTGTAGTTCATCTTGATACAAGAATAATTAATCCATTCCTATGAATTTTTTTGGTACTTTCCAATAATTCTGAGGTTTAGGGACCAATAAGGATGTGGGGAGACTGCAGGGAAATTGATGTGGGATGTAGGTCTAAGAATTAATGATGGGAAGCTACGTCACCTAGAAGACTCTCCTCAGTTGAAGATAATTTGATCATGAGTATCCTGAATTTGGAAATAAGTTGAGAAACCATTGTCTGACATTATCTATAGATGGAAATAATCCATTTGGTTTTCAAAGAAGTACACGTAGTACATGGCTAGTTATTTTGGGAAATTATAACTTTTTGTTGTGGTTATGCATGAAAGAAAAATACATCATGTTTTTTATTCTCATATAAGGATGAAACCAATTACCTAATGATATTGGTGTTTATTTGGATACATTGACCAAGGACATTAAATTATTGTGGGATCATATGTTACATTGTATGAGGATTAAATATATGAATATTTTAGGTTGAGAACCATGTTGTACATGATGATAAATGACTTTCCTTCTTATGGAAAATTTTCAGGATATTGCATTAAAAGAACTCAAGGGTTTCCCTATTACAAACAAGGTACACTGTCTATTATGTTGAAACATTCATTAAAAACGGTGTATCATGGTCATCAAGGATTTCTGCCCTGACGACATAAGTACTGATCTTGGAAAACATCATTTGATAAAATTTCAGAATAATATATGCCAGAATCTCCACTAATTGGTGATCAAATGTATGAGAAAGTAAAATATTTGGACTCTACTTTTAGTAAAACATTTTCAAAAAACCATATGAAAATTAGTTGGAAAAAGAGATCAGTTTTTTATGAATTAAAATACTGGAATTTTCTGTACAATAGAAATTTTATTTATGTTATTCATCTAGAGATAAATTTTATGTGATAGTTTCATCAGTACATTGGTAAATACACTTGAAAAAAAATTATGGAATTAATTATAGGTTATACATGATTGATATTGTAATATTAGAAGAGTTGGTGCTAGTATTGATTGAAAAACACACTTTTTCCCCTAATTTTCTTACACTCTTTCCAAGTAGGAGAGATAACTATTTTTTAACTTCTTGAATGATGTTACATTTCCACAGGGGTATTCATCAAATATCAAGAACATCTGGTCTATGATCGATTTAAATTTAAAGGTTCTGAAGTAACATGACTTCAATTTTTTAATGCAAGATTTGATTCTTATATCATTACATTGCATTTTTTCAACAAATGTCTATTATAAATTAACAAATCCATTTTTCTACTTCAAATATATATGAAAAAAAATTATATTCCTAATGAAATTACCATCTATTGAATGATAACTTATGGTAGTTTGATTATACAACATTCCAAGTGTTGATTTTTCAATACAAGTGGGATTATAACATGATTGTTATTAAAATGGATGAATTAGGATTAATTAATTCTTATTTAAGTGGGAAAGGGTGCAAAGAAAATCTATTTATGATGAAATCAAAAGAAGTGTAAGGAGATTTTGTTTCATACCATAGAACCAAAAAAAGTGGTCAATTGTTCGGTTATCAACCAAAACCACTGATGTTTCAAAAGAAAAATCAACTAAGGATGACCCATTTATTTGGATGTCACAATCATTTCATAAAATTCCCAATTTAAAAAATGTTTGGTTTGTTAGAGGAGACCCCAATGAAGATATTTGGATAGTCTATATATAGTTTTAATCCCTTTATCCATTAAAAAAAGAGATTTCAATAATCAGGTTATATATATATATTAAAATAAAACGTGTTACCTCATGTTATTATCCATTCTATTCTATATTTATGTACTAAAAATTAAATGTTAAAACACAAATGTTGATAATGAATTCCACACATTATAGTGCTCCCAATCCTAAGGAAAAATATGTTTCTGAATCTGTTGTTGCTCATAGTGTAGTGGAATCACAAACTTCTCCACATGCTGGTGCTCCCTATCCTAAGGAACAATATATTTATCAACTTGTTACTACTTCCAATGTATAGGTAGAATGACCATCTGCCCATGCTAATTCCACAACTATAGAGGATCATTTTGATTATTTTGAATCTGAATAAATGGTTAGCGACGAAGCACTGATGACGTAAAAAACAGGAGCATCATTGTTTGATGGTGTTAAAAAAATCAATAAGGTGAAAATAAAATGAATCCAATATGAGGTCAGATCCAATATTCCTAGCCATTATGTAAACCACAACAAGGTCATGTTTAGTAGTTACATTGGAGTCGTCACTCAGCAATGTATGCTGATTGATGTAGATTTGTGGAACCATGTTGTGTTTAGGATTAAGACACTGATGTGGGAAGATATTTAAAAAAACATTATGATATCATTTATTTATTTTAATAAAAAATAAAATAATGAAAAATTGACCTACTCTTCATTATCCCTTGTAGATTGAACTTATATTAGATGACTCCCATAAAAAATATGTATTTATTCCTGCTAGAAGGATTCATAGAGGCTTTCAAAAAATTCTAATGAGACATTATCTTATGTTTTCAAAAAAAAAACCTACACCCATTGCTTATCTTTGAAAAAATGATAACCCAATAATCATGGGATGTGTTTACTAGAAATTAATAAGATGTGTCCTTTCAGGTACATTGTGGATAGTGTTGGAACCATGACCATTACATATTGGAAATGGAGTATGGTTTGTGTTTTTTTTCAATCGTAATTGGATGTTCAGGATGATTTCCAATAGAGGTGTCATATAGTTCAAGAAGGAAAAAAATTGAATGTGGCGTCCTTTCCTAGTGATTACCAAACTTTTGTGTCCAAAAATTGGAATATGGAGAAAATTGGTTTTGGAAAAGAGAGTTATGACCAATATTTAAGGGTGTTTTAAAACATTCATGTGAGGCCTAATTTGGGATCACATTATCAAAATATGGAAGAGGAAATAAGTGCGTGGAAGACTTAAATTCACATGAAAAATGATTTGGCACGAAAGAATCTTATGTTCCTAATGCGACGTTAACAGGGGTTTTGCGCGTTCAGGAAGAATATTGCGAGCTCCGAAATAAATTCATCAGAAACTTACTCGCAGGGTCATCGAGGCCTATACGTAGGCAGTTACCCCCATAGAATAGTTAAGAATTTTAAAATAGAAATCTAGTTGCACTTTCGTGTGAAAAATGTCCATGTGAATGAATTGTAGAGAGTTAATCGAGTGGACAAGGTGTTCCTTTAGTCTAAAAAGACCATGTGAAACCCTCAGTGTAGTTGAGCGAAAGATAAGTGTTGTGAGGAATGTAGGGGTTTCACCAAAGTCATCTTTCACGACAAATTCCATATCTTGTGTGTATGTTCCGGTATTGCATGCAAGTGGAATGTTAATATTCTGATAGGATTTTGAATATACAGTTTGTGTTCTGAATTCTTTCAAGTGTATCGATTCAGGACATCAATGAAAGCAGTGTCTTGTTCTAGATAGAGACAAAGACTTCAATGAAAATATGTTTAAGAGACCCTCAAGTTAATAAACTAAGTAAGACTTCTTCCAGGGCAACGAGAAAGGGGGAGTCGAAATATGTGTTCCGAGGGACATAATAGGCTTTCCCTAAATTATTTTTAAGAATTATACCTGGCACAGAGTGAATTTTTCCTAACTCTTTTACTCAACAACCAATGATGATTCGTGGATTTTGGTATGAACGAGACATTGTCATCGTATTCTCCTTATACGGATCCCTTGGTGGCGAACCAAGTGAACGTGTTGTGTGGTCTCTTCGCATATAATTATTTAATTTTTGTTCATATATTTTATACTGATTTAACACGTTCCTTCAATTTGGAAGCACGATACATCACTTTAAAAGAAAACATTGACACCCTGATTCACCCCTCCCCTATTAGGGCTTCCCGGGTCCTCCACCTAGTAGTACATTGTTTTATAATACATGGATTCATGAATTTGATTGACAATTTTTTTGTTTATAAAATAGAAACTGAGAGCAAGAAATAAAGAAAGGGCATAAAAACCAACCTACCTCTATTGTAAATGAAGGATGGGCTATGCTTCACTTAAAATAAAATTGGTTAGTATTTTATATATGTTGTGATGTATTTATGTAACATGAAACAATAACACAATCATGTTCCTCTTCCTATATACCGATTGATGACTCTAAATCCAAATTCACTTCCATCCCATACCATGTTATATTGAAGGAGGCACATGTAAATAAATATGGGATACTAATATATGAAAACAAACAAAAATTGTGGAAAACATGTGTATGTATGACATAAAAAAAATTCTTTAAATTTCTATTACATAACAATGATTACTTATTTTCCTATATTTTCTACCAGAAATAGTCCTAGGAATCAGTAACACCTTTATCCAATGAACACCTACTTTTAATTTCCTTGCTGAGGAGAAAAAATTATGGTTGCATCAGAGGTGTCAGTTTTGTGGTGACCCCCTAACATATTTTGAGAAAAAAGAAGAGGAGGATTAAAGTGAAGAAATGAACTAGATTAGGGAAAAATAATCCCCTTGAAGAACAATTAAAATGATATATAGATTTGATATAAACTTTTATACGGGGAAGAAATTAGAATAAACAACTTAAGAACAACCATCGTGCGAAGATCCAACCCCACCCCCACCATCATTGAGGTGAGACATTGCCTTAAAAAAAATCTTAGTCGAGGTAATCAATGTTCTATTAATTATTTCCATGAAATGTGAATCATGTTAACACTGAAAAATTTCTTGTAATGATATTATACAGGGTGATAATGACTGTGATTTATATCTATTAACACTCACCCATCTCCTTGTAGAGAGGGAAACGATGTTCAATATCTAAAATGACATGCCACATAACATACCACTTCCAACAGGTCATGTGAGAGTGAAAATTAGCATATCCCATGACCTGAGTACTGAGTTACGTAGTCTAATTTATGAGAAAGATAATTATATCATCGAAAAAGTTTTTGGAACATTTATCTCATAGTCTTTACATATTGTAAAAAAAATATTGTTTAGGAGGTATTAATTTCAAATATATTTTTAAATCTAAACCTTTATCAATTAATGATGAAAGGTTTGAACCATTGAATGTTATTATAGAAGAAAAAATGTGGGGGTGAAATGAACTACCTTCCAAAAACCATTAAAAGGATCGACCAACTGATATAAAATATATACTCAATTCACATTTATTTTTCCCATTATATATCTACATTTACTATCATTTAATGTTCATGTGAAGATAAAGTTAAAAAATGGTTATAGTTATATAGTTCATTTTGAAGAAAATATATACATAGAAGAAATTAAATACTTCATTAGTGTGTATAATATAAGTGAAATCCTCGACTATGATCAGTTAGGTGGCTTATTTGGAAATTTATACTTGAGGTATGTTTTCAGGATTTGATTTTCCAAAACCTGATATACTATGTTAATTATGAATAAATAAATTTCATAATTTTAGTAGGCATATATATTAGAATCCATTTATTGTATTTCCCCCTAAAAATAATTTGGACTCATTAGTCCTCACATCTCCTCTACAAAACAATCAAAATTTGAATCCAATTTAAAGGATGAAATAGTAAAAGGCCTGGTCAAATTGTTTGAAATAATTCATACAAATGATAAAATCTTCTTAACACAAATGATGTAGAGGAAAAAATATTCAATTTAATAATGTCAAATATATTTTCATTTCTTTCATTGCTTATTCTATTTTTTGTTTTTAGAAAACATTGGATCCTCATTACAGTGAATTTGGATAACCCAAATATCTATGTCATGGATTAAATTCATTGATATCCAAAAAACAGACCACACATGATGGAATTTGTCAATTTTCAATACACTATATACAATTTTTTAGTACGAAACAACAAGTTATATAATTTAGATTATTTTTAATGAGGATTCTATTTTGATAGGGTGGTGCATCAATATCGTAAAAAAATAAGGAATGAGGCCAGGTGCAAAGAAAGAGGATAATGATAATATTTAAAACTAGACAAGTTTCAGGTTATATATAGTAATATTTAAATATCCAAAAACATATCAAAACAAGTGAATTATTATCCACAATGTTTCTATAGTTTCCAATATAAAAAATTGAAAATATTGTGGTTCTTATGTTTGAAAATTAGGATGATGGATTATATTCTATCAATAAACTAGTCTCCTTGAATAACTGTTTTTTAATATAATTACTATTTAATTTAAAATATTTATTAATAATTTTGGTATTTATATTTTTCTAGTACTTCTATGACTGTCAAGAAGACTCATATACCAAAAATAATATAGCTTTTCAAAGAAAAGAATCTGCAACATACCTGATGGAATAATGTACCAAAATATCATGAAGATGTGACTTCTATTAAATTAGTGGATTATTTCATATTTATGTTTAATTTACTTATTTTTTCTCAAATAATAATAATTTTCTTATGCAAGTGGATTCATTTGTTTGAGTCAGGGTGGTTGGTTCGTAGATGCTCATGCTCATTGTAACACCCCAAGCTTCTACGGTACTCTTCTCTTTGAATAATGTGATAGCGTGTGTTGTACGCAACACCGAGTTCTAACACACCATAACCAATCAAACTAGCCGTTATGAACAGTAATACCTACCTTTTGAAATTATATATATTTTATATTTCAAAATGGACTTCATTTTCGGATTCGGAATATCGAATTTATCCTAAGGTGAAATTTTGGTACATTTCGGATAACTTTCATATTTTGATGAATAGTGAAAATTACTAAATTTTAATTAAAAACAACTTTTTTAATCAAAATAATTAATAGTGATAAATTATGAATTTGAGTGGTTTTAATGTATATTTAGAATATATTTTTACCGTTTAATATAATTTTGGTCATTGGACATAATTTTACAATTAAACCGAACATAAACAAGTGTCAATCTTTTGATAGTTATTATCTCTTAAAAACACGCTTTTTGTTTTGACAGCGGGAATTAATTTTAAATTAATTTCTGCCACTTCTGTGTTTTGAATTTAGAAAAATGGATTCCATATTTGGAATCAGGGTGTTCAAATTGTGTAAATAGGTAACTTTTATTTTTAGACATTTTGAATAATTACTGCGGTAAATATTTTATTTACCATGGTTAAGGGTAAATCCGGTAAATAAGGGTTAAAAAATAATATTATAATAACACTAAATTACCCTAAAACGTGTCTTAACCCTATTGGTTGATACATGGTCGACAATGGGAATCTTTGGGTCGATTTTGGGACCCCATGGATCCACTTGTAAGTGATAATGACACTTTATTTTAATTAAGTTAAAATGAATACAAAAATGACACAAGCATATATCTTTTAGGAGAAAAATTGTTACATAGGGTTATATATGTTGGATTTTAGATTATAAATATTCATTAGAAAGATAAAACGATTTCCTACATAATGATATTTTATTTATAATTTTTAGACATTAAATAATGTATTTTATTTATGACACAATAATGATGCAGTAATTACTATAATAGTGAAAAATTAAAATAATTGATATTATAAATACCCAAATAAATATAATATGAACCTTTTAATGAATTAAACTAATTTTCTAGGATAATATGATATATTAGGATTGATTTAATTGACTTTTTTAGAATTAATCAATCTGTTATGAGTTTCACAAAAATCATCTATTGAATAGTGTCAAAATTGACATAAAAGAGTTCTTAAAACAAATATTATATTATTAATTGATATTAAATTCCTAAAAATATAAGGTTCGGCCAAGAGACTTATATCATGATAGGTTCATCATTAATGAACCACTTGGGGGTCTCTTGGATGTATATAGTAAGTTTATTAACCATATTATATAAAAATACAAAGAGACATTGTAAAAGTGAAACTAATTAACTTAGAGTTAATACTTAAAGATAAGGTTAATATAAGTACCCAAACCTGTATAAATTCTATTGGTTGAGTTGTTTTCGACCCATACCCACCTTAACCTTTGAATAGTCAACTTTTGAGCCATTGGAAACCGATTATGAATTTATTATAAACTAATATCTCTAGCTTTTCCAAAGGTTCCCCTCACCCCTCTTATAAAAGGGCACTCCTCATTCTCATTTCTTCACACCTTGAAAGCCTTTTTATTCGGCCAAACTCTGCCCAAATACTCTCCCAACATCCCCCACTACAACCTAGATGCCTTAGTTTGATCAGAAAGCCAACCTAAGGAGCCCTTTTGATCAAATCAAAAGGAAGAACCCGAAGAAGAGGTAATGTTTTCACCACCCCTTTTCAAGTTCCTTTCTTCTTCCACTTCTTCTTTATTTTTTCTTACAATTCTAAAATAATAACTCCAGTATATCACATATACTGTGATGTTATTATAAATATGGTACAACCATATTCAGTATTCTATCCACCCTTTGAATAACATGTCACCATACGTGCGTACGTACGGCTTACCGTCTCCACGTCGTGGTGTAATTGTTATTCAATATATTATTATTTGGATGGGTATAATAATGATGTGTAACTCATGTAAATAATAAATATAACATGTTAATGATTCTGTATATATGATATACCATCCATTTATATATTATTTTAATATCAAAAGAATGATATTGTCGCTCGTGCATACGTACGGACTACCGTCTCCACGAACGCGATGAGATTCATTCTCCATCGTATCCATTCAAGTATAATTATCATTTGATGATTTAAAAATGATGTTTATGGACTTGATATCATTATGGATATGAATAAGATACAACAAACATGGCTTATGTAACAAAACATATAAAATAAAATGAGTAAGTTAACACCCGAAACGACGATAATTCTAAGATATTATTAACAAATCAATGTTAAAAGATCATATATGATATCATATTAATATATATGATTCTTGTATAATTTAATAACAATTATTTTACCATTATACAGGAGGTTAACCTACCCCAACCAAGGAAAATTACAAGGTAAGGGTTATTTCACAATCTCTTCATTATCCGAGGTTGTTTATACGTAATAATCTACTGGGATTTCTTTATCATCCACATCCATGTTTCTTCGAAATGTATTTCAAAACATATTTATTATTTACAATAATATGGGTTAAAGTCATTTATACCCTTGTTTGACTTTTTATAAGAGGTTTATAAAGGAATCTTTCCGTCGTTTTCAAAACAAGGTCCTTTTTAACCTTTTCGACAGAATTAAGGTAAGAATGTTTTTTTAACTTATACGGCGGGTGCATCTATTTTCCACCGTTATAAAATCTTCAAAGCTTCCCTTACAAGCTTATAAGATTATTTTCAAAGAAAATGTTTTATTTTATATGGATCTTGAATGATTTCAAAATAAAAGGAGATATTTGTTTAAAAAGAATTTTGATTTCATCTATGTCAACATCCTTTGATGGATTTTAAGATTATTTGAAGTTGATTTATTATGATACAAAACTTCTATATTGTATTTAAGGTTTTGTGATATGTTTGACTGTGGATGTGCTATTTTTATACCATTCATAGTTTATGGTGAAAGTATTGACATTTTGTATGCTAGTTTTAATACGAATGTTTATGTTATGTTTAAACCTTTTCATATGGGAATGCATTGGACTTAATATGTGACGGGTGGAGCCCGCTATAGATCCTCGATGCATCGGTAGGTCTCATGAGACAAACTAGTGTCTTGGCACAAGGCCTTGACAAAATCTTATTTGTAGTCTTGGCACGAGGCCTTGGCTATGTGGTTATGATAGTCTAGCATTATGCATTCCATCATTATGAAAGTGGTTATTGATTTTGCATGTGATTATTCGTTTAGTAGAATAACCATGTGAATAAGTAAATGGCATTATTTCAATTTATTTATGCCATACTATGTTAAATGTTCAAGTTTAAAAGGCTTTTGTTTTAGTTATACATTGCCTTAAATGTTTATTCTTATTTATGAAAGTTTCCGCTATATTGTTATCCTTATTGGGCATTTGAGCTCACCCCTTTTCTATGTTTTATTTTTCCCAGGAAGTGAAGAAGTAAATTATGAATGACCTGTAGGGATATTATGTGGGGATATGAGTGTGGATTTTGGAGACAATATGTTGTTGTAGTAGTTTTTCATTTTATGATGTAATGTAAGACTTATGAATATATCTAGTGTTTCCAAGACTACTAAACCAATCGGTCTTTCGAGATTTGATCTTTCTTGTGATCATGCCAATGTTATGTAATAATGCACCGACTCTGGGTAACTGGGGTCGGGGAGTTATAGTTGGTATCAGAGGAATTTTAGTACAAACCTTGGAAACTAGATTTAGATAAACTCTGATTAGAGCACGTAGACCTAAGATGAACTTTGAGGATTAGTATAGAAGAACTTCCTAGAATTTTGGTATTGTAGAGATTTTGTGAGTTTTTCCGAGCAATACATACCTGTCTGGATACGAGAAGGTAGAGGCGGCTCTGGCACAGATGTACCTAGGGGTAAAACCCGAAAACGCCGCTTTGAGCTACACTCGAACGGGAACTGGTGCACGACAACGGTCCTTGCTGCACTCTTGTTTACGACACTCCCGGGGGATATGCTTAGGATAACTCTCATTTTTCTTTACAAATCATTTTGAAGGGATTATGAGTATATACTTCCTCAAAGAAAACATTCTTATGATTATGGATTATATCCATAAATAGTTCAATTTATGTTAAGTGTTTTATAAGTATGGGATTATGTATTTTGATTCATAAACTGATCTAGTTTATGCCATTGTGTAGAAATGGCGCCTAGTGGAAGAAATGGGAACCGTATCAATTCACGCACTCCATGTAGGGATTGCCCTCCTGCTCAAGATAATTATAGTGTAGCTGGTGATGCAACTGGTGCCGATCAGCTAATCACCATACTGGGACAACTTACTCAGGTTATGAATAATAAACCTTACCCGTATGGAGCACCCTGATCCACCCCCAGTAGCTCAACTTAATTAAATTATTGGGGAGGAAGAGAATGAAATAACTGTCAGTGAGGAAAGGAATGTTCAAATAGAGGATGTACCTGTTGTGAAAGAATTTGTAGATGTATTTCCGGAAGATTTACCTGGACATCCTCCAGAACGAGAAGTTGAGTTTTCCATTGATTTAATTCCTGGATCAAGGCCTATATCGAAGACCCCTTATAGAATGGCCACTGTAGAATTAGTTGAACTAAAAAAAACTAGAGGAATTGAGTAATAAGGGATTTATTCGCCCTAGTGTTTCTCCATGGGGAGCCCCTGTTCTTTTTGTTAAAAAGAAAGATGGATCTATGAGGTTATGTATCGACTACAGGGAGATCAATGCTATAACGATAAAGAACAAGTATCCCCTACCTCGTATTGATGATTTATTTGACCAACTGCATGGAGCTCAATACTTTTCAAAGATTGACCTTCGATCTGGATACCATCAGTTGTGTGTGAAGAAGGAAGACATTCCGAAGATAGCATTTCGAACCAGGTACGGGCATTACAAGTTTACTGTAATGCCTTTTGGATTGACTAATGCACCCTCTGTATTCATGGATTTGATGAATAGAGTTTTCAAGGAGTATCTCAATGAATTTGTGGTGGTATTTATTGATGATATCTTGGTATAATCCAAAACCTACGAAGATCATGAAAATCACTTGCGCATTATCTTGAAGACTCTGAGGAGTCATGAATTATATGGAAAGTTTAGCAAGTGTGAATTCTGGCTTCAGGAGATTTCTTTTCTTGGCCATATTGTCTCTAAATATGGAATCTCTGTTGATCCTTCTAAGACCAAGGCAATCCAAGAATGGCCAGCACCTACGAGTATAACTGAGGTATGTAGTTTTATTGGTTTGGAAGGTTATTATCGACATTTCGTCCATAATTTTTCCCGATTGGCTAACCCATTAACGAAGCTCACACGTAAAGGGGTTAAATTTGTTTGGACAAAAGAGTGTGAATAATGTTTTGAAGAACTGATGAAAAGATTAGTCAATGCTCCTATATTGACTCTACCATCGGGGAATGATGGGTTTGTTATTTATAGTGATGCATCGAAGAAAGGACTTGGTTGTGTCCTTATGCAGAATGATAGATTTATTGCCTATGCATCACGACAGTTGAAAATTCATGAACAAAACTATCCTACTCATGATCTCGAGTTAGCAGCTGTGATCTTTGCTTTGAAGATATGGAGGCACTACCTCTATGGTGAAAAATGTGAGATTTATACTGATCACAAGAGTTTGAAGTATATTTTCTCACAAAAAGAACTCAACATGAGGCAAAGGAGATGGCTTGAATTACTCAAGGATTATGATTGTACGATACACTACCACCCGGGGAAGGCAAACAAAGTGGCAGATGCTTTGAGTAGAAAAGACCATGGAGTTTTGAACAATATGAGAATTGAAAGGGATCCAATTTTCATGGATCTAGTGAAGATGGACATGGGAATAACCAGGGAAGGTGAATCATCAATTCTTTTTCAAATTGTTGCCAAACCATATTTACTAGAAAGGATTAAGAGTTCTCAGACCGATGATGAAGAATTCCAAAAGAAGATTAAAGCTCTGAATGATGGGAGATTGAGAGACTTTGTGTATGAAGATGGAATTTTGAAATTCGGGAAGAGACTTTGTGTTCCCGATTTACCTGATCTAAAAAGGGAATTGCTGGATGATGCTCATAGTTCTAATTTCTCTATACACCCTGGGAGCACAAAAATGTATAGAGATTTGAAGGAACATTTTTGGTTGGAAAACATGAAGAGGGAGATTGCTGATTTTGTATCAAGATGTATGGTTTGTCAACAAGTGAAAGCTGGAAGGCAACAGCCTGGAGGAGTCATGCAACCTCTTCCCATACCGGAGTGGAAATGGGACAATATTACGATGGATTTTGTCATGGGGCTACCAAAGACTCCTAGAAGGAATGATGCAATATGGGTTATTGTTGATCGTCTTACCAAGTCAGCACATTTTCTTGCTATAAGAGAAGATCTACCCCTGGAACGTCTAGCAAGACTATATTAATGAAGTTGTGAGACTTCATGGAGTACCCTTATCAATTGTTTCTGATCGTGATCCCCGTTTTACTTCAAGATTTTGGAAAAGTATTCAGAAATCCCTGGATACTGAACTTCATTTGAGCACTGATTACCACCCTCAGACAGATGGACAATCAGAACGGACTATTCAGACCTTAGAAGACATGTTGAGATCTTGATCACTTGACTTTCAGGGTATGTGGGATCAATATTTACCACTGGTAGAATTTTCCTATAACAATAGATTCCATTCGAGTATTCAGATGGCACCATATGAAGCGTTATACGGAAAGAGATGTCGTACACCAACCTGTTATGATGACGTCGGTGAAAGAAAACTTGTAGGTCCAAAACTGGTGGAGGAAACGATGGAAAAGGTGAAGGTAATCCAAAATCACATCAGAGCAGCTCAAAGTAGGCAGAAGAGCAATGCCGATAATCGAAGGAAGGATTTGGAATTTCAAGTCGGTGATCATGTTTTCCTGAAGGTATCTCCGTGGAAGGGAGTCATACGTTTTGGTAATAAAGGTAAATTGAGTCCCAGGTACATCGGACCTTTCGAAATTCTAGAACGAATTGGGGTTGTAGCTTACCGATTGGCAATGCCGCCAAGTCTCTCTAAAGTTCACGATGTGTTCCACGTATCTCTATTGAGGAAATACATGCCTGACCCAACGCATATACTCACCTATGAGGAATTAAAACTGGAACCTGATCTGTCTTATTGCGAAGAGCCCGTCAGGATTCTTGATACGAGAGAACAAGTACTGAGAAACCGGACGACGCGTCTGGTAAAAGTTTTGTGGAGAAACCATAAGATGGAAGAGGCAACGTGGGAACCCGAGGAACTTATGATGAAGAACCACCCGAGTCTTTTCATGTGATAAGTATTCTAGAAATTTCGAGGACGAAATTATTTGAAGGAGGGGAGAATGTAACACCCCAAGCTTCTACGGTACGCTTCTCTTTGAATAATGTGATAGCGTGTGTTGTACGCAACACCGAGTTCTAACACACCATAACCAATCAAACTAGCTATTATGAATAGTAATACCTACTTTTTGAAATTATATATATTTTATATTTCAAAATGGACTTCATTTTCGGATTCGTAATATCGAATTTAGCCTAAGGTGAAATTTTGGTACATTTCGGATAACTTTCATATTTTGATGAATAGTGAAAATTACTAAATTTTAATTAAAAACATCTTTTTTAATCAAAATAATTAATAGTGATAAATTATGAATTTGAGTGGTTTTAAATTATATTTAGAATATATTTTTACCATTTAATATAAATTTGGTCATTGGACATAATTTTACAATTAAACCGAACATAAACAAGTGTCAATCTTTTGATAGTTATTATCTCTTAAAAACAAGCTTTTTGTTTTGACAGCGGGAATTAATTTTAAATTAATTTATGCCACTTCTATGTTTTGAATTTAGAAAAATGGATTCCATATTTGGAATCAGGATGTTCAAATTGGGTAAATATGTAACTTTTATTTTTAGACATTTTGAATAATTACTGCGGTAAATATTTTATTTACCATGGTTAAGGGTAAATCCGGTAAATAAGGGTTAAAAAATAATATTATAATAATACTAAATTACCCTAAAACGTGTCTTAACCCTATTGGTTGATACATGGTCGACCATGGGAATCTTTGGGTCGATTTTGGGACCCCATGGATCCACTTGTAAGTGATAATGACACTTTATTTTAATTAAGTTAAAATGAATACAAAAATGACACAAGCATATATCTTTTAGAAATACAATTGTTACATAGGGTTATATATGTTGGATTTTAGATTATAAATATTAATTATAAAGATAAAAAGATTTCCTAAATAATTATATTTTATTTATAATTTTTAGACATTAAATAATTTATTTTATTTATGACACAATGATGATGCAGTAATTACTATAATAGTGAAAAATTAAAATAATTGATATTATAAATACCCAAATAAATATAATATGAAACTTTTAATGAATTAAAATAATTTTCTAGGATCATATGATATATTAGGATTTATGTAATTGACTTTGTTCTAAGTAATCAATCTATTATGAGTTTCAAAAAAATCAACTATTGAATAGTGTCAAAATTGACATAAAAGAGTTCTTAAAACAAATATTATATTATTAACTGATATTAAATTCCTAAAAATATAAGGTTCGGCCAAGAGACTTATATCATGATAGGTTCATCATTAATGGACCACTTGGGGGTCTCTTGGATGTATATAGTAAGTTTATTAACCATATTATATAAAAATACAAAGAGACATTGTAAAAGTGAAACTAATTAACTTAGAGTTAATACTTAAAGATAAGGTTAATATAAGTACCCAAACATGTATAAATTCTATTGGTTGAGTTGTTTTCGACCGATACCCACCTTAACATTTGAATAGTCAACTTTGGAGCCATTGGAAACCGATTATGAATTTATTATAAACTAATATCTCTAGCTTTTCCAAAGGTGCCCCTCACCCCTCTTATAAAAGGGCACTCCTACTTCTCATTTATTAACACCTTCAATGCCTTTTAGTTCGTCCAAACTCAGCCCAAATACTCTCCCAACATTCCTCACTACAACCTAGAGTCCTTATTTTGATCAGAAAGCCAACCTAAGGAGCCATTTTGATCAAATCAAAAAGAAGAACCCGAAGAAGAGGTAATGTTTTCACCACCCCTTTTCAAGTTCCTTTCTTCTTCCACTTCTTCTTTATTTGTTCTTACCATTCTAAAATAATAACTCCAGTATCTCACATATACTGTGATGTTATTATAAATATGGTACAACCATATTCTGTATTCTATCCACCCTTTGAATAACATGTCACCATACGTGCGTACGTACGGCTTACCGTCTCCACGTCGTGGTGTAATTGTTATTCAATATATTATTATTTGGATGGGTATAATAATGATGTGTAACTCATGTAAATAATAAATATAACATGTTAATGATTCTGTATATATGATATACCATCCATTTATATATTATTTTAATATCAAAAGAATGATATTGTCGCTCGTGCGTAAGTACGGACTACCGTCTCCACGAACGCGATGAGATTCATTCTCCATCGTATCCATTCAAGTATAATTATCATTTGATGATTTAAAAATGATGTTTAAGTACTTGATATCATTCTAGATATGAATAAGATACAACAAACATGGCTTATGTAATAAAACATATAAAAGAAAATGAGTAAGTTAACACCCGAAACGACGATAATTCTAAGATATTATTAACAAATCAATGTTAAAAGATCATATATGATATCATATTAATATATATGATTCTTATATAATTTAATAACAATTATTTCACCATTATACAGGAGGTTAACCTACCCCAACCAAGGAAAATTGCAAGGTAAGGGTTATTTCACAATCTCTTCATTATCCGAGGTTGTTTATACGTAATAATCTACTGGGATTTCTTTATCATCCACATCCATGTTTCTTTGAAATGTATTTCAAAACATATTTATTATTTACAAGAATATGGGTTAAAGTCATTTATACCCTTGTTTGACTTTTTATAAGAGGTTTATAAAGGAATCTTTCCGTCGTTTTCAAAACAAGGTCCTTTTTAACCTTTTCGACAGAATTAAGGTAAGAATGTTTTTTTAACTTATACGGCGGGTGCGGCTATTTTACGCCGTTATAAAATCTTCAAAGCTTCCCTTACAAGATTATAAGATTATTTTCAAAGAAAATGTTTTATTTTATATGGATCTTAAATGATTTCAAAATAAAAGGAGATATTTCGTTAAAAAGAATTTTGATTTCATCTATGTCAACATCCTTTGATGGATTTTAAGATTATTTGAAGTTGATATATTATGATACAAAACTTCTATATTGTATTGAAGGTTTTGTGATATGTTTGACTGTGGATTTTCTATTTTTATACCATTCATAGTTTATGGTGAAAGTATTGACATTTCGTATGCTAGTTTTAATACGAATGTTTATGTTATGTTTAATCCTTTTCATATGGGAATGCATTGGACTTAATATGTGACGGGTGGAGCCCGCTATAGCTCCTCGATGCATCGGTAGGTCTCATGAGACAAACTAGGGTCTTGGAACAAGGCCTTGACAAAATCTTATTTGTAGTCTTGGCACGAGGCCTTGGCTATGTGGTTTTGATAGTCTGGCATTATGCATTCCATCATTATGAAAGTGGTTATTGATTTTGCATGTGATTATTCGTTTAGTAGAATAACCATGTGAATAAGTAAATGGAATTATTTCATTTTATTTATGCCATACTATGTTAAATGTTCAAGTTTAAAAGGCTTTTGTTTTAGTTATACATTGCCTTAAATGTTTATTCTTATTTATGAAAGTTTCCGCTATATTGTTATCCTTACTGGGCATTTGAGCTCACCCCTTTTCTATGTTTTATTTTTCCCAGGAAGTGAAGAAGTAAATTATGAATGACCTGCAGGGATATTATGTGGGGATATGAGTGTGGATTTTGGAGACAATATGTTGTTGTAGTAGTTTTTCATTTTATGATGTAATGTAAGACTTATGAATATATCTAGTGTTTCCAAGACTACTAAACCAATCGGTATTTCGAGATTTGATCTTTCTTGTGATCATGCCAATGTTATTTAATAATGCACCGACTCTGGGTAACTGGGGTCGGGGCGTTACACTCATGAGAGATAGGACTTCAAGGCTGCAACTCGTAATTCAATGAGAAGTTAATTTTTTTAATATAATATATTTTAACTCATAATATTATATGTTATCTATTACATTAACATAATCTAAGTGCTTCTTTTTATTTCAAATTAAAATTTATTTTAGTAAAAAATACAATTAACATACTCAAAATTGAGAAAACACATTTGGATTATTTTGATAATTTAAGAAAATGATCTATAAGTAATTTTTGACATGTAGCAGTCATCCGAACCTCAATATGACACACATTTTGGATTATACAACTCAATGTTTCCTTTTTTATTTAAAATTGATATTAATTTTAGTAAAAATAATAAATTATATACTGAAAATTTAGAAAACGCATTAATATTGTTTTGATAATTTAGGAAAATGATCCATGAGTAATTTTTTATCTATATGAGTCAAACTCTACTTAATATGATGCATAGGGAAACATGTATGAATCCAAGTGCATCTTTCTATTTAATATTGACTGAAATTTAAGTAAAAATAACAAGTGACATACTGAAAACCAATAAAAAATATTCATATTATTTTGATACTTTCAGAAAATTACTTTTGAGTAATTTTTGATGTGCGGGAATCAACCCCACCTCAATTTGATGCACTATGTGACCGGTATGACTAAAATTGTATATTAATCGTTTAAAATTAACATCTTCGTTTAGAATGTTTCACTCACTAAAAAACATGAAAACCTACTCCAATTTTCTTAATAATTTGTGAAATCAATTCATAAACATGTATGATGTTGTCTCTTGTCAAAATTATGCATGATACGACTGGTATTAACTCAAAATGCATGTTTCCAGTTTGAAAAAAATATTTTAGTAATAAAATAATTGGTATACTAAAAACTAATAAAACTCATTCGTATTATTTTTATACATTATTAAAATGAACCATGAATAATTATTTAGATGCATGATTTAGCCTCACCATAATACGATGTGTGGTGTGAGTGTTATGACATAAAGTGTATATATTTATTTAAAATTGACATTAATTTAAGTAAAATAGAATAAACGACATACTGAAAACCAAGAAAATTCATTTGTATTGTAATTATATTTTAATAAAATTATCCATGAGTCATTTTTAAGTGTATTAATCAACCCCACCTCCATCTGATGCACAATTTAACAGATTTGACAAAAAGTGTCCGTTATCAGTTTAAAATTGTAATTTTACTTCAAAATGGGTCATGTAGAGACCCGTATCTTGACGTACATTGACATTACATTACATTTGCGGAATACTTAGTACATAACAAAAACACACACACAAGGATCGTAATAGTTTAGTGTCTTTGGAAACTCGGAACGTAATCTTCTAATCGTGGTGAAAGATCTTCAACATCTCCTATAAAGATCTTCTTTTTTTTTACCTAAAACTTTTCTTTATATCCTGGGGAAAAGAAAACATAAAAGGGTGAGCTCAAATGCTCAGTAAGGGTAAACAAAATAAATATCAATCACATCATATACATAAGCACATAACTTTTGGAAATCTTAACCTGCAAAAAAGATCATAATTTCATAACATGGGGTAAATCATGGCAGTAAAATGTAATCACAATAATCATAACCTAAAACATGAATCTTTGTGGCATTCACACATAATCATAGAGAATAATTTCTTGTTAGTCAAGACTCATTTCCAAGACTATCTTAGTGGACAAAGTCCCTTTCTGAATCGAGTAACCCTCGTTTCAGTCCTGTTTCACTGAACCGGTATAACCTACCATTCCAGCCATGTCTATCTCATGAGATATAAAATCTTTACCCAATGCATTGGAGGGAGATATAGGTCCCACCCATCTTATAATGAATCCTTTCTTATGTGTGCCACATAATCATAAACCATACATCATAGTGTAACCCATGTAATAAAAATGGGAATCTTAAACATCATGCCATCATAATCCATAAACAATTGATATCATTCAATCATAAGAATATTGAAACCATTTAAATCATAGAGACATTTTACTTGAAAAATAAATATCAAATAATGTCATCTTAGATGGAAAATAGTTTTGAGAAAAACACTCGAAATGAATTCTTGAGGAAAATATCCTTTCTTCTTTAAAATCATTTTTTTTCACAAAATTCCATGCAATTTTAAAAGATAAGGGTTTTGTTGAAAATAATCATGAAATCTTGTAAAGGAAGCTTCTTGAAAATGAGGTGTTATGAAATCGTAAAAATCCTTTCACGCCGTATAAGTTAAAAATAATGTTCTCCTCGTACTTTTGTCGGAAAAGTCAAAAAGTACCTCATATGAAAAATGGCAAAAGATTCCTTTCATATCTTTTACTAAAAACTCACCGAAGGGTAAAATTGGATTTAAACAATTGTATGTGGATGGAAATAATATTACATATTGAGGAAACATGGATGTGGATGATAAAATACACCCCAGTAACTTTCAAAGTATAAACAATCTCGGATAAAAATGAGATTGTGATATTTCCCTTACCTTAGGTCCGATTTGCTTTGTACGTGTCCGAAGCTCCTGTATAATGGTTTAAATAATGTCATTGACTTATTACAGAATCATATTCATTGTTATGATATCATATATGGTTCACTTATGACATTATATTACCCGTTCTTTTGTAAACTCCATGTTAAAGAAGCGTTTTGGGTAAAATCGTTTCATTTATCGTAGGTGTTTTGACTTGTTGTTCTTGACATCATTATTACTTATATCATGATTTAATTACTTCCAGAATATAAAATATGATTAATATATCATATATATTCAGTATATATATATATATATAATAGATAGATAAATAAAATGAAAAACACCGTTCATGGAGACGGTAGTCCGTACGTACGCATGAATACTGTTTTTATTTCCTTATTGTCTTGAAATGGAAGTAAGTAGATGACATACATATGTATATATATACATAAATCCAGTAGATTTATAATGTCATATATTTCATTATTATTTCTTATATATACATTATAATCATTCTTAAATGGTTAACATGGAGAATGAATCTCATCGCGTCGTGGAGACGGTAGTCCGTACGTACGCACGAGCGATGATATCATTTCTATAAATATTGAATTGAATTGGAGTGGAATATACAATATATCAGAATCAATATGATGTTGTAATAACTATGTATAGTTATTCTTTACACCATTATACCCATCCATGTAAGGTGGTGGTGGAAAATAGATTACACCACGGCGTGGAGACGGTATTCCGTACGTACGCACGCGCGGTGATTTCTTTTTCCGTAGGATGTATAGATGGTGAAATAGGGTTGTTTCATACTTATAATAACATATCCGTATATGAGTGATACTGATGTTATTACTTCATAATGAAACAACCTAAGAAGAAGAAGTGGAAGAAGAAATAAAGATGAAAGAATTGGTAACGGTAATTACCTCTTCTTTGAAGTGCCTCTTTGAGACCTCCTCTTAGGGCACTAGAATTGGTCTTTGAGGAAGACCAGAACCTCTAGGATGTTGCTAGGGAAGTGTAGAATAGATTTTGGCAGGGGTTGGCCGAGCTTGAGTGCTCAAATTGGTGTAAGGAGGAGGGGGAGGAGGTGTCCTTTTATAGGGGAGGAGAGGGGCACCTTAGGAATATCTCAAAATATTATTTTATATTAAAGTCAAAATCGGTTTATAATGGTTCCAAAGGGTCTTATTTCGAAGCTAAAGTGGGGATGGGTCGAAATCCTATAAACCAATAGAATTTAGACAAGTTTAGGATATTATTTTAACCTTATCAATTAGATTTAACTCTAAGTTAAATAATTTAACTTTTACCATGTCTTTTTGTTTTCTTTCACTATATGGTTAATACACTTACTATAACATGCCAAACGAACCCAAAATTGTTTATTATTAATATATATATCCTTATCTAAGTCATTTGGCCGAACCTTAGATTTTTAGGAATACAATAACAATTAATAATATAATATTTGATTTAAAAACTATTTTGTGTCAATTTTGACACTATTTGATATATGATTTTTGTGAAAGTCATAACAGAATTAAATGTTCGAACCAAGTTGATTAAATCAACATTAATATATCATAGTAACCTAGAAAATTAGTGTAATTCATAAAAAATCTCAAATTACATTTATTTTGGTGTTTATAACATCAATTATGTCAATATTTCATTAATAAGATAATTACTACATCATCGTTGTGTCATAAATAAATTAAATTATTTGATGTCTAAAAATTATAAATAAAATACCCTCATCTAGGAAATCCTTTTATCTTTCTAATGAATATTTACAATCGAATTTATCTTATGTATAACCCCATATTAAAAATGATTTACTTATTAAACTTTGATTTTAACTATTTTAACCTTTCTTTAAATAAATTAATAATAAATGTCCTAATCTAATACAAGTGGGCCTAAATGGTCATATTTTAGTCCTAAGTTTGTTTTTGGTCGAATTACACTTGTCCAATAGAATTAGGACATGTGTTAGGGTAATAGTAATATCATATTTACCCTTAGTTACCCTA
The DNA here is from genome assembly GCA_963277665.1 of Viscum album. Taxonomy (NCBI): domain Eukaryota; kingdom Viridiplantae; phylum Streptophyta; class Magnoliopsida; order Santalales; family Viscaceae; genus Viscum; species Viscum album. The sequence goes on along the minus strand of OY728140.1, from coordinate 240,342,294 downwards.
TTTACTATTAACCGCGGTAAAAAAAGTAAAAAGTTACTATTCACCAAAAAATTATTTTCATCTCATTGAACCACATTTTAGTCCTTGATATTAACCGTGTCTCTCGGATTTTCGAAATTCCATTCACAGAAGCGGCAAAATTAAGTTTTATGAAAAAGTCAGTTTTTTTAACTACCACTTAGTAGTTTCACTATTCATCAAAAATTGATGTTTTTCAGAACAATGCCAAAATTTCATCCTAAGCTATATTTCATATTCCGAATTCAAAAATGAAATCTATTTTACCAAATTCATAACATAGAAGTTGCATTAATTAATTTTATAATTAAATCCTGCTGTTAAAATAAATAGCGTGTTTTTAGGAAACAATATATATCAAAAGATTGACACTTGATTATGTCTGGTTTAAATGTGAAATTACAACCAATGACCAACATTGTATTAAATTGTAAAAATATATTCTAAATATACTTTAAAACCACTCAAATTAATAATTTATCACTACTAATTATTTCTATTAAAAAAGTTGTTTTTAATTATAATTTAGTAATTTTCACTATTCATCAGAATATGAAAGTTATCCGAAAAGTACCAAAATTTCACCTTAGGCTAAATTCGATACTCCGAATCCAAGAATGAAGTTCATTTTGAAAAATAAGATTTACAGAATTTTAAAAAGTGGTTATTACTATTCATAACGGCTAGTTTTAATAATATTTTAATAGCACATCGTTGTTTAGTGAAACTCGGTATTGCGTATTACACACGCTATCAAGGAAGGTCGTGATTGCGTGTAATGCAAGGAAAGACAAGGATGCGTGTTGTGCAAGCTCCTTTTGGTGTAGCGTACAACACAAGACATTATTAAAAAGAATATTTTTTTTATAAAATCTTGGGCTGTTACATTCTACCCCTCTTAAAATGAATTTCGCCCTCGAAATTCGTCGGGGTTATAAATGGTTTACTATTCGAAAGTTTCTTTAATAGAAACCCACATCGTAAAAAGGAATATCAAAACCAATCTTTAAAAAACAAAAGTATGAAACCTAACGGTTACCCAAATAAACTAATCATTGGGTTTCCACATAGGTGAAAATATGGATATGGAAGAGAAATCTAACCATCATGTTCTGATGGAGAGTGGTAGAGAACATGGCTATGGAAAAGCCAGTAATCACAAATCCATAGATTTGTGATGATATAAGGTACCATCTGATTCATCAGGTATAAGATCACTAGGACAACATTTTTGGTTTTCAAGATCATTTCCCCTAAAGTTGAAAATTTGAATTAGAATAAATACTTACTTTATTTTGGTACAATATCACTGTTGTTCGTGCCTTGAACAATTTCCACTTCATCTCTTAAATAAATGAAGTTGAATTTGTTATTCGTGAAGTGTTAGCAGATCATGTGATAGAATGACGGGTCATTCCATCTGTCTCAAACAAAAGGTTAGCAAAAATTATATGCATAAATCGATCTATAGTGAGATTAATCATATATGGTTCCTAAAATGGACTTATACTTCATATATCATACTGCTTAATATAATAAAACTAGTTTCTACTAAACAGGGACTTCCTGTAGGTCAGTGGTAGGCGATAAAGGCCAGTCGCACTTCGGTTGTGGGTTCGATTCCTACAGCCTTGTCCGAAGCGATGGGCTGTCGCCCGTCCTGCAGGTTGTCCTTTTTCTAAAACTATATTACTATAACATCCCATCAATAATATCGAGAAAACTTATATCCTTAAACAATACTAACTTATGTCCAACATAATCCATTCCAATCTTTAGGCTTATCCATAATACTGCAGTCCACTCTCATAACATAGTGAAAACGATTACCAGAGATTTAACACCATCGTCGAACCCCATATATCATAAGATATGTTTTGTTGGTCACATTCCAAACATTCAAAGTCCTTAATCGTGTATTCTCTTGAATACCTTAGTGAAAACATGAATGCAGTTAAAAGTTAACACTTTCCACATACCAAAATCCTCAAAATTCTATATACTCAAACCATGATATCACTTAGTCCTTATATCAATCATGAGCTCATGAATACTATTAAACATTTCATTTTCTCATTTTCCCTTCATTATGCGCATATCATCTTATTTCCAAAATATATCAATTACTTTGAGTACCACATCAATAAATATTGCAATACTCAATAATACAACATTATTTCGAAATCCCATTACATAAACACTTAATCATTCCACCACATCATTGTCATATTCAACATTGCCAATAGTGATCGCATGTGACTTCCCTTTGTCCTTTGCCTTCAGTGGTTGCTCATGTTGATCATCACTAACCCTTGGATTAGGGCATTTATTAGCATAATGCCCCATTTCCTTGCACTTGAAGCATTGAAGTGTTGGTGGTGCATTCCCTGCAGTGTTTGATTTATTCACATCATTAGAAACCCTTTTTCCATTACTTCGACACTCAGCTGCTCGATGACCTTCTTTTCCACACTTAAAACATTTTCTAGTCCCTTTAAGACAATCTCCACCATGCTTCTTTCCACACTTTGTGCATAAGGAAACATTCATCTTCTTTTCACCATTATTCTGAGATTTCTCCTTGAACTCTATCTTTCGTTTTTTGTCAAAACCATGAGATGGATATGTAACACCAACTTCCATTTCTACCTTGATAGCACAACGCACAATTTCTTCATAGCTACTGAAGTCTCTTATAGCTAATGCCCTTCGAAGACTTGGTTTTAAGCCACTGAAAAATCGATCAACTTTACTTTCAGGTTGGATGATAATGCCAGATGCATACCTTGCAAGTTTTGTAAAATTCGCTTCGTATATACCAACAGATTCATCATCCTTTTGCTTTAGTTCAAGAAACTCCTTCTCCATCTTTGTTCGAAGAATACGAGGGAAGTACTTATTGAAAAATAAGTTCTTGAACTCGTCCCATTCCATGGACTCAATTTCATCTCTTTGCCTTGTATTCTTGATAAGATTCCACCATTGATCAGCTTCACCTTCCAAACGATATACTGCTAAGATGACTTTATCATGTTCAGAACATTGAAGAACTGAAAATATCTTTTCAGTGGTACTGATCCATTGTTCAGCAACAAGTGGATCAGAAGACCCACTGAAAGAAGGTGGACGTTGCCTCATGAAGGACTCAATAGAATATTGTTCCCTTCTCTGCTCATTTGAAAGTCCAGAATGATTCATAGCTTGTGTAAGTATAGCAATAAGATTTTGCACTCCATATCCCATAACATTTGTTTGTTCAGGAGGACAATCATTTCATTGTCCATTCCATTCATCAACACGGTTTCTTCGGGTTCCAGCCATCGTCTAAAACCCAAAAAGAATAGTGTGAGAGGCAAAAATCATGCTAGGGAAAACAAAATAATAAAGGTGGAGTATCCTCAATATCTATCATCTTAGGTTAAATTCTATGATCGTTACCGTAGTTCTTGGACTGTATCCTATATGTATACTTATCCTTAAGGACATCCCTAGACATACCTTATAAATATATCTAGGGATCTCACTAAAGTTCTCGCATCCTAGTTTCCAAAGGTTGACTAAACCTTTCCTCTGATACCAACTGTAGAGACCCGTATCTTGACGTACATTGACATTACATTACATTTGTGGAATACTTAGTACATAACAAAAACACACACACAAGGATCGTAATAGTTTAGTGTCTTTGGAAACTCGGAACGTAATCTTCTAATCGTGGTGAAAGATCTTCAACATCTCCTATAAAGATCTTTTTTTTTTTTACCTAAAACCTTTCTTTATATCCTGGGGAAAAGAAAACATAAAAGGGTGAGCTCAAATGCTCAGTAAGGGTAAACAAAATAAATATCAATCACATCATATACATAAGCACATAACTTTTGGAAATCTTAACCTGCAAAAAAGATCATAATTTCATAACATGGGGTAAATCATGGCAGTGAAATGTAATCACAATAATCATAACCTAAAACATGAATCTTTGTGGCATTCACACATAATCATAGAGAATCATTTCTTGTTAGTCAAGACTCATTGCCAAGACTATCTTAGTGGACAAAGTCCCTTTCTGAATCGAGTAACCCTCGTTTCAGTCCTGTTTCACTGAACCGGTATAACCTACCATTCCATCCATGTCTATCTCATGAGATATAAAATCTTTACCCAATGCATTGGAGGGAGATATAGGTCCCACCCATCTTATAATGAATCCTTTCTTATGTGTGCCACATAATCATAAACCATACATCATAGTGTAACCCATGTAATAAAAATGGGAATCTTAAACATCATGCCATCATAATCCATAAACAATTGATATCATTCAATCATAAGAATATTGAAACCATTTAAATCATAGAGACATTTTACTTGAAACATAAATATCAAATAATGTCATCTTAGATGGAAAATAGTTTTGAGAAAAACACTCGAAATGAATTCTTGAGGAAAATATCCTTTCTTCTTTAAAATCATTTTTTTTTTCACAAAATTCCATGCAATTTTAAAAGATAAGGGTTTTGTTGAAAATAATCATGAAATCTTGTAAAGGAAGCTTCTTGAAAATGAGGTGTTATGAAATCGTAAAAATCCTTTCACGCCGTATAAGTTAAAAATAACGTTCTCCTCGTACTTTTGTCGGAAAAGTCAAAAAGTACCTCGTATGAAAAACGACAAAAGATTCCTTTCATATCTTTTACTAAAAACTCACCGAAGGGTAAAATTGGATTTAAACAATTGTACGTGGATGTAAATAATATTACATATTGAGGAAACATGGATGTGGATGATAAAATACACCCCAGTAACTTTCAAAGTATAAACAATCTCGGATAAAAATGAGATTGTGATATTTCCCTTACCTTAGGTCCGATTTGCTTTGTACGTGTCCGAAGCTCCTGTATAATGGTTTAAATAATGTCATTGACTTATTACAGAATCATATTCATTGTTATGATATCATATATGGTTCTCTTATGACATTATATTACCCGTTCTTTTGTAAACTCCATGTTAAAGAAGCGTTTTGGGTAAAATCGTTTCATTTATCGTAGGTGTTTTGACTTGTTGTTATTGACATCATTATTAATTATATCATGATTTAATTACTTCCAGAATATAAAATATGATTAATATATCATATATATTCAGTATATATATATATATATAATAGATAGATAAATAAAATGAAAAACACCGTTCATGGAGACGGTAGTCCGTACGTACGCATGAACACTGTTTTTCTTTCCTTATTGTCTTGAAATGGAAGTAAGTAGATGACATACATATGTATATATATACATAAATCCAGTAGATTTATAATGTCTTATATTTCATTGTTATTTCTTATATATACATTATAATCATTCTTAAATGGTTAACATGGAGAATGAATCTCATCGCGTCGTGGAGACGGTAGTCCGTACGTACGCACGAGCGATGATATCATTTCTATAAATATTGAATTGAATTGGAGTGGAATATACAATATATCAGAATCAATATGATGTTTTAATAACTATGTATAGTTATTCTTTACACCATTATACCCATCCATGTAAGGTGGTGGTGGAAAATAGATTACACCACGGCGTGGAGACGGTATTCCGTACGTACGCACGCGCGGTGATTTCCTTTTCCGTAGGATGGATAGATGGTGAAATAGGGTTGTTTTATACTTATAATAACATATCAGTATATGAGTGATACTGATGTTATTACTTCATAATGAAACAACCTAAGAAGAAGAAGTGGAAGAAGAAATAAAGATGAAAGAATTGGTAACGGTAATTACCTCTTCTTTGAAGTGCCTCTTTGAGACCTCCTCTTAGGGCACTAGAATTGGTCTTTGAGGAAGACCAGAACCTCTAGGATGTTTCTAGGGAAGTGGAGAAGAGATTTTGTCAGGGGTTGGCCGAGCTTGAGTGCTCAAATTGGTGTGAGGAGGAGGGGGAGGAGGTGTCCTTTTATAGGGGAGGAGAGGGGCACCTTAGGAATATCTCAAAATATTATTTTATATTAAAGTCAAAATCAGTTTATAATGGTTCCAAAGGGTCTTATTTCGAAGCTAAAGTGGGGATGGGTCGAAATAATATCAACCAATAGAATTTAGACAAGTTTAGGATATTATTTTAACCTTATCAATTAGATTTAACTCTAAGTTAAATAATTTATCTTTTACCATGTCTTTTTGTTTTCTTTCACTATATGGTTAATACACTTTCTATAACATGCCAAACGAACCCAAAATTGTTTATTATTAATATATATATCCTTATCTAAGTCATTTGGCCGAACCTTAGATTTTTAGGAATACAATAACAATTAATAATATAATATTTTATTTAAAAACTATTTTGTGTCAATTTTGACACTATTTGATATATGATTTTTTTGAAAGTCATAACAGAATTAAATGTTCGAAACAAGTTGATTAAATCAACATTAATATATCATAGTAACCTAGAAAATTAGTTTAATTCATAAAAAATCTCAAATTACATTTATTTTGGTGTTTATAACATTAATTATGTCAATATTTCATTAATAAGATAATTACTGCATCATCGTTGTGTCATAAATAAATTAAATTATTTGATGTCTAAAAATTACAAATAAAATACCATCATGTAGGAAATCTTTTTAGCTTTCTAATTAATATTTACAATCGAATTTATCTTATGTATAACCCCATATTAAAAATTATTTACTTATTAAACTTTGATTTTAAATATTTTAACCTTTCTTTAAATAAATTAATAATAAATGTCCTAATCTAATCCAAGTGGGCCTAAATGGTCATATTTTATTCCTAAGTTTGTTTTTGGTCGAATTACACTTGTCCAATAGAATTAGGACATGTGTTAGGGTAATAGTAATATCATATTTACCCTTAGTTACCCTATTTACTATTAACCGCGGTAAAAAAAGTAAAAAGTTACTATTCACCAAAAAATTATTTTCATCTCATTGAACCACATTTTAGTCCTTGATATTAACCGTGTCTCTCGGATTTTCGAAATTCCATTCACAGAAGCGGAAAAATTAAGTTTTATGAAAAATTCAGTTTTTTTAACTACCACTTAGTAGTTTCACTATTCATCAAAAATTGATGTTTTTCAGAACAATGCCAAAATTTCATCCTAAGCTATATTTCATATTCCGAATTCAAAAATGAAATCTATTTTACCAAATTCATAACATAGAAGTTGCATTAATTAATTTTATAATTAAATCCTGCTGTTAAAATAAATAGCGTGTTTTTAGGAAACAATATATATCAAAAGATTGACACTTGATTATGTCTGGTTTAAATGTGAAATTACAACCAATGACCAACATTGTATTAAATTGTAAAAATATATTCTAAATATACTTTAAAACCACTCAAATTAATAATTTATCACTATTAATTATTTCTATTAAAAAAGTTGTTTTTAATTATAATTTAGTAATTTTCACTATTCATCAGAATATGAAAGTTATCTGAAAAGTACCAAAATTTTACCTTAGGCTAAATTCGATACTCCGAATCCAAGAATGATGTTCATTTTGAAAAATAAGATTTACAGAATTTTAAAAAGTGGTTATTACTATTCATAACGGCTAGTTTTAATAATATTTTAATAGCACATCGTTGTTTAGTGAAACTCGGTATTGCGTATTACACACGCTATCGAGGAAGGTCGCGATTGCGTGTAATGCAAGGCAAGACAAGGATGCGTGTTGTGCAAGCTCCTTTTGGTGTAGCGTACAACACAAGACATTATTAAAAAGAATATTTTTTTTATAAAATCTTGGGCTGTTACAGGTCACTCACTGAAAACAAAGAAAATTATCTCTTATTGACTTGATAATTTTTTATAGTGATTCATAAGCCATTTTTGTCATGTATGAGGAAATCTTATGTAAAACTAACACATTATGGGACTGGTAAGACTCAAAATGTGTGTTTCTAGTTTAAAATGACATTTTAGAAAAAACATAATTGGCATGCTGAAAATCAAGAAAACTTATTAGGATTGTTTTTTTACTTTATGAAATCAATACATGAGTCTTTTTTGAAGTACTGGAGTCAGCCACACCTCAATAAAACCCACGGTGGGACCAATATGACTCAAAGTGTCATTTTATTTAAAATTGACATTGATTTATCTAAAAAGTACAAGTAACATTTTGAAAACTGAGAAAATGATTTCACATTGTTTTGATAATTTAGGAGAATTATCTATGAGTCATTTATGATGTGTTGGAATCAACCCCACCTCAATATGACACAAAATGTGACCAGTATAACAAAAAGTGTGTGTTATCAGTTTAAAATTGACATTTTAGTTCAAAACTCATCACTCACAAAAAGCCCAGAAAACGTTATCCTATTATATTGATAATTTCTGATATTAATTCACAAGTCATTTTGGATGTCTATGAAGTAGAATCACATTAAACGGATGCATGATACGAGCAGTATAACTTAAAATGTGTGCTTCTAGTTTGAAATGGTGTTTTAGTAAAAAAAATACAACTAGCATACGGAAAACTGATCAAACAAATTCACATTCTTTTTATAATTTTGTAAAATTATAAATTGTTCATTTTTTATGTGTAGGATTCAACCACATCTCAATTTGACATATGTTAAGACTGTTATGAATCCAAATGTGTCTTTTTAATTAAAATTGACATTAAGTTAACTAAAAAGAAGAAGTTACATATTGAAAACTGAGAAAAATCTTTTTGATTGTTTATATACTTTAGTAAAATGATTCATGAGTCACTTATGATGTATAGGAATCTACCCCAACTTATTCCATTGCACAATGTAACCTATATGAATAAAAGTGTCAGTTATGAGTTTAAGAGTAGCATTTTAGTTCAAAAAAATCACTTAATGAAAACCAAGAAAACGTTCTCCTATAGTCTTGATAATTTATGGATTTAATAAATTAACATATATGAAGCATTATCACATCAAATTGATGATCGATGTAACTAGTATGACTCAAAATGCGTGATTTCATTTTGAAATTAAATATTCATAAAAAACACAACTAGCATACTGAAAACTGGGAAAACACATTTGGATTTTTTTGACACTTTAGTAAAAATATCCATGAGTCATTTTTGATGTGTAGGAGTCAAACACACCTCAATAAGATGCACGATGTGACCGTTATGAATCCATGTGTGCCTTTTTATTTAAAATTGACATCAATTTATGTAAAAAGTGAAAGTGACATTCTAAAAACTGATAAACACATTAGGATTGTTTTGAAACATTAAGAAAACTATCCATGAGTCATTTTAACATTTAGGAATCATCCCCACCTCAATCTGATGCACAATATAACTTGTATGACTAAAAGTGTCTGTCACCAGTTTAAAATTAACATTTTAGTTCAAAATATGACACTCAAAAAAAACAAGAAAACATGCTTTGATTTCCATGATAATATAGTACATCAATTAATAAATGAATATGAAGTAGTAGCACATATAGTCAATGCACAATGTGGCCCTTATGACCCAAAATTCATGTTTCTAGTTGGAAATGAATTTTAGTAAAAAACATGAATACTGAAAAATGAATAAATTCATTCTGATTGTTTTAATACGTTAATATAATGATATATGAGTTGTTTGGGATGTGTAGGTGTCAAAATAACCTCAATAAAATGCATGTTGTGACTAGTATAACTGAAAGTGTGTATTTTTAATTAAAATTAACATAAATTTAAGTATAAAAGAACAAGTGACCTACTAATAACCAATAAAACACATTAAAATAGTTTTGATACTTTATAAAAATGATCCATTAGACATTTGGGATGGGTTGGAATCAACCCCACCTCTATCTGACGCACTGTGTGATAAGTATAACCCAAAATGTGTCATTTTTATTAATGATTTATTTTATATTAAGGTGTAATTTATTTCTTAATAGTATTTTTAATATAATTTTTTTCATGTATTGGAGGAATCTTTTTCTTGGTTTGAGATAATTTTTTCATAAAAAAGATACCATGGGTGGACAATTTTGTAGGGGATCATTAGCATCAAAAGACGAAACATCAATGTTTTTTAATGTTTGTGGGATAATTGTAATTCTAATTGTATAAAAGATTTTTTGAAATGTATAGAGTAGGGGTTTTTTTGTACATATCATGGGTGGAAATATTTTTATTCATAGTGTCACATTAAATGTATACAATATTGTTTGAAATTATAGGTTGTTGCTTGGTGTGCTATTATATTAACGGCACATTGCAGCCAGCAAGGCCTTTATTAGTTCTAAAAATAGCTTGAATAAAGGACCCCATTTATTAGTGTCGTTAAAGGTTATATGTGTAGTAGTTTTAATATACTCATTAGAATTATATATTTAAATATTAAATTTAATAAATTATATTTACAATAATTATAGAATTAATATACTTTTTATAATAAAATTGCATAAATTTAGTATATATATATATATATCATAATAAGAATTATAATAATTATATATATAATTAAGGAATTAATACACTATTTATAATTATTTATAATGAATAATCTTTTAAAAATACTTAATATACTAATTAAATAATTAATTTAATAATTATTACTCTATATATATATATTAAATTTATTATTTTTCATTAATAAACATGTCATTAATAAGTATTTGAATAGTTTTTAAACAATTAATGTTTTCAATAAACTTTTAATTTACAAAATTCTTATATATTTTCATTTTTATTTAAACATACATTCATTTGGGTTCATGGGTAAAACCGGGATGAATTCCACATTTATTATAATTAAATTTATTAAATTAATTGTATATACATACTAATACATAGTATATTGATTATATATATATATATAAATAAATAAATAATTAATATATTATTTATCATTAAAATAAATACAAAAAATCATTTAAAAAAATATAATATGTATAATAAATAGTATATTAATTATTTAATTATTACATTAAGTATTCAATAAATTTATTCATTTGTATCGATTATAAATAGTATATTAATTATATAATTATTTAATTATATATATATATATAATTAAATTTCACCATAGTTGGGGTATTGGCCAAGTTATTTGGTAGCCCTATTAGACTGCATCAATTTGGGGCTCAACACTCGGATAGCCCCAATATTTGGGTTAGGTGGAGATTTGCAGAAGAAAAGTATTCTGATGAAGGTTGGGGCTCAATATAATGGTCAATTGTGGTGGGCTATGGTGGTCAGTGGAGACCAAGTTCGAAAGATGGGCTTGACAGTGCGGAAGAAGCAGCCGACTATCTCAACCAATAGTGGTAAGCGACAACATCGGGCGGTTCTCAGTGGTGTAAGAGATGGGGGTGTCGGAAGTGGGCTTCAATGGCTTTTGGGGAACTCGTTCAATGAATGGGCATGACAATGCGATTGTAGGTTGTCTCAGGCAACAGCGGTGAGTGACAGTGTCAATAAATTATTGGAGGCACGACGAGTGAGAGGGATCTTCAATGGCGGTGGCCAGTATGTCGGTCAAATCCACATATGGTGAGGTGGATCCAGGGAAAGTAGGGTTGTCTTAGCGAATGGAGTGGCATTAGACGTTTTGGTTTTTTCCTTAGGGTTAGTTGTATTGGGCTTCTATACCTATTGGGTTTAAAAACCATGTAATGAAGACCCTCTACACATAAAAATTATAGGGTTGTTTGGTTTAATAAAAATAATGGGGCTTCCCCACTACATGTTAAATAATAATAATAATAATAATAATAATAATAATAATAATAATAATAATAATGATAATAATAGAAATAATCAAATTTCACTCTTTTGTAACATGTATTCATTAAATATAATTAATTAATGGATAATGTTATGTGTATGGTTTCTTTTTTTATAATCTATAGATTTCAAATATTCATTCGTTTAATATTTTTATAATATATTCATTTTAAACGGTTATACATAATTATTCAATAAAACACTTAATATTTATGTAAATTATTCAATTTCAATTCTTCAATGTTTGATATTTTTGTTATTTTATCCTTTTCTAAAACTTATTTATACATATTTTTTCACTAATAGTTAATGTTTTTAATATGGTCATAATTTATATAATTAATAGGTCACTTGCATTTTAACATATATAAATCTTAATTTTTAATTTTTTTAAATTACCTATATAATTAATAACAGTTATTCATTTTTAATTTTATTCATCACCATAATTATTTATTTCATTAACAGATTTTCTATATTATATAATTTCATTTATTAATATAACATATGTCAAACTTATATATATATATAGATATTAATTTATACACACATTTATTTAAGAAATTAATGAAATATAATATATAAACACACAAACCTAAATTTTTTATAATTTATTCAAATTTTATTTATCATTTTATAAATTCATTTAGTTACATTTTATATTTAATATATTATTTTTTAATTGGTTAATTTTATTTTTTTTATTTTTAATATTATTTTAGTTAGTATTATTTATTCATTTTAAATATTTTTTATTATTCCGGAATTTATTAATATTCTAATATTTATTTATACATATTAATTGTATTTGTTTTAATATTTACAATATGCATTCATCATCATTTCAATATATATCAATATTTTTTTAATAATTTGCATAATTAATAAAACATATCAATTTTTTAATATTTCTAACGTCTATTCATTTTTTATTATTCAATTTCACAAATTTTTAACATTCATACATTTAAGATTATATATTTATTCATAATGTTAAAAAATATATATCTAAAAAATATTTATAAATAAATATTTTTATAATTGTATATTTACTATTTTTATAAAATTATGTATTTATAATTATAAATAAATAAATATAAATTTTTAAACATATTTATATAATTGTAAATAAATAATTGTATATTTTAATTATTATAAAATTATAAACTATATATTTAAATAAGAAAATATTTACTATATTTATATTTATATTAATATAAAAATAATCAAATTTAATATATATATATATATGTAGTAATAAATATTAGTTTAATTATATATATTTAAAGTTAACTTATGAATACTATTAGAATTTTTTAAGATTAAATTATATTTCAGTTAATAATATATACCAGTGGGATAGTCTTCAACTCACTTGGTAGCCCACCACATAGCAGACCCAAATTTGGCTCGCCAACTAAACCAACCCGCAGGGAGAGCCTTCCAATCAACGAGAGGAGATTAGCTAGCAAATTGAATCATCACCTAGGTGTGTGGGGGTCAAGACCCCACAGTAACAAGAGGACGCCATCACCAGTGATGATAAGCCTCTTCCAACACCATTTTTAAATAATTATTGGTATAGTGTTAGGGATTAACCTATAAAGAAGCGCATCTCCGAATCTGATGTGGGATGTGCACATTTACAGCCAACCCTTTATCAATGATAAGATGTTGCTGATAATGTTTTAGCTTTATCAATGCTAGAAAATCACTAATAATGAGTCTTTTATCATTGATTTTTTATTATATTGTTGATAAAACTCTTATTTATCGGCGATTTTTATAAGGAATGAGGAAAAGCAGTCCAATATTTTAAATATAACCCTGGACAAATCGATTTATCTCACACCATTCAAGCTCTCATAGAAGTTGAACTCTATATCGGCTCTCCCATAAACTTCTCTTGGATGAATCAAACCTCCCAAATCCTATGGTATGTTATTATTTCTACTCATCTCTAATTTATATTTTTTGTCCTTTATTTCATTATTTTTGTCATTTTGCATCATGGTTCCTATTTTCTCCTTGTTTTTTCTCTTTTATTTCTCAAACACATTACTAACTGGAATTCACTAGTCATTACATGATCCTGGGTTCACCTAAGGGTGTGAAATATAGACAACAAATATTTATTTCCGACATTAATATTTGGTTTGTCTTCTGGTATTTTATATCAATACATCAATACGGGTTGAAATCTGAAAAAATATATTTATCTCATTGGACAATAGATCAAGGACATACACTATTTATATTTCATTATTATATTTATATCTAAACACATGCTAATAATTTTCAGACAAATAGAACCTCTTGATTTTTGTTGGAATGAATTACCACATTCTAAAAAAGAATTCTAACTTATTGAACTCCATATTTTATACTATTATTTTTCATATTTTTTTTTATTTTTTATGATTTAAGAAAAATATTAATATATTTATCCAAATATTGAGTGATATGTATGACTCCCTTGAAATGGTTAGGTGATAAGTTATCATTTGCCTCATAAATCAATAATTATTTCCATAACACTAATAATTTTTATTGGTTCTCTGAATAATTCCATCTCTCTAATAGAAAAATAATTACTCTAAATACTAGGATGGTATTATTTATTAACGTTTTTTAATGAACTAAATCAAGGTGAGAATTGAGGATGGTTATTGTGTATTTTTGTGTGTACCTAAATTATATAATTGTAGTAAAACACAATGTTAGCAAGGAATGGAAGTGAAATACCGGTTCAACTTGTAGTATTCAAATTTATTTATCAATTACACGACCATAAAATTCAAAATTCAATCAAAATAATTTACATATAATCACCATCTATTTAAATTATATGATCATATTAACATGTAGATACCTCCTAGATAAATAGAATCTCACCTTAAATATAATATTTATTGATAATAACACCATTGAAAGGGAAAGTTACTAACTCCATCCACCCTATAGTATATTCCTCATGACCCCACTCCGACAACCTTGGACTCACAAGAAGTAATCAATTCTGGAATTCATTCCTCAAACAAAAGGCATTTTCCTTTTCATGGTGTAATTCATGGATTTATTTGAATTTTAATGCTACAACAACTACCTCAGCATAGGTTTATGTAATAATATCTAGATGAGCTTTCTTAGGGTCAAACAAATCAAAGAGCCCCATTTAGGGATTAGATTATTGTTATTATCTGTTGTCTTCAAGTAGAAAATTTAGAAATGTTGTATGGTGATTCACCAACTCTCCAACCAGGTATCATTTAGATTTAAATAGACAATCGTCATCCTCACCATCTTTATAACACCCCAATCATTTTATGGTATGTTGCACATAAATACTTTCTATTCATTAGATAGCCAATATTGCCTGTGGGACTATGTCTTTTGTGAAACAGAACATTATAGGAGAATGTTATATGCTATCCATTAAACATAAATTTTCCACTTCTATGTTTTGAAATTCAACAAACAGTCATCTAGAGTTGTGACCAGTAAGTCATTTGGAGTCTGATAGAACCAACTAGATTTTTTTATGAAAACTAATACAACCTTATGAATAGTAATATGAATAGTAACATGATCCTTTTGAACAATAACTAATTATAATATTTTATTTTATTAAGGCAAAAAGATAATGGGATATTAATTAATTTTCCAATATGATATAAAACTAATTATACCTTTAAAATTTTTATTTTTTGAAGTAATTATTATTGTATTTAAAAATTAAATTAAAAATAGTAAAAAAAATTATTTTCTAAAAATGGAATTCATTTATGAATTCTACACATTGAAAAATTTTTAGGGTGAATTTTTGGGTTTTTTCTAAAATACTTGATTTTTTCATGAATAGTTAAAATACAGTTTTCAGTTTTCGGTATTTAAATGATATCATAATGATGTAATAATTTAATATAAAAGTACGGTCAACTAGTGTACAGTAACTTATGACATTATGTGTCCCTAGTGGCTTAAACCAGGGGCAAATACAATGTGCAAGACCATGGTTTCACAAAAATCACTACTGAGGTGTCCCTTGAAAATTATTAATAAACTACCTCTCTTTGTCTATAAATACCCACTCATCCTTTTTTTTCATTCATTCCAAATCCATCATCCTCAAAGATCTGGTGGTTTTAACGTTCTAGGAGTCCTCTCAAGGTATCCTTAATCCCCCAAGGTCCCATCCTTCAAGATCTAGGAGTTAGTCTACAAGGTAAAGGAATCCTTCATTCTCTTCTTTTAGTCGACACTTCTTTTAAGTTATCTATTTGATTTCACATTCTCATATGTTGGGGTTTGATTTTATGTTTTCTTAATACTGTACTTTTGATTTCGATATGATGATATACCCTTTTTCTTTCACCATTTCATTTTATGACATTTTAAGCAATGCCGTTAGACTGCTGAATTTTCATAAGGTATCTCTCGCCTTTTCTTTGATTTTAAAGATCATCCCTTTTCTTTTTCTCTCCTAACCTCCTCTATCCAAATGACCATGATAAACTCCAGTATCAAATATGTACTGGAATTATATGACATTAATGGATGAACCATAATCAATATTCCTACTCCCTCCCTTGTATTTTTATAAATGAAATCAACATCCATGAGGTTCCAATTTATAACCTTTGTGGAAGACAGAGTTTCGTTCTTCACTTTATCCTTTATTACTGGTCATGAAAAATTTTAATGGTGGAACCATATAATAATATATTTATTTCATCTCATTAATGTTATGTAATCCTTAAAAACTCGTAATATAAAATAATAATACAAAACAATTTCATTATGAACAAAATGGCCAAGTTAATCCAAATATTTGTAACAATCTTTTAACTAATTTCAAAACCAATATTTATTAACACTTATGTATGTTTAACAATGTCATGAATCGACCCAACGGGGATCGAGCCGCCACTCCCCAAGCCCGCCTCCAATAGGCCAGGTGCAGGCGACTAGCGCCGAGTAGGCTATCACACACATGAGAGGCATTAGCCTAACGTACCTATACACACGCACCCACAAACACCTCCATGCAACAGTGAAAAGATATATAAAACTGAAAATTAAAATGCATGCATACAACTATCCCAACTAGAGTGCAACAATAAAAGTACAAAAGGGAAAAATAGGACCCACCAAAAGAAGAAAACAAAGCGCGTCCAACCTACTCTGAAGAAGGGAAACGCAGCCACAAACACCTATCGTAAAGTTCCCTCAGCAACACACTGGTAAACACCCCGGTCAGTCTCTCTCACTCAGCTCCACCTGCTCTAGGTCCTCCTGGGACTCCGTCAAAAGGCATGTGGTCTACACAAGACACAAACATGTGCGGGAAAATCTCGTGCAGGGGTGAGTATAAACATACTCAATAGGCACCCCAAAAACCCAAAAAAAAGAGAGAAACTGAAAGGCAACAGTCCGCTCATTCCAGCCAGAGGGAACCCAGACGAGAGAAAAACTCCATCTCGTAACCATCCTTGGCTAAACATAACTAGCCAGCTCAGCTCAGGTGTATGCCCATACATACACCTTGAACAGTCCAGATATACCCAGCTCATGCACTAATCCACAAGAGGTACCGACCTCATCACCAGCAACTATCCACAACTAGGAGAGAACCCTCCACGATCACTCTCATCCTAGATGAAACTTGTTCGAGAGACACATTCCATCGGGTTTCATACAAACATCTCAGACTCTCACCCGAGAGATCCCGCTCGTCGGATAGCGTCACTGAGGAAACCCACATTAAAACAACAAGAACAACAAACTCCTCAGATAGGGGATTTCTCCTAGGGTCTCCTAAGGGATACCAGAACCCACACCACTATACGAAGATCTCACAGATAGGGGATCACTCTCATGGTCCACTGGGGGATACCATGACCCGATATGGAGTTCGCAGAGCTCACAGATAGGGGATCACACCCAGGATCCACTAGGGGATACCACAACCCGATCTGGCGGTCAACAGAAGCACATCACTCAAATAGAGGATAGTCGCTCACGTAAAGGTTGTCACGACAATAATAGAACCCTGTCTGACATAACTTGTGATGTAGGGGATCGAACTGATGATTCCGCAAACCTACTGAAACTACGCACTGAGTAGGGGATCGTATAACCAATGATACCGCAACCCCACTGAAACCACGCACTGAGTAGGGGATCATATAGTCAATGATATCACAACCCTACCATAATCCTCATGCTGAGTTGGGGATCGTATACCCGATGATACCACAACCCTACTGAGTACAGCCCACTGCATAGGGGATCATATTCCCAATGATTCCACAAACCCTACAGGGTTAACCTGCTAGACAGGGGATCACCACCCATGGATTAACGATCACAGCGATACTAAGAACCCGATCTAGGGAAACGATGATAGAGGATCCCACTCCGGGCCCATCGGAGGGATGCCACAAATCTAACAGATTAAAAATCCCGTTGAGAGGATCACAAGCCTATACTAGGGTTGTGATGCCACGCGAACCCTTGTAGGAACGAACCAAGGGAGTACCCTCAACCACTGCTGGTCCAAGCATCGCTAACCTGAGCGACCCGCAGCAACACCTCCCTATGTAGCACCAAGGCCGATACTGAGGTGACCATCGTCATCCACGCGAAAAAACACGCAGGATAGGGAGTTTACTCACCCGAAATGGAAAACCGGTGAGAAAGGCACTATTCATCATAGCTTGCCCGTGTGGGGCCAACGCAACGATCCCAAAACTCATCAAGCAGATCATACCACAGCGATCCCCTCGAAAAAACACATGGAATCGACTACTCGTTCACCCAAAACAGCCACCCGGTGAAAAAGGTACTATTCACCGATGCCAGATCGGGTGGGGCCCACACCTCGATCCCAAAACTCAATGAACGGATCTCACCATGATGATTCCCTCGGAAAAACACATAGGATTGACTATTCATCCTCCAAAATCGGACTCCTGGTGTGAAAGTTGCGTTTCTCTACAAACGCCAAAACTTGGCCTCGTGGGGCCCACACCCCATTCTCAGGCCCAACACCCGAAAACCAACTCAAAAATTCCGCCATACCATCAGGGTCTCAATGCCACTGGCGTCATGTCATTTGGACGCTCCGGGTAGAAGTTACAACGGTCCGAAGTCGTAAAATAATAAAATATTAATATTTTATTCAACCTTTCAAGCCCCCGGGCGAAAATCCCAACTCAAAAAATTATCAAAGTGAGTTCAAAAGGTCTACCTCGACACCACGAAGGAGTCCCATAAACGGCTCGCAAATCGTAGTTACGGCTTGTGAGTTATGGGGGTGTAAAGAACCCCCAGAAAATCCTGGTCGGACCACCGCTGGCCTTGCCGGAAACCACCGCGCCGCCACCGGATTCCGCCACTCCGCCGCTGTAACACCCCAAGATTTTATGAAAAATATTCTTTTTAATTTCATTAATGTCTTGTGTTGTACGCTACACCAAAATTAGCTTGCACAACACGCACCCTTGACTTGTCTTGCATTACACGCAATCGCAACCTTCCACGATAGCGTGTGTTGTACGCAATACTGAGTTTCGCTAAACAACGATATGTTATATAAACTAGCTGTTATGAATAGTAATACCCACATTTTTAAATTTTTTAAATTTTATCTTTCAAAATGGACTTCCTTTTTGGATTCGGAATTTCAAAATTAGCCTAGGGTGAAATTTTGGTATTTTCTGAAAACTTTCAATTTTTGATGAATAGTGAACACACCGGGTTACTATTTAAAAAACCAACTTTTTATTTAAATAATTATTTATTTTATTTAAATTTATTTTAGGTCATAATTTATACATAATACCTTTATAATTTCAAATTAATTCTTTGGAGTCATTTTATAATAATTTTAGATATATAAAAATTTTATTGAACTTTTCACCGTCTTTTACCCACCTCCTAGGAGAATTTGGAAATTCACATAAAACTTAATTTTACCGCTTATGTGAGTGGAATTTCAAAAATCCGAGAGAAACTGTTAATATCAAGGACTAAAATTTGGTTCAATGAGATGAAAATAATTTATGGTGAATAGTAACTTTTTATTTTTTTACTGCGGTTAAAAGTAAATAGGGTAATTAAGGGTAAAAATGTTATTATTATTACCCTAACACATGTCCTAATTCTATTGGATAAGTTTAATTCGACAAAAAACGACCTTAGTAATAAAATATGACCATTTAGGCCCACTTGTATTATATTAGGACATTTATTATTAATTTATTTAAAGAAGGGTTAAAATAGTTAAAATCAAAGTTTAATAACTAAATCATTTTTAATATAGGGTTATACATAAGATAAATTCGAATATAAATATTCATTAGAAATATAAAAATATTTCCTACATAATTGTATTTTATTTGTAATTTTTAGACTTAAAATAATTTAATTTATTTATGACACAATGATGATGCAGTAATTATCTTATTAATGAAATATTGACATAATTGATGTTATAAATACCCAAATAAATGTAATTTGAGACTTTTTACGAATTAAAATAATTTTTATGTTAATATGACATGTTAGTATTGATTTAATTAACTTTTTTCGAACTAATCATTCTGTTATTATTTTCACAAAAATCAATTATCAAATAGTGTCAAAATTGACATAAAATAGTTTTTAAAACAAATATATATTATTAATTGTTATTTTATTCCTAAAAATCTAATTTTTGGCCAAATGACTTAGATAAGGTTATATATATTAATAATAAACAACTTTGGGTTCGTTTGGCTTGTTATAGTATGTTTATTAACCTTATAGTGTAAGAAAACAAAAAGACACGGTAAAAGTTAAATTATCTAACTTAAAGTTTAATCTAAATGATAAGGTTAAAATAGAAACCTAAACTTTCTAAATTCTATTGGATGAGATTATTTCGACCCATACTCACCTTATCTTCGAAATAAATCAATTTGGAGCTATTAAAAACTGAATATGACTTTATAATAAAATAAACTTTGTAGTTTTTCCAAAGGTGCCCCTCTCCTCCATTATAAAAGGGAACCTCCTCCCTCTCTTCCTCACACCACTTTGAGCCTTCAAGCTCGTCCACCCCTGCCAAATTCTCTTCTCCACTTCCCTAGAAACATCTTAGAGGTCCTGGTCTTCTTCAAAGACCAATTTTAGTGCCCTATGAGGAGGTCTCAAAGAGGCGCTTCAAAGAAGAGGTAATGTTCGTTACCGATTCTTTCAACTTTATTTCTTCTTCCACTTATTCTTATTTAGTTGTTTCATTATGACGTAATAACATCAGTATCACTCATATACTGATATGTTATTATAAGTATGAAATAACCATATTTTACCATCTATCCATCCTACGGAAAACGAAATCACCACGCGTGCGTACGTACGGAATACCGTCTCCACACCGTGGTGTAATCTATTTTCCACCACCACCTCACTTGGATGGGTATAATGGTGAAAGTAATGAATATATATAATTATTGTAAAGTGATATTGATTCTATAATATTATACATACACTTTAATACAATTCCACGATCATGGGAATGATATCATCACTCGTGCGTACGTACTGACTATCATCTCCACGACGCGATGAGATTCACTCTCCATGTTAACCATTCAAGAATGTTTATAAAGTATATATAATAATTAGTCATGAAATATATGACACAATAATGCTACTGTATTTATGTATATATATATTTATGTCATCTACTTAATTTCATTTAATTCAATAAGGAAACGAAAACATCGTTCATGCGTACGTACGGCCTACCGTCTCCATGAACGGTGTATTTCATTCCATTTATCGATCTAATATATATATGTATATTCTGAATATATATTATATATAAATAATTTTTTACATTTTGGATGTAAGAAATCATGATCTATGTAATCATATGAATAAATACAAGTTAAAACACGAACGACAAATGAAACGATTTTACCCAAAACTCTACTTTAACATGAATTTACAAAAGAACGGATAATATAAAGTCATAAGTGAACCATATATGATATAATAACAATGAATATGATTCTTTAATAAGTCAATGACATTATTTAAATCATTATACTGGATGTTTGGATATATACGAAGCATATCAGACCTAAGGTAAGGGATCATTTTGCAAATCTCATTTTTATCCGAGATTGCTTATTCATAAGTATTTACTGGGGTTATTGCTATCATCCATATCAATGTTTTATAAAAGTACATTCATGTATGTTTAAAGTCCTTTTTACCCATTTTTACTTTTACCCCATGGTATTGAAGGAATATTTCTTTTATTTACCTTACAAGGTACTTTTTGACTTTTCTGACAAAAGTACTAGAAGAATGTTTTTTAACGTTTACGACATGAAAGGATTTTTATGGTTTTATAAAGCCTTATTTTCATGAAGCTTCCTACAAAAGATTTCATGACTATTTTAAACAAAATATTTTTCTTTTAAAATTGCATGACGTTTTGTGAAAAGAAATTTATTTTGAAGAAGAAATTATATTTTCCTCAAGAATTCATTTCAAGTGTTTTATCAAAACCATTTTTCCTTCTAAGGTGAAATTATTTCATATGTGAATGTTTCAAGTTTAATGTCTCTATGATTTACCTGGTTTTACTTTTTTTATGATGAAATGTCCATTTATTTTATATGGATTATGAGATGATGGGATGAGGTTTATGAAACCCATTTTATTCTTTGGGTTATGATGAATGTTTTAAGTTTATTTTGTGGCACAAGTAAGAATGATTTCATTATGAGATGGGGGACCTATATCTCCCTCCAATTCATTGGGTAATGATTTATATCTCATGAGATAGACATGGATGGAAGAGTAAGTTAATTTGGTTCAGTAATACAGGACTGGAATGAGGAGTGAACTCGATTCAGAAAGGGACATTGTCCACTAAGATGGTCTTTCCAGCAATGCCTTGGATAATATGGAAATCATATCATGTGATTAATGTTTTTCCACAATTAAATGTTTTATTCTCATGCTATTTTATCATTATTGATGTTACTTTATGATCTATGCCTTACGTACTTCCATGTTTTATATCATTGTTCAATCTTTTGATGTTTAAACGTTATGTTCATGTTTTTATGTTCAAATGTATATGATTTGTTTTATTTTATCCATGCTTACCCTTACTGAGAATTTGAGCTCACCCTTTTTATGTTTTCTTTTCCCCCAGGATTAAAAGAAAGATTTTAGGTAAGGAAACAAAAAGAGGAAGATCTTTATGGGAGATGTTGAAGATCTTTCACAACGATTATAAGATCATATTCCGAGTTTCCAAAGACACTAAACTATTATGATCCTTGTGTGTCTGTTATTGTTATGTACTAATTATTCCACAAAAGTAATGTAATGTCCATGTACGTCAAGCTACGGATCTCTACAGTTGGTATCAGAGGAAAGGTTTAGTCAACCTTTGGAAACTAGGATGTGAGAACTTTAGTGTGATCCCTAGAGATATTTCTAAGGTATGTCAAGGGATGTCCCTAAGGTTAAGTATACGTATAGGTTATAGGCCTAGAATTGTGCTAACGATCTTAGAATTAAACCTAAGATGTTAGATATTGAAGGTACTCCCCCTTTATTATGTTTTTTTCCCTAGCATGATTTTTGCCTCTCACACTATTATTTTTGGGTTTTAGATGATGGCTGGAACCCGAAGGAACCGTGTTGATCAATATAATGGACAATGCAATGATTGTCCTCCTGACCAAACCAATGTCATGGGAGATGGAGTGCACAATATTATTTCTATACTTACACAAGCTATGAATCATTCTGGACTTCCAAATGAGCAGAGAAGGGAACAATATTCTATATATTCCTTCATGAGGAAATGTCCTCCTTCTT
The DNA here is from genome assembly GCA_963277665.1 of Viscum album. NCBI lineage: Eukaryota > Viridiplantae > Streptophyta > Magnoliopsida > Santalales > Viscaceae > Viscum > Viscum album. Next base: position 240,318,607 of record OY728140.1, on the reverse strand, counting down.
TCAGTGGGTCTTCTGATCCACTTGTTGCTGAACAATGGATCAGTACCACTGAAAATATATTTTCAGTTATTCAAAGTTCTGAACATGATAAATTGATCATAGAAGTATATCGTTTGGAAGGTGAAGTTGATCAATGGTGGAATCTTATCAAGAATACGAGGCCAAGAGTTGAAATTGATTCCATGGAATGGGATGAGTTCAAGAACATGTTTTTCAATAAGTACTTCCCTCGTATTCTTCGAACTATGATGGAAAAGGAGTTTCTTGAGCTTAAGAAGAAGGATGATGAATCTTTTGGTATATACGAAGCGAATTTTACAAGACTTTCAAGGTATGCATCTGGCTTTATCATCCAACCTGAATGTAAAGTTGATCGATTTTTCAGTGGCTTAAAACCAAGTCTTCAAAGGGAATTAACTATAAGAGACTTCGGTAGCTATGAAGAAATTGTGCGTTGTGCTATCAAGGTAGAAATGGAAGTTGGTGTTACATATCAATCTCATGGTTTTGACAAGAAACGAAAGATGGAGTTCAAGAAGAAATCTCAGAATAATGGTGAAAATAATATGAATGTTTCCTTATGCTCAAAGTGTGGAAAAACGCATGGTGGAGATTGTCTTAAAGGGACTAGAAAATGTTTTATGTGTGGAAAATAAGGTCATTGAGCAGCTGAGTGTCGAAGTAATGGAAAAAGGGTTTCTAATGATGTGAATAAAGAAAAGACTATAGAGAATGCACCACCAACACTTCAATGCTTAAAGTGCAATGAAATGGGGAATTATGCTAATTAATGCCCTAATCCAAGGGTTAATGATGATCGACATGAGCAACCACTTAAGGAAAAGGACAAAGGGAAGTCACATGCGATCACTATTGGTGATGTTGAATATGACAACGATGAGGTGGAATGATTAAGTGTTTATGTAATGGGATTCCAAAATAATGTTGTATATAGTATCGTGGAATATTGGAATATTTATGTATTGGTCTATTGTGGGTTTCAATAATTTTATGGTACTGGTAACCAAGGAAAGTGATTGAGATATTTTTGGAAAGAAGATGATATGCTCATAGTGAAGGGATAAGGAGAAAATGAAATGTTTGACAGTATTCATGATCTCATGACTGATATAGAGAAATAGTTATATCATGGTTTGAGTATATAGAATTTTGGGGTTTTGGTATGTGGAAAGAGTTAACTTTTGATAGCACTCATGTTTTCACTAAGATTCAACAGGTATTCATTTTTCAAGAGAATACATGATTAAGGCCTTCGAATGTTTGGAATGTGATCAAACAGACATATCTTATGATATCTTGGGATTAACGATGGTATTAACATGCTTGTTATATGAAATCTCTGGTAATCATTTTCACTATAATATGAGAATGGACTGCAATATTATGGATAATCCTAAAGATTGGAATGGATTATGTTAGACATAAGTTAGTATTGTAGAAAAAAAAAGGACAACCAGCAGAACTGACGACAACCCGTCACGCCGGACAAGGCTGTGGGAATCGAACCCACAATCGAAGTGCAACAGGCCTTTATTTCCTACCACTGGCCTACAGGAAGTCCCTGGTTACTATAAACTAGTTCTATTTTATTATACCAGATTATATATGAAGTATAAGTCCATTTTTGAACCATATATGATTAATATCACCATAGATGGAATTATGTATATAACTTTTGCTAACTTGTGTTTGAGACAGATGGAATGACCTATCATTCTATCACACGATCTACTAAAACTTTGTGAAAGACAGATTCAACTTCATTTCTTAAATATATGAAGTGGAAATTGTTCTAGGCACGAACAACGGTTAGATTATATCAAAATAAAGTAATTATTTAGTATAATTCAAATTCTTCAACTTTAGGGAAATGATCTTGAAAACCAAAAATGTTGTCCTAGTGCCCGTATATCCGATGAATCTGATGTTACCCTAGATCATCACAAATTTATGGCTTTGTGATTGTTGGATTTTTCATAGCCATGTTCTCTACCGCTCTCCATCAAAACATGACGGTTAGATTTCTCTTCCATATCCATATTTTCATCTATGTCCTCTTACATGGAAACCCAGTGATGAGTTAATTTGGGTAACCGTTATGTTTCATACTTTAGTTTTTAAAGCCAAGTTTTGGTATTCCTTTTTACAATATGTGTTTCTATTAAAGAAACTTTCGAGTGGTAAACCATTTATACCCCCGATGAATTTTGAGAGTGAAATTCATTTTAAGGGGGGTAGAATGTAACACCCCGAGATTTTATGAAAAATATTATTTTCAATTTCATTAATGTCTTGTGTTGTACGCTACACCAAATGGAGCTTGCACAACACATATCCCTGACATGTCTTGCATTACACTCAATCGCGACCATCCACGATAGCGTGTGTTGTACGCAATACCGAGTTTCGCTAAACAATGATATGTTATATAAACTAGCTGTTATGAATAGTAACACCCACTTTTTGAAATTTTATAAATTTTATCTTTCAAAATGGACTTAATTTTTGGATTCGGAATATCGAAATTAGCCTAGGGTGAAATTTTGGTATTTTTCTGAAAACTTTAAATTTTTGATGAATAGTTAACACACCAGATTACTATTTAAAAAAACCAACATTTTATTTAAATAATTATTTATTTTATTTAAATTTATTTTAAGTCATAATTTATACATAATACCTTTATAAGTTCAAAGTAATTATTTGGAGTCATTTTATAATATTTTTAGATATATAAAAATTTTATTGAACTTTTCACCGTCTTTTACCCACCTCCTAGGATAATTTGGAAATTCACATAAAAATTAATTTTACCACTTCTGTGAGTGGAATTTCGAAAATCTGAGAGACACTGTAAATTTCAAGGACTAAAATGTGGTTCAATGAGATGAAAATAATTTTTGGTGAAAAGTAACTTGTTACTTTTTTTTACAACGCTTAAAAGTAAATAGGGTAATTAAGGGTAAACATGTTATTATTATTACCCTAAAACATGTACTAATTCGATTGGATAAGTTTAATTCGTCCAAAAGAAACCTTAGGAGTAAAATATGACCATTTAGGCCCACTTGGATTAGATTAGGACATTTATTATTAATTTATTTAAGGAAGGGTTAAAATAGCTAAAATCAAAGTTTAATAAATAAATAATTTAGAATATAGGGTTATAAATAAGATAAATTCGACTATAAATATTCATTAGAAAGATAAAAAGATTTCCTACATAATGTTATTTTATTTGTAATTTTTAGACTTAAAATAATTTAATTTATGTATGACACAATGATGATGCAGTAGTTATCTTATTAATGAAATATTAACATAATTGATGTTATAAATACCCAAATAACTGTAATTTGAGACTTTTAATAAATTAAAATACTTATCTAGGTTAATATGACATGTTAGAATTGATTTAATTAACGTTTTTCGAACTAATCATTCTGTTATGATTTTCTCAAAAATCAATTATCAAATAGTGTCAAAATTGACATAAAATATTTTTTAAAACAAATATTATATTATTAATTGTTATTTTATTCCTAAAAATCTAAGGTTCGGCCAAATGACTTAGATAAGGTTATATATATTAATAATAAACAAAATTTGGTTCGTTTGTCTTGTTATAGTATGTTTATTAACCTTATAGTGTAGGAAAACAAGAAGACACGGTAAAAGTTAAATTATCTAAGTTAAAGTTAAATCTAAATGATGAGGTTAAAATAGAAACATAAACTTGTCTAAATTATATTGGATGAGAGTATTTCGACCCATCCCCACCTTATCTTATAAATAAATCAATTTGTAGATATTAAAAACCGAATATGACTTTATAAAAAAATAATATTGTTTGTTTTTTCAAAGGTGCCCCTCTCCTCCCTTATAAAAGGGCACCTCCTCCCTCTCTTCCTCACATCCCTTTGAGCCTTCAATATCGTCCAACCCCTGAAAAAGTCTCTTCTACACTTCCCTAGAAACATTCTAGAGTTCATTGTATTCTTCAAAGACCAATTTTAGTGCGATAAGAGAAGGTCTCAAAGAGGCGCTTCAAAGAAGAGGTAATATCTTTTACCGATTCTTTCAACTTTATTTCTTCTTCCAATTCTTCTTCGTTAGTTCTTTAATTATGAAGTAATAACATCAACATCACTCATATACTGATATGTTATTATAAGTATTAAACAACCATATTTCACCATCTATCCATCCTATGGAAAACGAAATCACCACGCGTGCGTACGTAAAAAATACCGTCTCCACGCCGTGGTGTAATCTATTTTCCACCACCACCTTACTTGGATGGGTATAATGGTGAAAGTAATGAATATATATCATTATTGTAAAGTGATATTGATTCTGTAATATTATACATACACTTTAATACAATTCCACGATCATGGGAATGATATCATCGCTCGTGCGTATGTACGGACTACCGTCTCCACGACACGATGAGATTCACTCTCCATGTTAACCATTCAAGAATGATTATCAAGTATATATAATAAGTAATCATGAAATATATGACATCATAATGCTACTAGATTTATGTATATATATATTTATTTCATCTACTTAATTTCATTCAATTCAATAAGGAAACGAAAACATCGTTCATGCGTACGTACGGCCTACCGTCTCCATGAACGGTGTATTTCTTTCCATTTATCGATCTATTATATATATGTATATTCTGAATATATATTATATATAAATCATATTTTACATTTTGGATTTAATAAATTATGATCTAAGTAATCATATGAATAATTACAAGTTAAAACACGAATGACAAATGAAACAATTTTACCCAAAACGCTACTTTAAAATTAATTTACAAAAGAACGGGTAATATGAAGTCATAAGTGAACCATATATGATACAATAACAATGAATATGATTCTGTAATAAGTCAATGACATTATTTAAATCATTATACCGGATTTTTGGATACATACGAAGCATATCGGACATAAGGTAAGGGATAATTTTGCAAATCTCATTTTTATCCGAGATTGCTTATTCGTAAATATTTACTGGGGTTATTGCTATCATCCATATACATGTTTTATAAAAGTGTATTCATGAATTTTCAAATTCCTTTTTACCCATTTTGACTTTTACCCCATGATATGGAAGTAATATTTCTTTTATTTACCCTACAAGGTACTTTTTGACTTTTCCGACAAAAGTACAAGGAGAATGTTTTTTAACGTATACGGCATGAAAGGATTTTTATGGTTTTATAAAGCCTTATTTTCATGAATCTTCCTACAAAAGTTTTCATGAATATTTTAAACAAAATATTTTTCTTTTAAAATTTCATGATGATTTGTGAAAAGTAATTGATTTTGAAGAAGAAAATATATTTTCCTCAAAATTCATTTTAAGTGTTTTATCAAAACCATTTCTCCATCTAAGGTGACATTATTTCATATGTGTTTGTTTCAAGTTTAATGAATCTATGATTTACATGGTTTCACTTTTTTTGTGATGAAATGTCCATTTATTTTATATGGATTATGAGATGATGGGATGATGTTTATGAAACCCATTTTATTATTTGGGTTATGATGAATGTTTGATGTTTATTTTGTGGCACAAGTAAGAATGATTTCATTATGAGATGGGTGAGACATATATCTCCCTCCAATGCATTGGGTAATGATTTATATCTCATGAGATAGACATGTTTGGAACGGTAAGTTAATCTGGTTCAGTAATACAGGACTGGAACGAGGAGTGAACTCGATTCAGAAAAGGACTTTGTCCACAAAGATGGTCTTGGCAACAATGCCTTGGCTAATATGGAAATCATATCATGTGCTTAATGTTTTTCCACAATTAAATGTTTTATTCCCATTCTATTTTATATTGATTGATGTTCTTTTATGATCTATGCCTTACGTACTTCCATGTTTTATGTCATTGCTCAAGCTTTTGATGTTTAAACATTCTGTTCATGTTTTTAAGTTCAAATGTATATGATTTGTTTTATTTTATCCATGCTTACCCTTACTATGCATTTAAGATCACCCTTTTTATGTTTTATTTTCCCCCAGGATTACAAGAAATAGTTTAGGTAAGGAAACTAAAAGGGGAAGATCTTTATGGGAGATGTTGAAATCTTTCACCACTATTAGAAGATTATATTCCGAGTTTCCAAAGACACTAAACTATTACGGTCCTTGTGTGCCTGTTTTTGTTATGTACTAAGTATTCCGCAAAAGTAATGTAATGTCCATGTACATCAAGCTACGTGCATCTAAAGCTGCCGCGCCGCCGGATTCTGCCACTCAGCGGCTGTGTCTCCCCGGATTCCGCCATGGCCGCCGCTGGAATCCGGGGTTTCTGCCGGAAAACGTCCGGGAAACCCCAGGAGAACCCTGGTGCTCCAAAAACAGATCCGAAACATGTTTCAGAAACCTCGGGACCTGAAATATACAACCATTATGACGATTTGAAAACAAACAACACATAAATGGGGTCCGGGATTTTTAAAACTCAAACCGCCTACCGCACGGGCAAAACGCCGATGATCCGCGCTCCAAAGCTTCCGCTGCACGATCCTGTAACGCCCGTCATCGAAATCCGAGCTTGATGACACATTGATCGCTCGATTCGGCTGCCGATTCGCCGTCGGAAGGGGAGGAGAAGAAGGAAGTAGGAGGAGTTCCTCCTCTACTGCGCCGCATGTTTAAAAGGGGGGGGGAGCAGATATTTATTTTTGTTAAAATATCTCCGGCTCCCGACTCGCCTCCGCCTGATGCCCGATGCAGACAAAGGGAAGGTCACCCTTAGGGTAAACGCACCGTTATGAACGCAATGGAGGACTCAAAATTTCCATCCGAGACTCCGTTCAGAGGTTATCTGAGCCGAAACTCATAAATTAACTTTTCCACTTATTTATGAAAACGCCCCTGGTGGCGTTTTCCACAGCAGGCCCGTGCCCGCAAAGTTTACATCTCACCTAGGGTATACAGAACGTTTCTGACGCAATTGTGCCCTCAAAATCTTATTCTGAGCTACTTTTTAGGAGATATCACACCCCCACCACATGCATAGTATAAAAATACTTAATATTTTTATAAAATGAATTCCAGGCACACTGGGCCTCAGAATCACACGCCGTCTTCGCGCCTAGTTCTGGAATTATTCATAGAAATAATCCATAGTCTAACAGAACCAAAACCCGAGTTTCTATATCCTCCCCCTCTTAGAACTTTTCATCCCCGAAAATCCATAAGCACAAGGATAGTGATTGGGATCTCAACTGGGTCTCCCACACCAGTGAGTTCTCTAACCGACACTCATGCCTGAACGCATAAGTCATAGGGACTCATCCACCACACCTCAACACTATCCGCTTTGGGTGTCACTGACTTGCCCGCACAGTTTTAATCGCATCACAAAAACGTGTCTCGGTGAGGGAAGGATCCCTTTTCCTCACGCATTCTAAGCACACCGAACAAAACCCACACATGGTCTTACCAACACCCAGAACAAAACTCGAGCAAGCAACGGAAAGGAAAGAGTACCACTAAACAATGTCTATCGAACTACTCCAGAAATTAGAAAGGACACACGGCGTACCTCTATCCATCTGCAGTGCCTCTGGGTCAATAGCCTCTAGGGAATGTAGTTGTCATCGCCCTCATCCACCAGCTCCCTGAGCTTGGCGTGGACCACTAGGGGGTGGGGTGGTGGCAACTGATACCGCCTACAACCTCTTACTGCTGTACCAGCTCCGTCGCCACGTCCGCTGCCCTGCAGACTTCCTTGCTCAAGACGCTGCCTCTGCCAAGGAGGTCCATCGACCGACTCCCTATCAATAGCACGACGAGTCGGACAATCTCTATCAAGATGTCCCCGACCTTTGTAAGCATAACACTGTCTCTCCTGCGACTGACCAACACTGGCCTGTGAGCCCTATGAGTCCTGAGCCTTAGATCCTCCATCCTGGGGTCGCCTCCTGAAACGTCGGCCACGTCCAGACCCCTGAGTCTGTCGTCGGCTACCATATGCTGACGTCTCAACTCTCACATGCCTAGCACTAACAGGGGGAATCTTCTCAGCTAGAAATCTCTCCACCGCCAACGCTCGCTCCAGCACTCTAGCATAGGTGAGCGGGCACAGGGAAACCACACCTGCTCGTATGTCCCTGCGTAAGCCCTGCTCGAAGGTCCGAGCCCTAAAGAACGGGTCTCGAACCACATCCAGGGAGTAGCACGACAGGTATTTAAACCTCACTGAGTACTCCAACATGGTCAAGCCCTCCTGCCAAAGCTGCAGAAGCTCCTGAATCCGCACTGACCTCAGCAACACCGGATAGAACTCCTCCTTGAAGAGCCGCTCGAACACTGCCCACGTGAGAGTCTCCTCGTCATTGGGACTGCATCACCAGGCTCCACCATCGCCCAGCCGAACCATGCAGAAGGCTCGCTGCAAGGACCACCATATGATCTGGAGGTTTCCTCACTAGGCGGAAAACTCGGGTGACTGCCTCAAGCCAGTCATCAGCTACCTGGGGGTCTGGATCACCCGGAACCTCAGAGGTCACTGCTTCTAGAACTCGTGCAGTGCACTCAGCCTATGCGTAACACCATCCTGCACTGCTGGCACAACCAACTGCTCGACAGGTGGTGGCTCAACTGGCATACCACCTAGAGGCGTAGCCTCAAAACTTGCGCCCTGATCCAAAACCTCTACATGGGGTTGACCATCACCACAATCCTACTGCGGATCTCTCACTGGCGGTTGTCATGGAGGCATCCTGAAATACATTCAAGACCCACCATGGCTAATGAGTATATCTGGAGAGCTCACTCAAGGACAAGGAAAAACCCAAAACCTAGTCCTGTATGATGCATGTACCATTATATCACTACGACCAGTGTATGAATGTCCCTAGTCGAAAGGTAGGTTATTAGAGTCCTGGTGTATGGATATGTCGGCCGCCGCACAAACACTGGAGTCTCTGGCCTGAAAGCTGAACTCGAAACATCCTAACACTGCCACTATGAAACCCAAACCAAACTCACAACTAGACCAGCTACGCTCTGAGATCCCAAAGGTGGAACCTCATCTGATACCACTTTGTCACGACCTAACCCAACAGGGCTCAATTCGCGACTCCCCAAGCCCGTCTCCAATAGGCCTGGGTCTGGAGACTAGCGTCGAGTAGGATATCACACATATGGGAGGCATTATCCTAAGGTACCTGTACACACGCACCCTCAAACACCTCCATGCAATAGTGTAGAGATATATAAAACTGAAAAGTAAAATGCATGCATAAAACTATCCCAACCAGAGTGAAATAACAACAGTATAAAAGGGAAAAACAGGGCCCACCAAAAGAAAACTACAGAGTGCGTCCAATCTGCTCTGAAGAAGGGAAACACAGCCACAAATAGCCACCAGAAAGCTCCCTCAGCACTGCACCGGTAAACACCCCTGTCAGTCTCGCTCACTCTGCTCCACCTGCTCCGGGTCCTCTAGGGACTCCATCAAAAGGCCTATGATCTTCACAAGACACAAACATTTGCGGGAAAAGCTCGTGCAGGGGTGAGTATAAACATACTCACTAGGCACCCCAAAAACCCAAAACAAAAGAGAGCAACTGAAAGGCACTAGTCCGCTCATCCCAGCCAGAAGGAACCTAGGTGGGAGAAAAACTCCATCTCATAACCATCCTTGGCTAAACATAACTAGTCAGCTCAGCTCAGGTGTATGCCCATAAATACACCTTGAACAATCTAGATATACCCACCTCATGCACCAAGCCACAAGAGGTACCGAACTCATCACTAGCAACTGTCCACAACTAGGAGAGAACCCTCCATGATCACTATCATCCCAGATGACACTCGTCCGAGAGATACCCTCCATCTAGTTTCATGCAAACATCTCAGACACTCACCTGAGAGATCTCGCTCGTCGGATAATGTCACTGAGGAAAACCACACTGAAACATCAAGAACAACAAACTACTTGGATAGAGGATCGCTCCTAGGGTCCGCTAGGGGATACCAGAACCCACACCGGTATACGAAGATCTCACAGATAGGGGATCACTCCCAAGGTCCGCTGGGGGATACCACGACCCGATTTGGCATTCGCAGAGCTCATAGATAGGGTATCACACCCAGGATCCACTGGGGGATACCACAACCCGATCTGGAAATCAACAGAAGCACATCACTCAAATAAGGGATTGTTGCTCGTGTAAAGGTGGTCATGGTGATACCAGAACCCTATTTGATATAACTCGTGATGTAGGGGATCGAACCGACGATGCCGCAACCCTACTGAAACCACGCACTGAGTAGGGGATCGTATAACCAACGATACCACAACCCCACTAGAACCACGCGCTGAGTAGGGGATCGTATAGTCAACGATACTGCAACCCTACCATAATCCTCATGCTGAGTAGGGGATTGTATACCGGACGATTCCACAACCCTACTGAGTACAACCCACTGCATATGGGATCATATTCCCAATGATGCCACAAAGCCTACGAGGTTAACATGCTAGACAGGGGATCACCATTCGTGGATAAACGGTCACAGCGATACTAAGAACCCGATCTAGGGAAACGATGATAGAGGATCCCGCTCCGGGCCCACCAGAGGGATGCCACAACTCTAACAGATTGAACATCCCGTCGAGAGGATCACAAGCCTATACTAGGGTTGTGATGCCGCGTGAACCCTCGTAGGAACGAACCAAGGGAGTACCCTCAACCACTGCTGGTTCAAACATCGCTAACCCGATTGACCCGCAGCAATGCCACCCTACGTAGCACTAAGGCCAATACTGAGGCCACCATCGCGATCCACACAGAAAAACATGCAGGATAGGCAGTTTACCCGCCCGAAACGGACAACCGGTGAAAAATGCACGATTCACCGTAGCTTTCCAGTGTAGGTCCCACACAATGATCCTGAAACTCATCAAGCGGATCATACCAAAGTGATCCCCTCAGAAAAACACATGGAATCGACTTCTCGTTCACCCAAAACGACCACCCGGTGAAAAAGGTACTATTCACCGATGCCAGATTGGGCAGGGCCCACACCTCGATCCCAAAATTCATCGAACAGATCGCACCATGGTGAGCCCCTCGGAAAAACACATAGGATCGGCTATTCATCTGCCAAAATCGGACTTCTGGTGCGAAAGTTGTGTTTCTCTGCAAATGCCAAAACATAGCCTCGTGGGGCCCGCACCCCATTCTCAGTCCCAACACCCAGAAACCAAATCAAAAAGTCCGTCGTACCATCAAGGACTCAATGCTACTGACGTCACATCATTTGGATGTTCCGGGTTGAAGTTACAACAGCCCGTAGTCATAAAATAATAAAATATTATTATTGTAATCGATGTTTAAATCCCCCGGGCCAAAATCGCGACTCAAAAAATTCTCAAAGTGAGTTCAAAAGGTGAGCCTCGATGCATGGAAGGTGTCGCTGCACACGGATCAAAAATCGGAGTTACGGTTTGCTAGTTACGGTGGTCTAATGAACCCCTGGAAAATCCTGACCGGACCACCGCTGGCCTCGTCAGAAACCTCCGCGTCGCCGCCATATTCCGCTGCTCCGCCGCCGCGCCTCCGGATTCTACCGCTCCGCCACCACGCCTCGCCGGATTCCGCCATGGCCGCCACCAGAATCCGGGGTTTCTGCAGGAAAACTTCCGGGAACCCCCGGGAGCACCCCGGTGCTCCAAAAATAGATATGAAACATGTTTCAGAAAACTCGGGACCCGAACTATACAACCCTTATGGAAATTTGAATAAAAACAACACATAAACGGGGTACGAGGTTTTTAAAACTCAAACTGTCCACCGTGCAGGTGAAACGCCGACGATCCGTGCTCCAAAGCTTCCGCTACACGATCCTGGAACACTCGTCATCGAAATCCGAGCTCGACGACACGTTGATCGTGCGATTCGGCCACCGATTCTCTGTCGGAAGGGGAGGAGAAGGAGGAAGGAGGAGGATTTTCTCCTCTGCTGTGCCACATGTTCAAAAGGGGGGGCAAATATTTATTTTTGTTAAAATATCTCCGGCTCCCGACTCGCCTCTGCCCGACGCCCGATGCAGACAAAGGTAAGCTCTCCCTTAGGGTAAATGCATTGTTCTGAACGGAAAGGCGGACTTAGAATTTCTATCGAACACTCCGTTCAGAGGTTATTGGAGCCAACGCTCGTAAATTATCTTTTCCACTTATTTACGAACATGCCCCTGGTGGTGTTTTCCATAGCAAGACCGCGCCCGCAAAGTTTACACCTCACCTAGGGTAAACGACACGTTCCGGACTCAATCAGTCCCTTAGAATCCCATTCTGAGCTACCGTTTAGGAGATATCACCCCCCTCCATGTGCGTAGTATAAAAATACTTATTATATTTATAAAATTAATTCCGGGCACACCGGGCCTCGGAATCGCACGCCGTCTTCGCGCCTAACTCTGGAATTATTCATAGAAATAATCCAATGTATGATAGGGCCAAAACCCGAGTCGCTACAAACAACATTTAAAATGAACATCCATTCATGAAATCAAGTAAACGAATCATGAAAACCAAGGAATAAAATGATTCCAATACAATAAAATTGAACCTATTAAAACCATGAAAAGGGCCATGAATGAACCTAATAATTTTATACTAAATCAATTAAATGTATAGGAGGTTATGGGATTATTAATTAATGAATCTTAATTTGCCTATTTAGGTCATTAAAACAAACTGAGAACACACTCGAGCAAAAGGTAAGGGGTTTCTCATCTCAATTTCATTTCTGTGAGTTTTTCATTGTTCGCCACTTATTTCTTGTATGTGGTATATGTGTACTGCCATTTTATATATAATAACATGATTATATTTATATTAATGTTATTAAATAATTCATTTTAGGTTTATTAAGTTTAAGTCATATGGTTTGACCAACTACATTGTTGTAAGAGACTTTGTCTCAACTACTATTTTGTTGTGACAATCTTTTTATAGTGCACCTAATAATCCTTTTTTAGTGTAACAACTACCCATTTGAGATCACTTTTCATCTGAGATTATATTTAAATTAAATATTCATAATCTCATATCATTGATATGTTTGTTGTCTAAACCATATACCATTTTACATACAGTGCTTATTTGGAATGTTATTTTAATTATGGAAATATTGATGAATCTGTATACTCTAATCTATACGGATATTGAAAAGGAATATTGCTCTTGTATTGAATCAATGTATAATGAATTATTTGGACATGTAGTGGAGGGTGGGGCTCTCTATATCCCCTAGATGCATTGGTAGGTCTTCTGAGACAAATCAGTTGGCGAAAAAACCTTAAAGTTTGTTTCCCAAAATCAGACGGGTTTCTACCCACATAACTAAACCTTTTTAATAGTATTATGGTTTCATGTGCAGATACATGATGTCCAATTAACAATCATTCTCTTTATTCGTTATCAGTTATTACTATCCATGAGTTTTTCACTATGAAAAAATCTAGGGATGTAGTTTCATTCTCAGTTTATTAATGGGGAAAGTTTTTCATTTAGTCACCATGTCATATTGATTATGTCAAATTGTTTTCAATTCAGTTATTATTGATTCATTCTTCAACCATTTCTATTCCTTACTGAGCTTTTGAGCTCACCCCTTTTGTTGTTTAATTTTTATAGGTGACAAATAGGGGATCGTTTATTGAGTTCTTGTGGATGAAACGTTTAGTTTTCGTTATGTACTGTATTTTGTAAACTTTTCCAATGTAATTTGAGTAACATCAATGTATCTAGTTTCTTCAAGTCTACTAAAATGATCATTACTTTGGGGTTTTCAGTCCTTCTAACCATGCCAATATAATAAGTAATGCACCAGCTCTAGTCTAGAGGGGTCAGGGTGTTAGAGTTGGTATTATAGGAAGTTTAGTAGAAATCTGGGAAACTAGTGTAGGAAATGTATTATAGGGAAAAAATCCCTAAGGTAGTATTTGAGGATAAATGTACAAGAAAATCCTAGTACTTTGGTAAGAAATATATTTTGTGAATCCTTCTAGAAAATAATTCTCTATCTGGATACGAGCAGGTAGAGGTGGCTCTGGCATAGATGTACCTAGGAGTGCAAGCCCCAACATGATGTTTCGAGTGTGAATTGGAGTATCCTGGTGCATGCCAATGGGGCGTGTTGCACTCTTGGTTACGAAACTCCTAAGATATATGCTTATGATAATTCAAATTTTTTTACCAGCCATTATGAAGGAGTTTAATGAAGATTGTTTCTCATAGAAACCATGCTTATAAGATTAGTTATGCCTAGAATTTCAATCTATGATGTGTGATTTTTTATTTATGATTCATAAAAAAATATTATGTATCCCATTATTTATAAATGGCGTCTCATGGAAGAAGGGGAATCAATACTCGTGGTCAAGGTAGGGATCTCCCCACCTAGAAAGTCCAAACAATTAATGTAGGAGTAGATCAGATCATGACCATATTGGGACAACATTATCCGATTGTAATGAATAACCATTATACACCTATGTTGGAATGTTTCATGTGGCCGAAGAAACCATATTTTAGTGGGACTACTAACCCAGTGGTTGTAGAGTAATGGATAAAGACCATAGAAAAGATATTCATGGCATTAAGCTGCAATAAAAATGAAATGATAGTACTGGCCGTATACTATCTCAAGAGAGATGCTGATAAATGGTAATTCTAGATTCAAAATACCATGGAGGAAGTGGAAATAGAAGATATGGAATGGAGTACTTTTAAGAAAATATTCTTCGAAAGATAATTCCCTCATGAGCAATGAACCAAAATGAAGAGGAAATTCCATGGCTTAAAGAAAAGGGAAGAATACAGTGTTGGAGAGTATGAGGCTACCTTTACAAGGCTATCCAGGTATGTTGTATATTACATACGTGAATCAGCAGAAAAGATTGATCATTTCTTTGAAGGTCTTAAGCCAAGTCATAGAAGGGAACTAGCTTCTCAAAACATTTTCATCATATGATGAAATTGTATCATGTACAATTAAAACAGAGAAGGAATTTTATAGATGAAAATTTTTCTAAGGAAACCAAGATAGGAATCAGTACTCTGATAACCCAGGAAAAGGGGAAGCACCAAAGAAGAAAAGGGGAACAAAGCTATTCCCATTATGTGAGAACTGGGGAAGGAATCATCTCGGGAAATGCTTAAAAGGTATGTGAGTCTACTATAGGTGTGGAGAAAAGGGTCATCGATATGATGAATGAAAGGGGAAGAAATAATCCAATGATATTCAATGCTATAATTGCAGAGTGATGGGACACTATGCAAATGAGTGTCTTAAGTCCCAAGGAAACTTAACTCAGAAAAGGCCAAGAGGGAAAGGGAGTGACTACGCGATTACAACCACAGAGTTTGAAGATCATAATGACGTGGTGGCTGGTACTTTAATTGTTTTCTCAAACATAGCCAACACATTATTTGATTTTGGATCATCGCATTCATTTATATCTTCCCAGTTTTCTAAGGAAATTAGATATGACCAATTTAATTTAATAGAGGTGTTGTCGGTCAAAAATCATAGGGGATGCATCATTGAAATATAGGCATGTCGACTAGTCCCCCTCCAGACACCAAAACATGCTTTAGTTTATAACCTTATCATCATACCAATGACTGAATTTGATATAATTCTCGGTATGGATTGGCTGTCAAATTTGGATGCGTAGATTTATTTCAAGAAAAAGAGTTACAATTTTATAATATGGTGTATAATTTCTTATCTTTAGAGTGGAGACCTTGCCATTTGATTCTTATCTAGAACCACCCCCATTAGCTCTATTGAATTAAATTCTTGGAGAGGAAGAGAAACCAATATATATGGGTGAAGAAATAAATATTCAAATTGATGATTTTCATATAGTGAAAGAATACAATGATGTGTTTCCAAAGGATTTACCTGGACATCCTCCAGAGGGGGAAATTGAGTTTTCTATTTACTTAATTCCTAGTGCAAGACATATATCAAAGAAACCCTATAGAATGGCTACTGTGGAGTTAGTGGAGCTAAAGAAACAACTAGAGGAGTTGAGTGAAAAAGGATTTATTCAGCCTAGTGTTTCACCATGGAGATCCCCAGTCTTGTTTTTCAAAAAGAAAGATGGATCTGTGAGGCTATTCATTGATTATAGGGAAATACTTTTTATTACAATAAAGAATAAGTATCCTCTTCCCATGATTGATGGTTTATTTGATCAACATCCTGGAGCTCAATACTTTTAAAATATGGACCTTCGATCCAGATATCATCAACTGCATGTGAGGAAGGAAGATATTCCAAAGACAACATTTTAAACCAGGTATGGGCATTACGAGTTTACAGTGATTCCTTTTGGTCTGACAAATGCACCCCATGTTTTCATGGATTTAATGAATAGAGTTTTCAAGGAATATCTTGATAACTTTTTTGTGGTATTCATTGAGGATATCCTTGTATACTAAAAAGATACGAAGACCATGAGAACCACATGAAGATTATTCTGAGAACTCATAGATGCAATAAATTATATGGGAAGTTTAGAAACTGAAAATTCAAGCTTCAATCAGTTTCATTTCTAGGCCATATTGTCTCTAAGGATAGAATCTTAGTCGATTTTGCAAAGACATAGGCAATCAATTATTGGCCCACTACAACAAACTTAACCGAGGTACATAGTTTTATTGGCTTAGAAGGTTACTATCGACGTTTCGTTCAGAATTTTGCCCGACTGGATAACCAGCTATCCAAGCTCACATGTAAAGGAGTTAAGTTTGTGTTGAGAAAATAATGTACAGAATGCTATGAAGAATTTAAAATAATATTGGTCAATGCTCATATTTTGACTCTTCCATCTAGATGTGACAATTTTGTATTATATAGTGATGCATCAAATAATGGTCTGGGTTGCGTCCTTATGAAAAATGATAAAGTTACTGCTTATGTAATAAGAGAGTTGAAGACTCATGCACAAAATTATCCAAATCATGATCTTGAGTTAGCAGCCGTAATCATTGCTCTGAGGATATGGAGACATTATCTTTGCGGTAAAAAATGTGAGATATACATAGATCACAAGAGTTTGAAATACATTTTCACAATAAAAGAACTCAACATGAGGCAAATAAGATGGATCAAGTTACTCAAAGATTACGATTGGTCAATACACTACCACCTAAGAAATATTAATAAGGTGGAAGATGCTTTAAGTAGGAAGGATCGTGGACATCTGACTCGAATGAGGATTAAGAGAGATCGTATATTTTTGAATCTACTAAATATGGATATGGGAATTGTTAAGGAAGGGGAAACATCTTTTCTCTTTCAAATGATTGTTAAACCATCTTAATTAGAGAAGGAAAAAATCTCCCAATCTGATGATGAGAATCTACATAAGAAAATTAATGTTTTCAAGGATTGGAGACTGCCTTACTTCATGTATGAAGAAGGAGTTCTGCAATTTGGGAAGGGGTTATGTGTTCCATTAGTACCTAAGATAAAAATGGAACTATTAGACGATTCACATAGCTCAAATTTCTCTATACACCAGGGTACCACCAATATGTACAGAGATCTGAAGGAATATTTTTGGTGGGATAATATGAAGCGGGAAATTACTGACTACGTGCCAAGGTGTCTAGTTTTTCAACAAGTTAAGGTAGAGAGGAAACATTCTATAGGAGTGATGCAACCTCAACCAATTCCTATGTTGAACTGGGATATCATTATCATGGATTTTGTCACCAGACTACTGAGGACGCCTAAAAGGAATGATGCAATATGGGTAATTTTTTATCGTCTCACAAAATCAGCACATTTCCTTCCAATAAGAGAGGATTTACCACTTGAGTTCCTAGAAAGAATTTATATTAATGAATTTGTAAGACTTCATAGGGAACCTCTCTCAATTGTGGCTGATCAAGATCCCCGGTCTACAACAAAATTCTAGAAAAGTGTCCAGAAGGCTTTGAATACTATGCTCCATATGAGTACTGTTTATCACCCCAAAATTGTCAGACAGTCTGAAATGACTATTCAAACTCTAGAAGATATGATGAGGTCTTTCTCTATTGACTTCCAAGATATATGGGATCAATACATGCCTTTGGGGGAATTTTCATACAATAATATTTTTCATTCTAGTATTCAAATGGCTCTATATTAAGAATTATATGGAAAGAAATGTTGAACTCCAACTTGTTGGGATGAAGTTGGTGAGAGGAAACTCATAGGCCCAAAACTTATTGAAGAGACCATGACAAAGGTGAAGACAATCCAAGCACATATTAAAGCATCCAAATGTAGGCAGAACAGTTATGCAAACAACCGGAGGAAAGATTTGGAATTTCAAGTGGCAGATCATGTCTTTCTGAAAGTATCTCCATGTAAGGGTGTCTTAAGACTGAGTAAGAAAGGGAAATTGAGCCCTAGGTTCATCGGACCATTTGAATTTCTAGAAAGAATCGAAGCTGTAGCTTACCGATTAATAATCCCGCCAAGTCTCTCCAAAGTCCATGATGTATTCCATGTTTCATTGTTGAAGAAATACATGTCAGACCCAATGCATGTACTCACATATGAAAAAACTGAATTGGAACCTGATTTTTCACACTGTGAAGAGCCTATTGGAATTCTTGACACAAGGGAGCATGTATTGAGAAATCTAACAAGTCATCTAGTAAAGGTTCTTTGGAAAAACCAGAATATGGAGGAAGAAACATGGGAACTATAGGATTTCATAAAGAATAAGCAGCCACATATTTTTTGTGGGCTTTACACAAAAAAAAATTGAGGACAAAATTTCTGAAGGAGGGAATATTATAACACCCCAAACATTTTATGGTATATTTCTCTTAAATAATTTATATTCATTAGATAGCCTATATTTCATGAGGTGCTATGTCTTTTGTGAAACAAAAAATTATAGAAGAATGTTATATGCTATCCATTAAACATAAATTTACCATTTCTATGTTTTGAATTTCGAAAAACAGTCATTTAGAGTTGTGACTAGTAAGTCATTTGGAGTCTGATAGATCCAACATGATTTTTTGATGAATAGTAACATACCATTATGAATAGTAATATGACCCTTATGAATAGTAAACTATTATAATATTTTATTTTATTAAGGAAAAAAGATAATGAGATTTTAATTAATTTTCAAATATGATAAAAAAAACTAATTATACCTTTAAAATTGATATTTTCAAAATTAATTGTGATTTTATTTAAAAATTAAATTAAAAATACTAAAAATATTATTTTCTAAAAATGGAGTTCATTTTTGAATTTTACACGTCGAATAATTTTTATGGTGAATTTTTTGGATTTTTCTAAAATAATTGAATTTTTCATGAATAGTAAAAAAGACAGTTTTTAGTTTTCAGCAGTTTAAAGAAATCATAATGATGTAATACTTAAATATAAAAGTATGGATGACTTGTGTACAATAACTTATGACACGAGGTGTCCCAAGTGGATTAAACCCTGGTCAAATACCATGGGAAAGCCCATGGAATGGCAAAAACCACTAATGAGGTGTCCCTTTGAAATTATTAAAAAACTATCTCTCTTATTCTATAAATACGCACTCATCCATTCGTATTATTTCATTCAAAATCTATCATCCTCAAATATATGGTGGTTTTACATATCTAGGAGTCCTCTCAAGGTATCCTTAAGCCCCCAAGGTCCCATCCTTCATGATATAGGAGTCACTCTACACGGTAAGGGAATCCTTCATTTTCTTCTTTTAGTAGACACTTTTTTATGTTATCTATTTGATTTTACATTCTCATAAGTTGGGGTTTGTTTTTAATTGTTATTATTACTTTGATTTTGATTTAAATATGATTACATACCCTTTTCCTCTCAACATTTCATTTTAGTAAATTTTATGTGACGCTGTTAGGCGGCCAAATTTTCATAAGGGATCTCTCGCCTTTTCTTTTATTTTCAAGTTGATAACTTTTATTTTTCTCTCCTCACCTACTCTATCCAAATGACCATGATAAAATCCAGTATAAAATATATACTGGAATTATATCATGTTCAATTAAGAACCATCATCAATATTTTTACTCCCTCTCTTATATTTTTATAAACGAAATCAACATCCCTGAGGTTCCAATTAATTACCTTTGTGGATGACGGGGTTTCATTCGTTACTTTATCCTTTATTACTAGTCATGAAACTATTTTAATGGATGAAACTGATAAAAATATATTTATTTCAATTCATTAATGTTCTGTAATACTTAGACAATCATAATATAAAATAACAATACAAAACAAGTTCATTATGAAAAAAACGGCCATATTAATCCAAATATTGGTAAAAAAATTTTAACTAATGATTCATCCTAAATTATATAACCCAGAATAATTATAAGATAATTTATATCTATTTAATGTAAAAAAGTAATATATATTAACACTTCTGGATGTTTAACCACATTTCAAATGAACTTCCATTCATGAAAGTAAGTAAACGAATCATGAAAACCAAAGAAGAAAATGCTTCCAAAACAATAAAATTGATCCTTTTAAACCCATTAAAAGGGCCATGAATGATCCTAATAAGGTTATAAAAAATCAATTACATGTATAGGAGGTTCTGGAATTATTAATTAATGAATCTAAATTTTATTATTTCGGTCATTAAAACAAACGAAGAACACACTCAAGCAAAAGGTAATGGGTTTCTCATCTCACTTTCATTTCTGTGATATTTTCATTGTTCACCACTTATTTATTGTATTTGTATTTGTGTACTTCCATTTTATATATAATAACATGATTATTTTTATATTCATGTTATTCAATGATTCATTTTAGGGTTATTATGTTCTGGTCATATGGTTCGACCCATTACATTGTGGTAAGAGACTTTATCTCAACAACTATTTTGTTGTGAAAAACTTTTTATGGTGCACCTAATAATTATTATGTGGTGCACCTACTGCCCATTTGAGATCAATTATAATTTGAGATTATATTTACCTTAAATATCCATAATCTCATATCATGGATATGACTGTTGTCTAAACCATATACCATTTTACATACAGTGTTTATTTGGAAAATTATTTTAATTATGAGAATATTGATGAATCTGTATACTCTACTCTATACAGATATTGAAAAAGAATATTGATCTTGTATTGAATAAATGTATAAGGAATTATTTGGACATGCAGTGGAGGGTGAGACTCGCAATAACCCCTCGATGCATCAGTAGTTCTCATGAGGAAAATCAGTTGGCGACAAACCCTTTGAGTCTGTTTCCAAAAATCCGAAGGGTTTCTACCAACAAAACTAAACCGTTTTAATGGTATTATGGTTTCATGTTCCAGATAAATGATGTCCAATTAATTTTAATTATCTTTATTCATTATCAGTTATTACTATCCATGAGGTTTTCTCTATGAAAAAATCTATGGATGCAGTTTCATTCTCAGTTTATTAATGGGGCATGTTTTTCCTT
Source organism: Viscum album (assembly GCA_963277665.1). NCBI lineage: Eukaryota > Viridiplantae > Streptophyta > Magnoliopsida > Santalales > Viscaceae > Viscum > Viscum album. The sequence goes on along the minus strand of OY728140.1, from coordinate 240,297,044 downwards.
TATTCACCATTCCATATTGATTATGTCAAATTGTATTCAATTCAGTTATTATTGATTCATGCTTCCATAATTTCTATTCCTTACTGAGAATTTGAGCTCACCCCTTTTGTTATTTAGTTTTGATAGGTGACAAATAGGGGATCATTTATTGAGTTCTTGTAGATGCAACTTTTAGTTTTCGTTATGTATTGTATTTTGTAAACTTTTCCTGTGTAATTTGAGTATCATCAACATATATAGTTTTTTCAAGACTACTAACTACATCGTTCCTTAGGTATTTTCATTCCTTCTAACCATGAAAATATAACAAGCAATGCACCGGCCCCGGTCTAGAGGGGTCATGGTGTTACCATTTGATCTCTTGAACTATTATTATTGTATTTTGTTGCCTTAGACTCATTTCCCTTATTTTATAGGCATGATCCTATGTTACTAGATCTAATATGAGCTATATTCTTCAAATACTTGGTACTAGTGACCATTTTAGATGAATTTAAAGGATTTCACCTACCACCAGTGGAGTAATCCTTTTCTTAAATTCAATTACTCATTTCCTTAAAATAATTATGAAATTATTTGAAACATTTAACTGTTGGGTTCCCCTTATAAGAATTATATATACCATTTTCCATTGATTATAAATATATTATGTGAATTTATATATTTTTTGTGAAAAAAAAATATTTTATGAATCTAATAAGATGGATATGAATCATAAATTAATTCACATTAATCATACAACAAAAGAGTATGAAGATGGAGTAAAATAGTTCATCGATTTTTCAATAGAACATTTATAAGATCCTGTAAAATCATTTTTATATGTATATGTTATTGTTATTTAAGGAAAATTAGTCAAGATTATTTGGAAGAACATTTTATTTTTCATAGAGTTGATCGAAGATATAAATGTTGGACTAAACATGGGAAAGAATTGAATATTCACACCGATTGGGATGATACTATGTTTTATGGATCATTTGATATGTGTACTATTATAAATGATGATGGATAGAATATAGAAGAAACAAAAATAACAATTGAATATGTCCTTCATGATTTTACGAAGTTGATTATGAAGTTAAATATTTGTGATAAGAGACTATTGTATACCAGTTGTACTAAATACACAACATTTTCATCTGTATTGAAGATGTATAATTTGAAAGATGGTAGTGGATGGAAGAACATAAGATTTATAGAACTATATGATATCTTCAATGATATGTTACTAGAAGAAAATGAACTCCCTTTCTGAACATATGACATCAAATGAATTCTACATTCTAAGTGAATGATCCAAAAAAATTCATGATTGTCCAACTGTTTGAAAATTGTCTTGTAAGTACCTTGAATCACTCATAAAATTGCATTGGTGTAGTGTGAATCGATATAAAAAAGTTTAATCAAGTCCTTCGAAAGATATATGGAAATTTTTTATCATTCCACGATTTAGATGACTTTACAGATTTTAGGAAATCGTGAAACAATTAAAATGGAACGTAGATACAAGAATTAATGATATGAAATTAAGAAATATATAATACTCTCCTCAGTGAAAGAAAATTGATTATGAGTATCATAAATTCAGAAATGAGCTGAAAAACATCCATCCTGTGTTACCTACATATGTAATAAATCCTTTTGAGGAACATATTAGTACTCCAGTTACACGGACAGTTATGTTGGAAAATGAAAACTTTATGTCATAGTTATGAATGAAGTGAAAATGAATTATGTTGTATCTTCTTATATATAGAAAAAAAACAACCTGGTGATAATATTTATGTCTATTTGGATCAACTGATCGAATATATGAAATTGATGTGGGACATAGATGTTATGATTTATGGTCCTCATAGAAGTGAAACATCTACATTGAGGGCTATGTTGTATGAGCTGATAAATGATTTTTTAACTTATGGGAATTTTTTTAGGATATAGAATTAAAGGAATATTAGAGTGTCCCATTATTAAAAAATGCACACACTTAGTTTGGTTGAAAGATTACTCAAAGAATGTTTTTTAGGAAATAATAAATATTTACCACGATGAAATAAATACTAATACTGGATGACAACATTCGATGGGAATACCATGAAAGGTACACCACTATATCTACTAACGGGTGATCAGCTATTTGATAAAGTAAAATATAATGATATTATCTTCTGAAAAATAAATCAAAAGATCTTAAGAATTTATGTTGGAAAAATATATCAATTTCTTTTTAATAACCGTATGGGAATTGTTTTTATGTTTGACATTTTATTGATGACATTAATGTATAAAAAACGTATTGGATAGTGTTATTGTCATGTCACTAACTGTTTATAGAAAAATAATATATGGATTCATTGTGAGGTTGGTCATGATTAAAAAGTGGATAAGGGATGAGTTTGCATCATTCAAGGGTAAAAGTTACAATTTTCTTCCTCCAACAACATAAACTCTATCCAGATACGAAAAATCAAAATTTTTCATTTTACTTAATGGTGTAAATGTTTTAGAAAGGTATTATTAAAATATCTACAATTTCATGTCGATGACTAATTTTATGTTATATAGACTAAAATAACATGATAGTCATGTTTTGATGTCTGTCTCTTTATACGGAATTCTACCAAAAAATGTATGACACACATTAACCATAATCTTCATTTTTTTAAATCTATATGCTCTAAATTGATATAAATGGTGATGTTTCAAATCATTAATAAGGATATTGAGTCACATTATTATAATAAGACATGTTATTCCCTTCATCATTCTTTAATATGATGGTCCACCTAATGGTTCACCTGGTTAGAGAGGTTCAACTATATGGTCATATACATTATATATAGATATAAACCATTGAATGGTATATGAATATTTTTAATGGGAATATCAATAATTGATTTCATTCATAAGGATGAATTGTATAATGATATATTGTTGAAGAATCTCTTGAATTAGGTACTAATTACCTATGAGATACTGATAGCATCAGTCTCCCAAAGTCACATCAAAATGAATGCTTTACTGGTTAAGAGGTTCCAAGAAGAGATGTTGTCACAATAACCATCATCGAGTGGGAGAATTCTCACCTTCACATTTTACATATTAGTAAATATGTTGATCCATACATTTAATCCAATAATGAACTTATTAGTCATTTGAATCCATCAATTGTTGAAGGATGGATATTAAATGCAAATAATCAACATTTTGTAGGATGTTTTCGATATCATACTTATAATGAGTTATCTAAAAATCATATTTCAATTTCAAAATGACTTATAATACTGTAACACATGTTATATCTTACATTAGTTTTGTAATTAATAGTTATAAATTATATACAAAAAACGATAACCATGGTATGATGAAAAAAATGGTGTTAAGCTTGTGGTGGAAGTGATATACACATATTGTTCCCAAGATAGAATCTAATATATGTAAATATTTCCAATTCCATCATCATAAAATAGATATATAAATTTGATTATAAAACACTTCAATTTCCAATTATCCATTGTAAATGGGATAAAAATAGGAGTGTTGTGATATTTGATGAAATGGGATTCATGAAGGAGAATTTCAATATTGAGGGGTATAAAGATTCGCTGTTCATAATGGAATCACATGTACTGTAAGTATTGTATGTCTCAGATCCAACAAAATTAATTATTCAATAATCATATGGGACACTAATAAAAACCTATGTCAAGACAAAAATTCAATCATCGATTATCCTATCATTGGGAAATCACATTCATTTCATGACAACCCTAATGTAGAAAATTTATTACACATTAGAGGGGGACAAAAATAGGGGATTCTGATTCTTGAAAGAGGATCAAAATCCATTAAACCTTCAATGAAAATAAAGAGAGTTCAATGAGTACCTTATGTTGTTTTTAATATAATATGGTTTCCCCCATAATATTATGTGTTTCATATTTAATTAACATGATCTAAATTAAATTTTTGAGTACTCATGCTACAAATGACTTATACACATGATTACATTACCAATCATGGGGAATAAAAAGTGATTGTTTCTAAAAATATAGAATAATTAGGGGATCATAAACATGTTGATGAAAAATACAAGAATGAAATAACATCATTGTGCAGACTAAAATTATCAAGCCAAAAATCTAGGGTATAAATTTTGAGGTTGGTTGGAATAATTGAGGCAAACCTGTTGACCCCAATAATACAATGTTCATTAGATTTTTGGGAGTCACAATGAGAATGAATGTACCAATTGATATAGATTCACAGAACCATGTCCATCATATAATAAATAAAACCCTTTGGGATTATATTAAGGTAATGTTACAATACACATTATATATTTTATAGAAAACTTATATAATGAAAAATTTATTTACTTTTTATTATACCTTGAAGAGTTCATTATTTTAGATGATTTACCAAAAAAATATGTTTTAATGGCTATTGGAAAATCCCGTATAGGATTCCAGAAACGTTTTAACAATATTCATCTCAGAGATTCTAAGGGGAAAGTAAAGACCCACCCACTAGTGATGTACACACACATTATTGGGAATGGAACATGTAATTCTTTCATTAGTTTTCATGATGAGAAATCATTTTAGGTGCATTTTAGTCGATAATATATAAATTTAAATTATTTATTTTATCCAATATGACTAAAAATTATTAGTTTATGAAACATAGAAGGAGTACAAAAAATAAACAATGTGCATCAAAACCAATGTACACTTATCACAAAGAAAGAATGGGGTAAAAATCACTAGAGAAGAAAATGGTATGAATATTAGATCTAAATAGATGTTTTATGTGATATAAAACAACCAATGTTCATTTTTTTATATGAATTTTGATGAAACAAAATCCAAATCCACTTCTATCTCACATCATGTGTTGTGGAAGGAGGCCTATGTAAATAAATATGGTCAACTAGTTGATGAAAACAGACAAGTGGTATGGGAAACATGTGTAAGTATTAGATAACATTAATTCATTATTCTTTATTAAATTATTATATAAAAATATATATTTATTTTTATACGTTTTTTATATTGTTTAGATACAAGAATTGATAGTGACCATACCTAAAGAAAAAAAATACTTTCTTTAGTATTGAAGTGTTCGTGAAAATATGGTCGCATTGTAGGTGTTGGTTTGGGAGTTTAACCTTGAAAATATTTCAATAAGATAAATACACAAAATATACATATAATATGATGAAAGTATTTCTGGTGAAAATAGGTTATTTTAAATAAATTATTGTTTGTTCTTGTTTGGCATACCAATATATGTGATAGGATCAAAGAAAGCTGGTAGTGGAAAAAATATATGCACAATAAGATCTAATGCACCCCACTCTATTTGAGGATATTAATTCCCCTCAAATCACATACCTTACCTGAGTTAATAAATTTTTAAAATATAGTTTCTCATAAATGTGAATAAAAAAACATATGATAACTTTATATTACTAAAATTTTATTGGGTGTAGTTGAAAGTGATTTTACAGCTGAGCGGCCACGCGGCCGCGCCAGCGCGGCAGGCCAATCGGCCCAGCCGCCCAGGGCGGGACGGGCCGCGCCTAGGCTGGGCCGGACTGCACCCTTTTTTCCCAGACCCGGACCAGGTTCGGTCGGACCTAGGGGGTCTCGGGTCGGGTCAGACCGGGCCCGAACCCCCTATTTCCAGGCAGTTTCCGTTCAAACGCTCATATCTTGGGATATGGACCTCTGATTGATGCACCGTCAGTTGCGATGAGATCCTTTGATCAAGACGGTCGTTTAGGTATATTAAACTCAGATTTTTGGAGAACTTTGGGTACATCAGGGTTGGTTCGAACATGAAACCAATCGGGCCCTCAGAGCGGAAATGCTTATATCTCGTGCTCCGGACGTCTGACTGACGTGTTTCCGACTTTGTGGGATTCCTCTTGATGAGACGGAACTTTTGGCATAATTAGCCTGATATTTGGACACATTTGGAGTATGGCCAGGTTGGATTGTACCAGAAATCCAACCGGGCCCCTGGAACGGAAAAGCTGATAACTTTCAGACTGGATGTCTGTTTAACGAACCTTCAGCGGCGTCGGTGATCTTGTTGAGAAACGGTCCCTATGAGTATACCCTATGAGAGTTCGGGGTATAGTTGAGATACGGCTGGGTTGGTTCGCACACAAAACAACCCGGGCCCCTGGGGAAAAAAGCTAATATCTCACAGACTGGACACCCAATTGACGTGCCGTCTGTTGAGTTGAGACCCATATGACGAGGCAGTCCTTTGAGATACTTCTTCATGGGACTTTTGAGATACTTGTAGTATCGACCTGTAGCTCATGGAGCGGACCCTCCCAGAGACAAGCATATGGAGTACGAATACCGTGTAGCCGGCTGAGACCTGAGGACTGCTTGACCGACTCGACTTGGAGTGAGTTGACTAGCCCAGTGGACGGAGAACTACTTTGTTTGGGTGCAGAACCATGGCGGATGGAGCACTACTGTGTGACAGTGCAGACTCGCGGTACTCGTCCAGAGAGTACCTCTACAGGCTATTAGGGGGTGTGCACTACTGTGTTTGGGTGGCATACCCCAGTGGGAAGCAGTACTGTGTTTGGGTGGCTGACCCACGGTACACGACAGGAGGAGCACCTCAGCAGTCTTAGGTTAGGGAGAAGTACCTCAGAGTCGTGACAGGATCACTGTACACTCCAGAGATGGGGATCTTTAGGAGTTACGTTTTCGATAATGAAAATACTAGTTTGAGCTGAGTCTTTGAACCTTGTGTTTACCTCATGATTGAGATGAGTCACTTGATAACTTAGGTATATGTATGGGCATATACCTGGGTAGTGGTTATCCATTGATTTCATAATCTTTGTGTTTCCTCATGATTGAGATGGGTTACTTGATAACTTATGTATAATTATGGGTTTATACCTAAGAAGGGTTATCTATTGTGTTTCTGCTTTGTGGTTATCCTTGTTGGATTTAGAGATACCTTGAGGGTCTCAGGGTCCCTACTGAGTATCGTTATACTCACCCCTTCACGGGTTATGCCTGCACCTCGTTGTGTTGGTTGCAGACGACGGGATGTGCTGTCAGAGGCCGAGTGTTCGAAGATTGGACGGTATCCAGAGGTGGACTTCACGGCGAGACGATACTCGGAGGCGGTTGATGGGAAAGAGCGTTGTGGAGGATATCTGTACCTACCCTTCAGGTAGGATCTGTGGTGGACGATCCGGGAGCTGGGCTATCTGTACCTACTCTTCAGGTAGGATCCGAGGAGGACGACCCAGGAGCTGCTACCATTCTTCCAGCTGTTGTCTTTTTTTGTTGTACTTTTGTTCAGTTGTAGCTGTACTTTCGATTGGGTTTGTATTCTGGCCCATTTAATTTTCAGCACATCCTTTTGTACTTAGTGTATTACTTCTACTTGTACTCTGATTGGTGTTTGTTTACTTTTATAAAGGCAATGCCTTCCCAGTTATTGGGTTATACGCCTTTGGTGCTAGTCGCCAGCCCCTGGCCTATGGAAGGCGGGCTTCGGGTAGTTACGACATGGGCCTCGGGGGACGCGTTGCGATACCCGTCCTTGGGGCCTGTGCTGTGACTACCCCAAGCCCACCTTCCATAGGCCATGGGCTTGCGACTAGCACCAAAGGCATAAATTTGATTATCGAGTCTTTTCCCAAGGTATCTCCAGATGTGAGGGTCAAGTCTACAGCTTACCTGAAACTCTAGGTCTGGGACAAGATTTGTGGAAGGAAGGAATGATTCTTATCAATGTTTGTTACTACGACAGCTAGTAGTGGACACAGACTGTCCCTTAAATCATTTTTAGAGCCATTGGGTCACACTCCTTGACCGCATGCAGCCACACTCTTCCTCCGCCCTCCTGCTCCCTGAGCCTGGCGGGGACAACTAAGGCAGGTGGTTGTATAATGTTAAAATGTACACCACCTCATTCTGCTCTCCTAGCTCTTCCTCCATGTCTGCTACTTCGCAGACTCATCTCTCCTTAAAGTTTCCTCTTTTTGAAACATTTAACATGCTCGAGTCTCTAATACTGGCACCGGTTTCTTGTTTCTTACTGCACTGTGCAGTCTTCATCCCGCTCCTGGATGATCTTCACCTTCTTTGCCTACGATCTGTAAGAGCTGCTATGATTTCACCCTTGCCGAAAAGAGAAACTTGGTCTCATCCCCCGGATGAACCACACCCATTGCCTAATACAGTCAATCCTGTCATGAATGATGCATTCATGCCAGGGATGACGTCGTAAGGCCTTGACGTAACTACCAAAGGATCCAACCGTCACTCTCGCCTCCAAGGGTCAAGTCACGCTGTCGGCATCAGTGTGAGGTCAATGGGTCTACTCCAGTAGAAATATCGAAAGTGAGGGTCAAGTCAACAGTTTTAACCGGTACCTCTCAGTATCAACCAAACAAAAGCACAGGAAACCAATCATCACAAAGATAAGTGTCTTTTTTATTATTGCAGCTCATAGTAAAAAGACATGAATACAACAACAACATGGAATTAGAAGTACAAGGGACGTATCCACTAGTTTCGATCCTGTCCACCTGCTCCCGAAGCTATACAGTCTTTTCCACTGCTCGGCTATTGCTCAAGCACCCGCCGCTGCTTCTCCCTCGGTGGCTCCTCCAAAGCCTGTAGATCAACTGTGCGGGGGGTCAGACAGTCATGTGCCATGTGACCCGTCCTACCATAGAAGAAAAATTGTCCGTTTCTAGCATGCCTGGATTTGACTCCACCCCGGGTACCCTGCACCACCGATCCTGAGTCATGCCGTCGACCACCTATAGGTCTGGTCCTCCTGGACCTCTGCATCATCTGTCTACTGCCTACAGATGACTCGACTACTGATCGAAAATCCTACGGCAAAGGCAGCAGCTCCTGTACATGCTCGAGGTGTAGAGGTACTGGCACAAACTCCACCCTGAAGAAGGTCTCGAAGTCTTCCTAGGTGAAGGTCATCCCGTCGCAAAACTGGAACAAGTGGCTCCACCATCTCTCAGCTACTACCTGAAAGAGGCTGGCAGCAAATATCACCATGAAGTCTGATGGCGTCCCCACTAGCCTGAAGACTCTAACCACAACCTCCAACCTATCCACAACAGCCTATGGGTCCATATCTCCCCGGAACCTGGGTGGTCTCTGGCGCTGGAACTCGTGCAGCGCGTTCAAGTGGCATGCATCGCCTACTACTAGGGCTGGTGGCATCGGTGGCCCAACGTATGGTAGTACCGCTGGTGCCTCAACTACAAGAGGGCCCTGTACCGAAGCCTCGTCGCTCAGCAGGCTATCGGTACGCACATACCTCTGGGATCTAGCTGGTCTTCCATGAAAAGGAATCCCGAAGAAACAACGTGACACGGCCAAACGTGAGTTTTGGAACTCACTGAGAACTTTGTCGTGCATCTCCTCCAGAAAGAACAACCTCCGGCCCTACTGGAACTGCTGCCTCTGCGGCATGCAACTATCCATGCCCAGCTCCCCTGCCCCTCAGTTGTCAGCCACCTCCCTGACCACGCCCCGGTCGAGGTCCCTGAGGAGCACCCTGAGGTCGGCCTCCTCCTCCTACGTCTGCCCATGGAGGAGCGGGAGCTCGCTGTCCCTGCTTCTGCTGCTGGAAAGGCCTGGCTAGAAGCTGTTGCTGGGGAAGGTGGTGGGGCTTTCCGCCACCGCCATACTGTACCCGGTCTAGGAACTGACTCCGGAGATGTCCAGGGCTCCCACAGACGAAGCACCACAGCCCCAGGCCCACAGGAAAAGGGCGAGGACCAGGGGATCGAAACTGAAACTTCTGTGGCCTACTCCCTGCGGGTCGGAACCTAGAGGGTCCTGACTTTGGAGGCCTGGTTCTGATGGCCTTTCCCTTCGATGGTCCCATCTGGATCCCCTCTTGTGACACTCCTCCTAGAGCATGCATCCTCTCCACCACTTTGGCCTTCTTCTGGACCTCCAAGTACGTCGTCAAGGTAAAGGGGGTAACAACATACTAGAGGGAGGGTCGGAGCGCCTCCTCCAAAATTCTTTCCCGAGACTCCTCGTCGGGAAAGAGGTCCGGAGAAAAACATAGGAGGTACTTGAACTTGATCCCTAGCTCCCTCATGGATATACCCCCCTGTTGGAGGGAGAGTAGCTCTTATATCTTTTCTGCCTTCATCATCGAGGAGAGGAATTTTGCCTGGAACTCCCTCTCAAAATCAGCCCATGCAATCTCAGCCTCTCTCCTCTCCCCCAGGTAAAGCGTCCACCACTGACGCGCTGCTCCACACATCTGGCTGATAGCCAGAGGAACCCAGTACTCGTTCGGGGCCCAAATCAGGCCGAAGTCTATCACTAGCTCCTCTAGCGAGCCTTCTGTTTTCATGTCAGAGGTGTTGCCCTCGTACTTCTCAAGGGTCTATTGCTGGAACGCCCGAAGAGTCTTCTGCCACTGGTTGTCCTCTTCCTCTCGATCAGCTCTCTGCCAATTGGCCAAAGTAGTCTGCGGGGCCTCGATCATCTTTACCACACGCGGTCGCCTTCCAGGTTTCATAGCTACAAGGTAAACAAGGAATGCCTAAGCCCAAGTAGTGAAAACTATTGTCTTTAAAACTTCTTAAACTTTTTGTTTATTCTTAATTCCCAAAGAACCCCAGAAACACGAGAACACAAGTCATTATGATGCATGTAACTTTCCTAGGGTCTCTACCCTATAATCAGTGTGGCATCACTTGGTCGTTCAGTAGGTCCGGAGTCCTTGCGTCAGATCATGGGGGGCCCTAAAATCCTGTGTCCTAGCAGGTCTTCACTGGCCTAATTCACGCACCCGGGTCACCCAACACTGTTGAAGAACCGTCAGCGGCGTTGGTGATCACATTGAGAAATGGTCCCTATGAGTATACCCTATAAGAGTTTGGGGTAAAGTTGAGATACGACCGGGTTTGTTCGCACATGAAACCAACCGGGCCCCTAGGACGAAAAGGCTAATAACTCACAGACCGGGTGTCAGATTGATGCGTCGTTTGTTGCGTTGAGACCCCTATGACGAGGCGTTCCTTTGAGATACTTCTTCGTGGACTTTGAGATACATGGAGTATCAACCTGTAGCTCATGGAGTGGACCCTCTCGGAGATGGGCGTACGGTGTACGGAGACCGTGTAGTCGGCTGAGACCTGACGAATGCTTGACCGACTCGACTTGGAGTGAGTCGACTAGCCCAGTGGATGGAGCACTACTTTGTTTGGGTGCAGACCCATGGTGGATAGAGCACTACTGTGTGAAAGTGTAGACTCGTGGTACTCGTCCAGAGAGTACCTCTGCAGGCTATTAGGGGGTGTGCACTACTGTGTTTGGGTGGGATACCCCGGCGAGAAGCACTACTGTGTTTGGCTGACTGACCCGCGATACTCGGCAGGAGAAGCACCTCAGTAGTCTTAGGTTAGTGAGCAGTACCTCGGAGTCATGACAGGATTACTGTACACTCCAGAGATGAGGCTCTTCAGCAGTTACGGTTTTTATAATGAAAATCCTGGTTTGAGCTGGGTCTTTGATCCTTATGTTTACCTCATGATTGAGATGAGTCACTTGATAACTTAGGTATACGTATGGGAATATACCTAAGTAGTGGTTATCCATTGATTTCATAATCTTTGTGTTTCCTCATAATTGAGATTGGTTACTTGATAACTTAGGTATAAGTATGGACTTATACCTAAGAAGGGTTATCTGTTGTGTTCCTGCTTTGTGGTTATCCATGTTGGATTTAGAGAGACCTTGAGGGTCTCAGGGTCCCTACTGAGTATCGTTATACTCACCCATGCCCATCACCAACATAACATTCACAACAACCCACAACCAAGCCAACCGCAGCCCCACTGCTAACCTTATCCACAACAACCCACAAAACACCCCTTCACATAAATAAACCCTAACTAGCACCCACTTGTTTATTATTTTAGTTTGTTCAACTAGGGTGATCACACAAGGGTTCCAGGTATTTAATCAGCCAACTTTACATGATTAACCAATTTCCAAATTCAATAAAATTTTCATCCATTAGAAAATCCATAAGGAGAGGGAAACATTTAATTGCGTAAGCAAAGGCCCCCAACGACCATGATTTTCAATAGGCAGAATATCATTCAATTCATAAAATAATATCACAGGATATAAATAATGTAACTGCATTCAAAAACATCTTATCCCCGTTATACAAGCCAGTTATTATCTTTATTAAACTTGTTCAAATGTGTTTCAGGTAAAAAAGAGGACACCCACCCCGCATGATGCACAATTTAGAGAGACGAAGGTAAGATCCCTACCTCAATAGGTTTTGATGTCCTTCTACGAACACGACCACCACGATCACAAGGCTTCTCCCAGAACGACTGCACCCACCAAGGACGTCGTGGCACCACCGAATCAACAACACAAGAAACTCCCTAAACATGGAGATAACATTCCGTATCATTGAAATAAAACGAGAGAAGTAGGATCAGAAAGATAATACAAGAACAGAGGTTTAATATACCTTTTTAGAGTCATTCATCAAAGACCGTCTTTCCCGTCAATTATCAGTAGTATCCTCAGTTGGAAAACATGGAGGGGAAGTCAAAGAAGATTGAACGGAATAGGGTGTATGATGTTCTCCTTGCTGACACAATTCCGCAGTCACTGACGGATCGACGATCGGAGTCCGGATGAAGAAGTTATGAGGAAGGATTCTAGGTCATCCGGGAGCGTCGCCATGTGGAGAAGAAGAGAGGTCCGTAAATAACACGTGAACCTCACTTATATAGGCAACGAAAGGGTAAAACAGTACGCAGAGTGTATTAATGAATACATGATGTGACCGTACAACTGTTACGTTGTTTGACTGGTCAACACACGACACGTCACGCAGTTTTCATGCTTTTAATGATAATAATAACTTCAATTAATAATAGGTGTTTAATTGACCCGATACATGATTCATAAAAAGTGTATTCATCATTTGTCTTAAAATGATCGTCTTAATTTCAGGATTATACTTCCGCTGACGGTTCGTCATTCCGACACCATATGAAGAAGCTACGGTCGAATTATGATTATATAACCCAAAACAAAAACATGATTATTATATTATTTAATTTAATTTAACACTTATTTTTTTCCACCTCAAATAATAACCCATGATCAACCTCTCTTAAAGTAAAGCGCATAAGCCCCCATGATTTACTCCTCTTTTATATTATCATTATTATCATTTAATCATTATTATATTTTATAAATGGTATCAAAGGGATGATGATATATGGGTTTCAGTGTGATTGTGGTTATGGTGGTTGGCAGTGAGGCTGCAGGGAAGGGTTTGAATGTGAACGAACAATGGGTTGTTAATAATAAATAAAAATTGGAAGAGTTAATGGATGGTGGGGCTTGGTAATGGAACATGAATAATAATAAATGGGTTGGTTGGTTAATAAGAAGGGACTTGTTTGTGTTGCTTGTGTTTTCCTAACTTGATTTGTGGATGGTAGGGATATGTTTTATGAATGCTTGATCCAATTTGGTTGTGGATAGTTGCTCGATAGTTAAGAAACTGATAACTAAAGATGTTGAAACATGAAAACATTAAATGGGGTTTTGGGACTGTTTATTGGGTGCATACTCTTGAAGTAGCAGTGCCAAGGCACATGCTCAGATCTTTGTGTAGAAGCCTTAGGATGGGTTGAGTGGTTGTTATACTTATATAAATCTGTACGTTCTATGTTTCTTTACGCACCCCACCCATGTTGAGCACTTAGTTCCGAACACCCCCATTTAATGGGGAGGGTGTTTTTCCCAACACTTCTATTAGTGGCTGGTTATTAGCTCCTTTATGCTCCCTTTCCTGGGTAGCCCAAGTATCTTCGGGTAGGCTGTGATGGCCTGAGGTTGATTATTAGCCCAAGAATCTTCGGGTAGGGTAGTGTGGTGGTTGGCCTAGGTTTGTGCGGGCAGGTGGTTTCCCAAGTGTCTTCGGGATGAGGCACAGGTGTCTTCGGGTGTGGCATTAGATCTTCTAGCCCAGGTGTCTTCAGGTGTGGCGGTGGTTGTTCTGGCCTAGGTGTTTACAGGCATGGTTACGTGTTACAGTTGTGGCCTAGGTGTTTGCGGGCGGGGTTTGGCAGTGGGACTGCATGAGGATGTGGCCCAGGTGTGTGCGGGCAGGATGAGGTAGTGGGACTGCGATGATAATGGCGGGATTGGTCTGATGTGTAGGATGTCTTCAATAACTAGTGGGAAGGTGGTGCTGGGTACCCATACATTGAAAACATTACTACTATACTCTATTGACTTCTGCTACTTGGTGAGTGTGACTGGAGAGGTTGGGTGGATAGATTCCTTGCTAGGTTTTGGTTCTTCTGTTTTCTCACGAAGCATTAGGATGTCTCCCCACTTGTGCACGAGAGCTTTAGGTTTCCCTAGTGAGTATACATATATGCTCACCCTACGTTTACTTTCAGGTTTCCAGGAGGACTACCAGGGCTGTTCGGGGCTCTACTAGTCAGGACAGTTGGAGTTGTTGCAGTTTTTTGTACTCTTGTTTCTTTTGGTATTGTACTTTTTGAGTTTTCTTGTACTTATACCTTGTTTCAAAACTATTTAAACATGCATGTGGGATTGGTTTGGGTTTATTTCTATACACTTGTTCTTTTCCTTTTTGGTGGTTGACTTGTCTTATTTTTCGATCTTAAATAATAAAAAGGGTAATGCCTCCCATATTTGTGACAACTCATACCCTTGGTTCTAGTCTCCACCCTGGGGCCTACTGGAGGCAGGACTCGGGGGTCATTATCTCCCTTTCATCATTGCCAGCTCAGGAGGGGCATCTTTGGTCGGAGGGGGTCATGACAGAATGGTATCAGAGGCTGATGGTTGAGAGATAGGATGAAGTCTGGAGTTAGGCACAGTGAGGATTGCATGGGATGGTAGGGCAACAGGGTTGGTTAATCTCGGTGCGTGACATAGGCCAGGGAAGACCGGCTAGGACACAGGATTTTAGGGCCCCCCGTGATCCGATGCAAGGAATCTGAGCCCACCAAATGACCATGTGAGAATACATTGATTGCAGGTTAGAGACCCTAGGGAAGGTACATGCATCATCATGATTGCGTTTTACTTGATTTGGGTGTTCTAGGATTTAAATTGAAATAAAAATGATAAAATGAAACCTTGAGAAAATTTCATTGCTACTTGGGCTTAGGTGTTCCTTGTTTACCGAATGACTATGGCACCTGGACATCGATAGAGAGGCAGAGGAGTGGGACGCGGATAGTTTCATGCAATAGAAGCGGCAACCCTAGCCAGGCCAGAGATTGAGAGAGATGTTTTCTGTTTTACTTAAATGCTCTTGTTTATGTTTTGTTTAAATTCTGGAGAATCACACTCCTTTGTTGAAACTCATTCTCGCCCATGATTTGGGCCTGGACCTTGTTTTTCATGAGTCTATAATGCTAAGTTGTTTCCCTATTTCCTTTAAAAGTGTGTGAAGAGTCCTAACATGTGGGGAGAGGAGGACCTGATCCCTAATTGAGACGCATTAATGTGGATGTGATTAAACCAGTGCAGGCGAGTCAGTGCCGCCTAAAGAGGATAATATCTTGACATGGGGGAAGGAATTATTCAAGACATGTGTTCGGGCAATTTATTGTTGTTTTTTAAGGTGTTGGGGGTAGTGTAAGTTTGTAAAATCCTAATATATGGATGTCAGAAGACCTAATTCCTAATCGAGATGCATTAATGTGGATGTGATTAAACCCGTGTAGGCGAGTCAGTGCCGCCTAAAGCGGATAATATCTCGGTATGGGAGAAGGAATTCCTAACTCATATAATTTGGGTTGTTGGTTGTTTCCTGTTATGACAAGAGCCCAGAGAGGTATCTTGCGGGGTGGTTGTTCGGATCCATTCTTTTTTCTGGGTTGGTTTTTAATTCTCGAGGATAATAATGTTTTGAGAGGTATCTGATGTAATGGCTCGGACCCCTCCGGTCCTTTCCTTTGTTGAAATCGATTTGGTCAACACGACGCGTGTTATAATGTTAATTTTTAATACTGATGATAACGTAAAAATATGTTAAATAATAATTATTATGACATAAATTATGTGATAAATTAAACTAAAAAGAGAATAATAAAGATAAAATGATTTAATGGGCGTTATTATTATTAATGATGAGAAGTGGGAAGGTGTGTGACCCATTAGACGTTGATAAATGAAACATGTAGTTTATTATTAATTGAGTAATTGTTGAAATTAAATTTGAATAATAATAATGGGTATTGTGTTATTAATATTATTCATAATATTAATAATAATGAGAAATTAATGAAATGAGTCATGGTATTTATTGAAAACAAATAAATGAAGATGCACAGTGGAAGCATGGTGGTGCATTAATAAAAATAAAGGCGAGTTCGTTATTATTATTATGTTGAATAATAATAATAATGGTGGCATAAGAATATGTTGGGTTTATTAAATTGAATGGTTTTAATTTAATAAAAGTGGTTTCAATTTAATCAATGTGAAATAAAAATAAATAGAATTAAATAATTAAATTGACGGATGTTATGCGACATTGACGTGGCATGGTCAGATTCAGATATCCAACATGGTGTTTTAACGTGGTCAATGCGATGAGCGTAAATATTATCATTATTAAAAATAATAACTGTGATGAGTTAATAAAATAAGTTGAGGAATTGTTATTATTATTTAAAAACAATAAATAACAATGATGGCATAAAACTATGTGCGAGAGGTTAATGAAATTAAATGTATTAAAAAGGGGCTGAATATGTAAGTTATATTAATTTTGTTTTTTCATTTAATTCAATTAAATGAAATGGTTTTGATTCACATGGAATGGTTTTACTTTAATATGATAATAATTATGGTAATATAATTTAATGGGATTAAATTAGAACATTAATGATGGGTATTATTAATATTAATTTTATTAAAACTCACAACCACTGAATCCATACATCAACCTCCCTCTGATACCATTCTGTCACGACCCGCCTTCTCCAAAAGGACGGAAGGGTCAGCAGATTGTCAGACCCTTCCTTCTTTAAGTTGAAGGAGAGATAATGACCCCTGAGACCCGCCTTCGATAGGTCCCGGAGTGGCGACTAGAACCAAGGGTATAGAAATCACACACAAAGGGAAGGCATTATCCTTTTTTTGTTTTATAGGATCGGGAGATAAGATGATCATAATATAAAACAGCATCAACGATCACAGCCCCCCATTCTGTCATGACCCGCCTTCACCAAAAGGAGGGACGGGTTAGCAGATTGTCAGACCCTTCCTTCTTTAAGTTTAAGGAGAGATAATGACCCCCGAGACCCACCTTCGATAGGTCCTGGAGTGGCGACTAGCACCAAGGGTATAAAAATCACGCACAAATGGAAGGCATTACCCCTTTTTGTTTTATAGGATCGGGAGATAAGATGATTGAACCCAACAACACCAAAACTAAAAATAAAAGTATAGCCAAAAGTAAACCATTCCCAGATGCATGTTTCAAAAGTAAAGCCACAATGTACAAAAGATGACCACAAAGGTATGTACCAAAAGAAGAAAAATAGCAACTGCAACTACCCTAAGGTCCGAGCTAGTATGGTCCTGCGTGATCCCCGAAATCCTCCTGGAAACCTGAAAGCAATTTTATATACGTAGGGTGAGCATAAAAGTACACTCACCCAAAGCTAGGTTTTTCTTCAGACAGCCTACAGATCACAACAGAACTCAAGTCCGAGTCATGACTCTCGCCATCAAAACCCATTTGTCCCATTCTTGTTTCAGGTTCAGTGATAATGTCAAATAAGTTCATGTACTACTGGACAACTAACACCATAAGCATAACCAAGGAAGAGAATCCAGCCTAACATCAATTTAAACATTCACACTCGGTTCTCTTGTAATGTTACAATAATAAGGAATAAGTGAGATCCCCTGAAGTACTAGAACCAAAGACAACCCCGAGACACTGCCCCGTGTCCCCTACCCAAAAAGTTTTTTCATCAACAGAGGATCCCACCCCAATTCGTGATATAAACTAGTAACCACCGGGTCTTAAAACTCACAACCACCGAATCCATATCAATAGGGGATCCCATCCCCAATTTCATAGCCACCGAGAGCATAAAAAGAATAGATGATCCCATCCCCTCCCACATCTCTAGAAAAAGGCCCATAAAAGAAAAACAACCAAACCACTACTACCAACACAAAGCAGGATCATGCCTATATTTTCAGATTTATAAGATTTAACACACTCCATGATTTCAATTCCATGTGTCTTAACAGGGGGTTATCACAGAAGGGTCAATCCTCGTGCTTCCAATTTACTTAGCCGAATATACGTAATTAACCAATTTACTTTTCATGGTAGGAGTTTAAAATTACAAAACAGCCATTTAAAATACTACGAGGGGTTCATTAGTGCACAGACAACGACCACCAACGGCCTCGATTTTCAGAAGGCATAAGCCAGCATAACTCAGAAAGATGATCATAATATAAAACAGCATCAACGATCACAACCCCCCTTCTTTATTTATAGAATCCATTCATTATCTTTATTAGGTATGGTTTATCCAATTCTACAGAAACAAAAGCACGCCCACCCCGTATGATACACCAAAGGGAGAGGTGATGAAGAAATTCCCTCCTGGTTGATAGACGATCGACGCTTAGGCCAGGAGAGGAACCTTACGGATAACAATGCGGCTCGCCCGATGCACTAAATGATGTTTGTGAAAAGCTGCGATCCAGGAAAGAAGAAACCATGACTAACCCTTTAGTTTATAAGGGTCGTAGACGGTTGGGATAAGAACGCGGTACCACGTGAGGCGCAGGGTCGTGGGTTGTCCACGCGTCCCCACTCATCATTAAGGGGGTAGGGTGGTTTAAACCGACTCATTAATTAATTAAGTATTTAATTAAAACTCTTATGGAGTTACAGGTCTTTAAAACACGCTCAAACAGGTCAAAATAGGGTTTAAAACCCTAATTGCGCAAGAAGGAACACCACTGGAAAGAACCCGCGGGGGTAGGCCAGAGCCACCGGTGGCTGAAGGCCACCGGTGGGTGACGGCTACTGGTAGGCTAAGGCTACTGGTAGGCCAAGGCCACCGGTAGGCCAAGGCCACCGGTAGGCCAAGGCCACCGGTAGGCCAAGGCTACCGGTCGACTAAGGCTACCGATAGGCCTCCACCGCCATGATTCCCAGACCATAAAACCCAAAACGAGATTTTCACAAAGTAAAGGTTCCCCACAAAACCCGGGATGTTACATCAGATACCACTTAAACGATTCTTGTCCCCGAGAATCAAAACAAACCAGAAGGAAAGAGAGGGTTCGAACAACCACCTTGAAAGATACCTCTTAGTAGTGAACCCACGCACACTTCCAACATACCAAGTCAAGCTGCCCAGGTATGTGGGTTGGGGAGTCTCCTCCCCCATGTCAAGATATTATCCGCTTTGGGCGGCACTGACTCGCCCGCATGGGTTTAATCGCATCCACCTTAAATGTGTCTTGATTAGGGGTTGGGTTCTCTCCTCCCGCATAGCCAGGGCTTTTCACACTAATTCAAAGGAAGAAAACCAGTACATTTCATAGTCAAAAAGGCAAAATGTTCTACCACAACAGGTACAACAAGCAACAAAACTCAAAACAAATCTGGGTACTGGGAACCCATCTGTGCTTCCCTTTCCCACGTACTCTCCTCAAGCCCACCATGTTTCCCCAACACACGAACCAAGGGAATGGTTCACCCAAGTAGCACATTCTCCTTGCGATCCTCGATCATCACTGGTCTCTCCACAAAAGTCATGTCGTCTTCAATGTCCAACTCACCCCAATCAAGGATGTGTGAATCGTCGTGCAGGTATCGACGGAGCTGGGACACATGGAAGACATCATTTATCCTCATTAGCTACGGTGGTAATGCTAGCTGATAAGCCACTTCGCCGACCCGCCAAAACACTTCGAAGGGTCCGATGAACCTTGGAGAAAGCTTACTCCCCTTGCCGAACCTCCGCTTCCCTTGTCCCTCATGACGTTAAACTGTATCTGGTCCCGCATGAAGTTAAACTGTATCTCATCCCACATGACATTAAACTGTATCTTGTCCCGCATGACGTTAAACTGTATCTCATCCCGCATGACGTTAAACTGTATCTGGTCCCGTATGACGTTAAACTGTATCCCGTCTCCGCAAGACGTTAAACTCACGACATACCCCGTGTTAAACATGGGAAGCTGAGGAAAACCTCATATGGTATACATTCCCTATGTTTGATGTGGGATGCCTCGGGCTTCCACGCCCTCGAGAAGCCCTGTAATGAGGGACCAAATACAGACATGCCAACGACACCCCAACGTGACCATTATCCTCACCGAAGGTTGCTGCCCCGACAAGACCCCTTGGAGCGTCTTGACGGAAGTAGCGTAATTAACTGGCGTCCATGTAGATATGGCACCGGGAATGAGCTTCACGAAACCGTCCTAAATCTATGAGGGAGACCCGGACTAGGTGATGAGCTTCGAGGAGGAATCCACAGAAAGAAGAACCGACATCCCATCATCCCGGTTTCGATCAAGGAGCAGACGTCCCTGAAAAAGGAACGGATGCCGCCCGCCTATGGAAAGCGGGAATGCGGGGTAACAAGCAGTGCATCCTCCCCACAGATGGATGCGTGAGCCCCAGAGAAAGAATCGGAGCAACAGATGGGTCACTTGACAAATTAGGTATATGTATGGGCATATACCTAGGTAGTGGTTATCCGTTGATTTCATAATCTTTGTGTTTCCTCATGATTGAGATGGGTTACTTGATAACTTAGGTTTACGTATGGGAATATACCTAAGTAGAGTTTATCTTTTGATATCTTCTTTGTGGTTATACTTGTTGGTTTTAGTGAGACCTTGAGGGTCTCGGGGTCCCTAATGAGTATCATTATACTCACCCCTTCACGGGCTATGCCCGCACCTCGTTGTGTTGGTTGCAGATTATGGGCAGTGCTGACGGAGGCCGAGTGTTCGAAGACTAGACGATACCCGGAGGTAGACCTCACGACGTGTCAGTATTAGGAGGTGGACTTCACGGAGAGACGATACTCGGAGGAGGTTGATGGGAAATAGCGTTGTGGAGGATATCTGTACCTACCCTTCAGGTAGGATCCGTGGTGGATGATCCAGGAGTTGCGCTATCTGTACCTACCCTTCAGGTAGGATCCGAGGAAGACGACCCAGGAGCTACTTCCTTTCTTCCAATTGTTTGTCTTTTTATATTGAACTTTCATTCAGTTGTAGTTGTGATTTCAGTTGGGTTTTTATTCTGGACCATTTACTTTTCATCACTTTCTTTTGTACTTAATTTTTTACTTCCGCTTGTACTCTGTGGTGTTTTGTTTACTTTTATAAAGGCAATGCCTTCCCAGTTATCAGGATTTACGCCTTTGGTGCTAGTCGCCAGCCCCTGGCCTATGGAAGTCCGGGCCGGGCCGGGCCGCACCCACTGGGCCGGGCCATGCCCTTTTGGGCTAGACCCGGACCCGGTTCGGGTCGACCCGATTCAGGCCGACCCAGGGGTCTCGGGCCGGATCAGATCGGGCCCGAACCCTCTATTTTCGGGCAGTTTCCATTCAAATGCCAATATCTTGGGCTATAGACCTCCGATTGATGCACCATTAGTTGCGTAGATATCCTTGGATCGAGACGGTCATTTCTATATATTACACTCAGGGTTTCGGAGAACTTTGGGTATGGCCGGGTTGGTTCGAACATGAAACCGACCAGGCCCTCGGAGCAGAAACAGTTATATCTTGAGCTCCGGATGTCCGATTGACGTGCCTTCAACCTTGTTGGTTTCATCTTGATGAGACGGAACTTTTGGAATACTTTGCCTGAGTTTTTGTTGCAATTGGATAGTGGCCGGGTTGGATTGTAACCGAAATCCAACAGGACACCTGGAATGGAAAAGCTGATAACTTTCAGAGTGGACGACCGTTTGACGAACCGTCAGTGGCATTGGTGATCTTGTTGAGAAACGGTCCCTATGAGTATACCCTATGAGATTTCAGGGTACAGTTGTGATATGGCCGGGTTGGTTCATACACGAAACCAACCGGGCCCCTGGGACGAAAAGGTTAATAACTCACAGACCGGGCGTCCGATTGACACGCCGTCTGTTGCATTGAGACCCCTAGGACGAGGTGGTCCTTTGAGATACTTCTTTATGGTACTTTGAGATACTTGTAGTATTGTCCTGTAGCTCGTGGAGTGGACCCTCCTAGAGACGAGCGTACGGAGTACGGAGACAGTGTAGCCGGCTGAGACCTAACGACTACTTGACCGACTCGACTTGGAGTGAGTCGACTAGCCCAGTGGACGGAGCACTAATTTGTTTGGGTGCAGACCCATGGTGGATGGAGAACTACTATGTGACAGTGCAGACCCATGGTACTCATATGGAGAGTAACTCTGCAGGCTATTAGGGGGTGTGCACTACTGTGTTTGGGTGGAATACCCCGGCGGGGAGCAGTACTGTGTTTGGGTGGCTGACCCGCGGTACTCAACTGGAGGAGTACCTCAGCAGTTTAGGTTAGTGAGCAGTACCTCAAAGTCATGACAGGCCACTGTACACTCCAGAGATGGGGATCTTCAGCAGTTACGGTTTCGATAATAAAAATCCTGGTTTGAGCTGAGACTATGACCTTTGTGTTTACCTTATTATTGAGATGGGTCACTTGATAACTTAGGTATATGTATGTGCATATACCTGGGTAGCGGTTATCCGTTTATTTCATAATATTTGTGTTTCCTCATGATTGAGATGGGTTACTTGATAACTTAGGTATATGTATGGGCATATATATAAGTAGAGGTTATCTGTTGAGATCTTCTTTGTGGTTATCCTTGTTGGTTTTAGTGAGACCTTGAGGGTCTCGGGGTCCCTACTGAGTATCATTATACTCACCCCAGCACGGGATATGCCCGCACCTCGTTGTGTTGGTTGCAGACAACGGGCAGTGCTGACGGAGGCCGAGTGTTCGAAGACTGGACGGGTCGTGAAAAATTGGTATCAAAGGAATCAGTTCTACCACAGAACTTATAACTCTGATATTTTCTTTCTGTGAAGAAATAGTGTTAAGGGTACCAAGTGTGGTTTTTAGTTCAGGGAGTCCAGTGTTGGTGTGGGCAGCCGACATATCCATACACTAGGACCCTGACAACTGATTTCTGACTTTGTGCATGAAAAACCTGATTGTGTGTGTGTTTCCAGATGTTTTTAAAATTCAGCTCAAACCAGGTCAGATCACCAGGTATAATCATTTGACCATGTCACATTGTTTCTTCAGGATGCCTTTTTACGAACGACCAGCTAGAGCCCAGAGGGATGTGTGTACTGACAGCCTTCCAAGCGACAAGGCTTCGGTACAGGGCCCTGTTGCAGTTGAGGCACCAACGGAGGCACCAACGATACTACTATATGTTGGGCCACCGATGCCACCATCCCAAGAAGTAGGCGATGCATGCCGCGGGAAAGCACTGCACGAGTTCCAGCGCCAGAGGCCACCCAGGTTCCCGACAGAGACGGACCCACAGGCAGCTGAGGATTGGATGGAGGCTGTGGTGAGAGTCTTCAGGCTAGTGGGGACGCCAGTAGACTTCATGGTGATATTTTCTGCCAGCCTCTTTCAGGCAGTAGCTAAGAGATAGTGGAGCCACTTCTTCCAGTTTTTCTACTAGATGACCTTCACATGGGATGACTTCGAGACCTTATTTTGGGTGGAGTTTGTGCTAGTAGCTCTACACCCCGAGCCTGTACAGGAGCTGCTGCCTTTGCCGTAGGATTTTCGATCAGTAGCCGAGTCATCTGTAGGCAGTATACAGATCATGCAGAGGTCCAGGAGGACCAGACCAATAGGTTGTCGACCGCATGACTCATGATCGGTGGTGTGGGGCACCCGGGTTGGAGTCAGAGCCAGGCGTGCTAGAAACGGACGGTTTTTATCCTGCGGCAGGAAGGGTCCCATGGCACGTGACTGTCCGACCCCCCGCACAGTTGATCTGCAGGCTTTGGAGGAGCCACCGAGGCAGAAGCAGCAGCGGGTGCTTGAGTAACAACCAAGCAGTGGACAAGGCAGTAGAGCTCTAGGGGTAGGTGCACAGGAGTAGAACTAGTGGATATGTTCCTTGTACTTCAAGTTCCATGTTGCTATTGTATTCATGTCTTTGTACTAGGAGCTGAAATAATAAAAAGACACTTATATTTGTGATGATTGCTTTCCTGTCCTTTTGTTTGGTTGATACTAAGAGGTCTCGATTAAAACTGTTGACTTGACCCTCAATTTCGAGATTTCTACTGGAGGAGACCCAGTGACCTCACACTGATGCCAACAGCATGACTCGACCCTTGGAGGCGAGAGTGATAGTTGGATCTCTTCGAAGTTGCATCAAGGCCTTATGAAATCATCCATGGCATGAATGCATCATTAATTTCAGGATTGACTGTATTAGGAAATGGGCGTGGTTCATCCGGGGGATGAGACCGAGTTTCTCTTTTCGGCAAGGGAGAAATCTTAGCTGCTCTTATAGATCGTAGGCAAAGAAGGTGCAGATCATCCAGGAGCGGACGAAGACTGCATAGTGCAGTAAGAAACAAGAAATAGGTGCCAGTCATAGAGACTCGAGCATGTTAAATGTTTCAAGAAGAGGAAGCTTTAAGGAGAGATGATTCTGCGAAGCAGTATACGTGGAGGCAGATCCAGGAGAGTAGCATGAGGTGGTGTACATTTTAACATGCTACAACCACCCACCTTAGCTGTCCCCGCCAGGCTCCGGGAGCTGGAGGGCGGAGGAAGAGTGTGGCTGCATGCGATCAAGGAGTGTGACCCAATGCCTCTAAAAAGGATTCAAGGGACAGTCTGTGTCCACTACTAGCTGTCATAGTAACAGACGTTGATATGAATCATTCCTTCCTTCCACAAAGCTTGTCCCAGAACTAGAGTTTTCGGTAAGCTGTAGACTTGACCCTCATGTCTGGAGATACCTTGGGAGAAGAGTCGATAATCACACTTACGCCAATGGTGTGGTCAGACCCTCGAGGCAAGAGTTTCGGTTGGAATCTCTTGGTGGTAGCATCGAGGCCTTAAGACGTTGGTTTGAGTATGGACTGGGAAATCACAGTTCATGCCCAAATTGACAGTACTAGGAAAAAAGGTTTTGGTTTAACTACGACATCGAGATGGTTTTTCCTTGGTCGGCGAAAAGGAAACCCCAGGTAGCATAGGATAAACTCATGCACAAGAGGGTGCGACCGATCACTCTTGAGTCGGTCAACCTTACCCCCGTGGTAACAGTCATTTTGAGTTTCAGTTCTAATAGGAATTGGAGACCTCTAGAGTTCGATAATGATGATCACGTCCTTATGTGGGTCTCACCTCGATGAGGGTTATGGAGATGTGGCCAAGGCGGAAAGTTATCTCTGAGGTTCAGTGGACCTTTCCAGGTCCTCAGCAGGGTAGGAGAGGTGGCTTACTGTTTGACCCATCCACCTCAGTTGCACCAGGTGCATGCCGACTTCCACGTATCTCAACTGAGGAGATACGTGCTTGACCCTTCACATATCATCGACCATGAGGAGCTAGACGTTGGTGATTGGGTGACTTTCACAGAGGTCCCAGTGGGGATCGAGGATCGACAGGAGCGGATCCTACGAGGACGGTCGATTCCTCGGGTGCGCTTTCACTACCAGTATGGGAACCTCCAGGTAAGCACATGGGAGTGGAAGGCTCAGATGCCTGCTCAGTACCGTTTTTGTGTCCCTAGTTTGTGTTAAAGATTTATGAGGAAGTAAATCCCTGAGGTGGGAGTAATGTAAAGACCCGTAAAATTCAAGGGAATTTTTTTTTCTTAATTTTCATTGGGATTTTACAAGAACGCAGTTTCTGACGGCACCTGATTCTGAGGCCTGATGTGCCCGGAATCATTTTCCGAAGTTTAGCTCGGGTACGTTCAGTGAATGAACGAGTGGGTTTTTCTAAATTTTGAACAGGTGCTCGGAATTGAAATCTGAGGGCACTGATGGAATCGCAGCTCCGATAATTTCTTAAGAACACCTTTTCCGGAGTTGCACTTGGTCGGGTGGAGTTTTACTTAATTGGGTTAACTAAAGAATAAAATAAAATACTGTGCAACAAATTTTATTTTTATTCAAGGAAGTGTTAACCTAAGCTAAGTGGTTGAGTGGGACCCACATCCTAACTAATCCTCTAGGTAGGATATTAGTGGGGTGGGTCCCACATGAGCCCCACCCTTTCAACTTCCTCAACCCCTTTTTGATTAAAGTAACGCACCTGCACCCCCTGTTAAATGAAGTCAACCCTTGCATTTAATCTTGTTAATAAACACCTCATAAATTTGGTGGTTTAAATGTTGCAATTAATTCACTTAATTGATTGTTTCATTTTCTTTGAAATTAAAAAAGTTGGTTTGTGTGTTAATAAAATAAGACAAGTCTTATTTTATTAGAGGTTGGGTTGTGCGAGAGGGTTTGGGGAGAAATCACTCAAGCCGTGAAACAATCCTTCCTCAACGAAGAATGCGAAGAACGCGAATAACGCCAACCTACGATGAAGGTCGAAAAGAACGTCGAATTGTCGGAGATAGACCACGCGATGCCGTTAATCCTACTCTCTGCGACGCCGACGACGCTTACAGAGTCTTCTTTCGTGAAGTCCCTTTCTACGACAAATCTTGTTCGACGACAACGCTTGAGGTAGAGGTTAATTTTTTGTAAGTTTATATTCCCGTGGTTCTTTCCTTCTAAAACAAAGAACTCGGATCAACTCATTCTCAAGTTGATCCATGAATGATTTCTTTTGCGGGTTGGAAATATTTATTTTCGGGGAAAACTCTTGGGGTTGATTTCTTTTGTTCGTGAAAAATCCATGGCCGTTCTTCATCTTTTGGGATGCTTGTTATCAACTTAATGGGAGGAGGTCGGACCGCACGATCATGGATGACTCTCCTACCCCTTTTTTGTTTTGTTCGTTGCGGCACGAAAAAAGGTGGCACAGTGCCACAGCACCACGCGGAAATAAGAAATAACACGACGAAGAAGCGCGGCGCCGTCGCGTCGCGCCGTTGAGGCCGAACGAAACTGCGGCCAAAGTCAGGGCCACAGAGGCGATTGAAGACTCTACTGGTTGATCGTTGTGCGTGGATTTACGGGTGATGACAAACGGGGCCGCAAGGTCATTTTGAAGGCTTTTCAGTGAAGGGAAGGTCCCGGGAGGACCGTAGGCGAAGACGGAGTTGAGAACGGACCACCGGAGCAACTCCGGTGGTCTGCGGAAAACTCCGCCGGTGCGTCTCGCCGGCCCGGAGGCGGCGACGCCCGGCGTGCCGCTGGGAAGGGCCGCCATTGCTGAAGCTGCAGCGGCAGGCCGCTGGTCCCACGACTGCGCAGGACCGAGGGATGACGGACGCGGTGCTCGGCCGCGTCCGTTGGCAAGGGGGGCCCCACGTGGGGGGCTGCGGTTTCTTTCAAGGTGGCGACCACACCCCCTGTCCGCTCAAGCGGCCTCGTGGCTGGGCCAACACGGGGTGGTTTCCGACATTTTGCACGAAAAAACTGATTGCGTGTGTATTTCCAAAGTTTTAAAGTCAGTTCAAACCAATTCAGCTCACCAGGTATAAATCGTTGATCGTGTCGCATCTGTTTAAGAAGTCTCCACGCAGACAGTCAGTTGGAGTTTCTGAGAGAGTACTCGATGACGGCTCACCGAGTGATGAGGCTCCAGTGCAGGACCCTTTTTACTATGTTGGCACCGTCGGGTGGTGTAGCAGTAGCACGATCACCTGATGGTCACCAGATTCTACCAGCCATACTAGCGAACTATGCACGCTGGCAGAGTGCATTGCACAAGTTCCAGTAGCAGTGGCCTCCGAGGTTACGAGGCGAGGCAGATTCCCAGACAGCAGAGGACTAGATGGAGGTGATTTCTAGAGTTTTCCACCTAGCTGAGGCACCAGTGGAGTGGATGGTAGACTTGGATACTACTGTTTTCTAGTGAGTGACCATGAGGATGGTCCGCGTAGTGATGAGGCTTCAGTACATAGACCGATGCTTGAGATAGTGCCTTCGGGTAGTGTGTCAGCTATACATCACTACCTGTTGGTCAGCAGTTACAACCGATGGTACCGATAGGTGACACATGTAGTCTTACTACCTTACACGTGTTCCAACCTCAGATAACCCCATGTTCCGAGGTGAACCAGACTCACAAGTGGCTGAGGACTGGCTTGAGAAGGTGGCTGAGAGTTTTCTAGAGCACAGCTTCAGGCAGCGGAGCTCCGGAAGCAGGTGGACAGGAGCGGAACTAGTGGATGCCTTTTGTTCTTGGTACTTCTAGTTCCATGTTATTGTTGCATTTGTGTCTTTGTACTATGAGCTGCAATAATCAAAGACACTTATCTTTGTGATGTTTACTTCCTGTCCTTTTGTTTGGTTGATACTGAGAGGTCCCGGTTAAAACTATTGACTTGACCCTTACTTTCGATATTCCTACTAGAGGAGACCTAGAGACCTCACGCTGATGCCGACAGCATGACTCGACCCTTAGAGGAGAGAGTGACGGTTGGATCTCTTGGTAGTAACATCGAGGCCTTACAACGTCATCCATGGCATGAATGCATCCTTCATGTCAGGATTGACTGTATTAGGCAATGAGTGTGGTTCATCCAGGGGATTAGACTAAGTTTCTCTTTTCGGAAAAGGAGAAATATTAGTAGCTCTTATATATTGTAAGCAAGGAAGGTGCAGATCATCCAGGAGCGGATGAAGACTACACAATGCGGTAGAAAACCAGAAACTGACGTCAGTCTCAGAGACTTGGACATGTAAAATGTTTCAAGAAGAGGAAGTGTCAAGAAAAGATGAATCTGAAGAGCAACGGATGTGGAAGTAGAGCTAGGAGAGCAGCATGTGGTGGTGTACATTTCAACATGTTACAACCACCCGCCTTTTTTGTCCCCGCCAGGCTCAGGGAGCTGGATGGAAGGGGAAGAGAGTAGCTGCATGCGGTTAAGGAAAGTGACCCAATGGATCTAAGAATGATTCGAGGGGAAGTTTGTGTCCACTATTATCTGCCGTAGTAACAGATGTTGATACGAAACATTGCTTCCTTCCACGAATCTTGTCCCAGAACTAGAGTTTACGGTAAGCCGTAGACTTGACCCTCACGTCTGGAGATACCTTGGGAGGAGACTCGAAAATCACACTTATGCCGATAGTGTGATCTGACCCACGAGGCGAGAGTTTCAGTTGGAATCTCTTGGTGACAGCGTCGAGGCCTTACGATGTTGGTCTGTATATGGATTGGATCCACAGTTCATACACGGATTGACTGTATTAGGCAAAAAGGTTGTGGTTTATCTAAAATGTTGGGATGGGGTTTTCCTTGGTCGGTGAAAAGGAAAACCCAGGTAGCACAGGATGGAATCATGTATAATAGGGTGCATTTGATCACTCAGGAGATAACAAAACTTACTTTTGTGCCAAAATTCTCCAGAGTCACGACACCAATTCCAGCTGAGCTTTCAGGAGCTGGGTTGATCAGTGCACCCAACCTGTGGGCGTCGGTTACAGAGTTCACTGTGATGTATTAGGGATTGGACTTGGGTGTGTCCTGATGTAGGAGTGGGCAGTGATCGCCTATGGATCATGATAGTTGAGCCTGCACAGAGCTGACAGGAAGCCTCTAGAGTTCAAGGATGACGACCACGTCCTTATACGGGTGTCACCTCGACGAGGTTTACGGATATGTGTCCAAGGCGGGAAGTAATATCCGAGGTTTAGCGGATTTGTTTTTTCTGGTCCTCAGCAGGGTAGGTGAGGTGGCTTACCGTTTTACCCATCCACCTCAGTTGCACCAGGTGCGCAACGTCTTCCATGTATCTCAAATGGGGAGATACGTGCTTCACCTGAAGCATATCACCGACCATGGGAAGCTGGACATTGGCGATTGGGTGACTTTTGTGGGGTTCGAGTAGAGGTTGAGGATCGACAGGTGTAGGTCCTACAAGGATGGTCGATTCCTCTTGTGCGCTTTTGTTGACAGCACGAGAACCTCCAAGTGGGCACATGGGAGCGGGAGGCTCAGATGCGTGCTCAATACCACTTTTGTTCACCTAGTTTGTGTTAAAGCATTACGGGGACGTAAAGCCCTGAGGTGGGAGTAATTTAAAGACCCAAAAATTTCAAGGAATTTTTTTCTTAATTTCTTTGGTATTTTACAAGAACGCAGTTTCTGACGACACCTGATTCCAAGACCCGGTGTGCCCGGAATCAATTTCCGAAGTTTAGCTCGGGTACGTTCAATGAACTAACGAGCGGGTTTTTATAACATTTAAACCGGTGCTCGTAATCAAAATATGAGGGCACCGATGGAACCGTAGCGCCGGTGTTTGCTTATGGAGACCTTTTCCGAAGGTTCTTTTTCTCGGGAAGAGTTGTTTCAAATTTGAAGTTTAAGTGAAGAATAAAATAAATTTTTTTCCAATTTTATTTCTAGCCTGGTTGGTTTTAACCTATGTGTGGAAGTTGGGAAACTATCCAAGTGAGGATAAAGGTGAGGTGGTCCCCACACGAACCCCACGCCTTCATATTCCCTAACCCCTTAACTCTTTCCCTTGAAACCCCCTTGTTTTTAATGATGTGACTTCCTTCTTCACATTTATGATGCCAACTTAATAAAAAATTCAATTTGACAACCCAAGTTTTATTTATGAGGTGAGTTGTTTTGAATTTTGGATTTTAAAATACTTTAGATGCTTTAATAAAA
This sequence comes from Viscum album, assembly GCA_963277665.1. Taxonomy (NCBI): domain Eukaryota; kingdom Viridiplantae; phylum Streptophyta; class Magnoliopsida; order Santalales; family Viscaceae; genus Viscum; species Viscum album. Next base: position 240,266,143 of record OY728140.1, on the reverse strand, counting down.
TAAGAGGGACTTATTTTATTGGGTGTTGGCTCGTTGTATTGGGGGATTGGAGGAGATAGAGTTCATCTTCTTTGTTGGAGAACGCGAAGAACGTCGACGTCTACCCTGACTTCCTCTCTTCCGAAGATTGACGAAGCTTTCCCTTTAATTGACGCACGCCAACGCCGTCATTGAAACCACCCCGCGATGATGCTTTCCGCGACGCTCTTTGATCTTCAACTCATTATCGAGGTAGGGGGATTAATTTGAGAATGGTATTATTCCCTTGGTTGTTCCTTCTAAAACAAAGAACCCGGATCAACTCATCATTAAGTTGATCTGCGAATGTTTTATTTTGCGGGTTGGAAATATTGGTATGATTCTTTTCATTTAAGAGGTTGTAGGGGAATCCCTTTGGTATTCTCTTTATCTTTGAGAAAATAATGACGAGCGTGGACCAACCATATCCAGGTTGATCTGCGGATCGTTCGTTCATGCGGGTTGATGTTGGGGTTAATTGTTTTCTTTTCCGTACATCAACTTCTATATGTTGGCCGCTTTCTATCATTATAACGGGAGGAGGTCAGACCACACAAACATGGTCGACCCTCCTCCCCCTTGTTGTTGATTATGTTGCGCCACGATCGAAGGCGACACGGTGCAACGACACCACGTGGAAAAATGGAGAATTACGACAAGGATGCGCGACACTGTCGCGCCGCGCCGTTGAGACCAAACGAAACTACGGCCGGAGTCGAGGCCATGGAGGCTATTCGAAGACTATGCTGGTTGAACATTGTGTGCGGATTGACGGGTGATGGCAAACGGGGCCGCAAAGTCATTTTGAAGCCTCCGCAGTGAAGGTCGAGTCCTGGGTTGACCATTGGTGAAGGCGGCAAGCAAAATGGACCACTTGAGCGCGTCCGGTGGTCCGCGGAAGGCGGCGGCGGCGCACCGCCGGAACAGGAACTGCCGCGGCGGCGGGCCGAACTGAAATGGCTTAGCCATTCTGAAATCCAAGCGGCGCTGCTTTAAGTCGCGTCGGTTCGTCATCCACGGGGGGTTGTAACCCCCCCGCACCCGCTGGCCACGCGGGCGCCGCGCCGCGCCCGCGCCAGTGCTAGCGCCAGGCTGGGCCGGGCCGATCCATGCCCAAGTGGGCCGGACCCAGACCCAGAACGGGTTGACTCGGTTTGGGCCGACCCAGGGGAGGTCTCGGGCCGGGTCGGGCCGGGCCAGAACCCCCTATTTTCAGGTAGTTTCTGTTCAAACACCCATAACTTGGGCTACGGACCTCCGATCGATGCACCATCACTTGCGATGAAATCCTTGGATCAAGACGGGTGTTTCGGTATATTACACTCACGGTTTCGGAGAACATTGGGCATGGTTGGGTTGGTTCAAACACGAGACCAACCGGGCCCTCGAAGCGGATATGGATATATCTTGAGCACCGGACGTCCGATTGACGTGCCTTCGACTTTGTTGTAATCCTCTTGATGAGATGGAACTTTTGGCATTCCTAGACCGAGGTTTGGATGCAGTTGGATAGTGGCTGGGTTGGATTATACCCGAAATCCAATTGGGCCCCTGGAATGGAAAAGCTGATATCTTTCAGACCGGACGTCTGTTTGAGGAACCGTCAGCGGCGTTGGTGATCACGTTGAGAAACGGTCCCTACAAGTATACCCTATGAGAGTTAGGGGTATAGTTGAGATACGGCCGGGTTGGTTCGCACACGAAACTAACCGGGACCCTGGGACGAAAAGGCTAATAACTCACAGACCGGGCTTCCGATTGACGCACCATCTGTTGCGTTGAGACCCTTATGACGATGCGGTCCTTTGAGATACTTCTTCATGGACATTGAGATACTTGGAGTATCTACCTATAGATCGTGGAGCAGATCCTCCCGGAGATGAGTGTACGAAGTATAGAGACCGTGTAGCCAGCTGAGACCTGACTACTGCTTGACCGACTCGACTTGGAGTGAGTCGACTAACCCAGTGGACGAAGAACTACTTTATTTGGGTGCAGAACCATGGAGGAATGAGCACTAATGTGTGATAGTGCAGACCTGTGGTACTCGTCCGGAGAATACCTCTGCAGGCTATTATGGGGTGTGCACTACTGTGTTTGGGTGGCATACCCCGGCGGGAAGCACTACTGTGTTTGGGTTGCTGACCCGCGGTACTCGACAGGAGGAGTACCTCAGCAGTCTTAGGTTAGTGAGCAGTACCTCGGAGTCGGGATAAGACCACTGTACATTCCAGAGATGGGGCTCTTCAGCAGTTACGGTTTTGATAATGAAAATCCTGGTTTGAGCTGAGTCTATGACCTTTGTGTTTACCTCATGATTGAGATGGGTCACTTGATAACTTAGGTATATTATGGGAATATACCTGGGTAGTAGTTATCCATTGATTTCATAATCTTTGTGTTTCCTCATGATTGATATGGGTTACTTGATAGCTTAGGTATAAGTATGGGCTTATACCTAAGAAGGGTTTATCTATTGTGATTCTGATTTGTGGTTATCCTTATTGGATTTAGAGATACCTTTAGGGTCTCGGGGTCCCTACTGAGTATCGTTATACTCACCCCTGCAGGGGCTATGCCTGCACCTCGTTGTGTTGGTTGTAGACGACAGGCAGTGCTGATGGAAGCCGAGTGTTTGAAGACTGGACGGTACCCAGAGGTGGACCTCACGACGAGTCAGTATCAGGAGGTGGACTTCATGGCGAGATGATACTCGGAGGAGGTTGACGGGCAAGAGTGTTGTGGAGGCTATCTATACCTACCCTTCAGGTAGGATCCGTGATGGACGATCCCGGAGCTGCGCTATCTGTACCTACCCTTCAGGTAGGATCCGAGGAGGATGACCCAAGAGCTGCTTCCTTTCTTCCAGTTGTTGTCTTTTTCTATTGTAATTTTGTTAATTTGTAGCTGTACATTCGGTTGGGTTTGTATTCTGGCCCATTTAGTTTTCAGCACTTCCTTTTGTACTTAGTGTATTACTTCCGCTTGAAGTGAGTCGACTAGCCCAGTGGACGGAGCACTACTTTATTTGGGTGCATACCCATGGCGGACGGAGCACTACTATGTGACAGTGCAAACCCACGGTACTCTTCCGGATAGTACCTCTGCATGCTATTGGGGGGGTGTGCACTACTGTGTTTGGGTGGCAGACCCCGGTGGGAATCACTACTATTTTTGGGTGACTGACCTGCAGTACTCGACAGGAGGAGCACCTCAGCAGTAGTAGGTTAGTGAGCAGTACCTCGGAGTCGTGACAGGATCACTATACACTCCATAGATGGGAAGGAATTGCCTTTATAAAAGTAAACAATCACCAATCAGAGTACAAGAGGAAGTAATACACTAAGTACAAAAGGAAGTTCTAAAAAGTAAATGGGACAGAATACAAATTGAATTGAAATTACAACTACAACTGAACAAAAGTACAACAGAAAAAGACAACATCTGGAATAATGGTAGCAGCTCCTGGGTCGTCCTCCTCGGATCCTACCAGAAGGGTAGGTACAGATAGCGTAGCTCCTAGATCGTCCACCACAGATCCTACCTGAAGGGTAGGTACAGATATCCTCCACAACTCTCTTTCCCATCAACCTCCTCCGAGTATCGTCTCGCTGTGAAGTCCACCTCCGGATACCATCTAGTCTTCGAACACTCAGCCTCTGTTAGCACTGCCCGTCATCTGCAACCTACACAACGAGGTGCGGGCATAGCCCGTGCAGGTGTGAGTATAACGATACTCAGTAGGGACCCCGGGACCCTCAAGGTCTCTCTAAATCCAACAAGGATAACCACAATGCAGGAACACAACAGATAACCATTCTTAGGTATATTCCCATACTTATACCTAAGTTATCAAGTAACCCATATCAATCATGACGAAACACAAAGATTATGAAATCAACGGATAACCACTACCTAGGTATATGCCCATACATATATCTAAGTTATCAAGTGACCCATCTCAATCATGAGGTAAACACAAGGATCAAAGACTCAGCCCAAACAAGGATTTACATTATCGAAACTGTAACTGCTGAAGAGCCCCGTCTCTAGAGTGTACAGTGATCCTGTCACGACTCTGAGGTACTGATCACTAACCTAAGACTGCTGAGGTATTCCTCCTGTCCAGTAACGCGGGTCAACCACCCAAACACAGTAGTGCTTCCCGCTGGGGTATGCCACCCAAACACAGTAGTGAACACCCCCTTATATCATGCAGAGGTACTCTCCGGACGAGTACTGCGGGTCTTTACTGTCACACAGTAGTTATCCATCCTCCATGGGTTTTCACCCAAGCAAAGTAGTGCTCCGTCCACTAGGCTAGTCGACTCACTCCAAGTTGAGTCATTCAAGCAGTCGTCAGGTCTCAGCCGGCTACACGGTCTCCATACACCATACGCTCGTCTCTCGGAGGGTCTACTCCACGAGTTACAGGTTGATACTCCAAGTATCTCAAAGTACCACTAAGAAGTATCTCAAAGTACCGCCTTGTCATAGGGGTCTCCACTCAAATGACGGCGCGTCAATCGAGCGTCCGGTCTGTCAGTTATTAGCCTTTTTGTCCTAGGGGCCCGGTTGGTTTCGTGTACAAACCAACCCGACCATATCTCAAATGTACCCCGAACACTCATAGGGTATACTCATAGGGACCGTTTCTCAACATGATCACCAACGCCGCTGACGGTTCGTCAAACGGACGTCCAGTTTGAAAGTTATCAGCTTTTCCGTTCCAGGGGCCCCGTTGGATTTCGGGTACAATCCAACCCGAACATACTACAAATACGTCCAAATCTCAGGAAAAGTATTCCAAAAGTTCCGTCTCATAAAGAGGAATCCAAGAAAGTCGACGACACATCAATCAGACGTCCGAAGCACGAGATATAAGCATTTCTGCTCTGAGGGCCCGGTTGGTTTCATGTTCAAACCATCCCGGCCGTACCCAAAGTTCTCTGAAACCCTGAGTGAAATATTCCGAAACGACTTTCTCGATCCAAGGATCACATCGCAACTGACGGTGTGTCGATCAGAGGCCCGTATCCCATTTTATGGGAAAAAGACTGAAGAGAGTCCAAAATGGGGGGGGGGGGGGGGGTCTGGGCCCAGCCCGGCCCGGCCCAACCCCCCCCCCCCCCCCCCAGGGTCAGCCGAACCGGGTCCTGGTCCGGCCCGGCCTGGGCAGCCGGTTGGCCTGGCCCTGGCACGGTGCGACACCCACGTGGCCAGCGGGTGCTGGGTTTACAAACCCCGGTGGTCGACGATCCGGCGAGACTTAAAGTCACGCCGCCCCAAATCCGGAACGACTGTAGGCTTTTTCGGTTCACATTCCACCATCGCGGCTCAACCGCGGCGGTTTGCTCCGGCGGCGCACCACCGCCGCCTTCTGCGGACCACCGGACGCGCTCCGGTGGTCCGTTTCGCCTGCCGCCTTCGCCAACTGTCCTCCAGGGACCCGAACTTTACTGCGAAGGAATACAAACGCCATTTTGGCACGATTCGTCATTGCCTGTCGATCCGCACATCAATTAAACAACTGTGGAGTCTTTGATTCACCTCTGTGGCCCCGACTCCGGCCGCAGGTTCGTTCGTCCTCTACGGCGCGGCGCCATTGCACTGTGCTTATTCACCGATGATCCTCCTTGTTTCCGCGTGGTTCCTATGCACCGCGCTGCCTCCTTTCGAACTGCAATATCACAACAACAAATGGGGGAGGAGATTCGGCTATGTTCATGCGGTCCGACCTCCTTCCGTTAAATTGATATCAAGCGGCCAAAATACACAGACGAATAACGACAAAGGATAACTCATGAACAAAAGCAAATAACCCCTACCTCGAAAAGATGTCTCACGTTGTCGAGTCATGAATGTTGATCATCGCGGTAGAATGGTATCGATTCCATCGTCGTCGGAGTGACCCGAGGAAGTGTCATCTCCTCTCTTGTTGTGGAGGAAAAAGAGGATGAAGAACCGTGATCGCCGAGTTGTTCCATGTCGAGGGGTCGATGTTCTTTGTCAGAAAACAACCGTTCTTCACAGAGAGGATGATGTTCTTCCACCCAAGAGGAACTTCCTCCTTCCTTTACACAATAGCTCCTTCCCTTTTCTTCCAACACAAAGGTGCCAAAATAAAATAATAGGTTCATGATATTATTTTATTAAGACAAGTAATTTCAACTTTTCAAAATTCAAACGCTTAGTTAATTAATTGAATAGGTTCAATTAATTAATAAAGGTGTGTGTTGGACAGAGTTAAAGAGGGAGAGGGAGAGAAAGTGAAGGGTCACTCCATTAAAGATGAGTTTACCAAACTTAAGAGGGAGTTAGGTAGTTTAAGAGTAATGTGAAGGGGTTGGGGTTCGTGTGGGCCCCACCTCTCCTTTATTCTCTCATTCATCCTCACATGGGTATTTAGGTGTCACCACAACTTCCCCATGTAAGATAAAACCACCTTAGACATAAAAATAAAATTGTTTCATAATTTTATTCATGCCTCATTTAATCCACAAATTTAACTTCTCCATCCGCACAAACGCAACTCCGGAATAGCTGTTCCTAAGAAATTACTGGCGTTGTGGTTTCATTGGTGCCCTCGGATTTCAATTCCGAGCACCGGTTCAAAATTTAGAAAAACCCGCTCGTTCGTTCACTGAACGTACCCGAGATAAACTTCGGAAAATGATTCCGGGCTCACCAGGCCTTGGAATCAGGTGCCGTCAAAAATTGCGTTATTGCAAAATCCAAAAAAAATTATGAAAAAATTTCCCTTGAATTTTACGGGTCTTTAAATTACTCCCACCTCAGGGCTTTATGTCCCCTTAAAGATTTAACACAAACTAGGGAAACAAAACTAGTACTGAGCACATACTTGAGACTTCCGCTCCCATGTGCTCACCTGGAGGTTCCCGTACTGCCAGTGAAGCACACCCAAGGAATCGACCGTCCTCATAGGATCCACTCCTGTTGATCCTCAACCTCTACTGGAACTCCGCAAATGTTACCCCATCACCAAAGTCCAGTTCCCCATGGTCGATGATATGCGTTGGGTCAAGCACGTATCTCCTCAGTTGAGATACGTGGAAGTCGTCGTGAACTCGGTGCAATTGAGGTGGATGGGTCAAACGGTAAACCACCTCGCCTACCCTGCTGAGGACCTAAAAAGGTCCGCTGATCCTCAGAGATTACTTGCCACCTCGGCCACATCTCCATAGACCTCATCGAGGTGAGACCCGTAAGAAAACGTGGTCGCCATTCTCAAATTTCAGTGGTTCTGTCTCCTATCAACATAAGACTTCTGTCGGCTCGGAGCTATCCTCATCCGCTCCTAGATGACCTAGACCTTCTCTGTCATGGCCTGGACCATCTCTGGTCCCACAAGAGTTGCTAAGATTTCTTCTTTGCCGATAAGAGAAATCTGGTCTCATCCCTTGGATGAACCATGTTCTTTTCCTAAAACTGTCAATACTGTCATGAATGGCACTAATCCATGCCATGGATGACATCGTAAGGCCTCGACGCTACTACCAAGAGATCAAACTATTACTCTCACCTCCAAGGGTTGAGTCACACTGTCGGCATCAATGTGTGGTCACTGGGTCTCCCCCAGTTAGAATCTCAAAATTGAGGGTCAAGTCACCAGTTTTTAGCCGGAACCTCTTAGTATTAATCAAACCAAAAAGGGCAGGTAAGTAAACTTCACAAAGAGAAGTGTCTTTTATTTATGCAGCTTATAGTACAAGACACACAACAAACACAAACAACAACATCAACAAAAAGGAAGCTGGTAGCACAAAGATCAAGGGCCTATATGCATGGAACTAGTCCGCTTCTGATTAGAACTGAAACTCAGAACTCTTGCTGCCACGTGGGTGAAGTTGGCTGGTTCAAGAGTGATCAGCTACACCTTCCTATGCAAGAGTTAATCCTGTGCTGCCTGGGGTTTCCTTTTTCACCGACCAAGGAAAACCCATCCCGACGTTTTCCTAATACAGTCAACTTGTGTTTGAACTATGGATCCAATCCATACTCAGACCAACGTCGTAAGGCCTCGACGCTGCCACCAAGAGATTCCAACCGAAACTCTCACCTCGTGGGTCAGATCAAACTGTCAGCGTAAGTATTATTATCGAGTTTCCTTCCAAGGTATCTCCAAATGCGAGGGTCAAGTCTACGGCTTACCGGAAACTCTAGGTCTAGGACAAGATTCGTGGAAGGAAGGAATGATTCATATCAAAGTTTGCTGTTACGGCAGCTAGTAATGGACACAGACTGTCCCTTGAATCATTCTTGTAGCCATTGGGTCACACTCCTTGACCGCATGCAGCTACTCTCTTCCCCTGCCCTCCAGCTCCTTGAGCCTAGCAGGGACTACAAAGGCGGGTGAGTGTAATATGTCAAGATGTACACCACCTCTTACTTCTCTCCCAGCTCTGCCTCCACGTCTACTGCTTCACAGACTCATCTGTCCTTAACATTTCGTCTTCTTGAAACTTTTGCATGCCCAAGTCTCTGAGACTGGCACCAGCACACTGCGTTCTAACTTCTAACATTGTCTAGCTTTATTCGTTCAACCAAAGAACATTCAACCTCAAGATTATCTCTAGCACCCTAACATGAGTAGGTATTCATATAGGAAAAAGTTATGGCTCGAATATTCTTAAATACACCACGCATAGAGGTCCGAGCTCTATAGCACTGATCGAATCGTATTCATCGAGTAACTGGAATGTTCGGTATGACTCGATGAATTCTCACCTACGGACACGTCGTCCTACCGAAGCTGTAAAAGCTCTAGAAAACTCTCAGCCACTTCCTAAAGCCAGCCCTCAGCCACCTATGAGTCGGGCTCACCTTGGAACTTGAGGGTATCTGATGTTGGAACACGTGTAAGGTAGTAAGCCTACATGTGTCACCTACCAGTACCGCCGGTTGTAACTGATGACCAATAGGTAGTGATGTATAGATGACACACTACCCGAAGGCACTATCTCAGGCATCGGTCCACGTACCGAAGCCTCATCACTATGTAGACTGTCCTCATGGTCACTCACTGAAAAACACTGGCAATCACCTCCAGCCAGTCCTCTACTGTCTGGGAATCTGCCTCGCCTCGTAACCTCGGAGGCCTCTACTGCTGGAACTTGTGCAACGCACTCTGCCAGCGTGCACCGTCCACTAGTACGATTGGTGGCATCTACTACCCAACATATGGTGGTTCTGCTGGTACACCACCCGAGGGTGCCAACATAGTAAAAAGGGCCCCGCACCGGAGCCTCATCGCTCGGTGAGCCGTCATCGAGTACTCTCTCGGAAACTCCAACTGACGGTCTGTGTCGAGACATCCTAAACAGATGAGACATGGTCAACGATTTATACCTCGTGAGATGACGGGTTTGAGCTGACTTTAAAAATTTTGGAAACACACACGCAATTAGTGTTTTCGTGCACAAAGTCTGAAATCAGAAGTCAGGGTCCCGGTGTATGGATACGTCGGCCGCAACACCAACACTAGACTCCCTGAACTGAAAACCACACTCAGTACACTTAACACTATTGCTTCACAGAAAAAAAATATCAGAGTCTTATGTTCTGCGGTAGAACCGACTCCTCTGATACCAATTTGTCATGACCCCATCCTCTGGGGCCCATGTCGTAACTACCCCAAGCTCGCCTTCCATAGGCCAGGGGCTGGCGACTAGCACCAAAGGCGTATAACCCGATAACTGGGAAGGCATTTCCTTTATAAAAGTAAACAAACACCAATCAGAGTACAAGCGGAAGTAATACACATTGTACAAAAGGAAGTGCTGAAAATTAAATGGGCCAGAATACAAACCCAATCGAATGTACAGCTACAACTGAACAAAAGTACAACAGAAAAAGACAACAGCTGGAAGAATGGTAGCAGCTCCTCGGTCGTCCTTCTCGGATCCTACCTGAAGGGTAGGTACAGATAACGCAGATCCTGGATCGTCCACCACAGATCTTACCCGAAGGGTAGGTATAGATAGCATCTACAACGCTCTTGCCCATCAGCATCCTCCGAGTATCATCTCGCCGTGAAGTCCACCTCCGGATACCGTCCAGTCTTCGAACACTCGACCTCCGTCAGCACTGCCCGTCGTTTGCAACCAACACAACGAGGTGCAGGCATAGCTCGTGCAGGGGTGAGTATAACGATACTCAGTAGGGACCCGAAGACCCGCAAGGTCTCTTTAAATTCAACAAGGATAACCACAAGGAAGGAACACAACAGATAACCCTTCTTAGGTATAAGCACATACTTATACCTAAGTTATCAAGTAACCCATCTCAATCATGAGGAAACACAAATATTACGAAATCAACGGATAACCACTACCTAGGTATATGCCCATACATATACCTAAGTTATCAAGTGACCCATATCAATCATTAGGTAAACACAAGGATCAAATACTCATCTCAAACCAGGATTTTCATTATTTAAACCATAACTGCTGAAGAGCCCCGTCTCTAGAGTGTACAGTGATACTGTCATGACTCTGAGGTAGTGCTCACTAACCTAAGACTGCTGAGATACTCCTCCTATCGAGTACCGCGGGTTAGCCACCCAAACATAGTAGTGCTTCCCGCCGGGGTATGCCACCCAAACACAGTAGTGCACACCCCTTAATAGCCTGCAGTGGTAATCTCTGGACGAGTACCGCGGGTCTGCACTGTCACACAGTAGTGCTCTGTCCGCCATGGGTTTGCACCCAAAAAAGTAGTGTTCCATCCACTGGGTTAGTCGACCCACTCCAAGTTGAGTCGGTCAAGCAGTCGTTAGGTCTCAACCGGCTACACGGTCTCCGTACTCCAAACGCTCATCTCCGGGAGGGTCCTCTCCACGAGCTACAGGTCGATACTCCAAGTATCTCAAAGTCCCACGAAGAAGTATCTCAAAGAACTGCCTCATCATAGGGGTCTCAACTCAACAGACGGTGCGTCAATCGGGCGTCCGGTCTGTGAGTTATTAGCATTTTCGTCCCAGGGGCCCGGTTGGTTTCATGTACGAACCATCCCGACCATATATCAACTGTACCCCGAACTCTCATAGGGTATACTCATAGAGACCGTTGGTCAACATGATCCCCAACGCCGCTGACAGTTCGTCAAACAGAAGTCCAGTCTGAAAGTTATCAGCTTTTCCGTTCCAGGGGCCCGGTTGGATTTCAGGTACAATCCAACACTGCCATACTCCAACTGAATCCAAATCTCAGTAGAAGTGTGCCAAAAGTTCCGTCTCATCAATAGTAATCCAACAAAGTCGACAACACGTCAATCGGGCGTTCAGAGCACGAGATATAAGCATTAACGCTCCGAGGGCCCGATTGGTTTCGTGTTCGAACCAACCTGGCCGTACCCAAAGTTCTCTGAAACCCTTAGTGTAATATACTGAAACTATCGGCTCGATCCATGAATCATATCACAACTGACGGTGCGTCGATCGGAGGTTTGTAGCCCAAGTTATGGGCAAAAGACTGAAGACAGTCCGAAATGGGGGGTCTGGGCCCGGCCTGGCCCGACCAACCCCCCCCCCCCCAGGTCGGCTGAACTGGGTCCGGGTCTGGCCCGGCCCGGCCTGCGTGGCCCGGCCTGGGTAGCCGGATGGCCTGGCGCTGGCGCAGCGCCCGCCTTGCCAGCGGGGTGCGCGGTTTACAAACCCCCGCGGTCGACGATCCGGTGCGACTTAAAGTCACGCCGCCCCAAATCCGGAACGGCTGTAGGCCATTCTCACATTCCACCGGACGTGCTCCGGTGGTCCGTTTCACCTTCCGCCTTCTCTAACAGTCCTATCCGGACCCGATCTTTACTGTGAAGGAATTCAAATTCCATTTCGGCCCGATTCGTCGTCGCCCGTCGATCCGAATGTCAATTAAATAATTGCGGAGTCTTTGATTCACCTTTGTGGCCCCGACTCCAGCCGCAGTTTCGTTCAACCTCTACGGCGTGGCGCAATTGTGCCACGCTTCTTCACCGATGAAACTCCTTGTTTCCGCGTGGTGCCTATGCACCGCGCCACCTCCTTTCAAACCGAAGTATCACAACAAAAAAAGGGGGAGGAGAGTCGGTCGTGTTCGTGCAGTCCGACCTCCTTCCGTTAAGTTGATATCAAGCGGCCGAAATACACAGACGAAGAACAGCAAAGGATAACTCATGAACAAAAGCAATTAACCCCTACCTCGGAAAGACGTCACACGTCGTCGAGTCACGGAATTCAATCGTCACGGTAGAACGGTATCGATTCCGTCGTCGTCCGAGTGACCCGAGGAAGTGACATCTCCTCTCTTGTCGTGGAGGAAGAAGAGGATGAAGAACCATGATCGTCGATTCGTTCCATGTCGAGGGGTTGATGTTCTTCGTCGGAGAAGAACCGTTCTTCACGGAGAGGATGATGTTCTTCCACCCAAGAGGAACTTCCTCCTTCCTTTACACAAGAGCTCCTTCCCTTTTCTTCCAATACAAAGGTGCCAAAATAAAATAATAGGTTCATGCTATTATTTTATCAAGACTAGTAATTTCAATTTTTCAAAATTCAAAATCTTAGTTAATTAATTGAATAGGTTCAATTAATTAATTAAGGTGTGTGTTGGCAAGAGTTAAAGAGGGAGAGAGAGAGAAAGTGAAGGGTCAATCCATTAAAGATGAGTTTACCAAACTTAAGAGGGAGTTAGGGAGTTTAAGAGGAATGTGAAGGGGTTGGGGTTCGTGTGGTCCCCAACTCTCCATTATTCTCTCATTCATCCTCACATGGGTAGTTAGGCGTCACCCCAACATCCCCATGTTGGATAAAACCACCTAAGACTTAAAAATAAAATTCTTTCATAATTTTATTCATGCCTAATTTAATCCACAACTTTAACTTCTCCATCCGCACAAACATAACTCTAGAATAGGTGTTCCTAATAAATTACCGGCCCTGCGGTTTCATCGGTGCCCTCAGATTTAGATTCTGAGCACCGGTTCAAAATTTAAAAAAAACCCGATCGTTCGTTCACTGAACGTACCCGAGCTAAACTTTGAAAAATGATTCCGGGATCACCGGGCCTCGGAATCAGGTGCCATTAGAAACTGCGTTCTTTTAAAGTCCCAAAGAAAATTAAGAAAAAATTTCCATTGAATTTTATGGGTCTTTAAAAACTACCCCACCAGTTATTTAAATCCTTTTTAGGTGATTCATGCTCTTAAGTGATGGTGGCACTACCCCAATCCCACCTTCCAAAGGCCAGGGGCTGGCAACTAGTACCAAAGGCATAATTCCCGATAAGTGGGAACGAATTGCCTTTATAAAAGTAAACAGACACCACAGAGTACAAGCGGAAGTAATACACTAAGTACAAAAGGAAGTGCTGAAAACTAAATGGGACAGAATACAAACCCAAGATAATGTACATCTACAACTGAAAAAAAGTACAATAGAAAAAGACAACAGCTGGAAGAAAGGAAGCAGCTCCTGAGTCGTCCTCCTCGGATCCTACCTGAAGGGTAGGTACAGATAGCGCAGCTCCTGGATCGTCCACCACGGATCCTACCAGAAGGGTAGGTAAAGATAGCCTCCACAATGATCTTTCCCATCAACCTCCTCCGAGTATCGTCTCACCGTGAAGTCCACCTCTGGATACTGACTCGTCGTGAGGTCTACCTCCGGGTACCGTCCAGTCTTCGAACACTCAGCTTCCGTCAGCACTGCCTGTCGTCTGCAACCAACATAACGAGGTGCGGGCATAGCCCGTGCTGGGGTGAGTATAACGATACTCAATAGGGACCCTGAGACCCTCAATTTCTCTCTAAATCCAACAAGGATAACCACAAAGAAAAATCATAACAGATAACCCTTCTTAGGTATAAGCCCATACTTATACCTAAGTTATCAAGTAACCCATCTCAATCATGAGGAAACACAAAGATTATGAAATAAATGGATAACCACTAGCCAGTTATATGCCCATACATATACCAATGTTATCAAGTGACCCATATAAATCATGAGGTAAACAAAAAGGTCATAGACTCAGCTCATACCAGGATTTTCATTATCGAAATCGTAACTGCTGAAGAGCCCCATATCTGGAGTGTACAGTGGTCCTGTCACGACTCTGAGGTACTTCTCACTAACCTAAGACTACTGAGGTACTCCTCCTTTCGAGTACCATGGGTCAGCCGCCAAAACACAGTAGTTCTTCCCACTGGGGTATGCCACCCAAACACAGTAGTGCACACCCCCTAATAGCCTGTAGAGGTACTCTTCAGACGAGTACCGTGGGTCTGCACTGTCACACAGTATTGCTCCGTCCGCCATGGGTCTGCACCCAAAAAAATTAGTGCTCCATCCATTGGGCTAGTCAACTCACTCCAAGTCGAGTCCGTCAAGCAGTCGTCAGGTCTCAGCCGGCGACACGGTCTAGGTACTCCGTACGCTTGTCTCCGGGAGGGTCCGCTCCACGAGCTACAAGTCGATACTCCAAGTATATCAAAGTCCAAAAAGAAGTATCTCAAAGGACCGCCTCGTCATAGGGGTCTCAATGCAACAGTTGGTGCATCAATTGGACGCCCGGTCTGTGAGTTATTAGCCTTTTCATCCCAGGCGCCTGGTTGGTTTCGTGTGCGAACCAACCCGGCCGTATCTCAACTGTACCTCGAACTCTCATAGGTTATACTCATAGGGACCATTTATCAACATGATCACCAACGCCGCTATACTCATAGGGACCGTTTATAAACATGATCACCAACATCGCTGACGGTTCGTCAAACAGACGTCCGGTCTGAAAGATATCAGCTTTTTCGTTCCAGGGGCCCGGTAGGATTTCGGGTATACTCCACCCCGGCCACTATCCAACTGAATCCAAACCTCGGGCGAAGAATTCCAAAAGTCCCGTCTCATCATGTGGATTCCGAAAAAGTCGAAGACACATCAATCAGACGTCTGGTGCTCAAGATATATCCATATCTGCTCCGAGGGCCCGGTTGGTCTCGTGTTCGAACCAACCTGACTGTGCCCAAAGTGCTCGGAAACCTTGAGTGTAATATAACGAAACGACCTTCGTGATCCAAGTATCGCATCGCAACTGACGGTGCGTCGTTTGGAGGTCCGTAGCCCAAGTTATGGGCGTTTGAACAGAAACTGCCCGAAAGTAGGGGTTCGGGCCCGGTCCGACCCGGCCCGAGACCCCCCCTGGGTCGGCCCAAACCGGGTCGACCCATTCCTGGTCCGGTTCCAGCCAGCTTGGGCATGGCCCGGCCTAGCGCCGGCGCGACACGACGCCCGCGTGGCCAGCGGGTGCGGGGGGGTTACAACCCCCCACAGATGACGAACCAGGGCGGCTTAAAGTCGCGCTGCTTGGCTTCCGGAATGGCTAAGCTGTTCCGGTTTGGCCCGCCGCCGCGACTCAGCTGCGGCGGTTCCTGTTCCGTGGGCACGCTGCCATTTCCGGTTGCCGGCGCTGCCGCCCGCACTTTCTGCGGAGCACCGGACACGCTCCGATGGTCTGTTTTGCTCGCAGCCTTCGCCAATGGTCCTCCTGGGACCCGACCTTCACTGCGGAGGCTTCAAAATGACATTGTGGCCCCGTTTTCCATCACCCATCAATCTGCGCACAATGTTCAACCAGCGGAGTCTTCGAATCGCCTCCGCAACCCCGACTCCGGCCGCGGTTTCGTTTGGTCTCAACGGCGCAACGCGACGGTTCCGCGCATCCTTGCCGTAATTCTCCATATTTTCACATGGTGTCGTTGCACTGCGCCGCTTTCGTTCGTGCCGCAACATAATCAACAACAAGGTGGAGGATCGTCAGCCATGTTTGTGCGGTCTGACCTCCTCCCGTTATAATGATAGCAAGTGGCCAACATATAGAAGTCGAAGTACAGTAAATAAAACAATTAACCCCAACATCAACCCGCATGAACGAACGATCCGCGGATCAACCCAGATATGGTTGGTCCGCGCTCGTCATTCTTTTCTCAAAGATAAAGAGAATACCAAAGACATTCCCCTACAACCTCTTAAATGAAAATAATCATACCAATATTTCCAACCCGCAAAATAAAACATTCGCAGATCAATTTAATGATGAGTTGATCTGGGTTCTTTGTTTTAGAAGGAACAACCAAGGGAATAATAACATTCTCAAATTAATACCCCTACCTCGATAACGAGTTAACGATCGAAGAGTGTCGCGGAAAGCGGCATTGCGGGGTGGTTTCGATGACGGCGTTGGCGTGCATCAAAGAAAGGGAAGGCTTCATCACCGTGCCGCGCAGCCGGGCCGGACCCGGACCCGGTTCGGCCGACCCATACGGGGGGGGGGGTCGGGCCCAGACCCCCCATTTCGGGCTGTCTTCAGTTTTTTCCCATAACTTGGGCTATGGACCTCCAATCGATGCACCATCAATTGCGATGTGATCCTTGGATCGAGATTGGCGTTTAGGTATATTACACTCAGGGTTTCAGAGAACTTTGGGTACGGCCAGGTTGGTTTGAACACGAAACCAACCAGGCCCTTGGAGCGGAAACGCTTTTCTCTCGTGCTCCAGAAGTCCGATTGACGTGTCGTCGACTTTGTTGGATTCCTATTGATGCGACATAATTTTGGCAGAATTCGCCTGAGATTTGGTTGTAGTTGGAGTATGGCCGGGTTGGATTGTACCCGAAATCCAACCGGGCCGCTAGAACAGAAAAGCTGATAACTTTCAGACTGGACGTCCGTTTGACGAATTATCAGCGACATTGGTGATCATGTTGAGAAACGGTCCCTATGAGTATACCCTATGAGAGTTCGGGGTACGGTTGAGATGTGGTCGGGTTGGTTCATACACGAAACCAACCGGACCCCTGGGACGAAAAGGCTAATAACTCACAGACCGGACGCCCGATTAACGTGTCGTCTGTTGAGTTGAGACCCCTATGATGAGGCGGTCCTTTGAGATACTTCTTTGTGGGACTTTTGAGAAACTTGGAGTATCAACCTGTAGCTCATGGAGCAGACCCTCTCGGAGGCGAGCGTACGGAGTACGGAGACCGTGTAGCCGTCTGAGACCCAACGACTACTTGACCGACTCGACTTGGAGTGAGTCGACTAGGCCAGTGGACGGAGCACTACTTTGTTTGGGTGTAGACCCATGGCGGACGGAGCACTACTGTTGTGACAGTGCAGACCTGCGGTACTCATCCAGAGAGTACCTCTGCAGGCTATTAGGGGGTGTGCACTACTGTGTTTGGGTGGCATACCCCGACGGGAAGCACTACTGTGTTTGGGTGGCTGACCCACAGTACTCGATAGGAGGATCACCTAGCAGTCATAGGTTGGTGAGCAGTAACTCGGAGTCATGACAGGATCACTGTACACTCCAAAGACAGGGCTCTTCAGCAGTTACGGTTTCGATAATGAAAATCCTTGTTTGAGCTGAGTTTTTGATCCTTGTGTTTACCTCATGATTGAGATGGGTCACTTGATAACTTAGGTATATGTATGGGCATATACCTAGGTAGTGGTTATCCGTTGATTTCATAATCTTTGTGTTTCCTCATGATTGAGATGGGTTACTTGATAACTTAGGTATAAGTATAGGCATATACCTAAGAAGGGTTATTTTTTGTGCTCCTACTTTGTGGTTATATTTGTTTGATTTAGAGATACCTTGAGGGTCTTGGGGTCCCTACTGAGTATCGTTATACTCACCCCTGCACGGGCTATGCCAGCACCTCATTGTGTTGGTTGCAGACGACGAGCAGTGCTGACGGAGGCCACGTGTTCGAAGACTGGATGGTATCCCGAGGTGGAATTCACGGCGAGACGATACTCGGAGAAGGTTGACGGGAAGGAGGGTTGTGGAGGCTATATGTACCTACCCTTCAGGTAGGATCTGTGGTGGACAATCCAGGAGCCGCGCTATCTGTACCTACCCTTCAGGTAGGATCTGAGGAGGACGACCGAGGAGCTGCTAACATTCTTCCAACTTTTGTCTTTTTATGTTGTAATTTTGTTCAGTTGTAGCTGTACTTTCGATTGGGTTTGTATTCTGGACCATTTACTTTTCAGTACATCCTTTTGTACATAGTGTATTACTTCCGCTTGTACTCTGATTGGTGTTTGTTTACTTTTATAAAGGAAATGCCTTCCAGTTATCAAGTTATACGCCTTTGGGGATAGTTTCGAGCCCCTGGCCAATGGAAGGCGGGCTTGGGGTAGTTACAACACAACATGGTGAGCTGACCCGGTTCGGGCCGACCCAGGGGGTCTCTGGCCGGGTTGGACCAGGCCTGAACCTCCTATTTTCGGGCAATTTCTGTTCAAATGCAAATATATTGGGCTACAGACCTCTGATCGATGCACCGTCAGTTGCATAGAGATCCTTGGATCGAGACGGTCGTTTCAGTGTATTATAATCAGTGTTTTAGAGAACTTTGGGAATGGCCGGGTTGGTTCGAACACGAAACCAACCGGGCCCTCGGAGTAGAAACACTTATATCTTGAGCTCCAGACGTCTGATTGACGTGACACTGACTTTGTTGGATTCCTAGTGATGAGAAGGAACTTGTGGCATACTTCACTAGAGTTTTGGTTGCAGTTGGATAGTGGCTGGGTTGGATTGTACCTGAAATCCTACCAGGCCCTTGGAACAGAAAAGCTGATAACTTTCAGACTGGACGTCCGTTTGACGAACCGTCAGCGGCGTTGGTGATCTTATTGAGAAACGATCCCTATGAGTATACCTTATGAGTGTTCTGGGTATAGTTGAGATATGGCCGGGTTAGTTTGCACACAAAACCAACCGGGCCCCTGGGGTGAAAAGGCTAATAACTCACAGACCGGGCATCCGATTGACGCGTCGTCTGTGGTGTTGAGACCCCTATGACGAGGCGGCCCTTTGAGATACTTCTTCGTCGGATTTTGAGATACTTGGAGTATCGACCTGTAGCTCGTGGAGTGGACACTCCCGGAGACGAGCATACGGAGTAAGGAGACCGTGTAGCCGGCTAAGACCTGACGACTGCTTGACCGACTCGACTTGGAGTGAGTCGACTAGCCCAGTGGACAGAGCACTACTTTGTTTGGGTGTAGAACCATGGAGGAAAGAGCACTACTGTGTGATAGTGCAGACCCAAGGTACTCGTCCGAAGAGTACCTCTGCAGGTTATTAGGGGGTGTGCACTACTGTGTTTGGGTGGCATACCCCGGCGGGAAGCACTACTGTGTTTGGGTGGCAGACCCACGGTACTCGACAGGAGGAGTACCTCAGTAGTTTTAGGTTAGTGAGCAGTACCTCGGAGTCGTGACAGGACCACTGTACACTCCAGATACGGGGCTCTTCAGCAGGTATGGTTTCGATAATAAAAATCCTGGTTTGAGCTGAGTCTATGACCTTGTGTTTACCTCATGATTGAGATGGGTCACTTGATAACTTAGGTATATGTATGGGCATATACCTGGGTAGTGGTTATCTGTTGATTTCATGACCTTTGTGTTTACCTCATGATTGAGATGGGTTACTTGATAACTTAGGTATAAGTATGGGCTTATACTTAAGAAGGGTTATCTGTTGTGTTTCTGCTTTGTGGTTATCCTTGTTGGATTTAGAGAGACATTGAGTGTCTCGGGGTCCCTACTGAGTATTGTTATACTCACCCATGCACGGGCAATTCCCACACCTCATTGTGTTGGTTGTAGATGACGGGAAGTGCTGACGGAGGCCGAGTTTTCGAAGACTGGACGGTACCCGGAGGTGGACCTCACGACGAGTCAGTATCCGGAGGTTGACTTCACGGCGAGACGATACTCAGAGGTGGTTGACGAGCAATAGCGTTGTGGAGGCTATCAGTACCTACCCTTTAGGTAGGATTCGTGGTGGACGATCCAGGAGCTATGCTATCTGTACCTACCCTTCAGGTAGGATCCGAGGAGGACGACCTAGGAGCTACTACCTTTCTTCCAAGTGTTGTCTTTTTCTGTTGTACTTTTGTTCAGTTGTAGCTGTACTTTCGATTGGGTTTGTATTCTGGCCCATTTAGTTTTCAGAACTTCCTTTTGTACTTAGTGTATTACTTCCGCTTGTAATCTGTGGTGTTTGTGTACTTTTATAAAGGCAATGTCTTCCCAGTTATCGGGAATTACGCCTTTGGTGCTAGTCGACAGCCCCTGGCCTATGGAAGGCGAGCTTGGGGTAGTCACGGCACGGGCCCTGGAGGTGGCCCACCGGGCCGGGCCACGCCCTTTTGGGCTAGACCCGGACCCGTTTCGGGTCGACCTGGTTCAGTCTGACCCATGGGGTCTCGGCCCGGGTCAGATCGGGCCCGAACCCCGTATTTTCGGGCAGTTTCCATTCAAATGCCCATATCCTGGGCTACAGACCTCCGATCGACACACCGTCAGTTGCATAGCGATCCTTGGATCGAGACGGGCGTTTTGGTATATTAAACTCAGGGTTTGGGGATGGGGTGACATTTTCGGAGTTCCAGTAGAGGTTTAGGATCGACAGGAGTGGATCCTACGAGGACGGTCGATTCCTCGGGTGTGCTTCACTAGCAGTACGGGAATCTCCAGGAGAGCACATGGGAGTGGAAGGCGCATATGCATGCTCAGTACCAATTTTTTTCCCTAGTGTGTGTTAAAGCTTTACAAGGATGTAAATCCATGAGGTGGGAGTAATTTACAGACCCGTAAAATTCAAGGGAAATTTTTTCTTAATTTTCATTGGGATTTTACAAGAATTCAGTTTCTTACGGCACCTGATTCCGAGGCCCAGTGAGCCCAAAATCATTTTCCGAAGTTTAGCTCGGGTACGTTCAGTGAACGAATGAGTGGGTTTTTCTTACTTTTGAACTGGTGCTTGGAATCGAAATCCGAGGGCACCGATGAAACCGTAACTCTGGTAATTGCTTAGGAACACCTATTCTGGAGTTGCGTTTGTGCATATGGAGAAGTTAAATTTGTGGATTAAATGTGGCCTGAATAAAATTATGAAACAATTTTATTTTTATGTCTAAGGTAGTTTTATCCTACATGGGGAAGTTGGGGTGACACCTAACTACCCATGTGAGGATGAATGAGAGAATAAAGGAGAGGTGGGGCCCACACGAACCCCAACACCTTCACATTCCTCTTAAACTCCCTAATTCCCTCCTAAGTTTGGTAAAATCATCTTTAATGGAGTGACCCTTCAATTTCTCTCTCTTTCCCTCTTTAAATATCGCCAACACACACTGTAATTAATTAATGGAACCTATTCAATTAATTAACTAAGAGTTTGAATTTTGAAAAGTTGAAATTACTTGTCTTAATAAAATAATAGCATGAAACTATTATTTTATTTTGTCACCTTTGTGTTGGAATAAAGGGGAAGGAGCTATTGTGTAAAGGAAGGAGGAATTTACTCTTTGGTGGAAGAACATCATCCTCTCCGTGAAGAACGGTTCTTCTCCGACGAAGAACATCGACCCCTCAACATGGAATGACTCGGTGATCATGGTTCTTTGTCCCCTTCTTCCTCCATGATAAGATAGTAGATGTCACTTCCTCGGGTCACTCCCAAGATGACGGAATTGATACCGTTCTACTACGATGATCGATTTCCGCGACTCGACGATGTGCGACGTCTTTTCGAGGTAGGGGTTAATTTGTTTTGTTCATGAGTTATACTTTTCCGTTCTTCATCTTTGTATTCTGGACCATTTACTTTTCAGCACTTCCTTTTGTACTTATTGTATTACTTCCGCTTGTACTCTGATTGGTGTTTGTTTACTTTTATAAAGGCAATGCCTTCCCAGTTATCGGGTTATACGCCTTTGGTGCTAGTCGCCAGCCCCTGGCGTATAGAAGGAGGGCTTGGGGTAGTTATGACACAGGCCCCGGGGGACAGGTCGTGACAAATTGGTATCAGAGGAGTCGATTCTACTGCAGAACTTAAGACTCTGATATTTTCTTTCTGTGAAGCAATAGTGTTAAGCGTACTGAGTGTGGTTTTCAGTTCAGGGAGTCCAGTGTTGGTGCGGCGGCCGACGTATCCGTACACCAGGACCTTGACTTGTGATTTCCGACTTTGTGAATGAAAACACTAATTGCATGTGTGTTTCCAAAAGTTTTAAAGTCAGCTCAAACCAGGTCAGCTCACCAGGTATAAATCGTTGACCGTGTCACATCTGTTCAGGATGTCTCCACGCAGACAGTTAGTTGGAGTTTCCGAGAGAGTACTCGATGACGGCTCACCGAGCGATGAGGCTCTGGTGCGGGGAACTTTTTACTATGTTGTAACCCTCGGGAGGTGTACCAGCAGTACCACCACCTGTTGGGCAGTAGATGCCACCAATCGTACTAGTGGACGGTGCACGCTGGCAGAGCGCGTTGCATGAGTTCCAGCAGCAGAGGCCTCTGAGGTTATGAGGCGAGGCAGATTCCCAGACAGTAGAGGACTGGATGGAGGCGATTGGTAGTGTTTTCCAGTGAGGGACCATGAGGATGGTCCGTATAGTGATGAGGCTTTGGTACGTGGACTGATGCATGAGATAGTGTCTTTGGGTAGTGTGTCAGCTATACATCACTACCTCTTGGTCAGCAGTTACAACCGGCGGTACCGGTAGGTGACACATGTAGGCTTACATACATACACGTGTTCCAACATCAGATACCCTCAAGTTCTGAGGTGAGCCTGACTCACAGGTGGCTGAGGGATTGCTTGAGGAAGTGGCTGAGATTTTCTAGAGCTTTTACAACTTCGGCAGGACGACGTGTCGGTAGCTGAGAATTCATCGAGGCGTACCGAACATTCCAGGTACTCGATGAATACGATTCGATCAGTTCTATAGAGCTCAGACCTCTGAGCATGGTGTATTTAAGGATATTCGAGCCATCACTTTTTCCTCTATGAATACCTACTCACGTTAGGGTGCCAGAGAGAACCTTGAGGTCGAATGTTCTTTGGCTGAACGAATACAGCTAGAGAATTTTAGAAGTTGGAACGCAGCGAGCTGGTGCCAGTCTCAGAGACTTGAGCGTGCGAATGTTTCAAGAAGAGGAAATGTTAAGGACAGATGAGTCTGCAAAGAAGTAGACGTGGAGGCAGACCTAGGAGAGAAGCAAGAGGTGGTGTATATCTTGACATGTTACACTCACCCACCTTTGTAGTCCCCACTAGGCTCAGGGAGCTGGAGGGCAGAGGAAGAGAGTAGCTGCATGCGGTCAAGGAGTGTGACCCAATGGATCAAAGAATGATTCAAGGGACAGTCTGTGTCCATTACTAGCATCCGTAATAGAAAAAATTGATATGAATCATTCCTTCCTTCCACTAATCTTGTCCCAGACCTAGAGTTTCCGGTAAGCCGTAGACTTGACCCTCACGTCTGGAGATACCTTGGAAGGAGACTCGATAATCATAATTACGCCGACAGTGTGATCTGACCCACGAGGTGAGAGTTTCGATTGGAATCTCTTGGTGGCAGCGTCGAGGCCTTGTGACATTGGTCTGAGTATGGATTGGATCCACAATTCATACAAAAATTGACGGTATCAGGCAAACGTCGGGGTGGGTTTTCCTTGGTCAGCGAAAAAGAAAACCCCAAGCATCACATGATTAACTCTTGCATAGGAAGGTGTAGACGATCACTCTTGAATCGGACAACTTCACCCATGTGGCAGCAAGAGTTTTGAGTTTCAGTTCTAATCAGGAGCAGACTAGTTCCAGGCATAGAGGCCTTTGATCTTTGTGCTACTAGCTTTCTTGTTGTTGATGTTGTTGTTTGTGGTTGTTGTGTGTCTTGTACTATGAGCTTCAGAAATAAAATACACTTATCTTTTTGATGTTTACTTACCTTCCTTTTTTGGTTTGATTGATACTAAGATGTTCCGGTTAAAAACTGTTGACTTGACCCTCACTTTTGAGATTCTTACTGGAGGAGACGCAGTGACCACACACTGATGTCGACAGTGTGACTCAACCCTTGGAGGCGAGAGTAACATTTGGATATATTGGTAGTAGCTTCGAGGCCTTACGATGTCATCCATGGAATGGATTAGTTCCACTCATGACAGGATTGACTGTTTTAGGAAAAGAACATGGTTCATCCATGGGATGAGACCATATTTCTCTTATCAGTAAAGAAGAAATCTTAGCAGCTCTTGTGGGACCAGAGATGGTCCAGGCCACGACAAAGAAGGTCAAGGTCATCCAAAAGCGGATGAGGACAGCTCTGAGCTGACAGAGGTCTTATGTTGATAGGAGACATAACCACTAGAATTTGAGGATGGTGACCACGTTTTCTTACGGGTCTCACCTCGATGAGGTCTATGGAGATGTGGCCGAGGCGGCAAGTAATCTCCAAGGTTCAGCAGACCTTTTCAGGTCTTCAGCAGGGTAGGCGAGGTGGTTTACCGCTTGAACCATCCACCTCAGTTGCATTGGGTGCATGACGACTTCCATGTATCTCAACTGAGGAGATACGTGCTTGACCCGACGCATGTCATCGACCATGGGGAAATGGACTTTGGTGATGGGGTGACATTTGAGGAGTTCCATTAGAGGTTGAGGATCGATAGGAGAAGATCCTACGAGGACGGTCGATTCCTTGGGTGCGCTTCACTGGCAGTACGGGAACCTCCAGGCGAGCACATTGGAGCAGAAGGCTCAGGTGCGTGCTCAGTACCACTTTTGTTTCCATAGTTTGTGTTAAAGATTTACGGGGACGTAAATCCCTGAGGTGGGAGTAATGTAAGGACCCCTAAAATTCAAGGGAAATTTTTTCTTAATTTTCTTTGGGATTTTACAAGAACGCAGATTCTGACGGCACTTGATTCCGAGGCCCGGTGAGCCCGGAATCATTTTCCAAAGTTTAGCTCAGGTACGTTTAGTGAACGAACGAGTGGGTTTTTCTAACTTTTGAACCGGTTCTTGGAATCAAAATCTGAGGGCACTGATGAAACCGCAGCTCCAGTAATTGCTTAGGAACACCTATTCCGGAGTCGCGTTTGTGTGGGTGGAGAAGTTAAATTTGTGGATTAAATGAGGCATGAATAAAATTATGAAACAATTTTATTTTTAAGTCTAAGGTGGTTTTATCCTACATGGGGAAGTTGGGGTGACACCTAACTACCCATGTGAGGATGAATGAGAGAATAAAGGAGATGTGGGGCCCACACGAACCCCAACCCCTTCACATTCCTCTTAAACTCCCTAACTCCCTCTTAAGTTTGGTAAACTCATATTCAATGGAGTGACCCTTCACTTTCTCTCTCTCTCCCTCTTTAACTCTCGCCCACACACACCTTAATTAATTAATTGAACCTATTCAATTAATTAACTAAGAGTTTGAATTTTGAAAAGTTGAAATTACTTGTCTTAATAAAATAATAGTATGAACCTATTATTTTATTTTGGAACCATTGTGTTGGAAGAAAAGTGAAGGAGCTCTTGTGTAAAGGAAGGAGGAAGTTACACTTGGGTAGAAGAACAACATCCTCTCCGTGAAGAATGGTTCTTCTCTGACGAAGAACATTGACCCCTTGACATGAAATGACTCGGTGATCACGGTTCATCATCCTCTTCTTCCTCCACGAGAAGAGAGGATATGTCACTTCCTCGGGTCACTTCAACGACGATGGAATTGATACTGTTCTACCACGACGATTGACTTACGCGACTCCACGACGTGCGAAGTCTTTTCGAGGTAGGGGTTAATTTCTTTTGTTCATGAATTATCATTTTCCATTCTTTGTCTGTGTATTTTGGCCACTTGATATCAACTTAAAGGAAGGAGGTTGGACCGCACGAACACAGCCGACTCCCCTCCCCCTTTTGTTGTTGTGATATTGCGGTTTGAAAGGAGGCGGCATGGTGTATAGGCACCATGCGGAAACAAGGAGGATCATCGGCGAAGAAGTGCGGCGCAATTGCGCCGCGCCGTAGAGGCCGAATGAAACCGTGGCCGGATTCGGGGCCACAGAGGTGAATCAAAGACTCCGTAGTTGTTTAATTGATGTGAGGATCGATGGGCGATGACAAATAAGGCCGAAATAGCGTTTTAATTCCATCGCAGTAAATATCAGGTCCCGGGAGGACTGTTGGTGAAGGCGGCAGGCGAAACGGACCACCGGAGCGCGTCCGGTGGTCCGCAGAAGGCGGCGGCAGCGCGCCACCGGAGAAAACCCTCCGCGACGGTGGAATGTGAACTGGAACGGCCTACGGCCCTTCCGGATTTGCGGCGGCACGACTTTAAGCCGCACCGAATCGTCGACCGTGGGGGGTTTGTAACCCCCTCCCCCGCTGGCCACGCAGGCGCCGCCCCGCGCCAGCGCCAGGCCAGCCGGCTGCCCAGGCCAGGCCGGGCCATGCAGGCCAGCCCAGGCTGCCCAGGTAGGGCCGGGACCCGGTTCGGCCGACCCGGGGGGGGGGGGGGGGGGGGTTGGACAGGGCCGGGCCGGGCCCAGACGCCCCATTTCGGGATGTATTCAGTCTTTTGCCCATAACATGGTCTACGGACCTCCAATCGACACACTGTTTGTTGAAATGGGATCCTTGGATCGAGACGGTAGTTTTGGTATATTACACTCAGGGTTTCGGAAAACTTTGGGTATGTCCGGGTTGGTTCGAGCACGAAACCAACCGGGTCCTCGGAGCGGAAACGCTTATATCTCGTGCTCCGGACGTCCGATTGACGTGCTGTCGACTTTGTTGGATTCCGCTTGATGAGACTAAACTTTTGGCATACTTAGCCTGATATTTGGATGCAGCTAGAGTATGGCTAGGTTGGATTGTACCCAAAATCCAACCGGGCCCCTCGAACGGAAAAACTGATAACTTTCAGACTGGACGTCCATTTGACGAACCATCAGCGGCGTTGGTGATCATGTTGAGAAATGGCCCCCATGAGTATACCCTTTGAGAGTTAGGGGTACAGTTGAGATATGGTTGGGTTGGTTCGTACACGAAACCAACCGGGCCCCTAGGAGGAAAAGTCTAATAACTCACAGACCGGATGCCCGTTTGATGTGCCATCTGTTGAGTTGAGACCCATATACGGGGCGGTCCTTTGAGATACTTCTTCATGGGAATTTTGAGATACTTGGATTATCAACCTGTAGCTCATGGAGCGGACCCTCCCAAAGACGAGCGTACGAAGTACAGAGACGGTGTAGCTAGCTGAGTTCTGACGACTGCTTGACCGACTCGACTTGGAGTGAGTCGACTAGCCCAGTGGACGGAGCACTACTTTGTTTGGGTGCAGACCCGTGATGGATGGAGCACTACTGTGTGACAGTACAGACCTGTGGTACTCATCCGGAGAGTACTATGCAGGCTATTAGGGGGTGTGCACTACTGTGTTTGGGTGGCAGAACCCGACGGGAAGCACTACTGTGTTTGGGTGGCTGACCCGTGGTACTCGACAGGAGGAGCACCTCAGCAGTCTTAGGTTAGTGAGCAGTACCTCAGAGTCCTGACAGGATCACTGTATACTCTAGAGACGGGGCTCTTCAGCAGTTAAGGTTTCGATAATGACAATCCTGGTTTGAGCTGAGTCTTTGATCCTTGTGTTTATCTCATGATTGAGATGGGTCACTTGACAACTTAGGTATATTTGTTGGCATATACCTAGGTACTGGTTATCCGTTGATTTCATAATCATTGTGTTTCCTCATGATTGAGATGGGTTACTTGATAACTTAGGTATAAGTATGGGCTTATACCTAAGAAGGGTTATCTGTTGTGTTCCTGCTTTGTGGTTATGCTTGTTGGATTTAGAGAGACCTTGAGGGTCTCGGGGTCCCTACTGAGTATCATTATACTCACCCCTGCACGGGCTATGCCTGCACCTCGTTGTGTTGGTTGCAGATGACGGGTAGTGCTGATGGAGGCCGAGTGTTCGAAGATTGGACGATATCCAGAGGTGGACTTCACGGCGAGACGATACTCAGAGGAGGTTGATGGGAAAGAGCGTTGTGGAGGATATCTATACCTACCCTTCAGGTAGGATCCGTGGTGGACGATCCAGGAGCTGTGCTATCTGTACCTACCCTTCAGTTAGGATCCGAGGAGGACGACCCAGGAGCTGCTACCATTCATCCAGCTGTTGTCTTTTTCTGTTGTACTTTTGTTTAGTTGTATCTGTTCTTTCTATTGGGTTTGTATTCTGGACCATTTAATTTTCAGCACTTCATTTTGTACTTAGTGTATTACTTACGATTGTAATCTGATTGGTGTTTGTTTACTTTTATAAAAGCAATGCCTTCCCAGTTATCGGGTTATACGCCTTTGGTGCTAGTCGCTAGCCCCTGGCCTATGGAAGGCGGGCTTGGGGTAGTTAAGACTCTGATATTTTCTTTGTACATGCGGCCATCGATTTATACCTGGTGAGATGACCTGGTTTGAACTGACTTTAAATATTTTGGAAACACACACGCAATCAGTGTTTTCATGCACAGAGTCAGAAATCAGAAGTCAGGGTCCTGGAGTATGGATACGTCGGTCGCCGCACCAACACTGGACTCCCTGAACTGAAAACCACACTCGGTAACCATAATACTATTGCTTCACAGAAAGCAAATATCAGAGTCTTAAGTTCTGCGGTAGATACGACTCATCTGATACCAATTTGTCACGACCCGTCTCCCAGGGCTCGTGTCGTAACTACCCCAAGCCCGCCTTTTTATAGTCCAGGGGCTGGCAACTAGAACCAAAGGCGTATAACCCGATAATTGGGAAGACATTTCCTTTATAAAAGTAAACAAACACCAATCAGAGTACAAGCGGAAGTAATACACTAAGTACAAAAGGAAGTGCTGAAAAGTAAATGGGCCAAAATACACAGAGAAGAACGGAAAATGATAACTCATGAACAAAAGAAATTAACCCCTACCTCGAAAAGATGCCGCACACTGTCGAGTCACGGAAGTCGATCGTCGCGGTAGAACGGTATCGATTCTGTCGTCATCGGAGTGACTTGAGGAACTGACCCGAGCGGCTGCGGTTCTTTCAAGGGGGCGGTGCACCCCTTTTTGTGCGGCCGCTAGGCCAGCGCCGAGCCGACCCACTTGGCCAGTGCTGGTCCGGGCCAGGCCCAGCTGGGTCAGACCCGGTTGGGTCGACCCGGGGGGGGGGGGGGTTGGGCTGGGTCGGACCGGGCCTAGACTCCCCATTTTCGAGCAGTTTTTTTCAAACACCCATATCATGGGCTACAGACCTCCGATTGATGCGCCGTCAGTTGCGTAGAGATATTTGGATCTAGAAGGTCATTTCGGTATATTACACTCAGGGTTTCAAAGAACTTTGGGTATGTCTAGGTTGGTTCGAACACGAAACCAACCGGGCCCTCGGAGCGGAAACACTTATATCTTGAGTTCTAGATGTCCGATTGACGTGCCGTCGACTTTGATGGATTAATCTTGATGAGACGGAACTTTTGGAATACTTCTCCCATGTTTTGGTTGCAGATGGATAGTGGATGGGTTGGATTGTACCCGAAATCCAACCTGGCCCCTAGAACGGAAAAGCTGATAACATTCAGAATGGATGTCTGTTTGACGAACCGTCTGTGGTGTTGGTGATCTTGTTGAGAAATGGTCCCTATAAGTATACCCTATGAGATTTCGGGGTACAGTTGAGATACGGCCGGGTTGGTTCCCACACGAAACCAACCGGGCCCCTGGGACGAAAAGGCTAATAACTCACAGACCGGGCGTCAGATTGACGCGCCGTCTGTTGCGTTGAGACCCCTAGGACGAGGCGGTCCTTTGAGATACTTGGAGTATTGACCTATAGCGCATGGAGAGGAACCTCCCAGAGACAAGCGTACGGAGTACGGAGACCGTGTAACTGGATGAGACCTGACGACTGCTTGACCAACTCGACTTGGAGTGAGTCGACTAGCCCAGTGGACGAAGCACTACTTTGTTTGGGTGAAGACCCATGGCAGATGGAGCACTACTGTGTGACAGTGCAGACCCGTGGTACTCATCCGGAGAGTACCTCTGCAGGCTATTAGGGGATGTGGACTGCTATGTTTGGGTGGTATACCTCGGCAGGAAGCACTACTGTGTTTGGGTGGCTGACCCACTGTACTCGACAGGAGGATTACCTCAGCAGTCTTAGGTTAGTGAGCAGTACCTCGGAGTCATGATAGGACCACTGTACACTCCAGAGATGGAGCTCGTCATCTGTTACGGTTTCAATAATGAAAATTCTGGTTTGATCTGAGTCTAAGACCTTTGTGTTTACCTCATGATTGAGATGGGTCACTTGATAACATAGGTATATGTATGGGCATATACCTGGGTAGTGGTTATCTGTATATTTCATAATCTTTGTGTTTCCTCATGATTAAGATGGGTTACTTGATAACTTAGTTATATGTATGGGAATATACCTAAGTAGAGGTTATATGTTGAGATCTTATTTATGGTTATCCTTATTGGTTTTAGTGAGACCTTGAGGGTCTCGGGGTCCCTACTGAGTATCCTTATACTCACCCCTGCACGGGCTATGCCCGTTCCTCATTGTGTTGGTTGCAGACGACGGGCAGTGCTGACGGAGGCCGAGTGTTCGAGGACTGGACGGTACCCGGAGGTGGACCACATGACGATTCAGTACCCGGAGGTGGACCACACGACGAGTCAGTATCCAGAGGTGGACTTCATGACTGGACGACACACAGAGGGGGTTGAAGGGTGAGAGCATTATGGAGGCTATCTGTACCTGCCCTTTAGGTAGGATCCGTGGTGGACGATCCAGGAGCTGCACCATCTGTACCTACCCTTCAGGTAGGGTCCGAGGAGGACGACCCAGGAGCCTCTTTCGTTCTTCCAGCTGTTTGTCTTTTTTTGCTGTACATTCAGTTGGGTTTGTATTCTGGACCACTTACTTTTCAACACTTTCTTTTGTTCTTAGTGTATTACTTCCTCTTGTACTTTGTGATGTTTTGTTTACTTTTATAAAGGCAATGCCTTCCCAGTTATTGGTATTTACACCTTTGGAGATAGTCTCCATCCCCTAGCCTATGGAAGGAGGGTCACTCCAAAAGGGGGGAAGGGTCAGCAGATTGTCAGACCCTTCCTTCTTTAAGTTGAAGGAGAGATAATGACCCCCGAGACCCGCCTTCGATAGGTCCCAAAGTGGCGACTAGCACCAAGGGTATATAAATCACACACAAATGGAAGGAATTACACCTTTTTGTTTTATAAGATCAGGAGATAAGATGATGGAACCCAACAACACCAAAACTAAAAAGAAAAGTAATGCCAAAAGTAAACCATTCCCAGATGCATGTTTCAAAAGTAAAGCCACAAAGTACAAAATATGACCACAAAGGTAAGTACCAAAAGAAGAAAAACAGCAACAACAACTGCCACAAGGTCCGAGCTAGTATGGTCATGCACGATCCCTGAAATCCTCCTGGAAACTTGAAAGTAGTTTTATATACGTAGGGTGAGCATAAAAGTACACTCAGTAGGGAAAACCAAAGACTCTTGTGCACAAGTGGGGGAACGTATTAAAATCTTGTGAGAAAAAGAGTAAACCAAACACCTATCAAGGTAAACTATCCACCCAAGCCTCACCAAGGCACACTCCCCAAATAACGCAAGTCAGGTAATATATATAAAAGAGAACATCGATATTTGGGTACCCCGCGCCACTTTCCCACTGGTTATTGAGACATCCTATGAATCGAACCAATCCTGCAATTCTCACTACAGTCCCACTGCCACACCCGCCCACACACACCTGGGCCACAACCACACACAGTCCCACTGTCGAATCCCACCCGCAAACACCTGGGCCACAACTGTCACATGTAACCACACCTGCAAACACCTAGGCCAGAACAACCACCACCACACCCGAAGACACCTGGTCTAGAAGATCCACTGCCACACCCGAAGACACCTAGGCCTCAAGATCCACTGCCACACCCAAAGACACATGGGCCTCATCCCGAAGACAC
Organism: Viscum album; assembly: GCA_963277665.1. Lineage (NCBI taxonomy): Eukaryota > Viridiplantae > Streptophyta > Magnoliopsida > Santalales > Viscaceae > Viscum > Viscum album. The sequence continues at coordinate 240,234,192 of OY728140.1, read as the reverse complement.
TTAGGAAACCACCTGCCGCACACACCTGGCCAACCATCACAGTACCCCGCCCGAAGGTTCTTGGGCTAATAATGGACCTCAGGCCATCACAGCCTGCCCGAAGATACTAGGACTATCTGGGAAAGGGAGCAGAAAGGGAGCTAATAACCAGCCACTAAGAATAGTGTTGGAAAAAACACCCTCCCCCATGAAATGGGGGTGTTCGGCACTAAGTTCTCAACTTGGGTGGGGCGCGAATAAGAAACACAAAGCTAGAAGTATATATATAGGTAACAAGAACTCAGCCAAAGCTAGGTTTTTCTTCAGATAGCCTACACATCACAACAACACTCAAGGCTGAGTCACGACTCTCGCCAACAAAACCCATTTGTCCCATTCTTGTTTCATGTTAAGTGATAACGTTCAAATAAGTTCATGCACTACTGGGCAACTAACACCATAAGCATAAACAAGGAAGATAGTCCAGCCAAACGTCAATTTAAACATTCACACTCGGTTCTCTTGTAATGTTACAATAACAAGGAATAAGTGAGATCCCCCGAAGTACTGGAACCAAAGACAACCCCGAGACACTGCCCCGTGTCCCCTCCCTAAAAAGGTTTTTCATCAATAGAGGATCCCACCCAAATTCGTGAAATAAAAAAGTAACCACCGGGTCTTAAAACTCACAACCACCGAATCCATATCAACAGGGTATCCCATCCCTAATTTCATAGCCACCAAGAGCGTAAAAAGAACAGGGGATCCCATCCCCTCCCACATCTCCAGCAATCGACCTGTAAAATAAAAACAACCAAACCATTACTACCAACACAATGCAAGGTCATGCCTGTATTTTCAGATTTATAAGATTTAACACACTCCATGATTTCAATTCCTTATGTATTAACCGGGGGTTATCATAGAAGGGTCAATCCTGGTGCTTCCAATTTACTTAGCCGAATATACGTAACTAACCAATTTAATTTTCACAGCAGTAGTTTAAAATTACAAAATAGCCATTTAAAACACAATGAGGAGTTCATTAGTGCATAGAAAATGACCACCAACGACCTCGATTTTCAGATGGCGTAAGCCAACATAACATAGAAAGATGATCATAATATAAAACAACATGAACGATCACAACCCCCCTTCTTTATTTATAGAATCCGTTCATTATCTTTATTAGGTTTGGTTTATCCAATTCTATGAAACAAAAGCACGCCCACCACGCATGATACACCAAAGGGAGAGGTGATGAATAAATTCCATACTTGTTGATAGACTATCGACGCTTAGGCTGGGCGCAGAACCTTACGGATAACGATCTGGCTCGCCCGATGCACCAAAAGTTGTTTGTGAAACGTCGTGATCCAGGAAAGAAGAAACCATTCCTAAACCTTTAGTTTATAAGGGTCACGGATGGTTGGGATAAGACCACAAAACCGTGTGAGGCGCGAGGTCGTGGGTTGGCCATGCGGACCCACTCGTCATTAAGGGGGTTGGGTGGTTTAAACCGACTCATTAATTCATTAATTATTTAATGAAAACTCTTATGGAGTTACGGGTCTTTAAAACAAGCTCAAACATGTCAAAATAGGGTTTAAAACCCTACTTGCGTAAGAAGGAATGCCACTGGAAAGAACCAGTGGGGGTAGGCCAGAGCCACCGGTGGCTGAAGGCCACCGGTAGGCTCCGGCCACCAGTAGGCCAAGGCCACCAGTAGGCCTGATACCGATAGGCTAAGGCTACCGATAGGCCTACACCGCTGTGATTCCCAGACCAGAAAACCCAACACGATATTTTCACAAAGTAAAGGATCCCCAAAAAACCCGGGCTGTTACATCAGATACCTCTTAAACGATTCTCGTCCCTTAGAATCAAAACAAACCAGAAGAAAAGAGAGGGTCCGAACAACCACCTCGAAATATACCTCTTAGGAGTGAACCCACGCAAACTTCCAACATACCAAGCCAAGCTGCCCAGGTATGTGGGTTGGGGAGTCTCCTCCCCCATGTCAATATATTATCCACTTTGGGCGGCACTGACTCGCTCGCACGGGTTAATCACATCCACCTTAACGTGTCTTGATTAGGGGTCGTGTTTTCTCCTCCCACATAGCCAGGGATTTTCACACACATTCAGAGGAAGAAAATCAGTACATTTCATAGTCAACAAGGAAAAGCATTCTACCACAACAGGTACAACAAGGAACAAAACTCAAAACAACTCTGGGTACTGGGCACGCATATGTGATTCCCTTTCCCAAGTACTCTCCTCAAGCCCACCATGTCTCCACAACACACGAACCCAGGGAATGGTTCACCCACGTAGAACCTTCTCCTTGCGATCCTCGATCATCACTGGTCTCTCCACAAAAGTCACGTCATCCTCGATGTCCAACTCACCCCAATCAAGGACATGTGAATTGTCGTGCAGGTACCGACAGAGCTGGGACACATGGAAGACATCATGTATCCTCAGTAGCTGCGGTGGTAACGCTAGCTGATAAGCCACTTCGCCGACCCTCCGCAACACTTCGAAGGGTTCGATGAACCTAGGAGAAAGCTTACTCCCCTTGCCGAACCTCTGCTGCCCACGCCGAGGGGAGACCTTTAAAAACACATGGTCTCCAACCTCAAACTCCAAGGGCCTCCTCCTCATATCAGAGTACGACTTCTATTGGTCCTGGGCCACCTTTATCCTTTCCTGTATGAGCTGAACCTTCTCTATCGTGCTCTGCACCACCTCCGGGCCAAGGATGCCTGCTTCTCCTACTTCGGTCTGACACACAGGTGAATGACATGGCCTCCTGTACAAAGATTCAAACGGGGACATACTGATGGTAGAGTGATAGCTATTATTGTAGGAAAACTCTACTAGGGGCAAGTATCGCACCCATGATCCCCCTGAGTCCAGAACACATGCCCGCAATATATCTTCCAAGTTCTGGATGGTGTGCTCTGTTTGTCCATCTGTCTGGGGATGCAAATCAGTGGTAAGGCGTAACTGTGTGCCAAAAGCATGTTGAAATCCTTTACAGACCCATGAGGTAAACTGTGCATCCCTATAGGAGACTATAGACCTCGGGAATCCATGCAACCACACCACCTCACCCACGTACTTTCGTGCCAAAGCATCCACAGTACTCGACTCCCTGATCGCCAGAAAGTGGGCTGATTTCGTTAACCAGTCCACTACCACCCAGATGGCGTCGTATTCCCCTTGGACCTTGGGAAGTCCCGTGATGAAATCCATCGAGATGTCGTACTACTTCCACTCGGGGACATCTAGAGACTGCAGTAGCCCACCTGGAACTCGGTGTTCATCCTTCACCTGCTGACACACTAAGCACTTTTCCACAAACTCTGCCACCGCTCGCTTAACTTCGGGCCACTAAAACTACCTCTTCAGACCCTGATACATCTTGGAAACTCCTGGGTGTACCGCCAGGGGTGAGTTGTGGAACTCACTGAGAACCTTGCCGCGCATCGCCTCCAGAACGAACAACATTCCCTGGAAAAGCATCTGGTTCTAACCATCCTCTGTCCATCTTTTTGGAGCATTGCCCTGGTCAACTCGATCACGCATTACTTTGAACTATGGGTCTCTCCACTAAGACTCCTCCACTTGCTGAAACAGAGATGACTGCACTGTCATTTGATATACGCAACCACTACCACTATCCATCTTCACATCCAGGTGTAAGGCAGCCAACTCCTCCATCGCCTTCCAGGCGTCTGCTGACTCTCGAGGCTCGTGCCGTGACTACCCCACGCCCGCCTTCCATAGGCCAGGGGATGGTTACTAGCACCAAAGGCGTAAATCCCAATAACTAGGAAGGCATTGCCTTTATAAAAGTATACAAAACACCACAGAGTACATGCGGAAGTAAAACACAAAGTACAAAAGAAAGTGCTGAAAAGTAAATGGGCCAGAATACAAACCCAACTGAATGCACAGCTACAACTGAATGAATGTACAACAGAAAAAGACAAACAGCTAGAATAAAGGAAGCAGCTCTTGGGTCATCTTCCTCAGATCCTACCTGAAGGGTAGGTACAGATAGCGCAGCTCCTGGATCATCCACCAAGGATCCTACATGAAGGGTAGGTACAGATAGCCTCCACAATGCTCTTGCTCGTCAACCTCCTCCGAGTATCATCTCACCGTGAAGTCCACCTCCTGATACTGACTCGTCGTGAGGTCCACCTCCGGGTATCATCCAGTCTTCGAACACTCGGCCTCCGTTAGCACTGCCCGTCATCTGCAACCAACACAACGAGGTGTGGGCATACCCCGTACAGGGGTGAGTATAACGATAATCAGTAGGGACCCCGAGACCGTCAAGGTCTCACTAAAACCAACAAGGAAACAACAAAGAAGATCTCAACAGATAACCTCTACTTAGGTATATTCTCATACATATACCTAAGTTATCAAGTAACCCATCTCAATAATGGGGAAACACAAAGATTATGAAATTAACGGATAACCACTACCCAGGTATATGCCCATACATATAACAATGTTATCAAGTGACCAATCTCAATCATGAGGTAAACACAAAGGTCATAGTATCATCTCAAACCAGGATTTTCATTATCGAAACCGTAACTGCTGAAGAGCCTCGTCTCTGGAGTGTACAGTGGTCCTATCACGACTCCGAGGTACTGCTCACTAACCTAAGACTGTTGAGGTACTCCTCCTATCGACTACCGCGAGTCAGCCTCCCAATCACATTAGTGCTTCCCGTCGGGGTATGCCACCCAAACACAGTAGTGCACACCCCATAATAGCCTCCAGAGGTACTCTCCGGACGAGTACCGTGGGTCTGCACTGTCACACAGTAGTGCTCCGTCCTCCATGGGTCTTCACCCAAACAAAGTAGTGCTCCCTCCACTGGGCTAGTCGACTCACTCCAAGTCGAGTCGGTCAAGCAGTCGTCAGGTCTCAGCCGGCTACACAGTCTCCGTACTCCGTACACTCATCTCTGGGAGGGTCCTCTCCACGAGCTATAGGTCTATACTCCAAGTATATCAAAGTCCCACAAAGTAGTATCTTAAAGGACGGCATCGCCATAGGGGTCTCAACGCAATAGACGATGCATTAATCGGACGCCCGGTCGGTGAGTTATTAACCTTTTCGTTCCAGGGGCTCGGTTGGTTTTGTGTGCGAACCAACCCGGCTGTATCTCAACTGTACCCTGAAATCTCATAGGGTATACTCATAGGGACCGTTCCTCAACAAGATCACCAACTCCACTGACGGTTCCTCAAATGGACGTCTAGTCTGAAAGTTATCAGCTTTTCCGTTTCAGGGGCCCGGTTGGATTTTGAGTACAATCCAACCCGGCCACTATGCAACTACAACCAAAACTTAGGAGAAGTATTCCAAATGTTTAGTCTCATCAAGTGGAATCCAACAAAGTTGACGTCACGTCAATCAGATGTCCGGAGCTCAAGATATAAGCGTTTCCGCTCCGAGGGCCCGGTTGGTTTCGCGTTCGAACCAACCCGGCCATACCCAAAGTTCTCTGAAACCCTGAGTGTAATATACCTAAACGACCGTATCGATCCAAGCATAGCTATGCCACTGACGGTGCATCGATCAGAGGTCTGTATCCCTAGATATGAGCGTTGGAATCGAAAATTACCGAAAATAGGGGGTTTAGGCCCGATCCGACCCGGCCCGAGATCCCCCTGGGTCGGCCCGAATCGGGTCGACCTGAACCGGGTCCTGGTCCGGCCCAAAAGGGTGTAGCCCGGACCGGTGGGCGTGACCCGACCCAGCTTGGGTGCGGCGCGGCCTGGGCGGCCCGGCTGGTTGGCCTGCCTTGCTGGCGCGGCCGCGTGGCCGCTCGGCTGTCCGGCGGAGCAGACTGGGGGGGGGGGGGGTGCGATCACCCCCTTGAAAGAAACTGCAGCCCCCCACGTGGGTTCCGCCCCTTGCCAACAGACGCAGCCGAGCGCCGCGTCCCGCCCCCCCTCTGTCCCGCGCGGTTGCGGGACCAGCGGCCTGCCGCCGCGGCTTCAGCCACGACGGTCATTCCCGGCGGCGCGCCGTGTGCCGCCGCCTCCTAGGGGCCGGCGGGTGCTGGCCTCTGCCTCCGGCCGCCGGCACCGACGTGCCGATGAGGCGCGCCGGCGGTGTTTTCTGCAGACCAGCGGAGTTGCTCCGGTGGTCCGTTCTGAACTCCGTCTTCGCCTGCAGTCCTCCCGGGACCTGCCCTTCGTTGAAAAGCCTTCAAATTGACCTTTGTGTTTACCTCATGATTGAGATGGGTCACTTGATAACTTAGGTATATGTATGGTAATATACCTGGGTAGTGGTTATCCGTTTATTTCATAATCTTTGTGTTTCCTCATGATTGAGATGGGTTACTTGATAACTTAAGTATATGTATGGGCATATACCTAAGTAGAGGTTATCTATTGAGATCTTATTTATGGTTATCCTTGTTGGTTTTAGTGAGACCTTGAGGGTATTGGGGTCCCTACTGAGTATCGTTATACTCACCACTGCACGGGCTATGCCCACACCTCGTTGTGTTGGTTGCAGATGACAGACAGTGCTGACGGAGGCCGAGTGTACGAAGACTGGACGATACCCAGAGGTGGACCTCACGACGAGTCAGTATCAGGAGGTGGACTTCACGGCGAGACAATACTCAGAGGAGGTTGACGGGCAAGAGCGTTTTGGAGGCTATCTGTACCTACCCTTCAGGTAGGATCCGTGGTGGATGATCCAACAGCTGCTCTATCTATACCTACCCTTCAGGTAGGATCTGAGAAAGACGACCCAGGAGCTGCTTCCTTTCTTCCAGCTCTTTGTCTTTTTCTCTTGTAGCTCTGCTTTCAGTTGGGTTTGTATTCTGGACCATTTACTTTTCATCACATTCTTTTGTACTTAGTGTTTTACTTCCGCCCGTACATTGTGGTTTATTGTTTACTTTTATAAAGGAAATGTCTTCCCAGTTATCGGGATTTACGGCTTTGGTGCTAATCGCCAGCCCCTGGCCTATGGGAGGCGGGCTTGGGGTAGTCACGGCACGGGCCCCGATTTTCAAGGGGTACGATGTAAAATATGATAAGAGATATGATATATAACAAAAAACTCCAAAATATCACATGTGAGTTTGTATTAAAGTATATTAAGAGCCAATGTAACACCCCAAGCTTCCACGATACGTTTCCCTTTGAATAATGCAATGGCATGCATTGTACGCAACTTCGAGATTCTAACACACCACAACCAATCAAACTAGCCGTTATGAATAGTAATACCTACTTTTTGAAATTTATAAATTCTATATCTCAAAATAGGATTCATTTTTGGATTCGGAATATTGAAATTAGCCTAGGGTGAAATTTTGGTACTTTTCAGATAACTTTCATATTTTGATGAATAGTGAAAATTACAAAATTTTAATTAAAAACAACTTTTTAATAAAAATAATTAATAGTGATAAATTATGAATTTGAGTTGTTTCAAATTATATTTAGAATATATTTTTACCATTTAATACAATTTTGGTCATTGGACATAATTTTACAATTAAACCGAACATAAACAAGTATCAATCTTTTGATTGTTATTATATCCTAAAAACACGCTTTTTGTTTTGACAGTGGGAATTAATTTTAATTTAATTTCTACCACTTCTGTGTTTTGAATCTGGAAAAATGGATTCCATATTTGGAATCAGGATGTTTAAATAGTGTAAATAGGTAAATTTTATTTTTAGACATTTTGAATAATTATTTCGGTAAATATTTTATTTTCCATGGTTAAAGGGTAAATCCGGTAAATAAGGGTTAAAAAATAAAATTCTAATAATAGAAAATTACCCTAAAACGTGTCCTAACCTTATTGGTTGATACATGTTCGACCGTGGGAATCTTTGGGTCAATTTTGGGACCCCATGGTACCACTTGTAAGTGATAGGGACACTTTATTTTAATTAAGTTAAAATGAATACAAAAATGACACAAGCATATATCATTTAGAAATATAATTTTTACATAAGGTTATATATGTTGTATTTTCGACTATAAATAATCATTAGAAAGCTAAAATTATTTCCTACATAATAGTATTTGTTTTATAATTTTTAGACATTAAATTAGTTAATTTAGTTATGACACAATGGTGATGTAGTAATTACCATAATAGTGAAATATTAAAATGATTGATATTGTAGATACCCAAATAAATATAATTTGAGACTTTTTATGAATTAAGATAATTTTTTAGGTTTATATGACATATCAGGATTGAGTTAATGGACATTTTTGGAAGTAATAATTCTGTTATGAGTTTCAAAAAAATCAATTATTGAATAGTGTCAAAATTGACAGAAAAGAGTTTTTAAAACAAATATTATATTATTAATTGATATTAAATTTTTAAAAATCTAAGGGTCAGCCAAGGGACTTATATCATGATAGGTTTATCATTAAGAGACCACTTGGGGGTCTCTTGGATGTATATCGTAAGTTTATTAACCATATAATATAAAAATACAAAGAGACATTGTAAAAGTGAAACTAATTAACTAAGAGTTTATACTTAATGATAAGGTTAATATAGTAAACCAAACCTGTCTAAATTCTATTGGTTGAGTTTTTTGCGACCTATACCAATCTTAAAATTTAAATAATCTACTTTGGAGCCATTAGAAACCTAATATGAATTTATTATAAAATAATATTTCTAGCTTTTCCAAAGGTTCCCCTCACCCTCTTATAAAATGGCACTCTCCCTTCTCATTAACTAACACCTTCAAAGCCTTTTGGTTCGGCCATCCTCTGCCCAAATACTCTCTAAAATTCCCTCAATACAACCTAGAGTCCTTAGTTTGATCATAAAGCCAACCTAAGATCCCTTTTGATCAAATCAAAAGGAAAAACCCGAAGAAGAGGTAATGATTTCACCACCCTTTTTCAAGTTCCTTTCTTCTTCCACTTCTTCTTTCTTTGTTATTACCATTATAAAATAATAACTCTAGTATCTTATATATACTTTGATGTTATTATAAATATGGTACAACCATATTCAGAATTATATCCATCCTTTGAATAACATGTCACCATACGTGCGTACGTACGACTTACCATCTCTATGTCATGGTGTAATTGTTATTCAATAAATTATTATTTGGATGGGTATAATAATGATGTGTAATTCATGTAAATAATAAATATAACAAGATAATTATTCTTTCTATATTATATACCATCCAATTATATATTATTTTAACATCAAAAAATGATATTGTCGCTCGTGCGTACGTACAGACTATCGTCTCCACGAAAGCGATGAGATTAATTCTCCATCGTATCCATTCAAGTATTATAATTTGATGATTTAAAAATAATGTTTAAGGAATTGATATAATTATTGATATTAATGATATAAAACCTATCCATAACAAACACGGCTTACGCAACAAAGAATATAAAGGAAAATGAGTAAGTTAACACCCGAAATGACAATAATACTAAGATATTATTAACAAATCAATGTTAAAAGATCATATATGATATCATATTAATGTAAATGATTCTTGTATTTTTAAATAACAATTATTTCACCATTATACAGGAGGTTAAAGTACCATCAACCAAGGAAAAAAATACAAAGTAAGAGATTTTCTTATCTCACTTTCAATTCTGTGAGATTTCCATTGTTCGCCACTAAATTATTGAAAGTGGTGTATTGTGTACTGACATTTGATATATATTATCATGATTATATTTATATTCATGTTATTCTATAAATAATTTGGTGGTTATTAACTTTTTGTCATACGACTCAGTTGATTACAACGTGGTAAGGGGTTTCTTTACTCACTTTTAATTCCGTGAGAATTCCATTGTTCACCACTTATTTATTACATGTGGTGTGTGTCCTACCCATGTTTGTATTCATTGTGTAATATACTTTAATTAATGTATATTTACATCATCATTGTATGGTCCTTCTTTCATGGGTGTATGTTTTGTATGTTACCAAATCAGTAAGGGAATTTGAAATTTCAGTTTCCACTCATTCGGCTTTACGCATACTTCATTGATTATTTTACTCCAAGATTATGTGTAGAATCACTATTAATTTGCTTATGTCATAATTTACACTCCCCTTTTCTGTGGATATACTTTGGATACACATAATAACTCCATTTATAATTTCTCAAGTCATCAATATGAATTTGATAAGAGTAATTTTAACTCATTATCCATTTGTTGAGTTAAACATCCAATTCATTGGTGTTGTTTTTATAAGATTATCTGTGAATGTAATTTGATTGTTTTACACTAAATATCCAATAATATTTAGTGTATTTATATTTTTCACACATAACTATGTCTTTGATTTATCCTTAACCTAAGGATACAACCTTTATGAGAGATTCAATCTCAATTTACATTCCATTGAGACTTCTTTGTTGTTATACACCAAATCACTTTTATGTGGTGTATATAATGTACTTTGACATAGTATATCATGAATCCCTTTATTCTCATGATATTAAAAAGTTTTGATTACCTCAATTATTTATATTCAAGTGTATCTCTTTTGGTTATAATCTCTAACTAAAATACCATTTTTAAATGTTTTAAAGACTTATTCATCTAAATATTTCTCATTAATGTCCATGTTTTAAAAATGGTTTAATGATTTATTTATATGGACATTAATGTTTTAAAATTAAAACTCTTTTTAAAAAGTTTCAAAGTGGTATGGGACACTTTTATTCAAAAATCTATTTTTAAACGGCTTCTTGACAAATAGTGTGACTTTTAAATGATTTCAAGAAAAAGGGGGATATTTCACTCAAATAGTTTTGATAATTATTTTCATCTATGTAAACATCTTTAATTATTCTTGATTGAGGATAATGTGATACAATAAAATCTTCCATATTGTATCGAATGAGTTATGTTTGACTATGGATGTGCTATTTTTATACCATTCATGGTTTGTGGTTAAAGTATTGACATTTCGTATGCTAGTTTTAATACTAATTTTTATGTTATGTTTGAACCTATTCATATGAGGAATAAATTGGACTTAATAAGTGACGGGTGGAGCCCTCTATAGCTCCTAGATGCATCGGTAGGTCTCATTAGACAAACTAGTGTCTTGGCACAAGGCCTTGGAAAAATCTTATTTGTAGTCTTGGCACGAGGCCTTGGCTATGTGGTTATGATAGTCTGGAATTATGCATTCCATCATTATGAAAGTGGTTATTGATATTGCATGTGATTGTTCAACTAGTAGAATGTCCATGTGAATAAGTAAATAGAATTATTTCATTTTATCTTTTCCATATTATGCTGAAGTTCAAGATTAAAAGGCTTTTGTTTTTGTTATAAAATGTTTTAAGTTTTTATGCTTATCTATGAAAACCTCTGCTATATTGTTATCCTTACCGAGCATCTGAGCTCACCCCTTTCAATGTTTTATTTTTTCCAGGATGTGAAGATGTAATTTATGAATGACCTGCAGGGATAGTATGAGGGGATATGAATACAAGATGATGTTGTAGTTTTTTTACCTTATGATGTAATGTAAGACTTATGAATATGTCTAGTGTTTCCAAGACTACTAAATTAATCGATCTTTCGAGACACGATCCTTTGTGATCATGCCAATGTTATGTAATAATGCACTGACTCTAGGTATCTAGGGTCGGGGTGTTACAGTTGGTATCCGAGGAAGTTTATTACAAACCTTGGAAGCTAGATTTAGATAAACTCTGATTAGATCACATATCCCTAAGATAGAATTTGAGGATTAGTATAGAAGAACATACTAGAATTTTGGTATTGTATATATTTTGTGAGTTTTCTGAGAAATAAATCCCTGTCTAGATACGAGAAGGTAGAGGCGGCTCTGGCACAGATGTACCTAGGGGTAAAACCTGAAAACACCGCTTTGAGATAGACTCGAACGGGAACTGGTGCATGACAACAGGCCTTGCTGCACGCTTGGTTATGACACTCCCGAGGGATATGCTTTGGTAAATTCACAAGATTAGTATGAACCATTTTTAAGGGAATACAAAAAAATTCCCCTAAGAATATATGTCGGCAAATAGATAGTGGACAACCTAGATTTTAACATAGGGTACCCCAAGTTAGGATATATTGTTCAATTAAAAGATTATCCTATTATGTCTATTTTTTTCATTCTTATTAGATAAGTATTCCAAAACCCTAATTGTATTTTATTTTTGTTAGTTGAAACATGGAGGGATCAAGATTACGAAAAACTCTTCTCTCTCTTCCTGAAGAACTACTTACAATTATTATCCAGAAGTCATGCGCAGACGATGTTAAAACTTTTTCAAATGTCCAAGTTACATACAAACAACTTTATGAGACATCCAATACCTCTATAATTGCACGATTCTTTCAAGGATCAAGTACCGACTATGTGATTATGCTGCACTCTCAACTTTTTTACCACGCTAAGCGTGGGAAGTACCATCAGGGTCTTTTCAAATTATTCACTTTATCTCAAAATTACGATGCACTAAATGATTTTATAGATGCTGCAGAAGAGGGATACCTTCAAGCAGCCTATATGTATCAAATTATATATTTATGTCTTTTGGGATATACAAAAACTGATTTACCAAAACCTTATTTTGAAATATTTGAAGATGAATCAGTGAGAATTTTTCTAAAAAAACATGTTAAAGATGATGTATCAAAATTATATATAATAAATACCTATTTTTTTATGATGCATCGATGCTTCCATCGATATAATCCAAGATGGATGAGGAGTTTTTGGGTAAAGGAAGTAGATGATTTTGAAAAATTCCTGAGGTACCATTGTGACTCATGAACACATTCTACCAAAAGGCAAATCCGCCTAGTCTCTCCAGAGTTCATGTTGTGATCCACATATCTATAGTGACAAAATACATGCCTGGCACAACGCTTGTACTCACCTATGAAGAATTAGAACAAGAAACCGATCTATATTATTGTGGAGAGCCTATCAGAATTCTTCATACCAAAGATCAAGTGTTGAGAAACCGGATGAATCGACTAGTAAAAGTTCTATGGAGAAATCATGAGATGGAAGAGGCAATGTGGGAACCCGAGGAACATATGATGAACAACCTATGTGGAAATAAATGGATGGTGAAATGTTTAAAAGTGTTAGTGCTCTTTGTTGATGGGATTAGTTGGAATAATTTCCTCCTGTATGTGTAAACCTGCAGTTTATCATGTGAAAATGATATTTGTGGAAGAATTATCTTTTCTGTTGCGGATATAGTTATAAATAACCATTTGGTCTTATATGATCATGGTTTTGAGGAAATTATAAGTTATTATAATTTGGGATGAAAATGCAAGGTATGAGATAAGATTTGTGGTTAAATTATGTTATGGTTATTTTGAGGAATTTATCTCATTTTGGTAATGTTATAAAATATAGTTTTTTGAAAAAGGACAACACGCAGACCGTGTGACAACCCATCGCATCAGACAAAGCTGTGGGAATAAAACCCACAACCAAAGTGCGATTGGGATTTATCACCTACCACTGGACTACGTGAAGTCCCTGGTTAGTGTGACTATAATTTTTAGTTAAATGATTTTATTAATCATTAATAATTTGATTTGGGATCTTATGTCTTATCAAATGAATACCCTTAGTATAGAAAAATGATTTGGTAATTAAGTGATAAATGTTATATTGGAAGTTGTTTGCTTTTTTGTATGGAAAATATAATAGTATGGGATTTCTATTGAGGAGTAATGGTGGACTTTATCTATGTTTTTATTGTGGATTTATAGTGATTTGGGTTGTTTATGGAAATGATTAGGTTAATTACTTCTAAGTATGTGACTTTATGAGTAATTAATGTCATTTGGAGATACAATTTAATGTGGAAGACTACATTCTTATAAGTTTTGATTTTCAATATTAGTTTGGATTATATTGAAGTATTTTATGGACAATTGATTATTTAATGTCATTTATTTAACTTTGGGGTATTGATGGTTTAATTTTAGAAATTAAGATTAGTTTTTTTCACTAATGGAATATAAATTTGGGGGGTCATCAGATATTATACTAACCATTTTGGTTTTTATTAATCTCTAAAGACAAGGTAAATATATAGTTTATCCTATGTGGATCATGTATTTCTATAGAAGTTTATTATAGATCTTCCATTGGGACCAAGTCTTCTTGAATACTCATTGTTCAAAAAAATGAGTTAGTGTTAAAAAGTTATTAAAGAATGAAACTATACTTAAAAAGAAATTATATCTATTTATGTTCTTAGTCAATATCATAAATGAATTCCTTATCCTTATGTAATGTAACTTAAAATAACAAAATGTTGTCCGTTAACTTTTCCTACTGGGAGACTAAGGACCGTTTGTCCCAACACAAGTTTGTGATTTTCTTATTGTTAACTTTCTCCTGATCATGTTTTCTATCCCTCTCCATCAGAACTGAACACTTATTTTATCATCCATATCCATGTTTTCCTACATGGAATCCAAGTATGGGTTATCTTAGGTGACCTTTATACCTCTCTTTATTTCTTTTAAGTGATAGTTTTATTGACTCTTTTTCCGATGTGGGACTGTCCATTATATTATCAATCCCAATTTTAAAAAAATTGTGAGGACACAATTTATTGAAGGAGGGGATAATGTAACACCCCAAGCTTCCACGGTACGTGTCCCTTTGAATAATGCAATGACGTGCATTGTACGCAACTTCGAGATTCTAACACACCAAAACCAATCAAACTAGCCGTTATGAATAGTAATACCTACTTTTTGGAATTTATAAATTCTATCTCCCAAAATATACTTTATTTTTGGATTCGGAATATCGAAATTAGCCTAAGGTGAAATTTTGGTACTTTTCGGATAACTTTCATATTTTGATGAATAGTGAAAATTACTAAATTTTAATTAAAAACAACTTTTTAATAAAAATAATTAATAGTGATAAATTATGAATTTGAGTGTTTTTAAAGTATATTTATAATATATTTTTACCATTTAATACAATGTTGGTCATTGGACATAATTTCACAATTAAACCGAACATAAACAAGTATCAATCTTTTGATTGTTATTATATCTTAAAAACAGACTTTTTGTTTTGACAACGGGAATTAATTTTAAATTAATTTCTACCACTTCTGTGTTTTTAATTTTGAAAAATGGATTCCATATTTGGAATCAGGATGTTCAAATTGTTTAAATAGGTAAATTTTATTTTTAGACATTTTGAATAATTACTTCGGTAAATATTTTATTTACCATGGTTAAAGGGTAAATCCGGTAAATAAGGGTTAACAAATAATATTATAATAATAAAAAATTACCCTAAAACGTGTCCTAACCTTATTGGTTGATACATGTTCGACCATGGTCATATTTGGGTCAATTGTGGGACCCCATGGTGCCACTTGTAAGTGATAGGGAAATTTTATTTTAATTAAGTTAAAATGAATACAAAAATGACACAAGCATATATGTTTTATAAATATAATTTTTAAATAGGGTTATATATGTTTTATTTTAGACTATAAATATTAATTAGAAAGCTACAAAGATTTACCACATAATGGTATTTTATTTATAATTTTTAGACATTAAAGTATTTAATTTAGTTATGACACAATGGTGATATAGTAATTACCATAATAGTGAAAAATTAAAATTATTGATATTGTAGATACCCAAATAAATATAATTTGAGACTTTTTATGAATTAAACTAATTTTATAGGTTAATATGACATATTAGTATTTATTTAATGGACATTTTAGAAGTAATAATCCTGTTATGAGTTTCACAAAAATCAATTATTGAATAGTGTCAAAATTGACATAAAAAAGTTTTTAAAAAACATATTATATTAATAATTGATATTAAATTACTAAAAATCTATGGTTCTGCCAAGGGAACTATATCATGATAGGTGTATCATTAATGTACCATTTTGGGGTCTCTTGGATGTATATAGTAAATTTATTAACCAAATAATATAAAAATACAAAGAGACATTGTAAAAGTGAAACTAATTAACTAAGAGTTAATACTTAATGATAAGGTTAATATAGTAACCCAAACCAGTCTAAATTCTATTGGTTGAGTGTTTTTAGACCTATCACCACCTTAAAATTTAAATAATCCACTTTTGAGCCATTAGAAACCGAATATGAATTTATTATAAAATAATATTTCTAGCTTTTCCAAAGGTGCCCCTCACCCCTCTTATAAAAGGGAACTCTCCCTTCTCATTAACTCACACCTTCAAAGACTTTTGGATCGGCCAACCTCTGCTCAAATACTCTCTAAAATTCCGTCACTACAACTTAGTGGCCTTAGATTGATCATAAATCCAACCTATGACCCCTTTTGATCAAATCGAAAGGAAAAACCTGAAGAAGAGGTAATGATTTCACCACCCTTTTTCAAGTTCCTTTCTTCTTCCACTTCTTATTTATCTGTTATTACCATTAAAAAATAATAAATCCAGTATATTATATATACTCTGATGTTATTATTAATATGGTACAACCATATTCAGTATTCTATCCATCCTTTGAATAACATGTCACCATACATGCGTACGTACGACTAACCGTCTCCGCGTCGTGGTGTAATTGTTATTCAATAAATTATTATTTGGATGGGTATAATAATGATGTTTAATTCATGTAAATAATAAATATAACATGATAATCATTCTGTATATATGATATAACATCAAATTATATATAATTTTAACATCCAAAAAATGATATTGTCGCTCGTGCGTACGTACGGACTACCGTCTCCACGAAAGCAATGAGATTCATTCTCCATCGTATCCATTCAAGTATAATTATCATTTTATGATTTAAAAATAATTTTTAAGGACTTGATATAATTATGGATATTAATAATATAAATCCTATCCATAATAAACACGACTTACATAACAAAGAATATAAAGGAAAATGAGTAAGTTAACACCTGAAATGACGATAATACTAAGATATTATTAACAAATAAATGTTAAAAGATCATATATGATATCATATTAATGTAAATGATTCTTGTATAATTCTATAAAAATTATTTCACCATTATACAAGAGGTTAACCTACCGTCGACCAAGGGAAAAAATACAAAGTAAGGGATTTTCTTATCTCACTTTCAATTCCGTGAGATTTCCATTGTTCGCCACTAAATTATTAAAAGTGGTGTATTGTGTACTGCCATTTGATATATATTATCATTATTATCTTTATATTCATGTTATTCTGTAAATAATTTGGTGGTTATTAACTTTTGGTCATACGACTCAGTTGATTACAACGTGGTAAGGGGTTTCTTAACTCACTTTTAATTCTGTGAGAATTCCATTGTTCACCACTTATTTATTACATGTGGTGTGTGTACTACCCATGTTTGTATTCATTGTTTAATATAGTTTAATTCATGTATATTTACATCATCATTTTATGGTCCTTCTTTCATGGGTGTATGCTTTGTATGTTACCAAATCAATAAGGTAATTTGAAATTTCAATTTCCACTCATTCAGCTTTACGCATACTTCATTGATTATTTTACTCCATGATTATGTGTAGAATCACTATTAATTTTCTTATGTCATAATTTCCACTCCCCTTTTCTGTGTATATACTTTGGATACACAAAATCAATCAATTGATAATTTCTCAATTCATCGATATGAATTTGATAAGAGTAATTTTAACTCATTATCCATTTGTTGAGTTAAACATCGAATTCATTGCTGTTGTTTTTATAAGATTATGTGTGAATGTCATTTTATTGTTTTACACTAAATATCCAATAATATTTAGTGTATTTATATTTGTCACACATAACTATGTCGTTGATTTATCCTTAACCTAAGGATACGACCTTTATGAGAGATTTCATCTCAATTTACATTCCATTGAGACTTCTTTGTTGTTATACACCAAATCACTTTTATGTGGTGTATATAATGTACTTTGACATAGTATATCATGAATCCCTTTATTCTAATGATATTAAAAAGTTTTGATTAACTCATTTATTTGTATTCAAGTGTCTCTCTTTTGGTTAGAATCTCTAACTAAAATACCAATTTTAAATGTTTTAAAGACTTATTCATCTAAATCTTTCTCATTAATGTCCATGTTTTAAAAATGGTTTTAAGGATTTATTTATATGGAAATTAAAGTTTTTAAATTAAAACTCCTTTTAAAATGTTTCAAAGTGGTATGGGACACTTTGATTCAAAAATCTATTTTTAAATGGCTTCTTGACAAATAGTGTGACTTTTATATGATTTCAATAAAAAGGGGGATATTTCTCTCAAATAGTTTTGATAATTATTTTCATCTATTTCAACATCATTAATTATTCTTGATTGAGGATAATGTGATACAATACAATCTTCCATATTTTATCGAATGAGTTATGTTTGACTGTGGATGTGCTATTTTTATACCATTCATGGTTTGTGGTTAAAGTATTGACATTTCGTATGCTAGTTTTAATATGAATGTTTATGTTATGTTTAAACCTGTTCATATGAGGAATGCATTAGACTTAATAAGTGACGGGTGGAGCCCGCTATAGCTCCTCGATGCATCAGTAGGTCTCATGAGAAAAACTAGTGTCTTGGCACAAGGTCTTGGAAAAATCTTATCTGTAGTCTTGGCACGAGGCCTTGGCTATGTGGTTATGATAGTCTGGCATTATGCATTCCATCATTATGAAAGTGGTTATTGATATTGCATGTGATTGTTCGACTAGTAGAATATCCATGTGAATAAGTAAACGGCATTATTTCATTTTATCTTTGCCATATTATGCTGAAGTTCAAGTTTAAAAGGCTTTTGTTTTAGTTATAAATTGTTTTAAGTTTTTATACTTATCTATGAAAGCATCTTCTATATTGTTATCCTTACTGAGCATCTGAGCTCACCCCTTTCAATGTTTTATTTTTCCTAGGATGTGAAGATGTAATTTATGAATGACCTGCAGGGATAGTATGAGGGGATATGAATACAAGATGTTGTTGTAGTTTTTTTACCTTATGATGTAATGTAAGACTTATGAATATATCTAGTGTTTCCAAGACTACTAAACTAATCGGTCTTTCGAGACATGATCCTTTTTGATCATGCCAATGTTATGTAATAATGCAATGACTCTAGGTATCTAGGGTCGAGGCGTTACATCCAATCGTTGAGTTTCCTATTCCACTTGATGATATGAATATTACAATGACTAATAAAGCTATTGTAACATTCATAGAATGTCCCTTTAATTTTTTAAATATACATGGGGTATGACCTTAATGATTTTTTTAAATGAAAATATTATAACATTTGAAAAAAATATAAAGTGATGTATAGTATTACAAGTGGATAAAATGATGGGGAAATAGAAGGTCATATCAAGATAATCGAGTGAATCGACCAAGAAAAAAGGACCTTATGATATTACCCCCTCCCCACTTGTTTAACATTAGTATATATTAACATTAGAAGTTCCTAAAAAACCACATAGAAATAGGGATACGTTTCTTACATTCAATATGATGAAGAAATATTTAGTGATTTCATTACAAAAACGGTTGGTCTTGAAAGTATAAATAATATTCTCAAGTTTAAATGGATGAGATTTGTAGTTGTGAATACATAAATGAGGCATATTTTCATAATCTGTTTATCCAAAAAATTATCTATTATGTTTATTATAGTTAAAAAATTCATATTTACATGAGGCATTAATATTATTACTATATAAAGGTAAAACCCTATGAAGAATTATTTGGATTAATTAATCCTTGTATCATTTATACAGAATAAATTTTTGGTGCTGGAAGAAATTTATAAAAAAAAATGTTCTAACCAAAGTGTTTGAGAATAAATAGAAGATGATAGAATCTTGATGATGCCAGTAATGCAGGGGTAAAACTCTTCAGTCTAATCATATAAAATATATTTTTCATTTTTTCATTACATATATGTTGTTCTTTTTTAGGATAAATTTGATGCTACTCACAATCAATTTGGATACATCAAATGTTTATTTTTTGTAACCAATGCATGAATTTTCATCAATCTGACTACACATGATATGTATTGTGAATTTTTAATGCACTATAATCAATATTTTATAACTAAACACTCAATTACATGTTTCAGTTTGTGTTTTATAAATAAATATTTTACAATAGGGTGATATCTAATTATAGGATAAATCATTGTATGAGGTTGGTGACTGAACATAAGAAGCCTATGAATTTCCTAAAATGGAAATAGATTGTGGTGTATATAGAAATATTTAATTATCAAAACAGAATTCACAAAAATTTTCTCATTTTGTTCAGTGTTTCTACAGTTTCCAAATCAAAATAACAATAACAATTTTGGATATTATGTTTATAATTTTATGATAGATATCATATTCCCTCAAAATACTAGCATCCTCAAATGAATAATTTATGAAGGTAATTGAAATTTCATTAAAAAAATTTATTAATAATTTTTTTCTATAATTTATCAATATTATTATGATTTACAACAATATTTGTACTCAAAAGATGATGTAAACTTATTTAGAGAAGATTGGGTAGAGTATATTGCACAAATTGTTTTCTCACAACAAAATTAAGTGATTTCCTATTATTATTATGATCTAGTATGAGACATGAATTTAGAGAAACACTTTTGATGTGAATCATTAGTATCATAATTCTTGATATATTATTATTGATATTTTTCTCACAGAGAAGTATAATGGAAGAAATATATTTGTTTAGAAATGAATGAGTTGAATACATAGTATCAGAATGTATATAGGCATCATGAACAATAGATATCTTACTACTTATTTTGTTAATTTTCTCATCATTATATCTACTTTTTTAGTTATTTTTTTTATAATTTTATCTAATACTTATTATTTTATAAACAATTTAAAAATTACTTAAAAACACGCATCACATTCTTAAAACCAAGAAAAAAATTAAATTATTTTGATACTTTAGGATAGTGGTCCATAATTCATTTTTTATATGTAATAATTACTACAATTATATTCTCACAACTGATGTGGTCATTTTGACTCGAAGTGTGTGTTTTTACTATAAAAGTTTTATTTTAGATTAAAATATGAGTCACATAAAATGATAGAGGAAACAAACTCATATTATTTTAATACATTATAAAAATGATCCATAATTCATTTATCATATATAGGAATTTACTTCATTAAAATCTGACACATGATGTGTTCATTAAGATTTTAAGTATTTGTTTGAAATATAAATTTGTAATTTTAGTTTAAAACACAGGTCACTAGCCAAAACCAAGAAAACAAAGCACATATTCAACTTAAACATGTGGAAAACTATCCACAATTCATTTTTAATGTGCAGAAATTGACTGTTAATCAATATGAGACATGATGTTGCCGGTATGACATGAAGTGTGTGCTTTCAATACAAATTTTCATTTTAGTATAAAACATGCATCAAATAGAAAAAAGAAGGTAAATGAGATCATATTATTTTCAAAATTTAGGAAAATGATTCATAATTCATTTTCAATGTGTAGGAATCAATTGCACATCAAACAGATACACGATGTGGTTAGTATAACTCAAAGTGTGTGTTTTCTATAAATAAAATTCATTTTATTTTAAATCAGACATCAAATAGCCAAAATTTAAAAAATGAGGTTGAATTATTTTCAATCTTTATGAAAATTTTCAATATTTCATTTTTATGTATGAATTAAACACAAATCAATTTGACTCCAAATTTGGTCGATATGATTCTAATTCCATATTTTTAATACAAAAAAAATACATTTTAGTTTAAAAGAAGAATAAAATATCCCATATTGAGAAAATGAGAACACATTATTACAAAATCTAGGAAAATGGTACTTATTTTTGATGTGTAAGATTCAACCACACATCAATTTGACACATGATGTGATAGATATGACACAAAGTGTGTGTTTTAAATATTAAACTGTAATTTTAGTTTAAAATTCAAGTCACATCTCCAAATAAATAAATTGAGCTCTAACGTTTTTCAAACATTATGAAAAAACTCAACAATTCATTTGTGACGAGTAAAAATTGACCAAACATCAATCCAAAACCCGATGTGGTCAGTATGACTCAAAGTGTGTGTTTTCAAAATAAAAGTTGTAGCATCCAAAACATTTTATGGTAATTTTTTGTTAAATATATTCTATTAATCACTGTGTTTCTTCGAAACAACACTAGGTTATTTAGGATATTGTCAAAACCTTTCCATTAAATATAAATTTTCCACTTCTATGTTTTGAATTTCAAAAAATGGCCATCTAGAATTGTGATCAGTAAGTCATTTGGAGTCTGATAGAGCAAACTTCATTTTTGGTGAATAGTAACATACCCTTATGAATAGTAATATAAATAGTAATATGACCCTTATGAATATTAAATAATATTATTATTTCATTTTCTTAACGCAACAAGATAATGAGATCTTAATTAGTTTTTCAATGAGAAATAATACTAATTGCACTTTAAGATTTTTATTTTCCGAAATAACTATGACTTTATTTAAAAATTAAATCAATAATAATTAGAAAGTTATTTTTGAAAAATGGATTTTACTTTTGAATTCTACCCGTCGAAAAATGGTTAGGGTGAATTTTGGGAATTTTTCCTGAAATAGTTGATTTTTCAGTGAATAGTAAAAAATACAGTTCTTAGTTTCGGTGTGTTTATGACATCATTAATGATGAAATAATTATGTCATAAATCTGGTCTACATGTGTATAGTTAAATAAGATGTGAGGTGTCCCAAGTGGCTTACACCATGTGAAAATACAATGGGCAGACCCATGGTTTTGCAAAAACCACTCATGAGGTGTCCCTTGAAAATTATTAAAATAATCCCTCCCTTTTCCTATAAATACCAACTCTTCCCTTCATTTAATTCATTCCCAATGCTCCCTAAATGAAGTTATGGCCCACTTAATTTCATATTAGTCCTCCCAAGGATTCCTCAAGCTCTCAAGGTCCCAACCTTCAAGTTCTAAGGGTTACTCTACAAGGTAAATAAATTCTCAATTTCTTTCTTTTTCCTTTAAAGTTCTCTTTTATGTGGTATATCTTTCAAGTTTCCATACCATGTTATTATTTTTCTTCTTATTATTGATCTACTATATATTATGACCCATTTCTGGATTTTTTACCTTTGTCATCTCTCTTTTTAATATTTTCTAAAACCATGTTGCGTAGCCGTTAGGCTGCTGAATGTTTGTAAGCAATTTCAAAATTATTATTTTATTTTGAGTTTTTTATTTATCCATTCTTCATATCTTCTTACCAAAGAGGAATGAAATATCCAGAATCTTGTATAATCTGGATTTTCTCATGTTCATGAGAAATTAAACATCAATCTTCTTCTTTTTCCCACTTGTTCAAGGAATTAAAAACATTGTTCGTGATGTGTCGAATTACCGACATCGTGGGCGATGTGATTTTAATTTGAAATAATTATTTCAAGTCTGGTAATGAAACCATTTATATGGTTGAAACAGGTTATAATATATTTTTTTATGACTCACCCAATGTTCTGTAATTCTTTGGTACTCATGGTTCTAATTTATAAAACAAAATGAGGATGTTATTATCAAAGAACCACTAAAACGATCTAAACGAACATCATTAATGTTTATACTAATGTATCATCATCATGGTATATAACCCAAAATCATTATAAGATCATTTATATCTCCATAATTTTTTTTAATAATATGTATTAACAATTCTGGATGTTTAACTATGTTTCAAATGAACTTCCATTCATGGAAACAAGTAATGAACCATGAAAATCATGGGAGAAAATGCTTCAAAAACATGAAAATTGAACCAATTGAACCCATATAAAGGGCCATGAATGAACCTAACAAGGGTATAATAAATCAATTACATGTATAAGATGTTCTAGACATATTAATTAATGAATCTAAATTTGATTATTCAGGTCATTAAAATAAACGAAGAACACACTCGAGCATAAGGTAAGGGGTTTCTCATCTCACTTTCATTTCTGTGAGATTTTCATTGTTCGCCACTTATTTCTAGTATGTGGTATATTTTTATTGCCATTTGATATATAATAACATGATTCTCTTTATATTCATGTTATTAAATTATTCACTTGATGTTCATTAAGTTCTGGTCATATGATTCGACTGATTACATTGTGGTAAGGGACTTTGTCTCAACTACATTTTCATTGTGACTAACATTGAATTGTGCAACTAATAATCCTTATGTGGTGTAACTACTGCCCATTTGAGACCACTTTTCATTTGAAATTATATTTATATTAAATATCCATAATCTCGTATCATGGGTATGTTTGTTGTCTAAACCGTATACCATTTTACATACGGTATTTATTTGGAATGTTATTTTAGTATTGATGATTCCGTATACTCTACTCTATACGGATATTGAAAATGAATATTTATCATGTATTGAATCATTGTATAAAGAATTATTTGGACATGCAGTGGTGGGTGGTACCCACTACAGCCCCCCCGATGCATCGTTAGGTCTCATGAGACAAAACAGTTGGCGACAAACCCTTCGAGTTTGTTTCCAAAAATCAGATGGGTTTCTACCCACAGAACTAAACCGTTTTTATGGTATTATGGTTTAATGTGACAGATACATGACGTCCAATTAATAAGAATTCCCTTTATTCATTATCAGTTATTATTATTGTCCATGAGGTTTTCACTATGAAAAAATCTATGGATCCAGTTTCATTTTCAGTTTATTAATGGAATTAGTTGTTCATTTATTCACTATGACATATTGATTATGTCAGATTGATTGTGATTCACTTATTATTGTATTCATACTTCCGATATTTTTAACCCTTACTAATCATTTGATCTCACTCCTTTCATTGTCTACCTTCGACAGGTGATGAAGAGAAGGCCTTCTTTTGAGTTCCTGTGGATGCAGTTTTGAGTTTTTCATTATGTATTTTATTTTGTAACCATTTCCAATGTAATTCGAGTTACATCTATGTTTCTAGTTTCTTCAAGACTACTATATTGATCGTTCCTTTGGGATTTTCATTCCTTCTAACCATTCCAATATCACAATTAATGCACCGGCTCTAGCCTAGAGGGGTCGGGGTGTTGTAGTTGATATCAAAGGAAGTTTAGTAGAACACTTGGAAACTAGACTAGTAAATTTATAGTAGGGAGAAAATCAGAAGTTATTATTTGTGGATAAATATACTAGAACATCCTGGTATATTGGTATGGAATAGATTGTGTGGATTTTTCAAGCAATACATCCATGTCTGGATAAGAGCAGGTAGAGAAGGCTCTGACACAGTTGTATCTAAGGGTAAAACCCAAAAAAACCGCTTTGAGCTAGACTCAAACGGGAACTGGTGCACAACAATGGGCCTTGCTGCACTCTTGGTTATGAAACTCCTGGGGGATATGCTTAGGATAATTCATATTTTATTTACAATCCATTATGAAGGAGTTAATTTAAATATTTCTTTAGAGGAACCATGTTTATAAGATTTTCAATGCATAGAATTTCAATCTATGTTGAGTAATTTTCTATTTGAGATTCATAAACTAATATATTGTATCCCATTATTTAGAAATGGCATCTAATGGAAGAAGGGGAATCAATAATCATGGGAAAGGTAGGGATCTCCCTACTGAGCAAGTCACCACAGTCAATGTTGGAGAAGATCAGATCATGACCATATTGGGACAACTTACTCAAGTTGTAACGAATAACCATTCAACACCTGTGTTGGATCATTTCATGCAGAAGAAGCCCCCATATTTTAGCGGGACTACTAATCTAGTGGTTTCTAAACAATGGATCAAGTCCCATGAAAAGATATTCATGGCGTTAAGATGAAATGAAAATGAAAAGGTAGTACTAGCAGTATATTTTCTCAAGGGCGACGCTGATCAATGGTGGTCCCTAATAAAAAATTCGACGGAGGAAGAAGGGATAGAGGATATGGAATGGAGGAACTTTAAGGAAATATTCTTCAAAAAATATTTTCATCATGAGCAACGAACTGAAATGAAGAAGAAATTCCTTGGATTGAAACAAAGGGAAGAAGACAGTGTTGCAGAGTATGAGGCTACCTTCACAAGGATAGCCAGGTATGCCGTAGAGTACTTTCGTGACTCAACGGACAATATTGATCATTTATTTGAAGGTCTTAAGCCAAGTCTTAGAAGGGAACTGGATTCTCAATAATTGTCATCATATGATCAAATTGTATCAAGTGCCATAAAAACAAAGAAGGAATTTGGTAGATCAAATTTTTTGAAAGGAAACCAAGATAAGAAGAGGCATTATGATAACAAAGGAGAAGGATAATCACCAAAGAAGAGCAAGGGAATGAATAGTTTACCATTATTCGAGAACTGTGGAATGAATCATCCGAGGAAATGCTTGAAAGGAAAGGGAGTCTGCTATAACTATGGAGAAAAGGGTCATCGATCTGATGAATGCAAGGGGAAGAAAAAATTCAAAGATGTTCAATGCTACAACTGTAGAGAGATGGGACACTATGAAAATGAGTGTCCTAAGCACCAAGGAAACATGCCTCAGAAAAATACCAGAGAGAAAGGAAGATCCTATGCGATTACAACCACAGAGGTTGATGTTCCTAGTGACGTGGTGGTAGGTACTTTAATTGTTCCTCAAACTTAGAAAACACTTTATTTGATAATGGATCATCACATTCATTTATATCCTCTCAGTTTACAAAGAAAATTAGATATGTCCAATTTGATTTAAGAAAGGAGTTGTCACTCCAAACTCCCATGGGATGTATCATTGCAACAAAGGCATGTCGACTAGTACCCCTCCAAACACCAAAACGTGCTTTAGTTGCTAGCCTTATCATCATAACCATGTACGAATTTGATACAATTCTCATTATGGATTTTATATCAAATTATGATGCGAGGATTTATTACAAGAAAAAGGAAGTTACAATTTTTGGAAATGGTGTAGAATCCCTTGTCTTTAGGGAAGAAACTTCACCACCTGATTCTTATCTAGAACCAACACCAATAGCTCTATTGAATTCAATACTTGGAGAAGAAGATAAACCAATATCTATGGGAGAGGAAAGAAGTCTTCAAATTAAAGATGTGGACATAATGAAAGAGTACATTGATGTATTTCCAGAGGATTATCCTGGAATCCTCTAGAGTGGGAAATTGAGTTTTCCATTGACTTAATTCTTGGTGAAAGACCTATATCAAAGACCCCATATAGAATGGCCAATGTGGAGCTAGTGGATCTGAAGAAAAAACTAGAAGAGTTAAGTGAAAAAGGATTTATTCGACCTAGTGTTTCTCTATGGGGAGCCCCGTTCTAGTTTGTAAAGAAGAAATTTGGATCCATGAGTCTATGCATTGATTACAGAGAAATCAATGCTATTACAATAAATAATAAGTATCCTCTACCCCAAATTGATGAATTATTTGACCAACTTCATGGGGCTCAATACTTTTCAATGATTGACCTTCGATCTAGATATCATCAACTGAGTGTGAGGAAAGAAGATATTCCGAAGAAAAAATCTCGAAACCAGGTATGGGCATTACGATTTTACAGTGATGCCTTTTGGACTGATGAATACACCATCTGTTTTCATGGGTTTAATGAATAGAGTTTTCAAGGAATATCTTGATAACATTGTTGTGATATTCATCAATTATATCCTCGTTTACTAAAAAATCTATGAAGACCATGAGAGTCACTTGCAATTTATTCTGGGAACTCTTAAAATAAATCAATTATATGGGAAGTTTAACAAGTGCGAATTCTGGCTTCAGTCGGTTTCTTTTATAGGACATATTTTCTCTAAGGATATAATCCAGTTGATCCTGTAAAGAAAAAGGAAATCCAAGATTGGCACATGCCAACAAACATAACCGAGGTACGTAGTTAAATTGGCTTAATAGGTTACTATCGGCGTTTCTTTCAAAATTTTTCCCGACTGGCTAACCCGCTAACCAAGCTCAGACGTAAAGGAGTTATGTTTGTATGGACAAAAGAGTGTACAGAATGATTTGAAGAATTGAAAAGAATATTGGTCAATGCTCCAATTTTGACGCTGATATCTGGAAGTGATGTATTTGTAATATATAGTGATGCATCAACATGTGGATTGGGTTGCGTCCTTATGAAAAATGATATAGTTATTGCTTATGCATCAAGACAGTTGAAGACTCATGAGAAAAATTATCCAACTCATGATCTTGAGTTAGCAGGCGTAATCTTTGCTCTGAAAATATTGAGGCATTATCTCTACATAGAGAGATGTGAGATCTATACGGACCATAAGAGTTTGAAATAAATTTTCAAACAAAAAGAACTCAACATGAGGCAGAGAAGATGGCTTGAGTTACTTAAAGATTATGATTTTTCAATACAATACCACCCGAGAAAGGTCAATAAGGTGAAAGATGCATTAAGCAGGAAAGATCATGGCCCTTTGACTCAAATGAGGATTGAAAGAGATACTATGTTCATGGATATACTGATGATGGATATGGGAATTGTTATGGAAGGGGAAACATCACTCCTCTTTCAAATGATTGCTAAACCATATTTTCTAGAGAAGATAAAAATTTCTCAATCTGATGATGAGAATCTGCACAAGAAAATTAATGTAGTTACGGATGGGAGACTGTTTGACATCGTGTATAAAGAAGGAGTTCTGAAATTTGGGAAGAGGTTATGTGTTCCATCAGTACCTGAGCTAAAAAGGGAACTATTAGACGATGATCATAGCTAAAATTTCTCTATACACCCAGGTAGAACCATGATGTATAGAGATGTGAAGGAATATTTTTGGTGGGATAATACAAAGTGATAAATTGCTGACTACGTGTCAAGGTGTCTAGTTTGTCAACAAGTACAGGCTGAGAGACAACATCCCAAATGAGTGATGCAAACTCTACCTATTCTTATGTTGAAGTGGGATTACATTATAATAGATTTTGTCATCGGACTACCGAGGACACCTAGAAGGAATGATGAAATATTGGTAATTGTTGATCATCTCACTAAAACATCACATTTCCATCCAATAAGAGAGGATTTACCACTTGAGCGCCTGGAAAGAATTTATATTAATGAAGTTGTGAGACTTCATGGTGATCCTCTATCAATTGTCTCTGATCGAGATCCCCAGTTTAAGTCAAAATTGAAAAGTCTCCAGAAGGCTTTGAATACTAAGCTTCATATGAGTACCACATATCACCCCCAAACCGATGGATAGTCTGAAAGGATGATTCAAAATCTAGAATACATGCTGAGATCATGCTCTCTTGTCTTTCAAGGTATGTGGGATCAATACTTGACTTTGGTGGAATATTCCTACCACAATAGTTTCCATTCTAGTATTCAAATGGCTCCATATAAAGCATTATATGGAAAGAGATGTCGAACTCCAAATTGTTGGGACGAAGTGGGTGAAAGGAAACTTATAGGCCCAGAACTTATTGAAGAGACCACGACAAAGGTAAAGAAAATAAAATCCCATATTAAACCATCCCAAAGTAGGAAGAAGAGTTATGCTGACAACCGGAGAAAGGACTTGGAATTTCAAGTGGGAGATCATGTATTTCTGAAAGTATCTCCATGGAAGGGTGTCTTATGGTTCGGTAAGAAAGGAAAACTGTGCCCCAAGTACATCGGACCATTTGAAATCTTGGGAAGAATCAGAGTTGTAGCTTACCATTTAGCGATGCTGCCAAATCTCTCCAGAGTTCATGAGGTGTTCCACGTATCATTGTTAATGAAATACATGCCAAACCCAACGCATGTACTCACATATGAAGGAATAGAACCGGAATCAGATTTGTCATTATGTGAAAATCCCATCAAGATTC
Organism: Viscum album; assembly: GCA_963277665.1. Taxonomy (NCBI): domain Eukaryota; kingdom Viridiplantae; phylum Streptophyta; class Magnoliopsida; order Santalales; family Viscaceae; genus Viscum; species Viscum album. Next base: position 240,204,210 of record OY728140.1, on the reverse strand, counting down.
TTGACACAAGGGAGCATGTATTGAGAAATAAAAAAAACCGCCTAGTAAAGGTTCTTTGGAGAAACTAGAATATGGAGGAAGCCACATGGGAACCAGAGGATTTCATGAAGAAGAACCACCAACATCTTTTTGGTGGGCAATTTACATAACATTTTGAGGAAGAAATTTCCAAAAGAGAAAATAATGTAGCACCCCAAATATTTTAGGGTATTTTTTTGTTAACTACATTCTATTAATCATAGTTTTCCTTCGAAACAACACTAGGTTATTTAGGATATTGTCAAAACCTAGCCATTAAATATAAATTTTCCACTTCAATGTTTTGAATTTCGAAAAATGGTTATCTAGAGTTGTGATCAGTAAGTCATATGGAGTTTCATAGAACAAACATAATTTTTGGTGAATAGTAACATACCATTATTAATAGTAATATGACCCTTATGAATAGTAAATAATAATATTATTTCATTTTCTTAAGGTAAAAAGATAATGAGATCTTAATTAGTTTTTCAATGAGAAATAAAACTAATTGCACATTAAGATTGTTATTTTCCGAATTAACTATGACTTTATTTAAAAATTAAATTAATAATATTTAGAAAATTATTTTTGACAAATGGATTTCACTTTTGAATTCTACACATCAAAAAATACTTAGGGTGAATTTTGGGAATCTTTCAGAAAGAATTGATTTTTTAGTGAATAGTAAAAAATACAGTTCTTAGTTTCAGTGTGTTTATGACATCATTAATGATTAAATAATGATTTCATTAATCTGGTATACTTGTGCATAGTTAAATATGATTTGGGGTGTCCCAAGTGGCTTATACCATGGGAAAATAAAATGGAAAATCCCATGGTTTTTCAAAAACCACTCATGAGGTGTCCCTTGAAAATTATTAAAATAATCCCTCATTTTTCCTATAAATACCAACTCTTCCATTCATTAAATTCATTACCAATTATCCCTAAATAAAGTTCTGGACTCCTTACTTTAATATTAGTCCTCCCAATGTTTCCTCAAGCCCTCAAGGAACCAACCTTCAAGTTCTAAGGGTTACTCTACAAGGTAAGGAAATTCACAATTTCTTTCTTTTTCTATTCAAGTTCTCTTTTATGTGGTATATCTTTCAATTTTACATACCATGATCTTAATTTTTATCTTATTAATGATCTAATATATATTATTATACATTTCTGGATAGGTGATCCCTGTCTCCTTTCTTTTTAATATTTTTTAAAACCATGTTGCGTAGCCGTTAGGCAGCCAAATTCTTGTAAGCAATTTCAAAATTATTCTTTTATTTTGAGTTATTTATTTATTCTTTCTTCATATATTCTTACCCAAGAGGAATGAAATATATATAGTCTTGTATAATATGTATGTTCTCATGTTCATGAGAAATTCATCATAAATATTCTTCTTTTCTCCACTTGTTCATGGAAATAAAAACATTGTCCGTGATGTGTCGAATTACCGACATCGTGGACGATGTGATTTCAATTTGAAATAATTCTTTAAATTATGGTCATGAAACCATTTATATGGTTTAAAAAGGTTATAATATATGTGTTACGACTCACCCATGGTTATATAATTCTTTGTTACTCATGGTTCTAATTTATAAAACAAAATGAGGTTGTAATTATCAAAGAACCACTAAAACGATCTAAACGAACATCATTAATGTTTTAACTAATGAATCATTATCATGGTATATAACCCAAAATCATTATAAGATCAGTTATATCTATATAATGTCGTTAATAATATGTATTAAAAATTCTAGATGTTTAACCATGTTTTAAATGAACTTCCATTCATGGAAACAAGTAACGAACCATGAAAATCAAGGGAGAAAATGCTTCCAAAACATGAAAATTGAACCAATTAAACCTATATAAAGGGTCATGAATGAACCTAATAAGGTTATACTAAATCAATTAAATGTATAATAGGTTCTTTACATAATAAGTAATGAAGCTAAATTTTATTATTCCGGTCATTACAACAAACGAAGAACACACTCGAGCATAAGGTAAGGGGTTTCTCATCTCACTTTCATTTCTGTGAGATTTTCATTGTTCGCCACTTATTTATTGTATGTGGTATATGTGTACTGCCATTTGATATATAATAACATGATTCTATTTATATTCATGTTATTCAACGATTATATTGATGTTCATTATGTTATGGTCATATGATTCGACTGATTACATTGTGGTAAGGGACTTTGTCTCAACTACCTTTTCGTTGTGACTAACATTGTATTGGGAAACTAATAATCCTTATGTGGTGTAACTACTACCCATTTGATATCACTTTTCATTTGAAATTATATTTATATTAAATATACAAAATCTTGTATCATTGGTATGTTTGTTGTCTAAATCGTATACCATTTTACATACGGTGTTTATTGGGAATTTGATTTTAGTATTGATGAATCTATATACTCTACTCTATATGGATATTGAAAAGGAATATTTATCTTGTATTGAATCAATTTCTATTAAATTACTTGGACATGAAGTGGCGGGTTGGGCCCACTATAGGCCCTCGATGCCTCGATAGGTCTCATGAGACAAAACAGTTGGTGACAAACCCTTCACATTTGTTTCCAAAAATTAGACGGGTTTCTACCCACAGAACTAATCCGTTTTATGATATTATGGTTTCATGTGCCAAATTCATGAAGTCCAACTAATAAGCATTATATTTATTCATAATCAGTTATTATTATTATCCATGAGGTTTTCACTATGACAAAATCTATGGATGCAATTTTATTTTCAATTTATTAATGTCATTAGTTGTTTATTTATTCACTATACCATATTGATTATGTAAGATTTATTGTGATTAACTTATTATTTTATTCATGGTTCCACTATTTGTAACCCTTAATAAGCGTTTGATCTCTCCCCTTTCATTTTCTACCTTCGATAGGTGATAAAGAGAAGGTCTTCTTTTGAGTTCTTGTGGATGCAGTTTTGAGTGTTTCATTATGTATTGTATTTTGTACCCCTTTCCAATGTAATTTGAGTTACATATATGTATCTATATTATTCAAGAATACTAAAATGATCATTCTTTTAGGATTTTCATTCCTTCTAACCATGCCAATATCACAAGTAATGTATCGGCTCCAGCCTAGAGGGGTCTAGGTGTTACAAAAGTTCCAGTTTATTCTAAAACTCATGCTACATCACTAAAACCAAGATAAAGATCTCTTATTGTATTTAAAAGTTATGAAATTATTACACAATTCATTTTTAACATATAGGAATTTAAAAAATTCCAATCTGACATGAGATGATATCAATAATATGGAAATTATATTTTTCAATATTAAAGTGTCATTTTAGTTTAAATTGCATCATAGAGCCGAAAATTAGAAAAAGAGCTCTGATTATTTTCAAGATTTATCTAAATAATACAAAATTAATTTTGGACATGTAAGAATAGAACATAGGTCAATCAGACACCTGATGAGGTCGGTAAGACTCAAAGTGAATGTTATTAATAAAAAAGTGTCATTTTAGTTTAAATAATTCATCAAATAGACAAAACTAATCAAATAATATTGTATAATTTTCAAATTTTAGGAAAATGATCAATAATTCATTTTTGAAGTGTTGGAATCTATAGAATGTAATCCCGACTCCTGATGTGGTCTCTATAACTCAAAGTGAGTGTTTTCAATACAAAAGTGTAATTTTAGTTTAAAAAGGTGTTACATCACTAAAACTAAGAATCCAATATAAAATTGTTTTCAATCTTTTGTAGAATGATCTGTAATTAATTTTTAATAGGTAATAATTGGCCTCAATTCAACAAGACATGTGATGTGGTCGATATGACTCAGAGTGCATGTTTTCAGTACAAAAGTTCCATTTTAGTTTAAAGCAGACATCAAACAGCCAAAACTGATCAAATGATATCATATTTTTTTCATGCATTATGAAAATAGTTCATAATTAGTTTTTACATGTAAGAATTGATCACACATCAATCTGACACACTATATGACTGATATGAAACAAAGTGTTTGGTTTCAATATATAGGTGTAATTTTAAAATAAAACACATGTCACAACCAAAATTAATAATATGTACTTAGATTATTTTAAAAATTTATTACAATAGGCCATATGTAATTTTTGATGTGATGGAATCAACCACACATTAATCTAAAACCCAATGTGGTCGGTATGACCCTATATAATTATTTTAAAAATTAAAGTTACATTTTTTTAAAACACGCATCACATACAAAAAACCTTGAAGACAACATCATATTGTTTTCATATTTTAATAAAATGATCTATCTTTCATTTTGGACATTTAGAAGTTGACCTCACATAAATCCAACACAAGATGTGGTAGGTATGACTCGAAGTGTGTTTTCAATATTAAAGTGTCTTTTTTAGTTTAAAACATGCATCAAATAGAAAAAAAGATCAAATGATCTCATATTACTTTATAAATTTAGGTAAATGATCTATAATTCATTTGAGACATGTATGAATTAAACACAATTGAATTTGACACTTGATGCAGTTAGTATGACTCTAAGTTCATCTTTTTGATATGAAAGTATCACTTTAGTTTAAAACAAACATAAAAAAGGCAACACTGGGAAAACAAGCTAAGATTGTTTTCAAACATTTGGAAAATGATATTTAATTAATTTGTGAAATGTAATAATTATCCACACATCAATATGATAAATGATGTGACCTATGTGACTCAATTTGTGTGTTTTTAATATAAAAATGTCATTTTAGTTTAAAACACTTTTAAAGTCACCAAAACCAAGAAAATGATATCGAATTGTTTTCAAATTATATTAAAAAGATCAATAATTCATTTTTTATGTGTAGTAATTGATAATAAATAATTATGAAACTTGATGTTGATAGTATGACTCCAAGTGCATGTTTTCAATATAAAAGTACCATTTTAGTTTAAAATTCATGTCACATCATCTAAACCAAGGAAACAATATTGTAATGTTTTAAAACTATATAAAAATGATATCGAATTAATTTTTTTGGTGTAGAAATTAACTGCAAACCAATCTAATACTCAATTTGATCGAAATGCCTCGATGTTCATGTTTGTCACATAATAGTTTCATTTTAGTTTAAACACACATCACATATAAAAGACCTAGAAAAGAAGATTGGATGGTTTTCTAAATTTAGGATAAATATCCATAATTAATTTTTGACATATAATAGTCATCCACATACAATCTAACACCCGATTTTGTTGGTATGACTTGAAGTGCATATTTTCAATACAAAAGTATCATTTTAGTTGAAAAACACATCAAATATCCAAAACCATGACAATGATATCATATTATTTTTATTTTTTATTAAAATTATTTATTATTCATTTTTTATTTATAGGAATGAATCCTACATCATTATGAAACTTGATGTTGTCGGTATTATTCGATGTAATTGTTTACAATAAAAAATTACCATTTTAGTTTAAAATGTGTGTCATATGACAAAATATAATAAAATAAGATCCAATTATATTAAATTTTTTGGAAAAAAATCCATAATTAATTATTTGATGTGAATAAACTGACCGCTCATCAATCTGACATACATTGGGGTTGATATGTCTCGAAGTTCAAATATTCAACCCAAAAGCTTCATTTTAGTTTAAAACATACATCAAATAGAAAAAAATGAAAAAAAATATTGAGATATTTTCAAACATTAGGAGAGTGGTATGAAATTCATTTTTGATGTGTAAGAATCAACCTCACATCAACTTAAAACACGATGAGAATGATATGACTCAAAGTATGAATTTTCTATATAAAGTTGTAATTTTAGTCTAAAATGAATGTAACTAGCTGAAACTAATAAAATGTGCTCAAATTGTTTTCAATATTTAAGAAAGGGATCCATTATTAATTTGGGAAGTGAAGAAATTTACCAAACATCAATATGAGGAATGATGGGGTTAGTATGACTCCAAGTGTGGGTTTTTAATATATAAGTTCCATTTTAGTTAAAAATTCATGGAACATATGAAAAACTGAGAAAATGATATCAGATTGTTTTAAAACAATATTAAAATGATCCATAATTTATTTTTCACATGTAAGAATTTAATGCCAGCCAATATAAAACATGATGTGATTTTTTTTACTTGAAGTATGTGTTTTCAATATAAAAGTGTCATTTTAGTTTAAACACATAATATAGCCAAAAATTAGAAAAAGAGACCATATTTATTTAAAATTTTGGAATAAATTCATAATTATTTTGTGCCATGTATTAATTGACCACACTCCAATCTAACACTAAATTTGGTTGATATGACTCGAAGTGCATGTTTTCGATTCAAAAGTGTCATATTAGTTTAAAACACACATCAAATATACAAAATCAATCAAATGAGCTTAGATTGTTTTCAATTTTTATAAAAATGATCAATAATTCATTTTTGACATGTATGAATTTATTGCCTGTCAATCCAACACTATATGAAGTTGGTATGAATTGTAGTGCGTGTCATCAATACAAAAGTGTCATTTTAGTTTAAAATGCATGTCACATCACCACAATCATGAAAATAAGATCGTATTTTATTAAAAGATGAGGAAAATGATCCATAATTTTTTTGGATATATATAAATTGATATCCCATAAATATGACTAAAATGTGGATGATATGACTCGAAGTGTGTATTTTAGACTCAAAAGTGCCACTTTAGTTTGAAACAGACATTAAATACCCAAAACCAAGAAAAATAGATCTGACTAGTATTAAAATTTAGGAAAATGATCCATAGTTCATTTTTTATGTCTATTAATCAAGCGCACATCACTCGGAAACATGATGTAACCGATATAAATTGTAGTGTGTGTTTTCAATAAAAAGAAGTCATTTTAGTTTAAAAACACATATAACTATCAAAAACCAATAAAGCATGTTCTAATTGTTTTTAAACATTATATAAAAATTCAATAATTCATTTGTGATGTGTAGAAATTGAAAACACTTTAATCCAACACATAATGTGGTCAGTATGGCACAAAGTGTGTGTTTTCAATATATATGTTCCATTTCAGTTTAAAATACATTTCATAACGGAAAAAATAAGAAAATGATTTTGGATTGTATTAAATCTTTAGAAGAGTGATTCATAATTCATTTTTCACATGTAGGAATTGAATGTATGCCAATATAACACATGATGAGATTGGTTCGACTCAATGTACCTGTTTTTCAATATAAAAATTTAATTTTAGTTTAAAAGTCACCATAGAGAAAAAACTGAGAAAATGAGATCATCTTGTTTTCAAAATTTAGGAAAATGATCCATAATTCATTTTTGATGTGCAACAATCGACCACATTTCAATCTGAATCCTGATGTGGTTAGTATTACTCAAAGTTTGTGTTTTTTATGTAAAAGTGTCATTTTAGTTTAAATATGCATCAAAAATCCAAAATTAGACAATCGAGGTTATATTGTTTGAAAATATTAAGAAAAAATATAAAACTTATTTTTGATGTTTAGGAACAATCCTCACATTAATATGACACATGATGTGGTCAGTATGACTTGAGGTTCATGATTTCAAAGTAAAAGTTTCATTTTAGTTTAAAATGTGTGTCACATTTCCAAAATCGAGAAAACAAGCTCGTAATTTTAGAAAAAATTTGGAAATAAAATCCATATTTCATTATTTGTGTGTAGGAATTGAACACACATCAATATGAAACACAATGTGATCGATATGGCTTGAAGTGTGTGTTTTGAATAAAAAAGTGCACTTTTAGTTTAAAACACTCATCAAATTGATAATGTCATAAAAAAAATTTAATTTCCTTCAAACCATTGGAAAATGGTCCATAATTCGTTTTTGACATGTAAGAATAAACCACACTTCAATTCAACCTATAATGGGTCCAATATGACTCAAAGTCTTTGTTTTCAATATAAAAGTTTCCTTTTAGTTTAAAACACACATCACTAGCCAAAACCAAGAAAATTAGCTCAGATTATTTTCAAACATTAAGAAAATGATCCATAATTAATTTGTGTTGTGTAGAAATTGACCACACATCAATTCGACACATGATGTGGTAATTATGACTTTAAGTGCACATTTTCAATATATAAGTGTGCCTTGGTTTAAAACGCACACCACATAGATAAAAATGAACATAACAAACATAGATTGTATTATCATCATCTTATTATCTATTATTTAATTAATTTATATATAATTTTTTTTATAATTATTTAGTTAATTATGAATGATAATATTTTTCACGATGACCATGAAAAGGTGTTACAGTTGAAGGCTTGATCTCAAAAAGCAAGTGCTCTTTATTTCGCACACATCTGTAGTGAGTTTTATTATTACTATATATGTGATCCAATTTAGGATCACCTACTTTTGAGAACAATAATAAATTATGAGGCATGTTAAAAATAAACCAAAACTCAACCTGATACACTATGTTCTGGGTAAAAAAAGAGTGTATTTATTTAGTGTAAAATTGTAACATCTTATTTATTTTATTTCATTATAGTATTAATAACATAATAATTTTTATCTTATTAATGTGAATTTTTTTCTTGATATGCGTTGGTTTTTATGAAACTAATTGCATAATCGGGGGTCAGGGACAAAGAAAAAGAAATTTTTTGTTTTGGAAGGTCTGTGATAAATTGTAATTACTCTTATAATTTTACAAATGAATGTTTAAAATGTCTATAATATACTGTTTTATTCATGTATTTCTGTTTAAAATTTTATTTCAATTAAATTTTATATTATCTTATGAATTTTATCTTTTATTTTATTCCAGTTTTTACTATTGTAGTGTGAAATAATTGTACAAGTTCTCTATTGTAGCATGCCACTTTTTTAGTTCTAGAAAAAAAATAGATAAAGGGATCATTGTATCAAATCTATGAGAGGGAAAATTAAGGGATCCTTTATCAGTTCTAAACTAGCATCGATAAAGGATACCCTTTATTGGTGCTATTTTTAGCTATGATAAAGGTTCCCTTTGTTAACACTTTTTTATCACTGATAAAATGTCACTTTATCCGTGTTTTGCTAGCACTAATAAAGGACTATGACTTTTAAGGGAACTCTGATTATCAACATTTTTTTACACTATAAAATCCTTATTATAGCGCTCTTAAATTCATTATGTGTAGTATTGAAAGAAAAATGATATTTGATTTATAATATATTAATATATTAATTATATTTTTTCCCATTTATCTTCCTCAATTATTGTACCTCATCATTCATTAAATATTTTTTATGTTTGGGAAAAATAAGATTTTTCATTTTTCATCTTGAAACTTATATAATCGTGAATTAAATAATTTACCATTCCAAAATTGAAAATTACTTACTATTGTAATTGATAATCTTTTTTAAATGTTTTTGAAACATTAAAAAATATAATATAATAAAAACATTAATACTAATACCAACTTCAGATTTAGCGATCACAAATTGCAGTTGTTCAATCCTAATAGTGGTTCTTCAGTATTGTTGGATTTTTGTGGTTGTTCAAACTCCATATCTAAAGGCATTTATCACCACCATATCACGATGAAAGAAATGGGCTCAACATAATCCTTTTTCAACAGCTAAACAGTAATAACAAATTATTTAGTAACTGATATCGATAGTCACTAAATTCTTTTTTTATTAAAAAATTTAAATTACACCATCCTCCTATATAAAGGCAAAAAAGGAAAAAACATTTCAACCAAAATTACATAATTTCAAATTGTTTATAAATTATTATAATTTATTAAACAATATGAAAAATCAATTAATAACAAAAACTGATTAAATACTTCTTCAGAATCTAGTCATAATATAATAATTGAATGAATGATATTTTTTAATATAAAAATAATAAATAAAAGAAATAATCATTGATAAAAAAAAACTAAATATAAAAATTAAATCCCAATTTATTGTTTAACTATAAAAGATAAATTTTACATAAAAAATCATTTTTAAATAGTAAATATTAAATAAAAATTTATAATATAACCACACAAAAAATTGATGCATGGTGCATTCCTATACATAAAAAATAATTAATGATAAGTGTCCTATGATTTTTTGAAAATCTAAGGTTGGTTGGTAGGTTTTGACCTTATCACTAGTTTCAAATCACTTTTTACTCTAAAACAAGTTTTTAGGTCATTCTGGTCACATTGAATCATAGATTTATTTACAGTCTACTCCTTCATTCCACAAATTATTTGATAATTATTCACCTATCCATCTAATGTCCTGAAGGCCGTCATTTTTTATTGATTTTTGATAATCCATATTTCAAGGGGTGAGGTGGAACCCTTACATGGCCCGTAGACATATGTATTACATGGCCCATAGGTTGTAGAGGAATTCATTGCCTGTAGATTTCAAACATTACATACAACCCAGACTAACTACATGGAAATGCTCCTCCCTATCATCTTCATCATGAAATCAACTCTCCACCATCACATGGATGCTTGGAAAGGCTATCCCATGCATGCACAAGCTTGTACCAATGGATGGTGGCGTACCCTCTCATTCATGCAATCTGTGTAACTTCTGCTGTGGTGAAAGCTCTTGGCTCATCCTACTTATAGATCTTGTTCCTTATAGGTTTTCTGGTTTGCATTTATACCTAAGGTGGCCTTAAGGCCTTGAAGTGGTCGAAAGTCCTTGTGTTAAAAAAATAATCAGTAATCATTGCCCTATTATTTGATGAGAATCTATGATTCTATGCTATTCTTGGACTGTATCAAGTGGTTTTATTCAATTTTTAATCAGAACATCCATTTTCATTCATTTAGACCACACCGTATATTATAGTAATGTTCTGTTTACTCAAACTTGTCAAAAACTAAACCATGACCACTTTCAATCAATTTTATTATAACATGATGTAGTTTTTCATGTTTGAATACATCACTTGTTTTTAATTTCAATTTACTCTCAAACTTATTTTCGGTTATTGTAACCACATCAAATGTCAGATTGACATGCAATTTATTATTATATGTCAAAAATTTATTAATGAATATTTTCCTATTATATAAAAATAATTCAATATTGTTTTCCCAGTTTTTACTATTAGATGCATGTTTTTAACCACATGAAAAGTTATAAAAAACACTTTCGTTCTTTCTAACTCCACAACATGTGAGATTGAAATCACATCTATTTCCCCTTATTATAACACAATTTATCATTTCATTCCAAGGATATTATGATAATTAAAAGATATTTTTTCGTTTTAGACTATTTAACATTTTTTTATTTACTAAAAAAAATTCGGTTATTATTATACTACCACAGTTTAGATGGATTTTTACATTATTACTACGTGTTAAAAAATTAATTGAAGATCATTACATTATTATTTAAAAATAATCTATGGTTTTTTTGTTAGGTTTTGACTATATTACATGTTTTTAATCACTTCTTATTCTAAAAAAACATTTTAAATCATTCTAACAACACCACATGCAAGATTGATGTGAAATTAATTCCTACATGTCACATATCAATAGTTAATTAGTGTCAAATTATTTCATCATAATATGAATTCATTTTCTTAGATTTGAATTCCTAATTCACATATTTTAACAAATTAAAATCTATGAAAAAAACCTTCAGTCACTCCAACAATAAAGCATCTCATATTGATTGAAATTATTCCAACTTCTCATAAATCAATTGAAATCTTTGTAAAATTATTTCATAGAAATTTGTGATTTTTTGCTAGGTTTTGACGGCATCACCTATTTTTAATGACTTTTTACTCTAAAATAGTTTGTTCGGTCATTTCGGTCGCACCAAATTTCAGATAATTATAATTTTGATTCCTATATTTTAAAAAAATAAGAGATTATTTTCTAATGCCTTTATGATAATCTAATCATGTTTTCTAGGTTTTAACCATATCACTTGTTCATAATCACTTTTTACTCTATTACATTTTTTATCATTATGACCACATAAAACATTAGAACGAGGTGTTTCCTATTCCTAAATGTCCCAAAATAATTTATGCACTATAAAAAATATGAGTATTTGCAATGATTCTTTTGTAATGGAAAATATTTTCATCATTTATAGTTCCACAAATGGTCCTTTTTTCTGACATATGGTTATTTTCTATAAAAAAGGTATTTTACAAAGTGTATATCCAAGAAATAATAAGATTTTTTCACAAAAAACTTTTGCACCAACACATTCCTAGTGGAAGATAACTCATATTTGTGAGAGATGGTATAATTCTGTCAAAAATATGGGTTTTCTATGATCCTATTCATGTTAGATGGTATAATTCTGACGCAATTTCACTTTAACAAAGAAACTATTTTCAAATGATACTATCCATCCCTCGTAATAAGTGTGTCGATAGAGTGTACAGAAAATTTAACTTTGGTGGGTAATATTTCTGATGAAAAATTACTTCTATGAATCTTCTTTTGTTTGCATTGAAAATTATTTATGGTGGATATTATTTGAAAAGAAATGAATTTCTAATAAAACTATTAGTGATGCATTTTCCATCGCAAATCTTCCATCACAATATAGTGGAAAAATAAATTGCCACACACAACTCCTTATCCCCTAATTCTCTCAATACAATTTTATTTTACCTTAGCCTATTTTTTAAATCTATACTCTTTTTCAAATGAATGTTTAAAGGTGATTTTAACAAATGTTTTTTTATTTGTTGTATAATTAGTTAGTTAACATAATTTAGTTAAATATAATTTTATATTCATATAGTTATTAATTTTTTTCAAATTTATTAGTGTTAAAAATTAAATTAATAATTTAGTTAATTAATAATAACATCAGAAGTAAAAAAATTAGATGATTATAAGCTTCAACACACCTGGATTTCAGCAATCAGAAACACCGCCTCTGTCAAGTTGTGTAGTCATTCCACATTATGTTTTGATGAACTTCTACCCATATACGCATCTCCATCAAACAAAACTATTGTAAAACATAAATTTATTTTGGAGGTATTATAATATAAACATATTTTGGAATTTAAATGGGTATTAATTTACTAATCAGATTAGATTTAGGGTAAAAAATAATCAGGTTTAAGTGGGTTAGTGTTATGATTAAGGTAGTAATAATTTAAATGAGTTTGCATTTGGGAATCCCTAAAAAATAGTGTACCCTCCCCCTTTATATAACTAAAAATAATTATACCAAAATATTAAAAATATAAATAATTTTAAAACAATTATTTATAATTATTAAAAACCAGTAAAATAGATATATTTATTATTATTCAGTAAAAATTATTAAAAAATAATAAAAATTATCAATAATTGGTAATATTTAATAAAACATTCCAATAATTATTAATAGATCAAAATAATTAGCAATAAGTTGCATAAAACACCAATAATTTTTAAAATATTGAACAAAATTGTAATATTTTGAAAAAATACTAAAAATAATAATAATTAGTAAATAAATAAAAATATAAAAAATTAAAATCAATTTTTCAGGACCCGACTTCATCAACATGAGTGAAGGGATAAAAATATGTTGAGACCTACCTTTCTCTTGAAGAAGACTATTCGTGATAGAATGGTATCCGAGGTTGAGAGTTTCATTGATTATGGAATGGATGGACTTGTTGTGCAGTGGGGCTACATGATAAGGTTGGGTCATGATTTATTGTTCATGGGTGTGTTGTGTGTTGTGTTTTTGTGCAGTGGGGCTGCCGGGTTTGGTTGTGATATGATGAATTAGACAGGATAACTCTAAAGAGGTTCGTTGTCAGTTTCATCCATTGTTTGACTTGGTAATGTTTGGTAGTTTCCCTAGTAAATATGGAATAAGAAAATAAGTAATAAAATAAATAAATATCTAAATAAATAAATTAATAATTATCAATGAGAACTGGTTAAATGAATATTTTGTGGGCATGTTTTTATTTATGGATTATAGTGAAGTGGCATTCATTTAGCGAATTAAGGAAGCGACCTTCATTCGTGGTGGTGTGTGAATTTTGGGCTAGTAGTAAAAGGTGGTTTTCTATTGGCTGGTTTTATGTTTGGAATCCCATTGAATGGGTTGAGTGTTTGTTACCTATATGTATAAACATGTAGTTCCTTATGATTTATATGCGCACCCAAATCGTGTTGATCATTATGTGTCTAACACTCCCTTTGTTATGCACAGGGGTGTCTTTCCCAACATCCTGATTGAAGGACGAGTGTCTTTTTACTGACTTTTCCTTACTCCATATTCTAGGAATTTATCACCCAAGACTTTTGTTTCGGTGCGGATGTGCGTCGGGTTTCTGTTCCGACGCTGTTCCGCCAGGACGTGTTCGCGCGTGCGCCCGTCGACCCGAGGGGATGGGAGCGCGGATTGTGGCCCCGCAGTCCCGCTTTCCAAAGGCGGGCGGCATCCGTCCCTTATTCAGGGACGTCTGCTCCTTGATCGAAACCGGGATGATGGGATGTCGGCTCCTCCTTCCGTGGACGTCTCCTCGGAACTCGTCGCCTAATCCGGGTCTCCCTCATAGATTTAAGAATGTTCGTGAATCTCGTTCCCAGCGCCATATCTTCATGGACACCGGTTAATTACGCTGCTTCCGCCCAGACGCTCCAAGGAGTCTGGTCGGGGCAGCAACCCGCAGTGAGGAGACCAGGTAGCTCTGGGTGTTGGGGGCGTGTCTTAACACTGTGGCTCTGCATGTCTGCCTTCCGTCCCTAATAGGGCTTCTCGAAGGAATGATGGCCTGAGGCATCCCGCGCTGGGTGCGGGGAACTGCGTTACCTGAGGTTTCCTCAGCTTCCCATGTTTAGCACGGGGTATGCTGCGAGTCTAACGTCCAGCGGGGACGACATCAGACTGATCAACACGAGGAGTGGATCAGATGACAGAACCCCTTGCGGGGAACCTCCAACACTGGGGCCAGCACACGGGCGGCTTCCCGAGTGAAGTGGAGTGGAATGAAATGGCATGACGCCACCGGGATGTGGCGGCCCGGGTAAGGATCAGGATGGATGATGGAGTGAAGAGCTTGGACCCCGTAGAGGCTTCCTACGTACCGCGCGTTAGCGCGGATCAAAGTCAACGTAGTTCGGATATACAGTTTAACGTCATGCTGGATGATGGCAAGCCGACTCACGAGGAGGTCGAGGTTGCCGGGCAGAGGATTGAACCGAACCACCTCACACAGAGGGGGATGGAACGGCTGGGTGGATCACAGTTTCACGTCATGCGGGACGCTGGTGTTTGGGGATTACACTCTAAGGAGGCCCATATGCGGCAAAGCTCAGTTGGAGAGGGACTTGGGCCGAAGGTGAGAGACCTCGATCCCTGTCACGCCCTCTACTGGCTTCGGCAGTGGGGAAGCACAATGGAGATACACATGTGCAGTCCCCCACAAGGGCGGATTCATAGGTGAATCGACGCGAATGTGAACCCAGGAGGGGTCCACTGATGGACGAACCGACGTGAATACGACCGGGACAACCAGGTGGTGGGCTTGAACCTTAGGGAGGCTTCCGACATACCCTGTTTAGGATACAGGGATCAAAGTCCACGTAGTTCATTCTGTCAGGACTTACGCACCGAGGCAGCCTGAGTTCCGCAAAGCTCAGTTGAAGAGGGACTTGGGCCGAAGGTGAGAGACACCTCGATCCCTATCACGCCCTCTACTGTCTTCGGCAGTGGGGAAGCACAATGGAGATACACATGTGCAGTCCCCCACAAGAAACTAGGGGTTTGTAATACCCTACCCCCGTGGGCGAAGGCCACTCCAATAAATCGTCCCTAAAGAGGGGAAATCCCGACATCCCTGCAGAGACGAGCGGGTGGGGGCCACATCCAAACCGGGGGGACCCTGCGTGCGAGGCACGAGATCGGGTGATGCAGACGGTTTAATGTCTTGCCGGACGAAGTACAGTTTAACGTCGTGTGTTGAGGACGAAGCGGACGGTTTAACGTCTTGCCGGACGAAGTACAGTTTAACGTCGTGTGTTGAGGAAGAAGCGGACGGTTTAACGTCTTGCCGGACAAAGTACAGTTTAACGTCGTGTGTTGAGGACGAAGCGGACGGTTTAACGTCTTGCCGGACGAAGTACAGTTTAACGTCGTGTGTTGAGGACGAAGCGGACAGTTTAACGTCTTTCCGGACGAAGTACAGTTTAACGTCGTGTGTTGAGGACGAAGATGCTTGGCAGTTTAACGTCTTGCAGCGCGGACGTATAGTTGCCGCCGATGGGTCCGTGTCACTTCGCGCGATCCTGGAGGGCCGCACGGGAAGACAACGCACGGTGCGGGCACCCGGGATGAAGATCATCAGGCGCCACGCAGGCGGGTACCCTCAGGGGGTCAAAGGGGGCGACCCTGGCAGTTTGCACGCAAAAGAGGAGCTTGGCGTGCAATACCGCGGGTCGGCGCGCAATTGGGCGGGCTGGCGCGCAATTGGGCCAGCGCTTTGCGCGCGGAAGATGGAGATTGCGCGCACCGGGCCTCTGATAGCGCGCGGGGGCAACGGCCCATTCTTTAACGAATGACCACTTAGTAAGGGGGGGTGCACGCAATCGGGCTGGATTGCGCGCACCCGGGGGGCAATTGCGCGCAAGAGGCTTCTTTTGCGCGTGAAAGCCTTCGAGTGAGGAATTGGTCAAAGGAAAGAAGCCAAAGGGGTTGCGCGCGAAGGCGAACCCTGAGGCTTGCTTGCGCGAAATAAAGGAGGTTACCTGAAGATCGGCATTGCGCGCGGAGGGGGCGGGATTGCGCGCACGAGCGACCCTTCGAATTCTGGAAACCTTCAAAACGTGGGGGGTCGCCTTGTATTTATAGGCAACCCCGGGCGCGCAATTCGGCTCGCGGGCGCGCAATTCGGCGCGCGGGCGCGCAATTCGGCTCGGGCGCGGAATAGGGGCCCGGCGCGCAAGAGGGTCGCGCACGGGCATCGGGCACGGAAAATTACGCTCCGAATCGGCCCATTGCGCGAATCCCGGAAGGATTGCGCGCGCCTAGCCAATATTGCACGCGGGCCTCCGACATTTCGCGCAAGGCCTTCAGGCCTTCCGAAACATGCTTCTGACGCCAAATATGACCTCGCTTTCCTCATCCGGAACTTCGTTTGAGGAGCAACAGACTTTTCTGGCGTCTACAAAAGCCCCCCCTCGGAATCAGATCGGCGAGAGGTCGCAACGATCGGGTTCCGAGGGAGACGCCGGAATGTCGAAGTCCTGGGTGGCGAGGGACTTTGGCGCGCAAAAAGGGCGTCGGGCGCGAAATTTGCTGCCGTGGTCGGGCAAAGCGCTTTCCGCACGGCACGGACACCCGGCCTCGCCTATAAATAGGGGCCCTGGGTTCTGCATGCCGTACACAGGCTTTCCGCGCGATAAGCTTCCCAGATCTCGTGCATGAAATTTCCATTGACGGCGCGAAATTCGCCCATTCGGCGCGCAAACCCATCCAGATTTTGGCTTGTTTTTGCGCGAACACCCGGGGTTTTACGTGACAGACTTCCCAATTGCGCACCGTCCACTAGGATTGCGCGCCAACTCCCAAAATTCTCTACCAGCCTCCTCCGATTCCGCACGCTTCATCCCTTAACCCACAAGACTCCCAGAGCTTCTGAGATGGCCGCGAATCAAGTGAATGAGGGGGATGCCGCCATTCGCAGAGCTGAGATGGCGGCGAACGAGGAGGTCTACGGAGCCAAGGAGATTGTTTCCAACAATCAATCCTTGTTCGATTTGCTGACGCCGGCCCAGAAGACGTATCCGCTGTCGGACAACCTGCCACTCTGGAACTACGGCATCCTGGATGAGGTTCCGGTGCCAGGGTTCGAGGTTGATGCGCCACGGACCTGGGTGACTCGGGAGGACGAGCTTCCCCGCTATAACATCACCAACAATGGGCATCCTGCCAGGGAGACCAGGCACTTAGATGTCTATGTCCTGAACCCGAGGACGCGAACCATTACCGGGAGTGAGCCTAATGCAGAGAACTCTCCAGCCCTCTACTCGAGCACGTATCGCCAGAGTGTCACCGACGACACCAGGGGCTAGCTGAAGGAATGGGACTTGCGGTCTGGGGGCAATTTCACCAGTGAGTGGGCCTGGGTGTTCTGGGTACGCCACACCTGCGATCACTTCACGGAGGAACTGCGGTACATCGGCCGGTTTGAGGCGGTGTGGACGTCGCAGTTCCACTTCTACCAGCAGCCCGAGCTCGGGCCAGAGCTGTTCACCCGCTGGTCCCCGGATACCAACACCTTCCATCTTCATCATGGGGAGGTCAGCATCGGTCTCTGGTAAATCCACTGCATTGGAGGTATCCCACTGGAGGGTTACCAATACGATGAGTTCCTGCCTCCGAGGAACACCTGGGGCGACAGGTCACGAACTCCCATCCTGACATGGCATCTACTGGACCTGGCTACGCAGCGGCTCGAAGTCAAGGACTTCCGCAAGGAAATAGCCTACAAGGAGTGGTTCAGCCAGTTCTTGGAGCATGACCCAGTGGTCAAGATGCCAGGCAGGGGGAAGTGGTGCCCGACCGCGGCTCAGAGGAGCCGGAACGGGTCGTACTGGCGGGTCCTGGAGATGGGACACTACCGCTCATGGGGGTACCGTGTCATCGAGGCCCGGGACCCAAATGTCCGGTACACGGCGTTCCTAGCCGCCTTTCTGAGTGGGTGGCTCCTGCCAGTGCGGGACGCGAGGATGGGTGTCCTCCCGACGACACTGGTGATGGCGGGCGCCATGGCCGCCAACAAAAGATTCAACCTCGAGGTCCTAGTGCTGGCTAAGCTGTACGCCATCCTGGGACGCATCTCGCGAGGGGGGTCACCACGAAGGGTCTGTGGGCCCTTTCAATTCTTCCACGGGTGGGTGGCTACTCACCTCGGTGGGTACACGTTTCCAAACGACGTCATTCCTCCGGGCAACGGCCTGCGACCCTCCCTGCTGAACATCGCGGGGGTCGCTCCGATGACCCTAAATGAGGAGGGCGTGAGGATTCGGATTGGCAATCATGCCAATTTCAACTTCAACCCATTCCCCACTCCCGTTGGCCAGATGATCGACAATGGGCAGGGTCTGCTGGAGCAGCACGAATACTTCTTGAGCATGCGGGGCGGGGTGCTCGTGGCTCGGATCGACGGGAAGGTGATCTGCAAGCCCTACATGCCAACCCGGTTCTCCAGGCAGTTCGGGTGCCTTCAACGGATGCCGAAGAGGGTATTCGCTGCTGTCCGGGAGGAGACGAACCCTTGCGTCCTTCGCCAGATGTGGTTAATGTTCGCCGCTTTCGGCTCTGGCGATTTCATCACTCTCCCTCCTACCGGGGTCGACGCAGGCTTGGCAACCGAGTACGCTGAACACTGGGCCATCGCGTACCCCGAGGGGCTTCTATGGAAGCCAGTTCGGCGGCTCGAGGTCACCCGTGCGGAGACCGGGCGTCAAGGAAGGAGGCGAGGAGCCGTTACGCGGGGGAGAATGGAGGCGCGCCAAGCAGCGGAGCCGGCGCGGGCAGGGACTTCGGCGGCGGGCACATCACAGACCGCCGCCACGGCCTCAGCGTCCAGAGAGGGGGCACATGCGGTGGTCGGGGAGTGGCCCGAGAAGTAGATAAGGCATCTGCTCGAACCCTCCCACGATGCAGTCTTCCCAGCACTGTGGTCGGCCTGGATGACCCTGCGGCAGTCGCTGGGGACCGAAATCATCTGGCAGAAGATAACCAGAGAAGGGATCCATCTGCCAGAGGTCGGGCGCCTTCAAGTCGCCGACAGGTTGAACTTCCACCGGCGGTATGCGTATATGACGACCATGGACGAGTACGCGTGCCAACGTGGTCAGCGTGCGGAGCCGTCCCTTCTGGTGAAGGTGATTCTCGGTCTAGAGCCTGCTCCAGAACAGATGCCGCTGGAGGAAGATGATAGTAACGATGACTCCGAGGAAGATGAGGAGACGGGGGAGGATGAAGCCTCTGAGGGAAGGTCCCATCCGGGGAGCCCGCGGGAGAGCGGCGAGGTGGCCGGCTCTGACAACATCGATATCACTGAGCTCCTCGAGGTCCGCTTCTATCCCTACTCAACCTGCTTCATCCATTCTCTTATGAAGCTTCTAACCCATTTCTTCACCTTCCTCAGGAGTGCACGGATGCTGGTCAGGCATCCTCAGAAGGAGAAGGAGAGGCGCCAGCAGGACAGGGAGGGGGCCAGACACCCATCATTGAATTGACAAGCGCTGAGGGGTCCCCTGCTGCAATTGCTCCTGCGGCGGCCGGGACAGCGGAAGATGACACTCTAGATTCCCGTAAGTCTTCTTACTTTACTGTTGGTGCTCACCGTTGACGATCCGTGACTAACCATGGCATGCCTTGCGCAGTGATCTCAATACTGGAGGCTCGTCGGGCTGTCGAACCCGGGCCATCCACGAGTGGACCAGTGGCAGACATGCCTCCTTCTCCAGAACAGACTTCTCACACCGAGCCGACCCCACCAACTACTGATCAGGGGGCAGCGGACGCCGGCGGTACTGCCATCGGAGAGAGGTCGGGGGCTGACGAGGGTGTCAATGCCGCTGGGGCGAGAGAAGAAGGTCGCCCAGATGTTGGGGATCCTATCCCCTGTGAGGACATCCCAGGGGCGGACCCTGCAGCAGACCTACTGGCTGCCTTCCCTGCCTACCGGCCTGCCGACCCCGAGGAGATGGACGACTCGGACTCGGAGGCGGTCAAGGAGAGCCGGATAACACACCGCAGGGGGTGGAAGTGCATCCAGTGCTTCCTCAAGCGACCCCCATTGGAGTGGCTGGGGCGCATGGGATCGCTTCAAACCTGGCTGCGCTTCCTATGTGCCGGGGGAGCTGATGCTCGACGCCTCCATCTGACGGTCCGTGATTTCATGGCCGAAAAGATGCGCGAGAGCCGCCAGCGTGCTGACGTCGCACAATGTCGGGACATGTCGGAGAACACACGGGCGCTCCTCGTGGTGGAGAAGGAAGTCTGGCGCCTCGAAGGGCAGGCGGCAGAGAAGGAGGCCTTCGTCGCAGTGTGCACTGAGCTTGTGGAGCAATTGACGGCCCAGCTGGATGACGCCCAGGCACAGCTGACGGAGGCGGGCCCCCAGATGGTCACACTTCAAGTCGAGCGGGAGCGTGCACAGGCCAGGATCGGCGAGCTGCGCGCTGCGACCGCCGACGAAGAGAGGGAATGCAGAGAGCGAGAAACAGCTCTGGAGGCCACTGGCCAAAGGGTAGCGGCATTGGAAAGATTCATTCAGCACGCTAATCCCTAGGGTCTTTGTTTTTGCCATTACCAGAACATTTTGCTTCCGTTACTCAATAATTCGATCCATTTGTATGAATCAACATATTTATCTGCATCTTTTGGATTAACGTGCTCAACCACAATTCATTGTCTTGCGGGAGCGTTAACCAAGCTTCAGGAATCCACAATTGGGCCTGGATTTCTAAGGAAAAGAGGGAGGTTATTCCTAGGAAAGGAGACCTCAGACCTAATCAATGTACCATCCCCCCAACTTGTTCCGACACACGAGCGGGACAATGCTAGGGGCATTGAGATTTTATCCGAACATAGAGAAATGAGAAAGGGTGAATCGCGTGTCCCGAATTCAGAAATCCACGACGGTCAGTCTTCTAGGAAATGCCCAAGACGGCAAGCAGACAATGGATCAATCGACCATACTACTGTAATAGACGGACCGAAGTTCATCATTCATATTGCAGGAGGCGGATCACATGTCATCATTAATACCGCTTTGGGGTTCCTTCAGACACAAGGGTGGAAATCCGGATCAAAAGAGCATGCGAAGCGTGGGGCGAATGTTGGTCGGAGAAAGACAGGAAGTGATGGCAAGAGGGGGGGTGAATTGCCTTTTAAAAATTAATTAACAATTTAAAAAACAATTTATTAATGCAGCGGAAATAAAGAGGCAAGACATAAGAATTGATAACGGAGTTCGGCCTAAAACTCGGCCTACGTCTCCGCTCCCAACTCAACCGTTGAGAGATTTACTACCGCTTGCTTTTCAATGGTTGTAGCAAGAAACCCACTAGCCTTTTTACAGGTGAAGGCTAGCTCACCTATTACAGCTTGCTTTTTAATGGTTTGAGCAAGAAACCCACTAGCCTTTTTACGGGTGAAGGCTAGCTCACCTTAGACTCAAGCCTTTTAAAAGGAAAGGCTTGACTAACCTCTTCACACCTTAAAGGTGGTGTGAAAACCCAAATGAAAGGATGAGAGAAAGAGATGGGGTTTGTAGGCACAAACTCAAAATGATGCTCAAAATAAATAAAACAATAAAACCCGTAATGATGAAGTCTTGGGTGCCAATGGATTGATTGAGCTAATGAAGAGCGCTCCCAAGCTTCTTTGGTGGTGCTCCTTGGATGTGGAAGTGTGTTGGAGCAAGTGGGGTTCCCTTGGAGGAATCCGCCGGAGTTTCGCCAAATGATGTAAAATGTGTCCGTTGGCTTCACAATTGATCCGACGTTAATCCCTTAGGCTTCCGGGGTTTCAAGGTCCTTTATTTATAGAGGGGGAACCCTCAAATGGCCTTAGGGGGTATTCGGAGCCGTTGGAGAGGGCTTCGGAGCCGTTGGAGGCCAAGTGGACAGGCTGGTCAAAAGCCCAACGACTAGTTTGACTGGCTCCACCGGCTGACCGGTGCAGAGCCACCGGTTGGCCGGTACGTGCAAAATGGAGAGGCCTTCGGGCTCAGGCTCCACCGGCTGGCCGGTGCTGAGGCCACCGGTTGGCCGGTGCTGAGGCAGTGGCTTAGCCTTCTGTTCTAGGTGCCACCGGCTGGCCGCTGGTGTGACACAGGTTGGCCGGTGGTCTGGATAGAAGGATGCCTTCTGTCCAGTCTCCATCGGCTGGCCGGTGGTGAAGCCACCGGTTGGCCGGTGGACTGAATTTCAGTCCACTTTGACTTTTTGCCTTCTTGGCCTAATTCCTTGGCCACCTGAAATCATGCCTATCATCCAAAAACACTTAAAACAAGATTAGATAGATAATAGAGTGATTGTGATCATGAAAATAAAACCTTGAGGGGTACGAGAGGTACAACAATCTCCCCCTATTTTGATGATCACAATCACCAAAACAAACAATGTAAAAATGAAATTGAAAGGAATGCTTTAAAAGATTTTTCCCCCAATCAACCAAGAATTTCTCCCCCTTTGTGATTATCAAAATAGCACGGGGCATAAAACTTGATTGAGGGATACGATGAAAAACGAGATTTTAAACCAATTGAAATTTTTGAAAATTGAATTGAAAGTTTTGAATCGAAAATTTTGAAATGAAAATTTTGAATGAAAAATTGAATAACAGTTTGAATTGAAAGTTTGAAATGAAAAATGAATAACAGAAAATTTTGAATTGAAAAATTTGATACCAAGAGTTGAAATTGAAAGTTTGAATTGAAAGAATTGAAAAATAATTTGAATACACAAAAAGACTTAAAAGATCCTAACTCCCCCTAAAAAAAACAATAAATCAACGGGAAGAGGTGTTTGAAACCGAGAAAAATTTTGGCCCGGTGAGACTCGCTAAGAGGGATTTTTCAATCCATACTTGTCTAGTGGCGAGTCTTCTCCTATAAAATTCATCGTTTAAGAAAATAGTTTTGGGCCTTCCATACCGGGCATTTTTGAAATTGCACTCATAAATTAAGTGCCCGGATTTTTTACAATAATTGCAAAATTTAAGTTGAGAGCTCCCCCTTACAAAAATAGTGGGTGCATGGGAAGAGGAAGCTTTCTTGGAATAGCCAAGCCCTTGGGTGGTCCTAGATATGCATTGGGAACCTAGCAAATTGTTCAAATTTTGTTCCCCTTGGGTGAACTTGGCTAGAGTCTCCCTTAGATCTTTGATTGTTGATTCCATGGAATCAACATCGGGAAGATTTTGCATTTTGAGGGTCAACTCTTCCTTCTCTTTGAGAAGTTGTTCTTTTTCGGAAGAGAGTTTTTTGAAATTCTTTTTTAAAGCAACAAATTTGGAAGAAAGTTCGTGAAAACCTTCCTCCAATTGATCTCGCGCATGTTGGAGATCCTCATAAGACATGTGATTAAAAGAATTTGAATTTGAAGAACAAGAGGAAGAGGAGTTGGAAGATGTTACCTCATGAAATGCCATTAGGCATTTGTTACCGTTGTCACTTGAGGAGGAGGAGGAGGATGATGTGGAGCTATCACTCCATGTGGCTTTTAATGCCTTCTTCTTCTCCTTTTGCTTGGCCTTTTTCTTGTTGAGTGGGCAATCGGGCTTGTAATGGCCTTTCTCGCCGCACCCGTAACATGTTACCTTGGGCTCGGATTTTTCGTTGGGTTGAGCCTTGCGGGCCTTGCGAGATTTCTTCTTTTTGTGCTTCTTCATGAACTTGTGCATTTTGCGGGAAAGGTTCTCCATTTCGGAATCGCCGCTTGAAGAGGAAGACGATGAGGAGGAGGAGCTTTCTTCTTGTTGAACTTTGAAGGCGATGTTCTTTGGAGTTTTGATCGGTTTGCCTTCCTTTTCAGCTTGCCTCCTCATGGTGATCTCATAAGTCATGAGGGATCCGATGAGCTCTTCGACCGGCATATTCTTTATGTCCTTTGCTTCTTGGATTTCCGTTACCTTCGGAGCCCATGAGCTTGGTAGGATCCATAGGATCTTCTTGACCATTGTTTCTGCAGAAATATTATCTCCAATAGATTTTCTACCATTGCAAACATCAGTAAAATGAGTAAACATTTCAGAAATAGATTCAGATGGATGCATAGAAAATGACTCAAAATCTTGACGAAACATGTCCAATCGAGTGTCCTTCACTTTGTTGGTCCCCTCATGGGTAACCTCCAAAAGTTTCCAGATTTCATGTGAGGAGGTGCATGTGGAAACTCGATTGAACTCATTACGATCAAGGCCGCAATGAAGAGCGTTCATGGCTTTGCCATCAAGCTCGAAATTTCTAATATCGTCTTGAGTCCATTTGGATTCATCAAGAGAGGAAAGAGTGTAACCTTGCATGACAATTTTATAAATGGGATAAGCTATACTTCTAAGAAAAGCGGTCATGCAGGTTTTCCAATAAGTATAGTCGGTTCCATCAAAAAATGGAGCACGACCCAATGAATAACCTTCGGGGGCGAAAGAGGTTGAAGCCATCACAATGGATCTTTGAATTTGTAACCGGTTAGGATATTACACAAATTTTGCCTCTGATACCAATTGTTGGTCAGAGAAAGACAGGAAGTGATGGCAAGAGGGGGGGGGGGTGAATTGCCTTTTAAAAATTAATTAACAATTTAAAAAACAATTTATAAATGCAGCGGAAATAAAGAGGCAAGACACAAGAATTGATAACGGAGTTCGGCCTAAAACTCGGCCTACGTCTCCGCTCCCAACTCAACCGTTGAGAGATTTACTACCGCTTGCTTTTCAATGGTTGTAGCAAGAAACCCACTAGCCTTTTTACAGGTGAAGGTTAGCTCACCTATTACAGCTTGCTTTTTAATGGTTTGAGCAAGAAACCCACTAGCCTTTTTACGGGTGAAGGCTAGCTCACCTTAGACTCAAGCCTTTTAAAAGGAAAGGCTTGACTAACCTCTTCACACCTTAAAGGTGGTGTGAAAACCCAAATGAAAGGATGAGAGAAAGAGATGGGGTTTGTAGGCACAAACCCAAAATGATGCTCA
The DNA here is from genome assembly GCA_963277665.1 of Viscum album. Classification (NCBI taxonomy): domain Eukaryota; kingdom Viridiplantae; phylum Streptophyta; class Magnoliopsida; order Santalales; family Viscaceae; genus Viscum; species Viscum album. Next base: position 240,178,457 of record OY728140.1, on the reverse strand, counting down.
AAATAAATAAAAAAATAAAACCCGTAATGATGAAGTCTTGGGCGCCAATGGATTGATTGAGCTGATGAAGAGCGCTCCCAAGCTTCTTTGGTGGTGCTCCTTGGATGTGGAAGTGTGTTGGAGCAAGTGGGGTTCCCTTGGAGGAATCCGCCGGAGTTTCGCCAAATGATGTAAAATGTGTCCGTTGGCTTCACAATTGTTCCGACATTAATCCATTAGGATTCCGGGGGTTCAAGGTCCTTTATTTATAGAGGGGGAACCCTCAAATGCCCTTAGGGGGTCTTCAGAGCCGTTGGAGAGGGCTTCGGAGCCGTTGGAGGCCAAGTGGACAGGCTGGTCAAAAGCCCAACGGCTAGTTTGACTGGCTCCACCGGCTGACCGGTGCAGAGCCACCGGTTGGCCGGTACGTGCAAAATGGAGAGGCATTCGGGCTCAGGCTCCACCGGCTGGCCGGTGCTGAGGCCACCGGTTGGCCGGTGCCGAGGCAGTAGCAACCACTATTCATCTGTGTGCCACCGGCTGGCCGGTGCTGAGGCCACCAGTTGGCCGGTGCTGAGGCAGTGGCTCAGCCTTCTGTTCTAGGTGCCACCGGCTAGCCGCTGGTGTGACACCGGTTGGCCGGTGGTCTGGACAGAAGGATGCCTTCTGTCCAGTCTCCATCGGCTGGCCAGTGGTGAAGCCACCGGTTGGCCGGTGGACTGAATTTCAGTCCACTTTGACTTTTTTACTTCTTGGCCTAATTCCTTGGCCACCTGAAATCATGCCTATCATCCAAAAGCACTTAAAACAAGATTAGATAGATAATAGAGTGATTGTGATCATGAAAATAAAACCTTGAGGGGTACGAGAGGTACAACAGCGAAGTGATGATTTGTTCGGACAAAATCTAACACTCCCAAAATTGCGCCACCGTGGGGAAAGCGTATTAGGCGGATGCACTAATCTGGCCGTGAATCACCCCAATTCTCAGACAGAACCTCTTTGACGAGGAAACTGTTGCTTCCCATCATTGCAATGGGGCATCTCGAGCTGAATTAGGGAGAATATCACAACCGAACCACTCTACCAAAAGCCAGGCCAGACGGCCGGCGACGAGGAGGGGCGGGACTCATCGATCCCTGAGGCTAGACCCGAGCCGAGATGCCCGGGCGTTCCTACGTACTCCATCAGGCTGGAGATCAAGCCACACGTTGTTCTGAGAGTGCAGTTTTAACATCATGCGGGACGTAGAACCCCGATTAGGGAGATCTTAGTTTAAGGTCGTAGAGCTCGGACCATAGGGGCAGATCTTAGTTTAAGGTCTTAGAGCTCGGAACATAGGGACCTCAAAGTACGCCACATCGTGGTCCTATCCCTAGGATATGCGAAGATGCACTGAAGGATAGTGTCCAGAGTGCCGAGATTTCGCCTGGTCAGAATGGGAGGTGGAAAACGTAATGTGAATCATGCGGCCATTCACTCAAGGACTGGGGGCACCGGCGTAACGATATGGGAGTACTGCCAACCGTGGCGGAAAAGCAGCATCAATATCGCACTGACCGTTGATGGAATGAGGCAGCAAACGATCATCAAACGCTCAAGCGTAGGATTCATATCGATTTGCTGCCCAAGGCCCTTGGGGGCACCAGCCCGGATCGGTGGGAGAGCACTGAGGCATTGTATCCAGACCGCTCACGGGGGTTCCACCCAGGGCGTAGGAGATGGGTCCGAATGAAGGGGAGCATGAAGCCTGAAAAGTGGAAGGAGCCTGACCAAGCTGAACCTGACCCTCCTGGTAATAGACCAGAGTGCTCTTGACACCGGTGGACCAATACAAGGGGTCAAGGGACATGCCTTGAGGGTGACCCGAAGGCGGCGGATTCCCAAAAGAAGGGGGAATATTTAAGAGGTGGGGGGTTGGACCCGAAGTTTCAAACATCCGGGCGTTCCTACGTATCCCATAAGGATGGGAATAAAGCTGCACGTAGTTCTTGAAGCGCGATGCAACACGATCGGGCACCAGCGCAGGGAGGGGTGCGGGTCTGGCCCTCGCACCAAAAAGGAGCGGTATTTGATATTTCTTGTTTGTCCTTAAAGGTGGATGGTTTTTCTTTGTGCAGTGACATGCCTGTGATTAAGAAATCACTGGCGTCGCCACAATAATCAAGCCATGAAAGGCATTGATAAATGGCGTGGTTATTAACCAGCGCCCAACATGAGTGTCCCCTGAGGAGAACATCACGATGCAGTGCCGTTTCTCGTCGGGCGGCCAAGACGATCACAGTTTACGGTCGTGTGGTAAGACCAGGCAACACAGTTTAAGGTCGTGTGGCTCGGACCAGGCAACACAGTTTAAGGTCGTGCGGCTCGGACCATGGAGGAATCCTCTTATTGCGATACGGCGGACCCAGCGGAGGTGGGGACACATCCCAGCCCTGCGGCCAAGCACAATTCCAGGAGAAGGATCCTGGGATAGGGGCCTGCATATGTCTATCAACCGAGGGGAAGAGATGCTAGCCTCCAGCTATGCTGGGCCCAGAACGCGATTGTTCGGGCGACTCCTTCCTCCTCATGGGGACGAGGGTCTAGCTACACATGGCCCTTAGGGAGGAAATCAGCATATATCATTGGTGCTCATATCGTGGGAGCCTCGAAAGGCACCATTACCCTGGTTGGCCTGCCTAACGTGTAGAGGTGTACTGAGGGTTAGTATGAAGAGAGAGTGTCGAGTTTCCACCACAACGCACTGAGGTGGAGTGTGACAAGGACTGCGCAACCAATGCTCAAAGCCTGAAAGAGTTGACATGGTGATCAAGGATGTTGCTGACCATATTCGCAACACAACATCCGATCGCGTCAGCCTAGGATGAGGCAAACAAACGAGCATCAACCGCTCAAGCGCATGATTCATATCGATTTGCTGCCCAGAAAGGCCCAAACAAGAGGAAGCGCGAGGCCCGACAAGTAACACAGGACTTGTCGGGATTGAATCCTACACTACAGGTCATAGACCGGAGTACCCCAAAACATGCTAACAGATCACCGAAAAGGGTAGGAGGACTCACCTTGAGAGCAACCAAAGGACGGCAGATCCCAATGATCAACCAAGAGATGGGGCTGGACCTAGAACACAAGCGTCCAGGCAGTCCTACGTATCCCATAAGGATGGGAATCAAGTCGTATGTAGTTTTTGAGAGGCAGTTTAACGTCATGCGGGACGAAGTGCAGTTTAACGTCATGCGGGACGATGAAGCATGCAGTTTAACATCCTGCAGCGTGGACGAATGCAGTTTAATGTCGTGCGGGATGAAGTGCAGTTTAACGTCATGCGGGACGAAGTGCAGTTTAACGTCATGCAGGACGAAGTGCAGTTTAATGTTATGCGGGATGATGGAGCATGCAGTTTAACGTCCTGCAGCGTGGACGAATGCAGTTTAACGTCGTGCGGGACGAAGTGCAGTTTAACGTCATGCGGGACGGAGCACACTCAGGCAAATTACTGCTTGAGGAACCTAGCGTTGGTGGGAGGAGTGACACGCTCACCATCCATAGTCGCTAGGGAGTACGCGCCATTGGGATAGACCTTGTGGACGACAAAAGGTCCCTCCCACTTGGGCTCCAACTTGGGCGGCATCCTGCTGGGGATCATTGGTGCTCTTAGGGCCAGTACTAGGTCACCCTGTAGGAAGGAGCGGAGGCGAACCTTCTTATTGAAAGCTCGAGCCATTCTACTTTTATGCCTCCCCAAGTTGTGCAAAGCGCGAAGCCTATTTTCATCCAGTGCTTCCAACTCGACTAGACGGGTTTCGGCAGCTCTGTCCGGCGCTTGCTGGTCGTAGACCGCAGTGCACAAGGACGGTAACTGGATCTCGATGGGCAAGACGGCCTCAGCTCCATACACCAGGGAATAAGGGGTCATCTGGGTGGAACTGCGAGTCGTCGTCCGATAAGCCCAGAGGGCGTTGGGGAGCTTGTCCAGCCAACTCTTCTTGTTCTGACCAACCATCTTTTACAGAATGTTAGAGAGGGTCTTGTTAAATGCATCAATTTGTCCATTCTCCTGCGCATGATAACGAGATGTATGGTTCGAGCGAATGTTATACTTGGCGTAAAACTTCTTCAACTCGACTGCTCGGAAATTGGCTCCGTTATCCGTGAGGATAGCGTGAGGCACTCCAAATCGATAAATGATGTTGGAGGTCACGAAGTCAGAGATAGAACCGGATTTGACCTCTCTAAGTGGAATCGCCTCTGCCCATTTGGAGAAGAATTCCGTGGCGGTCAGAATGAACCGGCACTGGCGAGCCGTCGCTAGCGGGTAAGGTCCCACAACGTCCAGCCCCCAGACTGCAAAGGGCCAAGAATACCTGGTGGTATGGAGAGGCTCCGGCGGCCGATGCACAAAGTTTGCATGAACCTGGCATGCATGGCACTTCCTGGCATACTCGATGCAGTCATGGATCATGGAGGGCCAGAAGTATCCCAACCTCCGAATCTGGTGGGACAGCTTCGGCCCAGTCTGGTGGGCACCACATGAACCAGCATGAACCTCTTGCATGACTCGTGGGATCTCAACTCCCTGAAGGCAACGGAGGAGAACACCATCAAATCCGCATCTATAGAGGATCTGCTCCAGGTCGGGACTGCTCTGGAGGACAAACTGCGATGCGCGGCGTCGAACTCGCTCGCGCTCGGCCCGATTTGACGGGAGAATGCCATGTTGGAGGTACTCAACCAAAGGCGTCCTCCAATTAGGGGCTGGTTCGACTGCCATATCTGTGGTACTCGGGGCTCCAGGCATAGGGGAAACCGTGGTGAGATTACTTACCGACGGGCCGCGATCTCCCTCCGGGATAACGTGAGCGATGAGCCTGCGGTGCGTCACGCGGATGATCAGGTTGTACTATTCAGGCTCCGTGAGTGACACAGCAAGGCTATCCAAAGCATCTGCTCGACCGTTCTGCGACCGGGGAATATAGACAATTTCTGGCCGAGAAGGGAACTGGTCCATTAGGAGGAGGGTGCACTCCAGCAATGGCACAAGTTCCGGCTTCCTGACAACATAGTTGCCATTGATCTGCTTAACGACTAGCTCGGAGTCCCCTTTCACACACAGATGGGGCACGTCAATCTCGAGAGCTAACTCGAGGCCATTGATGAGGCCATGGTATTCCGCCTCATTGTTGGTACAGCCCTCTGACAACAGGAAAGAGTATGGCAGCACGGCTTGCTCCGGGGTAATGAAGACGATACCCAAACCCACTCTGTTGAGCTTAGGATTATCGAGTCTTCTACCGGTGGGGCTCCGGGAGGCACCGTCAAAGTGTATCTGCCAGCATGGATCGGCACGATCGACCGAGAGAACGGCCTCATCCGGAAAGCCTAGATCCAGCGGCTGATCCGCGGAGGTTGGGTGAGCAGCCAGAAAGTCTGCCAATGATTTCCCTTTGATGGCCTTCTGAGACACATACCTGATGTCGAACTGTTGGAGAATCACAGCCCACCGCGATAGACAGCCAGTCAACATAGGCCGGCTCAGGATATATTTCAACGGGTCTACCCGAGAAACCAACTGTACCTCGTGGTGCTGCAAGTAGTGCCGTAATTTCTGTACGGCAAATACGAGCGCCAGGCAGCTCTTCTCGAAGGAAGAATACCTAACTTCCGCATCGAGGAGCATGCGACTGAGGTAATAGAGGCTATTCTTTGTTCCCTCGTTGTTCTTCTGGGCGAGAAGGGCACCAAGGGACTGTTCCAGGGCAGTCACATAAAGGACCAGCGGCTTCCCGGATACAGGCGGCATCAGAACCGGAGGTTGAATAAGGTACTGCTTAATTTCCTCGAAAGCGGTCTGACACTCCTTATACCATACATAGGTGGCACCTTTCTTCATGAGCCGAGAAAAGGGCTTACACTTGCCGGCCAGATTCGCGATGAATCGGCGTATATAGGCTAAGTGGCCTTGGAACCCTTGCAGTTCCTGAATGTTACCTGGGGGAGGCATCTGGATAATCGCCCTGATCTTCTCTGGGTCGATCTCAATACCCCGGTATCTTACCACAAAGCCAAGAAACTTCCTGGAGGTGACCCCGAAGGCACACTTCAACGGGTTCATCTTCAGGCGGCGAGACCGGAGGAAGCCGAACACTTTCTCAAGATCTTTGAGATGGTCCTGACGCTGGCGTGATTTGACCACCAAGTCGTCGACGTAGCATTCCACCAGTGTGTCGAGGATTGGCTTGAATATGCGGTGCATCTCCCGTTGATAGGTGGCACCTGCATTCTTCAGGCCGAAGGGCATGACCTGGTAACAAAAGATACCTTGGGGGGCCCTGAAGGCAGTGAACTCCTCATCCTCAGGGGCCATCCAGATTTGGTTGTATCCAGAGTATCCATCCATGAAGGAGAGGGCTTGGAACCCTGCCATGGCGTCAATCAACAGCTCTGTCACCGGAAGGGGAAAATCATCCTTCGGACAGTGGCGGTTGAGATCGCGGAAGTCGATACAGACTCTGATCTGCCCGTTCTTCTTCCTGACCGGCACGATGTTGGCCAGCCATCTGGGGTACTGAACTTCCCTCACGAAGTTGGCTTTGATAAGCTTGTCAACTTCGGCCTCAACCATGGCACCATGGAATGGGTGCATCTTCCTGGGAGGCTGCTTGAACCCGCGATGGTTCGCCGGGAGACAAAGGCAGTGGACGGCTACCTGAGGATCTAGCCCCGACATCTCTTCATAGCCCCAAGCGAACACATCGCGGTGCTGTCTGAGGAAGTCCATGTACTGCTGCCGCTCCTCAGAGGGCATGGAGGCACTGACCAATGTGGGTCTTGGATCTGCCTCGGTTCCAAGGTTCACCTGTACTAACTCATCGACCGTGGCGGAGACGCCCTCCTCAAAGGCTGGGGGTGCATCTTCCACGTCCTCTCCACTCGGGGAGGGATCGTCCACGGGAGAGACTGCGTTGGAAACTGCATTGGGGCTACCAGATCCTGCTGGGCCGCTGGTGCTGGCATGGGCGGTCGCGGTCATCTCATCAGGAGACTCACAGGCCGTCGAGACCATGGCTACGTCCAACTGATGGATCGGGAGGACGTAAGCGTCATCCAAACTTTCCCAGGGATCACTTGCAACAGCGACAGGCTCAACCTCACCTGTCAGGATCTGCTTATCCTTGCTCTTGTAATAGTCCGCGTCCAGATAGCGGGCTTCACATGAGGAAAAAGGAGAGGCATCTCCCTAAAGCACGCCTACTCGACCATTAAGGGAGTATTTAAGGCATTGGTGGTATGACGAGGGAACCGCCGCATGAAGGTGGAGCCATGGCCTGCCCATCAATGCGTTATACGCAGTGTCCTGAGAGACTACCATGAATTCGGTGTTGGCAACCAGATCACCGAACTGGGTCTTCAAACGTATCTTGTCGACCAGAGTTTGCTCAGTGCGGTTGTACCCCTGGATCCTGAGGTCGGAGGGAATCAAGTCATCCTCAGACAACCCCAATCTCCGGAGCGTCCGATTTGGAATCAGGTTAATCCCGGACCCCGTGTCGACAAGACATCGCCGGAATTCAAGGCCATTGAACTGGACAGTAACATACAACGGACGAATGTGCCCCTGTATAGGAGGGTCTTCATCCTTACCAGAGAACGAGATAACCGCCTGAAATTCGGTGTTCTCGATCACTTCGGCGTGAAAGGCCTCTGCAGCCGCAACCTCCATCTCAAACTGGAGGGGGCTCTTCAGGGCTTCAGCGAGCGCCTCGCGCATCTCCGGTGACAGGCGCAGAGCCTCAAGGATGGAGAGCCTTGCTGGGATGTCGTCCAAGTGCTTCAGGACATCATACTTTCTTTCCAAGCGCGAGCCCCTAGTTGTAGGAGGTTGCTCTGCGGTTGGAGGCATGACGGGCCTTGCCGGTTGGACCGGCGGCCGACTGGTGCTTGGCGCATCTCGCTGTTCACTGGTTGAAGCCCAGGAAGTGGTCACCGTACTGATGCCAGGAGGCCGGGATGGACTCGTGGCAGGACGAAGCTGGTCGCGGTGCGGCTGAGGCGGTTCTGCCTGGTCCCACACCACAAACGGTGGCGGAGGTGAATCCGTCATCCCCGGATGGGGGGGCTGCGCGCGCTGAGCTCGGTTTTGAGCCTGCTGCCTAGTCTCAGTGGCATGCACGACCTGGATGGAGGTACCAACTGCCGTGCCCCAGCGACTCCTGTTGTTGCGGTTCCTCCGACGGTGGCGACGACCGGGGACACTAGGGAGGTCCACCTGGTGTTCTTCAACGTCGATAACCGAAAAGGGATTTACCAGCTCGACGGTATTAACCGAAGCGTACCCAACACTGTCATCGGATGAATCATTCATCACCGGGCGGATCCGAGGAGGGACCCCTATCTTCGGGGGCATGAAATCGACGAGAGTGCGGGATAGTGGCGGAACTGGCGAGGCACGCTCTTCCTTCTTGCGCCGCCACCGTTTTCTCTTCTCGGAAGAGGCAGGCTGGGACGACGATGCCGAAGCAGCACCCGCATATTCTGGGGGATCAGGCTGATTCAAGCACGCACGGATGATTCCATGGGCGCGAATGATCGTCTTGCGGGCCATCCAGTCATTATACTTCTGGGATCCGCGGTCGGAGACCAGCTGCCATTCGTCCTCGTCGCCACTATCGTCATCTGATCCCACGAACACACCCGCCACTTGTGCTGGAGCTGGGCCCAACCCGATTACATTGTTGTTAATCTGGTCTTGGAGCCAGTCCTTAAACACGTAGCACCGCCGGATGGTGTGCCCCAGGGCCCGATGGTAAGGGCAGTAGCGGGGGTTATCCGTGAGATGTGCCTCATCTGGCCTCCAACACTCAGGCATTCGCACAATCCTCTGCTCTAGGGAGCTCCGGAAATAACCGGGGACCTGATCCTCGTAAAATAAGTAAGTCAGGTATCGCGGGGCCCTGGGAGAGTGGTCTTGACGAGGGGCTGGAGGGGCCTGCCGAGGAGGTGGAACTTGATTATATCACCTGGGTTGTGGCGGTACATTACGCGGAGGGGCCGACCGGTTCTGGGGCTGCCGCTGCTGGGCCGGGAACTGAGCCCGTGGAGGCGGATTCCTGTGAGGCTATGGAGATGGCCTCACCGGCAGCAGATCCAACTGCCTGGGGGCCTCTATCTCGGCAACAACAGCAGGCTCAGCCCTGCTGACTCTCCTTGCAGGGATCATAGGAGGCAGCGGGTGTGCCTGACTGGCCTGTTGCAGGGCTTCCTCAAGACGTTGAGCTTTGTCTGAGAAGTCCCTGAACCCTCCGGGGTAATTATGAGTGATCAAGGAAGGGAACAGCTCGGTCTTGACGTTCCCGACGCACATTGTCAGCAACTGATCCTGAGTCAATGGCATGTCAAGGGAATACGCGAGACCCTTCCATCGGGCGACAAAATCCGCGACTCGCTCATCAGGCCTTTGCTTGCACTTGAAGAGGTCTGCGATACTCGTCTTCCGGGTCGTGGAACTGAACTGGTAGAGGAACTGTCTACGAAGGTCCTCCCAGCTAGTTATCGACCCGATGGGGAGCTGGCTGTACCAGACAAATGCTGGCCCTTCCAGTGTCTGGACAAAGCAGCGAATCTTAGCGGCCTCCGGCTGCGCCGGAGTTCCCAACATAGGCCCGCACCTCGAGTTGAAATGGGCCAAATGTTGTGGCGGGTCTTCAGTCCCGTTGAAGGGGGCGAAAGTGGGGTTCCCGAATCCCGGAGGTACCAGCATGTCATCCACCCATGCTGGGTATGGCTTGCCGTTCGGTGGGATCGCCACTTGCCGAGTCTCCAAGGCTTCCAAGCGGGCGATGAGTGCCGCCATCGGATCGTCCGGACATGGGTTCCAGTCCTGGCGAGGATCTCTAACCACGAGCGCATTGCATGGCTCTTCAATCGGGTCGTCGACCGGGTCGTCGAACTCGGCAGCTCGTGGGATGGCGGGCGGAGCGGCCCTTGGGGCAGCGGGAGGAATCCGAGCGGGGTCTCTCAGGTAGTCACACCGTTCGGGAGGGTGTGGTGAAACATACCGCGCCCTCTTGCCATAGGCAATGTCCTCTCCCCTGTCGGAAAACACGGCATAATCACAGTTTCTCGGGAGAGTCTCGTCGAGGAGTGGTTGTTCATGTCCCTGCTGTCCTGGCCTAGGATCACCGTAGTCAGGCCGCCGCTCTGCAGCGTGCTCGGCGAGGAGCTGGTCAACTAGATTCTTCTGCTCGATGAGCTGTTGACGTAGCGTGGCCTTTTCGGGATCCTCATCTGCCCTTTGCATGGAGGCAGATGGGTCAGCGGGCTTTATAGCCCCGCCGTTCTCTTTACCTTTGCTGACGTTTCGGCTCAACGTCAGTGCTTCAGTGGGTGTGGGGAGACCCAGGAGGTTCCTCTGGTGACGAGTAACTCTCACCGATGGATCCAACGACGGCTTGTCTTCGGGGGGAGAGCCCCCGTCGAGAAGTTCCAAGTCGTTCCCCTCTCCTAACAGGTCAGCCATATTGACCGTTTCCGTCCCTGGGGATGTACCCTCAGGGTCACCCAGCGAGTCGGGCTACCGGCGAATCACACTGAAGCGTAGGGCAGCGTACTGCCCCCATCCACGGATATAAACGTGGGGGGTGGCTTCCTCGATAAACTTGCGGAGCACTTGAAAACACTCAACGCATCTTTGTTGGAGGGCCTCGTGGTGCCCAAATGACCCGGGGTGCCGAACTGCGGGGAGAATGGCCAGGTCAATCTGACGGCACTGCTCACCAATATCCTCCAGGTGTGCTTGACTCCCGGGATATGGCATTTGTAGGCAGTGAAGACGGGAGTGAGTCTCTTGGAGAGTTCGGCGGAAGCATTCGAACTCATCTGGGGTGAGCGATTCTGGTGCATCAAAGTCCGGTCCTGCGACTGGCCAAAACTTCTCAGGGAAGTGGCCCTCTGCAAGGATGGTCCAGAAGGTCCACGACTCAAACTCGGGACCCAGGTCTTCTTGGTCCCCTCCAGCGACTGGGAATGGACGGGGAACCGGAAGTGGCGCTGAGGCGGGCCGCTGGGCCGACGGGCTGGCCGACTGTGAAAACGGCGAGCAGGCCGATTGGCCTCCATATCCCGGCCCGCCCTCTGAGGGTTGCGGTGCCCCAGCTACCACATCACGATAGGACGGGCCGGCGAGCGAACATCCTGCCGTAGCGTCGGTGCTCTCCGAGGGTGAACTAGATCGTGGCTCGACCGTCGGTCCCCAGAAAAGGTCTCCGGCTTCTCCGATCGAGGCAGAAGGCGCTTCCAGAGGGGCCGGTACCAACCGCAAGCTTGATCCTTGGGGGTCTACCAGGCCATCGCGACTCCGGATATACCTTCAGAGAGAATCAGAGATCACACCGATCTCACTCTCGGGGAGTACGAGGCTGACGTGCCGCATTCCTACCCCTGCCCCTGACTGGCGGGATCGGGGGGAGGGCTCCGTCGCCGAATCATACTCCGCCTCTGTATCAAAGAAACGAACCGGTCGGATCTCTGTCCGGAATTCCCTAACATTCCCCCCTCGACGTCAACGCCTCGCCTTCTTCCCCTAGGTGGTTCTTCGGGGCATGGCTAATCTCTGTCCTGGCGTCCTCTGGCCGCACCGGTGCTGGGGCCAGGAGGATTGGAAACTAAGGTGCGAGGAGCACCGGGACAGATATCAAAGGGGACGCGGGGAGAGATGATTCCGGGCAGGCCTCCGGGCCGGGATCGGAAGGTGGGATAACCCATGCCTCTTGGATCGGCCACACGGAGTAGACCCTGCTGGTGAATAGCGCTACCGCGAGGTGGTCCGCGGTGGCTATTGCCTGTACCAGCAACCGGGAGAGTCAACCCAACCTGCCTTTGGGGCGGTCGGGGCCTCGATCCAGGTCGGGCATAGAAGTGCCCCTGCTCAGGATGCGCAGGGGCCTGGTGACTGGAGCCAGCAGTGGCTTGGGCCAATGCGGCCGCTGCTGCTAGGGCCCCAACTCGTGCCCGACGTTGGCGTCGGGGAAAACGAGTCGGGATTAGCGGCGCAGGCAGGTGGAGAGCCCGTTCTTCGACTCGTGAAGCCTAGCGGCGGTGTCGACGTGTCCTGGCAGGAGCCGTTATCACGGATCCCTGGAGCGAATCTCGGATAGGGTGGTCCCGGACACCCTCCACCTCATCCGCATAGGGGAGGGAGCTGTCGGAGCATTCCGGGGATAAAATACCGAAGCGGTTGGACGTCGAGGTAGGCAGCGGTGCCTCCCTGCGCGGCCCTTGGGGGCGGCGTTGGTGGCGAGGTGTAGCTTCCTCGAGGTCTAGGCGAGCCATGTCCCTGGTGGGGATGACTCCCTATTCCTCATATATCCGCACGAAGTTGTTGATCACCCTTCTCTGGATGACCTCCGAGGGGGAGAGAGGGCATGGTTGCCCCGCAGTTGCGGCTGTTGGGACGGCTGTGGAACGGGCGGGACCGCGCGGAGTAGCCGCGTCGGTGCTTCTCCTACCCCTGCGCCAGTGGGCGGGTGGAGATTGGGAACTGGATTGGGAGACCTGATTCCTAAAAGCAGGGAGAAGAACCCATTAATACTGACGGGAAAAGAAATCGACAACCAATCATTAGTGCCACGACGCCTTCCATGGGGGGAACCCAGGCCATCGACGCCGTGAGACGGAGTGCCCGATTTCCCTTCCCCAGCACCTGGCGGGTTCCGTGCCCCGGTGCTAAATGCTCGGTCGGGCAACATTCTAGTCTTCCAACACCTCTGAAAGCTATCGGTCTTCGTATTGAGGAGAAGAGATTCACGTCGGGTTCACCATTTTCTGTTTCGGTGCGGATGTGCGTCGAGTTTCTGTTCCGACGCTGTTCCGCCAAGACGCGTTCGCGCGTGCGCCCATCGACCCGAGGGGATGGGAGCGTGGCTTGTGGCCCCGCAGTCCCGCTTTCCAAAGGCAGGCGGCATCCGTCCCTTATTCAGGGACGTCTGCTCCTTGATCGAAACCGAGATGATGGGATGTCGGCTCCTCCTTCCGTGGACGTCTCCTCGGAACTCTTCGCCTAATCCGGGTCTCCCTCATAGATTTAAGAATGTTCGTGAATCTCGTTCCCGGCGCCATATCTTCATCGACACCGGTTAATTACGCTGCTTCCGCCCAGACGCTCCAAGGAGTCTGGTCGGGGCAGCAACCCGCGGTGAGGAGACCGGGTAGCTCTGGGTGTTGGGGGCGTGTCTTAACACTACGGCTCTGCATGTCTGCCTTCCATCCCTAATAGGGCTTCTCGAAGGCATGATGGCCTGAGGCATCCCACGCTGGGTGCGGGGAACTGCGTTACCTGAGGTTTTCCTCAACTTCCCATGTTTATCACGAGGTATGTCGCGAGTTTAACGTCTAGCGGGGACGGCATCGGACTGATCAACACGAGGAGTGGATCAGATGACAGAACCCCTTGCGGGGAACCTCCGACGCTGGGGCCAGCACACGGGCGGCTTCCCGAGTGAAGTAGAGTGGAATGAAATGGCATGACCCCATCGGGATGTGGCGGCCCGGGTAAGGATCAGGATGGATGATGGAGTTAAGAGCTTGGACCCCGTAGAGGCTTCCTACGTACCGCGTGTTAGCGCGGATCAAAGTCAACGTAGTTCGGATATACAGTTTAACGTCATGCTGGACGATGGCAAGCCGACTCACGAGGAGGTCGAGGCTGCCGGGCAGAGGATTGAACCGAACCACCTCACACAGAGGGGGATGGAACGGCCGGGTGGATCACAGTTTCACGTCATGCTGGGCGCTGGTGTTTGGGGCTTACACTCTACGAAGGCCCATATGCGGAAAAGATCAGTTGGAGAGGGACTTGGGCCGAAGGTGAGAGACCTCGATCCCTGTCACGCCCTCTACTGGCTTCGGCAGTGGGGAAGCACAATGGAGATACACATGTGTAGTCCCCCACAAGGGCGGATTCATAGGTGAATCGACGAGAATGTGAACCTGGGAGGGGTCCACTTATGGACGAACCGACGTGAATACGACCGGGACGACCAGGTGGTGGGCTTGAACCTCAGGGAGGCTTCCTACGTACCCTGTTTAGGAGACATGGATCAAAGTCCACGTAGTTCATTCTGTCAGGACTTACGCACCGAGGCAGCCTGAGTGCGGAAAAGCTCAGTTGAAGAGGGACTTGGGCCGAAGGTGAGAGACACCTCGATCCCTGTCACGCCCTCTACTGGCTTCGGCAGTGGGGAAGCACAATGGAGATACACATGTGCAGTCCCCCAAAAGAAACTAGGGGTTTGTAATACCCTACCCCCGTGGGCGAAGGCCACTCCAATAAATCGTCCCTAAAGAGGGGCAATCCCGACATCCCTGCAGAGACGAGCGGGTGGGGGCCACATCCAAACCGGGGGGGACCCTGCGTGCGAGGCACGAGATCGGGTGATGCGGACGGTTTAATGTCTTGCCGGACGAAGTACAGTTTAACATCGTGTGTTGAGGACGAAGCGGAAGGTTTAACGTCTTGCCGGACGAAGTACAGTTTAACGTCATGTGTTGAGGATGAAGAGGACGGTTTAAAGTCTTGCCGGAAGAAGTACAGTTTAACGTCGTGTGTTGAGGACGAAGCGGACGGTTTAACGTCTTGCCGGACGAAGTACAGTTTAACGTCGTGTGTTGAGGATGAAGCGGACAGTTTAACGTCTTGCCGGACGAAGTACAGTTTAACATCGTGTGTTGAGGACAAAGATGCTTGGCAGTTTAACGTCTTGCAGCGCGGACATATAGTTGCCGCTGATGGGTCCGTGTCACTTCGCGCGAGCCTGGAGGGCCGCACCGGAAGACAACGCACGGTGCGGGCACCCGGGATGAAGATCATCGAGCGCCACGCAGGCGGGTACCATCAGGGGGTCAAAGGGGGCAACCCTGGCGGTTTGCGCGCAAAAGAGGAGCTTGGCGCGCAATACCATAGGTCGGCGCGCAATTGGGCGGGCTGGCGCGCAATTGGGCCAGCGCTTTGCGCGCGGAAGATGGAGGTTGCGCGCACCGGGCCTCTGATAGCGCGCGGGAGCAACGACCCATTCTATAACGAATGACCACTTAGTAAGGGGGGTGCGCGCAATCGGGCTGGATTGCGCGCACCCGGGGGGCAATTGCGCGCAAGAGGCTTCTTTTGCGCGCGAAGGCCTTCGGGTGAGGAATTGGTCATAGGAAAGAAGCCAAAGGGGTTACGCGCGAAGGCGAACCCCGAGGCTTTCTTGCACGAAATAAAGGAGGTTACCTGATGATCGGCATTGCGCGTGGAGGGGGCGGGATTGCGCGCACGAGCGACCCTTCGAATTCTGGCAACCTTCAAAACGTCGGGGGTTGCCTTGTATTTATAGGCAACCCCGAGCGCGCAATTCGGCTCGTGGGCGCGCAATTCGGCGCGCGGGCGCGCAATTCGGCTCGGGCGCGGAATAGGGGCCCGGCGCGCAAGAGGGTCGCGCACGGGCGTCGGGCGCGGAAAATTACGCGCCGACTCGGCCCATTGCGCGAATCCCAGAAGGATTGCGCGCGCCTAACCAATATTGCGCGCGGGCCTCCGACATTTCGCGCAAGGCCTTCGGGCCTTCCGAAACATGCTTCTGACGCCAAATATGACCTCGCTTTCCTCATCCGGAACTTCTTTTGAGGAGCAACGGACTTTTCCTGCGTCTACAACTTTTTCAGAAGGCTGGAATGGGTTGAGGTTTGATTCCAGATTTATGGTATTACGATGTTATAGATGGTTTCTTTCCATAGTGTCTCTAGAATGATGCTCAGGTGTTTATGGGCGAGGTGTGTGGTGGTTGTGGGGTAGGTGTCTGCAGGTGGGATGTGTGTGTCTTGTAGTCTAAATGTGTGTGGGTGGGTTGTGAAAGTGGGTCTTGTGGGAGAGCGTGGTAGCATGAGGACATTCGTCATTAGGGATGAGTAGTTAAAAACTGGGAAGTGGTTTGGGGTACCCAAATATTGATGTTCTTACTAATTTATTTTAAATTACTTGAATTATTTGGTGAGCATTCCATGGTGAGGTTAGGGTGGATAGTATACCTTGTTAGGTGCTTTTGAGTTTCAATTGTTTTCTCATAGGGGCATTATTATTCTTCTCCAAGTTTTCCATGAGCATCTTCAATTTTTCCTACTAAGTCTAATTGTATTCTCACCCTATGTATATAAAACAGTTTTCCGTTTTCCAATTATATTTTTTCGAAAATACTAGATCTTACAATCTCAAACACTAGGGATGGTTGTTGTGTTGCTGTTTAGTTTTTTTGGTACATATATTGGATTTCTCTTTGTATTTCTAGTAGTTTTACTTTAAACATGCATGTGAGATGGATTTTGAATTCTTATATATATATAATTTCTTGGAGTTGTTTGAGTTTGATATATCTTATCTCCCGATCTTGTTAAATATACAAGGGTAATGCCTCACCCTTTTGGGAGATTTCCATACCCTTGGTGCTGGTCACCGCCCTGAGGCCTATAGGCGGCGAGACTCAGGGGTCATTATCTCTCCTTCATCTTGATGAAGTAAGGTCACAATATCTTGTTGTCCCTTCCCTCGTCTTCAAGAAGGAAGGTCATGATAGAATGGTATCAGCGGTGATTGTTGAGAGGTGGGATGGAGTTTGGAGTTAGGTAGAGTGAGGATTGGATGGGTTTGTAAGGAAATAGTGTTAGGTGATCTTGGTGCATGAAATAGGCTGGAGAAGACTGGCTAGAACATTGGATTTTAGGGCCCCCATGATCCGATGAATGGACTGTGAGATTACCTAAAGACCAAGTAAGGTTACAAAATTTTCATATTAGATACCCTAGGAAAGGTACACACATCATGATGAATTGTGTTCATGTTTTTGGGTGTTTTCGAGAAATTAAAATATATAAAAATTTAAAATGAATTTTAATTGAAATTTATATACTACCCAGGATTAAGAGTTACTTTTTTCCTTTTAGCCATGGATCCTATATGTAACCCATGTGTGGTATGAGAAATGAAGGGTTAACAGGATAACCCGGTTGAACAGAGGAGGGTTAACCCAGTATAGGAGGTTGATTAGTGGAAGAATATGATTTGTGCGTTCTAGTGACAGACTTTAGGAAATTATGAGGTTAGTGTCTCAGACATGGATATGGAGAGTTGGCTCAAGAAGTTGGTTATCACTTTTAGCTTGATCTAGGCTCTGATAGAGTATTGGGTTCATCTAGTGGTGAGCTAGATGAGGGGAGTAGTGTGTTAGTGGGGGACACTTAACCTCAGGGATAGAAAGGAGACTAATTTTTCATGGGCTGACTTTGAGATGGAATTCTGGGAAGAATTTATTTCTTCCATTATGAAAGTCGAGAACAGGTAGGATATACTCTCCATCCTATAGTTGATTATGTTTATGAGGGAACTGGGGATCATATTTGTGGATCTACTACGTTTTTCTCCAGACCTCCTTCCAGATGAGGAGTCTTGGGAGAGACGGTTGGTGTAGGCACTTCTTCATTCCCTCTAGTATGAAGTTACTTAGTTCACCCTACCGAAAAACTTATAGGTTCAATTTAAGGATGATGTGGTGGTAAGGATTCACTCATGAGTAGGTTTTACATGAGAGGGAAGTTAGACAAGTTCTCCAAAGGGGATGGTTGTCCGCAATAAGTATTTGATGTTAGGGCCTTCAAGGTTTCTGTTAGTGGGGTGCTGACCCTAGGAGTTTTACTTCTGATTCTATGGTCCTTGAACTTTTCTCATAGGACTGGGGTTGTGGAGTGTTTATTTCCGAATTTATGGGAACCACCATGGATAGTGCCCGACTCGAGTTTAGTACGGTGGAGGTGTGTAGGTTCAGCACCCCCCAAAGAAGCATTTTCTAGCCAAGCATTTTCCGTAGCAGGGACAGAAGGCCCCTGCTCCACCAATGGTGGACAGTGCAACAGAGGCCTACCTCAAGGTTCTACTCAAGGACCTCAACTAGTTCTTAGTCGGGGAGGTAGCTGATAGCTGAGGGGTAGAGGAGCTAGGAATGAATAGTTACGGGCCATTGAGGTAGCAGTCTCAATAGGGTCATAGATCGTTCAAGGTACGATCTATTTTTTTAGTATGCTTGCTTACACCTTGTTTGATTTTGGACATTCACACTCCTTAGATGTTCCCAGTATGATCCATTCCTTGGGTCTAGACAAAGAGAGAATATTTAGGCCCCTGTTATTGAGTACACTAGTTAGAGGTCAGACCAACATTTTTGATGTTTTTATGGAATGTAGACTGATGTTTAGTCCACATCAGTCCTTCAAGGATATCATTATCCTACATATGCATCTGTACGATGTCATTATTTACATCGAATGGTTGTTTTTGGTGGATGATGTTATCAAAACCTTTCGGATAAGAGTCATGTTTTCAAATGTAAAAGTCCAACATGTAGAATTCATTGGCGAGTAGAGCTGTCAGGTGGGAAGTCGGCATACAAATCCACTTATTTTGTTATTAGTGGAACTATCAATGAGATAAATGGATGATAAGATAGTAGTATATTATATAGTTATTATATTTTTTATTTATGTTTTCCCTAAGGAGGTTGTGACTCTACCCCCTCGATGTGATGTTGAGTTCGGGAGAGACATACAACCCGGTGATCATATGATATCGATGGATCCTTAACGGTTGGTGCCATCTGAGTTACAGGAGTTACATATTCAGATTGAAGATCTGATGAAATAGGGTTTCATATAACCCTGTGTGTAGACGTGGGGTGATCTAATCTTGTTTGTGAAGAAGGTAGATTGTGGTATGAGGCTCTACATAGTCTATCGGAGGCTGAATCTGGTAATGGTCAGGAATTCTTACCCTCTCCTAGGATTGGATGATATTTTCAACCAGTTGATGGGAGAATGATTTCTCTCTAAGATCAATTAGTGTTCTGGGTATTACTAGTTATGGGTGTAGGAGGGTGACATTTGGAATACTACTTTGAGGTGGATTTATAGGCACTTTCAGTTCTTGGTTATGATGTTTGGTGTTATGAATGCACTGTCCATGTTCATGGGGATTATAAACTCTATTTTTCGTGAGTTATGGGACTGTTTCATCATCTTATTCATCGAAGACATCCTAATATACTTAAATTCAGTGGTGAAGCATAATGAGCATCATTGGACTGTCCTAGATGTCCTTTTCCACCTCTAGTACTACGAAAAGCTATCCAAGTGTAATTTTTGGACATGAGAGGTCTACATCAATGGACATTTTGTATATCAACAGGGTGTATCGGTAGACCCATTGAAGGTCGAGTCTGTTATTTCATGGATACCAGCTATGAATGTTGTATAGGATCGATGTTTTCTCAGTTTAGAAGTCGAATACTAATGAATCATACCTGATTCCTCTCGGGTAGAAGCTTCATTGACAACTCTGACAAGAAAATGTCAAGCTTTTGTGTAAGGTGAGCAGTGCCAGGTATAATTCAACTATCTAAAGGGGAAGTTGGTTAGTGCTCATGTTTCCAGAGGAAGGGGTGATGTTTAAGGTGTTTAGCGATGCTTCATGTCAAGGATTGCGGAGCATGCTGATGCAGCAACATGGATCGATGTTTTATAGTTCTAGGTTTTTACATACCCATGAACATAAATATTCTACCCATTATCTAGAACTATCATTGTTCATGTTCACACTAAATCTATGGAGACATTTACTCATTGGATACCACTTTGTGGTCTTCACGAATCACAAGAACTTGAGGAACATCGTTTTTTGAAGAGACCTGAACTTGCGATAGTAGAGGTGGGTGGAGTTTTTCATGGATTATGATTTTGATATCTCCTAAACCTCAGGAAATGGGAATGTTTTGGTTGATGATTTTAGAAGGTAGTCATGGAGGGAAGTACTTTGGGAATCTACAGATTCTTTGAGGGAGATGGAGGAGTTGGATGCCTTTCACTTAGATGCATGAATTGATTGTAGATAAGGATTTCTATTTTAGATGAAGGTATAGTAATATCTAAGGCAAAATATGGAGTATTCTTAGTGGGGAGAGTCATAAGTGGAGGTGATGTGTGATCGCGTTGACTAGGGTGATGCTCTAGAGGGATGGTCGGAGGATGGTCAGAATCAGATGTAGTTCCATGGGAATTTATTTCTTCTAGTGGAAATGTGCATGGAATTTCTCCATGATTAATATCCCACGCCTATAGGTACACTCCATAGTTTCAATGATGTACTGTGTCTTGATGTATTAGTTCTAGTGGCTCGAGATTAAGAGGGTAGTGGTCGAGTTTGTGGCAAAGTGCTTAGTGTTTTGGGAAGTGAAGACAGAACACCGTGTTCCCGGTGATTTTTTTGCATCCCCTAGATATCCATGAGTAGAAGTGGGAAACAATTATGATTTATTTCATCATATGATTACCTAGGTCTCATGGAGGATGTGATTCTATTTGATTATTAGTGTATTAGGTGACGATATCATCTCACTTCTTGGAAATCAAGGAGACAAGAAAAGTGGATTCCTTAGCGTAGAGGAATGTGGATGAGGTGGTGCAGCTTCATGGAGTTCCAAGATCCATCATCTTCGGTTGGGAATCATGTTTAACTTCACGTGTATAGTGGGGATTGTATCATGTTTTTGGAATGCAATTATGCCTCAACAATTCTTTCCACCTTCAGATTAATGGACAAACAGAGAGGAAAATCTAGACAATGGAGGACATGTTGTGGGCATGTGTTATAGAATTTAGTGGGTATTGGGTTAACATTTTCCTTGATAAGGGTTTTATTACACTAATAGCTATTAATATTCCATTTTCATGTCTCCATTCGAGGCTTGGTATGAGAGGTCGTGTCATTCACCATTGTGTTGAACAGAAGTTGGGGACGCAGTTGTTCTTGGTTAAGACATTGTGTAAAGTACGACATAGATGGTGCAACTTTTTCATGAGAGGATGACGGTAGTGGATGACTAGAAAATGTCATATCTCAATATTAGGAAAAGGACCTTGGAGTTTGAGTTTTGGGACCACGTATTCTTCAATGTTTCCCCTTGACATGGGTAGCAGAGGTTCCTCAATAAGAGTAAGATTTCTCCTAGGTTTATTAGACCTTTCAAATTATTGGGATGAGTTGGCTAGGTGGAATATCAGCTGGCCATCGTAGTTAGGGAGGGTCAACAACACCTTTTATGTCTCCCATCTTCATCGGTATCTTCATGATAACTCCCATGTCATTGATTCGGGAGAGTTGAATTACGAGGGTGAAACAACATTATTGGAGGGACTGGTAGAGATCTAGGATCATCAGGAGAAGGTTATTCATAGAAAGAACATTCCCTTGGTTCTTGTATTGTGTAGGCATGGTGGCCTAAAGGTGAGTACTTGGGAGTGAAGGACACAAATGTCTGCCCAGTATTGAGAGTTATTTTTTGTTTTGTTTGGGTGTTTTTCTTTGTGATATAATTCTTGAACCTTGTTTTCTAGGATTTGAGTTGTTTCCTCATTATGTGGTGTGCGATAAAGTCCTGAAGAATGAGGAGGGGAGGACCATATGTTTAATCAACACACATTAATTAATATGCGATTAAACCCACACGGGTGAGTCATTAACACAAAAAGCGGATGGTATCTGGACATGGGGTAAAGAAATTTCATGATTCATATGTTGGGGAAGTGCGACATTTGGTGCCTTCATGGTATGTTTTTCAGTTTTTGTGTTGGAAAATCTCATAGGAGGTGTTCTTGGATGTCGAGGTTTCACTCCAACAAAGTGGTTTTTTTTATGTATCTTACAAGATAGTTGTTCATACCCCTATTTCTTCTGGTTTTGGTTTTGAATTATAGAGGGAGAGAATAATTTGAGATGTATATTATGTAATGTAATGGACCTCCATGATCCAACACAAAATCCAGTGTTTAGGGTGTTCTATGAGGCAATGGTAGCCCATTTCATGTGTTTTCAAAATTTCTAGTTTTTTAATCGGTGGGTCGAGGCGTCGGTAGGTCAAAGGCATTGGTGAGTTAGGGTATCAATGAGTCAGGGAATCAGTGAGTCGGGGCATCAGTGAGTTAGGGCATTCATGTTTCAGTCATTGGTTGGTTGCGTTAGTGGCTTAGTGTCGGTGGCTCATCATCGGTAGCTCAACATCGGCGACTTGTTATTAGTGGCTTGCTGTTAGAGGCTTGTTGTCGGTGACTAACCCATTGGTGACTCATTTCCAGTTTTTCCAGTTTCACCGCTATTAAAGTTTAATTGATTTAAATCATGTTTAAAGTCTTTTTTGGGAATTTATAAGTGTGTTTCTAAACGATATTAATTATATCATTAATATCCTAATGCTATGGGGACTTTAAAATAGTCGAACCACATGGTCTTCCCCACGATCCGACTTTGATGTACTTGTAACCATTTCATTCCATTGATATAAGATCTGGATTTTTCTAAAATGGAGTTCCTCTATTCCATTTTCTCTTGGTGTGTGGAGAACATTTCTTTTTAGATGAGTCATAATCCTGTGTTGTAGCCACCCTATTCGGGTTTTCTTGGAATTTCCTACTCACACGAGCCCCCTATTTTGGCGTAAGGAGGATATTTGTTTTCTTGTTGTTCTAGGTTAGGATTCCTTCATCTCTTGATAATTTTTTATCATGCAGGGTGGGAATAGTAAGTTTATTTTGTGAAACACTACTGAATCCACCTTTTAAAAAAGATAAATGCTAATGATGAAATACATACTTTATAATGGGTTGGGAGTGGATTGGTGTTGATCGTTTGATTTATTTATTATCTCGGTATATGATGTGATTTGTTGTGGTAATTTGGACTCTGGAAATTATTATGGTCAGTTGTATTTTTCTACACATGGGTGATTCTTTATAACTATTTTTGTTTCCTTGTGAAAAATTGTTGTAAATATCAATCTGATTAATCATCTACACTTTGTTAAAAAAAATAATTCCCAGGATTAAAACCCATGTGTGATCACCCCTGCATATCAT
Source organism: Viscum album (assembly GCA_963277665.1). Lineage (NCBI taxonomy): Eukaryota > Viridiplantae > Streptophyta > Magnoliopsida > Santalales > Viscaceae > Viscum > Viscum album. Next base: position 240,155,498 of record OY728140.1, on the reverse strand, counting down.
AGTGTAATTTAAAAAATAGTGTTGGAAAAATCTTAATAAACCACGTTTGATATGTGTGGTTTTGTGATGTGATCTATTAGGTTTTGTTCCTTGTGTGGATTTTTTTGGTGGTAGCTGTGTGATTGTGTGTATGGGAGGTACAGGTGGTGTGAAAGTATCTCAGGCTAAGAGTTTGAATAATTGTGGAATAAATTGACTTATTGTGTAGAAGGGCTACAAGATTGGGTTGTTCTATGATTTCATGTTTATATGTCTGCTGGTTGTGGTGTTGTTGTGTAGTGGGGCTTTTGGGTTTGTTTGTGAGAGGATGAATTGGACAAGATAACTTTGAAGAAGGTTGTTGTTAGTTTCTTTTTTATTTAACTTGGCTATATTGGATAGTTTCCCTGGTAGGGAGGGAAGAAATAAATAAATAAATATATAAGTTATAATGTTCAATGATAACTGGTTAAATGAATTGGATATGAGAATGTTTTGATTTGTGGATTGTAGTGAAGTGGCATTCATTTAACGAAGTAAGGAACTGACTGTCATACTTGGTGATGTGTGCATGTAAGAACAGCAGTAAATGTGCTTTTTTGTGGCCTGGTTGTATGTTTGGAACCCAATAGGATGGACTGAGTGTTTTTTACCTATATATATGAACTTTTAGTTAATTTTGTTTTCTACACACTTCCCACCTGTGTTGAGAACTATGTGTGGAACAACCCCATTGTTATGGTGGATGGTGTCTTTCCCAGTATCCCAGTGGGAGGATTGGATAGCTAGTTACAAACATTACCCTGGTCCGTATTCTAGGAATTTATCACCCATGAAATTTTGAGGATATTGTAATGGATTGTTGTAACAGCCCGAGATTTTATGAAAAATATTCTTTTTAATTTTATTAATGTCTTGTGTTGTATGCTACACCAAAAGGAGCTTGCACAACACACATCCTTGACTTTCCTTGCATTACACGCAATCGCGACCTTCCTCGATAGCGTGTGTAGTACGCAATACCGAGTTTCACTAAACAACGATATGCTATTAAAATATTATTATAACTAGCCGTTATGAATAGTAATAACCACTTTTTAAATTATAGAAAATTTAGCTCTCAAAATGGACTTCATTTATGGATTCGGAGTATCGAATTTAGCCTAAGGTGAAATTTTGGTACATTTCGGATAACTTTCATATTCTGATGAATAGTGAAAATTACTAAATTATAATTAAAAAACAACTTTTTTAATCGAAATAATTAATAGTGATAAATTATTAATTTGAGTAGTTTTAAAGTATATTTAGAATATATTTTTACAATTTAATACAATGTTGGTCATTGGATGTAATTTCACATTAAAACCAGACATAAACAAGTGTCAATCTTTTGATAGATATTGTTTCTTAAAAACACACTATTTGTTTTAACAGCGGGATTTAATTATAAAATTAATTAATGCAACTTCTATGTTATGAATTTGGTAAAATAGATTTCATTTTTGAATTCGGAATATGAAATATAGCTTAGGATGAAATTTTGGCATCGTTCTGAAAAACATCAATTTTTGATGAATAGTGAAACTACTAAGTGGTAGTTAAAAAAAACTGAATTTTTCATAAAACTTAATTTTAACGCTTCTGTGAATGGAATTTTAAAAATCCGAGAGACACGGTTGATGTCAGTAAGTAAAATGTGGTTCAATGAGATGAAAATAATTTTTGGTGAATAGTAACTTTTTACTTTTATTTACCACGGTTAAAAGTAAATAGGGTAATTAAGGGTAAGAATGATATTAATATTACCCTAACACATGACCTAATTCTATTGGACAAGTTTATCTCGACCAAAAACAAACTTAAGTGTAAAATATTATCATTTAGGCCCACTTGGATTAGATTATGACATTTAATATTATTTTATTTAATGAATAGTTAAAATAGTTAAAATCAAAGTTTAATAACTAAAACATTTTTAATATGGGGTTATACATAAGATAAATTCGACTATAAATATTCCTTAGAAATCTAAAAAGATTTCCTACATAATGATATTTTATTTATAATTTTCAGACATAAATAAATTAATTTATTTATGACACAACGATGATGCATAAATTACCCTTTTAAGGAAATATTAACATAATTGATGTTATAAATGCTCAAATGAATGTAATTTGAGATTTTTTATGAATTCCACTAATTTTCTAGGTTACTATGATATATAGTGTTGATTTATGAAACTTGGTTCGAACATATAATTCTTTTATGACTTTCACAAAAATCATATATCAAATAGTGTCAAAATTGACACAAAATAGTTTTTAAATCTAATATTATATTATTAATTGTTATTTTATTCCTAAAAATCTAAGGTTCGGCCAAATGACTTATATAAGGATATATATATTAATAATAAACAATTTGGGGTTCGTTTGGCATGTTATTGTAAGTGTATTAACCATATAGTGTAAGAAAACAAAAAGACACGGTAAAAGTTAAATAATTTAACTTAGAGTTAAATCTAATTGATAAGGTTAAAATAATAACCTAAACTTGTCTAAATCCTATTGGTTGATAGGATTTCGACCCTTCCCCACTTTAGCTTCGAAATAAGACCCTTTGGAACCATTATAAACCGATTTTGACTTTAATATAAAATAATATTTTGAGATATTCCTAAGGTGCCCCTCTCCTCCCTTATAAAAGGGCACCTCCTCCCCCTCCTCCTCACACCAAATTGAGCACTCAAGCTCGGCCAACCCCTACCATTTTTTCCTCTCCACTTCCCTAGAGTAATCATAGAGGTCCTGGTCTTCTTCAAAGACCAATATTAGTTCCCTAAGTGGAGGATTCAAAGAAGCATTCCAAAGAAGAGGAGGTTCGGACACTTACAAAGCAAGTCGGACATAAGGTAAGGGAAATATCACAATCTCATTTTTATCCGAGATTGTTTATTCGTAAGTATTTACTGGGGTGTATTTTATCATCCACATCCATGTTTCATCAATATGTAACATTATTTCCATCCTTCTACAATAGTTTATATCCAATTTTACCCTTCGGTAAGTTTTTTGTTAAAGATATGAAAGGAATCTTTTGTCGTTTTTCGTACGAGGTACTTTTTGACTTTTCCGACAAAAGTACGAGAAGAATGTTTTTTTAACTTATACGGCATGAATGGATTTTTAAAACATTATTTCCAAGAATCTTCCTTTACAAGTTTTCAAGTTTATTTTTAATCAACTTCTTTTAGTTTAAAGTTTTATGACATGTTAAGAAAGGAAAAATGTTTTTGAAGAAGAAAGGATATTTTCCTCAAGAATGGAGTTCAAGTATTTTATCAAAATTATTTTTCATCTAAGATAATAAAAGGGTTCTGTTTTTGTCCCTATTATTACATTTGTTTGATTATTTTTTGATGGAAATATATTTATGAATTCATTTATCTTATATGAATTGTTTTATGATGTCATGTGTTTAAGAATCCCATTTTTAATACATGGGTTATGCAATGATGTATGATTTATGATTTTGTGGAACACATAAGAATGGTATCATTATGAGATGGGTGGGACCTATATCTCCCTCCAATGCATTGGGTAAAGATCTTATATCTCATGAGATAGACATGGCTGGAATGGTAGGTTATACCGGTTCAGTGAAATAGGACTGAAACGAGGGTTACTCGATTCAGAAAGGGACTTTGTCCACTAAGATAGACTTGGAAATGAGTCTTGACTAAGAAGAAATGATTCTATATGATTATGTGTGAATGCCGAAAGGTTTCATGTTTTAAGTTATGATTATTGTGATTACATTTCACTACCATGATTTATCCCATGTTATGAAATTATGCTCTCTTTTGCAGGTTATGATTTCCAAAATGTTATGTTCTTATGAATACGATGTGATTGATATTTCTTTTGTTTACCCTTACTGAGCATTTGAGCTCACCCTTTTATGTTTTCTTTTCCCCAGGTCAGGAAGATTGATATTAAGTAGAATATGCTAAAAGGGACTCTAGATATGATGAAATAAATGGGAGACACTGTAGAAGATTTATGAACTAGTTGTTTATGTTTCCCAGTTTCTAAAGACACTATACCTATACGGTCCTTTTTGGTTTTGTCATATGTTGTAATACGTGTGCTTAAATTTTGAAGTATTAACAATGTATGTAAAGTATGGGTCGTTACAGTTGGTATCAGTGGAAAGGTTTAGTCAACCTTTGGAAACTAGGATGTGAGAACTTTAGTGAGATCCCTAGAGATATTTCTAAGGTATGTCTAGGGATGTCCCTAAGGTTAAGTATACGTATAGGTTATAGTACTATAATTACGCTAACGACCATAGAATTTAACCTAAGATGTTAGATATTGAGGGTGATTTCCCTTTACTATGTCGTCTTCCCTAGCATGATTTCGCCTCTCACAAAATTCTTTTTGTGTTTTAGTTAATGGAAGGAACCAGAAGGAATTCGGTTAACATTGAATCCAATGGACAAATTGGTGACTATGAGCAACAAAATTGTGTAATACCTAGAGATAAAGATATTGTGATTATTCCGAATCAGTCATCGCGATATATGATTAACAAGGTGAAATTTAGTGGTATGACTAATTCATCAAAGAAGAGGAAGATAAAATATTATGCATGTTCGCATGTTGAGGAGCATAAAGAAAGGAAGATTGAGATTTCTAAAGAAGGGAAGAAGAACCTTGAGGAATACCTCAAATGGAGGGACCAATGTTATCTGTGTGGAGAAAAGGGTCATAGAGTGACAGATTGTTATGGAGTTCAATGTCTTATTTGTGGAGAACATGGGCATTACCCATCTCAATGCCCTGACCTAAAAAGTTACTTCTAAATCAAGGAAGGACTTATTCCAGGACAATCATTGAAGTGGATGGACTGAAGTGTTTATGTATTGGTATTCAAGAATAATGTTGTTGAGGTACTTTTATGGTGTACAAAAATATTTATGTATTGGTCTAATGTGGTATTCAAAGTAATTGAGATATTTTTGGAAATAAGATGATATGCGCATAATGAAGGGAAAATGAGAAAACGAAATGTTTAACAGTATTCATGAGCTCATGATTGATATAAGGACTAAGTGATATCATGGTTTGAGTATATAGAATTTTGAGGATTTTGGTATGTGGAAAGTGTTAAATTTTAACTGCATTCATGTTTTCACTAAGGTATTCAAGAGAATACAGGATTAAGGACTTTGAATGTTTGGAATGTGACCAACAAAACATATCTTATGATATATGGGGTTCGACGATGGTGTTAAATCTCTGGTAATCGTTTTCACTATGTTATGAGAGTGGACTGCAGTATTATGGATAAGCCTAAAGATTGGAATGGATTATGTTGGACATAAGTTAGTATTGTTTAAGGGTAGAATTTTTCTCGATATTATTGATGGGATGTTATAGTAATGTAGTTTTAGAAAAAGGACAACCTGTAGGACGAGCGACAACCCATCGCGTCGGACAAGGATGTGGGAATCGAACCCACAACCGAAGTGCGACTGGCCTTTATCGCCTACCACTGGCCTACAGGAAGTCCCTGTTTAGTAGAAACTAGTTTTATTATATTAAGCAGTATGATATATTAAGTATAAGTCCATTTTAGGAATCATATATGATTAATCTCACTATAGATCGACTTATGTATATAATTTTTGCTAACCTTTTGTTTGAGACAGATGGAATGACCCGTCATTCTATCACATGATCTGCTAACACTTCATGAATAACAAATTCAACTTCATTTATTTAAGAGATGAAGTGGAAATTGTTCAAGGCAAAAACAACAGTGAGATTGTACCAAAATAAAGTAAGTATTTATTCTAATGTAAATTTTCAACTTTAGGGAAATGATCTTGAAAACCAAAAATGTTGTCCGAGTGATCTTATACCTGATGAATCAGATGGTACCTTATATCATCACAAATCTATGGATTTGTGATTACTGGATTTTCCATAGCCATGTTCTCTACCACTCTCCATCATAACATGATGGTTAGATTTCTCTTCCATATCCATATTTTCACCTATGTGGAAACCCAGTGATTAGTTTATTTGGGTAATCGTTACATTTCATACTTTAGTTTTTAAAGCCAAGTTTTGGTATTCTTTTTTACGATGTGGGTTTCTATTAAAGAAACTTTCGAATAGTAAACCATTTATAACCCCGACGAATTTCGAGGGCGAAATTCATTTTAAGGGGGGTAGAATGTAACAGCCCGAGATTTTATGAAAAATATTCTTTTTAGTTTTATTAATGTCTTGTGTTGTATGCTACACCAAAAGGAGCTTGCACAGCACACATCCTTGACTTGCCTTGCATTACACGCAATCACGACCTTCCTCGATAGCGTGTGTAGTACGCAATACCGAGTTTCACTAAACAATGATATGCTATTAAAATATTATTATAACTAGCCGTTATGAATAGTAATAACCATTTTTTAAATTATAGAAAATTTATCTCTCAAAATGGACTTCATTTATGGATTCGGAGTATCGAATTTAGCCTAAGGTGAAATTTTGGTACATTTCGGATAACTTTCATATTCTGATGAATAGTGAAAATTACTAAATTATAATTAAAAAAAAACTTTTTTAATCGAAATAATTAATAGTGATAAATTATTAATTTGAGTAGTTTTAAAGTATATTTAGAATATAATTTTACAATTTAATACAATGTTGGTCATTGGATGTAATTTCACATTAAAACCAGACATAAACAAGTGTCAATCTTTTGATAGATATTATTTCTTAAAAACACGCTATTTGTTTTAACAGCGGGATTTAATTATAAAATTAATTAATGCAACTTCTATGTTATGAATTTGGTAAAATAGATTTCATTTTTGAATTCGGAATATGAAATATAGCTTAGGATGAAATTTTGGCATTGTTCTGAAAAACATCAATTTTTGATGAATAGTGAAACTACTAAGTGGTAGTTAAAAAAAACAGAATTTTTCATAAAACATAATTTTACCGCTTCTGTGAATGGAATTTCAAAAATCCGAGGGACACGGTTGATGTCAGTAAGTAAAATGTGGTTCAATGAGATGAAAATAATTTTTGGTGAATAGTAACTTTTTACTTTTATTTACCACGGTTAAAAGTAAATAGGGTAATTAAGGGTAAGAATGATATTAATATTACCCTAACACATGACCTAATTCTATTGGACAAGTGTTTCTCGACCAAAAACAACCTTAAGTGTAAAATATTATCATTTAGGCCCACTTGGATTAGATTATGACATTTAATATTATTTTATTTAATGAATAGTTAAAATAGTTAAAATCAAAGTTTAATAACTAAAACATTTTTAATATGGGGTTATACATAAGATAAATTCGACTATAAATATTAATTAGAAAGATAAAAAGATTTCATACATAATGATATTTTATTTATAATTTTCAGACATAAATAAATTAATTTATTTATGACACAACGATGATGCAGTAATTACCCTTTTAAGGAAATATTAACATAATTGATGTTATAAATGCTCAAATGAATGTAATTTGGGATTTTTTATGAATTCCACTTATTTGTAGGTTACTATGATATATTAGTGTGGATTTAATCAACTTGGTTCGAACATATAATTCTGTTATGACTTTCAAAAAAATCATATATCAAATAGTGTCAAAATTGACACAAAATAGTTTTTAAATCTAATATTATATTATTAATTGTTATTTTATTCCTAAAAATCTAGGGTTCGGCCAAATGACTTATATAAGGATATATATATTAATAATAAACAATTTGGGGTTCGTTTGGCATGTTATAGTAAGTGTATTAACCATATAGTGTAAGAAAACAAAAAGACACGGTAAAAGTTAAATTATTTAACTTAGAGTTAAATCTAATTGATAAGGTTAAAATAATAACCTAAACTTGTCTAAATCCTATTGGTTGATAGGATTTCGACCCTTCCCCACTTTAGCTTTGAAATAAGACCCTTTGGAACCATTATAAACCGATTTTGACTTTAATATAAAATAATATTTTGAGATATTCCTAAGGTGCCCCTCTCCTCCCTTATAAAAGGGCACCTCCTCCCCCTCCTCCTCACACCAAATTGAGCACTCAAGCTCGGCCAACCCCTGCCATTTTTTCCTCTCCACTTCCCTAGAATAATCCTAGAGGTCCTGGTCTTCTTCAAAGACCAATATTAGTTCCCTAAGTGGAGGATTCAAAGAATCATTCCAAAGAAGAGGAGGTTCGGACACTTACAAAGCAAGTCGGACATAAGGTAAGGGAAATATCACAATCTCATTTTTATCCGAGATTGTTTATTCGTAAGTATTTACTGGGGTGTATTTTATCATCCACATCCATGTTTCATCAATATGTAATATTATTTCCATCCTTCTACAATAGTTTATATCCAATTTTACCCTTCGGTAAGTTTTTTGTAAAAGATATGAAAGGAATCTTTTGTCGTTTTTCGTACGAGGTACTTTTTGACTTTTCCGACAAAAGTACGAGAAGAATGTTTTTTTTAACTTATACGGCATGAATGGATTTTTAAAACATTATTTCCAAGAATCTTCCTTTACAAGTTTTCAAGTTTATTTTTAATCAACTTCTTTTAGTTTAAAGTTTTATGACATGTTAAGAAAGGAAAAATGTTTTTGAAGAAGAAAGGATATTTTTCTCAAGAATGGAGTTCAAGTATTTTATCAAAATTATTTTCCATCTAAGATAATAAAAGGGTTCTGTTTTTGTCCCTATTATTACATTTGTTTGATTATTTTTTGATGGAAATATATTTATGAATTCATTTATCTTATATGAATTGTTTTATGATGTCATGTTGTTTAAGAATCCCATTTTTAATACATGGGTTATGCAATGATGTATGATTTATGATTTTGTGGAACACATAAGAATGGTATCATTATGAGATGGGTGGGACCTATATCTCCCTCCAATGCATTGGGTAAAGATCTTATATCTCATGAGATAGACATGGCTGGAATGGTAGGTTATACCGGTTCAGTGAAACAGGACTGAAACCAGGGTTACTCGATTCAGAAAGGGACTTTGTCCACTAAGATAGACTTGGCAATGAGTCTTGACTAAGAAGAAATGATTCTCTATGATTATGTGTGAATTCCACAAAGTTTCATGTTTTAAGTTATGATTACTGTGATTACATTTCACTACCATGATTTATCCCATGTTATGAAATTATGCTCTCTTTTGCAGGTTATGATTTCCAAAATGTTATGTTCTTATGAATACGATGTGATTGATATTTCTTTTGTTTACCCTTACTGAGAATTTGAGCTCACCCTTTTATGTTTTCTTTTCCCCAGGATATAAAGAAAGGTTTTAGGTAAAAAAAGGGAAGATCTTTATGGGAGATTTTGAAGATCTTTCACCACGATTAGAAGATTACGTTCCGAGTTTCCAAAGACAGTAAACTATTACGATCCTTGTGTGTGTGTGTTTTTGTTATGTACTAAGTATTCCGAAAAAGTAATGTAAAGTCTATGTACGTCAGGATTCGAGTCTCTAAAATTGTGGTTTATTTCCATATTTGTGGTATTGGCTTTGTGAGAAGTGGTTTTTTCCCATGTGTCTTCGGGATAGGGTCTTGGTGTTTTTTGGAGAGACATTGTAACGGATCAAACTTTTATGAATGAAAATACCTCTTGATATGATTAAATGTCTCATTATGTAAATTTTTTGTATATATGTAAACTTATTTGGTTTTAGATTTTTTTATTTTAAAATACCTTTAATAATTTTGACTGTTTCTAATATAGATGTTGAACAGTGATCACATGATTAGTACAAATATAGGGCTTTAACAAATCCAATTTAATCAGACAATAGAAGTGATGGCCTCATCTAGTAGACTTTCTCTGTATGAAGCCCATTTGTCAGAGCTCAGAATAGAGTTGGCAACATTGGGCTTCCCTCTTGATCAAGCTCATGCTGATCTTGAACATGTTAAGCTTGAGTGGAACCGAATACAAGAGAAGTGGATGTTAATAGAATTTATCACCCGAGTGATTTTATCCGAGCCACCCCAAGAGTTGGTCACCATAGCACACCTTACCCTTCGGTCTTATGTGAGTGTTATAAGGGGTTACGTAACAAGACCTTAGCACTATGATTATGTGCATTAATTATGTATATAATAGTGAATATACATTCATTTTATTATTGATACTTCATAAATAGTTTTTAAAGCGCAAAAAGTATTTTTAGTTGATATTAAACTAAAAAATATATTTTGACTAATTAATAGATTTTTGAATTAAATAATATTTTAATAAAATATTATTAAATTATATTATATTAAATATAAATGGTCGTTTAATTTTCATGAATTCAATTGTAATTTTTATTAAGGTTTGAAAGCTATTTTTACCAAAACCGCTTTATTTTTTGATAAATGTATTTTTTTTATTTTAAAAGTAAAAATTAAAATATTTAGATAATTATTTAGATAAAATGTATAATATTTTTTGAATCAGAATGTTGAAATTATCCAACCATAAATTTTTCATAATTTCATAAGAGAGACAAATATTTGGGTAAAAATGAAACACCGTTTAAATATATAATGTGTTTTATGACATCATAATGACCCAATAGTGTTGTAATAAAATATCATAAATTATATGTTCGGCCAATATATGTTTTAAAATTAAAATAATGTGATTTTTGGTTTGTTTGGTTTATTTTAAAAAACTTTAGTAGACACTCCGAGAGTTATAAAACATTTTCATTTTTAAATGTATTTCTTTGAGAGTGTGACTCACCTCAACATAATCCGCCCTATTATTTTAAGACGTTCGACCATTGGCCTTATAAAATATTTTTTTCCAATACCCTTTGGTAAAAATCATTGGCAAAAACCATGGGATAGTTTGTGGTATTTATTAGTTTAATGTGTGGTGACCCAAACCTAAATAATAAAGAACTTTACCTCCTTTCTCAAATAAAACAACCCAAGATCTCATTTCCTCTTCACTCAAATCCTTTTTAGTTCGTCAAACCTCTTCCCTCCTCTATCTAAAATCCTCCCAAGTCTCCTCAAGCTCCCAAGGAGCCTCTCTAAAGCATCTCCCAGGCCTTTGAGATCACACTTCCAAGTAAGTCATTTCTTCCATTCTCATTTTGCCCAATTTTCTTTAAGTTGTTAGGACATTTTGTTTTCAATTAAAAATGTTGGGCATGATTTATCACCTCTCCCATATATCCGTATTTATGTTTGGATGATGGGATTCCCCTTTCTCTCCCATTAATGCATCCCATGTACAACACTAACTATGTCGAAAATCTGTGAGGGATTCTCTCTCATCTTTTACATCCAAGTAATTCTTTAGTATTTTTCATCTAAATTCCATTATTATTGTTGGGAACTATATCCAAATAACCCCCTTACAGTCCATTTCATGTAAATTTTATGAGACACCCCTTTCTCTCTCATCAACCATTTTTATGACTTCTTATTTCACACTATTATGGTGCTGAAATTGCACTACGATTTTCCAAGCCAATGTCATTATGTAGTAAATACCATTACCATTTCTCTATCAAGGTTATTAACCTTTATGAACATTTAATAATTGATTTTAAAGCTTAACATATATATTCCACATACTTTTATCATGGAATAAATTTTTATGATTGATTCCATGTTTTATGATTCATCTGGCACACTTATGCATGAAATTAAATGTTTTAGAAGGGTGTACCCTGATATCACTCCAATACATTAGGTAAAGTATAGTATCATGATATGTCAGGCGCAATGGGTGTTGACTGATGATAATTCAAGTTCAACGAGTGATTACTCATGCTTCATCTGCAATGAGGGTTTACTCATCCTCTATGTGCAATGAGCCTTGGCTCATACTAATTCCATGTTAACTATTGTTACCACATTTTCATGTTATGATAATCACGATTTACCATGACTTTATGTTCATGTTTCTCTTGTGCTCTATTGATATTCCTATTGTCTAACATTTATTATATTCCTCATGTTATTCCACATTTATTCCCTTACTGGGCTTTCTATCTCACCCTTTTCTTATGCATGTCCTATGGTTATCCCATGTAATGCTACGTACGAGGGAATTTAGTGGTCATATAAAGAATGTTTTCAATAAAGATGTTGTATTTCATGTTTTAAGTTATTATGTAATGATACTAAGCCCCAAAGACACTTTCCCTCTTGATATTCTATGTTCTATCAAGTGAAGTTTATGTTATAAATCATGTTTTAAGTGTTTAATAAAGGGCATGGTTGTCGTAGTTGGTATCAGAGGATAGGTTTAGTTATTTTTGGGATTAGGATTAGAAAACCCTAGTAAAGCCTTAGAGAAAAGAATAAGTATAAAAAAATCCCTATGTATTGGTTATTAATGAGTAAGTGGTTCATCAACCAAATACATCCCTTTTTGGATAAGATCAGGTAGAGGCGGCTCTGGCATAAATGTACCTTGGAGTGAAAACCCCAACAAGGAGTTTTGGGCTTGACCTGGGGTATCCTGGTACATGACAACGGGACTTGCTGCACTCTTTGTTATGAAACTCCCGGGAAATATGCTTTGGTAAATTAACAAGCTTAGTATGAACCCTTATTAAGGGAATTAAAAAAATTCCCCTAATAATATATGTTACAAATAGATCATTAATATCATAGACTAAATCCTATGTATTCATATGTTATAGAAATAAAAGTTATTTATAAGTCAATAGTTTTGTCCTTGGATTACCCTTTATGTGTTACCCCTAACTTTCCTTTTATTCCATCCAATGGTTGGTAATAGGAGGATTCAAGATAACAACTGATGTGAAGATCAATGTGATGACTGGGCTAATTAGATGCCCAATCTGATAGGAGCGGGAATCACGAACTCTATCATGCTTCCATCTCAGTTTACTCAAGCTTTGAAAAGAAACATGGTTCAAGAGGAACATTCAACCCCCCCCCCCACCCCCATGAATGAACAAGTCACTATCGAGAGCTTCATGGAAAAATGGCCTCCTACTTTTAATGGATCATCTGATCCCTCAATCGCCGAACAATGGATCAACTCCATTGAAAATATCTTCTCCATACTTCAATGTTCTGAACAAGTAAGGTTCTCTAGGGTACTTATCGTATGGAGGGTGAAGCTGATCAATGGTGGACATCGATCAAAAATATGAAGCCTAGGGATGATATCAAGGCATTAGAATGGAAGGATTTTGGAAGATGTTTTTCGATAAATATTTTACGCGCTCCCTCCGAATAAAGATAGAAAGGGACTTACTTTCCATCAAGAAAAAATATGATGAATCTGTCAGAGAGTATGAGGAAAACTTCACAAGTCTTGCACGATATGCCTCAGGCTATGTCATTACCCCTGAATACAATGTTGACCACTTCTTTGGTCGGATGACAAATAGCCTGTGGAAAACGCTAGCAATCAGTGATTTTGAAAACTATAAAGAAATCGTCTGATGTGTCCTCAAGGTCAAAATGGATATTGGAGAATATCAGGGGTTTCATGTAGATAAGAAGCATAAAATGGACATCAATGTTGGTGTTCTGATGGATAAATCCAATGGTGGTAAGAAGATCCAACACCCCACTTGCCGATGGTGCAGAAAGAATATCCCCCAGAAATTGCCTAAAGGGGATGAGGAAATACTTATTTGTGGAAGATAAGGTCACCTGGCTATTAACTATCAGAAAAAAACCCACGGATGCGACCGAGGATAGAAACACACCACTCGAGCCTCAACGCTTTGTTTATTACTTCAACTACAATGAATTGGGGCACTTTTCAAACCAGTTCCCAAAGCCACAGGTTTTTTGAGGCAACCAACATCCTCCAAGGCAGAAAAGGTGAGCTTTTTCCATCACTACTATTGAAGTGTACCCAAAAAACGAAGTGGTGAAAAGTATGCTAGTTATTCATTCAAAAATAGTGAACTCACTTTTTGATTTTGGTTCAACGCATTCTTTTATATCCCGAATGTTTAGTAGAACTATCCAAACACCACTACAAATCATGGAAGGGAAGATTTTAGTGAGTACAAAAAATGGGGAAATCATTACATCCAATGAATATAAATCCTCCCTTATCATAATATGTGGATTAAATCTCCTAGAGAACCTCATCATACACCCTATGGCCGAATTTGATGAAATTCCTGGAATGGATTGGCTTTCCTTAAATAGAGCCAACATAAATTGCTGTGAGAGGGAAATCACTCTCCTTGGGTAGAATCGACCACCAATTCCATACAAGTTCAAGGAGGAATATGAATCTTCTTTAGCTCCATCATCTCAACCGTGGATATTACTGCCCTTTGAGCATGCGTATCTGGATCAGATAATTCAGTCTAAGGAGGAAACCATCCTTGAAGACATGCCTATTGTGAGGGAATTTGTTGATGTGTTTCCCGCAGGATTATCTGGTATTCCTCCTAGAAGATATGTTGAATTCTCAATTGATCTTATACCTAGGAAATTTTCAATATCAAAGACTTTGTATAGAATGGTTGTTGTGGATCCTAAGGAGCTGAGGAAACAACTACAAGAGAATCTGGATAATGTATTTTTATTCCCAACTGCTTCACCATGGGGTACACCAATCCTCTTCATCCAAAAGAAGGATGTGTCAATGTGCCTTGACATATAATATTGTGAGCATAACAAAATCATGATAAAGAACATGTATCCTCTACCAATAATTGATGACTTTTTTGATAAGTTTTATGGAACTCAATTATTATCCAAGGTGGATTTGCAGTCAGGATATTATCAAGTAAGGGTGAAGAAGGAAGATATCCCCAAGACTAATTTTCATACAATATACGTGCACTATGAATTCATAGTAATTCCTTTCTGACTCACTAATTATCCAGAAATATTCATGGACTTGGTGAAGAGAGTCTTTAGGGATTACTTTGATAAATTTGTGGTAGTCATTATAGATGATATTCAAATATACCCCAAAACCAAGTAGAGTCATGAGGAGCATCTAAGAACTCTACTAGAGACCATGTGTAAGGAGAAGCTCTATGAAAAGTATAGCAAGTTTGAGTTTTGGTTGAAGTAGGTCTCATTCTTGGGCCATATCATCACAAGAAATGTGATATCTATGGATCCATCCAACACAGATGCAATTGAGGGATGGTCGAGGCCAACATCGAAAACGGATACCCATAGCTTCTTGTGGTTAGTTGGATATTATCGACGATTTTTGAGAAATTTATCATGTTTGTCCAACCCTCTTACCAAGAAAACTTAGAAGGGAGTAATGTTTTCCTGGTGTGATGAATGTGAAGAAATATTCAAGGAGTTAAAAATGATGCTTATCACTGCGCCTGTGCTCACTTTACCCACAAGTGGAGAACTTTTTGTGGTATTTAGTGACGATTCGAAGAAGGCAATGGGTTTTGTGTTGATGAAAAATGACAAAGTCATTGCTTATGATTCAAGTAAATTGAATGTTAATGAGTAGAATTATCCAAAACATGATCTAGAGATGGCTGCGGTGATGTTCTATTTAAAAATTTGGTGACATTATCTCTTTGGGTAGAAGTGTGAAATTTATACGGACCACAAAATCCTCAAATATATATTAACACAGAAAGAGTGGATCATGTTCCAATGATGATGGTTAGGGATGATCAAAGACTATGACTGCTCAATCCATTACCACCCATGGAAATTGAACAAGGTGGAAAATTATCTAAGTAGAAAGGACCCAGTGATTCTATTACTGATGAGAATTGAGAAGGATCCAATATTCTTAGATTGGATAAAGATGGACATGAGAATCATAAATAAGGGAAAATCATCAATCTTTTCACAAATGATTTCTCAACCATCTCTTTTGGAATGGTTAAGGATGATCAAAATAAATATGTTAGAATTCAGGCGAAAGTGGAAGCTATCAGAAGAGGGACATCCATGGGATTCAATGTTAATGAGGAAGGAAATGTGAAATTTGGGAAAAGACAATGTGTTAAATCCAGTTCAGAGTTGAAGAATGAACTTTTGTATAATACACATAGTTCAAATTTCTCTATACAACCATGAAACAAAAAGATGTATTGAGATCTCCTGGAGCATTATTGGTGGGATAATATGAAGAAAGAGATCTCTGAATTTACATCAAAGTGCCCGGTGTGTCAGCATGTGAAGGCTGAGAGACAGAATTCTAAGGGGATGATGCAAACATTACCCATACCATCATGGAAATGGGAGAATATCACCATGGCCATTTCACCGAACATCCGAAGATATCCAAAGTCAGCAATGCAATCTGGGTTGTTGTGGATCGTCTTACAAATTCTGCACACATTATTACAATTTGGGAGGATTTATCATTGGATTAATAGGCACAAATATATATCAGGGAAGTAGTAAGGCTACATGGAGTACCATTTTCTATTGTATCCGACTAAGATCGAAGATTCACCTCTATGTTTTGGAAGAGTATTCAACATGCTCTAGATATTAAGACGAGCTTCAATATATCTTATCATCCTCAAACTGATGGATAATATGAGTAGACTATCCAAACACTTGAGTATTTTTTGAGAGTATGATCAATGGACTTTAAAGGATAATAGGATCAACATTTTAATTTTGTTGAATTCTACTATAATAACAATTTCCACTCGAGCATCCAAATGGCACCATATAAATCCCATTATGGGAAAAGTTAAAGAACACCGGTGTGTGGGATGAAGTTGGTGAGCATAAGCAGCTAGGACCAGAAATGGTCAAAGAAATGGTGGAGAAGGTGAAAACCATTCAACAACATATCAAGGAAGCTCAGAGTCGAAAAATGAGTTATGTAGATAATCATCGATGAGACATTGAGTTTAAAGTTGGTGACATGGTATTTCTACGCATATCCATGTGGAAGAGGGTCATGAGGTTTAGAAAAAAGGGAAGTTAAGCCCTAGGTACATCGTCCTTGAAGTGGGACAGCAGTCTTCACGGTCCTCAAAATTATATTTATTAACCTACACTAGTATAGCGTGCAGGGTTGATCCACAGAGAAGACAGATGAGAATTCTAGGTTTTATTCAAAGATGAACTCCACTATTATCAGCAGTGAAGCGAGTGTGCATTTTTTTTTACTTTTTATGATTTTTTATTAAAATGAAGTTGAAACAGGATACAAAAAAAATATTTATTATAGAAACTAAAATTTACACTAAGTAAGACAAACTAAAAAATTACAGTATACTAATATTAAGCAGCAAGACAAGGAACAATGATCAATTTGTAACACTTGATAATTCCAAACTATTGGTTTAAAGGATGTCTTCTCCACTACACTTTATTGAATCACACCTCATGAAATAAAAGTGAAATGTCTCCCTCGCTTGGAATCTCAACACGCATAAGACTGACTTTAGGAGTTCGCCACTCCAAAATCAGACAAACTGCTTGACAATTATTAAATGATAACATCTGGAAATAAACTCTCCACAAATTTACAGATGCAAAACGTTAACGCTCTGAAAAAGTATTCAAGAATTACCTCGCCATTAGTTCTTGAATTTATCAATTTTAAAACATTTGAGGTGTGAAACAACTAAATAGAGAATCATAAATCAATCTCACCGATTGAAAATGATTCTGAAAATCGAAAAGTGAAAGAAGAAGTTTCGAAGATTAACCAACAGAACTGGATTTATGAGATAAGACAATTCATCCTTTGATCATATTGATTAATGAAATGAAAAACATACAAGAATAGTGTACAACAGATTAAGGACAGAGGGAAGAAGTACTCCCCTAGTACTGCTCTGCTCTCGTTTTCCTTGGTCTCCTACTCGTCTCCAGCGTTGCTCCTCAGAGTCTGCTCTCATCTGGTGTGTTCGTGGAATGTCGAATGAGAGTATCCCAAAATCCTGCTGCTGCTCTGTTTAAATACCTTGCTATCATCTACTACACGTCACTGCTCGATCTCCATCGACTTCACAAGTTCTTCACCCACACGCTGCAAAATTTCCATTTTTTCACGACAAGCACATCGCACGAGTTTTGCCCTCTTAACTAGCTTCCGCTGAGTTAGTTGGATGAACCTGGACATGTTTAAGTCCCATGAATGAACCTGCAAAATAAAATAGAATAGAAAAATACATAAATGAGATGAAAAGAAAAATAATTATTTTTTTAAGTAAATTTTTATATTACTCGTTAAAAATTATCTTTAGTTAATTAATAATTACTTAACAAAACTAAGGTAAAACAAAAGTTATTAAAAAGTTATTAATTTAACGAAGTTAATAAATAAGATTACTAAGTTATTAATTTTATTATCTTTAAACTAAGTTATTAAAATTGACAACATATAAAAATAAATAATTAAGTTAATATTTAAGATTGCATTAATAATTTAATTATTACTATTAAAGAAATTAAATTGGTAGATATACTAATTAATTAGTAAATTTTAATTAAGAGATTAAAATTAATACTTAAGTATTAAGTAATTTAAATTAATAAGTATATTTTATAGTTTACTTATAATTATTATTAACTATATATTTATACTATTAATAATATATTACTTTATTATTTAAATTTATTATTAATTTAGTTTTTATAATTAATCTATTAAATTACAATTGTTAAAAATTATAACATTTATAAATTAATTTAAATTAATCTGACTTAGTTAAAGTAACTTAAACTTTAACCTTTGTTTTATTTTATTTTTACCTTACATTTTCTTTTTATTTTACTTTTATCATTACTTTGATTTTATTATTTTGTTATTTAATTTTTACTCTCTTTCTTCTTCCCTCCTCCCCTTCCTCCATGGCGGTGCACAGGGGGGTTCTCCTTCCTCCCTATGAAACTCCACAGGAGTGGCTCCAGCACTTCCTCGACTGCTGGCGGTGTGGTCAACTCCAACAAGGCATCGCGGCATCCCGGTGCGGCGATTCTTCCCCAGCGGAACACTCCTGCTCACAGCCCCTCCTTGTAGTGCTTTCCCGGTCGACAGATTGGCACTAGCTTCTCCTCCGGGAAGGCCACAACAGCGGCAAACTTCACCATTCTCAGCGCACAGGCAGGATCTCGGCTCCAGCATGTCACCAACCTCAACTCCAACGATGGAAAACAGTGGCTCCACTAATTGCAGTGGCTTCGAACCGATGCTGATCCCCTCTTCACGGTGTGGAACTACCTCAGCTACAGTACATCACCACAATGGCGAAATCCACCTTCAGAAAAACACAACAGCGGTTGCGGCAGGGTTTTCTTCTCCAGTGAAATCCACGACGACCCACTCGGCTTCGATAATCACGCGGAGAGTCTCCTACCGACGGTAAATAGAGGCGGCTCCCCTAAAGTGGTGACACGGCCCAATTCGACTAAGTCTCCATGCGGCGAAGTCCACCTCATAACCCTCCATTGTGGAATAGTGGGACTCCCAGCTCGTGGGTGTCTCAATTTTAACAAGCAGAAACAACTCCTCCTCTAGGCGTGGGGGCAACGGTAAGGGAAAATAATAATAATAAAAAACTATCGATGAGGAACTACTGGGGAATGTATCGGTAGCTATCGATAAAAGGATATTTTTGGTTAGGATAGAATGCTGTCTATCAGTGAGGATAGAAGTTGGGTAACAGCTGTATCGGTGAGGAAAATAAAAAAAACAGTATCAGTGAGGGGGTAAACAAACAAAGCCACTATCGGTGAAAGGGAAAAGCGTTGCAGGGTCTCCGTTCAGTAAAGTATCACCGGTAGACCACAAGAAGACCCTCACCAATAGAAAATGAAAGAAAAAAAAATAAATTGATCTTAAATTAAAACTAAAGAAAAATAAAAAAAATAAAAACAATTAATTACAAGGAAGCTAAATCTAAGCACCATTAATTTAAAACAGAATATTTATTTAACCTTTAAATCATTAAAAATCTTAATTGACAACACTATAAATAAAAACTAAATAATTATTAAACTAAATTAATAGAAGAATTAAAATTAAAATAACTAAACAAATTAATTACAAAGAGTAGCATCAGATAAAAATAAAAAGCCTCGGTGACCCAATAAGTCATCGAAAGAGCTCGTCTACCTTGGTGGTAGACTAAAACAAAATAAAAATGAATTAAAATTCAATCTACACTCATAAAATAATATAATTAATGTTTAAAAACTATTAACTAATTAACTAATTGACTAATTGAACACATATAATTAAGGGCGAACCATTTTAATTAATCTATAAACTCAAATCACTTACTTAAATGACGAGCAGAAAGACTAAACACAGAAAATAATAAATGTAACCTATTTTAGTGTCACTAGGTAAAAAGATTAATTATTAAAATAAATTCCAAGCAATTTAAATAAAACTACAATGATTAAATAATTTTTTAATTAGAAATTAACTTATTTAGAAGTTAAACAGGATTTTCTTAACCAAACTAAAGACTCACTACTTAAGGGAACACATGTAGAATTTAAATGCTACCATTATAGTTAAATAAGAGCTACCGGTAGGGAAGGATATCAGTGATAAAGTTCTCTGATACAGGCAGTCACTAATAGATAGTACCTGTAACCTGGCTACCAGTAGAATGATTGTAACTCTGCTATCGGTTGCTTAGCTACCGGTAGTCTGGAAAGCCGTAACAAAATTGTATGAACTTAAAAATTAAAAGTAAATTAATTATAAACTCAATAATTATTAAAAATGAAAAATTAAATAAATAAACAGATTGAAAATTAATTATATTAAAAATAAAGAAAGAATAAATCAGTTATTTAAGGGTACATAATTACAAAAATTGTTATAAAAAGTGAATATTTGACAAATTTAATTATAAAAATACAAAAGTGAATTAATTAGATAAAAAGTGTAAAAATAATTAAATAAATAATTAAAAATTAATAAAAAGGATGTGGAAAACTTTGTAAAAATAGAGCCACATCTGACCCCTTAGTGATTCTTGATCGTGTTAGGGTTACGGCCTATCGACTAGCACTTCCACCTACCATGGCCAAAGTACATGATGTCTTTCATGTATCCCTCTTAAATAAGTACATACCAGACCCTTCACATGTACTTTTTTTAGAGGTGGTATATCTAGAGGATGGCCTTTCTTATGAGGAGAAACCAGTGAAAATATTATATCATTGAGAAAAAGTTCTACGAAATAAGAGAATGCCCCTCATCAAGGTGTTATGTAAAAACCACAAGTTTGAAGAAGCGACATAGGAATTGGAGGAAATGATCAAGCAGAGTTACCCACATCTGTTTTAGGGTTGGAAAAAGAAATTTTGAGGGTGAAATTTCTTAAGGGGGGAAGATTGTAATAACCCAAACATTCATTATTGAAAATACCTCTTGATCTGATTAAATGTCTCATTATGAAAATTGTTTCTATAAATGTAAACATCATTGGTTTTATGTTTCTGGATTATAAAATACTGTTATGAACTATGAACATTGCTAATATTGTTTCTGAATAGTGATCACATGATTAGTATAAATATAGGGCTTTAACAAATCCAATTTACTCATACAAAGGAAGCGATGAAATCATTGTAACTCCCAGACCCCAGTTGCCCAGAGTCGGTGCATTATTACATAACATTGGCATGATCACAGGAAATATCAAGTCTCGAATGATCGATTAGTTTAGTAGACTTGGAAACACTAGAGACATTTATAAATTTTACATTACATAATAAAATGAAAACTATAAAAACATAGTCTCCATAGTCCACACTAATATCCCCTTATACTATCCCAGCAGGTCATTCATAAAATACTTTTTCACATCCTGGAAAAAATAAAACATAGAAAGGGGTGAGCTCAGATGCCCAGTAAGGATAACCATATAGCAAAAACTTTCATAAAAAAGAATGAACATTTAAGGCAATGAATAACTAAAAAAAAGCCTTTTAAACTTCAACATCAACATAATATGACAGATATAAAATAAAATAATTCCATTTACTTATTCACATGGATAGTATAATAATTGAATAATCACATTCAATATCAATAAACACTTTCATAATTATGGAATGCATAATGCTGAACTTTAATTTCGGTGTCAAGTCCTCATGCCAAGACCTAAGGGATAACTGTAACCAGAACCCAACCTGGAGAGCCTCTATAATCGGACTCCATCCCGGAGAGCCTCTGTAACCGGACTCCAACCCGGAGTGCCTCTAATAACTGGACACCAACTCGGAGTTCCTATAATAACCGGACACCAACCCAGAGGGTCTACTTTAACCGGACCCCATCCCAGAGGGCTTACTTTTACCGGTCCCTAACTCGGAACATACTAGGCCAACACATTCATCTTAAGAAGATGATGAAATATAACATAAACATTCATATTAAAACTTGCATACAAAATGCCAAAAAATTAGTCATAAACCATTAATGGAATAAAAATAATTCATCCATAGTCAAACACATCAAAAAACATTTAATACAATATGAATGATTTGTATCAT
Organism: Viscum album; assembly: GCA_963277665.1. Classification (NCBI taxonomy): domain Eukaryota; kingdom Viridiplantae; phylum Streptophyta; class Magnoliopsida; order Santalales; family Viscaceae; genus Viscum; species Viscum album. Next base: position 240,132,986 of record OY728140.1, on the reverse strand, counting down.
AATAAATCAACTTCAAACAAGTGTAAAATTTATCAAAATATGTTGACATAGATGAAATCAAAACTATTTGAGAGAAATATCTATTTTTTTAATCATTTAAAACTCACATAATTATAGAGAAAACATTTATTTTGAAAACATTCTTATAAGAATTTAAGGGAATATTTGACAACTTTATAATGGCGGAAAATAGTTTCACCTTCCGTATAAGTTAAAAAAAACATTCTTACCTTAATTTGGTCGAAAAGGTTAAAAAGGACCTTGTTTGGAAAATGACAGAAAGATTCCTTTATAAAACTCTTGTAAAAAGTCAAACAAGGTTATAAATGACTTTAAACCATATTCTTTAAATTATTAAGAATGTTTTGAAATACATTTTTAATAAACATAGATGTGAATGATAAAGAGGTCCTAGTAGATAATTACGTATAAACAACCTCAGATACTGAAGAGATTGTGAAATAAACCCTTACCTTGTACATTTCCTTGGTTGAGGGTTGGGTAACCTCCTATATAATGGTGAAATAATTGTTATTAAATTATACAAGAATCATATACAATAATATGATATCATATATGATCTTTTAACATTGATTTTTTTAATAATATCTTAGTATTATCATCGTTTTGGGTGTTAACGGATTCGTTTTTCTTTATATTCTTTGTTATGTGAGCCATATTTTTTATGGATGGGATGTATATTATTCATATCCAGAATGATATCATGTATCTAAAAATTATTTCTAATCATCAAATAAAATTTTGTATTGAATGGATACGATGGATAATGAATCTTATCGCGTTCGTGGAGATGGTAGTCTGTACGTATGCACGAGCGACAATATCATTCTTTTGATATTAAAATAATATATAATTGGATGGTGTATCATATATAAAGAATAATTATCATGTTATATTTATTATTAACATTAATTACACATCATTATTATACCCATCCAAATAATAATGTTTTGAATAACAATTACACCACGACGTGGAGACAGTAACCCATACGTACACACGTATGGTGACATGTCATTCAAAAGATAGATATAAAACTGAATATGGTTGTACCATATTTATAATAACATCACAGTATATTCAAGATACTAGATTTATTACTTTATAATGGAAATAATAAAGGAAAAAGAAGGCGAAGAAGAAAGGAACTTGAAAATGGGTGGTGAAAACATTACCTCTCTTCTGGTTCTACCTTTCGATTTGATCAAAAGGGCTCCATATGTTGGCTTTATGACTAAAGGAAGGCCTCTAGGATGAAGGGAGTATAGTTGAGAGGCTATTTGGGTAGATTTTGTCCAATCCAAAAGGCTTTTAAGGTATGAAGTATTGGTTAGAAGTGGTGTCCTTTTATAAGGGGGAGGAGGGGCGCTTTAGAAAAAACATAAAGTATTAATTTATAATAAATTCATATTTGGTTTATAATGGCTCCAAAGTGTATTATTAAAATTATAAGGTGGGGATTGGTCGCAATCCTTTCATCCAATAGATTTTAGATAGGTTTGGGTCATTATATTTACCATATCTTTTAGTTTTAACTCTTAGTTAATTAGTTTGACATTTACCATGTCACTTTGTATTTTTATATTATATAGTTAATAAACATATTATATGAATCCAAGAGACCACAAAGTGGTCCATTAATGATACACCTATCATTATATAAGTCCTCTGGCCGAGCCTTATATTTTTAGGAATAGAATAACAATTAATAATATAAAATTAATTTTAAAAACTCATTTATGTCAATTTTGACAACATTTAATAATTGATAATTTTTTAAAGTCTTAAAAACTTTATTAATTATAAAAAAATTCATATAAGAAATCTTAACATATCATGTTAACCAATAAAATTTGTGTATGACATCAAAACTTTCAAATTATATTTATTTTTACATTTATAATACTAATTATTTGATTCTTTCATTAATAAGGAAAATACAATATCATTATTGTGTCATAAATAAATTTAACTATTCAATGTCTAAAAATCATAAATAAAATACCATTATGTAGGAAATAGTTTTATCTTTATAATTAATATTTATAGTTGAAAATATAACATTTATAACCCTATGTAATGTTTTTTTGCTAAAAGCTATATACTTATGTCATTTTTGTATTTACTTTATCTAAATTAATATAAAGTGTCATTATCACTTACAAGTGGATCCATGGGGGTCCCAAAATCGACCCAAAGATTCCAATGGTCGGACATGTATCAACCAATAGGGTTAGGACATGTTTTATGGTAATTTATTATTATTATAATACTATTTTTTACCCTTATTTACTGGATTTACCCTTTAAACATGGTAAATAAAATATTTACCGAAGTAATTATTCAAAATGTCTAAAAATAAAAGTTACCTATTTACTCAATTTGGACATCCTGATTCCAGATATGGAATCCATTTTTCCAAATTCAAAACACAGAAGTGGCAGAAATTAATTTAAAAATAATTCCCGCTGTCAAAACAAAAAGCGTGTTTTTAAGAAATAATAACTATCAAAAGATTGACACTTGTTTATGTCTGGTTTAATTGTGAAATTATTTCCAATGAATTTTTTTTATTAAATGGTAAAAATATATTATAAATATACTTTAAAACAACTCTAATTCATAATTTATCACTATTAATTATTTCGATTTGAAAAGTAGTTTTTAATTAAAATTTAGTAATTTTCAGTATTCATCAAAATATAAAAGTTATCCAAAAAGTACCAAAATTTTACCCTAGGATAATTTTGATATTATGAATCCTAAAATTAAGTCTATTTTGAGAGATAAAATTTATAAAATTTCAATAAGTGGGTATTACTATTTATAACGGCTACTTTGATTGGTCGCGGTGTGTTAGAACTCGAAGTTGCGTATATAAAAGGATATTATATTATATAAAGTGAAGTGTTATGTGAAATCTTGGGGTGTTGCATTCTTTCCTCATTCAATAAATTACGTCCTCAAAATTTATTCATGGTATTGGAAGCATGGGGTTGACATTTTAAAATATCATAGTTGAAATCCCACATCAAAAAATGGATTAATGAGGCCTCTATTTAAAATAAAGCGTGGTAAGTATGAAGGTTACCGAAAATAACACATACAAGGGTTCCATGTAGGAATACATGGATATGGAAGAGAAATATAACCATCAATATCTGATGGAGAGTGGTAGAGAACATGGCTATGAAAAGGCCAACAATCACAAAGCCATAAATTTGTGATGATCTAAGGTACTATCTATGACAACGTTTTTGTTCTACGTTCCGTTTCATAATGTTGAGGAATTTATTTATGAGATTGTATAAGATCATAAGTAAATATACTTACTTTATAATTAGAGTTTTATCTGTTAATATATTTCTACCACAACTCATCTTTCACTACAAATCATAATACAACTCAAAACACTCTATTTATCCTAATCTTTAGGGTTCCAAATATAATGAATTTATAATTCACATATAAGACCCTATATAAAAGAAACTACGTTATACAATCTAGGGACTTCACGTAGTCTGATGGTAGGCGATAAATCCCAATCACACTATGGTTGTGGGTACGATTCCGCAGCTTTGTCCGACGCGACGAGTTGTCACACAGTCTGCGTGTTGTCCTTTTATAAAAATCCAAAAATAACCCTTCAAACATAATTCATTCCATCCTTTAGACTTATCCAAAATACTACTATCCAAACCTACAGTCCAAAATTTATAAGGAAGTTAAACACAATGAAGATCATTTTTTTCCATGTAATAACATGTGAACACCTTCATCACATATTATTTTAAAACATGGTAACATCCTGAATTACCATAAAACCTTATTGATTACATTCATTCTCCCTTATTCTTTATAGAATACTGGATATACTCATTCTATCCAAAAATGTTGTAAACTCCAATAGTGACAAATCATTAATCAGTTTCAAGGGAGTCATGAATATCCAACATAATTTATTCAAATCAACCATCTCTTTTTCCAAAATCACTACCTCATTACCAAGACCATATTAAGGATTACCTTTCCTTCAACCATGTATTTTTTTTAAAAAAAGATGAAGTTGCTATTGAGTCACCTTTCATAGTACCATATAATCTCAAATCCTCAATAAAATAGTACTATAGTACAGTCCTTATTTATCTCCATAATTCATATAACTAGTACATCATTGATACAACAATCAAATGAAATAATTATTAAATAACAACATAAGACCACTAGTCATTCCTCTTCATCTGTGGTAGTATCATTACTTTATTATTATCCAATAGCATCATTTGGGGAATACTCTGATGATTTGAACATTGATTCGCGTAGTGTCCCCACTCTTTGAAGATGAAGCATTGTACATTTGAAACCATTTTCTTACCCTCACAATCACGAACATGGTGTCCTTTTTCTCCACAATTATAACACACTCCCATTCCCATCAAGTATTTTCCAAGGTGATTCTTTCCACAGTTATCACATATGGGAAATTTCTTCTTTACCTTCTTCCCTTTATCTTCCTTTCTCTCTACCATCCGTTTCTTCTCTGACTTCCCTTCAAATCCATAGGACTCCGAGAACTCTCTACTTATCTTATCAACACATGATACTATTTCTTCATATGATAATAATACATGGGAGACTATTTCAATTCTAAATTTTGGCTTAATACCATGAAAGATATGATCCTTCTTACTCTTTGGATTATAAGTATTGCTGGAGTTCACATTCCTTCTACTGGGTGCCATTTCTATACAATGGTATAAACTAGATTAGTTTATGAATAACAATACCTAATCCAAAACTTGTATAACGGTTAACATAAATTAAACAGTTTATGGATATAATCCATAATAATAAAAATGTATTCTTTCCGGAACTATATAGTCATAAACTCTTCATAATGATTTGTAAAGAAAATGAGAATTATCTTAAGCATATCCCCCAGGAGTTTCGTAACCAAGAGTGCAGCAAGGCCCGTTGTCGTACAACAGTTCATGTTCGTGTCTAGCTCAAAGCAGTGTTTTTGGGTTTTACCCCTAGGTACATCTTTCCCAGGGCCACCTCTACCTGCTCGTATCCAGACAGGGATGTATTGGTCAAATAACTCAAAAAATGTCTACAAAACCAAAATTCTTGAAAGTTCTTCTAAACTAATCATCAAGGTATATCTTATGTCTATGTTCTCTAATCAGAGTTTATCTAAATCTAGCTTCCATGGTTGTTACTAAACTTCCTCTGATACCAACTGTAACGCCCCGAACCCAGTTGCCCAGAGTTGGTGCATTGTTACATAACATTGGCATGATCACAAAAAAGATCAAGTCTCGAAAGACCGATTACTTTAGTATACTTGGAAACACTAGATACATTCATAAAGTTTACATTACATCATAAAATGAAAACTACAACAACACAGTCTTCATATTCCACACTCATATCCCCTCATACTATCCCTGCAGGTCATTCATAAAATACTTCTTCACATCCTGGAAAAAAAAACATAGAAAGGGGCGAGCTCAGCTGCCCAGTAAGGATAACAATATAGCCGAAACTTTCATAAATAAGCATATACATTTAAGGAAATGTATAACTAAAACAGAAGCCCTTTAAACTTGAACTTCAGCATAATATGGGAGAAATAAAATGAAATAATGCCATTTACTTATTCACATGGATATTCTAATAATTGAATATTAACATGAAATATCAATAACCACTTTCATAATGATGGAATGCATAATACCGAACATTAATTTCTGTGTCAAGGACTCGTTCCAGGACCTAAGGGATAACTGTAACCGGAACCCAACCCAGAGATTCTCTGTAACCGAACTCTATCCCGGAGAGCCTCTGCAACCGTACTCCAACCCGGAGTGCCTCTAATAACCGGACACCAAACCGGAGTGCCTATAATAACTGAACACCAACACAGAGTGCCTCTAATAACTAGACACCAACCCGGAGGGTCTGCTATAACTGGACCCCAAACCGGAGGCCTTACATTTACCGGTCCCCAACCCGGTACATACTAGTCCAACACATTCATCTTAAGAAGAGGATGAAATATAATATAAACATTCGTATTAAAACTAGCATACGAAATTCCAAAACATTAATCATAAACCATTAATGGCATAAAAATAACTCATCCATAGTAAAAAACTATCACAAAACCTTAAATACAATATGGATTATTTGTATCATAATAAATCAACTTCAAGCAAGTGTAAAATTTACCAAAGGATGTTGACATAGATGAAATCAAAACTATTTGTGAGAAATATCTCTTTTTTTGAAATCATTTAAAAGTCACATAATTATAGAGAAAAACATTATTTTGAAAACATTTTTATAAGATTTTAAGGGAATATTAATCAACTTTATAATGACATAAAATAGCCGCACCCACCGTATAAGTTAAGAAAACATTCTTACCTAAATTTTGTAGAAAATTTTAAAAAGGACCTTGTTTGGAAAAAGAAGGAAGGATTCCTTTATAAACCTCTTTTAAAAAGTCAAAGAAAGGTATAAATGTCTTTACCCATATTCAATAAAATAGTAATAATGTTTTGAAATACATTTTTAATAAACATGGATGTAGATGATAAAGAGGTCCTAGTAGATAATTATGTATAAACAACCTCAGATAGTGAAGAGACTCTGAAATAAACCCTTACCTTGTACTTTTCCTCGGTTCAGGGTAGGTTAACCTCTTGTATAATGGTGAAATAAATTTTATTAAATTATACAAGAATCATATACATTAATATGGTATCATATATGATCTTTTAACATTGATTTGTTAATAATATCTTAGTATTATCATCGTTTCAGGTGTTAACGAATTCATTTTTCTTTATATTCTATGTCATGTGAGACATATTTGTTATATATGGGATGTATATTATTCATATCTAGAATGATATCATGTATCTAAAAATTATTTCTAATCATAAAATAAAATTTAGTCTTGACTGGATATGATGGGGAATGAATCTCATCGCATTCGTGGAGACGGTAGTCCGTAAGTACGCACGAGCGAAAATATCATTCTTTTGATATTAAAATAATATATAATTGGATGTTGTATCATATATACAGAATAATTATCATGTTATATTTATTATTTACATGAATTACACATCATTATTATAGCCATCCAAATAATAATGTTTTGAATAACAATTACACCACGACGTGGAGACGGTAAGTCGTACGTACACACGTATGGTGACATGTCATTCAAAAGATAGATATAATACTGAATATGGTTGTAACATATTTATAATAACATCACAGTATATAGAAGATACCAGATTTATTAATTTATAATGTAAATAACAAAGGAAAAATAAGGTGATGAAGAAAGGAACTTCAAAATGGTTGGTGAAAACATTACCTCTTCTTCGGGTTCTTCCTTTTGATTTGATCAAAAGGGATCCTTATGTTGGATTTATGACTAAATGAAGGCCTATTGGATGAAGGTAGGATAGTTGAGAGGCTATTTGGGTAGAGGTTGGCTGATTCAAAAGGATTTGAAGGTATGAAGAATTGCTTAAAAGTGGTGTCCTTTTATAAGGGGGAGGATAGGATCTTTATGAAAAACATAAAGTATTAATTTATTATAAATTCATATTCAGTTTCTAGTGGCTAAAAAGAGGATTATTAAATTTCTATGGTGGGTATGGGTCAAAATACTTTCAACCAATAGATTTTAGATAGGTTTGGGTCATTATATTAACCTTATATTTTAGTTTCAACTCTTAGTTAATTGGTTTGACATTTACCATGTCACTTTTTATTTTTATATTATATAGTTAATAAACTAACTATATATATCCAAGAGACCACCCAGTGGTCCATTAATGAAAAAAATATCATGATATAAGTCCTTTTTCTGAACCTTTTATTTTTAGGAATAGAATATCAATTAATAATATAATATATGTTTTAAAAACTCATTTATGTCAATTTTGACAATATTTAATAATTGATTTTTGTTAAAGTCTTAACAACTTTATTAATTCTAAAAAAATTCATATAATAAATCCTAACATGTCATATTAAACAATAAAATTCGTTTATGGCATCAAAACTTTCAAATTATATTTATTTTATCATTTATAATACTAATTATTTGATTCATTCATTAATAAGGAAAATACTGCATCATTATTGTGTCATAAATAAATTTAATTATTCAATGTATAAAAATTATAAATAAAATACGATTATGTAGGAAATATTTTTATCTTTCTAATTTATATTTATATTCGAAAATATAACATATAAAACACCATGTACAATGTGTTTTTCTAAAAGATATATGCTTATGTCATTTTTGTATTTACTTTATCTTAATTAATATGAAGTGTCATAATCACTTACAAGTAGATCCATGGGGTCCCAAAATCAACCCAAAGATGTACATGGTCGGAAATGTATCAACCAATAGGGTTAGGACACGTTTTAGGGTAACATATTATTATTATAATATTAGTTTTTTAACCCTTATTTACCGGATTTACCCTTTAACCATGGTAAATAAAATATTTACCGAAGTAATTATTCAAAATGTCTAAAAATACAAGTTACCTATTTACACAATTTGTAAATCCTGATTCCAAACATGGAATCCATTTTTTCAATTCCAAACATAGAAGTGGCAGAAATTAATTTAAAATTTATTCCCATTGTCAAAACAAAAAGTTGGTTTTTAAGAAATAATAACTATTGTTGGTCGGAGTGGTTTACTCAAGAGGGGGGTGAATTGAGTAACAATTAAAATTTCTATATTTAAAAACACTGTCTTAAAGACCCCCAAATAAAATAATAAATTAAACTGTAGTGAATTTATATTAAAGTAGAGGTTCTGTTAGATTCTCAAGGGATTGATTAATTCCCAGTTAATCAACACAGGAGTGTGTGATTATCTTTTGAAACTAACTTACTAATCTACACTTAACATAAACACTTGCTAATTTAATTATCAAAGTGACTTTAAAAACAGTATTGGTTTTAAAGTGATTAGCAGCGGAATAAAACTTTGAAAGAGATGGCACAACAAATGTAACCAAGAGGTTCAGTCTCAAGCTGAGACTTAGTCCTCTCAAAAGTTTATATAAATATGATCCACACCCTGGATCGGGGTTCAACAGTTTACAACTGTCCAGGTCCAAGACCTCTACCACTGTTATTCGTGGGAAACAGTACAACAGCAACCAGCTGTCCAGGTCACACATGACCTCTACCACTGTTATTCGTGGGAAAGAAAGAATGCAAGAATTTTGTAAGGATTTGCAAATCCTCCATTTTAAGTACAGGAGACAGTGTATGTGTTAGATACAGCAGATAACACACACTGCTCGAAAAGTATAATAATAAATCACAGAACAAGAGGTGTAGAGTTTAGAAGTGGTTCTGGTGATTTCAGTGTAGCTCTGGACTCCTTTGGATTTGATCAGAAGTGAGTCTGAGTCCTCTTCTCATTTCTGTTTCAGAAACAGAGTGTCGTATGCTCCAGGTTCATAGACTGTGAAAAATGTAGTGGTTGAAGTTCTTCAGTGTTCTTCTTATATGCACAGAACACTTCTCGAGTATTCTTGATGGTCTATGAGCTTTTTGATTCTTCTCGTTCTTGTGTTTTTTTTGGTATATTCCATCCACTACACTCTTCTTGTTGGGCAGCGTAGTCTTCTCGTATTTATCTCATGGGAAACAGGAGACAGAAAAGATTTCCTTTCTGCAGGTACGAGGTACGGGTTCCTGACATCCGACAACCATTATCAGATATTTGAAAAATCATTGAAATATACATGATATGACCGTTGGATAGATTAAATAAAGATAGGAAATAAATAAATTCAAATAGTGAGTCGAGTGATCGGTAGATAATCTGTCACGAACCGAATCTGGTCGCCACCAAAACTGGCACCAAACCCAGCCCGTGACATGACCCGAAGGGCGTTCCCTATCCCCACGGGCTGGCACAAGTGCCCGGGTATCATTTATTTTTGTTTGGGAACGATTTACCCGAATATGAAAGCATAAAACATTAAAAACAATCAATAAACTGAATCTGAAAAATGTAAACCAAACGATGTTTACACAAAAACGAGAACTGAATACATATGTTTAAAGACACTAAAAGTGGTCTAAAAACAAACAATGACAACATAATGAAATCCCCAAGGACTCCACACGACAAGGGGGTCATCACCCACAAACCTTCTCCGCAACTCCGCCCCAACGATGAGGACTAACACCCTGAACTGCCATCGCCCATATCCTTCCCTTTACCTGAGTCAAGCATAACAAAGTCTACTTACACCCAAGGGGTGTAAGTAGGGTGTGAGCCTAAGCTCAATAGGATACCACCCAATGATTCCAAAGTGCATTCAATATAAGGTGAAGAAGCAAATATTTTTAATTCGTAAAGAAAAACGACGATGAAATTCCAAGAAATACAACTTTCATTTAAAAGAAACGTTTTCAAACTAGAATTTCCAGAATGTTAACATATCTAAATGGAAATGATAGATACTGTAAAGTACTGAAAAAAACACCCAAATACATGGGTAAATACTAAAAATCCAGTGAGCAACAAACCAGGAACACCCCTAGGCACTAGGTTGTCTCGGGCCCTATGTACATCGTACCTCGGTGTAAAGCATCCATAGTAAAATCCACTCTCGTGCACGAGCCACTAGTAGGGATCATACCCACAACATAGTGGTTTACAATCATCATCCACATAGTTTAGTTAGAGTTGTCGTTATCCAAATGCTAAGTGAAACAGGGACAACACCCATCCGGTCCACTAGCCGTACTAGTACAAATCCGCCCACCTAAGTACCCGGGCTTCCCCTTTTGTGCTCAAACAAATTCAGCATGCAACATAAATCCATTTTCAAATAAAACACCAATACTGGTCACACACAATCAACACAGTATCTATCACATTTTTATACCACTTAAAACACACAATAAAACACTTTGATTTGTAATAAAACAATTCTTCAAAATCACGTAGTGTCTTCACAAAAAAAAACACCTTGAGAACACCAATTGCACACTATGGGCACATTTTTGAATTACCAAAACATAAATGGAATCCCAATACATTTAAATTAAAACAACAAATCATTTTCTGGGAAGCCTCATATGGTTCAAGAAGTGACATCATTGTAAAACCTCCATTTTTACACAACACGGCTCTTAGAAATTCATGTGTTTCACAGACACCATTAAAACCAACTTTCACAGCATCAAACACATGGGACAATCATCAAAAAAGTATTTTCAATCCTATTACAGTTCATTAAAATCAACTAATTACTTATAGGTCAGCCCAAAATGAACCAATAAAATATTTGAATGAAAAACCCCCAATCTCACCAAAAATGGAACTTAAAATTCATTTGCATTATAAATGAAACTAAAAACAATTTTTACAGAAACATTCAAGTGAAATAAACATTAAGTTACCATTAACATAGCAAGCTAATTCACAAAAATTGCACACACAATGGAATCACCTACCAAAACCAAGGAAACCCTTGAATCTCCGTGCGAAAATCAAATCGCACCCCCGCCGCACCAAGAGACAACTAGATCAAACCTAAAACCACATAAATTGGCCAAGAAAGCCCAAAGTTAAACCCTAGGTTCTAAAACCTAGTTTCTGGACATTATTAAACTCAATTATAGCCAAAGATACCCAAAGAACAATGAGTTAGACCCAAAGTAATTTGAAAGAGGAAAGGAAAGGGCTCATTTACTTGAAGTATCTTGAAGTAATCACTCCAAAACACAAGTATATGAAATTTAAAAGATTCCAAAATTTAGTTTTCGTACGCAAAAGATGTATTAGGTAATTTAGAAACTGGAATGGAGGAAAAATATTGAGAATTGAGAGAGTTATGAAAGAAAGACTTTACCTCTTCAAATCTGGGCGATTTGAGGAACCCTCTGAAGATCGGCATCAAATCGCGATTTACCAGAGATTCAAAGAGGTTGGAGAGAGCATGGTCGCGCGTCTGGGTTCATTGGGGTTGGTATCCACTTAGAATCACCGAAAAAGCCCAATAATTGAATAAGTTATAACATAATCAAAATATATTTTTAAAACAGGAATTGGGCTTTCGGGCTGGCCCAACCCCTTAGATAAAAACCACAATAAACCCTGGATATGGATTTATAAAAGCTCCAAATTGAAATGGTGGTGTTAATAGGTCAGGGGAGGTCATTTGGGAAGTTGAATGGGTGAAAAATATTAAAAAATGAAAAAGTTATAAAAGAAACAAAATTGGTTTTTAAATCTGGAATTGGGCTCACGGTTTGGCCTAATTAATGAACACTCTCTCATTCCTCCATAAAAGATTGGGACCCCCCCCAAAACAAAGTATGAATGGAAATTAAATGAAATTTACCTTTAAAATAAGTCATGGGTGTGACAATTCTCCCCACCATAAAGCATTCCGCCCCCGGAATGCCACAACAACACCAGATGAAAAAGCAAAGCCCAAACGATAGACCAAGACAGACTTCCTTACCACGTTTTCACCCGCTTCAAAAAGGATGAACATCTCCAGTTGATCAAACGAAGGAAGATAATACTATAACCAACCAAAAAGTACCCCACTTACATAAAATTATGAAAAACACTAAAAACACATCCCAAAACAAAACACCTCAAATACTATAAGACCACGCTCAAGCAATCCACTTGAAACGAACAACGAACTCGAATAACGCTACCACAACATTACATAAATAAAACCATTGGGTGTTCTCCAACCCCAAAATTACCCAATTAACAAATTTTTGGATAGATAGACTTGAACGATACTACCTCCTACCTAGAATACACCAAGGAGAAAACTGAGTCACTAGTACGGGGTGACCCAATCGGGACATCCCACCACCAGGGACAACTCAATTTTCTTAGATAGAATAAGGATAACAATTGGGGAAGGAACGAACGGTCTCCCCATCATAAGGGTTAAACTAAAATTATTCCTTTTCCAAGAGAACATACACGATACCCATGATGGGTCTCCCCACCATAATAATGAACACAACTTTCCTTAAGACAAAATCAAGACACTAATAGGGGGCCTCGGACGGAATTCCCAACATTAGGGGTAGATTAATATCAGAATTATTCCAATAAAACTTAAATGAGTCCCATTGTGGGTATACCCCAAAAAAACCCCAACCATATTAACTAAATATTATGGGATAACAACAACAAAAACAATAGAATTTTAAGGAGCTGACATGGCTGCATAGTTGGTTCACACGGTTTGGGAAACCGCAAGTTAACTGTGCGGATCATTCTATCCAAAGAGGAAACTTCACACAGTTTCCTTGGCCAAGGATCATGGACGTGCGGAGACCATGCATTATCTACTATCTCTTATCACACGGTCCCCTGGGTTGGCACATGGTTACTTCTAACCACGTACAAACTATGCACTTCAACCTGCCTAACCCAAATTTTAAACTTTTCTCCAAAAACACAAGGGACCCCAAAGGGGAAAAAACAACTCAGGGTACGACATGGGAACAAGGTACTCACACCTCTTTCCACCAAATGTGAGAAATTGGAACAAGACGACGACACCAGAGGTTTAAACTATTCATATCTTTCATATTGAGGATATGACCTTGACCAAAAGTTTGAACGACTCTAGGATTTCCCCTAACTACGCGCCAGCTTCTCTCCAAGGCCTATGGCTGGAGCTCAATGGATTGAAGCATCTTCGGCCTCGAAGTTAGGATTTGGAAACCCCAAAACTGAACATCTTCTTCCAGTGCCAAAAACAATTATATTGTAATCTCATATGGTCTCATTGAGACATGACACACTTCAAACCTGCTTTTCCACAACCCATCATTTTACCAAAACAAGAACTTAGAGGATGCACACACATCGCCCATTTTTTTCTTCGGATGCTAAACAGCGGAATGAAAGGACATATAGAAACACATTCCTCTGGAACATAGGATTTAGAATTCCTTATAGGGAGACACACATCCAACAAAAAAAATAGTCACTCTCATAAGATTTCACAATCTTCACCCTTATAGTCAAATGAACACATGACATTGCAAGGCATCACCGAACATAACCGTTGTGGATAAAAGAAAACACAAAGAGAGGGACCTTGTACTAAGTCCAAAATAGCACACGATTCCATCAAGTGTCCATAATAGCCACTCTTGGCCAGATCTTGCACACCGGTGGCCTAACATGAACTCTTGATTCAATGAGACTGACGAAAGACCCAGAGGCCCTTTAAGACATCATTCTACACTGACAACTCTGAACTTCATTGACCTTAGACAACTTAGGAAACATAAGAAACTAAGGTCTATTTCAACCTCCCCCAAACACTCTCCCACTATAGGGGGATCCGCATAATTGAAAAAGAAGAGGGGTAAACACAATCTCCAAACCTCAAGAATAATGTCCTTATGTTGATCAACTGAAGGATCATCCAACGGTGAATCACCATAGGCCAAACATGAATCATACATTAACACTTTATGGGGGAATACCCTGACCTACAGGAAAACCCAATGACAAAACCAAACTGGTCATTTGGTCACAAAAGACCACAAATCTGAACCGAACACATGATGGGAGCCACCACATTGGCCTCCCAAACTTTTCCTCAAAAGAGACCACTGACCGACACTTCATTCCAACTTATCAATGAAACACCAAACCAAAACATCGTTCAAACAAGAGGGGTTATTGAACTCGAAACATCCCACAATAATAATCCTGAAAACACATAATCCATACCTCCCAACCATACATTATCAAAACACAACACTTTCCTTCAAAAAAAATTATTTAAAAAAAACAGTGTTTGTGGGTTGCACATTTACCAATGGTATCTCATGAGCCTCACACATGAATGTTTACATTACACACTAGGAACCCACCTCATATCCATCCATATTACCAAATAAACCTATGCATGTGGTCACCCTTGAGAGCACCAATTACCAAAAATCAAACCTTTCCTCTTTTTAAAATAAAAACTTTAACCACAATTTTCCTTTCTCAAAAACACTAACCATAATATCAATACAAAATTTTTAATCTCACAAAACAATTTAGAAAAGAATGAATAATTCAATAAAAGCACATATTCATGCCTTTCACAATTGTTTCAAAACATTTCAACCCATTTCAAAACAATTCTAATTTCATGAAAAACACCATTTCATAAATCTCCATTTAATTAAGAACTCAACTCTTCTCATTTCAAGACAAGGTTCTAAAAGTTCATAATCTTTTTTATTCAGTAGTAACCAAACCCAAAATCCATATTCAACCCCCACACAAAAATTCTAGAATACTTAATTCAATCCAAAACACTTTTCCACGGTTTAAAAAAAATTCCACTAGAAACATATTTTCAAAACCCCAATTAACATAGTTCATACTTTCAAAAGAGGTATAAACACATAATTTAACCTTTTGAAATAATTCTAAAATTTCATTTATAGACTTTCAAAAAAAAACCATTTTCACTTTACTAGAAAATAACTTCACAAAAATTCACACTCCTTAATGTGAAGTCATTTTTTTTGCTTAAAAAAATGTTTCCAAGATTCCAAAACAAAGAGACACAAGACAATGTGAGAGGAAACTAGTTTCAGTGGGTGACTTGGACATATGGTTGGCAGCCATATTCCAATCACTTCTCCATCACAGAGAGTATTCTAGGGAAATATCCACGGCTCCACATGGCTTGCCAGGCCCTGCGAGCTCACTGATATTATTCGCCCAACTCTCTTTTCATTTCCCATAGTCATCATTAAACCAAGAAAACCAAATGAATCAGATAAATCCATAAATCCCCTAGGGACTTGAATCTCGTCCTGAGGTGTGCTGGCCAGGCACACTACCCATGACTGAAATGTCAAGTCCCGACAATCCTAGCTCCAGACTATCCTGACTCTTCCCCAAATAACATGACCCAAGGAGTGAACCTCCTCTGATACCATTTTGTCACGAACCGAATCTGGTCGCCACCAAAACTGGCACCAAACCCAGCCCGTGACATGACCCGAAGGGCGTTCCCTATCCCCACGGGCTGGCACAAGTGCCCGAGTATCATTTATTTTTATTTGGGAACGATTTACCCGAATATGAAGGCATAAAACATTAAAAACAATCAATAAACTGAATCTGAAAAATGTAAACCAAACGATGTTTACACAAAAACGAGAACTGAATACATATGTTTAAAGACACTAAAAGTGGTATAAAAACAAATAATGACAACATAATGAAATCCCCAAGGACTCCACACGACGAGGGGGTCATCACCCACAAACCTTCTCCGCAACTCTGCCCCAACGATTAGGACTAACACCCTGAACTGCCATCGCCCATATCCTTCCCTTTACCTGAGTCAAGCATAACAAAGTCTACTTACACCCAAGGGGTGTAAGTAGGGTGTGAGCCTAAGCCCAATAGGATACCACTGAATGATTCCAAAGTGCATTCAATATAAGGTGAAGAAGCAAACATTTTTAATTCGTAAAGAAAAACGACGATGAAATTCCAAGAAATACAACTTTCATTTAAAAGAAACGTTTTCAAACTAGAATTTCTAGAATGTTAACATATCTAAATGGAAATGATAGATACTGTAAAGTACTGAAAAAAACACCCAAATACATGGGTAAATACTAAAAATCCAGTGAGCAACAAACCAGGAACACCCCTAGGCACTAGGTTGTCTCGGGCCCTATGTACCTCGTACCTCGGTGTAAAGCATCCATAGTAAAATCCACTCTCGTGCACGAGCCACTAGTAGTGATCATACCCACAACATAGTGGTTTACAATCATCATCCACATAGTTTAGTTAGAGTTTTCGTTATCCAAATGCTAAGTGAAACAGGGACAACACCCATCCGGTCCACTAGCCGTACTAGTACAAATCCGCCCACCTAAGTACCCGGGCTTCCCCTTTTGTGCTCAAACAAATTCAGCATGCAACATAAATCCATTTTCAAATAAAACACCAATACTGGTCACACACAATCAATACAGTATCTATCACATTTTTATACCACTTAAAACACACAATAAAACACTATGATTTGTAATAAAACAATTCTTCAAAATCACGTAGTGTCTTCACAAAAAAAAACACCTTGAGAACACCAATTGCACACTATGGGCACATTTTTGAATTACCAAAACATAAATGGAATCCCAATACATTTAAATTAAAACAACAAATCATTTTCTGGGAAGCCTCATATGGTTCAAGAAGTGACATCATTGTAAAACCTCCATTTTTACACAACACGACTCTTAGAAATTCATGTGTTTCACAGACACCATTAAAACCAACTTTCACAGCATCAAACACATGGGACAATCATCAAAACAGTATTTTCAATCCTATTACAGTTCATTAAAATCAACTAATTACTTATAGGTCAGCCCAAAATGAACCAATAAAATATTTGAATGAAAAACCCCCAATCTCACCAAAAATGGAACTTAAAATTCATTTGCATTATAAATGAAAATAAAACCAATTTTTACAGAAACATTCAAGTGAAATAAACATTAAGTTACCATTAACATAGCAATCTAATTCACAAAAATTGCACACACAATGGAATCACCTACCAAAACCAAGGAAACCCTCGAATCTCCGTGCGAAAATCAAATCGCACCCCCGCCGCACCAAGAGACAACTAGATCAAACCTAAAACCACATAAATTGGCCAAGAAAGCCCAAAGTTAAACCCTAGGTTCTAAAACCTAGTTTCTGGACATTATTAAACTCAATTATAGCCAAATATACCCAAAGAACAATGAGTTAGACCCAAAGTAATTTGAAAGAGGAAAGGAAAGGGCTCATTTACTTGAAGTATCTTGAAGTAATCACTCCAAAACACCAGTATCTGAAATTTAAAAGATTCCAAATTTAGGTTTCGTACGAAAAAGATGTATTAGGTCATTTAGAAACTGGAATGGAGGAATAATATTGAGAATTGAGAGAGTTATGAAAGAAAGACTTTACCTCTTCAAATCTGGGCGATTTGAGGAATCCTCTGAAGATCGGCATCAAATCGCGATTTTCCAGAGCTTCAAAGAGGTTGGAGAGGGCATGGTCGCGCGGCTGGGTTCATTGGGGTTGGGCTCCACTTAGAATCACCGAAAAAGCCCAATAATAGAATAAGTTATAACATAATCAAAATATATTTTTAAAACAGGAATTGGGCTTTCGGGCTGGCCCAACCCCTTAGATAAAAACCACAATAAACCCTGGTTATGGATTTATAAAAGCTCCAAATTGAAATTGTGGTGTTAATAGGTCAGGGGAGGTCATTTGGGAAGTTGAATGGGTGAAAAATATTAAAAAATGAAAAAGTTATAAAAGAAACAAAATTGGTTTTTAAATCTGGAATTGGGCTCACGGTTTGGCCCAATTAGTGAACACTCTCTCATTCCTCCATAAAAGATTGGGACCCCCCCCCCCAAAACAAAGTATGAATGGAAATTAAATGAAATTTACCTTTAAAATATGTCATGGGTGCGACATAATCCGCATCGGAATCTTGGACATCGGTAGCTCAATTTCATTAGTTGCTTTGACTCTATCAGTGGCTCTATGCGTCGGTTGGTATATGCTTGTATCGGTGACTTTGTTTATCGGTAGCTCCATGCGTCGGTAGCTCCATGCGTCGGTAGCTCCATGCGTCGGTAGCTCAATGCGTCGGTAGCTCCATGCGTCGGTAGCTCCATGCGTCGGTAGCTCCATGCGTCAGTAGCTCCATGTTTGTATCGGTAGCTGTCTGTAAGTCAGTAGCTTACATTTATAAGCACATCGGTAGCTCGATGTTTAAGTATATCGGTGACTCTGTCTGTCGGTAGACTAAGTCTATCGGTAGACTGGGTACCGGTAGCTCTTTATCAGTAGCTATAGGCAGATTACTTATCTGTTTTATGCAGAACACATCCGATTGTGTTAGAATCAATTTAACTTGTATGAACATGGATAAATGAAGATTAACATATTCCAAAGACTATTTTAAAAATTATTATTGGTTTGATCACAGATTTGAAAGAATTAAAGTATAGATCAATGATACTTAAAAATATCATAGAGAATGAAAACATAATTGGGATTTTCAACACATATGAATACATGAATGACATTATCAAAACAGGTGAGGTCAACAATCTCCCCCTTTTTGATAATCATAATTTATGATACGGGCATTTAACATAGTGAAAATATAGTAGTAAAGAGTATAATATTGAATTCAATTTTCTCAGAGAAAACAGTAACAGAGATAATAGAAATAGTATGATATAGACATAAGTTATCAGAGGTAACAATCATAAGGTACCGAAGGTAAAAAGAAACACAATAATATCAGAGATAAAATTGAAAAGAAGGTAAAGTGTCTCCCCTTATTCCTTATTTTTCTCCATTGAAAATATTTCTTATTTTCTCATTTTCTGCTTATTGTTTGTTCTCCCCCTTTGTGATAATCAAAAAGTGGGAAAGAATATATAGGAGACAAATAAAACATGAGAAGTAAAATGAGTTCTTCTGTATTAGAGCAGTCAGAAAGTATAGAAACAGAATACAAATGAATTCCTATCAAAAATCCTGGCCACTGGATCAATCCACATCTTCAACATGAGATTTTCCTTTGGGATCAGAAGAAGGTTCGGGTGGTGAGGATGCAGGTGAGGGTTTTGGAATGCTAGAAATGATCAATGGAGGATGAGCCACTGACACAGAGTCAGGCCTGTAGGTTGAAGATCTTTGGGTGATCATTGGTGTGAGGCTTCGAATAGCTTGAGCAGGAGTCAGCTGGACTGTGGAAACAGCTGAGGCAGAAGCAGGCAAAGCAGGAGGTACGATGACTGGTCTGGCATCAACATGCAAGAAGGGCAGCAACAGATTTCTAAAATCCATAATAATTCCTCCTCCTCTTTCCATAGCAGAGATGAAATCATATTTGTTCTCCATGAATTTCTCCAAGGCAGGAGTCAATTGTCTTAGTTGGCTCACTTGTTCTCTAAAAGCTCGAGTTACTGGAGGTAGCTTCATGTTTTCCAACATCAGCTTGAAGTGGTGATCGAGTTGATGCTTGGTGAAAATTCTGGTGAAGTAGTAGTCCACTTTGCTCTTTATGGATTCCTGAGAGGTAGAGGCTTCTCTCATATAATCTTGAACAATCTTCATTATTTCTCTAGCAGAATCTCTTGTAGAAAGCACCACTCGGCTCAACTCTGATGAGTCCACAGATCCACTGGTTGAAATAGAACCAATCTCCTCCTTCATCATTGCTCGAACTAGATTCAGGTCAACTAATAGTTTGGATGTGAGAGGGCCAAGAGAGAAGGAAACAGTTTCTTTGAAACTCTTAGACAAACCACTGATTAGGCTTTGAACTTGAGAGTCCTGTAATTGAACGTGATCCTTCACTGAGGTTTTGAAACTTTCAAACACCGAGACAAACTGGCTTACTACACTCTTCACATAAGCTAGGTCCTTGTCAGCTTGAGACTTGGAGCTCATATAAGAATCCAAAGCAGCAACTGACTTCTGTAAGGCTTCAAGATATGCTTCGATTCTAGAAGACTGAGTCTGGCACTCTTTCACTTCTTCCATAAGCTCAGATACAAAATAAGATAAATTTCAAGCCAGAGAGAGCTCGAAGGATTTCTCTAAAATTTTCATTTCTTCATCAAAGCATTGCTTCATCTCAGTAACTGATACACTGAATGATTCTTTCAGCTCATTCTTCATGGATTCAAGATCAGATTTAGAGACAAAATAATTAGGGATAACTGCAGCAAATCCCTTTAATGAGGCCAAACTAACAATAGAATCAGTCATTATTGATTGAATTGAGGATGAAAGGGAGGTTTCCATTAACTTCACTTCTTCAACAAAACTGGATTTGAGGTCCTCTTTCAGCTTATTCAGATCATGAAATCTGACCACATTATCGGGAAACAACTCAGAAGCAAGATCATAATTGGTCTTTGGTCTATTCACAGACATCTCATTATCAGAATCTGGATAATCCAATCCACAGACTATAAACCCTGGGTCTTCTACCCAGTCTCCAAACTCAACAGCTACTGTAACATTTCCAAGAACAGATTGATACTCCCCCTCATTTTGTGCATTCTCATGTATCACAATAGCATTCAGTTCTTGATTCTCTTTATCAGAATCTTCTACTACAAGTTCCATCGGTGCAGCATCTAGAAGATCTTTTGATACAGGTACAACTTCTTCTGTATCTCTTTCTACTTCAGCTGTCGGAATAGCTGAGCATCCAATCAAAGGACTCATACTTAAACTACCAGAAACAAACGATTCAGATACATTTTCCTTTTCCTCTTCTTCTTGGTGAGGCACAGACTGGTCTTCCTCATAAGTAGACAAAATTTCCTCTACCTTTCCTTTCCTAGAATAAACCAATTCTGCAACAGGACTTGGGGGAAAGTCTGGATCTCCTCCAACATCCATGGGAGTTTCTTCTTCTTCTTCTATTTCATTACTATAAACAGGTTCCTCTTCATCAGGTCTCAGACTCGGATCTCTCTCATCCTTTGGTCTTGAGGGATGATCCACAGGATTAAACCTATCATATATCTTCTGATCATCACTGACCCATTCTCCCTTCCATGGGTTCCAGTTAATTTTCATGTACTTACAAACAGTCGAGGTGATACAGAAATTATTCCTGACTACAACTGTCTCATCCTGAGACTCAGCTATTCCTTTCACTTTTATCATTACTGAAATCAGCTTGGCAAAGAATAAAGCATTAGTCTTTGACTTTGGTCTAATCATGTCTTCCATTTGAAACATTAACAATCTGCACAGATTGATTTTCACACCATGTCTTAGCAGATAAAGAAGATAGATATTTTGATATCTCAGATTTGAAAAATCTCCTCGCCTCGGTATCAACACATGCTGAACAAACTTGAAGAGCAGTCGATTCTCTCCATCCATTTCAGCAGCAACCACTTGCCTTTGATTCCCATTACCGGTCAGCTCTTTTAAGGCGGTTTCATAATCAAAGATGTCACTTCTAGGTGGCATTGCTCTTGATATGTACCCAGAGACACCTTCATGTGGTACTTTTAAACACTCAGCCCACTCTACTGAAGAAAAAGACTTCTCTTTTCCATTTAAAAAAGAGCTTACCCGATTCTCATTTTCAGACTTCTCGAAGCTTACAAACTCGTAGAATTGTTTTATCAACTTCGGGTAGTATGGGCCATTGTAATTCAAGAAACAATCTACCCATTTCTGGTCCTCCAGAATCTCGAGTACTAACGATTTACTAGGCAGTAGCCATTCCACGCACAGTTCCTTCTCGATTACTATGTCTCTATTCTGCAAGTGAGGATTCACTGGTCGCTTTCCCGATCTAGTTCTGACTTCACTAACACTGGCTTTATGCTGTGTCTTCTGCTTCTTAGCTTTTGGTTCTACACTTTCATCTCTGACGGTAGGAAGCTTAGTTTTTGCCATCGCGGGTTTAGGGTTCTTGGCCGATTTGGGAGCTAAGGTTCGAAGGTGAGAGATTTTGAGCTCGGTGAGGTAGGAAGTGGCTTAGGCTTAGTTTTATCATTTAGGAATTCCAAATAAACGACTAAAATAGAGTAAGATAAAATAAAATAAAGCGACTCGTATTCTTGGAGGCAGACATAAGTTTTAAAATATAGCATCGGTGAGAATTTCAACATTGGTGAGGATTTTCACATCGGTGAGAATTTTCACATCGGTGAGGATTTCACATCGGTGAGAATTTCACATCGGTGAGAATTTCACATCGGTGAGAATTTCAACATCGGTGAGAATTTCAACATCGGTGAGAATTTTCACATCGGTGAGGATTTCACATCGGTGAGAATTTCACATCGGTGAGAATTTCACATCGGTTGTGATTAAACATTCCCAATTCGTGTCTTATGTAACTTAGCCTATCCGAACTTAAAGGTTTAGTGAAAATATCAGCCAATTGATGTTCAGTGCCAATAAATTCAAGAGAAATATCACCTTTTTGATAGTGATCTCTTAGGAAATGGTGTCTTACATCTATGTGTTTGGTTCTAGAGTGAGATACAGGATTCTTAGAGATGTTTATTGCACTGGTGTTATCACAGTTGATTGAAACATGTTTAAAAACATATCCATAGTCCAAAAGAGTGTGTTTCATCCACAGAATTTGTGCACAGCAACTACCAGCAGCTATATATTCTGCTTCGGCAGTAGATAATGCAACTGAGTTCTGTTTCTTACTACACCAAGAAACTAAATATTTTCCAAGCAAATGACATGTTACCGATGTGCTTTTTCTATATAACTTACAACCAGCAAAGTCAGCATCTAAATAACTCATTAACTCAAAGGATTGTCCTTTTGGGTAAAACAAACCTAAGTTAACCGTGTGTTTGAGATATTTAAAAATTCTTTTAACAACAAGCAAATGAGATTCTTTTGGATTAGCTTGAAATCCAGCACACATACACACACTAAACATAATATCAGGTCGACTAGCAATAAGATAAAGTAAACTACCAATCATACCTCTGTAATTTGTTTGATCAACCGGTTTCCCAGTTTCATCTGCGTCCAATTTACAGGTAGTACTCATAGGAGTTTCACTTTCCTTGATACTATCCAGACCAAAATGTTTTAAAATATCCTTTGTATATTTACTTTGATTCAAAATAATACCATTTTCATTTTGAAATACTTGAAATCCAAGAAAGTACTTAAGTTATCCCATTAAGCTCATTTCAAATTCATTTTGCATACTTTTTGAAAAATCAATACATAAACAGTGTTCAGAAGATCCAAAAATAATATCATCAACATATATTTGTACAACTAAAACATCTTTAGAAATTATTTTAATGAAAAGAGTTGGATCAACAATCCCTTTAGTAAAACCATTTGAGATAAGGAAATTGCTAAGTCTATCATACCAAGCTCTTGGAGCTTGTTTTAAACCATACAAAGCTTTAGAAAGTTTAAAAACTTGATTTGGAAAATGGGGGTTAGTAAATCCAGGTGGTTGTTCTACAAAAAAATCTTCAATTATAAAACCATTTAGAAATTCACTTTTCACATCCATTTGATATAACATGAAATCCAGATGTGCAGCATATGCAAGTAAGATCCTAATGGATTCTAGTCTAGCTACAGGTGCAAAAGTTTCCTCATAGTCTATACCTTCTTTTTGAATATATCCTTGTGCAACTAGTCTAGCTTTGTTTCTAACTATATTTCCAGATTCATCTACTTTATTTCTAAAAACCCATTTTGTGCCTATTGTCAAAGTGTCCTTAGGTCTGTCAACTAATTCCCAGATTTTGTTTCTTTCAAACTGATTTAATTCTTCCTACATAGCTATTACCCAGAATTCATCATTGATAGCATCATTGATATTTTTGGGTTCTAGCTGTGAAAGAAAAGCTTGATGTTCAACCTGGTTTCTTAGAGAAGCTCTAGTTTGTGTTCCTCTATCAAGATTACCAACAACAGCTTCTAAAGGATGATTCTTTAGAATCCTCGTTGATCTGGTAAAGGTTGGACTAGAAATTTCAGGTTCATCTATAAGATCGGGTTCAACAGAAGCAGATTATGGAAAAAGTCCAGAACTGGATGTTTTGATAACAGGTTCTTTAGATTTATCATTAATGTCCAGAACAGATAAGTCTTCTTCAATATTTTTAAGAGAGGTTTTAGGCTCATGTGGATCAGTTTCATCGAATTTGATGTGAACAGATTCTTCCACGCATTTGGTTCTCTTATTGAAAACTCTATAAGCTTTACTTGAAATAGAATAACCCAGAAAAATTCCTTCATCACTTTTGGAAGCAAACTTATCCAGATTATCTTTAGTATTCAGAATAAATACTTTGCAACCAAAAACTTTAAAGTAATTAACCTTAGGCTTTCTATTGTTCCACAATTCATAAGGGGTTTTCTTAAGAATAGGTCTAATTAAGACTCTATTAATGACATAACAAGCTGTATTTATAGCTTCAGCCCAAAAATAAATAGGCAGGTCATATTCATTGAGCATGGTTCTAGCAATTTCTTGAAGGGTTCAGTTTCTTCCTTCTACTACACCATTCTGTTGGGGTGTTCTAGGGGCAGAAAAGTTATGAGTATAGCCATTGTGTGAGAAATAAGATTCAAAATCTTGATTTTCAAACTCACGACCATGATCACTTCTCAATGTTTTAATCTTAAGTACACTAAGGTTCTCTACAGATTTATATTATTTAACAAAAGAAGAACAGGCTTCACTTTTGTGAGCTAGAAAATATACCCAAGTATATCTAGAAAAATCATCTACAAGAACATAAACATAGTGCTTCCCATTTAAACTAGAAACTCTTGATGGTCCAAACAAATCCATGTGAACCAATTCAAGTGGTTGAGAAGTTGAAACTTCTTTCTTTGATTTAAAAGAAACTTTGTGTTGTTTTCCCTTTTGACAGGGGTTACACACTCTATCATTTGGGAATTCTAATTTGGGTAGGTCTCTAACTAGGTTTTTTCTAGAGAGTTTTCTAAGTGAGTGAATGTTGCAATGTCCCAATCTTCTGTGCCATAGACAAGATTCTTTATGAAAAGCATTCAAACAAGTAATGTTCTGCTTAGCTAAAGAATTCAGATTAACAGCATAAACATTTTCATTTCTTAAGGCAGAAAATACCAAAACATTCTTAGAATTAAAAACATTTCAAGAATCATTTTCAAATTTAACATGAAAACCATCATCACATAACTGAGAAATACTTAATAAATTGTATTTAAGGCCATCAACAAATAAAACTTTAGAAATCAAAATTGAATCAGTGTTACCAATCTAGCCTAGGCCGATGATTTTTCCTTTAGAGTTATCACCAAAGGTGACATGACCTCCATCAACCTTTATTAAACTCTTGAAACAAGAATAATCTCCAGTCATGTGCCTTGAGCACCCACTGTCTAAATACCATATCTTCTTGTGACAGCTCTTCAAGCAGGTCTCCTTCAAAACAGATTTAAACAGGAAATGACTTTGGTACCCAGATTTTCTTGGGTCCAGATAGGTTAGCCAATAACACTTTAGGTACCCATATTTGTCTAATGGGTCTCATATAATTTGTAGAATTGACATGCTTTGAAAGATAAACTTTATTAGATCCATAGCTATGTATATAACTTGTTGAAGCATATGAAGTTCCAGAATTACCTTCACTCTGTCCAGATTTAGAAATGAATCTAGTTTTGGCAATTTTCCTTTGTCCAGGTTGGTATCCTATACCAGTAGTATATTTAGGTTCTATTTTCTTTCCTAGCATCTGTGTTAGTGTATTTTTGCCATTGGTGAACTTCTCTAAGTCTTTCTTGAGTTGCTCATTAGATAGTTTCAGTTCAGTGTTTTCTTTTAACAGTTGAGCATTTTTCTCTTTTTCAATAGTGAGTTCGGTTTTAACTGTAGTGGTGAGAGCATATTGTTTCTTTAATGACTTGTATTTATCCTTAAGTTCATTACATGTCTCTTCCATCATATCACAGTACTCAAACAATTCATTTTTAGACATTGTTCCAGAATCAGAATCAGATTCTGCATTATCTCCAGAGTAATAATAATTTAAAGCAGGAGTTTCAGCAGTTACCTGAGAAGTGTTTGTCATAAAGCACATGTTTGCCTTATTTTTGTGTCCAGTTTCAGAGCTTTCAGATTTAGTAGATCTATCCTCAGAAGTAATCCAAGTAGCCTTCATGTCTTTTTTAAACTTATTGTCCTTATATTCATATTTCTTTTTATACTTTAGCTTTGGACAGACGGCTTTAATGTGTCCTTTTCTCTTGCACTCATAGCAGACAACATCATCTGATTTTTCATTCTTCTTCCAATCCTTTTTCCATTTACCTTGGTGATCATACTTACCCTTATAATTTTTTTTCTTAAGAACTTATTTTTCCTATAAAATTTCTTAAATCTTCTAGCAATGTGAGCCATCTCAGCATCACTGTCAGAATCACTTTCACTGTCTTCACAGCTTGAACTTTCAACTACAGCTTGAAGCTTTTCTTTGTCCTTATTCTTTGAAGTTGAAGATTTGAAAGTGACAGACTTTCTTGGAGGTTCATTTTCTTCCTCTTTATTCACTTTAAGCTCTTCTTCATACATCATCAGCTTGTCAATTAGTTCCTTGACAGGTAGAGTAGCAATGTCACATGATTCTCTGATTGAGACAGATGTGCCTCTCCATCTATCAGGTAGACATCTCAAAATTCTCATAATTTGTTCCTTCGATGAGACATCCTTTCCCAGCGAGATCATTGTATTGAAAATTTCATTGAACCTGAGATACATGTCAGAAATGGGTTCGTCAGGCTTCATTTTAAAATTATCATACTTGATAGTATAAGTGTTCAATCTCATTTCTTTAACATTCGTTGTTCCTTCATGAGAAACAGCTAAGGTATCCCAAATTTCATATGCAGTTTTATAAGAAGAAATTCTATTAAACTCTTCATCTCCTAGAGCACAGTACAAGGCATTCATAGCTTTACAGTTGTTATTGTAAGAAGTCTTTATAGGTTCATCCCAAGTAGATCTATCAGTAGTGGGAATTTTGTATTCTGATTCAATAGCAGTCCAAATATCAAAACCTATGCTTTCTAGATGAATTTTCATTTTCAGTTTCCACTGAGCATAATTAGTTCCATTGAAGAAAGGTGGCCGGTTGGTAGCAGCACCCTCAAGTCTATTGTCCATGATGAGAAAATTTTAAAGAGATAAAAATTTAGATATAACAGAAATTTTAAGAACTTTAAAATACAACTAAAATCACAGTTCAAAAGCAGAGTACTTTTAGAGAGTATTTTCGATCCTCTGATACCAAGTGTTGGTTGGAGTGGTTTACTCAAGAGGGAGGTGAATTGAGTACCAATTAAAATTTCTGTATTTAAAAACACTGTCTTAAAGACCCCCAAATAAAATAATAAATTAAATTTTAGTGAATTTATATTAAAGTAGAGGTTCTGTTAGATTCTCAAGGGATTGATTAATTCCCAGTTAATCAACACAAGAGTGTGTGATTATCTTTTGAAACTAACTTACTAATCTACACTTAACATAAACACTTGCTAATTTAATTATCAAAGTGACTTTAAAAATAGTATTGGTTTTAAAGTGATTAGCAGCGGAATAAAACTTTGAAAGAGATGGCACAACAAATGTAACCAAGAGGTTCAGTCTCAAGCTGAGACTTAGTCCTCTAAAAAGTTTATATAAATATGATCCATACCCTGGATCGGGGTTCAACAGTTTACAACTGTCCAGGTCCAAGACCTCTACCACTGTTATTCGTGAGAAACAGTACAACAGAAACC
Organism: Viscum album; assembly: GCA_963277665.1. Lineage (NCBI taxonomy): Eukaryota > Viridiplantae > Streptophyta > Magnoliopsida > Santalales > Viscaceae > Viscum > Viscum album. The sequence goes on along the minus strand of OY728140.1, from coordinate 240,104,521 downwards.
AGCTGTCCAGGTCACACACGACCTCTACCACTGTTATTCGTGGGAAAGAAAGAATGCAAGAATTTGGTAAGGATTTAAAAATCCTCTAGTTTAAGTACAGGAGACAGTGTATGTGTTAGATACAGCAGATAACACACACTGCTCGAAAATTATAATAATAAATCACAGAATAAGAGGTGTAGAGTTTAGAAGTGGTTCTGGTGATTTCAGTGTAGCTCTGGACTCCTTTGGATTTGATCAGAAGTGAGTCTGAGTCCTCTTCTCGTTTCTGTTTGAGAAACATAGTGTCGTATGCTCCAGGTTCATAGATAGTGAAAAATGTAGTGGTTGAAGTTCTTCAGTGTTCTTCTTATATGCACAGAACACTTCTCGAGTATGCTTGATTGTCTATGAGCTTCTTGATTCTTCTCGTTCTTGTGTTTATTTTTGGTATATTCCATCCACCACACTCTTCTTGTTGGGCAGCGTAGTCTTCTCGTATTTATCTCACGGGCAACAGGAGACAGAAAAGATTTCCTTTCTACAGGTACGAGGTACGGGTTCCTGACATCCGACAACCTTTATCAGATATTTGACAAATCATTAAAATGTACATGATATGACCGTTGGATAGATTAAATAAAGATAGGAAATAAAGAAATTCAAACAGTGAGTAGAGTGATCGGTAGATAATCAGCATCGGTAGCTTGGAAATCGGTAGCTCAATTTCATTAGTTGCTTTGACTCTATCGGTGGCTCTATGCGTCGGTTGGTATATGCTTGTATCAGTGACTTTGTTTATCGGTAGCTCCATGCGTCGGAAGCTCCATGCGTCGGTAGCTCCATGCGTCGGTAGCTCCATGCGTCGGTAGCTCCATGCGTCGGTAGCTCCATGCGTCGGTAGCTCCATGCGTCGGTAGCTCCATGCGTCGGTAGCTGTCTGTAAGTCAGTAGCTTACATTTATAAGCACATTGGTAGCTCTGTGTTTAAGTATATCGGTGACTCTGTCTGTCGGTAGACTAAGTCTATCGGTAGACTGGGTACCGGTAGCTCTTTATCAGTAGCTATAGTCAGATTACTTATCTGTTTTATGCAGAACACATCCGATTGTGTTAGAATCAATTTAACTTGTATGAACATGGATAAATGAGGATTAACATATTCCAAAGACTATTTTAAAAATTATTATTGGTTTGATCACAGATTTGAAAGAATTAAAGTATAGATCAATGATACTTAAAAATATCATAGAGAATGAAAACATAATTCGGATTTTCAACACATATGAATACATGATTGAGATTATCAAAACAGGTGAGGTCAACAACTATCAAAAGATTGACACTTATTTATGTTCGGTTTAACTGTGAAATTTTTTACAATGGCCAATATTGTATTAAATAGTAAAAATAAATTCTAAATATACTTTAAAACCAATAAAATTAATAATTTATCACTATTAATCATTTCGATTAAAAAAGTTGTTTTTAATTAATATTTAGTAATTTTCACTATTTATCAAAATATAAAAGTTATCGAAAAGTACCAAAATTTTACCCAATGATAATTTTGATATTTTGAATCAAAAATGAAGTCCGTTTTGAGAGATAAAATTTATAAAATTTCAAAAAGCGGGTATTACTAATTATAACGGCTACTTTGATTGGTCACGGTGTGTTAGAACTCGAAGTTGCGTATAACAAACGCTATTGTATTATTCAAAGAGAAGCGTACCGTGAAATCCTGGGGTATTACACTCATCCAGTAGACTTGATCCGTATGAAGCCCATTTTTCGGAGCATAGAATGGAGGTGGTATCTTTGGGCTTCACTTTTGACCAAGCCCAAGCCGAGCTTGAACAAGTTAAGCTTGAGCAGAACTGAATACAAAAGAAGTGGAAGTTAATAGAAATTACCACCTAAGTGATGTTATCTAAGCCACCGCAAGATTTTTCACCATCACACACCTTACCCTTTGATCTTATGTGGGTTTTATATAGGTTTATGTAACAAGACCTTAGAACAATGAATATGTGCATTATTTTTGTATATAATAATGAATATACATTCATTTTTTATTATTACATCGTATATATTTTTTAAAGCGCAAATAGTATACAAAGTTAATATTAAACTATGAAATAAATTTTGATATATTAATGTATTTTTGAATTAATTTTTATTTTAATAAAATATTAATAAATTACTTTTTATTAAATAGAAATGGTTTTATAATTTTTCTGAATGAAATTGTAATTTATATTAAGGATTAAAAGCTATTTTTATCAAAACACATGATATTTTGATAAATGTCAGTTTTTTATTTAAAATGTAAAAATTTACATGTTTATAAAATTATTTAGATAAAATGAATATTATTTTTGGAATCAAAATGTCGAAATTATCCAACAGTGAATGTTTCATAATTTTTTGAGACAATCGAATTTTTGGGTAAAAATTAAATACCATTTAAATATATAATATCCTTTTTGACATCATAATGACCCAATTGTGATATAATATAATTATATATATGATAAGTTCGGCCAATATATATTTTAAAATTAAAATAATGTTATTTTATGTTTGTTTTATTTATTTTACAAAACATATGTAGGACCTCCAAGATTTATAAAACATTTTCAGTTTTTAAATGAATTTCCTTGAGAGTGTGACTGAACTCCACATAATCCACCCTAATTTTTTAAGAAGATAGGCAACTGGACTTATAAAATATTTTTTTACACTCTCCTTTAGAAAAACCCATGGGAAAAAACCATGGTAAGGTTTTTGGTATTGATTAGTTTAATGTGTGGTGACCCAAACCTAAATAATTAAGGATTCCCACTCCATTCCTATATAAACCCTCACAATCTCCCAATTCCTCTTCACTAAAAGCCTTTGGAGTTCATCCAACATCTGAAATCATCTCTCTATAATTCAATCAAGGCGCCCCAAGCTCCTAATAATCTTCTCTCAAGCCTCTCCCATGCTTTTGGGGTCACACTTCCAAGTAATGGATTTCTTCCTTTATCATTTTTAACAAATTTTCTTTGAGTTTTTATCCCTTTTTTTCAATTAAAAATGTCGGGGTATGATTTATAACCTCTACCATTCTTACATATTTATGTTTGGATGATGGGACACCCCTTTATCGCTCATTAATTCCTCCCATGTACACTCGTTACCATGTCGAAATTCAGTGAGAGATTTCTCTCTCCTCTTTTACATCTTATTAATTATTTTGTATTATACATCTAAATTCCATTACATTTGTTGGGAACTATATATATATGAAACTCTTATTGTCCATTTCATGTAAATATGATGTGACACATCTTTCCCTTTCATAAACCATTTTTTATGAGTTCTTATTTCACGATGGTATGCTGCCAAAATTGCACTACAATTTTCCAAGCCAATGTCATTCTGTAGTGAATACCATGCCGATTTATCTATAAAGGGTATTCACCTTTTTAAACATTTAATAATTGATTATAATGCTTTATTTAGGTATTCCACAAACCTTTATCATGGAATAAATGATGATAATTGATTCCATGTTGTATGATCCATGTCGCACATTTATGCATGAAATGAAATGTTTAAGATGGGTGCGCCCTGATAGCACTCCAATGCATTGTGTAACGTATAATATCCTGATACGTAATGTGCAATGGGTGTTGATTCATTATAATTAAATTGAAACGAGGGTTTACTCATGATTCATGTGCAATGAGGGTTTACTCATGCTCCATGTGCAATGAGCCTTGGCTTATGCTAATTCCATGTTAAGTGTTATTGCCACATTCCCATGTTATGATTATCATGCTTTATCATTACTTTATGTTCATGTTTCTCTTGTGACATATTTATATGCCTATTGTTTAACATGTATTTTATTTGTCATGTTATTCCATGTTTATTCCCTTACTGGGCTTTATAGCTCACCCTTTTCTTATATATGTCCTCAGGTTATCCCATGCAATGCTAAGCACGAGAGAATGTATTGGTCATGTAAAGGAAGTTTTCAATAAAGATATTGTATTTCATATCTTAAGTTGTTTTGTAGTGATCATAATCCCCAACGAAACTTTACCTCTCAATCTTCTATGTTGTATCAAGTGAAGTTTATGTAATAGATAATGTTTAAGTGTGTAATAAAGAGCAGGGTTGTCATAGATGTGTGGTGGTTGTGGCCCAGGTGTCTATGGGCGGGATGTGTGTGGTTTTATCCCAGGTGTGTGTGGGTGGGTTTTTATAATGGGTCTTTTGGTAGAGCATGGTAGAATCTTGATTTTTTCCATTAGGGATGACCAGTTAATTAGTGGGAAGTGGTACAAGGTTCCTAAATACTTATTTGACTACAAATTTACTTTTATTGACTTGTGTTATTTGGTAAGTGTACCTTTGTGATGTTAGGGAGGATAGTATACCTTGTTAGGTGCTTTTGAGATTCTACTATTTTCTAACAGGGGCATTAGTATGATTCTCCCACTTGTACATGAGTGACTTTGGTTTTTCTAACTGAGTATACTTCTATTCTCACCCTACATATATAAAACGTTTTTTAGATTTCCAGGGAGATTACGCAGACCATGCTGGACCATACCAGCTCATATGTTATGGGCAATTGTTGTGTCACTTCTTAGTTAGGCTTTGGTACATTCTTGGGAATTTTCATCGTATTTCTAGTAGTTTTACTTTACATAAGCATGTGGGATGAATTTTGGTTTCTTTCTATATATATATATATATATACCTGTCTTAGAGTTTTTTGAGGTTGTTACAACTTATCTCCCGATATTGGTTACCATAAAAAGGTAAAAGTCTCCAATTTTTTTTAGATTTCAATACCCTTGGTGTTGGTTTCCACCCCCGGGGCCTATTGGAGGAAGGAAATGGGGGTTATTATCTCTCGTTCATCTTGAGGAAAGAAGGTCTCAGAATCTTTCTATCCCTTCCCTCATATTGAACAAGGTTGGTCGGAAAACAATTATTAATAATTAGTAAAAATTATTAACAATTATCAATTTTTGTTACTAATTAAAAATATTTATTACTAATTACCATATTTTTTCTAATTAACAAGAATTCATATTAGTTAGTAATAATTAGAGAAAAATAGTAAAAAAGAAAAAACAAATTTGAAAAAACAAAACATTGTAAAAATAGAAATAATTAAACAGAATTAGTAAAAATAGAAAAAATTAGAAAAAATTTATTTATATTTATTCATGATTATTAATAATTAGTAATATTAAGTAATAATTTCTAATATTTATAACTAATTAGAATCATTTATTACTAATTATGAAAATTATTATAAATTAGTTATAATTACCAACAATTTCTACTAATTACTAAATATTACCAAAAACTATCTACAATTTACAATAATTATTTAAACTAGGAATAGTTGTCAAAAAATTATAAAAAATATTTTAATTAAAGAAATAAATATTTAAAACACCAAAAATTTTCCAAAAAGTAAAAATTATTAAATTTTAATATCATTTATTAATAATGATTAAAAATTAGTAAAAATAGAATTTTTTTTACTAATTTAAAATATTTGTAACAAATTAGTAATACTAATTAATAATTTGTAAAAAATAGTAATAATTTGTATGAATTATCAATAAGTAGAGGAAAATAAAAAAAATAATGTATAATTACTAAAAAATAGTAAAAGAAATTGTATAAATAATCATAATTAAGAAAAAATAGTAAATAGTACCAATAATTTGAAAATAATTATAAAAAATATCAATAATACATAAAAAACTATAATAATTGTTATTATATATTACTAATTAGAAATATTTATTATTAATTATAAAAGTTGTTAAAAACAGTAATAATTTACAATTATAAGATAAAAAATATTAATAAATTATAATAGTTTTTATTTATTACTAAAAAATTAGAAATAATTCATAATAATTAGTAATAATTAGGTTAAATTACCCATATGTAGTAATAAGTTTCAATAATTTTCAATAATTTTCAATAATTTTCTATAAATTGCAACAATCTGCAATAATTTGCATTCATTGTTATTAATTAGCAATAATTTCAATTATTAGAAATAATTAGTTCTAATTAGTTTTAATTAGTAATAAAAAAATTTCAAAACATCTTCCATTATATAGAATTTATCTGAATCTATATTTCTTATGATCTGTTCGTATTTTAGTAACAATTAGCAACATTCTTCCCTTCTATTAGATTAATCATTACTCCTGATTCATATGAATTGTTCATAATTTATTTAAAATTAGAAACACTCTATCCCTTATATCATATTAGTCATAAATTATATATCTTATGAATTTATATATTTTAGTAGAAAATGACAACACATCTTCTTTCTATCAGATTAATAGAAAGCCATATTTTTTATGTTTTGGTCATATTTTAATAACAATTATCTATATTTATTCGCATAAAATAGATTAATCACAACCCATATATCGGCTGAGTTATTCATATTTTTGTAATAATTAGTGAAACATATACCCTTCTATCAGATTAATCATAAGTCCTATTTGTTATGGATTTTTTTATTTCGGTAATAATTAACAACACTTCTTCCCTTTTATCAGATTTATCAATACACTTATTTCTTCTGAATTGTTCATATTTTAGTAGAAAACTATATATCCACAAAGTAGACACCGATTATTATCATGAGAACATGAAATCATTAATCATCAAATAATTCCAAATGGGTTTATTTTAGAAAGGACAATAATTTTATCATGTAAGGAATTTAATCATAGCGGATTTGAAGCAATTAATAATATCTGGATCTATCTATTACGTTTTTGTTATCATATAGATTTTTTATTTTGGTATCAACAAGGATAACGTAATTCAGAAGACAATAATTTTTTTTTGTTCTCGATCCGTCACAGTTTTATAATTTAGTGTATGAGGTTTTCTATCCCTTAATTTCTAAAAACATAAACTCACAATAATAATCTAGATCCTGAACTGGAACCATATCAATTTTATTATTAATTGATATATGTTTATGAGGCCTTATATATTTGATACAAGTTAAGTAAATTTCAAGATGTTATCAAATTTACGGTTATTAAATACTATTTTGGATTTGTAAATAAGGTACTTATTAAAATATTTTATTTTTTTAAATGATTTTTTCCTATGGAAAATACATATTATTAAATTTTTTTATGAAACCTAGAAGTTACTCAATAATTTAGGTCTTAGTTATTTGAATATCTATGCATTTTAAAATGATTCAATCTTATATTATGGGGAATATGAGTTGTTAGATAATTTTACAACTTGTGGAAAATCAAGGTACAAAGCTGCCGAGCAAGGAAAATCTAGATTTGATCATGTTAAAAAATTGCTGTATTTTTAGATTATACCTACATTAAAACATTTATTTATATACCACCACCTATTTTTATTGATGACATGGAATAGATCCAATAATTTTTTCAGTAAAATATTAAATCATCAATGCGATGATAATTAATTGAAACAAGTTAATATTGTTCATCTATCTTTTACATAAGAACCTCATAACACATAATTATCTCTTTATACTAACGGATTATGTGTGTTGCGTTCATATGGAAATAAATATTCTAATATTCATATTTTCAAAACCATTTTGAACTTTCCTCCTTGGATGTTGAATACAGATTCATATATCTATTTGGAATTACTAATTCCAAGACATCAAAAATAGAATACTGTTTTTTATTTCGATCCACTGATTAATTTTTCGAATTTTTGTTGTGTGGTGATATAACTATATAAGATGTTATCAGAAAGAAAAATTACATTGAAAATTTAAAAAATGATGCCAATGCATGACTTTCATGAAGATGATATGTTATATTGATATAGTATATATGGGAAAATGTTATATCTCTATTGAATGGGTGTTTGATAAATATTTATGATAGTCGATGGTAGAAAATATTGTTATTTCTACTATGTTATAAGATTTACTCCTATATATAAACTAATTTTTAAAGGAATTGAAATAATTTTCCAATATGTATAATTAAAAGAGATCAATTTCAACTTGAGATCTCAGGTAATCTAGTAAAATACGCCACATATTCTTTTCTTTCAATTACCATTGGACCAACTATAAGAAAATAGATGGTTCAGGGGGAGATCAAAAATTGATAAAGTTAATTATTTTTTGGGACCTACCATATTGGTAAGATTTTTTATGTCACATGTTAGATTCAAGGAATATTGATAAGAAATGTTTTTATAACATATTTTATATGTTATTGGAAATAATTTAGAAGACTAAATATACTATAAATGAATGACTATATCTTTTTCCAATTTACTATTGTCCAAAACATGAGATATTTGAAAATTATAGATAAAAAATGTGAGTTAATAAAAAGTATTCTTTCGTTATTTCTAAATAAATTTAACTATTATTATATTAATGGATTATAAATGTGAGGTTTCCATATGATTATTCATTTAATTAGGCTTGCTATGTCAAAATGGATATATTATCAGATTAAAAGGGAATGGTTTGTAGCTCTTATTGGAAAGGGTACTTCCTATGATGAAATGTGTATCATATAATAGGATTGTGTTCTAAATCTATGTAAAATGGAAAAACTATTTCCACTATCCCTCTTTGGTTCAATACAACATTTAATGTTACATTTTATATATGAAGAAAAATGTGGATGGATAGTATAGTTTTTAGGTATGTACAAATAAAATATGTTAATGAAAAAGTTGATGAACAATTTACTTAATAATTCATCAATTGAAGGACCAATCGCAGAAGTGTATTTGCAAGAGGACATTTCAAATTTCCGTTTATACTATTTTCAATCTGAATATCCTTCAAAACATAATAAATTGTGTTGTAATGAGGTAAATGGTTATGATGTCATACAACATCGATTATCAGTATTTAATAAGCATGATATTGGTTTTTGTGGTGATATTGAATAATGGATTTCATAAGATGACCAAAAAAGACCTCATGTATATTTTTAGCTCAATTTTATAGAAATGACTCAAGTTTTTCAATTAGTTCTACTTTAACAATTATTATAAAATTATTTTAAAATTTAATATATATTAATTTATTTTAGATTATATGATTATCATACCAAAAAATAATTCAAACAAATTACATGACTACACTTTAAAACATTCAAAAATATAATATTTCTTATTTGTTCCAAAGGCTATTAAATTCAATTGTATATGTTTGAATTTAATAAATCAACTTATTATTTTATTTATTATTTATTTTTTTTTCTAGGAATCAATACATGAAATTAACATTTAGTTTTTATTATGTGCATTGAATGACCCATGAATCCAAATTAAAAGAATCCTATAATGCGTGTGTAGTTAATGAATTTCAATTTCCTATACACACATATAGGTAATAAAAAATGAACCATTGTGTTTTTTAAAAGGATCTCATAACAAATAAAGTGATGTTGGATTTTATGGAATACTAAATGAAACAATTGAGTTATGTTATCTTGGACAGAATTAAGTAATAATGTTTAAATTTCATTAGTTTGAAACATATTTAAGGTTTCTAATTCATCCCTAACATTGATTCCTTGACACAAAATAAAAATGACTTCTTGCATAAAATGAAACATTTATGTTGGAAAATCATGTACATCACGTATATTATAGGAATTATTATACATATTCAAGAGATTTATGCAATTTGTGGAGTCTAATAATAATAAAATCTCATGATAATCAGCTTACAGAAAATGAAAGTGTTTTATGGATGTGAAAACTGGATAAATATTTCAAGAAACACCCCCAATTAAATAACTTATGAAAATAGTTATTGATATCGATGATAATCCACCAAAATTATTGGCTGATGGTGTTGATAATGTAGATGATGTAACCAATGAGTTTGAAATAACTAGGTATAATGAAATTAAATATTATATGGAAACTGATGATAATAAGGAGGAATAAAATTACATTTAAATCTAAGAATATGTAGATGAAGAATAATGAATTACATTATAATTATAATCATATATATATATATATATATTATTTGTTTTCAATAAATATTTATTAGTTTTTTATAATTGGTATAGATATTAATAATCATTAATAGGTAAAATTATTTTCTCTATTTCACTTTTAGGTGGATATAAAGGTATTTTACAAGATGGTGCATATCTTGGATGGTATAGAGCGTCCACATGATGGGCCTCCAATCATATCATCCAACAATGTTGATGTGAAAACAACTAATGTGAGGGGTTGAAGACCTATGTGGTTGATGATTTTGGATCATGATCCTATGACTTTTTCAGAATTTCAATTCGACTTATAGGCTATGTACTGGGGGGGATACAGGCTATATGATAATGGTTTATGGGCTAGTATAATATATACAAATAATTCTTAATGGGTAGGATATCCCTTGGGGGTATGACATGGATTTTTATCATGTGAGTGTTATGTGTTAGTATGTGTGTTTTATTGTAAGTGTACCCTCAAGAACCTACTATATAAATTAATATAGTCTAAGTAAGATCCATCTGTTACAGAGTCTGATGTGTATAAAAGGATGTACACAGACAACACTATGGATATTGTTGGTGAAAAGTAGTGAAAAAATGTGGCTTGTATTTCTTTTATATTTTTTTAATCACTATATAATATATTGTTATCTTTATAATATATATTTTACAATTGCAAGAGGAATATGAGATAATGGTTTCCCAAAATCATGAGTGTTAGTGTAAGAAAGTTGATGGATATGAGCTGTCATGAAAGTAACATTTTGATAAGGCGACATGTCTTTGGTAGATAAAGAGTGGTATTCAAAATGGTCGGGTGATTGGTAATGGGTCTTGATCAAATTTTGATATTTACTATGGTATTGAATAAATTTCATTATTTTACTAGAATGATCACATGCCAGATCAACATATTTCATTACTCTAGAGTATGATGCTAGGTCGTGAGATCATGATGAGACACTACAGATAAAGGTTAGAGAGTATGAAGAGCATCGACATTATCATGAGCAACAACATTAGTTGTACGACCAGATGATGGAGTATGTATGGTGATTGACAAAAAATTTAGGCATTTATTTCCCTCCACCTGATGTAACTGGTCCCCCACCCCCTCTTCCACCCACTCAATGACATTATATTTATGTTTTTCATAAACTTTTTTATATCAAATATGTTCAAATTATTTAATAAATTTAAGTTTAAAAATAGTTTTATAGTCTAATTACATTACTATTATTTGTGAGGTAAATATTATTTCATCCCAAAAAAGTATTTACGATGAATAATAAATGTTCATCATGAAATTTATTAGAAGTTAATGTTGATATTCTGCCAAAAATAACATGACATCTAACTATCTGAGAGGGCTAAAATATCCATCATAAATAATTTTAGAGACGAAATATAATTTCTCTTCAAATAGAATTTATCTAAAGCTAATCATGGAAGCCCATCTCAATTACCCATAATTGTGATGCAATTTTCCACAGTGACATAGTTGCAATAGATTGTCATTAAAATTGATATTTTTTATATAAATTTGTTTTAAATAGTCTACAAAAAATACATTTTCCCGATTATGATGGTCATTTTCATATGATTTCATGAAAATATGACGAATTTTTCAAGACTATAATCATTTTTCACATTTTATGAAGGACTTTAAATTTATAAAGGATCACTTTTGATAACTTAAATCCTATTTTGTGTTGGAATAATATAACATATATTCTTTAAAATCTTAAAATAATCAATAGGTGTTTCTAAATTTTTTCATGAAAAATTGAGGTCAATTTTTTTGTTTTGATCATTTGATGGATATTTTTATAACTTTGTAATCTATAAAAAAAAAATTTAGTTATTCCTATCACACAAAACATTGTATTTCTATGATATATATCTATATATATTAAAAATTAATCAGGAATGGTTATCCTATAATTTTATAAAAACCAAAGATCATTTTTGAGTTTTGAATGTATTAGTTTCTTTAAATTACTTTTTAATAAAAAATAGTTTCTATCATTTATTCCTACAAAACAACATATCTTATTAGAACATGATTAATTACATCATTTTACAAATAAATCATCGATGATTTTTACAATATTTCATGACAATCCATGGAAAATTTCTTATTTTAAGCATTTCATTATCACTTTTAAATAATTTTAAACATATAAAAAAACTTATATTCTTATAGATAAAATACCATATAAAATTTGTATGATTTCTATTTTTTTAATTTCATAATATAATTGATAATAATTCTTAAATTACATCATGAAATTCAATTCTTGTTTTCTCAGTTTTGACACTATCACTGGTTTGAAATCAATTATATAATCAAAAACTACATTTTTAGTCATTACGATCACACGACATGTCACATTGTTTGATAATCATTCATACATGTTATAAACAAATAAGTATTCATTTACTAGTATTAAAATAAAATATAATATAATTTTCTCAATTATTATTAATAAATACATTCATTAAAATATTTTTAAATATATAAAAACTTACTTTGAATCATTCTGACCAAAATGAAGACCACATTGATGTATATGCCATTTCAACATTTCACAAATTAATCATTTTTTAGGTCCTATGATTTCACTATAATTAAAGATCATTTTCAAATTATTGAATTTATAACTACTGTGTGATACACATGTTTTCAAATTAAAATCACTTTCTAAACTAGAAAATGAAAATAAGTAGAGTTCAAAAATATATCATTAAATAAGTAATTATTAATGGAAAATACCACATGTATATGGTTACACATACTATAGATAACCTATGAAATCATAAATCTTTCCACTAACTACATTAGGATCCTAATACAAATATATATTATATATTATATGAATATTAATAAAAATTAATTTAAATATAAATTATTCCCTTAAAACTTATTATATCAGCACATATGTATCATCAAGAGATGGATGACCATGTTCAGAACATTATGCCACCACCTCCTATATATTTTATGACATAGATGAAAATATATCCCCTACATGGTCCACAACTACAGAAATTTTTCATACATATCACATTTCATAGCCCGCACTATAAAATTTACCGTTGTCTATGTGATCATCCTAGTATGTTTTTATTAACCCATCACCTCCACTCTCACAAATAAATGGAATGGGATAAATTTTCCATATGTTATTGAATGAACATATCCATCCCAACCTAGTAAAAAATGAAATATTTAATTTCCAAAAAATGGTAATATGTAGTCTCTCTATTGGAAGTTGTTGAAGATTAGTTTCAAACTATGCTTGATGAATATACATAACAAATTAATAAAAAATGAGAATTTTTCTTATAAAAAACTAATACATTGTTTTGGTAAATGATTTTCTTACTGAAATAAGAGAATCATCTAGATCAATTAACTAGTACGTCCTCATCCACAATGATATCTAATTGGAGGGCTCACATCACTTTCATAACTACATATATAGTACACCAATTACATATTTATATACATATAATACTACAAATTATAAAATATTTGAATGAAAAATAAATTATAAATATATATCATGTTTAAGTTCAAACACATGGCTAGTTAGATGATTAAAAGTCATCACCTATCATGACTAATTATGTGAATGATAACCATACTACGTTTGTATTCAATATATTTATTTACGATAATTATAGAATATTAAAATCATTTATGTGTGTAATGGAATCAATAACAACATATCCACCTAAACCAATTATTACCCAAAAAAAATGATGGATTTGGGTAAGATGAACACATAGTGGGACTCACTATAGGATTTACAGAACACCCAGAAATGGAATTTAAGGATCTTTCTTAACCATTACCTAGTAATATTTCTATATTTACTGGGAATTTAGGGACACACACCAGTGAGTACACATATTATTAGGGTATACAATTATCTTATTAAAAAATTTCATTAAATTCTATAATATCATACATAATTCCATGTCAATTTAAGTTTTTATCTCCCTCAAATCACCCCTATAATATATTAATCATATCATGATGGAATTATGTGCACTCATGAGACTTCAGGTGGAATATGCAAGGGGTTTCATATCATATTATCTAGAAAATTATTAAATGTACCCACCGACTCTCTAACTGAATGAAATGTGTTTTGAAATAAAACATCATTTAAAGAATATTAGTACAAATTACATGTATCCTACTAAGGCCCTTGCATCTTCTAGAGATTCACCAAATCGTGTTAAATATAATATTATAATATTATAATAAATAAATTATTTTTTAAATAAAAAATTTATTTTTGTAGGAGGAAAAATTTACAAAAAATAATTTAAATTAATATTAAACTGAAATCATATATACCAATGTCTCTAGAAGAATAATTCAATGGTACCTATAATATATGTCTACTATAAAACAAAAATAAAGTTAAATTGATTTACTTTATTGAGATATAGTTCAAAAATATTTGAATAAATTTGAATCATTTTAATATATAAATATAAAAAAATTTAAGGCAGCCCTTTATAGGTCATGAAACTCAATTGTACATCCTTTAACAATCTCCAAATATCATTGAATATCTTATTCTCATACAACTATTGTGGTTTAGTCATGAGTGTCCCTTAAAAAGAAAACTATTTCAGGCTCTTATCAATTAATTAAAAAAACCCCCTTCCAAACATTTTTGCCATCATTTTCCAATTTGAATTAGTACTGCACATTTAAACCTGTTATACTTCAAATTTTAACATGAAGGGCTTGTTTCTTACATTGTCATCCTCATACATCATATTATTTAAGTAGTTTTTCAACAATAATTTGAATCATTCAACATTAGTTTTCTAAAATATAATGAACCAATCACAGATCAATGATATAAATGTAATTTCATAACCATAGATAACATCTATGTTTTCTCTCCACATAAAAAAATAAAACCCCCATTGATGAATGGACAACCAATATCATTGTTTTTTGTTGCTTGATTCTATTAAAATTGTTTTTTTTTTGTTTTTTATTGTTTCTATTAGTAATAAATGTTGTTTGATTTTAATATTTTATTAAGGGTTTCTCAGAAGTTTTTTTAATGTTCCTAGTCATATTGAGAAGGTCCATGGTTTCCCTAAATAAGGTATTAAGATGTGTAAATAATTTTTAAAATCAGTTAATCATTTTACATGGGGCTTGGAAGAATTTTTGATATTACTGAAATTGAATATTTATGAATATGATTCAAATGATAGAATGGATAATTGAAGGTGTGAGATTACACTACAATTATTCATATGGAAAACATTAAGGGAGTTTCTATTAAAATATTTGGAAAATCTATTGGATTATATTTAATGAGTTGAAGTGAGTTGAGTTCGTTAATTATGGAAAACAGAAATGACGATGAAGTTCATTCCACTGAATATATCTTGACAGTTCACATTTATTTTGGAAATGAAAGTTAGAAGTAGTGATACTATATTAAAAACTTTTGTAGAAAATTTCAAGGAACGAACCTTTATTTGGGATGATTGTTTGTATCATTACTCATAGTTCAAGAAAATTTATATGGGAATTGAATTTTTTTAAAATACATGTAATGAAACCCATAAGTTTCCACATTTCCATATATTAGAAAATTTATACCCAAAACATAATGCTACTTGTTGTTTTAAAAGATCATCCAAATGGATAATTAGATGGAATTGGATGTCATGCTTGATAAGGAATCCTTTAAATAAGTTAGAAGAGGAAGTTCGCATGATTTGATTTAGAAGGCACAGTGATGGCTTGAATTAGTTTTGCGATGTATTTATCTTAATTATCAAGGAACATATTTCAATATAGGAAAATATATAATCCTGAATTGTGTATGGATTGGTTAAATATCATGTAATATATTGATGGTATGCAGATAAGTGTTTTTGGAGATAAAATAACACTTTAGTAAATCCCATATGACATTGGATGTGTGAGACTAGGTATAATTATTTATATTTCTATCATATGGCTTTGAACACATCTTAAGATTTTGATCACTAGATATAAGAATTTATATTTGTGCATATGACCATGATAGTGAGATCATACTATATTATCAAGTCATGTATCACATCATACCTACATTTTTGACTTCACAACATTTTATGATAGGATTTTTTTATTTGATCCCCATAATACATTAATGAATTATGAGACTCGAAGTATTTATAATTTAGATATTCAAAGATACATTAGAATACAAATTTAGATAATTAAGACATTAATTTTTATGATGAATTTTTTATATTTTTTATGGATCAAACAACATGATCATATGTGGATCATGATTAAAGCTAAATGAAAAGAATTATTAGTTAAGGAAGGTTTTGAAATATGAGGAGTGTTATATGTCACACAAGGAAGTTCCATATCACAATAAATTATGATCCATACACAAATGTAAGAATTTAAATGAATTTAAATATAGATATTTTATATCAAGTAAAATATTTTATTATTCAAATATCATGCGATGTAAACCACTCAAGTATTAATGATGAATTAAAGGAAAAAATTCAGTTAAAATTTAAATGAAAATTTCCTACTAAAAATCATGTAATTTTCACAATTCTTTATAAAAATAATATTTATAAATATTATGAGAAAAATATGATGTAGAGGTATAAATAGAAGAATGATAAGAATAAACTAGTAAGTTTCCATAAACTACTTTTCCTAGAGAATCGCATTCCATCAAATAAGTGATGGGGTAATTGACTTTAATAATCTTTCTCATCCTGTAATGTTGAATGAAAATGTGTTTTAGTACTATGGAATCTATCTTATAGTAATGAAATATGAGTGGAGAGAAAAAAAACAGGTTCATTCCCTATTGCTAACTAATTCCAATCCCAATATACTGAGTTAGATAATACTACATTCTATGGATTATACCTGTGTGATAAAGGAAAATAAGAAGAGAATAAGAAAAAATAATCATCCCCATTGATTATATCTACACCATGAATTTGGGAGACTAAGACAAAAATAATATCTTGTAGATGTTTTTAGAGTCTTGGGGTAACCCATTTGATTATTTAAAGTGAGTAAAAAGTCTAAAATATATATTCTAGGAGAGACATGATCAAACATAAGTGATCATACATAAAGTAAGTGTAAGGAAATTCTCTTAGGAAAATGTAGAAAATTATAGATTTCAATGTATGCGGTTAGTTCCTTGAATAATATGTCTATATCCATACCTTATTTTGTGTTTCTTTTGATAATAAGAATGAATGATTATGAGAGTGGGATAATAACCAACATAAATGGAGGCCATTTTCATCCTCATATAGGGGAACCTCATCAATAAATTTGGGTGTTCTATTATACTAATTGGTCATTCCACATCTTCAATCATATTGACCAATAGAGAAATAAAGAGAGAGATGAGAGAACATTGATAAATACTCAACATGGGGGTGTGAATAAGTTTTTGTAATATTATAATCATTTACAAATTTTTATCCATTTTTTTTAGATGTGATAGGATCATGATTATCCAATTCCGTTTCTTTATCCTATGAAAATATATGAAAGAAAAAAATATAGAACACAATATTTTTACAAGTTTCAATTCTCAAAAAGAGTATAAAGTATTTCATGTTTATAGTTATGAATAATATGAATATTATACACTATAATGTGATACCATGTATAATTTTGTGTCTAGAGAACAACCCTTCGAATAAGTGTGGTTCCCTACACATTATATGGTGGGATGGAAATAATCCTTCTTAGTGACGACCTTATCCAACCTACATCTACATTATAATTATTTATACAGAAGATGTAGATAATCCACACCTTCATATTAAGGTACTTTATAATAGAAAAAATATTATTCCACTATATGAGACTTCTATTTTATGTCACAGTGTGGTATTATTCTTCACTTCCTAATTATAATAATGTTACTTACATAGTAGCAGGAATGCAACTCACCTTATTATTCCGACTGTTCATATTTCATCTAGTGATTTTCTATCTAATAACTTCATCTAATATTATCCATATAAATATTATTATTTTATAGATATTCCATCAAACCATTATTATTCTTCTTGATCATCCAGTACCTATTCATCCAGTGTTATTGATCTGTATGATATTTTTATCTATGTATGGTACCTATACGTCCGATCAAAATTTCCAATCTTTGGCTGATGCTTTATTACTTCTCCCAACTCTTTCACTAAGTTCAATATCCCTTCTCAGTTTGTAACTTCTTCTCTAAAAAATTCATCCTAAATTAGAATTGATCTAATTTTTATAGAATAGTGTTTCTTAAAAAAATTTAACTATTTAATATTACAAAAAACTGCACAATCCTTTTCATATCACAAATTTATCAATGCATTAGAACCCCTTTATATGGGTAATGTTTCCCCATAAATTTAGGGTGAGGGAAAAACATCAAATTCAATATTCTAGCTCAATTTCTTAGACTCCCACTCAAAACTATATTCATTTTACCACCTTTAAACTTCCTAAAAGATAGGAGTAAACCAAATTTTATTAGAAACATCCTCAGATATCAACATCAATGATCTTATTTTATCCAATTAAAATATTAGATTCAATAAAAATTTTATTTATTTATTACTGAAACATATAACATCCAAATCAGCATCCCCACAATTTTCAAATTTTTTAAAAATATATAATTTGTTTTGAAAAATTATGTTTGATAAAACATCATAACAAATCATCCATATAGTTAACCATTGATTAGTTTTCCTTCACCATTTTAGAAGAAAATCTTGAAATATTTTACAATATACTCCCTTTGTCTATTACATGTTTAAAAAATATTTTTTATTATTTCTTTACATGATGAATCTGATTGAACATGTATTTTTTGAGTCTATTTAGCATAATTTTGTAGAACAATTCCTCCATTTGATGGGTCCTCATTCTATCATCAGTATTCCACCTTATAATAAAAACTCATAGGTATTATCTTCTCATTATGTCTAATTATTTTATAGAACACCAACTGATGAATTTGTTATACCCAACCTGATGTTGTTGTAAAACTTTGTTAGATGAAATCACTCAGAGACTTTTTTTCGATGAACATCACTCAAAATCCTCTATCAGATGAAATCATATGTAAACATGTTTTTTATTACATGGCTTAAAAAACTTTAGGAACCTCTATTAAATTATCTATATATATTTCCCCCAACTTAGTTAATAAATACTTGTTCAGTTTTCTAAAAACAATTATCTACTAACATCACAACCATTATTCTTTATGATGACCTACTTCAAAGACTTCTTCTCTATTAAATGACTTGGTAACTTATCTTAAATAATTCATGAATATATTTTTTCTATTATCTTAATATATATTTTTTATAACATTTTACTGCATTTAGAAACCTACGATTAATAGTATGGGAACTTTTGAATGGTAGAGTCTATCCAATGACTCGGAAATCTCGTATAAGAGACTTCTTACTCCTTATATTCAGCTAAAACCTAATAAAAACATTATTCATTTAATCATTTAAACTTATTAACTTCACATATTGATCTTTTTACTAGTCCATATAATATTCTATGTACCACTCTTCATTTAAATACAATTATCACTTCCAAATTTTTGGGAATTTGAGTTCTATCAAAACATAATATATTCTATAACTTAATCATTACACAACAAATAAACAATATCCCCTTTTTTACATAGGCTAATTGAAATATCTATCAAATACATTTCTCTTTATATAGTCATTAGATACAATTACACCCACAAGTAATTGTGATGTTTTATCAATAATGAACACATCACTTAGTAATCTATGATATGTTTTCCCTATCATTTTCTTCCCAATGTGACTATGAATGTAATAAGTCAAAAATCTCATTCCACTAGTCATATAATAGACACAGTCCATTCACATTTGTTTTATATCATTGTGAATGTTCCTTTTGTGGTCTCCTAACCATATATTTATCTTATTGGACTTTTCAACTTGGTTTACCTGATTTCATTATGTAGGCTGACATTAGAATGTCTAATCTGATTGAAACTATTTTTATGAATTTAAAAAAATAATTCCATTGGATACTCAATATGATAGTGAAAATTAGAAACGAACATCCAATGGTGCAACATGGAAACCTTTATTTCATGTACTTAATCTCATTAGCTTAGTATTTTTTCCTATTCCTGGTCATTTTCACTAACTCAATTCATTCAACTTTTCAATCCTTATAGAATGTCTTCAAGGAAGCATATATAATGTGGATAACAAAAATTATTATCCAAACATAAATCACATGTTTCAGACATTAATAACAACTCACTAAGCATCAAACATAAAATCAAAGTATTCATAAGAAATTTTCCATAACATGCTATAAAAATACATGAGCACTTCCATTCTTATTCATTCATTAATCCAAGAAAGCATAACTTTGTTACTAAGATAGAATTCTTCAATATAATTTTCTAGTAGCTTATTGTTTATAACTTATTTAACATTTTTAATTGAATGAAATATTTTTATTTCATTGTTAATAATAGAAAACCAATGATGACCATTGTCATAAAATACAAATCCCATTGAAATTTGGATCTTTAATATATCCCTTTTCATTTATTGGAAATACCTTTAATGTTATTTAAAAATGAATATGTCAATATGTTAATATCTACCCTTTAATTTTTAAAACAATCATTTCACATACTCTCCCCCTTATTGATTAGAAATCATAATTTTTTTGTAAAATGGTATCATTAAAAACATAAGGAATATTTCATCATGACTTTACTCTTTCTACATGATCCATGATTAGTGTTGAATCAATGGGACTTGATTTAGACAAACAATACATCTCGTTCCCACTAATATTGAGAATTCATGAAAGGATAACTCATAAATTTATCATAAAGGTTATTGTAATTATATTCTAGGATGAAAAATACAAATTGAGAAATAAAACACTTGTAGGATATATCAACCTAATACTCCATTACTCAATTCATAAAATAGATGAATAATATTCAAGTGTAATAAATAGGTTAAGGAGCCGTGGTGTACTTCCAAACTTCTACCTTTCTTATATAATTGATTAATTCAACTTCTACCCCTTTATGTTAGGCTTTTTATTTTATATAACTATGTACGAGAAATTATTAAATGTGTACCTTTATGATTACTTTCTTTATGATCTTTAAAATGATGAATCTCTTCAATATATATGCTTTAGGGTATTCATCATAAGAATTGAACAAAAAGAATTCTTTCTTAAATGGATGTATAGAATTAAATATTTATCCATCATCACTGTAATGCCCCGAACCCAGTTACCCAGATTCGGTGCATTATTACCAAACATTGGCATGATACAAGGAATCATGTTCCGAAAGACTAATCAGTTTAGTAGCCTTGGAAATACTAGCTATATTCATAAGTTTTTCATTACTCATGAAATAAAAACATCAACAAAATTTTTCCCCTTTTGAAAAAACTTATTTTCTTAGCCTATCCCTATAGGTCAACCATAAAATACTTCTTCACATCCTAGTAAAAATAAAACATAGAAAGGGGTGAGCTCAGATACTTAGAAAAGATTACAATAGAGTGGAAACTTATATAAATAATCTTAAACATTTAAGGCAATGTTTATGACTTAAACAAAAGCCTTTTAAACATTATACATTAGCATAATATGGAAAATATAAAATCAAATAATTCCATTTAATTATTCACATGGATATTATAATAGTCGAATAATCACATGAAATATCAACAACCACTTTCATAATGATGGAATGCATAATACCATACTTAATAACCACATAGTCAAGGATATGTGCCAAGACTACAAAAAAGATTTTTTCACGGCCTTGTGCCATGACAATAGTTTCCCTCATGATAGAAACCAATGCATCGAGGAGCTATAACTGGATACACCTATCACTTACTAAGTCCAATTCATTTCTCATAAGAAAAGGTTTAAACATAACATAAACATTCATTTTAAAATTAGCATATGAAATGTAAATACTTTATCCATAAACCATGAATGGTGTAAAAATACACATCCACAGTCAAACAAATCACAAAACCATCACTAAAATATGGAACTTTTGTATCATTATAAATCAACTTTAAACAAACATAAAATCCTTTAAAGGATGTCGACATAGATGAAATGAAAACTATTTGAAATAAATACCTATTTCTATTTTGAAATCATTTAGAAGTCACATTTTTATAAAATAAAATCTTTATTTTGAAAATATTCTTGTATGATTTTATGGGAAGCTTCGACGATGATATAATGGCAGAAAATAACCACACCCACCGTATAAGTTAAAAAATACATTCTTACAATAATTTTGTCAAAATGTTTATAAAGTACCTTGTTTGGAAAACGACAAAAATATTCTATTCGAACCATTTTATAAAAAGTCAAAAAAGGGTATTAATTAATTTAACCCATAGTATAATAAATCGTAAAAATGTCTTGAAATACATTTTTAAGAAACATGGATGTGGATGGTAAAGAGTTCCCAATATATACTTACGTAAAAACAACCTCGGATAATAAAGAGATTTTGGAATTAACCCTTAGCTTGTACTTTTCCTTAGTCGATGGTAAGTTAACCTCCTGTATAATAGTTACTTTTTTTATTAAATTATACATGAACTATATACATAAATAGGATATCATATATAATCTTATAATATTGGTTTGTTGATAATATTTTAGTAGTATCATCCTTTCAGGTGTTAACTGATTCGTTTTCCTTTATATTCTTGGTTACATAAACCATGTTTGTTATGGATTGGATTTATTTGATTCATATAAATAATGATATTATGTTTATGAATATTATTTTTAATCATAAAATGAAAATTATTCTTGAATTACTATGATGGGGAATGAATCTAATCGCGTTCGTGGAGACGGTAATCCGTACGTACGCACGAGCGACAATATCATTTTATTGATGGAGAAATCATATGTAGTTTGATGGTATATCATATATAAAGAATTATTAACATGTTATATTTATTATTTACATCATTTATACTCATTATTATACCCATCCAAATAATTTATTATTTGGATAATAAACTACAACATGACATGGAGACTGTACGTACACACGTATGGTGACTTTTACATTTATAGGATAGATAGAACAATAAATACGGTTGTACCATTATTATAATAACATCAAAATAAATAGATGTTACAGGAGTAATTTTTTTATAATGTAAACAACATCTAAAGAGGAAGTGGAAGAAGAAATGAACTTAAAAGAGGTGATTAAATATTTATCTATCCATAGGGTTCTTCCATTTGATTTGATCAAAAGGGCCGTTAGGTTGGCTTTATAAGAAAAATAAACTCTCTAGGATGAAGGGAGGAATTTGGGGAGGATATTTGGGTAGGTTTTTTCTGAGAAAAAATGGGTTTGAGGTGTAAGGTTATGAGATGGGGAAGTGACCTTTTATAAGAGAGGTGAGGGTCACTTTAGGAAAAGCTTGAAATATTATTTTATAATAAAATAATTTTCAGTTTCTAATGGATCAAAAATGAATTATTTAAAGGATAATGTGTGGATGGGTTGAAAACCTCTAAACCAATATTTTTAGACTGGTTTAGGTTACTATGTTAACCTTATTGTTTAGATTTAACTCTTAGTTAAATTGTTTGACTCTTACCATGTCTCTTTGTATTTTTATATTATATGGTTAATAAAAAAACTATAAACATCCATGAGAATAACATGTTGTTAATTATTAATGTATATAAACTTATCTAAGTCATTTGATAGATCCTTATATTTTTAAGAATATTATATCAATTAATAATATAGTATTTGTTTTAAAATTCAATTATGTCAATTTTGACACTATTTAGTATTTTGTTTTTGTAATCATCATTACAACATGATTACTTCAAAAAAATATTTATTTAATAAACTGTAACATGTCATATTAACCTATAACTTTAGTCAAATTAATCAAAAGTCTCAAATTACATTTATTTAGATATTTATAATATCAATTATTTTAATCATTCACTAATAAGGTAATTACTGCATCATCATTGTGTCATAAATAAATTAAATTTTATAATATCTAAAAATTATAAATAAAATACAATTATGTAGGAAATCATTTTATGTTTTTAATAAAAATTTATAGTCAAAGAGATCAATTATATAACCCCATATAAAAATATTTTACTAAAAGATACATGCTTTTGTTATTTTTGCCTTTAATTTAGATTAGTTAATGTAAAATGTCATTATCAATCCCAAATGGCTCCATGGGGTCCCAAAATCGACCCAAGGATGCCCATGGTTGGACATGTATCAAAATATTGGAATAAGACACATACTAGGGTAATTTAATTTTATTATAATATTATTTTTTACCCTTATTTACCAGGTTTTGCTTTTAACCATGGTAAATAAATTATTTACCGATGCAATTATTCATAATGTCAAAAAATAAAAGTTAACTATTTAAAAAATTTCTACCTCATAATTCCAAATATGGAATCATTTTTTCCAAATTCAAAACATAGAAGTGGCAGAAATTAATTTAAAATAAATTCCCGCTGTAAAAACAAAAAACATGTTTTGAAGAAATAATAACTATCTAAAGATAAACACTTGTTTTTTTAGTTTAAATGTTAACTTACACACAATGACCTAAATTATATTAAATGATAAAAATACAATCTAATGATAATTTAAAACCACTAAAATTTATAATTTAACACTATAAATTATTTCTATTAAAAAATTTGAATTTAATTACTATTTAGTACTATTCATCCAAAATTGAATGTTTTCAGAAAAGTAACAAAAATTCACCTTAAGATAATTTTGATATTCTGAATTCAAAAATAATGTCCATTTTGAAAAATAAAATTTATAAAATTTCAAAAAGTGGGTGGCACTATTCATATTGTCTAGTTTGATTGGTCGCAGTGGGTTAGAATCTCGAAGTTGCTTACAATGCAAGCTGTTTCATTATTCAAAGGAAAATGTACCATGGAATAAGGGGGTGTTACATTCTTCCATCCTTCAAATAATTTCATCCTCACAATTTCTATAATACAACCGCATAAAAAAAATTCAAGTTGTTCTTTATCACAAGTTCCTCTGGTTCCCACGTTGCCTCTTCTATCTTGTTGTTTCTCCATAATACTTTTACGAGATAAGTTATCCGATTTCTCAGCACTTGTTATCTTGTATCAAGAATTTTGATAGGATCTTTACAATAAGACAGACAAGGTTCCAGTTCAATTTTCTCATAGGTGAGTATATGCATTTGGTTAGGAATGTATTTTCTCAAAAATGATATGTGGAAAACATCATGAACTTTGGAGGGACTTGGAAGAATTTCCAAACGATAAGCTACAACTATAATTCATTCTAGAATTTCTAAAGGTTCGATATACTTGGGACTCAGTTTACCATTCTTACCGAAATGTATTATACCCTTCAATGGAGATACGTTCAATAAAACATGATCTCCTACCTGAAATTCCAAATCATTCCTTCATTTATCGTCATAGATCTTTTTCCTACTTTGAGATGCATTGATGTGGGTTTGGATAACCTTAACCATTTCCATTTTTTCCTCAACATGATCTAGGCCTATGAGTTTTCTTTCACTAACATCATCCCAACAAGTTGGTGTGTGACATCTCTTTCTATATAACGCTTTATATGATGCCATGTGAATACTTGAATAGAAGCTATTGTTAGAGGAATATTCTACCAGAGGTAAATATTGATCCCAAATACCTTGAAAGTCAAGTGAGAAATATCTCAACATGTATTCTATGTTTTGAATAGTTTATTATGATTGTCCATCAGTTTGAGGGTGGTAGTCTGTGCTCAAACAAAGTTCAGTATCCAAGGCATTCTAAAGACTTTTCCAGAATGTTAATATATAACGAGGATCATGATAAAAAAAATTGATATGGGGTACTCCATGAAGTCTTATTACTTAATTAATATATAGTCTTTCCATATGTTCAAGTGGTAAATCTTCTCTTATAGAACAAAAATGTGCTGACATGGTAAGATGATCTATAATAACCCATATTGCATTCTATTTTTAAGAGTATATGGTAGCCCCATGACAAATTCCATCATTATATTATCCCATTTCCACTCAGGTATGGGAAAATCTTGAATAACTCCTCTAGGTTGTTCCCTTCTAGCATTCACTTATTGAAAAACAATATATATTGACACAAAATCATCAATCTCCCTCTTCATGTAGTCCCACCAAAAATGTTCCTTCAAATCTCTATACATTTTGGGGCTCCCATTGTGTATCAAGAAATTTGAGCTATGATCATCCTTCAACAATTCCCTTTTTAGATCAGGTATATTGGGAACACAAAGTCTATTCCCAAATTTCAAAATCCCATCTTCATATATGAAGTCACTCAATCTCCCATCATTCATAGCTTTAATCTTCTTTTGAAATTCCTCATCATCAGACTAAGAACTCTTTATCCTTTCTAGTAAAGATGGTTTGGAAACCATTGGAAAACGCATTGATGTTTCACCTTCCATGGTTATTCCCATATCCATCATTACTAGATCCATGAAAATAGGATCCCTTTCTACTCTCATCTTGTTAAAAACTCAATGATCCTTTCTACTCAAAGCATCTTCCACCTTATTTGCCTTCCCTATGTGGTAGTGTATAGTGCAGTCATAATCCATGAGTATTTCAAGCAACCGTCTTTGCCTCAAGTTGAGTTCTTTTTATGAGAAAATATACTTCAAACTCTTGTGATCATTATAAATCTCACATTTTTCACCATAGGGATAGTGTCTCAATATTTTCAGAGCAAATATTACAGTTTCTAACTCAATATCATGAGTTGTATAGTTTTTCTGATGAATTTTTGGTTATCGTGATGCATAGGCAATAACCCTATCATTCTGAATAAGGACACAACCAAGTCATTTATTTGAAGCATCACTATAAATAAAAAAACCCATCATTCTCTGATGGTAGATTCAATATAAAAGCATTAACTAATTTTCTCTTCAGTTCTTTGAAACATTCTTCACACTCTTTTTTCCAAACAAATTTAACCCCTTTACATGGGAGCTTGGTTAATGGGTTAGCCAGCTGTGGAAAATTCTGGACGAAATGTCGATAATAACCAGCTAAACAAATGAAATTTCATAACTTAGTTATACTTGTCAATTCTATCCATTCTTGGGTTGCCTTGTTCTTTGAAGGATCAATAGAGATTCTATCCTTAGAGATAATATGGTCAAGAAAAGAAATATCCTAAATCCAGAATTCACCCATCCTAAATTTCCCATATAATTCATTTCTTCTCAGAGTCCTTAGAATAATGAACAGGTGATTTTCATGATCCTCATAGTTTTTTGAGTATACCAAAATATCATCAATAAATACTACTAAAAAGTCATCATGATATTCCTTGAAAACTCTATTCATTAGATACATGAAGACATTGGGTGCATTAGTCATTCCAAAAGGAATTACTTTAAACTTGTAATGAATGTACCTGGTTCAAAATGATGTTTTTGGAATGTATTCCTTCTTCACACACAACTGATGATATCCAGATCGAAGGTCAATATTTAAAAAATATTGAACTTTATTTTTATAGCATTGATCTCCTTGTAGTCAACGCAAAACCTCATAGATTCATCTTTAATTTAACAAAAAGGATAGGGGATCCCCATAGAGAAACACTAGGGTGATTAAATCCCTTATTCGTTAATTACTCTAGTTGTATGTTTAGTTCCACTAATTCCACAATGACCATTCTATAAGGGGTCTTCGATATGGGCCTTGAACCAGGAATTAAATCAATGGAAAACTCAATTTCTTGTTTTGGAGTATTTCCATGTAAATCCTATGGAAACACATCAACATATTCTTGTCCAATAGGTACGTCCTCTATTCAAATATTCTTTTCCTCATCCATAATTATTTCATTCTCATCCTCCCTAATAATTTAATTTAGTAGAGCTACTGAGGGTGGGTCTAAATAAGAATCAGGTGGTGAAATTTCTGCACTAAAGATAAGGTACTTCTTATCATTATCTAAAATTTTAACCTCCTTCTTATAAATTTTTTTTGAATCATGGTCTGGAAGCCAATCCATATGGAAAATTATATCAAATTATATCATGGGTATAATGATGAGATCATTAGATAAAGAACATTTATATTCCCTAATGGGAACTGATTTATAAAAATTTATTGAAATGATACTTCCCTTAGGTGTTTTGACTTACAACTCCCTTGTTAAGTAAAATTAAAAATATCTAATTTTATTAGAAAAATGGGAAGATATGAAATAATGAGATGATACAGAATCAAATAAAGCATTGGCTAAACTAGAGTAAACTCTTAAATTACGTTCCGCCACATCTTTTGGAGCTTCAACCTCAGCAGTAGTGATCGTATAAGCTTGGACTTGCTCCCTTGGCCATTTTTAAGGTAAGTTCCCTTGGTGCATATGATATTAATTTGTATAATTCCTCTTTTAAGTACAAGTTTAGAATTCAACAGCCTCTTTCTTCCCCTAGAAACCACGAGCTTGGTGGCCCTTTTCATCAAACTTGTAACAGACTCCCATTCCCTTCATGTGTGAACCGGGGTGTTTCCTCCCACATTTACCGCCGGATGGATACTCAAAATTTCCCATCTTCCTCTTATTTCCATTTCTAGAGTGTTCAATGTATCTCTTCTTCTCCTGTTTTTTTAAGTCGAAGGATTTAGAGAATTAGTTTTCTATCTTGATAGCACATGAGACAATATCTTCGTATGA
The DNA here is from genome assembly GCA_963277665.1 of Viscum album. Classification (NCBI taxonomy): domain Eukaryota; kingdom Viridiplantae; phylum Streptophyta; class Magnoliopsida; order Santalales; family Viscaceae; genus Viscum; species Viscum album. The sequence continues at coordinate 240,075,616 of OY728140.1, read as the reverse complement.
TAAGAAGGATTGTGAGACTATTGCTCACTAGAGAAATTGTTTTAACACATCAAAGAATTGATCAGTTTTACTCCTTGGGGTAAGTGTATAATCTGTAGCATGCCTTGCTACCCTGGTAAAGTTAGCCTCATATTTTGCAACATTCTCTTCCTCTTTTATCCTTGGACTCAAAAATTGCCTTTCCATATTTGATAATTCATCATCTTCTTTGGTGTTTTGAGTCAATGAACACCATTGATCGACATCTCCCATGAGGTGAGAAACTACCATGACTACTTTTTCCCTTTCACTACTCCCTAAAGCGTGAAATATTTTACTCTAAGGAATTTATCCATTGATCAGATACTAATGGATTTTTACACCCATTGAATGTTGGTGGTTTTTTCCTCATCAAGCAGTCTAACATTGATCCTCCGCATTGTGGATTAGGGTTCTCCATATGGGTATGGTAATTATTCATAACCTCAGTGAGTTTTCCTAGTATGGTGATAAGATGATCAACACCAGTTGCTTCACCAGCCCCACTATAATTATCTTGAGTATGGGGGAAATCACTACATGGATTACGTGTGTCGATATGGTTTCCATTCATTCCACTAGGTTCCATCTCTAAACAATGGCATACATTAGATTAGTTTATGAATCACAATACATAATTTTAAACATGTAAAACAGTTAACATAAATTGAACAGTTTATGGATATAATCCATAATCATAAAAAAGTTTTATCTGTGGAAATATATACTTATAAACCCTTCATAATGGTATGTAAAGAAAATGAAAATTATCCTAAGCATATCCCCAGGGAGTGTCGTAACCCAGAGTGTCGCAGGGCCCATCATCATGCACCAGTTCCCATTCAAGTCTAGTTCAAAGTGGTGTTTTCAGGTTTTACCCCAAGGTGCATTTATTCCAGAGCCACCTCTACCTACTCATATCCAAACAGGGATGTATTGTTTTTAAAACCCACAAAATATCTACTATTCCAAAATTATAGGAAGTTCCTCTATACTAATCCCAAAAATCTATCTTAGGGTAATGTTCTCTCATGAGATTTTTTCTAAATATATCTTCCAAGGTTTGTACTAAACATTCTATGATATCAACTATAATTCCATGACCCTAGTTACCCAGATTTAGTGCATTATTACATAAAATTGGCATGATATAAGGAATTATGTCCTGATAGACCGATCAGTTTAGTAGACTTGGAAATATTAGAGACATTCATAAGTTTTACATTACATCATGAAATAAAAACATCAACAACATTTTGTCCCCTTTTTAGAACACTTATATCCTTATCCTATCCCTACAGGTATACCATAAAATACTTTTCACATCCTGGGAAAATAGAACATAGAAAGGGGTGAGCTCATATGATCAGTAAGGATAACAATATAGCAGAAACATTCATATATAAGCATAAACGTTTAAGGCAATGTATAAGACTAAAAAAATCATTCTAAAAATTAGACTTCAGTATAATATGAAAAATATAAAATCAAATAATTCCATTTACTTATTCACATGGTTATTCTACTAGTCGAATAATCACATAAAATATCTATAGCCACTTTCATAACGATGGAATTCAAAATGCCAGACTATATAACCACATAGTCAAGGGCTTGTGCTAAGACTACAAAAAAGATTTTGTCAAGGCCTTGTTCCAAGACACTAGTTTGTCACATGAGGCCTACCAATGCATCTAGGAGCTATAGCAGGCTCCACCCATCACTTACTATGTCCAATTCAATCCTCATATGAAAAGGTATAAACATAACATAATCATTTGTATTAAAACTTGCATACGAAATGTCAATACTTTATCCATAAACCAAGAAGGGTGTAAAAATAACACACCCACAGTCAAACATATCACAAAACCATCAATACAATATTGAATATTTGTATCATAATAAATAAACTTAAAACAAACTTAAAATCCATTAAATGATGTTGACATAGATGAAATGAAAACTATTTTAAATAAATACCTCATTCTATTTTGAAATCATTTAAACGTCACATAATTATAAAGGAAAAAATTATTTTGAAAATATTCTTATAAGCTTGTATGAGAATCCTCTATGATGATATAATGGCAGAAAATAGCCACACCCTCCATATAAGATAATAAAATACATTCTTACCTTAATTTTGTCGAAAATGTCATAAATTACTTTGTTTGGAAAATGAAGGAAAGATTTATTTCAAACAATTTTATAAAAAGTACAAAAAATGTTATAAATGACTTTAACCCATAGTATATGAAATATTAAAAATGTTTTGAAATAAATTTTTAATAAACATGGACGTGGAAGATAAAAAGGTCCCAGTAGATACTTACGTAAAAACAACCTCAGATAATAAAGAGATTGTGGAATTAACTCTTACCTTTTAATTTTCTTTAGTCAATGGTATGTTAACCTCATATATAATAATTAAACCATTGTTATTAAAATATTCAAGAACTATTTACATAAATATGATATCATATACGATCTTATAATATTTCTTTGTTAATAATATTTTATTAGTATCATCGTTTAGGGTGTTAACAAATTCATTTTACTTTATATGCTTGGTTATGTAAGCCATGTTTGTTATGGATAAGATATATTTTATTCATATAAATAATGATTTTATGTTTATAAAAATTATTTTAAATCATAAAATAAACATTATTATTGAATGATTAGGATGGATAATTAATCTCGCCGCGTTCGTGGAGAAGGTAATCCGTACGTATACACAAGCGACAATATCATTATATTGATGGAAAAATCATATGTAATTGGATGGTATATCATATATAAAGAATCATTATAATTTTATATTTATTATTTACATCTGTTATACTCATTATTATACCCATCCAAATAATTATGTTTTTGAATAACAAACTATACCACGACGTGGAGATGATAATCTGTATGTACGCACGTATGGTGACTTTGTCATTTATTGTATGGATAGAATAATGAATATTGTTTTACCATTTTTATAATAACATAAAAGTATATATAAGATACTATATTTATTATTTTATAATGGAAACAACAAATAAAGTGGTAGTGGAAGAAGAAAATAACTTGAAAGAGGTGATGAGATATTTAACTCTTCTTCGGGTTCTTTCTTTTTATTTAATCAAAAGGGCTCCATAGGTTGGATTTATGACCAAAGTAAAGCCTATAGGATGATGGTCGGAAAGTTGGGAAGATATTTGAGTAGGGATAGGCTATGCCAAAAAGGCTTTGGAGGTGTGATAGTAAGAGAAGGAGAAGTGACCTTTTATAAGAGAGGTGAGGGTCAATTTTGGAAAAACTTGAAATATTAATTTATAATAAAATCCATTTCGGTTTCTAATGGATCCAAAATGAATTATTTAAAGTATAAGGTTATTATGGGTCTAAAACCTTTCAAAACATTGGTTTTATATAGGTCTATGCCACTATATTAACCTTATCTTTTAGATTCAACTCTTAGTTAAATAGTTTGACTTTTACCATGTCTCTTTGTATTTTTATATTATATGGTTAATAAACATAAAATAAACTTCTTAGAGAACCTAGAGTGGTTACTTGTTAACACATATAACCTTATGTAAGTCCTTTGGGTGAACCATAGATTTTTAGGAATATTATATCAATTAATAATATAGTATTTGTTTTGAAAACTCAATTATATCAATTTTGAAACTATTTAGTATTTTATTTTTTTAAACATCATAACAACATGATTAAATCAAGAAAAATTATTTAATAAAACCTAAAATGTAATAATAATCTATAAAATTAGTTTAATTCATCAAAATTCTCAAATTACATTTATTTGGATATTTATAATATCAATTAGTTTAATCATTCATTAATAAGGTAATTACTTCATTATCATTGTGTCATAAATAAATTCAATTATATAGTGTCTAAAAATTATAAATTAAATACAATTTTGTAGGAAATTGTTTTATATTTATAATTAATATTTATAGTCAAAGAGATCAATTACATAACCCCATAAAAAAGTTTTTACGAAAAGATACATGCTTTTGTTATTTTTATCTTTATTTTAAATTAATTAATGTAAAATGTCATTATCACTACCAAGTGGCTCAATGGGGTCCCAAAATCGACTAAAGGATGACCATGGTCGGAAATGAATCAAGAAATAGGAATAAGACACATTTTAGGATAATTTATTATTATTATAATATTATTGTTTACCATTATTTACCGGATTTACCCTTTAACCATAATAAATTAAATATTTACCGAAATAATTATTCATAATGTCTAAAAATAAAAGATACATATTTACAAATTTTGGAAATCATGATTCCAAATATGGAATCCATTTTTCTAAATTCACAACACATAATTGTATGAAATTAATTGAAAATTAATTCCCATTTTCAAAAGAAAAATCATGTTTTTAAGAAATAATAACTATCTAAAGATTGACACTTGTTTATGTTTAGTTCAATTGTGGAATTACACCCAATTGCCTAAATTATATTAAATGATAAAAATAAAATCTAATGATACTTTAAAACCACTCAAATTTACAATTTAACACTATAAATTATTTCGATTAAAAAAGTTGTTTTTAATTAAAATTTATTACTATTCAACAAAAATTGAAATTTTCCAGAAAAGTTCCAAAAATTCACCCTAAGCTAATTTTGATATTAAAAATTAAAAATAAAGTCCATTTTGAAAAATAAAATATATAAAATTTCAAAAAGTGGGTATTATTATTCATAACAACTAGTTTGATTGGTTGTAGTGTGTTAGAATCTCAAAGTTTCATACACTGCAAGCTATTGCATTATTCAAAGGGAAACATATCGTAGAAGCTTGGGGTGTTACATTCACTATTAATGATATTTTTCATTATATTTCATTGAAATTTTGAACTATATTATCAAATCAAGATAGAAACTACCTTAAATTGTCTATGTTTTTTTTACAATAACTACTTTTACTTCATCATGGGTGATACTATTAAGGTTTTATAATAAACTACCTTATAAAACATCCTTAGATAATAAAATAATTATCTTTTCTATCCATAATTGGTAGTCATTCATTGTTTTCAGTTTCTCCCCTTAAGATCATGCCTCATCATCAATTCACTATTTTGAAAGAAAAAATACAATACACAATGGTTAAGGAAAAAATGTGGATCCTTCTTACTTCTAAATGTGAAAAAAAAGCTGAGAGAATTTATAAACCTTGTTTCCCCATTTTCTCCACAATTCATGATTACAAATATAAACATCAATTATGATTTATCCTTCATTGATCTTATCAATTCTTCAATTTCTTTATGTGTGAACTTTTTATTATCAAGAGCTTTTAAAGAACATATATTTCTCGGTGAAAATTTAATATTCTTTAAAAAATATTATCATGATGGAATTAAAATTATATAATCTTTAGATGTTTGACCATCTATGTCACATCACACCCTATACATTCATGCATAATATTTTCTTTTCCTTCTACACTATCCATTTATTCTTCTTATTCTATTTTCCCCATTGTCTCAAAATCTTTTGGATAGATTACTAACATATCATTAGTTATGTTTGAAAAGGTTTCAATTTTAAACATGTATTATTCTGAGTTAAATAATTCTTATTAGTCATTTTGTATGTTTCACATTTCATCAACATATTATATTTGAAATATAATGTCTTAGAACTATTCTCCCTTGATATGTTATTGGAAGTGTTTTTTTAAAACTTATTACACTTACATCCCAAGGTTTATTCTTCTTTCTTAACTAGCATTCATGTTATTTTTTTCTAATCATATTTAGATACATATTTATATACTTTTGTAGAAAAATTATGAGCACCGTATTTTTTAATGTCACATATATTTTAAAACATTCAAATATATTGGAAGTTTTATATATTTTTTACACAATGGATATCACTTATTCATTTCTACCATGCTCCCTCTTGACATGTAATTCCTTTTTGTTTTCACATTTAGTGAATTTGACTAAAAATATAATACAAAATTCTAGAATTTGTTACAACACCAACATTTAAACACAATCCTTGATTTTAATATTTCTTTTGTATGAGGTTTTGTGTTTTATTGATGACTTGTTACGATCTTCATGGGTAGCAAACTTACTTAACTTTATTATTCACCTTATATAAGGGGGTATAATACTTCTTTCATTTTTTCATATGTACATATTTTGATTTAAATTTTTAACATTCACTATTCATTGAACAAATATTTTGAAACATTATTACAAGATGATATTGATGGTACCACTTTCTTAATTGCTTCTTGAGATAGTTCATTGAACAAAGTCATGATATTATTATAATATGTTAGAGGCATTTTTACATTATAATTCTCCAATGAGCATTTAGAAGAAGATAAATTTTGTGATTCTTCTATTAAATCTAAACATGTGTCTCCTCAATATTATCCAATTGAAATTCTTATTCTATAAATTTCATATTGAGGGAGTTTTAATGAACATTAATGATAATCACTATTCGATCACAAAATTTATTTATTATCTTAACTTCCTATTAATGTATCTTAATTTATTTGGGTAACAAAGAATCATGTTTCTAGATATTCATGGATTTTACTACTAATCACAAATCCTTGACATAAATGATATTTTTAAACTTTTCATCAAAAGTGAAAACCTTTTATTCTAGAGTCATATTGACCCCATATTCTCTTCAAATTATTTGAGCGATTTTAATGAGAACCCTAAGGAACTTATTTTTGGATCCACATTTATTCATCCAATAACTCCTAACTATTAGTAGACATTTATACATTTTAGAAAATTTCTTTTATATTCCTTCTCTATGTTATCTGCTTTTCCTTTCAATTGGGTGATCTCTTCTTGCATTATACGAAAGACTCACCATATAAGAGAGACTATTTATTGGGGAATAAAATAAAGATTATATTTCAATCTATCAAATCATATATCTTGATAAGTAATATATTAATTATCATCACGATTTATGTTGAGATAATGTTTATAGGGATAGTTTATAAAATAACTTTTACATTCCTCGTGATCATTTAACAATCTTGATTCACTTGAGGTAGGAATATTTTCTTTCTCCTGAGTGGATACATTAGAAAACTATTATTTTATTTATAATATTGATATATGTTCATTATTATCATGGAATATAGAAACTAATACATCCACTTCTTTGAGGAAGTTTATATGTATTCTTCTTCTTTCTTTTCACTTTCATTATAATATTATTCATTGTCTTGGTAGAAATAAAATTTTACAAAGGGATAACTAATTCGTAACTAAAACCGCACTTCATTTATAATACAATAAATAAGATTAAATCATTAAAAGAGAATAAATTCAATGTTGATAATCTAATATAGGTGAACCAAGTCTTCGATACCAGTTGAGAGGACCACTTTGAGATATAATCAACATTGAGTGGGAAGAGGTGAATCGATGTTGGGAAATTTTTTATCAATTATAACTTTTTTTATCTATTTACCTCTTAGACATATTAGGATCTTCATTATCATATTTTATTTTCCTTAACATATGAAAGTATATAAAAGAAATAAAATATGTCACATGATATTTTTATAACTTTCACTACTCAATAAGAGTAGATAGTTCTTATTGTGTTTTGTGATGATTAGTTCATATATTCTATACTATAATGTAACACCTTGTATAGTGGTGTGGCTAGGAAATAATATCTAGCCTATGTATGGGTCCTTACAATTTAATAATGGGGGTGGAAATAGTCGTTCTTCCATTTATTTTTTATATCCTTTCCCAACCTAAAACTCATTGTGGGTTCTTTATACTGCCTTTTTTGTTATTCTACCACTTCTTTTTAAGGTACATTGTAACAAAATAAATTTTTTCACTGGATGAAACTTATATGGGATGCCAAAATACTTCTCTGTTATTCACTTAATTTATTCTTATAACTGTACTAACACACTTATGGAAATGTAAGTCACCTTACTTTTACTTATATTCTCGTTTCATCTATTTATTTTCAATCATATAACTTCTTCTGGTTTAATTCATTTAATGTTGATTCATCTTGTGATAGTTCACATGAATATTATTCTTATTATCAATCATCCAATACTTGTTCATTCAGGGCTATTGATATATATGATATATTCATCTCAGTATATTACTTATACATCTGATTAAAAAATTCACTCTTCAGAAAATTATTGATTTATCCATCTAGTTCATTCACTCCATCTGATACAAAAGGATCTATCTAGAACTTCTTCTATCAAAACATCGACCCCAATGAAAATTTCTCTGATTCTTCATGGATAGATATCTATTATGAGGCATCAATTATCAAGCATAAAAGACTACCAAATAACTCTTTTAACATCACATACTTCTCAATATATGAAAACCACTTTATTTAGTAAGTGATTCTCAATAATTTTTTTGGTAAGGCAAATACTCTAAATTCAAATTCCCTTCTTGTAACAGCCCCAACTCTAGTATGCCAGAGTTGATGGTTTCTTTATTACAGTGGTATAATATATAAGTGATCATATAACAAAGATCAAATAGTTTAGTATTCTTGATGAACATTGATAGATTTGATATTTTCATTATTATTCATATGTTTTTCAATGATTTAATCCCTCCTAATTATTCAATGTGAGTGTATTTGCATCATTTATGTGTTTTTGGTGTATTTTGGGCTTAAATGTGAAAATGGGGTAATTCTGTAAAATTGTCAGTTTTATATAGCTTCTGTTTTTCGGTCATAACATTTATAATATGGGTCCAATTGAAGTGAATCTTTTTTTTAGGATTCCTATACTTGTGGAATTAAAATGTTCCTTCTCGACCAAGACCCAATGCGAAACCCAATGGTGCAGAAAATTAAATCAAGTTGAGAAATCAGTTTGGAAGGCAGAATGGACCCCACTTCATTAAATATGAAATATCTCCTTCAGCCGACCTTAGAATGAGGTTATTCCAGATGGTGTCGACAGAGGACTTCCCAAGGACGGCTCACATTAAATTTCATAAATTATTGAGCTCATTAATGCATCCTTTTGGCGCGTCCAAATAGAGTGGGTGAAACAGTGTTTGGAGGCCAGAAAAGTAATGGTCATTGATTCGGCCATATCTTTCTATAAACCTCTCCAATGACTCTCAAATTTTAAGGGTCGATAGAAAACATCATTTCCAACATTCTATAAGAAGGGACATCAGTGAGTTTTGGCCGGATGGTGCGAAGAACAGAGGCACAATGTTGGAAGACAGATTCTGGAGGATCAAATTTCTGTTCTTTCTTTTCTCTCTTTTGTTCTTCTTAGTTTTGTAATGTATTATTATTTCCCCTTAGTCACAATTACCCTTACCATGGTGGGGTAAACTTCTGTGTGATTGGGGAAGGAGAGGTTTTCCATATTGTATTTCCTGAGTTCCTTCTATTAATATTTTAAAATCCTCTTTTCTCTTCTGCGAATCTGTTTCAATTTCTTATAACAGTTTTTATTATCATGTACGATTGTATCTGATTTTAGATTCTGTTGTTCATTTATATTTGGTCAATGATCAATATCTCCCTCCACTAGGTTCTGGTTTATAAACAATGGAATAGACCGGGATTTAGTGGTTTAGTACTCGGTGATCACCGGTACGTGTGTGAGGAGTAGTGAATATTCTTGATTACTTGGGATAAACAAGACCCGATTGAGAATTGCCTAAGATAATTGGGGGTATTTTCTACAACTCTATTACACATTGGAAGGAGAGTAGACCAACCTAAGATTTTACTAAGGTTTATTCTCACATTTTTAATTGACCAAGGGAGTGAGAAGAAACGATTGTGGATTCTCACTCTTAACGATTTAGCAGAGGAGAATTGGGTAAAATGAACAATGATGGAATTACAATTGGAAAAATGACCCTAACCTGATCACCATTTCATATCACTGATTTAGATCACATCATTTGTCAATTTGTTTCAAAACTTTCACTTAATTACTTTACTTTATTTAGTTTCTTTCTTGTATTTTCTAAATCAAACAATTTCTAAAAACAACCTCACTTCTTTCTATTTTAAGGTGACAGCTTAATTGTTGTGCACTCCTCTCTGGAGACAACCTAGGTAATCCACTCTACTGCATTTTAACTTAGGTAATATAAGTTTTTGTCACACCCCACGACAGGCACGTGTCAAAACTTGGCACCGTTGCCGGGGAGGTAGTGCCAACATTTCATTTCTTTTCTTTTCTCTCTTTTCATCTTTTCTCTTCAAAATTGCATGACTAGAACCTAAAAAACTGAACATTTACCCATAGATCCTGAAATTGAAAGAACCTTGTTGAATAGACTTAGAAAAATTAATTTAGAATCTGAATTTGAGGACGTTCCCCTTGCAGACTCAAGTGAAACTTCAAGTGTTCACTCTGAGCCTGTCATCATGGCTGAAAATCAAAACCAAACACTTAGAGACCTCTGTGCACCACAATTCCTTAATCAAAACAATCAACTTGCCATGCCAGTGTTACAAAATGATTTTGAAATGAAACCTAACATGATTCCTTTGCTTCCAAAGTTTCATGGTTTGGCAGGTGAAGATCCAAACAAACACATTAAAGAGTTCACACATGTTTGCTCAACTTTCAGACCCCGTGGAATTATCGAGGAGCAGGTAAAGTGGAAGGCATTTCCGTTTTCATTGGATGGAGCTACTAAAGAATGGTTGTACGGCCTACAACCAGGAGATGTACATGACTGGAATGACCTGGTAAGATGTTTTATGCAAAGATTCTTTCCCACCTCTAGAAGCACAGCCATTCGGAAGGAAATCTATGCCATACGACAATTATATGGAGAAACCCTTTACGAGTACTGGGAGAGATTTAAGAAGCTATGTGCCAGCTGTCCACATCAAGCCATTGAGGAACACCACTTTCTTGTCTTCTTCTATCAAGGACTACTAGAAAATGATAGAAACCTTCTTGATGCATCATCTGGAGGTGCTTGATTGACAAGTCACCAGAAGAAGCCAAGGGCTTGATTGAGAAGATTTCCCAAAACTCGCAGCAATTTGGAACAAGAGGTATTGGAACAATAGGTATTCATGAGGTACACACTTCTCATCCATCACCCTTATTAGAAACTAAGATTGAAGAGCTTACTAGTTTGGTGAGACAGATGGCCTTGAAGCAAGTTAGTGACCAACAAGCGCCAACTAAGGTATGTGGTTTATGCTCATCACCTGATCATTTTACTGACCAATGTTCTGAAATACAGGGAATGGAAACATGTGCAGCAGCCTTTCAGCCAAGGCAGTTCCAGCAAAATCAAGGATGGAGAGAGCCTAACCTAGTCCAATATGGATTTGGAAATCAACAAAATCAAGCTAGGCCCCCGTACCAAAATCAGTTTCAAAACCAACCCCCATTCCAGAATCAATTCCAGAACCCTCCACCATTTCAACAAAATCAGTCTTATAATCATCCTTCATACCAAAAACCAACCAATATCCAAATACCCTATGAGCAACAATCCACTAGTGCCCAACCTCCAATTCAAAACCAACAAAAATCTGAGTTTGAAGGACTGGAAGACACTGTTAAAGATTTTTCCAATAAGTTTGAGAGTCTCATGGACTTTCTGACAAAAAATCCAGGTAAACTCCCTTCCCAAACAATCCCAAACCCAAAAGAGAATGTTAGTATTATAACTACAAGAAGTGGAAAAGAAATTCAACCACCATCCACCATTGAACCTGAAACAAGAAAAACTAATATGGGCGAGAATGAAGTTAGAAATGATGAAAATTCTATGAAAATGCATCAGGAAGAAGATAAGAAAGAGGAGGATGATAATGATAGGACAAGAAAGAAGAAACAAGAAACACCATTTCAAAGGAAACAAAGGGAGAAGAAAGATATACCACCACCATTTCCATTAAGGATGATTGAATCAAAGAGGTTACAAGAAGAAGCACTGCAAAAAGAAATTCTAATCACCTTTTAGAAAGTGGAAATCAACATACCTCTGCTTGAAGCACTCAAACAAATTCCAAAGTATGCTAAGTTTTTGAAGGATCTTTGTACCAAGAAAAGGAGACTTCAAGGGAATGAGAGGATCAATTTGGGAAGAAGCATCTCAGCCCTTATCACACCACAATTGCCAACCAAATGTCAAGATCCAGGGACGTTTTCTATTCCATGCACCATTGGTTCATTAAATTTCTCTAATGCTTTGTGCGATTTAGGTGCATCAATTAATGTATTGCCTCACTCAGTATATACTTCTTTGCAGATGGGAGACTTGAAGCCCACAAGAGTGGTGGTCCAGCTTGAAAATAGATCCACATTTTTCCCAGCAGGAGTTCTGTAGGATGTCCTGGTAAAACTCAAATATCTTTTATTCCCTGCTGACTTTTATGTGTTGAATATGGAAGATGATAGGATCCCATCACACTCACCCATAATTTTGGGGAGACCATTCTTAAAGACGGCCAAAACCATCATCAATGTCCATGAAGGGACACTTACCATGGAGTTTGGAGATAGCACTGTCCACTTCAATATTTTTGAATACATGAGGCACCCATCAGATGATCATTCACTCTTTGCACTCTCCCATGAAGATGACATAGAACCAATTGAAGAATCAGGTATGTTTCATGAATTTTTATCATTAGGAGAGAATTTTTCCATTAAAGATATCACTGAACATATGGATTCCCAAACTCTTGGAGGTTCTGATTTCCTGTTGGAAGAAGAGGTAAAATATGATTTCTTTGATAATTTGTTAAAGGATGATGAAGATGATATGATTTCTTGTGTGCAGGATGTCAAATCATTGGAAGTGGAGAACCTCAATTTAGTTTCATCTCTTGAGCATCCTCCTGATCTAGAATTAAAACCACTCCCCACTGATTTAAAATATGTTTACCTTATGGAGGGGGAGAAATTACCAGTAATAATTGCTAATAATCTATCTAAAACTCAAGAAAAATCATTGATTGAGCTTTTGAGAGAGATTGTCCAAGCAATAGGGTGGAGCTTAGGTGATATCCTAGGAATAAACCCAAACATTTGCTCACATAGAATTTTTCTTGAGGGAGATTCCAAACATGTCAGATAACCCCAAAGGAGGCTGAACCCTACCCTGATGGAGGTTGTAAAAAAAGAGATTGAGAAGTTATTAGAAGCTGGGATCATCTATCCCATATCAGATTCGCAATGGGTTAGCCCCATCCATGTAGTCCCAAAGAAAACTGGCCTAACCATTGTGAGGAATGAAAAGAATGAATTAGTCCCTATGAGAATTCAGAATAGCTGGAGAGTATGCATCGATTTTAGGAAGCTGAATCAGGTCACTCGAAAAGATCATTTCCCTATCCCGTTCATTGACCAGATGTTTGAGAGAGATTGGCAGGGAGAACTCATTATTGCTTTTTGGATGGATTTTCAGGTTATTTTCAGGTACCCATTGCTCCCAAGGATCAAGAGAAGACTACCTTTACTTGTCCTTTCGGTACTTTTGCATACAAAAGAATGCCATTTGGATTCTGTAATGATCCAGGTACATTTCAGAGGTGTATGGTAAGTATATTTTCTGATCACATTGAAGATTTCTTGGAGGTTTTCTTGGATGACTTCACAGTTTTTGGAAATTCGTTTGACCATTGTATGAAAAATCTGGAAAAAGTTTTGAAAACTTGCATTGAAAAGAACCTTGTTTTGAATTTTGAAAAGTGTCATTTTATGGTTGAGAGAGTAATTGTCCTTGATCATGTCATTTCAAAGAAAGGCATTGAGGTGGATAAATCAAAAATTGAAGTGATAAATTCTTTGCCTTACCCAACTTGTGTGAAACATGTTAGATCATTTTTAGGACATGCAGGATTCTACAGGAGGTTTATAAAAGATTTTAGTAAGATTTATCTCCCTCTCTCTAGATTACTTTTGAAAGATGCTGATTTTGATTTCAACGGTTCATGTAGGGAAGCATTTGATGAGTTGAAGAAGAAATTGATTACACCACCAGTGATGCAGCCACCAAATTGGGAAGAACCATTTGAGCTACTTTGTGATGCTTCAAACCAAGCAGTTGGAGCTGTCCTTTCTCAGCGAATTGAGTGTAGGCCACAAGTCATTGCATATGCCTCGAAAACCTTAGATGCGGCCCAATTCAACTACACAACAACAGAAAAAGAGTTTTTAGCAGTTGTTTTTGCTTTAGAAAGATTTAGATCGTATCTGCTTGGAACTAAAGTCATTGTGTTTTCTGATCATGCAGCTCTTAGGTACTTGATGAAGAAGGCTGAAGCAAAACCAAGGCTAGTGAGATGGATACTACTACTACAGGAGTTCAACATAGAAATCAAAGATAAGAAGGGATCTGAGAACCAAGTGGCTGATTACTTAAGTAGACTACCCAACACCGCTGAAGTTGAGATTCCAGACACTGAACCACTAAATGATCGCCTTCCAGGAGAGCAGTTGTACTTGATTAAAGGAGAAGTACCTTGGTATGCTGACATGGTCAATTATCTGGTAACATCTCAGGTCCCATCTCATTTAAATTCTCACCAAATTCACAAATTGAAATCTGAATCTAAATATTACATCTGGGATGATCCATTTCTTTGGAAGATTTGCAATGACCAAATGATCAGAAGATGTTTGCCTAAAAATGAAATTGAATCAGTCTTTAGGTTTTGTCACGCATTAGCTTGTGGAGGCCACTTTGGACCTCAAAGGACTGCAAGAAAGGTTTTAGAATCTGGACTTTATTGGCCAACACTTTTCAAAAATTCTCATGAATTTTGTAAATTATGTGAAAAATGTCAGTTTACAGGAAATATTTCAAAGAGACAAGAAATTCCCCAAAAGCCACTTAATTTTTGTGAAATATTTGAAGTTTGGGGGATAGATTTTGTGGGACCTTTCCCAATGTCATTTGGAAATTCTTATATTCTTCTTGCTGTTGATTATGTTTCCAAATGGGTGGAAGAAAAAGCCAACAGGACTGACGATGCTAAAGTTGTTTGTGATTTTGTCAGGGCAAACATATTTTGTAGGTTTGGAGTTCCTAGAGCCATCATTAGTGATAAAGGGACTCACTTTTGTAATTGGAGAATGGCGGCTTTGTTGAAAAGGTATGGGGTGCATCATAAAACATCAACTCCCTATCATCCACAGACTAATGGGAAAGCTGAAGTGTCCAATAGGGAAATAAAATGAATTTTGGAAAAGACTGTTAATCCAAATAGGAAGGATTGGAGCCAAAGGTTAGAAGACACATTATGGGCTTATAGGACAGCCTACAAAACTCCAATTGGAATGAGTCCACATAGGCTGATTTATGGGAAAAGTTGTCACCTACCTGTGGAATTGGTACACAAGGCATACTGGGCTGTGAGGAAGATGAATCTAGATCTTGAAAGTGCTGGGAAAGAGAGAAGATTGCAGTTACAAGAGCTGGAAGAAATTAGAAGGGAAGAATTTGAAAATTCCAGGATTTACAAAGAGAGAACAAGAGTGGCTCATGACAAACTGATCCAACCAAAGGACTTCCATCCAGGAGACAAAGTGTTGTTATTCAATTCAAGACTCAAGCTGATGCCAGGTAAACTTCGTTCCAGGTGGGAAGGTCCATTTATAGTTACTCATGTATATCCTTTTGGTGCTGTGCAGATTGTGAAGGATGGAGTGAAGGATCCATTCACTGTTAATGGGCACAGATTGAAGAAATTCCATGGGACCATGCCATCAGATCCAATGGAGGAGATCACACTCCTCCAACCTGTTTATCAATAAACTCCATCAGGTCGTACCTCTCCTTTATATTTTCATGATTGTTGTGATTCAATTTCCAATATTCTTACATGTTAAATACATTTGAATGCATTGTGGACACTGCATCATTTAAGTGTGGGGGAGGGAACCTTTGTAGTGTAGGATTTTTATGTGTTGTTTGATTTCCTATTTTTTTTTAACATGTGAGTGTTTAAAATTTTGTGTGTTTATTTTTCAATTTTTGTGAGTTTTTGAAACTTTTGAGCTGAAATGATTATCATTGATATTTTTGAAACCCATCTCCATGAGTGAAATAATTTATTCCTTGAAACTGAGCTTAAATGAATGTTGAAAATGACATTGTTTCAAGTTCAATTATTTGGGAATTTCATGAAAAATACTCTGTTTTTTGAATCCCATGCCACATATCACTGTCTTTATATTTGAAATCACATTCCCGTGAGGCTTCTAAACCTATTATTTTCATATTCTTTACATTCACCTCACTTCTTGAGAGAACCAAATCATGCTTGATTTAACCAGAATTTGATTTATTCCTGTCAAAACTTGAGGGTTTGAGGTACTTGTGTTTTAAATGATTGAGGCATTTCTTTGGTTTGAAAGCCCCCTTTTCAAGATAATCCCTTTCATAATGGCCTACCTTGAACATTTAATCCTTGTAGCCCATAGAATCCATGAAAATCCTGTTAGTTTAGCCACATTACAAGCCAATATTCCCTATCCAACCTGCTCTTGAAGTGAAATTGCATGATCTATTTGAACATAAGTGTGGGGGGAAGATGTCTTGTATTGTAATACCTTATTTGGGGAAACTTTGGGTGAAAAAAAAATGTTGAAGAGATGTTATTTCTGTAAAAAAAATCATTCTGCTGAAAGCTGTGCCTTTTCTGGAGCTTTCATGATGAGAGAAGCTGTGCCTTTCTGGAGCTTCTAATGTAAAAAGGAAGCTGTGCCTTTTCTGGAGCTTTCAAGAAATATTATATTTGAGAAGATTGAAATGTTTGCTGCTGAAATGATGAACTATGGGAACATTCATTGGTATTCTACAGAGAAGGAGTTTATTTTCTACCAAGGGGAGTGAAGAGAAGACCATACTTTTGTGAAAATTAGAGTAATGCAATTTTGCTTCAAAAAGAGCCAAGCCCTCTTCATTCAGTCTCAGAATTTTCACATATAAATCCTACCAAACTAAAGCCACAGAACAACCTTAACAAGTCATCATGATAAAAATATGTCTCTGACTCACATCGGGTGGAGAGGTAGGAATTTATCAAGCCTATGGTGACCCTTGTATTAGTTTGGATGAGAAAGACATTGCTAAAAAATTGAGATTTGTGTAATGAGAGATAATGAAAGTTAGGTAAGTGTTTTGTGTGCATGGGAGGAGAAATGAAGAGTAAATTTATTTAATGATCCTATCTTAAGAATATGAAATAATAGAGTTTGAGGAGGCATGATATATTTTGTTTCTTGTTTTCAAATTAGTGGATCTCATGAATATGTGTTTTGAATTTACTTTGAATTTATTTTGATTCTGACTTGTCCAGGAGACCAAGTGATAAGTGTGGGGGAATTGATAGAGTTGATATTTTCATTATTATTTATATGTTTTCAATGATTTAATCCCTCCTAATTATTCAATGTGAGTGTATTTGCATCATTTATGTGTTTTTGGTGTATTTTGGGCTTAAATGTGAAAATGGGGTAATTCTGTAAAATTGTCGGTTTTATATAGCTTCTGTTTTTCGGTCATAACTTTTATAATATGGGTCCAATTGAAGTGAATATTTTTTTAGGATTCCTATACTTGTGGGATTAAAATGTTCCTTCTGGACCAAGACCCAATTCGAAACCCAATGGTGCAGAAAATTAAATCAAGTTGAGAAATCAGTTTGGAAGGCAGAATGGACCCCACTTCATTAAATATGCAATATCTCCTTCGGCCGACCATAGAATGAGGTGATTCTAGCTGTTGTCGACAGAGGACTTCCAAAGTACGGCTCACATTAAATTTCATAAATTATTGAGCTCATTAATGCATCCGTTTGGCGCTTCCAAATGGAGTGGGTGAAACAGTGTTTGGAGGCCAGAAAAGTAATGATAATTGATTCGGCCATATCTTTCTTTACACCTGTCCAATGACTCTCAAATGTTAAGGGTCAATAGAAAAATTCATTGAAAACATTCTATAAGAAGGGACCTCAGTGAGGTTTGGCCGTCTGGTAGGCAGAACAGAGGAAAACGTTTGGAAGACAGATTCTGGAGGATCAAATTTCTGTTCTTTCTTTTCTCTCTTTTGTTATTCTTAGTTTTGTAATGAATTATTCTTTCCCCTTAGTCACAATTACCCTTACCATGGTGGGGTAAAATTCTGTGTGATTGGGGAAGGAGAGGTTTTCCATATTTTATTTCCTGAGTTCCTTCTATTAATATTTTAAAATCCTCTTTTCTCTTCTGCGAATCTGTTTCAATTTCTTATAACAGTTTTTATTATCATGTACGATTGTATCTGATTTTAGATTCTGTTGTTCAATTCTATTTGGTCAATGATCAATATCTCCCTCCACTAGGTTCTGGTTTATAAACAATGGAATATACTGGGATTTAGTGGTTTAGTACTCGGTGATCACCGGTGCGTGTGTGAGGAGTAGTAAATATTCTTGATTACTTGGGATAAACAAGACCCGATTGGGAATTGCCTAAGATAATTGGGGGTATTTTCTACAAATCTATTACACATTGGAAGGAGAGTATACCAACCTAAGATTTTACTAAGGTTTATTCTCACATTTTTAATTGACCAAGGGAGTGAGAAGAAACGATTGTGGATTCTCACTCTTAACGATTTAGCAGAGGAGAATTGGGTAAAATGAACAATGATGGAATTACAATTGAAAAACTGACCCTAACCTGATCACCATTTCATATCACTGATTTAGATCACATCATTTGTCAATTTTTTTCAAAACTTTCACTTAATTACTTTACTTTATTTAGTTTCTTTCTTGTATTTTCTAAATCAAACAATTTCTAAAAACAACCTCACTTCTTTCTATTTTAAGGTGACAGCTTAATTGTTGTGCACTCCTCTCTGGAGACAACCTAGGTAATCCACTCTACTGCATTTTAACTTAGGTAATTTAAGTTTTTCTCACACCCCATGACAGGCACGTGTCAAACATCATACATAGATGATTCAAATTTTGGATACATTGAAAAAATAATAATATAAAACTTAATTAATGGTAAAAAGTATGTATCCTTGAACTCATTCAAAAATTCAATCCTCAAATCATGTGGAATGGAAAAAAGGTGACCTCATATTCTCATTAAGGGTTACGTGAAATAGAACATATCATTAGTGAATAGGCAATAATCAATATAAAAAGATAAATAATTGAAAAAACATTATATTTAGGCAATAACCTATGAACAAAATGAATACATTGATAGTATTAATTTTCTAATATCATGGACAATAATAAATAATTTCTCAATGAAGTAAATTTATAATATTATATTTCATGATCTTTGAAATGATAAAATATATTCCACCCAGGCGTTACACTAATATAGTTTAATAAATGTGTAGTTATACACCAAAAATCCATTTAATATGGCCATACAATTGGTTTGTCTCATGAGATATATCAATGCATCAAGGGGCTATAAATAATTGCGCCCAACCCATAAATTAATTCCCAATACATTACACATATAATGAATGATAAATATAATTAAAAAATAATATACCTTATCCAAAAATATACATATTGAGTATGAAATTTGGAATATTTTTTTTTAAAGTTGGGGTCAAAGCCTCATTTATTATTAATGAAAAAATACATATTTTAACTGCGTAGTGGGAGACCCATTACGTAGCCTGAAGGCCCAGTGGGAATTTAACCCATTACATGGCTCATAGGCTAAATGTTTTGGCCTAAGGGACATTATGTGAATAATATTGCTACATTACTCACCTACTACAGTACTGCACAGTACCCGTCGCTACTATAGTGCTATGCCGCTGCTACAGTTACCTACCACTGCTATTGTACTCATTTTTGCTACAGTGTTGCAACTACTACAATATACTACAATAATACTACAGTACCTGCACCTAATGGGTTTTGAACCCCCATTTTTCATGTAGGATTATAGGTTTCTTACCACTAAGCTAAACCCCAACTACAAGGAATATGGAATATTTTGATTTCATTATTAAATCAAAAAAACATCATAGTATAACACTAAATGTAGAAATGATATATCGTTTAGGAAGATATCATATCCATGATACAATTAAAATGGATATTTAAGAGAAATGTAATTTTCTAATTAAATAATATCATAATGATTTTATAGGATAAAGTTATTGATGAAAATTTATAAAAGATAAACTATAACCATCAATTAATCAGAAATATTTGTTTTGTTATAAAATTATATTCATTAAAAAAATAAAAAAATAGTAGTGAAGCATTTAAATAAGATTTCATTAAAGATTTTTCTTTATAAAACCATTGAAAACTTGTTAAATAATATAAATAGAATAAAAATGTAATTATTGTGATAAAATATATTAATGACCTATACAATACAAAGAATCATTCCTTTTGACATTTTTGTAAAATAAAGTTGAAAATGGACCCCTCAAAAAACATAAACAATATTCAATTAAAACACATTAAAACTAAAAGATAAATTAAAATTTCCTTGATGAATATCTTCAATTAATAAAAATGACTTTTGTAAAACTGTTTAGAAAAACACTGATATAAAAGAAAAATAAAAATGATCAAAATTGAAATAATATCAACATTTCTTTTAAACATTTATTTTCTTGATTCAAGTTCCAATGAGAAGAATAATTGGAAAAAATTATTGAATCTACTTAAATATCAATATTATAATAAAATATATTAATATTACGAAGGGTATATTATAATATTCCTTCAATGAAAAATATATGAAATCTAAGAAAATATTATTGTAAAATAAATTCTTACTAATTTGGACACTTTTTAATTATATACTCATGAAAGAGTAAAATTAAAATGAAAAATTATTCATCATTAATAAATATATATTTATGTTAAACAAATATAGTGTGTAGTATATACACTACATAAAAGTAAATATCATAATAATACAAAATATGAAACAATGGAGTGGAAATTGAGACAAAATTATTTACAATATCCTATCATTGAATTTATAATTAATCAATGAAATAAATATGTGTGAAAAATCAACATACACATAATATAAGTAGAAATAAAAAATATATAAATTAAATATTAATTATCACATAATATTGGGATAACATAATTGATGAATAAGTGATATAACCCAATGAATAGAAAATGAGTTAAGATATCCCTTACTTAAAGTTCAACTATCCACATAAGTTATTTTAACCTCTTGTACAATAAATTTATATTTATTATACTTATATACTAGAACCATATAAATATCTATAATATCATATATGATCTATTTGTTGTATCTTATAACCTATTTGTTAACATTATTTTATTATTATCATTGTTTCATGTGTTAATTGGTTTCATTTTTATGAGAATGTTGGTTTGGTAATTTTAGTCCCCGTAATCTGATTAAGGCTCCATCATCCATATAATGTTAATCATTATCTAAATATCATATATATTCAACATATATATTTATATATAGTCAAATGTAAAATTTTTAGATAAAACATTGAATTACATCATTTAATGAGATGGTAGGTCGTATGTACACATGAACATTGTTTTTAAATTTTGACAGATGGAATAAAAGAAACCTCAATAATAATTGAAATTCATATGATCAATTTATATTATAAATATATTATATATTAATTAAATATATTATTATTACCATCCATGTAAAGTGGAAATGAAAAATGAACCACATCGCTCTATAGAGGTGGTATCCCACACATACGCACGAGAAATGTTATCGCTTTCCAATGGATTGAAGCGTAAGAAGTAATGAAACAACCATCAAGTTGATAACCCAGATATTGTGGTTACTTTGTTAAATTTTTATATATACATTGGATTTAATCATGAAGTGTTGATCTATTTAGTATTCTTGTAGAACCAAATACATACATGATATCCATTTTACATTTGGAGTAGAATATAAAACATAAAAAAATTCTCAACATCCTTCATACTAATTCAAAGAATTATTCTTTATATCATGGATAAAGAAAAATAATATAGATATAAAAAAAATATTAATGTTAAATAAAACTAAATATTTCATGATTAGATATGGAATAAAAAATAAAAAATGGTAAATAACTGAGAACACATTTCATATAATCAATAACATGGGAACAAAATGCATCCACGAATAATATCAAGGAATAAATCTCTTGGATAATAATCACTAAATTCTCAATGAAGAAAATGATTTATATTTTACGTCATGATCTTAGACATAATGATATATATACCATTAAGGCCTTGTGCCAAGACAGTTTAATTGATGGGTAGTTATACACAAAAAAACCCATTTAATTTGGCCTATAGATTCTTCTAATGGAACTATCAATGCATAGAGGTATATGTATAAATGGGCCCCACATGTTAATTCATGTCAAATACACAACTCATATATAAAATATTTTATTTAATTCATGAAAAATATCCTTTATAAGAAATATCCATATTGAGTAAAAAATATTAATTTATCAATATTTTCTCCAGTCAATCAAATAACATTCATAATGAAACTCAATATGTAAAAATTATATTTTTTAGGGAATAATCATATCCATGATACAAATAATATGGATATTTAATATAAATTTAATATAAAGTTATCACAAGAATGAGAATATTTCATGAATAAGTTAATACCCACAAAATTAATAAGAGATAAGATGTGTACATCGATATATAAGAAATATAGGTTTTTGAAATAAAATCGTTTCCATTAGAGAAATATTAAAATTGGAGTGAAATATTAAAATAATATTGCAATAAATATTTTTCTTATAAAACCATTGATCACATGTATAAGAATATTGATATCTCAAAACAGTTATAGAATCGAGAAACGTCTTTTAATGTTGTAAATGATAAAAATATATTTTTTTGTCTTTTATTAAAAAATGTACCTTTTAAAAAACACTAATATTCCATTAATTTTTTTTTAAAAATATGATTTTGAATTAAAATATACTTAATTAATTATTTATTTAGTTCAAATAAACTTTTGAAAACCAATTTTAATAATATGATCATGGAAGAAAAATATTACTGATTAAATGAGAAAAAAAATCTATTTTTCTTTTAAAAAGAATAATTAATTGATTAATGTGTCAAATAGAGGAAATGTTTGAAGAAAATATAGAAAATCCCCAAATATCTAGTGGATAAAAAATAATTTGATCTTATAAAGGTTAATGATAAGATTCGTTAATCCAAAATATAAGTAATCCTAAAATAAAGTGAGATTGAAAAACAAACTATTACCTATTTATTGAAACATTTTAATTGATACCCATTAAACGAATAAAATTGAGCTGAAAAATTAATAATAATTAAAAAATAGGTATTAATGTTAAATATTTCCAAATTTAATCATATACACCACATAAAAATTATTAGGTTCATAATAAAAAAATATGTCTCAATAGAATTGAGATTGAGAGGAAATCCCTTACCTCACGCTTATCTTTAATTTAACAAGATTTAACCTCATATCTAAAAATTTTAAAAATTTAATTAATTTGTAATAGAACCTTATTATGATTTATTATATCATATATGATCCTCTTATAAAATTTTATCACCCATTTGTTAAAAATATATCATTATTACCATTGTTTTGGGTGTTAACTACTTCATTTTCTCATGTAACTCTTATCATAGAAGTTCCATTTCTTATGTGTAGGATATAGATACAGAATATATAGTTTTATATTAATGTAAAAAATATATTATTTACTCATTATATAATTTTTTTTGATCATTAGTGAATGTTGGATGTGTAAAATGAATCACATTTCTTTTTTGAAATGGTAGGTCGTACGTACGCACAAGCGACGCTATCATTTCCTTAATCGGTGAAAGGGTAAATAAATTAATGATATATTATAATTAAATAATCTATAAAATTTCATAATTATCACATATATTCATTATTTACCTTACTATTATTATCCATATGATTTGGTGTTGGAAAAGAAATTACATCGGTTCATGAGGCGGTAGCTTGCTATACCCACGAGCGATGGTTTTGTTTCCCATTTAATAGAGAAGGATATGGATAAATATTGTGACATAAATACAATAATATCTCAATATAATTTAGATAAAGGTTTTATTATATTATATTTTTTAATATGTAATTGAATGTTTTAAAATAGGTAGTAAAAAACACCTCGTTGTAGACGATTAGTTTCTCTTAGAAGATCCCCATTTGGATATCTTATTAAGGACCCTTGGGTTGGTATTATGAGAATAAAAACATATATAATGTTAATAAGGATGTTGGTAATATATTTTGGTGTGGTTATCTTGATCATATCGTCTTTCTAGATATGAATTAGTGAGCGTAGGAGGTTCCCTTTTATAATTTAGGTGAGTGACACATTGTAATTTTCCAACTTTTTTGATAATTTCATGTCACATTCTAGTACATATTTATAAAAAATGGACCATTTTAAAATGTTACAAGGATAAGATAGAAATAAAACAAACCGATTGGGTTTTATTATGTATTATTCCATTTAACCCCTATCTTTATAGATTAACCCCTAGTAAACGTGTTTTAAAATTAACCACAACAATTAATTTTTTATTCTTATAACTATTCATATGACCAAAAATTATGCATAACTTTTTATGTAATATTAATTATTTTTATTAAAAATATTAAATTCATTTCACAAAATTTTATTCACTGAATTTTTAACATTTAATTTATTAATTATCCCGCAAAATGTGTCAAAAAATGAGTTTTCATGAAATACATCTTTCATGAATAAGAATATCTTATAATAACTATATAACTTGTAATCATTATTATATGGATTTAAATTCATATAGTTGTTTATATGATCTATAAATTAAATTTAAATAATTAATTATCAAATATTATTTTAATTAATTAAAATTGATAAACATTATACCTTTTCAAACTAAAACAACTTTTTGAAAAAAAATATTATCGGGAAAAATATCCCTTTTTACCACCAAATCATATTATACATATTTATATCAATTATATAGTAAAAAATAGTTAATTATAAATATAATTACATATTATTACTAATGAAAATAGGAATAATTAATTCTTGGATTATTTTTATCAAGTAATGTCAAAATAAATATTCATCCGATCATATTAGAATTTTTGTTAAATGGAATATTGAAATATATTTTTGTTATATTAAAATAAAATATTCATTGAACCATTGGTGTTACATTATTCAATCCTTCAAAAATTGAATCTTCAAAATCTTCATGTATATTACCTTCTAAACAAAAGAGGGTGGTTCTTCTTCATAACACCCTCTAGTTCCTACAATGTATCCACTACTTTATAATTTCTCCCAAGTAACAATATTAGCCAAGACTTCTTATTCCTCAATACATTCTATATAGTATAAAGAATATAGACTCCCTATTAAAATTAACATAGACTATGTTTCATTTTTATCTCTTCATAGGCGAGGTCATGCTTCGAGTCTACAATATACTTCCATTAAAATAATATATAGAACACATCATTAATTATGAGAGGATCATTGGTATTTCAAAATGGTAATAAATAGCTTCAATTATTTCTATATTTTTAAAATAAAATATGTACATGGGGATTAGATTACCTTTCTTACTGAACATTATAACATCCTTTCATAGAGATACTTTTAAGAAAACATGATTTCTCACATAAAGATGAAAATATCTCCTATAGTTATTGAAAAAACTCTTTTTCATGCATTGAGTTGAATTAATATGAGTCTAAATGGTCTTTAACCTTTTAATTTTATCTTCAACATGTTCTA
Source organism: Viscum album (assembly GCA_963277665.1). Lineage (NCBI taxonomy): Eukaryota > Viridiplantae > Streptophyta > Magnoliopsida > Santalales > Viscaceae > Viscum > Viscum album. The sequence continues at coordinate 240,049,749 of OY728140.1, read as the reverse complement.
GTCCTAAAATTTTCCTTTCAACCAAATCCATCCCAAAAATTTGGACTACGACATCTCTTGTTATATAATGATTCATACGACACCATTTGAATACTTGAATGGAAACTATTGAAATAATAAAGTCAACCAAAGGTAAATACTAATCCCACACACTTATAATGTAATGTAATAATTAATTAAACATGTATTATATTGTTGTAATAGTCTTTCCATTCTATCCATCGGTTTGAGGATGGTTGGCAAAGCTCAAGTGAAGCTCAGAATCAATGTCCTTTTGAAGACACTTCCAAAATTTTGGTAAAAATCCTGGATTGCTAAAAAAAATTAAAATGGGTACTCCATGGTATTGTAGAAATTAATTAATATAGAATCATGCAAGAAGTTCAAGAGGTCAATATTCTCTTATATCAAGGAAATAAATATATTTTCAATGGAAATCAACAATAACCCCTATTACCCCATTATTTCTAGTAGTCATTGGTAGTCCACAAAAAAAGTAAATATTAATTTCATTCCATTTACACATAGGAATAAATAGATATTTCATGAATCATCAATGTTGTTGTCTCTCAACCTTCACCTTTTAAAAAACAAATAATCTTGATTCACAATCAAATTGTTTTCTTTATGTCATGCCACATGAAATGATTCCTCAAATCCTTATACATCTTTATGCTAATAGGTTTTATTTATAAATTAGATCTATGAGAATCATACAATAATTACCACTTTAGATTATGTATATATGGAATATATATACTCTTTCCAAATTTTATAGCTCAATCATCACAAATGAATACTACCAATTTCCCATCATTCACAACATTAATTTTCTTCTAAAAATTACCATTATTATATTATGAGATTTTATATTTTCTAATAAATATGGATTCAAAACATTTAAAAATGTAGTTATGTATCCTCTTCCTTAATAATTACCATATCCGTATTTAATATATATATATATATGAACATATGATTCTTATGAATCCCCATTTAGGTCAAAAATCTGTTATTTTTTATACTTGATGCACCATCTACCTTATTTTCTTTCCCTGGGTGGCAGAGTAATGAGAATTCATAATCCTCGAGTAGCTATAGCCATATAACTTTCCTCATATTGAGCTATTTTTTCTAAAATATTTATTTTTGGATCTTATGGTTTGTGTATATCTCACATATTTCACTATAGACATAACTTATACCTATATATAAAGAAAATATCACAATTTCCATCTCAATATCATGGGTTGGATTATTATTTTCATGAGTCTCTAACGGACTTGATGCATTGCAATTAACTTTATCATTATTTATAAGAGCACATCCATATACCTTCATTTATAAATAACTATATTTCACCAATCCATAATTTCCTGATGATAGGGTCAAAATAAAAACATTGACAAATCTTATCTTCAATTCTTAAAAATATTATCAACATTACTTTTTCTATGTGTACTTAAATTCTTTACATGTAACTTGGTTAACATGTTATCCAATCATAATTTTTTTGGAAAAATCATAGATAGTAACCATACAAACCAATGAAACTATATACCTAAGTTATATTTGAAAACTATCTTCTTTGCAATATCAACTGAGATTCCATATTTGGAGATGATATGGCCATGAAAATAAACTTCTTGAATTTATAATTTACACCATATAATTTCCCATACATCTTTTTTTATTTATTATTCTCAATAATGATCTCTAAGTGATTATTATGGTCCACATAGATTTAAGAATTCACCAAAATATCCTCAACTAATACCATAAATAAATTATAAATATATTCCTTGAATAATATATTCCTTTGATCCATAATAATATATGGTTTATTAGTCAAACCAAATGACATCAATATAAACTCATAATTTCCAAACCTTATTCAAAATACTATATTCAAAATATATTCCTTCTATATTAACATTTCTTTATACCGATAATGAATGTAAATCTTTGAAAAATATTGATCTTTGTGAAGTTGATTAAATAATCCAAAAATGTGTGGAAAATGATAATTGGTATTTATCATAATAGAATTTATTTACCTATAATAAATTCATATTATCATGGATCTATCTTTCTTATTAATAAAGAGGATAGTGGCTCCCAATGGCGAAACACAAAGGACAATAAATCACATATAACACAACTCCTATAGTTGTCTCTTCTACTCCACTAACTCTATAGGGGACATTCTATAGGGATTATTTGATATATGTCTTGAATTTGGGATTAAATAAATGTTAAAGTCAACTTCACACTCTGCTGGATGTCTAGGTAATTCCATAGGAAATACATCAACATATTCTTTTATAATAGGTACATCCTAAATTTTAGGTTTAACGTTTCCATACACATATTGTGTTTTCTCTTATTCACAAATAATATCATGAAAATGAGCTATTGGGGTTGGATTTGTGCACGAGTCTGATGATGACATCTCCAATGTAAATATTAGGAATTCCTCATCTTTGTCATGAATCACAATTTCTCTATATTTGAAATAAATTTCAGTATAATTTTTTGAAATCCATTTATTAGAATATAATATATCAAATTTAACTATAAGTATGATAATTAATATAGAAAATATATAGTTTTTATGTATTGTAATGGGAAATTCCTGACACATCCATGACATAGTGATATTTAAATTATGAGTTTTGAATGAAAAATACATTCTTAACATGCTATGGAAATATATAATTTTCTTGGAAAACAGGGATGATATAAATGAGTGAGAGTATATAGAATAGAATATTTCAGCAGATAAATGTTAATATATTATTAAATTACCCACCACCACATCTTTGGGAACTTCAACCTCAACTGTATTGATCATATAAGCTTGTCCTTATCCCCTTGGCCTATTTTGTGGAATGTTCCATTGATTCTTATGAAATTAGTTGGAACAATGACTTGTTTCTATTTAACTGAATCATTATATAATAATGTTTCTTTCCTTCCCTAATATTTATGAGCTAGATAATTGATATTATTGTAATTGTAAAAAATTATCATCCCCTTCATGTATTTTACATGATGTTTCTTTCCACCATTTTAACATTACAGAAATTTATTCATTTTCATCTCTATTTTCTACGGAGTTACTTTTTATTTTTTATCAACCAAACTCTACTTCTCTTGATTTAAATTAAATATATAGTATCTATAAAACACTTTAACCTTTTTATGTTAGATTAAACTATTTCCTCATAAAATGTAAAAGTCTAAGAAACTAGTTCCATTTAGAGACATGGATTAGGAACATCAATGAAATGACAAAACTTGTATTCCATGTTTCATGTGTAATCATTTGAATAAATTGATATCCATATAAAGGTTTCTTCATACTCCAAAACACTTTACTCAAACTTTTTCTTTAGGTTGAGTAAGTTTCTATTTATTTTAGTTCATTGCTCATGATGTAAATTTTTATTGAAGAATATTTATTAAAAATATATTTATTCCATATTGTCTTCTTAATCATGATAATTAGTATTCTAGATCAATGAGTACCATTGATATGAATATTCCTTGAGACAATATATCACTATTATAACCTTTTCCTTTTCATCACTTTATAATGATAAAAATTTCATTTAAAGGGACTTATTCCATTTCTCGGTAACCATTAGATTTGTATTCCCACTAAATGATGGATTCATATATCACATTAAGTGATCCAACATAAGATAATAATACAATGGTAAAATAGGTTTATCTATTCTAGGAAGTTTATTCATTACAACCTCATTACGTTCCCCTAATACAGCCAAGATCTACTCTGTTATAATACCAGTTGTATTGGTTTTCTCAATAGGGAAAATTCTATATTTCCCATGCATGTTTATATCATTATTCATTACATGTTCCATTTAAAAATAATGTAACATACTAGATTACCTCAAAAAATTATGTATTTTTAATCCTGATATAAAAATCTTAATTATATTTAACCCTTAAAAAATGTTAAATTTTATTCATTGTAAATCTTAGAATCACAAACTTTCTTTATTTGGGAATATTTTTAAATTAAAAAATTGTTTTCAAATCCTTCCTAATGGTTTGTAAAAGAAATTTGAATTATCATAATAATATTCTTTATGAGTTTCAGATGAGGTTCATAATAAGACCGATTTTTATGAAATAGGTGATAATCGAGTGAAATTTCAATGCACCCTTTTTGGAGTTATTAGCCCTAGGTAAAAACATGTTAGTACCAAATCCACTTATAGTATCCAGATACAGATTTATTTATCATAAAAACTAAATAATATCTACCTTACGAATAATTTAGGATATTATCCCATGATTTTACATATTCTCAAGGTATATTACAGGTCTGTGTTTCCTAATCTATGTTTTCCTAAATCAAGTTCCCATGGTTTCTAATAAACTTGTATCAATTCAAACATCAACAAACTCGACATCGGTAACCCATAAATGGGTTTTACTGTATTATATTGGTTTTGAAAAAATGGTTACAATATAAACAGTCTAATCAATGTTTTAGTCTTTGATAACTAGATAAATTATTGACACCCATTTTACAATGGGAATATAATATAAAACATAAAAAAAGAAAGTGGTTATATCATTGAAACTCATTTAAAATTTATTCTTTATATCTTAGGGAAAGGAAAAAATTGGGATCTTAAATACTAAATAAGGTTATGTACAAAGGAATAAATCTTGATTAAATAAGGACTAATTAATATGGCAAGGTAAATAACTAAAAACACAAGCCATTTAATAAATAACTTGAGAACAAAATGCATCCAAAGATTACATCAATTCAATAATATGATTGATAAAAATCACTAAATTATTAATGAAGGACATGGTTAATATTGGATTTAAAAATATTTGAAATATTAAAATATATATTGTCAATAAATTGCGCCAGAAAGTATAATTTATGGGTAGGTATACATAAAAAACCTAATTTATTTTTTCCAAATAGATTTTTATCATTATAATATCAATGAATCGGGGGGATATCAATGACTATACCCCACCCATCACTACATTTCCCATGAATTCCTCATATATCCAATGATCAATTTAATTCACAAATTATATTCCTTATCAAGAAATATTAGTATTGAGTTAAAAATGCATATTTATAATTATTTTCTATAGTCAAACAAATAAGATTAATAATAAAAAATTGAATGTAAAAATGGTATACATATTAGGGAATAATAATATCCTTTATACATATAATATGGATATTTAAGAGAAATTTAATTATAGTGATATCATGAAAGTTAATGTTTCAAGTAGAAGTTAGGGAACACAAAAATAATATGTGATAAGACCCGAGTATTGATTCTTCATAAATATAGGTTTTGAAATTAAATAAGTTCAATTGGAGAAGTTTAAAAATATAAGATAAATATAAATATAATCTTTCAATTAAGATATTTCACATTAAACCACCGAAAATTTGTAGAAGATGCTAACTATAAAAAAAATTATAGTGATGGTAAAAGTCTGTTAATGCTGTATTCCTTTAAAATATTTTCCTTTTTTACTATTTTTCAAAAAAGTACCTTTAAGAAGACATTACCAAAATTCCTTTTATAAAATTTGAAAAATAAATTATAACATAAAATGTCATTCATAAATTATTTAATTATTAAAGAAGTACATTTTTTAATAAGTTTGACAAATATGGATATGGAAGAAAAATTTACAAGATTAAATGAGAAATAAAATAATTTTTTATTATGCACATTTCATTTATTAATTAATGTACTAGTGAGAGGAAAATTTAGAAGAAAAATAGAAAATACTTAAATTATATAGGATACTAAAATTATTAGATCTTATAAAGGATAATGATAATATTCCATTGATGAAAATATACGTTATCCCAAAAGAAAGTGAGACTGTAAAATAAATTATTACCTCTTTGGAAACATTTGAATTGAAACCCCTTGAAATAATAAAAATGAATTAAAATATTAATAATAATGAATAAATTTTTATTAATTTTGAATATATAAAAGTGGATAAATATAAACCACATAAAAGTTAACATGTTCATAAAAACAAATATTTCTCAATAGAATGGAAATTGAGACCAAATCCCCTACCTCAAGGTCGCATTTAGTTGAAGATGATTTGAAATACTGCATAATTGTTTAAAAAAAATATTTATTTATACAACAACCATATTAATATTTATAATATCATATATTATCCACTTGTATCATCATATCATCTATTCATTAATAATATTTCATTATTAGCATTATTTTATATTATAAGTACTTTGTTATCTCATGCATGTTTAGTCATTGAAGTTCTGGTTCTTATGAATAGAATATAGTTCTATCATATATATAATTTTTTTAATGTTATAGATATCCTATTTAATCATAATAAATATTTTTAAAATCATTCTTTAAATTTGGACATGGAAAATGAATCACATCGCTTTGGGAAGACAATAGGTTGTGTATACGTAGAAGCAATGTCAAAATTTCCTTAATGGGTGAAAGGGTAATTAAGTGAATGATATATTAAATTTAATGCATAAATATCATTTAAAAAGTATCATATATATTCATTATTTATCTCATTATTTATATCCATTTGAATCATCAATGGAAAACAAATTACACAAATTCTTGAGGTGGTAGTCCACCGTATAAATGAGCAATTGTTTTGTTTACTTTTTGATAAAGAAAGGTATGGATAAATATTATTCCACCAACATAATAACATCTCAGTATATTATATATTATTTTATAATTATATTGGAACTATTATGAAATAATTTAAGGTGGTAAAATAAGAAGTAAAAAAAGTGCTCAATGAATACTACTACCATTGGCTTGAATAACCTCCTTTAGATATGTTTTCAAGGACCATTGGGTTACTTTTTTTGGAATAAAATCACCTCTATAATGTGTAAAAGAATGTTGGGAGAGAGAATTTAGTTGGGTTTTGTTGACATAAAATTATTGAGAGGTCTGAAGAAGTGCAGGGAGGAGGTTCTATTTTACAATTGAGGTGAGTGGAACGATTGTAATGTTTCAAAGTTCTTCAATAATGTCATGTCAATTTGTTTATAATTTGGATCCAAACAGGATCTTATTCATATGGGTAAATATAGGTTATAAATTAAACCAAAAAATGAAGTTTTATAATTTTTCTAGTCATTTTACCCTTATCATTGTAGATTAACCCCTTATAAGGCTGTTTTACCCTTAATTAGTGTAATAATTTTTTTTAGTTGAAACTATTTAAATGAAAAAAACATTAGTTTGGACATATTAAATAATATTATTATATTAGTATTCAAAATATTTGATTCATTTTTTAAAATTCAATTTATACATTTATTATAATTTAATTTAAAAATAAACCCGCAAAACTTGTTGAAAAATAGTTTTTCAATAAATACATTGTTACATGCATAATATGATATTATATTAACTATATGACTAATAAAAATAATTTTTTATATTTAAATTTATATGGTTGGATATATAATATATAAATGTTATTTAAATAATTCGTTATTAATGATTAATTTCATTAGTTAAAATTGATATACTTTATGCCCTTTTTAACAAAAATATATTCTTGAAAAAAAAGTAATTTTTCAAAAATATACCTTTTACCACAAAATGATATTATCATTATTTATATTAAATTGATAGTTAATAGTATTTTATTTTTACATATTATAACATATTATAAATAAAATGAGGAATAGTTTAATACTAAAATATTTATACAATCTTATTTTAAGGGAAAATTTATAAAATTCATTCTAGGATTATATTGACCAAGTATTTTCAATATGAATATTCATCATATGAAATTATAATTTTTTGACTATGTAATATTAAAATTTTCATTCTATCAGTTTTATTAAAAATTTATTTTCACTGAACCTCTAATGGCACTAGGTATATATGATATTATAATCCCTAAATAATAATTATTTTATAAATATCATGTATATTTTTTAGATAAATAATTATAACAATCCATGTAAAATTGTGATGAAATAAATTACTTCTTTATGTGGAGATTGTAAGTTGTATATATTCACGACCGTTTCTTTCACATTTCATGGGTTGGAAAAGAGTTGGAAAATGGTTATCCATTAATCATAATAAAATATAAGTTTATGGATTATATTAGGATTATTATTTTATGATTGATACAACACATTAATAGGAAGTATGATAAGAAACAATCATGAAAGGGTTGGTAAGTTTGATTACTTATTCTTCATTAAAATTTCTTTAGATTCCTAAATAGGAACCCCTTGAACAGTATTTTAAGAATATGAAAACATCTAAATTGTTTCTTGAGACGTGTATAGGATAATTGGGTGGGGTTTGGTCAATCTATATGGATCAATGTGTTGTAAATAAAAGGGAGAAGGGGTTTCCTTTTATAAGTTAGGGGAGGGACACTTCCAAAAATTAATGAACCATTATAATATAATAAGTGTCTAAATCATACAAAATGGTCACAAAATTGAATATATTAGAATATAAGGAGATTATGGCCTTAATATAATCATAAAATAAATTTTTTATAGGTTTTGATATCATATTAAATCTTATTATTTGGATTAACCCCTTAGTAAAGAAATATTATCCATAACCATGGTATTGACTTTTTAAATATTAAAGGGTTATAATTTTACTTATAAGGTGAAAATAGATAAAGAAATTGAAATGAGATGATGTTTTAGGTTAAATATTATATCTATTGTATTTTTTCAAGTTTTATCTTTATTTTTAATGAATTTATTATAATATTATTTTCAAAAAATATCATTAATATCAATTTTACAAAATTCATTTAATTTGACATTAAATGCACTAAGAAATAATTTAAATAGAATATAATCATATCACACACAAAAAATATAAAATATTAATCTAAAAATTTAGAGGAACATAATAATTCATCCATATTTTATTACTTTTAATATATTTAAAATCATTTATTTTATATTCCTATTAATTAGGTAAATACCGTATCGATGTTGCGTATTTAAGGTAATTATACAATCACTAAAAATTAAGAAAAAATTTCCATGTTAAAAAAAATTAATTCATTTTCCAAAATTACTTTTAAATCAAAACATTACTTCTTTTTATTCTTATGGATAAATATTACAGTTATTAAATTCAAGATTGTGGAATTCTTTTCTTATTATTTTATCAATGTTATAGTAAGGAAAATAACAAATAAAAATGGCAACAAGTGGCCATATTTTAGTTACTAGGATGGAAAATCATAAATTAATCCACATAATAGTATAAAGGGAAGTGTTAGAAAACTTCTACGGCCTTATCCCAAAGCTTTGACCATGGTTTACTAGTTTTACCCTTGTCGAGGTGATAAACATCCACCAAAGTTATATTCATAATTTCAAATAATAAATGAAAACTATTTGGAAAATCTGAACCTCATTATTCAATATATGAAATAAATTCTATAATATTGTATTCACATACGTGGACGAAATTAATTTTTTATTAAAACACACAATGTAGTGAAAAACAACTTTGTAGAAAAATGCTTTTTTATGTCTAAAAATTAACTTATACGAAAATCATTTATAATGATGATTAAAATGTTATTAATTTTATTATTTATAACTAGTGAGGGGTATGTTAATTTAGGATTATATTCAAAGCATTATGATTCATTTTCAATTATAATAAATGGAAGTTCTATAAAAATTGTTATTTTTTAACTATTCACTAAAAAATTAATCGTTTCATAAAAATATCAAAATATCAACATAAGATAATATTAACATGATAAATTAAAAAATTGGAGCATTTTTATCAAATATAATTTTTAATGATTATGTAAATTAATTATAATATTTTATCACAATTATAAATAAAAACCAATTTTGATGAATACATATTTTTTGTTCAATAAAATGGCTTTACTAAAAATTGAGTGCTCCTTCAAGAGGAATATTAAATAAATTATTATTGAGTATAAATGGTCTATATTTTTTATAATGTGTTTAATCTTAGTTGTTCCTACAAATTAAATGGATTGGTTATAATAACTATATTTTAATAATAAAATTTAAGGTTTGGTTAAGATCTATCTTTTGTATCATGTATGTTATCAAACATATAATTATTTTAATATATCCAGATATTAAATTATAACCCCTTAACAATATTTAATCCTAAAAGTTTTATCCATTTCAAAAAATGTTCAACTATAAGATCTCATATCTCCCTTATGGTATGTACTTGTTTACCTTTGAGTTTAATTTATTTATTTTCTGTTAAATAAGTGTTTCTCAAGTTCATGTGAAGACTTGGGGGTGTTTCCGGGGTTTGGGACCTGAAAAAGGAAGAAAAAAGTGGGTTTTGGGCATCCTGCATAGTTTTCACGTGGTTAGTTTAAACCATGCATAAATCCTATGTAACTATTCAATGAGGCTATTTTCAAATAGTAGAATCTGCATGGTTTGCAAGCTGTTTGGAAAACTGTGTGGGTAAACCATGTAGCCAAGTAACTTTGTGAAAATTTAAAAAATTCCATAAAAGGATTTTAAGTTTCACTTGGGTTGGTTTTACTCATTTATTCTCCCTTTAACCCTAGTGACACCCCAATTACTTCATTGGATTCCTTGGATCGATCTCCCCCATTATAGGGCCAATTGGAGTGCCCTTAGTTGTGGATTGAATATCTGGGTATGGTTAATCCCACCCATGCCTCCCTTTTTGGTTTAGTGTTTTCACTTCTTCTTTATCTCTATACAATCTCTAAAACCTTTCTTTTCTGGTGAGATTTAGGTTGAGGACACAAAGGGTGGTTGAATAAGTATCCACAACCTCAATTAAGAGTGCATTCATCAATGGATTCAAGGTTGGAGGTCTAAAAGTGATATCCTATAGTTTATACTTGGATTTCTGCATGTAGGGTTATATTACTGATTTTCGATTGTTGTGTTCTTGGTTTCCATTAAAATAATTAAAATAGTGTTTTTCCAATAAACTAATTTAACCCATCATAATTCCCACGGGATGCATAGTGTAGAGACCCGAAGCTTATCGTACATGTACATTACATTACTTTTGCGGAATACTTAGTACATAACAAAAACACACACACAAGGATCGTAATAGTTTAGTGTCTTTGGAAACTCGGAATAAAATCTTCTAATTTCGGTGAAAGATCTTCAACATCTCCCATAAAGATCTTCCTTTTTTTTACCTAAAACCTTTCTTTATATCCTGGGGAAAGGAAAACATAAAAGGGTGAGCTCAAATGCTCAGTAAGGGTAAAAAAAAAGAAATATCAATCACATCGTATTCATAAGAACATAACATTTTGGAAATCATAACCTGCAAAAGAGAGCATAATTTCATAACATGGGATAAATAATGGTAGTAAAATGTAATCACAACAATCATAACTTAAAACATGAAACTTTTTGGCATTCACACATAATCATAGAGAATCATTTCTTGTTAGTCAAGACTCATTACCAAGACTATCTTAGTGGACAAAGTCCCTTTCTGAATCGAGTAACCCTCGTTTCAGTCCTGTTTCACTGAACCGGTATAACCTACCATTCCAGCCATGTCTATGTCATGAGATATAAAATCTTTACCCAATGCATTGGAGGGAGATATAGGTCCCACCCATCTTATAATGAATCCTTTCTTATGTGTGCCACATAATCATAAACCATACATCATAGCGTAACCCATGTAATAAAAATGGGATTCTTAAACAACATGAAATCATAAAACAATTCATATAAGATAAAGGAATTCATAAAAATGTTTCCATCACAACATAATCAAATCCATGTAATAATAGGGATAAAACAGAACACTTTTATTATCTTAGATGGAAAATAAATTTGATAAAATACTTGAACTCCATTCTTGAGGAAAATATCCTTTCTACTTCAAAAACACTTTTCCTTTCTTAACATGTCATACAATTTTAAACTAAAAGAAGTTGATTAAAAATAAACTTGAATACTTATAAATGAAGCTTCTTGGAAATAATGTTTTAAAAATCCATTCATGCCGTATAAGTTAAAAAAAACATTCTTCGTACTTTTGTCGGAAAAGTCAAAAAGTACCTCGTACGACAAAAGATTCCTTTCATACATATTACTAAAAACTCACCGAAGGGTAAAAATGGATTTAATAAATTGTAGGTGGATGGAAATAATATTACATATTGATTAAACATGGATGTGGATGATAAAATACACCCCAGTAATTACCAAAGTAAAAACAATCTCGGATAAAAGTGAGATTGTGATATTTCCCTTACCCTAGGTCCGATTTGATTCGTATGTGTCCGAACCTCCTGTATAATGATTTAAATAATGTAATTGACTTATTACAGAATCATATTCATTGTTATGATATAATATATGGTTCACTTATGACATTATATTACCAGTTCTTTTGTAAATTCCATGTTAAAGAAGCGTTTTGGGTAAAATCGTTTCATTTATCGTAGGTGTTTTGACTTGTTGTTCTTGACATTATTATTACTTATATCATGATTTACTTACTTCCAGAATATAAAATATGATTTATATATCATATATATTCCGTATATATATATATAATAGATAGATAAATGAAATGAAAAACACCGTTCATGGAGACGGTAGTCCGTACGTACGCATGAACGCTGTTTTTCTTTCCTTATTGTCTTGAATGGAAGTAAGTAGATGACATACATATATATATATATACATAAATCCAGTATCATTATTATGTCATATATTTCATTAGTTCTTATTATATATACATTATAATCATTCATGAATGGTTAATCATTAAGAATGAATCTCATCGCGTCGTGGAGACGGTAGTCCGTACGTACACACGAGCGATGATATCATTTCCATAATTATTGAATTGAATTGGAGTGGATTATACAATATATCAGAATCAATATGATGTTGTAATAAATATGTATAGTTATTCTTTACACCATTATACCCATCCATGTAAGGTGGTGGTGGAAAATAGATTACACCACGGCGTGGAGACGGTATTCCGTACGTACGCACGCGCGGTGATTTCGTTTTCCGTTGGATGGATAGATGGTGAAATAGGGTTGTTTCATACTTATAATAACATATAATTATATGAGTTATACTGATGTTATTACTTCATAATGAAACAACCTAAGAAGATGAAGTGGAAGAAGAAATAAAGATGAAAGAATTGGTAACGGTAATTACCTCTTCTTTGAAGCGCCTCTTTGAGACCTCCTCTTAGGGCACTAAAATTGGTCTTTGAGGAATTCCCGAACCTCTAGGATGTTTCTAGGGAAGTGGAGAATAGATTTTGGCAGGGTTTGGCCGAGCTTGAGTGCTCAAATTGGTGTGAGGAGGAGGGGGAGGAGGTGTCCTTTTATAAGGGAGGAGAGGGGCACCTTAGGAATACCTCAAAATATTATTTTATATTAAAGTCAAAATCGGTTTATAATGGTTCCAAAGGGTCTTATTTCGAAGATAGAGTGGGGATGGGTCGAAATCCTATCAACCAATAAGATTTAGACAAGTTTAGGGTATTATTTTAACCTTATCAATTAGATTTAACTCTATGTTAAATAATTTAACTTTTACCGTGTCTTTTTGTTTTCTTTCACTATATGTTTAATACACTTACTATAACATGGCAAACGAACCCCAAATTGTTTATTATTAATACATATATCCTTATCTAAGTCATTTGGCCGAACCTTAGATTTTTAGGTATAAAATAAAAATTAATAATATAATATTTGATTTAAAAACTATTTTGTGTCAATTTTGACACTATTTGATATATGATTTTTGTGAAAGTCATAACAGAATTATATGTTCAAACCAAGTTGATTAAATAAACACTAATATATCATAGTAACCTAGAAAATTAGTGGAATTCATAAAAAGTCTCAAATTACATTCATTTGACCATTTATAACATCAATTATGTTAATATTTCCTTAAAAAGGGTAATTACTACATCATCGTTGTGTCATAAATAAATTAATTTATTTAAAGTCTAAAAATTATAAATAAAATATCATTATGTAGGAAATATTTTTATCTTTCTAATGAATATTTATAGTCGAATTTATCTTATGTATAACCCCATATTAAAAATGTTTTAGTTATTAAACTTTGATTTTAACTATTTAACTATTCATTAAATAAAATAATATTAAATGTCATAATCTAATCCAAGTGGACCTAAATGGTCATATTATATTCATAAGGTTGTTTTTGGTAGAATTACACTTATCCAATAGAATTAGGACATGTGTTAGGGTAATAGTAATATCATATTTACCCTTAGTTACCCTAGTTACTATTAACCGTGGTAAAAAAAAGTAAAAAGTTACTATTCACCAAAAATTATTTTCATCTCATTGAACCACATTTTAGTCCTTGATATTAACCGTGTCTCTCAGATTTTTGAAATTCCATTCACAGAAGCGGTAAAATTAAGTTTTATGCAAAATTCAGTTTTTAACCTACCACTTAGTGGTTTCACTATTCATCGAAAATTGAAAGTTTTCAGAAAAATACCAAAAATTAGGCCTAAGCTATATTTGATATTATGAACTCAAAAATGATGTCTATTTTACCAAATTCAAAACATATCAGTTGCATTAACTAATTTAAAAATTAATTTCTCGTCATCAAAACAAATAGCGTGTTTTTAAGAGATAATAACTATCAAAAGATTGACATTAGTTTATAACTGGTTTAAATGTGAAATTACATCCAATGACCAACATTGTATTAAATTTTAAAAATATATTCTAAATATACTTTAAAACCACTCAAATTAATAATTTATCACTATTAATTATTTCGATTTAAAAAGTTGTTTTTAATTAAAATTTAGTAATTTTCACTATTCATCAGAATATGAAAGTTATCCGAAAAGTACCAAAATTTCACCTTAGGCTAAATTCGATACTCCGAATCCAAAAATGAAGTCCATTTTGAGAGCTAAAATTTCTAAAATTTTAAAAGGTGGTTATTACTATTCATAACGGCTAGTTATAATAATATTTTAATAGCATATCGTTGTTTAGTGAAACTCGGTATTGCGTACTACACACGCTATCGAGGAAGGTCGCGATTGAGTGTAATGCAAGGCAAGTCAAGGATGCATGTTGTGCAAGCTCCTTTTTGTGTTGCGTACAACATAAGACATTAGTGAAATTAAAAAGAATATTTTTCATAAAATCTTGGGCTGTTACATTCTACCCCCCTTAAAATGAATTTCGCCCTCGAAATTCGTCGGGGTTATAAATGGTTTACTGTTCGAAAGTTTCTTTAATAGAAACCCACAACGTAAAAAGGAATACCAAAACCAATATTTTAAACCAAAAGTATGAAACTTAACGGTTACCCAAATAAACTAATCACGGGGTTTCCACATAGGTGAAAATATGGATATGGAAGAGAAATCTAACCATCATGTTCTGATGGAGAGTGGTAGAGAACATGGCTATGGAAAAGCCAACAATCACAAATCCATAAATTTGTGACGATCTAAGGTACCATCCGATTCATCAGGTATAAGATCACTAGGACAACATTTTTGGTTTTCAAGATCATTTCCCTAAAGTTGAAAATTTAAATTTGAATAAATACTTTCTTTATTTTGGTACAATCTCACTGTTGTTCATGCCTTGAAAAATTTCCACTTCATCTTTTAAATAAATGAAGTTGAATTTGTTATTCGTGAAGTGTTAGGAGATCATGTGATAGAATGACGGGTCATTCCATCTGTCTCAAACAAAAGGTTAGCAAAAATTATATACATAAGTCGATCTATAGTGAGATTAATCACATATGGTTCCTAAAATGGACTTTATACTTCATATATCATACTGCTTAATATAATAAAACTAGTTTCTACTAAACAGGGACTTCATGTTGGCCAGTGGTAGGCGATAAAGGCCAGTCGCACTTCGGTTGTGGGTTCGATTCCCATATCCTTGTCCGACGTGATGGGCTGTCGCCCGTCCTGCAGGTTGTCCTTTTTCTAAAACTATATTACTATATCATCCCATCAATAATATCGAGAAAACTTCTATCCTTAAACAATACTAACTTATGTCCATTCCAATCTTTAGGCTTATCCATAATACTGCAGTCCACTCTCATAACATAGTGAAAACGATTACCAGAGATTTAACACCATCGTCGATCCCCATATATCATAAGATATGTTTTTTTGGTCACATTCCAAACATTCAAAGGCCTTAATAATGTATTCTCTTGAATACCCATTGAACCTTAGTGAAAACATGAATGCAGTTAAACGTTAACACTTTCCACATACCAAAATCCTCAAAATTCTTTATAATCAAACCATGATATCACTTAGTCCTTATATCAATCATGAGCTCATGAATACTGTCAAATATTTAATTTTCTCATTTTCCCTTCATTATGCGCATATCATTATTTTTTCCAAAAATATCTCAATCACTTTCCATGGTTACTGGTACCATAAAATTATTGAAAACCACAATAGACCAATACATAAATATTCCAATATTTTATGATACAACATTATTTTGGAAATCCCATTACATAAACACTTAATCATTCCACCACATCGTTATCATATTCAACATCGCCAATGGTGATCGCATGTGACTTCCCTTTGTCCTTTGCCTTAAGCGGTTGCTCATGTCGATCATCACTAACCCTTGGATTAGGGCATTTATTAGCATAATGCCCCATTTCCTTGCACTTGAATCATTGAAGTCTTGGTGGTGCGTTCTCTGTAGTGTTTGATTTATTCACATCATTAGAAACCCTTTTTCCATTACTTCGACACTCAGCTACTCGATGACCTTCTTTTCCACACTTAAAACATTTTCTAGTCCCTTTAAGACAATCTCCACCATGCTTCTTTCCACACTTTGTGCATAAGGAAACATTCATCTTCTTTTCACCATTATTCTGAGATTTCTCCTTGAACTCCATCTTTCGTTTCTTGTCAAAACCATGAGATTGATATGTAACACCAACTTCCATTTCTACCTTGATAGCACAACGCACAATTTCTTCATAGCTACTAAAGTCTCTTATAGCTAATGCCCTTCGAAGACTTGGTTTTAAGCCACTGAAAAATTGATCAACTTTACTTTCAGGTTGGATGATAATGCCAGATGCATACCTTGCAAGTCTTGTAAAATTCGCTTCGTATATACCAACAGATTCATCATCCTTTTTCTTTAGTTCAAGAAACTCCTTCTCTATCTTTGTTCGAAGAATACGAGGGAAGTACTTATTGAAAAATAAGTTCTTGAACTCGTCTCATTCCATGGACTCAATTTCATCTCTTTGCCTCATATTCTTGATAAGATTCCACCATTGATCAGCTTCACCTTCCAAACGATATACTGCTAAGATGACTTTATCATGCTCAGAACATTGAAGAACTGAAAATATCTTTTCAGTGGTACTGATCCATTGTTCAGCAACAAGTGGATCAGAAGACCCACTGAAAGAAGGTGGACGTTGCCTCATGAAGGACTCAATAGAATATTGTTCCCTTCTCTGCTCATTTGGATGTCCAGAATGATTCATAGCTTGTGTAAGTATAGAAATAAGATTTTGCACTCCATCTCCCATAACATTTGTTTGTTCAGGAGGGCAATCATTGCATTGTCCATTGCATTGATCAACACGGTTCCTTCGGGTTCCAGCCATCGTCTAAAACCCAAAAAGAATAGTGTGAGAGGCAAAAATAATGCTAGGGAAAACAACCTAATAAAGGGGGAGTACCTTCAATATCTAACATCTTAGGTTTAATTCTCTGATCGTTAGCGTAATTATAGTACTATAACCTATACATATACTTAACCTTAGAGACATCCCTAAACACACCTTAGAAATATCTCTAGGGATCTCACTAAAGTTCTCGCATCCTAGTTTCCAAAGGTTGACTAAACCTTTCCACTGATACAAACTATAGAGACCCGAAGCTTATCGTACATGGACATTACATTACTTTTGTGGAATACTTAGTACATAACAAAAACACACACACAAGGATCGTAACAGTTTAGTGTCTTTGGAAACTCGGAATAAAATCTTCTAATTTCGGTGAAAGATCTTCAACATCTCCCACAAAGATCTTCCTTTTTTTTACCTAAAACCTTTCTTTATATCCTGGGGAAAGGAAAACATAAAAGGGTGAGCTCAAATGCTCAGTAAGGGTAAACAAAAGAAATATCAATCACATCGTATTCATAAGAACATAACATTTTGGAAATCATAACCTGCAAAAGAGAGCATAATTTCATAACATGGGATAAATAATGGTAGTGAAATGTAATCACAATAATCATAACTTAAAACATGAAACTTTGTGGCATTCACACATAATCATAGAGAATCATTTCTTGTTATTCAAGACTCATTTCCAAGACTATCTTAGTGGACAAAGTCCCTTTCTGAATCGAGTAACCCTCGTTTCAGTCCTGTTTCACTGAATCGGTATAACCTACCATTCCAGCCATGTCTATCTCATGAGATATAAAATCTTTACCCAATGCATTGGAGGGAGATATAGATCCCACCCATCTTATAATGAATCCTTTCTTATCTGTGACACATAATCATAAACCATACATCATAGCGTAATCCATGTAATAAAAATGGGATTCCTAAACAACATGAAATCATAAAACAATTCATATAAGATAAAGGAATTCATAAAAATGTTTCCATCACAACATAATCAAATCCATGTAATAATAGGGATAAAACAGAACCCTTTTATTATCTTAGATAGAAAATAAATTTGATAAAATACTTGAACTCCATTCTTGAGGAAAATATCCTTTCTACTTCAAAAACACTTTTCCTTTCTTAACATGTCATAAAATTTTAAACTAAAAGAAGTTGATTAAAAATAAACTTGAATAATTATAAAGGAAGCTTCTTGGAAATAATGTTTTAAAAATCCATTCATGCCGTATAAGTTAAAAAAACATTCTTCGTACTTTTGTCGGAAAAGTCAAAAAGTACCTCGTACGACAAAAGATTCCTTTCATACATATTACTAAAAACTCACCGAAGGGTAAAAATGGATTTAATCAATTGTAGGTGGATGGAAATAATATTACATATTGATTAAACATGGATGTGGATGATAAAATACACCCCAGTAATTACCAAAGTAAAAACAATCTCGGATAAAAGTGAGATTGTGATATTTCCCTTACCTTAGGTCCGATTTGATTCGTATGTGTCCGAACCTCCTGTATAATGATTTAAATAATGTCATTGACTTATTACAGAATCATATTCATTGTTATGATATAATATATGGTTCACTTATGACATTATATTACCCGTTCTTTTGTAAATTCCATGTTAAAGAAGCGTTTTGGGTAAAATCGTTTCATTTATCGTAGGTGTTTTGACTTGTTGTTCTTGACATTATTATTACTTATATCATGATTTAATTACTTCCAGAATATAAAATATGATTTATATATCATATATATTCTGTATATATATATATAATAGATAGATAAATGAAATGAAAAACACCGTTCATGGAGACGGTAGTCCGTACGTACGCATGAACGCTGTTTTTCTTTCCTTATTGTCTTGAATGGAAGTAAGTAGATGACATACATATATATATATATATACATAAATCCAGTATCATTATTATGTCATATATTTCATTAGTTCTTATTATATATAAATTATAATCATTCATGAATGGTTAATCATTAAGAATGAATCTCATCGCGTCGTGGAGACGGTAGTCCGTACGTACGCGAGCGATGATATCATTTCCATAATTATTGAATTGAATTGGAGTGGATTATACAATATATCAGAATCAATATGATGTTGTAATAACTATGTATAGTTATTCTTTACACCATTATACCCATCCATGTAAGGTGGTGGTGGAAAATAGATTACACCACGGCGTGGAGACGGTATTCCGTACGTACGCACGCGCGGTGATTTATTTTTCCGTTGGATGGATAGATGGTGAAATAGGGTTGTTTCATACTTATAATAACATATCAGTATATGAGTGATACTGATGTTATTACTTCATAATGAAACAACCTAAGAAGAAGAAGTGGAAGAAGAAATAAAGACGAAAGAATTGGTAACGGTAATTACCTCTTCTTTGAAGCGCCTCTTTGAGACCTCCTCTTAGGGCACTAAAATTGGTCTTTGAGGAATACCAGAACCTCTAGGATGTTTCTAGGTAAGTGGAGAAGAGATTTTGGCAGGGGTTGGCCGAGCTTGAGTGCTCAAATTGGTGTGAGGAGGAGGGGGAGGAGGTGTCCTTTTATAAGGGAGGAGAGGGGCACCTTAGGAATACCTCAAAATATTATTTTATATTAAAGTCAAAATCGGTTTATAATGGTTCCAAAGGGTCTTATTTCGAAGCTAAAGTGGGGATGGGTCGAAATCCTATCAACCAATAAGATTTAGACAAGTTTAGGGTATTATTGTAACCTTATCAATTAGATTTAACTCTAAGTTAAATAATTTAACTTTTACCGTGTCTTTTTGTTTTCTTTCCCTATATGGTTAATACACATACTATAACATGCCAAAAGAACCCCAAATTGTTTATTATTAATACATATATCCTTATCTAAGTCATTTGGCCGAACCTTAGATTTTTAGGTATAAAATAACAATTAATAATATAATATTTTATTTAAAAACTATTTTGTGTCAATTTTGACACTATTTGATATATGATTTTTTTGAAAGTCATAACAGAATTATATGTTCAAAACAAGTTGATTAAATCAACACTAATATATCATAGTAACCTAGAAAATTAGTTTAATTCATAAAAAGTCTCAAATTACATTCATTTGAGCATTTATAACATCAATTGCGTTAATATTTCCTTAAAAATGGTAATTACTGCATCATCGTTGTGTCATAAATAAATTAATTTATTTAAAGTCTAAAAATTATAAATAAAATATCATTATGTAGGAAATATTTTTAGCTTTCTAATGAATATTTATAGTCTAATTTATCTTATGTATAACCCCATATTAAAAATGTTTTAGTTATTAAACTTTGAATTTAACTATTTAACTATTCATTAAATAAAATAATATTTAATGTCATAATCTAATCCAAGTGGACCTAAATGATCATATTATATTCATAAGGTTGTTTTTGGTCGAATTACACTTATCCAATAGAATTAGGACATGTGTTAGGGTAATAGTAATATCATATTTACCCTTAGTTACCCTATTTACTATTAACCGTGGTAAAAAAAAGTAAAAAGTTACTATTCACCAAAAATTATTTTCATCTCATTGAACCACATTTTAGTTCTTGATATTAACCGTGTCTCTCGGATTTTCGAAATTCCATTCACAGAAGTGGTAAAATTAAGTTTTATGCAAAATTCAGTATTTAACCTACCACTTAGTGGTTTCACTATTCATCGAAAATTGAATGTTTTCAGAAAAATACCAAAAATTAGGCCTAAGCTATATTTGATATTATGAACTCAAAAATGATGTCTATTTTACCAAATTCAAAACATATCAGTTGCATTAACTAATTTAAAAATTAATTTCTCGTCATCAAAACAGATAGCATGTTTTTAAGAGACAATAACTATCAAAAGATTGACATTAGTTTATAACTGGTTTAAATGTGAAATTACATCCAATGACCAACATTGTATTAAATTGTAAAAATATATTCTAAATATACTTTAAAACCACTCAAATTAATAATTTATCACTATTAATTATTTCGATTTAAAAAGTTGTTTTTAATTAAAATTTAGTAATTTTCACTATTCATCAGAATATGAAAGTTATCCGAAAAGTACCAAAATTTCACCTTAGGATAAATTCGATACTCTGAATCCAAAAATGAAGTCCATTTTGAGAGCTAAAATTTCTAAAATTTTAAAAGGTGGTTATTACTATTCATAACTTCTAGTTATAATAATATTTCAATAGCATATCGTTGTTTAGTGAAACTCGGTATTGCGTACTACACACGCTATCGAGGAAGGTCGCGATTGCGTGTAATGCAAGGCAAGTCAAGGATGCGTGTTGTGCAAGCTCCTTTTTGTGTTGCGTACAACACAAGACATTAGTGAAATTAAAAAGAATATTTTTCATAAAATCTTGGGCTGTTACACATAGAGGATGAATTGACTAAATTAGGGCCACTTGTGGGGTGTTCCGACCCTCCTGATTGGGCTAACTGAAATTTATGTTGTAAATTGACTCAAAATGATGTAGATACTTAGATAGTTGGTTAATTGTTTTATTTAATGTGCTATAATGGATGGTTGATAGTTGTGTCTAATATGGTTAAAGGCTAAGTTATTATTTGGTTTTCATTTAAATTGGTTAAATTGGATTAATGGGAATATGATAACGAATTAAGTTTAAACATGAACTGGATTTGTGATATAGACATGGAAAATCAGAAATGGGGATGGAGGGTTAAGTGATATAAATGATTACTCTGTTAATGGATTGAGGTATACTGTTAACTTCCAATTTATTTATATTATTGTGATGTTTCCAATGATATTGGATATTATTTTTGGGATGTGGTTAATTATGTTAAATAATAAGTAAACATGTGCACATGGATTGGTAGGGTGGGGGTATAGACTTGTGGTCCTACGCCCACAGGTCAAGTTGCATAGTGGTTCTAACACCACCCCAAAATGCATGGTTTAGGGAAGATGACAGATTTTTATTTCCCAAATGGTTGCATTCCACCCAGACTAAGGCTTAAAGAGGAGGATTTTGAAGTTATTAAAATGTGATGCCAAGTGATATTGGATTGTTATTTATTCCCATATGCTTGAGGATATTGAAAATTCAAAATCTATTGAGCACATGAAAAATGTAGATTAAACCATGAGATTCCTAAGTAGTTAACTAGTATTCAATTTTAGAATAATTTAAAAGAACATTGCCTAGAATGGCATATTGAGTTGTTTACCTTTACTTGCCATTATTTTTCACATTCAAGTACTATCTACTTTTACTAGATATTTGGCACACACTGTTGGTGGTGGCCTAGTAATTTATACTCACACCCTTCTTGGGCCGCCGTTTGGTACCTGAGCATATTTCATGCTTGCAGGTCAGGATAAGGGCAAAGGCCCTATGTTAGGGAGTTGATTTGGACATGGTCTATGTATGGGTGAGGTTATTGGCATGGATTCTAGACCATTTTGGGATTCTTCTACTTGTATTTCTTTTCTGGTTTTTCTCACTTGTAATTGTATCATGGCATGACATATTTACTATTTTATGTTTTTGTACCCATTATGCAAGTCAGTTATTTATGGATGTTATTAATTGTTTCTTATTGTTTCCATGATTTAAATTTTTTCTGATGTTTCTTACTCTATTAAAGAGGGTATAGTTTCCCCGCCTGACCTATTACACCCTCACTACTAGTCAGAAACCACTAATGTATGGGTAGGCATGCTTGAGGTCTTGTGGTGACCTAGCTCGGGGCACCGATTTGTGGATCTCAGATTGGGAAAGTTACATAAACTATTGTTGAAAATCCACATACATAAGGATAATAAAAATTATTTTGAAAATGAATAGTTATAATCATAAAGGATACCTAAAATATCACATATTAGGGTTCCAAAATAAAGAGGACACTGGTGGGATGTAAAAATATAGAAATTTAAGAGAGGATTATCTTATAAGGACTAATAAAGAGTTATATGGAACATGGTCATAAAGAATTTAATGACCACAAAAATATAAATCATAGGGGTTAATATACCATTCATTCATTAAAATTGAAGGTAAAAGGATGACATTTTTGTTAAATGCCTTTTTCCTAAATTTGAGGGATTATTTTACTCTCAAGACATATACAAGAGAAAATTTAATTACTTTATTTATTTAAATTTTATAATGATAATAATTTCATCCGTTGGCTTTGCTTTGATGAATTTACACTTCATTTATTACTCCATGAAAAAATATTCAAGATGAATATCTCAATCATGAAGCATTAAAAATATCTTTTATTTGATCATATTATACATCAAATTATAAATTCATTCTTTATTTCTCAAAATATTTTCCAAAAAAAAAGTTTAGAAAAAATTAACCAATATGGATAAAAATGTTGTTCTAGAAAACCTCAACAGTAACCCATAAAGTTCAACCTAATCCATTCCAAAAATAGTTAAAATTAATACCCCTCCACAGTATTTCTGACCAAATTCTAAACCCAAAAATATTAAATATTTTCTCAGATTTTTTTTTTCTCAGATCTACTTTAACATTTAACTCCAAGAAAATATAATGTAGCTCATAATGTCACATACTAAACATCTGAATAATTTAGAACATACTAATAACCTGAATCACCATAAAACCTCAATGGAAACATAAATAATTCTAAAAAGTAACTCTATCCTTTTTCGTTAAACAACATAATATATTATAAAATGTATTCAATAAATCTAAAAAAGTATTAATCCTCACTAAAGATTGCATAAATCTCTTTATCAAAAAATCATTAATAATTTATGAGGTCTTTAATAAAATCCAATTCACATTTTCCATATCAATCATATAATAATCCCAATTAAACATTATCATCATTAGAAACATATTAAGGGTTATCATTCCCTTAATCCTATATTCCCTAAAAATATATCTTTACTACTAAATCATTTATCCTAGTTATTCACACCATTAAATATATACTTCAAATCCTTAATGAAAAACTACCACCGATAAATCCTTAAATATTTTACGATTCTTATAACAAAAATATGATAGATGTAACACTTTTACAATATAATTCTCAGACCCCAAAACATTAACACTTCAATCCTTTCGTTGTAATGATATAGAATAAGTCCTTAGTTGGTATAATAGTTAGCTCTTAGGTTAGGGAATTTAATTGGATAATACACAAGTTCCCAAAACATAAGACCTTGAACTATAAATGTAAACCTAGGGTGAAATATATATACATTTATGGAACTCTTTATTTTAACTTGTTAATTACTTGATCTATGAACTTTATTTACACATAAAAAAATATACCCATTCCTTTAAGACACTCTCCTGGGAACTTCTCCCCATATTATTGACATGATGAAAATTTAACTTTATTTCCTCTAGGTTCATAACCACATAAACATCCATAAAATTACACCTTTTTATTTTTTGGCATGTTAGGAACGTCACCAATATTTATTTTGTTAATCATATAACATGATGACTGATTAATAATTATTGAACAACTTCACCTTTCAAGTGCCATATCATTATTTTTTCAGGAAAATAATTATTTAATTGTCAATAATATTTTTTATTAACATGATTACTCTTGGTTCCATCCATTGACTATTTCCAAATAAAAATAATCTTTTGAACACTGAATAAATAATCACATAATCATGACAAATAAATCAAGATTATGATATATTCATTCCAATATATGAAAAATTAGGTTTATCTAAGGTTATACATGATCATATTTTATTCAAATCCTTCATTATGGTTCTTATAAAAAATGTGAATTAATCCAGGCACATCCCTTGATAGACTAAATTTGGGTTCATAGTAAGGGATTATTCACTATGTACTAGAATGATGGGTGGGATATACATGAACAACTTTTTTGGAGTTATTACCCTTAAAGGAATATCTACCAAAACCACATACACTTATATTATCAATAAAAGAATGTATTTCTAGGAAAAATTTAGTATGTTATATTATACATAGATTTTTCCTAACAATCTTTCATAGTGTTATGTTCATTAATATAAGTGTTACTGAATCATGTTTCCCCATTTTCTACTAAACATACTCTGATACTAATTGTAACAAAACCAACTCGAGTAACCTAGAGTCTATGATTTCATTATTACATTTTCATAAGATACAAGTGATTACATTCCAAAAATCCAAATAGTTTTGTAGTCTTGAAGAACATGATACATTCAAGGCTCTCGTTGTTTCATTGAAAAAAATATAAAACATTGTAATGAAAAAAATTTCATCCTTAAACTCATTTAAAAACTCATTCTTCATATCTCTAAGAAAGGAAGAAAAATGTAGGGTGACCTCAAATTCCTAGTAAGGGTTACATTGAGTAGAAGCTATCATCAGTGAATAAGCAATAATAGATTTGGTATGGTCAATAATTTAAAACACAAACCATTTAATAAATATCTTGAGCATAAAATGAAGCCTTGGATGTTATCAATGCAATAATATCATAGATAAGAATAACTAAATTCTAAACGAATGAAATTATTCATATTGAATATCATAATCTCAAAAATCATGATATCTTTACCCTTAATTCCTTACACCAAGATAGTTTATTCGATGGGTGGGTATATTGTAAAATCTCATTTAATAGGTCTATCTAACTGATTTGTCTCATGAAACATGCTGATGCATCGAGGTGGCTATCTATAACCAATACCCACCTATATCGGTATGTCTATTTCATTCCTCATATATTGAATGGTTAATTTAATTCAAAAATAGTATTAATTATAAATTAATATCTATATTATATAATCAATATAGAATATAATAATTTCACAATTTGATCAAATAACTTTCATAATAATACAATTAATGTAGAAATGTTTTCTGTTTTACTAAATATACATATCCATTATTGAAAGATTATGAATATTTTAGTGAAATGAAATTTTCCTATGAAAAAATATTCTAAGAAAGTGAATGTTTCAAGAGAATTTTATTGAACACAAAATTAATGATAGATAAAATATTACCATAAATTCATTATAAATATAGGAATTTTAATAAAATTATTTCCTTTGTAGAAATAATGAAAATAGAATAAAAAAATTTAAATAATATTTCACAAATTGTTTTTTTTAAACCATAGAAAAGTTATAGAATAAGTTAAATATCATAAAATAGTTATAGTAGTGGGAAAATTTATTTATGTTGTATAAATTGGAAAGAAAAATTCATTCTGAATTTTTATAAATAAATGTAAGAAAATGATCCTTTCCAAAAACATTAAATGTATTCCTTTAAAGCATTTTTAAAATGAAAATATAACTTAAAATTTCTTTGATAAGTCTTTTGATTAAATATAAAGGAATTTTGTAATCCTATTTTGAAAAATATAGACATAGATAAAAATATAATCAGTGAAATGATAAATAAGATCAACTTTCTTTTTGAACATTTATTTTTTTATCGATGTTCCAATGAAAGAGAAAGATGGATGAAAATATAGAAACTACATAAATAAACATATGAAAATAAAATAGATTTAGATTATTTAGAATATATTATAATACTATTTTAATGAGAAATATATGAAATCCTAGAAATGATATTGTAAAATAAATTCTTCTCTATTTGGTAATTTTAAAATTTTCACCCGATGAGAGAATAAACATAAATTGAAACTTTATTAAAAATTAATAAGAAATATTTTAATGATAAATAAACAAAGGGGGTAGTGTATACACTTTATAAATGTAAATTTTTGCATAATATGAAATATGTTGCAATAGGGTGATATTTGAGGTCAAATCTCTGACAGAGATCATACCACTGATGTGAGAATTAATCAATGAAGTAACAATTGGTAAAACATGTAAATAATACAATAAATATTTAAATAGAAAAAATATAAATTAAATAGAAGTTATAATTTAATATTTTATATCATAATCAATGAACTTGTGATACAACCTAATGGAAGGGAATTGAGTTAAGAAATCCATTACCACAAGATTGACATTCCATGTAATTGATTTTAACCTCTAATATAATAAGCATATATTTATTATAATTACCAAAAATAACTCTATATATATCTATAATATCATATTTGATCCATTTATCACCTATTATCATCCATTTCTTAACAATTCATTATTTTTATCTTTATTTCGGGTGTAAAATGATTTGTCTTTGTATGAGAATTTTGGTTTGGTAGTTCCAAAACTTATACATTAATTATCGTTCCATAATATAAAAATATTAACCATGATATAAATATTATACATATTCAACACACATATATATATATTCATCCGTAAAAAGAATATATATTGAAATGTACAACACAGTTCATAGAGATGGTATGTTGTTCGTATGCATGAACGATGTTTTTACTGTTTCAAGGATAGAATAAAAGAATGGTAAATAAAGGATCACGATTATAGATCAATAATAAATATCTTATATATTCGTTAAATATATCCCTATAACCATCCATGTAAAGTAGAAATGAAAATCAAATCAAGTCACATTGTGGAAGTCGTAGTCCAAACGTATGCATGAGCAAAATAATCACTTTCCAACGGATTGGAAGGTAAGAAGGTATATAAGAAATTATAAATCAAAAAGAATAATTATTTCATAAATATCATATATATATATATATATTTATATATTTATAACCATCCATGTAAATCGGTGATGAAAAATGAATTACACCGCTACATGGTGGTGGTAATCCATAGGTATGCATGTGTGATGTAGTCACTTTCTATAGGTTAGAAAATAGATGGAAAATGGTATTACCATATTCATAATGACATATAAATATATTTATTATAATGGGGTTATTATTTTTATGGTAATAATACATATAGATTATGTAGGATGAGAAATAAACCTGAAATAGTCGCTAATGACGATCAACTATTTTCTGTAGACTTCCTTTAGATCCCTTCCAAAGGACCCTTGAGATAGTATATTAAGAAGAAATAGACACTAATTTTTGGATATGAAATAGGAGGATATAATTGGGTATTTTTTATTTAAGATATAATTCTTAATGTGTTGTAAATAAAATAGAAAAGTGGTGTCATTTTATAAGTGAGGGGAGGGGAACATTTGGAAATTCATGAAACATTATAATATTATTTGTGTTTAACTCATGTAAAATGATTCAAAAATGGAATATATTCAAATTTAATAATTTTATTTTCATAATATAATCATCAAAACAACTTTTTATTGGTTTATATATCATTTAAAACATTTTCCTAGGATTAGCCCATTCTTAAAAAAATTTAACCTTAATTGTGGTAATGAACTTTTAACTATTAAAGGGTATAAAATTAATTATAAGGTTATAATTTCCTCCAAAATGGTGAAGGGATAATATTTTAGGCCATTTAATATTCTCCTTGACCTATTTAAATATTTTTGTCATTTTAAAATAATTTAATAAAATATCATTAAAAAAATATCATTAAAGTCATTTTTGAGCCTACTCGTTTAATTTGATATTAAAGACGTTATGATACAATTTTAGTTGGAATATAATCATTTAAAACATACGTAATATGATATATTAATTTATAAATTTTTTGTACTACAATAATTCATCTAAATTGTATTAATTTAAATATTTTTAAAATAATTTATTTTATTTTTTTGTTAATTGATGAAAATCTCTATTGGCACTGTGTAAGAATTTAAGGTAATTATTCAATACTAAAAATAAAAAATAAATGAAAATTGAAAGGGTAAATTTAAACATCTATATAAATAGTTGAAACAAAACATAAAATATTTTTTATCGTTATGAAAAGATATTTGAGTTATAAATGTCAAGAGTGTCACATTTTAATTTAATTATTTTATTGGAGTAATATAAACAATATGTCAAAGAGAAATTGAAAAATTTGCTCATATTTTCAATTATATGATGGAAATGGAAAAAGACAAATTATACTAATATGATAAATTTAAGTTTTAGGGAAATTTTAAAGGCTTTCAAAAAAGTTATAACCCTATTTTACCCATTTTCACTTTGTCAAGGCGGCAAATATCCACTAAGGGTGCTATTCATAATGAAAAAAATAAAAGGAAATATTTACCCATTTAAAACCTTCATATTAAAAATATGGAATAAATTCAATAAAAATCAATTCATATAATATGTATAAATTAATTTAATAGTAATGTGAAAAACATAATGAAATTTTTTTTTTCAGAAAAATGTATTTTTAAGTCAAAAAGTGATCTTGTAACAAAATCAGATAAAATGATGATTCAATTTTAAATAATTAAATTATTTATAATTAAATTATTATTATTTTAATTTGGTATTAAATTTAAATAATTAGGGGTATTTTTCAATTAAAAAATTATTGTTACATAGAAATCATTATTTTTAACTATTCACTGAAAAATCAATATTTTTAGAAAAATACAAAAAATGAAAAATAAGATAACATTAAAATGATAATATCCAAAATGATATAATTTTTTTCATATATAAAACAAAAAAGTAGAAAACATTCTTATAATATTTTCCCACAAAAATCAATAAAAAATCTTTTGAAGAAAACATGTTATTTGAAGAATAAAATTACTTTAGTAAATATTTAGTGATAATTTCCAAATAATTAATCAATAAACTTACAGAGAATAGAAACTTTTTAGTTTTTTTCATAATAGTTTTAATCCTATTTATATCTTTAAATTCAATGGTTAGCTTATAATAGTCATTTTTTAATAATAATATTTTGTGGTTAGATTAGACTCGGTGTTGTGTATCCTATACAGTATCGAACATGTTCTTCTTTTATAATCTCATGATATCAAACTGATAAATTTTGGATACTTACACTCAAAATTTTCCTTACATGACCACATTCAAACTTCCTAAAATATAGGATTTAATTGATCTTCATAGGATACATCCCTAGATCCTAGTGTCAATGATCATATTTTATCCTATTGAAATCCCAGTTAGAATAATAATTTAACGTTGTGATTTTTGAAATTTTGAAAATCTATATAATTAATTCCAAAATTACTAACATTAAAAAACATCATAATATTATTAGGAAATTCTATCTAGTATAACTTCATAACACTTCTTCAATCTGGTGAAACCTCTTTTAATGTTCCTTTTTCCTTTTATTGGAAGACAAGGAAATATTTTGCAAGATATTTCCACTAACTTTTGACATGCTTCAAAATGCATCATTTGATTACTTCTTTCTCTGAATATTCTACTTAGTATTACCTTTGAAATTCAATTCATCATACATTCATAGAACACTTTAACAATATAATGGGTTCTATGATATTCGTTAGGTTTCCTCTATTCCATGAACCTATGGTGGTCTACTCCACCTGATTCACGCTCAAAATTATCAAAGATATGTAGGTAGAACGGTCCTTGTAGTCTATCTTGGGTTGTCGAATCCACAGAGACCTAAGAAGTAACCTATAGACACACACATTCTAAGGACTGTTTTTGGCTATGAAGTGGCCAACTTGGGTTGATTTTAGATGGGTTTAAAGGAACTCTAAGAGACTTAAGTGAATTCAATTTAAAAGAATGAGTTGATCCTAGGTTATCACTCGGGGTGGATTGGACATATTTGCTTTTTAATGATTTCAATTTCATATATTAGAGATGGGTTCATTTAAGGAGATAAAACAACATCATCACTTACTGGTTTAATTCTTAAAATCATTGATACTAATCACCTATACACTTGAAGAATCAAAGTTTTGATCACTTCAAGGTAAAGGTTCGTATTAGCACATGAAGTGTGTGGCCTTAAATTCAACAAGGACGATGGAGTTTAAAAATCATCAAATAAGAATCTCATTTAAAAGAAGTTATTAGCCATTAATGGAGTGATAAATAACATCCAATCCATCCCCTATCTACTCCCTTTGATCAACCCATAAAAGATTTAGCCCTCCATTGATTCTATGGTTTCAATGGAAGCAGAAAGTAGACTCGTGAGGGAGGAAATGGAGAAGTAAAAAAAATGCAATAAAATAACAATCACTACACCGTTGTGTGATAATATCACAAGGATTGGTATGAACACGTTCACACCTTGAACCAACAGTATCAAAGTGATAATGAGAAGAATATAATAAGAGGATAATAATAACTTTTATTAAGAAACTAATGTGAATTGAATACCTTACATGTGAAAGACAAATTTGAGACAACAAAATTGCAGCATAACATTACAATTGAACAAAGAATCCAAGATTTTTAAACTCCTTCACCACCACTACCTTAAATAGGAATTTTGGGAGCCTTGGTTCGAGCCTCCAATAGTACAATTCATCCCACTTGAGTATGGTAGGTCTAGGGTGGTGGAAAGTTTGTGGAAAGAAGAATTTCTATCCTTGACCCGAAAAGGCATCCAGCTTGCATCCACCAAACAGAGGCGCCTGAAACACCTTCTATATGGCCGACTTTTGGTGGTCCATAGAAGACTTAAATTAAGCACCGGATGTCCCCTAACATCCTGTAAAAATGAATCCCAGAAGGAGTTATGGTTTTAGAGATATGGTTTAATTGGTGGGATGTTTTTCTGGACCGCAGAATCTGGCCCAAAATTTTATCTCTATTTTGGGCCGCCTAAATAGACACAATGGAGGCCGAATTAGCATTGGATCATGCAGAGTGATTTTTGCCCATACATGTCTTCTAGCATATCATGAATGTTGGGATTAATCGGGCCTGTATGTTGGGCCCCATAGTTTCATCAGTGGGATAGTGTCCAATCTACCTTCTCCATAATTGCTTAATTTCATTGCCAAATATCTCCATCATCCTCCATGAATTATCCATTGATACCCGAATAAAACATGTTCATATTTAAGTTTAAATCAATTTCAAAAAATATCAAATTAAAATATGCATAATTATATTCCTTAAAATCAGATGAATCATTGGGTACTTTAAATGATGTTAAAAAATGTACCACATAATAGTGCATTTTAAGAAGGTATTACAATCATAATGTGAATTGATGTTCAAAGTGTAAAATGCACTAAAATAGTGTTTATGAATAATAAAGAACGTGAATATTATATATATTACCAATGAATATTAGCCTCATTTAGTGGCTAATCACACCCCCAACTTGAGTTTTGCTAGTCCCGAGCAAAATATATCTCAACAATATGAAATTCGAATTCCCTTTTCCAAAAACATTTTAATACACAATGATCACCAAAAAAATTTATACCAAACAATCATGAAACCCATCAAAATATTTTAATACAAGATAGTTTCATAAGAAGATCCAAATCCCAAGCCCATTCTTTTGTTCAAATTCATCGCCATATTTCATCCAATATCAATTAAGTATGAGGATGTATTGTGCATCACAATAGACATGGGGGTTCATCTTTATTCAAGGGGAAAATTATAGAAGCGCTAGGTGGAATCACATTTTAATATTAAGATGAGTATTCAATTTTTTTTTGTATTATTTATTTTTGTTTTTTTGTTTTTGCAATTTTTCCATGGTAATTGAAATTGTACTCAAAAGAGTCAACCCCTGTTACGAGACTTTGCCGATGACTCCCAGGCTCAAAGACCTTAGGGCACCAAGTGAAGCCCACATACTTGGGCATCATCTCGAGTTAACTCAGTTACAAACAAATTCAAATTACCATAAATAGATATAAAATTACTAACTCTGGGCCAGACAACTATGGAGTCACGATCCCCAAGTGCCAAAAGCCACGAATTAGGTCATTTCATTGCTCTATGCACAAATTTTTTTAATTTTTTTTGAATACTCATATTAATCTAAAATGATCACCAAACCTATGATATTTATTTAGGGGACCCGATGAACTCAAACTAATACCCCACTATCCAAAGGATGTGCATTGTGATCTTTTTTTTGGATGAAAATATAAAAGATGAAATATCACATTGGACAGCCACAATTTCCAAAATCAATGCTCATGAAATTATAAAAGGATTAAAAATCAGAATCAGGGTATGCTAAATTATTTGATATTTAGTTTCAATGTGTTCAATGTGTATTACCATGTTTAAAGTTAAAAGAATTTTTCCTTCTGTTTTCTATTTTTTTCAAATCATTTATCATTTTTTTGACACAAAAGCATTTTCTATTTTCATTTTATATCCCCCCAACTTAAAACAACATTGTCCCCAATGTTTAAAGAAAATAAAATTTATAAGGGGGTAGAGGTAGAGAATGAAAGTTCAAAAAGGAAATTGAAAATGAGGGTCATGAAATGAAGTCACCTGGTGGTTGAAGTTGAAATTCTTACTGCTCCCTTTTAATCCTTTGATATCCATGTCACTGGCAGAGTTCCCTAGTAGAAAAAGAAAACAAAACAAACAAAACAAAACAAAACAATATATATATATATATGTAAAATATAAGTATATATATAAAATAAAATAAACTGATGATACATTGTCTTCTTTTTAAATTTCTGGGTAAGACATTACTCAAGGATCACACCACGTGACACAGATGAATATGGTGCTCCCCTTTCATACCCATCCATAAACATAATAGAAGAACAGGTCAACAATATATATTTTTTTATTTTTAAATATAAAAATGATTCATTATTCTTATTTAAAATATAAAGTTGATTAAAACAACAAAATGATTGAAAACTTGAAAACCATGGGTTGCCTCCCATGCAGCACTTTGTTTAACGTCTCTAGCTCGACATGAACCCAATAACTTACCCAATACCAACTTTCAATGTTTTAAGGACCCCAAATTTCTCCACTTACACTTTATTTAGATTTATTCTTTGTTTAGAATTTGTGTCACGTACAAACCTATGTTCTACAATGATTGGGAAATTCTAAGGAATATCACAAATGGTTGATCCAGTTTCCACTATAGTCTTGACAACGACATCAATGATCATTCCAAAATTTTTGGTTTCAAGATAAGAGTGAATTCTAATTTAAATTTCATGATTATATCCTATGAAGTGATACTTGAGAGGGGAAGTAAGGAAAATGATTTTGATCTCCGTTTGGATAGGACCTTCAGACATAGCTTGAGAACTTGAATCCAACTCAGTTTCATTTTCTAAATTCCTCAACAAAATTATTTCATTTTGATTAGAAGATTCAACCAAAAAATTTTAAAGAACAGTATTAGGAATGGGTATGGATTCAATGTTTTTTATTTCTCTCAATGGTTCAGGGATTGGTGTTTTTGAAAAATCATCAATAGAGTTATACTTAGGAGACTCAATCCATGATGTCAAATTTCCCCCTTGTGAATAAAAAAAGTTAATTTCCTCTTGATTTAAAGACCCTTCAAAAATTCCTTAATCCTCTTCATCTATCCCAAATCCAAAGGTTGGTTCTTCAATAAATTCATGTGGGTTTTGTATGAAACTAGACACTTCACATAAGGTTATGGAAGGGACAGTTTGTGTAGGGATGGGTTCCTCACAAGTTTTAATGCTTTGTAGTTCTAAACACAATGATGAAACCTCAAAATTCATTATCTCAATTTTTTTATGTAGTTTTTCAAGTAATGTTTGTGTATCATGATGGGCAAGGTGTTGAGACAGATGGTCTATTCCAGGAGGATGACTATGTTATTGGAATTCCATATGAGGATATTCAGATTGGCCTTGTTGGGATTCGAACTCATAATATGTTGGAATGTATTTTGGATCATATGAATAAAAACATTGTGGTTCAGTGGGTTGTTGATGATCCCACAAGTAGGAATTAGGATGGTCATTGTACATCGTACATTGGGTTGGGTGACCAATGTAGGGATAGGTTTCCCATGTTTGGAATTGTTCAAAATTGACTTCCATAGAAGTGAGGGGTGAGAAAAGAGAAGTGGGATGAAAAAAAAGATGATAGTGTCTAAGATAACTTACTTAAGTCCCCGGAAACGGCGCAAAAATTTGATTCTCGCTCAAATCTACCTAAGATTTTTAGGTAGAACGGTCCTTGTAGTCTAGCTTGGGTTGTCGAATCCACAGAGACATAAGAAGTAACCTATAAACACGCACATTCTAAGTACTATTTTTGGCTATGTAGTGGCCAAATTGGGTTGTTTTTAGATGGGTTTAAAAGAACTCTAAGAGGATTAAGTGAATTCAATTTAAAAGAATGAGTTGATCCTATTTTATCGCTCGGGGTGGATTAGACGTATTTCTTTTTTAATGATTTCAATTTCTTATATTTGATATGGGTTCATTTAAGGAGATAAAACAATATCATCAATTACTGGTTTAATTCCTACAACATTTGATACTAATCACCTATACACTTGAAGGATCAAAGTGTTGAGCACTTCAAGGTAAAGGTTCGTATTAGCACATGAATTGTGTGGCCTTAAATTCAACAAGGACGATGGAGTTTAAAAATCATCAAATAAAAATCTCATTTAAAAGAAGTGATTAGCCATTAATGGAGTGATAAATAACATCCAATACAGCCCCTTGCTACTTTCTTGGATCAACACATCAAAGAGTTATCCCTCCATTGATTATATGGTTTCAATAGAAGAATAAAGTAGACTCATGAGGGAGGAAATGGAGAAGTAAAAAAACGCAATAAAATAACAATCACTCCACCGTTGTGTGATAATATCACAAGGTTTGGTATGAACAAGTTCACACCTTGAACCAATGACATCAATGTGATAAGGAGAATAATAGAATAAGTGGATAATAAGAACTTTTATTAAGAAACTAAAGTGATTTGAACAACTTACATGTGAAAGACAAATTTGAGACAACAAAATTGCTCCTTAACATTACAATTGAACAATGCATCCAAGATTTTTAAACTCCTTCACCACCACTGCCTTAAATAGGAATTTTGGGAGCCTTGGTTCGATCCTCCAACAGTACAAGTCATCCCACTTGTTTATGGTTGGTCTAGGGTGGTGGAAGGTTTGTGGAAAGAAGACTTTCCATCCTTGACCCGAAAAGGCATCCAGCTTGCATCCACCAAACAGAGGCGCTTGAAACACCTTCTAGATGGCCGAATTTTGGTGGTCCATAGAAGAATTAAATTAATCTCCAGATGTCCCCTAACATCCTGTAAACAACAATCCCAAAAGGAGTTATGGTTTTAGAGATAAGGTTTAATTGGTGGGATATTTTTTTTGCGCCGCAGAATATGGCCCAGAATTTTATATCTATCTTGGTCCGCCTAAATAGACACCATGGAGGCCGAATTAGCATTGGATACTGAAGCGTTATTTTTTCCTATACATGTCTTCTAGCATACCAGGAAATTTGGGATTAATTGGGCCTGTATGTGGGGCCCCACAGTCTCATCAGTGGGATAGTGTCCAATCTGCCTTCTCCAGAATTGCTTCCTTTCATTGACAAATATCTCCCTCATCCTCCATGAATTATCCATTGATCCCTGAATCAAACATGTTCATATTTAAGTTTAAATCAATTTCCAAAAATATAAAATTAAAATATGTATAATTATATTCCTTAAAATCAGATGAATCATTGGGTACTTTAAATGATGTTAAAAAATGTACCACATAATAGTGCATTTTAAGAAGGTATTACAATCATAATGTGAAATGATGTTCGAAGTGTAAAATGCACTAAAATGGTGTTTATGAATAATAAAGAAAATGAATATTATATATATTACCAATGAATAGTAGCCTCATTTAGTGGCTAATCACCACCCCTTATATCTTATGAATTTAAAGAACTCCATCTTATGATTTTTTAATATTCATACTTGTAGAGACTTTACTTAAATGAAATTCACTTGAAAACTTCTATCTGATGAATTCATACATAATATTTTTTCCAAAACCTTATCTCAAAAAACTTCAACAAAATCTATCTGATGATTTTAATATGTTTTCTACAACTTAGTTAGAAACATTATGATCATTCAGAAACCAAAATTTTAAAACTTCACAAACATTATATTTATAATTATATATTTTGAAAAATTCTTCTCTATCTGATGTTTTAGAAACTCCTCTCTGACCATTTATCAATATATTCATTCATAAATATTTACACATTTCCTCTAAATTTTTACTATGTTAATAAAACTATTCTTGACCATTTAATATCAAATTTTGAGTAGATTTTTTATAATGTCCCAGAAAATTTATATTATGGACTTCTTGCTCCCTATCAATATTTACAACCTCATAAAAAATCATTAATTCATTACACATTATGCACATCATATCTGAATTTTTTTATAAGTTCATATGATATAATGTGTACACCTATATATAAAAATTCAATCAATACTTCAGAATTTTCAAAAATCTCAATTTTCCTAAAAATTAATATATTCTTGATAAACAAATTAAACAATATCTCTCCACAATCCCCCTGAACATAATTTGATCAAAATCAATATCAAATACTTTTATCTTAATCCATACATTAGCTAGAATCATAGTAGAAATCCATTTTTATATATTTTCAATGTTGAACACATCACTTAGAAACATATTCTATATTTGTATGATCATTTTTTCCTAATGAAACTAGGAATGTATTCAGTCAAACATTTATTTCCACTAGTAGGATAATTGACTCAGCCTATTCACATCACTCAAATATCATTGTGAACATTTCTTTGATGGTCTCCCAAACATTCCTTTTTCGGATTATACTTTTCATCTTGGTTTATTTGATAGTACTATTTAATATTACATGGGAAAGATTCATCAAATGGATTTTATTTTTTTGAATTTATAAAATTCGTTCCTTTGTATACTTTATCTAATGACTCAACTTGGAAAACTACATATTATTGTTTTACTTAGAAGACATCAACTTCTGTACTTGTTTCAATCAATTGGGTACATGGGACTATGTCAAATTAATTCCACTATCCATTCATATTTTCTATCATCTTAATTAAAATCCTTAAGGAAACATTCATAATGGTGATAATAATCATGATTATCTAAACAAAAATCACATGTTTTAGACACTAATAATAAATATTCAATCATCATAAGTAATCTCAATGTCTTAAAAATAACTTTCTCTTTTCTTGTGGTAATAAGACCTGAACACTTCATTTCTTCTTCATTTATTAATCCAATAAACATAAAATTTGTTACTAAGTTTGGTTTCTTCAACCATGATTTCCAAAAACTAATTATTTATAATTAATTAAACATATTAATTTCATTTAAATATCTCTATTTCATTATAAAACATGTAAAACCAATCAAAACCATTGAAAAAAAATAAAAATCTCACACAGAGTGGTATCTTCAAGAGAGAGAATCACTCGTTTAACAAGTGAAGATGTGACAAAGAGATAAAAATGATTTTTTAAAAAAATAATACCAAAAATGCTTCACCCCTTGTTATTATTGTAAGAATTACTATGTGATCCTAACAATAGGAATAATAAAAGGATATACCTATAATTGGATTCTCAAATTTGTAATTTTTTCAATAAGGTATAATATTCTATTTTAAAAGGCCTTATGAAGGGTGTATTTGGAGAGGTCAAATAATTCCTTGACAATGATACCATTGAATACATTTCAGTTAAGGGAAAAAATGTATAATAAGAAAAGATATCTAAAAAAATTTATAAATACATCATCAATGAAAGAGGTCACTAAATTATATTAAGGTAATCAATGTGAAAACATGTCTTGTACATATTATAATAGCTTTAATGTTAGATATAATAGTGGTGAGGATGACTAAGAGGTATTTTAAATATCTTTTAAAGGATACTCTCAAGAAGATCTGAGAATTATTCTATGTGATTATACATGTTCAAATTTAAAAGATAAATCAACTGCTACACTAAATGGTATTTTTAATAATTTTCTTAAAGAAGTATTCTTATATATTTTGGTAATCTAGAAATATAAAATTTTAGATGACAAACCATGAAGACGATAATGAAAGGACATTGAATTATATGGAACAAAATATACAAATATGTATTAATCTCTATAAAAAAGTAAGACTCACAAGTTTAATTAATATTGTTCTTGAAGAAAAGTTCCCAAAATATTAAAATTTGAAACTCAAAATAATTATGGATATTGAATAAGACAATATAATTCTTGAATAAAACCCCATGTATTGGTAGAATTTATAACTATTAAAAATTATCAACTAGTGGTCAAGGAAAATATGATTAAATCAATTGATCACATTCAATGAGAGATGTTTCAAGCGCATGAAGGTAGTATAAGAAAATTAATAGAGAAAATAAATAGAAATTGATATCCTTTAAGGATGAGAAAATTTGTCTCAATATAATGTTTCTAGAGATATAAGTGTTGTTTGAAATATATTATAATTTAATAATATGATACATCACAACAAATTCAGATGAGGGATGTAACCACATAAACTATTAAGGAAGATTCTTATATTGAAATACATTAATCACATGGGAAAAAATTGTGAGATAAACTAATT
Source organism: Viscum album (assembly GCA_963277665.1). Taxonomy (NCBI): domain Eukaryota; kingdom Viridiplantae; phylum Streptophyta; class Magnoliopsida; order Santalales; family Viscaceae; genus Viscum; species Viscum album. The sequence goes on along the minus strand of OY728140.1, from coordinate 240,009,483 downwards.
ATCAGTTTATAGTATCCTCAACTATAAAGGTAACATAAAATTATGAAAATAATATTTTCAAAAAACATTTCCCCATATAGTGCAAGTTAAGATTCAAAATCTATAAAAATGTTAATGAGGAAATTTTTTGAGGATACCATCACAATGTACAAAGTGGGATGAAACAATAATATGAGAAATGAATCCCCAAAAAGTGCACCCAATGGTGATGAATGACTAAAAATATCAATCTCCTCAATCTCAAAATTCGAGACATGAAGCAGTTAAAGGATAAAAAGATAGGGTTTTTTGGAAATGTTAGTGATGTAAATGATTTGGGTATAGGGAATTTGATTTTTGGTATAATAAATAACCTCTAGAAATAAAAAAGAGAGTTCATATCATGTGGATAAATCCTGAAAAAAATCAACATCTATAGATTAAGAAAAGTTTGTCTATTACAGATAAATTTGAAAAAAATATCTATAATGATGGCAATGGTTGTGGTCATAGGGATTTCTAAATCTCATCTCTACATGTGTCAAAAGAAAACATGAATAGAAGTCCACATAAATTGATATGTAAATATGATATGGAATTGGGTAGAAATATAGATATAATTTTTTAATTAAATACTCCCAAAGATATATAATAGAAGAAAGGTGATTCATCCATTTATTGTATCTAATATAATAAAATAGATTAAACCAAGACCATGAAGTAAAAACATTGTGACACACGAAGGAGTGTTTACTGCATCTATTATAGAAAAATGGTATATTCCATGGGAACATGCAAAAATGACATAGTTATAAGTTTTAAAGAAAGAAAGACTGATTATAACCAAAAATTAGTCCATGATGAAGAAATGATTATTAATTTGTAAAATAACTCTCATAATAAGACACATGGAAGAACAAATAAGGGTGAGTACACATCCATGGAATTATAGATCATTTAGAAATCATATTTGGAGAAATTAAGAAGGTGTGAAGAAGCCTTATTAAAGTATTTTTCAAATGGAGATGAAATAGTTTTAGATGAAGATACCTAATCTAAATATGGGTTGTAAAAAATTGATGACTATGGGGATTGATGAGTGTTTTGTGGGACATGAATGAAAGCTGGAAAAAATTAATATTATTGTTTAATAATCCAACCAAACCAACAATAAATACTGAAAAAGTTAAAGAATACACCAAGAAATGCATGTTACTTGATGTATTATCATAAAGGGAATATCCAGCATTTGGGTGATATAAAAATTTCCATACTATCCACAATTGTTTGGAGATCCAAAAATACATGCATGTAGAATTCATCTAAATTAGATCAGAAAATCAAATGGTTTCAATGTTTAGGAGAAATTCTCATCCTTGTTGCTCACTCTTATAATATAAAGGTGGGAAACATTATTCCTTAATGTAATTATCTGTATTTATATGTTATCCATGCATGTAATTAAAGGTGAATATGGTTCTCAAAATATGAACTTGTATTGGGAATTTACCTAGAATAACTATTCTAGATCTAAAAAGAATCACCATCATATTATAATACATCATTTCTAAATATAAATAATTTTTTTAAAAAGCATCAAACATAATGAAGTGAATGTGGTTATCATACCTTGAGAATAATTTTATCTTGTAAAACATCATGAAATATTCAATTCATATAAATCTATAATTTCTAGAGTGTACATGGAAAATAGTCATTGATAATATTAGTATATATATTCAATAATCTATAGTTTTCATAAAATTATTTATATACTAAGGTGGTAAAAATGATTTAATCAATGACAAAATGGTAATAACATTAGTGGTGAATTCAAGGATTATTTTTTAAAACATGTTGTATATACATGAATTATTTTGTCATGTGTGTTAAAGGTTGTGTATGAATTTATGTTGGAATTCTAATTCAATAATAGATTTAATTGCTGATATTTATGATTTTTATTCTAAATATTGTGGAATATTTTTTGGAAAATAAATTTTAATGATTTTTGTGAGTTTTTCAATGAAATTATATTATTTAGTTTGTCATTATAAAACAATTATGTCTAAATTAAAGCCTCTTATTTCCTATTCTAAGAATAGATCACATAGACATAGAGTGAAATGATTGATGACATAGTGGTTAAGTATGAAATGATATTATCCAATCCAAATTAATTTTTTATTTATTATTAATAAGTGGTACAGTAGAATTAAATAAGATAATGGGAAAAAGGGATACAAGATAAATATATGGACATGTAATTTTCTAGGAGGAATTGATAAAAAATACTGAGGGATGGATTTTTGTACCCAATATCTAATTGTGTTTTATTTGTTTTAAGTAAAGAAGAAAATTTATTTTATGTAACTATTTTGATAAATTATTTCCCAGTTTTTTTGGTAGTTTTCAATTTTATTTATAAGAATTATGGATTCCCCTAGTAAGGTATTATAAAGTGTTATTAATTTTTATTTTTTTTGATTATTTACCTTTATACATGGAACATTGTTTTAGAATAATACCATAGAATATTTTTAAATATGGTTCATATGATATAAAATATGATTAAATGTTCGAGTATCAACTATAGAGCAGAATATGGAAACCACTCAGAGTTCATGTTAAAGATAAGTTGGAGTATAGTTTTTGAGTTGAAGTGAGCTATTAACATTAATAATGGTTGTAACACCCCAAACTTCCACTGTACGCTTCTCTTTGAATAATACAATAGTGTGTGTTGTACGCAACTTCGAGTTCTAACACACAAAAACCAGTCAAAATAGCCTTTATGAATAGTAATACCCCCTTTTTGAAATTTTATAAATTTCATCTTTCAAAATGGACTTCATTTTTGGATTCGAAGTATCAAAATTACATTAGGGTTAATTTTTGGTATTTTTCTGAAAACTTTCAATTTTTGATGAATAGTGAAAACACTGAGTTATTGTTTAAAACCGACTTTTTATTTATATAATTATTTATTTAATTTAAATTTATTTTAGGTCAAAATAGATACATAATACCTATATTTTTTCAATTTAATTCATTGGAGTCATTTTATAATAATTTTAGATATATAAAAATTTTATTGAACTTTTTACCGTCTTTTACCCACCTCCTAGGAGAATTTGTAAATATACATAAAATATAATTTTACCGCTTCTGTGAGATGAATTTCAAAAAATTGAGAGACACTGTTGATATCAATAAGTAAAATGTGGTTCAATAAGATGAAAATAATTTTTGGTGAATTGTAACTTTTTACTTTTATTTACCACGGTTAAAAGTAAATAGGGTAATTAAGGGTAAAAATGATATTATTATTACCCTAAAACATGTCCTAATTATATTGGATAAGTGTAATTAGACCAAAAACAAACTTAGGAATAGAATATGACCCTTTAGGTCTACTTGGATTAGATTAGGACTTTTATTATTATTTAATTCAATGAAGAGATAAAATTGTTAAATTCAATGTTTAATAATTAAACCATTTTTAATATAAGGTTACACATAAGATAAAGTAGACTATAAATATTCATTAGAAAGATAAAACTATTTCCTACATAATGGTATATTATTTATATTTTTTAGAAATTAAATAATTTATTTTATTTATGACACAATGATGATCCAGTAATTACCTAATTAATAAAATATTAAAATATTTGATATTATAAATATCCACATAAATGTGATTTGAGAATTTTTATGAGTTACACTAAATTTTTAGGTTAATATGACTTGTTAGGGTTGGTTAGATGTATTTTTTTGAAGTAATAATTCTCTTATAACTTCAGAAAAAACAAAATACCAAATAGTGAAAAAATTGACATAAAAGAGTTTTTAAAACAAATATTATATTATTAATTGATATTATATCCAACAAAATCTAAGGATTGGCCAAAAGACTTATATAGTGATAGTTGAATCATTAATGAACCACTTAGGGTTCCCTTGGAAGCATATATTATGTTTATTATCCATATAAAATAAAAATACAAAGAGACATGGTAAATGTCAAACTATTTAACTAAGAGATAAATCAAAAAGATAAAGTTAATATAGTGACCCAAACCTATCTAAAATCCGTTTTCTGGGTGTTTTTTGACCCATACCCACCTTATCCTCTAAATAACTCATTTTGGATCCATTATAAATGGAAAATTATTTTATTATAAAATAATATTTCTAGCTTTTCATACGGTTCCCCTCACCCCTCTTATAAAAGGGCACTCCCCCTTCTCTCTAATTCACACCTTCAAAGACATTTGTCTTTGCCAAACTCTACCCAAATAACCTCTCTATCGACTCCCTTCATCCTAGAGGCCTTAATTTATTCATAAATCCAACCTATGGAGCCTTTTTGTTCAAATCAAATGGAATAACCCGAAGAAGAGGTAAATATTTCATCACCTCTTTCAAGTTCCTTTCTTCTTCCACTTCCTCTTTCTTTGTTGTTTACATTCTGAAATATTAACTCCAGTATCTTCAATATACTGTGATTTTATTATAAATATGGTACAACCATATTCATTATTCTATTAGTCCTTTGAATGACATGTCACCAAATGTGTATATGTACGACTTACCATCTCCACGTCGCAGTGTAATTGTTATTCAATACATTATTATTTGGATGGGTATAATAATGATGGGTAATTTATGTAAATAATAAATATAAAATTATAATTATTATTTTTATATGATATAACATCCAATTATATATTATTTAAATATAAAAAATAATGATATTGTTGCTCGTGTGTACGTATGGATTACCATCTCCCAAAACGTAATGAGATTCATTCCCCATCGTAATCCATTCAAGACTAATTTTCATTAGATGATTAAAAATAATTTTTAAAGACTTAATAACATTCTTAATATGAATAAGATACATCCTATTAATAAAAAAACATTACTTATAGAACAAATCATATAAAGGAAAACAAATTAGTTAACACCCGAAACGATGATAATACAAAGATATTATTAACAAAAAAATGTAAAAAAATCATATATGATATCAAATTAATATATATGATTCTAGTATAACTTAATAACAATTATTTCACCATTATACAAGAGTTTAACCTACCCTCGACCAAGGAAATGTACAAGGTAAGGGTTAATTTTATAATTTCTTTATTATCCGAGGTTGTTTTTACGTAAGTATCTACTAGGACCTCTTTATCATCCACATCCATGTTTCCTAAAAATGTATTTCAATTTTTTTACTATTTACTATATAATGGAGTAAAGTCATTTATTCCATTATTTGACCTTATATGTTTTGAAAGGAATCTTTCCATCGTTTTTTAAACAAGGTACTTTTTGACCTTTTCGACAAAATTAAGGTAAGAATGATTTTTTAACTTATATGGTGGGTGAAACTATTTTCCACCATTATAACATCATCTAAGTTTCCGTTACAAGCTTAAAAAAATATTTTCAAAATAAATGACTTCTTTATAATTATGTGACTCTTAAATGTTTTCAAAATAAAAAGAGATACTTCTCTAAAAAATGTTTTGATTTCATCTATGTCAATAACCTTTGATGGATTTTAATCTTATTTGATGTTGATTTGTTATGATACAAAACATCTATATTTTATTGAAGGTTTTTTGATATGTTTGAATTTGGATGTGTTATTTTTACACTATACATGGTTATGGATAATGTATTGACATTTAGTTTGCTAGTTTTAATATGATTGTTTATGTTATGTATAAACTTTATCATATGAGTAATTAATTGGAATTATTAAGTGGCGGGTGGAGCATGCTATAGCTCCTCAATTCTTGGTAGGTATCATAAGACAAACTAGTGTCTTGGCCAAGGCCTTAACAAAATATTATTTGTAGACTTGGCACAAGGCATTGACTATGTGGTTATGAAAGTCTGGCATTACACATTCCATCATTATGAAAGTGACTATTGATATTGCATGATATTATTCGACTAGTATAATATCCATGTGACTAAGTAAATGGAATTATTTGATTTTATATTTTCACTATTATTCTTAAGTGCAAGTTTAAAAGGATTTTGTTTTAGTCTTATACATTCCCTTAAATTCTTATGTTTATTTATCAAAGTTTCTTGATATATTTTTATCCTTACTGAACATCTGAGCTCACCCCTTTCTATATGTTATTTTTCCCAGGATGTGAAGAAGTATAATATGATTGACCTGAAGGGATAGTATATGGGATCTGAGTGCTGTCTATGGAAACAGTGTTGTTGTAGTTTTCCATTTTACAATCTAATGTAATTCTTAGGAATATATCTAGTACTTCCAAGGCTACTAAACTAATCATTCTTTCGAGACCTTATCTTTTGTGATCATGCCATCGATATGTAATAATGCACCAATTCTTGGCTTCTGGGGTCGGGGCGTTACAGTTGGTATTAGACGAAGTTCAATACAAACCATGGAAACTAGATTTAGGTAAACTATTATTAGAGCACATAGCCCTAAGATAGACTATGAGGATTAGTATAAAATAAATTCCTAAAATTTTGGTATTATAGAGATTTTGTGAGTTTTACAAGAAATACATCCATGCATGGATATGAGCAAGTAGAGGCGGCTCTGGTACAGATGTACCTAGGGGTAAAACCCAAAAAACACCACATTTAGCTAGACTTGAATAGGAACTAGTGCATGACAACAGGCCTTGCTGCACTCTTGGTTATAACCCTCCTAGGGGATATGCTTAAGTTAATTCTCATTTTCATTACAAACCATTATGAAGGGTTTATGAGTATATACATCCTTAAAGAAAATGTTTTTATGATTACAGATTATATCCATAAACTGTTCAATTTAAGATATGTATTTTACAAGTTTGCAATTTTGTATTTCGATTCATAAACTAATCTAGTTTGTGCCATTGTTTAGAAATGGTGCCTAGATAAGGAATGGAAACTATATCAATGCATGAACACCATGTAGGTATTTCTATCATTATCAAGATAATTATAGTGGAGAATGTGATAGAAATGGTTCTGATCAACTTATCACTATATTGGGACAAATCACTTAGGTTATGAATAATAACCTTACCCATATGGAGCACCCTAATCCACAACATGGAGGATCAATGTAAGATCTCTTCATGAGGAAACAACCACCAAAATTCAATGGGGGTACAAATCCACTAGTAGCAGAGCAATGGATAAATTCCATAGAGAACATATTCTATGCCTTAGGGAGTAGCGAATGGGAAAAGGTTGTCATTGCAGTTTATCGCCTCCCTGGAGATGCTGATCAATGGTGGTCAATGTTTCAAAACTCAAAGGAAGATGATGAAGTATAAAATATGGAATGGTAGTAGTTTAATGAAATATTCTTAGAAAAATACTTTCCTCATGATCATCAAGAAGATATGGTAAGGGAATTCATGAGTCTGAGGCAAAATGAGGATAAGAATGTCGCAAAGTATGATGCTAACTTTACAAGGTTAGCAAGGCATGCTGCAGATTATATACGTAACACAAGAAGTAAGATTAATCATTTCTTTGATGGGTTAAAACCATTTCTCCGTCGAGCATTAGTCTCACAATCCTTCTCATCATATGAATATATTTTTTTGAGGTTCTATCAAGACTGAAAAGAACTCTCTATGTCTTATGACTTTAATGAAATGCAAGAGAAGAAGAGATATGATGAACACTATAGAAATGGAAATAAGCAGAAGAAGGGAAAATTGAAATATCCATCTTATAGTAAATGTGGGAAGAAACACCCTAGTACTTACCTGAAGAAAATGAGAGTCTGTTACAAGTGTCGAGAAAAAGGCCACCAAGCTCGTGATTGAATGGATAAGAAAGAGGTTGTCGATGTTAAATGATTAAATTGTAGATAAAGGGGGAATTATGTGAATGAATGTCCTCTGCATTGGGGTAACATACCTCAGAAAAGTCCAAGGGATCTATGCCAAGCTTATTCTATCACTACTGCTAAGGTTGAGGCTTCTGGAGACATAGTGGCTGGTAATTTAATGGTTTCCTCAAGTTTAGGAAATTCTTTATTTGATTATGGATCATCACATTGCTTCATATCTACCAAGTTTACTAAGAAAAATAGATATTTCCAATTTAATTTAATATGGGATTTTCAGTCAAAAATCTTGAAGGAAGTACCATTGAAACACAGTTTTTTGAATCAATCCCCATTAGGGAATATAAATATTCTTTATCTGTTGATCTCATCATCATACCCATGATTGAATTTGATAGAATCTCATTTATGGATTTACATTCGGACCATTATGCAAAAATTTATTTTAAGAAGAAGGAGGTTACTATTTTTGATGAAAATGATAAAGAACACATTATCTTTAGAGCAGAATCATCACCACCAAATTCTTATCTAGATCCACCCCCAATAGCACAACTAAATTCAATTATTGGGGAGTAAGGTAATGAAATAACTATGGGTTAGGAAAGGAATGTTCAAATAGAGGACGTACCTATTGTGATAGAATATGTTTATGTGCTTCCAGAAGATTTACCTGGACATCCTCTCGATGAGAAATTAAGTTTTACATTGATTTAATTCCTGGATAAATGCCCATATTGAATACCCCTTATAGAATGGCCACTGTGGAATTAGAGGAACTAAAGAAACAACTAGAAGAATTGAGTAATAAAAGATTTATTCTCCCTAGTGTTTCCCCATGGGGAGCCCGTGTTCTTTTTGTAAAGAATAAAGATGGATCTATAAGGTTGTGCATTGACTACAGGGAGATCAATGAAATAACAATAAAGAACAAGTATCCCCTACCTCACATTGATGATTTATTCGACCATATTCATAGAGATCGATACTTTTCATTGATTAACCTTTGATCTAGATATCCTCAGTTGTGTGTGTAGAAGTAATAAATTCCAAAAAAAACATTTTGAACCAGGTACGGGCCTTATGAGTTTACAGTAATGCCTTTTGGATTGACTAATGAACCCTCTGTCTTGATGGATCTAATGAATAGAGTTTTCAAGTGATATCTTGTTGACTTTGTAGTTTTATTTATTGATGATATAATAGTAAACTCCAAAAGCTACATAGATCATCAAAATCACTTGCGCATTATCCTGAAAACTCTTAGAAGAAATGAATTATATGGGATGTTTAACAAGTGTGAATTATGGCTTCATGAGATTTATTTTCATGGACATATCGTCTATAAGGATGGAATATTTTTTGATCCTTCTAAGAAAAGAGAAATCCATGAATGGCCAGCACCGATGAGTATAACTGAGCTACGCAGTTTAATTGGTTTAATAGGTTATTATCGGCATTTCATACAGAATTTTACCTAATTGGCTAACCCATTAACAAAGCTTACACGAAATGGGGTTAAATTTGTTTCGGCAGAAGAGTGTGAAGAATGTTTTGAATAATTGAAGAGATGATTTGTCAATGCTCCTGTACTAACTCTACCATTGGGGAATTATGGGTTTGTTATTTATAGTGATGCATCGAAGAAAATATTTGGTTGTGTCCTTATGCAGAATGATAGAGTTATTGCCTATGCATCACGATATCTGAAAAATCCTGATCAAAACTATCCTACTCATGATCTTGATTTAGAAACTGTAATCATTTCTTTGAAGATTTGGAGACACTATCTCTATGGTGAAAAATGTGACATTTATACTAATCACAAGAGTTTGAAGTATATTTTCTCATTGAAAGAACTCAATATGAGGAAAAGAAGATGGATTGAACTACTCAGGGATTATGATTGCATGATACACTACCACCTGGGGAAGGAAAATAAGGTGGAGGATGCTTTGAGCAGAAAAGATCATGGAGTATTGAACAAGATGAGTGTTGAAAGGGATCTTATTTTCATAGATCTAGTAAAGATGGATATGGGAATAACCATGGAAGGTAAAACATTAATGCTTTTTAAAATTCTTGCTAAACCATCTTTAAAACAAAGGATAAAAAGATCTCATGTTGATGATTAGGAGTTTCAAAAGATGATTAAAACTATGAATGATGGGGGATTGAGTGAAATCATATATGAAGATGAAATTTTGAAATTTGGGAAGAGAATTTGTCTTCCTGATATGCATGATCTAAATAGAGAATTGTTGGATTATGCTCATAGGTACAATTTCTCTATACACTCTGAGAGAACCAAAATGTATAGAGATTTTAAGGAACATTTTTGGTGGGAAAAAATGAAGAGGGAGATTTCTGATTTTGTGTCAATATTAATGGTTTTTTCACAAGTGAATGCTGGAAGGCAACAGCCTGGAGGAGTCATGAAACCTCTTCCTATACCTGAGTAGAAATGGTATGATATCACGATGGACATTGTCATGGGGCTACCAAAGACTCCACAAAGGAATGATGTGATATGGGTCATTGTAGATCCTCTTACCAAGTCAGCACATTTTCTTGCTACAAGAGAAGATTTACCACTTGAAGTTCGAGAAATACTATATATTAATGAATTTGGGAGACTTTATGGAGTACCCCTATCGATTTTTTCTGATCGTGATCCACGTTTTACATCAGGATTCTGGAAAAGTCTTCAGAAATCCTTGGATACTGAACTTCATTTGAGCAATGCCTACCACCCCCAAACTAATGGACAATTATAACGGACAATTCATACCTTAAAAGACACGTTGAGATCAAGATCACTTGACTTTCAAGGTATGTGGGATCGATATTTACCTCTGGTAGAATTTTCCTATAACAATAGATTTCATTCAAGTATTCAAATGGAACCATATGAAGTGTTATATGGAAAGAGATGTCACACACCAACCTGTTGGGATGATGTTAGTGATTGAAAACTCGTAGGCCCAGAACGTTTTGAGGAATTGATGGAAAAGGAGAAGGTAATCCAAATCCACATTAAAGAAGCTCAAAGTAGTCATAAGAGCTATGCCGATAACAGAAGGAAGGATTTGGAATTTCGAGTAGGAGATAATGTTTTCTTGATAGTATCTTCATGGAATGGTGTTATAAGTTTTGGTAAGAAGGGAAGATTATGTTCAAGGTAAATCAGACCTTTCTAAATTCTAGAACGAATTGGGGATATAACTTACCTTTTGGCAATGCCACAAAGTCTCTCTAATGTTCATGATGTATTCCACGTATCACTATTGAGAAAATACATGCTTGAACCAACGCATGTAATTAACTATGAGGAATTAGAACTGGAACCCGATCTGTCTTATTGCAAAGAGAATGTCAAGGTTCTTGATACAAGAGAACAATTGTTGAGAAACCAGATGACTCGTTTGGTAAACATTTTATGGAGAAATTATAAGATTGAAGAGTCAACGTGGGAACCTAAGGAACTTTTGATGAAGAACCACCAAAATCTATTTATGTAGTAATATTCTAGAAATTTTTAGGACGAAAATATTTGAAGGAGGGAATAATGTAACACCCCGAGAATCCATAGTACTCTTCTATTTTAATAATACAATAGTGTGTGTTGTACGCAACTTCGAGTTCTAACACACCACAACCAATCAAACTAGAAGTTATAAATAGAAATACCCACCTTTTAAAATTTTATAAATTTTATCTATCAAAATAGACTTCATTTTAGGATTCAGAGTATCGAAATTATCTATGGGTGAATTTTTGGTATTTTTCGGAAAACTTTTAATTTTTGAGAAATAGTGAAAAACATTGAGTTATTGCTTAAAACTGACATTTAATTTAAATAATTATTTATTTTATTTAAATTTATTTTAGGTCAAAATAGATACATAATACCTATATATGTTTAATTTAATTCATTGGATTCAGTTTATAATAATTTTAGATATATAAAAATTTTATTGAACTTTTTACCGTCTTTTACCCCCCCCCCCTCCAAGGAGCATTTGCAAATTTACATTAAAATTCATTTTACCACATTTGTGAGTTGAATTTCAATAATCCGAGATTCACTGTTGATATATTTATGTAAAATGTGTCTCAATAAGATGTAAATAAGTTTTAGTTAATAGTAACTTTTTAATTTTATTTACCACAGTTAAAAGTAAATAGGGTAATTATGGGTAAAAATGATATTATTATTAACCTAAAAAATTTCATAATTCTATTGGATAAGTTTAATTCAACCATAAACAACATTAGTAATAAAATATGATCCTTTATGTCCACTTGGATTAGATTAGGACATTTATTATTATTTAATTCAAAGAAGAGTTAAAAGTGTTAAATTCAATGTTTAATAACTATTCCATTTTTACTATATGGATAGACATATGATAAATTCGACTATAAATATTATTTAAAAATATAAAAATATTTCCTAAATAATGGTAATTTATTTATAATTTTTAGACATTAAATAATTTAATTTATTTATGACACAATGATGATGCAGTAATTAACTAATTAATGAAATATTAAAATATTTGATATTATGAATATCCAAATAAATGTAATTTGAGACTTTGTATGAATTAAAATAATTTTCTAGGTTAATATGACAATTTAGGGTTGGTTATATGAATTGTTTTTAAAATAATAATGATGTTATAAATATAGAAAAAACAAAATACAAAATAGTGTCAAAATTGACATAAAATAGTTTTTAAAACAAATATTATATTATTAATTGATATTCTATTCCTAAAAATATAAGGTTCATCCAAGAGACTTATATAATGATATGTGTTTCATTAATTAACCAGTTGGGATTCTTTTGGAAGTATATAGTATGTTTATTAATCATATTATATAAAAATACAAAGGGACATGGTTAATATCAAACTATTTAACTAAGAGTTGAATCTAAAAGATAAAGTTAATATAGTGACCCAAACCTATCTAAAACTTATTGGTCGAGTGGTTTTCGACCAAGCACCACTTTAGTCTTTAAATAATTAATTTTGGAGCCATTATAAACCCAAAATTATTTTATTAGAAAATAATAGTTCTAGCTTTTCCTAAGGTTCCACTCACCCCTCTTATAAAAGGCCACTCCCCCTTCTTTCTAATTCACTCCATCAAAGCCATTTGTCTCAGCCAAACGCTTCTCAAAGACCCTATAAACTGTACTGATTTCATCCTAAAGGCCTTACATTAGTCATAAATCTAACCTATGGATCCCGTTTGATCAAATCAAAAGGAAGAACCCGAAGAAGAGGTAATTATTTCCTCACCTCTTTCAAGTTCCTTTCTTCTTCCACTTCCTATTTTTTTGTAGTTTACATTCTAAAATAATAAATACAATATATTATAAATAATGTGATGTTATTATAAATATTGTACAACCATATTCATTATTCTATCCATCCTTTGAATGACATGTCACCATACGTGCGTGCGTACGGCTTACCGTCTCCACGTCGTGCTGTAATTTGTTATTCAATACATTATTATTTGTATGGGTCAAATAATGAAGTGTAATTGATGTAAATAATAAATATAAAATTATAAGGATTATGTATATATGATATTCCATCCATTTATATATTATTTTAATATCAAAAGAATGAAATTGTCACTCTGGCGTACGTACAGATTAACGTCTCCATGAACGCGATAAGATTCATTCCCCATAGTAATCCATTCAAGAATAATATTCATTAGATAATTACAAATAATGTTTAAAGACATAATATAATTCTGAATATGAATAAGATACATCCTATCCATAATAAAAATTACTTACATAACAAATCATATAAAGGAAAATGAATTAGTTAACACATGAAACGACGATAATACTAAGACATTATTAACAAATAATTTTCCAAAGAACATATATGATATCATATTAATGTATATGATTATACTATAATTTAATTACAATTATTTCACCATTAGATAAAATGTTAACCTACCCTAAACAAAGGAAAAGTACAAGTTAAGGGTTAAATTTCACAATCTCTTTATTATCCGAGGTTGTTTTGTAAGTATCTACCGGAACCTCTTTATCATCAACATCCATGTTTCATAAAAATGTATTTCCAAAAAAATTACTACTTACTAGACAATGGGGTAAATTAATTTATACCCTTATTTGACCTTATATGTTTGGAAAGGAATCTTTCCTTCATTTTTCAAACAATGTACTTGTGGACCTTTTCGACAAAATTAAGGTAAGAATGTTTTTTTACATATACGATGGGTGTGGCTATTTTCCACCCTTATAACATCATCAATGCTTCCCTTAAAAGCTTAAAGAAATATTTTCAAAATAAATGTCTTCTTTATAATTATGTGACTCTTAAATAATTTCAAAATAGAAAGAGATATTTCTCTAAATAAGGTTTTGATTTCATCTATGTCAACATCTGTTGATGGATTTTAAGCTTATTTAAAGTTGATTTATTATGATACAAAACATCCATATTGTATTGAAGTTTTTGTGATATGTTTGACTATGGATGTGTTATTTTTACACTAATCAGGGTTATGGATAAAGTATTGGCATTTTGTATGGTAGATTTAATATGAATGTTTATGTTATGTTTAAACCTTTTCATACTAGGAATGCATTGGACTTAGTGTGTGATGGGTGGAGCCTATTATAGCACCTCGATGCATCAGTAGGTCTCATGAGGCGAAAAAGTGTCTTGGAACAAGGCCTTGGAAAAATCTTATTTGTAGTCATGGCACAAGACCTTGACTATGTGGTTATAAAAGTCTGGCATTATGCATTCCATCATTATAAAAGTGTCTATTTCTTTTACATGTGATTATTCGGCTAGTATAATATCCATATGACTATGTAAATAGAATTATTTGATTTTATCTTTTCCATATTATGTAGAAGTTCAAGATTAAAAGGGGTTTTTTAGTCTTATAAATTGCCTTAAATCTTTATGCATATTTTTAAGTTTCCGCAATATTGTTATCATTACTGAGCATCTGAGCTCACCAATTTCTATGTTTTTTTTCTAGGATGAGAAGATGTATATTATGAATGACCTATAGGGATAGTCTATGGGATATCAGTGTTTTCTATGGAAACAATGTTGTTATAGTTTTCCATTTTACGATGTAATGTAAACCTTATAAATGTATCTAGTACATCCAATGCTACTAAACTAATTGGTATTTCTAAAATCGATCTTTTGTGATCATGCCAATGATACATAATAATGCACCGAATCTAGGATTCTAGGCATGAGGAGTTACAATGGTGATGTATAATTATGATTGGGTATATTCATTTAATGATATAGTTTAGTTTTATAAATATTGTGGAAAGGAAAGTTAGAATGGGTGATTTTACCTTTATGAATTTATGTGAAAAATTAAAGGAGATTGAGAATAATTGTGATGCTTTCTTGTGATGTTCTTCATGATTCAATCCAAGTGTTATTTATGAAGAAGTGTTGTATAAAACATTTAATGGAACCTACAAATTTCTATATTTTCAGTTAATGGAGAATTTATTTCCAAGAAAAAAGGCTAGATGATGTTATGAAGGTTTATCTAAGTGGATAATTAGTTTTCATTAGATATAATGCATGATATTGAATCTATTAATAAACTAATAAGAACATATTTGTGTAATAGAAAAAGTTCATTTGAGTTGATTGATAAGGCTTAAGAATGTATTTAAGTGGTGTTGAGATGAGTATTATTTTCTTCTATAAAAATGTAACTTTAGATGGTAAAATGTCTATTTTTGGATCATGTATGACTTTGTTAATGATCTTTAAGACTTTTATAGTGTTTATGTAATAATCTCAAGAACTAACATGAGATTCCATGGAAGAAAATATTAATTTGGCCACATGATACTTTATTTATAAGACTTTAAAATCCCAACATATGACTCTAATAATGATGTATTAACTTTGATCACATATAGTAAGAATTTATATCAAGGTGTATAAATTTTATTGTGAGATCATATGAATTTCTCAAATTACATAAACTTATGCATATGAATTCACTTCTTTTTGTGCCTTTGATACTTATAAGGAATTAATTTCTTGTAAGAATTAAGAAATCTAGAATTTTGAAATTATAATAAATGTTAAAATGAAAATTATGATAAATTGTGGATTAATTAAAATTATTTAATTGATATGTTTTTCATTAATCAAATATCATTATCATAAATTGATCATGATTAAAAATAATATGAAAGAAGAATTGGTCAAGTATGGTGATAAATTTTGTGGAGTATTTCACACTATATAAGGAAGTGTCACGTCACAATGCATGAAGTTCCATGCATACATTGAAGAATTCAAATGATTATAAATATAAACATTTTTTCAGAAGTAAAATATCATGATATTAAATATCATTTAAGGGAAAGAAACTAATACATAAGGATGAATTATATAGAGATCATGACTCATAATTTAAATGAGAAACGTCTACTAGAAATCAAGGGGTTTCCATAATTATTTATGGAACCAATATTTTTGAATATTATGATGAAAATATATTGCAGTACTTTAAAAAATAGAATGTGGAGAAGAAGCAAGAAGAGATCCTCAACACTAATTTCCCTAGACAAACACATATATTTGAATATGTAAGTGAATGGAGTCGATATCGTTATCTTTTTCATCTTGAAATGTCCAAGGAACATATGTTTTAGAGTTGTATCATCTCTTACACACTGAAGAAGAATGGGGAGGGAAAAGGAAAACCATTAACTAAGGTTTACTAATTCCAGGTCAAAGATAATGAGTGGGAAAATTATATATATATATATAGGCTCATACTTATGCAGTAATCGAGTGTAATAAGATATTAGGAGATCTTATCCATCCATACTTACTATATCCAGATAGATAATCTAAGAGATTTAATATACAGTCATCTATTATAGGAATCTATAGAATCTTGTGGAATCCCATTTAATTGTTTTAGGTGAGTAAGAATATCAATCCATATAGTATAGGATCAATTTAAAGAAATAGAAGTTATCTTACATCAAGAAAGTTAACATCAATTCTCTTGTACAAAAGTTAACAAAATAAAGATTCCATTGTATACCATTCCTCATATGTTTCCATCTAATTCATAAAACATAAATAAAATATTTCATTACAACACATTCCCAAGACTTCTACCTTAATTTTTTTAGAGAATGAGGACAATTCATTAATGAAAAAAATTCATGTTCTCTATATCAATTAGAAATTTTTCCAATATTATACGAAACTAGTAAATCCATAATGATTCTTCAACATCTATAAAAAATTCTCCAAATTAGAAAATATTATATACATTTAATAATCTTGATATCTTCAAAACAAAGGTAAATATAAACATAAGAAATGGTACGACCTTAGATACCTCATGAGGCTAAACTTACAAGACAATAATTGAATATCATTAGTGAGAATAAGATGATTATATTTTTATAATCATGATACACAAGAGAATTATAACCAAAAAATCATAAATCATACATCATGTAATAAGGCTTGAAATGAGATAATACATGAATGAATAAATAAACATGATCCATGAGAGCAGAATTTAAGAATTCAAAAAAGAATAACACTATAAAGAATATTTCAAATATATAAAAAACATTAATATAGTGGATAATTACATTAATGGTGCATAAAATAATTATGCACACTTAAGAGAAAATAAAATACACTCACAAGAACTTATATCAAGAGATATAAAATTTTAATAATTGATTAGAAGGTGATATAGTACCCCACTCATCATTCATCCAACATACATATGAAAATTGAAAATCATTCACTTATCACATCATAATGAACCCATGGAAATAATGTGGGTTTCATAAAAAATTCAAATAAAAATAATTTAAATTTTATTACATAAATAACCCATGTAAAAATTACTTTCATTCAACAAATCATAATGAACTAATGGAAAGAAAATGGGTTTCATTAATCACATCAAAAAAGAGACTTTATGATCCCAACCTTTAATGGCAGTACGTACTTGGTTAAATTTTCGTTCAAATACCTTTAAATGGTTAATGGAGTGTTTTATGGGAGTTGGAAAGGTCCAGAGCATGTCATGGATGTTTGGGAACAAAAGGGGGATAGAAATTCCATCTAGTGCATATTGCACGGTTGGTTCATGGTTAATAGTAACTGTGCACCATAACCATGTGAGCTTGGGAGTGGAGGTTCACAGTTGAGAAAGTGTTTGATTGGGGATCCTAAATCATGAAATATTAAACAAATCCAACCTACACATCCTCCACACGGTATTTCAAACTGTGCAGAATTCCCAAAAAACTGGGTGGCCAAGACTCTTTGGACGGATGAAGGCTCACAGTCGTCGCACTGTTTCATCAACTGTGCAACCATTAAAAATTTGTAATCTCAATTTTATCACTCTCAAAATTAAAATTTTATCATTCTAATTTATCTCCCATTTGACCCCCTCTAGCTTGGGTGATGAACCAAAACCCCCTATTCTTCCATGGGTGTTTCTTTTTTGACTTATATGTGTTTGGAGTTCCATTTGGTGTGAATCAAAAAACATGCTACATATTCGAATATTTTTTTCTCCATTTTTATGGAATAATATTGGAGTGGTGTTCTCTTTCCTTCAAAATCCATAAACCCTTGTTATTCTAAGGTTTTCTTTGTCTTAGTGTTTGTGGTTCATTCAATTCAAATCAAGGTTCATGGTTTAATGAGAGGTTTCCATTGAGAATGAGGTTCGTGGTCTTAAAGAATTTTCAAATATAATCAATGTTTTATATGTATATGTGGTTGAACCAATTCATTACCTTATTTAGTTTTAGTATATTTGTCTAAAGAAATTGATTTGGGACCTAGATTGAAGTGTGACAACCTTCACGCACCCCGTTGGGTTTTTTTGATAATGTGAGACCGAACCTAGGGCTACCCATGGGGTATTCCAAACCTTTTGAATTGGTGGAATGAATTAGAAAATGGTGAGGTAGATAAATTATGATGTTTAATGGGATTTAAATATTAATTTGGTAAGTGGTATTGGTTAAAAGTATAATCAGATTGGTTATATGCTACATTTTGAAAATTTCCTAAGAGGATTTTGTAATGATTTGAATTTTTTGTCTTGGATTCTGATTTAATTATGGATTTGAATAATGAATATAATTTTTTGAAAGTGGGAAATAATTTTAATGGACACTACCACAAAACAGGATTTTATCAGCACTAAAAAGGCATTTATTAGCTCTAAAAGCATTGTAAAGTCTCTATTTATCATTGATTCAACAAGTTCCAATAAAGGCTCCCCTGCCTAGGCATGATGTTTATATAACAGCACACCCAGTAACCTACACAAAAATATCAGAACAAAATAATCCAACTAGAAAAAATAACCTACAAAAACTAGAAAAAACTTGGTAAAAACAACCAATCATATTATATATATACAAAAGAACCGCATACATGATGGAAATGATGAAAAAAAAGCAGTGCACACAAAATTTTGTCAAACAATAATCTATACATTTAATTGAAATCATGAATAAAAAAAATCACCCATGGTATATACCAAAAAATTATTATATAAACATTTGGAACAACATTTCATAAAATTACATTTACAAATATCCAACAAATAGATAAAAACATTAATGTTTTTTCTTTTGACAGTTGTGGTACCCTCTAAAAAATGTCCTCCGTTGGTAAAAGTCACCAGAAAAATCATCCCAACTTGTGAAAAAGGTTACACCAATATAAGAAATCAAATATTAAATTAGTAACAGAATAAAAAATAAATTAAACTTCAATATGAAGAATACATTAAAAATGTCAATTCTGAATAAAAAATGACACATTTGGAGTCATAACGGTGACACCATGCATTATATTGAGGTTTTATTGATTCCTACAGGTCACAAATGACTATTGGATAATTTTATTAAAGTACAAAAACAATCAAAATTCATTTCCTTGGTCTTCAGTATGTCACTTGTGGTATTTTACTAAAATGTCATTTCAAGCTAAAAACATGTAATTTGAGTCATACTGATCACATCATACGTCATATTGATGTGAGACTACTCCATACACATCCCAAAGGACTTACAAACCACATTACTTAATTTGGAAGAAAATCGGAGCAAGTTTTCTTGGTTTTTACGGAGTGACACTTTTTGAGAAAAATGTAAATTTTAAACTAACAACGAACACTTTTGGTCATACCAGCCACACCATTTGTCAAATTGAGGTGTTATTGATTCCTACGCTTCAAAACTGACTCACAGATCATTTTTCTAAAGTACCAAAATAATAAGAATGCATTTACTCAGTTTTTAGTATGTTAGTTGGGGTTTTTCACTTGGGTTAATGTCTATTTTTAATAAAAAGATGTGTTCGGAGTCATACTAGTGACACCATTCATCATATTGAGGTGAAGTTGATTCCTACAAGTCAAAAAAGACTACAGTATCATTTTCCAAATGTATAAAAACAATTGGAATTTATTTCCTCAGTTTTTAGTATGCTAGTTGTGTTTTCTTACTAGAATGACATTTCAAAACCAAAACATGCAATTTGAGTCATACCGGTCACATTGTGCATCATATTGAGATGAGATTTCTTCATACATGTCAAGAAGGACTTACAAATCTATATCCTAAATTTAGAAGACAATCAGATCTAATTTTCTTGGTTTTCAATGAGTGACACTTTTTGAGCTAAAGTGTTCATTTTAAACTTATAGAAAACACTTTTAGACATATCGGTCACACCGTTCATCAGATTGAGATGGGCTTAATTCCAACAAATCACAATTAAACCATGGATCATTTTCCAAGATTATTATAATAATCTGAATGTTTTTTCTCAGTTTTCATTATGTCAGTTGTGTTTTTTCACTAGAACTATTGTCAACTTATAATGACAAGAGGCATTTAGAGTCATATCGGTGACACCATGTATCGTATTGAGGTGAGGTTTATTCCTACACATCACAAATGACAGATGCATATATTTCCTAAGGTATCAAAATAATCATAATTCATTTCCTTAGTTTTCAATATGTTAGTAGTTTTTTTTACTAAAAGGTCATTTTGAACTAAAAACATGAAATTTGAGTCATATCGGTCGGATAGTGCATCAGTTTCATGTGAAACTATTTCATACACATCAAAAAAGGAAATAATAATAAATTTACTTAATTTATAAGAAAATTGGATCATGTTTTCTTGGTTTTCAGTGAGTGACATGTTTTGAGATAAAATATCAATTTTACACTGACAGTGGACACTTTTAGTCATGCCAGTCACACCATTTGTCAGACTGAAATGGGGTTGATTCCTACATGCCACAACTGACTCATGGATTATTTTCCTAATGTATCAAAACAATATGAATGCATTACATTGTTTTTAGTATGTCAGTTGTGTTTTTTCACTTTAATTAATTTAAATTTTTAATAACAAGATGTGTTTGGAGTCATACTACTGACACCGTGCATTGTATTGAGGTGTGGTTGATTACTACACATCACAAATGAATTATGGAACGTTTTAATAATGCATCAAAACAATCATAATTCATTTCCATAGTTTTCAGTATATCAGTTGTGTTTTTTTAATAAAATGTCATTCGAAACTGAAAACATGAAATTTCAGTCATATCAGTATCATCGTGCATTGGTTTGATGTTAAAAAACTTCATACACATCATAAAAGACTTATGAATCACTGTCCTTAATTTGGAAGACAATCGAAGCATGTCTTGTTAGTTTTTAGTGAGTGACATGTTTTGAGATTAAATGTCAATTTTAAACTGACAGAGGACACTTTTAGTCATACTGGTCACTCCATTCAACCGATTGAGGTGGTGTTGATTACTACACATCAAAACTAACTCATGGACCATTTTCTTAATGTAAGAAAATAATCTGAATGCATTTTCTCAGTTTTCAATACTGTCAGTAGTGTTTTTCCACTTGAATTAATGTCAATTTTTAATAACAAGATGCATTTGGATTCATACTAGTGACATCATGCATCAGATTGAGGTTTGGTTGATTCTTACATGTGAAAAATTACTAAAGGATCGTTTTAAAAAAGAATACAAATAATTTTAATGCATTTCCTTGTTTTTTATTTTGTTAGTGGTGTTTTTTACTAAAATTTCATTTCAAAAAAAAACATGCAATTTGAGTCATGACAGTTAAATCGTGCATCATTTTGATGTGATACTACTTTATACACCTCACAAAGGATATACAAATCAATTTCATAAATTTGGAAGACAATCGGAGTGTGTTTGATTAGTTTTCAGTGACTGGCATGTTTTGAGCTAAAATATCAATTTTAAACTGATAGTGGACACTTATAGTCATACTGATCACACCATTCATCAGATTGAGGTGGGGTTGATTTATACACATCAAAACTGACTCATAAATCATTTTCATAAAGTATCAAAACAATATCAATGTGTTTT
The DNA here is from genome assembly GCA_963277665.1 of Viscum album. Lineage (NCBI taxonomy): Eukaryota > Viridiplantae > Streptophyta > Magnoliopsida > Santalales > Viscaceae > Viscum > Viscum album. Next base: position 239,987,124 of record OY728140.1, on the reverse strand, counting down.
CTCTGTTTTCAGTATGTTAATTTTGTTTTTTCACATGAATTACAGTCAATTTTTAATAACAAGAAAAATTTGGAGTCATACTTGTTACACTGTGTGTTATATTGTGGTGTGGATAATTCCTACACATCAAAAATGCCCCATGGATTGTTTTCCTAATGTATCAAAACAATTGGAATGAATTTCCTTGGTTTTTAGTATGTTAGTTGTGTCATTTTTATGAAAGTATCATTTCAAATTGGAAACATGTAATTTGATTCATATTGGTCTCATCGAACATTGGTTTGATGTGAGACTACATTATAAACATCACAAATGAATTAAAAATCATTGTCCTAAATTTTGAAGACAATCAGAGTGTGTTTTCTTTGTTTTTAGTGAGTCAGATGTTTTGAGCTAAAATGCCCATTGTAAACTTATCACAGAAACTTTTAGTCATGTCGGTCACACCGTTTTTCAGATTGAGGTGGGGTTGATTCTTACACATCATAACTGACTCATGGATTTTTTTCCTAAAGTATCAAAATAATCCAAATGTGTTGGATTAGTTTTTAGTATGTCTATTGTGTTTTTTAACTAAATTAATTGCATATTATTTGGTTTTCTAGAGAAATTGGTAGTCCTCATTTATAGGGTATGTGTGTTGTAGATAGACCACAAAATATAACAAGTATCCAGATGGGGATTCCCCATCCCTTGAGTTTTTTCTGACACCATTGATCCCGGTATAGTTGACACATAATAAAATCCTTCTACTATAACATATCTTTATTAGACCCAATAAAGAACCAACTATCATATATTTAGGACCACCGAATGAATATATGACAGTTGGTTCTTCACAGGGTCAACAAATGAGTGAAGTGAGCTCCTATGCCCGTTATGTCTCAAGATGTCACAACAAACTCAAGGGATGGGGAAACCCCTTATGGATAATCGTTATCTTTTTTGGTCTATAAAAAACTAACATACCATATAAATGAGGACCACATATTTCATTTAAAAACCAATAAACATGCAATTCATTTAGTGCAAAAACAAGGACCACCAATGACCACGATTTTCAGTAGGGCGTTTAACACATACAAATAACAATATTACCATAAAAAAGAGAAAGATAAGACAGAAAAGATTATTAAAATAGAAATTATTCGAGAACTTTACAATTCTTATTGTATATTTTTACTTTCCTCCATCAGGTATGCTACCCATTCATTTCTAATAATATCTATATCGTCTTGGGAATATGACTCTTTTTGAAAGTCATGGAAGTACTGAAAAAAATAAATACACAAGGGATTAATAAGTATTTTATATGAAATTTCAATTATCTTTGAAAATACCGATTTAGTGATGATTTTTTTTCTTGTAATATGATCTTTTTCATAAATTTACAAACATAATAACCACAGTCTTTACCATTGGTTTGTTTCAGAAACTGCAGAAACATTGAGAAAAATAATAATTTTTTTAATATGTGTTTGGATAGTGAAATATTATTATATATATCCTGATTTTTATCCAGTTGTAGTAATTTTCAGGTTTCTTATCATTTTCCCCTTTCCTCATTCCCTGATGTAAATTATATTCACACCCCACCCGATCATAACAGAATCCTCATTAAATGGTAATATAAATTATATAATTGGATTCTTAGTTCTGAAATGTTTTATGCATTGTATTAAAAATATAAAAACTCCATCATTTGTTATCAGTTTGTTGGATATCCTTGTAATGAATCCAGAAAATAAATCTTCGGAGTATCCAAACTAACCGCAATGAGAATCTAATGCTCCTTAAGAACACAAAAAAGAATAATTAATGAAAGAAATTAAAATATGTTTGATTCGATTAAATTCTAGAGTTTTACCCTTGCATTGTTAGTTTTATGATGAGTCTCTCAATTGTAATTTTTATGTTAAATGATTTGAGAAGTCTTTCCACTATTTCATCATGTTTCAATTATGTTTTGTCTTCTTGTTTTGTAGAGGTGACATGAGGACTTACGCGTCCAAATTTTTTTTCAAGGGGAAATCCATTACATTGTTTTTTATATATACTATTGTGAAAAATATTAAATGTATTTAGTCATCATTATCATTGTATATCATCTTTTGGAAAATCAAATCATGAAAATATTCCTCATGTAAACATTTACAACTGATCCACCTAACCCATCATAGTCGAGGATTTCAGTTTCACTCTCTACACCAATGATGTCTGGATCTTCCCCTCTGTACATATTTACTTCAAAATAAATTATTTTATTACCAACATATTTCAACTTTGTATCCCTATGAGACTTTAATGATAATAAATGTGGATATAGAACATGGGATAAGGTACATAGGGTAGATCATTTTGATCGGCATGTTGATCCTTGAGATGGTTTTGAACCAGCATTTCTTTTCACCCGTTTTCGTTGTCTTTTTGTAATAATTGAATCGATTAATACCTTTTTATATTAAATTTTTATGGTTTATGTTGAAAATTAAATTGGAAATGAATACCTCATTATTGAAATGTTTTTTACAAGATTTGACGACCATGAAATGAATGATCCTAGAGCTTGTTCATTAGTATGAATATCTACATCATCAATTGGAACTAGTAGCTCTATGCTCCTCTATAGAGCTACAATAATTGACACTATGACATGATCTATCTTAAGTGGTCAGTTATGTAGCATGACTTACTAAATATTGAAAACTGTAGCCCTCACTACAAGGTGATGGGTGGGTGTTGATAGTTATAAATCATAGCCATTTTCACCCTGTATAATATCAATACAGGAAAGGTATCACTGTTTAGTGACAATATAATTAAAATTTCACAAAAAAAATTATTATAAAATTGATTACCTCAGTTAATAATTGTTTTTTAGGGGAATGGCTCACCTGAAAACTGGTTGGGGTGGGGCTGGATCTTCACGCGTGGGTTGTTCTTGAGTTTTTCTTCTCTTTGACATCAACCATAATACATTATATCTTCTCCCTATGGTATTGTTATAATTATTGTAACACATATAATTTTTCTCTCATCTTATTCTTTTCTATAGTTTGATCATCCCCTTGTTTTATTTTCTCAAAATATGTTCAGGGTGTCACCCCAAAACCCGCACCTCTAACACAACGATGCATTTTTGGTTGCTTCAAGGCCACTGAATGTATGTCTGCCACTATTGTGGGTGTTTTTGATTCTTATGACTATGTGAGATAGAAAATATAGGAAAATAATTAATCGTTGTTATGTAATTGTGATTTAATACAAAACTAATTCTCATTATGTCATAGTTACAAATGTTTCCCAGAGTTTTTGTGTGTTTTCAACTATTAGTTTTCCATATTTAGTTACACGTGCCTTGTTCCACATAATATGGAATGGGATGGAAGTGGCTAATGTTTTATACTCTTCATACATCAGATAAATAAATGAACACTGTTATTATGTTGTTTTATGTCAGATAAATGTATTATGGTAGATTTACAATACGTACCAAATATTTTACAAGTGATGTGTATCCCACCCTTGCATTACAGTATGGGTACAATGGTTTTGATGCCCATTGTTTATTTTTAGCACTTTTTTGTGGTTTCATAAATAAAACAAAATCAATCAAAGTGATGAATACACATACAATCAAACAATGTATTAACAGACATGATGTACATGAAATGACTGCTTTGCATGACAGCCAGTAAATGTATCCCACAATTCATGGGTTATTAAGTGTGCATAGTTAAGAGGTGGGTGTGGTTTTATTTTCCCTTCTATATATTTAAGATGATATTTCATTAAAATTGTTTGAAAATACCTGTGAATCCTTCCAGAAACCCTTAAGACAATGTCTTTGTGTGAGTCATCTACTATAAATGCACTCTACAAGAGATGCTGAACTGTAAGTCAATGGTTTATTATATAATTATTAGTAAATTAAAAAATGATATCATAATGTTACTGTAAAATCTACCCACATTAGTTTCATAATCTACACCACAACATTGTGCCATGAATTTACAACAATCACTACACTTTTCTCAGTGATGATTCCAAAATAACTACTGAACATGGAATTATTGGGGTTAACATTTTGGCCCCACTTATTCTATCCAATATTTTATTTGATTCCTTCTCTTTATCCTTAATTATTTTTTCTAATACTATCAAAACTACGACTCTCCTATTTTTTTTATGTCCCCAGTGTTTGTGCGCCATTAATTTCCTCGGATCCATCATCATCAATATATTCGTACAGATCCTAAGGGCAATAATCAACAAGTGCATGTGGTGGTTGTACCTCTACACTGGGAGTAACAATAGGTCAAGAAAACTTTTGTTTGTCTATACAATGAGCAGCAATATGTTGAGAAACTTGTTGTGCCTGGGGATTGGGAGCATCATCACATGAATAACATATTATCTACAAAAGTGGTTTAACTTTTAATTAACATAACATAAAACCAGCAACAAACAGATATTAACATAAGACAGTAGGTTGAGAAACTTGTTGTTCATCTGCACTACGAGCAGCTGTAGGTTGAGAAACCTGTTGTGCATAGGGATTATGAGCATCATCACATGTAGAAGTCATTATCTGAAAAGTGGGTTATCATTTAAATTAGATAACATAAAAGTAGTAGTGAACAACTATTAAAATAAAGTAACATGATTTCTATTAGAAAAAAATATATAAAATGATTATTGAACTCTCTTTTTTTAAGGTTAAAGGGATTTCTCCCTCTATCGACTATCCAAATACCTTTATTGTGGTCTCCTATAACAAAAAAATGGTGTCAACATTGGGACATATGAGAAATGATTGCGATATCCCAATGAAAGGTTTATACTTTGTTGAATTTTCATCTGAATCATTAGTAGTTTTGTTCAATAACATACAATTGACTAGTTTGGATTACATAAACTAGAATATAAAATACTTATAATGCTTGTGATGCCATTATAAATGGTTCTCTTTTATACCCTTCCTTACTAGAATCAACTTTTGCAAATCCAAATTCATCTATTTTAAAATCACTTCTGTTATAAACCCACTTGGATTGAAAAATAGGCACTCAAAATGTCATATAATCCAACTCCCATATTTATTTTGATGATGCCAATATATACATATTCGGATAAATTTTATTTTTTCCTAAGCACCATAAACATGCATTGATTCATACACAAGTGTAACTACACTGTTTTGTTTAGTTCTATCTTCATCATATTCATTAGTATAGAATATATAACCATTAATCACATAATCATGGTAAGATAATGTGTACACACTTAGTCCTCCGGCTAGCCATCGAATTCATTCTGAAATTTAGTATGGATTTTCATTTGACTCCTTAAAATTATTCTCTTAAAACCATCTTATAAACTGTTGAATATTTTTATATGGTATCCTTTTTTTATCCCATGTTGGATTGAAATGCCTAATAATTTCTTTGTGGGTTTCAACATATGGGTCAAAGTCCAAACTATTATAGAAAAAGTAAAGTTGGGACTACTTCCAATCTGAAATATTTATTGTGACGACAACCTTTATTGAATTCCTTCTTCCGGAAGTCACCTAGTGTGACGATATTTCGTTATACAAAATCTTTTCACACCAGACAGGTTTTCGGTACCAAATTCAATAACTTCACCCACAATATATCTCTCTATAATACAACCCTCTAGAGCACTTTAATTTTTGACATACCCTTCTGAAATATTCTTTTACTATTCAATCGGGTGAATCTATCTATAGTGGAAAAGACCACATTGTTGAATCTCTCTCACTAAGTGAACCATTAAATGAACCATCATATCCAAGAATGTCGGTGGGAAAAACATTTCCAATTCACATAATATGACGATAATATCTTTTTCCATAGTTGGCAATTTCTTCAGGTCTATAACTTTTCTATATATAGCTTTGAAGAAGAAACAATGCTTTGTTAATGTATGAAAGACATTATTAAAAAAAAGCAATGTAAACCAATAGGAAATGGATCTTGCATCAAAACATAGAAGACATGTGATTTAAGACCTTTTTACTTTAAATCGTGGATTGAAAAGATGTTCTTGATATGCAATGAATACCCCTATAGAACCTTTTCATCATTCAAGAAGTTGTAAAACTGAAATCTCTCCTACCAAGGAAGAGTATAAGAAGTAGGAGGAAGAAATGGTCATTTTTCACCATTCACTGGGGCCAAATGTTCTTGTATTCCCATTTCAACAATTTTTGACCTAGACTTAATTCCATACTTTGTTTTACCTGGTACATCTAGAAACGTGGCGATGACACTTTGACATACATTTGTTTCAACATTCCCTAACATCATGAAAACTTCTGACATACATAAAATTCTAGAATGGTAATTCCACAAATACTAATTCATTTTTCTAATCAGTTTTCTTAAGGTTTTTCAAAAAACGTTTACCAAAAGTACTTTCCACATATTTAACGTTCTCAAAAATTTGATCACCTGTTAGTGGAGATGGTGGTGTATGTTCTTCTGAACATCCATCGAATGATGTCATCCATGATCAGTATGTATGTTTTCAGGGTTGAAATTGGTGATTAACTAGAAACATATTTTTCAATGAATGTTTCACTCTCATTGATTGTGTAACTTGTTCGCAGATGGGACACCCAAGAGTTCCTTTAATCCTATATCCTGAAAAATTTCCAGAAGCAGGAAATTTATTTATTGTCCCATACAATATGGATCTCAACATGAAATCTTCATTTTTGTAAGCATCATACATTGTAACACCTGAATACCACAATAATTTTAAATCCTCGATCAATGGAGCCAAATAAACATCAATATCATTACCTGGTTGTTTTGGTCCTGATATAAATATAAATACCATGATGTGTTTTTGTTTCATGCAAAACCTTGGTGAAATGTGATAATTTACTAACATAATTAGCCACGTACTATGATTTCTCCTTTGAAAACCAAAAGGAATCACTTTATTTGTAGATAACACAAGACAACAGTTTCTTGGCACTTTTCCAAAGTTAGGATACTCATCATCAGTTTTCTTCCACTAAGGAAAGCCTGTCAGATGCCATATTTTTCAATTTTATTTCCTTTTTCTGCATTCCATGCCAATTTCTCTGCAATCTCCTCACTTACATATAGGTTCCTAAACCTTGGAAGAATTTGATAGTACAATGAAACTTTCATATGACCGGATTAATCATTCTTGTATTGAGAATAAATTCACATTGGGCATTATATATGTGATTTATGGTCCTTGAGAAATCATATACAATCCTTCAAGATCGTGTTTATTCTTTCAGAGATCATACCCAATGAGTGTATAATTCATTTAGTGTCTTATGTTTGGATCGGGAGATCATAATCTTTTAGGAGCATGTCATTCAGTAGAGCACGTAATTTTATAAAACTGGACTCCTTCCATTCATTGCCTTCTTTCAAATTATACAACATAAATACGGCTAGCAATGCTGTATATTTAGTGAAACCATCATACAATGGAGACTTTTCACAACTCTTTAACTGCTCAAACAATTTTGGGAAATCACGATGTTCATCTTTGACTATCCTTAACATTTATTTAATATGATCATCATCATCATTAACATCTATAATCACACCCTTGTTACGGTCTTCCTTATTCTCCACACTTGTAATCATATCAAATGATCCATAAAATGTAGTGTTATCACAGTCACGTGCAACATTTTTCTTTTCCTTGCATTTATTCTAACATTTATAACATCGATCTATTCGGTGACAAATCAATTGTCCTTATAACTCATCTAGATTTACTTGTTTATAATAACCAAAGTGTAAACATGGAAAAAGGATTTAAGAAGGATTATATGCATGATATTTTGAAAACATGAAGAACTCTTTCAATCCATCGTCATGCACATTTTACTAACGATTGGAATCTATCCATTATTTATTCATATTCATCCTATTTGATTTGGTGATATTAATATTCAACAAAATAAATACAAAAAGCATTGATATGAAAATTAAACAAGGTTAAAAAAGTTATAGACTATAAATATAATTTGAAAAATATTTATAAAATCACACTTGAAATCCTATTAAAAAACCTACCATTTACAAAAATTTCTCTTTAAAATAACAAACCCTTTATTAAATAGAACAATTACTTCCAAACATTGTTTCTCAAAACCCCAGTTATTTTTTATACCATTTTAATGCAATTTAAAACCAAAGAAGGGTATGTTGAGAACATATAATGTTTAAGAAACATTTCAAAACAATTGAACTGTTTTATAAAGTCAAACCCTAAAAAAATCACCATATGTCATTATAACATACCTCTTAATAGCCAATTAAAATCATTGATGGATGCACACATTATGTGTCTCATGACACCCCTACCTAGCTCTGATCACTCATCTTCAGTGTTCCTCCCATAAACTGTATGGACTGACCAACCCATCCCTGGTGGGTGAACTCCTTTTCCAGTGTTCTGTCCCCCCAATAGCTACTCAAAACCATATTCACTTTTAAATTTATGGTTACATATTAACATCATCACACTCACTGGTGAACATATCAACTTTATATCTTATTCACATGTATTATTATGAGTAGAGCTTAACACTATCACACTCAACCTTTTTTGGACTGATAGACTTACTAACCAATTCAAATAACATTTATATATCAGGATATATAATATTTTACCTAATGCATTGGTGGGAAATATATGTACTAACTATCTTATAATATATAAACATGTTTTCCCCTTGAAAATCAAACATTAATTATCTCATAAATAACCCTTATAAGGAACCCATATGAGAGATATCTTTTTCTTTTTTAAGAAACCACCCATTGGGGATTCTGACCGCCACGGACATACCATTCCAAATCTACCTCATCTAACCTCTTCATTTCATCATAAATAATATCTTCACTTATATAAATCAGAGTAAATAAATCTATTTCCACATGTTTTTTGCTGGATTAGCTTCCACTAAAAAGGTCCTTATATTTACTTCCTCAAAATACATCATTCCAGATTTAAATACAACATCTCCAAGGTTTGAGAAGAGAACTATTTTTAATAAAACAGACTTTATATTGTCATTACTGACTAGATCATGAGAAAATAATACCAGGTATTAGAAATAATATTTATACTCCTTCATTGACCGCTCACCTCGACGAAGGATCCTAATCTTAATGGATGTAACCATTTTCATTTCCATGGCATAGTGCCATTGAATAAATATTTTTGTGTAAATTTTGAAAAAACATAGACTCATGAAGTTGAGAATGAACCATAAAATCCCACCACACTCAGTTATATCCATCAAATAAATATCTAATGACCATATTATTCTTTAATCCATAGAATTTTCCATTGAATTTATGCCTCCCTAAATTATCTACATCCACAAAATTTCATAAATAGAACCCCAATTATTGTGGAAATAAGGTGTTCAATGAATCAAAAATAAATGGATGGGGTCTAAGTGAATGGAGTATTGTGGATCTATAAATTTATAATGAGTTTGGGTGGAGTAAAAAAAGTAGGCAAACAACTTCTATTAAATGAGATAAATTTCCCTAAATATTTTCCCAATGAATGGACCTTCCACTATTCCTTGAAGACTCTATGGGAGGTACACTCTAAATAATATGAAACATAAACATGACTAATTCACATTTCAATAACTAAACCATAACACCTCACTATAAACCGTAGACAATCCAAAATACAACTCAACTAAGATAAACACATATATAACCCATTTTTCAATAGATTAGACATTTTTAAAATAATCCACAACTTTAAACCATTTCATCTTGTTTTTAAAATGTTAGACTCTTTAGGAAAATAAGGATCCCACTTAAATTCCTCAAAATCACCTATTTTCTTCAAAATAATCTATAATTATCATCTTAAAACCATTTGATTTTGGAATAAAAATATCAAGCTGATATCATTTTATAAACAACCCACAATACATAGATTTTGAACGATAAAAATTCTTGAAAATCTTCACTTATATAAAAAACTATTTCATACAATTATTTCTTTATTACATAAAAACAATTTTATAAAACAAATCTTATCCTTTAAATCATTTGTTCAAATGATAAATCAATAACATCAAAAAAAATGACACTCAAAAACACAAATTCTATAATAAAACATCTTTTATTAACCCCATTCCCTTGAAAATTAATATTGGGATCAATTGGGAAATAAAGGGAGGTAAAAAAACCATGATGGGAGAAGAATTGAGTTAGGAAAAGTTTATTTTCTCAAGATGGAAAAATATTTTCAATTGTGAATTATCATCTGAGATGGTTTATAGATGTAATAGTTTGAGCCCCACATGTTATTATAAATCTATAGAGCTGACCATATTGCTCTGGTCCTTTCTCCAATTCTATCCCAAATCTCATTGTGACCCATAAAATCATTTATATACTCATTGGGGATCAAATAATCGCCATATCAAATAAAAATCCATATAAAATAATCATAAAAAGAATTCAAAATCAAGAATCATGCCCCAAATACCAATATAAAATCATATTTTCTCAGACAATGGGTGATTAGGAGCCTACTCGTGATTTTTACCTCTTTGTTTTCGACTTCCATATTCCTCCTTTCTAATATGACACACCCTAAATAGTAAGAGGGTGCTCTGATACCATTTTATCATGAACCAACCCATACCACCCCTAAAATGAGAACCTGATCAAGTCCATGTAAAGACCCAAGGTGCATTATTGATCACCCAAATGGAAATTAGTTATATGGTATAAAAACATAACCATTGGAAAATATTACACCCTTAGAATATAAATAACCACAACAAGAATTTCACATACAATTATGACAAGACCCATCCATATATCAAATGCGCATGAACATAAAGAAATAGTTCAAATAAAAAGATACATCCAACCAGAGTAAACACATGAAGGATAAAAAACTAACTCAAAAATAATGGAAACATACCTGTAGAATATAAATAAAAAAACCAGTACCACATAAAAAATAATAATTAAAGGAGAAATATTGGTTGACAAGGATAGTACATAACATCCCAAAATAAAATCCAAAACTAATAAACTGCTAATAGACTCTACATGACCCACAAACAATCACCACATCCCATACCATCCATCCCATAAAAAAACTCAAATACCAAATTGTAAAGAGATCACTACTGGACACCTAAAATAATATATAATAGCTGCATTGTAATTCACAAACCTAAACCACCAGGTCAAAGCCAGAGAGTCACATTACCTCACACGTTCCCTCTTGTATACAATAGGTTATTGAACAATAGAAAGGGTCTGAATGTAATTAGTTCGGAGACTATACTCTTAGTATCATGTCCTTACATAAAAAATAATAAATAAATTACATAGTAGATTAAAAACAGGGAAGAAAACAGTATAAAATGGAATAAAAACTATATAAAAAATAAAAAAACAAACTCTCTATGAGGTAAGCCGAACCAGAGTATAAATGAAAGTAAGAAATAAATAAATAAAACTATAGTATCATTTAGAATACATCACAACACTATTCCCAGCTTCATACTCCTCAACTCAATAGTAATCCATGGGCCCCTTTCCTTTTCCTAGATACCTATACATGAAGTCCTTATGTGCATCAAAATGAACGTTCAAGGTGTGAGTAATAAAATCATATAGGAAACCACCAACATATCCTTAAAAAAGTTTCATATGTATAAAAGGTGTATTACATGATAAAAATAAATTAAAAAGAAATCCTAATGAACATACAATTATTTACCAAGTGTTCATGTGCTAACCAAGATGCCATAAACCCCCAGTCATAAACATCATCACAATGTCAAAATGATGATCAAGTGTCATTAGAAATTATTGAGAATGAGACAAAAGGATAGAAACATGTCACTTAGTATACTCATTAAAAATTAATGTACCTCATACTGGAGAGGCACAACGGAGGAGTCGGCGGCGAAGCAGAATCCGTGGTGGAGGATAGCCGCATGGGGAATCTTGGTTCGCAGCCGTGTAGGAGTTGACATCCTCAGAGGAGGAAGAGGTAGTAGAGGTATTAGGAGAGGATTCAGTGGCAGAAGCGGAGACAACGACGACAGTGGAGGTGGAAGTGGTTAGTTTCTGCAAGAGCATGAGGGTGTGAGGATGAAAGAGAAAGTTGGGGTAAATTTATAAAACCCATCGACACTTTTATCAGCACTAAATAAAAATCACTGATTAAATTTTCCTTTATCATCACTTGTTAGCATTGATAAAGGATGATCTTTATTAGCGATAAAAAATTGTTGATAAATGGTTTTTTATTAGTGCTTTTTAATTTTCACCGATAAAACATATCATTTATTCATAATAATAAAATTTTAACTAATATATTTATTATGTTTATAATTTTATAAATATATATAATTAATATATTTGTTTTAATTTAATAATTTAAATTATAATTATATATATATGGTTTTTGTGTGTAAATTATAATTAAATATATATATAATTATATAATATTAATTATAATTAAATATATATAAATATTAATTGATATATCATTTTCATTTTTATTTTTATAAGTATTTAAATATATATATACATGTGTCTGTTTTTGTGTACAAATTCATTAAAGACATATATTTAAAATTAAATATATTCAAAAGACATTCATAAATATATATTTATCATTTAAAAAATATATTTTGCAATTTTATAATTATTTAAACATATTTATAATTAATTAGTTTTATATAATTATAAATATATATAATATATTTAAGAGGTATATAATTTTATATAACTAAATATTTATATTTTTAAAAATAATAAATACATTTACGGTTTATTTAAATATATTTATCATGATATTAAGCATTTATGAGAAGATAAAGCTTCATATATATAAGAAATGAATGAATAGATCAAGTATATATAGTATTATAGTATACATGGCCAACATTAGGGTAAAAATGAACATATATTCATGAGAAGAACGTATGTATCAATTGACACATTCTGTTGGAAAAATAAATTTATCTAAATAAATATATTTAATTAGTATATGTGTGTATATATATATATTAAAGTAATTATATATAATACTATAAATATATATTATAATAAAAATATAATAAAGATATAAAAAACAATAAGCATAATAAACATATAAATAAAACATCAACATAATAAACATAATAAACATTCATTTTTTATTTAATGTATCCATATAAATATTATTTTTGAATATAATTAAAATATTTTTATATAAATTAATAATATTTTATATTAAAAACTTGTATCAACGATGTTATTAGCATTGTTAAAGTCGGGGTTTTATCAGTACTTTTTGTAAGCACTAATAAAGGGGGGAATTTATCAGCGCTTTTTTCTAGTCTAATAAAAGTCCACCATTTATCAGAAGTTTTTGATTAGCACTGATAAAACCCGAATTCTTCCCTTGCCCACATTTTTGGTAGTGGGAGGCATTTTCCTCAATGTTATTTAGAAATTAGTTTTATTTATAGATTTAATGTGATTTGAAATGAGAGTGTGGTTCCCCTAATTGTGAAAAATAATTAGGGATTATTTGAAATGGTTGAAACCTGAAACAAAATCCTTGGAGATTGATTTAGTTTATCAATGAGGAAGACCCTTGTTTTAAAGGGTGTATTCAATATGATTCTATATGATTATTTTATTTTTAATTCCATAATTGGTTTTGGGGGTCTATTGGGGCCTGAGTAATGGAAATGATGTATGGGTTAATGTGATAAATTATTAAAGATGAAATCCCATTAGGTATGTTGTTTTATTGGGGTACTGGAATGAGGATTTACTCCCATAGTTTGGGCTAGACTGATGTTCTATGTACCACTAATGTATTTTTTGAGATAAGATGTTAGAAGAAGGCTCTATGATCCTAACTTATGAACTGCAGAACCTCATTTGTGTTGGGTTTGACTAATTCTTTACATCCGCAGATGTATTATTGTGTTATGATGTCAGATTGGGGATCTATGATCTATGCTTATGGATTGACGTACCCCAATTTGGTTGGGCCAGACCGATTCTCTATGACCATTAATGTATTTATTAGGTTAGGGTGTTAGACTGAGGTTCTATTCTACTAACTTATGGACATGGATTGATTTGTAGACTAATGATCTGAGGTATGTTGATAAATTGATTGATTTGAGAGTTACCCATTTTTCTTAAAACTATGAGACCCTTAAAGCGATGGATTAGGATCCCAACATGATTAGAGGTGGTTTCTTTGGTTTTTTGACACTTAGAACTTATATAATAAAAATAGTGAATTAATAATTTGTTTATAATGTGAATCATTTTTTTAATATTTCCTAATTTGTTTATTTCAGATTTATTTTCTACTTGAACTTTTTTAGACAAGTTATTTATTTTGACATCGCATGTGCTATTGAGGTATATTCACACCTTGCTAGTGCCACCATTTCTCAGGGTTACCTGATAAGTTGTTACATTTATGTAGGTATATGTTCAGAATATGGACTTAGAGTATGGTTTATGCATGGGTTTTTTGGGTGGATCAGGAGATATCAGAAAAATTATTAGACTTAGGGCTTGTCTGGGTTCTTTTATGGTTTTAGTACATTGGGGTTTTTACTGTATGTCTGTGTGGAATGTATCATACTTATAATATTGTTATCACATGTTTTACTTGGTTACTTATTGGATTTTTTCATATAGAGTGCATTTATTATTATTTCTAGTTGTCATATATGTTGATGATATTTTATACCATGGTCTACTCTAACATGTAGGTATAGTCTCTTCATTGTAACCATATAGACATATTCTTCAAGTCAATATAATATGGTTTATAAGGCGGCATTCTTGATGTCATTTGGTGACCCAGTAGAGGGAACTAGTTATAATGGATTCTGGTAGGAAGATGTCGTAATGTAGTATCAGATCTAGTATCATTTGTCCTAATATTTTAAAATAGTAGACAAAATACTAGGATCTTTTCGAGATGTTGTAATGAGCTTGTGTATTTGTTCTGTAGACCCATATATGAGGGAAAACCCAATTTTAAAGTTGGAAGTTAATGTTTTTTTTGATTTATGGATGATTGATACCTCCACCTCAAGTGCTGCAATTGGATGTGATGTTATTAATTAATAAGGAATTATCTCTTGGACTAGAATTTTAAGAGAGGGTGTGTGGGTTCATGAATCAAGTTAGTCACATATGATTGATAATTTATCATTATTTTTCATGTGATTGGTTGTTCCCTAAGATTAATATAATGTTAGTATACTTTTATTCTTATAGTTTATTCCTATTTATATTTCTTGGAAATGGTTGTTAATTAATGATTTTTTAAAATATGAAATTGATTAATTTTTTAATTTTTGAAATATGAGGTATTAAAAAAGTTTTTGAAATTGTAAAAGATTCAGTTTTGAAATTGGATATTTTTGGAAATGTGAAACCTTAGTATTTAAATGGTATAATTTAATAAATAATGGAAATGAGAAAATTATTGAAAAATTAGGGTTTCTGGTGAAGGTGTCCCTAGTGTTTATATATGAACCTATGTATGGGTGGATGGGAAGTGAGAAAGACATTGTTTGAGACCTTGTTTATGGGTTGATAGGATATATTGGGATTTAATGTGTGGTTAGAGGGTCGTTCCTTATTGTACCATCGGTAGGGCCTGGGCATTTGGGTTATGAGATTTTTTCACTATTGTGGGTGTGGTAACCCTCATGGGTTTTGATCATGTGAGTTATGTTGTGGACCCTTGAGTGGGAGTTTATATCTTAATTAGAATGTGTGTGTGGGGGTTTCATTGGTGTGAACCCTAGAGTAAATGGTTTCTTGGGGGTGTTAGTCACAATGTGTTTTGAAATGGGGGCTAGAGTGGCACCCCTAAGCAACGAGTTGTCTGAGGTTTGATGTTTGTGGAATAGAGGAAGATCCACTAGCCTTTTTTATAAATGAATCCAGTTTAGGGAGTTAATTTCATTTAACCATTTTGCATGACCTATAACAGGGTTTGACCGGGTTTCAAGTGCTTTTGGTTGAATACAATATAGTTGGACATTTTGAGATTTTACAGTGGAACACATAGAGTGTTGTCTAGTGTAGGTTTGGCCTCGGTGACCAAGTGGGAAGGCCAATAGTTTCATAAATGTGACTTGAGTTACGACTATGAGTCGAAAGTCCTGGGAAACCTAGTGGAACCTCAAGAGAGGTTAACCCAGCATCACAAGTGCCTTCGAATGTGAATAACATGTCCTTTCTTAAATGGTGGAATCGATGGATGGTTCCTAAAATTGAGTTTGGTAAAAGTGCATGGTTATGCATTGGTTTCTTTCTTAGTCATACACCTAAGTGATTTTGGTTGGTTGTAAGGTTGGTTTTTATGGGCTGTATCATTGGGGTACCTGAACTGATGAAATTGATAGTGTTTAATGAAGTAATTAGGGTTACTTGAGCAGACAATATAATGGTGATCAATGAGTGGATGGACACTTTTGATATGAAATGAGAATCGAGGAGTGGTGGTCATGTCTTTTTACTTATTATATAGAAAGTTTGTGATGTTGAAAGGGAACATTGAGGATTCCTTGCTTCCGATAAGATTGATAGATCAAGAGTTCTGGTTGTTTGTGTAAGTGAGAGTTTGGGCCTGATGATGTATGAATCACATAATATAGAGTTTGGTTCACTGAGTGGATGTTGTAATGTGCATCAAATCAAAGATTCTATTTGGAAATAGATATTGTGTGCATTCAAGAAATGCACGATGTCATTTGGGATTTTTAAATATGGGGTTCAGGAGTGAGCGACTATCGCTTATAGGGAAACTAGTGGGAATAAATTGTTATATAAGAAAATTATTGGTTTTGGATCTTTGTGATGGACCATTGTGTTTCTTTTATGGGTCACTAGGGTCTTGAAATAATAAATTGAGTGGTGTAGCAGTGGTTGTTCACAAGAATCATTTTTTCATGACATCTTGGTAGAGAGTTGAGAAGTAGAGGTGAGTTCTGCTAGAAACCCCACTAGAGTTGTGGTGGTGGGGTGAAGATTATATATTCATGGGTAAGGAATACCAAAACCTTCTATAGGAAAAGGTGTTTTGATAGTGGTTTGTGACATCTGTGATGAATTATTGGTTGTGGTATTAATTGATGACAACATAGCGTACTTTTAGCCAATGAAGAACTGGCCCAATATCATGACATCAACCTAGGTATGCAGAGATATGTATAGATTTACACCTTTCTACAATGATTTTTTTAGTATACATGGATCCTCTTGGAGGTTACACTCATGGATAGGAATTTCTGGATCCGAATGATGAAAAGTACACCATCGACCGTTCTACGTTAAGGTCCTCAAGATGTGCCAGAGGTCGACAAATGACGTGGGTTCCATCTTGTGAGCTGGGAACATGTAGAAGTTCATGTTTCTTTGTTGTTATAGAAAAATATATATGGCCATGTCAAATTCCAGGTGTTCATATTGTTATAGAATCATGATTCAAGGTGGTGGTAATTGTTTGATGAATCCGTGTCAATGACACTCATAATGAGGGGAGTAGTATGTCATTCATGGATGTGTGGAGAAGACCATGGAGGTGATGTGGAAAAATCATGATTCCAATAAGAAAATATTGAGGAACATTTTCAAATTCCATGGGAAGGTCCAGGTGGGCCATAGATGTTGTGGTGGATCAAGACTAGAATTTTCTTTGGGATCAGGGAAGTTCTAAGAGAGATATGATATACATGAATTAGAGTCATTAAATGGTCTGATAAGGAATGAAAATGGTTTGTGGAAATGGTGGTTTAGTATTAAAACCCAATCAAAATATAGAAATGGACCCTTTTATCAGTGTTTGTGTAAACTTGGTATGTCTTAAAGAATGAAGGCATTGGGGATATTTGAAGTAGTGTCGTTCTAACAGTGAAGCAGGGAATTTCAAGGATGAGTCATCTGGGGGTAGATTAACTTTTTTGAAAACCTCTATGAAAGTGGTGAGTTGTAAACTTTTGTGGATGTTTTGGAATGAATAGTGTATTTCAAAAATAGAAATGGTTTCTAAGGAGAAATCTAGTCTTATTTGGTTGATGTAGGGATGATGGAGGTTCTTGTGTTGGGAGTACTGATAAGTGATATGGAGAACGATGAAGGCATGGAGAGTAGTGGATGCTTTGGTTGTAGTGTTTTATTGGAAGCCAATGAATGACTCTGGTTGGTTTTTAGGAGGTTGATGGTATACCTTATGTGAGAAGGCTAAAAGGGCATGTGAAAGGAGTTTTTTTTTTCAATACAGGAAAATGGGTGTTTTGGGACTAGAAAGTTGGAGATTCTCATACATAATATGGTATAATGGATAGACATGAAAAGTTATAAGTCACCTCTTATTTGACGTATTAATAGATAGTGTGTTTTAAAATTGAAGGAAAACTTGAGAGAGTTCAAGATGCTCTTAGTCTGTGAATAGATGTTTTATGCATTCCCGTTCCAGGTGGTTTTGATGTAATGGATGGATGCCACTATTGGTTGGTGTTATCATGGATGTTTGGGTGTGAGGAGTTGGAAAAAATGTCAGATTTATTTTGAAAGTTTGATTTTAGGTTTCAGGGGTCTTTTTCAAAGGTGTAGGTTCTAACCATCTGATGGTAGTGGTGGTGATCTAAATCATATGGAGAGAAGCACCATAGCTTTGACGAGTATATGGGAGATGATGTGATCAGTGTTATGGGTCAGATGGGCTTGGTTATAATCTATCATGGTGTTTCAATTTTGGTAATTGGCATTGGCACGAATTTGGCTGGTAGAATATGATGAGATGTTGTTTTTTCATTGGATGTGTTTTGGATATTTGGATATAAATTGAGGGTGTGGGACTTGAGTGTTGGGCCAACATAGTTCGGTGGAATGTGGATGGAAAACTGCGTGTTCTTTGGGTGATTCCAAGCATGGATCAACCTTAGAACTTTCAGAAACAAGGTAAATTGTGGCCAATTGATTTGGGCCATAAATTATGGAAAATATTTGAGTGAAGGTGCTCTGATTGGCTATTTTATGGTAGAGTAGTTCTCTGTCAGTACCCTTTTTTGTGGTGGTTCAATGATGTTACCTAGAAATTTCTTTTTTGTTTGATGTTGGTAATGATGAGTTGAGGTTGATGCATCCTTTTATGCGAATTGGGTTTGTGATTGTGAATCATAGTAGGGAAAATATATTTTTGGTATGACTATTTATCAGTTCGAGTGTTGTGATGACATGGATTTGTTTCGGTGAAAACCTCTGAGATTGAGTTTGATAGGTGGGACGTATGGTCCAACCTTTCGGTCTTGAAGGCATAGTAATAATTAGATGTTCCGATGGAGGATGACCTGTTATAATGTGTGGAGGTTGTAAGATCCCAACCTTTCATGGATTCATTTCGTTGGATAATTTTTTATTCAACTCCATCAAAATGATTTTTGGAATGTTTCATGAGAGAAAGAAAGGTATTGGGGGTGTCACAGTTGTGTGGGGCGTGAAATATGGAAGAAAAGGCCATACATTACATGTTTCATGGTTGGCCCATGGTTGGTAGTAACCATGAAATCCTAGGATTAGACGTGTATGGATGAGAATCTATGTGAATGGGGGTGATTGAAACTATGTGGGTATGGTTCGAGCCAACCAGAATGGACTTTAAATGGGTTTTCAACCTGTGATGGTTTCCTATGAAATTGTGAAACCTGATCCCTTGGGAAAGAGGGATCTTTATGGTTGGTGTATATTTTGTCCCATTATGCATTCAAATTGTTTTATATTTTGAAATATGGAATTTGATTTTTTTTTCCTCTCGGGATTAAATGTTTCTCCCTTGATTTTCTCCCCTATTCGACTCTCACCATATTGGGAGATGAACTACTAGACACTACATACTCTATGGTTGTTTCTACTTAGATTCTTTGGTGTTTGGAATTCTATTTGGTGTTGATCGATGATTTGGTTATGGCTTTAAATTTGATTCCTCCTTTTTTCTAAAATAGTTGTTGTGATTTTATCTATCCTTATGAATCCCTAAAACCTTGTTTTTTCTAGGTTGTTCTTCATCTTAATGTTTCTGGCCAGTTTAGTTTGAATTAAGTGTCAAAGTTAGATGAGTGGTTGCCTTTGAGCATAGTGTAGGTGGTCTTAATGATTTTGATTATAGTGTCCATGTTTTATATGTTTATGTGGTTGTGAAAATTCACTACCTTATTTTATTTTAATTAATTTTAATGAGAAAAATTATTTGGATATTAGACTGAGGTGAGATAACATTGACGGACCCGATTGGGTTTGTTGATGACATGAGACTGAACCTAGGGCTGCTTATGGGGTATTCCAAACCATTAGGACGGGTAGAATGAACTGGAAAACGTTGAGATAGGGCAGTTATGATGGTGAATATGATGTAAATAATAATTTTTTAAGTGTGCTTGGTTAAAAGGGATTATCATATTAGTTATATGTTGAATTGGTTTTAAAGTCCTAATAGAACTTTGTAATGGTTTTAATTTTTTGTTTTGGATTCTGATCAAATTATGGTTTTAAATGAAAATATGATGTTTTGAAAGTGAGAATTTTTTTTAATAGGATATTTTGGCCTCATGTTGATTAAGAATGTGATTTTTTTATAGATTCAAATGGTGTTTTGAAATTTGAGAATGTATACGATTTTTTTGAATGTTCAATAATGATTAATTTAAATGGTAGGAAATGGAAATGAAAGCCTTGGGCCATGGTTTAGTTTTTCAAAGTAGAAGACTCTTTTTGAAAGGGTGGATTTAAAATTATTTTAAATGATTATTTTGACATGTATTTTATATAATTTTTTTAGGGTATTTTGGGACCTTGGTAATGTAAATTATTTATGGGTAAATGTGATAAACAATTAAAGAAACATTTACATGTGGTAAATTGTATGAATGAGGCATTGGACTGAGGCTATACTCCCATGGGTTTGGATAGAGTAATGGATTAGGGACTATCAATGTATCGTTTGAGTTTGGATGTCTAAATGAGGATCTATTCTCTAATCATATGGACCAGGACTCTTCATTTGGGTTGGATTGGACTGATGCTCTAGGTCCACTAATGTATTATTTATTTAGCATGTTGGAATGAGGCTATATTCTCTTAAATCACGGAATGATATTCCTTGATTAGGTTGGGATAGACTAATTCTCTAGGAACACTGATGTATTTGTTATTTTAGGATGTCATACTAAGGTTCTATTCTATTAATGTATAGACCTACCTTACCAGACTGACACTCTCATATATGTTGATAAATTGATTGATTTGTGAGTCCCCCTTTCCGACTAAAGGTATATGGCCCCTAGTGATATGGATTAGGCTCCTGACATGTTTGGAACTATTTTTTGGGTTGTTTGACACTTATAACATAAATAATATAAATGATGAATTAATATATGTTTTAAAATGTGAAGCATCTTTTCCTTGTTGTCTTGTTTTTTTATTTCACCTTGATTTTATTCATGCATTGTTATTTTTACTAGTTATTTATTTATACAACATTGTTAGTGGCCTATAAAGTTGTACTCACAACCTACTCAGGACACCATAGAACTTGGGAACCCAAAATGTTATTACTTATTTTCAGGTACAAGTTCAGGACATGGACCTGGTGTAAATTTCATACATGGGATATTTTGTTGGGGCATGATATGTTAGGATTGGGCTGAGACTCAAGACTTGATGGGGTTCTTTTATGGTCTGGGTACATTTTTTTGTTTGATGTATGACATGTAAGGAATTTAACACAGTTTTATCGCATGTGTTACTTGGTTACTAGTTGGATTTTATCTTACGCTGTAAATTTATTATTCCTGTTGATTATTGTATTTGTTTATATTATTTCTGATATTTTTTACTCTGATAAGAATTTATAGTCTCCTAATTGTAACTTTATATACCCACACTTATAATCTTTTTCGTATGGCATATGAGGTGGTGCGCTTGAGGTCATGGGGTGACCCAGCTTGGGGAACCAATTATAGTGGCTTCCGTACCAGATATGTTACATAGACCATGGAATAAAATGGGTTCTATCCTCTTTTAAATGGATTCACATATAGGAATAATCACCAAGATAATCCCATGGAAAATAAATGGGTATCCAAATATATTCAAAAACTTTCTAAGTAAATACCATTCAATGAAGATAAGGTATATGATATTTTCACTGTATAGAAAAAGGGTATATAATAATTTTTATAATTTTCCAAATAAATCGATGTATGAATTCTAGGTTTACAACATTCAATCATAAGAAGTAAATGTAGAGTGTTCATAAAAAATTTAATTTGAATAAATGTTATGGTTATTCATGGTGGATGGTTAATATGAAAATAGTAGTGATAAATATTATATTTGATATAAAATATCATTACATAATTTAACAAGATAAATAATTTAGATTGTTTCAAAATAAAATTCCCCAACATTACAAATGAAACACAAAATGTTTTGGATAAATATGTAGAAATACATATAAAATAATTATTTAAATGAAATCACCCAAGAGGGGATTAATAATCAAATAATTTTATACCATGAGTTTAAACCCCCCCAATAATATATATATATATATATATATATATATATTTGAATAAATCATGTAACATAATCCCCATGAGTGTAAGTCCTTTTGAAAATTAAAAGGAAAATGGAGGTGAAAGAAAAAAATATCTTTTTGAAAACATTTTTAACATTGATAAAAAATAAAAAATAAATGCCACATATAAATGTATATTTATAAAAGGGGAATTTAAATATTTAAAAAACATTTACTTTTAAAGACAATCTGCAATACTTTTTCCTTGAAAATAACATAATGTTTTCTATATGAAATTTTGAGACAAAGATAAAACATTTGATAAGTAAATGAAAGGATACTTTTTGTTACATCAGAAACACCTTAAATAAAAATATCTATAGTAATGAAAATTTATTAGATTTTCATTTTCAAAAATAATGATACAAAATACCATATATAAAAATATTATGGTTTAATAACTAAATCAAATTTCAATATGAAACCTTAAATCTCAATGAAAATAGATTTTAGTTATCAATATATCTTATAGAAAACATACTTCATAAAGGTTAAAATATTTGAAAATATTATTATGTGTTAAAAATGATAAAAATGGGGTCATAACACATTGAAAAATAAAAGGTTTGAATGTACCCAATGTATACGAAATATGTTCTAACTAATGATCCTAAAGTGATGAATGAAAATTGAGTTACCAAAAACTCTTATGATAAAGGGATACATTGAGTTAAAATACATTTGAAAGAAAGAATTTAATTTGGATTATTATATCCCAATAATAAAATTGAATTAAATTATAGAAAATCCAGGGGATATTAAACCAATATAACTCCATACAATGTAAACATGCTTCAAAACATGTAAAATTTATGAAATAATTCGAATTGAGACTAGAAACCCCATTACTTGTTTACCCTCTTAGTTGAATGTACCCAAAGATATTTTATAACAAATATAAAAACATTTAAAAATTATTTAATAGAACTATTCATATAATTAACCATTTATAAAAAATATTTATAATTCTTATATACATGTATATTAGGTGGCACTTTTTCGTTTTCAATATCGCGTGTGAGTAATCTTGATCATTGTTAACTAGTTTCATATACACAGTGTTGTTATTTAATATACTGACAAATTTCATCATTAAAATATCATTAAAGGTACTATAATTAATTTTTTTTAATTAATATATAATTTTATATTTTCATTTTATGTGTGTTTTGGTTATGATCCATAAAGATGAATTTAGCGATGAGCATGTTTTGATTATTCCTAGCGAACATAGTGTTTTCTTAAATATTGTGTGAATTTTTTATTTTACAATACCAAAATCATAAAAAATAATCATTTGGGTATATATTTCATATATTACTAGAAAGTAAATTATCATAGTCATCCATGATTAAATTTATAGCATTTTTCAGGTAGGTGATAAAAACTAACCCAAAAAAGAACATTGCATAATTAATCGATGATTATGAAGTGATTTAGTTGTGATTTCATTATAAGAGAAGAATAATGATATTATTTAGTGTTTATTTCTGTGATGTATGATAATTTAAAATAATTAAAATAATAAAATAATATTGAGAAATTTATTTTATAGTTTAAATATATTATTTTCTCTCTTAGAACACTCATTTGGATGGTTGAATTTACGATAGTTGTTTATTTCTCATATTGTTAATAGTTTGTCCAATTTTTCTCTAAATAAAATTCAAAAATTTATAAAATTCATATTTAACGATTAAACCTATTTTTATAACCATCTATATTTAGTGGTGGTGAAAATAATAAAAATGAATCAATCATTTCATAGAGGCCGCTGTCTAAATGTATGTGTGGATGATGATTTCACATTCTGTGGGAAGGGGAAAAGTATTAATATGGTTTTCCATTTATGAATATAAAATATATCATAAATATCATAATTATATATTAAATTCCCTTCAATACCATCCTTTAATGATGTTGAAGGAGAAAGAAACATGTTAGGTCTTAGAGGTAATTGTGCACAAAACACATGACTATTTGTTTTATTTTCACTACTACAATATTGGGATTTGAAGCCCCCTAACATGGGCGACCTCCTCTAGTGGTCACTGATCTTTGACAAATGAAAGGGGGCCTCATCACCACCCCTCGCCACCTCCCTCGCCCTCGACCTAGTCGCCCCCCCGTCACCGCCCTCCGCCCCCCCTCGCAGCCTCCCCCATCATCGTGCGCCCTCGCAACCCTCCACCGCTCGCCACCCTCACCACCCTCCACTGATCTACGCCCTCCACCCTCCGCCCTCATCGGACTCCGCCCTCCACCCACCCTCCGCCCTCTGCCCTCCGGCTCCAGCCGCCCTCCAGCCACCCTCCGCCCTCCGATCATCCTCTGCCCTTCCCTCTGTCCCCTCCAGCATACCTCCGCCCTCTGGCCCAGGCACTCCGGCCTACACACCCTCCGGTCTCCTACCCCTCTTCCCTCTGGACTCCGGCCTTCGGCCTCCTCCATCGGCCCGCGACCCCTTCGGCCCACCCCCACCCCGAACATCCCCTCCCCCACCGTGGACAGCCCCCCCCCCCCCCCCGCACCTAAGATGTAAGAACCCAGATCTTCGTTTTCAGGTATGCCATTCTTTCCCTGGTGTTTTTGAGAAAAAGTGGGGTTTCTGGAAAATTTTGAAGTACATTCCATGTACTCCCTTGCCACCCCAAGCCATTTCATGGCCGTGTTCGGGCCACACACTCAGTGTGTAGGGGTGATGTGGAGGCCGCTTAAAGTGGAGTATAGAAAAACAGAGTACACGTCCTGAAACCCAGAAGTACACACTGTGTATTTTCTCTTTTTACATTAAACAGACCAGGGTCGTGCCTGACGAACAGAACACACTCCTTCTCCGGGTTCTTCATTCGAGAGTGACCCGTACCACCGCTTTTCTTCTCCGGATTCCAGAGCCTCTATATGATATCCGTTTCAACTATCGCCAATTGTGTTGGAACCACAACGGTGAGTTCTTTCTTCTCCTAGAGCCTTGTTTTCCAATTCCTCTTCTTTTTCATGTTTTTTTGGGTTGAGAATTTAAGACATTTTCTCAGATCCTCGACGTTCTAAGGAGAATCAATCGTCGTGGATCACGTATATCATTCTCCTAGCATTGAGGTTGGTGGTTTGTGCCTTTCTGTATAAAGTCTTTGAGTATTTGTGAAAATTCCACCAATACCCTTGAACGGGGTAATGCGTGTTTCCTATTTTTCCCTGGTTGATTTACTGCTTTTCATGATTTCTTGAGTAGAGGTAATTTCTTCTGAATAGGGTAGTTTTTTCTGTACTCTAGATGATTTGACATGCTTGTTTGATGGTTCGACATTTTTTCAACTGCCATGCCTAGTTGTAGGATAGTGGAACTATTGTACTGCATTGCTGTTGTGCCTTAGAATGATAGCCACGTAGTTCTTGAGGTTTACTTGGGCCGATACGTGCGCTATGCATGTTTGTTATACATAGGGTTGTGAGAACCTAATGTAGTGGACCATAGAGAGAATGGACATAAGGGCTTCTCTAGAGTGTCTTTAATTATGATGCAAGACCACATGTGGAATTTCCGTTGAGTAATTCCTCATAGAGTCTGTAGTTCCTCAACGTGGGTCACAGGGGGAATAGATGTTGAGTTCTTTCCCAGAGAGCCTTTAGTGCGATATGAGACTATAGGGGGAATTGACGGTGAGTGCTTACTCAGAGAGTATATTCCTTAGCTGAACTAGATGGGTGAGACTATGTGTGTTTCTCAGAGGGTTTCTAGTAATTGTAGGTTGAACCTTAGGGGTTAGACTATGAGAACTACCCATAGGTAACCTTTTGGTTCTACTTGCTTGAGTGGCTGTTTCTTATTTGTATAATTATATGCTAGAAACTGTGGATTGCTACTGTTGTGTATTATCCTGTTTACTGCTTACTATTTACTGCTTACTGTACTTTATATGCCATATATTCACTGACTATTAGGCACAGATCTTTGGGTGTTTGCCTATTGGGACTTTGTCTCAGACCCTGTTTGGGTCATGATTTTGGGCCCAAACAAATTATATTGTTGCGGGTATAGATAAGGGAAAGCACCCTTCTACATCAGGTTCTTGATTGAACTAGAGCTGGAGAGCATGAGACCAAGCTAAGGCTTGCGATGCTGTGGAGTTTCTCATCTGTTTTTTATTTTGTACTTTGGCTTAGTACTGTATTCATCATTGTGACCTGTTTGGATGTTTCCTAGACATATATGTATCATGCATCATTTACATATATTTCTGCTCCAATTTTTTATTTATCAGTCTTCTGCTTTTTTACTCTTGTATGGATGTCTACTGCTTCTGCTTTTGTTATTGTTTGTTTTCTCTTCCACTGTGTGCTTTACCAATGAGGGCATTGTTTCCCCACTATCACACCAAAGGCCCTCGCTGCTAGTCGGCAGCCTCTGGCATTTAGGTAAATGCCTTTGGGTGGCTTCTAGAACCGGGACATTACAAATTGGTATCAGAGGTGTTTCTTTTCTCTTGATTTACTGTTTAGAGCCTTTTTATAGGGACATGATGGATTTGGTACTTGGTATTAAGTTGTGCTCAGGTGTAGCTAACCCATGTACAGGGAAAATCCATACTACCTCGTTAATTGCAGTTTAATGGTTTTTTTAGATTGATGGTTGATATGATTTCACCTAGAGTGATTCACATGCCCTGTGTTGTTATTTTTGTTGATATTGTGGTTCTAGTTATGTTGCAACCCAATGATATGAGGGTATTCCATCTCATGAATCATATAGGCACTTATTAGAATCACATGCCATGCATTCTTGCCATGCCATATAGGGAGGATTAGCTATTTCATGTTGTTGTGATAGACTCTGTGTATATTATGCATGCTATAATGATAGATGCTTTGATAGAATCTCTGCTATTTGATAGAGGACTGGTTGGATTGTACCTTGCTTAAATGAACGCCAAATTTTGGTTCCTGAGGTGTTATGGTCCCTCTTGAATCAGAAATTGGTGAATCATTGAACTATTTTTTATTATATATGACAGTATTGGATGCCAAGATTTGATTCGTGGGGAGTATGGGCCCTCACATATCAGAATTTGGCACCTCCATACTTGTTTTTACCTGTATTCTGGGCTTCGGTATAGTTTCAGAGCTACTGCCCAGAAAAACCAAGAATATACGGTGTGTACTTTATATATACACGCCGTGTAGTTTGAAACCGTGTCACTGACCATGTGAGCAGAAACACGGGTTGTGAAAAATCTCTAGGAACACACCATGTATGGTAGGTACATGCCATGTAGTAGGGAGCGTGTACCCATCCATGTTGCTAACAACACGAGTCGGGGGAGCTCGTGTCATACATGCCGTGTTTGTATAGACACGCCGTGTATCCTTCTCCTCAGTACCCGGCCATGTCACGAACAACACGGGACTATGTTCTTTCCTCCTATACATGCCATGTTTCTTCAGAACATTCCATGTAAGGGTCTGCTGTGAACTTTTCTGTGTCGCTAACAACACGGGTTAGGAAAGTCTTCAAGTACATGTTGTGTTTGTTCGGAACACGCTGTGTAGTCTCAACCGTGTAGCCGGCCGTGTAACTAACAACACGGGTCTTTGAAACCTTGTCTACTACACGCTGTGTCCACAGGGACCACAATGTGTAGTCTCAGTTTAAGAAGACCATGTGGGTTATCCATGCATGGAGACATTGGTAGGGGAATAGAGTTAATTAAACGCCGTGTAGAGTTTATACACGCCGTGTAGTCATGTTTTGTAAATATTGAGTGTTCTCTTCTCCTGTTTCTGTTTTGTACTTCTTTGTTCCCTATCCTTGTTTTCCTGATGTAAGTTATACTTTTGGATCTTTCAGAGCTATGCCTCTGAAACATCCTCTAGTTATACATCAGTCGTCAATTAGTGATCAGACGCCAGATATGGATGATTAGGGAATTCCCGCCGATCCTCCAGTCGGGCCAGCCTTGGCACCGGTTGTCATACCAGTTGCAGGCGTGGATGCACAGTTCAGGGAAGGATTTATGTGGATGATGCATACCTTTCAGGGAGCACCGCCTCCGGCCACAACTATGGAAGACTTGACGCGGGTTTCCCAGTAGCATCATCCTCTTAATTTCTCAGGGGAAGGAGGACCACAGGCTGCAGAATCATGGCTAGAAGCCATGCTGACTATCTTTGAGCATCTGGAAACACCTCCAGAGAGGCAGGTCAATCTCTCTATGTATATGATACCAGACTCCGCCAAGAGGTGGTGGGACATGATCTCACAGGTAAGTCATCAGCGGGTTATGGCTTGGGAGGAGTTCCAACACATGTTTTATGACTACTTCTACCCAGAGACCCTGAGGACCAATCGAGCTCGAGAGTTCATAAGCCTAGAGCAGGGTACTCTTTCTTCCATGGATTATTCCTCTCATTTCACCAAGATGAAGCATTTCACACCCCTTCAGGAAGTAAGTGGGGTGTTCTTAGCAAGGAAGTTTGAGTATGGTCTCAAGCGGGAGATCCGCTCGCAGGTGAATATCTTCCAGTTTACTTCCATCACTTCCATCGTCATCCAGGCACTGATTGCAGAGCACAATCTTAGAGACTTCGGAGCTGCGGGCCCAGGCAGTTCTGCTTCCAGAGCTAGTGTTCCACCAGTTGACAGTATTAAGTGCCGTTGGGAGTCTACGTGTAGTGATCCCAGGAGGTGAGATATATCTTCAGGTAGCTAGGTGGTATGCTACAACTGTGGAAGGGCAGGGCACACGAGGCTGTAGTGCCAGAGAGACCCAGTGGAGTGCCGATCTTGCAGCCAGATGGGTCAGCTTCTGCGTTTCTGCCAGGTTTTCTCACTAGTAGCTGGTGACAGGGGTTCTTCCATGACTCCTCATTCAGGAGCAGCACCACTAGTTTCTCAACAGTCGGGGAACTGGAGTTCTTCCAGGCGTTCGAGCTGAGTTGGAGGTCAAGGAAGTGGCAGTTAGTCACTAGTTTTTCAGCATCAGCAGGGTGGATTAGCTCAGAGTGGTCAGGCAGGGTCACAGGGCCGCGAGGTAGGCCAAAATTTAGCGGTGGAGCAGACCTATCAAGAGCCGGATCTCGGAACTTCTACAGTTCGTGGTACGATTTTAGTAGCCTTAGTTTTATATTCAGCTCTTTTTGATATGGGTGATACGCATAGCTTTATCTCTGTTGCTGTTGTGGAGAGCCTTGGGCTCTGTATCCTTTCTTCTGCCGACTTATTAACACTAGACACACCTTTGGGGATGAGGACATCTAGTGTACGTCAGTGTAGAGAGTACCCTATATAGGTTATAGGGTATCGTTTATTATGGTATCTCTATATCCTAGAGATGTCAGGCTATGATGTCATTCTCGGGATGGACTGGTTGGTTCCCTTCCAGGAAGTCATCGACTATTATCGCCACAGGGTGAGTTTCATTTCACTAGAGGGTGAATCTTTTCTTCATCGAGGCGAATAGGATGTTCCGGCGAGTCGAGCAGGACTCGAGCATCATGGGCTAGAAAGGGTGACAACACAGATTGCTAGTCTTTATCTAGATGACCAGGGGACTTCACAGTTGGAATTTCCTCCAGTGGTGGATTGTTTCAGAGATATCTTTCCAGAGGACCTTTCAGGTTTTCCTTCAGAGCGTGAGGTAGACTTCTCTATTGAGCTCATGCCAGGAGCGGCACCAGTGTCCATTCCTCCGAATAGGATAGCTACACCTGAGTTGTAGGAGCTTAAGAAGCAGTTGGAGGAGTTTCAAGAAAAGGGTTACATCCAATACAGTAATTCTCCTTGGGGGTTTCCTATCCTGTTTGTGAAGAAGGCAGACGGTACCCCTCATATTTATATGGATTATTGAAAGCTGCACCAGTTGACGGTCAAGAACCGATATCCCTTTCCTAGGATTGACGATATCTTCGATCATCTTTGAGGAGACCGCGTGTTCTCGAAGATCGATTTGAGGTCCGGTTATCATCAGTTGCATGTTAGACCATCAGATATACCTCTAACAGCCTTCAGAAGTAGGTATGGTCTCTACGAGTATACGGTTATGTCGTTCGGTCTCACGAATATTCCAGTAGTTTTCATGGCACTAATGAACTGAGTGTTCCATCCTTAGTTGTATTCCTTCGTGGTGGTCTTCATGAAAGATATCTTGGTGTAATCTCACACTCGACATGACCATGCTACCCACCTTGAGATCTTTCCGAGTAACCTGAGAGAGCATCGGCTTTATGCTAAACTCTTGAAGTGCCACTTTTGGATGGATCAGATTCACTTCTTGGGTCATGTTATCTCAGAGGTAGGAGTATCTGCAGACCTAGAGAAAGTGAGTGCTATAGTTTCCTGGGAGTAGCTGAAGAAATTTTTTTAGGTAAGGATTTTCCTAGGGATGGATGGATACTACAGACACTTCATATAAGAGTTTTCAAGCCTAGAAACACCATTGACAGGTCTGACCAAGAAGGTGGTGAAGTTCTTATGGTCAGATTCTTGTGAGTCAGCCTTTCAGGACCTGAAGGGGAGGTTGAAGTCAGCACTGATACTAGTATTTATAGAGTTCGAAAAGACCTATACTGTTTATTATGATTCTTTAGATATCGGAATGGGTGCTGTGCTTATGCAGGGAGATGGAGTCGTTGTGTATGGGTCTCGGCAGTAGAGGCCACATGAGTAGAACTACCAGATGCACGATCTAGAGTTGGCAGCTATCGTTCATGCCTTATGGTGTTGGAGACATTACCTTCTGGGAGAGCACTTTGTGGTTTTCACTGACCATAAGAGTTTCAAGTTCATCTTCACTCAGCATGATCTGAATCTGATACAGTGCAGGTGGGTCGAGTATCTCCAGTCTTTTGATTTCGATCTTGCCTATATGCCGAGAAAGGGTAATGCAGTGGAAGATGCGTTGAGTAGGAGAACTTATATTTAGGTAGTTCAGGAGGCCAGTAGTGAGTGGTAGCTTATGGATCTGTTCTTAGAGATGCATCTGGAGGTGCACGACAGACAGGGATAGACCTACCTATGTTCTATAGTTGTTACCTCTACACTTCTTGATGGGGTACGGATAAGGCAGCAATCAGACTCAGAAGGCTTAGTCCTGTGGGAGGGTGTGTCAGGAGAGGACCCTCTTCCTAGATGGACATTGGGTGAGGATGAGATCTTGTGTTTCTAGGGACACGTATGGGTGACAACAGACATACGCGAGGAGCTGATGTGGTATTTCCATTCCTCAGTTTGGGCAGTTCATCCTCGCGTCACCAAGATGTATCAGTATCTTCATCGCCAGTACTGGTGGATAGGTATAAAGAAGGAGGTTGCTGGTTTCGTCTTGAGGTGTTCTACTTGTCAGAAAGTGAAGACGGAACATCAGCGACTAGCAGGCCTTTTACAGAAGTTACCCATTCCCGAGTGGAAGTGGAACGATGTCGCGATGGACTTTGTGACCGCATTGCCGAGGTCACCTCGAGGGAACGATGTTGTTTGGGTTGTCGTCGATAGGATTATGAAGGTTGATCACTTATTAACGATCAAGGAGACCTTCAGTGTTAATGATCTAGGATGACTATACATCCGATAGATTGTACATATGCATGGAGTTCGACACTCCATTGTTTCATAATGGGATGCCCGCATTACTTCTCGGTTCTAGGAGGGACATCAGAAGGCTTTGGGTACACAGGTACTTTTGATTACAACATACCATCCCCAGACAGATGGACAGTCCAAGCGTACGATCAAGGTGCTTGAGGATATGCTCCGAGCTCGAATTTTAGACTTTGGTGATTCTTGGTAGAAGCATATTACTCTTGTGTAGTTGATCGTACCACGATTCACTATTTCATTTTCACCCTTACACTGCTGTGCTAAACATATTTTGTATTAAAAATTATAAAAATATTATCAAATTGTGCTTCATGTTTGATTCAATAATTTTGTGTTTGTCACTGTTAAATAGGTCAATGATACTTGTTTTGAAAATTACAATGTAGGTGGAGGTGATTTGGAGGGCCCATGATGAAGTCCTTGAAAAATGGGTCAAACTGCATAGGATCCAAGAAGTCCGGTGGACTCAACTTCATTCTGATACTACACCGTGCATCCAAATTTGCTGAAATTTTGTGTGCCTATCCAAAACGCATTGATATACAACTTTCATTTAATAACCCAAGAGATATTCGGCCATTAAGGGGACCAGCCGACCTGATCTGTCCAGCACACCCAATCTGCTCGAGGTCAAAAGTTGTGTGCAGTGCTCTGTCCATATCTCGCTGTCCACTTGTTGAAATGATGTCAAACTTTCGATGGAGATAGTCAAGATGTGGTTATAAAACGTTTTAGTTTTCCACAAAACGTGTCAAGACTGAATGGTAGGCTAAAACAATGTTCCAAGCGGTTTTAGTAAATCTGTGTGCCCAAAACCACCTCCACATTTCCTATAAAAGGGAACCTTGGGCTCCTCATTTGGAAGTTCAACCAGGAGGAAAAGCTCTGGTATTTTGGAGACCCAAGGGAGTACTCTAATCATACAAGAATTTTTGGAGTCCCCTATCCTCATAGGGGGATCAAGGATGAAGAAAGAGTTTCACCCGAGCCTCCTCCTCCTCACGATGGTGAGCTAAACGGTGGGTGATCATTTTGAGGGAGCTACACTTACTTTGGAGGGAGTTCCAGCACTTGTTCTTCCACTAGTTCTGTATAATTTGTGTGTTAAATATTTCACTTATTATTAATCTCTATGATCTTCTCTTCTGAATGTATTTGTGTGGTTTAATTTAAGTGAAACACTTTTTATCTCAACACCGATTGAGTTGAGATTTCAGGTGGGGATCTTGGTTTGTTCCGATAGGACAAGACATGAACCCTATTAATATCACACATAAATAAGATTTCAGTATGTGTTGGTAGCCTTAACTCTGTTATTGAGATCCAAACCTTGACAACACGATTTTTTTGTCAAGGGTTGGTGCTTTGTGCTTAATTTTAAGAGGTAAGAGGGGAATCGAGATATTGACAACCCCCAACCAAAGAATTGAACAAAACCATGTAAATATTTTCAGAACAATGAACTATCCATGTTGTGTAGTGAACATGAAATGATCTCCTTTATCACATAATTGTAAAAAACCTCTTTTATTTTTCATTTATTAAACTCTTTTAATCAATTCATTTTCTTTAAACTGTTTTAAAAAATACCCCCTTTTAGTCCCTTTAATTAAGAACACACACTCTAAACCTACCAACGCTCCTTGAGAGATAACCTAGGGTCTACCCTATAAAATATATCATCCTCAAAAAAATAATAAATTTGACATGTTACGACATCACGATCAAATTTTGGCGCCGTTGTCGGGGAGCGCTTTGGTTTTTAGTGCGTGTTTTTGATAAAGTAGTTGTAAATTTTGTGAATATTTTTTTGTTTTTTTTCTACCTTTTTATTTCTTCTTGTGTTCTGATCCATATCTTGTGTAGGTTTTGTGCATGACGTGTTCTACTTCGGGAGACTTACCACCTTTCGAACCCGAACCAGAGAGGATCCTACGTCAGCGACACCAAGACGCACAAGACCCCCTTTTGAAGGAGGACACACCACTCGATACTCTTCTAAACCCATCTTCTTTTGGAATCAAATTAGAACCTGAAATAATCTCCAATAACATGGATGAAAATAATCGAACATTAAAAGAATTAACCTTGCCTTATGTTGATATCCAACCCACTTACATTCAAATTCAAGGTGATGCACCTAATTTTGAACTAAAATCCGGTCTAATCCATTTATTACCAAGTTTTCATGGATTTCCTGGAGAAGACCCTCATAAGAACTTAAAAGAATTTCATACTGTGTGTTCAACCTTAAATCCTTCTAATGTGGATGAAGAACAAGTGAAGCTTAGGGCATTCCCATTTTCATTAGAAGACACTGCAAAAGATTGGTTATACTATGTCAATTCACTAATTAGGGTCTGGGCAGACATGAAACGCCATTTTCTTGGAAAATACTTCCCAGCCTCTCAAACTGCAACTATAAGGAAAGAAATATGTGGTATAAGACAATCTCAAGGGGAAACATTACATGAATATTGGGAATGCTTTAAAATGTTATGTTCAATTTTCCCACAACACCAAATAAGTGATCAACTTTTAATTCAATATTTTTATGAAGGTTTGATTCCTATTGATCGAAATATGATTGATACTGCTGTAGGTGGTGCATTGGTAGATAAGACCCCAATTTCTTCAAGAACCCTCATTGAGAACATGGCACAGAACAATCAACAATTCGGTACATGGTCCAGTGTTCCCATTCGAGCTGTCCATGAGGTGAAAAGTACTGAGTTTGAGAAGAAGGTGGACACAAAGTTTGAAGAGGTAAGTACCCTTCTACAACAAGTTTCTCTCTCCCAAGGGAAATCTCAATCTCCTCCTCCCATCCATTGTGGAATCTGCTCTTCTGACACCCACTATTCTGACCAATGTCTTCAATTTAGAGAAACTTCTGAGAGTTGTGAGGAAATATTTCCAGGATGCCTATTTAACCAACCCTTTAGGAAAGAACCTTACTATCCATCCAACCAAGGGTGGAAAGACAATCAAACCTATAGGCAAGGGGGGTATTCAAACCAACCTCAATAGCAATGGAACCAACAGGGTCAGAGTAGTCATCCACCACCACCCAGAAATCCTCAACCACCCCAAAGGCCATTCCAACCACCCCCTCCAAAAAACGAGCCTAGCCTAGAAGATATAATGAAGCAAATGGATTCCAATAATATCCAATTCCAACAAACCGCCCAAGCAGCCATACAAGACCTAAAGACCCAAATAGGCCAGCTTGCCAACTCGGTGGGGAAATCTGATGTCATGGGTCGGGTAAACTACCATGTCAACCAGTAGTAAACCCTAGGGATAAAGGAAATGTTAGTGCCATCACCCTTAGAAGTGGGACAAAAATCAAAATCCAAATGACCCCTCCATTAGAGTCCTCCCATCCAATGGAAACCACCATCCCAACTTCTGAAAATGGTCCAAGTGAAGGAAACCCTTTTCCTGAGAGAATCCCTTCCAAAGGAAAGACTGTGGCTGTGGATGAGACACCTATCCCAACCATTCCTCTTCCATTTCCTCAAAGGGTTGCCCAACAGAGGAATCAAAAAGAAACCGAACTTGATAATGAAATCTAGGAAACTTTCAAGATAGTACAAGTTAACATTCCTTTGATTGATGCTGTGAAGAAAATTCCACGATATGCCAAGTTTCTGAAGGAGATTTGTACACACCGAAGGAGGCTTTGTGGTGATGAGAAGGTGAGCCTGGGGAGGAATGTTTCAGCATTGATAGAGCCATCACTTCCTACCATGTGCAATGATCTTGGGACATTCTCGATTCCATGCACCATAGGGGAGTATTCATGTTCCAATGCTATGCTTGATTTGGGTGCTTCTATTAATGTGATGCCTCACTCTATTTACTCTTCATTGCAGGTCGGTGAACTGAAGCCCACTGGTATTGTCGTTTAGCTAGCAAATCTGAGAATAGTACACCCCTCTGGTGTGTTAGAGGATGTTCTTGTGAGGGTGAAAAATTTAATTTTTCCTGCTGATTTTTAGGTGCTTAAAATGGAAGATGATAGGATGAATGGACATGCCCCAATTATATTGGAGAGACCTTTCTGGAAAACTTCCAGAACCATAATTAATGTCCATAATGGTAAATTATCTATGGAGTTTGGTGGTAATACTGTCCACTTCAATATCCTTGATTCCATGAAGCACCCCTCAGAAGAACACTTCTCTCTCTCTGTCAATTCAATTGATGTTCTCCCTTCCCCTGAAACAACTTATTTTCATTCACCTGATCCCCTTTCTGAGTTTTCTTCATTGATTGAAATATTATGTAATGAATCATGCATTGATTGTTGTAGCGGTCTAGAGGAATGTCATGCATGTTTGTTAATTGATGATTTCTTGAACACAGAGGATCACATGACCATCGTTGATACTGCTAATCTTGTAAAATCTCATTCCTCATCTGAGGATGTTACTATTGAGAAGTTAGATGAGATCAATGACTTATCACATTAACACACACTTCCGTCAATCCAAAATCCCCCAGAATTGGAACTGAAACAACTGCCTCAAGATTTAAAATACTCATATCTTGAGAATGGAAACAAGTTGCCCATCATCATTGCTAGTTCACTCCCTCCTGAGCATGAATTGCGACTGCTTGATCTTTTGAGGAAGTATAAACAATATTTGGGATGGACACTTGTTGACATTCCTGGCATTAGCCCATCAATTTGTACAAATCATATTTTATTAAATGATGAGGCTAAACCAGTGAGGCAGTCACAACGTCCACTGAACCCAAACCTACTTGATGTTGTTAAAAAAGAAGTAACAAAATTGTTGGCTGCTGGAATCATTTACCCTATCTCTGACAGGCAATGGGTCAGTCTCGTTCAAGTAGTTCCTAATACAACTGGCCTTACTGTAGTTAAAAATGAAAACAATGAATTGGTTCCAACTCGTGTGCAGAATAGCTGATGTGTCTGTATAGACTATCGCCGACTAAACCAACAAACTAGGAAGGACCATTTTCCATTGTCATTCATTGACCAGATGCTAGAGAGGCTAGAAGGGAAGTCCCATTACTATTTCCTTGATGGGTATTTTGGATACTTTCAGATCCATATTTCCCTTGAGGATTAAGAAAAGACAACCCTTACTTGCCCCTTTGGTACATTTTCTTACAGAAGGATGTCATTTGTTCTGTGCAATGCTCCAGGTACTTTCAAACGATGTATGGTTAGTATTTTTTCGGATTACCTAGAGAATTGCATGGAGGTTTTTATGGATGATTTTACTGTTTATGGATCCTCTTTTGATGAATGTTTGAGTAGTCTTGCTTCTGTCCAACCTGGCTGTATTGAAAAAAATCTCGTATTAAATTATGAGAAATGCCATTTCATGGTGCGACAAGGCATAGTTTTGGGACATGTAATTTCTGGGGAAGGTATCCAAGTGGAAAAATCAAAAGTAGATATCATTTCCTCCCTACCATTCCCTAAAAATGTTCGGGATGTGCAGTCTTTCCTGGGTCATGCTGGATTATATCGTTGTTTCATTCGTGACATTAGTAAAATTGCACTCCCCCTCTCCCGATTACTCCAAAAAGAAAAAGAATTTTTTTTTGATAAAAAATGTGAGGAAGCTTTAAATAAGTTAAAATGGAGTCTCACTTCACCCCCAATAATCTAACCACCTCTGAGGGATTTACCATTTGAGCTCATGTGTGATGCCTCTAACTATGCATTTGGGGGAGTCTTATCAAAAAGGGTCGACCGAGCTCGACATGTCATAGCTTATGCCTCACGTACTCTGGAGCTTTCCCAAGGAAACTATAGTACAACTGAAAAAGAATTTCTTTCCATTGTGTTTTCCTTGGATAAATTCAGGTCATACCTTCTAGGGTCCAAATTCATTGTGTTCTCAGACCATGCAGCCCTTCGGTATCTCCTTATGAAACCGGAAGCCAAACCACGTTTCATTCGCCGGATGCTCGTCCTTCAGGAATTTGATCTAGAAATTAGGGATAAAAAAGGAGCATAGAATGTCTTTGCTGACCATATCAGTAGGATTCTCCCATCCACATACATTTAATCATCCCCCTGTATTCCCATAAATGAATTGTTTCCTGATGAGAAATTGTATCGAGTGCAAGATGATATTCCTTGGTATGCTGAAATTGTAAATTATTTGGCTGCATCTTGCATTCCTACTGATTTCACCAAAAACTAGGCTGACCGTCTAAAACATGAGTCCTGTTGGTATATTTGGGATGAACCCTACCTATGGCGCACATGTAGTGATCAAGTTATTTGGCGTTGTGTTCCCGATAGTGAGTTTCAGTCTATCCTTAGGTTTTTCCACACACTTGCTTGTGGGGGCCACTTTGGTCCCCAACGGACTGCTCGCAAGGTCTTAGATTCTGGTCTCTTTTGTCCCACATTGTTTAGGGATTCCCATGAATTCTTTAAATCTTGTCCTCACTGTCAAAGAATGCGGAATGTCTCTAAAATAAATGAGATTCCCTAACAACCCTTGCTCTTCCATGACATTTTTGATGTTTGGGGCGTTGAATTTATGAGACTATTCCCCAATTCATTATGGAACATTTACATTCTTCTGGAAGTGGATTATGTTTCAAAGTGGGTAGAGGCACGAGCCACAAGGACAGATGATTCCAAGACAATTGTGGAATTTTTGAGAACCCAAATATTCTGTAGGTTTGAATTACCTAGGTTTATCATCAGTGATCAGGGTTCTCATTTCTGCAACCGCAAAATGCAATATCTTTTGCACATGTATGGGGTTGGGCATCGAGTGTCTACTGCTTATCACCCACAAACAAATGGTCAAGCCGATGTGTTAAATAGAGAGGTAAAATAGATTCTTGAGAAAATGGTTCAGCCAAACAGAAAAGACTAGAGTCTTAGACTCGATGATTCATTATGGGATTACCGTACTGCATTCAAAACTCCAATTGGCATGTCCCCATATCGGCTAGTTTTTGGGAAGAGTTGTCACCTCCCTGTTGAGGTAGAGCACCGGGCCT
The DNA here is from genome assembly GCA_963277665.1 of Viscum album. NCBI lineage: Eukaryota > Viridiplantae > Streptophyta > Magnoliopsida > Santalales > Viscaceae > Viscum > Viscum album. Next base: position 239,947,814 of record OY728140.1, on the reverse strand, counting down.
ACTGGGCCATTAAACAATGCAATTATAATCTTTCTGGTGTAGGTATTCAAAAGAAGTTTTAGATTCAGGAGTTGGAGGAAATAAGAAGAGATTCATATGAGAACTCCCAGATTTATAAGGAGTGAACCAAGGCTGCCCACGACCGTCTCATCCTTCATCGTCAATTCCACATCGGGTAGAAGGTCCTCCTCTACAATGTAGGGCTGAAGTTGCACCCTGGTAAGCTTCGTTCCCATTGGTTTGGACCTTACATTGTTACAAATGTCTCCCCATTTGGTGTTGTCCAGGTTCAAAATGAAGACATCAAGCAAACCTTCACTGTCAATGGGCAGCGGCTGAAGCACTTCCATGAAGCCATTCCGGAGTCCCAAATGGAGGAACTCCATGTTTAAGAAGCGGTCTATGAATAACACTCACCAGGTTTTATCCTTCCTTCCCACAATCTCTTTTATTACATTGAGGACACTGCATTCTCTAGGTGTGGGTGGATGGGTACATTCCTGGGTTATTTAGGAATTTTTTATCATCTTTTCTTCTTTTTTTTTCTTTTTCGCTTGTTGCATGGTATTTTCACTTTCACCCCTATTTCCCCCCCTCACTTCTGTGATAAAATGATAATTTTGATGCCTAATTTATCATGGAAAATGATTCCCATTTTATCATTGATGTTATTGAAAATACATGAGGAATTTCCCATTTTCAAGTTGTTTTAACATTCAAAAACAAATTCTGATGAAATATGCATTTCAACATGAATTCAACATTGTGGTGTGAATTTCTCTTGAAAATTGGTTGTTGGTCTATGATATGAATGGTTGTATCATTTTGAAGCCATTGATAAGAGTGGTACCCTTTTTTGTTAATAGTTTAAGGTAAAATTGTGTCATTTAATCTCTCCACAAAATTTTGCACCCAACCATGAAGTGTGAATATTTCTTACTTTATTGAAGGTAAATATAAGTTAGGTTTATTTTTTCTACTTTCCAAATGATCTTTACATACATTCGTTCCTTGTCTGATCTATTTAATTACTGTACCAGATTGACCTACACGTGTGTACCTGTTATCCGACTGTTGTACGCCCTAAAAAAAGGGGTTGTATTTTGGGCAGGTCAAAAACCACCCTTTCTCGACTTTTGATGTTGTTATAACTATTACAATTAGTGTCTTGAGGACATCAAACATGGGTTGAGATAAGAGTGTGAGATTTGTTCCAAGTGCAAATTTTGAAAAAAAAAATAAATATTAAGGGGAGTGATGAAATGTACAACATATAGGGATATCTAGGTCGGGAGCTTTAGGTTTGACTTCTGGGAATTCTTAATTGAGTGGGTCTTGGAATTTTATTGCAAAGGATGTAGGGTAGGTTCGGTGGAAAGAATAAAGTCAGTAGACTAATTTTAAAATAACATATATTTATTTAATAAAAAGTGGAAAGAATAGCATGAAATGGTTGTCACACACACACATGGAGAATTGGTGACATGATTATATTTTGAATTATTTTCTTTGATTGGTATCATTAGTCTCTTCGAATTTCATTTGGATACAATTTTTTAGACGACTTTTTCCATGATCACTGAGAATAACTCCTTGGTGTGATTTTTTCTTTGATCATAAATCTATCAGAAATTAATTTCTCAAGAATGTTAAATCTTCATGAATTTGGGAATATCTACATGCATAATTTTTAGGAATGTGAATTTTCCCAGGAGTGAAAATGTTTAGGTGTGGGGGTGTGATCGTACCACGATTCACTGTTTCATTTTCACCCTTACACCACTGTGCTAAACATATTTTGAATTAAAAATTATAAAAATATTATCAAATTGTGCTTCATGTTTGATTCAATAATTTTGTGTTTATCACTGTTAAATATGTAAATGATACTTGTTTTGAAAATTACAATGTAGGTGGAGGTGATTTGGAGGGCCCATGATGAAGTCCTTGAAAAATGGGCCAAACTGCGCAGGATCCATGAAGTTATGTGGACTAAAATTCATTCTGATACTACACCGTGCTTCCAAATGGGCTGAAAGTTTGTGGTATTATCCAAAATGCATTGGGATACAACTTTAATTTAATAATGCAAGATATATTCGGCCATTAATGGGCCCATCCGACCTGAGCTGTCCAGCACACCCAATCTGCTCGAGGTCAAAATTTGTGTGCAGTGATCTGTCCATATCTCACGGTATACTTATTGAAATGATGCCAAACATTCATTGGATATATTCAAGACGTGGGGATACAACTTTTTAGTTTTCCACAAAACTTGTTAAGACTTTCTGGAAGGCTAAAACAATGTGCCAATCGGTTTTTGTAAATATGTGTGCCCAAAACCACCTCCCACATTTCCTATAAAAGGGAACCTTGGGCTCCTCATTTGGAAGTTCGACCAGGAGGCAAAGATCTAGTATTTTGGAGACCCAAGGGAGTACCCTCATCATACAAGATGTTCTGGAGTCCCCTATCCTCATAGGGGGATCAAGGATGAAGAAGGAGTTTCACCCGAGCCTCCTCCACCTCACGATGGTGAGCTAAATGGTGGGTGATCATTTCGAGGGAGCTACACTTACTTGGGAGGGAGTTACATCACTTGTTCTTCCACTGGTTTTGTATAATTTGTGTGTTAAATATTTCAATTATGATTAATCTCTATGCTCTTCTCTTCTGAATGCATTTGTGTGGTTTAATATAAGTGAAACACATTTTATCTCAACACCGATTGGGTTGAGATTTCAAGTGGGGATCTTGGTTTGTTCCGATAGGACAAGACATGAACCCTATTAATATCACACATACATAACATTTCAGTATGTTTTGGTAGCCTTAATCAGTTATTGAGATCCAAACCTTGACAACACGATTGTTTTGTCAAGGGTTGGTGCTTTGTGCAACATTTTAAGAGGCAAGAGGGGAATCATGATCTTGACAACCCTCAACCAAAGAATTGAACAAAACCATGTCAATATTTTCAGAACAATGAACTATCCAAGTTGTGTAGTGAACATGAAATGATATCCTTTATCACATAATTGTAAAACACCTCTTTTATTTTTCAATTATTAAACTCCTTAAATCAATTCATTTTCTTTAAACTGTTTTCAAAAATACCCCCCTTTTAGTCCCTTTTATTAAGAACACACACTCTAAACCTACCAACGCTCCTTGAGAGATGACCTAGGGTCTGCCCTAGACTATATATCATCCTCAAAAACATAATCAATTTGATGTGTTATAACAGCATGGTCATTAGTTCACCTATAAAAATAGTTTTCAGGAGACTATTCAAATGGCACCTTATGAGGCTTTGTACCATAGGCCATGCTGATCACTGTTATGTTGGATGGAGGCAGGAGAGGCATCTTTGTTGGGACCTCGTCTTGTTTAGGAGTCCTCAGAGCAGATAGAGTTGATTCCGAAGAGGATGGCTACAGAACAGTCTCGACAGCAGTCTTATGATGATCAGTGGAGACGACCTATGTAGTTTGAGATTGGCGATCAGGTTTTCCTGCATGTCGCACCGAGGTTGGGACACAAGAGGATGCGGAGACAAGGTAAGATTTCACCGCGGTACGTCGGTCCATTTGAGGTATTTGAGAGAGTTGGTCCGGTTGCCTATCTGTTTTAGTTACCTCAGAGGTACCGGGTCATGCACGACTTCTACCACGTCTCTCAGCTCTGACATTACTTTTCAGACCCATATCATGTCTTTCAGCCCGAGGAAGTTGAGCTCGAAGCAGATGCATCATTTGAGGAGCATCCTATCTAGATTGTTGATCGGAGTATGAAGGTTCTCTAAGGGTGGTCTATTCCTCTAGTACGTGTGCTATGACAGCATGGGAGAGTACAGGACGAGAAATGGGAATGGGATGCCGATGTACGATCGCAGTGGCTGGTGTTGTTCGAGGTTTCTTCTTCTCCACCTCGTTAGGGAAATTCGGGGAAAATTTTCATTAAGGGGGGTAGTTTTTAATATCCCAGATCTTTGTTTTCAGGTATGTCTTTCTTTTCTTAGTGGTTTTGAGAAAATTGGGGTTTTTGGAAAATTTTGAAGTACACGCTGAGTACATTCTGAGTACACGCCATGTAGTCCCTTGTCGTGCCAAGACTTGTGTTGAACATGTCCGGGCCACACACATGGAGTTTAGGGGTGATGTGGAGGCCGCATAAAGCAGATTATGGAAAAATCGAGTAAACGCCATGTACCCCATAAGTTCATGCCGTGTATTTTCTTTTTTTTTCATTAAATGGACCGGGGTCCCGCCCGATGGACAAAACACCCTCCTTCTCCATGTTCTTCATCTAAGAGCGACCCTTAAGGAAGCCTTTCTTCTCCAGATTCCTGAGCGTCTGTCTGATCTCCATTTCAGCCGCTGTCAATTGCGTTGGAACCACAGCGGTGAGTTATTTCTTCTCCTAGAGCCTTGTTTTCCAATTCCTCATATTTTTCATGTTTTTGTGGGTTGATCATTTTGGATGTTTTCTCAGATCCTCGACGTTCTAAAGAGAATCAATCATCGTGGTTCATGTATATCGTTCTCCTAGCATCGAGGTAGGTGGTTTGTTTTTTTCTGTAGAAGGTCTTTGAGTATTTGTGAAAATTCCACCAATACCCTTGAACGGGGTATTGCGTGTTTCCTGTTTTCCCTTGTTGTTTTCCTTCTTTTCTTGATTGCTTGAGTAGATGTAATTTCTTGCGAATAGGGTAGTCTTTACTGTACTCTGGATGGTTTTCCATGCTTGTTGGCTTGTTTTGTGTTTTTTCAGTTTCCATGCCTAGATGTAGGATAGTGGAACTATTGTAATGTATTGCTATTGTGCGTTAGAATGATAGCAAAGTATTTCCTGAGGTTTACATGGGTCGATACGCGCGCTATGCATGTTTTCTATAAACAGGGCTGTGAGAACCTAGAGTAGTGGACCATTGGGAGAATGGATGTGAGGGATTTTCCATAGTGTCTTTAATTATGATGGGAGACCACAGGGGGAATTGACGTTTTGTGCTTTCTCCAAGAGTCAGTAGTTCCTCGACGCGGGCCACAGGGGGAATAGACATTGAGTGCTTCCCCAGAGAGCCTTTAGTAAGATACGATACTATAGGGGGAATTGAAGGTGAGTGATTTCTCAGAGAGTCAATTCTTAGGCTGAATGAGAGGGGTGAGACTGTGTGTGCTTCCCAGAGGGTTGCTAGTACTTGTAAGTTGAACCTTAGGGGTTAGACTGTGAGAACTACCCGGAGGATACCTTTTTGTTCTACTTGCTTGAGTGGTTGTTTCTTGTTTGTTGAATTATGTGCTAGAAATTGTGGATTGCTACTGCTGTGTATTATCCTATTTACTACTTACTGTTTACTGCTTACTATACTTTAGCTGCCATATATTCCCTGAATATTTGGCATAGATCTTTGTGTGGTTTCCTATTGGGAATTTGTCTCACACCCTATATGGGTCATGCTTTTAGGCCCAAACATATTATATTGTTGTAGGTATAGATAAGGGCAAGTTCCCTTCTACTTCAGGTTCATGATTACACTAGAGCTGGAGAGCATGGGACCAAACTGAGGCTTTTGATGCTGCAGAGTTTCTCATATGTTTTTCTTTTGTACTTTGGCTTAGTACTCTATTCAGCATTGTGACATGTTTAGTTGTTTCCTGGATATATATGTATCATGCATCATTTACATATATTCCTGCAATAGTTTTTTATTTATCAGTCTTCAACTGTTTACTCTTGTATGGATGTCTACTGATTCTGCTATTGTAGTTATTTGTTTTCTCTTCCGCTATGTACTCTGCCAATGAGGGCATAGTTTCCCCACTATCACACCTAAGGCCCTCACTGCTAGTCGGCAGCCTCTGGCATTTGGGGAAATGCGATTGAGGTCATTTGACCAGCCGGGTATGGGCCGCCTGTGGGTTGCTTCTGGAACTGGGACATTACACCGGACATCCCCCCGTACCCCAGACAACCCCCCCTGCACCCCGGACACCCCCCCCCCCCCCGCACCCCGGACAACCCCCCTCATTGCCCATCCCCTATCCCCTCACCTCTTCCTCTCCTCTGGCTCTCCGTCACCGCCGCCTGTCCCCTCTCTCGCCACACCGACTCTGGATCCGGCTCCCCTTCGCTGCCTCTCCTCTCCCTCGTAGCATCACCTCTGGCTCCCCTCCCTTCCAGGTTTGTATCGCAATTAGGTATGATATGGGATTTCACTTACATTATTATTTTATCAATGGTTCACAAACAGTTGATTAGAATATATTTTAAATATAGTTTATTTGAAAAATGAAAATGTAAAAAGTATTGTTTAAATTTTTGTTATACAGATAATATTATGGATAAGAGTTGTATTAATCTTCCAAATTGAACGTCTATAGAATATTTCAATGGCATTATGCAGTTTATTGACTTCACCAGAGGAATTTAAGGTGACTATATTAGTTTTCCGTGTAGAGAATTTGCTAATAGATATCAATTAACATGAGATACTGTGATGGATCACCTGTTCTTTAATGTATTTATGAAAAATTATAATATTTGGACTTGTCATAGAGAAAAATATGTTCTTTGTCAAAATACGGATGCAATTCAGATGAATATTGATGCAAGGATGAATGATCCAATGCATGAAATGCTTACTGAAATGGTACGTGGGTTGGATCCTGAAGGCATTTACATCCAAAATCATGAGACCGGTGAGATAAATCTTCGCTCTGGTGAAGATCGTGATTCAAGGATGTTTTATGAAGCACTTGATGATTCGAAAACATAATTATATCCTAGATGTACTTATAAGAATAAACTGTCATTTATCATGGAGTTGTTGCATTTGAAGACTTTGAATAATTGGTCAGACACATCACTCGACATGCTTTTGGTGTTATTGAAAAAGGTTCTTACTGTCGATGCTAATATTACCGAGTCATATTACCATGCTCATAAGTTGACAGAGAACTTAGGTTTTACATATGAGAACAATGATGCATGTGCAAACAACTGTATGTTGTTTAGAAAGGGAACTACCCATTTGGATATTTTTACGGTTTGTGGTGCACCAGGTGGAAAGAGAATAGGGGAAATCAGACTCATCAAAGTCAGATTGTGATATAGTGGACACCGATTTCCGTAAAGCAAATGCATTACTTTCCCCTTAAACTGAGGTTGAAAATATTTTTTATGTCATCTAAAGTTTCTAAATTAATGAGATGGCATGCAAAAAGAGTGAATGAATGTGATATGTTAACCCAACCAGTAGACTCCCATGCATGGAAGGTTTTTGATAAGAAACATCCTGACTTTTCTAAAGATGTTCGTAATGTCCCATTGGGATTGGAAGTAGATGGTTTCAATCCATTCAAGTCTATGGTTAGTGATAATCATAACACATGGACTGTGGTGTTGGTTTCGTATAATCTTCCTCCATGGCTTTGTATGAATCAACAATTTATATTACATTACACTCTTATTGATGAGCATAAATGTCTGGGGGATAATATTGATGTTTACCTTCATCCATTGATTGATGAGTAGAATGAATTTTGGGGAAATGGTGTGATGAATTATGACTGTGAAACGAATGAAATGTTCAAACTGTAGGCTACTTTGTGGTGGACAATCAATGAATTCCCATCTTATGAAAATTTATCAAGATGGAGTATGAAAGGGGAATTTTTTTCCCTTTTTGAAATAAATGTAAAAAATTTGTATGGCTTAAACATTATAAAAAATGGGAATACATGGTTCAGAGACGTTTTCTCCCCCCTCAGCATAGGTTTAGAAAGGACAAAGTGGCAATTTATGGTTCTAGAGAGTTCTTCCCAGCACCAAAGATAATTACAGGAGTTGAAATATTATTGTAGATTAAGGAAGAAAACATCTGCATGGTATATGAAATTCAGGATTCAGCGGCTCCTCCAGTACGTAATATTCGTACTGCGGGTAGGCAGTGCAGTCACAATTATAAAAAGAGAAGTATTTTTTATAGTCTTCCGTATTGGAAAAATAACATGCTAAGGCATAATTTGGATTTCATGAACATTGAAAAAATGCTTGTGATAACATATTGTGGACCATTTTAGGTGTCAGTGGAAAATCAAAGGACCATGTTAATGCACGTTGTGATTCTGAAGAAATGGGTTTAAGGAAATAGTTTCATTTACAGTTAGCTGAGGGAAACAAGGCATATATGCCAGCTGCACAGTATACAATGACCAAAAATGAGAAAGAGACATTTATTTTCATTTTGAATATGCTCATGGTGCCTGATGGTTACTCTTATAATATTTCAATGTGTGTGAATTTGATGAGTAAGACATTGCAAGGGTTGAAAAGTCATGACAATCACATACTACGTTAGCAGTGGATTCCAATTGCAATTTGTGATGGCTTATCCCCCAATGTTGTTTAGCCGTTGATTGAGATAAGTAATTTTTTTAGATATCTTTGTTTAAGAAATCAACAAAAGAGTGATTTAAAAAGATTGCAGGACTGAATTGTACTTACACTTTGTCACTTTGAGAAAATCCCCCCCCCCCTCATTTTTTGATGTTATGGTCCACATGATAGTGCACCTAACTTATGAAGTAATGGCTTATGGTCTAGTTCAATTCAGGTGGATGTATACTATTAAGTGGTATTTGAGTACATTGAAATGATTTGAATGTAAAAGAGCTCGTCCAGAGGCATCAATAGCCAATGGTTTTTTGATGGATGAGTGTAATAATTTCTTGTGTGGATTGTCTTACGGATGTTGAAACAAAATTAGATAATCCCTGTCGGATTCATTATGGTCTAGTTGGAGAAGGAACCACATTTTATATTGACAACATCGAGTGGATACAATCACATCGATATATCTTGTTCAATACTACATTTGTTGCAACATTCATGCTGTTAGTATCTTATCACTTTTATTGTTTAACCTTTTCATGTTTTTTTTGCATAAGTTGATCATTTAAACATCACATTATCATTTGTAGGAAACTCATTAATGAGATAAAATAAGGGATGTATCGTGCGACTGAGTTGCAAATTCAACAATCTCATTATGCATCATTTCATGATTGGTTCAAGGATTATGTACGTATAAATTGATTTTCATTTTGAGGGAAGTATTATAATAATTTCTTTCTGCATATATCAGTATTGAATTTTATAAATCATTTAGGATCATAAGCTGAGGGAGTTAGGGGACCCCACGCTACCTAATGAATTTATCCAACTGGATGAGGGTCCATCTATAACGGATCTTCGTTATAAAGCTATAGATGATAATGGTTTTCGATTTCGCATTAAATATGTTAACGACAAATGAGAAACACAAAAAAGTGGCATTGGTTGTCCATTTGTCAACTCTGGTTATTACTATGGTCAATTGATAGACATCATTGAAGTTGTATACGCACACGGGTTGAAGTACATATTGTTAAAGTGTAATTGGGTTGATCAGGTGCGTGGATGTAAAGTCGATCAATATCAGTTTTCATTGGTGAATTTTAACAATATGTATTACAGAAATGAATTATTTGAGAATGAACCTTTCATTTTGACATCACAAGCGGAACAAGTATTCTTCGTTACTTTGCCTTCAAATCCAATTTGGCAAGTTGTTGTCAAAATGTCTCAGCGAGGAGTGTTTATATATGAAGAAGATGAACCCGAGACTGTTCCGTTTGTTTCCCAACAGCTTGATCAACATACCGTAGTTCAATGTGAAGAAGATATTTATTGGGAAAGATCGGCCGTTGAAGGAAAAATGGTCGATTTTCATGCTTAATGAAAGGTATAATTGTTTTCCTGCTATTCAGTATTGAATGTCCTTGTATATCATAAATTATCTAACCATTTTATAAATCCTTGTATGTTTTAATCCTCACTTTTGGAAGTTTATTCAATTATAAATATTTACGGTGATTTAACTCATTGTATATTGATGTTATTGTTGGTGTATCTTCCCATTGAGGTATTCTTCATTTGGTACATGATATTCTTGAATTTTTATTAATTAAATCTGAAATTCGGCTATGCATTGACTGGTTTTGTACATAATTGGTATATCTGTTTTGTTAACTTTCTGATTTTTTAAAATCCATTAACAACTAATTATTCGATCCCTTTTTTTAATAACAATTGTACATGTTTTATTTTTTTTAGAACAATCCAATTTATCTTTTGGACACTTTGGATATTCCCCTTACTATTGTTTTATTTGATTGCAGGCATGTCAGGGGAAGAGGCAGCAGATCCAAATCATCCATCTGAGGCATCTATGTCTCTGGGTCGAGGTATGTTTAGATGTCGTTGTCTCTATTTTGTTTTGTAATTGATAAACATATATATATATATATATAACATCTGTAGAATTATATATAAAATTGTTTTCAACAAGATCAGACTCGATTGCTTCTTCCCCTACCAAGAGAGGACCTGCTCGTGACATTTTCTCATGGAATTCCGACAGGATGTTTGGTGTTTCCTTTGATGAGGTATTTCATCCCGTGGGACTGAATTCCCCTGCATTTATTCATTAGTTGGGTCATATCATACAAGACCCACATCGATTTCCATTGACCACGCGTGACTGGGCTTCTATCCCTCATGACACATTAGATCATCTTTGGATGGAGGTTTAGGTATTAAGACCATTTTACTTTATTATCTATGTATAAAAAATACTAATATGTGTGATTTTTTTCTTTAATAGAAAAATTTGAAAGTATTCCCTGATGCGTTTCGGCCCTTGTGTGTGAGAAAATGTCGTAAGATGTGGAAACACTATAAAGGAAAAGTGAAGAGGGACCACTGGTGCAAAGACCTCGAAATTTAAATGAAATTTTTTTCTTAAATAATTTGGAATTGTACAAGTCTGTGGCTTCTGATGGTAATTGATTCTGAGGCCCGTTGTTCCTGGAATCAATTACCAAAGTTTAGCTTGGGTACGTTCAATAAACGAACGAGATGGTTTTTCAATCTTTTGAACCGGTGCTTAGAATTGAAATTCGAAGGCACTGATGAACTCGCAACACTGGTAATTGCTTAAGGGGTCCTTTACCGTAGTTGCGTTTTCACGGGAGGAGAAGTTAACTATTGGGGTTTAATTAAGAAGTAAATAAAATCATTGGAAGAATTTTATTATATTTCTATGGAGGTTAATTCCTCCCATGGGAAGTTGGTGGTGGGGCCCACACCCACTCAACTTTCCATGTGTGAATATATGAGTGGTGGGGCCCACACGAGCCCAAACTTTCATTTTCCCTAAACCCCCTTAAACCCCCTTCTTTAATTTGAAAACTACTCTTAAATGTGAACTCTTCCTCTCCCTCACTCTCCCTCTTTAATCTATGCCAACACATGATAATTAAATAATTCACCCTCTCAATTAATTAATTGAGTGGTTTGAATTTTGAAATTATATTTTCTTGGGTTAATAAAATAATAGATTAGACTATTATTTTACTTTGGCACACGTTGGGTTGGGGAAGATTTGTGAGAACTCTTGTGTGAAGAAGAAGAGAACTCCTCTCTCGATGTAGAACGACGCCTCTTCAACAAAGAATGCCGGTTCCACAAAGATTAATTACGCACCTTCCTTTCTCTTCTCTGTGACATGTGAGGAGATGTCGCTTCCTCCTTGGACGCACTTAGACGTCGCCTACAAAGCCTCACCCTACGACGCTGTCTTCCACAATGCCCGATGTACGACATCAATTATCGAGGTAGGGGTTATGTTCAATTTTAATGGATTAAATTTGTGCCTCGGTTCGTCGTTGTATAACCTCGATTGTCTCAGCCTATCGCTATTTCTTAACGCGGAGGGAGTGGGCTGAAAAAACATGGCCCGAAGACCCTCCGATTGATCTTGTTTAAATTTTATGGAATTGATAATCGGAGGTGGAACACGGAAGAGGTCAGCAACGCAAGGGCCGCCATCGCACACGCAAAGAAAACCACGGAAAAGGAAGGCGGCGCTGTTGCGCCGGCTGTGCGGATGAACCGTTTCCCCCTTCGTGGGACGCTTCGGCGGAAGAAATGGTTGGACCATCGGCCATTCGGGTGAAGGGGAGCCATGGTTCTAGGAGGGCTCCTTGCTAGAGATCCGGCTAGCACGTCGGCCGGCTGGGCAGAGCCAAACCGCGGCGCCAAGAGGGCGCCTTGCTGAAGAAACCTGCGACCAGCCATGCAGGCCGCTTGCGCCAGAAGGCCGGCCAGCCTAGCCGGCTGGTTTGGGAGGGTGGCACCGCTTGACGCCACCGGTTCGGGTATCCGGGGACCACGCCCCCACCTCGGACCACTGGGCTAGCTGGTCGTGCCAGCTAGGCCGGCTCCCGCCCCTTCGGGCCGGGCCGCGCCACTTCGGGTCGGGCCGCACCCTTTTCGGGCTGGGCAACGCCCCTCAGGGTGGGACATGCAAATCTTCGGGCCGATTCGACACCCCTACCGGGTCAGACCCGCCAAAACTGGGTGACCCGACCCGCCAGCCCACTGGGCTTAATGGGTTGGGACCGTCATTTACTTAAACGTGAATAACATAAAGACCGCGTGTCCGATCGACACGCTGTCTGCGACACTAGGATCCTATCGACGAGGATGTCCTTTTTCAATACTCAAAGTGAGTATTGGAAAACATTGGTAAATTGCTTGGTTTAGAATGAGCATATTTCCAACCAGGCCCCTGAAACGGAAAAGCCATTATCTCTCAGACTGGGCGTCCGATTGATGCGACATCTGTCGCATTGAGTTCATTTTGACGAGACAAAAATTTAGGATACATCAAATCTGGACTTCGTGACAGTTGATGTATCGAACCCTTTGGCTCAAGGAGAGGAACCTCCCGAAATCGAGCGTGTTGTTTGCGGGAACCCTAGAGTTGGCTGCGACTGCGACAACTACCGTACTGTGATACTCCGTGGGTTCGACGATGATGATGACTGTACCTGGATCCTCCATGGGTTCGGCAGTGAGGACGATAGTACATGGATCCTCTATGGGTTCGACAATTATGACGACTATACTTGGATCCTACGTGGGTTCGGCAGTGATGGTTACTGTACTTGAATCCTACGTGGGTTCGGCAATGACGACTTCTATACTTAGATCCTACGTGGGTTTTGCAGTGGAGATGATTCATAGGCTACATATAATCATCTCCACCCCTCTTTATAAGTAGTATACCTATGTGAGATGAGTCTTGACTAATCAATTATTACCATTGGTGTGATTCAATTCTTTCCTGTGTGGACTGGGTTACGCTTGGGCTCAAGAGTTGGAGTCGAACTGGAATTGATGACTTAGGTATATGTATGGGAATATACCTAAGTATAGTTGGTTTATACTTTGTGTTGTATCTTTTCTTTGTGGTTTATATTTCGTGGATTCTGGGAGACCTTCAGGGGTCTCGGGGTCCCTAATCAGCATCATATACACACCCCTTCACGGGTTATGCCCGCACTACGTTGTGTTGGATGTAGACGATGGAAAACACTGATCGAAGTGGAGGCTTGTGGAGCAGGACAGTATCCGGAGGTGGACCACAAGACATGATGTAAACAGAGCGGATGACTGGACCCAAGGAGCTGAGGACACCATCTGTACCCACCCATTAGGTGGATTTTCCGGAGGATGACTCAGTGGTTGCTTCTTTACTATTCTGCTGTTGTACTTTCTTTCTCAGTTGTACTGTACTTTCAGTTGGGTTTTTATACTGGCCCATTTACTTTTCATCTCTTAATCTTATACTCAGTTTTACTTAGTGATTACTTCAATTGCATACTCTATTGTGTTTGATTACTTATATAAATGAAATTCCATCCCTTTTTAACTGTATTTATGCCTTTGGTGCTAGTCGCCAGCCCCTGGCCTATGGAAGGCGGGCTTGGGGTAGTCAAGTCACATGCCCCGAGGACGAGTCGTGACAAATTGGTATCAGAGGAGTCGGTTCTAACGTAGAAATCAAGACTCTAATTATTTCTTCTCTGTGAAGCAATAGTGTTAAGAGTAATGAGTGTGGTTATCAGTCCAGGGAGTCTAGTGTTGGTGCAGTGGCTGACATATCCATACACCGAGACGCTGACTTCAGATTTCCGACTTAGTGCATGAAAACATTGATTTCATGTGTGTTTCAAAAGTTTTCTTTGTGATTACTTTGTGTCACCTCACTAGGTCTTTTGTAATAACAGTGGGGCACCTAATTTTTCTTAGGATGGCCCCACGAAGGCAGCCATCTAGGGTTCCAAGCTACGTGTCAGATGGCAGCCCAGCAATCAAAGGGGCCTCGGTGCAGGGCCCCATTATAGCGGAGGCACCAGTGGTATCACTACCTGCTAAGCCACTGAGGCCACAAGCCCCAGTAGTAGAGAGTGCACGCTGCCTGAGTGCATTGCATGAGTTTCAGTGACAAAGGACGCCTAGATTTAGGCAGTCGAGGATTGGCTGGAGGCTATCATTAGAGTCTTCAGATTGGTAGGGACACCAACCGACCATATGGTTCTCCTTGCCGCGAGTCTACTGCACTCAGTAACAGGTAGATAGTGGAGCCTGATGCTCCAGGTGCACGACGAGGCATAACATCTTTGGACGGACTTCAAGGGCCTCTTCCACTCGGAGTTTGTTCCAGACACCCTCCGTGCGGTGCGCATCCAGGAGTTACTTCATCTATGGTAGGGCAGCATGATAGTAACCCAGTACTCGGTGAGATTTACCGACCTCTCACACTAATCCACGGACATGGTACATGACCCATTATTCCGGGCCTGGACCTTTGAGCAGGGACTGAGGCATGGGATCAGGGCTTCGATGGTCTCCCTCAGCATTCAGATGCAGGAAGGAGTACTGGAGTGAGCCCTTCTTATGGAGAGATTTATTGCTAAGCCGACACCAGCAGTGAGACCCACCACAGGGCAACACGTAGCGGAGTCTTCTATAGCCGGCATTAGATTGATGTCGCAGAGGTCCAAGCGGACCAGGCCATCAAGTGGGTGACCCCAAGATTCTGGTTCTGATGTGAGGGGCATACGCAGCAGAGCCAGCCATAAGAGGGGCAGGCTGTGCTATGCATGCGGTGGGCAGGGCCACATTGCTCGTGACTTCCTAACCCGCCATGCAGAAGAGCAGTAGACATTAGAGGGACCTCCCATGTAGAGGTAGAGGTTCGACCATTGCAGTCCATAGGGAGCAGGAGGACGAGGCAGAGGAGCTGTCCATACAGTAGTTGGTAGACGACGCTTTGAGGCTCTACCACCACCACCAGCAGGAGGACCACCCCAACCTCAGGGAGTAGGAAGAGAGGGTCAGACTCAGCTCTAGGAAGTCAAGGCCTATGACCACAGCGCACCAGAGATGATTCGAGGAACTATCTGTGTCTACTCCACCCTAGATTGTTTTCTTATAGACACAAGAGCGAGTCATTATTTTATTGTCAGTGCCCTTGTTCAGAGCTCAGTGATTACGACGGAGCCATTGGCTTGATACTTACGGCTAGAGACTCCTATGAGAGAAGACTTGATGATTACGCACTGGTGCTGGTAGTGTGATCTTACTCTAGGAGGTGAGAGCTTTGGCTGAGATCTTCTTGTAGCGGCGTTGAGGCCTTACGAAGACATCTTGGGTATGGACTAGCTATCTATAGTCCATGCCTAGATCGATTTTATTAGGCACAATGTGTGGTGTGTCTGTACAGATGGGGGCATTTTCACCTTCACCGGTGAGAAGGGAGCCTTTGTAGCGCATGATGGACTTATGCAGAGAAGAGGGTCTCCAATCACACATCAGTTGGCAAGTCTCATCCTAGGAGCAGTTGATGTGTGGAGTCCGAGTTTTCCTGTTGTGGTGGATCAGTATGTGGATGTTTTTCTTGACGATGTTCCAGGACTACCTCCTCTCAGAGAGGTAGAATTCTACATAGACCTGTACCCCGGGAGAACACCAATATCTACTCCAGCATACCGGATGTCTCCTTCTTAGTTTCGTGAGCTGGAGGTATAGCTGGAGGACTTGCAAGGAAAGGGATTCATTCGAACTAGTGTTTCACCCTGGGCTTCTCCGATTTTATTCGCCAAGAAGGCCGATGGGAGCGTACAACTATGTTTCAACTACCGTCGCCTGAATCTGGTGACCATAAAGAAAAATTACCCACTCATGAGGATTAAAGACCTCTTTGATCAGCTCAAGGGATCACGATGGTTCTCGAAGATATACCTCAGGTTAGGCTATCATCAGCTCAGAGTTCAAGATGAAGATGTGCATAAGATGACCTTCAGGTGTCGGTATGGCCACAATGAGTTTTTGGTTATGCCTTTCGGTATAACCAATGCACCAACAGTGTTTATGAGTCTCATGAACATGATCTTACAGCCTTACCTCGATCGATTTTTCGTAGTCTTTATTGATGAAATACTGATTTACTCAACTATTGAGGAGAAGCACACCTACCACATGTGGGTTGTACTGGACACACTCCGAGAGCACCGACTTTATAGTAAGCTATCGAAGTGACAGTTCTGGATTATAGAGGTTCACTTCTTGGGGTACGTCATCTCGTAGGTGGGAGTTGCAGTGGATCCTGCGAAGATCGAGGTAGTAATTTCTTGGGAGCCACCTAGGAGTGTGACAGAGGTGTGGAGTTTCCTAGGTCTGGATGGGTACTATAAGGGATTTGTGCCAGAATTGCCCAGAGTTGTTTCACCATTTTTAGAATTGACGAATAAGGGGAAACCCTTAGTGTGGTCAGATAGATTCCAGTAGTGCTTTCATGAGCTAAGACGGAGATTGACCAGTGCGCCCATCTTGAGGCTACTGGAGGAGGGCGTAGGGTACGTAGTTTACTGCAATGCATGAGGGACTAGACTCGGGTGTGTCCTGATGCATGAGCCGACAGGGATCCACTATGGTTCATGATATTGGAGGCATAACGAGCAGAATTATGCTACCCATGAACAGGATTTAGTAGCAGTGGTATTCACCTTGAAGATGTGGTGGAACTATCTGATGGGAGAGTGCTTTACAGTCTACTCTGACCACCAGAGTCTCAGGTACATCATCTCGCAGAAGGACCTAAACCTGAGACAGTGGTGATGGCTTGAGTTCTTTGAGGACTATGAATTTGGGATAGTCTATACTCCTGGGAAGGGGAACACTGTGGCTGATTCTCTCAGCATGAGATCCGGAATTCAGCTACTTGGAGAGGTGATGGAGAAATTAGCCACTTTGAAGATATCCTTCGTGGATAGAGATGGGGAAACCATTCTACAATCCCTCACAGTCACTCCTCCACTACTTCAGTGGGTCAAAGAGGCACATCATGGGGACGTTGACTGTGAGACGCGGCGTGCTCATATTTCCACAGGGCAGGCGCCTGATGGATTTTATAAAGGAGGATAGCACGTCATCCTCTTCAGGGGACATAACATGGTACCAGTTGCAATATAAGAGGAAGTGCTGATGGAGTTTCACACTTCCCCTCTAGCGGTACATCCAGGAGTGGAGAAGATGAACTAGGACCTCAGACGATAGCACTGGTGGCCAGGTATAAAGAATTCTATAGCAGAGTTCATTTCATGATGCCTCAATTTCCAGCAAGTGAAGGTGGAGCACCAGGTACCAGCAGGCTTAGTGCATCCCTTAGAGGTTCTAGAGTGGAAGTGAGACTGGATATCCATGGATTTCGTGACTGGGATTCCATGTACTTCCAGAGGACACGACTCCATCTGGGTGATCGTAGACCGACTCACCAAGTCGGCCCACTTCCTACCGATCAGAGAGCAGGGCTCAGTAGAGAGCTTAGGACGCCTCTACGTTCAAGAGATTGTATGGATTAATGGTGTTCCATCATCTATCTTCTCCGATCGAGATGCTCGTTTTACTTCCTAGCTTTGGAAGGGGATGCAGGTGGCATTCAGGACTTAGCTACGGCTGAGCACCGCCTTTCATCCTCAGACGGATGGCAAGATGGAGAGGACCATTAAGACACTCGAGGAAATGCTCCATGCATGTGTCCTTGACTTTGGTCACAGCTGGGAGGATCACATACCCTTGGTGGAGTTTTCGTACAACAACAGCTACCACACCACCATCGGGATGGAGCCATAAGAGACACTGTACGGCTGACCTTGCAGATCACCTCTATGCTGGACTGAACCTAGGGAGTCAGCACTCGTAGGACCCGAGATTCTTCAGGCTATGACAGAGAAGGTGAAGATCATCCAGGAGTAGATGAGTACTGCACAGAGCATGAAAAAGTCCTATGCTGATAAGAGATGGAGACCACTCGAGTTCGAGGATAGTGACCATGTTTTCTTACAGGTCTCACCTCAACGTGGATTACGATGATTTGGCCTGGGTGACAAGTTATCTTCGTGATTCATCAGCCCATTCCAGGTACTCGGTAGGGTAGGTGAGGTGGCTAACCACCTGGCCCTTCCTCCTCAGTTTCATCGGGTGCATGACGTCTTCTACATATCTCAGCTGAGGAGATACGTGCATGACCTGACCCACATCATCGACCACAGAGAGCTGGACATTGATGACGGGGCTACATTCACGGAGGTTCTGGTGGAGATCGCGGATTGACAGGAGCGGGTCCTACGTGGATGGTCGATTCCTCTGGTGTGCATTCATTGGCAGCATGGGAACCTCCATGAGACCACATGGGAGCAGGAGGCTCAAATGCGTGCTCAGTACCCTCATTTCTTTCCCTATTTTATGTTGTAGCTTTATGGGGGCATAAAGCCCTAAGGTGGGAGTAATGTAAAGTACCATAACTTTCATGGAAATTTTTTTCTTAAATTCTTTTGAATTTTACGAGTCTGTGGATTCTGAGGGCACTTGATTTCGAGGCTCGGTGTACCCGGAATCAATTTCTGAAGTTTATCTTGGGTACGTTCAGTAAACAAACGAGCAGGTTTTTCTATCATTTGAACCGGTGCTCGGAATTAAAATTCGAAGGCACTGATGAACTTACAATGCCGATAATTTCTTAAGGGGACCTTTATCGTAGTTTCGTTTTCATGGGAGTAGAAGTTAATTATTGGGGTTTAAGTAAATAAAATTATAGGAACAATTTTATTTTATTTATAAGGAGGTTAATTCCTCCCATGGAAAGTTGTTGGTGGGGCCCACAACTACCTAACTTCCCATGTGTGGATATGTGAGAGGTGGGGCCCAAACGAGCACAAACTTTCATTTTCCCCAAAACCCCTTAAATCCCCTTCTTAAATTTTCAAACACCTCTTAAGTGTGAACTCTTCCTCTCCCTCACTCTCCCTCTTTAATTTATTCCAACACCTGATAATTAAAGAATTCACCCTCTCAATTAATTATTTGAGTGGTTTTAATTTTGAAATTATATTTTCTTGTGTTAATAAAATAATAGATTAGCCTATTATTTTACTTTCGCACACGCCGGGTTGGGGAATATTTGAGATAACTCTTTTGTGAAGAAGAAGAGAACTCCTCTCTCGACGAAGAACGACACCTCCTCAAAGAAGAACGCCGGTTCCACAAAGATTGATGACACGCCTTCCTTTCTCTTCTCCATGACAAGTGAGGAGACGCCGCTTCCTCCTTGGATTCACTTCGACGTCGCCTTTGAATCCTCACCCCGCGAAGTTATCTTCCGCAATGCCCAACGAATGACATCGATTATCAAGGTAGGGGTTTTGTTCAATTTTAATGGATTAAATTTGTTCCTCGGTTCATCATTGTATAACATTGATTGTCTTGGCCTATTAATATCTCTTAACGCGGAGGGTGCGAGCCGAATGAACACGGCCCGACTAACCTGTGATTGATCTTATTTAATTTTTATGGAATCGACGATCGGAGGCGGAACATGGAATATGACATTATAGCAAGGGCCGTCATCGTACACGCAAAGAAAACCACGGTGGAGGAAGCCAGTGCCATTACGCCGTCTGTGCAGATGAACTGCGGCCTGCTTCGTGGTCTGCTTCGGCGGAAGAACCGGCCGGCCCATCGGCCGGACAGGTGTAGCCGAACCACGACGCCAGGAGGGTGCCATGCTGAAGAAACCCGCATCCCACCATGTGGGCCGATTGCGCCAGAAGGCCGGACGATTTGGGAGGGTGGCGCCGCTTGGCATCGCCGGTTCGGGAAGCCGGGGATTGCTCCCCCGCCTCGGACCTCTCGGCATTTGGGTCGAGCCGCTCGGCCAGTTGGTCGAGCCAGCCGGGCCGCGCCCCTCTAGGTCACGCCCGGCTGGTCCGGGCCGCGCCGCGCCACTTCGGGCTGGGCCGCTCCCCACTGGGCTAGGCCGTACAAATCTTCAGGCCAATCTGACAACCCTACCAGGTCGGGCCCACCAAAACTGGGTGACCCGACCCGCCAGCCCACTGGGATTAACGAGTCGGGCCTGTCATTCACTTAAACGTGAATAACTTAAAGATCGCGCATCCGATCGACGCACCGTCTATGGAACTGTGATCCTATCAATGAGGCAGTCCTTTTTTGATACTCTAAATGAGTTCTAGAAAACTTTGGTAAATGGCCGGGTTTGGAACAAGCATATTTCCAACTGGGCCCTTCGAACGGAAGAGCCATTATCTCTCAGACCGGGTGTCCGATTGACGCGCCGTCTGTCGCGTTGAGTTCCTTTTTACGAGACGGAACATCGGGATACATAAACTCTGTAATTAGTGACAGTTGATGTATCAACCCCTTGGTCTCGAAGAGCGGACCCTCTTAGAATTGAGCGTGTTGTGTGCGGGAACCCTAGAGCTGACTGTGACTGCGACGACTACCGTGCTGGGATCCTCTGTGGGTTCGACGATGATGATGACTGTACTTGGATCCTCTGTGGGTTTGATAGCGATGATGATTGTACTTGGATCCTACATGGGTTCAGCAGTAATGGTTACTGTACTTGGATCCTACATGGGTACGACAGTGACGACTTCTATACTTGGATCCTACGTGGGTTCGGCAGAAGAGATGATTCAGAGGCTACATCTAATCATCTCCACCCCTCTTCGAAAGTAGTATTCCTATGTGAGATGAGTCTTGAATAATCAATCATTACCATTGGTGTGATTTACTTCTTTCCTATGTGGAATGGGTTATACTTGGGCTCAAGAGTTGGAGCCGAACTGGAATTGATGAATTAAGTATATGTATGGGAATATACCTAAGTAGAGTTTGTTGATACTTTGTGTTGTATATTTCCTTTGTGGTTTAACATTCGTGGATTCTAGGAGACCTTATAGGGTCTCGGGGTCCCTACTGAGTATCCAATACTCACCCCTGCATGAGCTATACCCGCACTACGTTGTGTTGGATGCAGACGATAGACAACACTGATCGAAATGGAGGCTTGTGGAGCAGGACTTTACCCGGAGGTGGACCACTAGACGGGACATACACAGAGCGGACGACCGGACCCGAGGAGTTGAGGACACCATCTGTACCCACCCTTCAAGTGGGATATCCGGAAGATGAGTCAGTGGTTTCCGCTTTACTTTTCTGCTGTTTTGATTTCTTTCTCAGTTGTATTGTACATTCAGTTGGGTTTGTATACTGTCCCACTTACTTTTCAGCACTTACTCTTGTACTCAATTTTACTTAGTGCTTACTTCACTTGCATACTCTGTTGTGTTTGTTTACTGATATAAATGCAACTCCTTCCCTTTTTATCGGGATTTACGCCTTTGGTGCTAGTTTCCCACCCCTGTCCTATGGAAGGCGGGCTTGGGGTAGTCATGACACGGGCCCCAAGGGAGGGTCCTAACAACTGGGTACCAAATGTGGGTGCCCCAGACATTCTGGAAAAAGTATCAAGAGGTGTCCTCCTGGATCAGTGGCGTGAATTAGTTGCATATTGGTCTACTGAGGGTGTTGCGGTTTGTATATTTATTTTGGTATATCTATTTTCAAGAATGTGTGATTTGTTTGAAATTTGAATGAATTGAATGTATGAGGTGTCAGCACGTCATTCTGAGAATCGAGCGTTGCAGGGACCACCTCACAAGCTCGGGACTCATCACATTTCTCATATTCGACATGAGGTATTTAATATTCATTTTATAATTTATTAATTAATATGGTTGTGTGTTAATATCTTATTCATATAGAGTTATAGGAGTAAGGTCCACTGACTGATAAAATGTCAGTGTGGATGAGAACTCGTGATTGCAATGATCTAGAGGCTGCATCATTGATAGTAAGTTCTTGTACTTACAAATACTTACATAAATCTGTATATTAACAGATATATGTATGTATATTTATATATTTCATAGGATTAATTTGAAGCTGAGTTAGAACATCTTTCAGAGGACCATCGACAGCTTCCATGCGAAGGGATGAGATCTTTCATCTCATATTAATCGGGATGAGCATAGATATAGTTTGACCTATGGAAATGGGATTCCTAATTTTTGTAGTTTCACGAGATGCAGTTGTCGGTCCTACTGTAGCTCAAATGACACAAGAGTTTTCAGATTTCGAGGCACGGTTGCGCGCTTCCGAGGAGGTAAATGCGCAATTGACCGCTGAGGATAGAGCACTGCGAGAATATGTGCGTCCAGGTGATGGTGCAGGGGATCATAAGATGTAGGTTTATAATGAATTTATTTATTTATTTTATATTAGTTTTGTTATGAAAATATTCATAATGTTTATTTGTTGTAGTCCCCTCGCCCATCGGATGGAGGTAGCAGTCATGACCAGGCATGATGCATCATATTCTTGAGGTGTGTTTCTGTTTTTACTTGTGGGATTGTTATTAATTTTTAGGTTGGGTTCCTAGTGAGATTTTTTGTGATTTGTGGGTATCATGTGTGTTTTCACCTGATGCAATGTTTATGTGCATGCATTGAGATGTAACCATGAAACTGATTAATGATTTGCGTATTTTTTGTTCATTTTATTCTTTAATATTTTAAATTGCATGTTTTGTAATAGTTTTGAAAAAACCATGTGATTCCTAATATAAACAGTGAAACTTTTTTTGATGACTAAGCTAAGGTTCACTATTTTTAGTCCCCGAATAGGCACCCCCATGCCCCGGACAGCCCCCCCGGAGAGCCCCCCCCCCCCAGAACCCCCGGAAAGCCCCCCCTGTTGTACCCCCGGACAGCCCCCCCCAATGGTGCAACTATACAATAGAATAATTGGACATTAGGCTGTTATTCCATTAGAGAAATTGGTTAGTTGGATAATTGTTCAGTTTTATGTTAGAAAAAATGACCATTAGGCCATTATACCATTATTCCAATTGTACAACTATACAATAGGCCAATTGGCCGTTAGGCCAATTAGTTCTGCGCACTATAAAAGGACGCATTGGGAGGTCAAAACCACCAGAACGACCTTGGAATGACATGAAATCATACGAAAACAACCATGGTGTGAATTTTGAAATGTTCAGGCCGACGACACGTCATTCAGAGTTGATTTTTGACCGTGGTGACCGGAAACATGTTTCTAGAGTCATAAAAGACCAAAACGGCGTGTCATGGTTGATTTCAGAGAAAACGTGCTCCGAATGACTTGAAACCACACAAAAATGATAGGAATATTTTTCGTGACATGTTGGAGGAGACGACATATCCATCGGACTTGCGGTGCGCGCGGTACGACCGAATGTGTCGTTTCCAGCAGTTCGACGCGCTCTAAAAGGGCGCGTTGGGTGGTCAAAACCACCTGAACGACCTCGGAAGGCCATGAAATCATACAAAAACTACTGGAGGATGAATTTTCAAATGGTTGGGTAGACAACACATCAATCAAAGGTTCTGTTTGAATGTGGTGACCGGAAACACATTTCCGGAGTCATAAAAGACCAAAACGGTATGTCACGATCGAATTCAGTGAAAACATGCTCTGAATGACCTGAAACCACATGAAAATGGTAGAAATATTATTAATGAAATGTAGGAGGAGATGACACGTCCATCAGACTTGTGGGGCACACAATATGACCGAATGTGTCATTTTCAGCAGCTCAGCGCGCTCTAAAAGGGCGCGTTGGGTGGTCAAAATCACCAAAACAACCTCATAATGCCATGAACTCATACGAAAACAACCACAGTGTGGATTGTTAAATGGTCTGGCAGACGGCACGTCAATTGGAGGTTCCGTTTGACCGCAGTGACCGAAAAAGCATTTCTGGAGTTATAAAAGACCAAAACAGCATGTCACGGTCGAATTCAAAGAAAACATGATCCGAATGACATGAAACCACACAAAAGCGATTGGAATATTATTTGTGATATGTAGGAGGAGAAGACACATCCATCATATGTGCAGTGCACACGGTACAACCAAATGTGTCGTTTTCACCAGTTCAGCGTGCTCAAAAAGGGCGCGTTGGGTGGTCTAAACCACCCGAACAACCTCAGAATTCCATGAAATCATACGACA
This sequence comes from Viscum album, assembly GCA_963277665.1. Lineage (NCBI taxonomy): Eukaryota > Viridiplantae > Streptophyta > Magnoliopsida > Santalales > Viscaceae > Viscum > Viscum album. The sequence continues at coordinate 239,923,439 of OY728140.1, read as the reverse complement.
ACAACCACAGTGTGAATTTTGAAATGGTTGGGAAGTCGACACATCAATCAGAGGTGATGTTTGACCGTGGTGAGAAAAAATGTGTTTCCAGAGTCATAAAAGACAAAAACAGCATGTCACGGTTGTATTCAGAGAAAACGTGCTCTGAATGACGTAAAACCACACGAAACCTATAGGAATATTATTCATGACATGTTGGAGGAGACGAAACATCCATCGGACATGTGGTGCACGTGGTACAACCGAATGTGTCATTTTTAGCAGTTCGGCGCGCTCTAAAAGGGCGCGTTGGGTGGTCAAACCCAACCGAACGACCTCAGAATTCCATGAAATCATATGACAACAATCGAGGTGCGAATTGTGAAATAGTTAGGTAGAGGGAACGTCAATCAGAGGTGTTGTTTGACCACGGTGACCAGAAATGCTTTTTCGGAGTCATAAAAGACCAAGACGGCGTGTCATGGTCGAATTCAGATCAAATGTGCTCCGAATGACCTGAAACCACACAAAAACGATAGTAATATTATTCGTGACATGTAAGAGGAGACGACACGTCCATCAGACATGCGGTTCACGTAGTACAACTGAATGTGTCGTTTTCAGCAGTTCGTCCCGCTATAAAAGGGCATGTTGGGTGGTCAAAACCATCCGAACAACCTCGGAATTCCGTGAAATCACATGACAGCAGCCAAGGTGTGAATGTTGAAATGGTCCAGTAGACAACACATCAATCGGAGGTTCCGTTTGACCATAGTGACCGGAAACACATTTCTGAAGTCATAAAAGAACAAAACGGCATGACACGGTTGAATTCCGAGAAAACGTGCTCAGAATAACTTGAAACCACACCAAAATGATAGGAATATTATTCATGACATGTAGGAGGAGACGTCACATCCATCAGATGTGCGGTGCGTGCAGTATGACTGAATGTGTCATTTTCAGCAGTTCGGCGCGCTCTAAAAGGGCACGTTGGGTGGTCAAAACCACCCGAACGACCTCAGAATGCCATGAAATCATATGAAATAATACTTTGGTATGAATTTTGAAATGGACAGGAAAACAACACATCAATATGATGTGCCTTTTTACCACGGTGACCAGAAATGCATTTACGGAGTCATAAATGACCAAAACGGCGTGTCACGGTCGAATTCAGAGAAAACGTGCTCTGAATAACCTCAAATCAAAAGAAAACAATATAAATATTATTTGTGACATGTAGGAGGAGACGTCACATCCATTGGACGTGTGGTGCGTTCCTTACAACCGAATGTGTCATTTTTAGTAGTTTGACGTGCTCTAAAAGTGCGTGTTGGGTGGTCAAAATCACTTGAATGACCTCGTAATTACATGAAATCATAAGACAACAACCGCGGTGTGAATTGTGAAATGGCTCGGAAAATGGAACGTCAATCAGAGGTGCCATTTGACCGCGGTGACTGGAAACACATTTTCGGAGTCATAAAAGACCAATACTATGTGTCACGGATGAATTCAAAGAGAACGTTCTTCGAATGACCCGAAACCTCACGAAAATGGTAGGAATATTATTTGTGATATGTATGAGTAGACCGAACTTCCATCGGACGTGTGGTGTGTGCGGTACAACCAAATGTGTCATTTTCAGCAGTTTCGATGCGCTCTAAAAGGGCGCGTTGGGTGGTCAAAACCACAAGAACGACCTCGGAATGCCATGAAATCATACAACAACAACTGTAATGTGAATTGTGAAATAGTCCGGTTGACCCCACATCAATCGGAGGTGTTGTTTGACCACGGTGACGAGAAGCACATTTCTAGAGTCATAAAAGACCAAAATGGCGTGTCACTCTGAATGAACTGAAACCACATGAAATCAATAAGATTATTATTCGTGACATGTAAGAGGAGACGGTACGTCCATCGGACATGCGGTGCATGCGATGCGACCAAATGTGTCATTTTCAGCAGGTCAACGTGCTCTAAAAGGGCGCGTTGGGTGGTCAAACCACCTAAACGACCTCAAAAATCCATGAAATCATACGAGAACCATTTTATGAATTGTGAAATGGTCGGGTAAACTGCACATCAATCGGAGGTGTCTTATGACCGCGGTGACTAGAAATGCGTTTCTGGAGTCATAAAGGAAAAAAATGGCATGTCACGGTCGAATTCAGAGAAAACGTTCTCTAAATGACCTGAAACCACATGAAAAAGATATTAATATTATTTTTGACATGTAATAGGAGAAGACACATCCATCGGACGTGCGGTGCTCGCGGTACAACCGAATGTGTCGTTTTCAGTAGTTTAGTGTGCTCTAAAAAGGCGCATTGGGTGGTCAAAACCACCCAAATGACCTCGGAATGCCATGAAATCACACGAATGAAACTTTTGTGTAAATTTGGAAAAGGTTGGGTAGACGGAACGTCAATCAGAGGTTCTTTTTGACCGCGGTGAAGAGAAACGCGTTTTCGGGGTTATAAAAAACCAAAATGGCATGTCACAGTCGAATTTAGAGGAAACAAACTCCAAATGACGTGAAACCATACAAAAATGATAGGAATATTATTCATGTTGTGTAGGAGGAGACGACATGTCCATCGGATGTGCGGTGTGCACAGTACAATTGAATGTGTCGTTTTCAATAGTTCGGCGTGCTCTAAAAGGGTGGGTTGTGTGGTCAAAATCACACGAACGACCTCAGAATGCCATTAAATCATACGACAACAACCACTATGTGAATTTTGAAATGTTATGGTAGACGGGATGTCCATAGGAGGTCCCATTTAACCACGGTGACCGGAAACACATTTCCGGAGTCAAAAAAGACCAAAACGGCATGTCACAATCGAATTAAAAAAACATGCTCCAAATGACCTGAAACCACAAGAAAAAGATAGGAATATTATTCATGACATGTAGGAGGAGACGACATGTCCATTGGACATGCGGTACACGCGGTACGACAGAATGTGTCGTTTTCCACAGTTTAGCGTGCTCTAAAAGGGCAAGTTGGGTGCTCAAAACCACCCGAAAGACCTCAGAATTCCATGAAATCATACGACAACAACCGTGGTATGAATTTTGAAATGTTCCGGCAGACGAAATGTCAATCAAAGGTGCTGTTTGACCGCGGTGACTAGAAACGCGTTTCCAGAGTCATAAAAGACCAAAACGGCGGGTCACAGTCGAATTCACAGAAAACATTCTCTGAATGACCTAAAACCACACGAAAATGATAGGAATATTATTTGTGACTTGTAGGAGGATACAGAATGCCCATCGGACGTGTGGTGCATGCGGTACAACCGAATGTGTCCTTTTCTCCAGTTTGATGCGCTCTAAACTGGCGCATTGGGTGGTCAAAACCACCCGAACGACCTTGGAATTCCATGTAATCATACTATAACAACCGAAATATGAATAGTGAAATGGTCAGACAGACACATCAATTGGAGATGTCATTTGACCATGGTGACCGGAAACGCATTTCTGGAGTCAAAAAAGACCAAAACAGTGTGTCACAGTCTAATTCATAGAAAATGTTCTCCGAATGACCTAAAACCACACACAAATGATAGTAATATTATTCATGACAGGTAGGAGGAGACGACATGTCTATCAGAGGTGCGGTGCGCACGGTACGACCAAATGTGTCATTTTCAGTAGTGTTGTGTGCTCTAAAAGGGCAGATTAAGCGGTCAAAACCACCCAAATGACCTCGAAATGCCATTAAATAATACGAAAACAACTGCGGTGTGGATTTTGAAATGGTCTAGTAGATGGAACATCAATCAGAGGTGTCGTTTGACCGCGGTGACTGGAAACGCATTTCAGGAGTCATAAAAGACCAAAACGGTGTGTCATGGACAAATTCAGAGGAAACGTGCTCCAAATGACCTGAAACCACGCGAAAATGATAGTAATATTATTCAAGACATGTAGATGGAGACAGAACGTCCATTAGACGTGTGGTGCATGCGGTACGGCTGAATGTGTCATTTTCTGCAGTTCGCCGCACTCTAAAAGTGCGCGTTGGGTGGTCAACACCACCCGAACAACTTCATAATGACTTAAAATTGTACGAAAATAATCGTGGTGTGAATTGTGAAATAGTTCGGCAGACATCACATCAATCAGAGGTTTCCTTTGACCACAGTGACCGAAAATGCGTTTCTGGAGTCATAAAAGACCAAAATGGCCTGTCACGGTCGAATTCAGAGCCAACGTGCTCCGAATGACCTGAAACCAAATGAAAATGATAGGAATATTATTCGTGACATGTAGAAGGAGACGATACATTCATCGGACCTGTGGTGCATGTGGTATGACCAAATGTGTGATTTTCAGCTGTTCGGCGCACTCTAAAAGGGCGCGTGGGGTGGTCCAAACCACCTGAACGACCTCGGAATGCCATTAAATCATAAGACACCATCCGCGGTGTGAATTGTGAAATGTTCGGGCATATGGAACATCAATCGAAGGAGCTGTTTGACTGCGGTGACTGTAAATGCCTTTCAGGAGTCATAAAAGACCCAAACGGCGTGTCACGGTCGAATTTAGAGAAAACGTGATCCGAATGACCTAAAACCACACGAAAACATTAGTAATATTATTCTTGACATGTAGGAGGTGAGTGTGGAAAAAATTCCTTTTTAGACAACAACACATTTTCAATGATAAATCAAAGACTCCAAAACAAGAAATAAAATTCTAAAATGATAACATTTCTTAAATTGGGGGTTTAAAATTATTATAGCACCCATGAGATGTCAGATTTCATTTTATTATATGTATATAATAACTGAATAAATATTTCAAAATTAATTTTGTTTTGTTTAATTATTTTTTTAATCTTATTGTAGGTTTCTAAAGTAGATGGTTGTGGATCGTTGAAGAACATTTATCATTTATTGTTTATAATGATCTTGATGTTTATGGTGTTCAGATTTGTTTTCTATTTTTTATGATTTATATACTTTTTTTTTGATTCTATACTAGAAATTTTTTAAAAACAAAATATTTCCAGTTTAGTGACCGCCATTGGAGTTCGCTGTAGGCCTGCATTTCGGCCAGCTTTAGCGACCGCCAATGTCGATCAGTGTAGGCCAGTATTTCGGCCAGCTTCAGCTACCGCCAATGGTGGTCGCTGTAGGCTGGAATTTCAGCCTGTTTCAGTGACCGCCAGTGGAGGTCGCTGTAGGCCTACAACATCGGGCGTAATGATACCACCATTGGTTGTTGCTGTGCAGTCTCTAGAGGTCTTTAGAGACCGCCAACAGGGGTCACTATATTCATAATATTTAGTAGTGTTTCATAATGGAAAAAATAAGAAATGTGGTCAATGATTGTAACATAATTATAATAACATAATAGTATAATAATGAAACTCATTTTATCATTTTAAGATGTTTAAATTTAATCCACGGAAGAACAAGTTCACATAACAAATTCTAAAAGAGAAAGGGGTGGTTAGAAATTTATACCTCACATCTTGAATTATCTCTTTTGCAAAGGGGGTTAAGCCCTTGACGAGTAGTATTTTATGAAAACTTGAAGCTCATAAATGTGGATAGGAATTTCTATGAGTGAGTTTTGTAGAGTTTGGATAGAACAAAATGGTTTTTTGTGTGATGGGAGTGAGGAGAGGTCTTCCCCTTTTATAAGTGAAAAGGGATGAAATACTTGTTAATATCAATACAGAATTCAATAATGGAAAGTCAATATAATAGGGAATTTGATAAAAAAAATTAACAAATATTGTATATTGTAAGATATAAGGTTAATAAAGGCCCAAAAACGGATTCAAACACATGTTTTAAACATGTTTTCAACTCATTTCCATTATATTTTTGTTACTTTAAAAATATTATCTTTTATTGTGGTAACCAGTTTTTACCTATGGTAGCATATAATTTAATACCAAAAATAAAATGACCCTTATTAGATAATTTAGAACGAATGATTCCAAATTTTTAATCTATTTACTATACTATTTCTATTAAATTAATAAATAATAATTTTAAAATACTAAATGTATAACATATTAAAGAAAATCTTATGAAAAATATTACATAACTACTGGAATTTGAAATATGGGTTTCTAAATTAAAACAAAAAAATTTAATATTATAAACTTATCTTATAAAATAGATATTTGGTATTTGAAAAAGGTTTCATTAATTTCTAATTAATAAATATATACTAATAATATAATCAAATAAATGATATTTATAAAAATGATATTTTTTAATATTAACTTAAAAATAAATCTTTTTGGAAAATCGCAAAAATTCAAGATAAACTATTATTGAAATTATAAATCAAAAAATTATTTATTTTAAAATCAATTTATTTAACTTTCTATTTATTTATCTAAAGAAAATCAAAGAATAAAATGAGAAATTTTTTAATATGAAAAAACCTTTTTAAAATACTACTGGTTCTTGTTATTTATTTATATAAAACACTAATAATGATAAAATTAATCGATTTATATTTTATTTATTTAAAATAATCCATTAATAATAATTTTTTTTAATAAAAAATACATTACAGAAAAAGGTAGATTCTTAAAAAAAATTATGAATTAAGTATATTTTTATAAAATAACATATATATATATATATATATATTTAATTATTTTGTAATTAGGTTACTCACATTCATACATATTAATTAATAGGAATTTTTTATTAGTCTAAATATATAGAAATATTTTTGGTTCGATTTTGTGTGTGGAGAAACCTATCAAACACACTATTTATTTAAGGAAACTGCAGACTGAAATATCATGTCATTACATTTCCCCCATTAAAAAGATTACATACATTGAATTTTAATTATTAATCCCTAAAGAACATAGGTGAGGGTATTCTAATCATATTTATCATTGGGGGGGGGGTAAACCTCTAATATGAAATCTACCATTCATTCTTAAGATATATAGAGTTACTTATCTTTATTCAAAAATAATTATCCATTCACATAATCATATACCAAAGTCTGTATATACCCATATAATATTTTATGTATAATATATTTTCCCCCAAACCATTAGAATCTATAATACATTAAACCATTGTAAAACCATATACCCTAATAGATATTAACACTATCTTTAACCCTAAAATTGTATAAAATCCCAGACCTGCCAATATATACCCCATTACAAAAAATGCAATGAACTTCACCAAAATTATAATGAATCAATTAACAATCTCTAGGTTACCAATAATATCTATGTTAATTTTTCAAAAATAAATCAACATTTTATTTTCTCAATATCACGTGTATATTAAACCAAAGAGTTATTCACCCTCAATCATACATTCTCCCACAGTTATCCCAAAAATATAACACTGTATGAAAATAAATTTTAATGGTTATTGATACAATATAATATGTGTTTCTAATACTTTAAATAATTTTTTTTGGAGAATAATCTTCAGACGTTTGGCATAATTCACCTAACATTTATAATATACTAGAATATCTTCAACAAATATAACTCATTAGTGAAATTAACTAAAAATATCAATAATTAATTTCTATTAAGATATCATCTTAACTATCCTATGTAAGAAAATAATACTCACATTTCCTATCATAAAAAATATAATTATATTATCTACCATTTTAGTATGCTATCTTATTCAATAAAAAGTCACATTTGTTTCAATATACTTACCTTTCTTGAATTCATGTTAATTATCTTATTTCAACTAAATAATTATTCCAAAATGAATTGGATATTATCCAAAAAAATCATAGTAAATGTTCAAAAAAATATAAAAATTCAATCATTGCAAATGAAAACATCATTTCAACATTAAATACTTTCAGTTTAATCTTTTTTTGTTTATGTTAGCTTCCCTTTTAATTCTTAACCCAATACATTATTGTAATTAGGAAATAAATCATGAATAATGGTTTATAAATATAATTTTATAGATAAAATCAGATCCCCATGGATTTTCAAACAAAGAGCATAGTTAAGCCTATTTGTCATGAACCAGATGATGATTGAGTTAAAACCCAATACAATTTCAGGTTTATTACCTCTAGGAATAATTATTTGAGATCCTCCATCCACCTATAATATCCTTACATGGATTGTATTTCTAGGAAAATGAAACAATACATACTTTACCAAAATTTTAGGATGTTATCCCTATCTCAGGCATATCCATTAAACTTATCCCTATGGTTTTCACTAAATTTATATTATCCTAATCCCAAGGATTTTACCTCAACAATCCTATAGGGTTATCTATACATTTTATATTATAATAAACCATAACTTATCAACCTTTTATGGAATTTCAAACTCCCAATTTACCCCCAACATATATCATATTATTCTATAAATTTTTATAAAATCTGGTGTAATAATAAATATAATATCCTGAGGATGTGATAGTCTCATCCACATAACATAAAGTAAAAACATCAAAACAATATCTTCCCAGTACCATTTAGGTTTATATTTTTAGAGATTTATTATAAAACATTATCTAGCAAAGCCTATGTTCTCTGTATCAACTATATATGTTTCCCACTATATAGGTAACTACTTATTTCTTAATGGTTCTTCCACATCTCCTAGAAATTATCCACATAAGAAACTATTTTATACATTTCATAACTTCATAACTTTTGGAAATGGAAACATAAAAATAGTGGTGAACACAAATTTTCAATTAAAAAAACTAAAGTATTGAGTTGGATTTGATGAAAATATATGAGGGAATGGTGATTCTTGGAGGGTTGTTGACAATGAGAATGATTTCACATTGCTTGGAGTTGTTAAAAAGGGATCTTGAAGGTTTTTTATACATATTTTACATCAATAAAGGAAGGAAGTCCATATTCAATCCCAAAGTGAAGAGAATGGAAGCGAGTTGCACAATGGTGCGACACAGTTAGGTAGAGGAGACCATATTGAAGTGGTGATTGTGTTATAGTTTGAAAAGAGGAACCATGTTTAACCACATCCATAACATAGGTAATGTTGATAATAAATTTCCCAACTCAGTTATATACTGACCTAGATTTCTCATACATATATATCACATCTTATTAGATGAATATTTAATATAGAACATAATTATCCACAACATAACCATATTGGTCTTGTATAATCATAAACATTGATACATAATGAACTATTTCATAAGCTTACTATATCATCTCCCACAAAAAAACGTCATAACTATAACCCTTCTTAAGAATATAATACTTAATACCCTTCTTCATAAAACAAGGAAAAGGAAAATTAAGAATGGGTGAGCACTAATTCTTATCATTGGAAAACAATGGATTATCAATTAATACATGAGCAAACCAGGAGAATAAGGGTATGATAACGTGATCATAATATTAGAACATCATAACTTTAATATCATAGATCATGATATTTAGAAACAGAATAAAGATAAATAGTTTAGAATACATGACTCATATGGGAGTCAAAGAAAATGTGTCATGAGGTCATTAAACTGGTTTAAGACCTAAATTTTGGGAATACACATAAGAATAGAAAATAATTTCCTTATTAGTCAGGGCTCACTTCCAAGAATATGATAGTGTATTAGTTTTACTCACTAAAACATCATTGTAGTCAAGGTTCACTCCCAAGTTTGTCATAGTGGAAAAATTATATTTTTGAACTAAGTTCACTCCCCATTCCATCCTTGTTTATCTCTTGTAATATATATCATTAACCAATGAATTGAAGGTGTATATAATTCTAGGACTACCGATAACATGATGAAAATAATACATATGTGTGAAAAAATATTATAAAATATTGGTCAAATTATAACCTATGAAAAGAAATGGGGTTTATAAACATTTCATCATAGCATATTTTGTGTAAAATAAAAAGGTTCCATAGGTATTTTAAAATTTCATCATAGCATAACCTGTGGAAAAGGAATGAGTTTCATAAAAATATTTTCATCATATACATAAATTATCTAGATAAAGAAAATGGATGGTACCCTTTGATTATATCACTACTAAAGAATAAGTGAAAAATAGGTTTGTTGCCTTTGAAGAATAGAAATACCATTATAATATAATTAAAATATTATTGAGAACAATATTCTTTCAGCTTTGAAGATATGTTTTCAAAAAAATTCAAAAAATATTGTTAAAATACTTTTATTTGAAAATTGATTGTAAAAATATAATGGAATATTTACAGTATTAGGTGGTTATAATGGTCGTAAATTCCATTCATTTCATATAAGTTAAATTAAAAAATTATTTTCATATTTTTGTAAGATGTTAAAAATCACCTTGGTAAGCCAAATTTAAAAATATATAAATATATATATGTGTGTGTTTGTTGGATACACTTATTTAAGGTTGAATAGTGATTTATTTGACAATAAACTTGTTTTTTATGTGTTTTCACAATAATAAGGAATTCGAGACTCATAAAAGGAATCCTAATATATAAACAAATTAGACATTAAAATTCATGAATCCAATGTAAATGATTTGTATTCCTTGATAAGACCATCTTATGGAAAATTTATAGTGAATTAACCCCATTTCCAAAATGAAACCAAGTGCATCGAGTGAATCACATGTACACGTCCTGAAATCATTGAATTCTTTACCTGAGTTAGATATATGGCACGAATTAATTACATAATTTGAAAAGTTTTAATTATGAATCCTGCCAATGATACAAGTCATGAAATCCTCAAGATCAAAAATATTCAATGAGAATTGTATATTTGATGTACACTATGTGATTCCCAGTTTTATGTTGTGAATGTCTCGATACATATGTCACTTAAAATAGTTACACTACATGAAACATATAAAACACGTGTACAATTTAGCTCTATAAATATCAATCATCTATGGATGCGTAGGGGGAGTTGGGAACCAGTGGAATTTTCCTCCTAAATTTCATTTTCTCTTTCTTTGAAACATGTTTCTATTTCATTCTTTTACACTCTTAACCATTCCTTAGTTACTTCTTTTGATTCCATGACTTATTCTTTGTGCGTTGTTGTTCCAATGATTGTATCCAATTCTGTTTTCCACTCAACTTCATCCATTAATAAGTTCTTAAATTTTTATTCAATCACATTTTTATTTGATTGATTTTATATTATTTCTGTTGTGGATTTATTTATTTAGAATAATATATTTATCAGGTTGATCATGTTGCTATCAGCATTCCTTCTTTTATTTAATACTATCATGTGCGACTAATACGTTTTGGGTTAGGGGTGGAGATTAGGGTAATTATATAATGTATTGAATATCTTAATTGAAACATGGTAACCCTATGTCTAGTAATTAGGTTAAAAAGATTGTTTATCCCAATCTATAGAACTACCCTGACCATGAGAGATTAAATTGAATCACCCAATCCTAGTTGGAGTTTAGCAAGTTTGGACCAATAACTTGTGGTAAATTATTCCTACAAACAATGCTTATAGCATATAGGATGGTGAATATCCATGAACCAAGGAGTAATTTTCAGGTCATGTAGATCCAATTTTCTGGATGAATACCAATAGGAGACCTTTTCATTACTTCACAACCTAATCCATAAGTCTTTTCCAAGATAGATTTTAGACAACTCTTTTTCCAAAACCCCAAAATTGAACCTCAACTCTTCCTTTAATCTAATGAAAAACTGAATATTTATAATTCTAGTAAATCTGATCCCAAAATAGATTATTATGACACCTTCTAAAAGGTTCTTACTTCTAGGATTCCTGCTTACTAGCTATACCTGTGGGTTTAACCCCACACTTCTACAATGTTATACCTTGTAGATGAGTACAGTTTGGGAAATATAAATTCGAATTTGATCAATTCCCACATGAAATCAATGATTCCATGTGGGATGACCAAATTTGGGGGCTATTGATAGGGATACTATTCTATTTCATAGTAGCCATTGGTGATAACCTTGGATTAACACACCCCCTTTTCCCATTAAATTTCTTTTAATTTTTTTTTATCACAAACTAGAACCCATGTCTGTCCTTTTCTACATCTCGGTGCATGTATCAGGGACTTTAGACTCTTTTATGGATTCATTAAGATCATGAACTTATTTCCATTGATCCTAAGGCCATTAGATACATGTCTACATGCCAATTATAAGGCATTGACTAATGTAACAATCTTATGCCACCCCCCAGAAACCTCTAATATACTCCACCTAAATATTTTAGAGAGAAAACATCACTTCAAAAGTGCACTGTCCTAGAATAAATCCTTTCATAATTCAATGGTGTTGTGACCAACATTTCGTTCCTTTATATTCATGCACATTCATTCAAAATAACACCTGGACTGATCAACAAGACCCAAAACATGGGGAAACTTAGTGGAATTTATTGGAAAGATCCCCATGATCCCATTTACAATTTCATATAGGGATAAAGCACCTTTAACAACCAAGGTGCATCCTATGATGATATCAATCTTTGTGTATTTCCATTATCCTAATGGGACCCAGCCAATGATTATCTTAAAAGTCAAGCTCCTACATATATATCACCTTGAGATGATTTAGCTAAGAAATATCTGCACAAATATTTCCCACCAATCCAAACATGTAAACTCTAGAACGAGATCCAAAACATAAACCATGTAGATAGAAAATAACTATGGGAAACATAGGATCTCATTAAATAGATAACCTATAAATGTTCACATCATAGACAGATGTGTGGATACAGTTGAAAACTATCTTCTAGGGACTCAAACCGGAATCACACACTATTGTAGATGCTACCACTGATGGCGGTCTCATTATTAAGAATATCGAAGTCAGCATGAATTTTTTAGATGATATCTCTCACAATGTCAGTGTGTTTTAGAGTGATAGAGGAATAAATAAGTGTGGAATACATCAGGTAGAAGAGAATACCTGCCTAGTATTTTAGGTTCAAGAACATACTAATAAGCATAAAAGTTTTAAGATTCCTAGTCCACCCCCTACACTGCCTATCCCTGTTATGGAAATTCAATCATGTGAAATATGTGGAGGAACACACACATATTATGACTCCAAGGATTGTATGAAAGATCCTCAAATTTAGTATTGTAATTCTTTCCATTACAATCAACAAAATTAGTAGTTCTAGTAACCCCGTCCATACCAACAACAATTTTATATGCTAATACTAGACCAAAAGATGTAATAATCTAACCAAGGTTATTATCAATAGAGGAGTAGTGAAGCACCACCAAAGAATAAAGGACCACTTAGGTACCAACATCAAATTCAATATCCTTGATTGCAACTTTAATTTCAGAAACCTTTTCCTCCTAGATATCTTCATGGACTATTTCAGAAAGCTCTGCCAAGGCATCCATAACAAGACCCTCCTTTACAATATAATCCTTAATACTTTCTCACTGCATTGAGGAAAAAATAATATTAGATAATTATGAACCAAAAAATAAAATATATAATCAATGGGATACCCTATGAAACCTTGAGCACTATGTGGGATGAATATCAAAGACCCTATCAGACCAATTAACCGGTAGTTTACCTGGTAATATCGAGAAACGTCTAAGAGAGGGGGAAAAGTTTTTGGTTCTTAGAAGTTGAAGAATAATTGAATTCCAACAATCTTTAATTAGATAATAAAAAAATTTAATAGAATATTAGAAACATACGAAATTCATTATGATGGATATGATTATAACACCAATAAATATGGAAGGAGAAAGATTTGGAATCAGAACCTAGTAAAAATTCCCTAGATAAAGAATATCCTAAAAATGTAGATGTTTATGTGGAACCAAAACCATAAATACCCCCTTAAATATTTACATAGAGGATGAGACTTGGAAAAATAGAGGGATAATATAATAAAACATCAGTGATGTTTATAAAATTACACATCAACATCCCTTTGGTAGAGGACATTTCTAAAATTTATACTTATGAAAAGCTTATAAAAGACGTGATTTCTAGTAAGAGGAAAATAGAAGACTTATGAGTCACCTCCATAAATGAAGAATTATCAACATTTGTTTGGGGGAATCCTCCATCCAAAATACAAGACCCAATAAGTTTATCTATTCTGTGGACTGTAGTGAATCCCAATTTTGAAAGAGCCTTGTGAAATCTTGTCCCAAGTAACAATATCATTACTATGAGTATATTAAATATTAGATGGCTTCAATAAAATAAACAAACAATATTTTTTCTTCAATTAGGATCCTCTAATTAAATAACCCCCAAGGACTTCTCAAGGACCTGTTAGTAAAGGATGGTAAATTCATCTTCCACATTGATTTCCTTATCCTACATATGAAGGAATAAGAAGATGTACCCATAATACTATGGATACCATTTATCACCACTTGGAGGGCCCTATTTGATCAAAATCAAACAAGATGGATATTTATATTTGGTAAAAAACAAGTTGTTTTGACTTATTAAAAGTCACTAAGAAAATTAGCGAGTCAACAGATTTTCAACATATCTTACTGATGAAAAGGATTATTATATGACCTATAAGGATTTAAGAGACACACAGTATCAAGATTAAAATTGATAAAATGATCACAAGTATATTAATCACACAACAACTTTAATGAGAAATGTCATCCCACCATTCGTACCCTCTATTATCAAGAACCGATGCACAAGGGATGAGTCCTCAATATTAAATTTTACAAGATGGAATCATATATAGATCTCATCAATAAAAAAATAATTGACTTAGAGGAAATAAGGGACAGGTTTGAAATGTAATGTCATAGGATGGTGAAATAATGATGGATATTGTTTAGATGTGAAATTCCTAAATACTAAACATTTAAAAATATAAAAATATAAAAACTGAGAGTTCAAATCATATAAAAAATACACTACATGAAATGTCGAGATCAAAATATAAAAATCCTCAGCATTAAACTTTTACTAAATAGATGAAGTAATATACTCAGATACCATTAAAAGCTGTGAAATATATGATCAATCACCCTCTACCCTCACCCTATCCTTTCTCACGTGACCTACATCTGATAACCTCCCTCCCCCTTCTCATTAGATTGTCAACCACCAACCTCTCCTCCTTTCCTTCACTACAAGATCACCCTTCCCCATCCTATGCCACACCATTACCACCATCTTCCCTATACAAAACCAAAAAACAAAAAATTTGTGGTCCAACAGGAAGACGATCCTCCATCTCCCCTGTATCTAGCCATTTCAACTCCACCTCCACCTACAGATCTGCCCCCTAACCTTCGTCATTAGGTTATACCACTCAGTCGGCTTATAATGATTCCATGTTCTCATCTAGCCCATCCCAATGTGATTCTCCATGCATGTAACTACACTAATGCTTTCATTTTCTGCTCTCGAGCATAGGTTATGATTGGTAGATCTTAAATCCAAGCGAATGAGGTCTAAAACAACTATGTTCCTTTCTATTATCATGTATATCCACATGCATGAGGTGGTCATTGATATTTTGGGGTGGATGGACCTATCCTGCATCACCGAGGTGCATGAGGAGACATATCAAGATCTATTCCTAAATATATTTTCCACAATGGTTATTGAAATGACACACATGACCTTTTTTCTTGGTGATATGGCTTGGGAGCTCACATTTGATGATTTTAGTGCAAGGATCGCTATCAAATATGAGGATTTCATTGCTTCCCTAGACTACAGTATTATTCATTTGAAAAAAGGGGATATAGAGTGTATTATTTCACTGATCAACTAGAATCTATAGGGAAATCACAATATATATATGAAGAAGATCACCCAGCTATAGGGTGTTGCTCTATGGATGTTTCACCAGGCTCGGGATCATGCATGGCTCACGAGAGGATTTTATCATGGGAGCATCAGCCAAATTGAGGTCCTTATTCTAGTCTCATCTATGGGTGGCCCAACGATGAACATGGAAATCCAGTTTACTTTATATTATGAGACCTATGTGTGGTGGGCTCATGGTATGATTTTGGGGGTAGCATCGTCAACCACATCATTTGTCATCTCGACATCTTCAATACCACTCAATCTACTTCCTCTATTAAAAAAATGGATTCAATTGAACTCCTCATTTTCATCAAGAAGGGTCTCTTAAGGAAGGTATAGGGGCACTACCAGTGGTCCCCAGAACAATTAGTGTATCATTTGAGGCATTAGCTCATCCTACCCCAGCCCCTTCCCCTACTCATGATCCCCTAGCCTCTACTGACCCAGCCTCAACAACCTCTTCACCATATACCACCTCTAAACCACCACCTATGACCACTGTACCACCCCTAACACAACTATACCTACCCCATCCATTCCCTTTAGCATATAGTATTTTCTCTAGTTTCTTCTAGATAACCAAATAAATATTTTCATCGACCTATGTATTCCATTCACCAAGCCATATTTGTTCTTTACGCCCACCCCACAACCCACCTATACCTATATTCTCACACCACCTCCCACCTAGGTCATACTACCACTAGAGCTTATGGACCCCACGAACCCATAGGATTTTTCAGCTAATTAGGAAAAATGGTTCAAGGGCATCTCCCTCTGAGGTTACTCTGATTTATTCCACTACCATATGTTCAACCCCCCATATAGATTAACACATCCCTTCTACCGATCCCAAATGAGCCTTCTACCAATAGTATGACACCTACTATAATGGATGATGCATTATCCCCCACATCCATTGATGGTATAGAAAATGTGGAGAAGATTTAGGCAAAAGATGTTCCGGGGGGCATGAGATGCGGTTAGAGATGATATCGACTATACATTTAAGTGTTTTCCATATACCCTTCCCATATTGTATGCTATTTCTGGTGTCTATTTTGGTATTCCTATTATATTTAAAATTTCCTTATTTATCATTTATTATATATATTGGTGGGATATATTTTTGATTTCAGGAATTGATTACTTTATACCATTTCCATTTATAAATACATTTAGATATGTCTAGATCTACTATTTCATCCATAGTAATTGGTGAGTTTGTATAGACACCCTATGGCCTTCCATAAGTCATGTTCCAACATTTAGATGATTTAAAATGACTTCATGTGGAGCTCCAATACTAGCTCTATAATCGTTTGGAGCCTCCTTCAAGATATTATTAAATTTTCTACTTTCACATGATCATTTGGGGAGACATATTTCTAAGGTGGTTAACCCCACTATGCTCCCCTGTGAGATCAATAATACAACTACCAGTTCCTATAGGAGGAAGATCATACATGAGCCAATGGAAAACACAAAGTGATATTTTTTCTTCCATTTGGTTTATGATTCCATTGTTAGCAATTTATGAGAGGTAATCAATAAATATTTTTTCTTTATTTTTGTTTTGTTCTTAGAACCTTTATTTTTCTTAACATTTTTTATTAATCGGTCCTCCAAAACATCATTATAGTTGATTATTTCATATATCTAAGATGCATTCTCAAAGAATTTACTATGTGAAACTTTCATTTTCTACTTCTGTATTGATTTACCCTTGTGTACAAATGTATTATCTAGTGCAATTTTTTTCTAACAAATTTTGAAGGTATCCCAATTTCCCACCACCATCCAATAATTCCCCCCATTGAATGACCTTCATTATAGGGAGCTATTGATTCCCTATTTTAAATTATTACATTTCCATTTCAATTAATTCTTTTTTTACATTGATATCCCTCTCATTTCACTTTCTAGAAATGTGAGTACACTATTTAATTTTATGTGTGGAGGAGTCATTATTATTTTTTATTGTATACAAACATAGATTTTTTATTGTTTTTATTAGTATATGAGAAATTATTGATTGAAATCATTCATTAAATAGAAATATCATTACAGAAATTTAAATAAATGACAAAATCTAGTTGGAGATTGTTAAATTTCATTTCTATTCAGGTTTAGATTATTAGAATTAATTCTAAGTTGAGTAATTTAATTATAAATCTAGATTCTTGAAATTTATTTTGATTGACTTATTATTAGATACTATTCCCTGAGTGATTGCATGTTATTTTTTATAATAACTTTCCTGAGAGGATTCTAGACCTACAATGTCATATTATTTTCATAGAATATTTCTTGAGATATACTTAGGACATTAAGAGCTATCAAAAGTTTCATTGAGATGTTATCGAGGATATAAATATAGAAATTCACTATTAAAATTTTAGAGGCATTATTTTTTGATCCATTTATACATAGACCCACCTATACATTTATCCTTATTAAGGACATTGTAGAAATGAAAATCCTTGTTAGGGTGAAGTCATTTCAAGCCTATTATCTCTTCCTACCATAATCATAGTACTATGCATGATTTTATTCTGAAAAAGAAAGGGGGTTTGTTATCTCTACCTTACACTGTATGCTCATTGTCGAGGAGACGTACATAGGTATTTTCAATAGAGTGACATGACATTGTTCATGATTTACTTTGGAATTTTCTATTCATATCCTATTACATTAAATTATACATATATAAGCATTATATATTAGGAAGGTAAAAAACCACTATCAACATACTGGTGAATCTGATGATGGATAATATGTAGTTAGGTGATGGATGTGAGATATGGAGAAGAAATTACTTATGAAAATTAAATAAAATATAAAATGTAAAGTAACATGGAAATTTCATTTTTCTTTATCGACATATTCCTGGACCCGCTTTAATTTTTTTGGAGTATAGAAGGCTTTTTTAGGAGGAGATACATAATTTCACTATTCATGGTTATCATTCATTTTACTATAGTTCTTACCCTCATTTTGGTCTTTATTTTTGATCATCTAACCACCTTACCTCATCCTTAGAGATATTTTATCCTTATTTATTAAGCCTTCATGATTAATTTTTCATTTTTTTTATGAAGTGTATATGTTATAACTAATGAACCCATGTGGTTAGGAACATGTATTCAAGGTATGATAATAACCCTAATTAAATTTTAGCATGAGTGATGATAGAAAATTTATTGTGAGTTAAATTTAAAGATGGTTATATATTATAAGGAACAACTATGAAACTATAATTAAAAGATTATAGAACCTGAATAAAGAACTTAATTATAAGGCATCGTTGATTTTCTCTACAAAATTGACTTTGGAGAAAATTATTTTTCTAAATTAACTTTGTTTTGTTTAATTTTATGAAATGAAAAATTCCTTTTTAATTATGTTTTTGATTTCTAATCCCTTTTGAGATGCCTTATTTTAGCATAATCAATTATTCATGTGTGGGGGAATTTGATAAGACAAATTGTTATATATATCAGATATATTTATTTAAGGTTTAATCATGATTTATTTGATAATACATGAAATTTTTATTTGTTTTAATTTAAATTAGGAATTCAATAATGAAAATAGGAATACCAATAAAATGGAAAAATTAGATACTACACATCATGATTCAAAATTAGACAATGTATATTCTTTGAGAAAACCACATGCCATCTGAGTTATAGGGTGTATACCCAATTTAAATTATTTTAACTATGTTTATGATGTCAATAAAATTTAGACATTGTCAAAAAATTGATGTATGAACCTTATAATGATACATGGGGTGAAAAAATTACAATATTTGAAAATTTGGAATTTTGAATCCAGCTGAAGATAAATGTTGTTAAATCTCTGATATCCAAAATATTTGGAGAACATTGTATATTTTAAGTCCATGTAAGGAATTCAAATTAATTTTATTAAATATCTGGATATAGAAGATACTTAAAAGAGTTAAATTATGGGAATGATATACCTGTTGTGAAAAGTAAAACTATATAAATATTCATCGACCCCTGATGCACTAGGGAGTTGGGTGCCTTGAGGATTTTCATCTTTTATTCTTCCATTCATTTCCTATTTCATTAAAACATCTTTATATTTCTTCATTTTACTGTTTTAATTATTCTTTCATTACCGATTTTGATTCCAATACTCGTTCTTTTTGTGTTGATTTTCCAACTATTGAATCCAAATCTGTTTTCCATTCAGCATCATCTACTGTCATGTTTTCCATTATTTCATCATTTATGTTAGTAATTGATGGATTTTATATTATTTAATTTTTTATGTAATTATTTTTAATTGCATATTTATCTTTTAGATCATGTTGCTATATATTTTCCTTCTTTTGTTTAATACCATCTTGTGAGGCCAATACACATAGGGTTAGTGGTCGAGGGTAGGGGTGTGTTTTTTTGTAATGGAAATCTGGATCGAAACTTGGTAACCCTATTCCTATTAATTAGGTTAAATTTATTTTTTACCCCATTATTTTGCACTACCCTGTCCATGGGAGATGCAATCAAAGGACCCTAACATAGATGGATTTATGAAATCTAGGACAAATAGCTCGTGATTTTTTTTCTTCAGGGTAAACATACTCCACCTATTTTGTTGACTATCTCTAGAATAAGGACTTGTTACCCACTACGTTATATACAATTATCTAGGCCAAGACCAATTAGAGACCTTTTCACCACTTCTCAACCTAAGACGTAGGTCTTCTACAATATATATTTAGGATAACTCTTTTTCATAAACCTCAGAATTAATCTTGAAACATTCTGTTCATCTGATTAAAACCCCAGATATGTTGTTTTAGTAACCAAATTGATTAGAGGGATCATGTGGGCTACTTCCAAAAGGTTAGAAGCTCTGGTTTTATTTCTTACTAGCTATCCCTAGGGGTTAAACCCCACACTTCCAATGTCCTACTATTTTGTAGCTAAGTGTATTTTGGAAAATATAAATTCTAATCTGATCAACACCCATAAGGAATCAATAATTCCATGTGGGATGGTAAATCAACATTCAAAAAATTTCAAGAAGTCTCATTTTAAAACTATTTATAAAAATTTAGTCATGAGTAAAAAAGAAATTAAAAAATCACTGAAGAATATTAAAAATATTATTGAAAATAGATTTAGAAAATAGGGACACAGAAGAGAAAAATTTTTCGACTGAAGATAGAAATAAGGGTGATTTTACATAAAAGAAATTATTTTATTATCTCTCATACAAAAATAGAGTTAAATGAATGGAAAACATGTAATTTAAATAAATAACTATATTGGAATAAAATTTAGGAGTTTCTTGAGTGTTGTAGCATAATATTTTATCTTCATAAACTAAATCATAAAAAATATTGAAAAGTAATGAGATTATAACAATACACCCTTAACACTATTCCATCATTTAAGTTATAATCCTCATGAAATAATAACAATAAAATATAGGGTCTAGGTGATCCCATCCCAAAATAAATATTAATAAAAGACAAACTATGTTAGGTGTTATATGGGGTTTTACAGAAAAGGGAGTGGGTCACTCCCCACATGTCCTCATCCACAGATGTTGCATAGTCATCTGGCATCCTAAAAGACCACATAATGATAATTTATATGTATTATTTCATTAACAAGGAATCTACCACTTTATTATCTTCTTTGTAATGATGTGACACAATTAGATTGATATTCTTGGTATGGTTGATGCATTCAATCCAATATGGAAGGACACTACAGGGAACATTCAAAGTTCTAACCTTTAGGGATTTGATAGAAAGATAAGAATTGGATTCAATCCAGAAGAAGTTCTAATTATGATATAAAACATGATTCATGGAGTAAATTATGGCCCAAAATTAATCATCATTTGAAATTGCAATTCTGATATAGTGATGAAAACAACCTTTAATGAAGCAAAGGTGCATGTAGAAAATACCTCCACAACCCAAGGGATCTAAAATTCCAGATGTTTCACCATCAAAATTCAATTTCATCCATGAGGAGATTAGAGGAAACCAATATACTGATTCAATAACCAATGGATTTCTAGGCCTACCTTGAACACCTAGAAATACTTGGATGTTAAGATCATTAAATATATCACTAATATCCATAATATATACAGTTAAAGCAACATGAACATCTATATGTAGTGTAGTGATCCCCATATTAATATAATGTGTTTGTTGATAAAAATGGTTTTCATTGTTTTCATTACAAACAGAAAAAATTATATAGGCAATGACAGTTTTAAGATGATTTTTAATATGATCACTTTGACCATCCTTTTTTATGGTATTCATGAACTCTCCCAATAACCTGTTTGTACATATTTTAATGTTAAATAGGACTTTAACATACTTCCATAGGTCTCGTGAAAAGACACATACCATGAAGAGGTGTTTTTGGGTCTCCCCAGCATGCATGTAAACATAGCAAGATGAAACAGTCTGCTGCTTAACCCTCCTCAATTGATCAATGGATGATAGTCTATTTTTATAGACCTTCCTGATAAGTAATAACCTTGAAGTAAAAAATGAAAAAAGATTAAATTTTAGAATACATGATGGTTGAATGTTGGATCATTAACATTCCAACCTATAGTAATCTCTTACATTATAGTTTCCATTTCTATTTGGCTTCCAAAATAGTGTATCTGAAAGCCATTTATTTATTAAGGCTATTTTTACAGAGTATGAATATTGTGTTGGTCAGTCCATTAATTAGAGAAAATATTTCATTTTTGTTTTGGGGGAATACATATAAGAAACAAATATGGTATCACCATAATTCTCGGAGTCAAGAGGGTAACTGTTCCCCTTATCTTTCTTGGTGTCCCATTATGTCCACAAGAAGATAATCTGTTATAATAAACCCTTACCTCTTGTTTTACTTCATTCAAACGAACTATATACTCATTTATAATAAATATAAATTTAATATAACTATATACCCGAATAATTTATATACATATAATATCATATATAATACGTTTATATTATTTAAACACCTATTTATCAATAATTCCTTATTGAAATCGTAGTTTTGGGGTGTTAATTATTTCATTTTTCTTGAGCAATTTGGTTTTGTAGTTCTGATCCATATACATTGATCATGGATCCATATTCTAAAGAATTTTAATAATAATTTAAATATAATATATATTCATTATAATTATATATATTTGGAATAATACCTCAAAGTTAGATCTTGATAAATTAATTACACTATTAATGGAGAAAGTGGGTCGTACGTACACATGAAAACTTTTTTCACGTTGTGATGGATGGAATGAAATAATGGTAAATAATAATTCAAATTTGTAGAATAATTATTATATTTTATATATCATTTATATTCTTTAAATCTTTCAGTATTACCATTCATGCAAAGAGTAAATGAAAATTGAATCACATTGTTTCGTGGAGGTGGTAATCCACACGTATGCATGAGCGACATTATCATTTTACAAATAATTAGAATTTAAGAAGGTATATATGATTTTATCAATTTTGATTCATAATTATTTCATAAATATAACGTATAACCATTAAACCCATCATAATACACATCTATAAAATATGGTGATGAAAAATAAATTGTATTACTATGTGGAGATAGTAAGCCACATGTATGCCCAAGTGATAAATCCAATTTTCATTTTATGGGAAAGAGTATGGATAATAGTGGTATAATTATAATACTTACATCTAATTATATATTTTATTCAGATTTTATGATTTTATTATAAATATGTTAAATTTAGAGTGGCTAAAAAAACGAGTAAAAAAGAAAGTGATCAATTAAGGAAATTTTCTATCCTTTAAAAGAACTCCATTATATCCATTATTATGGACGATAGGGTTGGTATTTTGAGAAGGCGAGAACCTATAGAATTTTTATAATGATTTTAGGGATGTATTTATGTAGGTTTTTTAGAGGTAGAGGGCGCAAAATGTGTGAAGATGTGATGGTAGGATTCTCCCTTTTAAAATTGAGGTGAGGGAACTTTTGAAATTTCTTAAAGGATTAAAATATAATAAATTAATTATCAATATAAATTATTCAAAATGTCAACATATTATAATAAAATATTTTATTAAGTTTCAATCCCATCAACCAATATAATTTTTACAAGATTAGGGGATGTTTTAAAAAATATCTTTTTATTTAACCTCTGAGTTAACCCATTTAAACAATAACAACGACAATAACATCTTTACTCTTAAAGGGTTATAAATTTACATATAAGGTTAAAATTAATTTATTATTGAAAAATGAAGAAATATTTTACCTTATATTATCTTAATTTTCCAATTTCAATATTCTTATGAATTTTAAATTATTTAAAAAAATATTATTTCCATAAAATTTCATTAATGTCATTTTGTTGACACTTCATTTAATTTATCATTTAATGACAATAATAAAAAAATGTAATTAAAATATAAACCATTAAAACATTCATTATAAATAATAATTATCTATAAAATTCATGAGAGACATAGATTTTTTCAACTTACATTACTTTTAATATTTCTAAAATAATTTTTTATTGAATTAATATTGTATTAGTGTTGCGCAATAATTTATTTAAATTATTTATTTCCTAAAAATTAGAAATAAGTTAAACTTATAAAGAATAACTTATATTTTAAATACACATTTTTAACCAATATTATACTCTTTTTATTCTTATGTAATAATTTTAGAGATATTAAATTCAAGAGAATGCCATTTTTGACAATATTATTTTCTTAAAAATTATCAATGTCTTTTTCAAGGAGAAATGGCACAAAAATTACATATATTAAATACTTGAGTTTAATTTTCCCAAATAAACTAATAAAATAGGATAAATTCATATTTTTTTTATTTGGATACCATATTATATTAGTTTTAATCATAGTAAAATCATCTTACCTTAACCATGATAACAATTATTTACTACAGTTTCTATTAAATATGACAAAAATTAAAAGTAATATATATAATAAATTTATACCTAATAATTTGAAATAATTAATAAATTTTTCAATATTCAATTCCTAGAATTTCCGGAAATTAATTTAACATAAAAATGAAAAATGAAATGAAACCAACTTTTCAGAAAAACAATTTCATTTATATATAAAACACTTTCTTAGATAAAATTAATGTGTAAAATTAATTACAAAGAAATTAAATATATTTCTCAAATAAGAATTAACTAATTATATTTTAAAACTAATTATAAATATAATTCCACTCATTAAATTTTTTTATAAAATACTTTTTTAAATAAAAAACATTATTTTTCACTAATTATTAAAAAATAAATCTTTTTCGAGAATTATAAAAAATTCATTATAGAATTTTTTTGACATGATAAATTAAAAAAATTTATTCTTTTTATAAAATATAATATCTAAATGTTCCAAAAATTAATTCTAATATATTCTCATGAAAATCAATTTTGAATAAATCATATTATTGAAGAATAAAATGACTCACCAAAAAATCCAATATTAATTTTTTAAGAATTTATAAATATATTTTGATTAAGTAGGTCCTCTATATATATATAATAATGATTTAAATCCTATTTATTCCCTTCAATTTTAAGGCTTGGTTATAATGAAAATATTTCATTGTTCGTTTATGCTTGATGTTGCCTATCTTATATGCTATCAAACATTGTGTTGTTTTAAAATATAGGGGTATTACAGAGTATATGTAATGGTAGAAGTATATTTTGGATCTTGTAGTAGAATTCCATATCATATATTTAAAATAGTCAAGGCCAATATGATCATAGAGCAAGATGTGGTTCAATATTGTGAAGGTTAACGCAATTATTATGACATTGTGAAGCTCAGAGTGGATCGATGGTAGTGTACCTAAGAAAAATAGAAAAAAAGTGGGCATGGTTTTCATTACACAGCCCAATAGGGAACTCTAGGTAGGTGGTAAGAAGAATGTAACTCCATAGGCCTACCTCTAATTGGATAAGGGCTGGAGACCAGTGTCATGTAGGCATATCACAAACATGGGAGGTCTTATCCTAATGTACCATACACACACACGTGTCTCGAAACACTGGTGTAATAAAAAAATTATAAGAAATAGATACTATTAATTCATGAATAAAAACTATCACACATTATATTACAATAATAAATAAAAAATGAAAATCTCTAAATACAATCCCACCAAAACTACAAAGAACCCAACATGATGACAATACAGGGGTAGTTACCCAAAAGAAACACCTTCCATAGACCATGACATTTCTACCTCAAATATAATGCCTTAATCATGTTCCACCTAGGACTCCTTCAAAAAATATTTTCTTTTCATAATAAATGACACGTGTTGGAATAGATCTTACAGGGGTGTGTATATACATACACATTAGAACCCCTAAAATCACCAAACACAAAGAATCAAAGAGACAATAGTCTTCTCACCACCATCAAGGATTTTCAATAATAATATGAGACAAAAACCATAATAACAACCTATATATGCTCAATAATAATTCTAAACAATGAGATAAAGGGGATATCTCTCACCACAACCAATATAAGAATGATTAATGACCTTGATTCTACAAAGGTTCATCTATGATGCTCTATAACATGAAAAAATGTGAAAGAATCCATTCAGAGGGCCCTCAAATTTATATTATACTCTACACTAAAGGGGGAACTATCTCCTAGCCACTATCCTAATATAAAATCTCAAGAATTTTTGTGGAGGACCCACTTATTTTTATTGTGCTCCATACCCAAGGGGCCTCAATCTCTGGTAGAGGAACCACGCCCACCTAAGATCAATGACGGGGGACAAATTATTATGAGGGGATTCCAACCCAATCTGTTTAGTTAGTATATAGATCATACATTCTGAAAAGATAGGTGGTTTCCAGTCCTAATAAGACTTCGATTACAAATCCTGATTACTGCCACTGACTAATCATCTCTAGAAGAAGCATCCCATTAGGTTCAGCTCACGTTTTATCTCTAATAATAAAACATAGAACACCATAAAATTCTATATAAAAAATTACTTAGGAGAGGCTCCTAACATGACTGAATATGAGTTATGAGGAAGGATATACACAAGGTAGAAGCTCTTGAAAAGGGACATGAAATGTACCTGTTGTCACATAGTGTGTAACCTTTTCTAGAAACATGCATCTGTCCTCTTTTTCACATGTATTGTTTGAATATATGAGACTAAATGGAGAATAAAAGTGGTACAAGGTGTGTATTGGTTTCCTAGAGCCTACCATTTTCCTTCCGACCAGTTCCCATGTATGTTTTCTTATGAACCTGTACAAAGGTCATACCCATTTACACTGGTCATGTCTGGGTACCTTGGTCATGTATGAGTACACGTTTGGGCCCTTGTACTCTATTCATTCCCATGTTCCTGACTGTTTATGTTTCTTTTTACTCCTATGGTACATGTAAAACTTCTATAACCCGATCACACAACATTTATGTTTCCATGCATGTTCTGTGATATTTATCTTCACCAGAAACCCTAGTTTCCAATTCTAGGGGACTACACAACATTTGTTTCAATATTTCATTCCATATTTGATAGGGATTTCCAAAAATTCTAGATCTCTATGTGGTTTCTCCCATACCTCTTTCGTTGCCTCTAATTCCATCATAAAACACGTCGTAACTTCCATATCTGAGTTGGTCATCCTTGGCAGCTAGACCGAAGACAGATTCAGATCATTCTTCACTAGATAATTGGTCATCAACACATCCTGGAGAACCTTTATATCCTACCCAAAGAAACCCCATGATCCACACCAAAACAAGGTCATCATTATCACTGATGGAAAGATTCCAGTCACCCTTCGATTAGTGTTTCCCATCGCTAATCCTTCATATAGATGTTCTTCATATTTCATGAAAATCCACCATTACCCAAACCATTGTTGGAATATCGTTTCATTTTTATGCCTATATAACATCTCCCAAAACCTAAATTCAAAACCATGAACATGATCCATTTTGATAAAGAATGAATCCATAGTTATTGATCATCTTAGATTTAACTGAATCACAAGTCAAGAAAATACAGATAATGAGCATCAGGAACATATGGATAAGGGATCATAAACACTGGATAAATATTGTTCAATTTCTATTATAATTTTTCTATCATAAGACAATATAAGGATGATATGGTTTAAAAAATCATTAAATCTAACATTGATAGTAATCCAATTCATATATCAGAAATAAGAAAATAAACATTGGGCTAACCAAAATAGAATAATCTAGGAATTAGTTTACGAAAACATTAATCAATGTATGGTGAAAAAAACAAGACCAAAGACCCTTACATGCTTGTAGATCAATTACTCATTAAGAATGTTTCCTCAACATTTTCATTGAAAATATCCACAAACTCCATCGATAATGATGATCATCACCGTACATTGATCATTGATCCCCAATACTATGACCATGTTCCAATGCACTCGCCACCAAAGATATATCATCTCATTACATATTGGGTTATACTACTACCCCAATGAAATCACCATAATATTGTTTATATAGTTGTGTCCTTTAGGAGTTCAAAAATAATGAAAATTAAATCAAATAATTCATTTAATTCATTTAATTCTCCCATAACTGTAATCTATAAAAGAACCCAACACCAATAAAGTTTATCTCATACCTAAGGTAAAACCCTCATTCCTGATTTAATGAAGGTCTTTGAATTGTAATCCAAGAATCTAATTGAGAGATAATACTTCATTAAAAAACTAATTGAACATGATATAATAGATTTTATAATTTTTAATATATGAATAATAATGATCTACATACCCTAAAATCTTTTATTGACTCAGTGACTAACTTGGAAAATATCCCTTCAAATATTCCAATGTATTACATGAAAAATAAATAGGCATTAAATTTTACCCAACTTCATGTATTTTCATATATAAAAGTGAAATCCTACTCACATGTGAGGATACTGAGCTCTTTTCTGGGTATCTCACTCCCACACACTCTCCCGAAGGTTCTTAAGTTGTTAACAAACAATCACCCAAGGGAAACACTCACCCAAAAAGTGTCTTCTATTATTGGTTATCAAATGCTACTGGGGACCTTGAGAAGAAAACTCCACCCTCGACATCTTTCTCATTCTAGCAGATACCATGTAATTAGTTGCATACATATCTCCTTAGCTGTGAAATTTTGAAAACACTAAGAACCAGGTATTACTATGGTCACAGGTTCAAGAGCTATGCCACCTCTATAACCTCGTGTAGTAATTGGAATAAGGTCCTTCAAACACCAGTTATATCCTACCATCCTTTCCAAATCTCTATAATTCACAATGATGTGAGATCTCTCAGGGAACCTGATATCCTCAATGAACACCAAAGGCCTTCTTCATTAGAAAATAAAGGATTCCTAACAACACTAGGTAGTCCAAATCTACCCATACATAAAATGTACCTTTCAAAAACATCTATAGAAACAACTCTAGGCCCGTAATAGCTACGTATCATTGGCTTCGACCAATATAATGGTGACCTAAATGGTCCCCCATACATGGCCAAAAATAGTTCTACACTGATGGTATAGAGGTAACTATTATGATATGAAAACTCCTCTAATAGTATATGATCCTCCCATCTATGACCCATAATTAACATTCAAACCCAAAGCATGTACACCCAAACCTGAATTGTCCACCTTTCCTGGCCATCTGTATAGTGTAAAAAGACTTTTCTAAACTATAACTGATTCCTGAAGGTCTCCCACATCATCGCCATAATTGTGACATAAAGTGAGAATAATTTTATGAAAATTATTAATGCGGTAATTCCATGAGGTCAGACTACCTCTTGTATGAAACTACATCCCAAAATCTCTTATAATCTCTTCTCTCGGATTGTTAGGAAGTGGTATGTCTTGGAAAGGCAGTCTATGATCACTAAGATATTATTGTTAACACTAATTGATCATGGAATCCCCATCATGAGATACAAAAAGATATTATCCAATTTCCACTAAAATCTAGTCACATCATCCTTTACCTGTAGAAAGTTGTGACATCAAGAGTTAAACTCAGCTACATGTTATCCTTTTCCAACACTCAGGGTTCCAAATGATCCTGGACATCCAAAACTCCCTTGGGTATACTACTAAGGGAAAGAAACCTCCTTAAAACCTCCTCTCATTGCATAAATGGTTCTATTATCTATCCTTGGAAGGATGCCAGGTTCTATGACATCAAAAAATCCATTAGGAATGTGCCCAATGGATGTAAGTTTACAGAAGACTCCATAATAATTATCCCCATGTTTTACCTCTATTACTCATTCATGAAGAGAATGTGAAACCACCATTACCTCAGGATACGCGACACCATACTCATCCTTAAGGTTTAACTACATCAACAACCCACTCAAAAATAGTGGAGAAAATTTAATAGTGAGAATTTTATACTACAACCACACCCTTGAGTGTCTCTATAGATATTAATGACTCATCCTTTACTGATCCCACTATCACACCCACTTATTAAAAGACATATCCCAATAAGCAGACCTTCTGAATCCAGAACTAATACTTCAAAATATTCATGTAATGATGGTTCTCTCAGATCATGTCTAGAACCATACTCAAGTCGCTCATGTTTTCCACCACTTACTTCAGGTACGTGAGGGTTCCATCAAAGAATACTACCATGAAAAAATCAATTAAATGATGAAGTAACCTATCCATAAGTCTCACAATGCAATAAAAAGTATCATCATGAACTCAAATAAATCATAGAGGATTTCTAAATCCACCTTAGATATATCTTCTTGTGAAACCTATAGCTGCTGATAACTTGTCATGAGGTACAAATCCTACAACCACTTCACGCCTAGACAATAGTTGAATAAGTCATTAATTATTGGGGGTGGATAACTCTCCATGATAGTCCTCTAGTTCAGTTGATTTAAATTCACACCCATCCTAAATCTCTCTTCCTCCTCCAAGGTGATCATTATAGGGCTTCCCAAGTGAACATAAAGGGTATTAAAAATACCCTTCTCTAAAAATTTCTCGAAATTCACCTTCAACTCCAATATAAACATGATATAATATGATATTATAGTGTATAAATTGAGATATAATTGGGTAAAGGTCTATCCAGATAGTAGACATTCAATGGTAAGTAAGCTTGGAACATCCATATAGTATATGTCCTCAAACTCTTCCATAATTCTAGGAAACTAAAATATCTTATCATCCACTACTCCAATGGGAATAATAGATAAAGTAAAAAAGAATAGGATGTGTCCTCATACACATGATATCATCCTTCTCTACCTGGGATTCTTTACTACTAGTAAAGGATATTTCAACCCCATTAACTTAGGTGCACTACAATCCTCACTGGTAGCAATCATCTGGGAATGGATAGTAGGAAACTAGTCCACTCCAAGGGAAACAATCATAGTACAAAATTATCACTATAAAAATATTCCACATGAAGATCTCTATCTTATAAAAGTTATGTCACATTGTTTGTAAAATTTTGTGATTACCGATCTTCCCTGCAAGAGACTATAAACACAAGAGTCAAGATGAAAGGATCTACTAGAATCATTAGTCTCTGACAAGAGGTTATGTACATTGGAAATTTTTTTGTGACCACATAAAAAAATAATAAATAGAGTATAGAACACACATTTCATACCTTGAACACACATAGAGCCTCGATGCCACATGCCTTTCCTGCTTAAAGCCCTCTTTTCCCCTTATCATACATTCTTGTTTACCAAGGATTGTTCTGAAAATTTATCACATAAAAATGAAATTGCACACAAAATTCGAAGGATATATTCCACCACACCAAGAATTTGTCTTCATTTCATGGCACAAACTTTCCTTGATAGTTTTATACTGTGTCACAAGAATGCGTCTCATTGGGGGAAGTGTACCACATCCTTATGTGCCTGAATCCATTTCAAATATCACCAATACATGGCTCTATAAATGTTTTGAACCACCCATATGAATAATATCAACTAGTACCATCATAAAAAGTATTCGTACTTAACAGTACATTCACACCACAAGATATGTTCAGTCCTCTACCTTTGTAGTATGGGGTCAAGATCTTAATGAAACCTCTATGATATCTATCTGAAAAACTAGTGATTCACAGTCCATTAAAGTGCCTCAAATCCTTATATCACAAAATCCAATTACTACTACACTAAGAAGAACGATTGTGAGTGAAACCATCTGGTTGGTTGGGGTCCAAACAAGCTAGAAAATACAAACCACCACCAAGAGATTATCATCCACTACGTGAGGAAATGGTTGGTAAAAAACCAAGGTTTTCCTTTTTATTGGAACTCCTGTAATACACTTAGAATTATGGTACCATTGCCCTATCCCACTAGATAAATCAACTACTCAACATGCCAATGACCATCTTCCTAGACTATTGGAGGTAGGTCCTTGCACTACACAATTGGTGGTAGCACTGCTCTTTGGACGACTGGATGAAAGACATCAAGAATTGGTCCCTAAATTGAGACCTCATTTCTCAACCGGTCATCATCACAACACTACATCAAAATCCAAGATTCATATCATCATGAATGAATATTGAAAATTATAATACATACCACAATAAAATACAATATCTATTGAGATGATTCAAGAAGGATATGGAATAAAAAACCAATTATTATATATTTAATGTACCAATGTTTACCCTAAAACTAGTTCTTATATGTGTCTAGTCCACAATAATGCTTTCAGGGTCTTGTTTAATGGATACATTGACCGCCACACCAACACGAGGTTTTTGAGCCAAAAATATGAACTCGAAACACTCTTACACCATTTTCCTAATTCCAAAACCAATCCCCATAGCTAGACAATCTCCAAATTTTGTTCCAAAGATGAAATACATTGATACCACTTCATCATGACCCAACCCACTAGGGACAACATGGATGATGGTAAGAAAATTGTGAATCCCCGTGCCTACCTCCAATAGGATAGTGGATCATGACCAATGTTGAGTATAAATATCACACAAATGGTTGGTTTAGATACCCAATCCTTTTAAAAAAATTATTACATGATTATAGGTATAATTATCCACTAAATACAAACAGAGGACCAGAAACTCTAGTATCTTAATAAGACTAGGTACCTAAACATAAATAATGAA
The DNA here is from genome assembly GCA_963277665.1 of Viscum album. Taxonomy (NCBI): domain Eukaryota; kingdom Viridiplantae; phylum Streptophyta; class Magnoliopsida; order Santalales; family Viscaceae; genus Viscum; species Viscum album. The sequence continues at coordinate 239,890,433 of OY728140.1, read as the reverse complement.
AATAGAAAAATAATTAATTTATTAATGTAAATAAGAAAATCCAAACTACCGATGATCCCCTGAAACTTCATAGGATACCGTAGGGAATACATAGATAATAAGTATGAGCTAAAAACCCAATAATGGAATAAACATTGGATTAAAGCATAACCCATGAGCTAGAAGGCATAACATGTTAACATAAAAGGTATAGATCATGAATAATAATAATAATATCAGAGAAAAACATATAAAACATGGACTCATATGATAAATGAAACATAGTGTAGTGGTAGAAACATAAAACTTGACATAAACATGAGTAAAGGCCAATATCCAAGACTATACCACATGGTGGACATTGTCAGATAATGTATTAGGTTTACTCTATATTCCCATACATAACATCCCATGAGACTAAAACATCACCCAATGAATTGGAACAATATCTGTGTTTACCCATCATAACATGTACATGAATATTTTTTCCACATAAAGAATCAAACATAATGAATAAACATAAATGTTATCCAAGGAAAGAAATCAGTTTCATAATTATTTCGTAAGGAATAACCTTGGGGATATTACAATGTCATCCCTAAATGAAGGAATTTATATCAATGTTGGTAATTAATAAAGGAATAATATAATATATCATGAATAATGATGTCCAAATAAATTGAAAACACTAAAAAGTGTAGTTAGGTAACTTTAGAAATTTTCCACTTAAGCGCGATTTTAAAGAAAATAATAGACATTAAATAATATAAATCCATAATTATTTCTATAAAACTAGAAGTGAACTAAAATAGTTTTTAACGATAAATTGAGTGATTTTGAAAAATATTGTAGGATTAAAATATTTCATGGAGTGTACTTGTAAATGGGTAAGAATAATAGAAGTTCCCCCTATTTGGGTTTTATTATCGAGTGGAATTGAAAAGAAAACATTATAAAACATGTAATTACACCACAAATAAAAATGATTTTATATACATACATTTTTTGTCACATATATAAAAAATATAGGTTATTTATATAATAATAATGGTGTGATAAATTGAGTTAATGAAAGATAACTTATAACCTAAAAGAAACGTGTAGGTTCAGGGAGATCCCTTACCTTTTGTCTGAATCAGTTCTGCAGTTGCACTTAATGTACAGTATAATAAAATTATATATTTTTTAAATTACTTAATTAATAATATTTTTCATCTATATTTTATTTATTATAATTTTATTAAATTTATTTATCATGATTTTTATGATTTTAAAAGATTAATTTTATCCTTCTGGTAGCATTCGTTTCATTGTTTCATGGTTGGTTGACTTGTATATATTTACAGATGTTTTTTAAAATGGTAATCATACTGAAGTAGTGAACTTACATGGTATTCATGAACTTAAATATGTTTAAATTGCCTCATATATGATTTTTTTTAAATGGAGAATTGTTTTTTTGATAAAACATTAATGAAAAATGTTTTGTTTATTTTGGAAGGTTTTTCGACCATCACACATTACTTTCATTTTATTTAATGTAATGTGTATAAATTAGTTATAATAGTTGAAATAAGTTATAATATAATTATATAAATCTTATTTCACTAAAATAATACTTTTATAACCATCCTTGAATGTTGTATTGGAAAAACACAGTATCCATAGAGACGGTTAACATCTATAATTTGGACAGTGGTTTCATTTCATTAAATAATAGGATAGGTGGAAATGTTTTGATATAAGATATTCCATTAGAAATTTTAAATTATAAGATATAAATTATACTAGAGTTATTATGATTTTATAGATGAATGAGATAATGATAAATAATTAGAATAAAAGAAATTAAAAAGGGTAGTTTGAGAATGGTTCCTCTTGAATGTGACCTCCATGAAGACCCCCTTGAGGAACATGGAATATGTATTTTGGTGGGAGTAGAAGCACTTTTACATGGGGGTAGTGGGGAGAAGTGTTTTTGGAAGATATATATAATTAATTATGTCTTTTAAGGTGTGAGGAGAATGGGTGGTGAGAGGTGGTATTTATAAGGGGAGGAGAGGGGTGTTTTGGAATTTATAAAAATATTTATATATAATAAGACCATTCTTGATCCAATGCTTAAAAATTTATTATATATTAATTGGGAATGATAATTTTTACCATATATTATCCGCTTTATAATTTTTCAATATTTTTATAATTTGTAAATAATTTATTAAAATATTATATTCATGAAATTTTATTACTGTCAAATTTGAAACTATTCATTACTTTGGCTTAATAAACATCAAAAAAAGAATTAAAATTATGAAAATATATTTTATTTTATCCTAAAAAAATTAATTCTCACCTATATAATTTTTGGATCACCATAAATATCTCAAATTATGTTTATTTTAATATTTTTAATATCATTTATTTGATTTTATTTCATTTATTTAATAATTAATGCTTCATCGTTGGGTAATCCATTAAGTTAATTACTTCTTATCTAAAAATATGTAACGTACCTATATTAATATAAATATTTTATATTTCAAAACATCATTTTTATCAAATATATATTCTATATAACCATATATTAAAAATATTATACTTATTAAAAACAATTGTGCGACATGCTTGACTTTTCTTTAAATAAAATATGATATGGAACATAAGGTCAAAATAGTGGATCCAAAATTTCATAAATTAGACCCAGAGATGAATATGGTTGAAAAATAACCTTATAATATAATTTTGGAAAAAGTAAGGTTCATTTTTTCAATCTTTATCATATTATTGTTTTTAACCTTAATTACCGGATTTACCCTCAACTATGGTAACAATTACTAAGGTTATTATTCATATTGACCAAAAATAAAAAAGGTATATTTCCTAAATTTGGATGTCCTAATTAAAAATATAGAACCCAATTCTAAAAATTTAAATGAAATTCTTAGAATAATTTAATTTAATATTAAACTGAAAAAATATAATGAAAACAATTTTCTAAAAAATTCCCTTTTAAAATAACAAATATTTTCATCCTAATTTGAAGTCTAAAATTTATTTAAGAACAAATTAATATTTTTTAAAATAATAAATAATTAAAAATAATCTGAAATTTAATTTTAAGTTTTAATTTTTTGAAAATAAAATATTCTATTCCATATTAATCAGTATTTTTCACTATAAATTTAAATTTAAATTTTTTTTTGAAAATTTTGAAAAATACGTCCTAATATAATTTTTAAATTATTAATTAAAAAATGAATTTTATTTTTAAAAGAAATATTTTAATGTTTAAAAAATTAATTATATTTATTTTCTCATAGAAAGCTGTAAAATCATTTTATAAAGAAAACATTTTTTGAAGAACAAAAATACTTTACTAAAAATAAAGTGTTTATTTTATATGAATTAATAAATATATTTAATAATATGGTTATTCCTATTCATACACACAAATTAAATGTATAGTTTATACAATCCATGTTAAAATAATGATATTTTTATAGTTTGTTTGAACACTGTCTTGTGAGAAACATAAGCTTCTAATGAAATAAAAATATTTTATAAAAATCCCGGGGTGTTACATTATTCTCCTTGGAATGTACAATGATAATTTAGGTACCACTAAGAGGGTGGTGAATCATTGGTATATTGTTTTTCAAATTTGATCTTTTTGATTTGATATATATGAATAGTTAATGTCTCTATCAGTCATCTTTAAATCTATGCCTCTACCTACAAGAAACAATAAAAATAAATAACAACACCCAAGTATTTTTACAATTTTTGATACTAATACCTATGCCTTTAATCCATCTAGTAATACTCCATAGTTAATGATTTTTCACTATGTACAGGTGGTTACAATAATGGAAAGTGACATTCCTTTAAAAAATGTGTTCCAAAGTATTCCACTATAGAGTCACACTCAAGAATACAAGTTCCCACCAACACTATAAATTCCTCAGTCGCATAAGAGGATCATTATACTTCATCCCACAGTGTTACCAAAATTCCACCAGCCTGCTCCATAATCCCAATGGAGGGTTCTTCTGCTTCAGAGTCTCACTGAATACTTACACTAATATTGAGTTACATAAGATATGATCCACTAATAGATAGATATATATCATCTTTAAACTTATTTTATACTACCTCAGTATGATATCTTTCTCCACAATCAAACTGGATCACCAAATCTACTTGTGTTTAATTTTCAATAACATCAAGAACTGTATAAAAACAGCCTGATCCTTATCACTGTCCACTTATCTTCAATTGATCTGAACCTTCTCAATTTCTTGACTACTCAATTATATAACTTTTGAATTAATTATCGACTTCAGTCTCAAATAATTGTGCACAATTCATTAAAAAATATTCATGTGCATTCTCAAACATCTTGCATTTATACAAATACATGGCTAAATTTATTTCTTGAAATAATGAAAATGCACAAGATCCTCACAATAAATTCAATTTGGTATATCATGAGAATGAAAAAGATTAATTAAGAATAAACATATACACTAATCAATCAGTTCACAACACACACTATCCTTGTGAACACTCCACCTTCACATGATGTTTGATAAACATGTGCAATCAGTTCACACAAATACATTTCATGAAATATTAAATGAGTGTAGTTGGTATCTAAGATTATTTTTACAATACACACAACACTGTTTCACTGCTTCTTCAGATGAGCGTTCCTACAACTCATTCATGTGAAAAATTCATCATGTATGGATGCTATTTATAGCATGATTATCATGACCCTTCACATAATAGTTATTCACTTATCTATATCAAAAACAGTTCATAGTTCTTCTCAAATAATATTTTCAGAAACATAATTTACTTCACAAAAGATAAATAGATATGCTTGTAGTGCTTACAATTCTTCGGATATGATATCTTTATAAAGAAATATGAGTGTGATAATATTAGGTTGAACACTCCTAGTATAACCCTCATTTTCTATCTTGTTTGATTATTTTGATACTTTATTATTCCTTGCATAAAAATAGTTTTATATGGTGTCTACTTATACCTCACAAACCACGGTTTGGTAATATACAATAGTTCAAATAAACTTAAAAAAATATCATCTTCATGTGAGTACATAACTCGAACGCAGGGGACCATCATGTGAAATCAGATCTATCTCTCAGTTTATTTCTCTATCAAGGAACTCCCTCATATGTGAGATAAGATACACCTAAAAATTATCCACTCTTAGGTATTAATAGGAAAACTTCACAACATAATAAGTGCACACTACCTCACTTCAAGTGCACAAACCATACCTTATGCTTCACGGTCATGAGAATCACCATCATTAGAAAAAGAAATATTTCCACAAATTTCATCTCATCGATTTTGATCTTCATAAACATATGTAAAAATATATTCATGTTATTTTGATCATATTTTAATCCACACCAAATATGAATTAATCTCTTAATCATGGAAAGATGATTCATCTACGTGGCTCAAAAAGCATCGACACATGATGTACACTCGGGCAAGGACAAGGATGAATATGAGCTTAGTGTTAATCCAACAACTCAGATAGACCAGATCAAGTTGACCACCTTATTTCCATGGTTTTAAAGATGGAGAAACAATACCCACAATATGTGACCCCATATAAAAACTTCAATTGGTTTCCATATCCCTTATATTACAAGCTCCGTTGATAAATGTCTTGATATTGTTACCCGACCACTCTATTTATTATCAGGCATGCCCCCATACTAAATTCCCTCATCCGTTTTCATGCTTCCATGCATGTTGTCTTGTCTTTGATAATGTTTCTCCTTGTATTAGTCCCATTTACATTGTACTACATTTATTTTTTCATTGATGAGGTATAACTTTCCCACTTTAGCAGTTGTGCAGGCCCCTCATTGCTAACCAGTGTGGCTGGGCAATTTTATGTTCAAAAATCAAAAAAAAAATTCAAATGTACCAAATCCAACCATAAAATATTCTCCTTCTCCTAAATTGAAAAACTAATGTATTCCTTATATAATTTATTATTGAGATCAATGTGTCATTATAAACAACACTATCATATATATTTGAACTTAAGACCCGCTATACAATCGTCACAATAACGATTGAGGTTATGTTTTCATAATCATCCTCATAATTTCGTCATTGAAATTGCAATAATGATAACTACACCATATAAAATTAAATCATGATTATTGGTTACAAATTAAATTCAACTCAACGGCTACTTCAATCCCACCTTTGGAATTTATTTTTAATACCACCAAATAATGACAAACCCAATATGTCTATTTTAATTTCTCCCCATTTTGGAAAATGAATACAAAGATCATATAGAGGGAATAATTTCTCACCAAACAACTTCTTTTTAGTTTACGATAATACCCCATGTTTATTTTTCAAAGATCCTTTAGCTAGACAAATCTATGTCTATATAAGAAATCCCAGTGTGGAAAATAAGATATTATAACCAAGGTGATCAATGCCTTCTATGAAGAATCAAAATGTTATACCATTCTTAGATAAATCTCAATTCATAACATGGAGCTTATCAGATAATAAATTCATGTAATAATATTTGTCACACACTCATCTAAAAAACCCATCAAAATTTTCCAGTACGAAAACATATAGATACACCTTTTTAGCTCAATGCAATCATCTACGATCCCCAACTTGGGATGCATCCATATCCTTCAATTCCATATTTGTTTGTACAAAAACAATTATATACAGAAATAAGGGGGAACCTCTTTAATGTTCTTCAATATCACTCATATATATATTTTCTTCTTAGTCTACTTTTTCCCTTCTTCCTTTTTATCACATATTTTCAATATTTCACCATTTCATGAACTTTATCTTTTATATGGTGTTTTGTTCTCCACCTTTTTTAGAAATTTTTGTATTATTAGGATTTCATAGAGTTCTTCATGTCAGAAACAACTTTTTCACACTGATTATTTTGATTCTCTACGTCATCACAAGTTGATGACTTATTTTTAAATTCGGTACCTTCTTCTGAAATAAGCTTCTTACCCTCAACAGTAACATCAAAATAGGTTTTCTCTATTTTTTAGCCAGTTTCAGTTGATCTGGAAAAATTGTCAAATATTCCTTCTTTGTATGTTCATCCTTTTTGCGTGTCTCACAATAATTATATAATGTACTTGACTTCTAATATATTTCCATCTTTTTCTTCTTATTTAAATCATAGGTATCTTATCTAGGTAATTTAATCATGCATACCTAGTCTCTATGACATCATAATCCACATATTCCCCAAAATTATTTTATTAATTCATATCTATTTTTATCGACATATTTCATGAATTTATTTGATAGTCTATTATCATCAATATATTGTAACTCCCTCTAGACTCATGCCTGATTCCTTTTAATGAAATGTTATACCATCAATAACATGATTTATTTCTCTATTTTCCACAACACCAACAAAAACATTTGAACTGTGATCTTATATTATTAAGATTAAACCATTTAATAAATTTATAATGTTCTCTTTATATAAGTTATGTTTATTTTTTAGGGGTAAATTTTCTTATAATAATCTTCCCTTCGTCATTTTATGTGGCCAAATTCACATATATTAACTTATTAGGCCTCATAAATTCACCTACAGTGTTAGTAATATCATTTCTGTTTTGAAACAGTTTAGGAAGAAATGTACCTTGGATTTTAGAACCATTCATCTCATCAGATTTAGATGACCCATATTTTATCCCAATAGCCTTTTTGATGACTTCTTTTCTCTTCTCCAATTCATGTTGGACTGTATGATACATTGATTGTATCTTAGACATCTCTTCCTCCTTGTGAGAAATTTTTTATTCATGATCACTAAACATATTCTCTAGCTTATCTAACTCCAATATGTATTTCTTATTTTCATCAAGAAGAGCTTTTTCACTTCAATCAAACTCTTCCATTTCTGCAGCTAATTATTTATTTCCTTTTTCAAGCTTCCTCTTATAATTATTGAGTTAAGTATTTTTATCATGAGAAGGTTCAAACATTTCCATCAGCCTCCATTCTATATCTATTTTTAAATCACCATCAACATCACTACATGAATAATTTGATCCTTTCTCATCAAAATAACTATATCAGGTTCATCATCTAAAGAACAACTAGATAACTTTCTTAAGTATTATTGATCATCAAATTTCTATTTTTATAATTGGAATAATTGTATTTATTCTTATCATTTTTCTATTTGCGAGGTTTCTTAATTTCAACATCATATTATGATTCAAATTTTTTTTATTTGGAAAATTTATTGAAAAATATCCAATTCCACTACATCTGATGCACTTGAGTAGTTTCTTGCACTTTTTTATCTCTTTTACCATTCTAAATCCTCTTGTAATAGGAGAAAAAAATCTTTGAGGTATTCATCAACTTCATCATCATTAGAATCACTTGATTCACAAACTTATACTTTTTTGAATATGCCTTTTCTTATAGCCACAAAGGCCATCTCTTATCTTACTTTATTTTTGAAATCCAAATTCTTTATCATTTCATAATCTACAAGAATATTATGTAACTCATCCAATGAAATATATTCCATATCTAACAAGGATGGAGTCTTGTAATATAATCAATTACGGAAATTTATCATAAGTTTTTTCACAATTGATGAATCATATATCACCACACCAAATACATGAATATTAATTACAATTTCATTGACTCTATTGAAATAATCATCAATGATTTATTCATATGTCCTTCCTCAAACTTGGTTCTCTATATTTGCAGGTTATCTTCATTTACTTTGATATTGTCTTCCTAAATACTTATCAGTTTATCCAAGATATCCATATAAATTTTGATTCCCATCACTTTGGTGTATACGTTTTTCTGATAAATCCATAAATATTACATTCTAATACATTCAATCAACATCTATATTTCACTTATAATCTTGAGTCATATAAATATTATCAATATTAAGTGAAAATCCTTGTGTTTCTACATCACTCACTACTAATCCAAGAGACAGAATAAAAGGAAGCACCATATTCCTCCATCTATGGTAGTTATTTCCATCATATATAGGTATTAATAGCCTATTAGATAAATAAATTTTTTCTATTTCACAGAATGTTAATGGATCATCAAATGGGACCTTGTGTCTAATAACAATTGGAATGTACAAGGATCCATGTACCACTGAGATTAGAGGGAGAATTAGTGGTACACTGTTTTACAAATTCTTTCATTTTAATACAGCCTATGTGACCAATTAATGTATTGATCCCTCACATTGAAGTCTATTCTCTCTCCCTACAAGATAAAATAAATACTAATCCCAAAAAACACATATTTTTAAAAAGTTTGATACTTAAACCTATATCCTTACAACAACCGGTTATACCTCTTGGTTATAAATTGTTTACAATATGTAAGTGGTTACAATAATGGAAATTGGAATTCCCATAAACACCGATTCCAATAGAATTCCACTCTAGAGTCAAATTAGAGATTACATGTTCCCACCAACACTAAAAACATCTGATTCCCACAAGTGGATCTTTATACTACATCCAATAGTGTTACGAGCATCCATTTGGCCTAATCCAAAATCCCACTAGTTGATTCTTATGATTCAGAGTCCCAATGAATACTTCCATTAATCTTGAGATACATAATATATGATCCATTGATATAAATATATTTTTAATATTTTGACTACTTCTACTCTACCTCAATATGATATCCTTCTCCACAAACATATTGTATCACATGATTTTCTCAGGTATAATATTTAAGAACCTCTAAAAATATATGAAAACTACCTAATAATTTTCATTGTACACTAATATTCAATATATATTAACAATGTCAATTCAATGAATACTTGAGTATATAACTTCTGAATTAACACCCGGTTTCAGTCTCAAATTATTGTGCACAATTCATGCAAAATAAACTGCATGTATACTATTAGACATCATGAATGTGTACAAATGAATGGATATATTTGTTTTGCGTAATAATGAAAATTAAAAATCACATCACAATAATTTTCACGTGGTATATCATCTGAATTAAAATGATAAATCAAGCATGCACTTATACACTGCTAAATAGGTTCACAACACACATTGTCTTCGTGCACACTCCGCCTTCACACGATGTAAATGAATCTAGTGCTACCAATTTTCAAAAATACATCTCATGAAAAATAAAATTATTAAATGTGATATCTAAGATTATTTTCACAATGTACACAAAATTTTTTCAATACATCTTCTCCTGAGGGTTCCATTACTTCATTCTTTTCAAAATTCCATCATGTAAGGATTTTATTTAATGAATGTCTATCATGATTCGTCACATAACAACTCTTCACTCACGTATATAAAGAAAAATTCAATAGTTATTAGAAAATAATATTTTCACAATCTTAATTTAAATCATGGAATCCAAAGGGAGATTCTTGTAGTTCTATCTAATTTATTCATAGACAATATATTCACAATTAAATCTAAGTGTGCTAAGAATAGGTTGAAAACTTATTGTATACTCCTTCTTTTATTTCATGTAATATTATTGTGAAACATTTGTAATTTTCATGTAACAAAAATTTCACATGTTGTCCCCTTCAACTTAGTTAATTTATATATGGTAATCTATATTGGTTCAAAGAAACTCAGAAAAATTTCAACTTCATGTTATCACACAACTCGAACACATGGGTTCACCTTGAGAAATTAAATCTCTCCCTCATATATGTTTATCTATCAAGAAACTCTCTCAAAGGTGAGATAAGATACACCATAAAATGTTCCTCTCTTGTATATTTATAAGAAAACTTCATGAATCAATGAGTTCTCACTTCCTCACTTCAAGAAAAAAAATCCATAACTCATTATTCACAATCATAGAAATCACCTTCATCTGAAAAAAAAATATTTTCAACACATTTCATCACATAGATTTGATATTCATAAACACATTAAAATTTTTTTCCATGTGATTTAAATCATACTTGAATAAAAACAACACTAAAAAGGATCTAAGAATCTTGTCAAGATTGTTCGTCAATGTGGCTAGAAAAAATTCAATGCATGCAGTACACTAGGGAGAGGACAAGGTTGAAGATGACCTCATAGTTGATCAAATGACTCGGATTGAAAATATCTGATGGACCACATTATTTTCTTATTATTAATGGTGGAGAAATATTACCCATGATATTTAACCTCACACCAAAATACCAATTGGTTTCATGCCACTTTCTTATATAAGCCTTACTGATAGTGGTACATAAATTCATACCCAAACAATCTAATTACTACTGAGAACCACCCCATATCGGGTAACCTCTTCCACATTTGTTCCACCCCACAAGGTGGCTTTCCTATTCTCAAATTAGTCGATATAGGAAACCATTGAAGAATCTCTACGATCATACTAGCTTGGAAAATTTGTAGCACATTCCCATCTGTGTAGTGGTGTGGGTCCCTAATGTATGCCCAGTGTAGTTTGACAAATTTTTTTTCAAAGTTAAATCAAATTCCAATGTATCAAATCCAACAATAAAATCGTCTCATACTATAAAATTCTTCAACTAATTTATTCCTAATATAATTCCTTTTTATAACAATGTTTCATTATCAATAAAACTGACACATGTCATTGAAATTAAGACCATCACTACAATCGTCACAATAATGGTTCATGAAATGTTTTCATAACCATACTCAACATCTTTTCAATACAAATAGAATACTGATAAGAACTTCATATTAAAAACAATCATCATCATTGACATCAAATGAAATCCAACACAAAGTCTATTTCACAATCTAATAAAATTTATCCATCAGAATTTTATTGAAATACTTAAAATATCATAAAAAAGTAACTATGAACATAGAAGGGTAAAATTTGGAATTAGAATTATTTCCTAACCTGTGATTCAATAAGTTTCAAACATGTCTATCCATGTTGATAAAATTAACCCTAAGGTTAATACAAATGTTTTCCAGTCCTAAACCCCCAAAATAACTATACCATGATCTGATACCAACTATATAATACTATTCCCTTAACAAATATTATTACATGATTTTAGGCATAATTATCAATTAAATACAAACAATTGATTGAGATGTATGTTGTCATTGTAAGACTATGTACTTAATTAGAAAACATTAAACTAGAATCAAAAATATTTTTATCAATCTACATAATGATCTCCTAACTCCCTTTGAGATACTACAACTACATAGGATAACCTGGGGAGTAAATACCCAAAGGGGATGTGCTAAGAAGACCAGTAAGGGAATAAACATGGGATTGAAGCATAACACACGAGTTTGAAGGAATAATGTGATATAATAAAAGGAAAGTCTCATGAATATTCATATGGAATAAGAAAATATATAATATTTATTCCTATGATCGTGGAAGAATATAAAAGAGGAAGCATCATATAACACGACTAAACATGAGTTAAGGATAACTACGAAGACTATATCACATGGTGGACAATGTCCAATAACAGATTAGGTTTGCTCCCAAATACCATGCATAACATCTCATGAGACTAAAACATTACCCAATTCATTGGAGCACTACCCGGTCACACCCATCATAATACATACATGAATATGTGTTCCATATAAAGAATAAAACATATGTAATCAACATAAGGTTTACCCATGTGTCTCGTAGTTCCTTGGATCGTGTGTTCTAGATTAAGAATCACTACTTATAGGCGGTTTCCATTGGATTTATTCATGGAACTAGAAACAACCAATAGTTCTTTATCAAAAAGGGTCATACCTTCCAAAGTCAGGCATTCATTATGTTTGACCTTCTGATAATTAAGAACATATATTGGATGAGAGGATGGGAGGTATGACCAATTGCACCCTTTTGGGGGGAATTATTGTCAACTCTGAGAATCTTTTATATATTTGAGATATTTTCATGAATCCTTATTAATTCACCAAGTATAACAAAGGATTTTCTTATAATTTTCAATCAATTATTAGATTCTGTAACATTTAGAATTATTCATACATATTCGAGGTTCTTCATTAATGAAGACATCAATATGTATTCAAGGTTCTCCATCAATGGTATCTTCTCATATACTATTTAGAGATTATTTTTAATCATCATTATGATGATACTGGTTTTTGAGACACTTATTGGGACACTTTGGAATTTATTTTCATCTAGGGAGAGAAATCTTTGTTTTGATATTGGTATCATACCCATAAAATGGGCAACCTTAATTTCCTTGTGAAAGGAATCAAAACCCCCATATTTCGGTGCTGTTAGATGGGACACATCAAACCTTTTAAGGTCATGTTATTAGGACCTAACCATATAGTTTAATTTAATTTGTTAAAAACATCTATGAGAAAGGTACTTAATCAAGGATTTGTGTTGGAGTTATGCCTAAGAAGCCCAAGGAACATGGAAAGAATATGGGTTTCCGGGTAATATTAGACCCTGTTGGGAAAATAGAACAAGGAGAATAGGGTTTATTTGGAGTGTTGGCTTTGAAACTGAGAGAGACAATCTATGTATCCCGTTTGTATGGGAACCAAATCCCACATAGTTCGATGATTCTCATAGAAGGGTGTATTCCTTTGAGTGAAATGATTTTGGTCTTACTTTCTAAAAAGGATTCCTTGGAAATTTGGGGGCTTAATTTAGGGTTTACTCCTAATGAGGATGCCCATATCAAGGGAATTAGGGTTTGATTCCTAAAGAGGATATCCAGTGAGCTCATGCCATGATGAAGGTTTTCTATATATCCTAATTATGGTGGGAATTAGAGTTCTCATAGTTCATTCACTATGAGTGTTTGTGAAAATGTTGTAATCATCATGAATCTCTAATCCCACATGAGTCATGCTCAGTTTGAGAAAAAATAGGATGTGAAAGATTCAACAAAATAACCCCCAATTTTCTTCCTCTGTTGGTGGAAAAGGACATACCTATGAAGTCAACGATGGAAGATAGAATGGTGATCTAGGAATAGAGAGATGCGACAAGCATTCCCTCTATTCACAATACATTGAAAAGGGTCCAATTTAAAGAAAGAGTGAAGGTCAAGGTAGTAGATAAGAGAAAGACTACAACAACCTACTTGAATGGTATGGGGATTACACTAGTATGGCTTCCCTAAAATTGGTCCAAGTAGGAAATAGAGGCTTCTCCATTGTTTAAAAAGCAAAAGTAGGTGTGAATCGTACCTTCCCTACCAGAGACCCGAGGTTTCAGGTTTTATAGACGAGAAGGGGAGGTCAAAACCCAAACCATAATCTTCCAAACATGGAACTTCCAAACATTTTTCCTTGGATATATGTCTCTGTGACTACAGATATACAATCCTAGAGACGCTCCATGAATTCTAACATCATTGTGAAACAAATGTGGGAAACCTCTAACTGCGGATATACAAACCAAATTAGGAGACACACTGATGTTCCTTTACCAATGTTTTGATAATTTAGGATGTTCTGTTGGAATTTTTAACATAATCCATTTTAGACAAGATAACCAATGAAAAATAATCCTTTCCATGAATTTATTTGAAGGATGTTTGATGGATTGTAGACTGAAGAGAATAGTTGAGTCAAAGGAGGGAACCAAAGTAAATATTGGAGGGAAGGTATGGGTACACATTTAGGCTCTGGAGACCTAATGGTTACTTATGTGTTGAACAACCTAGATTTTAATACATTTGTGAGAACTAACTCAAGCCGTCAAAAGTATTCCTAGAAGTGGGGTGCTAAAGTTCTTGTGCAAAGAATTGGTGGTGCACAAGTGTTTCTGATTCCAGGAGGTTGGGCTCCTTAGGTGCACAAGTGTTATGGATTTCAAACACTAAAAGGATGTAATTCCAATTATCCACCTTCAAATCCTATGATCTAGGTGTTAAAGAACTTCCTTGATTGATTTGGAAGTCTTGGGAGAATCACTAGGGAAACCAAATCAATAATTTGGATTCAGGGATAGTTGTCTATTCAAATGAAGACCCCAAGGGTCTATTTTAATGAAATTAAGAGACCTTGGTCAAAATGGTGGTGTGGTGCACAAGTGGGTTGCATTCCAGAATTGGGCACACAAGTACCTTGCACGTTGATGACTCCTTGGTCTAGTTAGGGAGATCCAACTTTCAAAGCATTTAAAATATTAATTTTCTTCATGTGTTTTCTCCTCTTGTTTCTAAGGCATTTACCTTTTTCACTTTTTAAACTCTATGACGTAAAAGAGTGTAAACAATATCCACCCCTCAGAATGGGTTCTGGAATGAAAAGAGGATACTATACTGAGGTATATTTATGATAAAGAAAATAGAGGTTGTTGTGGTGTGCAAGTGGTTCCATGAAAGGTAAATGGGGCACACAAGTGGTAGGGAACTTCAATCTGGTGCGCAAGGTTACTTTCATCACTTATATATATTGTCTTTACTTAGAAAAAATATCTGATTAATTCTAGAATTCTTTCTCTCAACGTGGAAGTCTTTTTCACTTTGATGCTATTGTATAGTCCTGCTCTTCAGTATGTTTTTTATTTTCATGCCAGAACTGGGGATCCACACTTGTGCACTGCTTTCATACTTGCTCACCAAGTTCAGACTTGCGCGCCTAAATTCCTTTGTCAATTTTTCTAAATTCCATTGTCAAAAACATAAAAAATGAACTTACATTAAGGATGATTTTTATCCCTTTTTCTAGTTCAATGACTCCCAATGAATTGGAATTACTAATGAGTTTTATAGTAATAGAATTGATAGAATGATTACGTTTTTCAGTCATGACTACTTTGATTTCAATGAAACTACACTCCAATACATTTAAAAATATCTGAATAAATATCACTTCAATTATCCCAGGAACACTTATTTTCCTTTTTATAGTTATGGCCATCTATAGGATGTCAATGTTTTGGACCCAACGAACTATATTCCACTTTATTAGTTTTAATAATATAACAATTTCTTGTCTGAAAATGTTTCTGTTGGGGGATCTTACATTAATGCTGAGACAAAAGATAAATCCCATTTCATGCAACACATGTCATGTGCTCCATATTTGAATGCACATACTCCCAAACTGCATTCACAATACTATTCATCCATATTTCGAGATTCTCAGACGAATCAATAAAAAATATGGAAGAAAAGTTTGTATTTCCAACCAGGAGGGGGTGTAAAACCCACATAGAAGTGGGAATATTGGATGAGCAAGACATGCATGAAGTTTAGGGATGACTTAATAGGTTTTGGGATTTATTAGGCTATATGGTTCGGGAAAACCTAGGTATATAGGAATGACGATTTTGTGCCAGAGTTATTAAGTCGATGGATTCCATAAACTAACTCCTTCCATTTGATAGATAGATAATTAGGCATCAGGTTTTATGATGTTTACAATATCTCTAGAGCACCAATCCTTAGAGATATGTATGGTGAGTTTATTCCTTCCAAGGTAACATGGAATGACTCAGAAAATAAACCATATATTATTCGTGAGGTGATGAAAATATTTTATAAAATCAATATTAAAACCACACTGAAGTCCCAAATAAGAAGGGACATTCATCCAGAGGAGTGGATGGAAATATTCCTTATAAAGAATTAGAAGAAGGGTCCCACTTGCACTCGTCCAAATAGTTTTCAAAAGATAGAGAAGTGAGGTACACCAGATACCTTTTGGACAACAGTAAAGAAAGGACATTTTGACAAGTGGGGTACGATTTAAATTCCAAAATTCCTGTGAAGAAAATTCTTGCAGGTTTCCTAGACATGTGGCTCAACATTTATCTATTACCGGTTCGAGATTCCAAGGGAGGTGTAGGGCCATGAACTTCTGTTATCAGAGAAAAGTTTTCCAAGAAGAGGATGTTAGGGTTGGAACCCCAATTATGGAAAATATTCATAGGATCATACAACATATTTATAGAAGGAAATTTCCATTTAGAATAGTTGGACCATTCTGAGTGTAATGGGGGTGGATCTCCACTCATTTCGGAACGTACGCTATGAAAAGTGGGGTAAAGGTCATTGTAAGTTCTTTCTGACCATCTGATAAGTCTTTCTCTAGTATTTCACCTTTGACTCTAAACGCTTATGATATCATGGCTTGGTTGAGTATGAATAATAAATTCCATCTTTTCCCATATGGGAATCCACCTATAAGGATATTCATTGATGATGGGACGATTAGCTTAGATCTTAGGGAATATATTTTAGCTTATAGATATGGAGTATTGGCCACTAGTGTTGATGGGGAAATCATACGAAAGGCCTATGATCCTTATTGATTCATGCATAAATTATAATTTCTAAAAAACATTATTGTATCCCCTCTCATGCATATCAGATTAGAGAAACATCTGTTGGGTTCCCGATAACTATTTTAGCAGACATCTGTGGAGAAAACATGTTAATTATCTAATTTAACTTATGTTGATGCAATAAGCAGATTGACTGTCTGGTATGCGGAAAACTGGGTCACATCTTACCCTAAAGGGGTATTAAACCATGTTGTCTCTCAAGTGGGGATAAAGAGAGGTAGTAGTAAGGAACCCTTTCATTTGGAAGGTAATTATTCATCATCCAGGGATGACTGATTGGAGTCAAATGGTGGAGGTGAAGAGGCTCCAAACACACCCAAATGACCACTTTCAAGATATAATCCACCTATAAGGGTTAAGAGAGCCACCCCATAATTCTGTACTGATGTTGTACTGTGGTGGTCCAGTCACCATCATTCTAATGAATGATGAGTTCCATTTTCTCATCCCACATCTATAGTTGCGAGAATTGTGAAGAAACTTAAAACCAAAACTACAAGGTCCTCTTCACAACCCTCTGGCATGTAATCTAAATACATAAGACTAGAGGCTGTTTAAACATAGAAATGTTCTCATTGTGATGCTAAAACCACATGGATATATTTATGTGAAGGTTTTCATATTCCAGGAATATGGGATCTACATGTCTCTTCTGCTATTCTATTTAATAAAAATACCAAGAAAGTTATAACTTATATCTGAGATCATGTAATGATCATATATGAAACCAAATAATCAATTCCCAATATTAATCATGGAAAAGAAATGATAGATCATTGTACCGCTGAAGGTATTGAACTTTTATTAGGTAAAGAATGGCGTGATTTTGTGGATCATGAAGATATATGTATCCTTTTTATTATATACTCTTCTTATTTGGAATTTGAATCTATTAAAATAATTGTTACACTGGGAAAATATCATTTTAACTTGCAACTAGATAAAGGAAATTGACTGAAGTTCCATCACCATGATATAGCCCTTGTGGTATTGCTCTTGGAGCTACTGAATCACCCCATGAATCGGGAGAGATATCTTCAGGTAAACTATCCATGGAAGAAGATATTAATATGGTCTTAGAGAATATAATACATGTTTTTAGAAATGATAATGCATGTATTACCAAGAAGGAGATGAAAAAATAATCAACGTAAGAAAACCATGGTTAAGTGCTTTCTCAATAGTGGTAATCCTTCCTGACAACATGAATTTTATCCTTATTCATGAAAAAGTGTTTAAAATTCTAGAAATTGTTGGATCCTATTCTATTTCATCTATTAATGTAATTACTAATAATCTTTGAGGAACTATGGAGGGTGATTATGAACATGCACAAATTCCTGCTAACCTAGTGGTTTCGGAAGATGCATTATGGTCAAAAGAACCATCATTTGTTCCCAGCACTACTATTGTTCCTACTATAAGAAGAGGGGAGACCACTCCTAAATCAACAGTGCTTCATAAGTCACCAAATGTAATAACAACTAACATTAATCCTATGATAATTTAGGTTCATCACATGCACCAGAACATCCTACAAAAACTGGTGTTGACCCTACAATTGTAGTAGAGGAAGATCTTCAGGGTCAAACATTGTTGGAGTAAGGTTGCAAAGAAACCACACCGAGTGTTCCCATGAGCGAGACTAACATGTTATCTAGGATATCATTGGATACTATGATGAACAATGGAATGTATTTTGATTAAGTATTAGAACATGTCAATATACCAAATGATTTACGATTTTGACTTTCCTTTCAGAAAACCAAATGGATGTCAGGTTTCATTGTTTATCGTATTAATATTATTCTGATTAAATTTCTAAACATGGTTGGTTGGAATACGTAGTTTCATCTAAATAAACAATTGTCACAATGATTCATGATGAAAGCAAGGATATTGATGTTAATCCTACTTTTGAGGAGACATTTTATCAGGTGAATCTTGAGACAGAAAATCTTCTGGAGATTCATTCAGAGGATCCTATGCAAATTAAAGAGATAATTCCCCATCCAGATACATCAACAAAAACGGTTGAAATTAATAATATTGGGGAGGAGTCTTCTCAAGATGTCGAAATATTATTAGGAAATATATACTGATATTGTGATTGTTATCACCCTTTTTATCCTTTGAAACTATCCCTAACCATAATTTAATTCACTATATAGGCATATCAACTTCAATGGATAGATCCGGAGGTAAATCCTCTGCATCAACTCAATCAGTATTAAGAGGTGAAGCAATCAATGTCATGGAAGGATTAGAACATGGAACTTCTTTAAGTGAATTAATCCTAGAATATATTCCCCATTATCATAGTGATTATGAATCAGATATGGAACAGAGAAAGGCCCTTCGTCGTGCACATTGAATGGAATGAAAAAATATATAGAAGATAATATCTGAAATTCCCCTAGAGGAACTACCTTCAAGAATTCCATGACAATCATCTCTGCTCATTATGCTTGGATTTGGGAGTTTATAATTTCATAAAATTCATAGTATAGTGAAATGGATTATCGGAGAAAGGGAACAAGATCATAATCATCAACAAGATCTACGAAAAACTAAATTATTGATCAACAATGAGGAATTCCAAGCAACGTAATCCCAATATGTGGCCAATCATACTAAAATGTTGAAATAACTAAAGTATAATATTAAAAAAAATTCTTTTTAGACGTTGTGTCTTCAAAAAGTGTTGGATATTATCATTGGGGAGCATTACCAGATTCATGATTCTATTGGAGAAGTCCAGAAGGATGGTGCAAAATCCATTGCATATGCTAAGGAAGCACTTCTCCATGCTGAAGGGAATGAGACTGATTGGCTAAAAGAACTTTAACAAGAAACTCATGGGGATCAAGAATATATTAACCAAATGAAAGTTATGTTGAAAATATCTTGTGGTTTATGAAAGAAGAGCGACTCCAGATTTTGGATGTTTCTATGTGAATTTTTTACTCACAAATGAAAATCATTTCTTCTTTAATCATGTGAGTTTTCATTCTTACTAACTTTTTTTTACCTAAGCCAATTTCCCTATTAAGTGTAGTATGATTTTTACAGGGACTATACATAAAATCCTAAAATCTGTGTATCTTCTGACTTTTTCTTTCTCAATATTACCTAAAAAATACAAAAAATGTATGTTTAGTGAGATGTGACACAACATTTGTCCAGAATTCCCTTTGCGGGTTTACAATCTGGTGAGTACCATGTCTCTTTTTGTTGGCAGTTTATAGTCATGCATGTTAGACATAAAGGGCTAGTATTTAAGGTCGAATATCTTTAACCATAAGTTTTGAAATTAGATCCCAAACAAGGCTCAGTGGATAAGAATTGCTCTAATATTCCTTAAATACTTCCAAGAGGAATGTTTAGTCAGGAATTCTATGGTTACCAAAATCTAAAACTTGTATAAACATAAAGGAGGTCTCTTCCAAGAATGAAGTTACCATTATTTGAAAAACCTGTTATATGGGTTGTATTATGCAGGGTCGAAAAGAGAATATACTACATATCCAAATAGTGGAATCTTTTGACTGACATCCTATAATGTAAGAAATTGTTTTGCATCATCTCTGGGGGAACATACTACATATTCAAGTAGAATAGATCTTAGGAATTTAACATTTTACTATTGATAGATAAGGTAAAATGAGCTTTGGGTGACTCAAGACCTCAATGGGTGGTTTTTCAAAGGAAAGGGATTTTAAGAATAAAGGGTTATCTATGCCAACATATATCATAAATAAGAAAAACACTTCTATATGAATTTGGTGTAGGAGGAATGGATAAAATTTTCCAGAAAGGGGAATTTATGATATCCAGCTATGTAGTTTTAAGTCATATAGTGAGGACATTATACTATGTAGTTTTAATTCAAGTAGTGAGGTCAATTTGATGTGTAGTTTTACGTCATGAAATGGGGACATTGTAGTGTTCAATTTTTAGTCATGCAGTGAGAACATTGTACATTAATGTTTTAAGTCATACAGTGTGTACATTGTACTCTGTAGTTTTAAGTCACGCAATGAGGACATTGGGTGTCTTTAATTTATGGTATTTTTCTTTGACCAAAGTTTTTAGACTCTACCAATTTCATGATAATTTGTTTCAAAACATACTACCATGTTCAAGTATGGAAGGTTATAATTGTAAACTGTGATTTTAGAATTTCTGGATATGAAGAATGACATGGAGAGAAGAAAAAGGGTTAAGAGGCATTAGAGGAAGTCTTTCCTAAGGATGAAGTTACCATTATTTGAAAAAATTATTATCTGTGTTGTATTATGCAAGGACAACTAGGGAATATGCTACATATACAAATAGTGGAATCCTTTGACTGACGTGCCTATAATGTAGAAAACATACACTAGGAATCCTAAGGAAACGTACAATATTTTCAGGGGAAAGAGCTCTCAATAGTTTGACATTCTATTTCTAAAATCCAAAGAAAGATTATGGGGATTCAAATTTACCAAATCATATATTTTGGTTTATGAAGAAAGGTACATGAATATGGAGATATTATTTGCAGTCATAATTTCCAAAGAATCAGAGGAATAGTATTTCTACAATGGTCTGACCCAAACATAGAAATTTTGGGGTTTGTAGTTTTAGGTAAAACGACAAGGACAAAAATTGGAAACAATGTATTATATGCGGTCAAGGGATCCAAGGTTTTTTCATATTGCTTTGAACACATTGAGATAGAAATTTTAAACAATTTTATTGAAGACTTTCAGATTGAGAGAGAGGTGATGGGACAAATATAAACAAATTACTACTTTGAAATATAGATTCTTATATATTGTTATCAAGGATTGAAGAGGAAAACATCCACATTAACCATGAACAAAAATAACAATTATGAGAAAAACTCATTATGGGGGGCATATTATGTAGGTCCTTCTAGGGAATATACTACATAACCAAATAGTGATATCCTTTAATTTAAAAGCCCGTTATGTAAGAAAATTATGCAAGGCCACATAGGGGAACATACTACATAGTCATGAAAAAGAGTTATTAGATATCATAAACATTGTAACCAATTACCATAAGAATGATTATGAAAATCTAAAAATATTCAAGAATAAGAGTGGGAAATATGAAAGGGGGAAATTCTCAATGCATTAGAGAAATATCTGAATCAATATTGTCTATGAGTTTGGAGTCTTTAACATAGGTCTAACTCATATGTAAAATGGGGACATGCTTGTTTCCTTGTTAGGATATCTAAGGAGAGAACCCAAAATGAAGACTCCCACATAGATTGTTAATTATATATAGAAGAGGGATAAGAAAGTATATCATTATCAGGACTAGGATCTGTGGCCTAGCTTTCACTATGTATTTCAATGGGAGGACAATCAAACCATACGTAGTCCTTTGGGTGCTTTTCAATTAAATGTTTTGCATCATGGACTTCATGTTTTTCAGTTTAGATTCATAAAGCAAAGATATAAAGTGATTTCGACATAAAAATAGAATATTCAGGCTGGGATAGGGATTTAAAACCAGGTGTCACTACGTATCTCATGATCAAGCCAAATGTATTTCTTTGAACATTACTTATTTAGGTTTGATTCATACATATGGAATAAGGGGATTATCATGGATGGTCCCAATATTGGAAATCTTGGAATCTCTAAAAATCTCAAATAAATGATAATCATGCCATACATAGTTCTACAACATTAATTTCTCACTATAATTGAGTTTAATGTTGGAGATGGGTGATTTTAACTCATTTTGGAAAAAATGGTTAAACCTAAGACACCAAATGGTTTGAAGATCAAACCACAAATCATAAAAGAGAACTCTATATAGATCTGGTTCATATACAAGAGGAGAAAAGAGAAATAAAAATTAATTTTGGTTGCGGCTAGGACCAATATTAAATATCAAGGCATATCTACATATCTCATATGGATGAGAATAAAGCCACACATAGTTCTTGAAATGAGGCCCCTATACAGATCTGATTCATACATAGAGAGGAATTGAACTCATGTGACACTATGATGTTGAAATGATGTCAAGGATTATTTTATATAGAAGCTCTAAATGTAAAATAGAGAAGATGTTAATTGTACAGTTTAATGATGTGTAATAAGAATAAATGATATAATTCAGTTTAAAATCATCTGGTAGGGAAAATGATGCTACGAATTTTATCATCATGCATAATAGCTACATATGATTGTTTTTTAGTTTAATGTCTTGCAACAAGGACTTTTTGTTGTGCAGTTTATATCCATGCAACAAGGAAAAATGATGTCATACAGTTTAACATCGTGCGATTATGAAAAAATTTGCTATGCATTTTATCATCATGTATCATTCACACTTATGGTTGTTATGCAATTTAATGTCTTGAAACTAGGACTTTGTGATGTGTAGTGTAGAGTCATGCTGCGAGGAAAAATGATGTTATGAATTATAACATCGTACGACAATGAAAAAGGTGCTACTCATTTTATATTCATTATGCATGGACACTTATGGTTTTTATATAGTTTAATGTCTTGAAACTAGGAAATTGTGTTGTGTAGTTTGGAGTCATGCAATGAGACAAATGATGTCATACAGTTTAACATCGTGCGATAAGGAAAAAGATTCTACCCATTTTATCATCATGCAGCATGGATTCTTATGTTTGTTATGTAGTATAATTTCTTACAATTAGGACATTGTGTCATGTAGTTTAGAATCACGCAGTGAGGAAAAATGTTGTCATGCAGTTTAATGTCGTACGATAAGGAAAAAAGACGATACACATTTTATCATCATGCATCTTGGACGCTTTTGGTTGTTATACAGTCAAATATCTTGCAACATTGATGTTTTACAGTGCAGTTTAGATCCATGCAACATGAAAAAATGATGTTACTTTCAGAAAGTACTTATTCAAGAATCTCTCATTGGTTGGAGTTATAACATGCTCTCCATCCATTTATATTAGGGACTAATCATCATTTGAGTATACCTTATGTAAGGAATAAGGTCTTTCTAACTTTGGACCAATCTTTGTAGGATTCTTTCTTGGTATCATTTGAGTCCTGAGGACCAATACCAATTCTCCTTAAAAAATGAGCAGAGAAAAAATATCTTGTCAAAATATCATGTAATTATACTCTGATGGACATCGAAATGATGCAAAGTATGCAATCTCTTTTTTTCCAATCATTCCATCTCATCAAATAATTTCAGAGACTTTTCATCTATAGGCAAAAGATAATATATTTCAACTCAAAGTGAATGAAATTTAATTTCAATTGTTAAAACTTATTTTGTATTGTATAGTAATGAGTATGGAGTTGCATGAGTGGAAGTACTGGCAGTAGTCTGATAATCCTATAAAGTGTGAAAAAGCGTATCAGGCCTAGATTTCTTATCTTTATCCACCATCTTCTGAAGTATATTTGATAAGGTCTTATTGAAATCCTTTATCTGTCCATTGGCCCCTGCATGATAACGAGATGAATGGTTGGATTTGATATTGTTCTCCTGATATAACTTTTTTACTTCAACATAGATGAAATTGGTGTCATTTTCCATCAATATAGTATGTAGGACAACCTATTTAGTGATTATGTTAGTTTTGAAAAAACAATCAATGATTTTGGATTCGACATCTTCAAGAGGTATAGCATCAGCCAATTTAAAGAAAAAATCTTTAGTAGTAAGAATATACTTGAATTGATTTTCCATAGATGGAGGATAAGGTCCTACTATATCCATTCCCCTTGTGAAAAATGGCCAGTAGTATTTAGCTGTATATAACAACTCTGGGGGTTGATGAATGAAGTTGGCATGCACTTGGTAGGGATGAAATTTCATGGTGAAATCTATGCAATCCTATATCAATGAGTCGCCATCAGTATCCAAGCCTTCCTTGTTGATCAGAATGCCTATGCCCATACTGGTGAGCACCACAAGCTCTGGCATGTACTTTGTTCATAGCAGGTGAAATTTCTTCTCCATCAATACACCTGATGAGTATTCCATTAAAGCCTCATTTTAGGGGATATTCTAGTGATCTAGACTATCATAAAGATTAAAAATGGCCACTTTTCATTGGATCTAATTTTTTCATCTCTATCTGGCGGAAGTACTCCATTTTGAAGGTATTCATTATGGGTGTCATCCATAAGGTTTTATGACCATATGTATCATAAATATGGAAAATTTCATTAATTTTAACAATTATAGTTTGAAATAAAGGTGAAACCAAATGACGATGGGAAATACTGAGGATTTTCTCATCCCGATTTGGATCTTCTAGGGATGTTGCTGCATTAGCCAGGGCATCATATCCGGAGTTTTGTGATCCTAGGACATAAGACACTGTTAGATCTGAGTGAAATTCATCCCTTAAACCTCTAATGTATTCACACAAATGGATTAACTCTTATTTTCTAATAACATAATCCACAATGATTTATTTTATTACCAACTCTGAATCACCCGTCGCTTTTAGATAGTTCACTTGTACTTGGAGTACCAATTCTAGGCCAGTAATGAGAGATTTATATTGTTCCTCATAGTCGGTTCTGCCTTCTAACAAAATTAAGGAATATATAAACACTCCTTTTTCTTTGGATATACGTACAATTCCTAACCCAAATTTATTGTGTTTAGGGTTTTCCATTCTGTTCCCTGTTATACTTCTAGAGGCACCATCAAATTACTTTTCCCACGTTTGGGGATTATCTTGAATAGAAAAGCCCTCTTCATCAAGAAATTCAGTATTCACTGATGTATATTCTGTAGATGGATGTTCAACAAGGAATTCTTCCAGAGCAAGGCCTTTTGTTTCTTTCTAAGGCATAAACTGGTCATCAAACTATTGCAAAATAACTACCCACTATGCCAAACATCCAGTAACCATAGGGAGACTAAGGATAAATTTGAGCGGGTTATTGAGAGGCAATACTTAGACCTCATGATGTGGCATGTAGTTCCTCAATTTCTAAACTTCAAATATTAATGCCATGAAGCACTTCTCAATAATTTAATATCAATTCTCTATGTCAAGCATTATTTTACTGAGATAGTAATGTTTGTTTTCATTCCCAACGTTGTTTTTTGGGCAATAAAGTCACCTTGTGATTACTCTAAAGAAATCACATGGGGAATAAGTGGACTTCCTTCAATAGGTGGAATTAATACTGGTGGACTTAAGACATATTTCAGAAGGGTATCAAATGCCTCTTGACAGTATTCAGAACATTGATAGGTGACTCCCTTCTTCATGTTTATAGTGAAGGGTAATCACTTTCCTGCAAAATTGGTGATAAAATGCTGAATATAGGATAAGTTTACTTGAATTCCTCTTAATTCGTTCAAATTACAAGGAGGTGACATTCCAAGGATTTCTTTTGACTTCTCAGGATCAACTTCGATGCCACAATGATGTACAACGAAACTGAGGAATTTTCCTGAGGTTACCCCGAAATTACATTTCAAGGGAATCGGCTTCAAAAAATGTTGCTGATGTTTATTGAATATGATATCTAGATAATCCAATTTATAAAAACATTTTCTTGATTTATCCACTGGATCATCCACAAAACATTTGGCAAATTTTTCTAAAAAAGGGTTGAAGAAATGGTTCATGGCATGTTGATACGCCACACATGCATTTATAACCAAAAGTTCAGTACCCAATAGAAAAACACACCTTGACAGGATCAAAAGGCTATAGATTATTCATATTTTAGGTAAATTTGAATTTAATTTTACTTAGAGTAGCCATAAAAGATGGAAAGATCTTCCTAGATAGTTGTTTCATCAATTAAAACCTATGTGATCAGAACAACAAAGTCATCTTTGGGAAAATTCAGGTTAAGATCTTATAAATCAATGAGATCTCTGAATTTCCAAAATTTCATTTTCACTGCTATAATGTTGGCTACCCACATTGGATATTGAACCTCTCTGAAAAATTTATCCTTAATAAGCTTATCGATTTCATCATCAATTTTGGAGGAATGAGTCGGGTGTGTTCTTCTTGCTGCCTACTTGAATCCTTGATGCTCTTCTGGAAAACCCAATTAATGGGTGGCTACATTGGGATTAAGACCTGGAATTTTTGAATAGTTACAAGAAAATATATCTCAATGTTTTCATTAGAAATGATGTATACATATCTTTTTCATCATAAGTCACGGTCACACTAATTAGTGTGGGGCGTGGATCTTCTCCTATACCAAGATTTATTTTTCTGAGCTCATCCATAGTGGAAGAGGCACCTTACTCAAATAATGGAGGAGCATCCCTAAAATCATATTCTTCTCATTTATGTTTCACTTCTTATATTTATTATTACATAGTAAGTGATGTAGCAGAATATTCAAAGCTAGGGGAGGAGTCATTATTTTATCATCCTGAAGAAGAAGAATACATTTCTGAACGTATGGATGATGAAGGGTCTTCCTAGAGAATTGAAGAGGATATGATGGGCTAGGAATCAACATCGTTATTTTCCACATGTATTGGTAACATTTATTCTAGTCTTATTGGGGAAGCATATACTTTTTTTAGTTTGATGGATGAAATAAAGACATCTCCATTTATGTTCTCACTATTTTTTGGTAAATCAAAATTTTCTCCTATGTTGTCAGGATCGATTACCGCAATTGAAATTATGGAAATAACTAGATGAGTGCTTGTATTTGGGTTTATCCTTTCAATTTGATTGATAGAAAACACATAATATATACTCTATTGTTTTAATGGGTTTGATGGGATTTTTTCTAGGCCATTAGGAGGATTGATTATTATTATCTATTTTTTAATGGAACATTTTCCCTTCATGTGACGAAACTCTACCTTAATATACTAATATTCACACGTTTTGAATGGATTTCTATCACCATTAAATCTCTTGATTTGACCGTTGAAACAGAATTTGAGACATTGGTGTTATGATGAAGTAATAGTCTCATGTTCTTATAGCCATGGCCCTCCAAACAAAATATAAAATATGTGTCCTGATAGACAACCATAAAATTTGAATTAGATACCAGATCTCCAAACTGAGTCCAGAGTGTAATATTATCCAGAGCTTCTTGATCCTTCTTATTATAACTATGCAACATTATAGTGGATATAGATAAGTTGTATTCGGTGAGACCCAATTGATGAAGTTTATAAATAAGAATGAGGTTGAAACCTGAGCCATTAATAATGAAGGCTCGACATAGGTCTATATAATTGACCCTGTCAGATTAATTCAATGGCCTAATGTGTCCATGTACAACATCATCTTCAACTTCATCTGTAAAAGTTATATCTGCATGAAATTCTATAGGATCATTCTCTATACAGTAATCCTCAACAACATAAACTTTGATTTCAAACACTTGAGGACTTTTCCAAGACTCAGTAAGTACTAATTGAAGATCTTTTGATAGATTCAAGGAATCAAAAATTGACAAAATGGCTGGTACATGGGATAACTATATTAAGAAATCTTACTTTTTGTCTAGAGGAATGTATTTTAAAACATGCAGATGTTGTTTTGCAATTGCCTAGGAAGTTGATGATTCTTATGTAGATATACCCTGTGTCGGAGTAGAATCATGAAATAATTATGATTTTGGTACATTATACTAATTAGGTCTATCTACTAGCTGAGAGAAAGATGGTTTAACCTCTAATAATCCATCCAAAATAATCATTTCAAGGCCAATCCTTTCATATGTGGGAGAATCTATATATTCTTATTGATTCTATTGAAGGGATCTCCCACGATTTTCTGCCGCACATACGGTTCGAGCATGGGTAGAGTTAAAATAGTGGCTTTTAACATATCCACGTCTTCCCCGAAATCCTCATCCTTAGATTCTTGCCCTAGTTACCTAGTTAGGTGTAGGGAACCCAACATCATCATAACCATAATCATCATTGGCATTGGGATATATTAAGTGGAAGACATTGACAGAACCAAAGATCAATTCTTTATCTAATGAAGATTCTGCATGATTAGCCAGTTCTAGTTGTGCTATTTTGCAACGTGGTGACCGTGCACTTGAAACAGATGGCATAAAATCTGCTAGAGTCAAGGAAAACTTTTTCTATGTCACAAGATCAACTTCTTCAACCATCTCTTTGTCCTTCTGATCACATCACTTCATTTAGGATTGAACTTTAGAGGATTGAACTTTCGATGATGGTGGTTTTGCTATGGAGGACGTGGAAGAAGACACAATTGGTTGTTTCAACTATGTTCATAAAATTACATGAGTTTTGTTGATCATTTTCTTGATAATCCAATCATCATATTTCTATGCATTTTTTACATCTGACATCCTGACATTCACCTTCTTCCTCTCGATCAGTAGTAGTAACACATGCTATTAAGGATGATGGAATTTTCAGTTTCACTTGTCTGTAGTCTACCATTTTTTGTGGGTGGTTTTAAAAAAAACTCTTAAATGGGATGATCTAAAATTTTATGAAAGGAACAATAATTCAAAAGATCTTCATATCTCTCTTTGTTTGGTTTCATTGACCTTGGCAACTGAACCAAATTGTTTTCTCGAGTTAAGATGAACTAACCATGAACATTCTCATTCTAAAAATAATAAACATTGCTCTTTAACTACTCAAATTGTAACTAATTTTATCTTTTTGATCATCTTGATGATGTGGTCATTGTTTTTTATTCTTAGGAGGTGGAGCCCTTCGATATGATGAAGGTTTTGAAGTTGAATCATGTACAGGTACTTTCAGGAGGTTGATTGTGGAAGCCTCTTCATTCCTTATTTTCCTACCCAAAGCTGATTGAATAAAAAAATATTTATCTACAGTTTCCATAATGGAATCCTCCTCCTGTTGGAAAATTGAAGCTAGATCTCAGAAACCACCTATGTATTTCATAGGGATCAGTGGTGTGTTTAACTCGTCACGTAGATGTTCCACACGAAGTGGAAGAAACTCTTCCTGAGGGAGTGTCAGATTTATGGAATATGTTAATACTTTCCACAAAGCAATGAAATATGGAACTCATTCATTTTACCTTATTTTTTTCAATTTTAAAGATTAAAAACTGATGTATTTGGTATTATTGAGCATATTTGAAGAAGGAATTTCTGACGGAGATTTTCCCATCCTGCAATTGATTGAGATTTCAAACTTGTATACCAGAAAAAAGATGGTCCCTGTAATGACTACAAACAAAATATGATATTTACTAATTCTTTTTATTGAGGAGTCCCAATCATCAGATCACAACAACAACAAAATGTGTTTAGTGTTGTTTTGGATCTCCTAAACCATTAAATATTAGGAATGTAGTATTCAAAAGTTCGGTGGAGTAGGGATCAGATCCACCCATTTAGGGTAAGCTATCTTTTCCAGATGAACTGGTGCACACTATTTTTCCCTAGATTCCAATCAAGTTGTTAATGCCTTAATTGTGTTTATAATCATTTTGGGAATATCCAAATGGGTTTGGACCTGTATAGGTACAACAATTGGAGCATGAACTAGTGCAATGACTAGAAAAACCACTGGTCATGATGCTTCTGGTATTTGTCATTGAAAACCCACAGGGGAGGTCCTATAAGGATGTGTTTGATCCTTCCTAGGTTGTTTACGCAATAGAGGGAATTAATTATTAGAATATGTAGTTACAACAAATCCTTTTTTCTGTGGAGATTCTATAACGTGTGAAAGTTTCAGATCTTCCTTGGGAGCATGTCTAGGAGAAATGATACATCGAAATAACTCT
The DNA here is from genome assembly GCA_963277665.1 of Viscum album. Taxonomy (NCBI): domain Eukaryota; kingdom Viridiplantae; phylum Streptophyta; class Magnoliopsida; order Santalales; family Viscaceae; genus Viscum; species Viscum album. Next base: position 239,859,322 of record OY728140.1, on the reverse strand, counting down.
ATATTGATAATTTTCAACTCTTTTACCTCCTCTTATAACTATGAAAATATTTCATTAAGAAAAAGAGATTGACCTTCTCCAGTGGAAAAGTGAGATGTGATATGAATTTTAACTTTCCCTATTTTAGATACTGTTCGGAGGGGTTGGAGTTGGTAACTTAAGGGAATACCTAAATTCTAGGTAAGCCTCTAATTTTGGGTATTCACACCTCCTTCATCATCTTCAGTGTGTTTCTTGTTATGGACATGAACTTCATTTTCTAACACCCATGAACTAGGATCATTCTCTGGAGGATCTTCTACAATAGTGTCAATGAAATTTACTGACACATAATGTATTGATCGATTTCTGTACATATATTTGTAATATCATCTCCTTGTGTCCCTTCAATGAGACTCTATTATCTTATATTATGAATTCCTTGGAACAGTTTGATAGATAGTTATCTGAAGGTAATCCTTTGATAGTTCAGTTTCGGGGTCTCTTTGTGAATTCTTCCCTAATCGGGAGAAAACTGACTTCCGTTGAGGATGGGATTGTTGATGTGAAAGAGGTCCCATCCCTATAGGCTGGGGCTATTCCTATTCTTCTTCTTCTTCTTCTTCAAATATTTGATTTTTTTATTGAATTTGGAGGTTGAATTTAATAATCCCCCATCCCTACAGGCTGGGGTGGCTCTTGAACTACTATAACTGAGATATGCGCTGCTACTCTCCTGATTTTGCGTATTTTGGTTTAGAAATTGGAAGGGTCAATTATCCTAAAACTAATCAAGACACCTTTTTTGGAAGACCACTTTTCTATTTCAGATATTTTCATCATCTAATGGATGACATCCTCTAAACGGGAGGCCTGCTTCAGATTCATAGATGCTTGATGCAAAAGTATGTCAATAACATTCTTTCTCTGGTCCTGACTATGATGAGAGTTAGTGGAGGCCTATTCTTGATAATATGCTTGATTATATACAAAATATGTTGATTGTAAATGACCACGTGAAATAACATTGCATGAGACCACTATTTGTGGGTTTTTCTAATTCTAGAGTGTAGTGAAATGCAATTCTCTATGTACACCCCATCCTTTGTTATGAACACCAGATAGGGTATCGTAAATTAACTAATGTAGCCTCTTTAGTGCATCAAGGATTGCACGCTAGTGGGTTCTCAGGTTCTTTTCATCCTTTGTATGTCAAGAAGCATAGAGAGATGGAAAGTCGATTTGGTATTGAAACCCTTCTTTTACCTTTAAATAACTTTGATATTCATCACATGTTAATACTTTGGCTTTCAAATGACGATGATTTTTCCATACGTTGAGGAGGACATCATGATTAAAGTCTTCTTCCATCGATTCTGTAATATTGTATTGAGAGTCTTCCAAATGCCATAACATGATTGGTACTTCCAATATAGAAAATTCCATTCTCATGTTCAACATATATTCATCATCTTTTACTAGATGTTTCTCCACTTCGTCGGACAAAAGTGGATGCTTATAATTTTTTTTTAAAAGAATGGAATCAGTTGATTTTTCCCCTATTGTATTTGAAGACAAATGACTCAAGGGGTGTTAAAAGAATGATTGTTCCCTTAAGATGTCTTCTGTTTGAGAAATTATTTCACCCATTAATGGAAAGGAATCAGACATTTCTATCCTTGTATAGGGAAGTTACTTGAGATAAGTGGGATTCATCATTACTACATTATCGATTATGGAATTATTTTTACAATGCGAAACACTACTATGAAGATAAATTTCGTAGAAAATGCCATCATGGGGAGGACCACCATGGTGGATAACAGCATGGGATAAATCCTCTTGTTCCTTGACTTTCGGGCCACATTGAGGGTTGTCTTGCCTCTCATCCAGATATAGGATCTCTAGATTTACCAAATTTTCAAGAAGAACACTACATGATGAATTTTTATATGGGGAACTTCATAATTACAGCTAATATTCCCATAATTTGTTAATGAGAGGGTATGATCTTATTTTGTAATAGATAAATGTCTTAGGGCTTCAATAACTCCAACATTAAGATGAGCCATATCGCAGATTGGATGTTGCTTTTCCAATTGTTTTTGGAGATACTTCTTCTTGGATAATCTCTTACACATAGATGGGGATACTTTCAAGTAGAAGTGGTTATTATGGGTAGGTGTATGTGACTACCTTGGAGTGGAAATCAGAATGGGTTGATTACGTCCAATTGAAAAGGGATTATATTCCTGATTGAGTTTTCCATATGATATGGGGGAGTATTCCCCATAAACCTCCTGGAATAGAACAGAGGTGTGTATTTCTATGGGATGGCATACCAATGAGTCATCCTCGGCGTGGGGACATAGTTATATGTTTGTTACCCTAATACTGAAAAAGTTGTTTTTATGATAGTCAGACATGCTTTAAAAATATGAGCTTGAATTTTTGTATACTCATTCAATATTATGAAGATTTTATTTGTGACTTCAGTAACTGGAATAAGAATATATGCCAATTCCATATCTGGAGTAGGTATATGTGCCAACTCTTGTCCTCCTTTTCCTATTAATGGATACTAATTGTACATATGTATGGGGGTGGAGTGTTGAGTTTTTCCTTAGGTTTGTCGTCGAAGATTTCTAACTGACTTCTTAGTGTGCTGCCAAACGAGATTGTTGTAATGCTTGATGAATGTTTTTAGGTGTATGTTCCTACTACATATTTTCCATCAAGAATGGTTGATGGACTTCTTTCAATTCTAGCAGATGAAACTGCAGGCAGAATTGGTGAGTGTAAGTAAGTGTATGTTTTTATTTACCAGTTTCCACCACATTTGATTAGTGACATTCCTAAAATTAAATCAGATGATCCTACTGACTAACTAATAATTTGTAAATAGGTGCATGTGCCTATTCACATTACTCCATTAGATTTACCTAGAGGTATTGGTGGGTCGATTCCAAATGAGTCTATAGGTAAGAAGACTTATTATGGATAGTTGTATATGTCCCCTCATTGTATGCAATAAAGTAAGGTTGATGGACTTCTTCAAAGGGGGGAAAGGTAAGAAAATTTTCTCTATTGGCAGAAATTTTCCCTATAAGTTTATCTCACATGCTTGGGTTTGAGGGACCTAGGCCAAACAACCAAAGGTAACACCCCCATCCTGTTGGGGGTTTACTGCCACACGATTCTACTGGCGGCGATTGTTGGTGGGAGTCCTTAGAAAGGACCCCTATATCATTGAATGGAGGAAATTATTGTCCACTTAATCCACCTCCCTATAGTATGTGAGGTACTTATTGTTATATTATAGGTATAATGACCTAAATTTTTTGAATTTGGTGGTTGTAACCGTCTTCTTCGCGACCATCGGTAATCATTGAATAGACGATCATGGGTTGTTATTAACCTGGAGAGCCTTTCAGGGAACCTCAATGGTTGGGATAGTACTATGATGACTAAAGTTCCTTACTAGTACATTAGAAACCTAGCTTTGAAGATAATGAGTTAGTGATGACGTTCTTCCTGCAGATTAGGATCTATCTTGAGCAGTGGTTGGGGCATTCACGGGTGAAAACTTAAAGGAATCCATTTGTAGTGAAGTGTGTTTTCAGAAAACATGAAAAGAATAATAATATACATTATAGAAACATCTTTTAGATAGATACAAGAGTGGTTGATTCGTTTTTCTGGCCTTCTTATATCAATTTATTGGGGCCTGATAGGTGGGTAACATTATTATCATGGTCAAGGATTCATGTCGAGTTCACCATTTTTGTTTCATTGTTCCTTGGAACTTGTATTCTATTTTAAGAATCACTACATACAAGTGGAATCCCTTGGACTTATTCATCAAACCAGAAACATCAAATAGTTATTTATCAAAAAGGGACAAGCTTTACAATGGTAGGAATTCATTCTATTTGAACTTACAATACCTAAGAATATACATTGGTCGAGAGTATGGAAGGTCAGACTCATCACACCCTTTGGGGGGATTATTGTCTACTATGGGACTCTCTTTATAGTTTTCAGTCATGTTCTTGAATCCTTATAAATTAAAAAAAATTGGTTTCCCTTGGATGTGGAAATCAATTATAGCATGGGAGAAATTTATTATCATCTGAATGAATTCTAGGTTCTTCATTAATGGAGACATATGTATGTATTCTAGGTTCTCTATCAATGGTATCCTATCACTTATATGATTTATATATTCTTTTAATCATAGATATGATTATAATGGTTTTTAAGCCACTCAGTGGGGCACTCTGGAATTTTTCATCATCTATGGAGACTAAGGTTTGTTTTGATATTGGGATCGTACCCATAAAATGCGTTACCTAGATATCCTTGTGAAAGAAATCATAACCCTCATAGTTTGGTGCCGCATAATAGGACACATCATACCTTTTAAGGTATCCTTTTAAGGTCATGTGATGAGGACCTACCCATATTGCTTAATGTCATGTGTTATGAACATCTAAGAGAAAGGTGCTTATTCAAACTTTCGTGTGGGACTTATTCCTAAGTAGCCCAAGGAACATGGAAAGAATATGAGTTTCCAAGTAACATTAGACCATATTGGGAATATGCCCCATGTAGATAGGGCTGATTTGGTGTGTTGGGTTGGATCATTTGAGAGGCTTCCAATGTACCCCATTTAGATGGGAATCAAATCCCACATAGTTCGATGAGTCTCATAGGAGAGTGTAGTCCTTTGAGAGAAATGATTTTGGGATTACTTATTGAAAACAATGCCTTGGTGATTTGGGGGCATAATTCAGGCTTTAATTTTAAGGAGGATGCATGGATTTAGGGAATTATGGTTGGATTCTTGAAGAGGATATCTAGTGAGCTAGGGCCCTGATGAAGGCTTCCTACGTATCCCAATTATGGTGGATTTCAAAGTTCTCACAGTACATTCACTGTGAATATTTTTGAAACTGTTGTAATCATCATGAAACTCTAAGAACACGTGATTCATGCTCGGTGTGAGAAACAAGAGGTGTGAATGAACAAACAAACTCACCCACACTTTTCCTCCTCTTCTTGGGGAAGATAATTCACCTATGTAAGAAACAATAGAAGAGGTAGAGGTGATTGGGTAAGAAGGAGAGATGGTGAAGATTCCCTTTATTCACTTTACATCGGAAAAGGATCCAATGTAAGGTAGGAGTGAAGGTGAAGGAAGTATAGTGGAGTAAGACTGCAACCCCCTACTTGAAATGTTAGGGGATTATACTTGGATGGATTTCCTCAAATTGGTCCAGCTATGGGAGGGAGACTTCTCCTTTGTTCGAAAGGAAAAGTTAGTGTGAACTGTACCTTTCCTACCAACTACCCTGGGTTTTAGGTTTTAGAGATGAGAATGGGAGGTAAAACCCTAACCCTAATCCTCCTAGCTGGGAGCATCCCATCATTGTTCCTAGAAGGTATGTCCAAGTGATTGTGGATATACAAACCCATATACACTCTATGAATCCTTACCCCATTGTAAAAAAATGTGGGAAACTTCTCACTCCAAATATACATACCCAATATGAGACACATTGATGTTATTTTCCCAAAGGTTTGATAATTCACAAGTTTTTGTGGAAAATTTCATCATAATCTATTTCAGAAAAGGGAGATAATGAAGAAGAATCTTACCCAGAATGGATTTGAAGAAGGATTGATTTCCAGTAGACTGAAGAGAATAGGTGAATCAAAGGAGGGTGCCTATATAAATATTGGCACACAACTATGGGAATGAAATTATTCTTGGTAGACCTTATGTCCAGTTAAGTGATGAACAATCAAGATGTTATTACATGGGAGAGACCAGACTCAAGACTTCAAGAGTATTCATAGGTATTCCCAGAAGTGGGGTGCTCAAGTTCATGTGAGAGGAATGGGTGTTGTGAAAGTGTTTCTAATTCAGGTAGGTTGGGAACCTTATGAGTAGATGTTTTATGGATTTCAAACACTAAAAGGACTTATATCCAATGATCCTCCCTCAAATCCACCACTCTAGGTGTCAAACAATTACCTTGAAAGTTATGGAAGACTTGATAGAAGCACTAGGGCGCCTAGAGTACCAATTAGGCCTTAGGGAAATTCATCCATATAAATGAAGGCCCCAAGGGTCTATTTATAGGAATCGAAGTGACCTAAGGAGATATGGTTATGGGGTGCACAAGTGGGTTGTGTTCCAGAATTGGGCGCACAAGTACCTTGCACGCCGATGGCTCCACGGTCTTACTAGGGCTATCCAATTTTCAATCCATTTAAAATCATGATTTTCTTCATGTGTTTTCTCCATTTTTAAAGAACTTCCTATTTCACTTTTTAGACTATTTGATGGAATGCAGTTTCAACCCCATGGAAATAAATGGGTTTTGTAATCATATCATAAGGCATTACCAAAGGGAATATAATAATGGTATCCATGAAATAGGGGGTTTATATCATTATTTTTAATTAATAAATAAAAATTAGGAAAATATATTGAATAATTATTTTCACCTAAAGTGAAAATGTTAAAGAATAGTTGTTAAGTAAAGTAGAAATGTGTCACTTAAGTACTGTTTTAAGTAAAAGAATAGAGTTTTTAAATATGATATAACCATAATTATTTCCATAAAACCCAAAATAAAATAAAATAGTTTTTAATGATAAATTGAGTTGTTTTATAAAAATATTAGTGGGAAAAATAGTTTATGGAGTTTATATGAAAATGGGTATGAAACATGGATGTTATCTATATTTAGGTTTACATATCTAGAGGAATTGAGGAGGGAAGTTTTTAAAACATGAAATTACCCATAAATGTAATATAAATTTAGATAAATTTATATGTTTGGTATATATAAAAACAATATATGTGAATTATATAATATTAATTAAGATATAAATTGCGGAAATGGAAGAGAATGTGCAACCAAAAGGAAATATGGATGTTTAGAGAGAGCCCTTTCCTTATTTATGAATGTGTTCTGCACTTATGCTTAATGTCCTAGAAAATAATATTATATTTATGAAATATGAATTGGGATAAGTTTATATTGTTGATACATATAAAAATAATATATGAGAATTATATAGGATTAATGAAGAAACAAATTGAGTAAAATGAAGAGAAAGTGAAACACAAAGGAAATATGGAGGTTCGGAGACTTACGCATAATGTACTGGATAAAAATATTATACTTATTAATTACTTAATTAGTAAATTTTTTCATATATATTTTATTTATTATGATATTTTTAATTTTATTCATGGCCATTTTTTGAGTTATAATGTTTAATTTTTTCGTTTTGGGAGTGTCCCTTTCACTGTTTTATTGTTGGTTAACCTGTGTATATTTGTGGTTGTTCTTTTCAAATTGGAATAGTAATCTAGAAGAGAAATTATATGGTATTAATTAAATTATATAATCTTAAATTTCCCCATATATAATTGGTTTTTTTACATAAGGATAATTAATTTGATAAATTTTTTATGATAAATTTTTTTGTGTCATTTGGATGTTTTTCCAATCATCGTGTATTAGTTTAATTTTATTTAATATTATGTATTTATATTAGTTATAGAACCTAAAATAAGTTATATTATAATTTTTAAAATTGTATTTAACTAGTATAAATGTTTTATGACCAACCTTGAAGGTGTTAATGGAAAATAAAAAAAATCATTATCCACTAAGATGATTGACCACCGTAATTTGGAAGATGGTTTTGTTTCAATGAATCAGAGGATATAAGAAACGGGGTGGATATAATATATTACATTAGAATAATAAAATTATAGTATATATACAATAATTTATTTATTATAATTTTATGGATAAAGGTGGTGTAGGGAATCGATAAGAAGAAAAGAAATTAAAAGGGGTAGTTTGATAATGTTACCTCTTGATTGTCACCTCCATAAAGGACCCCTTAAAGAACTTGAAACTAATGATTCTGTGAGACAAGAAGCACTTAGACATGGGAGGGATAATTTTTTAAATATATTTTTAAATATTAAAGGCTAGGAAGGTGTGAAGAGAAGAGGTGGTTAGGGGTGGTATTTATAAAGAGGGGAGTGGGGTGTTTTGATATTTCTAAAAATATTAAAATATAATAAGGCAATTCTAGATAAAAATTCATACAAATAGACCATAAATTCATAGGTAATAACATATTTGACTGTATTTTATCCCGTTTATCCTTATTTAATATTTTTATGATTTTAGAATAATTTATTAAAATAGTATATTCGTGAAAATCCATTATTATTAATTTCGGAAGTATTTTTACATTGAATTTTTAAAAAATCAAAATAACTATTTTATTTTTTCCAAGAAATGTCATGGTAATAAAAATAATTCATTTATACATTTAAATATTTCATACTATAATTTTTTTAATATTTTTAATATAATTTGTTTGATTTTTAAATTTAACTAATAATTAATGATTCACCATTGTATAAGCATTTTTTATAATTATTTCATCCCTTAAATTAAAAATAAATTATCAAGACTAAAATATTTATTTTATATTTTGAAATACTATTTATAGTCCATTAGATCTATTATATATCCCCATATGAAAAATGATATACTTATTAAAAACAATAGTGTGACGTGTTTGACTTTTCTTTAAATAAAATACTACAAGGTATTTAATTTCAACCAAGTGACTATTAAAATATCAAAATCATATCCATAGATGAATATAGTCAAAAAATAATCCAAAAATGTAATTTTTTCATGTTTTAGGCTCATTTTCTAATCCTAACAATATTAGATTTTACAAATAATTACCTGATTTACCCTTAAACTTGCAAAATAATACTAAGGTTTCTATTCATATTGACCAAAAATAAAAGGGGTGTGTTTAGTAAATTTTTAAATACTGAATCCAAATATGGAATCCCTTTTTAAAAATTAAAAAAAATAATTTATTTTATTTAATTTAATATTAAAGACGAAAATTGATGCAATTTTCTCCTGAAAAATTTCCCTATTATTTATAAAATGTTTTTATACTAAATTCATGTAAACATTTCATTTAAAATTATAGAATTAGATTATATAAAAAATAAACTAATTGTAATTTAATAGTATTCGAAAATATAATTTAATTTTTAAATTATTTGAAAAAATACAGTTTTTATTGTAAATTAGTGTTTTTCAATATTAAGTAATATTTTTATCTATTTTGATAATTATCACAAATTCAAGATAAGGTTATTTAAAAATGATGAATTCAAAAATTATGTTTATTTTCTAAAATATATATTTTAAATCTTAAAAATAAATTATATTTATTTTCTCCTGGGAAGCACTATAATCATTTTTTCCAGAAAACATAATTTTGAAGAATAAAACGTCTTTACTAAATATTAATTGTTTTTTAATAATAATAAATAAATATATATCATAATATGGTTTTTCCTATTATAACCCAAAAACTCAATGGATATATTATAATGGTCAAGTTTATATAATAATATTTTAATATCTTACAGTGGTTTGTTAGAAATCGTTGTTGTGTGCAACACATGCTACCTAAGAAATGAAAATATTTCATAAAAATAACAAGGTATTATAGTAGGTCATATACTAATGTACCTATACATAATAATTCATCTCTATACAAGAGTATAATGAAATAATATAAGCAATTGATACAAAAAATGAATTCATAACAACTACCCTACATCAGAGTACAACAATAAGTCCACTGAATGAAAAGGTCTAAATACAAGCCCCCCAAAATAACAAAGAAACCAACCTACTGAAAATATGATGGATGATACACAAAAGAAACACTTGTTATAAACCAATGTATTTCTAGAACAATATTACTCTGTAGAATTTTGGTCCACCTAAGACTTTATATAAAATGTCATTCGTCGGTATAAGACACAACTTGTGTAGTTAAATTTCATGCAGGGCTGAGTATATACATATGCAGTAGGACACCAAAAAATCACCAAAACACAATGCATCAAAGTAAGAGTTTTGAAATATTCACCATAGAGATATGTAAACTAGAATATAATAAAAAACCATAATCATAACCTAGATATGATCATCAATAAGACCAAATGATGAGATAAAGGGCATCTACATCACCACTACCTAGATAAGAATGATGAGTCCACCTATAGCTCAAAAGGTCCATCTCTGATGCTCAAAATCATTAACCACTATGAAAGAATATGTTTAGTGGGCTCAAAACATTCCAAAATTCTCTATAGCTTAGTGGGTACTATCTCTTATCCATTCACATTTCATAAATTATCAGGAACCAATGTGAAGGACCCGCCCCTCACCACTAAAACCCATATTCGAGGGGGAGAAATCTCTAGTGGTGGACCCATGATAACAAAAGCATTAATATGGGAGTGTGAAACTATATATTGATTACCCATGACTAATTTAGTATGGGGGGTTTTCAACCCAAACAATATAAAGAGTATGGGGGACTTATACATTGATGTGATAGGGGGTTCCCAACCTTGGTAAAATATGATTATCACTCTCGATCGTTGCTACCAGCTAAGTGTCTCTAATAGAATATTAAAACTATATTCACCTCCCATAATATCTCTATTATGAAAATTAAGTCCACCATCACATTCTATGTTGAAAATTACTTAGGATAAGATACTTATAAGCCAAAATCTGAGTTATGAGGAAGGAGATATGAATGGTTGAATCTCTCGACGATGGTACACAACATATACATAGGGCCACACTATGTGAGACGTTTCCTAGAACCCTATCCATGTCTTTATATAAAAATGATTTTTTTGTCTAAGTAGAACTTCATAGCATGTACATGTTTACCGAATATGTCTTGTTCAACTAGGATGTACCCATGTCATTTCATCATGTACTCATGTACTTCAAATAATGTCTATGCACACTAGATGTTCCCATGTATATTGGTCTTATCCAATTACCCTATCCACATCTGAGTATATATTTATGCTCATGCAAATTTTCTATTCTTGTACGCCTGGTGATAATTGTGCTAGTGTACCCTAGGGGTACATGCCAAGCCACCAATACTAAGAGACATGGAGTATTTGTTCCACAAATGGTGGGCTATATTAATCTTCACCTAATTTCCTAGCCTCCAAATCTATGGGAATACACGACATGTGTTCTGTGAATAAACTCAAAGTATTTAAAAAATATCTAGAAATTCCTGATCTCTAAGTACTTTATTCCACACCTCTATCGTTTCCTTTAATTCTGTCCACAATCATGCCACAATGTCCTGATCTGAGTTAAACATTCTCAACGGTTGAATGAATGTCAGATTATAGTGATTATTCCCGTAAAAATATATTTCCATCACATACTAGAGAAAAATACTAACCATGTATTAGGAACCCCGTTGTATGTACTGACACTCAACCACCATCTCACGGGTGATCGAAATCTGGAAACCCATCACTCAGGGTCTCACATTACTACTCCTCCTGTGAGATCTTCTTTATCTGGCATGAAAAACCATTGACACTCAAAACATTTCCAATTCCTTTTTTAATCACTATAAATCCATCATGTCTCCAAAAAACTAATGTTAAAACCATGAACTTGATTCATTGTTCCAAATAATAAGCACCCAATGATCACTCTTCTTAGGTATCATCAAATCATTGGTTAATTAAATATGAATGATGAATGTCAATAATAGAGGGACAAAGGAACATAAACACCAAATAGGTTTTGATGATTTTTATGTTCATTTTTCCATCATAGACAATATTTAATGATAGGATGTGTTATCTAACCAATAAATCCAACATTGAATTTAATTAAATTTCTTTTATCAAGGAAGATAAAAAATAATTTATAATAACCAAAAGAGATCGATCTATGGATTTATTATGGAAACAACCATCCAATATTCATCTCAAATCGTAAATAAGGATTAAACAAATATACCAAATTCCCTATATCATGTTTGGATCTATTGTTGTTGAATAACATTTATGTATAATTTTTATTGCCTAGATCCAAGAACTCCATCAATGGTGACGATCCTTGCTGTACTTCAATAATTAATCCACGATCACATCACCATCCACCAATGGACATTCCACCTGACCTCTATCCACTCATTCTTTATGGGTTTATCTGGATAACCCTATATAAATAAATATAATAGTGTTTATATATATTTTTCATTTAGGGTTTCTAAAATAATAACAATTAAATTAAATATTTCATTAAATTGGTTTAATTAATCAATGACTGAACTCTATCAATACCCCTGATTATTACGAAGATTATATTATATCTAGGATAATAACTTCATTTATGATTTATTGAATGTATTAGAAATTCTGAACCAAGAATTCATTCAGAACTTATTTTATTGTTTTTAAAAAACTACACACACATGATATAATAAATTTAATATTTTTAATATATAAGTATTGAGGCTCTTCGTTCCCTAGAATCCCAAAATGACTCAACACCATGTTTCAAAAATATTCTGTAAAATATATTAAAGTATTATATATAAAAATAGATTAATTTTAATGGTGGTGGTCATAGTCAATGTGATGTGTTGTGTAGAAGGCCTATAGTTCAAAGAATTCCAACATGGGAAGAATCATGTCATAATGTAAGGATTATTGGTCATGGAGGATCACTGTGGAATATAGATAATCCCATTATGGTCATTGTTATGTTCTTTGGTTCTTAGGGTCATCTAATGAAGTTTAAAGACTAAACTTCCATTGGTAGGAAACCATGTCGTAGTGATCGGTGTTTTCGAGTCAATGTTTACAAACATTTTTCAACACTCCATGGTGAAGGGAATTTTGATGGCTCATTTAAATATTTTTTAGAGAAATAATTGTTGTGACCATGAATGGATCTTGAATGATTCCATAATCCTTCCATTTAAGATCATCGTTTTTTATGTAAGGGTATTTACAAAATTCATGCAGTGAGTTAATTAAGAATTAATTCATGATAAAAAAGAAGAAATATTTTGAAAATGAAGTATTTGATTTAGTTGTCACTGGTTATGGATTTTTTGAAGGAATTTCATGGGAGTTTTAGGTTGTTCTAACAATCCATAATGATGCTGAGATATGTCTATTTGATGTTTTTATGACCTTATCTATTTGAATATGGGGGGTCAAATAGAAGCATGGATGTATGTGAGATACCTATGCATATTTTGAATATCTGAATATCTGATTAAGAGAGTAGAGTTCTAGTTTAGGGGTTGGATAGAAGATGTAATTTTAACCTATTGAAGACTCTAAAAAGATGAAAATGGAACTGTATTTCATTAAGAAATACCAAAGGAATTCCAGTTTCATTCTTGAAGAAGAAGGTGATATAATAAGAGGAATTCATATTTTATGTAGGAGTGTACCAAACAGACTACAAGAGAGAATCTATCCATACTTGATGATGCAAGAAAAGAAATACATAATGTAAAATATAACTAGATTTCCAAAAACTATGTTGAGTTTGTAATTTCCACAAATAGTAATAATTGGAATTAAAGTTTGAGTTATCGACTCTTGGGAAAATGTGGGAATATAAGATCAATAAACCACTAAGAGGGGAAGGGGGAATTAGTGATTCCATATATTTTTGTTTATTCAATTTTAAAACATCTTTCACCATTGATTGGAGTGATATTTTATTTTAAACTAGACAAAAGCACACAAAATGATAGATCACATGCAGTTTATAATCTTAACTAATCAATGTGAGTATCTAGTACTTGGAATAATATCTTAAAACTAATGATTATGTAATCCATAAATAAAAGATTTTGAACCACCCTAATGGGATAAAATCTATAAAACTCACTTATAAGTATGCTGACTAATTTTTTCACCCCACACATTAATTGAGTCCCCATTTTAATCAAAAATTCAAAAGATAGAGAGGTAATAGAAACATCTTCTTCCTGCATACAACATTCTTGATGTTGAGTCTGTTGTAATCTTCTTCTTGTTATTGTTTTTCTTATCTTCTTGCATAAGAAATATATAAAATCCTTGATATTTATTTAACACTTAAAAATAATTTATTACATATAATATTCACTTGAAATGGACCGTAAGGGGTAATATAGATACATTTCCAGACAAATTTAATTGAATTTAGTTAATAAAACAAAATAATTGCTTGAATTTAAATGTGGAGAGAGAAATCCCTCATGGAAGTTTGGCATGGTAATGGGTGTACATGGGAGGAATTAATGAGATAGAAAGGGGAATATCATCATTCAAACATAAGGAGGTAATTATAGGGGAGGTTTGAAATCATACCCCAACATTTTTAATTGAAAATAAAATGTCATAACAACATAAAGGAATTTAGACAAAATGAGAAATGAAGAAATCTCTTACATGGAAGTAAGATCCCAAAGGGTTGGGAGAGTCTTGAGAGGGGATTATTGGGAGAATGGGGTACCATGGGAGGATTCTAGGGAGAGGTTGGTATGTTTTGGACATGATCCAATGGATTTTAGTGAAGAGAAAAGGGATATATATTGGGTTAATTTAAGAAAGGAGGGGGAATTATTTATTATTTATGTTATGGCTAGCATAGATTAAACTAATCAAAACCACAAACCAAACCATGGTTTCAGCGAATGTATTTTTCCAAAGGGTATTGGAAAACATTATTTTCTAAGTAAAATGGCCGAAAATATTAAAATATTATGCTTTCTTTGGTGTAGGTGAGCCACACTCTCAAGGAAAATAGATTAAAAAGTTAAAATGTTTTATTAGTCTTGCAGGGTTCAATAAAGATTTGTAAAATAAAAAAAACTAAAATAACATTATTTTAAATTTAAAACATATATTGGCCGAAAGTACTATTTATTTTAGTTTATTGCATCAATATTGGGTCATTGTGATGTCATAGAACACATTATATATTTAAATTCCTTGTAATTTTTTCCCAAAAAATTGACTATCTCAGAAAATTATGAAAAATTCACCATTGAGTAATTTTGAAATCCAGATTGCAAAAATAATAATCATTTTATCTAAATAATTTTCTATATATTTTAATTTTCACTTTTAAAATAAAAAAACGACATTTATTAAATATTCATTGGGTTTGACAAATATAGTTATCAAACATTAATAAAATTTACAATTGTATTCATAAAAAATATACGATCATTTATATATAATAATGAGTTATTTAGTAATAATAATATTTTAAAAAATATATATTTAATTAAAAAATATATTAATTCATCAAAATAGATTTCTAAATTGATTATTAACTAAAAAAATATTTGTTCTTAAAAAGTATTTTCCAAGTAATAATAATGAAATGAATGTATATTCTTAATACAAGAAATAAAGCACATAATCAAAGTTATGTGGTATTGTTACCTAACCTCTTATAACACCCACATAAGACCAATGGTTATAGTGTGTGATGGTGAATGACTCTTGGGGAGGCTCAAATAACATTGCTTGGGTGGTAATCTCTATATGCTTACACTTCTTTTATAGGCAGTTCCATTCAAGATTAATGTGTGGACTCTTTTCTTGGGCTTGGTCCAGAGAGAAGACCAGTGATGCCAACTCCTTTCTGAGCTCTGAAAAGTGGGCTTCATATGAAGAAATTCTACTAAATGTGGCTGTTGCTTCCTTTTTATGAGTAAATTAGATTTTTAAACCCTATATTTATAATAATCTTTTAATCATTGTTCAAAGACTATATTAGCAATGGTAATTATTATTAATGGTATTTTAAAATCCAAAAACCTAAAACCTTGGAAGTTCATTTTTATTATATTACCATTATACATAGTAAGACATTTAATTAGATCAATAAGAATTTTTATTAATAAAAGTTTGTGTCAGTAAAATCTCCCCCCTTATGAAATTTCTCCCTCGAATTTTTTTTCCCACACTAAAATAGATGAGGATAACCGTGCTTCATCACTTCCTATGATTCCAATGTTGCTTCTTGAAACTTTTGTTTCACCAAAACACCATGACGAGGGGCATTGTCATATTTCGTTGAAATTTTTTCCAATGGTCTATGATCTTCATCGGCTTATATTCATTAGAGAGGTCATTATCTAATGGTATAATATCTAGATTTAGTACATGAAATGGGTTAGTGATATAATTCTTCAAGAGTGATACATGGAATACATCATGTACTAGATATAGGCTCAGTGGGAGTACTAGTCAATTGGCCACTGCTACAATGTGGTCAAAGATGTCAAAAGGGTTGATGTCCATTGGTCCAAGCTTTCCCTTTTTCCCAAATATCATAACAATCCTCTATGTTGATATGTGGAGTAATACCATGTCTCCTATATCAAAATCTAGGTCTCATCATTGATTATCAACATATCTCTTTTGTCAACATTGAGTAGCTTTAATGTGTTTTTGGATGGTCTTAACCTTCCCCACCATTTTTAGACTTATGAGTTTTCGCTCCCCAAATTCATCCCAACATGATGGTGTTCTGCACCTCTTCCGATACTAGGCTTCACAAGGATTCATTTGGATCCTTGAGTGGAAACTGTTATTGTAAGAGAACTCATCCAGGGGAAGATGTTGATCCCATCCACCATTGAAGTCCATCAAGCATTGCCTCAACATGTTCTAAGGTGTTTGGATAGTTCTCTTAGATTGGCCATAATTTTATGGATGATAAGATGTAATAAAGTTCAGTTATGTATTCATAGAATCTTGAAAAATATTCTAGAACATAGAGGTGAATCTTGGATCTCGATCAGATACAATAGATAGTGGTACTCAATGAATCCTTACCAATTATTTGATATATATCCATTCGAGGTGATGCAATGAGAAATCCTATCAAATTAAAATGAAGTGTGTAGTCTTTGTAGGATCATCCATGACAACACAGATCACATTGATTCCTTTGGATATATTCATAAATCTGGTGAAAAATTCCGTGATGATGTTCTCCCATTTCTATGTTGGTTTAGGTAATGGTTACATCATCCCCTTAGACTTTTTCCTCTCAGCCTTCATTTCCTAACATACCAGGCACTTCAATGTATACACAATGATCTCCATCTTCATGGTATCCCACCAATAATGATCTTGGAGATATTGATACATTTCTGTGTTTCCTGGGTGATTAGAGAAATTAAAACTATGTGCATCATCCAAAATCTCATTTTTAACTCCTGATTTGATGGAACACGTAGTATTTACCAAAATCTCACAATTTTTCCTTCATTAACATTGAACTCCAAGTATTTCACTTTTCTGATAGTTTCTACTTTCTTCTAAATTTATAAATCATCATTTTTAGAATCCTTTAAAATTTCTAAAAGAGATGGTTGATCCATCATTTGTGAAAGTATTGATGATGTTACCTTCTTTATGATTCCCATGTCCATCTTTAAAAAATTAATGAAGATCGGATCCATTTCAATTCTCATCAAAGATAGAATCACTAGGTTGTTTTTAATTAGAGCATTCTCTACCTTATTCTCATTCCCAAGGCAGTAATGGATTGAGCAGTCATAGTCTTTGATCAGCTCTAACTATATTTTATGGTGCATATTCCACTCATCCTGTGCGAACATATACATGAGTATTTTGTGGTTCATATATATATCACACTTCACCCCAAAGAGGTAATGTCGACAAATTTTTAAAGTTAAAATAACTAAAGCCAATTCCATATCATGTGTTGGATTTTTTTTCTCCTGAACATTCAATTTCCTTAAAGCATAGGCAATGAATTTTTCATTTTGAATCAACATACAGCACATTCTCTTCTTCGAAGCATAACTAAATACCAAAAAATGTTCTCCACTTGGGTGTAATTTGAGCACGAGGAACAGTGATAAGCCTACTTTTCACCTCCTTGAAGCCCTCTTCGCATTCATAGCTCTATGTAAAAATTACTCCCTTCTGAGTTATCTTGGTAAGAGGGTTGGACAATTGTGAGAAGTTTTTCACAAATCGACGATAATATCAAACTAACCCCAGGAAGCTAGCGATATCTATTACCAATGTTGTCCTTGGATATCCCTCAATTGTAGTTGTCTTGGAGGGATCTACAGATATCCCATCTATTGTGATGATATGTCCCAAGAATGAGACCTCCTTCAACCATAACTAACAGTAGTTTTAATTTTCATAGAGCTTCCCCTTTCACTGGGTCACTAGTACAATTCTAGGATTCTCCTCAGGATCCTCCTTGGTTTTGGAATAAATTTGAATATCATCAATAAAGAATACAAAATATTTATTGAGGTAATCTCTAAAGACTCTATTCATCATGTCCATGAAGAAATATAGAGAATTAGTGATTCATAAAGGCATTAATATGAATTTATAGTACTTGTACCTTGTATGAAAAGCAGTCTTGGGGATATCATCCTTCTTCACCCTTAATTGGTAATATCCCAACTGCAGATCCACCTTCGAGAAGTATTGTTCTCCATATAGCTGATTGAAAAAGTAATGAATTCTAGGAGGAGGATACTTATTCATTATCATGATTTTCTTGAGCTCACGATAATCAATGCAAAGGTTCATTGACCCATCCTTCTTTTTAACGAAGAGGACTGGTGCATCCAATGCTGAACCACTTGGGCGTAAAAGTACTTTATCCAGATTCTCCTGTAGTAGTTTTTTCAGATCCTTAAGCTACTCAATATCCATTTGATATAGAGTATTGGATATTGGCAACACCCTAGGTATAATATCAATTGTTATTTTGACATATATTCTAGGAGGAATACCTTGACATTACTTGGAAAACACATCAGCGAATTCCATCAGAATAGGCATTTATTCAAAGATAGTTTGTTCCTTACACTAAATCATCTGAGAATGATATGCATGCTCATAGAGCAGTAATATCCACGCTTGATATGATGTTGCTAAAAAAGATTCATCCTATTCCTTGAAATTGTACAAAATCAGGGGTTGATTCATCAAATGGATAGTGATTTCCCTCTCATAAAAATTTAATTTTGCACTATATAAGTAAATCCAATCGATGAAAAGAATTGCATCAAATTCTACCAGAGGAAGTATGATGAAGTTTTTGGGGATATTAAATTCACAAATTTTTATAGGGGAGGAGTTATATTCACGGGTTGAAATGATTGCACCATTTTTCATTCTCACCAACATTTTTACTTCCATGATTTTTGGGGGTGTTGGGATTGTTCTAATAAAAATTTTTGATATAAAAGAATATATAGAACCCGAATCAAAAATAATGTTCAATATTATTTAATGAATAACTATTGTACCTGTGACCACTTCGTTATCAGGGTTCACTTCAGCAGTAGTGATGGAAAACGTATTCCATTGCTTCTTTGGATGTTGTTGTTGCCTCCGAAAACCCTTGGCTTTGAGAACTTGATTGCAAAGTGCCTTGGTTCTTTTCATTTGAAGTAATGAACAATTCATTGAGGGTTGAATGAAGAATTCCTCTCCTCTATCACACCCATAGGGTTTTCTTGTCAGTATTTAATGTCAAGGTGACCTTATCTTCTAAAACTAAATCATTCCCTCTTCCCTATAAGGAAATTTCAAGGGTGCTTCGTCCTTCACCTTTGGCGAGTGGGGTGTTGAATTTTCTTAGCACCGTTGGATTTATCCATCAGACCACCAAAATAAAAGTCCACCTTACTCTTCTTATCACTATGATACCCTTGAGATACATCCATCTCCATTTCATCTTTGAGGGAACATCATACAATTTCTTCATAGCTATCAAAGTCACGGATCACCCTATATTTCCGTTGTCTAGGTTTTACCCCACCAAAAAAGTGGTCGACCATGCATTTCAGTGTAGTTAAAAAGATAGAGGTGTATTGTGAAAGCCTTGTGAAGTTTTCCTCGTACACTCTGATGGATTAATATTCATTTATCTTGAGGGAAATGAAGTCCCTTTCCATCATATGTCATTCAGCGTGAGGAAAAGTTTTAGGGATTTTGTTCCTAAAAATCCTTACATTCCAATGCCTCAATCTCCTTTTCATGCTTCATATTATTGATCAATTTACACCATCGATTAGCTTCACCATCCATAAGATAAGTATCTAGGAGTACCTTCTCTTTTTCCGAACATTGATGGTTGGAGATGATCTTCACAATGGTTTTGATCCATTGTTCGGTGATTGAGAGATCAGATGATCCATTAAAAGTAGTGGGACTTTGTCTCATGAAGCTCTCGATTTCATCATGTTCTTTATTAGGTGGGGGGGGGGGAGTTGAATATTTCTCTTTACCCATTTTTCAATTCAATAATTGAGTTAACTGAGAGAGTATCATGAAAAAGTTTTCAATTCTTTCTCCCATCGTATTTGGAATCTCATTAGAACAGTCATCACTTTGATGTTCACATCGGCTGTTAGTGTGATTCCTCCAATTACTGGGCATTGGCTGGAATTAAAGGAAATTTAGGGTAACACATAAAGGGGGATCCAATGAAAAAAATGGATAACAAATAAATTACACTTATTTCATTATCTTATTAATTTATATGATTTTATCTATGTTATCCATGATCTACTTCCCAATATATATTTTTAATGGCATTTTTTGTATTCCATTAATAATGGTTGATACTAATGTTATGGATTTACAAAAGAATATCCCCTAGGATATTGATAAAAAAGAGTGAATAACTTCATATACTCATGCACTGGTTCCCATTCGAGTCCAGCTCAAAGTAGTGTTTTCTGGTTTTACCCCTAGATACATCTATGTCCGAGCCACCTCAACCTGCTCATACCAAGACTGGGATGTATTTTCTTGATAAACCATTTAATCAATACTCAACAAAAATTAGAGATTTTTTATTATACTTAGTAATAAATTTAATGCATTCACTATGGTTTTCTAATCCTAATCTAAAAAATAACTAAACCTATACTCTGATACCAATTATAACAAACCTGCTCTTTATTTCACTCATAAACTTAATTTATTATATAAAATATTAACTTGATAAAACATAGAAGATCGAGAGGAATAGGGTCTTTGGGGATTAGGAACATTACACAACAAATTCAAATATTAAATACATATCTTTGTTGAAAACTTCTTTTACATGACCACACACATTCCTTCGTACTTAGAATTGTATGGGGAAACCTGAGGACATGCATAAGAAAACGGTGAGCTCTAAAGCCCAGTAAGGGAGTAAAAAAAGGAATAAAATGAAGAATCTAATACATGTTAATCAATAGGCATATCAATTGAGAATAATATAAACATGAACATAAAGGCATGATATAGCATGATTATCATATCATGGAAATGTGCAAACAATTGAAAAGTTATACATTCAATAAGAGGTCAAGTTGTAACATCCTAGGTAAATAAAGAATATTATATTTTCATATATATTAATATTTGTGAATTAAATATAAATTTTAATTTAAAGGGGGATGATGTGTTTGATGGAATACCTAATACGCAACAACATGTTTCTTTGAAATCTTACGTTGCACACAACGTTGAGTTATACTAAAAAATAATAATATAATATTATTATTTTAAATGGTAGTTAATGCCTAACTGTTATAATAGAGGGAATGAATTTAACTAACTACAATATGAATATACACGTTTTTGAATTTTTTTTACATTTATCAAATTAATTTGAGAGGTATAAAATAAGAAAAAAACTGATTTTAAGTATAAATACTCTAATATGCATTAAAAGGTCGATTTATCACCTTTTGATGGTGACCGGTTTTTAAATATAGTTTTTTTTCACTTTTATAGTTTATATTTTACAAAATAATATATTCTTTATGGTCGGGACATCAAAATTATTGTTGGATGATATTTTGGGTATTTTTATGATAAGTTAATTTTTTAATGAATAGTGAAAATACTGTATTTTAGTTCTAAGATACCATTTAATCTAATTTATTTATAAGGTTATATGATTTTATTAATTTGTTTTAAAGTGTATTTATATTATTTTTTTATCTTTTAATCCTATTTTGGTCATTTTATGTAATTTCTCTTTGAAATTGGACATAAACAAGTGTCAATATTTTGATAGTTTTTATTTCATAAAAACACGCTATTTGTTTTGAAAATGAGGATTAATTTTAAATTTATTTATACCACTTAAGTTTTTTGAATTTGGAAAAATGGATTCCATATTTGGAATCAGGAGGTCCAAATTGTGTAAACAAGTAACTCTTATTGTTAAACATTATGAAAATTTACTTGAGTTAATATTTTATTTACCATGGTAAAAGGGTAAATCTAGTAAATAAGGGTAAAAAGTTTTATTATAATAATATTAAATTTTGCTAAAATATTTCCTAATCCTATTTTATGATACATGTCCGACTAGGGGCATCCTTGGATCGATTCGGGGACCCCATAGAGCCACATAAGAGTGATAATGACACTTTATATTAATTAATTTAAATTAAAGGAAAAAATGACATAAACATATATCTTTTAGTAAATTAATTTTTACATGGTGTTATATAAGTTAAATATTTGACTATAAATATTAATTTCAGAGATAAAAATATTTCATACATCATGGTAGTTTTTAATAATTTTTGACATCAACTAAATAAAATTATTTATGACACAATAATGATGCAGTGTTTACCTCATTAATGAATGATTTAAATAAATAAGATTATAAAAACAAATACAATATCAAACACTTGTCCAATTATTATTGGATGATCTTATTTCGAATAATATTCATCTTAACTTTTACTTTAATGAGTTTTGGGCCTTTAGAAATCGAGAATCATTATATAATAAAAAAATATTTTTAAACTTTCCTAAAGAGCCCATCCTCCCCCTTATAAAAAGCCCTCAACTCTATCCCATTACACACACCTATCAAGCCCCATGGATCATAAAAAATCTCCAAAATTAATCTCCATAAATCCCTATCTTCTTACTAGATTCCTTACCTTAGGCAGAAAACACTTCAGGAAATCCTTTTGGTTGAAACAAAAGGGTGTTACCCGATTTAAAGATAATGTCTTCTCTTAAGTTCTTTTCTTTTATTTTACTTACTAAACACCCTAAACTATTTTTAATCCATTATTTTATAAAAAAAAGTATACTCTATATACTATGTTTTTTTATGATATGTATTCTAACTACACTTACACACACCTCCATCAAATGGGTAAAGAACATACAGTTTCTGTGCACGGTGAACTACTGCCTCATGAAACGATTATTGTTCAGTCTTCTCCTAAAACCTTTTATGGTGGACATTATGATTGAAAATTATTAATATTTGATATATATTATATTTATATTATTTCAATTCTTTTATATATTTCATTTATAGCATACCATTATGGTTTCTATAATGGGTCAACGCGATAATTTCATTTGAGGAAGTGCAGACTACCACCCCCTAAAAGTGGTATGACACATTCATGCCATACATGGAATGTATAAATGATGGAGTTAATGAAATTATATATGATATTATACTGGAATTATAATATACATGTTCATCATTATATTTTAATTTCATTAAATATGAAGTAGAAATGAAAGTTGTGTTCATGCGTACGTAAAACTTATTGTCTCCATGAATGGTGCATTTCATGTCTTCTCTCCAAGTGTTATGTTATATTATGATTTCATATATATAATAGATATATATGATATATATGATATCTAAATCATGAAAACCATTTTTTAGATAACATACTTTTGACCACATGGACAACATGTAATTATAAGAAGTTCATTTTTGACTCAAGTACCAAATATCAACAAAATGACCGTTTTAAACATAAATGATTACATAATGATTATAACATGGTAATATGTGATATAAAAGGAATAATAAACTTTGAAAAAGTTCTTATTCAAGTATAAATTGGCTTTAGTTGTTTTTTAGGATATTAAAGAATGAACTGGTCAGGTCGGACATGAGGTAAGGGAACTTCTTAACCCAATTTCTATTCTTTTGGTTGATCTTCTATTTCTTGTTTATGTAGTTCTTTGATTATGTGGGAAATTATTTTTAGATCATATAATGTATTTATTATTGATTAATTTTTAATTATAGGGAGTAATCATAATCCATCTATTTTATTTTCAAAATAATCTTAGTAAGGGACTTCGTCTGAATCGCTTTTCATTGAGACATATTTTGTTTTATACCTGACTTTCTTTTATATGGTGTTTAAACACCATTGACTTTTCATTCCATTCAAACGGAATTTTTTTCTACGAGTCATTTTACTAAATGAAAAAAATAATGTTTCTTTCTAATGTAAAAGGTATCAATGACCTTTTCCTTCACTTTGAGTATTATTTAATCTATGGGTTCATTAAGAAGCTGCAATGTTTTTAAAATGAAAATAAATACCATATACACTTTTGCGCATTTTGTTATTGGAAATGGTTTTGATAATGAATTTTTATGTAAATATATTTAAATGATATATTGTGATTGGAATTTTGAAATTTTATCTTTCTTTTATGTTTTTTATGAGTTATGAATATGTTGTAGTTCATGGGAATTGTTTATGAATATGGGTTGTTGCGTGATAAACCTAAGGCAGGTGACCTCGAGATAGCTCTCTAATGCATTGGGTAATGTGATGGAGGTAAACATGAATGTTTCTACTATGATATTTAGGGAATATACTATGATGGGTATTCTAAATGTAACTCCCTATGAGGCTGTAAAATCTATAATGTAAGTACGTTATGAATGCCACAAGTTACCTTTTTTGATTTGTTATTACTATGTGTTATTCATAAATCTTATGATTTCATGAGGTATGTTAAAAATATTATGTTTTTATGGAATAATGTTTTCTTTATTTATTTTATATCTCTTACTGTGCTTTTCATGCTCATCCCATGTTTTGAAATGTTCTTTTACAGGACATAAAGATGAATACAGTCATGGATGGGATCCAAGAAAAGTCATGCTGTCTAAAACATGTAACCAGATACGAATCTTTTTAAGAGTTTTTATTTTATAAAACAAATGGAAACAGAGTAGAAGTGTCAAATTTGTAATTTTTGAGATGTAATGTGATAGTTAAGGCCTAATTCTCTGAAAGTCTAATCCTGAAAGGATCCTCAATGAGAATTATCCATTTAATTAAATATTATGTAATTTTTTAAGGTTGGGTCCTTATAGTTGGTATCATAGGTTAGTTTAGACAACTTGAGGTGTTAGAATATTGTTAAATTAATGTCCATAATTTAATTCATGGTATGATTGAAATGATATAGCATTTACAGATTACCATGTTGCTTCATATGTAATATTTCCGTGTTAAGAATGATTTTTCATTGGGGAAACACAACAACTTTTTTGGGAAGACATAAAGACATAAATAACCTTCCAAATTAGCAACTCGAGCTGGTCGAAATCAGAATTGAACAGTTTTTTGTAGTGATGGATTAGTTTACTTAGGTGATAAATATGTGGTTTTGTTTATTGATGATATTTTGGTTTATTACACAATAAAATAGGAACATGAAATTCATTTAAGGGTTATCTTGAAAACCCAAAAAGAAAAGAAACTATTTGGGAAATTCTGAAAGTTTGGGTTTTGGTTACTACAAATTTTCTTCCTTGGTTAAATGTTTTCAAAAAATTTGCATAACTATTGATCATGCTAAAAAAAGTTATTGAAGAATGTCCAAGACCCAAAAATATAACTGAGATTCATAGTTTTCTTAGATTAGCGGGTTGTTACTGGAGGTTTGTTGAAAATTTTTCACAGCTATCTAGACTATTGAATAAGTTAACTCAAAAAGGTATTAATTTCATATGGACAAATGAATGTGATGGGTTTTTTCAGGAATTGAAGAGAACATTGTTGAATGCTTCTATTTTGGAACTGCCTTTCAGAAATGGTGAGTTTTTTATCTACAATGATGATTTGTTGAATGGAATTAGTTGTGTCCCAATTCAGAATGATCAGGTAATTACTTATGTGCCACGTTAGTAGAAAACTCATGAGTTAGATTACCCTACACATGATTTGGAATTAGCTACTGTTGTTATTGATTTAAAATTTTGAGACATCTTCTATATGGAGTAAAATGGGAAGTATATACTGATCAAAAAAGTTTTAAGTACATATTAACTCAGAAAGAATTAAACATGATATAGAAGAGATGGGTGGAATTAATCAAGTATTATGATTTCCCAATTCATTACCATCTGCGAAAGGAAAATAAAGTGTCTGATGCTTTGAGTCAAAAACACAATGCTATGTTATCCTAGCTACATTTAGAATGAGATCCTTGGGTTTTTGATTTGTTTAACTTTAGCATAGAAGTTGTTGGGGTAGGGAATTAATCTGTTTTGTTTCAGGTGTCAGTGAAATCATCTTAATCATACAGAATTAAGAAAGTGCAGTAGGAAGACAGTGAGTGGAAGAAAAAGTTAGAGTTGGTTCAGAAGGGAATTCTACCCGAATTTAACATTTATAATTACTGTTTTTTGATATTTAGAAAGAGATAATGTGCTCCTAGGGATTCACAGGTGAAGAATGAGTTGTTATGTGAAGCTCATAGTTATCTATTTTTAGTTAATTCTAATAGAACTAATATGCATAGTGATCGTTGGGAGTATTACTGGTGGGACATAATGAAGAGAGATATTGCTGACATTAATGTGAAGTATCTGAGTTTTCAACTGGTTAATGTAGAGCAACAGTTATCAAAAGGGATGCTTCACTCTTTACCGGTGCTAGAGTGGAAATGGGAAGTTGTATCTATGGACTTCATTGTGGGATTACCAAATACAGCTCGAGGTAATAATGCAATCTGGGTTATTATTGATTGATTGACAAAACCTTTTCATTTCTTTCCTATTTGATATAATTTGTCTCCAGATTAACTTTCTTGGTTGTATGTTAAAGTGATAGTCAGGTTGCATGGAGTTCCCCTCTCTATTTTATTTGATCATGATCATAGGTTTACTTATAACTTTTGGAAAGGCCTTCAGATGTGGTTGGGTACTGAATTAAATTTTAGAACAACTTTTCATCCTCAATCAGATGGGCTATCAGAATGAAAAATTCAGATCTTAGAGGATATGTTACTTGCTTAATCAATGGATTACCAGGGAAGTTGGGACCAACATATTTTTGTGGTTGATTTTTCATATAATAACAGTTTTATTTCTAGTATATATATGGATCCATTTGATGAATTATATGGAATGTGGTGTCGAACTTCAGCTTTTTGTGATGAAGGCGATGAAAGGAAGATGATGGGACCAGAATTGGTAGAAGAGATGGCTGAAAAGGTTCAGTTGATTCAGAAGCACGTGAGAATAGCTCAGAGTAGGTAGACCAATTATATAGATATCATAAGGAAGGATATTTTGTTTAAGGTATGTGATCATGTCTTTCTCTTAGTTTCTCCATGGAAAACTGTGATGTGTTTTGGTAAGAAGGGAATGTTGAGTCCGACGTTCATTGGACCCTATGAAATCATGGGGAAAGTTGGATCAGTTGCCTACGTAGTGGCTTTACCTCCAAGTTTATCCTCGGAACACAATGTTTTTCATGTTTCAATGTTGAGATAGTATATTCCAGATCCATCTTAGGTTTTGAGTCCAGAGGTAGTTCAGTTGGAAAAGAATCTTTCTTTTGAGGAATAACCAGTCCAAATTATCGACCATATAAATAAAGTATTGCGGAATAAGTTAATTCATCAGGTAATGGTTTTGGGGAAAACCCATATGGTTGAAGAGGCAATGTGAAAATATGAAAATTCTATGAGGTATAATTACCCCCATTTATTTGATAATTAAATAAAAATTGTGAGGATGAAATTTCTAAAATGGGGAAGGATGTAACATCACAGGTAAATAAATAATTTTATAATTTCATATTTACTAATATTTTTAAATTAAATATTAATTTTACTTTAAATAGGGAGGTAATGTTTGATGGCATACCTGATACGCAACAATGGTTTTTTTGAAATCTTACATTGCACACAATGTTGAGTTATATAACAAAAAATAATAATATAATATAATTATTTTAAATTGTAGTTAATGCCTAGTCGTTATAAGGGTGGTAATGAAAACAATTGGCTAAAATATGAATATACCTTTTTGTTAATTGTTTTTACATATATCCAATAAATTATAGAGGCTTAAAATAAGAAAGAATCCTATTTTATGGATAAATACTCTAAAATTCATTAAAAGGCCGATTTACCACCTATTGATGGAGAACTGTTTTTAAATCTGGTTTTTTCACTTTTATATATTCTATTTGGAAAAATAATTTTCTTCTTTAATATCAGGACATCAGAATTTACTTTGGATGAAATGTTGGGTATTTTTCTGATAATGTTCATTTTTTAATGAATAGTGAAAATAATATATTTTAATTCAAAACTTACTTTTAATCTAATTTATTTATAAGGATAGATTATCTTTTTAATTAGGTTTAAAGTGTAATTATGTTATGTTTTTACAATTTAATCTAATTTCAGTCATTGGAAGTAATTTCACTTTGACATTGGACATAAACAAGTGTCAATCTTGTGATAGTTATTATTTCTTGAAAACAAGATTTCTATTATGACAACAGGTATTAATTTTAAATTAATTTCTGCCACTTTTGTGTTTTGAATTTGGAAAAATGGATTCCATATTTGGATTTAGGAGGTCCAAATTGTTTAAATAGGTAACTTTTATTTTTAGACATTATAAATATCTACTTCAGTAAATATTTTATTTTCCATGATAAAAAGGTAAATCTAGTAAATAAGGGTAAAAAAATATTATTATAATAATATTAAATTACCCTAACATGTGTCTTAATCCTTTTGTATAATAAATATATGACAATGGTCATCCTTGGGCCGATATTGGGACCCTATGTACCACTTAAGAGTGATAATGACACTTTATATTAATTAATTTAAAGTAAAGACAAAAATGACATAAACACATATGTTTTAGTAAATCAATTTTTACATGGGGTTATATAAATTATCTCTTCAAATATAAATATTCATTTGAAATATAAAAATATTTCCTACATCATGGTAGTTTTTTTATAATTTTTATAAATCAAATAAATAAAATTATTTATGACACAATAATGATGTAGTGTTTACCCCATTAATGAATGATCTAAATAAATAAGATTATAAAAAATAAGAAAATATCCTAAACCTATCGAATTATTATTTGATGATTTAATTTTAACAAGATCCATCTTATATTGGACTTTAATTATTTTTTGACATTTTGAAACCGATAATCATTATATAATAAAATAATATTTTTATACTTTCCTAAAGAGACCATCCTCCCCCTTGTAGCAATCCGTCACATCTATCCCATTAATCACACCTCTAATGCCCCTTGGATCATCCAAACTCTGCCCAATTCAGCTCCCTACATCCCAATATTCCTTCTGTAAGCCTTACCATAGTCTGAAAGAACTTTAAGAAATAATTTTTTTTCAAACCAAAGGGAGTTACCCGATTTAATGGTAACGTCTTATCTTAAGTTATTTTCATTTATTTTACTTATCCTACACCCTAAACTCTTTTTATTCCTTTACTTTGTTATAAAAAAAGTATCCTCAATATACTAGGTTTTTTTATGATATGGATTCTAACTACACTTACACACACCTCCTTCTAATTAGTAAATAACATAATGTTTCGGTGGACGATGAACTGCTGCCTCACGAAATGATGATTGTTCAATATTCTCCTACCACCTCTTATGGTGGACATTAAGATGGAATTTTATTTATATGGGATATATACTACATATATATATATATATATATATTTCATGCTTTTATATTTTTTCGCTATATCATACCTTTATGCTTTCCATAATTGGTAAACGAAATAATTTCATTTGAGGAAGTGCGGGCTACCGCCCCCTCAAAGTGATATGACTCGTAATGCCATACATGGAACTAATAAAGGATTGATTTAATGATATTATATATGATATTATAATGGATTTATAATAGAACTATGTATCATTTTGTTTTCATTCCATTAAATAATAAATATAAATGAAAGTAGTGTTCATGTGTACGTACGACTTACCGTCTCCCTGAACAACGCATTTAATTTCTTATGACCAAGTGGTATGTAATATGATAAATACAAACACACTCATATATAGTATATATATGATATATATGATATATAAATAATAAATATAATTTTGGTGATAATGCACTTTTGACCATATGAACAACTTTAAAATATAAGAAGTTCATTTTTGACTCAAGTACCATATATTGACAAAATGACCATTGTTATATTAACTGATAAAATAATGTTTATAACATGGTAATAAGTGATATGAACGGAATAATATAATTTAAAAAGGTTCTTAATAATGTATAAATCGACATTAGTTTATTATTCCAGAGATTATTGAATGAACGGGTCATGTCAGACATAAGGTAAGGGAATATCTTAACCCAATTTCCATTATTTTGGTTGATCCCCTCTTTCTTGTTTATGTCGTTCATTGGTTTTGTGAGAAATGAATTTTTATATCATATATTTTATTGATACTTGATTAATGTGTACTTATTGTGAATAAACATAATTGATCAATTTTATTTTCAAAATGTTCTTTCTAAGGGACATCGTCTCAATATCCTTTCATGGGAGCATATTTTGTTTTATACGCAACTTTCATTTATACGGTGTATAAACACCTTTGACATTTCATTTCATTCAAATGGAATATTTTTCTAGGGGGCATTTTACTAAATGAAAAAAAAAGTTTCTTTTTAACATAATCAGAGACAAAAACCTTTTTTATCGCCAGGAGTATTATTTAATCTATGGCTTCCATAACATGTTGTAATGTTGTTAAAAGGAAAATAAAGACCATATAATCTTTTACGTATTTTGGTATTGATAATGGTTTTGATAATGGATTTGTTATGTCAATATATTTAAATGATATATTGTGATTGAAATGTAAAAATGTTATCTTTATTTTATGTTTGTTTTATTTTTTATGAATATGTTATGGTTCCTGGGCATTATTTACATATACGGGTGGTTCCATGATAAACATAGGTCGGGTGAGCCCAAGATAGCCCTCCAATTCATTGGGTAATGTGATAGAGGTAAATGTCAATGATTTTTCTAAGAGATTTAAGGAATATAATGTGATGGGTATTCCAAACATAACTCCATATGTTTCTATGAAAGCTACAATGTAAGTATGTTATGGATGCCACAAGTTAACTTTATGATTTTTTATTACTACGTGTTATTCCGAAATCTTATGATTTCATGAGGTATGTAAAAAAGATTATGTTTTGATGGACTAATGTTTTCTTTCTTTATTTTATAACCCTTACTGAGATTTTTATGTTCATACCATGTTTTTAAAAGTTTTTCATAAGACTTAAAGATTAATAGGGTCCTGGATGGGATCAAGGAAAAGTCATGCTGTCAAAAACATGGAACTAGACATGAATCTATTTTAAGTGTTTTTATTTTATGAAAAAATGAAAACTGAGTAGAAGTGTCTACATTTTAATTTTTTACATTTAATGTAATTGTTATGGCCTAATTTTTTGTAACACTAAACTAGAAAAGATCCTCAATGTGAATTATACATTTAATTAAAGATTATGTACTGTTTTAAGGCTGGGTCCTTATACAAGTTGCATGGAGTTCCAGTTTAATGTTTTTCTACTATAGATACTTGATTCAATTATTTATTTTGGAAACATTTTTATAGGCTCACACAAATAAAAATACCATGAGAAGATCATATCATCCACAGATAGAAGGGCTAAAAAATGCATAGGTGATACTTTAGTGAAAATTATCAGAGTTTTTATCATGGACTTCAATAGATCATAAGAACAATATATTCCATTGGTGGATCTCTCCTATAATAACAACTATTTTGTGATGATATATATTTCCCTATTTGAGTAATTATATGGTTTTACTTGTCTATATCCGCTATTTTTGGTATAAATATAGAAAACATCACTAATTAGACCATTTTTAGTCCAAAAGACATTGAAAATGTTCTATAAGATCCAAAAGTAGGAGGCTAAAGTTTAGAGAAAACATAAATATTATATAAATAATTGTTATCATACTATATCTTCTAATGTGAGTTACCTCATATTATTAAATGTTTCTGTAAGACTAGGTCATCTAATATTGGGAAAGTAGGGAAAATTGGCCCCATGCCTTTATAGACCATTTGAAATCATTAAAATTATTGGTGCTATTGCATATCAATTATCATTAACTTTGTGATTCGATGTGGTCTATAATTCTTTCCATGTCTTTAAAATATAGAAGTATCACCTAGACCCCAATCATGTGATAAGTTGGGACCATGTTACTCTTGAACTAGATGCAACATTTATCCATGTAATAGTTCATATTATGGATAAATTAGAAAAGACCTTGTGAGGGAGATTTATTTCTATGATACATGTTTTATAGAAGGATGTCTAGGTTCCAAAAAAACATGGGGAGGAGAGAAGTTTATGATGGAGTAGTGTCCATAGATTTTTAATGTTGAAACATATCTCCATATTTCAATGGATTTAATGAAAAATGGTGGGGAGAATATAGCTCTCTCAGTTTGAGATATATCATGATTTGAATATTCATTGTTTATGTCTGGGGTTGTTGGGATTGAGTGTTGAAAGCATTATGAGGAACATACGAGAAGGGAAGTTTTAATCTTGTTATATGAAAAATTCACACTGAAAATAATAATTCATGTGGCCAATCTATTCTTGGAATATTTGATGTATTTTTAAGACATGAATGGTGTTTATCTTTAGGTTGGATAAGACTATTCAAAGTGTGAGATTTTATTAACATTGTGCATGTCATAATAAGTTTTTATGATGAGGGGATTTTTTGGTGTATGTAAAATTAAAAATCATCATGATGTTAATTCCAAATTCACAACATGAATGGGGTGTTCCCAATGGATTTATATTAATTGAATTTAAATATGATTCTCATTCCACTCTCTACCATTCCTTTCAGACTTCAACCCCTTCATAGGAAATTTTAGAAGATCTCTTTGATCATGAAGACGATTCCATCAAAAATTAAATATTAGATTGATAGTAATCTAAGGGTTTATAATGGACCATAAAGGGAAGTATTAATCAACTATTTAAGGTAGGTTGGTTCTCTCCCACACTATATTTCTGCAACGTGATGGATTGGATTTTCTATAATCATTCTTTTGATTCTCATGAAAATTTAGGAATAAATTAATATAAAAAATTACCTATTATTTTATGGTTTCATAATATTTGTTTTTAATGTTGATAAAATACTTATTTAATAATAATCCTTGATGAAATTATAATATCAAAATGATATTTTTTTAAAGATGAATGGAATAGTTTTTTCTGTAGAATGCTAATGAAATTATGGTTTCAATTATGTTTTATTTGGAATCTTGGAATAATTTTGTGGGTATGAATTCATGTTAATGTAGGGTAGATCTTTTTCATTGGTACCTTCATCAAATTATATCAAAATTATGATGGATCATGGATAAAATTACCGTAATTAAATGGTTTCTCTAAATAATGACTAAGTGAAATGTTGAATCACCAGTTCTGATTATAGGGAGGTCAAAGGAATGCATTTGGGTTTGGGTGTGTTATAAACATTGGATGAATATGTAATGTAATAAGCAATTCCCACATTACATGACATATTATTTTCTCATATGTAAAATTATTTTGGAATTATATATATTTCTATTTTTTTATATGAATATGCGTTAACTTATTATTTTTATAGTGGTGTTTGTTGGGAAGTCTCTTTATATGACCCACTAAATATTATATTCACCCCGCCTTGGGAAAATGGTGGTTTTAAAGATTGTTTATTGATATATAGGGTATGGGAGAGTCTAATAATTTACTATTAGTGTTCCTTGACAACGATATCACGGTTTGTGGTGTTGGAGATGTGGAGTTTTTACATATTGGTATGAAGTGGTGACACTTTGTTGTCATAGAATTTATGATTTTGAAACATAACAATTTTCTTGTTTTATTTTTTCCATTGTTACCCTAATATGGTTCGTTTATTTGTTATTTTTTGATTTTAATGGTTTATTTCTCATTAATCATATAGTTGGGTATTGTTATTATTCTTCTATTTTGGTATGTTTTATTTGTTATTAAGGTCAACCATCCACCAATTGTTTACTAAGCCCTTAGAATTTATTGATAGCCTTTGGTGTCTTCGGGATGTGACCTAACAATAGTGTTACCATGACTCTTTTAATGCTAATGGTTGGTTTTGTGATGTTACACATTATAAATTAAATATTCTTTCAAAATTAGTGCATTTTTTGTGATATTGAAGAAACTTTATATCCCTAATAAATATCTTATACATAGTAATTATTGGTTTCATGATAAAAATTCTATATATATATTTTTCCACCATATTTATAATATATTATATTTTTTTCATTCCCATATTAAAAATATATTTTTATTTGGTTATAATCAGTCACATATGGTCCTTTGTGTTTGAAGAGATTCCAAGTCTAGGAATCAATATATTTCAAACTGTTAGTTTGAAAAAGTCCAAGGAAAGAGTTACTATTTTTTAGGTTGACCAATGTTAAGATCATGGATTGAGTTGTTGTTATAAATTTTTATCAAAGAAGTATATGAATAGACTGTTATCTTATGATCCATTTTTCTAATGAAATTACATGCATTTTAAAACTTATGTTCCATTGATCTAAATACAAACCCTCATGTCACTAAGGAGCAAATTTAGTGAGTTTCTTTAATAATAACTAATAATATCCTTCATAATATATTTTAAACATGTTTAAAGATTTATATTAAGAACACCATAAATTTTTGTTATTTATGTTGTTCTATTTATGATTTTTTATCTCGATTAGTCTATATATTTTTGGGGGATTTAATTTCCACTAAATTTATTATTATTTTTGTTACTCTAATTAGTTCAAAAATATTTAACTTCCAAACAATACACTATCACTAGTGGAAGAGAAATTGAAATTTTATTTCAATTTGAATTCAGATCTCTCTTGATGATTGCATATTTGAGACAAATTTTGGTATTATAAAAATCCCTTATTTATTTCTACCATATATATTCAATATTGATTTTCAATATAATAATTTATAGTAGAAGAAATTTCTTCCTCCCTTAGAATGTTCACCAGTTTTAACTTTAGATAAATTATATTTTGAATTATCCACCCAATTTTGATGTTCTTGATTATAATTACCAGAGAGATCATATGAAGCATTTTTTGATTAATACCTTTGTAGATAATTATAAAATAGTGGTTAGAAACTGTAATATTATGGAGAATGAAATTAATAATTTTACATAGCATTACAAACATGAATATCAAACGAAATATGGAGTTCATAATATTTTTCGATTTTTGATGATGCAGAATGTTTAAAGTCAGATATATTCATGTGAAAAAACATATATAATTTAGATAAATATATAGATTACTCACTCTCAAACTTCTATATTCATGAAAACTATAGGAGATATAATATATATGTATTTTAAAACCTTTTATTTTATTTCTTGAGAGTTATTGGATTTGATGAATTAGTTATTTATGATTATTGAGAATGGTTTACAATATCTTGGTGAGAGGGATATTAATAATGATATAATTTTGGATAAAATTACAAATATACTTCTGAGTGGTGGGACTCTAAGAGAATAAGATAAATTATATGAAAAATATTATTAATTTGGTTCATGATTATTTGTTTGGAATGTTAATGTAGTATGAGAAATTATTGAATCGAGATGCTAAAGAGGAGAATAAAAATAATGGGAGTATGGAATTTACTTATATTTATTTTGGAGTTAATAATCATTAGTTAAGTACTTCAAAGAGATCTTCTTGGTGTTTTTTTATTGTTGAATTTAAGAACATATTTAAGGTGAATTTTATCATCTTGCAATAAATATAGAATAAAATATTGGATAGATGAACTTCCTAAATGATTATTGTAATGACAGAAGTGATAAAAATAGAATTTTGGCAGAAGGGATGATACCAATGATTATTTAGACATTATATTCTATGTATATATAAATATAGAACATATCATACCATATTTTCCATGATTAAATAAGAAATTTATAGAATCTATAAGATAATGAATGATCAATCCAAAGGATGTTTTAAGAGCTACTATTTAAACTTAAATTTCCAGTGAAGATTCATATTTTGTTATTAGTGGTGTATAAAGTAATGATATATAGATGAAAATCGGTTTTTGTGTAAAAGTATTATAGAACAAAACATGATTTAATGAAAGTGTATAAAAATTTGAAGAAATAAAATTATCAACCTAAAATTTATCTTGTTTAGATTAATGATAAAATTTTAAGCTTACTTCTGAGTTGGATGTTATATCAATTTTTATTTTGACTTGTAATGATCAGAATGAAGTTTTCAAAATTCAATCTAATTTTAGTATTATGAAGAAGACTCATGCTAATTTTAGTTTCATAAAATAAAATTTTGAAAATCATCCAAGACTATTTAAATATTTTATGATATCTTTAATAGTTGGTTATACTTTCAAAAAGTTACATTTTCAATCAAAATATTTTTTATGAAAATTTCACCTATTTGTACTAACTGTCAGAGAATATTTTACTTGGAGAATCTTCATTCCTTAAATAAGATTCAATTTTCAAAACTTATCGGTATAATATTTTTATGGAACTTGTTTTTTTATTACCTTAGGGTTAGAAATATGTAACAGCCCAAGATTTTATGAAAAATATTCTTTTTAATTTCACTAATGTCTTGTGTTGTACGCAACACAAAAAGGGGCTTTCACAACATGCATCCTTGACTTGACTTGCATTACACGCAATCACAACCTTCCTCGATAACGTGTGTAGTACGTAATACTGAGTTTCACGAAACAACGATATGCTATTAAAATATTATTAAAACTAGCCGTTATGAATAGTAATAACCACTTTTTAAAATTTTAGAAATTTTAGCTCTCAAAATGGACTTCATTTTTGGATTCGGAGTATCGAATTTAGCCTAAGGTGAAATTTTGGTACTTTTCGGATAACTTTCATATTCTGATGAATTGTGAAAATTACTAAATTATAATTAAAA
Organism: Viscum album; assembly: GCA_963277665.1. Lineage (NCBI taxonomy): Eukaryota > Viridiplantae > Streptophyta > Magnoliopsida > Santalales > Viscaceae > Viscum > Viscum album. The sequence goes on along the minus strand of OY728140.1, from coordinate 239,822,183 downwards.
ACAACTTTTTTAATCAAAATAATTAATAGTGATAAATTATTAATTTGAGTTGTTTTAAAGTATATTTAGAATATATTTTTACAATTTAATACAATGTTGGTCATTGGATGTAATTTCACATTTAAACCAGACATAATCAAGTGTCAATCTTTTGATAGATATTGTTTCTTAAAAACACGCTATTTGTTTTAACAGCGGGATTTAATTATAAAATTAATTAATGCAATTTCTATGTTATGAATTTGGTAAAATAGACTTCATTTTTGAATTCGGAATATGAAATATAGCTTAGGATAAAATTTTGGCATTTTTCTGAAAACTTTCAATTTTTGATGAATAGTGAAACCACTGAGTGGTTGGTTAAAAACTGAATTTTGTGTAAAACATAATTTTACCGCTTCTGTGAATGGAATTTCGAAAATACGACAGACACGGTTAATATAAAGGACTAAAATTTGGTTTAATGAGATGAAAATAATTTTTGGTGAATAGTAACTTTTTACTTTTTTTACCACGGTTAATAGTAAATATGGTAACTAAGGGTAAATATGATATTACTATTACCCAAACACATTTCCTAATTCTATTGGATAAGTGTAATTCGACCAAAAACAACCTTATGAATATAATATGACCATTTATGTCAACTTGTATTAGATTATGACATTTAATATTATTTTATTTAATGAATAGTTAAAATAGTTAAAATCAAAGTTTAATAACTAAAACATTTTTAATATGGGGTTATACATAAGATAAATTCGACAATAAATATTCATTCGAAATCTAAAAATATTTCCTACATAATGATATTTTATTTATAATTTTTAGACTTTAAATAAATTAATTTATTTATGACACAACGATGATGTAGTAATTACCCTTTTAAGGAAATATTGACATAATTGATGTTATAAATGCTCAAATGAATGTAATTTGAGACTTTTTATGACTTAAACTAATTTTCTAGGTTACTATGATATATTAGTGTTGATTTAATCAACTGGGTTTGAACATATAATTCTTTTATGAATTTCACAAAAATCATATATCAAATAGTGTCAAAATTGACACAAAATAGTTTTTAAATAAAATAAAATATAATTAATTGTTATTTTATTCCTAAAAATCTAAGGTTCAGCCAAATGACTTAGATAAGGATATATATATTAATAATAAACAATTTGGGGTTATTTTGGCATGTTAGAGTATGTGTATTAACCATATAGTGTAAGAAAACAAAAAGACACGGTAAAAGTTAAATTATTTAACTTAGAGTTAAATATAATTGATAAGGTTAAAATAATACCCTAAACTTTTCTAAATCTTATTGGTTGATAGGATTTCGACCCATCACCACTTTAACTTCGAAATAAGACCCTTTGGAACCATTATAAACCGATTTTGACATTAATATAAAATAATATTTTGAGGTATTCCTAAGGTGCCCCTCTCCTCCCTTATAAAAGAACACCTCCTCCCCCTCCTCCTCACACAAATTTGAGCACACAAGCTCGTCCAAACCCTGCCAAAATCTCTTCTCCACTTCCCTAGAAACATCCTAGAGGTTCTGGTCTTCCTCAAAGACCAATTTTAGTGCCCTAAGAGAAGGTCTCAAAGAGGCGCTTCAAAGAAGAGGTAATTACCGTTACCAATTCTTTCATCTTTATTTCTTCTTCCACTTCTTCTTCTTAGGTTGTTTCATTATGAAGTAATAAAATCAGTATCACTCATATAATGATATGTTATTATAAGTATTAAACAACCCTATTTCACCATCTATCCATCCTACGGAAAATAAAATCACCGCGCGTGCGTACGTACGGAATACCGTCTCCACGCCGTGGTGTAATCTATTTTCCACCACCACCTTACATGGATGGGTATAATGGTGTAAAGAATAACTATACATAGTTATTAAAACATCATATTGAATCTGATATATTGTATAATCCACTCCAATTCGATTCAATATTTATGGAAATGATATCATCGCTCGTGCGTACGTACGGACTACCGTCTCCACGACGCGATGAGATTCATTCTCCATGTTAACCATTTAAGAATGATTATAAAGTATATATAAGAAATAATAATGAAATATATGACAATATAAAGCTACTGGATTTATGTATATGTATATATATGTATGTCATCTACTTACTTCCATTCAAGACAATAAGGAAAGGAAAACAGCGTTCATGCGTACGTACAGACTACCGTCTCCATGAACGGTGTTTTTCATTTCATATATCTATATATTATATATATATATACTGAATATATATGATATATAAATCATATTTTATATTCTGGAAGTAAGTAAATCATGATATACATAATAATAATTTCAAGAACAACAAGTCAAAACACCTACGATAAATGAAACGATTTTACCCAAAACGCTTCTTTAACATGGAATTTACAAAAGAACGGGTAATACAAAGTCATAAGTGAACCATATATGATATCATAACAATGAATATGATTCTGTAATAAGTCAATGACATTATTTAAATCATTATACAGGAGGTTGGGACACATACGAAGCAAATCGGACCTAAGGTAAGGGAAATATCACAATCTCATTTTTATCCGAGATTGTTTATTCGTAAGTATTTACTGGGGTTTATTTTATCATCCACATCCATGTTTCATCAATATGTAATATTATTTCCATCCACCTTCAATTGTTTAAATTCAATTTTACCCTTCGGTGAGTGTTTACTAAAATATATGAAAGGAATCCTTTGTCGTTTTTCGTACGAGGTACTTTTTGACTTTTCCGACAAAAGTACAAAGAATGTTTTTTAACTTATATGGCATGAAAGGATTTTTACGGTTTTATAAAGACATATTTTCATTAAGCTTCCTCAAAATGATTTCATGACTATTTTCAAGAAAATACTTTTATTTTAGAAATTCATGACATTTTGTGAAAAGAAAATGATTTTAAAGAAGAAAGGATATTTTCCTCAAGAATTCATTTCAAGTGTTTTTCTCAAAACTATTTTCCATCTAAGATGACATTATTTGATATGTATGTTTCAAGTAAAACGTCTCTATGATTTTAAATGGTTTCAATTTTCTTATGATGAAATGATATCAATTGTTTATGGATTATGATGGCATGATGTTTAAGAATCCCATTTTATTACATGGGTTATGCAATGATGTATGATTTATGATTTTGTGGCACACATAAGAATGGTATCATTATGAGATGGGTGAGACCTATATCTCCCTCCAATGCATTGGGTAAAGATTTTACATCTCATGATATAGACATGGCTGGAATGGTAGGTTATACCGGTTCAGTGAAACAGGACTGAAACGAGGGTTACTCGATTCAAAAAGGGACTTTGTCTACTAAGATAGTCTTGGAAATGAGTCTTGACTAACAAGAAATGATTCTATATGATTATATGTGAATGCCACAAAGTTTCATGTTTTAAGTTATGATTATTGTGATTACATTTCACTACCATGATTTATCCCAGGTTATGAAATTATGCTCTCTTTTCAGGTTATTATTTCCAAAATGTTATGTTCTTATGAATACGATGTGATTGATATTTCTTTTGTTTACCCTTACTGAGCATTTGATCTCACCCTTTTATGTTTTCTTTTCCCCTGGATATAAAGAAAGGTTTTAGGTAAAAAAAAGGAAGATCTTTATGGGAGATGTTGAAGATCTTTCACCACGATTAGAAGATTACGTTCTGAGTTTCCAAATACACTAAACTATTACGATCCTTGTGTGTGTGTTTTTGTTTTGTACTAAGTATTCCGCAAATGTAATGTAAAGTCTATGTATGTCAGGCTTCGAGTCTCTACAGTTGGTATCAGAGGAAAGGATTAGTCAACCTTTGGAAACTAGGATGCGAAAACGTTAGTGAGATCCCTAGAGATTTTTCTACGGTATGTCTAGGGATGTCCCTAAGGATAAGTATACGTATAGGATACAGTCCTAGAACTACGGTAACGATCATAGAATTTAACCTAAGATGTTACATATTGAGGATACTCCACCTTTATTATGTTGTTTTCCCTAGCATGATTTTTGCCTCTCACACTATTCTTTTTGGGTTTTAGACGATGGCTGGAACCCGAAGGAACCGTGTTGATCAATGCAATGGACAATGCAATGATTGTCCTCCTGAACAAACAAATGTTATGGGAGATGGAGTGCAAAATATTATTGTTATACTTACACAAGCCATGAATCATTCTGGACTTCCAAATGAACAGAGAAGGGAACAATATTCTATTGAGTCCTTCATGAGGCAACGTCCACCTTCTTTCAGTGGGTCTTCTGATCCACTTGTTGCTGAACAATGGATCAGTACCACTGAAAAGATATTTTCAGTTCTTCAATGTTCTGAACATGATAAAGTCATCTTAGTAGTATATCGTTTGGAAGGTGAAGCTGATAAATGGTGGAATCTTATCAAGAATACAAGGCAAAGAGATGAAATTGAGTCCATGGAATGGGACGAGTTCAAGAACTTATTTTTCAATAAGTACTTCCCTCGTCTTCTTCGAACAAAGATGGAGAAGGAGTTTCTTGAACTAAAGCAAAAGGATGATGAATCTATTGGTATATACGAAGCGAATTTTACAAGACTTTCAAGGTATGCATCTGGCATTATCATCCAACCTAAAAGTAAAGTTGATCGATATTTCAGTGGCTTAAAACCAAGTCTTCGAAGGGCATTAGCTATAAGAGACTTCAGTAGCTATGAAGAAATTTTGCGTTGTGCTATCAAGGTAGAAATGGAAGTTGTAGTTACATATCCATCTCATGGTTTTGACAAGAAACGAAAGATGGAGTTCAAGGAGAAATCTCAGAATAATAGTGAAAAGAAGATGAATGTTTCCTTATGCACAAAGTGTGGAAAGAAGCATGGTGGAGATGGTCTTAAAGGGACTAGAAAATGTTTTAAGTGTGGAAAAGAAGGTCATCGAGCAACTGAGTGTCGAAGTAATGGAAAAAGGGTTTCTAATGATGTGAATAAAGCAAACACTGCAGAGAACGCACCACCAACACTTCAATGCTTCAAGTGCAAGGAAATGGGGCATTATGCTAATAAATGCCCTAATCCAAGGGTTAGTGATGATCAACATGAGCAACCACTGAAGGCAAAGGACAAAGGGAAGTCACATGCGATCACTATTGGCAATGTTGAATATGACAACGATGTGGTGGAATGATTAAGTGTTTATGTAATGGGATTCCAAAATAATGTTGTATCATTGAGTATTGTAATATTTATTGATGTGGTATTCAAAGTGATTGAGATATTTTTGGAAATAAGATGATATGCACATAATGAAGGGAAAACGAGAAAATGAAATGTTTAATAGTATTCATGAGCTCATGATTGATATAAGGACTAAGTGATATCATGGTTTGAGTATATAGAATTTTGAGGATTTTGGTATGTGGAAAGTGTTAAGTTTAAACTGCATTCATGTTTTCACTAAGGTATTCAAGAGAATACATGATTAAGGACTTTGAATGTTTGGAATGTGACCAACAAAACATATCTTATGATATATGGGGATCAACGATGGTATTAAATCTCTAGTAATCATTTTCACTATGTTATGAGAGTGGACTGCAGTATTATGGATAAGCCTAAAGATTGAAATGGATTATGTTAGACATAAGTGAGTATTGTTTAAGGATAGAAGTTTTTTTTCGATATTATTTATGGGATGTTATAGTAATGTAGTTTTAGAAAAAGGACAACCTACAGGACGGGCGACAGCCCATCACTTCGGACAAGGCTGTGGGAATCGAACCCACAACCGAAGTGCGACTGGCCTTTATCGCCTACCACTGGCCTACAGGAAGTCCCTGTTTAGTAGAAACTAGTTTTATTATATTAAGCAGTATGATATATGAAGTATAAGTACATTTTAGGAACCATATATGATTAATCTCACTATAGATCGACTTATGTATATAATTTTTGCTAACCTTTTGTTTGAGACAGATGGAATGACCCGTCATTCTATCACATGATCTGCTAACACTTCACGAATAACAAATTCAACGTCATTTATTTAAGAGATGAAGAGGAAATTGTTCAAGGCACGAACAATAGTGCGATTGTACCAAAATAAAGTAAGTATTTATTCTAATTCAAATTCTTCAACTTTAGGGAAATGATCTTGAAAACCAAAAAAATGTTGTCCTAGTGATCTTATATCTGATTAATCGGATGGTACCTTAGATCGTCACAAATTTATGGATTTGTGATTGTTGGCTTTTCCATAGCCATGTTCTCTACCACTCTCCATCAGAACATGATGGTTAGATTTTTCTTCCATATCCATATTTTCACCTATGTGGAAACCCAGTGATTAGTTTATTTGGGTAACCGTTAAGTTTCATACTTTTGTTTTAAAATATTTGTTTTGTTATTCCTTTTTACGATGTGGGTTTCTTTTAAAGTAACTTTCGAATAGTAAACCATTTATAACCCCGACGAATTTCGAGGGCGAAATTCATTTTAAGGGGGGTAGAATGTAACAGCCCAAGATATTATGAAAAATATTCTTTTTAATTTCACTAATGTCTTGTGTTGTACGCAACACAAAAAGGAGCTTGCACAACACGCATCCTTGACTTGCCTTGCATTACACGCAATCGCAACCTTCCTCGATAACGTGTGTAGTATGTAATACTGAGTTTCACGAAACAACGATATGCTATTAAAATATTTTTAAAACTAGCCGTTATGAATAGTAATAACCACTTTTTAAAATTGTAGAAATTTTAGCTCTCAAAATGGACTTCATTTTTGGATTCGGAGTATCGAATTTAGCCTAAGGTGAAATTTCGGAACTTTTCGGATAACTTTCTTATTCCGATGAATAGTGAAAATTACTAAATTATAATTAAAAACAACTTTTTTAATCAAAATAATTAATAGTGATAAATTATTAATTTGAGTTGTTTTAAAGTATATTTAGAATATATTTTTACAATTTAATACAATGTTGGTCATTGGATGTAATTTCACATTTAATACAGACATAATCAAGTGTCAATCTTTTGATAGATATTGTTTCTTAAAAACACGCTATTTGTTTTAACAGCGGGATTTAATTATAAAATTAATTAATGAAATTTCTATGTTATGAATTTGGTAAAATAGACTTCATTTTTGAATTCGGAATATGAAATATAGCTTAGGATAAAATTTTGGCATTTTTCTAAAAACTTTCAATTTTTGATGAATAGTGAAACCACTAAGTGGTTGGTTAAAAACTGAATTCTGCATAAAACTTAATTTTACCGCTTCTGTGAATGGAATTTTGAAAATCCGACAGACACAGTTAATATCAAGGACTAAAATTTGGTTTAATGAGATGAAAATAATTTTTGGTGAATAGTAACTTTTTACTTTTTTTTACCACGATTAACAGTAAATAGGGTAACTAAGGGTAAATATGATATTACTATTACCCTAACACATGTCCTAATTCTATTGGATAAGTGTAATTCGACCAAAAACAACCTTATGAATATAATATGACCATTTAGGTCCACTTGTATTAGATTATGACATTTAATATTATTTTATTTAATGAATAGTTAAAATAGTTAAAATCAAAGTTTAATAACTAAAACATTTTTAATATGGGGTTATACATAAGATAAATTTGACTATAAATATTTATTCGAAAGCTAAAAAGATTTCTTACATAATGATATTTTATTTATAATTTTTAGACTTTAAATAAATTAATTTATTTATGACACAAAGATGATGTAGTAATTACCATTTTAAGGAAATATTAACATAATTGATGTTATAAATTCTCAAATGAAAGTAATTTGAGACTTTTTATGACTTACACTAATTTTCTAGGTTACTATGATATATTAGTGTTGATTTAATAAACTTGGTTCGAACATATAATTCTGTTATGACTTTCACAAAAATCATATATCAAAGAGTGTCAAAATTGACACAAAATAGTTTTTAAATCAAATATTATATTATTAATTGTTATTTTATTCCTAAAAATCTAAGGTTCGGCCAAATGACTTAGATAAGGATATATATATATTAATAATAAACAATTTGGGGTTCTTTTGGCATGTTATAGTATGTGTATTAACCATATAGTGAAAGAAAACAAAAAGACACGGTAAAAGTTAAATTATTTAACTTAGAGTTAAATATAATTGATAAGGTTAAAATAATACCCTAAACTTGTCTAAATCTTATTGGTTGATAGGACTTCGACCCATCCCCACTTTACCTTCGAAATAAGACCCTTTGGAACCATTATAAACCGATTTTGACATTAATATAAAATAATATTTTGAGGTATTCCTAAGGTTCCCCTCTCCTCCCTTATAAAAGGACACCTCCTCCCCCTCCTCCTCACACCAATTTGAGCACTCAAGCTCGGCCAACCCCTGCCAAAATCTCTTCTCCACTTCCCTAGAAACATCCTAGAGGTTCTGGTCTTCCTCAAAGACAAATTTTAGTGCCCTAAGAGGAGGTCTCAAAGAGGCGCTTCAAAGAAGAGGTAATTATCGTTACCAATTCTTTCATCTTTATTTCTTCTTCCACTTCTTCTTCTTAGGTTGTTTCATTATGAAGTAATAACATCAGTATCACTCATATAATGATATGTTATTATAAGTATTAAACAACCCTATTTCACCATCTATCCATCCTACGGAAAATGAAATCACCGCGCGTGCGTACGTACGGAATACCGTCTCCATGCCGTGGTGTAATCTATTTTCCACCACCACCTTACATGGATGGGTATAATGGTGTAAATAATAACTATACATAGTTATTAAAACATCATATTGATTATGATATATTGTATAATCCACTCCAATTCGATTCAATATTTATGGAAATGATATCATCGCTCGTGCGTACGTACGGACTACCGTCTCCACGATGCGATTAGATTCATTCTCCATGTTAACCATTTAAGAATGATTATAAAGTATATATAAGAAATAATAATGAAATATATGACATTAGAAAGCTACTGGATTTATGTATATATATATATATGTATGTCATCTACTTACTTCCATTCAAGACAATAAGGAAAGGAAAACAGCGTTCATGCGTACGTACGGACTACCGTCTCCATGAACGGTGTTTTTCATTTCATATATCTATCTATTATATATATATATATACTTAATATATATGATATATAAATCATATTTTATATTCTTGAAGTAAGTAAATCATGATATACGTAATAATAATTTCAAGAACAACAAGTCAAAACACCTACGATAAATGAAACGATTTTACACAAAACGCTTCTTTAACATGGAATTTACAAAAGAACGGGTAATATAAAGTCATAAGTGAACCATATATGATATCATAACAATGAATATGATTCTTTAATAAGTCAATGACATTATTTAAATCATTATACAGGAGGTTGGGACACATACGAAGCAAATCGGACCTAAGGTAAGGGAAATATCACAATCTCATTTTTATCCGAGATTGTTTATTCGCAAGTATTTACTGGGGTGTATTTTATCATCCACATCCATGTTTCATCAATATGTAATATTATTTCCATCCACCTTCAATTGTTTAAATTCAATTTTAACCTTCGGTGAGTGTTTAGTAAAATATATGAAAGGAATCCTTTGTCGTTTTTCGTACGAGGTACTTTTTGACTTTTCCGACAAAAGTACAAAGAATGTTTTTTTTAACATATACGGCATGAAAGGATTTTTACGGTTTTATAAAGACATATTTTCATTAAGCTTCCTCAAAATTATTTCATGACTATTTTCAAGAAAATACATTTCTTTTAGAAATTCATGACATTTTGTGAAAAGAAAATGATTTTAAAGAAGAAAGGATATTTTCCTCAAGAATTCATTTCAAGTGTTTTTCTCAAAACTATTTTCCATCTAAGATGACATTATTTGATATGTATGTTTCAAGTAAAACGTCTCTATGATTTTAAATGTTTTCAATTTTCTTATGATGAAATGATATCAATTGTTTATGGATTATGATGGCATGATGTTTAAGAATCCCATTTTATTACATGGGTTATGCAATGATGTATGATTTATGATTTTGTGGCACACATAAGAATGGTATCATTATGATATGGGTGGGACCTATATCTCTCTCCAATGAATTGGTTAAAGATTTTATATCTCATGAGATAGACATGGCTGGAATGGTAGGTTATACCGGTTCAGTGAAACAGGACTAAAACGAGGGTTACTCGATTCAGAAAGGGACTTTGTCCACTAAGATAGTCTTGGCAATGAGTCTTGACTAACAAGAAATGATTCTCTATGATTATGTGTGAATGCCACAAAGTTTCATGTTTTAAGTTATGGTTATTGTGATTACATTTCACTACCATGATTTATCCCAGGTTATGAAATTATGCTCTCTTTTCAGGTTATGATTTCCAAAATGTTATGTTCTTATGAATACGATGTGATTGATATTTCTTTTGTTTAACCTTACTGAGCATTTAAGCTCACCCTTTTATGTTTTCTTTTCTCCAGGATATAAAGAAATGTTTTAGGTAAAAAAAAGGAAGATCTTTATGGGAGATGTTGAAGATCTTTCACCACGATTAGAATATTACGTTCCGAGTTTCCAAAGACACTAAACTATTACGATCCTTGTGTGTCTGTTTTTGTTTTGTACTAAGTATTCCGCAAAAGTAATGTAAAGTCTATGTACGTCAGGCTTCTGGTCTCTACAAAATATGTGGGTTATGAAGGTTCTATTTTCTAACATTACCAAACGTAAGTGACTCATAGTACACTATTATTATTTATTTTTTAGGGAGGAAATATGAGTCACATAATAAGTAAAACATGGTATTTGAGTATATTTTTTAAAAAGATATTTATTTGAGGTTATTTGATAATGTGTTTGATTAGAACATTAATTAAATATATAACATTCAGACGCTATGGTCATTTTTCTTTTTGTGTGTTATCTAGATGGAAATATTATATAAAATAATGAAATATTGGGGACATATTTCTATATTTTCTATCTCTTTGTTTTTTTATCATAATAAGGGGTTATTGTTCTTAAATTGATCAAAAATAAAAATATTATTTATTATGTTTTTACCAAACCATTTTATTTAGAGATATTTTAAAACATTTAATAGAAGATGGGTATTATCAATGTACAGTGTTCATTTTACACTTCTTCTTTTTAATTCTCCTAAAATTAAGAACTCATTAAGAAAGTTGGAGTACATTCTTTCTTTATATATAATTACTCTAAATTATTGTGCTAGTACTTCATATATTTCTAATGAATTTTGAACAACAGTTATAATAAGTATTTGAATCTTATTTTAGAGATACACCTTGAAAAAGATAATTTTTTGATGCACTTTTATGTATTAATATTATCAAAGGTTCCTTTTTTAAATCATGAATTTAATCTTATGTATTTATTCATAAAGACACCATCCATGTTTTTTATCCTTATATATGGCTTCTGAATCTTGGTTTAGTCTAATGTATTCTTAGTTTTTACTCTTATGTATTATTGGATCTTACTATTACATACTCAATATTATTTTTGATATACCCTTATGTTATCTTGATATTACCCTCACACTGGATTTTGCTAATTGAATCTTACATGGGCATAACCCTCTTAGTTTCCCTTTACTGGATTTTCTATTTTCATTCCTTGGTATTCATTTTGATAATACAAATTGGGGAAAAACTATGTGTTTTATATTAATTCTGGAAATGGGATAAGTTTTAAGTAAGGGGGGAGGTTTTTAGGGGATGTTAGAAGAAAGGTTTTAAGGAATAATGTTCATTCTCCATTATTTGGATATATAAAGGGGGTTAAGCTTTACACGTTTATAGGGTGTAATCATCTTACTCCTTTATTTACATACATTAACTTTATGGGTTTTTAGTTATATATTTTTTAGGTGTAACTCATATATCATAAGTTCCAATGAGTTGATTCCAGTACATCTATGTTCCTGAACTTTGTAAAGACACATAATTTATAAGAAATGAAAGATAGAGATGAATAATTTTTTTTATTATAATCATACCCAAATATTTAAATATTTATCATTAGGAGCTTCTCATTCCTTTAACTATAAATAGATATTGATTCCTCAATGTTTATAATACTATTAAATGTTAATATTAATTTTTTTGAGTTGTATACTATCTTATTATTTAGATATATTTTGGTTTTTAGTTTTTAAATATAAAATTTAATGATTCTATATGTGAGGTTTTAATTAGTGAAATATCTATGACTTTCATTTCTAATCAATTATTTATTATCCTTCATGATCGATGAAATTTTAGGATTAGTAATCTATATATTCTGAATAGTTAGTTCAAGGAATTCCATCGAAGGGCTCACATTAAATCAGGTTGATCAAATACGAGACTAGGGTGAGAGACACTACTACTGATGTTTTTTTGATTACGTATGATATTTAACATGTGTATTATAATCTTATTGAATGAAAATGATCTTTGTTTTTCAAAACATACATTCACTTAATGTGGATATTTATCCTCCTATCACATTATATAAAAGGAAAATAATTCCTTCTATGGGAATTGGTAATATCCTTTATAATTTAGTTTAACAAAGTTTATATATTATTATGACAAACCTCACACATTATTTTTATTTGTTTAATATAATTTATTATTAGTTGTTTATTTTGGTTAGTTTGTTACATTTGAGTGATTAACTTTTCCCTATGTTTAATATTTTTTTCCTATGATTAGTTTAGAAATCATATCTTATAGACAATACACTATCAAGAGTGGGATAAAAAATGTATTATTAGTTCATCTTAAATCCCCCTACTCTATGTTAAATCCACCATATCTATGAAAAAAGTTGGATATTCAAGAAAATTATTTAAAATTTGATAAAGGGATCAATGTACGGAGATTGGTGGACACCATAAAAATATTCAATGGAAATTTACATCGGATTTTGTAAGGTGTTATTCAATTTGGGCTCAGTTTACTAGGAGGAAATATGTTCATCACATGGATTTCAATTTCATGGAGGGTATAATCACTTTTCAAAATTGGGGAAACCTCAATGGAGTCATTAATGTATTATTGAACCACACCCAGTGTTTTATTGGGTGGGGTCATTAATTTTTCCAAATATGATTATAAAGGGGGGATCCCTCTTATTTTATAGATTTCCCTTCCATGACATGGATTTCAAAATAATGATTCAACATCCCACTTCTAAATAATGGTGACATATATCAATTAGCAGTATGTATTTAAATTTACACTTATGATGGAGGAGTAATACTGATCTGTGTTTACCCTATATGCCTATGTAAATTTTAATACCTAGTAATTCTAAAAGACAATTAATGAAATTCAAGTCACAGTCCAATTGAACATTATGTCTATATGGGATAGTTTCATCCCCTTAATGATAGTTTTTTAATCTTACAATTTTGTTCAATATAGAATAATTTTAATAGACTTTAAATTTAGTTGTTTTAGTTCTCCTTAAGTGGAAATGTAAAATCATATATATATATATATATGGTTAGAGATATAGAATCCTTTGAAAAAAATAAACAAGGTAATATCCTTGACATTCACCCTAATTATCTTAATTTTAGTCGATCATTATTCCGTAATGATAGAATTATGAGTGGGATCTATGGAACCATGTTTTCGGTAGGTTTTCAGTCCCTTCCTAATGTAAATTGATATGATTATGTTGGGTGGGGGTCTCATCCATGATAAACATGAGACTTTGATTATGACATTCAAAGATGATGGGTACTATTTATGGGGTTCATCCCATGTCATAGATATTTTTAAAATATGAATATAATTCCATTTCAATCATTGAAAAACTCATACTTATCCTTTAGATGGTCATGTGATGTGATTTTATCTTTTTTTGTTTCAAAAAACTGGGTGTATTATCTTTTGTTTTTCATGGGGTATATTCTAACAACCCTGCTCTTTATTAAACAACTAAACATGATTTATTACATAAACTATTCACTTGGTACAACATTGAAGATCAAGAGGTCTAGTGTATTTGGGGATAAGAAACATTACATAACAACTTAAAGAATATAATGTAACATCTTATTGAAAACTTCCATTACATGACCACAACATTCCCTCATACATAACATTGCATAGGATAACTTGAGGACATACACAAGAGAAGGATTATATATAAAGCCCAGTACGAGAATAAACATGGAATAACTTGAGTAATACCATACATGTTAGGAAATAGTCATATCATTGGAACATAAGAGAAACATGAACATAAAGGCGTGATAAAGAAAGATAATCATAACATGTAAATGTGGTAACAATACTTAACATAGAATTACCATGATCCTAGGATCATTGCTCATGGATCTTGAGTAAACCCTCATTGCACATGAATCATGAGTAAGACCTCCTTGTATATGAATTAGAATGAGTCAACAGTCATTGTAGATGACATATCATGATACTGTACTTCACCCAATGCATTGAAGCACTATCCGAGCACACCCTTCTTAAACATTTCATTTCATGCATAAGTGTGCCACATAGATCATACAACAAGGAATCAATCATCATCATAAATTCCATGACAATGGGATGTGGAATACATACATGATTCTTTAAAATCAATATGTAAATGGGTATAAAGGTGAATACCCTTGATAGAGAAATGAGCTTGGTATTCACTACACAATGACATTGTCTTGGAAAATTGTAGTGAAATTTTGGCAGTATAATGGTGTGAAATAAGAACTCATAAAAAATTGTTGATGAGAGGGAAAGGGGTTTGTCATCATATTTCCATGAAATTAAAATTAAGGGGGTCGTATAGATACATGTACAAATAAACATAATGTAATTTAGATGCATAATACAAAAGAATGACATTGATGTAAAGGAGGATAGGGAAATCCCTCATGGAATTTCTACATGATAATAGCTATACATGGGAGGCATTAGTGAGAGAGAAAGGGGTATCCCATCATCCAAACATAAATAGGGCAGTATGGAAGAGGAGAAAATTCATACCCCAATATTTTTAATTGAAATCAAAAAGGCATAACAACACAAAGAAAACTAGACAAAAATGATAAAGGAAGAAATCCATTACTTGGAAGTGTGCATCCAATGGCTTGGGAGAGGCTTAAGAGAGGCTTCTTGGGAGCTTGGGGAACCTTGGGAGGAGTATAGAGAGAGTTGGACAGTGTTTGGTTGAACTCCAAAGGCATTGAGTGAAGAGGAAGTGGGATCTTGGGTTGGTTTATATAGGAAAGGAGGGTGGATTTGTTTAATATTTTGGTTTGGGACCCCACACTTTAAACTAATCAAACCACAAACCAGCCGATGGTTTTTTCCAATGATTTTTACTGAATTGGAGTGTAAAAAAATATTTTATAAGTACAATTGCCTATATTCTTAAAATAATAGGGTTTCTTTTGTGGATGTGAGTCACACTCTCACGGAAAATATTTTAAGAAGACAAAATGTTTAATAAGACATGAAGGGTCCACTAAAGCATTGTAAAAAAAATCAAACAGACCCAATATCACAATATTTTAATGGTAAAATATATATTGCCCGAACATAATGTTTATACTATTTTATTACATCACTATTGAATAATTAGTATGTCAAAAAACACATGATATATTTAAACGGTATTTATTTTTTACCCAAAAATTCAATTATCCTAGAAAATTATGAGAAATTCACCATTTTATAATTTCAATGTCTTGATTCCCAAAATAATATTCATTTTAACTAATTAATTTTTTAAATATGTGAATTTTTACTTTTAAATTAAGAACATTCATTTATAAAAAAATCATAGGTTTTGAAAAGAACAACTTTTAAACCATAATAAAAATTACAATTGCATTTATAAAATTATACTATAATTTATATTTAATAAAAATTAATTTAATAATAATAATATTTTATTAAAATATTATTCAATCCAGAAATCCATTAATTCATCAAAATAGATTTCTTAGTGGAATATTTACTAAAAAATATTATTTGTGCTTTAAAAATTATTTACAAAGTAACAATAATAAAATGAATGCACATTCATTATAAAAAAATAATGTACATAGTCATAGTACTAGGGTCTTGTTACATAACCCCTTATAATACCCACATAAGACCTAAGGGTAAGGTGTGCGATGGTGATACACTCTTGGGGTGGCTCGGATAACATTGCTCTACTGGTAATCAATATTATCTTCCACTTATCCTCTAGTCAGTTCCACTCAATATTAACATGTTCAAGCTCGGCTTGGGCTAAGTCAAGAGAGAATCCCAATGATGCCACCTTCTTTCTAAGCTCTGAAAAATGGGCTTCGAATGGGGAAAGTCTATTAGATGAGGACATCTCTTCTTTTTTCTAAGTAAATTGGATTTTTTGAAGCCCTATATTTATACCAATAATGTGATCACTATTCAACAACTATATTTGCAATGGTAACAATTATTAATGGTATTTTAAAATATAGAAGCATAAAACATATGATATTTACATTTTATATAACCATAATAAGAAATTTAATTAGAACAAGAAGAAATTTCATTAATGAATGTTTGGACCATTACAATATTCCCCCCTTCAGAAATTTCGCCCATGAAATTTATTTTTCCCACACTAAAATAGATGTGGGTAACTCTACTTCATCCCTTCCTATGATTCCCATGTTATATCTTCAAAATTGTGGTTTCTACATAACACCTTGACGAGGGGCATTGTCTTATTTCGTAGAATTTTTTCTCTATGATATAAGATCTTCACTAGTTTCTCATCGTAAGAATGATCTTCATCTAATCGTATGAATTTTTATTATAGTACATGTGAAGTGTATGGTATGTACTTACTTAAGAGGTATAAATGAAAGACATCATGTACTTTGGCCATAGTAGGTGGAAGTTCTAGTCGATAGGCCACAACCCCGGCACGATCAAGAATCTCAAAGGGGCCAATGTACCTAGGACTTATCTTCCCTTTCTTTTCGAACCTCATGAACTTCTTCCATAGATATATTCAATGAAACACCATGTCTCTAACATTGAAATCAAAGTCTCATCAATGGTTATCTCCAAAACTCTTCTGTTGAATTTGGGCTACCTTGATATGCTACTAAATGGTTTTCACCTTCTCCAACATTTCTTTGAACTTTTTTGGTCCTAGTAGCTTATGCTCAATAACTTCATACCAACATGCATGTGTTATGCAACTCTTCCCATACAAGGTTTCATAAGGTTCCATTCGGATTCTCGAGGGGAAACTGTTATGTAGGAGAATTCAACCAGTGGAAGATGTTGTTCCCACCCTCCTTTAAACTCCATAGAACATGATCTTAACATATCCTCCAGTTTTTGAATAGTTCAATCAGATTGGCCATAAGTTTGAGGTTAACATGCCATAATGAAGTTCAGTTCAGTATCTAGAGAATGTGGAAGACTCTTCCAAAACCTAGAGGTGAATCTTGGATCTTGATCAGATTCAATAAATAGTGGTACTCCATACAGCCTTACAACAACCCTGATATTTATCTGTGCCAGTTGATCTAATAAGAAATTCTTCCGAATTGCAATGAAGTGTGTAGACTTTGTAAGACGATCCACCACAACCTATATTTTATTGATGCCTTTGGATTTCATTGGATGTCCGGTGAAAAAGTCCATTGTGATGTTCTCTCATTTCCATGCCTGTATGGGCAATGGTTGTATCATCCCCTTAGACTTCTGCCTCTCTGCCTTCACTTGCTGACACACCAGACACGTTGATGTATACTCAGCGATCTCCTTCTTCATATTATCCCCCAAATAATACTCTCAGATATAACAATACATCTTGGTGTTTCCGTGGTGAATAAAGAAATTTGAACTATGTGAATCATATTAATGTTCCTTCTTCATCTCACGACTTGACGGAAAACATAAGCTTTTCCCAAATCACACAATTCCTTCTCCATTAACATTGAAATCCAAGGATTAACCATTCCTGATAGCTTCCACATTCTTCTGAATTCCCCCATCATCCTTTTGAGAATCATATAACTTTTCCAAAAGAGAAGTTTGAGAAATAATTTGTGAAAGGATTGATGATGTTCCATTATTTTTGATTCCCTTGTCCATATTCATCAAATCTAAGAAGATGGGATCCTTTTCGATTATCATTAATGATAGAATAACTGGGACCATTCTACATAGAGCGTCTTCCAACTTTTTCACTTTCCCAGGGTGGTAATGGATTGATCATTCATAGTCTTTGGTCATCTCTAACCATCTTCATTGTCACATGTTCAACTCTTTCTGTGTGAATATATAATTGAGGCTTTTGTGGTATGTATATATTTCAATCATCTCCCCAAAGAGATAATGACACCAAATTTTTAAAGTGAGGATCATTATATCCAACTCCAGATCATGTGTTGGATAATTCTGCTCACGAACATTCAATAACCTTGAAGCATAGGCAATGACATTGTCATTTTGAATCAACACACAACCCTGGCCCTTCTTCAAAGCATCAGTAAATACCACAAATGTTCTCCACTTGTTGGTAAAGTGATCACGGGTGCACTGATAAGCCTCCTTTTTTACTCCTTGAATTTTTTTTTTCATTCATCACTCCAAGATAACTTTACACCCTTCTAAGTTAGCTTGGTAAAAGGGTTGGACATTAATGAGAAATTTATCACAAATCGTCGATAATGTCAAGCTTACCTCAAAAATCTATGGATATCTTTTACTAATGTAAGCCTCATCCATCCCTCAATTGCACTTGTTTTGGAGGTATCCACTGATATCCCATTGCTTGTGATGATATGGCCAAAGAATGAGACCTCCTTCAACAAGAAATCACACTTGTTGTAATTTTCCTGGAGCTTCTCCTTCAGCAAGGTCTCTAGTATAGTTTTTAGATGATCCTCATGATTCTCTATGGTTTTGGAGTATATTTGAATATCATCTATAAAGACTACCACAAATTTGTCGAAGTAATCCCTAAAGACTCTATTCATCAATTCTATGATGATTGTTGGAGCATTAGTGATTCCAAAAGGCATTAATATAAATTCCTAGTTCCCGTATCTTGTATGAAAAGCAGTCTTGGGTATATCTTCCTTCTTCACCCTTACTTGATAATATCCCGACCGAAAATCCACCTAGTAGAATTATTTACCTCCATGAAAATGATCGAACATGTCATCAATTTGTGGGAGAGTATACTTGTTCAGTATCATGATTTTTTTAAACTCGTGAAAATCGATGAAAAGGCGCATTGACCCATCCTTATTTTTGATGAAGAGGACTCGTTCACCCCAGGGTGAAGCACTTGTGTGTATGAACTCTTTATCTAGATTCATCTATAATTGTTTTTTTCGCTCCCCAAGCTCCACAATATAAATTCAATACGGAGTCTTATATATTGTAAATTCCCCAGGTATAAGACCAATTGAAAATTCAATATCTCTTCTAAGAGGAAGACCATGAAATTCCTCAAGAAACAGTTCAGAAAATTATCTCACAATAGGCATGTATTAAAGATTGGTTACCTTTTTATAATCAATCATCTGAGCCATATACGTGTGCTCATAGAGAAGTAATATCCATACTTAAGATGACTTGGATAAATAAGATTCATCTTCCTCCTTGCACTAGTATAGAATTGGGGGTCGATTCTCCATATGGTGACTGATTTCCCTCTCATAGAAATTTTGGTTGGCTATGTATAGGGAAAGCCAATCCATGCCAATAATTGTAACAAATTCCACTAGAGGGAGTAAAATGGTGTTTTATGGGAATTTCAATTCACAAATTATGACAAGGGAGGAGTTATATTCATGGGATGTAATGATTTCCCCATTTGTCGTAATGACTGAAATCTTTACTTCCAGGATTTGTGGTTCTGTCGGTATTATTCTACTATTATTTTGGGTTATAAAAGAATGTGTAGAACTATGAATGATAAACCTTCCTTTTAATTTTTGATTATAGTTCTAATCATTCCAATAAATACTTTGGTATGAGTATCTTAAATAGTTAAAAAAATAATGGGGAATCCAAATACATTAAAGGGATAATTTGTAAATTACCTTTATCTCTTTAACTTATGAATCTATAGGATTCAATCTATGTTATCCATGATATACTTTCCAATATATATTCTTAGGGTTTTTTAAAAAAATACCTTATTAATGGTTTATACTAATCTTGTTAATTTAGAAAAACATATCCTTCGGGAGGGTCGTAACCAAGAGTGCATCAAGTCCCATTGTCGTGTACCAGGATACCCCGTGTCAAGCCTGAAACTCCATGTCAGGGTTTTCACCCCTAGGTACATCTGTGCTAGAGCTGCCTCTACCTACTCATATCTAGAGAAGGATGTATTTGACTGATAAACCACTTACTAATTACCCACCAAAACTTAGGGATGTTTTTATTATACATAGTCTAGTAAATAAGGCTTCACTAGGGTTTTTTAATCCTCATTCCAAAAATAACTAAACCTATCCTCTGATACCAACTATAATAAACCTTCCCTTTATTGCACACTTAAACATGATTTATTACATAAACTCTTGACTTGATACAACATGGAAGTTAGAGAGGTTTAGTGTCTTTGGGGATTAGGAACAATACATAACAACATAAATCATAGAACCCAACATCTTATTGAAAACTTCCTTTACAGGACCACGACTTTACCTCATACTTACCATTGCATAGGATAAACTGAGAAAAAAATAAAAAAAGGTGATATATAAAGCCCAGTAAGGCAATAAACATGGAATAAAATGAGGAATAAAGTACATGTTAGTGGATGCCCCGTTCCATCACAGAGTCCAAAGATTGTCTAAGGGAAGTACCTCAAGCAAAAAAAGGGAAGAACATCAAGAAGTTCACAAAGGAATTTAAGGCGCGTAAGTATACCTGTGCGCCATCCATGGATGCACAAGTCACATGTGTGCCAGTCATGGGCATGCAGGTCACTTGCGTGCCCAAAGTGGTTTTTCTCCCAAACTCAGGTGGCCTATAAATACCCCCTGTGGGCCCCCCATTTCGAGAATATATTTTCCAAAACTCAGAATTAAGCTCTGGATGCCCTAGTCTCTGTTTGAAGTCTTATGAACGCTTCTATGGTAATTTATTACCTAGAATAGAAGATATAAAGAGGAAGAATAAGGCCTAAGTGTTAGAACTCATCAATAATTGCACGCCTAAGTGTCCGGCCCTTAAGGTAAATGAAGACACTTGCAGGCCCCCTTGTCCTCTCATGGAAACTTGGGTGCTGCCCATCTGGAAACATCTAGGATAATACTAAGGGCTTAAGCCATGTCTCGCCGAAGTATTACCCTACAGGTTCTCCGTCGCCCAAGTAAATTCATTTCGTGCAAGTATACTTGCACAACAAGGACTTGCGCGACAGAATAGGGCTTGTGCACCTCCTTCCAATTCAATTACTTTCTGGAAATCCACCTCTACTTTTCAAGATTTAGCTTTCAAATCGCCCTTCAAATCCATTTATGGCATGGTTCCTTTGTTGGCTTACTTATCTAAAAGAAATTTTGTGGAACATCTCTCAAAACCTTGTGATTTACATAACATTATGTCACTATGGTTATATATTTCCTCTATTCAACCTCATCCTTTAATATGATAAGAACATTTATCTGGGAATCCTCCTTTGTATTAATCCCCAAGTTCCCTAATCAGAGCATCCTCCTTAAGATTATTCCCCATGTTCCCTAATCTGGGAATCCTTCTTAGGAGTAAGCCCCAAGTTCCCTAATCTGGGAATCCTCCTTAGGTGTAATCCACAATCATCAAGTTCCTTTAATCTAGGCCTCCTTCTCAGGATTAATCCCTAAGCTAAATTTCCCCTTTGATTTGGGCTTCTTTTTCATGAGTAAGTCCCGAGTTAAAATTCCAAATCTCTATAAAGTACAAATACCTTTATGGGCCATGATCCTGGGCTTCTTTCCAGAACTATGTCCTAATCTTCATTTACTTGGGCCATCATACATATGTAAGACCCACATCATTTCTTATGACTGCATATTTCATGGCACAACCTTCAGATTTACTGATACATTTTGTTTCTCACATCGAGTATGACTCACGTGGGCATAGAGTGTAAAAGTAATTATGACATCTCCCTTTGGGACATTAATCATGCATAGAACTCATACTTCTTCACCCAAACTATGTGGACTTTGATCTCTTCCTTAAAATTAGAGTACATAGGAATCCTTTCTAATGTTCAATCCCATATTTCATTAATTATTTTTCATCCCATATGACGTTAAACTACATCCTTCCTATCGAACTATGTAGGTTATGATTCCTTTCTTTTTAACAAGGATACGTAGGTAACCCATCTGTAGGTATGGTCCCAACCCTGAAATAATCCCTATCTTTCTGAATGAAAATAATCCTCAAGTGCCCCACTGAGTGGCTTTAAAACAAGTATGGTTATCATAATGACCAAGAGATTTCTATATAATGTGTTGAAGGATACCATTGAATAAGAATCTATAATAAATATAGAGGATTGTACGTCGATGAAGAACCTAAAATACATATAATAGATTCTCTAAATCTCATACATATCAATAATTTATTTCCAAATCTAAAGTAAAACTCATTTTTATACATGGAGAATTATTAAGGATTCATGAACATAACATAAATCTATAAGAGAGTCATGGAGTAGGTAATAATTCCCTCAAAATGGTGTGATGAGACTAACCTCCAATCTTATCGACCAATGAAAATTCTTAAGCCTCATCGTTCCACAACTAATGAGCACCTACCTTTGGAAAGTATGTCCAAATGTATGTAGAATCATTGGATGTTTCTGGTTCTACGAATAAACCTTGTAGAAACCGATTGGAATGTTTAAACCATAATAAAACAAGGTCATCCCCATATCTGGAAAAAACAATGTTATATAATAGGCATATCAATGGATCACAAGAGAAACATGAACATAAATTCATGATAAAGCATGATAATCATAAAATGGAAATGGGGCAACAACACTAAACATGGAATTAGCATGAGCCAAGTCTCA
Organism: Viscum album; assembly: GCA_963277665.1. NCBI lineage: Eukaryota > Viridiplantae > Streptophyta > Magnoliopsida > Santalales > Viscaceae > Viscum > Viscum album. Next base: position 239,799,042 of record OY728140.1, on the reverse strand, counting down.
TTGCACATGTAGCTTGAGTAAACCCTCTTTGCACATGAATCATGAGTAAACCCTTGTTGAACATGAATTTGAATGATTCAACACTCATTTCACATGACGTATCATGATACTATCCTTTTACCAATTAATTGGAGTGCTATCAGGGTTCACCCTTCTTAAACATTTCATTTCATGCATAAATGTTACACATGGATAATACAACCTGGAATAAATCATCCTAATTTATTCCAAGATATATGTATGGGGAATAAATAAATGAATCTTTATAATAAATAAGTAAATATTCCTAAAGTTGAATACCCTTGATAGATAAATGGTCATGTTATTCACTACAGAATGACATGGTCTTTGAAAATCATAGTGCAATTTCTGCAGCATAACGGTGTAAAATAAGAACTCAAAAAAATTGTTAATGAGAGAGAAAAGGGTTTCACGTCATATTTACATGAATTTTATAGAAAGGGGGTCATATAGATATATTTCCCAACAAACGTAATGGAATTTAGATGCATAATACAAAAGAATTACTTGGATGTAAAAGAAGAGAGATAAATCCCTCACAAAATTTTGAAATGGTAACATGTGTACATGGGAGGAATTAATGAGAGAAAAAGGGGTATCCCATCATACAAACATAAAAAGTTAAGTATGGGTGTAGGTTTAAAATCATACCCCAACATTTGTAATTGAAAACAAAAGGGCATAAAAACGTAATGAAAATTGGAAAAAAATGGGAAAGGAAGAAATCTCTTACTTGGAAGTGTGCTTCCAAAGGCTTGAGAGAGGCTTGAGAGAGGCTTCTGGTGAGAATGGGGAACCATGGGAGGATTCTATAGAGAGGAGGGATAGGTTTGGTCGAACTAAAAAGTAATTTAGTGAAGAGGAATTGGTATCTTGGGTGGGTTTATATAGGAAAGGACGAGGGATTCTTTATTATTTTGGTTTGGGACACCATACATTAAACTAATCCAACCCACAATCCATACCATGGTTTTTGCCCATGGTTTCTTCTAAATGGTAGTGTATAATAGTATTTTATAAGGCCAATGTCCCAAAATTTTAATATAATATGGGTTCTTTTGTGTTGGGGAGTCACACTCTCAAGGAAAACAATTTAAAATGACAAAATGTTTTATAATCCTTGAAGGGTCCACTGAAGCTTTGTGAAATAAATAAAACCACCCCAAAATCACATTATTTTAATTTTAAAACATATATGTCCCTAATATAATGTTTATATTATTTTATTACATCACTATTAGGTCATTATGATGTCATAAAACACATTATATATTTAAACGGTATTTAATTTTTACCCCAAAATTCAATTGTCTCAAAAAATTATGAGAAATTAACCATTGAATAATTTAGACATCCAGATTCCAAAAATTATATTCATTTTATCTAAATAAATTTATAATTATGTGAATTTTTACTTTTAAATTAAGAACCGACATTTATGAAAAATTCATCAGTTTTGACAAGAACAGCTTTCAAACTTTAATAAAAATTATAATTGCATTTATAAAATTATATGATAATTTATATTTAATAAAAATTATTTTAATAATAATAATATTTTATAAAAAATTTATCTAATTTAAAAGTCAATTAATTCACCAAAATATATTTCTCAATTGAATATTAACTAAAAAAATTCTATTTGTGTTTTAAAAACTATTTACAAAGAAACGATAATAAAATTAAATCACACTCATTATACAAAAATAATGTACATAGTAATAGTTCTATGGTATTCTTAAAGAACCCCTTATAACACCCTCATAATACCTAAGGGTAAGGTGTGTGATGGTGATAGACTCTTGGGGTGGCTCAGATAACATCGCTCGGGTGGTAATCTCTCTTAACATCCAATTCTTCCATAGTCGGTTCGTCTCAAGCTTAAATTGTTCAAGATCGGATTAGGATTAGTCAAGAGAGAATACCAATGATGCCACCTCCTTTCCGATCTCCAACAAATGGGCTTTGTACGGGGCAAGTCTACTTGATGAGGAAATCTCTTCCTTTGTCTGAGTAAATTTGATTTATTAAAGCCCTATATTTATACTAATCATGTGATCACTGTTCAATGACTATACTAGCATCGTTCACAATTATTAACTATTTTTTAAAATCTAGAAACACAAAACCAATGATGTTCACATTTTATATAACCAAAATAAGGTGTTAAATTAGATTAAGAGGAATTTTCATTAATTAATGTTTGGGTCATTACACATATACTAACTTATAAAATGGATATGTCTACTACCACTTTATAATAAATGAAGGAGGAAATGGGAATAATTGGATAGACCCTTCTAAAGAAGAATATAAAAAATTGGGTTTGTGACATAGAGGCAGGCAGTGATGTGGTAGGAAAATAAAACAGGGTTGTGACGTGGGCATGTGCAGCAGTTGGGAATCAAAGTATTTTATGGAATGTGTAGTAGATGGAAATAAAAAATTAGGTTGCGCAATAAGGTGATAAAATGACACCACATGCTTGGTTTTAACCATTTAAGGGTGTTGTTTCTTCATTATATGATTATCAAAGAGGTGATAAAGATGTATCATGGTGTGATTTTTCATAAATATTTTCTACACATTAATAGTAATTTATATTTTGGGATTTTAATTAGATTTATTATACTATATGATTGTTATTGGATTTTATCAGAGATTCCCCATTGTTTTTAATCCTCTGTATTAGGGGGTTTCTAGGTTAAAAATATGTGTCTCCATTTATTTTTTTCTTTTATTTTTGTTCTTCCATTTTCATTAGATATTATTGAAATACATTTTTTACAATAGAGTTTTTATTCTATAATTGATATGCTTCACCCCCAACAAATGGAATCAGATTATGTTATCTATTTTTATTTCTTATTACATATTGTTTATTCATTAATTGTGATTTATTCCCACATAAAATTGTTCGATGAGAAAATGTAATTTACATTATGGAAGAAATGAGTTAAAAATATTTTGGTCTATGAGAAGGAAATTAAGGAATTGAATAAAAAATACTAGAATATATAGATAATGAGAGATGGTGATTAGAATGATTTGAGAGAGTTAGTGAAAAGTATGATTCAGGTGTATTGGATGATAATACTATGATGGAAGTGATCAATTTTATAGATTCAATGGAGAATAGGGAAATCATGAAAGAAATTATAAATTAGGATCTCATACAAATTATTTATATCTAAAAAACTTTTTTATCATTTGATAATGGTATATAATGGATATTTAGGTAACCTTCTGAATGATTTTACCAATCCTTTGATGGATATATCTTTGTTAGTTGTTAAGATCGATGAAAAAGTTAACAAGGTACCTATGTACATGGAAGAACAAAACAAGGATTTTCTATCTTGGGTTCATTACATTATTTATATGATAATATCACCACCACATTGTTGTTCGAGAAATACACTTTGAATTTAGAATATGTGAGTTCATAATTATTTCTGAACAAGACTCTATAAAAGACCAATGATTTTTATTCTTTAAAAAATAGTAGTATCTATGTTGTGGAAGATGTAATGTAATTCGAGAGGTTGCTTGAAGAAAATAACAATGGTTCATTTCCAATTAATGACAGGGAAGCTCTCTTGTAGAAAAATAACTGTTATTTGAAAAATAATTAAGATGAAAAGAAGGTACATGAAACTAATTAGGAGGATACTATCCAAATTCTAATACAGGGTGATAAGTATTATCATAAATACCATGAGAAAGTTTTCAAAACAAGGGTAAAAGTATTATATTTCATTTGTTGATAAATGTACTACATTTATATGTATTATTTTTATTAATCATAAATAAAGGGATATATAAATGGTTAAAAGTCATATAAATATTGATAAAAACAGTATGATTACTTTCTAAATATATTTTTTATAGATAATAGTGTTGAATAAAGTAATAATAGGTTTGAAACATCTAATAAAAACATTGAATTTATCATTAACATAGTTCACCACACAAACACAAAAATGGCCTATCTTAATTGAAGGTGAAAATATTGGTTAAGTTTGATATAGGAGTTATTGATGGAATATATCTTGATTACCCTCTAAAGGTAATAGGATTTCACAGATATAATAAATATATTGGTAGAATTTTTTATACTTAAGATATGAAGATCCTAGAATTTCCAAATAAGGAAATTATAAATTATGAAGCTTGTTCTAGAATTGTTGTTAATACTAATTATTTTTTAATAGCATGAAGAAATAGAAAAGAGAATAGAAAATGTTAAATATGTTCAAAATGAAGAAAAATATCAATCCATATGAAGTGATTTTGAACAATGACATTCAACTCAACCTATGATGAAAAATAGTTTTAGATTCAAAAAATAATTATAAATCAAGAACAACATGTAAATACTAAATGAACTCCAAGAGAACCATATCATGCATCTTTTTTTTCAAAATTTGACCATATGTTTTTTGAGGACGTATTGAATTATCAAGACTGGGTTGGTGATATGAATGAATAATTGGATCAAGATGAAAAAAATGTGACCTCAAAACATTTTCTAAAACCTAAATATAATATTGTAATCAGGATAAATTCATTGTCCAAACATAAATTTAATGAAAAAAGAATTATTGGGAAATGATTTGACTTTGATGAGACTATTACACTATTTTCAAGGAAATAAACCATTAAAATATTACTTTATAATTCTCCACATAAATTCAATAAAATATCTACCAAATATATTTCAAGTCTGTATTTATCAATGGTTAATTAGAATAGGTTTTTTTAAATTAAAAAATCATGTGGTTTTCTTCTTGTTGAAGGTGAAACTTTTTTTTATAGGTTAAATGATTTGTATAGGATAAAACAAGCCCTAAGGGAATGGTACTCTAAAATTTAAACCTTCTTGAAGGGGTTGATTTTTTAAAAGAGAATAGTAGAGAAAAATCTATAAATAAAATATAAAAATGCAGGGTTACTCATTGTTATTTTTATGTAGATTACATCATATTATATAGAAATCAATAAGAGATGTGTCATACGTTTTAATGAGAAATGAATTATTTATTTGAAATTTTTATGCCTTGAGAGATGAGTTATTTTTTTATTTTTAAAATATCTCAATAAAAGATCAAATTAGTCTTCTCAAGATATATCTAGAAAGGATATATTGAAAAAAATTGTATTGGGGAGTCAATAAAAGATATTATATACTATGTAACTCTTTAATCCCGATATCTAAATGATGAAAAATGATCCCGTTTTTTGAAAGAAAAAATAATTCCTATGTATATAAATTGTATAATAGATTTTTGATTGAAATATTAAAAAACTTGGATTTTTTGGTTCTGCTAATGCAGATTGGAAAATTTGAATTGATTATAGAATGTACAAATATGTGTAGTTTTTTACTGGTAAAAGATGTGTGTGTTAGCTCACAAATATGAATATTTTTATAACATTTAGCACTATTGAGGTCAGATATATAGATGCAACTCATGCTATAAATCTGTTTATGTGGATGAAAACTCAAATGAATGATCTGAAGGTGGGTTTAGAGAATCCACATATTCTTGGATGTGAAATATAGAGTACTATTAATTTCATAAATAATCTATCTCACCATTCTTGGTGAATGAACATTCATATAAAATAGTAGTTCATTAAGGACCTTGTGGAGAGAAATGAATTGAAGTTGCAGTTTATTTCAAAACAAGAATATATTGATGACATATTCACCAATCCATTTCCTAATGATGAAATCTGGAATATATTTTTAAATTTTGGAGTTCAACCTCACCATATACAAGGCTAAAGTATGTTTTTTCTATCCCCTCTCCCTTTATGAATTTGGATGGTATTTTCAAAGGGTGAGAGAAATGACATCATAATCTATCCATTGATATGTGTTTAACCTATTTTGGTAGAGAATAAATTTAGGGTGAATTTTTAAATTGGGTAATCTATGATTTCAACATATGTTAACTATTTTAACATATTGTTTTAATTGGATATATAAACTATTTTGTACGTGTCTAAGTGTGATTCTATAGTGAAGGTGTGTCGAATAATGTGTGGTTGTAGTTCAATGTTAGATTGATAACATGACATTGTTCCCTAGTGATTCTTGTTTCCTATACTTAGTGTACGTAAATTGGACTATAATTGTTATACAGGGATGGATTTATTTATTTTATGAGATACAACGATTTATTTTCCATTGCTGATAACAAAATACTAAGTGGGAGATTGTTGTGACCAAGTGGCTATGAAATGTTGGTTGAGGTGAATAAAAAGTTATGTTGGAAATGGTTTTGGTTATGTTATTTGATTTCTTATCAACACTTGTGAAGCTACCATTAGTTCCATGGTATTTGAAACTACCATGAATAAATCATTCAATGCATTTTTTTGTTAACTTCTAGTTATTAAATATCATGATAAATATTGTTATTGTTATTACAAAGTGTATTTGAAAAAAAAATTGAAATAAGAAATAAGTATTATACATGAGGAAGATTATGTTAAGAAAGTCTAGATAAAAACATATCAAAATAATCACGCCGACAATCAACATGACTGAATAGTCATGTAGGTGATCTACATAATTGATTCAGCCATGTAATTGATTCACATTGTGAATGGTCATGTTGTCAATTCACCTAGCCAATTCACCCATGCAATCTATTCATATAGTGGAATTCCCACAATTTTTATTGAGTCGTGTATTAATTTTTATTGATGTTGATGATTGAACCATAGATCCAACTATAGAGACGTAGTTGATTTCTTCACATAGACATTTAAAGAAACATATATAATTGAGTCATTTAGTTTAATTCTCTATGTATGGAAGTTATATTACAAAAGTAATATAATATAGCTAAAATTTTAGAAGGTTTTCATATAAGTGGAAGAATTACAAGATTGAAACTAGGATGGTCATATTTTTTTATCACATGTAAATTAATACTTATTTGTGGTTTTAGTGTTGAAGATACATAAGTTTAAAAATGAATGGAGGTGTTTTTTCAACATTACCTGGTATAATTACAAACAATTATGAAGTATTATACCTATAGAAGTTGTTATTGTGACCAGATCTGATATTTATGGGGGTTTTAAATAAAATATATTTACTTGGTATTGTAAATATTTTAATTAATAAGAAAGAGAAAAGTGTAACCATCAAATCTTGATAAATTTTAATCTAATGGTTTCAGATTAAAGTGGTCGAATATGAGGGCATGAGGATAGAGTTAGAGGTGTTGGTGAAGAATAAGCGGTGACATTCAGTTGTGGTTATAAAACTGATGTGATGTCTTTTGTATTGACCAAAAAATTTATTAATAAAAATTACTCTTTATTAAATTAAATTTCATACCATGTAAATTGTTTATTTAAGACAAAATCACTTCCTTGGTTTTATGTTTTTATATTTTAAAATACCATTTAGAATTGTTATCTTCGCTCATATAGTCGTTGAAAAGTGATCACATGATTTGTATAAATATATGGCTTTAACAAATCCAATATACACAGACAAAGGAAGCGATGTCCTCATCCAGTAGACATTCCCCACACGAAGCCCATTTTTTCAGACCTCGGAAAGGAGGTAGCATCCCTTGGTGTCACTCTTGACCAAGACCAAGATGAGATTCAACACGTCAAGTTTCAATAGAACCGCCAATAATATATGTAGAAGTTGATAGATATTACCACTCGGGCGATGTTATATAAGCCTCCCCAATAGTCTATCACCATCGCACACCTTACCCTTAGGTATTATGCAGCTGTTATAAGGGGATATGTAACAAGACCCTAGAATTATGATTATGTGCTTTATTTTTTGTATAAATAATATACATTCATTTCATTATTGTTACATTGTAAACGGGTTTTAAATAAAAAATAGTATTTTTAATTAATAATAAATTAAGAAATCTATTTTGATGAATTAACGGATTTTTTAATTAAATATTATTTTAATAAAATATTATTATTAATAAATTAATTTTTATTAAATATAACGCATTATATAATTTTTATGAATATAATTGTAATTTTTATTATGGTTTGAAACATGTTTTTGTCAAAAGCCATGAATTTTCAATAAATGTTGGTTTTTATTTTAAAAGTGAAAATTTACTTATTTAGAAAATTATTTGGATAAAATGAATATTATTTTTGAGATAGGGACATTAAAAGTACCCAATGGTGAATTTTTCATTATTTTCTGAGAGAGTCAAATTTATGGGTAAAAATTAAATACCGTTTAAATATATAATGTGGTTAATGACATCATAATGACACAATATTGATGTAATAAACTTCTATAAATGGTATGTTAGTACAATATATGTTTTACCTTTAAAATAATGAGATTTTATCTTTTATTTATTTATTTTACAAAGCCTTAGTGGACCCTCCGATACTTATAAACCATTTTAACTTTTTAAAATGATTTACTTGAAATTGTGATAGACCTCCATATAAGAAGGCCTAATATTTTAATAAGTTATGATATTTTAATTATAAAATACTTTTTTTTCACCCCCATATGGTAAATCCCATGGGAACAAATGATGGGTTGGTTTGTGGTTTTGATTAGTTTAATGTGTGGTGGCCAAAACCTAAATAATAAAGACTTCCCTATACTTTACTATATAAACACATTGAATCTCACATTCCTCTTTCCCAAAAACCTTTTGAGCTAGTCCAAAACCTTATATTTTCTATCTATAATAGTCACAAGGTGCCCCATGCACCCAAAAATCCTATCTCAAGTATCTCCCATGACATTGGGATAACACTTCCAAGTAAGGGATTTCATCCACTATCATTTTTGTCCAAATTTCATTATATTGTTATGTCCTTTTAATTTGAATTAAAAAGGTTGGTTTATGATTTTAAACCTCTCTTATAATTATCACCTTATTTTTGAATTATGAGAGACCCATTTCTCTCTCATTAATGCCTCCCATTACACCTGTTACAATAACAAATTTCCATTAGAGATTTCTCTCTCCTCATTTACATTCAAGAAAATATTTTGTTTTGTGAATCTAAATTCAATTACATATGTAGGAAAATGTATCAATATTAAACCATTACTTTCCATTTAATATACATATGATGAGATTCCAATTCCACTCTCATCAACCATTTTTATTAATTCTTATGTCATGCCATTATGCTGCCGAAATTGTACCACGATTTTCCAAGACAAAGTCATTGTGTAGTGAATACCATGCCCAATTATCTATAAATGGAATTAACCTTTATGAATATTTACATATTGATCATAGAGTTTCATGTATAAATTATAAATTACTTTTTCATGGAATAAATGGTGAGTTTTAATTAATCTGTGTTATATGATCCACGTGGCACCCTGATGCATGAAATGAAATGATTAATAAACATGAGCCCAGATAGCACTCCAATGTATTGGGTAAAGACTGTATCATGATACTTCAAGTAAAATTAGGTTTTACTCATGATAATTCAACTGAAATGAGGGTTTTCTCATTCTCCATGTTCAATGATCCATGGTTTTTTCTTGTAAATATCGTGGGACTACAATCTGGTATTGAATGAATAACAAAGAGTTTTTATCCTCTATACAACCTTCATAAGTATCCACATATTTTAGGACTTGTCTAATAATGATATAATAATAATTTTATATTTTATATTCTTTGAAAAGATGCATCATTTTAGAAACCAGTTTTGTCATGACCTGCCCCCCGGGGGTCCGTGTCATGACTACCCAAATCCTGCTTTCCAAAGGCCAGGGAATGGAGACTAGCACCAAAGGCGTATTCCCTAAAATTGGGAAGGCATTGCCTTTATAACCTATAACTCATGCAACCCAGCACACATCATGATACGAAAACAAGTAAAAAAAATAGTAAAAAGAGTGTGTTAAGTAAGTAAAGGGGCCAAAATATAATCCCAACTAGAAAGTACAAGAAAACTGGAAAGTATAAGTATACTGAATAGCTCCTCTGAGAACCCACCAAGGATCCTACTTGAAGGGTAGGTACAACTCTAGAACATTCATCTCTAAGGTATGCCTGATCCAAGGTCCACCTCCAAGCTATCTCCAGTCCCGGTACCCACATCCTAAGTCATCGTTTTCTGTTGTCTGCACCAAACTCAACAAGGTGCGGGCGTAGCACGTGCATGGATGAGTATAACGATACCCTGTAGGGAACCCTAGACGCTACAAAGGTCTCTCAAAATCCACAAAGGATATACCAAAAATCATGAAAACAACTGTCATCCCTACTTAGGTATATGTCCATACATATACCTAAGTTATCAAGTACACCCATTTCATTCATGAGGAAACACAAGGCCCAATTCAATAGCCCAAGGCTCAACTGTTCCACAAAGGAAAGAATACAACGAATGTAACACCACGAAGGTAAGTACCTCAAAGGTAATGTATAACATCCCAAGCCTTTTACATATAACATTTCATGATTTTAATCATAAGTAGTCATCAGAGTACTTGCCAAGGATCCTTAATTCTAGTGTCTTTGAAGACTATGTACATACAATATAAAACATGGGGCTAAAAAAAACTTCTTTATTTAATATCCATAAAGACCTTATAACTTCTTTTGAGCCCTTACATCTGCATAGGGTACCCTGGGGAACACATGAACAAAGGGTTGAGCTGAAAAGCCCAATAAGGGAAGGAAGATAAGGATACATCTTAAGCACATGAGTTTAGAGGCATAACATATTGATATCCAAAGCATGGAACATATGAAATAATATCATATAATCATTGGATCATATAAACATGGAATCATATAAATGTGGCATAATCATAAAACATTTCTTTAGTATAGGTCAAGGCTGACTACCAAACTTGTATCCCATTTCATTATGGGTCAACGCTAATCACCAATCCTGTTTCACATCGCACCACATGAGACTTAACATTACCCAATGCATTAGAGCGCTATCTGGGCACACCCATCTCAAAATTTTCATGAATATTCTTGAAACATAAATATTCTTTCCAAATAAATAATCATACATAATCAAACATACGTAAACATAAGGATACCTATAACGACCCATACTTTACATACATTGTTAATACTTCAAAATTGAAGCACACTTATTACAACATATGACAAAACCACAGAGGACCGTATAGGTATAGTGTCTTTAGAAACTGGGAAACATAAACAACTGGTTCATAAATCTTCTATAGTGTCTCCCATTTATTTCATCATATCTAGGGTCCCTTTTAGCATATTCTACTTAATATCCATCTTCCTGACCTGGGGAAAAGAAAACATAAAAGGGTGAGCTCAAATGCTCAGCAATGGCAAATAATAGAAATAAAAATCATATCATATCATTTTGAAAATCATATCCTGCAAAAGAGATCATAATATCTTAACATGGAATAAATCATAGAAGTGAAAATGAGATCCCCATAATCATATCATAAAACTTGAAACTTTGTGGCATGCACACATAATCATTGAGAATCATTTTTTGTTAGTCAAGACTTATTTCCAAGACTATCTTAGTGGACAAAGTCCCTTTCTGAATCGAGTAACCCTCGTTTCAGTCCTGTTTCACTGAACCGGTATAACCTACCATTCCAGCCATGTCTATCTCATGAGATATAAAATCCTTACCCAATGCATTGGAGGGAGATGTAGGTCCCACCCATCTTATAATGAATCCTTTCTTATGTGTGCCACATAATCATAACTCATACATCATCGCATAACCCATGTAATAAATATGGGATTCTTAAACAACATGACATCATAAAACAATTCATATAAGATAAAGGAATTCATAAAAATGTTTCCATCACAACATAATCAAATCCATGTAATAATAGGGATAAAAACAGAACCCTTTTATTATCTTAGATGGAAAATAATTTTGATAAAATACTTGAACTTCATTCTTGAGGAAAATATCCTTTCTACTTCAAAAACACTTTTCCTTTCTTAACATGTCATACAATTTTAAAATAAAAGAAGTTGATTAAAAATAAACTTGAATACTTGTAAAGGAATCTTCTTGGAAATAATTTTTTAGAAATCCATTCATGCCGGTTAAGTTAAAAAAAACATTCTTCGTACTTTTGTCGGAAAAGTCAAAAAGTACCTCGTACGAAAAATGACAAAAGATTCCTTTCATACATATTACTAAAAACTCACCGAAGGGTAAAAATGGATTTAAAAAATTGTAGGTGGATGGAAATAATATAACATATTGATGAAACATGGATGTGGATAATAAAATACACCCCAGTAAATACTTACGAATAAACAATCTCGGATAAAAATGAGATTGTGATATTTCCCTTACCTTAGGTCCGATTTGCTTTGTATGTGTCCGAAGCTCCTGTATAATGGTTTAAATAATGTTATTGACTTATTCCAGAATCATACATATTGATATGATATCATATATGGTCATATTCTAAGCTTCTTGTTAGTAATATTTCATTGTTACTTGTTACTCGGGTCTTTATTGCCTTATGTTCTTATGCGTGTTTTGCCGAATAAATTCTTATTCTTCTTTTATGGTTATAGATACCTTATATCCAGAATGGTATTAGTGTAACATATATAATATTTATTCATTAAATTCATTTATATAATTACTATGTAATGATGATCATGTAGAACGAGTCGCATCACATCGTGGAGACGGTATTCCGTACGTACGCACGAGTGATGATATCATTCCTATGATCGTGGAATTGTATTGGAGTATATATATATTATTTCATTATCAATATTACTTTATAATAATCATAAATAGTTACTCATTACACCATTATACCCATCCTTGTAAGGTGGTGGTGGAAAATAGATTACACCACGGCGTGGAGACGGTATTCCGTACGTACGCACGCGCGGTGATTTCATTTTTCCGTAGGATGGATAGAAGGTGAATTAGGGTTGTTTCATATTTATAATAACATATAAGTATGTAATTAATACTGATGTTATTACTTTATCATGAAACAACTAAAGAAGAAGAAGTTGAAGAAGAAAGAAATTGAAAAGATCGGTAATGGATATTACCTCTTCTTTGAAACGCCTCTTTGAATCCTCCACTTAGGGAACTAATATTGGTCTTTGAAGAAGACCATGACCTCTAGGATTATTCTAGGGAAGTGGAGAGGAGAAAATGGCAGGGGTTGGCCGAGTTTGAGGGCTCAAATTGGTGTGAGGAGGAGGGGGAGGTGGTGCCCTTTTATAAGGGAGGAGAGGGGCACCTTAGGAATATCTCAAAATATTATTTTATATTAAAGTAAAAATCGGTTTATAATGGTTCCAAAGGGTCTTATTTCGAAGCTAAAGTGGGGATGGTTTGAAATCCTTTCAACCAATAATATTTAGACAAGTTTAGGGTATTATTTTAACCTTATCAATTAGATTTAACTCTAAGTTAAATAATTTAACTTTTATCGTGTCTTTTTGTTTTCTTTCACTATATGGTTAATACACTTACTATAACATGCCAAACGAACCCCAAATTGAGTATTATTAATATATATATTTTTATCTAAGTAATTTGGCCGAACCATAGATTTTTAAGAATAAAATAACAATTAGTAATATAATATTTGATTTAAAAACTATTTTGTGTCAATTTTGACACTATTTGATATATGATTTTTGTGAAAGTCATAACAGAATTATATGTTCGAACCAAGATGTTTAAATCAACACTAATATATCATAGTTACCTATAAAATTAGTGGAATTCATAAAAAGTCTCAAATTACATTTATTTTGGTGTTTATAACATCAATTATGTCAATATTTCATTAATAAGATAATTACTACATCATCATTGTGTCATAAATAAATTAACATATTTAATGTCTAAAAATTTAAAATAAAATACCATTATGTAGGAAATCGTTTTAGCTTTCTAATGAATATTTATAGTCGAATTTATCTTATGTATAACCCCATATTAAAATTTGTTTAGTTATTAAACTTTGATTATAACTATTTTAACTATTCATTAAATAAAATAATATTAAATGTCATAATCTAATCCAAGTGGACCTAAATGGTCATATTATATTCATAAGGTTGTTTTTGGTCGAATTACACTTATCCAATAGAATTAGGACATGTGTTAGGGTAATAGTAATATCATATTTACCCTTAGTTACCATATTTACTATTAACCGTGGTAAAAAAAGTAAAAAGTTACTATTCACCAAAAATTATTTTCATCTCATTGAACCACATTTTAGTCCTTGATATTAACCGTGTCTGTCAGATTTTCGAAATTCCATTCATATAAGCGGTAAAATTAAGTTTTATGCAAAATTCAGTTTTTTTAACCTACCACTTAGTGGTTTCACTATTCATCAAAAATTGAAAGTTTTCAGAAAAATACCAAAATTTCACCCTAGGCTAATTTCCGTATTCCGAATCCAAAAATGAAGTCCATTTTAAAAAATAAAATTTATAAAATTTCAAAAAGTGGTTATTACTATTCATAACGGCTAGTTTTAATAATATTTTAATAGCATATCATTGTTTGGTGAAACTGGGTATTGCGTACGACGCAAGCTATCGAGGAAGGTCGCGATTGCGTGTAAGGTAAGCCAAGCTAGTATGTAGTGAAAGATTCCTTTGATGATATATAAAAAACAAAATATTACTCATAAAAATCTCAGGTGTTACATTCTACCCCCCTTAAAAAGAATTTTGCCCTCGAAATTCGTCACTTTGTAACAAACAGATGAGGATACTTCTCCCTTATCATATCCTCAAGCTCCCATGTAGCTTCTTCAAGTTGGTGGTTCCTCCATAAAACATTCACCAATCGAGTGGTCTTGTTTCGTAGGACTTTTTCGCTACGATCCAGAATCTCTATCGGTTGTTCTTCATAAGAAAGATCTTGCTCCAGCGGTACAACTTCTGAGCCGAGTACATGTGAAGGATCAGGTATGTACTTTCTCAGGAGAGATACATGGAACACATCGTGAACTTGAGAGAGATTCGGTGGAAGCGCCAATCGGTAAGCTACCTTTCCAACACGATCCAGTATTTCGAAATGACCGATATATCTAGGGCTCAACTTCACCTTCTTTCCAAATCTCATAACCCTCTTCTAGGGAGATATTCGTAAGAACACTTTATCGCCCACTTCAAACTCTAGGTCTTTTCTTCGGTTGTCGGCATAACTTTTCTTTCGACTCTGAGCTTCTCTTATGTGTTGTTGAATAGATCTGACCTTTTCTGCCATTTCATCAATGAGATCAGGTCTTAACAGCTTTCTTTCCCCAGCTTCATCCTAGTAAGTTGGAGTCCTGCATTTCTTTCTATAGAGAGCTTCATAAGGAGCCATCTGAATACTGAAGTGAAAGCTATTATTATAAGAAAATTCCACCAAAGGTAGGTGTTGATCCCAACCTCCTTTGAAATCCATGGAGTAAGCTCTAAACATATCTTCTAGGGTTTGAATTGTTCTCTCAGACTGACCGTCTGTCTGAGGATGATAAGCAGTGCTGAAACTAAACTTTGTGTCCAGAGTATGCTGAAGACTTCGCCAGAACTTCGAGGTAAATCTCGGATCCTGATCAGATATAATAGAAAGTGGTACTCCATGCAATCTTACCACTTCCTTTACATATATCCTGGCAAGCTGATCTAGAGAGAAATCCTCTCTAATAGAAATGAAGTGTGCAGACTTTGTAAGACAATCAACTATGAACCAAATAGCATTATTGCCTTTGGATGTTTTAGGAAGTCCTGTGACAAAGTCCATAGTGATGTTTTCCCATTTCCATTCGGGTATGGGTAATGGTTGTAACATCCCCTTAGACTTTTGTCTCTCAGCTTTAACTTGTTGACAAACCAAGCATCGAGAGACATATTCAGCAACATCACTTTTCATGCCATCCCACCAGAAGTACTCTTTCAGGTCCCTATACATCTTCGTGCTTCCAGGATGAATAGAGAATGAAGAACTATGAGCCTCATCCAGCAGCTCCTTCTTTAATTCGGGGATGGGAGGAACACAAACCCGATTCCTGAACTTTATTATCCCATCACAATCAAGGTTGAATTCAGGAACATTTCTCACCTTCTTTTGTAACTCGACATCTTCTTTCTGTGCCTCTTTAATCTTCGCATGTATAGATGGTTTAACATTTATTTGAGAAAGATAAGATTTTTCCCCTTCCATTACAATTCCAAGATCCATCCTTTGTAAATCCATAAATATTGGATCTTTTGTGATCCTCATCATGGATAAACTAGCATGGTCTTGTCGACTTAATGAATCTGCCACCTTGTTTGCTTTCCCAGGGTTGTAATGGATTGAGCAGTCATAATCCTTAATCAGCTCCAACCATCTTCTTTGACGCATATTCAACTCCTTCTGTGTGAAAATATACTTTAAACTTTTATGATCAGTATAAATATCACACCGTTCACCATAAAGGTAATGCCTCCAAATCTTTAATGCAAAGATTACCGCAGCCAACTCCAAATCATGAGTTGGGTAATTTTGCTCGTGGATTTTCAACTGTCGTGAGGCATAAGCTATCACCATATCATTTTGCATAAGAACACACCCCAATCCCTTCTTGGATGCATCACTGTATATCACAAACCTTTCTCCACTACAAGGTAGTGTGAGCACAGGTGCACTGGATAACCTTCTTTTCAACTCCTTGAAATTTTCTTCACATTCTTCCGTCCAGACAAACTTAACTCCTTTCCGAGTCAACATGTTGAGTGGATTAGATAATCGTGAAAAATCCTTTACAAAACATCGATAATATCCATCCAAACCAAGAAAACTTCGGATCTCAGTTACTGTTGTTGGTCTTGACCATCTTTTGATAACCTCTGTTTTTGCTGGATCCACAGATATCCCCTCTTTTGAGATTATGTGACCCAAAAATGAAACTTTTTGAAGCAAAAATTCACACTTGGTAAATTTGGCATAAAGCTTCTCCTTTCTCAGGGTCTTCAATATAATTCTCAAGTGATCTTAATGCTCTTCCTTGCTCTTTGAATAGACAAGAATATCGTCTATAAAGACTACCACAAATTGATCAAGATAGTCTCTAAAGACTCTATTCATTAGATCCATGAAGATAGCAGGGGAATTAGTAAGACCAAATGGCATCACTATAAATTCATAGTGTCCATACCTTGTACGGAAATCCGTCTTTGGTATATCCTCCATTTTGACCCTTAATTGATGATACCCTGAACAAAGATCAATCTTGGAAAAGTATTGAGCTCCGCGTAGTTGGTCAAATAAGTCATCAATGCGTGCGAGAGGATATTTGTTCTTGATAGTGATCTTGTTAAGTTCTCGATAATCAATGCAGAGTCTCATTGATCCATCTTTCTTCTTAAAAAATAGAACAGGTGCTCCCCAAGGTGATGCACTAGGGCGTATGAATCCCTTATCAAGATTCTCCTGGAGTTGCTTCTTCAATTCCTGCAACTCAATTGGGGCCATTCTATAAGGTGTCCTTGAAATTGGCAAAGCGCCCGGTACGAGTTCTATTGAAAACTCAACATCACGATTTGGTGGAAGACCCGGTAATTCCTCCGGAAAGACATCATCAAACTCCAGTACGATGGGAATATTCTTAATCGGGAGTTTCTCACCAACCATTTGAGATAAATAACCTTCATTTAGTGGAATCAATACCCATAAGATGGAAGAAATTTCCACTGGAAGGTTATATTCATCCTTGCATCGATAGACGATCGTAGATTGATCTGGAATATGAAATGTGACTTCCCTTCTTTGGCAATTGACATGAGCTCCATGTAGAGAAATCCAATCCATGCCCAGAATCACATCAAATTCCACTAGAGGAAGTATCACAAGATTTGTAGGAAGCACTTTCCCACAAACTTCGATCAGAGAAGAATTATAAACTTTTGATGTGACTGTTGTGCCATTAGGTGTTGTCACAGCTAACTCAACATCTAATTGTTGAGGTAATACGGTGATACCCTTAGAAATTTTTTCAGAAATAAAAGAGTGGGTGGATCCAGAATCAAATAAAACATTTGCTACATTAGAGTGGATGGTAAGTATACCTTTCACCACATCGTTATCATACTCCACATCGCTGATAGAAATTGCATGTGACTTTCCATTGCCTTTAGCCTTAAGATTTTGTTGACGTCGACCATCATCATCAACCCTTGGATTTGGGCATTGATTGGCATAATGCCCCATCTCCTTGCACTTGAAACATTGAAGTGTAGTAGGTTCGTTCTGTGTATCCCTTCCTTTGTTTGCATCATTAGACATCTTCTTCCCATTATCGCGGCATTCAAATGCCCGATGACCTTCCTTTCCACACTTAAAACATTTACTTGTCCCTTTAAGACAACTCCCTCCATGTTTCTTTCCACACTTTGAGCATAAGGGAAAGCTCATCTTCTTTTCAGTGTGATCTTTAGATTTTCCTTTGAATTCCATCTTCCTCTTCTTATCAAACCCATGTGACTGATGGGTTACTCAAATCTCTATCTCGACTTTGAGAGCACATCAAACGATTTCCTCGTAGCTATTGAAGTCCCTTATGGCTAACGCCCTTCGAAGACTTGGTTTTAAGCCACTAAAGAATCGATCGATCTTACTCTCAGGTTGGATAATAATACCAGAAGCGTACCTTGCAAGTCTTGTAAAATTTGCTTCATAGGTACTAACAGATTCATCATCCCTTTGCTTCAGTTAAAGGAACTCTTTCTCCATCTTTGTTCGGAGAATACGAGGGAAGTACTTATTGAAAAATAAGTTCTTGAACTCGTCCCATTCCATAGACCCAATTTCATCCCTTTGACTCGTATTCTTAATAAGATTCCACCATTGATCAACATCTCCTACCAAACGATACACTGCTAGGATGACTTTATCATGTTCAGAACATTGAAGAACTGAAAATATCATTTCAGTAGTACTAATCCATTGTTCAGCAACTAATGGATCAGTAGACCCGCTGAAAGAAGGTGGACGATGCCTCATGAAGGATTCAACAGAATGTTGCTCCTTCCTTTGTTCGTTTGGAAGTCCTGCATGATTCATAGCTTGAGAAAGTTGTGTGAGCATGGCTACAAGATTTTGAATTCCAGCTCCCATATCGTTTGGTTGCTCAGGGGGACAATCATTGCATTGCCCATCGCATTCCGCATTAACACGGTTCCTTCGGGTTCTAGCCATTGACTAAAACCAAGAAGAATAGTGTGAGAAACACTAATTATAATAGGAAAACCACATAATTCATGAATAAAATTTTCATGCTTAAGGTCTTATCCTAGGTTATTCATGGCTATTTCTAAAACACTAAGATTGTGTACTATGCTTAGACTTATCCTTAGGATTCTTACTATGGCTTTCACATCCTAGTTTCCAAAGGTTGACTATACCTTTCCTCTGATACCAACTATAATGGCCCATACTTTACATACATTGTTAATACTTCAAAATTGAAGCACACTTATTACAACATATGACAAAACCACAAAGGACCGTATAGGTATAGTGTCTTTAGAAACTGGGAAACATAAACAACTGGTTCATAAATCTTCTACAGTGTCTCCCATTTATTTCATCATATCTAGGGTCCCTTTTAGCATATTCTACTTAATATCCATCTTCCTGACCAGGGGAAAAGAAAACATAAAAGGGTGAGCTCAATTGCTCAGCAAGGGCAAATAATAGAAATAAAAATAATATCATATCTTTTTGAAAATCATATCCTGCAAAAGAGATTATAATATCTTTACATGGAATAAATCATAGAAGTGAAAATGAGATCCCCATAATCATATCATAAAACTTGAAACTTTGTGGCATGCACACATAATCATAGAGAATCATTTCTTGTTAGTCAAGACTTATTTCCAAGACTATCTTAGTGGACAAAGTCCCTTTCTGAATCGAGTAACCCTCATTTCAGTCCTGTTTCACTGAACCGGTATAACCTACCATTCCAGCCATGTCTATCTCATGAGATATAAAATCTTTACCCAATGCATTGGAGGGAGATATAGGTCCCACCCATCTTATAATGAATCCTTTCTTATGTGTGCCACATAATCATAAATCCTACATCATCGCATAACCCATGTAATAAATATGGGATTCTTAAACAACATGACATAATAAAACAATTCATATAAGATAAAGGAATTCATAAAAATGTTTCCATCACAACATAATCAAATCCATGTAATAATAGGGATAAAAACCGAACCCTTTTATTATCTTAGATGGAAAATAATTTTGATAAAATACTTGAACTTCATTCTTGAGGAAAATATCCTTTCTACTTCAAAAACACTTTTCCTTTCTTAACATGTCATACAATTTTAAAATAAAAGAAGTTGATTAAAAATAAACTTGAATACTTGTAAAGGAAGCTTCTTGGAAATAATTTTTTAGAAATCCATTCATGCCGTATAAGTAAAAAAACATTCTTCGTACTTTTGTCGGAAAAGTCAAAAAGTACCTCGTACGAAAAATGACAAAATATTCCTTTCATACATATTACTAAAAACTCACCGAAGGGTAAAAATGGATTTAAAAAATTGTAGGTGGATTGAAATAATATTACATATTGATGAAACATGGATGTGGATGATAAAATACACCCCAGTAAATACTTACGAATAAACAATCTCGGATACAAATGAGATTGTGATATTTTCCTTACCTTAGGTCCGATTTGCTTTGTATGTGTCCGAAGCTCCTGTATAATGGTTTAAATAATGTTATTGACTTATTCCAGAATCATACATATTGATATGATATCATATATGGTCATATTCTTAGCTTCTTGTTAGTAATATTTCATTGTTACTTGTTACTCGGGTCTTTATTTCCTTTTGTTCTTATGCGTGTTTTGCCGAATAAATTCTTATTCTTCTTTTAAGGTTATAGATACCTTATATCCAGAATGGTATTAGTGTAACATATATCATATTTATTCATTCAATTCATTTATATAATTACTATGTAATGATGATCATGTAGAACGAGTCGCATCACATCGTGGAGACGGTATTCCGTACGTACGCACGAGTGATGATATCGTTCCTATGATCGCAGAATTGTATTGGAGTATATATATATATTATTTCAGTATCAATATTACTTTATAATAATCATAAATAGTTACTCATTACACCATTATACCCATCCTTGTAAGGTGGTGGGGGAAAATAGATTACACCATGGCGTGGAGACGGTATTCCGTACGTACGCACGCGCGGTGATTTCATTTTTCCGTAGGATGGATAGAAGGTGAATTAGGGTTGTTTCATATTTATAATAACATATCAGTATGTATGTAATACTGATGTTATTACTTTATCATGAAACAACTAAAGAAGAAGAAGTTGAAGAAGAAAGAAATTGAAAAGATCGGTAATGGATATTACCTCTTCTTTGAAACGCCTCTTTGAATCCTCCACTTAGGGAACTAAGATTGGTCTTTGAAGAAGACCAGGACCTCTAGGATTATTCTAGGGAAGTGGATAGGAGAACATGGCCGGGGTTGGCCGAGCCTGAGTGCTCAAATTGGTGTGAGGAGGAGGGGGAGGTGGTGCCCTTTTATAAGGGAGGAGAGGGGCACCTTAGGAATATCTCAAAATATTATTTTATATTAAAGTAAAAATCGGTTTATAATGGTTCCAAAGGGTCTTATTTCGAAGCTAAAGTGGGTATGGGTCAAACCCTATCAACCAATAAGATTTAGACAAGTTTAGGGTATTATTTTAACCTTATCAATTAGATTTAACTCTAAGTTAAATAATTTAACTTTTACCGTGTCTTTTTGTTTTCTTTCACTATATGGTTAATACACTTACTATAACATGCCAAACGAACCCCAAATTGTTTATTATTAATATATATATCCTTATCTAAGTCATTTGGCAGAACCATAGATTTTTAAGAATAAAATAACAATTAGTAATATAATATTTGATTTAAAAACTATTTTGTGTCAATTTTGACACTATTTGATATATGATTTTTGTTAAAGTCATAACAGAATTATATGTTCGAACCAAGTTGATTAAAGCAACACTAATATATCATAGTAACCTAGAAAATTAGTGGAATTCATAAAAAGTCTCAAATTACATTTATTTTGGTGTTTATAACATCAATTATGTCAATATTTCATTAATACGATAATTACTGCATCATCATTGTGTCATAAATAAATTAAATTATTTAATGTCTAAAAATTTCAAATAAAATACCATTATGTAGGAAATCGTTCTAGATTTCTAATGAATATTTATAGTCGAATTTTTCTTATGTATAACCCCATATTAAAAATTGTTTAGTTATTAAACTTTGATTTTAACTATTTTAACTATTCATTAAATAAAATAATATTAAATGTCATAATCTAATCCAAGTGGACCTAAATGGTCATATTATATTCATAAGGATGTTTTTGGTCGAATTACACTTATCCAATAGAATTAGGACATGTGTTACGGTAATAGTAATATCATATTTACCCTTAGTTACCCTATTTACTATTAACCGTGGTACAAAAAAGTAAAAAGTTACTATTCACCAAAAATTATTTTCATCTCATTGAACCACATTTTAGTCCTTGATATTAACCGTGTCTGTCGGATTTTCGAAATTCCATTCATAGAAGCGGTAAAATTAAGTTTTATGCAAAATTCAGTTTTTTTAACCTACCACTTAGTGGTTTCACTATTCATCAAAAATTGAAAGTTTTCAGAAAAATACCAAAATTTCACCCTAGGCTAATTTCGGTATTCCGAATCCAAAAATGAAGTCCATTTTAAAAAATAAAATTTATAAAAGTTCAAAAATTGGTTATTACTATTAATAACGGCTAGTTTTAATAACAGTTTAATAGCATATCATTGTTTGGTGAAACTCGGTAATGCGTACGACACAAGATATCGAGGAAGGTCGCGATTGCGTGTAAGGTAATCCAAGCTAGTATGTAGTGAAAGATTCCTTTGATGATATATAAAAAACAAAATATTACTCATAAAAATCTCGGGTGTTACATTACCCATGGAGAGAATTGGGTACAAAAATCATGAAATAAAGCATAACCAATGAGTGTATCATGAATGTGTCCATGAAAGAAAGGGAATAGAACATACATGGACGTTCATAAGGTAATATATGAATATAAAATGTTAGGTGGTAATAAATATATGTAACTACATATATGAAATGTATTTTAGAAACATTATCATTAATTTTTTTTGTGGTTTTAAGGAAAATACTACAGAGATTTTAAAATAGTAAAGAGGACATAGTTTAACATAAAACCAGAATTGAACCAAGAAGGTTTTCATAATGAAAATACTGATTTTTTAAAGACAATGGTGTCTTAAAATAATGTATTCAATGCACTTGAAATTGGGTAAAAGTTCGGGAACATCCTTTAAAACGAGTGTGCTAATTGGGAAGTATCAAGGAGAGATTCACTTAAAAGAATGTATATCCTTGAAAGAGAATGAGAGATGGATCTTGGAACATCATTATGGATCATATAAACAGAATGTAAGAGTTTTAAATAAAAAGAAAAGACAACTACATTTTGGAAAAAAAATAAATATAGAGTAACCCGAAGGAATAAATGATGTTCGGGTAGAATCCATTATGGTTTATCGGCAAGGTATCAGGTGTAACTAAGAGAGTTTGATGAGAGAGGTAAGGGGTTTATCGTCAGTTATAAAACATTAGGGAAATATAGGTAGGGGAGTAACTATACCCCATAACTTGGTATTACACAAAAAGGCATAACATAGAGAACAATCTTGACTAAGAGTGAAAATGAGAGGATCCCTTACCTTAAATCTGTTGGTGTTCTCCACTTGTTATTAAAGACCTCAATAAAAAAATTTAGGCTTATTAATTAATAAGTAAAGAAACTATTATATATGTAATTTATTTATTATAACCATTTTTAGTTCATTAAAATCATTTTTATTAGTTATTAGGTTCAATTTCATTGTTCGGGATCATTTGATTACTTGGATTTAAAAGATCCGTTCACTTATATTTAAGTTTTGATTATAAGTAAGATGAATGTGGTTGTCTAGAATTGAGGATATATTCTTTATTGAAAATCCATCAGATTACATGGTTTTAATTTTAATTATTTTACTTAGAGTGAAGTTTAATTATTATATATATAACCTTAGTGATAACCGTTATTGTCAATCGGTGGATTTGATTACCAAGAACTTGTTTCGTTTTATAACTTAATATCATTTGCACAAAAGGATTAAAAAATCAAAAATAGGATATATTAAATATATAATAATCTAGTTCAACCATAACATAGATGGTTTCATGACCAGAATTAAATATAATAATATAAATTGATAAACCATTTTCCTCGAATGTGCTAATTATCACATCTCAAATGGTTCGTTCATTTCATTCAAATAAAAGGGCCCGGAAAAGAGAGAAGATAATGAAATATACCATTAGCATGAAAACATTCCAGTACATGTATGTCACTAGAAGCATTTGGACGTGGGGTAGGATCTTGGGGAGATATTTGGGAAAAATACTGACAATGCACAGGGCTTGAGAGGAGTGAATAGAAGGGGGAGTGAAGGGGGGATTTTATAGTGGAGGAGAGGAGGTATTTCATAATATTACAATCATTAATTTATTATTTCTTCACAAAAAATAGAATATTAAGTATTAGATGACCAATAATAGTAATTTTATCATTTCATCCCGAACCAAGTGGGATTAAATTAGTAGAACATCGTTAATGACCTAACAAATCCCGTATTTAGCATTTATTGTAAATTATCGTATTTTACTATTCATCAAAAATTCAAGTATTTCAGAAAGATCCCCAAAATTTACCCTAACCATTTTTTGACATGTAGAATCCAAAAGTGAAGTTAATTTTTTAAAAATAATTTTCTAAATATGATTATTTTAACATTCATTTAAAATATTAAATTATTATCAAAACCAGTTTTAAAACATTCATTAACTTATTCTAAAATATTGGTATATCATACTTCCAACTTGAATATTATTTTTATACTATCATACGCGAGGTTAATATTCATTAGGGTATATCACTATTTATAAGGGTATGTTACTATTCATCAGGGCATGTTGCTATTCACCAAAAATTATGTTTTTCTAATTGGACTCCAAATAACATACTGATAAAAACCGTGTATGCCAGATTTTCGAAATTCCAAACAGAGAAGTGTCAAACTTATGTTTAAAGGTCACTTAGCACTTAGTACTTCATTATGTACTGTTTTCATGTGATTTTATTACATACTTATGAGAAGATAATTTCTATTAAAAAACATTGTTTCGTTACATTTTTCCCCCTTAAGAAATTTCACCCTAAAAATTGGTTTAACATTCTAAGCCAAAAATAGGTGTGGATACTTTTCCTTCATTCCTTCCTCCCGTTCCCATGTAGTTTGTTTGTACTTATGGTTTCTCCACAGTACCTTGACCGGATAAGTATTCTTGTTGTGTATAAATTTTTCTCTACAATCTAAGATCTTCACTGGCTGCTCCTCGTAAGAGAGATCGTCCTCCAACTTTACCACCTCTGAAGGGAGTACATGTGAAGGGTCTGGTATGTACTTTCTTTAGAGGGATACATTAAAGACATCATGTACTTTCGACATGGTAGGAGGAAGTGCAAGTCGATAGGCCCCAACTCCAACTTGATCAAGGATCTCAAAGGGGATGATGTACCTGGGACTTAGCCTCCCTTTCTTCTCAAACCTCATGACCTTCTTCCATGGTGATATGTTTAGAAATAACATGTCTCCAAATATCAACTCAAAGTCTCATCGATATTTATCTGCAAAACTCTTCCGTCGAATTTGGGTTTCCTTAATATGCTGCTGATTGGTTTTAACATTTTCCACTATTTCCTCAACCATTTCAGGTTCTAGCAGCTTATTCTCACCGACTTCATCCCAACATGATAGTGTTCTACACCTTTCCCCATAAAGGGATTCATATGGGGCCATTCTGATGCACAAATGGAAACTATTATTGTAGGCGAATTCAACCTATGGAAGATGTAGGTCCTATCCTCCTTTGAATTCCATTGAACCCAATCTCAACATGTCTTTCAATGTATGAATAGTTCACCCAGAATGGCTGTCAGTTTGAGGATGGTAAGCCGTACTGATGTTCAGTTCAGTGCTTAGATCATGTTGGAAACTTTTTCAGAACATCGAGGTGAACCTCAGATCATGATCAGATACAATAGATAGTGGTACTCCATGAAACTTTACCACTTCTTTGATTTAAATCCGTGCATGTTGATCCAATGAGAAGTCCTCCGAAACCGCGATAAGGTGAGCTATCTTTGTAAGATGATCCACAACGACCTATATAGAATTGTTTTCTCTAGATGTCTTTGGAAGTCCAGTGACAAAGTCCATGGTAATGTTCTCACACTTCCATGAAGGTATGTGTAGTGGTTGCATCATCCCCTTATGGTTTTTTTCTCTCAGCCTTCAAATGATGACATACGAGGCACTTTGATGTATATTAGGCAATACCCCTTTTCATATTGTCCCACCAAAAGTTTTCTAGAAGATATTGATACATCTTTGTGCTCCTTGGGTGGATAGAGAAGTTCAATATATGTGCATCATTCAATAGATCCTTCTTTATATTTGGATCGGATGGTACACATAATCGTGTCCCAAATCTTACAACTCCTTCTTCATCAATTTTGAAATCAAAGGATTTCTCATTTTTAATAGCTTCCACCCTTTTCTGAATTTCCACATCTATTCTTTGAGGGTCCTTCATTTTCTTCAATTGGGATGGGTGAAAAATAATTTGAGAAAGGATTGATGATGTTTCTACCTTAATTATTCTCATGTCCATCCTTTTCAAATCTAAGAAGATCAGATCCTTTTCAATTCCCATCATTGATAAAGATGTATGATATTTTCTACTTAGATCATTTGCCACCTTGTTTTCCATACCGAGATGGTAGTGGATTGGGAAGTCATAATACTTGATTAGATATATCCACCTTCACTGTCACATATTAATCTCTTTTTGTGTGAATATATATTTGAGACTTTTCTGGGAGTATATATCTCACATTTTTTCCCATAGAGATAATGCCACCAGATTTTTAATGCAAAGATCACAACCACTAACTCCAGATCATGCGAATGACATTTTCTCTCATGGATTTAAGCTACCTTGAGGCATAGGCTATCACTTTTTCATTTTTCATTAGCACACAACCTAAGCCTTTCTTAAAATCATCACTATACACAATAAAGAGTTCTCCACTTGAAGGGAATGCGAGTACTGGCCCAGTGATAAGACTCTTTTTCAACTCCTTGAAACATTCTTCACATTCCTATTTCCAAACAAAATTTACTCCCTTCTGTGTTATCCTTGTCATTGGGTATGAAAATCATGAAATGTTCTTCATGAATTGTCGATAATTCCCAGCTAGACCCAAAAATTTTCGGATCTCCATTACAAAAGTTGGCCTCGGCCACTCTACAATTTCCTTTGTCTTGGAGGGGTCCATAGATATCCCTTCCCTAGTGATAACATTCCCCAAGAATGATTCTTCCTCCATCCAGAACTCACATTTACAATACTTTTCATACAAATTATCTCTTCTCAAATTCTTTAACATAGTTTCTAAATTCTCCACATGTTCCTCCTTTCTCTTCGAGTATATCAGAATATCATCAATAATGAACACCACAAATTTTCTGAGTTTATTTATAAAGACTCTATTAATTAAATCCATGAAAATTACTGGAGCATTAGTGAGTCCGAAGGGCATCACTATGAACTCATAGTGTCCATACCTCATTATAAAGGGAGTCTTGGGAATATCTTCCTTCCTTACCTTTAGTTGGTGATATCCTGAGTGAAGGTACACCTATGAAAAATAACTGGCCCCAAGAAGCTAATCAAACAAGTCATCTATCCGTGGAAGGGGATACGTGTTCTTTATCATGATTTTATTGAGCTCATGATAATCAATACAGAGGTGCATTGATCCATCCTTCTTCTTGGCGAAGAGGACTCGCGAACCACACAGGGAAGCACTCGGGTGTATAAAACCCTTCTCCATATTCTCATGTAACAATTTATTTATCTCTTCCAACTCTATGGTGTCCATTCTATAAGGTTTATTTGAGATTGGAAGAGATCCAAGGATAAGTTCAATTGAGAACTCAACCTCTTGGTCAAGAGGAAGACTAGGAAACTCTTCAAGGAATACATTAGTGTAATATCTTATGATGGGCATGTCTTCAAGAATGATTCTATCATTTGTCCCAATAATTTGAGCTAGATATACATTATTATAAGAAAGAAATATTAAAAATTGAGATGATGATTCTAAGGGAGACTCATCTTCCTCCATATACTTGTAAAGAATCAGATGATGCTTCAGAATTTGAAAAGTGATCTCCCTTTACTGACAATTGATGTTGGATTTGTAAAAAGACATCCAATCCATGCACAAGATAGCGTCGAACTCCACTAAAGGAAGTTTGACACGATTTGATGGGAGGTTCACTCCACAAATGCTAACAGGGAGGGAGTTGTAAACCATGGATGCAATAATTTCTTAATTCAATTTTCTCACAGATAACATTTCCCCCAAAATTTGAGGAGGTGTTTGAATAGTTCTTCTAAACATGCAAGATAGGAAATATTTCATAGAACCAGAATCAAATAGTACGTTCTCTATTCTGGAATGAATAATAAGTGTACCTATCACCATATCGTTTTATAGATCCACCTCAGCAGCAGTGATAGCATAAGCCCTTCCTTGTTGCGCTGAAGGTTGTTGCTAATTTCCTACAACAACCCATAGCTTAGGGAAATTGTTCGCATAATTCCCATGCTCCTTGCATTTCTAACACTGCACCATAGGCTGAGTGTTGATCTGAACCTTACTTTCTTCTTCAACATTAGTGGAATTTTTCATTTCCATTGGGAGTTCTTGGCCTAATGACCAAACTTTCCGCGTTTGAATCAATTCTTGGTTCCCTTGAGAAAGTCACCAAGATGCTTCTTCCCACAATTTTTGCAAAGGGTAATGTGAGGATTCTTTCCATTATTAGATTTTTCTGATGAACCACCCATGTGGTTCTCCATTTTTTTCTTCTTGTCACTGGGCCCACGAGACCACTGAGGGTCTCCAATCTCTATTTCCACCTTGAGGGAACAACTAAGAATCTTTTCATAACTATTGAAGTCTCGAATCCCCAATGCCTTTTGGAGACTCGGCTTTAGTCCACGAAAAAAGTGATCGACCTTTATTTCGGTGTTCATGAAAAAGCTAGAGTAATACCTTGAATGCCTTGTAAAGTACTCTTCATATGACCCGATGGACTCATTTTCCTTCTGCTTGAGTCCGAGGAACTCTTTTTTCAATCTTGAGATGGAGGGTTCGAGGAAAATATTTGTTCTAAACATCTTATTGAATTCATCAAAATCTATGGAATCAATTTCCTCTTGGGACTTTTTATTCTTGATCAGTGTCCACCACTGATCAGCTTCCCCATCAAAATAATAGACTTCCAGTAAAACTTTTTCTTCTTCCGAGAATTAGAAGATGGAGAAAATCTTTTCAAAGGAGTTAATCCATTGTTTTGTGAAGAGGGGATCATAAGAACCGCTAAACATGGAAGGTTCTTGACGCATGAATAATTATATGGCAACATGCTCCTTCTTTGGAGGAAGAAGACATCCCACCTGATTAAAGTTATTATTCATAACTCGAGCTAGTTGGGCAAGTACTGCCATGAAGTTTTGAGTAACCACTTCTATCACATCAGGTATATAATTAGGGAAATCATCACATTACCTATCAAATTGGTTGTGGGAACATGTTCTTCTATTTCCTACCATTAACTAAGAAATGAACATATAATTAGAGGTCTTGAATAATTATCTATTAATCATAAAATAAAAACTATGAAAATAAAATTATATCCTTATAATGAAAAAGTATATCCTGACTTGTGATTCCTTAGGTTTATATCTAGGTTATATTTGATATATTTTTTAACTTATATTCTAGTTGGATTTTTTTGTTCCTTAATAACGATTTGTACTAAGCTAATGAATCTACCAAAGCATATCCCCCAGGAGTGTCATAACCAAGTGTAAAGAAAGACATGTTGTCGTGCACTAGTTCCTATTTGAGTCTAGCTCAAAGCGGTGTTTTCAGGTTTTACCCCTAGATACATTTGTTCCAGAGCCGCCTCTACCTGCTGTATCCAGACAGGGATGTATTTGTTTGATAAACCACTTACTAATACTCATGAAAATTCTGGAATGTTTTCTTATTCTTAGTCTCATCCTTATGGTTCTCAGTAAGGTGCTCTATTCCTAATCTCCAAAAATTACTACACCATCCTCTGATACCAAAATAGTGACCCAATCCTTTTACATATAACATTTCATGATTTTAATCATAATTGATCATCAGAGTACATGCAAATTATCGTTAAGTCTAGTGTCTTGGAAGACTATGTACATACAACATAAATAATGGGGCTAAAAAACACTTTTTTATTTAATATCCATAAAGAGTTTATAACTTCTTTTGAGTCCTTAAATCTATATAGGGTACCCTGGGGTATATGTGAACAAAGGGATGAACTGAAAAACCTTGTAAGGTAATGAACATAAGGATACATCATAAGCACGTGAGTTAGGAGGCATGACATATTGATATCCAAAACATGGAACATATGAAATATTATCATATAATCATGGGATTATATAAACATGGAATCATATAAATGTGGCATAATCATAAAACATTTCTTTAGTACGGGTCAAGGCTAACTCCCAATCTCGTTTCCCATTTCGATACAAGTCAAGGCTAACCACCAATCCCATTTCTCAACGCACCTCATGAGACTTAACCTTACCCAATACATTGGAGCACTATCTGGGTTCACCCATATCAAAATTTTCATGAACATTCATTCCACATAAATATTCTTTCCACATAAATAATCATACATAATCAATGATACATAAACATAAGGTTACCCATGGAGAGAATTGGGTACCACAATCATGGCATAAAGCATAACCAAGGATTGTATCATGAATGTTCCCATGAAAGAAATGGATTAGAACATACATGGACGTTAATAAGGTAATATAGTCATATAACATGGTAGGTGGTAAAAAATATAAGTGAATACATACAAGAAATGTGTTTTAGAAATATTAGCAATATAAAATTTTGTGTGGTTTTAAGGAAAACACTATAGAGCTTTTTAAATAGTAAATGAGACATTCTTTAATAAAAAACCATAATTGAACCAAGAAGGTATTCATAATAAAAATACTGATTTTATAAATACAATTGGGTCTTAAAATAGTGGACAGAGTGCACTTGAAATTTGGTAAAATTTTGGGAACTTCCTTTAAAATGAGGGTGCTTATTGGGAAGTATCGATGAGGGATTCACTTAAAAGCATATATATCCCTGAAAGAGAATGATATATGGATCATTGAACATGATTATGGATAATATAAAAAAATTTTATAAGTTTTACATAAAAATAAAATACAACTACATTTTTGAAAAAAAGAAAGATATAGTAACCTGAAGGAATAAAGGAAGTTCAGGTAGAATCCATTACGGTTTATCAGCATGGTATCCGGTGTAACTAAGAGAGCTTTATGAGAGTGGTAATGTGTTTCTAATCACTTATAAAACATTAGGGAAGTATGTGGATGTGAGTAAATATACCCCATCACTTGGTGTTACACCAAAAGGCAGACCATAGAGAACAATCTTGACTAAGAGTGAAAATGAGAGGAACCCTTACCTTAAATCTGTTGGCGCTCTCCACATTTTATTAAGGACCTAAATAAAAAAATTTAGGATTATTAATTAATAAGTAAAGAAACTCTTATATATTTAATTTATTTATTATAACCCTTTTTAGTTCATTAACATCATTTTTATTAGTTATTAGGTTCAATTTCATTGTTCGGGCTCGTTTGTTTACCTGGCTTTAAAAGATCGGTTCACTTATATTCATGTTTGGATTATAAGTAAGATGGACGTGGTTGTATAGAATTGAAGTTATATTATTCATTGAACATCCAAAAGATTACAAGGTTTTAATTTTAATTAGGTTACTTAGAGTGAAGTCGAATTATTATATATATAACCTAAGTGATAATCGTTTTTGTTAATCGGTGGATTTGAATACAAATAATATGTTTTTCATTATAACATAATAAAATTTGTGTAGAATTATTATAGAACCATAAATAAGATATATTATATATATATATTAATCTGGTTCAACCATAACACAAACAGTTTCATGACCATAATTAAAGATAATAATAGAAATTGATAAACTGTTGTCCTTGGATGTGATAAATTAGCACATCTCAAATGGTGATTTCAATTCATTCAAATAAAAGGGTGGGTATAAGAGAAAAGATAATTAAATATTACATTATAATGAAAACATTCTAGTAAATGTATGTTACTAGATTTATCATACTATTATGGTGAAGGGAGGTGATGAATGAAATTAAAAGGAAAGAACTTAAAAGAAAAGAATGAATTGGGAAGAGGAATTTTACTCTATAGACTTCCTCCTTTAAGAACCTCTTAAGGGAGGGTTTTTTGTTTTTTGATAAGGCTAGGAGATTTTGGACGTGGGGAGGATCTTGGGAAGATATTTGGGTAGAATATTGGAAATGCATTAGGCTTAAGAGGATTGAACAGAAGGGGGAGTGAAGGGGGGTTTTATACTGGAGGAGAGGAGGGATTTCATAATATTATAATCATTAATTTATTATTTCTTCACAAGAAAAATAATAGTAAGTATTCCATGACCAACAAATCCCTTATTTAACATTTATTGTAAATTATCGTATTTTACTATTCATAAAAAATTCAAGTATTTGAGAAAAATCCCAAAAAATTTACCCTAACCATTTTTCGACATGTAGAATCCAAAAATGAAGTTCATTTTTCAAAAATAATTTTCTAAATATGATTATTTTAGCATTTAATTAAAATAATAATTAATTATCAAAACCAATTTTAAAACATTCATTACCTTATTATAAAATATAGGTGTATCGTACTTCCAACATGAATATTATTTTTATACTATCATAGGTGAGGTTACTATTCATTAAGGTATATCACCATTCATAAGGTTATGTTACTAATCATTAGGGAGGTTACTATTCACCAAAAATTATGTTTTTCTTATCGGACTCCAAATAACTTACTGATTAAAATCGTGTATTGAAGATTTTTGAAATTCCAAACACAGAAGTGTCAAACTTATTTTTAAAGGTCACTTATCACGTAGTAGTTCATTATTTTGTGTTTTCATGGGATTTTATGACATACTTATAAGAAGATAATTTCCATTGGAAAACATTGTGTCCATAACGCTACACAGAAGAATACAACAAAGTTATCACCATAAAGGTAAGTACCACACATATATGCCAGACAGATGAATACCACCAAGGTATCACCACAACGGAAGGTACCACATCGGTACACTACACAGAAGAATACCACAAAGGTATCACCAAAGAAGGTATGGAATCAACTCACACTAGGTATAACTTAGGTATAGTATTAGAGATGATTAGATGTATCTACTGAATCATCTTACTATGTTAAGAGGTAGACCCACATAGGATCCAAAATCATCATACCCACATAGGATCCTAGTACATCATTAGACCCACACAGGATCCTTGTACAACAGACCCACACAGGATCCTATTACATCGTCAGACCCACACAAGATCCTAGTACAACAGACCCACACAAGATCATACTACATCATTAGAACCACACAAGATCCTAGTATATCACACCCACACAGGATCCTAGAGTAGTCCCACAAGGATTACGAGAGCGGATCCATGTGGGATCCTTGAGCACATACCCATGAAGGATCAATTTCCCATTTTACATCCAGCTACAGGGTTTACGCACTAAGCTCGCTTGATTCTGGGAGGATCCACTCCTCAATCCATAGGTTGATACTCCAACTACCACAATGTCCCATGAAGAATTATCCCAAAGGACCGCCATGTAAAAGGGGTCTCAGCGCAATAAATGGTGCGTTAATCGAATGACCAGTCTATAAGTTATTGGCCTTTTAGTCCTGAGGGACCGATTGGATTCGTGTTAGATCCAACACGGCCGAACCCCAAATTTAACCAAAACTTAACTAAGTATACGAAAAGGTACATCTTGCTCCAAGGTCTCCGACCCCACTGACAGTTCGTTATTTCGATACAGTATTTGGGAGATATGTCAAATACATGATCCCATAATAAAAATACTAAAAATATTATTACGGGTTTTGTGGAACTGAGCAACGAACCAGAATTAATATTCAAAATTAGACTTAAATCAACCATCTTAATGACAGGATCACATCACCGCTGATGGTCATTCAATCATACATCACACGCAAGAGTTATAAGGGGTCGAATATTTAATATTAATAATATATTATTATTATTTGAGCAATTTGTGTACCTGATCCAAAAACCTAAAAAAGACATCCAATATTGGACTCATAATATCCGTCTCGAAGTCAGTGTCACACTAAAACTGGTGTTTTGTGAAACCGAGGTTGTATAGACAAATAAAAATTGAAACACGGTTTTCCAAACAAAAATAATAATAATATTTTTATTATAATATTTTTATTTTTTTAACCATTTTTTCTTCAATCCTAATACACAAGTTAAATCTACCAATGCTCTCATGCACACCACACAACCCTCAATTCACTCCTCCTTTATTTATTTCTCTTTATATTTTATTTCATTTCATTTCAACCCTTTCTCTCTCCAATCTAACTCATTCACATTTTTTCTCCTCCTCAAATTCACGCCTATTCTACCACCAAACCCAAGCGTCACATCCACTTGATACTCCACCTCTGGATTTGTTCTCCTGAACCATGCACTGCCACAACAATGAACCATTCAGCCATTTTCCACATCACCTAACTCGCACCATCCGAACCCTTCAGCCTCGCTGCCTCCGCTCGACCGCCGTAGCACGTCGCACCATCTACCTCGCCCGGATTCACACCCTAAAGACTCGCTGGAATCACACTGTCATATTTCCCCTTCCTCGGCCCACAAAATCTTCATTCCAAACCAGAAAAGTAAAATGATCACATATTCCTGATCCTCGGGTTGAGGGATCCGCATTCGTATGTCACACTCAACAAAATATTGCATTTCTATCACCAAAAAATATTTGTCCGCCTCATTCTGTGAGACATTTCTGCTTCGTTCCATGCTCAAAAAATTAAACGATTGCATATTTGTGATCCTTGTGTCAATGGATTCGCATCCATATATCATGCTCAGCAAAATTCAGTGTTTCCAGCGCCAATAAACATTATGATTTGAAGAACGCACAAAGAATGTGCGAAGAAAGAAATTAAAAGATCATGGTATATGTGCGGATCGATGGATGTGTTTGTCTGGCCATCATCGATGGGAATAAAGAATATGTGGAATCAACAAATAGATATGTATTATAATTCAAAATAAACTCGCTACCTTGATGTTCGTTGGAGATGTCACAAGGAAGGAGATTAAGAAGTCAACGTTCATTGCTCTCGCACCACGCTCCCGATCCGATATCATGGGGCATCTTTATTCTATATCTAGGGGACATTCTTCATTAGAGGATGTTATTCCGCCAACCAAAAGCTCTCAAAAAATCTTCCAAAGGCTCTCCCAAAGGCTCTCCCCAAAGCCCCCCCTTTCCAATGATCCCCCCAACTAAAAGGTGAGAAGCCACTTAATTAATAAGTAGATCAATTAATATTTGGATCATTAACATGGGAGAATTACAAGGGTTTCTCACATTAATGGTGAGTTCGGGTGGTCCCAACCTTTACGAATTAAAAGGATAGGTTGGAGGATATTTAAAATAAAATATATTTATTTTATTTAATCCTCCATGAAAAATGCAAAAACAAACTTCTTCCCTCAACCCACTACTATCGTGGCTAAACCTCCCTTAAGAAAACCCTAATACTGTGAGTTCAATATTGTCTTCATATTTTTAATCCAAGCACCGGTTCAAAAGATAGAAAGCAACACTAACACATTTACTGAATATACCCAAACAAAAGATCAGAAAATTATTATCAGTCACCCTCAAACCGCGTCGGTCAAGTTTAGGATCTACATAGGTGAAAAAAACACCAATTAAACTGATGGTACTCTCAGATATCCAATCTGTGTTACTATTTAAAAGTTATGGATTTTACCATAAAATAATTGTCACTTAATTATTTTATTTACGGCCAAAAACTAACTTTCATTGGTCGCCATCTCCAACCAAAGTTAGTATCTTCTTAAATAAAGCATACCCTCATGAGTGTAGCAGTTTACTCGGATTTTCAATCTGAGTTACCGTTTGTGAGTTATATGCATTTGAAAAAAAATAATTTATTTAATTATTTTATGTACGATTATGCCATTTTTTGGGTTTTCTCCAAGGAGGCCTGCACCAAAGTCACGCCTAGGTTAAAACTACCACTCTAATGCAATGGTGCCCTAAAAATTCTAATCTAGGCAACCATTTACGAGTTATTCTACTTTTTCAGGAAAATAACTTACACGTGCTAATTTAAGCGTAAAAATATTTGATGGATCATTATGAGCACTCTAGGCCTCGGAATCGCACACAATTAGATTTCACGGTCTTTTAATAATTCCATATAATTTAAAAAAATTATATTTAATTTCAAGGACATTACATGGTTAATGTGGAAAAAATGCATATTAAGTCCCTTTGGAACAATATAGATCCATGTTAGCAATGGTAATCATTAGCTTCCACCGATCATGAGAATCTTTATAAATATAATTATAATAATTTTTGGAGTTAAATAATAATCTATATAATTTACTTTCCTAGGTGTTTACACCATGTTAAAATCAAACATTTAGTGATATACCATCTATCTTCAATATCTAAAGTTCATGTCTCAGTGAGTGAATATGTATTTAAATATCTTATTATCAGTTCAGACTTTGAAATACTCTCGAAACAGATCATGGAAAAGGGTATTTAAAAAATAAAAAATACAAATAATTCTATGTCCTTAATTGGATAATTCTTCTCAAGTATTAAAAATTTCCTCAAACCATAGGCCACAACATGTCCTCCTCACATAAGAAAAGTGCCCAAACTAGTTCTTTATGAATCAAATTATACCACATAAACCTCACCTAATTCTAGGAAGATTAAGATGGATATCAATGTGGGAAAATATTTAAGATTTAGAAATCATTTATAATATTCATTGTTCCATGTGAATTGACTTCCATTTCTGTTGATAATAGCTATATGAGAAGAATGAATTGAGAAATCCCAAATAAAGTGATGAAACTAATTTGTTAATCCTAAGAAAATGTGAATATTGAATGAATTATTTAGTGGATACCAAGATATGAATGCTTCATATTTTTAGGATAAACTAATATTATTTATTTATAAATTTCATGCTAGATGAAAAAACAATTATTTGATCCAGAAGTCACACATAGGAAATTTGGAATATAGTCGGTGATCACACAATGTGTTTAGTAAAATTTACAAGTGATCCTCAAGATCAGTCCTATAGTGCGAATAAACCAAAATATCATTAATAAATAAAGAAAAAACTATGTCGAGGTATTATGGTCGTGAATACTTTAGATTAATTTTCCCAAAAAAGTGAACAGATATATATTCATAATGATAATAATGATTTCAGAATACTATCTTTGGAGTATTCTCTTCTCTAACTCCGAATTGATGATATCATGATCATAGATCAATCTTATATAAAAAATTGTAT
Organism: Viscum album; assembly: GCA_963277665.1. Lineage (NCBI taxonomy): Eukaryota > Viridiplantae > Streptophyta > Magnoliopsida > Santalales > Viscaceae > Viscum > Viscum album. The sequence goes on along the minus strand of OY728140.1, from coordinate 239,761,096 downwards.
CCCATTAGTTTATCAAACAACTTATTGATTGGAAGAAGAGGGTTTCAATTTTTTATCATAACATAATTCATTATATGATAATCCACCCATAAATGGAAGGAATCTTCAGCCTTATTTATGAATAAATAAGTTGTAATCCAAGGTGATGTACTTGGTATCATGTATAATTTTCTCCCCCACTCTTCTAGTTGTTTATTTAATCCTAAAAACATTATTGGATCTATTCTATTATATTTAAGTGAAATATAAATTTTTTAGAGATGTATATCGATAAATAATTCAATTTCCCACTCATATGGTTGACCATAGAAATCGTTTTCAAAAATATTATGGTATCAATAAACTATAGTAGTAAAAGACCCATTTCCTATCTCATCTAGACCACCCAGGTTCATAGATGCAAACTAGACAGAGATAGTTCTATCCACTTAAACTAATAGACATAATCTAGCTATATTTATCTCCCAATCCACCTTGAATACATGTAGAGATGAATACAAGGATGTGAATGTTACCCTTTGAGAGTATTAATTTATAGGGGATTTAAACTCCAAATACCAATCTATTATATATATTAGAAAAATATCATCTCAAGGACTATAAAAAACTATAGAAACTGTATTACATCAATGTAAATAGAATATTCTAGTAACATGAGTCATATATACTCCCACAATTAGATGGTTGTCTTGACACTTGTACATTGAGGCATCATTTCTAATTATAATCCTAATTGTTTAACTTGAGAATAATAAAGGAAAGAACGTGATGCACCAGTTTCAAAAAAAAACTTGTATAAGAGTCATGTTTAGAAGAATGGAACCTCAAACTATGGAGGGACTAAGTTTCCCACTCAAGATATCCATCTCTACACCATATAACTATCAATAATCTTACATATGATTTCCTTTACTTCATTATTGTGGTGTCAAATAGACAAAAAAATTATTCTTATTGGTATCTTGGTTCACCATGTTTTGGGGATGAGAACTAGTATTATGGGACTATTGCATCCAATTATATGGGACCTGAGGCTTAGTTGACCCAATCCCACCTACTGATTTCAAATGTTTATGACAATACTTCTTGAGATTGAATTTATTACTTGAGTGGTGGAAGTTTCACAATGGTGTAGTGAATTATCTTCTTCATGGTAATAAGGAAATTACATTGGGAACAAATTAGTTTTATATTTGTTATTAGTGGAAAGGTAATTGATTTGGTGCTCTCAGTTTGAGGTGTGCCAAATTCCTGAGAATAGATGTCCCTTTTTCTCCTGTTTTTAGAACTATAATTCCCATATATTCCAATAGAGATGAACCTATTTAATACAATTGAATTCTTCTAAAGATCCATTTCCTATAATTCTACCATATTGACCATCATCGTATAATATCTAATATGAATGAAAACTATCTTTGAGTGAATCTATTATTTTAATCCAAAATTAATGATGCATTTCTTTAGGGATGCACTACCAGCTTATTATGAAGTAAAATGAACTATGTTCATAATCACAGATTCACACCCCATCACTAGTCATCTTTCATTCTTTGTAAGAAATAATTATTTTATAATTTCTATTTTTAATTAGTGAGGGTGGATTTATTTTTTGAATAATTACACAATGTCCTCCAATATAAGTCCTTGGATATAGTTATCTTGGACAGATAAATCCCAAAATGGATGTGAAATATATTACAATATATAAATTACAAACATAACCTTTAGCTTCACTATTATACCACGGAAATCAAAATATATGTTCATTAGATAAAGACACACTTTAGGATTTTAATGTTTGGAACCCACTTGAATGATTATTGGATTCTATTTTTGAAACTAAAAAAATGATCCACTTGTCTTGGATTTATATTCTGATTTCTTTTTTTATAATCCTAAAATGAAATTAGTATTCTCTGTACAAGTTATTAGTAAACTTTTACCCCAAGGGGAACCAATTTTTTTTGGAATCTTCTTGATTATTTCTACAACATCTACTTGATTCCATTTTCTATAACCGAAACAAAACACCAAAAGAAACAATCATGAAAATGATCATTGATTTTAATATTTTCTTCAAAAAATTCATCAAACATAATATGAAAAATGCAATCCTAGTATGAACTTTTTTCAAAAAGGAAGGATATGTGATACTCATCCACTAAAAAGATGATGATGAGATAAAAACACTTCTAGAAGTGTCTTATAATACTTTTGTACCAAAACTACCCTGGTAATATTATGTTTGGCATAAAATTGTTTACTATTTATTATTAGGTTCTAAATTTAATGTTACAACATTCTTATCTTCTTGCCACCATCCCTACTCATGGAGAGAAAAATACTAATACCATTTGTAACATGTTAAACCAGACCATTGGATTGGAAAGATACTAGGAGCCAATAAACTTATGTGATGTACCAATGGTTCAAAAGGCTATAAATAAATTCCAATGAATAAGAAAAATGTTGGGGTTATGATAATGAAAATAACATTCCAAGTTATTAAATATATAAAAAACCAACTACATGATTCATGATAAATAAACCATAAGAATCAATAAATTGAAAATAAATGAAATATATCTAATTACTAGTGGAAAAAATATAGAAGAATGCAATTTTTAGGAATCTAAAGTATATATAATATAGCACGAAAGAGGAACCACTCCAAACCATTCCATAGAAACGTTTATTCTCCAGCTCCACTAAACGTGTTATAAAAATAAAAGAACACAACTTGTAAATTAAGAAACTTTCCCATCCACATTATCTATGTTAAAATATATTCAAATTCACCAATGCTACCAATAAGGAGGTGAGTAAGACAATCAATAGATAATCCTCATAAACCTCCCAAAATCAGGCCACTTGGATAAGAAAAAGTTAACACATATTCAAATAAAAGACAGGAGAAATAGATAAATGGTTTATATTACAAAAAAGAAAGTTTCAAATGTGAAAATAATATCTCAATGCATGTGGACATTTATTATTACATGGAATAACTATCCATAGTTCATATCATAACTGCACACACATGAATGATGTAGACCTCCCTATAGTCATGAGCGGTGTTTCATCCTTTAACCAAGTCATTGCATTGAGAACCCATTTGACAGAGGCACATCAAAACATGAGCTATCAAGATTTTTCTATTATTTGATGGTGTTATATATGACCATGGACCATACCATGTGAACATGAATTAAATTTTTATCTTTCCAAGTAAAAGATTTTTCGAAACCAATATTCCATCAAACTTCTTTAGAAAACAATTTTTATTCCATAATTCAATACACTAACATTTCAAAATCATAATTTCATCAAGGCTTCTTAGAATTTTTTTTTTAATCTTCTAAAACATGAATTATACAATCCATAAATATTATAGATTTTTTCATATTAACTTCTCTATTGATTCTAAAGTATTTCTAAATAATGAATTATAAAAACCCAAGACATGATGTTATAGAACTATATAGTGGGATATAGGCTACCTACCTCAAACGGTTGATCCAAAATCCCCTTTTTGATCCTTTATGAACCCTTTGATTCCCACATATCCAATATTTGAGGTCCCATGCAATCTAATTTCATATCAATGATATATTTACATATCAAATATGTAAGGCAAGGAGTGCAAGAAGAAAAGGGGAGAGCTATATGTGAATCAGAGGAAAATGAAACTAAAAATAATTCTTCTAGGCACGACCCATTCATGATGTGAATTTGAGATTCACATAGTGAAGCTTCCGATTAACCCACGCATAGAAAAAACTAATTTCCTTAGCTTAAAAACTCATTATTTCAATTATGGAATAAATAAAATCTCACATTTTGAATGGTTTTATATATCCTACCGATGAAACCCATTCACGCCTTGAAATAACTCAAGAAATTTTCTCAGATTTCAGCCACGTCATGAATTATTATTCAGTGCATGAATAATTATTTTATCCAGATTGTAACTTTCCATCTATTTTAATTCAATAAACACATTAAGAATGCAATCCATACAAAATTGTACATAAAATAAGAAGCATAAAATTATGACATACCTCTATCCAGGGGTGTTACTTCAATTATTTTATCATTGATAAAAATATAAATGTATAAAAACTCCATAAATCAGTTCTAATAAAAGATTTGATAATGTGTTTCCTTTATCAATAATTTTTTGGCATTGGAAAAGGTGGATGCTTATCAGCACTAGTAAAGAGAATTTTTAACAGTACTAATAAAATAATATTTTATCATTTCTAAAAAGTTTTATAATAAATGGAAATATGTAGCAGTGCACTTTTGAAATTTAGATAAACTGCATAAACAAATATAGAATTTTATTCCAATCTAATTTACAACACAATACCCAAAAAACAGTAAAAAAGGATTAAAATCATTTAAAATAATGACATGTATAATTAAATTGTTAGGAGTAATTTATCACAAACATAAATTAATTCGAAAATATTGTGCAATTTTCTTTGTACCTTCTCTCAAAAGTTCATCATCATGTTGTTAGTTTCCAAAAAACCACCCTAGATTGAGAAAAATATTCACTACTGGAAAACAAATTCTATACAAAATATTTTGGCGGGGCGTTGTCTATTCAGGTGCTGGTATAGATATATAAGAATGGTTTTTGGGAATCCATTGTTATAGACTTATACCAATGATTTTGGTAAACTATTGGTATAGGTCATAGGAAAAATCTATACCAATTGTTTTGAAAAACTGATGGTATATATAATGTAAAAATAACATCTAGACTAGTTTTGATCTCAACACCTCTCATTTTATTCCAATGGTCTAACCACTATGATAAGATGTCTTTTTTGAACATAATTTGATAAAATTATACGTATATATATATATATATATAATTATATATAATTAATCTGTTTGTGTATTTAATGTTATTTGAAAAAATAATCAATAAAATACATGGGTACTTATACCAATAGTTCTAAAAAACATTGGTAAAGACCTATACCAATGTTTCACTAAATTTTTGTCATAGGTACCCTGATTTTATGAACCTATATAATTTAATTTGAAAAAACCATTCATATATGGTCTATAGGAGGGAGTTATACCGATATTGTTTCCCAAACCATTGTTATATGGTCTCTATAAGGGATCATTGCCAATGTGTTTTTCAAAACCGTTGGTATAGGGTTTCTATAAGATATATATACTAAAATGTTTTCCAATAATATTGGTACAGGGTCTCTATAAGGTATCTATACCAATGTTGTTTTCAAAACCATTGGTATAGGGTCTATACATGGGGCCTATACCAATGGAGTTTCCAAACCTGTTGGTACATGGTCTCTACATGGGATCTATAACAAAGGTTTTGGAAAATCCATTAGTATAGGTGCATTGGTATATCTGAAAATTATATTATTGAGTTTACCTATATAAATAATTACATATATTAGTAATACAATAAAGAATAAAAATAAATGTAAATATGATGCAATTCATTGATAAAATGTCACTTTTAAATAGAAAACTTACACTTTTAGTCATATCGAGTACACTGTGTGTCAGATAAACATGTGGTTGATTCTTACACATCAATAATGATTTATGGATTTTTATCCTAAAGTATCAATAAAATAGAAGAAAAGTTTATTAGTTTTGTGTATGATACATGGGTTCTGAACTAAAATATTAGTTTTAATTTAAAATAAGGTTTTTGAGTCATACTGGCCACACTCAATGCTAGATTGATGTACGGTGGATTTCTGCACATCACAAATTATTTATAGATCAATTTATAAAAATATTTAAAAAAATGAGTATCATTACATGGTTTCTAGTAAGTGAAACATGGTTTTAATAAATTTCTATTTTAAATCAGTAAACGTTCACTTTATTTCATTCAAGTCCAACCATATAGAGAAATGATATTTTACTCATTCATACATATCACAATTGACTTATGGAAAATTATCAAACATTATCAATACCATACATGTTCTTTTGATTTATTTTTAGTGGCTGAAAAAATAATTTATCTCAAATTTCACTTTTAAAGTGAAGAAACACATTTTTGTGTCATAATGATCACATCATATATCATACCGAGGAACAGTTAATTCTTAAATGTCAAAAAAATACTTATGGATTTTTTTCTTAATTTTAGAAAAAACTCTAAATTTGTTTGATTAGTTTTGAGTATGTGGTGAATGTTTTGAACTAAGATGTTTATTTTAAAACTAAACTTTCACCTTGAGTCATACCAAACACATTATGTATTTGATTGATGTGTGGTTGAGTACTACTTGTTTGGAAATAATTATGGATCATTTTACTAATTTATAAAGATAATAAGAGTTTGTTTCCTATTTTTCAGTGAGTGAAAAATGTTTTTAATTAAATTTCATAATTAACTGAAAACATGGAATTTTAGTCATACTGGTCACATCATGTATCATATTGATATTTTGATGATTTATACTCCTAAATATTATTAATGGAACATTTTTCAAACATATCAAGAAAATATGAGTATTTATTTCTTACATTTTAGAGATTAGAATGTTTTTAAAAAATGGTATTTTCTAAACTGAAACCACACCCTTTGAGTCATATCAGTCTCACTGTGCACCTAATTGACAAGTGGCTGATTCATACAGGCCACAATGTACTTATATATCTATTTCATAAATTATAAAGACCATATGAGTATATTTTTTCATTTATCGGCGAGTAATTAACACATATAACTAACATGATACCATTAAACTAAAAAAATAATTTTCAAGTCATATTGGCCACACTATGTATGAAATTGTGTTTTGGATGATTCATACATATCCAAAATGAAATATGGTTCATTTTACTAATTTATCAAAAAAATAACAATGTTTTTTCTTATTTATGAGTATCTTGCATTTTTTTTGAACTAAATTTTCTATTTTATGTAATAAAATGAAAATTGAGTATTATCGACCACATCATGTGTCTTATTGTTGTACCATTAATTCCTACACATCAAGAATGAATTTTTGATGATTTTAGAAAAACAATAAATACTATTTTAGGGTAATTTATTTGTTTTTAGTGACTGGCGTGTATTTTTAACTAATGTTTCATTTTTAAATTGAAAACATACACTTTGATTCATACTAGTCACATGATGTATAATATTAATGTGCATATAATTCCATCTCATAAAAAATAATTTATGGATCATTTTCATAAAAAATATATATGATCTGAGTGTTTCAAAGTTTTTAGTGAGTGGCATGTTTTTAACTAAAATGAAATTATAAACATAGAACAATCACTTTGATTTATATTGATCACACCATGTATCAAATTTACATACCACTAATTTATAAATGTCAAAACGACTTATGGATTTTTTTCATTATGTTTAAAATCAATATCAATGTGTTTTCTTAGTTTTCAGTGAGTGACACAATTTTGTTTCTTAGATGTTACTTTTAAACTGAAACCACACACGTTATGTCATACTAGTAACACCATGAATATGATTGAAGATATTAAAATTCATACTTCTCACAAATGTCTTATGGATCCTATTCCTAATGTATCAGAAAAATATGAATGTGTTTTATTATTTTTGAGTTTGGAATATGTCTTTTAAACTAAAATATCATTTTAAAATAAAAACATGTACTTTGAGTTATACCAGCCACAACATGTGCCCGATTAATCTGTGATTGATTTAATATTGTGAAAACATATTTATAGATAATTTTAATAATGTATCAAGATAATAGTATTGTGTTTTATTTTTTTTCATTGAGATACCTCTATTTTTAAATATAATGAAATTAGAAAACTAAAAGCACACACATTGATTCATACTAGTCACACAATGTACCAGATTTTTGTGTGGACCATTTCTACTCATCCCTAATGATATATATATGTATATATGTATATATATATTTCAAAATATATAGATAATATGAGTATTTGTTTTTTCAATTTTCAGTGAATGATTCGTTTTTAACTAAAATGTCAATTTTATCTTAAAAATTTTACTTTTATTCATATGTATCACACCATGTATCAAATTGATGGGAGAATAATTGATAAAAATGAAAAATCAAATCATGTTAATTTTACTAATGATTTAAAATAATATAAATTCAATTTCACATTTTTCAAGGGTTGATACACATTTTAACTAAAATGTCACTTTTATATAGAAAACACACACCGAATGTCATATTTTCCATACTAGGTTTCAGATAGAAATGAACTAAATTAATAAACATAAAAAATTAATTATAGATCATCACTATAAATCATCAATACAATAAAATTTGGTTTTCCTTATTTTCCTTGAGTAATGCACGTCTTCAACTAAAATGTTTCTTTAAAATGAAAAAACAAGCACTTTGAGTCATTTCAGACACAATGTGAGTTGGATTGATGTGACCCTAATTTATACATGTCAAAAAATAATTATTGAGTTATTACCTAAATTATGATGACAATATTCAATAGTTTTCTCATTTTTGAGTATGTGATTTGTATTTTGGACTAAAATGTCGATTTTAAATAAAAACATACTCTTCTGTCATACTAGCAACATCATGCGAATAATTGATGTTCAGATGATTCATATACATAAAAAATGATTTATTTATATTTTTCCTAGATAATCAAGATAATTTGTGGGTGTTTTTTGGATTGTTACCCAATGATGTTTACTGTCAACTATAATGTTAATTTCAAACTAAAAAAATGCACTTTGAGTCATACCGACCACACTGTGTATTAGCTTTACATGTAGCTGATTCCGAAAAATAAAAATGAATTATGGATATTTTTTTACAAATCTATCAAGATAAATGAAGAAAATTTTATATGTTTTGAGTATGTGAAATGTGTTTTGTACAAAATTTTGATTTAAAAAAATATGAACTTTTGGTCGTATTGGCAGCACCATGTTCCAGATTGATGTACAACAAATTCATATACATAAAAAATGTATTCTAAATCATTATCCTAAATTATTACTAAAATTAAACATTATTTAATTTTAATTATGTGATGATTTTTCTGATCTAAAATGTTACTTTTAAACTAAAAACATTAACTTTGAGTCGATCCTGGGATACTGTTTATTATATTGATGTACCGTTTATTCAAACACCTCAAAATTTTTTTTTAAATCATTTTCCATCTATTATCAAGAAAATCCAAGCATTCTTCCTTAGTTTAGTGTATGCGATGTGTGTTTTGATTTAAAATTTCAATTAAAATTTAAAACCAACATTTTTAATCATTCTAGGAACATAGTGTATCATATTGATGTGCAGATAATTAGTAAAAATGAATTATTGATCATTTTATTAATGTTTTAAGAGATTCCAAGTGTGTTTTATTAGTATGGATCATGTAGTGTGTCATAAACTAAATTGTCAATTTTTAAATTGAAAAGGTTCACTTTTATTTACGCCAAACACAACATGTGTCACAGAAACATGTTTTCAATTCCTACATGTGAAAATTTACTTAGGGATCATTTTCTTAAAATATAAATACAATTTAAGTGTGTTTTACATATTTTAAATTACCAACACATATTCTTTATTAAAATTTCATTTTTAAAATTAAAACATGAACTTCAAATAATAATGGAAAAATCATGTGTCATACTGGTATGTGATTGATTCCAACAAGTCATATATAATGTATGGATCACTTTACTAAGGCATCAATATAGTTTAAGTTTGTTTTCGTTGTTTTTAATGAGTGGAGAATGTTTTGAACTAAAATTTCATATTTAAAATAAAAACACACAATTCTATTAAATTCTGTAAGATTGACATAAATTCTATTTTTATACGTCAAAAATTATTTATGAATCATTTTCATAAAGTATCAAGACAATATGAGTGTTTTTCCTTGATTTCTATGATTGTTTCATGTTTTGAAAAAACATTCACTTGAAACAAGAACATTCATTCATATTAGCCACACTATGTGTTGGATTCATATGTGGATGATTCCTACAAATAAAAAAATAAATTATGTATTATTGGTCTAAATTCCCAAGACAATCGATTTTTTTTCCTAGTTTTAATTGAATGGATTGTTTTTTGAACTAAATTTTCACATTTAAATAAAAACATGTACTTTCAATTATACCATCCACACCATATTTCAAATTTAAATGCATATAATTCCAACATTTCACATATGAATTATATATAAATTCAATAAGGTATCATGATAATATGAGTTTGTTTACTTTTTTTTAAGTGAGTGCTGTCCGTTTTGACCAAAAATGTTACTTTGAAACTAAAAATATGAAATTTGTTTCATACGAGTTAAAAAATGTATTGGATTGACATTCGTTTGATTCCTACACATCCCCAATGACTTGTGTGTCATATTTGTAAATTATTTAGATAATTGTTTCATTTTTTATCACTTTTTAGTGAATGATTATTGTTTTTAACTAAAATGTCATTTGGAAATTGAAAATCCAGTCTCTGAGTCATGTATAAACATAATTTCCACACTAATTAACATAAAAAATAAAATAAAGTGCAAAAAGATCTATAAAATGAATAAAAAATACTATGTGCATCATAATTGTTGAATAATTTATTAGGGATTGGTTTTTCTCAAACCGTTTTGTTTTTTATAATGAGAAAATAAGTCATTCAGAAAAATTAATTCATAACAAAGTCATCTCTACATGATATCTATGTAAATTAAATAAAGAACCAATAGATCAAATGATAATAACTAACTAAAAAAGTACTACATAAAATTATGATAAACATGAATAAATAATTATTGGTAAGTCACTTATTTATGATGTCTATATACAATCTACCACTATGTATTCAACCTAGGAGTTTCTAAATAGATCTATTTTTACTTTTGAATATGTAGACTATAGAGACTTCTGGTTGTAATGAATAAAAAACAAATGATTAATAAATATTTTAAATGAAATTTTAATTTTCATAAAAAATACCAATTTAGGGATGCCCGTTTATTGATGTAATAAGATTTGTTTCATAAATCTGAAAATGCAGTAACCATAATATTTATAATTAATTTTTTTTCAAAAAATGATGAATCATTAATTAAAATAAGTATTTTTTTCATATATGTTTGGATAGTTAAATAATATTATCCATACCCTAATACTTGTCGATTTTTAGAACCTTATAGTATTATTGTACTTATAGATCATCCTCATACCATGAATTTGAAAATATTTAAACACTTCCATATCATAATTTTTTTTGATTAAAAGAAAATATAAAACATATACCCTGATGTTTATTTATAAAATATAAAATATAGTGTATTATAAATTGATCAAAATCATCATGTATGTTTTCTTTCTTGATAACCCACTTATTAAATAAAAATAATTGATTTGAGTGTTTAAATAGATTAAAATGGGTAATTAATTCTTCCTAAAAACGAATAATTAGTGAATGGAATCAAAATATATTTTACACTATTATATTATATAGAATTTCCCTTTAATTTTGGGTATTTAGAAGAGTTTTTCATCTGTAAGATTATTTTCAAATATTGTTTATAGTTGATCAACAATTTAGAAATATATATCTTCTTCCAATTATGTTTTTTGTCTAAGTGATGTAAAGGCTAATGAGTCTAAAATATTTCTCTCCAGGGTTATCCTTCACATAATATAGATATATATGCTAATAAATAATTTTCATAATATTTAACTTCAATTAACATAGTAGATCAACTATTAGACAAACAGATTATGAAAATGAACATCATGTATACATTTATAACTAATACTCACAACCATCAAGGCTAGCGGATTCCATCTACATTATCAAGACCTACAATGTCTATAATGGCTCTCTATAGATTTTTTCATCAAAATCAATGATGGTAGTGTTACCATATTTGAATGTTTTTGGCATTTACTTTTAATTTTAGTAAATTCAGAAATTGAATTGGAGGGGTAAAATAACTCTTTCACGTTCTCTTCAATTGGTTAGTTGATCCTTCATATTGTTTTTATTAAACTCAATTTTCCCATTCATTTTATCAATTTGTAATAAAATTCATATTTTTATGAATTTTTCATTAAGTTTTGAATATTTTTTATAAAAAAGAAATTACAAAGAACTTGAATCATTTTTAACATGAGGTTTTACAAGATCAACCAACCAATTTAGAAAAGTTCCAGTAGTATGTTATTCTATGTTAACATCTAGGTAATCAAGGGATACATGTAACTCTATGATAGTCCCATGTTATACATGAATATCTACTCTCAAATAATATTTGGGATGTTTTTATAATGTAAAATATCACCTTAGATATTTTAATTTTTACCCCTCACAACAAGACTATGAGTGGGATACGATTGATATCAATCACAATCAATTTTACCCTATAAAATATTAGTACAATAATGTTATAAATACCTACCTGATTCGAAATTCATAGAAATATTTATGAAAAAATTGGTTACCTCTAGTAGGGCATACTATTGAGGTGAATTTCTAGAGTCAAACATGGGGAGGAGATGAATCTTCATATAGTGGTTTTGATGTGTTGTTTCTTCTATTTTATTCATTCCCAAAATATTCTATAATATATCAGACTACTAATGAAGTTTTTTCTTATATGAAAATTATATTTTCCTTCATCTAATCCATTTAATTATCTTCTTTCACTTGTACATTTTTATCAAAATATTCTGGAGTTGACACTATAAATCCTAAACCTTTGTCATGACCATATTGTTCTACCTGCTTGAGGGGCACTAAAATTAGTCATTCATTAGGTACATTTGATAATGATTATTATGTATAAATTTGATAGAAAATATCGAAAACAAGTATTCATTATTATGAAATATCAATTTAATGCAGAACAAAATTCTATTATGTCATACTTATATATGATTCTCATCTTCTTTATGTTTTTTATTCTACTAGTATTATATCTTTATTTACATGAGACACCTTCAATAGAATATGAAATGATATGGGAAAGTATTTGGATATTGATTCATTATTCTACATATAAACTAAGGAATATAATTATATTTTTTTTCATTACACATAAACGAATTAATAAATATTTAAAATAAATATCAATTCTTTTCAAGTGATCATACCCAATCCTTAATTTACGGTAGGTGTGTGTTTATGTTGATTTAAGAAATTTATTTTCAGCATACAGATATTGTATTACAAATTTAAAATTCTTAATCAAAATAATTAACAGATTAATTTCCAAGTATGTTATTACCAATCACAATGAAACTTTAATGAATCGTCCTCATGATGGAAAATAAACACAATTTTTGTTTCTTGGTTTATCATGTGTGCATATAATAGTGGTGGTGTGGGTTTAATTTCCCTTTTGTATCCCTGAGATGATTCTTAGTAAGAATTTCTTAAGATCCTCCAATATTCTTTATAATTACTATTAACATGAATTTAATTCAACATTCATCATGTATGAATTCACTCTATAATGGATTATAATATTTTATCAAACCTTCAATTGTTTTATTTTTTATTAAAATAGGGAAATAATATCATAATTTTACCTTAATATCTTCTAAAATTAGTGCCTTCGTCATGGTAACAACACTATTACATGTATATACATCAATAAAAACATGAATTTTTGTGGTGAACCCAATGTATCTAATGAAAATGAACTTTTTGGGGTCAATAGTCTGGTCATTTTCATCCCATCTAACATCAAATTTTATGCCTCTACTTCACAGATTATTAATTTTTTTATGACTGGAATTCTATGACAACCTTTTTTTAGACATGGGTTGTTCACCCATTACTATTGACTTAGTTTCAACATTGTTAATATTTTTTCCTCAATATTGGTTGAATTAGAAACTATAAAAACTTGTAGTTTATCTGGAATGGGAGCATCAACATGTTGAGAAACCTATAATTCCTCGGGATTGGGATCATTAAAATGTTTACAATCCATTATCTATATAAGTAGTTGAATATTAAATTTTTATTACATAGATTCATTAATAAAAAAATATAATGAGGAAACACAAATTAATTTTAAAATATTCTTAAACCTAAATATTGAAATCAGTTTTTATTCATTAAAGGAATAATGGATTTAACCACTCCATTATATATAAAAGTCCCCTAATTATGGTCTAATATGACATAAAAGACCCCATTAACACTCATACTACTATAAAGTTACTGTGACATATCAATAAAAGGGTTATCCTTAGTTGAATAATCATCTAACCCTATAGTGGGTTTGGTTGATAATAGAACAATTTAACACATTCTATTTGCTTGATCAAGGATATAAAATATATGTATACACTATGATTACATTGTGAAAAATTCATTATTGTGACCTTATTTACTAAAATCCACTTTCATGAATCCTAATCCCTAAATTTCAACTACACTCCTATTATCAATCTAATTGAATTAAAAAATAAGCACGTGGAATTTTTCATAATTCACCTCCCATATTTTTTTCATGATTCCAAAGTATGAAATATTTATGTATATTTGATTAATGTCCTTAGAAAAAGATACATTCTTTTATTCTTCCATGAGATTAGATCCAATATTTTTCATTGTACTTGGTTTATCATGTTCCTATGTATATAATTTATAACTATTAATTACATAATGATTTTAAGACAACACATGAAAAATGGTCCTCCAAAAATCCATTGAATTCATTCTAAAATTTTGTTCTAATTAGAAGGTGATTTCTTAAAAATATGGTCTCAAAACTATCTGATAAACTATCTGTTATGTGTATTTGATATCTATCTTTAAACCGACGATGGATTCAAATACCAAATAATTAATTTTTGGGTCCCAACAAATAAATAATCCTCGGAACTATTTTATAAAATGTAAATGTGAGTCGGATCCTTATTTGTATTGGTAATCATGAAAACACATATTTTGGAAATCTCTTCGCACACAAGTGGCCCTTTGTGACAAGGATTTGGAAGACCAATGCACTCCACATCATATGGGTTTTCGATACATAATTCAATATCTTCCTCAACATTATATTATTCTAAAAAAACCTTATGGATGACATCAATTTTTTACATTCCATTTAAATATCTTTATAGAACATTCAATGGAGTATATCAATATATAATGTATGATACAACATATTTAGATAACTCTATCCAAGTTAACCCTCAAGTGAACCATCATATCATATAATGATGACACAAATAACATCTCCAATTCACTTAATAGGAAAAAAATTTCCTTTATCATTTTTGGAATCATTAAAGGACCTGTAACGTACTGCATATATATTTTTTAAAAGAAATAAATATTTGTTAATGTATCATATGTAATTTTAAGAAAAATACAATGTACAGAAAAAAGTAATAATTTTTTCATCAAAACATGATGGTCATGTGATTTCAGGATCTTTAACTTTAAATTATTCATTGGAGTGTTAGTCTTGATATTTTTCGAAAATAACTATTGAACCATTATATTATTCCGTAATTTAGAATATTGATATCAATATATCCTAGAAATAGTGTAAGTAGTTGGAGGAAGAAAAATCCATTTTTGACCCATCACTCACACCATCTCTTCAAGTATCCTCGTGTTAATATTGTCTAAAATAGTAATAATTTTACCCATTGATTTTTTAGGCTAATTTAGTAACATGCCAATGACACTATCACTTATATAATTTTTCTATGTTCTTGAAATAAAGAAAGTATTTAACATACGAACAGTTCCAATAATGTAATATAAAAACTAATCTATTTTTCTAACTAGTTTTTAATGGTTTTTCCAAGAAGGGGTACGGAAAGTTGTGACCATATACATTACTTACTCAAATACATGACCAAATTTTGGAGGAGAAAGTATTTTAACATGTTAGGAATTTCAAAAAAAATTATGTCATCCTAGAGCAGTATTTATGTCCTTGGGGTAGAAATTTGTTATATCTAAGAAACAAAGGTTTTGAGAAATGTTTCATCCAAACTAAGTGGGTACCTTGTTGACAAATGGTATACCCTATATTTCTATTATTTTTATATCTTGAAAATTTTCCATGAGAAAGAATGTCATTTTTAATCTCATACTGCATGACTCTCAATGTATAATTGATTATGTAGGAATGTATATTAAGAAGATGCAAGAGGGGGTAAAGTGTGTCCCATAAAATTATAGAAAAAATTTAAAATATCACCCTTGAAATTAATATATCCTTTTTTATCTCTTAAAGATGACTGAGTAGGAAAAATAAATAAAAAAATAACATGATGATATATAATGGTTCAAGGAATAGAAATCCACTAGTCCACTCCACCAATGATATACTCTATTCACTTGGTGATTTTCACCAGTAGGTTCTCTTATATGAATATCTCAATAAATGATTATTGGTGGTTAACACCTTCAATGTATTTTACTGGGTCTTCTGGTTCTTTTATTGGGAACCAAAAATATCCACATAACAGTCAAAGAAGATAGCACTCAACCACGATTGAATCTGATCATCTGATACACCAATACGTCAATACTGTTTGATTTTATTGAGAAGAATAGGTATCCCTCATAGTTACAGAAAAAACTAATAGGTGTATTTGATCTTCAATAATGTATAGCAGCAACAAAAATAATCATCAATGTTGTGCTAGCTTGTTCTTCTTTAAACCACAAAAAATAGATTATACAATGTTGAAAATGATTCTTTATTATCTTCATAGTGAGAGAATAAGGATGTACTATGATTATTTCCCTCTTCTTCAAAATGATGAGCAGCTAAATAAAAATATTTCTGCACTTTATTTTTTTCAATGTTTTCAGATCTCTTATTTTCTTCTTATTTTTTTATTCCTTCCAAAGAGAGATATATAGATATAAAAAATATCCAACAGTTCTATCATCTTAACATCCTCAAAATACTTAAAATAAATTAAGTCAATATCCTTCATAAATTTTACAAGAATATCCTATAACCACTTGATTCTTTATATGGAAAAAATCTCAAATAAAAGCTTTAAAAATTTTCAAATAAGTCCTCTGGTAAAATATTCAGAATAATAGCAGTGTTGAAAAATTTAAAACAATAGTTTAAATCAATTAAAAACTATTTAATGTTATTTAAAATAGTTCCTAAGAACAAGAATCACAATCCTAGTCTATATTTAAATATTTGAATTTTAATAACCTTGTGTCCAACGACTTTATTGGAAAAAAGGACGTTATAATAAACTTATCAATTTTCTCTATAAAGACAAGACCAGAATCAGTGCAATATCCTCAAATTTAATCATTTTGATTTATTATAATTTATCTATATAATAAACCATTGAAATTGAATGAGATAATAATGTAGTAGATAGAAGTACCAAGGAACATATAAAAGAGAGTACCATAACCTGTTCAAACTGCATGCTCTACATTAGGAAGACTAAATTTCCTAGTTTGTATTTATGTTATCCAAACATTCTGCAGAAACATTATTTTCTCCATGTATAGACCATAGAAATTTTAGACAAAAATTTTATGCGGTGAAAATTTTCATCAGGATAAGTCCTGCGGCAAGGCACTGACAGATCTAATATTGTATAAACTCGGTGATCATATTAATACTCCTAGGTTAATCATGTGACATTAAGATCAATCCTTCCTAATATGAATACAATTTATTTATTATATAATTCTTCAAAAATTGTGAGTTTTTACATGTTTTTGAAACAATTCTATATTTATATAAAAAATTCCTCCAGTTTCATTCTAAAAATACAGCACATGTATGGTTGAGATACCAACTAATTCTAGCAACTGGGTTAATGCAAAAAACTAAACATAGAAATTTATTTGTTTTAGGTACTACTATTATTCATCAAAAATCAGTTTCATTTGAAAAATTCAGCATACAAGATCTTCAATTAGTATGATGTAGTAGATACAATTTTTGAAAACAACGTTTAATCATGTAAACATGAAGGACACACATCTTCAGTTCCAAGCATGAAACAGTGGATATAAACCTCTATTTTTGTGTAATATAAAAGATCAAAATTTCATCAGGTGATGTATATACATGAATAGAACTTTTTTAAAATACAATAGTTTTAATGACATAAAACATTCTAGTAAACACTCTAAAGTCTCAGCGCACAGCAGGTAATGTTTTTATTTTTGTTGTAGAAGTATGCAGTGAGTGTAATATCTTTGTATGTGGTGTTTCATATTGTAAAGAGATGCACAAAAATATGATTTTGAGTTTTTTCCATCAAAATAAAACATGGTAGAAACATCAACATTGAGTACATTCTAACTATAACAATGTGTTCATGAAAGAAGGGTTTATGAATGTAGGGTTCATGAACACATGGTTCAACAAAGTAGTGTAGGGTTCATTTCCAGCAAATATATGGCACATGAACCTAAAATTTGTATCAAATTTAGTGTTTTTGAAGAATTATGGTTCATTTTCCATCCTAATGTATGATTAAATAGTAGGTTTTCATTTTTCTAAACCTAGGGTTCTATTAAACCATTATGAAAACAAAACATACTAAATTATGAGATTCAATGATTTTTTAGATCCCTTAAACATTATATTTGGCCACTATTCTAGAATATTAATATTTAGATACTTTTTATACATTTATAAATGATTAAAAAGTGGCTCTATTTAAAATACTTATCTCCAAATATGTCTGAAAAATACAAGCAATACTATAATGAGAAAACATTGGTTCTGAAAAATAATTACATAATTTAGGTTAATTTGTTGAGCTTTTGAATAATTTTTTATAATTTGATGTAAACTAGTGAAATTAAAATTATAATCTTTTATTTCCATATCCCCATGTTATGAGTGATTCTAGGGTCTTTCGTACTTACAGTAAATCAAATATTGTAGTATTTCTAATCTACAAACTGTAGATGATGTAAACTGATGCAGCAACTTCAGTGAATTCTTAGAGTACCGAAACATACTTTTCAGACATACAGATAAATTAATTATCTTTATATAAATCTTTTATATATCGAAAGACATAAATTTCACATGAATCCATTTACTATCTATGGAGATATAATCAAAATTCATAGGTGGATTTCAACAAAAAACTGTAATGTCACTTGAACAACTTGTAAAAAGTTCAATAAATTCTCTCACCCCAAAACCATAGAAACGTATTTCTAAATTAAAATATGATGTGAAGAAAGACATTTCATATTTATAATGGAGGAAAATATGTAATAATATGACCAGTATTGATTAATATGTAAAATCAATACTGTGAAAAACTAAATCTAAAACACATAAAAAATTTATTAAAAAACAAATAATGATGGATCGGAGTAATTATAAAAACTAAATCAGGTTGAGAATTATTGGGATACACTCATCATTATCCACAATTTTTATAATTAAAAAAACCTAACTATCTACAAACTTTTCTCCCCCATTTTGGAAGGATCAAAAGGATGATTTCTTGACTATATTAAATAATACAATATATTTTCCCCTTTTAATAAATAATAGTAGTTTGAAATTCCAGTAGTAGTATAAAAAAATTTAAAATTTTAAAAACAAAATTTTCAATCCCCTGTTTTAAAATATCAAAATGAGTAGTTCATGATATTTACATGAAAAATAAATTTTGAATACACATAGTAATATAAACCCCCATAAATTCATGCTACCTTAAAAAAAGATAAAAATATATAATAAATGATCCATGAAAACATATAAAATGTAATTATATTAGGGATAAAGCTTTTCAATGAATGTATTGAACCATTTATTTAATGAAAAAGTAATAAAATATTTAAAAATATGATAAATACTTATAATAACTCTATTTATGAAATATCATAATTATAAATGATATTCAACGAATAAAGTCTTTTCATGAAATTTTAATTCAATGAATGGATTTTCAGAGAAATTAAAATAATGAATTTTCAATGAATATTAAAATAACTTCTGATCATGTCATAATTGATAAAAACATTTTAATCTATTAATTGAATAATTTATCTCTTAAAGTAATGGATTAATTTAGTGAATGTAATTAATTTAAATTGTAATACATTAAAAAAATACTTATACATGATGCAATGACGTATATAAAACCATAAGAGTATGTTTGATGGTCATTGGTTAATAAAATAAATGAATAAATTAATTCATAAAATAATAGATTAATAAAACCATTTAATAGTTTAAAAATAAAGATAATTAAATGTAGAGTAATAAAATATTTTTCCCTCCGCTTTTATTATAGATTCAGTCAATTAAAATCGAATATTAAAATAGAAATTAAATACTTTTTTTATTTTAATAGTTGAATATTTGTGAATATTTTCAAATAAAAAATGGATTCAGTTATTTTATTCCTTTATAAAATAATTAAACAAAACCTCTAGGAATATTGAAATAAACCAATTGATGATATACAGATGATGTTTAGTGGCTCAAACCTACAAAATATCAAATACAAGTGTCTTTTGGCACACATATGCTTTTGTGTTTGGCAGTGTTAGAAACTATATATTTAGGTAACTAAATATATTTATTTTGATAAAATTTTTTATAAATATATCTAGCTAAATATTTTGATTAATGAACATGATTTTCAGTACAAAATAAGGTTTCTAAAATAATATCCATTAGAATAATGTCCTATAATTTCATAATAAAAAAATTGTAAAGACCCGACCCTTGTAGCTCAGAGTCGGTGCCTTATTTTATTACATTGGAATATAAACAAGGAATATGTTTCCCAAAGGACCGAGTAGTTTAGTATATTTTTAAACAAGATATATACATAATTTTAACTTTAAAACTTGCAATGAAAAACAACCTAAAAGTTCAATTGGGAATCTCCACCACTCTATGATTAGCCCAAAAATTCCACCATAATATGCCTCATCTTGTCCTAGGAAAAAATGAAACATAACAATGGGTGACCTTAGATTCTCATTAAGGATAAAAAATACTAGATAAGATATCATAAATGTACACATTATTCATGGTGAATAATTGAAAACACTTTCCTTTAAAAATAATAACATCACACACATTATGGAAGGAATGCGAGCTGAATAAACATTTCCATAATAAAAAATAATCATTGGCATTCTAAAACTCAAATAACCACGTGAACTATGAATTTAAAATTTCATAATGAGGGAAATGAATATTTCGGACAATCTAAAACATACCTTCAAAGCCTCAACCAAGACATATAAAAATGATTCAGGCCTCATCCAAAATTATATATAAAAATGGGTAAGGCCTTGGCCATGTCCATATCTATTTGTCTCATGATACCTACCAATTCATAGAGGGGATTTAGAGGTCCCCTCTCATAACATAATAAGTTCAATTAATTCTTCATATGAATGGTGATAAACACATACAACAAATACATTCACATTGAAACTAACATATTAAATGTAACTAACTTTCCCCGATCATTAAACATAAACACTAATGATTCAGAGTAATATGGTGAATGGTTTTAAGATAGCACATCCACACTCAAACTAATCATAAACCATTCATATAGTGTCTTGAGTCTTGTAAAAGTTCTGCTTTAGGTCGCATCTCCCATATCAAGGGAGATAAAACGTGGAATAACTCAGATCTTATTGTGAGGATTTTACAAACTTGGGGGATGAGAAAGTTTAAACTAATCCTGATCAGAAGATGTTTCTTTCACATTGTTTTCAATAGTATGGATGAGTTTTAGATGTCCAGGAATATGTGGGAGACCTCTCTTTATATAGGTATCTTCAAATTAGCTAAAAGGTATAGGAACTTCAACCCATTCACTCAGCGCTAAATGACATCCCAAATTTGGATTCAGTTACATGGTCTAAATTGGTCTTACTTGAATCCTAAAATCCGTAATTCCCTATCTTCTTGTGTAGGGACTCCCTTGAAGATGAACCAACATTCTCTCGATGGAGAGCCTGGATTCTATAGTCGTGTTCTTGTGGAGGTAAACATGGAATCAAAATTTCCAGACACTGTCAATTTTTTTGATAATGATGGAAAGATTGAAATTAGAATATAGTATGAGAAGAAGCCTCCATTTTGTGACTATAGTGAGATAGTCGATCATGTTGTCTCCTCTTTCATGAATATATAGAAGCATCATATTTTTTCTAGAGACTGTATTGCTTACAAATCTAATCAATGGAGGGTGGTTGTTAAGAAGAACAAGGTCAAGGCCACTTAAATTGTGAAGGGGGAACACTCTGGAAAGGATCAACAGATGTTTATGTTTAATGAGGAGCGGATTGGCCCCCATATTACTCTTATTACTGGAGGGAACTCCTCCATGGATTATTATAATTTAGTTGAGGGTGATGATTCCAATATTTATATGGAAGTTATTAATTTAGTTTTCAGTTCTCTTGCTACTAATCTTACCTCTATGGAGGATGATTTCAATGGTTGTTCCAATGGTGTTATAGATATCACCGATGCACCTATGGAGGACAGTGTCCCAAAAACAGAAAATGATAAGGACATGGGTTCTCTAGTGGATTTTGTTCCACCAAAATCTGTAGGTCCCACTAGAAAACAGTAGTGTGACATGGATGAGGACAAGGAAGCCTTAGAGGCTAGAAGTGACACCCCCCGTGCTAATTAGATGTGAATAAATATTACTTAGCAGCAATGAATCTTGCTTCAGCCATGGTTATTACTAAGGGTTAGGCTCATAGAACGAAAACCCTAAGCCTCACCAAGATCTCCACCAGTTCCAAAAAACTATTCACGAAATAATCAGAACAGAAGAAAAATATTAAGGGTAAATTTAATTATAAATTAGGATCAAAATGAAGGTCCTTTAATGGAGTTTCTAGGGTCTCTCTATTTCATCTACTGTTAATGCTTTGCAAAGGAATATACATATTCAACACCCAATGTTACTTGGAATTTCAAAACCAAAATCCTCCTATTCTTTGGGTTTTGTGGTTCTCAACAAATATGGTTTTATTTTGGTTTCTACTAATGGTTCAGCTGATCCGGATGATAGACTATGGGTATTTACACATGCTTCCATTGGAATAGTTAATACTATCTCCATTACTGAGCATGTGATTTCTTTCTCTTTATAGTGGGTTTTTGAGCAGTTGGTGGGATCTTTTATTTATGATAGAAATAGATAACAATACTAAAGGAGGATGTGGTAGGAACTTGAAAAATTTAGAGGCATCTCTTCCCCTAGGTTTACTGTTACAGATTTCAATATGATCCCTTGTTTTAGTTAAAAAATGGGTCTCAAACATTATTTAATTTTTCCTATGGAATAAAAAGTATTTCTTGATGAAAATGATATGACTTAGGTCAGTTTGGTTAGTTCCAAGTACACCTGGTGTAGGATATATCTCAACCGTATGATTGTTGGTAATCTTGACCGAGATTTTGTGAATAATATTGCATTGGACAAATGGGGCTCAATTTCTAGCACCACTCTCCCTAAAAATGCTTATCACCACCATCTGATCCTAGTAAGTTTGAAGTACATCGATCTTCTCATGCTTCATCCTTTTCGTTTTATCAATGCTTGGTCACTTCAATGTGAATGTAGTAGGCTGATTGAAAGCTCCTGGAATTGTATGCAAGGTATTTATTTTTGGTTTAAAATTAAAATGATTAAGTGAACTTTAAATGTTTAGTGAAAGGAGACTTATAGTGAGTTGGACAAGGAAATTTTATGTGTTTAATCTTCTCTACATCAAATTCAAAATGTGGATTCTAAAGTGGATTTCAATCTGGATTTCTCTATAGAAACTACTCTTTCTTTCAAATTGAACGGTGTCCTTGCTATGAAAGAGAATGTTCTTTAAGAGACCTTTATAATAAAGTTTCTTGAATAAGGGGATCATAATAAAAAATTCTTCAATTATCTTCAATGAATTAGTAAGGCTAATCATCCGTTATCATTTATAATGTTTGGTGAACAAATCTTAGACAATAAAAAATATATTGCTGATTATATTGTTGAGTATTTCACTAGTATTTTCAATGGAACTTCTTTAGGGGGATCTCCGATGGATGGTATCATCCCTCCCCTAGTTACTACTTCTGATCATATCACTCTCACTCACCATTATTTGGAGTCAGAGGTTAGGGATTCTATTGTCAGCCTCAACAACACGAATTCTTTGGACCCAGATGGCTTCAATAATTTCTTTTATCAGAAGTATTGAGATTTCATTAAAGGGGATGTCTACAAATTAGTATCCTCCTTTATTACATCATGAGTTCTCCCTCAGTGCCTCAATGTGGAGTTTATCACCCTAATTCCTAGAGTTGAAAATGCATGTAAGATCCACCTTTTTAGTCCAATTGCCTTGGTCAAAACAAGTTAGAAGGTCATAAGTAATAGTATTTCTAACAGTATTTCAATTATTTATTATAGGATTTTGTCTTAGAACCAATTTGGATTTATCAAAGGAAGATCTATCTAGGAATGTATTTTTTCCACTTTAGAATGTCTGAATCTTCTCAGAAACCCTGCAAGAGGAGGCTGAATTACCCTCACGCTTGACATTAAAAAGGTCGTTGACACTCTAAATTGGTCCTTTATTTATAAGGTTTTTAGAATCTATGGACTGAATTACATTTTTCTTAGATGGATTGCAACCCTATTTGGATCATACCATTTCATGATACATATAAATGGATCTCCTAAAGGATACTTTTCTTGCTCTAGGGGGTCTTTTAGGGTGATCCCCTCTCAGCCCTAATTTTTTTGCTTGCTGAAGATTATCTCAGTAGACTCATTACTCACATGGTCTATCAGGGTCAGCTTAAGCTCATACAAGCATCCAGGCCCCTAGTTTCTCCTCTCATATATTCTATGCTGATGATATCATTATAATCCTACTTGGTGAAAGAAGAATGTTCATGTCTTGAAGAAAATTATTCATCATTATGAAAGTGTTTCTGGTCAATGTATCAGTTGGGAAAAATCATACATTCATTTTGGGAATAAGTTTTCTATTTCTAAGAAGCATTGGATTATTTCAGAGATTGGAAATTAGGGGAGGATCCTTTCCATTTCATTATCATGGTGTTCCATTATTTTTGTGGTGTCATTGAGCTTGTTTCTTCTCTGAAATTATGGATATTGTAAATAGGAATCTCTCAACCTAGAAAGGGAAGAGTCTCTCTATGGCTGGGAGAATTAGTTTTGTGAAACCTGTTATTATTTTTAAATTGGTTTTCTCTTATATGGTCCATAAATGGTTGAGGATGCTTCTCAAATATCTGAATATGTCTATAAAAAATTTTATTTAGAGTGGTAACATTCATGAGATGAAAATGGTCACTATTCCTTTGAAGGTTTGTTGTATCCATTTACATACCGGTTGAATGTGTATAAAAAATATTGACCTCTTTAACGATTCTCTCCAAGATTTACTAGTCTGGAATATTCTTCATATTAATTCAGAATGGATGGGTTTCCATAAAGATTGATGCGATGATAAATTGAGGAAGGGTAGTAATGTTTACATTTACTCTTCTCTTTGGTCAGTAGTTAAATCATCATTTCATAATAGCATGACTTTCTCTAGATGGATTGTGAAACTGAACTCAAATTTTATGTTTTAGATTGATAACTGGACTAGTGATATTCTCTCTATTATTTTTCAGATGGCTTCTCTTGAATTAGGTGAGTAGGTCACTATCAAATAATTTTTTGATGATCCTCCAACAACTTTTTCCGACAAACTTCATTCAATGACTGAACATTATGACTTTGTCTCCGGACCTGTTTTTTAGCTTGGGAGATAGCTAGAAATAGGGTTCTAACTTTTAAACCATAATATCTTCATTTCCCCAAGGGTGATCATGATGATTATAACTAGAAGTATGTTTTCAATAAAAAATGGACCATGCCTTCTAGTCTAACTCTTATATGAAGGCTGGATTACAATAGGTTACCCAATGATGATGTTTTCCAAATGTTTGGTTTGAATAGTTTTTTCTAGGTGTGTTATTTTAAATCAGAATAGGAAGGATGTGGAGAACCTCTTCCTCAGTGGAGCAACAGCCTCATCCATTTGGAAGGAAGTTCTAGGTGATTTTGAGCTAGCTGGGATGATATTTTTGGGACGGGAGGAACTTCTTCACTGCTCTTCGATTATCCATCTATCAAATCAGGTCTGGGATCTCCCATATGTGGTTGAAGTTGAAGTTATTCATACCATTTGGTGGCATCACAATTATGGTTTGTACTATGGGAAAGGTTTTTTTGGAATCTGGTCACGGAGTAGGTTTTTGCTACTATAAGGGATTTGTCCGAAGCTTGTATGGGTGAGTGGACCAACAATATTGAGGATATTATGGTTCTGAAAAATCTAGTTGTACATGGTAATTTCAGACCTTCATTGGGTAATATCGAGGTGTTCTAGATACCTTACTTTCCTCCAAGTATAATGTTAAATATATTGGGTGATTATAAAGGGATCCTATGGCCTTAGGGATGTGGAACTGTTTTTTGGGACCCTTATTATTCTGTTAAAGGATGTTTCCATAGATCCTGTGGCATGACTAGTTCCCCTGAGGCGAATAATCTTCGGATTGTTCACACTGTCTCATTTGAAAAAATGAATGGTTGGACTAATATCTGGTTGGAAAGTGACTCGTCTATTATTGTGCAGGACATCAGAAATGGAGAAATGCATATCTATTGGAGGATGACAGAAAAGTAGATGGAATGCATGAAAAATATTTCAAGCCTCAACTTCATCATCAAACATTTTTGTCATGAGGCAAACATGGTTGCATATGGACTTGAAAATATGGGGGGTGGGGAACCTATTTCCTGGTCTGATACTCTTCATGCTGCCATGCTCCCTCTTAATGAGGCTGATTGTAATAAGATCCCACATTTTCGTTTTTTGTAACCTTCTTATCATTTATGTATAACTACCTCGGTAATTCTATTGAGGTACCTTTTTAAAAAAATATGTTATGTTTATTCGTGGCCTTTTGATGGGTTATGATACTACATTTCACTGTTTGGGAGTGTTTTCTTCCTTGGTTTTCATGGTCGGTTTACTGATATACATGTACATATAAACATGTCGAATGAGAATAGTATTCCAGAATAGAATTTTTATGTTATTAGTGAACAAATAGAAGAATACATGGTTAAAAATTTATTTTGTTTATTTGGTGTGAAGATGAATCGTTATATAAAACATTAATGATAATTGTTTGGGTTAATTGGCGGTTTTTGGATCATAATAAACTCGTTTTGATTTAAAAATTAATATATTGTGTAAAAAAGGATTCCAGAACCATAAATAATATATAATACCAATATTATAGTTTTTCCAACCATAAAAATAGTTTCATGACTATAATTTAATATGGAAATAGAAATTGAAAACTAATCATCCTTGAAAGTGAAAAATTTACACATCTCGTACAATATTTTCATTTATAGTATAAAAGAAGGGGAAGGAGAGATGATGAATAATTCATCCATTGTCATAAAAACATTATTGTACATGCTAGGTACTGTACTCACCACAGAATTTGGATGAAAGTAGGTGTTGAATGAAAAATAAAAGAAAGGAACCTGAAATAAAGGAAATGAAAAGAAGAATTTACCTCCTGAAGTAATCTTACTTGAGTTCCTCTTTAGGGGAGAGGTTTTGGTCTTTTTATGAGACCAATGGATTCTGGACGTGGGGGTGGATCTTGAGAGGATATTTGAGTATAATTTGGGCAGGTAACAAGTCTTGAGAATAGTGAAGAGAAGAGGGAGTGTGTGTGTGTGTGTGGGGGGGGGGGGTTATAGTGGAGGAGAGGAGGGTTTTCCCATTATTTGACTCATTATTTTATTATTTCTCCAAAAAAAACATATAGTATGGATTCTTGTGACCATGAATATTAATATGTTCATGTGAATTTGAACAAAGGTGTCATAAATCAACCTTACTTCATGTATCACTCAATAAATCATGTATTTAGTATTTATCGTAAATTATCATATTTTACTATTCACCTTAAATTGACATATTTTTGAAAAATCCAAAACAAATAAAATTAATGTGTAGAATACAAAAACTAATTCCATTTTATCAAAATAATTTTCTAAATATTTTTAATATATGTTTTAAATAAAATCATTATTTACATGAAAAATAGAGATTTTAAATTTAAAACTGATTTTATAATGAATTTAAAAAATAAGTGAGTCACATAAAATTATCCTAAAATCATGGGACAAAAAAATATTTATTTAGGAATACTTTTTGTAAAAAATAATTTTATTAATTAATTAATTTAAATGTTTAATTAAATATTTATTACTCAAAAAAATACTAACACATAATTATAAATTTATAAAATAATCTCTTTTATTTTTAAGGTGTCTAAATATTAATTATACTTTCATGGGTGTGGTTACTATTCATAACTGTCATATTACTATTTATAAGGGTATGTTACTATTCATAAGCATCAAGTTACTATTTTCCAAAAATGTAAGTTGATCTTATCAGACTCTAAATATCTTACTGAATGTAATTTTGTTAGTTAATTTTTCAAAATTCAAATCACAGATGTGGAAAAATTATGTTTACTGGCTAGGTCATAACACATTGGTGTCTTTAGAGACTTAATGTTTCATGGATTCAATGCTTATTGGAAAAAACACTGGGTGTTCCATTATTCCCTCACCAAAATTTTGTCCTCAAAATTACAAGAATGTTACATCACAAAAATATTTGGGTTGTTCATCGTCATAAGCTTCACAGGCTCCCATGTTTCCTCTTCGATGTTATGATTTTTCCAATGTATCTTTACCAGTCGATATGTCTAATTCCTCAACACTTGTACTTTACATTCCATAATCAGTATAGGCTCTTCACAGTAAGATTATTTAGGTTCCAATTTTGTACCTTTAAATGTGAGGACATGTGTTGGGTCTGGAATGTACATTCTCTACAATGAGACCTGGACCACATTGTGTACTTTAATTAGGATAGGTGGAATAGCCAAATGATTTGAAACAGCTCCAATTCTTTCTATATTTTCAAAAGGGCCTATGGACCTAGTGCAAAGTTCCCCTTTCTTCCCAAATCATATAACACAATTCCATGGAGATAATTAAGAAAACCTGATCTCCCCCTTGAAATTCCAAATCCTTCCATTGATTATAGGAATAGATCTTTTTCTTACATTGAGATGCTTTGATATGGGTTTGAATAATCTTTACCTTTTCTATTGTTTCCTCTACATGCTCTGGGTTCACAAGCTTCCTTTCTCAAAATTATTCCCAACATGTTGGTGTAAGACATCTCTTTCTATACAATTCACCATATAGTTCAATTTGAATATGTGAATCGAAACTATTATTATAGGTAAACTCATCAAAAGGTAACTATGGATCCCACACACCTTGAATGTCGAGTGAACATGATTTCAATATGTACTCTAAGGTATGGATCGTCCTTTCGGATTCGCTGTTAGTTTTTGGGTGATATGGAGTACATAATTGAAACTCAATAACCAAATATTTCTGAATAATTTTCTAGAATATTGATGTAAATCATTGATCATGATCATACACAATTGAGATAGTGGCTCCATGAAGCTCCAAAAATTCATTGATATAGAGTCGTTCTAGGTACTCCAGTGTAAAATCCACCCTTATAGCGAGGAAATGTGTATATGTCCTATGAAGATCAATAATTTCCCATATTGAATCATTCTATCTCAGTGATTTGTGTAATCTAGTTACAAAATCCATGGTTATTTCATCCCATTTCATTGTATGAATAGGTAGAGGATTTCTGACTCTTCTACGATGTTGGTGTTTATACATCACTTGTTGAAATACTAAACATTTGAATACATAATTTGTAATTTCTTCTTTTATGTTATCCCACCAGAAATATTCTTTCAAATATTCATACATTTTATTGCTGGCATGGTGAATAGAAATTTTGAGCTATGGGCATAATCCAATAACTGTTTTTTCAGCTTGTACATAGAGGGAAAACATATGATCTTTACAAATTTCAAAATTCCATCTTCTCACATGAAGTCATCCAACATCCCATCTTTCAGAGCATTAATTTTATTTTGAAGATTCTCATCACCAAACTATAAAGCATTAATTATTTTCAATAATGATAGTTGGGAAAAGATTTGAAAAAGTAGTGATATTTCACCTTCTTTGATAATTCCCTTATCCATCCTCCTTAGATATATGTAAAAATACTCCTTTTTGATAATCATTTTGTTGAGAACTCCATGATCCTTCATGTTCAATGCATCGAATAATTTATTTCCCTTTCTTGGGTGGTATTGTTTTGGAAAAATCATAATCCTTGAGCAGTTTGATCCATCACCTTTTCCTCATGTTGAGTTATTTCTATTAGAAGATATATTTTAGACTCTTAGAATCTTTATATATCCCACATTTTCACCATTAAGATAATGTCTCCATATATTCAGAGGAAATATTATAGATTCTAAGTCTAGATCATGAGTAGGATAGTTTTGTTCATGAATTTTTAACTGCCTTGATGCATAGGAAATAACACTATCATTCTACATAAGGACACAACCAATTACTTTCTTTGATGCATCACTATAGATCAAAAACCCATCATTCCCTAATGGTAGTGTTAGGATTAGTGAATTCAATAATCTCCTCTTCAATTATTTGAAAAAGTCCAAACATTCTTTTTTCCATACTAACTTAACCCTTTTACATGTAAGCTTGGTCATTGGGTTGGATAAAAGGGAAAAGTTATGATTGAAACACAGATAATAACCTGCTAAACTAAAAAAACTACATACCTCAGTTATGTTCATTGGAGTAGTTCATTCTTACAAAACCATTATCTTCATATGGTCAATTGATATTCCATCCTTTGAGACAATGTGTCCAAGAAAGGAAATTTATTGATGCCAAAATTAACACATTTGAAACCTTTCATATAATATATTTCTTCTAAGAGATTTCCAAAGAGTGTCCAACTGATTTTCATGATATTCATAGCTTTTGGAGTATACCAATATTTTGTCAATAAATAGCACCACAAAGTCATCATGATATTCCATGAAAACTATATTAATTAGATATATGAAACTAGAGGGTTCATTAGTCAATCCAAATGGAATTATTGTAAACATGTAATGCCCATACCTGTTTCAAAATGTTGTCTTTGAAATATCTTCCTTCCTTACTCACAACTGATGATATCCAGATCAAAGTTCAATCTTAGAAACATAATGGGATACATTATGTTAATAAAATAAATCACCAATGAGAGTAAAGGGATACTTTTTATTTATTGGTATAGCATTGATCTCCATGTATTCAATGCACACCCTCATAGATCAATATTTCTTCTTAACGAAAACAACAAGGTCTCTCCATGGAGAAAATCTAGGTAAAATGAATCCTTTATCACTCAATTCCACTAGTTTTTTCTTCAGTTCCACTATTTCCATAGTGGAAATTCTATAAGGGGTCTCTAATATGGACCGTGAATCTTGAATTAAGTCAATGAAAAACTCAATTTCCCACTCAGGATGATGCCCAGGTAAATACTTTGGAAGCACATCAACATATTCTTGCACAATATGTACTTTTTCTATTTGAACATTCCTTTATTCCCCTATAGTTATTGCATTCCTTTCCTCACTAATAATTGAGTTAGGTCGAACTACTAGGGGTGGATCTAGATGAGAATCATATTGTTATTTTTCTTCTCTAATGATATGGGATTCCACATCATCCTCAAAAATTGTATTCTCCTTCTTCTTGTAAAAACTTTTAGCATCATGGTTCAAAATCAAATCCATATTGAGGATTATATCAAATAAAACCCTGGAAATGAGGATAATATCAAAAGATAAGGCACGTTTATATGCCATAATGGGGACTTCCTAACATATCATTGTTGCAATGAAACTTCCCTTAGGTTTTTTGTCAGCAAAATACCTTATTCAATCAAATTTAAAATATCCAATTTTCCTAGAAAAATGGGAAGATATGAAAGAATGTGATGATCTAGAATCAAATAAATCCTTTTCTACATTTTATTAAATGATTAATGTACCTTCAACCATGTCATTAATAAATTCAATATCATCATTTGTTATTGTATAAGCTTGTCCATGCTCCCTTGTTATTTTCTAATGCATGTTTCCTTAACACTTTGGAAAATCATTATCATTATTTCACATCTCCGTATAATTATATAATTAAACATTAAAAACTTATTTATTCCCCTTGAAAACACCAGTGCGATGGCCTTTCTCTCCATGCATGCATCACACCCTTATTAGTTTAAATCAGGCACCATGGTGTTTCTTTCCACAAGTATCATAGGGTGGAAATTAAACTCTTACCTTCATTCCCATTTCATTATTTCCTTTTCCAGAGTTTTTAGAAACCCTCCTCATCTATTTATATCCATTAAAGTCATAAAACTTAGAGAACTGTTTTTCCATCTTGATAGCACATGAGACTATATCATCATATGATGAAAAATTTTGGCAGTCCAACACCAGCCAGAGGAATGGATTTAGGCTATCCAACAATCGATCAATATTTCTACTTTGATTATGTATATATCCCACATAATTCCTATATAAACTTATAAAGTTAGCTTCATACTTTGAAACATTATCATCTTCTTTTTTCCTCAAATTTAGAAACTAGGTTTCCATATACATTCGTCATTCTCCAGGAAAGTATTTCTCTAAGAAAAGACTTTAAATTCCCCCAATTTCATGTTTTCTATCTCTTCATCCTAATTTGTGTTTTGAATTAGTGACCAACATTGATAAAAATATCTTGATAGATGATAAACTGCCCTGAAAATCAATTCAATTTCATTACTTCCCAAGGTGAGAAATATCATCTCTAAGGAACTTATCCACAACTCTACAATTAATGGGTTTTTAGTCCCATTAAATTAAAGAGGTAGTTTTCGCATAAAGTGATCTAATATATCTCCTCCATGTTTTGGATCTAGATGCTCTATACATTAATGATTAATGTTTATACCCTGTGTAAGCAGTCCGAGTACAGTTATAAGTTTCCCCACACCAGTCGCAACTTTAGATCAAACATCATTATCTTTTACAAGAGGGTAATCCCTACATGGAATACACACGTTCTTGCGGATTCCATTCCTTCCACTGGGAATCATTTCAAAATAATGGAATATACTATATTAGGTTATAAATAAAAATGTACTATCTATACTTCAAAAAAAATACTTAACATAAATTGAAATCCTATGAATGGAAAATTCCATAATCATAAACATGGTTTCATTGAGGAATGTTTTACCTTTAAATCCTTCAAAATTGACTTTAAAGAAAATTTAAATTATCCTAATAATATCCTCTGAGAGTTTCAATCTATGTGTGCATTAAGGCCCATTATTGTGTACCAGGATTCCTTAAGTCATGCCTGAATCTCCTTGTCATATTTTTCATTCCATGGTACATCTGTGTCAGAACCACATCCACATGTAGTATCAAGACAGATATGTATTTTCTAGAAAGATCCACATAATCTATTCATCACCAAAATTCTAGAAAGTTCTTGTAATTTTATCCTCATAGACTATTTTAGGTGTTTTTTCCCTAAATTACTTTTTGTAAATCTAGTTTCCATGTTTTCAACTAAACTTTATTTTATATCAACTGTAAAGACCCAACCGTAGTTTCCTAGAGTCGTTGCCTTATTTTATTAAATTTTCTAATAAACAATTAATATGTATCCTGAAGGACCCAGTAGTTTTCTAGATTTAGAATCAATATAAATACATAAGTTCAACATTACAAATTGAAATGAAAAAAAACATAAATGTTCTGTTGGGAATATCCACAAATCTAAGATTATCCCTACAAGTCAATCATAATATACCTATTACTTTCCTGGGAAAAAATGAAACATAAGAAGGGGTGAGATCAGATTCTTAGTATGGGTGACCAATAATGTGAATGATATCATAAATTTAAACATTAGGCATAGTGAATAATTTAAAACACATGACTTTAAAAATAATAATCTTCACTACATTACGGAAGGAATATGATCTATGTAAACATTTTCAAAATAAAACATAATCATCAGCATTGTACTAGTTGAATAAAAACATGAACTGTGAATTTATAGGTTTATAATGAGGGAAATGGATATACAAGAAATTATAAAACATACCTTCAAGGACTCGGCCAAGACATCTAAAAATGATTCAAGCCTCAGCCAAAATTATATATAAAAATGGGTACGACCTCACCCAAGTCCATATCTATTTGTCTCATGAGACCTACCAATGCATCAAAGGACTATATAGGCCCCCACCCATAACATAATAAGTCAAATGAATTCCTCTTATGAATGGTGATGAACCTAAACAACATATAAATTCACATTGAAACTAGCATATGAAATGTAACTAACTTTCCCCAATAATTAAACATAAACACTAAAAATTAAGAGTAATCTGGTGAATTTTTTCAAGATAGCACATCCATAGTCTAACTAATCATAAACCAATAGTAATTATATCATAAAATATTAGTCCCATTTATACATATGAATCTGTAGGAGTGTTGAAACAATTGACAATATTATTATAAAATCATTGAGTAATTCTTTTGATAAATACTCTTTTACATTGAAAAAGAAGATTCATTTTGGGAAAAAATGTATAAAACAAGAAGTGAAGTAAGATAGTATTTTAATAATAAAATTAATGATTTTATTAATATAATTTTTTCTAAAAACATATTATAGAGTGTCCTTGGAAATAGGTAAGAATTTGAAAAATTACCTTGAATCTGGCTTATATTTCAGAAGGAATTTGGAAAGATCCTTTTAAAACATGTTACTCCCATTGATGAAAGAAGGATTATAGTTTGTACACATATATATAACATTCAAAACTAATTTATGAGTACTACATTATAATATTTAAGAAATTAATTTGGATAAAGAGAGACAAAGCGTGACCTGAAAGAAAATGGTGGTTTCTGTATGAAAACTCATACCTAAAGTCTGATGGTGTCCCTAACATGATCTTAACGACCTAAGTAATCAAATTTAGGATAAAAAATTAAAGAATCCCAAACATCATCTATATTTAATGGATTTATTATAACCTTATTAGGTTTATTCATGGCCTTTTGATGGGTTAAGCGATTCGATTTCACTGTTTGGGAGTGTTTTCTTCCTTGAATTACATGTCCAGTTTACTTATACTCATGTACGAATAGTTTTGTGTTATTTAGAGTGAAGATGAATTATTTTATAACACTTTAATAATAAATATTTTGGTTAATTGATGGGTTTTTTATCCCAAAAAACTCATTTTGATTAATAAATTTATATCATGTGTAAAAAAGGATTCCAAAACCATAAATAAGTTATAATATAGATATTATAGTATGTTTCAACAATAAAAATAGTATCATGACATGTATTGAATATGTTAATAGAAATTTAAAACGTATGATCCTTTAATGTGATAAAGTAACAAATATCGAATAGTGTTTTCATTTTTAGTATAAAAGAAGGAGAAATTAGGGATGATGAAGAGTTATTTATTTATCCGAACAACATTCTAGTACATGTAAGGTACTAGAGTCATCACAAAATTTTGATCAAATGAGGCATGGAAAAAAAATAAATGAAAGGAACTTGAAATAAAGGAAATGAAAAAGAATATTTTTCCTCCTGATGTAATCTTCCTTGAGAGCCTCTTTAGGGAAGATGTTTTTGTATTTTTATGACACCAAGGGATGATAGATGTGGGGGAGGATCTTAGGAAGATATTTGATAAAAATTTATAAAAGAAAAAAAGGTTTATAAGAGTGAAGAGAAGAGGTAGTGAGGGATTGTTTATAATGTAGGAGAGGAGAGTTTTCTGATTATTTTTCTCATTATTTTATTATTTTTTCAAATATATCCAGTAGTTTTGATTCTTTTGACCCATAATTGTAATATGTTTAAGTTATTTCAAACCAAGTGGTATTACGTAGGCATTAAATCACCTATGAATCAATAAATCTTGTATTTAGTATTTATCATAAATTATCATATCTTAATACTCACCTAAAATTAAAGTATTTTAGAAAAATCCAAAAAAATCCACTATACTAATTTTTAAATGTGTAGAATCAAAAAATGAAGTCCATTTTATAAAAAAATTCCAAATATGTGAAGTTTAATATTTAAATAAAATCATTATTTTCTTGAAAAATATAGATTTTAAATTTAATAATGATTTTATAATACTTTCAAAAATTAATTGAGGTCTCCTAAACTTATCCTAAAATCATAGGAAAACAAAATATCTATTTAGGATTAGTTTTTATGAAAAATAATAAATTATTTTTATTAATTTATAATTGTAATTAAATATTTATTACTCAAAAAATACCAACAAATAATTATTAATTTTAAAAATACTCTATTTTATTTATATTGTAATGGGTGTGGTTACTATTCATAAGCATCGTATTAATATTCCTAAGGGTGTGTTACTATTTATAAGAGTCAAGTTACTATTCAACAAAATTGTAAGTTGATCTTATCATACTCTAAACATCTTACTAAACACAACCATGTATGTCACTTTTTCAGAATTCAAATCACAGAGGAGGAAAATTTATGTTTACTGGCTATGTTATAAAAAAGTGGGGTTTTTAGAGACTCAATGTTTCATGCATCCAATATTTATTTGAAAAAAACTATGTTGTTGTAAAAATAACTCTTATATAATTGTGTATTTTCTCCATTATTACCAATACGAATATTTCCTATGTGTATTTTATTTTTACGAAGATTTTGATTCAAATAATTTTATCCCTTAATAAGTACACTAGAAGCCTATTCTAATGTTTCTAGTTCATCTATTAATTCTTTAATTTTAGTTTCATGCAGATCATAAGAAATTATGGATGCATTTATTGTTAAGTCTACAAATTTCTTTGATAAACTCTGACTATCAATTGAAATAGAATCATATAATTTTATAATTTCTCTATGCTCTTTTATTATGGAATCAATAATATCTTGAGAATAAAATAATATTTATCACA
This sequence comes from Viscum album, assembly GCA_963277665.1. Classification (NCBI taxonomy): domain Eukaryota; kingdom Viridiplantae; phylum Streptophyta; class Magnoliopsida; order Santalales; family Viscaceae; genus Viscum; species Viscum album. The sequence goes on along the minus strand of OY728140.1, from coordinate 239,723,974 downwards.
TTCATCATGAGAAAAAAAAATGAATCAAAATTCTCAGTGTAATATGATTGTACATCATTAGCCTTAGCTATAAGACTTAATTTTACCTTTTTCTTATTCTCCCATTCAATGTTTGATGTAGATTAATTGACTGAAACTGAATGACTATAATAAAAGCAAATCATCCATTAAAACTTTGAGCTAATAATTTTCCATTTTGATAGAAATATAGATTTCAGTTTTTTCTTGAATCTATTCTTCGAACGTCTCAATTAACTCCTTTAATTCCTGATTTGTTTATGAAATTGTATTTTCTAAGGCAACATCTTCATTATTAAATTCTATCAATTTATATATTATATAATAAGAAACTATGATTGTTTTCCACATCTCATAGGCAGTAGAACATTGAGAAAAATGATAAAATTAATCAAGAGAAAGTCTACTTATAATTTCATTCAGTTTTCATTAATTAATTTAATAATCATCTTCTATAGGAGAATCCCAATTTTTTGGTTCTCCAGGGATTTCATAAGGTATGAGAGTCTTCATGTAAATTTTGAAATGCACATTCATCAAACAGATAGTTATGTGATATTTCCCATAATTATCACCATTAAAATAAATAAAAGGGATTATTGACATACCTTCTCTATGATCATCCATTAAGATCTATTATCCTCTAAATCTTTAACTTGAGCTTGTTATATTAAAAATAAATCTTTAATATTCCAGCCTATCCCAACATTTGATATTAATTTTTAGGTATATGATATAAAAAATGTTTTTACAGATTTAAAAAAAGTGAAATAAATCAATAGATACCTTCATTTCAAACAAATTGTTATGTTGGAATGGTTATGAATAAGACAAAAGATGAGATAAATTCTGTCATTTTAAAATTCTTGACAAAATTAATACATCTTTCTTGAAATTAGGTGATAATTTCCTTATATCTTAATGAATAGGGAGTAATTAAAATAAATAAAGGAAAGAGAATGGTGATGTATAGTGGTTCAAGGAAAAGAAATATCTTATTCCACTATACCAATGCTCTACTCCATGAGCTTAGTGGTTTTGACTGGTAGGTCCACTTATCTGAAGAGCTCTATAACTGAGTATAGGCAGTTGACAACTTTCAAAGGTTTTATAGGGACTTTTGGTTCTTTTATAGGAAACCAAAAATTTCTAAATCTTACTCTAAGAAGATGACATCTACCATAGTGGATTCTATGCAATCTATACTTTAATAAGTCAATAGATTCTTATTTTATTGAGAAGAGAAGGTTTCACTCTGAGTTATAGTAACAACTAACAAATGTATTTAATCTTCAACAAAGAACAACAACGACAAAAATAATCTTTAATTTCATGGAGGAATATTCTTCCTTAAATATAAATAAATATATTAGACAGTGTTACAAAATATTCTTTCTTCTTTTCACTATGATAGAATAATAATTAACAAATAATATTTCTCTCTTCATCAAAATGACGAGCAACGGAATGAAAATATTTAATCCCTTTATATTCATTAGAGTTTTTACATCTCCTCTTTTATTCATATATTTCTTTTCCTTCTAGATATATATATATTTATATAATAAATATACAATAGTTTCAGTAGCTCCACTTTCTTCAAATGCTCAAAATAAACTGATTTAATAGAATTCATGAATATCCCATGAATTACATAGAACTATAGGCTTCTTTTTGTAGAATAAATGTCTAATAAAAACATTCAAAAAAATGAATAATTCCTATGATAAAATATCCATAATAATAGCATCACTGAAAAATTTAAAACTCTTATTTAAATCCATTCAAACCTATTTCAAGTAATTTTATATAGTTCTTGAAATCCAGCAACACAATCTGAATGTAAATTAAAATATTTTAATTTGAATATCCATGTGACCACCAATTTCAAAAGAAAAAATGACGCTAGAAAAAAATATTCATTTTTCTCTCTAAATGAAAGAAAAATTCATTAAAATCTCTTGAACTATAAACCATTGGATTTATTAGGATTTATCTAGTTGATAAACCATTTAAATTCATCATGACAAAAATTCCATAGGTAAAAATAATATGAAAAATATAAAATAGAGTATACTAACCAACTCAAACTGCATTCCCCACTTTCATCAAAATACATTTTCCAGTTTTTATATATTACATACAAATTTTAATTGGTAGTATGAGTTTCTCCCAACTTAGGGTTTGAAAGTAGGGTTTCACTGTTTTGAATATAGGATTCAACTAAACCTTCAAAAAACTGTATAGACTATATTTGGAGACTTCAATGATTTTTTAAATCCCTTTAACATTGGATTCCTAGTTTTTCATAGGAGACATATATTTATATATATTTTATAACTTCTTAATGTATCAATAATAGACTCAATATGAAATCCACATCTTTTTATATCATTCAAAAATAGAAAAAATACTATCCAGAAAAAAATCCAGTTCTAAAAAACGATAACAGAAATTAATATAATTTATTGACCATCCAAATGACATATTTAGTCAAATATGTAAAAATATTAAATTAATATAATCATCGTATATTTACATAACAATAGATTTGGAGTGATTTTTAGGTCATTAGAAATTATATAAAATAAAATACAATAGAGTTTCAAATCTGCAGATTGTAAAATTTCTAAAGGGTGACAGCAACTTTGATGATTTTTTAGAGTATGAAAAAAAAATTCTCAAACATCCACACAAACTAATTATATTTATATAAATCTATTATATATCAAAATTAAATTGTCTCACAAGAATAAATTTTTTATATCTTGTTATATAATCTAAATTTAGTGTGAATTTGATAAGAAAACAGTAATGTCACTTGAAAAGCTTCTAACAACATCGATGAATTTTTAACCAAAAAAATGGATTGACTTTTAACATTAAAATATTTAATGAAGATAATTTTTTTATCTCTAGAATGGTGAAAAATCCATAATAATATCATCACTAAATATTCCTATAAAAAATAAATATTGGGACATACTAAATATAAAACACTTAACATGTTTATTAGAAAACAAATAATGATTGATTGAAATGATTATAAAAACAAAATCTAGATGAGAATTAAAAGTAGAAACTGAAAAATATCTTCAAATCTATAAGAATAATATAACATTACACATGAATATAACCTTAATTTCATGTCATTGTTGAATATAGCTATGTAAACATCAATATAATTATAAGGATTTTTATTCCTGATATAAGTAGAGACAACATATTGTATTTTTTATTTATAAATAACTATAGTGTAAAGGTATAGTTTACCTACATAAATATACATGTACTATGAGTTATTATTTGTATACCAAAAGGATTAAAAAAAATTTAAGATAGTTCAATATGAAGTTTTCTCAGCTCATTCCAAAATTCAAGATACTCATGATCAATTTTAATTCATAGAGGAGAGTTTTCTAGGTGAATAATTGTCCCATTTTGATTTTGTGTATCTTTCTACAATGTCATCTATTTACAGTCTCTCACATCCATAAGGAAAGCTAAAAATTGGATTTTTTGGAATTTATCCTAAAAATTTCAATGGACTAGATTCAAATTTCTTGTATCGATACACACCAAACATTTGGTATTGTTTAAATGATTCGTAGTACTTATAAAATAATATAAAATCATTTGGATAGACATGTATTCTTTTATGGATCATTCAAATTTAACATAGCATTTATTTAGTGTCATGTGATTGAAAATGAACATCATTATCATATGGTAACATATTATTCAAAAGAGAAATAATCTCAATAAAGGCGGTGTCACTCCATCCATTTATTGTTTCTACATTATATAGATTCAATTTTGATGAAAATTTTTTATATTAAGAAAAAATTAAATACAATGGTGCATTTTCAAAATTCATTATGTTATAATATTACATTACACTATCTTTAATTTCATCTTAAATTTTCATTTTAATTTCTTTAATATGATCTTCATCATCATCTACTCCCATAATCACATCCTGAATACAATATTTTTTATCATTAACACTTGTAATCTTGTTAGATGATCCATAAAACATTGTGTTGTCTTAGTGACTAGTAATATTAAATTAATACCTATGTTTTGTAAAATACATATAACTTTGATCTTCCATGTGAAAGATCATGTGTTCTTACAAATCATTTTGGCTAATGATTCTTGAATAAAAACAATGTAAGCATGGACAATGGATTTGAGAAGGGCCATATGAACAATCAAATCAAAACATAAAGAAATTTAAATTTCATCCCCATAATCTTCTTTCATATGATTGGAATCCATACATTTTTGATACATATCCATCCTATTGGATTAAAAAATGTTCATATTTATCAAAAAATACACAAAAATGTATGAGTTTATTATCATTAAATCTTATTAATTTTCCACACACACACATATAATAATCATATTTTATATAAAATTTCATATAATCAACAACATGTTAAAACATATAAATAATAAGAATTATATTAGTTTAAATTATTATTACACTTATTCTCTATTATAATAAATCATATATCGTAAATCACTCTTCTTTCAAATGGATTTGTGAAGGGGGATAAGAATGTAAACATTTAAAATGGATAATTCCTTATCCAATTAGTTCACTTCATCAAAGGTCATCAAGGTTGTAAATATATATTTCAAGTCAACCAGAAGAATAAATAATTATAAAAATTCTAGATTCTTTAAATTATACATATCTTAAGGTGTATTTGGATTTTTCATTCATATAACTTTGTTACCTATAAATGCTATTATTTCTACAGTATATTATAATATTAATATAACGAGATAAATCATAAATTTTCATTAGATAAACTAGGTTTAATATTTTTTTCTTCTATAAATGAACCATTTTACTATTGTATTTATAGTTTAGTGGGCTATGAAACAATAACACCCGCTTAAATAGTGGGTAAAATATTCAATTAGGTATTCACTTAATCGATTCAGTAAAAAAAATTTCCATGATTATTTTTTAGATAGTTATCGGATATTTTGGACTACTCCAAATAATCAAAATTTTATTTCTTTAGATATACATATTTATATATAATAAAATCAATCGTGGAGATAACAAAGTACTATAAACAACCAATTTGTTGTGTACCTACTGATCCACACACATATGTATATTTGAGTGAAAATAAATCACTATATCCATTATACTTTTCTTAATGCAATTTTTTCCCTGTTTAAAATATTCAATCCAATCAAATGTTTTAAAATCATTGAATTATGAAAATTAATATTTATGGGGACATTGTATGTGTTTTTCATTTTTTTATTCTATATGGTAATGATAAAAGTGATATTTAATTATTAACTTTGATTATCTTATTTCATATAATGTAGGAATATTTTAAATTCTATGATATATAAAACTTTAGACTCACACATACCACCACAAAGAATTTCATTTATGTAAATTGACACTTCATTATTAATCCTTAAAAAGTAATTTCATTTTCAAAAAATAATCAAGCTACTTATGGTAGAAACTAAGTATAAAATTTATATTCCTATAATCAATTGAAAAAGAAAAGGTATATGGAATGTTTCTATGGTTAAATAAAACCCTTAATCAATTTCACACATGATGACGATCTTGTAATTTAAATAAATCCATTTTTCTTCTAAAATAGTGTAGATAAAAAAATTTATAATACACATATGACATCCAAAATCAATGAAATATAATTATAATGATTAATATTCTTCACATATACACATTAATACCCATGTTTTTTTGTTTCACATTAATTCATTTGATCATATTAAATGCCTTAATGTTTTCATATTGATTTTAAATTTGGAATACATTGCGTATAATATAAGAAATTTTATGTCAAAGGGAAAACCCATTAATAAAAGTAAACTTCCCATGAGAGTTTCTTAAAAATCATATAACGACATGAAATCAAATATTATTATTTCAATTATTCAATGTATTGAAAAACAAAAATTTTGAAAAAAGGGAGACCAAAAATATCATAAATACAAGGGGTCAAACATTAATAAGAAGAAGAACAAAAAAATAATTAGAATAAGCTTCAAACATTGATCGTAAGAGGAAAACCAAAAATCATGAATTTAGTGAAAAATCATAACACATCCAAGAAGTAACCATTGATAAAAACCAAAAAAATCTTGAAAATCATGAAATATTAATTAAAAAAAAGATAAAGGAATAACATACCTTTGATTAATGATTTGATTTGGTAAAAATATTCACATGAGGATATTATAGAATTCAGCTTCTATAAGATCATTAATGGAAAGGTAGGGGAAATCAAATTTATGGATTTTTAAAATATTATGAGGGTTTTAGAAAATGTAGAAAAAATAGTTGATAAAATACACATTTATCAGTGATATAATGGGAAGTGTTGACAATTGTATGAATTATCACTGCATTTTAGTACTGAAAAATCCAGGGATTTATCAGTGTTTTCTATTTTAGTACTGATAAAAATGGAACGATTTTCTCTTCTGTGGGCTATGACTAATAGTTTGATGAAGCAATTGCAGGGGCCATCAGTGATCACCTTTCCCAACAACGGGGGTGTGGAGGTTCGGTTGGACCTAAGATGGTCTTGTATTTCTTTCTAGCATTTTTCTCAACATATAACTCCTCAGATCTATGAACATTATCCATGGAGATTGCGTGACAATATTGATAGGGGTTTAACGTCCTTAGTTCATTGGACGAGTGATGCTAGAGTTGGACCGTCATTTGGTGAGGCCTATAAGGATCTTTATCTTTCCATTTGTCCAAACTCCTTTAGATCATACCTCTTTTGTTGCAAGGTGTGAGCTATCTAGTGAGGCGTGGGTTGTGGTCTGATAGGTGCAAGGTGGTCTTGCTTATTCGTTATAGGGTTTTCAACCATTGGTGGACCATGGGTCATGTTGTGTCCTTGGTCTTACAGACCATTTTGGCCTACATAAATTTTTTCATTGGAGATTTATTTTCATAGTTCCTCAGGGAGCCGTGTAATGGGTTCCCTCACATTTTAAAAGTGGATTCCTTTTTTATTTTCTTAGTATAAGGTCTTAATCCCAATATATTTGAATAATATATTCATAAATAAGTATTGACTAATAATAAATAATAAATAATTGTATAAACATTTAAATAAAAATATAATAAAATAAATATTAATAAATATTATTTATATATATTACATACTTATTAAAAGTATTGAATATTATTAATTTAAAATCTATAAATAAATATCAAAATAAAATATATATAGAAAATATTAAATGAATAATTATTAAAAATAAATAATTATTAAAAATAAATAAATTACCGGAAATATTAAAAATGAACAAAATACTATTTAATGAATAAATTAACATACAAATTACAAAAATAAACATCCACACATACACATACATGTACACAAATACATACATATGCACATACACATACCTACACATGTACACATACACATAAATACAATTACATTACATATATACACAAACATTTGCATATATACACATACTATATAAACATACACTACCACAAATGTGGGAAAGGGAAGCGCTTAGGTTTTATCAGTGCTAATCAAAAAGCACTGGTAAATCTACACTTTATCAGCACTAATATTATCCCTGATAATGTCCCCCCTTTGTCAACGCTAACAAAAATCATTGATAAAAAATGCTAATTTATCAGTACTAATAATAGTGTGGATAAAAGTTTTTAACTAAAAATATTATTAATTTATATAAAATTATTTTAATTATATTAAAAAAATAATTATATGTATACATTAAATAAAAATGCATGTTTATTAGGTTTATTATGTTTATGTATTATTTATGTTTATTATTATTTTTTGTTTTAGTTAAATATTTATTATATATTTATTAAATTATTTTTTTATTACATTCTATATAAATAAATTTTAATATATATATAAATAGTTATTATATATATATATTTATATTTCCAAATGAATGTGTAAATTGATGCGTACGTTCTTCTAATGAATATTTGTAAAATTTTTACCCTAATATTTTCCATATATACTATAGTACTATATATACTTGGTGCATTCATTCATTTTTTGTATATATAACACTTTATCTTCTCATAAATACTTAAAATCACGATAACTTTATTTTAAAAAATTAAATATATTTATTTTATTTAAAAATATAAATAGTTAGCTATGTATAATTATTTACTTTTTAAATATATTATATATAATTATAATTATATATAACAAATTAAATATAAATATTTTTAAATAATTATAAAATTACAAAATATTTTTTAAAAATTATAAATATATATTTATGAATACCTTGTGAATATATATTTGTTTATAAATTTATGTCTTTAATGAATATATATACATACCCACACATTTATATATTTATATATATATTTAAATACTTATGTAATTAAAATATAAAACAATATATCATTTTATATTTATATTTATTTAATTATAATTTAAATTATAAAAAATATATTTACTTATAATTTATATAGAAACACCACAAATATATATATAATTATTATTTAAATTATTAATTTATAATAAATATATTAATTATATGTATTTATAAAATTATAAATGTAATAAATATATTGGTTATAAATTTATAATTATGAATAACCAGTATGTTTTATCAGTGATTATTAAAAAGCACTGAAAAAACATCCATTTATCAGCGCTTTTCTAGTGTTGATAATGAATGTCCTTTATCAGCGCTAAAAAAGTGAAGATAAAGGCGTGTTTTATCAGTGATTTCAAATATAGCACTGATAAAACACACTTTTATTAATGCTTTTCTAGCACTGATAAATATTGTCCTTTGTCAGCGCTAAAAAAGCACTGATAACGGTGTGTTTTATCAATGCTTTAAATTTTAGCGCTGATAAGACATACATTTATCTGAACTTTTTATCGAGTGTTGGTAAAAGTGTTGCCAGGTTTTATAAATTATCCCTAACTTTCTTCTCCTTCCACACAACCTCAATCTCTCACAGTAGTGGATCCTTTCCATCGTCGTTGTCTCCGCTTCCACCACCACCTCCTCCTCTCCTTCTTCCTCTTATCCTCTCCTCCTTCCTACTCCTCCTCAACCCCCGTAAACTGAGCTTCACCGCACGGATCTCCTACACTGTGAATTGAGCTTCACCGTTGACTCCTCCACTAGTGGATCTTTTTTGTTGTGCCACTCCAGTTGGAGGTACATTAATCTTAATGATTATTAGTTTTGTATTTTATTTTGGGATGTTATGTATTAGCATTGTCAACCTAGATTTCTATTTTAATTCTTATTTTATATTTAGTATTGGTTATTGATTTAAATTCAAATGTCATGTTGGGGTTATTTTTTGAGTTATCTTTTTTGAGTTATAGGATCATTTTAAATTTTTATGGAGTTTCATCCTCCAACATAGAAAAATGGAGTTTTTATTACTATGCATGGTTTTCTTGAATAAGTTAGAAGAAACCTTGAGGCCTATCCTTCTCAACTAGTTTCATACTTCATTTTGTTTTGTGCATGAATATTCAGTTTGTGTTATTCACGGTTCAGACTATACCATGTGGATAATAGGAGAAACCATGTAGAAATTTTGGTGAGTCCGGCCTATAATGAATGACTTCCACATGGTTAGGTAAACCATGGGAAAATTGTGTGAATTGTTTCACCATTTGTAACAATTGAAGAATAGTATTTCCAACCATTCGGAGTCCACATCCAACCTGTACGAGTGGATTTTGGCTATGTAGTGTCATGAAAATGGTTTTTAATACCATGTTCTATGACCACGAATCCTACCTAAATTCTATAAATAGTTTAAATGACACTTTTCTTGTATAAAATTAAATAATACACCCCTCATTTCTCTCCCCTCTTGTTCAAATTAAGTTGGCCCCTTTAAGGGGGGATCACTTTTTTAATGTTCTTACTTTTTTTGGTCTTCTACCTTAGATTTAAGTGGTTTTGATATTGGTAAGTCCCTATAAACCTCTTTATCTACTTTATTCAGTCTCCTTCCCTTGATGTTTCTATTTCAAAAGAACCATGATCACTAAGAGGGGTGATTTTTTGTTTTGGGAAGGTCCAAATCTTAGAGATTTATTTGAGTTGGTCCTATAAAGGGGATTTATTGTCTTGTGGAAGTGTTCAATGTCATATGAGAATATATAGTAAATGAACGTATTGGAGTAAAGGTAATCATTTCTTTATTGGGTCTTTGTATTACATTCCTTTAAATGGCTACTGGTCTTAAAATGGGTTTTAATTTACATTATTATTATAGGTGTGGCCCCTGAGTGGTTGAGGTGATTTAAAGTCATTTTATCCATTATCATGGAATGAGATTCTATTCCATGTATTTTTGAAAATTCTTAAATATATTTTAAAGAATTATTTTTGTTTTAAATGTGATGGAGAGAACTAGTTTGCGGTTTGCAAAGTATTATTGTATTAATTAACATTCAATTCATGGGTTTGGCTATTTTGATGGTGTTTATAATATTTTTCTTGGATTCTATGATTTTTAAATGGGAATGATAATCCTTTTGTGGTATTTAAATCCTTTTTACAACTACTATTGATTTCTAAATCTGAGGTTTAGTGTGTTTTAAAGTTTTATGATAATAATGATGGGGTTATGGGGTTTATATTGGTGTTATATCATGTGAATTTTATTTTGAAACTCATTAGTTTCATTTAATGTTTTCCAATATAATTTAAAGGGAACATTGAGTTCCCTTTTGAGTTTCCAAAAGTGGATTGATAAAAATTATTCTAAAGGGTATATTGAGATGATTTTTGTAAATGGAAAATTGGTATGTCATTCAATGCATGTTTTTAAAAGATAAGGACCAGTTGACACCTTATGAGATTTTATTTATTTTGATATTTTTTACAACCAAGTTATTCCCTTTATCACCCATCTTTTATTCTTTAGAGTATATACTTGTGTATATGAATTATGATTCATTTTGATATGTTTAGGATAGGGTTTATTATTGGAGAGGGTGTTTTATAGGTTGGTTTTTTATTTGATGGTAGTGTGTCATGCCTTAGGGTGGTTTTCTAGCCACATTATGGAATTAGCTTGATAGTAACCACTTATTGTTAGCTGTGACATGAGGAAACTTGGCTACGAAGTGAATTTTTGAGTATGTTTCCTTTTTAGTCGATTGTAATAACATAAATAGTAACCCCTAGTTGTATATAACACCTATCTCTGATATTTTTATCTGATGAGGCTATATAAGAGTGATTTAAGAGATGAGTTATGTTATTAATAACCTATCAATAATATGTTCCAACTATTCATGTTGAAAAGAAACTTACACTATTATTTCATCGTGTGTTACCTCATGGTTATTACTTTATGTTGTGATTATTTATAATTTTTCGAATTTGAGTTTTCAATTTCTTTTGGGTGCTTACTTTGATGTTTTATGAGGGAGTATGATGATTGTAAGACATGATTTATATGGATATTACCTTTTTTTTTAATATTTATGGATTTTAATTTTATTATCATTTCCCTGATTATTTACCCATGTTTGGGTGTGTATGTGAATTCTTTGTAAAGGGAAAGGAGTTTTTTTAAATGAAATCCTTGAAAATTTATTCCTTTGGAAATGTGTTTTATAACCATTGCGGGTTTGGTTTTAAAGGAAAATGTGATATTTCTTACCATTAAAAAAGTATGCATCTCACCCCAACTCAAACCATCACATCAATTTTCATCAAATCATGACCTGTAAAATTATATTGAGGTGAAAAAACTATATGAATTATAGATATCTACCTCTTTACATGTCCAATCACCATTTATAATTCATTCTATATCACAAAACCTATCGTCCAGCCATCATAGATTCATCATTTTATATCCCTTCACCCATTATACCCCTATAACAAGTCTCTATTCATCCATAAGAAATATAATATCTTGATACCAATGACAGTATTTTATATCCTTGCACCCATTATAATTTTTTAAAGGTAAACATTTGTTTTCTAATTTTTTTTGTAAGATTGAATGAATTTTAAAAAATGTTTTTTATAAAAGAAGATTTTCAAGAACGTTTCTCATTAAAAAGACACGTATTGTTGGTTGTTTATAAAATGATATTATATTGATATTTTGATTCCATAATCAATTGGTTTTATGATGATAATTATACAGTATTCTGGAAAAAAAATTTGGATTTTAAGGATGTTAAGTTGGCTCTTTGTTTTCATGAAGAGTAAAATCTTTTCAAAACATGATGAAATACTTTAAAGTTGTGGATTAATTTAAAAATGTGCATGCTATTGAAAAAGGGGTTTTATATGATATTTTCTTTGTTGAGTTTTATTTTGGATGGTATTTGGTTTATAGTGAGGTTTTATGGTTTAGTTTTTTAAATCTAAATTGATCACATTTATGTTTCATATTGTATACAGTGTACCTCCCATAGATTCATCAAATAAGTGTGGAAGGTTCATTCATTGGGATGATATTCAAGGAAATTTATCTCAATTATTAGAAGTGTTTTCCCTACATTTTTACTCCACCCATACTCAATATAATTTGGTGTAGCCACAATACTCCATTCACTTGGACCCTATCCATGTCTTTTTGAATCATTGACCACCTTATTTCCACAATGATTAAGGTTCTCTTGAAGAAATGGAGTGGATGTTGAGAATCAATGGAGACATAAATCCAACGGAAACACTTGTGGATTAAATATTTAAGGTCATTATTTTTTTTAAGTACCTAACCAAGTGTAGTGGGAGTCTATGGTTCATTCTAAATATCATGAGTCCATGTTTTTGGAATTTTAGACAACAACATATATTCAATGGCACTATCCCAAGGAACTAAAAGTGGATAAGTCCACTGAGATCATGATCCTTTATCAGGGTGGGCAGTCGATGAAGGAGTATACAAATTATTTATAATACCTAGTATTATTTTCTCATGATCTAGCTAGTAATGACACTATAAAGGATCTTTTATTAAAAGTAGTTCTTGGGTAAAACCTTGGAGTCATTGTATTTAATTCTGTACATATATATTTTGAGGAAGTAAATATAAGGGCCTTATTAGTGGAAGATAATAAATTAAAGAATAATGTGGAAATAGATTTGTTGAATTTTACTGATACGAGTGAAGATATACTTTCTGAAGAAAAGGACAGGTTAGATGAGCCTGATTTGGAAGGGTAGGTCAATGAGGGTCAGACTCCCAAATGGGTGGTTGATCAAGAAATAAGAAGATATGCCTCATATGGGATCTTTATGAGATAATGAAGGTTTTGGTTTCAATTGGAAAACAAATTTAGGTATTATGAGATGGGTAGTACCTATATTTTCCTCCAATACATTGGGTAAAAAATTATATATCATCATATATAAATGTTATGTGAATAGTTTAGTAAGTCTATAGGTTTGAAATGAGTGAGTGTGATTGCATTAATATCTACTCATAATAATACATGTGAATAAGTTATAAATTAATTATGCTCACGGGTGAGTATTATAGTTTTAATATCTAATAATAAACTTAAATGTGAATATGGTATTGAGTATCTAGATGGGGGGGGGGTTGTAACACCTAAAAAGGATTTCACCCACCAGTGATGTGTTGGCCAGTCCATAAGGCCGACTGGAGGAAAACTAAAAACTAGTGATCTGAGCTATACAGGGGGTGTCATGAGATATATAATGCAAGTTCCCATCATTTTTTTGTATTTTCTATAGAGAGGGATGTGACAATGAAATCTAATGATTTTTTAGTGGTTCAATTTTAAAATGATTCATGTGTTTTGAAATGTTTCATAAAAAATTATATGTTTCCTACATACAAATTGTTTTTTAATATTCATTATAATGGTTAAAAAAGGAATTGGGTTTTTTGAGAAATGATATTTAGAACTAACATTGTGTTTTAGGGATCATATAATATGATTAAAAGTGTAGACAATGAAGAAGAACGTATTGATGAAGTGATTATAGATATGCATGATGATGAAGATCGTATTAAAAAAATGACATGTATAGTTGGAGATGAAATTTTTTGATTTCCCAAAATCATTTGAGTGGTTAAAAATTTGTTCATAGACACCATTGTATGATGGTTTCACTAAATATACAACATTTTCATCCATACTGAAGCTATATAATTTGAAAGCAGGCAATGGATGCAGTGAAGCCAGTTTTATAAAATCACTTTCTCTCTTGAATGACATGCTCCCAAAATATAATGAGCTCTTGATCTGAACGTACGATGCCAAATAAATGCTACGATCAAAGGGTATGATCTTTAAAAGAATGAACACTTTCTTGAATGAGTATATACAGTTTCACAAGGACCAAAAATAACTTCGAGAATTCTCAAAGTGTGGTGCTTATCGATACAAGGATGATGAATCTGGTCCTACAAAAATTTCATGGTACTTTACAATCAATAAAAGGTTTAAAAGCCTATATATAATTGAGGATACTACAGAGCAATTTACATGGTACACAGATAGAAGAAATAAATTTGGAAGACTATGGAATCCAGTAGACTCTCCATAGTGGAAGAGAATTGATCATGATTATCCTGACTTTGGAAATTAGACATGAAACCTTTTTCTTGTGTTATCTACCAATGGAGTGAATCCTTTTGGTTTTTAAAGCAGCACTCACAGTACATGTACAATTATATTGGTAAATTATAACTTGCCAATGTGGTTATGCATTAAATGAAAACACATCATGTTATCTATGCTCATATCAGGATCAAAACAACTGGGTAATCTTATTGATGTTTATTTGGCTACATTGATTGAGTATTTGAAATTATTGTGGGATTCCGGAGTTACATTGTATGATTTATACAGAAATGAAGATTTCACGTTGAGATCCATGTTGTAGGAAAAAATAAATGACTTTCCTGCTTATGGAAATTTTTCAAGATATAGAATTAAGGAAATCTTGGGTGTCCCATATGCAAACAGGGTACATATTCAATTAGGATGAAACATTCATTGAAAATTGTGTTTCTAGGACATCACATATTTATACTCTAACGACATATATATCGATCTTGGTTGAAATCATTTGATGGTAGTTCAGAAGAATGTACACCACCGTATCCACTAATATGTGATCAACTATTTGAGAAGGTTAAATATGTGGAAACTACTTCTTCTAAACCATTTTCAAAAAACCGTATGAAAACTGGTTGGAAAAAGAAATCCGTTTTTTTATTACCATACTAGAATTATCTGTATGTTAGACATTTTCTTGATGTCATGCATGTTGAATAAAATTATGTGATAGTGTCATGGACACATTGCTAAATGAACATGGTAAAACAAAGTGTAGAATTAAGGCTAGCATGGATGTAGTTGACATGGGAATATGAGAAGAGTTGGCACCAGAGAAGGGTGAAAAATAAACATTTCTTCCTCCTACTACTTACACTCTTACCAAGAAGAAGAGTTATCAGTTTTTAAACTTCTTGAATGAAATAATGGTTCGAGATGGGTATTTATTCAAAATCAAGAATATAATTTCAATTCATGGTTAAAATTTAAATGTTTTGAAATCACATGACTACCATGATTTGATGAAAGATCTAATTATTATAGGTTTACATTTCATTTTGAAAAATAATTTCCATCATACATTATCGAAGATCTATTTCTTCTCAAAATAAATATGTAGCAAAGTTATAGAATCGGTGAAATTGAAAACTATGGAAGAAGAAAATGTAGTTATATTATGTGAACTGAAAATGTTTTCCCGCCGACATTCTTTAATATGAAGGTTTATTTCATAGGTTACTTAGTGAGAGAGATTCAGCTATGTGGTCCTGTGCAACATAGATAGATGTACCCCATTGAATGGTATATGTAGATTTTGAAAGGGAATGTCATAAATTTAATTTGACCACATGGTTGTATTGAGGAAAGATATTTTGTTGAGAAAGATGATGTATTCTATATCGAATACATGTTTTGTGTACAAAGGGTTGGTCAAATGAAATCTTGTCACACTGGGCAACTTGTGGGTGAAGGAATTTCTGGAAAGGAGGTCATTACAATCAATATTATAGATTGGGAGAATTACCACCTTTAGGTATTTCATAACATTTTCGACGTTGACCCATATGTTGACACCCAAAAAGAAATTATTAGCCATTAGAATACATCAATTTATAATAAATGGATATCAAATAAACATAATCAACTGTATATAGAATGGTATCAGAACAATATTTTAAAGGATTCAAGTGAAAATCCGGATTCAATTTCAAAACATCTTTAATGGCTTGACTGAGGACCAAGTGTGTACATATTATCTTACAATGATTATGTAATTAATGTTTATACATTATATACTAATGACCATGATGAAGACAGTACCAGACATAATAGCGCAGTTACACTTGTGGGTGAAGCAATGCATGTTCCTGGTACTAAGGACAAAAATCTAATTTATGTGAATATGTCATATTTTTCCATCTTCAAAAAATTATGGGAGTTGGATTATATGAAATTATAAGTGCCTATTTTTCAATGCATGTGGGTTGATAACAGATGTGCTGTTAAAATTGATGAGTTGGGATTTGTGAAAGTTGTTTTCAGTAAGGATGGGTACCAAGAAGAACTTTTTATAAGGGTATCATTGGCAGTACAAGTCTTTTCAGGTACATTGTGTCTGGTAGTACATTTTTTTGAAAGTATGTGTATTCATCACTTTAATTGATAGTTCTTTATTTATGAAATAAAAATTGAGTCTAGAATATAAACACTGGGCATCAATACTAGCGTACCCCAACCATAAAGCAAGGATGGGGTACACATCATTTGAAACACATTTGGTACGTACTTTAAATCTACCATAATAATTTTATCTGACATAAAACAACACAATAACTATGTTATTTTGTTTATATTCTTATTGAATAGTCCAAATCCATAGCCACTTTCATCCCATTCCATGTTCTATAGAAGGAGGCGTGTGTAACTAAAGATGGAAAACTAATAATTGAAAACACACAAAATATTTTGGAACATGTATAAGTATAACATAATAAAAAAATCTTTAAATTTATATATATAATAATAATTACTTATTTTACTATATTTTATATCTAACATAGTCACAAGAATCAACAAAACCCACACCAGATGCAGGTATAATTTTAGTGGCCTTGAAGCTTCTAGAAAAGTATGGTCTCGTCAAAGGTGTGGGTTTTGGGGTGACACCCCAAACATATTTTGATAAAAAAACGAAGGATCAAACTAAGTAAATGAAAAATATGAGAGAAATATTAGATATGTTTCAAGAATAATTACAATACTAGATGGAGCTAATAATAAGTTTGATGGGGGCATGCAAAGAGAATAAAAAAATCAAGAACAACCCATGCATGAAGATCCCACCCCACCACCACCGTTTCTGAGGATATTCATACCCCTAAAAACAATTCTTAACTAAGGTAGTTAATTTTATAATAATTTTTTCTATGAAATCTGTATCAGATATACAATAATACCTTTCCTGTACTGATATTATATAGGGTGAAAATGACTGTAATTTATATCTACCAACATCCACCCATCGCACGGCAGTGAGGCCTATAGTGTTCAATATCCAAAATGACATGATGCTCAACATGCCACTTCTAACAGATTACATCAGAGTGTCTATTAGTGTAGCCCAAGAGATGATGGATGAGCTACATGTTCCAATTAATGATGAAGATATTCGTACGATCGAACAAACTATTGGAACATTCATCGCATTGCATTCAAATATTGAAAAAATATGTGTCAAAAAAGTAGTATTCATTTCCAATATAATTTTCAAGATAAAACCTAATCATTTAATAAAAAATGAATGAATTGGTGCATGTTATTATAGAAAAACAAATGGAAGGGAGTGAAACAAAACACCGATTCAAAACCATCTCAAAGATCAACCAACCGATAAAAATGATCTTCCAAAAAACCTTTACCCATCCAATTATTTATCCACATTTATTATCATTGAAGGATCATATGGATATGAAGTTGAATGATGGTGGTAATCACATAATTGATTTTTATGTATATATTAATGAAGGGGAAGATCCATACTTCATTGGTGTTGAGAGTGAAACTGAAATCCTCATCTATGATTGGTCGAGCAGCTCAGTGGGTAATGTTTACATCAGGTATGTTTTCATGATTCAGTTTTCCCAAAGATGATATACTATGATAATTATGACTAAATACTTTTCATATTTTTTGGGGGCTTATATATGAAAAAAACGAAGGTATTTTCCCATGAACAAAAATTTGGACATGTTAGTCCTCACGTAACCTCTAAAGAATAAGAATATATATCTTGAACGAAAAATGGTGAAATAGTGGCAGGACTACTCAAATCATTTAACAATAAAATTAAGGATGACCAAATATTCATAATACCAATGATGTAGTGGTAAAACACTACATTTTAATCATAAAAAATACATATTAATTCTTGCATTAATTATTCTTTTGTGTTTTCTTAAGCTGCATTGGATGCTTATTATGGTCAATTTGGATACTCCAAAGATTTATTTTCTTCATTCAATGCATGGATACCCAACATAAAAACAAAAAATGATAGCATTTGTCAATTTGTAATACACTACATCCAAAATTTTAGAACCAAACAACCAGTTATATTGTAACGCCCCGACCCTAGTTGCCTAGAGTCGGTGCATTATTACATAACATTGGAATGATCACAAGAAAGATCAAATCTCGAAAGACTGATTGGTTTAGTAGCCTTGGAAACACTAGATATATTCATAAGTTTTACATTACATCATAAAATGAAAAACTACTACAACAACATAATGTCTCCATAATCCACACTACTATCCCCTCATAATATCCCTGCAGGTCATTCATAATTTACTTCTTCACATCTTGGGGAAAAATAAAACATAGAAAAGGGGTGAGCTCAAATGCCCAGTAAGGATAACAATATAGCGGAAACTTTCATAAATAAGAATAAACATTTAAGGCAATGCATTACTAAAACAAAAGCCTTTTAAAATTGAACTTCAACATGGTATGGAAAAAGTAAAATGAAATAATGCCATTTACTTATTCACATGGATATTCTACTAATCGAATAATCACATGCAAAAATCAATAACCACTTTCATAATGTTGGAATGCATAATGCCAGACTATCATAACCACATAGCCAAGGCCTCGTGCCAAGGCTACAAATAAGATTTTGTCAAGGCCTTGTGCCAAGACACTAGTTTGTCTCATGAGACCTACCGATGCATCGAGGAGCTATAGCGGGCTCCACCCGTCACTTATTAAGTCCAATGCATTCCCATATGAAAAGGTTTAAACATAACATAAACATTCGTATTAAAACTAGCATACGAAATGTCAATAATTTCACCATAAACTATGAATGGTATAAAAATAGCACATCCACAGTCAAACATATCACAAAACCTTCAATACAATATAGAAGTTTTGTATCATAATAAATCAACTTCAAATAATCTTAAAATCCATCAAAGGATGTTGACATAGATGAAATCAAAATTCTTTTTAAAGAAGTATCTCCTTTTATTTTGAAATCATTTAAGATCCATATAAAATAAAACATTTTCTTTGAAAATATTCTTATAAGCTTGTATGGAAAGCTTCGACGATTTTATAACTGCGGAAAATAACCGCACCCGCCGTATAAGTTAAAAAAAACATTCTTACCTCAATTCTGTCGAAAAGGTTAAAAAGGACCTTGTTTTGAAAACGACGGAAAGATTCCTTTATAAACCTCTTATAAAAAGTAAAACAAGGGTATAAATGACTTTAACCCATATTCTTGTAAATAGTAAAAATGTTTTGAAATACATTTTGAAGAAACATGGATGTGGATGATAACGAGATCCCAGTAGATTATTACGTATAAACAACCTCGGATAAAGAAGAGATTGTGAAATAACCCTTACCTTGTACTTTTCCTTGGTTGTGGTAGGTTAACCTCCTGTATAATGGTGAAATAATTGTTATTAAATTATACAAGAATCATATACATTAATATGATATCATATATGATCTTTTAATATTGATTTGATAATAATATCTTAGTATTATCGTTGTTTCGGGTGTTAACTTACTTGTTTTCTTTCATATGTTTTGTTACGTAAGACATGTTTGTAAAGGATAGGTTGTATATTATTCATATCCAGAATGATATCAAGTCCTTAAACATCATTTTTAAATCATAAAATGATAATTACGCTTTAATGGTTACGATGGAGAATGAATCTCATCGCGTTCGTGGAGACGGTAGTCCGTACGTACGCACGAGCGACAATATCATTCTTTTGATATTAAAATAATATATAAATGGATGGTATATCATATATACATAATCATTAACATGTTATATTTATTATTTACATGAGTTACACATCATTATTATACCCATCCAAATAATATTATATTGAATAACAATTACACCACGACGTGGAGACGGTAAGCCGTACGTACGCACGTATGGTGACATGTTATTCAAAGGGTGGATAGAATACTGAATATGATTGTACCATATTTATAATAACATCACAGTATATGTGAGATACTGGAGTTATTATTTCAGAATGGTAAGAACAAAGGAAGAAGAAGTGGAAGAAGAAATGAACTTAGAAAAGGGTGGTGAGATCATTACCTCTTCTTCGGGTTCTTCCTTTTGATTTGATCAAAAGGGCTCCTTAGGTTGGCTTTCTGATCAAACTAAGGCCTCTAGGTTGTATTGAGGGATGTTGGGAGAGTATTTGGGCAGAGTTTGGCCGAACCAAAAGGCTTTGAAGGTGTGAAGAAATGAGAAGGAGGAGTGCCCTTTTATAAGAGGGGTGAGGGGCACCTTTGGAAAAGCTAGAAATATTAATTTATAATAAATTCATATTCGGTTTCTAAAGGCTCCAAAGTTGACTATTCAAAGGATGAGGTAGGGATAGGTCGAAAACAACTCATCCAATAGAATTTAGACAGGTTTGGGTACTTATATTAACCATATCTTTAAGTATTAACTCTAAGTTAATTAGTTTCACTTTTACAATGTCTCTTTGTATTTTTATATAATATGGTTAATAAACTTACTATATACATCCAAGAGACACCCAAGTAGTCCATTAATGATTAACCTATCATAATATAAGTCTCTTGGCCGAACCTTAGATTTTTAGGAATTTAATATCAATTAATAATATAATATTTGTTTTAAGAACTCTTTTATGTCAATTTTGACACTATTCAATAGTTGATTTTTGTGAAACTCATAACAGATTGATTACTTCGAACAAAGTCCATTAAATCAATCCTAATATATCATATTATCCTAGAAAATTAGTTTAATTCATTAAAAGTTTCATATTATATTTATTTGGGTATTTATAATATCAATTATTTTAATTTTTCACTATTATAGTAATTACTGCATCATCATTGTGTCATAAATAAAATAACTTATTTATTGTCTACAAATTATAAATAAAATATCATTATGTAGGAAATCTTTTTATCTTTCTAATGAATATTTATAATCGAAAATACAACATGTATAACCCTATGTAAAAATTGTTCTTCTAAAAGATATATGCTTGTGTCATTTTTGTATTCATTTTAACTTAATTAAAATAAAGTGTCATTATCACTTACAAGTGGATCCATGGGGTCCCAAAATTGACACAAAGATGCCCATGGTCGACCATGTATCAACCAATAGGGTTAAGACACGTTTTAGGGTAATTTTGTATTATTATAATATTATTTTTTTAACCCTTATTTACCGGATTTACCCTTTAACCATGGTAAATAAATTATTTACCGCAGTAATTATTCAAAATGTCTAAAAATAAAAGTTACCTATTTACATAATTTGGACATCCTGATTCCAAATATGGAATCCATTTTCCTAAATTCAAAACACAGAAGTGGCAGAAATTAATTTAAAATTAATTCCCGCTGTTAAAACAAAAAGCGTGTTTTTAAGAGATAATAACTATCAAAAGATTGACACTTGTTTATGTTCGGTTTAATTGTAAAATTATGTCCAATGATAAACATTAAATTGAATGGTAAAAATATATTCTAAATATACTTTAAAACCACTCAAATTCATAATTTATCACTATTAATTATTTTGATTAAAAAAGTTGTTTTTAATTAAAATTTAGAAATTTTCACTATTCATCAAAATATGAAAGTTATCCGAAATGTACCAAAATTTCACCCTAGGCTAATTTTGATATTCCGAATCCAAAAATGAAGTCCATTTTGAAATATAGAATATATATGATTTCAAAAATTAGGTATTACTATTCACAATGGCTAGTTTAATTAGTTGTGGTGTGTGTTAGAACTCGAGGTTGCGTACAACACACGTTATCGCATTATTCAAAGGGAAACGTACCGTAGAAGCTTGGGGTGTTACATTCTCCCCTCCTTCAAATAATTGCATCCTCGCAATTTCTAGGGTATTACTGCATAAAAAGACTCGGGTGGTTCTTCATCATAAGTTCCTCGGGTTCCCACGTTGCCTCTTCCATTTTATGATTTCTCCACAAAACTTTTACCAGACGCGTCGTCCGGTTTCTCAGTACTTGTTCTCTTGTATCAAGAATCCTGACGGGCTCTTCACAATAAGACAGATCGGGTTCCAGTTCTAATTCCTCATAGGTGAGTACATGCGTTAGGTCAGGCATGTATTTTCTCAACAGAGATACGTGGAACACATCGTGAACTTTGGAGAGACTTGGCGGCATTGCCAATCGGTAAGCTACAGCCCCAATTCGTTCTAGAATTTCGAAAGGTCCGATGTACCTGGGACTCAATTTACCTTTCTTACCAAAACGTATGACTCCCTTCCACGGAGATACCTTTAGGAAAACATGATCACCGACTTGAAATTCCAAATCTTTCCTTCGATTATCGGCATAGCTCTTCTGCCTACTTTGAGCTGCTTTGATGTGATTTTGGATTACCTTCACCTTTTCCACCGTTTCCTCCACCAGTTCTGGGCCTACAAGTTTTCTTTCACCAACGTCATCCCAACAGGTTGGTGTACGACTTCTCTTTCCGTATAACGCTTCATATGGTGCCATTTGTATACTCGAATGGAAGCTATTGTTATAGGAAAATTCTACCAGAGGTAAATATTGATCCCACATACCCTGAAAGTCAAGTGAGCAAGATCTCAACATGTCTTCTAAGGTTTGAATAGTCCGTTCTGATTGTCCGTCTGTCTGAGGGTGGTAAGCAGTGCTCAAATGAAGTTCAGTATCCAGGGATTTCTGAAGACTTTTCCAAAATCTTGAAGTAAAACGGGGATCATGATCAGAAACAATCGATAGGGGTACTCCATGAAGTCTCACAACTTCATTAATATATAGTCTTGCTAGACGTTCCAGGGGTAGATCTTCTCTTATAGCAAGAAAATGTGCTGACTTGGTAAGACGATCAACAATAACCCATATTGCATCGTTCCTTCTAGGAGTCTTTGGTAGCCCCATGACAAAGTCCATCGTAATATTGTCCCATTTCCACTCCGGTATGGGAAGAGGTTGCATGACTCCTCCAGGCTGTTGCCTTCCAGCTTTCACTTGTTGACAAACCATACATCTTGACACAAAATCAGCAATCTCCCTCTTCATGTTGTCCCACCAAAAATGTTCCTTCAAATCTCTATACATTTTGGTGCTCCCAGGGTGTATAGAGAAATTGGAACTATGAGCATCATCCAGCAATTCCCTTTTTAGATCAGGTATATTGGGAACACAAAGTCTCTTCCCGAATTTCAAAATTCCACCTTCATACGCAAAGTCTCTCAATCTCCCATCATTCACAGCTTTAATCTTCTTCTGAAATTCTTCATCATCGGTCTGAGAACTCTTAATCCTTTCTAGTAAAGATGGTTTGGCAACCATTTGAAAAAGCATTGATGTTTCACCTTCCCTGGTTATTCCCATGTCCATCTTCACTAGATCCATGAAAATTGGATCCCTTTCAATTCTCATCATGTTCAGAACTCCATGGTCTTTTCTGCTCAAAGCATCTGCCACCTTGTTTGCCTTCCCCGGGTGGTAGTGTATCGTACAATCATAATCCTTGAGTAATTCAAGCCATCTCCTTTGCCTCATGTTGAGTTCTTTTTGTGAGAAAATATACTTCAAACTCTTGTGATCAGTATAAATCTCACATTTTTCACCATAGAGGTAGTGCCTCCATATCTTCAAAGCAAAGATCACAGCTGCTAACTCAAGATCATGAGTAGGATAGTTTTGTTCATGAATTTTCAACTGTCGTGATGCATAGGCAATAACTCTATCATTCTGCATAAGGACACAACCAAGTCCTTTCTTCGATGCATCACTATAAATAACGAACCCATCATTCCCCGATGGTAGAGTCAATATAGGAGCATTGACTAATCTTCTCTTCAGTTCTTCGAAACATTCTTCACACTCTTTTGTCCAAACAAATTTAACCCCTTTACGTGTGAGCTTCGTTAATGGGTTAGCCAATCGGGCAAAATTCTGGACGAAACGTCGATAATAACCTGCCAAACCAATAAAACTACGTACCTCAGTTATATTCGTAGGTGCTGGCCATTCTTGGATTGCCTTGGTCTTAGAAGGATCAACAGAGATTCCATCTTTAGAGACAATATGGCCAAGAAAAGAAATCTCTTGAAGCCAGAATTCACACTTGCTAAACTTTCCATATAATTCATGCCTCCTCAGAGTCTTCAAGATAATGCGCATGTGATTTTCATGATCTTTGTAGGTTTTGGAGTATACCAAGATATCATCAATAAATACCACCACAAATTCATCGAGATACTCCTTGAAAACTCTATTCATCAGATCCATGAATACAGAGGGTGCATTAGTCAATCCAAACGGCATTACAGTAAACTCGTAATGCCCGTACCTGGTTCGAAATGCTGTCTTCGGAATGTCTTCCTTCTTCACACACAACTGATGGTATCCAGATCGAAGGTCAATCTTTGAAAAGTATTGAGCTCCATGCAGTTGGTCAAATAAATCATCAATACGAGGTAGGGGATACTTGTTCTTTATCGTTATAGCATTGATCTCCCTGTAGTCGATACATAACCTCATAGATCCATCTTTCTTTTTAACAAAAAGAACAGGGGCTCCCCATGGAGAAACACTAGGGCGAATAAATCCCTTATTACTCAATTCCTCTAGTTGTTTCTTTAGTTCGACTAACTCTACAGTGGCCATTCTATAAGGGGTCTTTGATATAGGCCTTGATCCAGGAATCAAATCAATGGAAAACTCAACTTCTCGTTCTGGAGGATGTCCAGGTAAATCTTCCGGAAATACATCTACAAATTCTTTCACAACAGGTACATCCTCTATTTGAACATTCCTTTCCTCACCGATAGTTACTTCATTCTCTTCCTCCCCAATAATTGAATTAAGTTGAGCTACTGGGGGTGGGTCTAAATAAGAATTAGGTGGTGACGATTCTGCTCTAAAAATAAGGTGTTCCTTATCATTATCATCAAGAATCGTAACCTCTTTCTTCTTACAATAAATCTTCGCATCATAGTCCGAAAGCCAGTCCATACCGAGGATTATATCAAACTCAATCATAGGTATGACGATGAAATCAGCAGATAAAGAAAATTTATGTGCTCTAATGGGGACTGATTCACAAAACATTGTTGCAACGATACTTCCCTTAGGAGTTTTAACTGACAACTCCCTTATTAAATCAAATTGGAAATATCTAATTTTCTTAGCAAACTGGGAAGATATGAAACAATGCGATGATCCAGAATCAAATAATGCATTTGCTAAACTTGAGGAAACCATTAAATTACCTGCCACCACGTCTTTCGGAGCTTCTACCTCAGCAGTAGTGATAGCATAAGCCTGGCCTTGATCCCTTGGCCTTTTCTGAGGTAAGTTCTCCTGACGCTTAGGACATGCATTTGCATAATGCCCCATCTCCCTGCAATTGTAGCACTGAACGTTGGTAGCTTCCTTCTTCCCCTTGCAATCATGAGCTTGGTGGCCTTTTTCACCACACTTGTAACAGACTCCCATTCCCTTCAGGCAAGCACCGGGGTGTTTCTTCCCGCACTTACCACAAGATGGATATTCAACCTTTCCCTTCTTCCCCTTATTTCCATTCCCAGATTGATCAGCAGGTCTCTTCTTCTCTTGCTTTGCTTTAAAGTCATAAGACTTAGAGAATTCCTTTTCGGTCTTGATAGCACATGAGACAATGTCTTCGTACGATGAAAAGGATTGTGAGACTAATGCTCGACGGAGAAATGGTTTTAACCCATCAAAGAAACGATCAATCTTACTTCTTGGGTTGCGAATATAATCACCAGCGTACCTCGCTAACCTTGTAAAGTTAGCCTCATACTTTGTGACATTCTCATCCTCCTTTTGTCTCAGACTCAGAAATTGCCTTTCCATATCTGCTCGATGGTCGCGAGGAAAGTATTTTTCTAAAAACAGATCTTTGAACTCCCTCCATTCCATGTTTGATACTTCATCATCTTCCTTCATGTTTTGAATCAATGACCACCATTGATCAACATCTCCAGTGAGGCGGTAAACTGCCATGGTAACTTTTTCCCTTTCACTACTCCCCAAAGCCTGAAATATTTTCTCTAGGGAAAATATCCATTGCTCAGCTACTAAGGGATTTGTACTTCCATTGAACGTTGGTGGTTGTTGTCTCATGAATCGATCTAACATTGATCCTCCACGCTGCGGATCAGGGTGCTCCATACGGGTAAGGTTATTATTCATAACCTGAGTAAGTTGTCCCAGTACGGTGATTAGCTGATCAGCACCAGTTGCATCACCAGCCCCACTATAATTATCTTGAGCAGGAGGGCAATCCCTACATGGAGTGCGTGCAATGATACGGTTTCCATTTCTTCCACTAGGCGCCATTTCTAAAAAAAATGGCATAAACTAGATCAGTTTATGCATCAAAATACATAATCCCATACTTATAAAACACTTAACATAAATTGAACTATTTATGGATATAATCCATAATCATAAAAATGTTTTCTTTGAGGAAGTATATACTCATAAACCCTTCATAATGATTTGTAAAGATAGTGAGAGTTATCCTAAGCATATCCCCCGGGAGTGTCGTAACCAAGAGTGCAGCAAGGCCCGTTGTCGTGCACCAGTTCCCGTTCGAGTCTAGCTCAAAGCGGTGTTTTCGGGTTTTACCCCTAGGTACATCTGTGCCAGAGCCGCCTCTACCTGCTCGTATCCAGACAAGGATGTATTGCTCGGAAAACTCACAAAATCTCTACAATACAAAAATTCTAGGAAGTTCTTCTATACTAATCCTCAAAGTTCATCTTAGGTCTACGTGCTCTAATCAGAGTTTATCTAAATCTAGCTTCCAAGGTTTGTACTAAACTTCCTCTGATACCAACTGTAACGCCCCGACCCTAGTTGCCTAGAGTCGGTGCATTATTACATAACATTGGCATGATCACAAGAAAGATCAAATCTCGAAAGACCGATTGGTTTAGTAGCCTTTGAAACACTAGATATATTCATAAGTTTTACATTACATCATAAAATGAAAAACTACTACAACAACATAATGTCTCCATAATCCACACTACTATCCCCTCATAATATCCCTGCAGGTCATTCATAATTTACTTCTTCACATCCTGGGGAAAAATAAAACATAGAAAAGGGGTGAGCTCAAATGCCCAGTAAGGATAACAATATAGCGGAAACTTTCATAAATAAGAATAAACATTTAAGGCAATGCATTACTAAAACAAAAGCCTTTTAAAATTGAACTTCAATATGGTATGGCAAAAGTAAAATGAAATAATGCCATTTACTTATTCACATGGATATTCTACTAATCGAATAATCACATGCAAAAATCAATAACCACTTTCATAATGTTGGAATGCATAATGCCAGACTATCATAACCACATAGCCAAGGCCTCGTGCCAAGGCTACAAATAAGATTTTGTCAAGGCCTTGTGCCAAGACACTAGTTTGTCTCATGAGACCTACCGATGCATCGAGGAGCTATAGCGGGCTCCACCCGTCACTTATTAAGTCCAATGCATTCCCATATGAAAAGGTTTAAACATAACATAAACATTCGTATTAAAACTAGCATACGAAATGTCAATAATTTCACCATAAACTATGAATGGTATAAAAATAGCACATCCATAGTCAAACATATCACAAAACCTTCAACACAATATAGAAGTTTTGTATCATAATAAATCAACTTCAAATAATCTTAAAATCCATCAAAGGATGTTGACATAGATGAAATCAAAATTCTTTTTAAAGAAGTATCTCCTTTTATTTTGAAATCATTTAAGATCCATATAAAATAAAACATTTTCTTTGAAAATATTCTTATAAGCTTGTATGGAAAGCTTCGACGATTTTATAACTGCGGAAAATAACCGCACCCGCCGTATAAGTTAAAAAAAACATTCTTACCTCAATTCTGACGAAAAGGTTAAAAAGGACATTGTTTTGAAAACGACGGAAAGATTCCTTTATAAACCGCTTATAAAAAGTAAAACAAGGGTATAAATGACTTTAACCCATATTCTTGTAAATAGTAAAAATGTTTTGAAATACATTTTGAAGAAACATGGATGTGGATGATAACGAGATCCCAGTAGATTATTACGTATAAACAACCTCGGATAAAGAAGAGATTGTGAAATAACCCTTACCTTGTACTTTTACTTGGTTGTGGTAGGTTAACCTCCTGTATAATGGTGAAATAATTGTTATTAAATTATACAAGAATCATATACATTAATATGATATCATATATGATCTTTTAATATTGATTTGATAATAATATCTTAGTATTATCGTTGTTTCGGGTGTTAACTTACTTGTTTTCTTTCATATGTTTTGTTACGTAAGACATGTTTGTAAAGGATAGGTTGTATATTATTCATATCCAGAATGATATCAAGTCCTTAAACATCATTTTTAAATCATAAAATGATAATTACGCTTTAATGGTTACGATGGAGAATGAATCTCATCGCGTTCGTGGAGACGGTAGTCCGTACGTACGCACGAGCGACAATATCATTCTTTTGAAATTAAAATAATATATAAATGGATGGTATATCATATATACAGAATCATTAACATGTTATATTTATTATTTACATGAGTTACACATCATTATTATACCCATCCAAATAATATTATATTGAATAACAATTACACCACGACGTGGAGACGGTAAGCCGTACGTACGCACGTATGGTGACATGTTATTCAAAGGGTGGATAGAATACTGAATATGATTGTACCATATTTATAATAACATCACAGTATATGTGAGATACTGGAGTTATTATTTCAGATTGGTAAGAACAAAGGAAGAAGAAGTGGAAGAAGAAATGAACTTAGAAAAGGGTGGTGAGATCATTACCTCTTCTTCGGGTTCTTCCTTTTGATTTGATCAAAAGGGCTCCTTAGGTTGGCTTTCTGATCAAACTAAGGCCTCTAGGTTGTATTGAGGGATGTTGGGAGAGTATTTGGGCAGAGTTTGGCCGAACCAAAAGGCTTTGAAGGTGTGAAGAAATGAGAAGGAGGAGTGCCCTTTTATAAGAGGGGTGAGGGGCACCTTTGGAAAAGCTAGAAATATTAATTTATAATAAATTCATATTCGGTTTCTAAAGGCTCCAAAGTTGACTATTCAAAGGATGAGGTGGGGATAGGTCGAAAACAACTCATACAATAGAATTTAGACAGGTTTGGGTACTTATATTAACCTTATCTTTAAGTATTAACTCTAAGTTAATTAGTTTCACTTTTACAATGTCTCTTTGTATTTTTATATAATATGGTTAATAAACATACTATATACATCCAAGCGACACCCAAGTGGTCCAGTAATGATTAACCGATCATAATATAAGTCTCTTGGCCGAACCTTAGATTTTTAGGAATTTAATATCAATTAATAATATAATATTTGTTTTAAGAACTCTTTTATGTCAATTTTGACACTATTCAATAGTTGATTTTTGTGAAACTCATAACAGATTGATTACTTCGAAAAAAGTCCATTAAATCAATCCTAATATATCATATTAGCCTAGAAAATTAGTTTAATTAATTAAAAGTTTCATATTATATTTATTTGGGTATTTATAATATCAATTATTTTAATTTTTCACTATTATAGTAATTACTGCATCATCATTGTGTCATAAATAAAATAACTTATTTATTGTCTAAAAATTATAAATAAAATATCATTATGTAGGAAATCTTTTTATCTTTCTAATGAATATTTATAATTGAAAATCCAACACGTATAACCCTATGCAAAAATTGTTCTTCTAAAAGATATATGCTTGTGTCATTTTTGTATTCATTTTAACTTAATTAAAATAAAGTGTCATTATCACTTACAAGTGGATCCATGGGGTCCCAAAATTGACACAAAGATGCCCATGGTCGACCATGTATCAACCAATAGGGTTAATACACGTTTTAGGGTAATTTTGTATTATTATAATATTATTTTTTTAACCCTTATTTACCGGATTTACCCTTTAACCATGGTAAATAAATTATTTACCGCAGTAATTATTCAAAATGTCTAAAAATAAAAGTTACCTATTTACATAATTTGGACATCCTGATTCCAAATATGGAATCCATTTTCCTAAATTCAAAACACAGAAGTGGCAGAAATTAATTTAAAATTAATTCCCGATGTTAAAACAAAAAGCGTGTTTTTAAGAGATAATAACTATCAAAAGATTGACACTTGTTTATGTTCGGTTTAATTGTAAAATTATGTCCAATGATAAACATTAAATTGAATGGTAAAAATATATTCTAAATATACTTTAAAACCACTCAAATTCATAATTTATCACTATTAATTATTTTGATTAAAAAAGTTGTTGTTAATTAAAATTTAGAAATTTTCACTATTCATCAAAATATGAAAGTTATCCGAAATGTACCAAAATTTCACCCTAGGCTAATTTTGATATTCCGAATCCAAAAATGAAGTCCATTTTGAAATATAGAATATATATGATTTCAAAAATTAGGTATTACTATTCACAACGGCTAGGTTAATTAGTTGTGGTGTGTGTTAGAACTCGAGGTTGCGTACAACACACGCTATCGCATTATTCAAAGGGAAACGTACCGTAGAAGCTTGGGGTGTTACATATATAATTTATATTATCTTTTAATGAGGATTCTATTTTGATATATTGGTGCATGAATATCCTCTACATCATGGAATGAGGCATGGAGAAAAGTAAAAGATACCTTACAAGTACTACGACTAGATTCAAATAAAGGGTATATATAATAATACTTCACTATCCAAACAGATATAAAAAAATTACTTATTTTTCATAATGTTTCACCAGTGCCTAAAATAAACCAACATTAAATACTATGGTTAATATGTTTTTAAATATATTTAAGAGATCATATTCCATGATAAAACCTTGATCCCTTAAGTGGTATTTTCTATGATAATTTTTATTTCATTTAAATTACTTATTAATCCTTTGTGTGTTTATATTTTTTTAGTACTACCATGACTTCTGAAAATAGTCATATTCACAAGATGATATAGATATGCTTATCAATGAATTGGAAGCATACCTGATGGAAGTATGTAAAAATATAAAATGAATATGGTAAACTTAACAAATAATATCTTCTTTAATAATCTTGTATGCCTTATATTTCTCTTAGTTTTATGTTAATGTGGCGATTTGTACGGGATAAACACCCCTCATAAAATCATGGTTGTTGGTTGTCCTTGTTTGCACAATAAATGAATTGTATATTGGATTTTTTTTAAAAGAAATTGGTGGTCCTAATTTATAGGTTATGTGTGTTGTTGATAGACCAGAAAAGTTAACGAGTATCCATAAGGGGTTTCCCCATCCCTTGATTTTTTTGTGATATCTTAATACATAACAGGCACAAAATCTTACTACACTCTTTAGTCGACCTGATAAAGAATCTACTGTCATATATTCATTTAGAGGTCCTGAATATATGATAGTTGGTTCTTCACTGAGTCGACTAAAGCTATGTTGAATAAGTAGGTTTTTATTCTGTGTCAATCGAGCATGCATCAAAGATGTCACAACAAACTCAAGGGATGTGTAAACCCATTTTGGATACTTGTTATCTTTTGTGGTCAATCAACAACACACATACCCAGAAAATGAGGACCACCAAATTATTTTAAAAAACTAATCAACATGAAATTCATTTTGTGAAAAAACAAAAATGACATACTGAAAATTTAGAAAATTCCTTGCTATTGTTTTGAAACATTATAAAAACTATCTTTTAGTCATTTTTAGGTGTAGGAAAAAAACCACACCTCAATATGACGCATGATGTCACTGGTATGACTCCAAATGTGTCTTGTTATTCAATATTGACAGTAATTCAATTAAAATACACAACTGACATACTGAAAACTGAGATAATGCATTCATATTTTATCGACACTTTAGAAATATGATCCATGAGTAAGTTCGATGTGTAGGATTCAACCCCACCTTAATCCGATGAATGGTACGACCAGTGTAAATAAAAGTGACTAATATCAGTTTAAAATTGACATTTTAGTTAAAAACTTGTTACCCACTGAAAACTAAGATAACATTCTCCGATTGTCATCCAAATTATGGATAGAGATTCGTAAGTCCTTTTTGATGTGTATGAAGTAGTCTCACATCAATCTGACGCATGATACAATTTGTATTACACAAATTTCTTGTTTTCGGTTTGAAATGATATTTTAGTAAAAAACAAACCTGACATACTAAAAACTAAGGAAATGCATTCCGATTGTATTGATACATTAGGAAAATGATCCATCAGTCATTTTGGACATGTAGAAATAAACCCAAATTGAATGTTTTCGGTTTGAAATGATATTTTAGTGAAAAACAAACCTGACATAATAAAAACTAAGGAAATGCATTCCGATTGTTCTGATACATTAGGAAAACAATCCATCAGTCATTTTATACATGTAGAAATAAAAACGACCTTAATCTAACATATAGTGTCATCGGTATGAATCCATATGTGTCTTATTATTTAGAATTGTATTTAATTATAGTAAAAAAACACAACTGACATACTGAAAACTGAGAAAATGCATTTAAATTGTTTTGATACATTAGTAAAATGATCCATTTGTATGTTGGGATGTTTCAGAATCAAACCCACCTTAATCCGATGAATGGTGTGACCGAAATGACTAAAAGTGTCTGATATAAGTTTAAAATTGACATTTTAACTAAAAAAGTATCACTCACTGAAAACCAAGAAAATGAACTTGGATTGTCTTCTAAATTAAGGAAAACTATTCATAAGTCCATTTTAACGTATATAAAGTAGTCTCATGCCAAACGGATGCACAATGCAACCGGTATGACTCAAGCTGCATGTTTTTAGTTTGAAATGACATTTTCATAAAACGAACCCAACTAACATACCGAAAACTGAGGAAATGCATTACAATATTTTTGATACTTTGGGAAAATGATCCATAAATCATTTTTGACATGTTAGAATCTTACCCCACTAGAATCTGAGGCACAGTGTCACTGATATGACTCCAAATGTGTCTTGTTATTTAAAATTGACATTAATTCAAGCAAAAAACACAAATGACATTCTAAAAATCAAGAAAACGTGTTTGGATTGTTTTAATACTTTATGAAAACCATCCATGAGTCATTTTGGACTTGTAGTAATCATCCTCACCCCAGTCTAATGAATGGTGTGACCAGTATGAATAAAGGTATCTACTATTAGGTAAAAATTGTTCTTTAAACTTGAAAATGTGTCACACACTGAAAACCAATAAAATGCACTCTGATTGTCTTGAAAATTATGGACAGTGATTTGTATGATATTTATGACCTGTATGAAGAATTCACAGGTCAATCTAACACATTATGCAACTGATACGACTCAAATAGCATGTTTTTGGTCTGAATTGACATTTTAGTAAAAAACACAAGTGACATACTGATAACTAAGGAAATATGTTCTAATTGTTTTGACACTCTTGGAAAACAATACATCAGTCATTTTTGACTTGTAGGAATCAAACCCACCTCAATTCGACACACAGTGTCACTGGTTTGACTCCAAATGTGTCTTGTTATTTAAAATTGACAATAAATCAAGTAAAAAAACACAAATGACATACTGAAAACTGAGAAAATGCATTCATATTTTTTTGATACTTTAGTAAAATGGTTCATGAGTCAGTTTTGACATGTAGGAATCAAATCTACTTCAATATGATGAATAATGTGTTCAATATGACTAAAAGTGTCTGCTATCAGTTTAAAATTGACATTTTAACTCAAAACATGTTACTCACTAAAAACCAGGTAAAATGATCTGATTGTCTTCCAAATTAAGGATAGAGATTGGTATATCCTTTCAGACCTGTATGAAGCAGTCTCTAAACAAACCAACACATGTTACGACTGTTATGAATCAAATTGTATGTTTTTAGATTGAAATGACATTTTAGTAAAAAAACACATATGACATTCTGAAAACCATCTAAATGAATTCTTATTGTTTTAATTCCATATGAAAATGATCCATTAGTCATTTGGGATGTTTGGGATTCATTCCCACCCCAATCAGACACATGTCGTCACCGGTAAGACTCCAAATGTGCCATGTTATTTTAAATTGACATTAATTCAAGTAAAAAAACACAACTGACATACTAAAAACCAATCAAATGCATTTTTATTATTTTGATACCTTAGTACAATGATCTTTGAGTAAGTTGTGAAGTGTAAGAATCAATTATATCTCAATCTGACGAACGGTGTCAATGGTCTGACTAAAAGTTTTTTATCCGTTTAAAAATGACATTTTAACTCCAAACGTGTCACTCACTAAAAACCAAGAAATTTTTCTCTTATTGTCTTCCAAATTAATGAAAGCAATTTGTATGTCCTTGGTGACATGTATGAAGAAGTCTCATGTCAAAATGATGCACGATGCGACCAGTATGACTCAAATTGCATATTTTCTGTTTGAATTGACATTTTAGTAAAAAAACAAAGTAACACACTGAAATCCAAGGAAATGCATTCACACTGTTTTGATAATTTAGGAAAATGATCCATCAGTCATTTATGACATGTAGGAATCAACCCCACCTCGATACGATGCATGGTGTCACCATAATGACTCCCAATGTGTCATTTTTATTAAAAATTGACATTTTTTAATGTATTATTCATATTAATGTTTAATTTATTTATTTAAAGTATTATTAACGTAATATTTGTTTTCTTATATTGGTGGACCCTTTTTCTCGAGTTGGAATAATTTTTTCGGAGACTATTACCACCCATCAGATGAAATTTTTTAAAGGGGAATGCATACTTCAAAAGAGAAAACATTAATGTTTTTAACTGTTTGTTGGATAATTGTAAATGTAATTTTACAAATCATTGTACAAAATGTATATAGAAGTATTTTTTTGGTATTTACCATGAGTGGATATTTTTTTATTCTTGATGTCAATTAAATGTATATATAATTGTTTGCCAAAATATTGGGTATGTTGCTTGTCATTTCATCATTTTCGTCCGGTATGTGATTCTTTTGTATATACATACTATGAGTGGTTATATGTTTAGCATGATTTTTCAAGTTTGTGAATGTTATTTTGGATGGTTTGATTACTTTGGTCAGCTGTTTAGTTTTTTTGCAGGTTGTTGGGTGTGTTGTTATATAAACAACATTCCCAGAGAGGGATGCCTTTATCAGAACTAGTTTAAGCACTAATAAATAGGGACATTATCAGTGCTTTGAATAGCGCAGATAAAGTGGGGCCTTTATCAGTGCTTTTATGAGCACTGATAAAGGGTACCCCCCTTAATACCAGCTTGATTAACAGTGTTTTTTAGCGCTGATAAATGCATTTTTTAGCACTAATAGAAGCATGTTTTAAGGTATTGATGCAGATATTACATAAACAAACAAATACTATATAAACATACACATACATACAAATATATAAATATACATACATACACATACATTCACATACAGACACATACGTACATATACACATTCACCTACACATACACATACACATACACATACACATACACATACACATACACATACACATACACATACACATACACATACACATACACATACACATACACATACACATACAAATACACATAAAAATACACATACAAATACATATACACATACACATACACATACACATACACATACACATACACATACACATACACATACACATAAACATACACATACACATACACATACACATACACATACACATACAAAAACACATACACATACACATACACATACACATACACATACACATACACATACACATACACATACACATACGCATACACATACACATGCACATACACATGCACATACACATACACATGCACATACACATACACATACACATACACATACACATACACATACACATACACATAAACATACACATACACATACACATACACATCCACATACACATACACATACAGATACACATAGACAAACACATACACATACACATACACATACACATACACATACACATACACATACACATATATAAACACAAACATACACACATACATGCACGTAAATCCACATAAACATACACATACACTAATACATACATACATACATACACATAAATTTGCACATACAGACACACACATTGATACATACACATACACACACACACTTATATATATCGACCTAAAAACACATAAACACACACACACACTACACACATATACACATACAACGCATAAAAATGCATATATACGCAAATACACATGTTGTTGGAACTCCATTATGATACAAAATGGTAGAAATAAGAAGACTATAAGTCCCAATGGGATTTCCTACTAAATTGCCTAAACTTCATCACCTTGGTGTCCTTTGGTCACTCATGCTACCTCACCCAGGTCTCATTTGGTTATGTAGGTTTCCTCACTTAGGCCTCCTATAGACTCTTAGTCTATGTATCACATGTCATAGACACAAAATATCTCACTCATATTGACCTTCTCTGCCCCAACCACCCTCCTTTTCTATAAATAGACCCCTTTTACCATTTCATAGAACATGAGTTCCCCATTTATTAAAGAAAGAGAGATAGAGTGAGGGAGAGAGAGACTCCCAAAACTGCTTTTACCAGGCCTCTCGTGCTTCCCTTACCTAGACTATTGAACTTTAAGACCAAATAAAACTAACTTAAGTAGTGTAAATGGGTTACCCAAATCCTTCACCTAAGTAATCCATCACTCAAGGCTCTTCACCAATGAAACCAATTACCTAAGGCATGTCACCTGAGTGACCCAGCGCTCCAGGATCATAACCTAGGTAATCTACCACCCATGACTCATCAGGTTTGAAATACATTTCACAAGGGTGCCCACCTAAGAGACCCATCACCTGGGGCTCATTATCTATGTGATCCGACACCCAGGGGTTCCCACCTAAGAAACCCATCACCATAGGCATGCAACCTAATACACCATCACATATATTTTCCAAATTAGTGGAACCACCGATTGAGAATACCAACTATGTGAACCTTCACCTAAGGTTTAGTGTAATATTAGAATACATCGTAGTTCCTATTAAACAATGAACCACTCTTCTCAATCCCACACTTGGGGAAAATTTTATGTCCCATTCTAGGTCACATTACTTTTCTAATCACTATATCGAGGTACCATGGATTCTTTATCCGATGTAACATTGCGACCCTTTACCCAAGCCTCTTACATGTTAATGTTTTTATTAATGAATCTTATAAAGACTTCTAGTCTACATGATTAGGGTATTATACATATCATCAGGCCCCCTTTAGATCATGTGTTCCCTTGGTAAAGGTTGTATCCCACTTGTCCTCCCTAACTATCGGGCTCTTTAGAGTGTTTTAGATCATGAATTCCCTTGGCAACAAGGTTCCCAATCCGGGAGGTGTCTTGTGAATCCTTCTTTCTCTTGAAATGGAGTTTACCCTATACATAATGACTAAATTTGGCTCAAATATGGCAACATAAACACAATATATTTCCCTACCAGTGGATGAATAATCCCCAATTATAATAC
This sequence comes from Viscum album, assembly GCA_963277665.1. Lineage (NCBI taxonomy): Eukaryota > Viridiplantae > Streptophyta > Magnoliopsida > Santalales > Viscaceae > Viscum > Viscum album. The sequence continues at coordinate 239,685,670 of OY728140.1, read as the reverse complement.
TATTGAGTAAGATTACTTAGTATCCTTCTCTCCTCCAATTCTGAGTGGGTAATAAAATACTTCTGGATATATACCTCTAGTTCTACCTATGTTCACCTGATTCATTGAATATGTTTAGATAACTTTAGGAGGAACCAATGCATAATCCCCACACATAAACTTTGAGTCAATATACTCCTCATTGATCCATCATTACCAAAAGATGATAAATTCTTCCATGCTACCATATTAGGGCCATCTTCCTAGGGGTTAGACCCAATAAATAATTTATTTAGGCTTCCTTGGTGTATAATCCCCTTTTAATCTAATTTTATACTCTCATGTAATTTTTTTGACCTACCGTTATCTATTTTTTATAATAAAAATCATAAATTATTTGGACATGGAGATCTATGTTGATCACACCGTTAGCATGATAAAAGTGTTACCCTTGTGTGATCCTCCCTTATATGTAAGTCCCCACTTATCTTTAGGGGTATCCTTATATACCTAATTCCTCCAAAAACTTATATTATTATATCTTTTAGGATATAGAAATCCATGTAGCATGACACTAAACGTTATAGAAAATTACCTATTTTCAAGATTATAAAATGCATTACAATGTCCTTACCTTATAATATTAAACTGCATGTTGTCATCCTAACACTTAACCTTAAATTGGATCATCCAAACTACATGGTTTTTTATTTGTGTTACAAAGGTAGATATAGTATTTCTCTAAAATTATTAAACACAATATCATCAATACTCTATATTCATCCTCGTAGGGTCATATTACCTATGAGATTAGTCTGGTACACCCCTATACTGGATGTATTCCCATGAATTCAGAAAACGAATTCATTAGGGGAATTTTCCTTATGGATTATCATTTCATCAAGAAATATTCCTAGTACTATCATACCAAAACATGGAGGGTTATATTCCTTATAGATCTTTTCACATCATCCTCATTGATCCACATTCCTAGTGAGACCTATCATCTCAAGACCATAACCTTTATGAGATAAACCTATTCTTGTTGGTCCATACTTTCTTTGGGGTCAACAAGAAAGGTCCATCGATTCTTTAGTCTCACACTAACCATTTCTAGGATTATATCTACCTAGTTTTCCTTATCATATGATATTAAACAACATATATTGTTCCTTCTCACGTGAACTTATAAGGTATAGTGTTTCCTACTATGTGGGCATTAACTGTGGGGGTTCTTATTCCATAAATAGTATGTATTGGAATTCCCTTCATGGGTATGATCCCAACATCATAAATAATAATTGTATCTCTAGATGATGATAAAATCCAGAGTTCCCATCCACATGAATTTAAACCTACATCATTAAGTAACAACATATCATAGATGAATAACCATTGATACATATAAATTTTATACTTGATGGGATACTTTAGATATTCATAGGCATTCAAATAATCACATATTATTAATTGAGTATTTCTATAGGGGAAACTATTACCCTACTAGGATTATAAGAAGGATTTATAAATAAGTATTTAATTTATAGGAGAGTATTTGAGAAGGAAATAATCCCCCCCCCAATATAGTGAGATGTGAACGAACTCCCATACTATAAACCAATGCGTGATCAAAGGTGTTATTAATAATAACAATATTGACTAACCACTTTTGGATAGTAGGTACTTGATGATAATAGTCTTGGATGTGGAAGTTGATGGATGTATTTGATTCCCCAGACAACTCCCTCAAGAATTTATCAATACAAAAATGGAGAACTTGATATGAATCCTTTATTAACGAATGAAATCAGGTTTCCCACACTTTTGGTTATTGTGATTTGAACATCTCAGAAAAAATGGAAAACTAATGTATATTTTAACATGTATACCAATAATAATGTTTTATTTAGAATGCATATTCTCATGATGTAGTTTTTATTAGTATTCTTTTTTGTGTTTTCATTGTATTTATATGAATCCTTATTCAAATATCTTATCAATATAAAGAGATAGAATTATTTGAAATAAATTTTTCTTCTTTATTGACCGTTGCAAGATCCACAACCCCCATACTAAGGAGGATAATGTCACATATTCAGTACATACAATTCAAGATTGAATATATGATGTTAAGGGAATACCATAAGCATAGTACTATCCCGAACCTAGATAAAACATGCAAGAGTCATGAAGTGTTGAATATTGTGAGTCTATCCTATTTTAGGAGTACCACAACGAGGATAGAAACACATGTTGGTACTATAAATCACTTCAAGAGCCCATCCCTCAAGCATAGTAACCAATACCTTCATTATCTTAAGAAGATGCCTAAAGAAGTTGACGATGATTTCACCCTAGTTTAGGATTCTCCCAATAGGGATCCTTTCAACTACCACCATACTCTTCATGAAACAACTATCCATCAGCTTCCTACTGAGAGTTCTACCCAACATATCCCCCCCCATTCAATTAGACCTAATCCTTTAGAAAATACCACTTAATGCGGTGATCTAAATATCATATGGAGGGGTATCATATCCCTTCATCCACTAGAAAAGATTATTGGAACACTAATGTGAAAAAAATAAAGCATGAACATTTCCTTGTTTAAATACAGTATGTCTTCCATCACATTATAGTAATGAGTGGGGAGAAGGCACAAAATTTCACCCTTGTGTATTATTCCCATTGACTTATCCCAATGAAAAATGGAGGACAAGAGTTTGAAAATATTCATTCATCCATTAAATATGTCTATCAATATTTCTTAGAGAAAATAAACAAGTAGGATCATATTTCTTCTCAAACCCTTATGAACTACCAATGCATTCTTGTAGTGACAAAGAAGATTCACCAGCATTTTCTGGGAATTGCAGAGGTACATACAAATTCTCCTATTCTAAAAATAAAAGTAATACATCATCATGTTATTACAGACTAATTAGTTTCTAAAGATCAATCACATTTTATTTCTCCCATTTAATAGTTTTATTATCATATTATAATAAAGGATAAGGAACTGGATGAATATCATATTCTCACTTTGACTATGGTGCATTGGAATACTCCAATAACCAACTCAGAAAAGCTGTGTATTCCAATAAAATAAGGTTAGTTTTAAATTCCAAATGAAATCCAGGGCCATGATCATATTCTATCTTTGACTGGGGTCCATTGAAAAACTCCAACATCCAAATCAAGATAGATGCATATTCCTATCAAAAAAGGATAGTGGGACATTCTATATTCAAACTTGGATTGGGTACATATTCTAAATCTAACCAATGGTAATTAATATATTTTTTCCCTTAACTTAGGTAAATCCTACATCTATATTGAAAATTTAATGTATTTATTGAATATCCTAATAGTTGACAAGATTAAGGAACTGATTCTTGCTCCCACTAATGAAGGACTATATCAACAACCCTCAGAGGGAATATATCAGAGGTTATGTATCTCTTCCTCCATTCCAGAGGTTTTATGGAATATTTAAACTGGTAATTAAAATTATAATTGGGTGCATTTCCTCATTCCAAACAGGGTACCCCAGCATATTCTAATAGCCACCTAATGGTGGGCTCATACTCCTACCAACAGTTTCGAACCCTACCAGAATAACCCAATAGCTTTCCTATAGTGGGACCATATCCTCATGATTTCAAAATATTATTTTCAATATATTTCCATGGCCTCCAAGTAGTAGCATCTTATCCATGGTCAAACCCTAATGGAAAGTCATCATATTACAATGAAAATGCAGAATCATGGTTACTTCTATAAACCTGGTTACTATTGTAACTCTCTTGTAGAATCTTTTGACTTTACATAATGTCTCCTTATTTGAGAATGGGACTTTGGAGCTTATGAAGTTTTTTAAATGAAATTTTTATGTCACTAGTTGGTACCCATATTTTTCTAGTTGTTGGAAAAGATGCTCATATACTAGAAAATTTTTGGATGAATATCAGTGATGTGATTTGACATTGTTGCATCTGTTAATGGTTTCAGGTTCTTGAAGGCTTTGGATGGGATGGTTTGGCTCTTCTGTTCTGTATTTCTGTTAGTCTGTGGGGCTGTTTTTTAGAGATGATTGGCGGAATTTTCTGGGGAATAATTTTTGATATATTTCTGCTCATCTTTGCTTCTATTTCCTGCTATGCAGTTTGAATTTGGGCTTTTTTCAAATATAATTGAATATGTTTTCTTTTACTATTTTTCTGGCTTGAGTTTTCATTGGAACAGGTTTGGTATATCTCTAATTTTTTCTATCTTTCCATTTTGGGAGGAGTCTGGATGCAATTCTAAATCTTTCAAATTTTTTCCATCCTCATGAAGTTTTAGAATTGTCAATGGTGAAGGCTAGTTTTGAACAATTAACACCCAATGATTGAGGGAAGACTTTTATACTTCTATGGTGAACAGACTTTGGCTTGCTGCAATTTGATTCTGGTTGGTTTGAGTTATTTTCCTTGTTATCCCTTTAAATCCCTACTGGTGTAAGTTATTTACACCTCTATTCTATATTGTTACTCTTTTTTTAATAAATTCCTTAGGGGCCTGAATTGGAAAACCAATTCATGCTACCACCTTCTTAAAAAAATGAAAATGTAGGATGAGTCCTATATTACTAACTACTTATTTATTGTATCTTTAAGTCAATAAAACCCATATCAATAATAGGATAAGGATCCATCAACCCCTCATGTGAAGTAAAAGGTCAGACCTAGCATTAAATAACTCCTTAGGGTAGCATAGGGATGGAATACAGGGATTCAAACCCTTACATCACCTACATAAAATCTCCCCACCATGATATATAAACTAGGAAAGGATATCATCTCCTTATAATGGAAACATTATATAAAGATGTTCTCAAAAAAATTGGGTCAACATCATATGGTTCTCAATCATTTTATAGAAATTCCTCACCTTTATTATAAGATAACCTAGGGAAGAAACCCATTTCCCTTCCTTATATAGGGCGTGGGTCACCATCTTTGGAAAAGTGACCTATACAGTTAGATTATGTATATAAATATTCCTTTGATGAGGAGAAGGATGTCATGGAAATTTCAGAATAATTAACAAATAAAAATATCCTATCCATGTTCTTTCTCATCCCCATGTCTTATTATAACATACCAGATGCATTTGAGGAGGAATGTGTGCCATACATATATTAGGAATTTTGGGATAATCTTCACCATATAAAGGATAAAGACATATATTATCAGGGATATGATGATAAACTCTAGGTGGTAAAAAATATTTTTTATCAGATTGACCTGAAAACCATCTTTATGTCTTGGTACCTGAGGTTAGAAAATCATGGAAAAGATTGTGGTGTACCTATATCCTTATTCTAACCGTAGTTCAAAAAATAATCCTTGACACACCATATGATGTACAAATCTGGTGATGGGGTGAGTATAGAGAACTAAACATTACATAATTTCTATGTTAGTAGATTCCCTTGAATACAAAATCCTTAAATTTCATTATCATTGGAGATGTCAGATCTCTAAACAATGCACATCCCAAATTTTCAATATAATGAAACCCTCCAATCTCTAACTCACTTAAGATTATTGACCCGAGGGAATGATTCATTGATAGGATCAGGATCCAACCCTCCCAAAATGTTATGTATGAATACCATGTGAGAAAGAGGAATACTGTGACAAAAAACAACCTCTCATGATAAGTATATCGCATTATGACCAGTCATTATACTTAGCTCATGTTTTAGTAAAAATATACCAAATCAAGAAGGGCATATATGAAGCCTCAATATAATCAATTTAGTAGATACTGTGGCATATATTTATAGGGGAATTTTTACCACCATTTTCACCCCAATGGCCATCAAACCCTTTGCAGGTTAAGAAAATATTGGAGTGGTCACCATGAAAACCCCATCCCATAGGTATTGGGGCATTTTAACCACCACCATATTTAGGATCATAAATTCTATTGAGAATCCAAGACATTATGGTCATAGTTCCATGTCGACCGCATCTTACATGGTTTTGGGAATTATTACAATCTACTCACTGAAAATTCAACTTTTCTAGTCTAGTTAGTTATTGGAGACAAATAACATCCACATTTTTCAAACCACCACATGAAACACCCCTATTATTCGATGTAGTTTCAGTGAGAATGGTCGGATAATCACTCAATATCACCATCCAAAGTCCAAAACATGGGTAACTTTTGATGGAATAGATCAAACCCTATAATGGTCACTAATATAATGGATAACTAAGAAAAGGGTCTAGTGGGAAGGCATTGATATAACTATAGAAGGATAAGTAGGTTATGAAAAGAAACTATCTTACTATGATGAGGTCTTAATGATTCGTTCTGCCTGATACGAATTAGGGACTACAATAATTATCATTTTGATATATGATTTAGATCGATACATATACACAAAGGAATGCTTCAAAAAATAATACAACGAGACATTGGTTGCACTAAAACACCAATCAAGGAAACGTATTATTGGAATGAGAGAAGGAACCATAACTTAACACCTCTAAATGAGGAGTTTCCAACCCACTGATTCCTTTCTACTAGTGATAAAGGGAAAGGTGTGGCTACCCACTCTTCATAAAGAGAGCAAAAATTACACTACATGTAAGAGAATTTGGCACAACACGAGGATAATATATTCAATCACAATTGGATCAATGAAGATTTACTCATGATAAATACTTCCATTGGGTATCTATCCCAAGATAAAGAAAATATTTTTCTACCAAATCATCAAGATAAGGTTAAAATTCTAGAAAGGATAGAGTTTTAGCATCATGTTGGGTCTAGGTATAGACAAATAGTATTCCTTAATTCATATTGAGGAAGACCAATATTTTCCACTATTTTGGGAACACCCCCCCCCCCCCCAATAGAAAGATAGTCTTCCAATACCAAAATGATCATCCAATCAGTAGCTTATGAATGTAGGGAAATAGTTTCAATCATCACATGCTACCTAAAATTATGAAATGGTTTAAAAAATGTTCCCCCTATATCTCCTTAGTACCATTGAGACTCTTATCACTTTAGTGGATGAAATATAAGCGAGGTGTCCCCCAGTGCATCTTTAAAAGAAACCATACCTTGAATAGGTGGCTTATACTCCCCTAATATACAACATTGAAAATATTATTTTCCCAACCATTTATGGCATGAGAGATCCAAAGAATCATTTATTTCATTTCATGTATTGATACATCCATATGATGGACCAACAATACTTGAAATTAGTAAAAAAAATAAGATGATTTGTATATACTCTAGTGGGTTCATCCCATTTTTGATGGATTATCCTAACTATAGGGTCCATTGCAGACTGGGAAGACCTTCATCATTAATTAAATTATCAATTTAGTTTCATGATATAGAAAATAATGGTTTTTAACCTCACTAACTACAAACAATATGATAATTAGAGGATATACAATTTCATTATATTATGGAAGGCCCTGACATACTCGCTTAGCATTCATCTCAAATAGTACCAACTATTAGAGCTCTGTATGGAGAGAACGTCAATGATGAACTATAGGCACCACTAATATTGTTGAAGTAACCATGATGATTCTAGGAGTTGTTATAAATTGAAAATTTATAAGTGAATGTTACTTGGTGAACAATGGAAAAATATTAGTTTACATCAGTAATACTAGGGAAGATGTTAGGGAATTAAAAAACTACAACTATCACATTAAAACTATTAAAAAATATTTTCAAAGCACCCATAAAAGATCCACATCCCCTAAGATTTTCTATTGAGAGACAAAAATAACGAGGATTACCTTATCTAGAAGAAAAGAGAGAGAAAGGTCACCCACAATATTAGGACCGGTGAAAGAAAATTTATCCCTTTCGAAGAAATATGCTTGTAGTTTCTTCATGGAAGATATGTAAAACAATATCAAAAAGGGTATAGAGGTTCATCAAAATGAAAAATTAATCCTCAAGGATCACCCAAACTATTTCCCTCTTCTCCAAATGTTGGGCCTAAAAACCCCAAACTATTTTGTATTCAAATACATCCTCCAAAGTAGATTATTTTAGAAAGGTTGTATTGGAAAAATACTCATGTAAACCATGTGTCCATCATCCAAAAAATAAAAGAAAATGATTGGAAAGAAGTAAAGCCAAGACATGAATGAAATTTCCATTTCCAAAAGACCAGTAAAATATTTGATCATGCTCATTTAATCCTTAGGAAAAAATCAACAATAGATTATGGTTCAAAATCCTAAAAACTCATCTAATGAATGCCATAAAATCCATATTTTTTAGGTAATCTTGACCATTTTAATAAAAATATGATGTTAGAACAATAATCTTATCTCACTATATAATCAACCAGGAAACATGTAGAGTTTTTCCCTCATAATCAGTGGAATAGGAACTGCCCCCACCAAATGGAATCCTTTTCGTATGAACATACACTTTTAAATCTTTTTAATGTTATCCACTTTGGATACCCCATCTCCAATTATGAATATGAATACAAAATTTGGATCCTCATACCCAATGAAAGAGTAAGAGATAGAGGTTGTATAAATCAAGTGGATAGTAGAAGATGTAATATTGGTCAAGATTAGTATTCAAGACACATATTCATTGAATCTATATATGTGGCCAAAACCCAAGGGAAATCACCTGATCATTCCCAAAAGGATCATGGAGACACCCCAATATCCCATAGTATTCATCCATACCCACTTGTTTTGGAATACATGTTAACAGGTTTACTGTCACCTAATTAGGCTAGATGAATTAGTAGAAGGGTTTGTTAACCCAACTATGATAGGTATAACATGAACATTTATCCAATAATTACATCAATTTACATAGACCACTTAATCCTCCAAGGCCCATGATAAGGTGTGACCCCATGTTGGGAATCCTCAAACTCCAGTGAAAAATTATGACATCTTAAAACTATTGGAGATTGTCCCATCCAATCTCTTGATTCGATATTTCATTCACCTTTCAAAGGAGATTATGGAATCTATTTTGAGGCCCTCTAGGTTCCTCATGAGTTCAAGATTAAAATATTTTTAGCAGGCGTATATCATGTAGAAACTGATTTTTTTTGAATGTCAGACCACTATTTCATTAAACAAGGATGATTCATATGGTGTAGATTATGAACATATCGTAACTCTTTATATCTTAAGTATTCTCAATGTTGTTGTCATTTTATGGGATCTAATAATCAATAGCTCTAAGATTCATCTTTTTATGGTCTGAACTCTATGAAATTTAGGATACAATGAGTATTCATTTTCCCCCTCGAAGCTAACCATTCATCAATACGATAAGAGTGAGAAAATCCCAATGGTAAATTAAAACTCAAAACCTGGTTCTGAGACTTATTATCTATCTCTAAATTTATTGTTATTTAGTAGGACCTGACATAGAATGTGTTATTTGGAAGATCATGAATTGATATCCATGTAGCAGTTTCATTATCATACCATCAATGTTTGAATTACTAAATCAATGTAAATGTTAGATTGTTATGTGGTGATAACACCCCCCCTTGAATTTTGTTAGTCCCATTACAATGAGGTGGTTTTCTACAAGTTATAGTTTTGTAGGTGATCACATACATTAAAATGATTTTTTATAAACCTACACTAGTATAGTAGTGAAGGGTTAAACAGATGGGAAGGTGGGTGAGTGATTCAAAGTGGTTATTCTTTCTCTAAGATACTGAAAACTGTAAGAATATAAATATAGAGAAACTATGTTATCGATGAATGAATAATAAATATGAAAAATATGTGTTAACAATGTCATCACTATCTATGTTAATGAGATGATTCATGCATGATAAAGCCAAGGAAAGACAATTATGCATATACAATAGATATTTTATCCAAAAAGAGATTTTCTACACAACATGAAACTGAATCCATGTAAATGACTTAATCTCCCTTGTAGATTACAATAAATTCCAAGGGAAATCAAAATATTTTTCATGAATTTTGAAACAATACATTATTTCACAAGAGACGTGGTGGAAAAGAATATGTTTTAGAAGGGATGGACCTTTTAAGAACATGAAAAGATTAGGAAACTAAAATATTCTAAATTCTTTTCATTAACTTTATGATAATTCATGTTTTATTCTATAAGAATTAAAAGAAAATTATTACTATGAAATAGATATGGAAAAGGAACAAGATATAGTATTATTTATTTCAAATCATATTTTTGTGTCTTTACTTTTATCCTTAGAATTCACCCATATCGAAGCTCCTGTTTATGATCACCATGAAATCCTATACATTCTCTATACTCTATATCTCTTTTAATATGTTCTATAGTTATAATATTTTCATAACTTATTATTCTCATCCCCAGTGTGTTAAATAATTTTATTTAGTGTGCTTTTAAAAGTTTCAATTTAATTACATGATTACATCGACTTAATTCAAGAATTTTAATCATTAGAAATCTTGTTTATTCAGTAACAGCCTTCTATAACAATCACATCAAACTAACATACCCCTTCAAACTAAATTAAAATAAATCTAGTAAAATTGTATTTGGAATCAATGAAAATGAATATATACTTATATCTAGATTTAATCCTTCAAAATCATCCATGTTTTGATTTGAGAATGGCCAGATAGAATATATTAATACTCTTACGAACTCATCCCACTATTCCAAGAATATCTCCCTTAAATCGACTAATAACCATTGATTGGGCATGAAAAAATGATCACAATCTTCATCTTATCTTGTTGTGGAAAATGATACAAAATTTATAGGATACATTAACCTTATTAAAATACGTAACAAACAAGACCACCATTCTCTATCATCTTAAATTGATCCTTGTTTGTGATTAAATTTTAAAAATTTATGCAAACAAATTTTAATTTTATGATAGACATTATACATCACTATTCCTATATCATGACCAAATACAAGATCATTAATACTCCTCATTTGAGTTTAGGTGACTTTTACTTAAACTTTCCACATCACTCTTTGGATTCATCAATGAGAGTAGGGGATCAGATCTTCATCAGTTGTGGGAAGCATTTGGATGTCTTCAATAATGTGCCAATTCAATTGATCAAGCCGAGGTCAGCTCCACTATGTATGTTTCAAGATCCTCATGTTCTAATTTCAATTTATTAATTATTGTATAACATTTTGAATTATTTAATATCTAGAGAAATTATATATCACCCCAATTTTGGCTTCTAAAACACTTGAGAATACCCCTCTTAAACCAAATTCAATGAACTTCCTATCTAGATTCACATCATTATCGCATCTTTGGTTCACCAAATTGGATACCAAGATCAAGCTTCTTTTGAACTCACATAGTTGATCCTCTAATCCGGAACTCCACTCAATGAATAGATGTAGATGACTCAGCTTTCTCATATTCCTTAACAATGAAGGTCAATGTCTCGAGTGACTCATTGCAGATCTAGGTGGTTCACTTGTTATGTTATTAGATAGAACCAACTCATGACACCTCTAATATGGTTTTTTACAGATAAGGTGTAATATATTGATCTTGGTGGTTGGGGTTTTAGACCCATAATCTACTGGTGATGGTTCCTAATATATTTATGTAGGTTCGGTTGCATGGGACATGAATGTGTTTCCATAGTACTATAATAGAGATTTGATGTAGGATCTTGATGGTTACAAATCTATCATATTCACATGCCCTTGGTAACTCACAAATATAAATGGTATAAATACTTATAGTAAACAACACAAATTTATGCATGGTAATAGAATAAATGGTAAGAAATTATTAGGATTCAAGGTCTCTTGCTTCTCAATCTATAGTTTCTTACTGAACATCATGAAAACTAGAAATGGAGTCACCCTCACGATAGAAAACTGACTTCTTACAGCAAAAAAATACATTAAAAAAATCTATAATTTAAAACATACACCCAAATTATAATTTCAATAACCAGAATCAATTCAATAAATCTCAAATGAAATTACATGAACTCAAAAAAATAATGATTTTTCACAATATTAATTTCAATGTTCATTACTCATAATTATTTACAAATAAAAACATCTCTATGAAATATAATTGAATTATTTTTCAATAAAAATATATTTTTTCTGAAGACTAAATCTAAAAATTAAAATAGTTAATAATTATATCTCAAAATTATTCAATGAATTAAATATAAAAATTATAAAAGTATAGAATAATGAAATATGTAAATTACGACACCCTATAAAAATTAATTTATACTTAATTCAACCAAATGAAAAAAATTAGTGTTCATAAAATATATAATTAAAAACCATACAAATTAAGCTTATAAACACCAAAATTTTACCACTTTCTAAAAATATTCAACTATTTTCATATTAAAATCAATTTTATATAATATTAAAAATTAGTCTTGTTAAATAAAATTTCAAAATTAAAAGACTTATTAAATATCCAAAATATATGTGGAAAATTTTTAAAAAAATAGATTCACAATGAATTTCCCCACACTTATAGCATTAATTTTACTCAAGTAATCAATTTTCACAAATTAATTGGAAGAAAAAATTTCATAAGTGTGAAATGGTGATGTGACATGAAGAGTCATTTAAATAAATATTCCCCATTGAATCTTTTAAGAATAAAAATTTACTGATCTCTTAGAAGCAGGTGTCTTGGTCAAAATTTGGGTTAGGTCTTAAAAAAATATTGAAATTGAAAATTTTTAAAGGGTTAAAACATACATAACATTTCATTTAACTTAAACATCCAAACATCTATTTACCTCAAAGAGAATATACAAACATAACTAAAATACATAATAACTACACACTATTTCCAGATGATAACACTTAATAACTAATGAATTATCTTAAATTAAACAACCTAATTATTATATATTAAAAGAATGAATGAATGACAGAAAATTGGTTCAAATTGGATTAGGATTCTCATTTCACAGCTCATATAAATTTATATCCTAAATGTAGTGACTCTATTTTTCCTTGTAAGACTTTGAAATATTTCAAGAAATATTTTTGAATCCAAGCACTCAATCTCCAAAATATTTTGGTTCATAGAGAGCCTTGGTGTGTTGATATTTAAAATATTAATGTTATTATATAATGTTCATGTAGTATTTTTGATTTAATAGTATAACACCTGAAAAGAGTCTCAGATCGAAAATTTGAGACTGTCGTTAAATCTAGTATGTGGGTTTTTTCCTAGTTGTTAAATCATAATTTTCTATATTGGGTTATTTTATTGAGTGATATCATGGGTGGATAAGCTGAATAAAATTAATTTCTTAATTTAATTTTCATTATTTTGAAACCCATAAATGAAACCTCTATATAAAACTTATTGTAGATATTTCCCAAGGTTTATCTAGATAACCCTATAGGGAATGATAGGATGGTGAATTGGTGGTGATTGTGTTGATGGGTGCTCTCAAGATCATGGATCATGGAGCAGAGTACCATGAGGATCATTTCCATCGATGGAGTTCTTGGATCTCTCCAATAACAACAAAGTCCAAATGTTCTTAAACGACGATTGATCCAAACTAGGGGTAGGGTATTTGTTTGTGGTTTTATTATTATTTAATGATTGAGATGAAAATGAATTAATCATTTCCCATTTATTCATGGATTTATTTCCATTGGTCCTCTGACTTCTGATTTCTATTCTTATATCATGGAATTTGGGATTTTTTTTCTTGTTGATTCTTGCTAATTTCATAATCCTCGATCTATGGATACTTTCAATGAATTCAAAATGAACATGTCCATATGTCCTGACTTACTTTGATTTAGGTGACTTTCTCCCTCATTTTTTAGTTTTTATCATCAGTAATCTACTGGCTAGTGATTCTATGATACCTAGAAAGACATATCATTGAGTGTTCATTCTTTCTCATAATGGATCATGATCAAAATTTTGGGTTTGGGTTTTAGAGATATGGAAGAGGTGTGGTGGTTACATTAGGAATCCAATGATGGTTCAGGTAATAGATTATTTTTAAACTGGATTGAGAAAATCTCTATGATGGATTAGAAATCAGAAATCCAAAGCAGCTGGTGTCCAAAATCCATCCACCATTGAAAATGTAATCCATTTTTGGTGTAGATTCTAGTGTTTCTATTACTTAGGATGTGTTAGTGATTTATATCAAAACCATGGTCTCTTTTTTAGTAAAGAAAAGTTTAAATTTCACTTTGTCCAATCATTCAGGGTTTTCAACCCAAATTTGGGCATCGTGACATGATTCCTATAAGAATTTAAGGCATTAGTGGATGCATAGGAGAATATACATAAAGGAACATCGGTTTCTAGAAATTCCCAACATTCATGTTTTATACATATAAAACACACATCATGTTGTCCCATGGATATAGTGGCTTGTGATTCAGGTGGAAAAAATATCACACATAGTGTTGTTGGACCCACATGTCATGTGGTTGGACCCACACGTTGTGTAAGCCTACATGGCCAGTTGATATATGTGCCAAAGGAACACACCCAAGACCCTATGCGGATGGACCCACTATGTATCCTAGGGGACATAACATGTATATTTACATGTCCTAACAAGTTGTATACCATGGGTACACACCCTGTACACTTCGGTAAAATTTTATGTACAAGGTAATGTTCTAGTATACATGAGAATGGGCTTGAGTACATGAGAAAGGACTGGAGTGCACAGGCATACCCTTAAGAAGGAAAGAAACATTGTGTACCCCATGTACATAACATGTAGTTTCGTATTGATAACCAATACATTTCCTGGTGTGGAAACACCTAAGAGTATATGTGATATCACATTCCCTGTGACCCTATTTACACATCATGTACTTTCTTTTGGAAGTTCACCCTTTCATATCTCCTTCCTCAGAACACAGATTTATGCCTGTGAGTAGCTCATCCTACGTAGTTTACCACATAGAAAGATATTGTGGTATTTTATTGGAACCAAAGATAAGAAATATGGTGATTCTAGTTAGACGATTCCCTTAGTGACACGTAACAGGTAGTAGTGATCAAGTGTGATCATCAAGGTTTTACCAGGATTAGCAACCCCTTGTCACATAGGGATTGGGTTTCACGTTATCTTTACATGGGTTGTTTTGGAAACCCCCATAACAAATTTATCACGCCTCCTCTATCTATGAAATTGAATGCCCATCTTTTTGATTTGATGAGCTTGAGTCCTTATGTAGAGATTGTTCCCACTTGGATACAGATTTAAGTAGAAAGGTGAGTGCCCTACACACAATTTTTTGAGAGGTTATATGATATTCATGAATAGGTATTATTTCACGATATATGTGGAACATAATGGTGGGGTGTAAGAAATACACATTGATTTTTGTATGGTTACACATGATGCTAGGATTCAGAGATAGTCATTTGCATCTCTAGGATGACGCATCATTCTTAGATGGGTTGTGAAGATGGAGATCGCTATTATCTCTTCATTTGGGATTCATTCTGAGTATATAGGGGTTTTTATTATGTTTTTATCTCATATTATGATTTTCAAGGCATCTTGGCATCAAGATGACTATTCTATTTGATGTTTTTTGTTTTTGAATTTCAGGGTGTATGGCTTAGTATGTATATAATCACACCAGTATGGGATCTTCCTTCAGATGCCATGTCTTATACCGATGACCGACCTATTTAATTGAGTCCTTTGTGAACCTGGGGTATGTGGGGGTATAATTGAGCTAGATATACCATGGTTTATACTTGGTGTTTCTTTGGAGTTGCTTCCCCTGTGTTGTTAGCAGGTTAGGTACCTTCCAGTTTTCATGGACTTGTATTCAGTCCATTACATTCACTATACTAATTTTTGTACTTTATTGTGGGATATTCATTTTTAATGAATTTATTGTATAAATTTATTATATTTTTTCATTAAATTGGTGTATGGAGATGCAAGAATGTGTGTGCATTTCTATACATATACATCATTATAAGGCCTCACATGGGTGTAATATACATACTTGGCACTGTTCACCATCCCATGGCCTATTGGAGGCTTGGTTTGAGGAGTCACACTCGACATATTTCGATCCAGGTGGGCCCTAATAGGTCCATTCATGATATAGTGTTGTGAGAGTTGTTCATCTTAGTACCAAAGGTTATTTGTTGGATATCTGTGAGAAATTTTTTTAAACTAGGGGAAAATGTTGGTGTGCCTTGAGTTTGGCCTTTAGGATAGGGAACCCTGTATTAGTGTAGTGACTGACGTATACATTCACGATAACATTCGTAACCTTTTTTTCGACTTAGAACATTTATGAACTACTTTTATGAAAAACATTGGAATATTGATCATATAGGAATGGGTAGTATATTCCATATCATTATTGATTCAGTTATCCATATATTCTCTTTGATTGTTGTATTCCTTGATTATTTTCAAGATACCTCTATGAAGTCTTCAAGCTATGATTTTGATATAGTGTCGTGATTGTGATTGTTTAAGCAACAAGGCCTCATTTCTGGGACACCATAATGAGGTAGTTTCTCGAGGGGAAACAGATCAGTTCTACCCCCTGATGAGTAGTGCATGGACCTACATCTATTAGTCCAGGCGGATGGTCATATTCTTATGGCGAAATGAATGGATCTAACAGGATATGATGATGGTTCATGAAAACATAGCACATTGTGTGACTTCCAGTGGTATAATCTTCTTCAGTTTTGTAGTGATACATATCCTCAGGTAGTAGAGGATTGGATCAATGTTTTGGTCTAATTTTTTCAGGATTTTGTGCACCCTAAATGACCTTATGGTTGTGGTTATAGCCTATATTCATCATAGAGAATCAATTGGTTTCATTGGTAATAGTAGATGAACCACCTATGTTAATTTTTTGTCATTGGTTATGGAGATAGGTCAACTAGGTTTTCTTGGTAAGACAAAACCCCTTCTCAAGAATCAATGTATTGGAATTAGCTAGTGGTGTGAATTTTATTCTTGGATTGTACCACCCTTGACAGAGGACCTAGCGGCAATACCTCTCTAGGGTGACTTAAGGAATCAATGGAGACCTATATTAGTGATCCGTGATATGGGTTTGGTCAAAAAGGAATAAGTAAACTTCATCATAAATATTAATTCCTGTTATGTGATCTAAAATGGTGTTAGTAAGTCAATGTATCTCAAAGTAGATAGTGTCAAAGTGTGGTATACTATTTTCATTTACATGTATGTTTTCTATAGTTTTCAAATTCTAAGGTGTTGGGACAGGCCCTTGTGATGGTGAATGGGTTAGAATGGGAAATAATACCTTTAGGAAGCTTGATTTTGTGACCAAAAGGCTTTGAGTGTGTTTTAACGTATGAATTATGTGTTAACTACTCTTGTTGTAGTTTTTTCATTATCATAAGACACATTTACCTAGACACAACCCTTATTTTAGGCCTAGAGATACCATTTAATCCATTTATCTGAACCCTTATGTTTGGAGTATCTTGAAGAGAGGATCACTTATTTACCACTTTTACCAACAATTTGATCTAACTCTTGGAGGAGAGAGAGCCTCACATGGGACCATCTCATAGAAGCAGTGAGACACTATGATGGTTTCCTTGGAATAAATAGTTTTCCAACTTTCCATGCTCAATTTACTATTACCAGTGGGGGTTGTAGTGTATCTGAGTTATGGGATGTAGTTTCTTCCATTGGCAAGGTGTGATCCAATAAATATTAGGATTATCTCATGTGTGTTAGGATTCCACTAGTTTCTTATTAGTTTTGAAGTATAACCATTTGGATTAAAATATATTATGATATTTTAGTTCCCTATGAGGTGGGTGGATTATTTTGGAATCCCCACTAAGTATGTGACTTGCATACCTCCCCATCAAGAGTTTTTTTTAATATAGACCTTCACCCAAGAACCCCCCGGATATATTTTCTAGCATACTACATGACCTCTTAGATAGGTGAGATATGAAGGTGCAATTGGATGATCAAAAAACATAGGTATTCATAAGACCCTATGTCATTCCTTGGAATCCCAATTTCGTTCACCTAGGACAAGGAAGAGATCATGAGGTTCGGTATGGATTGATGACACATGAACATGGTGACTATCAAGGAGGTGTATCCACCATCATGAATGGATTAATTTTTTAACAATGGTTAGGGTAGAAGTGGTTCTCCGAGTTTGACCTCAAGATAGGTTATCACCAGCTCCCGGTTATAGAGAAGGATGTATGGAATTTGGATTTCCAAATCCCCTATGATTACTTTGAGTTCATGGTGATAAATATTGTTATGTTGAATACCCCAACATGTTGTGAGACTTTTAGACCAGGTCATTCAACCTTTCATGGATTGGTTCATGGAAGCCTTCTCCAATGGAACCTTTGTGTACTCGACATCAGTGGTGGGGCATGTGAAACATGTGAGGATGGTTCTAGACATGATATGAGAGTAATTGTTTTTGGGAAACTCAAGATTTATTAGTTCTAGATTTAGAAGGTCCAATTCTTGGGCTATGAATTGTCAGAAATGGGTTTGATAGTGGACCTAGTAATGATTGAGGTGTTTCTAGCTTGAGATATACCCAAGGGAATGAATATAGTATCATTTTCTCATAGGTAAGTTTCCCATCCACTATTTTTTAGTAAGTTAATAGAGTATTTTTCCCCTTTATATTTATCCATTGTGGTCGATGATGGTGCATTGTATCTATAATTGATGGTTGTTTCCCCTCTTCTTCTTTAATGATTTATGGAGGTAAAATTTGGGGGGGGGGGTTTCAATTGTGAGGAATTCCAGTAATAGATAACCATTATAAAAGTTTATAATGTATTTTATCAGGGTGGGTGCATGTAATTCTTCCAAGGATCAGTTGTTCAATGAGAGGAGGTGTTGTGGAAGTTTCTATACCTTATAAGTATATCTATGTGTGGTAAGGATATAACAGGATCCTTGGGCATCAATTTGGACAACCATGGATTCAGTAATATGATTTTGAGTTTAACTCTTGATTTATCACCTTCCAATATGTTGACTCCAAGGTTCTTGGAGGGAATTGGAATTTGGGTGGTATATTTGTGGTTTTCATAATGGTTCCGTCTAAAACTAGTAGAAGTTCATGAAGCTATATGAGTGGTCATTAACTGACACCAATATTACCCACATCCTAACCATCATATTGAGTAGTTTAGTTAAATTTCATGGGATTATTTTACATTTATAAGGTAGTTTGGATAAATAGAATTCACTTGATGTTCATTTTAGAACATGATTCTCACTTCATGTCCTGATTATTAAGAGTATGCAGAATGCTTTGGGACTCATTTATGGTGATTACAACATTTATAACCAAGATAGATGGCCAAGTAAAGTGGACCATTTTGGTCTTGGGGAACATACTTCATGATTTCATGTCATCTTTAGGTCATATTTGGGAGGATCACATGTCGTCAGTGGGGTTTTTGTGTCACAGTTGTTACCACTCCACTATAAATGTTACAAGATTTGTGGCTTGGTATCAGAGACCATGTAGGTAACTTTTTTACTAGTTATATCTGGTAAGGGATAGCACATTTGGGATGAGAGTTGGTGATAAAAATGTTTATGAAAGGAACATTTCATCCAGGGGTAGATGAGGACAATCATGAAATGTTATCAGTCCTTTTTGGACTGATGAAGGTGGCCTTATAAGTTTTACAAGGATATTGTGTGTTCCAATATATCACACCTTGTTTACGATTATGAGTATTTTACAAGGATGGAAGAATTTATCTGGGGTTCATAGTCCCTTCGTCAAGTTAATTAGTTGGGTTAGCAAGGTCACATACTCTTTAACCCTAAGACCATAGTTATATTGGGTGCTTTGTGTTTTCCATGTCTCGTACCTACGAAGACAGTTTCATGAAGCGCTATGTGATTTTGAAATATATGAGTTTGACATTAAAGGTGGAGATACCTTTTAGAGGTCCCTGATGTAATTTCAAAAAAAATAGAATAATTCTCTATGTAGTAAATTAATTACCTATGGTGTGTGTTTGTAGGAATCATGGGAACATGCATTAGAAGTTTTGGGAGTGTGAGATCTAAATGTGAGATAAATATCCCCTTATTTCTGAGATAGTTTTCATTTTTTAGGATGTAATGCCATGAATATGGAGTGAATGTAGTTAATATGTTTTTCTTGTGTATGAATTTGAAATATTTTAGTGAATATTTTCAAATCCAAGCCCCAAATAAGTGTTAGATTTCATGGCCCATAGAGCCTTAGTGTGGTGATATTATAAATATTAAATTTATTATATTACATAGATGATTTTTTGATAATAATGGAATTACTCCTAGACAAAGTGTTGTATTGAATATCTAAGACCAACATTAAACCTAGAATGTGGGTTTTACCTGAAAAATTACATAATATATTTCATTATCGAGTACTTTGATTTAGTGCATTCATTGGTGAAATAAATGAATTTATTAATTTAATTTTCATAATCTTACAAACCCTAAATGGAAACTCTATATAAACACTATTATGTTAATTTTTCCTCGTTTAGGTACATATATCATGATTGAATGAGAGGATGGATATCTAGTGGCGATTCTGTTGATGGATAGTCATGGGATCATGGATTTATGATCGAAGTACCATTAAGATCATTTAAATCAATGGTATTCCCAGATCTCGATAACAACAATTATGATCTAACGTTTATCTTTAGTTATTGATCCAAAACTAGGTTTGAGAGTTATTTATTTTGTTTTATCCCACTTTAAAGTTCAAGAAAAATGTGAATTATCCCTTTCCAAAATTAATTCATCGATCGATCTTTGTTGGTCATCCAATGTCTCATTTCACTTCCTAGATGATGGAATTTGATATTTATTTCTCATTGATTCTTTTAGATTTGATAATCCCCTATCATTAGATTCGTTTGATGGTTGGAAAATGAACAACATCAATGATTAAGACTTACTTAGTTTTATGTTCCATTCTACCTATATTATTTGCATTCATCATTTTTAATTAGTTGGCTAGTGATTTGATGATATCTAAAAAGACTGATTGTTGAGAATTCATTCATTGGCACAATGGATCACAACCATGATTTTGGGTTTGGGTTTTAGAGATGTTATGTATGAATGGAAGCAATATTGGAAATTTGAATATGGTTTTGGTAATGGTAAAATTTTTAGCTGTATTGAGCATATCTCTATGAAGGAGTTGTGATGGGTGATCCTAAGCAACATGTGTCTAGATTCCGACCACAGATGATGATGGCGTTCTGTGTTGGTGTAGATGCTACTGTTTCCATGACCTTGGATGTGATGGTGATTTATATAGAGATGATGTAAATGTTATGTTGAATGAATGTTGTAATATGGATTTCATCAAACTTTGGAGGGTGGTCAACCTAGATCCGGGTTTTGCAGTGAAATTCCAATCAAAATCAAAGACATCGAGGGAGGTGTGGGTGATTCCATGAGAAGACAATTTCATTTATACAAATTCTTGACATACAAGACATATAGTTTAGGTTAAAACTCTAGATAGTCCCTTGGATACAAAATCTAGGGTTTGGGTGGGATAAATATTGCATGTTGTGTGGTTGGACCCAAATTTCGTGTTCTTAGACCATCATGTCATGTGACCCTACCCGACCCGGTCATGATGTGTGGAAAAGGCACATGCCCAGGAGCACTGTGGTTAGAAATGGTATGTAAAATAGGAGAAACAACTTGTATATGTGAATTCCTTGCTGACATGTTTAACATGGGTACACTCATAGTACACTCAGGCATGGTCTAGAGTACACAAGCATGAGCTAGAGAGCATGGGAATGTGTAGAAGTACATAGGCACATGTTGGATACACGGGGCATACCTACATGTACAAAATACTAGTTGTATTCCCCATGTATATTTGTTTCTAGTTTCACATGGATTCCCAAGACATGTCCAGGGGAGGACACATGTAGGTTTTCATATGAGATCACACATCGTGTGACGTTGTGTACATTCCATATATGTTCCTTGTGAATTTCTACCTTGTATATCTCCTTCTTCAGAATGTTGATTTGGTCCATGAGTATCTTATACCAAGTAGTATTCCACAGAGAATATGATGGTGGTATTTTTTTATATCAAAGATATGAAGTGAGGTTGTGATAGCAGGATGCTTCTCTTAGCGATTCTTATCCGGTAGTAGCCATCATGTGTGATCATCAGAGTGTTAATAGTGTTGGAAGCCCCACTATCACACCATGGAATCGACCCCCCATTAAATTTACATAGGTAGGGTATGAAACCCCCATACTAAATTGGGAATAGTTACTCTTTTATAGAGTGAAACCACCCATATTCGAGCTCTAACATGCATAGACCCCCCACTGGTGATTGATCCCCCTTGGTTTTGGACTGTAGTAGTGAGGTTCAGGTCCTCCACAATATTTCTTGAGAGGTTAAATGATATTTATGACTAGATATTATGCCCCCTAGGATATAGAGTACAATATCAAGGTGTTGGTCCTCCACATAGATTTTGTTTTATTATTGTGCATGATGTTGGGCATCGATGTTGGTCCATTAGATATGCGTGGTCACTCATCATTCTTTACAGGACTGTATATATGGAGATCCCCTTTATGTTTTCATTTTGAATTATTGGTAAGCATATATAATTTTTTATTATGGGTTTTCCTCATTTTATAATTTACATTCTTTCATGGTGTTGAGCTGACTACTCTCTTTGATGATTAAGGTTTGGATATTTTATGTTGTCGTACAAGGTATGTTGTGGTGATTACATGTGACCAATAGAGTGTTATGAGGGTTGGAAGCCCCTTATTGCACCAGGTTTTGGATCCCCCATTATCTTTACATATCTAGTGTTGGAAACCCACATAATACATTGGGAAAGTTTCATCTATATATGGAGTGACCCCCTATATTTGTGATCTGTTAGGGGTGGGTCTAATACTGGATATTTTTTCCCTCTACTGTTGTGAATAGTGGATAGTTTAGGGTCCTCTACATGAACTTATGTATGGTTTTTCATGATTTTGGGAATCAGAGATGGGCCTTTGGAGCTTTAGGAGGACTCATATTTTATAGTTGTAATGTGGATAGGAAGATACCCTTTCGTTCTTAATTTGGGAATCTTGTTGAGCATATTTGGGTTATTATTATAGGTTTTTCTCTTATGATTTCCATTCTTTAATAGTGCTGATAGGACTACTCTTTTTGATTCTTTATATTTGTAAATTTTGAGGTGTCAAAATGGGTATGTATATACTCAACCCTTTACAAGCTCTTCCCTCACATATCATTTCATTTTCAAACAATAGACCATCACGGAGGAGCCCTAGGTTATCTCATAAAAGGTATATAATAGTTGACCTCGATACACTGTGGATTTTACAATGAGTTTCTTTTATGTAGATCACCCTTCTGTTTTCAGCAAGTACAGTTCTTTCTTGTTTGGTGTTCTTTTATTTTTTCCCTTTGCATTCATTTTACTTATTGTTTTATTCTATTATGGTATCGTGGTTATTCATGAATTTTTAGTATTAGTTTCATATCTTTTCACATTAAACTAGTGTATGGAGATTCGTGTGTGTGTGTGTAGGTATATTATTATGACGCCTTCCATGATTGTGATAAACCTACTTAATACTGGTCTCTATCCCTTATATAGTTGGAGGATGGATTGGGTAGTCACACATGGAATACAACTGGGAAGGTGGGCCCCGATCGGTCGAGTCATGATATTAAAAGTTTAAAACCCAGTTAAAAGGTTAAAACCCAATGATTAATATAAAATAATAAAACTTTTACCTCCTAAAGGTGTAAAAACAAATCTCAAACTTTAGAAAATGTTTGATCCACTAAATAATAAATTTTAAGCTTTAAAATCAATTAGTTTAAAAAAATTGTGTTTTTTGATGTGTACTATATTGAAGTATAGTTTAATACAAATTAATATCCCACCAACACTATTAAAACTATTAATTTCCCCATTTTTGAATCATAAGGCAGGGAGAAAAAAGGAGACCTTAAATCTAAAAAAGATTCTAAAATTGAATGTTTATTTTCATGTATAGGTCACATAATTTTTAGAAGAACATTATTTCATCAAATTTCAAAAAAATTAAAAAAAATATTTCAATTTGTACTTGATTTCTATTAAAATATAAATTAAGAAGGTAATGAAATCATCAAAAGAAAAAAATATGATTCTCATTCATTATAGAAGGTATCCGATTTTCAGAACAAGGTGTTTCAGATATTTATAGGTTTTTTAAAATGATGTACAACAGATTATATATAATAATGAAATCAAGTTCAAAAAATTTGTTCCCACCCCCACAATTAACTTCAAGTAGAAACATAATATAAATTTAGATGTAAAATTAATTTTTCAAGGAAGTATAAAATGATTTTAAAATATATATAATCATATAAAATAAAAAATTAATTCCCACGAAAATTATTTATTTATTTTCATACAACTTGGATGAATGATCACCCACTTAACATTTTAAGATCTTCCTAGTCTCCTCATGAAATTATATTCAATGGTAAAACACAAGAAATGGTAAATACATACTATTAATCAATAATATGAGACAAAAAATGGTAATACTGAATAATGTTTAAAACTCTGAGTCTAATAAGAAGACATACCAACACCTAGATCAAGAAATATTTGAGTAGAGGTTCAAGTGGGGTAGAAGAAACAAAATGAAAATCTATTTTTATTATTTGAATGAAAAATATCAAACAAAATAAAACATAAACCTTGGGTTTCATCCCAATCAGTGCTAACTTTTTAGTCTTCACCTCCAATCCTCTAAAAACTATCCATAGGCACTAGAAAGATGTGGTTTTTCATCCATAAACCACCCAATGTGTTTTAAAAAAAAATTAATTGAAAATTGATATTTATGGACTCCATGACTTATAATTAATCTACACACTCTCTTAATAGATGTAACAATCCCTTGGTAAGACCCTCTAATTTCATCGCACATCTCAAGGAATTATTCCATCATAGTAGATTAATCATTATATAGAGCCACCCGTTTAGTTATTTCAATGTAGTTGGATTTTGATATAAAAAATGGACTCCCTAAATCACTACCAAGAAATCCTTGAGTTCAGCATCTTAATAACACTCATCAAAAAAATTCATAGTGAGATAGATATCCATTTATAGAATAAATTTTTTGTTAAAAAACAAAGAGTTTTATTATGGGGAGAATAATAAATTAGGTGATACTAAGGCTTTGACCTGGTCCTTATAGCTTCGTAACTCATTCTTAATCTCAAGATCTCTAAAATCAAGGGTGTAGTGGGTTGAGTTTAGACAAAAATATCAACAATAGGGTTTTAAATTATGTTATATGAAGAATTAGCCTATTATCAATCATAAGAGTTTCCACTTCTAGGTAATTATCATCTACTAGATGAAAATTATCACTAAAATCCAATGAAGAGTATAATGAAAAGTAGATAAAATATAACTTTTATTTTTCCATAATCCTAGATTTCATATAATTGTGACCTTTTTCCAAGAACTCCTATTCTAAAAAACATCATAAATCATTGATTTTAATGAACTATTTCTTATTATACCTCATAGTGTGTGTTCAATCTCTTGTTTAAGTTATCTTAAAAAATATTCCCAATCCAAAGAATTTTAAATTAAGTGTTTCAATCCAATTTCATGGGGGAAAATATTTTTTTCGTTCTATAAAAAATTGGGATGGAGTGTGATCAGCATTGATGATAGTAAGTCAATGAGAATTTAGTTGGTGGGAGAAATTAGATCACAAGCGGTGTGGTAGTTTCAATGTAGATGGGATGTGGTAGAACCATACAGATTGTGGTATGGTCTAAAATGGTGGTTTTCCCTAGTAATGGGTAGATATGGTATCATTAGATGTTTTAGGATAGTGAGCAATGGAGTTTAGGTCTTCAGTGTTATTAGAGATGATGGAATTAGTAACCCTTGATCATTAGGGAAATAAAAGCATTAACCAAAGAAAAAAGTGACAAAAAATTCAGATACCTAGGTATAGTCCCATGTTAGGTTCATAGTTAGAAAAAAAAACTTTAAAAAATAAAATCAGTAAAGGATGAATGAGAGTGTGTGGTTTTTTTATCAGTACCACGGACCATGATGTCCTTCTGGGGGACATTTCAACCTAATCTTCATTGCATGTTGGGATCCTAGGAAGGACATTATAAAACCACTATATAGGGTTTTTTATTGGGTGTCTGGTATTTGGGACTTGAAAGGACATGTACTGATCCTAGTACCTATGGGACAACATGACTTGTAATGTTACCCCTCAACCTAATTAAAAATGGGATTATCCAAAATTAATAAAAAAGAAGAAGGCCCTTCTGGAATTCAGGAAAATATCAATATAGGGATGATAACATTTTTCAACAGTTTAAAACTTTATAGCATCATTTAACTCCTAATTTTTGTCTTATTCTGTCAATTACCTAAATTTAAATTCAATATCAATTCCTATAATTTTAGAAAAAGTGGTTGAATGTTTTTTATTGTTCAAAACCTCATATGAAATATTTTTCTCAACATGAGTTATAACATTCTCAAAACTCCTATAATAGTAAAGTTTTTCAAAACTAGGATCCATGAAAATAATTGGACAATATTTTTCAAGTTACTTATTTTCGTTCTTAAAAATTTATAACTTAACTAACTATATGTTCATTATATATTCATTTGAATTGTTTTCTTTTTTTTACAGAGTTGGTTATGTTGACATATAGTTCTTTATCAAAGTCATTCTTCTATATCAGTTGATTATTCTGGATTTTCAATTTCTCTTTATTCTTCATAAGAGTTCTAAAAATTACTGAAGTCATTAACTTCATCACTTATTTCAATTTCATTTTAAATTTTTATTTTCTCTCAGAGCTCTGAAAAAAATGTTTTACATTTTCAAATTAATGTCCGGGGGTTCGAGAACCTCCATGGGAAACATAAATTTTATTTTACAGAAATATTTATATCCTAGAGTTCATTTCAATAATAATTTATTTTATGTGTGGAAGGTTATTAGGTTATAGTTCAAATAAATTTTGGTTTTCTACAAAATTGTTGAGTTTTACTGTCTGATCAAAGAAATACTGCCAATTAGTTTTCCCATAGTTGCCACAAAAAATAATAGTTATTCTAATTATTATCATTCTAACCCTATTGATAATCCATTTTGTATAATCACTTATAAAAAACAATAACTATGATAAAAAACCTAACATTATAGAACAAAGGCAGAAAACAAGATCAAACACACACATAAATTATATATTTTGAAATCCATCTCTTACTAGAAAATTAATATAGTTTTTTATTATAGTTTTTTAACCATAATAAATTAACCACATACCTTCATAGAAAAAAACAAAAAATGGTATGGATATTAGTAGAAAATGAATGGGGATAAATGGGTTTCTACTCCCAATGACTTGGGAGCCACACCTATAAACCCTTCGAGTATAATCAACAGTGATTGTATATTTCCTATCAATTTGATATACGTAGAGGATCTAGCTCTAATGATTCATCATACTGTATATGATTCAATATCAAATGTATGTATAGTGACAATCATTCTAGATGAAACCATCTCACCAGAATACAGTCAAATCATGCTTGCGGGATTAATTCCACATGTGACCATGCCCTGATTTGAATACTCTTATTCTATCCTTGGAATCTTGGGAGTCCATCAGTCTGAATTCTAGTCCAGATAAATTACCCTCATCATCAATAGAAACTGAAAAATCTACTATAAAGTATCATAACTCTCAATACATCAATAATTCTTATACATTAACTGATTATAGAAAATAAAAAATCATCTTAAGACTACTAGTAATCGTGATTCCCAGGATTTATCATTTTCAAAGCTTTAAATTCACTCTGAGACTTCCATAATGTAAAGTGATATGATTGAATAATTTATCACACCAGATTACATAAAATAATCACATGTATCTATCAGTGTTGAAATGGATGAAGATAAGGATATCCATAGATATTCCACTCTAGTATTCAAGGAATGCATATCCACCACCATCACTGAATTCAGCCAGGTAAATATTTCTCCAGAAGATGACATGCATCCCACATTAATTTTTGATTCCATTCTTTTCGAAGAGTATGATATGTGTACATAAATCTTGAAGAATAACGATTATTATTTCACCTATAATTATACAGATATTCCATACTAGATATCGATGTGGCCCCCCATCATAAAGGCTGGTTAAATAATCACTGAGATTTCAAACAAGTATTTAGGATAATTAATCCATCACATGATGAAAAGGTTTTATCAAAAGTTTATATTATTTTTATATCCAACTACATTCATGAATTTAAATACCTTTTATGGATAACAAACATTTTCAATGCTAATAAAAAATAGGAATATCAAATTTTTCCATGATTTTAGTTATACCAGCTGTCAATTTTCGAAGTATGATTTACTAGTTCTGGTCACAAAAATACTATTTAATATGACCATTGTATTCCATGAGAATTATTTTATGGATGACCAATCAGGGTACAATCATATCAATATGGCCTAAGAAAATTAGGAAAACACTGCTCTTAGACATCCCTAAATGATATTCTACTACCAATTATTGTGTTTTCCTTTGAATAATTTCATTAACACATATTATTATTACATGAACCTCATCTTCATGAATTTATTGTGAATTTTCACAAAATGCTACATCGATGATTTTATGGTAAAATCCTGAAAATTCTACGATTGTCTCACTGACCTCAAAACACTCTTCAATAAATTGCAGCAGAAAATCTTGAAGTTGAACCCTCTGAAGTGTTGTTTTTGGTATAAAATAAGAAAATTACTTGGATTTATTATATTCCACCAAGTCATTGAGTTTGACCCTAATAAAACTAGTGCGACCCTCAAATTGTTTCCTCCCCAAAATCATAAATAATTAAGAGGGTTCCAGGTGCACCTCACCTACATTTGGCATTTCATATAAACTATAGTCGATAAAAGACTTTCATTCATACATTTGATATAGGAGATAGTTTATTACCATGTAAGACCACAATATTTTAGAAATTACTTTCACTATATAATATATATGTTAGTGTGTGGTATATGCAATGCTGAACTAAAATGAACCATGACATGCAATACAAATATTATTTTCTAAATAAGAAAGATATGAGATAGTCGTAAGTCTGGAAGGTATGATCAGGAATAAGAATATCATGATATATATATATATATACACTTAATTATTATAATAATCAATTTTTGTTTGATTATCTATTGGTTATAAATTAATATAAAATCTTTTAAAGTGAAAAGAGATGTTCTTCAATAAAATTGTTTTTATGTTCGTAATAAAAAATTTTCTAAATAGATTAAATTAATAACTATTGATAAATTATTATAATTAAATAAGTATATAATATATATGATTTCATAAATAAACATTTATCAAAAAATTGTTAATGCATTAAAGATAATAATGTCATTTTAGTCTTTAATATACATTTTCTTTAAAACATGATTTCATTATATTTTGTGTGAATATATTGTGGATAATTTCTTCCACATATATAAATTTTAATATATAAAATGGTGAAATAATTTATATTAATCATATCATAATATAATTATGATAAATCTTAGGTATTTTTATGAAATTTGTTTTTTGAATTGTTAAAATAACGATTTTTTAAAAAATGTAATTTTTTTATTTTAAATATTATAATTTAATAGTATCATTTTTTATTTTATTATAAATTAAAATAGTAAGAATTTTATTAAGAAAATATAAAAAATTAAATATAAATCATCATTTAATTTTATTTTGTTATAAGTTCATTTTTATACATAAAAATGAAATTTTATCAAAAACATTATTTTCTGTTATGTTTTATTCAATTATTTAAAAATTATTTTTTTCCCAAATATACATATTTAATAATAAAAAATTTATTATATATTTTGAATCATAGGTTCATATTTTTAAATTATTTCCATTCTATTTTCAGTCATTAATAATAGTTAATGTGGAAAATATTTTTCACCTAAATAAGGGTAAAGCTGGTAAAACGGAGTTACAACATTAGGATAAGACCTAAAAATATAACTAACACATGGATTAATTTATATGTATGTTTTTTATCTACAAATATAATGATATATATTTAAATTAGTACATTTATTTAATCTTTCCTTTTTAAAACCTTTATATTATTTTATGTTAAGAATAAATACAAAATGTCAATCTCTTTCTTTTAATATATCTAATGTGTTTTTGTTGGGATAAAAAAATAAGTTATGATTTATATAATTGTTATTTTTAATATGAATAAATTATTCTTATAATAGTGATTTATTTTTAATTTTTATTGGTGATATAAATTCGTAAAAACATATACAACTCTGATACAGTGCTTGTGAAAGCAACAGAAAAATCAATGCAAATGATTTCAAAAACAAAAAATTTAATATGTTTTTTATAAATTGTTGTATGAAAAAACTTATTAAGTTATTATAAATTATAAATAAAATTTAATTTTTTATATTAAAATTTAATTACTGTATTGATGTCTTTGAAGTCTAATTAAATAGTCCAAAAAATGAATTTAAAGATGTTTTATGACAAAAACTGTATTATTAAATGATTTAAAAATAAAAAGAATGTCTTGAATGAGGTATATTTTTTGTGAAATGGTATAAAATTTCATATATGGATCTTTTGTAAGCCACATACTACCTTAGATAAAAATTTATCTTAAAGAGTGAAAAAATGTGTTATAATGGTTAAGGTTTAAAATGATTAACGAGGTGGTTAAACAAAAAAATGTTAGGATTAAAATGAAACATAAATATGTCTAAATATTATTGATTTTTGTTATTAAAAACTATTAAATACATAATTTAAAAATTAAGTAAATTTTAACAATCGACCTGATTATGATATTTATTATATTTTAATTTTTTTTATTTTTAATTATGCCTCTCCCCTCGCTTATAAAATAGAATCTACTCTCATCTCTTTCTCACACATTTTGTACCACTTATCATGAAAAATATATATCAAAATACCTTCCTTACCATACTTACCATTACATATAGGTAATCTCCTAACCAAAATATCAACCTATTAATAATTAAGGTGTAATCTATGGTAGGCTTTCCAAAGAAGATATATAATTCTTTACCATGTTTTCATGTTTATTTATTCTTTAACATCCTTTAAATATTATTTCATCACGATTAAAAATATAAAAAAAGTAAATTCCTTATACTTATAATGTATTATGATTATTTTAAAACTCTTTTTAATCTCATTTTCCAACCTATGGTAAATGGAAATATCGCTCATGCGTACGGGTGGACTACCACCTTCATGAAGCAATGTGTTTCATTTTTTCATCAATAACACAGAGGGATGGTTATTATGATAGATTTAATTCATATATATATATATATGATATTAATGATATAATAATTATTAATTAAATATAATATATTATTTACCTTCTTACCATTCCATTCATTGGAAAATGACAACGTCACTCATGCGTACATTTTGACTACCAATTTTATGAAGCAATGTGAGTCATTTTTAATATACACCTTTCATCAATGGTTATAAAATTATATTTAATTTATAATAATTATAATAATATAATTATTAATATTTTTTAGAGGACCAAACCATGACCCCTTTTACCATAGTCATGCCACTGAATTGTTTTCAAGGTTTTAATCAGAACATTCTCAAAACATCTGACATGGACCTCACTAATTCACAAATAATATAAGGAAAGAAATTAAATGAAATAATTGATAAAAATATTTTAATATATCTGAAATATGTTCTTTATTAGTTAAAAAATTAATATATGTTTATTATAAAATATTTAAATTGTGTATGTGCAGATCCATACATGAGGTAATGGATTTTTAATTAAAAATATATTTTAAAGGTTTCAAATTTTTTTCTTATATTTTTTCTCCATATACATATAATTTAAAAAAAGTGGTTTTTTATTAAAATACATAAATTTATGTTCAGATTCATTTTAAACCTTTTTTTTAATTTCATTGTAATTTGTTTAAAAAATACATTTAAACATTTTCTAAATGGGTTGTTTTTGAAATTTTTAACAAATTGTAAAAGGGATATTTTTTTAACATAAAGGAAATGAGTAAAATTTCACACTATCATGAGATTTATTCATTTAGAATATTACTATTTATTTATTAATTTTTTTCCAAAATCATATCCCATTTCCCATTATTCTAATAAGTTTTTTAAAGGGTTTTAAAAGAAAATCAATCATTATCCTTATTTTTACATAATTCATGAAAGGTATTACGCATATGTGTTAAAAAAAATATTTCATGAGATTTTAGTATACATATTCTATATTATATGTGCTTTATGTGTGACATGGTCATTTTAAATTGAAAATTATAATTATTGAGACTAATATATCTCTATATTGCATTGGGTAATTATGTTTTCCTCTGAGGAATTATGTTGGAATTAACCAAATTGGATATTCAATTTTTATGAGTACTTGTAAGAGTGATTGTATGAGTGATATGAAGATGATGTATCAAGGTATCTGCAGGAATATTATATTCTTTTAAATGACTTTTAGTGGATATTTTTTATTTCATAAGGTAGGATAATGATATTAGGTTTAATGAAAAGTGTATTCCAATTTTAAGAAAGAAAATTATTTTTTTCAAGAAAACATTTTCATGTGTACCCATGTCTTAAAAGAAACCATCATTACTATGTTTTTCCATTTAATATTTATTATGAGGTGTTTTATGAAAATATTTGAGTAATTAATATAATTTATTGAGTAAGAAAATTAATATTTGTGATCAAATTTTATTATGTAAAGAGGTAAAAATTTCTTATGGGATTACATGATTTTATAATTAGACTAAGGAGTTTAATTATTTTTGTTTCCCTTTATGATCTTTTTTGTGATCATCCAAAATTTTTAAAAAGTTTTCATAAGTAATAATTGTGTTTAAAAAACTATACTGTTGTCTAACTTTTCATTAGGTTGATTCAAATTTAAATTAGAGAATGATTTTTTAATGAATGATGTGTATATATTTATGAATCATATTTTGTTGAAAAATTGATATTGAGTGAGAGTGTATAATTTTTTGTAGGGGTTTGATATGTAATGCATTTTCCTAATTTAAAAATCCACTCAAAAGGAAAGATCCTCTAAATTTTAAAAAGTTATACCCTTATTATAAATCATGTAATTATGGGATGAATATGGTATGGGGGGTTATATATTTATGGGATGAAGATTTCCAATAATCCATTGAAATCATCAAGAAATATCTAATTCCCCTTCCATTCTTAATTTCACTAGTAAAAGTATTGTAATCTATATTATACATTGTCATTATGGAATGATCACGCAGTGCCCTCCTTTCAAAGAAAAATGGTATTAGAATGTGAAATAGTCTATGTTATCTTAGAATGATAATGATAAATACAGAGACCCGATATTCTGATGTCAAGAAGAACTATACCGCATTCTTTTTCTACAACACCATAAGGGCCACCTATTCTATCACATCAACCCTCTCAAGTACATCCTAAAATAACCTATATTTAAAGCCCACTTATATCGATGGGTGGTTATCCTATTTCAATTTTATTTCTGGATTGTATCACAAAAATAAACAAAAGGTTTGGATTTAGGAAATTTCCCCATATGATATCCCGATTCTAAGAGCACACTAGTGAATACCAAGATCCTAGATGATAGTGAATTATATTCCCATGACATCCCCCATACATGAGATTTTTACATTTTTGATGCCTTTTGGAGTTTGATCGAAAAGATAATGGAGGACTAAACGCATAATATTGCTGGTCTATGGAATGTATTTATTTCCCTAGATAGGGTACTTATACCGTATTCCTTTATATTATCTAAATGTTTCACCAAAATGAGGTGGAATACCAAACTCTGACACTACAACAAAAACCATGTTTAGTGGTGGTTTTGTGGCGGCGGTTCACAAAACCGCTGCTAAACCTTTTCTCTGAATGGTTTCGCGGCAGTTTTTAATAAACCACCGTGAATCCTGAAATTTAGTTTCTCAATCCCGACCCTTCTTCCCCCACCCCGATCGTTCCCCAAACCCTCGTGCACTCCCTTCTTCCTCTAACCCCCAGGTGACCCCTCGCGCCCTCCCTTCTTCCTCTAACCCCCCGACGACCCGCAATCCTCGACCCTCGACCTCCAGCGACCCGCGACCTCCGGCGACCCGCGACCTCCGGTGACTCGAGACTTCCGGCGACCCGTGACCTCCGGTGACCCGCGACCTCCGGCGACCCGCGACCTCCGTCGACCCCACGACCTCCGTCTCCGGCGACCCTGTGACCTCCATCTCCAAAGACCTAATTACTAGGTGACTACTAGTTATGTAGTTTGTTCAATCCCAACTAATTGGAAAAATTGTTGTCCCCCTCATTGGGGTTTACCTATACTAATCCACCCACATTGCTCTCAAGACCAATCTTTATGGTGTAAATTAACCCAACATGAACACTTATCTGCAAT
Source organism: Viscum album (assembly GCA_963277665.1). NCBI lineage: Eukaryota > Viridiplantae > Streptophyta > Magnoliopsida > Santalales > Viscaceae > Viscum > Viscum album. The sequence continues at coordinate 239,651,002 of OY728140.1, read as the reverse complement.
ATATTATTATTAAAACTTGATAAATCAGTAGATTAGAATGCCATCAAATCCATATTTCTGACACTAGTTCATGCAAAGAAAATAGTGGTCTTGGTGTGAAACTCACCAGAATTTGGGTAGTTAATCATTCATAATTCTGAACTATGAAATCAGTGGTGGAGATATCTCTGTAATGTCATAAATGATTAGACTGCATTGTGTAATTAAGAATTTATTACCATGTATCCATATTAATAGGTAAATCTTCATTCATTGAAGGATCCTAGATATAGGAATCCAATCACCCCTACTCAAGAAGCTGGGTAAGAAGGAATAGCAATGTGGAAATACGACATGACTCTTCCACATCAACAAATTCATCCCTAACAATCTCTATCAGGTTCCCACCCCCATATCACCATCTATAATAATATAGTTAAGGTTTATAGACACCCATGTTTGTCAATAAGATAAATAGGGTTCATTCCTATGAGGTACAATTCACACAAGGATTTGAAGGATTTAGTGAATCTTAATCCCTGTCTCCCTAAGGGCTGCGCTGGGAGTTTCGACTCCCAGTACAATGTTCAACTACTTCTGGAGTCTTTCAATGGAGTGATATTATGACTCACACCCCTATGTCGATCATGTAAGGGATATCCGATTCATCCTAGCTATAACAACCACTCAGGAGCCTCCAGGGAGGGATCCCACCAGTCATTGTAAGCACTACCCCACCCACCCCTTATACTGAATAACAATTGGTATACACCAATTTCATGTCATCCCTGGTCTAGATAATTTGACAATAGCATCAAATCCCATGTTTAAAGAGATTTATATCATGGTTAATGATCTTATACAGCTCCAGCAGCCCGTTCCACCGCCAACATATTCTACCAGTTCCCTACTACTATATAGCAGGGGATCTACAACACCCGAAATAGATCGAGAACTCAGCCACCACACCAGTAGTCATGGATGAATCTTTCAGTCGTCAGCACAATTATTAGCCATCATGGGCAAACTAATGATTATGATATATATTATGGATGTCCTCCCCTTATCATCATCAGACAGAGTGGAGATCCTCCCCTCTATTTCACTCATCACAGATGTCGTCCTCATGTCACATGAATCAATCCAAGTGAAGGTACAACCCATATAGTTGATATTCATAATTTATGTCATCCCCATGATTATAATTCTAGATATAGAGTTACTCCCAGTGTCTCAAATCATCATCAAAGAGATCCTCCTTGGGCCATTCCCAACTCTAGAAGATTTCCTCCCCAAAACAACATTGACTAGAGTGAAGGTCCTCCTTGCTCCACCCCCCGTCAGCATGGTGGTCCTCCCCATGTTTTCACTAGCTTTAGGGGATGTCTACCCACTCCATGTACAATTATAAAGGAGTACATCCACACTTTATTGACATACATTGATGTCCTCCTCATGTCCAGTTCGACTAGTATTAATTCCCTCCTCATTCTACAACTTTCAATAGACATGGAGTTCATCCAAATTTTCTCGCAAACTCCAACAAAGGTCTTCTGCACTCCAACACTCCCAAACCTTGAAGGTCCGCCCAATGAATTTATTAGAATACACAATGATCATCCTCATGTTTCTCTAGATAGACACACGGGTAGTCCTCACACCCTGGATCACCAAAGAGGAGGCCATCCCCACTCCCATGACAACTGATATGAAGTCCCTCTATTTTAATGGCTAGCTCCCTAGGGTGTAATCCCCACTCTAGTTCCAACCTAAAAAAGGGTCCTCCCCATGATAAAGATTTTTCCTATTCCAATGAACCACCCTGGAGAATATGCAAGAATCATCGCCACTAAAGGAATAATTATGAGAATTGTTAAATTATTGTAAATCATGTCCACTTATCTGATTCTGAAGATAAGTGGGTCCCATTGATGGTGTCATCACCTCAACCCTCTACATTAGTGTTTGGATAATGAACCTTGTCTGTGAGTTTATTCATTTCTTAAGATGAGATGTACCAGATCGTTAAATCCCTTCATACATACAACAAAGGAGAAGAGGATTTGGATCCCTTCAAGAATATCACATTGCAATCTTTTATTTAGTTTACAGACTCATTATACTCCTCAACATGATATCAGAGAGAGTTGTTTTGGGTATAATTGGTGGATATCACTCACAAGATTCTCAACTGACAGCCTCTTCCCTTTCACATGAATATGTGTAATATACATTGTCCTATAAGAAAATGGTGAAGTAGTATGTACCATCATTGAGATACAATCTAGTAGGTTGTGGACTATCATCTCATGCAACATTATCCCCACTAGATAGTCCACTACCACAATGGTATACCAACCATTTTTTCAAGTTCCCGAGCCACCAAAAGTATAAGAATGTGGAAATGAAGAGTTAAACTGCACTTTTGAGTTGAGAATATGATATGAAACTATAACCATTGATCAGTTTTATGATATATTAAGGATGATCACTACTTCCAACATCATAATTCTGGGGTCACTCAGTCATGATAGGGTTTTTTTTCAAACCATTTGGGAGACACATTTCTGAATCTTAAACTTTATTTTGATTTATATAATATCCAAGAGCATTGGGATGACATTTTCCATTAACGTTACATGGTTTATTTAGCAGGGATTCTCGTGTCGTATCCACCCACATCAACAAGATACCACCAGTACAATCTACAATGATGTCTTCAGAACATTTGTCTAATCCATATAATTATTAATGATGTGTCCCCACCAGTAAAGATTTGCATCGTAGGGAATTATGTTTCTCTCCACTTCAATCCCATCCTATGATAGCCAAATCTGCCCAATGACGTCAATAATGTGCCTCTGTGCATAGTCACCTTTAATATAGATGAGATTGATAAAGTGAGGGAGTGATAAACTAAATTAAATTCTGAGTAAGAGGACCCACCCTTTGCGGTAGCACAACATCTACTGGACACCCCAAGTGTTGACACCCACCATCAAAGAAAGACGCATGGCCTTTCATATTCCTCTAAGTAATTACCCTTAAACCAAGTCCCCAACCAGGGTAAAGGACCAACCAGGACTGCTAATCCCTATGACCCGTATAGTTCAATGTAGAATATAGTTGATCCTGGCATGAATTCTATGTTTCAGCATCTTTCCAAATAGAAGATTCCCATTATTGAGCTCCATGCTAATTAGTTTCTACAATATGGAGATATATGATATAATCTTGTCCTATATCCACTAGAAAATTAGGGGAATCCAAAATTCATTAAGAAAATAATTCCCTTTAATCTGGATAATCAATTTACTCTCAATTCGGTAAATTTAGGATCCTATGACAAGTGATCACACTATTTATTGCCTAATACACCAATGTTGAATGAGAATCTTCCTCGAGACCTAGCTCTAGTAATTCCCCCAGTATTATCTTATGGAATTCACCCAGTTGTTATACCTATCACTTCATGGGTGGTTTAGACTACCTACCATGTTGATGATATTAGAAATTCATTAGTTGTCATTGATCCTGGCCCAGAATGGAATCCTTTCTTAGAGGACACAATGGACAACCTCATCGTATCCTTTGAGGCCCTGGAGAAGTGATGGGTGGAAATAGCACTTGATGGAATGTCATAACATGCATCGGTTTATGATATGTCATCACCAATAGAATATGAGAATCTAACAATTCCCCCCTTCAATGGGATGTGTAATCTACTACAACACCTAGCCCATTTTATTTCAATGTGTGGCCCTATGATGTGAACTCTATCATAGTAGGAAGACACAAAGCACTATGTTTTGTGCTGACAGTAGAAGGGACATAGTTTTTTTGGTATATCTAGTTATCCATTGGGTCTATAGCTTGTTGGGAAGACCATTATAATCAATTTATTTTTCAGTTTAGCACCACCATGGGAAATTCCAGAACATCTGACTACTTTACTTGAAAACAATGACCAGATGAGTGAGTCATAGACATTGCCGTTAGGTTGAAGGGCCTCATGAATTCACTTGACAAGTCATTAACTCACAAATATCTACTAATGATGTGCATGGTGAATGGTAAGGCTAAACTAGTTCCCTCCCCCATCACTCCAAACATTATAGGTGGATTCAAAAAATTCTCTAATAGGACTCATCGCCAGGAGAAATCCATCCAACATGCTAAGAAGGTGTTAATTTTTTCACTCAGGTATCCTATGAAAAGAGACTCTATGTTCTAGATTGATATTGTTTCACAGGATGAGTCCCCTAGTCTACAAGAATTTTTACCAGTAGAACAGCCTTTATAGCCTCACTAAGGAATCAATATCTTACCCAGCCTCAGGCTATACATCAACCACTGTAGAACGAGTCAACACAACCCCCTCAAGAACTACTACCTAGTCTAGTTAATCAGGCTTTATCCCAATATCATCCTCCATACCCTCATCAGGGTTATACTCCTATAGATCCCTTTAAATATAAGAGAAATTGCACCTACACATTTTATGAGTATTAGTCAAATTCATATTGTATCTGGCATAGAATCATTGGGTGTCAGTTGATCCAATGGAAATTAGGGTAGTGAATTTATGGTAATATTTGAGTCATGAATTTGATATCATGATCTTATTAAAAAACAATAGATATTATAGGTATTTTTTTATAAATTTATATCTATTTACATAACTAATAAAATAGATTTACCAAAAATGGGAAAGGTTAAAAATGGAATACATAATTTTATTCTTACATTTATGATCACAATCAGTGGTTGAACACTAACCCATATTTATGTTAACGTACCCATTTCATTTTCATTTATCAAAAATCACAGAAAAACATTTCTCTCAAAAAACCATTATTAAAGAAATGAAAATAGTCATTCCAATTTGATATATCAACTTATAAATTAAGAGAAATTAGGCTAATTATCATAGGCTAGATATGGAACCACCTACCTCAAAGCTCAAGTCACACATTCCCCTAATGGGATCCACCAACAATGAAAACCCAATGATGAAAACAAAGGCCCTATAATATAATAAAAACATTAATATTGATATAAATTAGAAAAGAAGGGGTTGGTGGAAATGAAAAACACCAAATACCTCAAGAAAAGATATCTGCTGCACCACAACTAACCCAGGAATGGCCTCCATAATGAGATCACCCAAAGGATCTAGAAGAATACACAAAGATTCAAAAACTTAGGCCACTAGATCTGAAAATGTTACCCTAGGCTGCCACCATTATCAAGAGAAATGAAGAATCAGAATTATTTCTTACCCAAAGAGATTTTCCACAACAATAATAAAAGATCTAATGTTGAATGGATCAATCTAGATGGAGCATAGTCTCCGAAAAAACCTGAGAATATCTCTAGGTAGGGATCCAAGGGCCTGGAGAAAAGAACTGAAACCAAAATATCCACTCGCCTATTTTAAATGTGATCAATGAATCATCTTTATTATTTTATGCATGCTTTATGATCAATGGGTCATCTTTATTATATTTTGCATACTTTATGATCAATGGGTCATCTTTATTATATTATGATCAATGAATCATCTTTATTATATTATGCATACTTTATGATCAATGGGTCATCTTTATTATATTATGATTCTGCAATCTTACACTATCGTATATTTTGTGAAGGCACATTGTGATATACATGGATAAAAGCTAGATCACATTACCGAGGAACACACCTCAGTATGTTAAGGGTTTGGATGAGTTTTTAGATTTTCCGATTTCTAATCGATCCATTGAAGAGAGAATAAGATGTCCATGTCCTAAATGTAAATTTAGAACATGGTTGAAGAGAGATGAAGTTTATGAACATTTAATACTAAAGCAATTCCCTGGTCAATATTTGTGTTGGAATTGGCATGGAGAATCGAACAATACAGAAAGATTGAGCACTGATGTTAATGCACAGAATGAGGTCCCAAGTTCATCGACAATGGAAAATGAAATGAAAAACCTCATAAATGATGCATTCGTCATGGCAAGACACCACTATCAGCATCAAAACATATCAGAACAACCAGAAGAGGGTGCTACAAATTGTAACGTGACAAGTGATGTTTTTGAGACTATAACACAAGTAGATCAAGATTGGAACATATCATTGGATCCTCCTCTTGATTCTGTAGAGCCAAATGCAACGAAAAACATCACTGAGAAAAATGAGTTTCATGATTTAGTTGACGATGGAAATCAAGAGTTGTATAGTGGGTGTTTGAAATATTCGAAGCTTTCATTTCTGCTGAAGTTGTACCATATAAAATGTCTATGTGGAATTAAAAAGAAGGCAATTTCTATGATATTGGAATTGATTCGTGATGCATTTCCTGAAGCAAAAATCCCAGATTCTTTTTATGATATGAAAAAAGTTGTTAACAAGATTGGTCTGAATTATATAAAAATACATGTGTGTCCCAATGATTGTATGCTTTATTGGGGAGAGGATTAAAGTAGACAGAATTGCAAGAAATGTTATTCTTCTAGATGGCAGTCAAAGGGTGGTGTTGGAAGTCTGAATGAACATAATTTCATGAAGAAGAAGAAAATGAACACACCTTTAAAGGTTTTGCATTACATTCCTTTGAAGCCACGATTGCATATATTATTCATGTCATCAAAACCCACCGAACACATGAAGTGGCATTCTGTAGATAATAATAATGATGGGTTAATGAGACATCCATGAGATTCCCAATCATGGAAGACATTTGATTCATTACATCCAGATTTCTCAGCTGATCCTAGGAATGTTCGATTGGTATTGGCTTCCGATGGATTCAACCCATTTGGGACTTTGAGTACAAGTTATACAATTTGGCCAGTTGTTTTGATCCCTTATAATCTGCCTCTGTGGATGTGTATGCAACAATCATATTTTATCATATCAATGATTATTCCTAGAAAACAAATGCCTGCAAATGATATTGATGTATACTCGCAGCCTTTGATTGAAGAATTGCAGGAGTTATGGAGTAATGGTGTTGAGAAATTTGATGTTTCTTCTAAAAAAATGTTCAAAATGCATGCTGCTTTACTGTGGACCATTAGTGACTCCCCTGGTCTTGGGAATTTATCTGGTTGGAACACTTATACGGGTTTGGCTTGTCCCGTTTGTAACTTTGATTTTGAGCCCAAACGGCTACCTCATAGTAGAAAATGGTGCTTCTTATGCCATCAAAGATTCCTCGATGCATCTCATAGATTTCGGCTGAACAAATCAAAATTTAATGGTTTAATTGATCGTAGACCACCTCCAAAGTTGTTAATCGGTTCTGAAATATTGACACAACTTGAAAATGTTGAAATAGAATTTGGGAAGGTTCATCATTTGAATGATAGCGGAAAATGGGTCCGAAGTGCATCGTCAAGTGAAATCAGAATGCAACAATGGAAGAAAAAAAAGTATATTCTTTAAAATTTCGTATTGGGAATTTAATTTGTTGCGCCACAATCTTGATGTGATGCATATTGAGAAAAATGTCTACGATAATTTGATTTTCACATTACTTAATGAGCTTGGAAATTCAATGGATCATCTTAATGCTCACAAAGACTTACAAGTAATGAACATAAAACGCAATCTCTGGCCAGATGAGAATGAAAAGTATGCTCCGGCCATTTTCTCAATGAAAAATAGGGATAAAGATACATTCCTACGAATTTTAAAGAATGTGAAGGTATCTGATGGGTATTCGAGTAACATCTCAAGGTGTGTTGACTTTAAGAATCGTAAGTTACATGGATTGAAAAGTCACAATTCACATATTTTGTTACAGCAGTTACTACCATTGGCATTGCATACATTATTACCTGAAAAAGTTACTGTTGTTGTACTCCAATTCTGCACATTTTTCAGGAAATTATTTGAGAAAGTTGTACGTCCATTTCATCTTGACAACCTCCAGGAGTGGTTTGTATTGAAACTTTGTGCAATGGATATGATCTTTCCTCCATCGTTTTTTACTCTCATGATGCATTCAACTGTGCATTTGGTTGAAGAATCTAAATTTGGAGGCCCAGTTCATTATCGATGGATGTATCCAATTGAGAGGTATTTTATTTATATGTTTTCCAATTAAGTAAACAATTTTTGACATTTAAATAAATGCATAATATTATTATTTTATTTCACAGATAACTTGGGCATTTGAAATCATACGTGAGAAATAAAGCTCAACCAGAAGGCACTATTGTTGAAGGCTATTTGTCCGAGGAATGTCTTACCTTTTGTTCCAGGTATTTAGATGATATTGAGACAAGATTTAATCAATTTGGACATGTGGACGACACATCAAATCAATCTCAAATACATCAGAAATCAAAAATATTTCTTGTTATTGGCCGATCAGTTGGGAGGACCTAAAATGTGACATTAACAGAATTGGAATTATTACATGCACATAGATATGTGCTGCTAAATAGTGAAATTGCAGATCCATTTATTGAAGAGTTGAGGATACAAACAAAGAGACAAATGAGAGGCCGAACACGAAATGAGAAAGATATAACGAAAGCTATGAATAAATAGCTTGTAGAATGGTTTGCACGACGTGTAAGTTCATAAATATTGCAATAAATAAGAATATTAGTTTGACACATACAATTTTTAAATCTATTTAATTATATTTCTTTTTTCAGCTCATGAATACTGATACTCAAGCAGACTTGTCAGAATATTTGATGTTTCTTGCTAGAGGTCCAATAAATCAAGTTAGAAAGTTCGACGCTTATAATGTGAATGGCTTTAGATTTCGTACATTTGATCAAGAAGTGGGTTTGAAAACACAAAATAGTGGTATATTTACATTTTCTGAAGTGGGATACTATGGAAAGCTGCATGATATTATTGAATTAAACTACCATGGACATTTTTCTGTTGTTTTATTCAAATCAAAATGGGTCGATATTATCAGAGGTGTTAAAAGAGATTCATTGCAATTTACTTTTGTGAACTTCTCTCACTTGATGGATGTTGGTGATCATGAAATGCATGATCCATATATCTTAGAATCACAAGAAAAAATGGTATATTATGTGAATGATTTTTTGGATGAAGGGTTGAGTGTAGTTACTCACGTAATACAAAGAGATTTGTATGATATGGTTGATGAAGTTGAAGATTTGACCTCTGAAGTTGAATTTCATCAACAACAGGAAGCAGAATTATTTTTCCATCATGTTATTGAAAATATTAGTCTTGCAAGGATGAATTAAGTGGATGAAGAAATGGAGCAGGAAACCGACATTATTGAAGGGGAAAATGATTGTATGTACAATTATTCATTCATGCAGCAACCACTTGTTTCATTTCTGCAGACATTCATTATCATTGTTATATATATTTTGTTTGTTAGTATTGGGCATCTATTATCATTTTTTATTTTTATTTTCTGCATAATTTTTTTGAAATATACATTCTAAACATAATTTTTTTTATTAAATGATAGGAATGCCAAGGAGGAAGCGGTATACTATTTCTTCTAGTTCTGCAACGGATGCCGATCCATCTGGGTCACTCCCCACGACATCTGAGGCACCAGCTTCCTACACCCCCACACCATCTCCCCCTACACCATCTCTCACACCATCAGAGAGCCTCCCTTTAGAGGCTGAGTCGTCGACTCCCCCTATAGGTGCCTCATCAGTTGGGCGGCGACAGACCCCTTCTAGTTCATCCCGGACACACTAGAGGGTCACAATCATAGGTATAAATTTTAATTAAATAAATTTTTTGCATTTGGTTTATACTAATTGTTTACTCATTAAAGATGAAAAAAATAAAACCGTGGAGAAACACTTAAAAAGATCAGATGTTTGGATCTTGATTGGCGAAAAGATATTCGTGCCATTTGATTCTTATGGGGTCCCTACGGATGATGTCGTGGGGTTACTTGGCCAGATTATAGGTCAGTTGTTAGTGGATCCCATTTCCCGTCCCATTTCATATGATGATTGGAGACATATGCCTCCAAACTGGAAAAATGAAGTTTTTGATTCTCAAATAAAGGTAATTTTATTACATTATGGTTTAATTGAATGTCATGTTACTAATATGTTCAAAATGAATTTCTGTATACAGATGTTCTTCAACTTCACAGTTGCTGATGTGATAGCACGGAAGTGGACTTTGAAAAATCTCGGTAAAAAATTGAAAGATTTAAAATGGAGATTGTGGTGTGATGTCAACGATACTTCATTAACGTTGGAACAAATGTATGACAAGCTACCCAGTGGGGTACCGAAAGAGTAGTGGAATTTTTTTGTTGACAGACATCGTGATGAGAAGCGGATGGTATTGAAATATATATTATTATATTATCCTCATTTTACATTAATACATGTATATTAAGAGGAGATGACATTGGATACATTACTGTTAAATTTCATTTTATTTATTTCAGGATCTCTCATGACAGAATGCATCAAACAGGGCGAAGCAAGTCATCCCTCACACGGCAGGCTAAAAAAGCTTTTCTAAAAGCCAAATGTCATTGGTAATATTTTAAATATTTATAATAAAAAATTATCTATTTAATATATTGAATTTTTTATTTATATTTGCTTAATGCAGTCATAGAATTTAGGGCATGAAGCCTCCCGGACTGAACTGTGGTTGGATGTTCACAGAAAATCAAATGGCTCTTTTTTAATGAGCCTACCAAAGAAGTTGGGGTATGAAGTCAAATTTTTATTATAATAACTTATTATCAGTTTTTACTGTGTTAATATGTATTCATATTTGATTTATAGGTAAAAATTAAAGAACTATGGGATGCCAATCTTGGGAAATCCTACTCAGTCTCCAAGGATAACCCGGTTGCTCAAGTCCTTGGGAAGGAGCATCCTGGTAGAGTGCGCGGGATGGGTTTGGGACCCGTACCATCTGAGGACTTTAGCAGGCCATTAGGGATTCCAGTCGCATCTACTCCTGGTTATGGTCAGCCCATACCTGAAGATGCTCATAGGGATATTTATTCTCTACGAGCCACAGTTCAAGACCAAGGGGCTCAGATATCTGTTATGCAGAAAGCGTTGACTGATTTATATCAGCAGATGAATAGATATGCCCCTAGTGGTAGTGCACCGAGTGGTGGTGAGCAGGTAAATCACAAAAAATCACAATCATTTAGTTTGAAAACTTTTATTGGTTTTATGTTTAATTATAAATATGCAACAATATTTAATTTTCAATATAATGTTCTTACAGGTGGCAGCAGGAGATAGAGGTGGAGAGGGTGATGATACATCATCGGACCATGAGTAGTATTGTTGATGTGTTGAAAAAATATGGGAAAGTTTGGTTTGTATATATAACATGTGTGGTGTATGGAACCTTTAAAAAACCATTGGTCCTGGAGGAGCTTCAGTGGATAACCTTGAATGATCACAATAACCTCAGGTGGTGAAGAGAATGACGTGTTTGTTTCATTGGTTAGATGATCTATGGTAATATGCTCTTTGATGTTTCTGTTGTAAATTCAGCATTGGGAATTTGACTCATTAGGGTGTTTCATGTCCAAACAGCCATGTTGAATGGATATCACTAGATCAAGATGGTTTTATGAGGTGATTTTCACGATCATTAATAGTTTTTATGAGGCACGTAACCACATCACATGAAAACCAATGCAACTCCCTTCCCATGAAGCTTCTCTGTTTTCTAACTTTTATTTTATGAACATATTGGGAGAATGTTAGATGACATGTCATATGATAAAAAAGAATAATCATAGGGGTTTTACATGATTAATTGGGATATTTGATGGGGATTCACATGATCAGGAATAGATCACTTGAATTGCATAACCCCTTTGCATGATGTTCCTAGGGTAATGAGATCTTGAGCCTCATTGAAGTTCACATGGTCTTTGTGACCAAGGTGATTAATCTATATGTATACATGCTAGAATTTTCATTTCTTTGGGTATATATTAATACCTAGGCTTTGGGTATTTCTTTGTTCCTAAAATATACAATGTTGATTTGGCTAGCGTCAAAAAATTCCCCCCCAACAAAAGTGATGTTCCAAGGAATAAGGACTCAGTTATGAGGTAGGAAATGACTTCATGAATCTCCTATGCTTTCTCTTGTTGGAATTCAAAACATCTTTTTGTCTTCTATAAGTCCATTCATATTCCTTGAGGTTCCCTATAAATAGGGGGTGAGAGGCTGGTCATTTGATCGGTGACATGAAGCTCCATAGCTCTCAAAACCCTATCTCTCGTGCGTTTGTTTCCCAAGACAACTTTTCATGACCTCATCACAAGAACAATAAAAGAGACCTAATCATGTGATCATGTCACTTGACCTCTTTGTGTGATCACCTTGTCTAAATATCTCACTTCATCAATCCATGAAGTAATCAATGGTAATTTATTAGAACTTTGATGCACACCCTTGTCCATTAGTCTATATTATGTGATTCGGTTGTCTCTTGAGGATTTTTTCATGATCTACTAATCTTTATGTGATTCATGTGACCTTCACATGGTAACATGATTATATGTATTAAGAAAAATCATGTGATCAAAAGATGTTTTATGGGTTATGTGATTTTCGTGACCTAGAATGGATCATGTGGTACACGTAATGTTTCCCATGTTATGCACTAATTTTGTTTGATTAGAACAACTGATTCTCTCTTAATGGTTACATATCTTCTAATATATTCTCTATTCTATTTAAATATCCCTCTATTTCTCAAATGTCGTTTTATGTGGTAGACTGGAGAGACCTTATTTCCTGGAACCATAATGTCAATCATCGATATAAAGTATTTTATAACAATAATGTTTTAAAGGTTATTATTATGACTGAACATCAACCCATTTAATCCTCATTACTCATCCTTATAGGACAAACGAATAGTAGTGATCCCTCCCCTCTCTTCTTTGGAACATTTTGATCCATACACTTTAATCCTTTATGGAATAAATTATTTTCAATTTTGATCATCTATAAACTATATGTATAAATCCATGTGACCCCAATCTCTTGTTTCATTTGATGTTATCTTATGTTTCATTCAAAATCCATAATATTAGGTATTTTGTATGATTTAGGTATTCTTATTGAATTGGATCAACTTTTTCATCAACATTAAATGAAAGGGTGTTTATGAATATTACGTAGGTGGTGCATAAATTTTCTCCTTATTATATATATGTTGTATGTGTTTTTTGGTTTGTTTTACAGGGCAGTGGTGGATTATAAACATAAATTCTATTTTATTTTCAGGGTCAGCATTTCGTGGCAGTTTTAACCGCCGCTAATGTTTTACCACTTATACCTTTAGCGGCAGTTTAAACCGCCGTGAAATATATTCAGCAGACTGCTTAGCGGCGGTTAAAACCGCCGTGAAATCACGTCAGAATTAGCGACAGTTTTAACCGCCGCTAAGCAGGCGTCTGGCACGCCTAAATTTCGCGGCGATTATAGCCACCGTTAATTAAATATCCCTTAAAACCACCGCTAAATTTACCAAAAACCACCACAAAATGAGGTACTACGACTCTTTTCTTTGACCTCCGTGAAATGGATAAAACAATCGATAATAGATTGTCGACACCATGTTTAGTGGCGGTTTCTATAAACCATCGCCAAACTATGTAGCGGCGGTTTAAACCTCTGCTATATGAAAAAAAACCGCCGCTAATAGGCAATTTTTCTGTAGTGTCATCATTAGCCTAGTGTTATCTCTACTTCTGTAGATAAAATATTGGAATGTTTGGGGTTATTCATAATTGGTTATTAAGAACATTGATGATAAATACACCCTTCAAAAATAAATATTAGAGACTCTCATTGACTATGTAAGAGGATTGATGGTAGAATTACCCTTTGAGTCAACACTGACATAAGTTTTTCACTCACCAAATTCATGTACTGATTCCCTATCCAATGTGCATATAGTACTATAAAACTACAATTGGGACAATATATTCATCTGCATTACACAACAAAGGGTAGTATCTCCAGTCATCATTTGTTGCATAGAAGAAATTGATCAGATTAGAACTACCCCATGCCAATATTTTCCACCATCATTGTCAACTAATACCATTACTAGATGGATCGGGACCATAATAGACTACCTAAAAAACGAGATCCTTCCATTGGACCAAGAAAAGATTGAGACGATCAAACATGGGGTAACAAAATTTAACCCTTGTGATGGTCTGAATAAAGGGAAAGTCATCTATAATCTTGGTTTCAATGTATTCCTCCATAGATTAATTAAATAATGAGAGATCCATATCCATATATAGGAATTAAGTATAGGCTATTGTGGTTCCAATAAGTAAGGAACCCGGATCTGCCACCAAATTAAGAGGCTTGGTTATTTTTCGCCAATAAGGGTACAAGATTTTATATAATTCACAAAAAATATTCAAGGATGTCACGTACATGAAAATTTCATCAATTATCCACTAGATTTATTTCATGCCTACAAATAATTCTAACCATTTTTTATGGGGAATGGATTTCATTCATCAATTTCCCACAAATACAACAAGGTAGTTAAATATATCCATATTTCCATTAATTTATTGTATAAATGGGAAATACTCATACTTTTTAAAGAATTCTGGAGGAATACTGTCGTAAACTTCATAAAATCTAGAATAATCACTAGATTTTGGGTTCTACATAAAATATTAATGGAAAATGTCAAAAACCTCTATTATTTTTCGTTGAAAAAGATGTATCTGGAGTACAACATCATGTAAAACCATTTAACATTCTATCAGTATATGATAAAATGGTAAATAGAATATTCAATAAGACTATATCAAATATACTCTTTAAAATTATTGATAAAGACAAGAAGTATTAGCTAGAAATACTCTTACATGGTTTGTGGGCCTATCATACCATAACTTACACTGCCACACATGTGACTCCATATTTTCTTGTCTATTTAATAAAGGAAGTGCTTATAATTATAGCCCATTTTCCCCCAATTTAAATCAATTTCTTAGAATAGATCTAAAAAGATAAGAAATCACTGAAGCAACTTTAAGAGCATGAACAACTGAATTCAAAGAGTGTCCATACATTACATAAACTAGAAATTCATTAAAATCAATTTGTCTGGTACTTCAATAGGAAGGTCTCCTTCTATTCATTCCATCTATGATAGTTAATATTTGTTCATAGATTCCCAATGATACTAGGTATGAAGTATCCAAATATAGAACTAAAGTAGGAATTACAATATTCCATACACAATTTCTATTATAATGGATCTTAATCATTAGACAGTATGTATGAGTACTGAAACACAAACCCTAACAATGAATAGTATATCAAGAAATATGTTTCATAATTCTTTCATTAGAAACTATGTCCTAATAGAAATACTAAAACTTGCACAACATCTATGTCCGAGTGGAAAGACTCTAAACTGCATAACATCTAAGAATTGGTCGAAATACTCTAAACTATATAGAATTCGCATCCTTATCATACAATGTTAAACTAAATGGTTATCATCTCTAATACAAGATGTAAAAGTAAATGGTGGAATTCCATCCTAAATTAATCTAAACTACTCGGAGTGGCCCACTCCTTATGGCCACTTTCTCCCCTATATGATAGCTTGATCCATGTAGACATATTTGGAACACAACTCATCTATGTCTAATTACAAAAATTCCCATTATTCTATGCATAGGAGATAGATCAATACAACCATTCATTATTTAAAAATAATTATGTGTGTCTTTATTTCTTTGATAACGGGGTATGTAGTGATACTTGAATCCATTGTTTTTTAACTAAATCAAAATTAAAAAAACCATTTAACCAAAATATAAGTCATATATCTATCATGTAAATTTATTCAAGAACTATGTTTGAATTGATTCCAAAAAACAAAGTACATATAGTGATGCTCAAAACATTTATCCCAGTAACAACAATAAATTTCAAAAAAATTACCATCATACCTTATTATTTCATCCTTTTTATCAATACATCATTTTTTGAAAGGAACTACACTAAGGTGATACTCAATTGACTTTCCCTACATAGGATCCATATCAATGTAAAATAAGCCTAAAAAAAGTTGGGTATGTCTAAATAAATAATTCCTCCACTCATACATGTGAGTAATATCTACATAGGATTCTTTATCCGGGAGTTATTTATCTATAAACCTATATTAAAAATACATCCCTCATTACAAAAAAAAATACATGCATAGATAATTAAAAATAAAATAATTAAATTTTGATTGAGTATTATACCAATAGGATACATATTAATGCTAGAATATCCTATCATGTGTTTATTTAAAAACAATAAAATCCCCCTTTTCGTGCATAAAAGTTAGATATATACCGGGGAAATTTTTTCAAGAACTATGTGTGGATTTATTTATAGCCCCATAGTATATGTAGTGATTCTTCGATCTTTTATCGTGGTCCCAATCATGACTTCCTAGAAAATATTCCCTCCCTATATATACAAGTCAGATCAATGTGAAGGATTTATTTATGAGGACTATATGTTTCATGATTCTTATTTCCATTAGATACGTACTGACACCAGTACCCATTATCTATGTCATAGTAGAAAATTTAAAAAATACACCCTCTCACCTCAGTATTCTAGCTCTTTTAGTGACACTTCCATTTTTATGAAAATTCTACACTGAAGTGAATCCTATTTTTCTTCTCCCTCACATGAACCTGATTTTTGTAGAAGAAACTAAACAAAATTTCCTTTCTCTGATATATGAGCCGAATATAATTTGTTGTCTTCTCCATATATTTATTTATGAAACTATTTTAATAATTCTGAAATCCCTATATAAGAGCCTTATATGTATGGAAAATTAAAATATAATAACAATTCATGGATTTAGTCATGTCCCCCTTGGATATATTGTGGCACCAAGAATTATTAAACATGGGCTAGCCATAGAGATGGAAAATTACTTCACCTCGTCATGGTTCTCAATTAGATTAAACTTCATTGAAAATGATTCTTGTCTATTCTCAGTAGTAAGATGAGTTATATTCACCTCATGCATGAATCAGATCCTTGCAAAACTAGAAATTGGAAATGCCCCACTCATGTGTATGAGCTAGATCTATATAGGAGCCTCCAGCGTGGTTCAACTCATGTGTGGACCTTTTTTTCAAAAGCTCATATTTCCCTTGTCATTGTGTCTAACATGTGGAAAGGACACTCTTTATAAGATCTAAATGTTTATTGATTTCAATTATCTTAGGATACACCGAGATTTTATTTTTAAGGACTATCCATACTATTATCATCCAAAATTCCTTCCTCTTATAAAAATAGAAGTTTTTGAAGTAGGTCTATTCATAAACCTACACTGAGGAAGGAGGGATCATAGAAATTACTCATTCTAACATTAATTTTTGTATTCAAAGACACATTTTAGGATAATGTGTCTCCTATATTTCATATATCTCCTTTTCCTGCCGCCTACGTAGCATGATGAAGGTTATTCTCTAATCAAGGCTTATTTCTAACTTTCATAATGAATCATATGAGTTTAAAGTTCTTGTTATATCACCCCATTTAATGTAACTAGGATCATCATGACAAAATATGAGAGAAAAATATGGTCCACCATGATAAACCTTAAACTAATGAAGAAAAGTCTTCTCAAAGAGACAGTATTTACTTATTTATGAGTCAAATCTATGTAAGATACACTGATATATAGATATGTACCCATAATCTTATAAAATAATGTAAAAGACCCATGTATTTAAATATTGGTAAATAATGAAGAGGTGTGTCTAATTATAATTTACATGATCTTCATGTTGGTTCAAAACATCCTTGCCATAGAATGTTAAATTGTATGAACTTCATCATAGTTATATGAGCTAAAATATATAGCATATTGTTACATTCCAGATCCATATTCCACTCAACTGGTGCGTTATAACTAGTTGGTCACATGTCCTCAAGCACAATTCCCCAAACACCAGAGGTTTCTAACTAGCACTGAGTGCCTAGGGTGTGATAGTGGGGAAACTATGCCCTCATTGGTAGAGTGTAACACAATAGAATCAATAATAATACAATAGATAAAACATCAAAAAAAATCTACTAAATTTAATAGTTTAATACTGATAAGAAACAAACCATCATTCCATACAAAAGATGATGCATCATGCTATGTTCTAAAAAAATAGCCAAAATAGGTACATTGCGGAAACTCTACAATATATGTTCCAAAAACACAAAATAAAAATGGAATGTAAGAAGCATCACAAGCCTCTACTCTATCTCATGATCTCATGCTCCTAAGTAGTTAACCAAGTACCAGTATAATGGTGCTTTCCACAATATTCACCTAAAATAATATAACCTTTTAGGGCCGAAAAGCATGATCCAAACGGGGTGTGAGACTAAATCCCAGTAGGTAGCCACCCAAGATCTTTGTCGATCAGTAAATGAATATATATATATATATATAATAGGAATTGTATGATATTGAAATTATTAAACAGATGGTACATAAAAGTAAATTCAACAGATGTCTAAGAAAACAAAGGAGTCAAATATGGCTGAGAATCAATTCCAAGATTCTGCAATGGATTTGAAAATGTGTTGTTAGTCCTTTCATTTCATTATTCACTTTATAACCCGGTCTGGTCTTGAAATCCAAAAGTGGAATTCAAGTATCAATCTTTGTGTGTTTAACCCAACCTTATAACCCGGGAATAACATAACACCAAACTTGATCAAAACCTACTATACTAGCATTTCAGTAGTCAATTAGGGTCGAAACTCAGTATATAATAGTTTCCACATGTGCCAGAGTTAAAACCCGGTATATATACATTTCATCATGTATCAGGGGTAATACAAATGTATATGTATTTTAGCATAAAAACAACACATGTAACTTACACTATTTCATGGTTAACTACATAAAATTCATGTGGGATAAACATTCCATAAACCATTCAATTAATAAAACCATTAATAGGCATATCAATTATAACTCACATGGGTAACTCAAATAACAAGCATAAAAAGTGAATTAAACTATCACAAGTCATAAAAATTTATTATATCACATGGGAAAATCATTCAATTTACCAGTTCAATTTTAAATAATCCATAAAATAAATCAAAGGCATACCCACATGCATCCTAGTTTAAATGGATAAATGTTGGTAATGTAAGGGAAAATGCACCCACGGGATGGCCCTCAATCAAGGATAAAAATACCAATAATTCCGTATAATCATTTAATCAATTACAGAATAAATATTAGATAAAAAATAGGTCAATATTCCTTTAGGTGACACCCAAAAATGGGAGCACCACACTCCGGCACATATAATCAACTTGACAATTTGCAGAAGGCACAAGACACCTACCTCATACTCGTACGACTATCCCCGTCCAGTATCAGGCTTTGATTTTCCCTAGAACATAGTAGATCTACAAAATGAGAATAAATTCCCGACAATCAATAACTAGGCTGAGAGGATATATCAGGAAGAAAGGCTCAAAAGGAATAGAGCACTCTATGAGGGTATTTCAATGGATCTGACAGGGTTTGAATCCAGTTTCAGATGAAAAATGGGAGGTAAATTCCTGTTCAGATTTCTTTGGTGCACTGCTCGTTTAATGGGGGGTTTGAGTCTATCTGTTTGGAAAAAATATGATACTACCCGACTTAATAAAAAAAGTAAATATCTGTGTCCGTACAATTTCGGGCTAGACCATTACATGGTCATATACCAGGATTACATGGCATGTGTCCCGCCATACACAGTGTGTTCCTCTAGGTACTCAGCGTGTAGGCCCTAGTCACAACGTGTAATAGGCCTACTGCTAGCCTTTGAACTATTTTCCCCCATTTTCTTAAGTGTAAATTGAAAAGGAAATATCTATACCTCAAAAAAGAACTGAGTTCTTATAAACTTCCCCCATTAAAGAAATTCATCCCCAAATCTCCCTTCTAAGGGTCGTGAAGGAACATCAAAGAAAAATTCTAGCCATTGCAATCAAACATTAGCCTCCTCCTCCTAGGTCTCTTCCTATAGTCAACTATTCTACCACAACACCTGTACTAAAGGAATGGATTGGGTACTATGAACTTTCATGATACAATCCAAATTTAGAATAGGATTCTCCTCAAAAGACACATCTACCAGAAACTCATCTTCCATGGGATGAAAGGCATGAGATGAATCTTGGGGATAACAGCTTATCTGAGATTCATGGATGGATTCATGCATAGATATGTACCTCTGAGGTAACTGCAACTGGTAGGAAATTGGACCGAACCTCTCCACAATATTAAATAGCCTAACCTATCTCGGTGAAATCTTACCATATCTCTTTATTCTCCTATGTCCCAACTTCAGTGAAACATGCAAGGAAACCTGAACCCCAACATTGAACTCCAAATATCATATACAGAAATCGGTGTATGATTTATAATGAGACATTGTAGTGGCCATTCACTTCTAGATCAACTGGGCCTGCTCAAAAGTCTCCTTCATGAGACGCAATCCCAGTAAAGTTATCTCACCTACCTCCAACTAGCATAATTGAAATTGGTATTCCTTACCATATAAATCATTGTAAGGTTTCATATGTATCATCTCTTGATAACTATTATTGTCGGAGAATTAAACCAAGGGAATGGGCTTCTCCAAGAGCCCCCCAAATCCAGGACACATGCTTGCAAGATGTCCTCTTGCACCAATATTGTACGCACTGTCTGGCCATCAGTCAGAGCGTACAATGTTGTGCTTAAGTGAACCTACATACCCATCACCCCTTGAAAACTATGCCAGAAAGGAGACGGGAATATGGTGTCTCAATCTGAAATGTGAGTGTGACAGACTCCATCTAGTTTTACCACTTCTCAAATATACAACTTTATGTTCTCATCAACACCAACGGTCTCCTTGATTAGCAAGAAAATGGAAACATTCTTAAGACTTTCAACAACTAACCACACATCGTCATTACTTTAGGGGTGACCTCGGTTACCCCTTCTTGAAATCCACCATGACATCATCCCATTTTCACTCCGAAATGGGTAGCTATTGTAAAAGTCCAGATGGTCGTTGATGCTCTTCCTTCACCTGCTGAAAGGTGGAACATCTCAGGACCAAACAAGTTGCATCCCCCTTCATACATGGCCACCAGTATTAATGATGTATATACTGATACATCTTTGTGACACTAGGATGCACATCCCAAAATAAATCATGAAAATGCGGCATCAGATCCTTGAGCATATCTGTCAAAATCCATACGCATCCCTGTAACCACAGAACCTTATCCTTACCTATGGACTAACTAAGAGGAAGTTCCTCTCATGAAATAATCTCCAATAGATCCAGTACTTCATAATCTGATATCTTTCTCATCTTTACTTTGTCCAGTAAGGTAGAGGTAATAGCTAAGGATGTTAGAAATTTATGTATAGCATGTCGTGCACATCTAGATGCATTTTAGGGAACAATTCCATCATCTACAAATAAGTATTGGATTGCTGAATATCCTGTATCTGAGTCCTCTGGATCAGTTCATCAGCCACTACATTTCTATTCCCGGGCATGTAGGCATGCTCAAAGTCAAAATATTGAAGGTATTCTACCCACCATACTACCTCAAATTCTGATAATTATTTGTAAAGATGCACTTGATACTTTTGTGGTGTTTGTACACCACAAAATGATCTCCCATAAAGTAATGTCTCTAGTAACGCGAATCATGAACTACCATGTCTAACTCTAGGTTAGATGTTGGGAAATGTCTCTCATGTGGCTTCAACATTCAAGACCCAAACACAATTTATCCTTCCCACTGCAAAAGCATTGCTTCTAGACAGATACTTGATTCATCACAGTACAAAATGTAACTCCTTCCCAGCTTTGGTAAAATTAGTATCAGTGCAGATGTTAATCTCCCCATAATCTTTTAAAAGTATGTCTTGCATGAATCTTCCCATACATACATTTCACCCTTTTTGTTCAGGCTTGTCAACGGTGCTTCTAAATGCCCAATATCCTATATGAAATGCCTATAGTAACCAGAAAACCTCAAGAAACTCCATACATCAAAGACGTTCTTGGGATGCTCTATGAAAACTACAGCTCTCACCTTCTTAGGGTCCAGTCATACTCTTATCTCTGAGACGATGTGACCTAGGTAGTGAATCTAATAAATCCAAAAGTGGAACTTTGCAAGCATAGAATATAACAAATGATCTTTCAGTGTATTTAGAACTATCTAAAGATGGTTGGAATGGTTGTGTTGATTGCAAGAATACAATAAGATGTCATCCAAAAAAACACCACAATAGATTCCAAGTACGGATGGAACACTCGGATCATCAATTCCATGAAACATGTGAGTGCATTTGTGAGACAAAATGGAACAACTAGATACTGAAAAGTTGTCAGAGGTTTGTTTGTAGGTAAAACATGAACCTGCTGATATCTTGATCTCAAGTCGATCTTTGACAACAATTGATCTCCTCATAGTTGATCAAACAGCTCCTCTATCCGTGGTAAGGGATATCAGCATTTTATATATTAACTGGTTAAGCTTCTGATAGTCCACACGTAGCTTAAGTGTACCATATTCCATTTTTTTGAAAAGGACCAGTGAACCCCACAGAGAAGTATTGGGTCTAATAAAGCCCTTCACCTTCAAGTCCCCTAACTACCACATGAGATCATACAACTCTATAATAGCCATCATATAAGGAGTAATGGATAATGGTGTGACTCCTGTTACTAGCTTGATAGAAAACTCTACCTCTCATACTGGATGTAAACCAAAAAATTCATTTGGGAGGACGTCCCTGAAAGGATCAACAACTAGTGGAAAATTTAAATAACATGTTCCTTGGTCATCCAAATATAAGCTAATAATATGTGATTTCATCCCATTCAACCTAGGATGCTCGGGTCCATCTCGGCTTGACTTGACATCCCATTCACCCTTGTGTAGAATTGATATGCCCTTCGGTGATGTAAAACTCACCCTGTGGTGAAAGAAATAGACAAAGGCTTGAAAAGGAGACAAACTAGTCTATTTAAATTATGACATAAAAGCCTTTTATCTCTAAGACATAGAGATCATAAACAAGGTGATATCCACCAATTTAAAGGGGTCACTTGTGGCAATGACTCGCACCTGTCATTCTAATCCCTAACAGAGTGTCTTGTTTCGTAACATCATCAGAAGTGAAAAAATAGATCCCAATGATCATCACAACATGAACAGATATGAAACTATGTGAATCCCCACTATGAAAAAGTATCGAATCTAAGAAGGAGGTGACTAGAATAGTACCTCTGGCAGTATAATGTTTGTGATCCTACATCTACTGGGTATGTTGCACTACAACAGTATGGCATGTGCCATGACCCTATGACACAGCCTAGATTCCCTAAGATGATCCACTCAGATGTCGTTAAAAACCTAGAGTCTAGCTACCTCACCCATTACCCCCACCTCGACCTGAGAATCCACACATATTCCAGGTCCCCGAATGGTGAGAAGATTCTAGACCTACTCTATAATGCGGAGTCTGTATAGATCCTCTCTCACTAGCTTCCAGTGGAAATGTACAATAGAAGTGTTTTAGATAGCCCATGTTTCCACAATATCGACATTTAACTAGGTCCATCGGGCAATAAGGTTTCATATTCCCAACTTTTCTTCAGTGGTAGTACCTCACCTAGATACTCAAAGAAACATTCTCACTACTATATTCCCCACGATTAATCTCCAGACGATGCTTTCTGCTACTTGTTTAGACCATACCAGATCTCGGTACCAAACTTCCTTGGATCACACCTCCATATTCCCTTTGATTCCTCATGGTAATTAGTGTCTGGTTCAATATTGTAGATACAATAGTCAGATGAAATATATTCACCTATGATTGGATGTCAAACCTAAGACCATCCTTAAATCGCATAGCCTGTGAAAGATTGTCACCCATAGGAATAGGTGTGAAGTGATGGGGCATAGTAAAATGAGATGCGTAATCCATAACTAATAGAGTGCCCCACTCCAGATGCTTGAGCTCCCAAGCTTTGTTGGCCCTCAATGTCTTGGGATAGAAATAGTCATAAGATACTCTCTGTAATTATTCCCATGGAATATCTCAATAATTCCTCATCTGGGTAACCACATCCCACCATCTCTTAGTGGAATCACATAGCATATAAGTAGGGAGATTGAACCACTTCTTAGGAGGTGTCTCTAGATGCTAAATGATAGATAAAATGGCCTCTAGAAATGACTTTGCAACCTGTGTCCCCCATCCTTAGAAAATGTGGGATAATGTTTCCACTAGAACACTCTAGTTAGCTATGCCATAGAATTGGTAGGCTGAGTTTCTCCCTGGAATGTCAGCAAAATGCACCCAAAGTTGTTATCGAACTCTACATCAGCACCAATGTCTGGATCAGCCACTGATGCCTCAGCTAGCACGATTTGAGGATCCACTAGTATCCCATGGTCTACCACCTCTGGGGTATTCTCATCACCACCCTCCTAGCGTAATACTGGAGGTTATTGTGGAGACATTGCTCTATAAATTCTAGAACATACACATATGTTTAAGCTTATTCATCAAGGTATGTAGTTCAAGAATTCAAGGACGAAACAGGTGAATAATAGCCTCAAAATTTCAAAAACAAATTGTACCTGACATGTACAACCTACACATGACATGTCCCCTTAAACTCTCACATGGGCATGCAAGTCCATCTTCAATTTTCGTGTAAACATCCTAGGCACACAACATGCCATACTAACACTCAGTGTGTAATCAATTTCCCCCTCTTGTCCAGGTACTTCTACACGGTCAGACTCACACAAGTCCTGCCGATGTAAATCTAGATGGGGTGTACCTAACACACACATAGTGTTATTATCAAAACCCAAAATCCAGTATTCTCTCTCACATGGTCTGACACATAGTTATCTACCACATAGGGCATACTCAGAGTACATGGAGTGCCCTAAAACAAGTTCATTTTCTCCCAAATATAAGAACCATGGCATGTGTTCAAGAACCCACACACTCTGTTGCCTTGTTCTTGGAATGTAATCCTCTGAAACATTCCCAGAATGATTGTTTTTTAAAATCAAAGCAACGATGTGCTAAATTCCAAACTGTGGGGTACCATACTCCCCACAAGTAAAATTTTGGCAACACATATATCATTTACCTATATAAATTTCTTTCAGGAACATAACATAGTCCACCAAATTCTAATCCAAGAGGGGCCATACTCCTCCAAAACCAAATTTTGGCATCCATCTGATTCAACCATGAAACATACCTATACACCTATCACAAAAACAGGAATATCTATAGTGGTACCTATAACAACAATATGCATATCTAGCACAAAATATATCACTACAACATGCAATCAGTACTACTCTCAAAATGGCATGGCAGGAATGAATGACATGTGATTTATAATAAGTGCATATATGATGTAAGAGATTTCATACCCTCATCTCATCATGTTGCAACCAACCAAACCAAACTGATATCAATAATTACGTCGCCATTACAAGTTTTCCACCCAATGGTAAAATCAAATCATCTTTAATAGCTCAAAATAAAAGAAAAATCACATTTTGATTCAAGGAAATTTGGATTATCCCTATACATGAGGTAGCTACTCCTGGGGAGAGTTTATTACCAAGATCCATTTAATTTATATACCTATTTTATGTAACCAAAAAATAATAAAACCATAAAATAAAAAATCTTTTGATACAACTTTTTAACATCCTAGATCTGGATGCCACTCTATCGGTGCCCCATATCGGGTTGGCCAAATGGCCTCAAGTGCATGTCCCCAAATGCTAGAGGCTAATGACTACCACCAAGGGTCTAGGGTGTGATAGGGTGGAAACTATTCCCTCATTAGAAGAGTGTAACATAGAAGAATAAATAATAATAAAATAGAAAAAATAGTAAACAACATTCAACTAAAATTAATACAAAAGACTCATAAGAAACCCAACATAATTCCATAAAAAAGATGGTGCATCATGTTTTGTTCTAAAAAACAACCAAAACAGGTAAACTATATAAAATTCACATTATATGTTCCAGAAAAAGAACAAAGTAATCTAAGAAGAATGGAAAGCCTCAGATCATTCCCATGCTCTCCTACTCCTAAACAGTAAATCAAGTACCAGTAGAAAGGTGTTTTCCCTAATCAACACTTGCAATCATAAAATCTATTTGGTCCCAAAAGCATGACCCCAAGAGTGTGTGAGAGTAAATACTAGTAGAAAACTAACAAAGATATGTGTCGATCTATCAGTGAATATATATAACATGTGATTTACAATAGTGAAAGAATTAAATAGTAGGTACTCAAAAGTAAGCACAACATATGTCTCAGAAGGAAAAGTAATCATGTATGGGTAAATACCAAATCCAATCTTTTTCATTGTCTTGGAAGATGTTCCATTAATCATTTCATTACATTACTCAATTTATAATAGAGTCTGGTCCTGACATCCTAAAGTTGAATTCAATTATCACCCCTGATGTGTTTTACCCAAACCAAATAACCATTGTATAACATAACACCAAACTGGATCAAAACTAGATCTATTAGAACTTCATCATTCAATCAGTGTCGAAACCTGGTATATAAGAATTTCAGCATTTTCCATGGTCAAAAACTAGTTTATAAGAATTTCAGAATGTATTGGGCTCAAGCCCAATGTATAATCATTTTAGCATAAAAACAACACATGTAACTTACACTGTTACATGTTTGGAAACATAAAACTCACATGGGAATCAACATGCCACAAAAATTTCAAGGAATTTAACCATTACTAGTCTTATCAATTATAACGAACATGGGAAACTCATATCACAAGCCTAACATGTGAATTAAATTATCACAAGGCATAACCATTCATTATCTAATATCGTAAAAAATTTCAATTACCCAATTCCATTTTAAATACCCCATAAAATGATATCAAAGGTATTGTTTTAGGAATCCTAGTCCAAATGGATAAATGTTGGTCATATAAGGGAAAAAGAGTCCACGGGTTGGCCCTCAATAAATGATAACAATCTCAAAAATGCCTTATAGTCATTTAATCAATTACCTAATCAAAAGTAGGTAAAAACATAGGTCAATATTCAATTAGGGGACACCTAAAAATTGTTATGAAGCACTATTTCACATAAAATAAACTTAACAATTTTCGTAAGGAATGAGACCACCTACCTCGTACTCGTACGACTCTCCTCATCCAGCATCAAGCTTTGATTTGAATACAAAATAATAATAAGAATTCAACCTTTAATAACTAGGTTTAGAGGATAAATCAGGAATAAAGGATCGAAATTAATTGAGCACACACCATGGGGATTTCAATAGATCTAATGGTGTTCAAATCGAGCATCAGACAATGAAACAAGAGGCAAATTCTAGTTTGAATTTCCTGGGTGTGATGGTCATCAAGGGGGGGGGGGGGGTTCTGTCCATTTGGAAAAAATGATGATACATCCCAACTTAATAAAGTAAAATAAAATTACATGACATGTACATGTGACTACACACCATGTCTGTACAATTTCAGGTTAGACAATTATATGGTTATGTACAGGATTATAGGGCATGTAGCCCTCCATACACAGTGTGTAGCTATAAGTTCACAACATGTAAGACCCATTAACATTGTCTAACAAGATTGAATCCATCCCTTATCCTCTTTTCCACCATTTTATTAAGTTTAAATTGAAAATTAATGGTTGTCTCCTTAAAGGAAGAACTGGGTTCCTACACATATGGTCCTCATTGCATGAGCCTAAAGTGAAAAACATGTTTTTCCTTATCATGAGATATTTCTATTCATGATAATTTTTCCCTTGATTCATGATGTTAAGATGCACATACCATCATTCATTATAAATTCTTATCATAGTATGAAATAGAGAAACAACGATCAACTAGGGTTTGGGATACTTCAATCACTTTTCTTAAACATCTTAGTTGAAGAATCATACTCTGTGTATTATGTATCTTTGGTTTCCATAAACAATTCATGGATTTTAGTGGTGATTGTATTCAGAATCAAGGAAAACCACTATTTGGCTATGAATACATGAACCAATTTGACTACTACAAATGTTCAATCACTCTGGCCTTCCAACCAAAGGAATCATAATCACAAAAAATGGGTCTTCTAATCATCATGTTCCCTAAAATCATTGCAAAGAAATTAATCATTTCAATATGGTTAGTGAACATCTCTTACATGTCTATCCCATACCATTACTTAAGATTTTAGAACATTGATCCATGATTTATAGTATCCTCATACCCATTTTAAAAGGGTATTAGAGTATTCTCGACTCTGGTAACCTTAATTTGGATATTAGGTCACACTTCCTATTTCCCATGGTCTATGAATCATGACATAAAATAATGTTCTCCATGGTCTATGAATTAATAACATAAACTATGTGTTTTTTGGTTAAATTTCTATGACTATTAAATCTATCCTTTAATATTCCAAATTGAAAGACCTTAAATTTATATTAAAATATTCATAAAACATGTTACATTGAAAACCTGGAAAAGTGAATCCAATTAAAAAGTCATGTCTTCACAATCGATGTTTAAATATTCAAAATTTTTAGAAAAAAATAGAGCGCAAAAAAAAAAGAAAAAATCATGTAAGTCCCATCATATATACCGAGAAAAATTCAACCCATGGTCATTGGATCCATTTGGTCTAGGAAAAATAATGATCAATAATGTATCAAACCATTGCCTCGATAACATGTCTGGTATGTAGCAGTGTGATCTTTAGGGTACAATAATCCACCTTGAGTACTCATATTCCATGTACACACATCATTTTTTGAGTTTTTTAATCCCCATAAACCTTCCATGTCCATTCTTAATGAGTGTATCTAGCCTCTAGGGACACATCTTTTTGGTTATGAACACATGCCCCCATTTTTGTCCAATATAAATGCATCCATGTTGGATTATCAACCAGATGAATCTTTGTCCCATGTAAAAAGGTATACTAATCCTTGTATGCCTTGAAAACACTATTACAGAAACTTTTATTTGAATATGGATAGAAACCACACCTTGTGTTTCTATTTCATCTTATCATTTCTAAATCAAGATCTTTGAGACATTATTTACCTTTTCTATGATTCTAGCATTCAAGTGGATTCAATATCCTTGACACCATGACCTTGTATATCATACTAGTTTACTATTTAATGCTATGAAACATTGTTAATGAACCTTGGTCATAGATTTATTACCCTAAATTTATTTCCCTCTATGTTTTACTTGGTCAATGTTGTTCATCCTAAAATATTAGTAATCCTGGTCAAAGATTTCCGACCCTAAAAATTGTCTATGTATGTCCAAATCGAATGAACTGAAGTTTATTGTGGAAATATACATAACACTAGATATTATATAATACCTTAAATGGTATGTTTTGATGAAAAAAGTATATTATAACTATATGTACACCTTTCAAGATCTATGAAAAATTGGGAATTCAGAATGGAAAACATGAGAATCCCCCCTATAGGGTGGCCCTACTATGTCCACTGTTATAGTGTGGAACTACTATGGAACCCTTTCTTGGGTGGCCCCACTAAGTCCCCCTAAAATGGTATCCCCTCTAGGGTGGACCTACTATGTCCAGATACTATGGTGTCCACTCTAAGTCCCCATCAGCATCCCCACTATAGCCCCCCCTAAAAGGGTGACCCCGTTAGGATGACCCTTCTAATTCTTCCTTCTATGGTGGCCCTAGTATGTCCCCCTGTTTGGGTGTCCCCACTAAGTCACCCCGCTAGGGCCTCCTAAAGCCCTCTCTCTAGGGTTTCCCAACTAAGCTCCCCTCACTAGGTTGGTCCCTCTTAGGCCCTCTATCAAAACCTCTTTCTAAGGGGAAGGAACACAATACCTCACATTGAATCAACATAAAAGACATTTACAAGATTGGAATAGGTGATCATGTACCTAGATGATAAATGGACAAACCTTATTTATAGGTTATTAGGTTACCTCACACAACCATGACAACATGGATTTCCTCAAAAACCATAGTAGGAAGATTATGAATACATTATTTCACTTTCCATTCTAGGTGGAGTTGTCCTCAAAGTATGATTCCAATCGTTTCACTTGAATCCCATTTTGAGGGTTTTTTTGAATCCCATTTTAGAAAAAATGTGTAGGAAGAAGTCGACAAAGAGTTTATATGAAATTTCATACTACATCATCCACAATTATTAACCCATGTGCCCTTTTTCATGAAGGATACCTCATCCAGGAATCATTATGTTTCTTATTATCCCTATATTAGGTCGCCTCTATACAGCCAACCTTTTTCACCCATACCACTAGTGTGAATTGCCTCATTTTCTCGGACCTGCTCCAACCAGTCATCTATCCTTGATTATAAATAGACCAATTTTCTATTTTTTGGAGCACATGTTCCCCTCTTCTAGAATAGAGATAGATAGAGAGAGACTCCCATATCCACTTTACCAAGGACTACTATTCTTCCCTTGGGTATAATATGGATCATTAATAACTAATAAAACTAATTTATGTTGTTTTATTGGGTGACCTAAAACTTTCACCTATGTGACTAATCACTTGGGGCATATCACCAAAGTGATCAATTTCTTATAGATAATCACTAGATTGATTGATCACCTAAGGATAATCACATCATCAACCAATAACTCAAGGCATATCACCTAATTGATTCATCACATAATAACCATTCCATGATTGATCCATCACCTAGGAGTTCCCACCAGAGTGACCCATCTCCCTGGGCTTATAACCATAGTGACCCATCACCCAGGGTTTACCATCGAATTTAACAATTCCATGGAATACCCAGGTAAGAAAACCTTCACATAGGGTTGAGCGTTACAGTGAAATATATTCTAAGAACCTTTCAAGTATGATATTCTCTTATCAATCCCTCAATTTATAAAAATAATAGGTTCCTCTACTAGGTCTAGCTACATTTTCAGTTTTTATATCAAGATAAATGTTAGAGTTTTTTTCATATGATTTATTGTTTGTACTTTGATTACATGTATATTAAACATATTTAATCTTAATAAAACTACTTATTAAGTATTGTACGTTATTCAGCACGACTCTAATGTAATAATGTTATTGAGTATATATAGAATTTATACGTTCATAGTAGTTCCCTGCTATGATGAAAACCTTGATGTGATATGAAAATATTCTAAAATAATGTAATGTTGTTGGATAACATTCAATTATGGGAAACATAGTACCTAGACTATGAGGTGAAAGTACTCACAAGAAGATGAGACTTCTTCTCATGAAGTTTGCACTTGGTAATCTCTAAGGTAGGATATTATGAGAACAAACCTACCAGTAAGAATTATACATTTTTTTGTGTCATTGGATATTCTTATCTATGAGCATGTGTGATTGTCCTTAGAATTTAATATTATTATTAATACATGTTACAACTCACTCAATTAGATGTATTTCATAAACCATGATGATAATAGTTTATGGTGAAGTTGTATATGTTGGGTGGCTCATGATTTACATGTCATTAATGAATAATTCAAGGAAGGATTTTTACCTTACATCATCACGGAAGGTGATATCTCACCCCTTTGATTGGAATAGAACTGTCACATTAAATTCCATGGCCATGGTGTAACAACCTATTTATTTCAGATAATTAATGAAAGACATATCAATAATATAGGTTGGTGACATGGTTGTGCAACCTCCTTGATGAGAGATTGTGAAAATGGGATTATATTATAGAGTGACCATTCGTATGTGGTTTTTGATATTTTGACATTAATTTATTTCTCTTTGGATCCTTTACCTATTGCTAGATAGTAATCATGGACCTTAGGAAAGCCGGTATAATGCAATGAGAACGAATCATGTAGGGTAAGAGTTTTTTTATCTCGATTAAATTTTTTTGAGTTAAATTAATGGATTGTGTATTATTATCATGTATAAGGAATAATTTTTTTCATGTTATGTTGATTTCATAAATTAAATAAATATTTATTTATTTCATGTCAATATACAATTTGTTTTATTTATTGAATATTTTAAAAAATATTTATTATCTAGATTATGAATGATATATTTTTTATGAATATTATATTTATTCGATTATTAAATGAATTCTAGAGGAGTTCGAACAGACCAAGACCGAGTCTGATGAAAAATATTAATTAACAAGGCAGTTATATAATATTATTTATTGTGCATGTTTGCGTACACAACAAAATAGTAATAATATAACTATTATTATGTGGCATGGTATCTATTATAGGTAATAACTATTATTTAATGATTAGTAATCGGTTAAATAATATTTTTACATAAACCCTAACTCTATTAATAGACGATTTTCTCAATTTTGTAGAGTACCAGAAATTGAGAATAGAGAATTGTTCTACACAAAAAATTCTCTCTCAGACTCCTCCTTCTCTCTCCCTCTCAAGAATGAGAAGTATAAGAGATATATCTTCAAGACCAAAGAACGAGTGATCAAGAAGGAACAGCGAAAGACATTCGAATCGCTGAGCTAGTACACATAGATTGAGTTGTGTTTCTTAAAGATCATATGATCATATGCGGATCACCGTTAGAGGGATTATTTACTTTGATACTTAAGGTGCAATGAAGGTAATCCGAAAAGGGTATTTTTGGACAATCAACATTCTCTTATGAATAATGTTCTTAATAACATGTATTTTTTTCTTTAAATATTAAATAAATTAATTATAAATTTGACATCAAAGATCCTTTCTCTTGATTTTGGGAGATGATTATTAAAAGAAACTTTATCATTTCTCCCACCTCTTCATGCTTCCCCTACACCCATACCACTCATGTGGTACCATAGAGATCACTTTTAAATTTATAATTATTTATTTTATTTTTGATCTATATGAAATTGGGGTTATATTTTCATTTCATGTTTTTATTAGTTTAATATAATTTCAATTAACATGTTATCAACATGTTAATCATGTTTGTTTAGTGTTTAAATTTCATAATGGATTAAGAATAATTAAAGAACGGTCGAGGATGTCATTCGGAAGTGCCAAATAATTGTAAAGTAAAAGTTGGTTACATGGAATGTGGTCGGAGAACATGTTGTATACACATTCTCATTATATTTGAATGCACCAATCAATTAATTACATGCAGTGATTTTATTTTAGACCATGTGTTGATCAGGCCAATTTGGAACATGACAATTGGATAAACGGTGTGTAGCTGGCATGTACACACTGTGCAGTCTGGCCAAGTTAACACACCAAAACCCCGGGCTTGTGACTATGGTATACGAAAACCAAGGTACATGTCATGTAGCTTCATATACACATTGTGTAGTCTCCCAATAATAGACAAAAATAAAAATTACATTAAATTATAAAATTGAAGCATTAAAAACTTATTTTATTGATTGGCACACCATTTTCGGTTTGACAATTTAATAATTATTTTAAAGAATTTAAAATTCTCAGTTGATTAATTTTTATTAATAGGTAATTATTAGTTCAACCATTTATTTTCAATGAATTCCATTAATGATGGGTATCCACAAATAATATTGGATTATCATTTAGATAGAAGGGAATTAATTGATAAATTAATTAACAAAATAACATTTATCATAAATAATGAAATACTTAATTAGGAAATAAATTCTAGATTTTTAATTTTACGCATTCTTTGTATGTATGCCTGCTCAGGAGCATGATGAATACATATGCATGTGTTGGGTGTTTTAATTTAATTTATTTCATGAGTTTGAAATTATTATATATTAAATAAAATTATGTCTTTTGAGTCATCACTCTCTCCATTATTATGTAGTACCTATATTTTCATGGATATTTGTGTAAACCCCTATAACAAATCCTTTTGTCCCCATCACCTACTTGTGAATAATAAATATATTTAGTTAATAGAGAATCCCAATATGTGTTGAGTCAGTTCATGATAGAACCATAATTATTATTACCTATGTGATACATATGTGGACCTATGGAGTGTTGTAAATCATACCACGACTAGAAATATGAGATAATTCCCCATATAAAATTTTTAATTAATTTTTTGTCATAAAATAAACAATTAGATAATGCTCATGAAT
This sequence comes from Viscum album, assembly GCA_963277665.1. NCBI lineage: Eukaryota > Viridiplantae > Streptophyta > Magnoliopsida > Santalales > Viscaceae > Viscum > Viscum album. The sequence continues at coordinate 239,616,770 of OY728140.1, read as the reverse complement.
TGGTCATTTAATTAATTATTTATTCTTATCTATGAATATATTTATTTTATATATGCATGATTGTGATCAAATTAATTAATGAATTAATGTGTTAATATGGAAATAAAAAAATTAATCGGGGTAAATATTTTATCTGATAGGGTAAATTAACTAAATACCATCCGCTTAATATTAAGTAGACATGTAAATCATAAAACTATAAAATATCTATGAATAATAAATTAAAATACCTCAATTAAATATTAAGCCATATTAATCAATCCATTACTTGATTGGGAATGAAACCATAGAACTAAGTGTAGTACATAGAAAAAGTCTAGAAACATAATTTTATCTCTGTGTTATCATGAGAGTTTTGGGTTGACATAACCAATATTCTATTCAGTTTAATATCCATAGTCTATTGAATACAAATTTGGGGGCATGTTATGAGGAAATCCAAATCTGGATTTAAGGATATGGGAATACCCTTAATGGGTCAAGGATCTTCAAGTAAATAGTTATCAAGATCACATGCCGAATTACTTTATTATGGTTTTTATGGAAAATTTATGGATAATTTTGAAAATTAATGGGGATCCTTTCCACTAGAATGTTAGAGAAATAATAGATTCCAAGGTCAATAGTGAGGTCCATTGAGACTTGATAAAGTAGTGGTAGATTAAATAAATAAATAAATAAATATATTTTATTTTATTTTATCTCACATCTTTTGTTACCAAGAAAAGTAATATTAATATTCTATTTTTAATTGTAGAATAAAATTGACAATTTCATCATCCACACTATCCCTATGATCAATATTGGAGAAAGATAAACACGTATCTAGTAGTAACTTCTAGGAGTAATTTAGAAATATTTGGGTTGTGATATGCTATGAATGGAAATATTAATTTCTAGAATCCTCAATTCTTGATCCGTCAGCTGAAGAGGTGAGTGTTGAATAGTTCCTTTCCTTTGAAATGAAATTGAGTGATGCGGTCAATGATCAAATGTTTGATGATTTAATCAATATCTAGTGAACCAATTAAGTATCATGGAAACATGGTTTCATATAGCATGCTTGAGAAGCACTATGGCCTTTAACATCAGAGAGATAGACATGAACATTTTGAGATTTTGAAGGTTATGTTTTAGAGAATGCTTGGAGAGGGTGCTTTAGTTGGGCCTCATGTAGTAAATATCATTGGGGAAATTAATCGCTTATAGGTTCTAGGGTATAATCTCCCAGAAGAACTAGGCACCAAACTCATTATGGAATAACTCCCTCAAATCCCTTATAGATTTTATTGAACATTTTAATATGAAAAACATTTAAAAGTATCTAATAGATATTTTTAATCTTCATTTTCAAGTATATAAGGATACAAATCTTGAAAAACCTTATGTCCTTATGGTGAAATAATGGAAAGGTAAAGTGAAGGGCCCGAAGCCCAAAGCTTCTTCACACCCTTACAAGAAGAGGGAGATCAAATGGAACACACTAGAATAGGGTTATATTTATTTATTAAGTGGAAAGAAGGCCCACTTGATGAAAACCTGTACCCAGCCATGGATGAACATGCAAGATTCATTTTAGCTTTTTGTCAAGTGCAATTTATTTTTTTCTAAAAATTTTGTATTAGATAGTTACTTTTTCTCATATATGTATTCAAATATAAGAACCAACTAGGATCAAAAATATTGGATGAGGAGATGTAGATCTTCAAGTATCCAATAGATCTAAACTTGTTGTTGTAGTTGTCAGGGACTACCACCTCACGTTGTCGACCAGAATAATCTGGTATCTAATGTTTTGTTAATAAGTTCCTTTATTAACCAAAAACATTATTTATATATCTAGACTTTATATATATGGATTTATTTTCAGATTTGGGAACAAATGTTTATGATTTTATAAAGATAATATTTTGTATGTTAAGGAACATTTAAATAAAGGGATTTATGTGTTAGATTGTACAAACCTAATAATGGAAATTGATAATGATGATTATTCACATGACTCATACTACACCCAACTATGGAATCGTCAGATAGGTTATGTAAATGAAAACTCCATCGTTGAATTACATCAAGATGGATATTTAGATTCTTTTGAACTAAACCCACTTGGTGTATATCATGCATGTTTACAAGGAAAAATGATCAAGGCCCTCTTTAGTGGAAAAGGTTAAAGGGATAAAGAGCTTCTTGAATTATCTCATAATGATGTATGTAGACCACTTTCTATTGAATAAAGGGGTGGGTACTCATACATCATAACTTTTACTAATTATTTTAGTAGATATGGATATGTCTGATTAATGAAGTATAATTCTAATTATTTGGATAAATTCAAGGAATACAATAATGATGTTGATAAATTCCTTGGTATGAAAATTAATAAACATTACTCATACTGTGCTGGATAATTCCTTAATCAATACATAATTGATTATTTATGGGAGTTTGGGATTTTATCTCAAATCACCCCTCATTATGTGCCTCTATGGAATGGTTTAAGGAAAAGGATGAACCACACCTTGCTAGACAGGGTGAGATCAAGAATGATCCATATGATTCTTGCATTATCCTTTTGGGGATACCCATTACAAACAAAAACATACGTACTAAACTTAGTTCTAACTAAATTAATGGATGGTATAATATACCTATTATGGAATGAAAAGAAACATATGTTTTCTTACTTATATGTGTGGGGATGCGATGAATTTTTTATGTCCTCTTCAGGTAATAAGATTGCACCCCAAGGTAAAAAGTGTCTCTTTATAAGATATACTAAATAAATATAGTGATATTACCTATAAAAACCTTTAGAAAAAAAGTTTTTGGTTGACAGACATCCCACACTTCATAAGTAGGATCTTATAACAAAAAGGGATAATGGGATAAAGATAGAAATTTATGAAGTCCAGGCTCAATATAGATATGATTTGGCACAGTAATAAATTCCATAAATCCTCATCGAAGAAGAAATTGTTCCATAGTAACAATTAATATGTTGGATTACTAGAGAGGTTGGAGAACCCAAATGTTATAGTTTTTTAGTCATTAAGTATGGAGACTAGTTTTTAGTTGATAATAATGATCCTTTATCATATGAGGAAGTAGTAAGTGGCATAGATTTTTCCAAGTGTCATGATGATATAAATTCTAAAATGGATTCGAGATACCAAAACTATGTCTGGATTTTGGTAGACCCCCCAATAGATGTAAAGCATGTTGGATGAAAATTTTTATCCAAGAAAAGGCTGGACATGTAAGTAAAAATTAGTATGTATAAGGCGTTATTGGTTAAAAAGGGGTTAGACAAAATCAAGGCATTGAAAAAGATGATAATTTCCATAAGTTTCAATGCTAAAAATATATGAAAATTCCACTTTCCATTATGACTTTCATTTATTATGTGATTTGGAAATTGAATTTCAAAATAGCCTTCCATAATGTGATCCTTCATGAAGATGTCTATATAGAACATCCTTAAGGGTTTGTGACTCAAAATGATTTTAACAAGGTATTAAAGTTTCAATGATCCATTTATGAATTAAATCATGCATATGTGTCCTGGAAAATTAATATTGATGAGGCCATAATAGAATTATGTTTCATGAATAATGAATGTCATTTGTGTGTCACTACATAGTTTAGTTATAGTGTAGTCATATTCTTAATAGTATATGTTAATTAAATATAACTCCTTGCCAATGAAATACCACTCTTACAGTCTATTGAGGTGTGATTGAATAAATTACTCTCTATAAAGGAGTTGGGAGAGGCAACATATATTCTTAGTATCATGATCCATCATGATAGATCCAAGATGTTTCTCAGCCTATGTCAAAGTACAAACATTAACCATATACTAAAGAGATTCAGTATGGAACAATCTAGGAAGTGTTTTTTGATAGTTCCATGTGGCATTTCTCTTTCCAGAAAAATGTGTCCATCGACACATGATGAAAGAAATATAATGACAAATATTCCGTACTCATCATCGATTGGGGCAATCATTTATTCTATGCTATGTACTAGGTTAGATATCACCTCTGCATTAAGTGAGGTGGGAAGATATCAAGCTGATCTAGGTGATCACCATTGGATGGTACTCAAGAGTATCCTTAAGTATATAAGGGGTACTAAGGATATTTTCCCCTTTTATAGAGGAGATGAGGAACTAGTCATTAGAGGATATACAGATACAAGTTTGTAAACTAATCAAGATTACATGAATTCATAAACAAGATACATCTTCACTTTGAATGGAGGTGTAGTGCGCTGGAAAATCTCAAAGTAGGCTATGGTTGTAGATTCTAGAGCATAGTCAAAGTATATTTTTCCTTGTGAGGAAACTAAAGATGTAGTATGGATGGACACCTCCATCCAAGATCTTAATGTGGGGTCTAGAAGTAAAGATACTATGACACTCTATTGTGATAACACTATAGTGGGGACTCATTAAAAAGTGTTAAAGTTACATCAAAAGATGGATCACATACTTCAAAAGTATCATCTCTTGAGGGATTTTTCTCAGAGAGGTGATGTTGTAGTGATAATTATTTCCAAAGAAGATAATGTGGTAGACCCATTGACTAAATCCTCGAGTCAGAAAAAACATGACTATCATGTGATATATAGTGGAATGAAGGTCATAGGAAGTTGGCTCTAGTCCAAGTGAGAATTTGTTGGAGTTGGTGTTGTAGGACCAACTTTTTTTTGCTTTTATTACATGTGTATTCAATGTATTTAATAATAATAAAACTAATTGTTACATATTTATAATTTTTCTATAGGACTCTAATGTAATAATATACTAGAGTATACATCACATTGATATGTTCGTATTAGTTCCCATCTATGATGAGAACCTTTACGTAATATGATGATATTATTAAATAATGTTTTGTGGTTTGATAACATACTAGGTTGGGACACATAGTGCATAGAGTTTTTGGTGTGAGTAATAATAGGAATACAAGGATTCTTCTTATGAAGTTCACAATCGGAAATCTCTAATATGGAATATTATGATAACAGACCCACCAGTATGAATTTTTTAGGATTTTTTCACTATATATTCCTATCTATGAGCATGTGTGATGGTCATTAGACTCTAATATTATTATTAATGAAATTTAAAACTCATTTACATATATGTATTTCATAAATCATTATGGTTATAGTTCATGGAAAAGTTTGATACATTGGGTGAGTCAAGAGTGTCATGTCGTTAATGGATAAGTTGAGGAAGGATTTGTCCCTTCCACCTTTATGAAAGCTAATATATTTACCCATTAATATGAAAATAACCATAGAATTAAATTACATGGCCATGGTGTAATGATGTGCTTATTTTATATAGTCAAAGAAAAACATATTGAACATATACGTTGGTGACATGGTTGTGTAAGCTACTTGATGAGATATTATGACGAATGGATTACATTACACAGTGAGATTTTGTATGTTGTTCTCAACATTGTGACATTAAATTCTTTATCTTGGGTTCCTTGACCCATTTCTAGATAGTATTCATGGAATTTAGGCAAGCCTGACTAATGCCAATGAGAAAGAAACCTATAGGGTCACACACTATGTGTTTCCCTTGATCTCGATTAAATCATATTTGAGTTTAATTCATTGAATAAATTATATTCTCAAGTATAAAAAATAATTTTATTCAAGTTTTATTGATCACATAAATTATAGAAATATTTATTTTTCAGATTTTTAATTAAATATTTATTTTATATATTGTATATTTTAATGAAAATTTATTCACAAGATTATGAATAAAATATTTATTTACGAAAAAAATATTTAATCGGTTATTCTATAAATTATAGAGGAGTTTGAATGGACCATGAATGAGTTTGGTGAACAATATTAATTGACAATACCATTACATAATATTCTTTATTTTTACAAGTTGTCTTTCACTGCAAAATTATAATAATATAATTATTATTATGTTTCATGGTGTTTATTAAATGTTATAAATGTTATTAAATGGTCAGTATGAAATTAAATAATATTTTAACATAAATACTAACTCTATATAGATGGATATATTTATTTTGTTGAGTATCTAAAATTGAGAATAGAGAATTTATGCACACAACTAATTATCTCTAAAACTCCTTCGTCTCTCTCCCTATCAAGAATGAAAAGCACAACATATATTTATTCAAGATCTAAGAATGAGTGATCAAGAACAAAAAACCAAGACATTCAACTCTCCCGGATAGCACTCAAAGATCGATTGGTGTTACTCAGAGATCATAGGGGCACATATGGATCACAGCTAGAGGGATTCTTTCCTTTTATCCTCACAGCGCAATGAAGGTAATCTTAAATGGTATTTTTAGAGTATCAATATTCTCCAAAAAATCTATTTCCTTAAGACATGTATTTATTTATTCAAATATAAAATAAATTTACTATAAATTTGATGTTAAAGATCCTATACCTTGGTTCGGGTGAACGATTATTAAAATAAATTTTAATATTTAACCCACCTATGCACACTTCTTCATTACCTGTGCCCATCAATACCATGGATCGTTTATCAAGTGAAACACTGTGCCCCATTACTCATGTCTTCTAATTAAGAATTTTTTTTCATTATTCCGTCCTATAAAAGAAATGGGACTACATGATTAAGGTTTTAGGTATATCAAAATTCCCCCATTAAATCATGCATAACCTTGTAAAAGGTTGCGTCAAACTTCTACACACATACATATGGGGTCCTCAGGGTGTGTTTGACCACGCATTGTAATGACCCAAAGTTTCATTAATGGAAATCCCTCTTGATCTAATTAAATGTCTCTTTATGTTTATATAAAATTTCTAATTCATTGGTTTTATGTTAATAATTTTGACCGTTGATAATATAGTCATTGAACAGTGATCACATGATTAGTATAAATATAGGACTTTAACAAATCCAATTTACTCAGACAAAGGAAGTGATGGACTCATCTAGTAGAGTTTCCCCCTACAAAGTACATTTATTGGAGCTCGTAAAATAGGTGGTGTCTTTGGGATTCGCCCTTGAAAAAGCACAAGATTAGGTTCATCATGTCAATCTCGAACGTGGCCATCTATTGGAAAAGTGGAAGTTGATTGAAATTACCACTCGAGCGATGTTATCCGAGCCACCCCAAGAGTCTGTCACCATCGCACAGCTTACCCTTAGGCCTTATGCGGCTATTTTAAGGGGTTACGTAACAAATAAGTAGTACTATGTTCATGTACATTATTTTTGTATATAATAATGAATATAATTTCTAGTCATTTTTGACAAATTGTAAATAGTTTCTAAAGTACAAATGGTGTTTTTAGTGATTATTTAATTGAGAAATCTATTTTATTAAATTAAGGGATTTTTGAATTAAATAGTATTTTAATAAAATAATAATATTATTATTAAATTAATTTTTATTAAATATCAATGATCTTATAATTTTATGAATGCAATTAAAATTTATATTAAGGTTTGAAAGCCATTTTTGTCAAAACCCGTGATTTTTTTATAAATGTAGGTTTTTTTAAAAGTGAAAATTAACATATTTAGAAAATTATTTAGAAAAAATAAATTTTATTTTTGGAATCAGGATGATGAAATTATCCAACAGTGAATTTTTCATAATTTTCTGAGACAGTCAAATTTTTGAGTAAAAATTAAATACTGTTTAAATATATAATGTGTTTTATGACATCGTAATGGCCCAATAGTGATGTAATAAAATACTATAATCTTTATGTTCGGACAATATATGTTTTAACATTAAAATAATGTGATTTTGGGTTTGTTTGACTTACTTTTCAAAGCATTAATGGACCCCTCAAGACTTATTCAACACCTTTCCTTTTTAAATTAAGTTCCATGGGAGTGTGACTCACCTCCACATAAGAAACCATAATATTTTAAGAGGTTAGAACTTTGGACTTATAAAATATTGTTTTCCTCTTTACTTTTCCAAAAACCAAGGGGAAAAACCATGGGATGGTTTGTGGTTTGAATTAATTTATTGTAAGGGGACCCAAACCGAAATAATAAAGAATTCCCTCACCTTTCCTATTTAAACCCACCCAAGCTCCAACTTCCTCCCCACTAAAAGCCTTTGGAGTTCATCCAAACTTTTACCTACTCTCTCTAGAATCCTCCCAATGTGCCCCAAACTCCCAAGAATCCTCTCACAAGCTTCTCTCTAGCCTTTGGAAGCACACTTCCATGTAAGGGTTTTTCTTCATTTCTCAATTTTTTTCAATTTTCTTTAAGTTGTATTGCCATTTTAATTTAAATTATGAATGTTGGGGTATTGTTTTTCACCTCCCCCATACTTCCCTCTTATTTTATAAATGATGGGAGACCCCTTTCTCTCTCATTAAGTGCCTCACATGTACACTCGTTACTATGCCGAAATTCCGAAAGGAACTTCTCTCTCTTCTTTTACATTCAAGCAATAATTTTGTATCATGAATCTAAATTCCATTAAAATGGTTTGGAAATGTATCTATATGACCTCCTTACTGTCCATTACATGTAAATATGATGAGGAACCCCTTTCTCTCTCATCAACCAATTTTATTAATTCTTATGTCATGTTGTTACTCTGCCGAAATAGCACCGATTTTCTAAGCCAATGCCATTGTGTAGTGGATACCATGACCATTTCTCCATCAAGGGTATTCAACTTTATGCACATATACTCATTGATTACAAAGTTTCATGTATTAATTCCACATTCCTTTATCGTGGAGTAAATGATTATGTTTTATGAATCCATGTTTTATGATCCATGTGGCACACTTATGCATGAAATGAAATGTTTAAGAAGGGTGTGCCCTTATAGCACTCCAATGCATTGGGTAAAGTATAGTATCATGATACGCCATGTGCAACGAGTGTTGAATCATGCTAATTCAAGTGCAATGAGGGTTTACTCGTGCTTTATGTGCAATGAGGATTTACTCATGACCCATGTGCAATGAGCTTTGGATCATGCTAATTCCATGTTAAGTGTTGTTTCCACATTTCCATGTTATGATTATCATGGTTTATCATGACTTTATGTTCATGTTTCTCTTATGATCTATTGATATTATTATTGCCTAAAATGTATTGTACTCCTCAAGTTATTCCATGTGTACTCCCTTACTGGGCTTTATAGCTCACCCTTTTCTTATGCATGTCCTTAGGTTATCCCATGTAATGAAAAGTATGAGGGAATGTAGTGGTCATGTAAAGGAAGTTTTCAATAAAGATGATGTATTTAATGTTTTAAGTTTTTATGTAATGATCCTAACCCCAAATACAATAAAAATCTTGATCTTCTTTTTTGTATCAAGTGATGTTTTATATAATAAATCATGTTTAATTTTGTAATAAAAGCAGGGTTGTCATAGTTGGTATTAGAGGATAGGTTTAGTTATTTTTTGGATTAGGAAACCCTAGTAAAGCCTTAGATACAAGATTAAGTATAATGAAAAAATCCCTATGTTTTGGTGAGTATTGAGTAAGTGGTTTATCAAACAAATACATCCCTGTCTAGATACGAGCAGGTAGAGGCAGCTCTGGCACAGATGTATCCTAGGGGTAAAACCCGAAAACACCGCTCTGATCTAGACTCGAATGGGAACTAGTGCACGAAAACGGGCCTTGCTGCACTCTTGGTTCTGAAACTCCCAGGGGATATGTTTTAATAAATTAAAAAGCTTAGTATGAACCCTTATTAAGGGAATTAAAAAAAATGCCCCTACGAATATATGTAAGAAAGTAGATCATAAAAATCCTAGATTGAAGCCTATAGACTCTTGAGTAAGGAAATAAAAGATTATTTATAAGTCATAAACTATTTTCTTTGGATTACCCATTATGTGTTACCCCTAACTTTCCTTTTATTCTGTCCAATGGCCGGTAATAGGAGGACTCGGGCTAACAACGGTTGTGAAGATCAGTGTGATGATTGTACTAATGAGATTCCATATCCAATGGGAGTGGGAATCACAAACATTGTCACGCTTCACTCTCAGCTAACTCAAGTTTTGAATAGAAACACGGGTATAGAAGAACATTCAACCCCCCCCCCCCCCCAATAAAGAACAAGTCGCTATAGAGAGATTCATGAGACAAAGGCCTCCTACTTTTAGTGGATCATATGATCCCACGATCACTGAACAATGGATCAACTCCATTGAAAAGATCTTCTCCATCATTCAATTTTCTAAAAAAGAGAAGGTTCTCCTGGAGGCTAATCGTATGGAGGGAGAAGCTGATCAATGGTGGACTTTGATCAAAAATATGAAGCATGTGGAGGAGATCGAGGCATTGGAATGGAAGGATTTCCGAAAGATGTTTTTCGATAAATATTTTCCGCGCACCCTCCGGCATAAGATAGAAAGGGACTTCCTTTCCCTCAAGAAAAAAAGACGAAGAATCTGTTGGTGCGTACGAGGAATACTTCACAAGGATTGCACGATACGCTTCCAGTTTTGTCATTACCCTCGAATGCAATGTTGGCAGGTTCTTTGGTGGGCTGAAGCCTAGCCTGCAGAAATCATTAGCGATCCGTGACTTCGAGAGCTATGACGAAATTGTCCAATGTGCCCTCAAGGTTGAAATGGAGATCGGAGAATCACAGGGGTATCATGGGGACAAGAAGCGTAAGGTGGACTTCAATGCTGGCGGTCCGATGGATAAATCCAACGGTGCTAAGAAGATCCAGCACCCCACTTTCCAAAAGTGCGGAAAGAAGCACCCTGGAAATTTCCATAAGGGGACAAGAAAATACTTCAGGTGTGGAAGAGAAGGGCACCTAGCAGTTAATTGTCGTCAATAAAGACCCGCGGCTGCGAGAGAGGAGAAAAATTCTCCATTCGAACCTCAACGCATTTTGCAATGCTACAAATGCGAAGAACTGGGTCATTTTGAAAAGAAGTGCCCTAGTCCAAGGGTTTTCGAAGGCAACCAAAAACCTCCATGGCAGCAAGGAAGATCTTTTTCCATTACTTCTGCCGAAGTGAACCCCGACAACGAAGTGGTGACAGGTATGCTAGTTATTCATTCAAGAATAGCGAACATACTTTTTGAATCAGGTTCTACACATTCTTTTATATATCAAAATTTTAGTAGAACAATCCCACCACCACCACAAATCATGGAAGTGAAGATGTTGGTGAGTACGGAAAATGGGGCAATCATTGCATCCCATGAATATAAGTCCTCCCTTGTTATAATATGTGGATTTAATTTCCCAGCGAACCTCGTCATACTCCCTCTAGTGGAATTTGATGCAATTCTTGGCATGGATTGGCTTTACTTATATAGAGCCAACATAAATTTTCGGGAGAGGGAAATCACACTCCATATGGAGAATCGACCCCCAATTCTTTACAAGTGTCAAGAGGAAGATGAATCTCTTTTAGCTCCATCATCTAAAGCATGGATATTACTGCCCTATGAGCACGCGTATCTAGCTCAGATGATTGAGTCCAAAGAAGAAACCATCCTTGAAAAATGCCTATTGTGAGGGAATTCGCGGAAGTATTTCTTGAGGAACTGCCTGGTCTTCCTCCTAGAAGAGATATTGAGTTCTCAATTGGATTTATACCCGGGGCTTTACCAATATCCAAGACTCCATATAGAATGGTTGTTTTTGAGCTTGAAGATCTGAATAAATAACTACCAGAGAATCCAAATAATGGTTTTATACACCCAAGTGCTTCAACATGGGGTGCACTAGTCCTCTTCGTCAAGAAGAAGGATGGGTCAATGCGGCTTTGCATCGATTATCATGTACTTAAAAAAACCATGATAAAGAACAAGTATCCTCTCCCACGAATTGATGACTTGTTTGATCAGCTGCATGGATCACAATACTTGTCCAAGGTAGACTTGCGGTTGGGATATTATCATATAAGTGTGAAAAGGAAGATATCCCCAAGACTTCTTTTTGTACGAGATACGGGCACTATGAACGCATAGTAATGCCTTTCAGACTCACCAATTCTCCAGAAATATTCATGTACTTGATGAATAGAGTCTTTAGAGATTACCTAGAATAATTTGTGGTAGTATTTATAGATGATATTATAATATACTCTGAAACCAAGGAGGATCATGAGGAGCATTTAAAAACTGTACTAGAGACTTTGCGCAAGGAGAAGCTCTATGCAATGTATAGAAAGTGTGAGATCTAGTTGAAGGAGGTCTCATTCTTGTGCCATATCATCACAAGTAATGGGATATCTGTGGACCACTCCAAAATAGATGCAATTGAGGGTTGGCCGACGCCAACATCGGTAACAGACATCCTTAGCTTCTTGGGGTTAGCTGAATATTATCGACGATTTGTGAAAAGTTTCTCATGATTGTCCAACCCTCTTAACAAGCTAATTCAGAAGGGAGTAAAGTTTGCATGGAGTGATGAATGCAAAGAAAGCTTCAAGGAGATGAAAAAGAGGCTTATCACTGCGCTCGTGCTCACTTTACCCACAAGTGGGGAACATTTTGTGGTATTCAGTGATGCTTCAAAGAAGGGCTTAGGCTGTGTGCTGATGCAGAATGATAAAGTGATATTCTATCCCTCAAGGTAGTTGAAAATCCATGAGCGAAACTATCCAACGCATGATCTGGAGTTAGCGGCGGTGATCTTTTCCTTGAAAATATGGCGGAATTATCTCTCTGGAGAGAAATGTGAGATATATATTGACCATAAGATTCTTATATATATATTCACACAGAAAGAACTTAATATGCGCAAGAGAAGATGGATAGATCTCATCAAATATTATGACTTTTCAATACATTACCACCCAGGGAAAGCGAAGAAGGTGGCAGATGCCCTATGTAGAAAGGACCCAGTAATTCTATCAATGATGAGAATTGAGAAGGATCCAATCTTTTTAGGATTGATAAAGATGGATGTGGGTAACATAAAGAAGGGAACATCTTCAATCCTTTCACAAATGATTGCTCAACCATCTCTTTTGGAAAGGTTAAAGGATGCTCAAAAGGATGATGTGGGAATTCATGAAAAAGTGGAAGCTATCAGAAAGGGGAAATCCTTAGAGTTTAATGTTAATGAAGAAGGAATTGTGAGGTTTGGGAAAAGACTACGTGTTCCATCAATTCCGGAGGAGAAGAAGGATCTTTTGGATGATGCACATAGTTCAAATTTCTCTATTCACCCAGGGAGAACAAAGATGTATCGAGATCTCCGAGAAAACTTTTGGTGGGATAATATGAAGAAGGATATCGTTGAATATACATAAAAGTGCCTGGTGTGTCAGTAAGTGAAGGCAGAGAGGCAGAAGTCTAAGGGGATGATGCAACCATTGACCATACTAGAATGGAAATGGTATAACATCACCATGGAATTTGTCACTGGACATCCGAGGACATCCAAAGGCAACAATGAAATCAGGGTTGTTGTGGATCGTCTTACAAAGACTGCACACTTCATTGCTATTCGGGAGGATTTCTCATTGGATCAACTGGAACTGATATATATCCATGAAGTGGTAAGGTTTCAGGGAGTACCACTATCTATTGTGTCTGACCGAGATCCAAGATTCACCTCTAAGATTTGGAAGAGTATTTAATATGCTCTGAATACTGAACTAAAACTCAGTACGGCCTATCATCCTCAAACTGATGGCCAATCCGAGCGGACTATCCAAACACTTGAGGATATGTTGAGAGCATGCTCAATGGACATTAAAGGAGGATAGGATCAACATCTTCCTCTGGTTGAGTTCTCTTATAACAATAGTTTCTACTCAAGTATCCAAATGACACCATATGAAGCCCTGTATGGGAAAAGGTGCAGAACACCGACATGTTGGGATGAGGTCAGTGAACGTAAGCTGCTTGGACCAGAAATGGTCAATGAAATGGAGGAGAAGGTAAAAACCATTCAGTAGCATATCAAGGCAGCTCAGAGTCGATAGAAGAGTTATGCAGATAATCGTCGATGAGACCTTGAGTTTAAAGTTGGAGACATGGTGTTTCTACGTATATCTCCATGGAAGAATGTCATGAGGTTTGGAAGGAAAGGGAAGTTAAGTCCAAGGTACATCGGCCCCTTCGAGATTCTTGATCGTGTTGGGGTTGTGGCCTATCAACTATCCCTTCCACCTACCATGGCCAATATACATGATGTATTTCATGTATCCCTCTTATGGAAGTACATACCGGACCCTTCACATGTACTCTCTTCTGAGGTGGTACAATTGGAAGATGATCTTTTTTATAAGGATCAACCAGTGAAGATCTTACATCATAGAGAAAAAGTGCTACGAAATAAGACAATGCCCGTCGTCAAGGTGTTGTGGAGAAACCAAAAGTTTGATGAGGCAACTTGGGAATCAGAGGATATGATGAAGGTAGTTACCCACATTTTTTTTAGTGTGGGAAAAGGAAAATTTCGAGGGCGAAATTTCTTAAGGGGGTCATATTGTAACGACCAAAAGATTAATTAATGGGAATCCCTCTTGATCTAATTAAATGTCTCTTTATGTTTATATAAAATGTCAACTTCATTGGTTTTATGTTATGAATTTTGACCATTGCTAATATTGTCGTTGAACAGTGATCACATAATTATTATAAATATAGGACTTTAACAAATCCAATTTACTCAGAAAAAGGAAGTGATCGCCTCATCTAGTAGAATTGCCCCATACGAAGCCCATTTGTTGGAGCTTGGAAAAGAGGTGGCGTCTTTGGGATTCACCCTTGACCAAGCCCAAGCTGAGCTTCATCATTTCAAGCTCGAATGTGACCGTCTACTGGAAAAGTGTAAGCTGATTTAAATTACCACTCGAGCGATGTTATCCGAGCCACCCCAAGAGTCTGTCACAATCTCACACCTTAACCTTAGGTCTTATGTGCCTGTTTTAAGGGGTTATGTAACAAATAAGTAGTACTATGTTCATGTAAATTATTTTTTTATATAATAATAAATATAATTTCTAGTCATTTTTGACAAATTGTAAAAAGTTTTTAAAGTACAAATGGTATTTTTAGTTATTATTTAATTGAGAAAACTATTTTATTAAATTAAGGGATTTTTGAATTAAATAGTATTTTAATAAAATAATAATAATATTATTAAATAAATTTGTATTAAATATAAATGATCTTATAATTTTATTAATTCAATTAAAATTTTTATTAATGTTTGAAAGCTATTTTTGACAAAACCCGTGAATTTTTTATAAATGTCAGTTTTTATTTTAAAAGTAAAAATTAACATATTTAGAAAATTATTTAGATAAATTAAATTTTACTTTTGGAATCAGTATGTCGAAATTATCCAACGGTGAATTTTTCATAATTTTCTGAGACAGTGAAATTTTTGAGTAAAAATTAAATATCGTTTAAATATATAATGTGTTTTATTACATCATAATGACCCAATAGTTATGTAATAAAATAATATAATCTTTTTGTTCGGACAATATATGTTTTAACATTAAAATAATGTGATTTTGGGTTTGTTTGACTTACCTTTCAATGAATTAATGGACCCCTCAAGACTTATTCAACACCTTGCCTTTTTAAATTAATTTCCATTGGAGTGTGACTCACCTCCACATAAGAAACCCTAATATTTTAAGAAGTTAGGACTTTTCCCTAATAAAATATTATTTTCCTCTTCCTATTTCCAAAAACCTTGGGCAAAAACCATGGGATGGTTTGTGGTTTGGATTAATTTAATGTAAGGGGACCCAAACCTAAATAATAAAGAATTCCCTCACCTTTCCTATATAAACCCACCCAAGATCCCACTTCCTCCCCACTAAAATCCTTTTGAGTTCGTCCAACCTCTTCCCTACACTCTCTAGAATCCTCCCAAGGTGCCCCAAGCTTCCAAGAAGCCTCTCACAAGCCTCTCTCTAGCCTCTGGAAGCACACTTCCAAGTAAGGGTTTTTCTTCCTTTCTCAATTTTTGTCAATTTTCTTTAAGTTTTATTGCCCTTTTAATTTTAATTTTGAATATTGGGGTATGGTTTCGCACATCTCCCATACATCCCTCTTATTGTATGAATTATTGGAGACCTATTTGTATCTCATTAAGTGCCTCACATGTACACTCGTTACTATGCCGAAATTCCGAAAGGAACTTCTCTCTCTTCTTTTACACTCAAGAAATAATTTTGTATCATGAATCTAAATTCCATTAAAGTTATTGGTAAATGTATATATATGACCTTCTTACTGTCTATTACATGTAAATATGATTAGGAACCCCTTTCTCACTCATAAATCATTTTTATGAAATCTTATGTCACGCCGTTACGCTACCAAAATTGCACCGATTTTCTAAGCCAAGCCATTTTGTAGTGGATAGCATGCCCATTTCTCCATTAAGGGTATTCACCGTTATGCACATTTACTAATTTATTACAAAATTTCATGTATTAATTCCACATTTTTTTTATCATGGAATAAATGATTATGTTTTATGAATCCATTTTTTATGATCCACGTGACACACTTATGCATGAAATGATATGTTTAAGAAGGGTGTGCCCTTATAGTGCTCCAATGCATTGGGTAAAGTATATTATCATGATACATCATGTTAAATTTGTGTTGACTAATGCTAATTAAAGTGCAATGAGGGTTTTCTCGTGTTTTATGTGCAATGAAGATTTAATCATGCTCCATGTGCAATGAGCCTTGGCTCATGCTAATTCCATGTTAAGTGTTGTTGTCACATTTACATGTTATGATTATCAGGCTTTATCATGCCTTTATGTTCATGTTTCTCTTATGATCTATTGATATGCTTATTGCCTAACATGTATTGTACTCCTCATGCAATTCTATGTGTACTCCCTTACTGGGCTTTATAGCTCACCCTTTTCTTATGCATGTCCTCAGGTTATCCCATGAAATGATAAGTATGAGGGAATGTAGTGGTCATGTAAAGGATGTTTTCAATAAAGATGTTGTATTTCATGTTTTAAGTTTTTATATAATGATTAAGCCCCAAAGACACTAAACCTCTCGATCTTTTTTGTTGTATCCCATGAAATTCTAGATGGCTTGTTAGTAAAAATTCTTCTTTAAATTTCTGGTTTGATAACTGGACTGGCCACCCTCTTATTTCTGATATGCCTAAAACCTTTTCCCCTAATCCCCCAAATTGCTCTATTAGGGAGATTATTAATTCCTCTGATCCTCAACTTCCGAATCATATCAAGGGGATTGTGGATAATTATTATTTCACTTCCAATGAGGATCTCCTTGTTTGGGAACCTGCTCACAATGGCCTTTTAGATTATAAAATTTTTTATCCCTATCACTTCCCTAATGAGGATGAAAATTTTAATTGGGTTTCCAAATTCAATAAAGCCTGGATCAAGCCTTCTCGTCTCACTCTTATGTGGCGTATTGCGCATCAAAAAATTCCAACTGATGTTTTCTTGCAATCTTGTGGCTTTAATAATTGCTCTAAATTTAAATTATGCAACCAGCATCGTGAGGACATAAATAATCTTTTTTTATCTTGTGACACTACTATGGCCCTTTGGAAATACATCTTTTACCTTTTTGAATGCAGCTAGCTCTTAGATTATTTTATTTTCTCTCAACTGAAAAGTGTGTTGGATTTCCCAAGATCTCCCCAAATAATGAATCTCTTTCTGACCGCTGTTGCGGAGCTTATGCACACTCTATGGTATGATAGAAATGACTCCTTTTTCCACAATAACTCTTTTAATCTTAATGTAGGCAAATTAAGGATTCTGCTAGCTATAAAGGAAGCAGCTATGATCCAAAAAGATTATTGTGACAATACTATCACAGATTTTGAAACCCTTCGCCGAATTAGCATCAAAGGTATCTTCTGGAAGCCTCGCTACACTATTTAAGTCTTCTGGAAGGCACCTCTTCCTGGATGGATTAAGGTAAATGTGTATGGAGCTTCAAAAGGCAATCCTGGTCTTGCTGGTTGCAGAGGAATTTTCAAAGACCATCAGGACCGAATCTTCAGATGTTTATTTGGAGGCTGCGGAAATGCTTCTGCGCTAGAGGCCTAAATTCTTACTACCACTCATACCGTCTCCTATGCAATGATTTTCAACTGGAAGAATATCTGGATCGAGAGTGAATCCACTACTATTATTCAAGCCATCTGGAAGGGTGATGTTCATCTGGGATGGTCTCTCACCCCCAGATGGATGGATTAACTTTCTGCACTCAACGACCTCAACATTATGGCCACTCGTACCTATCAGGAGGCTAATATGATCGCTGATAGGCTTGCCAATTTGGGAGTCTCTCACGAGATCACTTGGAGGAATGAACCCCCGCCAGAGCTAATTCCTGTTTTTGTTAAGGACTCTAGAAAATTTCCCTCTTTCCATCTGATGTAACTTGTTTGAGACTCTTTCTTTTTGAATAAACCTCTTTGTTCTGTTCTTTTGAACAGAACCCAATTTAAAAAAATGTTTAAGTTTGTAATAAAAGCATGGTTGTCATATGCATCCCCTAGTTACAAGGTCCCTAGTCCTTCATTCAGTGGTGCGACTCCTTCTAGATCATGCAGTTGTATTTATCTCTTATATGATTCTAAAAATGTGGTTAGAAAATAACAAATCATCACCATATATTTTCCAACCAGTGGATTCATAATACCAAATTACAATAATACCAAGGAATATTACTTTATATCCTTCTCTCCCAAAATCTTGAACAAGAAAGGGTTTTATCCATGTTATAATACCATAAATCTCTCAACCTTCACCAGAGTCACTAAACAAGTTTTGGTATCTTTAGGAAGCACCTATGCATAATCCCCACACATTCAAACTGAGTCGATCTACTTATCTTGATTCTATCATTACCTTATGTTGATACATTTCTCTCTATTACCATATCAAAATCATCCTTCTTAGGGTTATGATCTAATATATCCTCTATCCAAGTAGTCTTAATGTCTAATCTCTTTTTGAATATAATTTTACATTCTCAGGTTATGTGTTTGATCTCCCATTATCTCTTTTTTCTCACACTAATAATGACTCTTGTTGGCTCAGATATATGTGGTGATTACACCATTAGAATAATTAAGTTGTTACCATTATGGAATTACACCTTATGTTTAATCCCAACCTATATTCAAGGGAATACCCATATGTATAATCCCAACTCAATGTTTTATCATTGTACCTTTCATGACATATATGTTCCTGCATTATGACTTTAAACTGTATGGGAAACATCCGAGTCATATGATATTAAGCATCATTAAAATTACCTTACCGTGTGATGTTAAAAATTATAGTGTGGTATTATAAAATAATCTTAAATTGTTTCATCCAAAAATTAAGTGTTTTGATTTCTATTTTTATTGTATGTGTCAGATGCCTCTTTGAGGCTCAAACCCAAAAATACGTAATATTTCATATTCATCCTCATAGAGAAAAATTTCATATGAGACCATTCATGTATTCACCTCACCTATCTATAATCTTATTAGTTCAAAAATCCATTCATTAGGTTCATATTCCTTATGGATCATCATTTCATCAATGAAAATTCATGGTAGTATAATAAAACTACTCAAAGTGTAATATTCCTTTTAGGTCTTTCTATATCATCCTCAACAAGCCAAATTCTTAGTGTCACTAATCTTCAAAATACCATATACCTTAGGATATTAAAACATCCTTGTTAGGCCATATTCCCTTTACGATCAACTAGAAATGTATTCTTCTGTATGATTCCCACATTAAGAATTTCTATAAATCTCTCTACACGGTTGTCCATATCAGATGATGTTAAATGTCCAAGATTGCTCCTTTTAAGATGACTATAAAGGCTATGATGTGTCCAATTAAATGGAACCAAACCATGTGGGTGCTGATTACATTCACTAGGACATGCAGGAATCCCATTTTATGGTCTATATTCTGACACTATAAACAATAATTTTCTCCCTAGATGATGGAAAACATTAGAGTTCCCAACTATGTGCCTTTAAACCCACATCATTGAGTAACAACACAACATAGATGAAGAATCTTTGATACATACATATGTTCACATAGATAGAATAATTTTTAAATTCATAGACATTGACATTGGCACATATTAATAACTAATTTTTAAAACCATAGATAAATTGGTCTTCTAAACGGATTATTGTAAGGACACACGAACATGTCTTAAATCCGCAAGAGATTCTTGGTGTAGGAAATAATTCCACGCATCAGGGTATGATGAGATAGGACCTCTCGTACTCTTAACCAACACATTCTTTTAATCTTCATTTATAATATTTCCAATAACCACCTAACCTTGGAAAAAAATCCATCGATGATAGTGATCGCAGATATGGAAGCTATTGGATGTTTCTAGTCCCCAAAATGACTCTTATTTGGAATCAATCGAAATAAACATACATATACACACATATAGATGTGCACATATATCCACATACATATACATTAAAGAACATGCATAAAAAATATGACTATATTTTAAAAAAATTACATGAATATAAATATATAAATTCAAATATGAACTATATTTAAATAAATATATATTCATTTATATATTTATAAAACTATTTAAATAAAACACTAGTATATTATATTTATATATACATTTTTTTATTAAATTATATAAATATATTATTAAATATTAGTTTTGATTGTTATAAATTTTGATATTTTTAATAAATAAAATTATGAAAATAAGATTGATAATATTTTTTTATTATAATATAGTTATATATATAATATGTTTATATTATATTTACAAATATTTACTTATTATTATATAAATATGTATATAATGATTTAACTATTCATTGTGACATTTGTTGGTTCTTTTTAGTATTGTTAAAGGGGGGTCTTATCAGTTCTACGATAAGTGCTCATAAAAGGGTTTCTTTATGTGTGCTAAAATTTTTGATAAAAGGTACCCTATTGTTATTATTTTTTAGTGATGATAAAAATCATATTTATCGAAGCTTAATCTAGTTTTGATTAAAATACCCTATTACCTATTCTTTTTTTAGTGTTGATAAAGGGTTGTGCTAAGTAAAAAAGAATCTGTTGTAGTGGAGATAGTGTACAGATCATAGAATCGTCATTTTAATCATATAGTAATCATTAAAACCTAAAAACTATTTTCTCTATTTATAAAAATTAGCTTAAAAATTCACAATATTAAACTATGAGTTCTTCAGGTATAGTTATCAAAAAATCATAAAATCAAACTTTATATTCATTTTGATAAAATTTAGATTTCTTTACAATATTCTGGAACATACATGAATCAAAATAATCTCACATGAATTTGTGTTTTGAAAGTTATGTTTGTATAAAAATAAAAAAAAAGATTCAAGTAACTATATGTAAAATAAAGAGTGTGTTGTCAATCATGAAAAAATAGATCTAGAAGTAGTCATTTTAGTAAAATTACATAACACCAGTGACATCATCCTTCTAAGAAGACTTCTTGTAGGATGTTACTCGTGATTTTTTTGATGAGATTCCGGATAGTTTTAGTGTTTTAAACACATAGAGATAGTTATCCATAATATATATTAAAAAATATTTGATTAAAATTACTCTCCCACTAAGGTATAATGATCAATTATTCATGTTAATGATATTAATGATGATTTTTTAAAAAATTTCATCAATGTGTTGGATGTGGATGAGAGGTGTGCACTAATGTATTCCATGGGTAATTATTCATTGGAGAAACCAAGATAATGTTTGATCTAGTTGATTCTTCTAGTTTAGAATTTGGAAGGGATCCACAAGATACTATTATTCAATTTGATATTGTAATCAATCCATCTCTCATGGTTCTCCTTGACCTCTTTAAAATACCAAATAGAGTTGTTCTTTCCATTCAAATTGATAATCATCACTACAATAGATCATGTGATATTCAATGCTATCCTTCTTCACTAATAAATAAAAAAGTACAAATAAAAGGGGTGGTAATTTTTATCATCACTATCTAAAAGGGAAAATAAATGTTTCCTTTATCAGATTTGATAAAAAGATACCTTTTGTTAGCAATTTTTTGGAGCAGTGATAAAATCTTTACCATTAACAGCACATGAAAAGCAATGATAAAGGGAACAATGAAAAATTTAATTTATATGTAAATATTTGTAGATTTTTAATTAATATTTATATAAAAATAATTATATATATGTTAATATAATATATAAATATTATTTATAAAATGATACAATAATAAAAAATTATTATTTATACAATTTGCAAAATTTTATATATAAAAGATATCAAATTTATATTAATCAATAAAAATGGTTAATAGTATATTTATATAAACTAATTATAAAAATGTATATATAAATATAAATATAATGTATTTATATTTTATTTAAACAATTATATAAATATATATATGAATATAATTGTTTAAATAGTTTATATTTATATTTATATATTTATATTCATATTAAATAATTTTAAATCCCGTAAATATTTGTATCTATGTGGATGCATGTGTTGTATGTGTGTACATGTGTTGTGTTGCGTGTGTATGTGTATGTATTTTGTGTATGAATGTGTGTGTATTTTGTATGTGTATGTTCATGTGTACATGTATGTATGTGTGTGTTTATATATATGTGTTTATATGTACATGTATGAATGTTCACATGTACATGTATGAATGTATGTCGGTATGTGTATGTGTATGTGTATACATGTCAATGTATGTGATTATGTATGTGTATGTATTTGTGTATGTTTATGTATATGTGTATGTATGTGTATGAATTTATATGGAAAGTGTATATGTGAATTTATATGTATGTTTATGTGGAAAGTTTGAGTTTATTTAGTATGTGTATGTATGATTATGTATGTGTGTGTATGTGTGTAACATTGTTGGGACCAGGTTGAATGAAGATGAAAGTTTGAAGAGTTTGCTTTTGCAGAGTGTTGTATTTTGTTGTCAAAGGCAATAAATCAATTCACTTTGTAGAAGGATCATAAATCAGACGATGCTTTGCTGGTATGTATTTCACACAAATCATGAGTTAGGAGAACTTGTGATGCAAGCCTTATGAAGGAAAGGGGGATAAATGATGATGCCAGTCATATAATGTTTTGATTGGAAGGAATGATGCTGCTGGAAGATAGGAAAGATTCAGTTCCCATTGCAACTCTGACGATGCTTAAGCTGATCTCTCAAAGGATAAATATCACGACAGTGGGATTCGTGATAAGAGCAGAAGAATGGTTATGGGAAGCAGTAAAGAGATAAAATGGAAAAGCAATAGACAATCTGGGGATGGCAGAAAAGCACAGTTTAAGGTGGCTCCGTTTTCCAGTGTTTGCCAAATTTTAGGGCCTGAAAATCGGGAGATGAAGAAATGTGCTTGGCAATGGATGTTGCGCATAAGATTGAAGATGGTTTGTACGTGCAAAAGAGTTATTCAAGGTCAGAACTATGAAAAATGACAAAGGAATGGAGTGCGCGGAAATTTAGGCATGTTTCGCGCAAAAATAAAGTTGTGCGCGCAATATCTGCGGGATGGGCGAAATAGTAGCGGGTTGCGCGAAAAATCTGCGGGATGCGCGAAATATTGGCATGGTGCGCGAAATTGAGGAATGAAATTTTCGCGCAAATGATGGTTCGGGATCAGAAGATCAAAAATTGGCAAAGGCATAAAATGCGCGAAATATTGGAGCAGTGCGCGAAATCTGATGTTGCAGGAAAGATTGGGTTTGCGCGCAATATGGAACGCGGTGCGGAATTTTACGCGCAATTGGTGCTTCATGCTTAGAAGGATGAAAAATGGAAAAGGCATGAGGTGCGTGAAAACTTGAAGCATGGCGCGAAATATGAAGTTGCATAAAAGAGTTTTTACGCGCATGGAGGAGGTTTTACGCGCGGATTTGTGTTTTTCGCGCGGGTTCAAAAATGCCTATAAATATGAGGCTAATCCCTGTTAGATGTTAATGCTCGACACTTAGAAGAAATCTCGAGCTTTGGTGCGCGTAAATTATACGCTAAGTGAGTTGCGCGAAAAGAGGAGAAGTTGCGCGTAAAAGGAAAGTTGCGCGAAAACGTTTTGTCGCGCCAAAAGGGGATTTTACGCGCAAGCCATTTGAATTGCGCGCAAGGCACCCTAATGGTTGCGCGAAATATCTGGGGTCTTCGCACGTATTCAGTTGTGCACAAGAGAGTTCTTACCGGCTTCTGGGTAAGAAAGTGAAGATTTGTACTTCGGAGAATACATCTGTTTAATTGTAGAGAAGCACTGAAACATTGTGTTATCCTATTTGTGCTAAGATGGAGAACACGCACTATTGGATTGTTTTCAAAGTGCTGCACGAGTGTAAGGGTATATCCTACTCGTTGTATTCCACATCAAAGGATTGTTTTCTAGTGGATTGTGTGGTACTGGATTATTTCCGTACCACACCAAGGACGTAGCTACTCTTGTTGAGTAGTGAACCTTGTAAATCTTTTGTTCCTGTGGATGTGTGTGTTCAGCAGGGAAGAAACTCTTTAACAGGAGGCGAAGGATGTTTCAAAAAGGAGAAACTTAAAAAGAAAAAGATATCACTGATTCACCCCTTCCCCCTCTCAGTGATACTTGGATCCTGATTGGGAACATCAAACATCACAGGTAATTATGCAATAGGAATTTTTCATATTTCCTAATACGTATGAATTAGATAGAAATTTTTGTTTAAAAGGGATGATGTATCTAATAGCTTCCCTAACACACAACAATGGGTTTCTCTGAAATCTTACATTTCACACAAGACTGAGTTATACTAAAAAATAATATATTATTATTACTATTATTTTAAGTTGTAGTTATAACATAGATGTTAGAACAGAGGGAATGAAAAATATTAAATGAATTAATAAATTTAGGGTAATAAATTTTTAAATAACGATTCATCAGTTAGAAAATTAATTAGAAATGTACATAAACCCCAATAAAATATAAAAGATGTCCTTTTATGAGAAATTATTTAAGTGAGAATAATTGTGTTTATAAAATAATAAAATAACTCTAATTGAATTATATTATTGAAATAATTATTCAATATAATATTTAAAATTCATGTTATGTGTTTTCTAGACATTATATAAGAACAAATACAATATTACAGATAAAATGAGTGTTTTTCTAAAAATACAGTTTTACCACCTTTAGATAGCGAAATATTTTTAAATATGGTAATTATAGTTTTTTGGTTCTATTATAAAAAATATTCTTATTATTTTTAATTGTAATATCAAAATTTACATTGGTTGAATTTTTTGTATTTTTTGATAAAATCCGTTTTTTAATTAATAGTGAAAAAACACTACATTTTAATTCAATGGAGCATTTTGTCTATTTTATTTGTATAGTTATATTGTCCGTTTAATTGTTTTTAAAGTGAAATTAGATCAATTTATTATCATTTAATTTAATTTTGTTAATTTTAAGTAATTTCATATTGAAATTGAATAGAAAAACTATGTGAAATTTTGAGCATTTTACTTAAAAAACTTGTTTTCTTGTTTTGACAATGGGATTAATTTGAAATTTAATTTTACCCCTTATTTGAATTGAATTTTCAAAACCTAACACACATGGTTGTAATAATTGTGAAAAATGTGCTCTAAAAGGATCAAAATATTTTTTTTGTTGATAGTAACATTAATATTTTATTTACCATAGTTAAATTCTAAATAAGGATAAAAATAATATCATAATAACACAAAAATACGATAACACTTGTCTTAATATTAATGGATGAGAAATTTCTGACCAAGAAAATACTTGATACAAAATTTTGGCCTTTATAAGCCACCTGGGTGTGATTATAACATTCATAATATTTTATCTAAATTAAAAATATTTAAATATTATAAACATGTCTCTTGTTACTAAAACAATTTTAATATGGTGTTATATAAGTGATCTATTAGACTATAAATATTAATTATAAAAATATAATTATTACCTACATCGTTTTAATTTATTCATAATTTTTAGGAAATAAATTGTTAAATTTAATTATCACAGAATGATGATGTAATATTATATTTATTAAAGAAATAATCTAATAAATAAAAATAATAATTTTAAAATAACTATAATTTAAAAAATTCGATTCCATCCATGTATATTTCTAGGTGAATATGACATATTATAAGTGTCTTCAATGGTTTTTTTCAATGTTTTCTATCATTAAGATTTTATTTAAATTCAATAAAATGAATAGTGT
The DNA here is from genome assembly GCA_963277665.1 of Viscum album. Classification (NCBI taxonomy): domain Eukaryota; kingdom Viridiplantae; phylum Streptophyta; class Magnoliopsida; order Santalales; family Viscaceae; genus Viscum; species Viscum album. The sequence continues at coordinate 239,590,511 of OY728140.1, read as the reverse complement.
CAAAATTGAAATAATTGATATTTTATTAAAACAATAATTTGTTAAATTATTTCAAAGTCCTAAAAAAACTTTTCAAATTAAAAAGTGGCTATGATAAGGTATAATGGTTTATAAAGTTTCCAATTATGGGGAATTTACCCAATATAAGTAATATTTATAGCCTCCAAATATTTAAAATGTTGTTACCGTAATTAAAAATAAAAGAAACAAATTAAGGGTAAACAAAAAAGATAATGTTTAAAATAAAATAAATACATGTATACTTTTTTTAGATGAGATGATTTATAACTATCCTCATCTTATCATCTAAATAACTGAAGTTGGAGTCATTTGGATTAAAAAACTCATTTGAATTAATTTAATATTTTATTAGTTTCCAAGGGTGCCCCTCCCCTCTTCTATATAAAGGTAACCACTCTTCTTTAATACACACATTTCAAGAACCATTTTTTATGATCCAAGGTCTACCCAAATACCTTACTATAATCTCTCCCCACATTTTTTTGAACTTATTTTAAGGAAAACACCCTTCTTATAGGTGTTAAGGTGTTCTTCAAAGGTGATCAACCGAAAAAGAGGTGTCGTTTTATTTAAGTATTTCTATTTTATTTCTTATTCCAGTTCATTTAAATATTATTACTCCCATATGAGATAATAACTAAATTATCCTAAATATAAATAAATTTTATTATTTTATTATCATCACCTAAATCCATCTCCACTTCCATTAAATGGGATATGAATTAATCGTTCGTGCGTTCGTGTGAACTATCGCGTCCACAGACCAATCATATTTATTTCACATATCTATCTCTCATGACTATTTATAATAATAAAATTCATGTATATATGTGATATTCATGAAATGATAATAATTATAATATAACAATATATCAATTGTGTTCTTACTTTCCATGCACATATAAATGATAGCGTCTTTTATTCGTGCGTGTGAACTATCACCTCCACAAAGAGATGCGACTCTTTTTTATTCATTAGATCACTTTTATGACAAATATAATTATAATTAAAGGATTATTCTTTTTTAATTATATTATTATCATTATTTAAAGATAAAATAATAATTACCTTATTTCTATAATGATCAATGAAAAATAGAAATGTTACACATGCGTACATACAACCTACTCTCTCCATGATTATAATATTGTTCCTTCTACATAACCTAAATGAATGGTTTGATTTAAAAAGTACAATTTATGTATAAAAGTGATTATTATGTGATTAATATTAATCTATAGAAGATTTACTTATTACCACATGGACTATTGACATCAATCAAAGTTCATTTTCAACTCAAGTACCGAATATCGACAAAACGTCTGATATAAACTTGAATAATTATATAACTTTTATAACATGATAATAAGTGATATAAAAGGAATAATAAACTTGAAAATTTTTACCAATAAATTAGAAATTAAAAAATTATTACTATGGAATATAACAATTATACGTTATGAGTCGGACTCAATGTAAGGGACTTCGTCTCAATCTCATTTCATTAAGGCATATTTCTATGATATACCCCACCGTCTTTTATACAGTGTATAATTAACCCCTTTTACTTTTAATTACATTCAATGGTTTTGAAAAAGAATATTTTCAATAAAAAACGTTTTCATAAATGAAAAACATGAATGTTTTTTAATGTAGGTGGTTGCAATGACATTTCCTCCATTGTGACCATTATTTGATATTTGGATTCCTATACCAACTGTAATGTTTTTAAGAGAAAAATAAATATCATTTTCCCTTTTCATGTTTTTTGGTATTAAAAATTGTTTTTATAATGGATTCATTTTATCAATATCTTAAAATAATATTTTTTAACTACAATGGGGAAATTTTATTTTTCCTTTTTACAGGTTTTATGTGTTATGATTATGTTGTGGTTCTTGGGTATTGTTTATATATATGGGTGGTTCCATGATAAACCTAGGGAGGGTGAGCCTGTGATAGCTCTAAAATGCATAGGTTATTGAGATATAGTTAAATGTTTGGGTGTCTCCTAATATATTTTGGGAATTTATTGTGATGTGTATTCCAAATGTAACCATGAAGGATACTCCATATATAGCTATGAAAGATCTAATGTAAGTACAATGTGGGTGCCACAATTTACCTTTATTATTTAATATTTCTATGATCTTTTCAATAGTCTTATTATTTCATGATCTTTGTTAAAGAGCTTATTTTTTGGGTGAAAATTTTGATTTCTTGAGTTTATAAATATTCATGGAATAACATTATATTTCCTTATTTTAAATTGCGTTATATAATTTTTGCAATCATCCCTAGTTTTGGAAATATTTTTCATAGGGTATAATAATGGGTTAAATAAATTAAGAAGTCCTGATCAATATTAGGAATAATTTTATCTATAAAAAGAAATAATTTTTTCATTTTAAGGTGTTTCATTTTCAAGAAAAAATGGATAGTGAGTATAAGTTCCTACCTTGTAATATTTCAGTTGTTATGTAATCATAAAAGCCTAATTATCTAAAACACAATCCCTGAAAAGATCCTTAATGTAAATTCTTGATTTAACATAAGATTATGTAATGGTTAAGGTTGGTCTTTTATAGTTGGTAACAGAGGTCGATTTAGATAACTTTTGAATTTTGGGTGATATTTCAGAATTATATACAAGTTATATATAACCACAATGGTTATCATAATTGAAAGATTTATATTTATTTTAGATAAATTTAATGAGCATGAGATAACATGAATAAAACAAAGCGGGTGAGACCGTGATAGATCTCCAATTCATTGGGTAATGAGACAGAGTTAAAAAGTTTCATTTCTCCTAATAGAATTATGGAAAATGTTGTGATGCGTATTCCAAATGTAACCATGAATGTTACTCCTTGTGTAGCTATGAAATCTAAAATTTATGTATTATATTGATGCCACAAGTTACCTTTATTATTTATGATTTCTATTGGTTTTTAAGGGATATTATGATTTCATGAGTTATGTTAAACGGCTTCTGTTTTATGGGTGAAAAGTATGATTTCATGGGTTTATAAGCATTCATGGAATAATTTGAATCATAAAAAAATGTATACTGGTACGGATCCTGGTGTTAGCTTTATAGATAACTCTACCTCTCTTACCAGATGTAAACCAGAAAATTCATTTCGGAAGACGTCCCTAAAATGATCAACCACTAGAGGAAATATATCTAACATGTTTCTTGGTAATCCAAATATTAACTGATAATATGTGATGCCATCCCACTCAACCTAGGATGCTCGAGTCCATCTCATATCCCCAAGAAGTCCCTTTCACCCTTGTGTAGAATTGATATGCCCTCTAGTGATGTAAAAATCACCCTACGGTGATAGAAATTGACAATGGCTTGAAAAGGAGACTAACCAGTCTATTTTTATTATGAAATAAAATCCTTTCATCTCTAAGACACAGAGATCCCAAATGAAGTGATATCCACCAATTCCAAGGGGGAACTTGTTTCACTGTTGCACACCTGTCATTCTAATCCCTAACAGGGTGTCTAGTTTCATAACATAATCAGAAGTAAAAAACAGATCCCAAGTCTCTTCACAACCAGAACAAATATGAAACTATGTGAATCCTCTGTATGAAAACGTGTCGAATATAAAATATAGGATAATAGAATATTACCTTTGGTAGTATGAGTTTTGGGATCCTACATCTACTGGGTTAGTTGCAATGCAAAAGTTTTCCATGTACCATGACCCTATGACATAACCTTGCTTCCCTAAGTTGATCCACATAGATGTCTTTGAAAACCTGGAGTCTGTCAACCACAGCCATGAACCCCACTTTGACTTGAGTAGCCTGACATATTCCCGTTCCCCGATTGGTGAGAACCTTCCAGCCCTGCTCTGTAACATTGAGTTTGTGCAGATCCTCTCTCACTATCTTCTAGTTGAAATGTCCTACATAATTTTTGTAGATGTCCCATATTGCTGCAATCTCAGCATTCAACTGGGTCCATTGGGAAATAAGGTTTCATTTTCCCATCATTTATGCCAAATTAATACCTCACTAGGATACCCGAAGAAATGTTTTGACCACTAGATTCCCCATGATTATGCTCTAGATGATGCTTTCTACTACTTGTTGAGACCATACCAGATCTCGGTGCCAAACTTCCATGGATCACACATCCAGATTCCCACTAATTCTGCATGGTAATTAGTTCCTGGTACACTATTTTAGATATAGTAGTCAGAAGAAATATATTAACCTATAATCGGATATCATACCTAAGACCATCCTCAGATCTCCTAGCCTGTGAAGGATTTTCACCCATAGGAAGAGGTGTGAAGTGATGGGGCTTAGTAAAACAAGCTGCATAATCCATAACTGATAGAGCAGCCTACTTCAGATGCTTGAACTCCTATGTTTTGTCAGACCTCAAAGTCGCAATATAGATATAGTCATATGAGACTCTCTGTAAGTCTTCCCAAGGAATATCTCAATAATTCCTTGTCTTAGTAACCACATCCCACCATCTCTTAGTGGAATCACACAACATCTAAGCACTGAGCTTGACTCTCCTCTTCAGAGGCATCTACAGATGCTCAAAGATAGATAACATGCTCTCTAAAAATGAATTTACGGCCTATTTCCTCCATCCCTAGAAAATGAGGGAGGATTTTGCTCTAAAACACTCTAGTCAGCTCAGCCATAAAAGTGGTAGGCTGAGGTGCTCCAAAGAATTTCTGCATAAAGTGTATAAAGTTTTTGATGAACTATGCATCAATGCCTACATCTGGAGAAACCACTGGTGCCTCATCTAATACAACTGGAGTATCCACTGGTATCGCACGGTATACCACCTCTAGGTTATGCTCATCACCCCCTCCTAGAGTACTATTGGAGGTCATCATGGTGGCATTTCACTGTAAATTCCAACACATACACATTATTTTAATATTATTCATAAAAGTACGTAGTTCAAGAGTTAATGAACTAAATAGGAGAACAAAAGCTTCCAATGTTCATAAACTTTGTGTTCTCGGCGTGTAGAACCTAAAAACAGTGTGTCCACATAAACGCTCGCATGTGAATTTAAGTCAACCTTTCATGTTATTATAAACTTCCTAGGTACACAACATGTCATACTGACATATAGCGTGTACTGAATTTTCCCCTCTTGTCCAGGTACTTCTACACGGCCAGACTCACACGCGTTCTACCTATGTAAAACTAGATGGGGTGAACCTAACACACACATAATGTTCTTATCAAAACCCAAAATCTTATATTCTCTCTCACATGGTGAGACACATAGTCATCTACCACACAGTGCGTACTCAAAGTGTGTAGAGTGTACTTAAAAAATTTCATTACCTCCTAAATAGAAGAACACATGGCATCTGTTTAGGAACTCACAAATTGTGTTGTCTTGGATTGCAAATAGTAAGCCTCTGAAACATTCCCGGAATGATTTTTTTTGAAAAGTAAATCCATAGTGTGCCAAATTCCAAACTGTGGTTTTCCATACTCCCCATGAGTCAAATATTGTCATCACATATAGGATATAAGTATAGAAATTTATCTCATGGATGAAACATAGTCCACCAAAATCGAATCCAAGAGGGGCCATACACCTCCAGGACCAAATTTTGGCATCCATCTGATTCAACCATTACACATGCCAATACACATATCACAACAACATGCATATCTATAATGGAACCTATCATAAAAACATTCATATCTAGCACCAAATCTATCACTACAACATGAAATCAGTAATTCTCTCTAAATGGTTTGGTAATAATGCATGACATGTGATTTCAAATAAGTTCATATATGATTCATGAGATGTCTTACCCTCATCTCATTGAGTTGCAAAAAACCAAACCACAATGATATCAATAATAACATTACAATTACAAGTGTGTCACCCAATGGTGAAATCAAATCAATTGTAATAGCTCAAAATCCAAAAATTACATTTCTATTTGAGGCAATTTGGCTCTTCCCTGTACACAGGGTAACTACTCCCAGGAATGGTTTATTACTAACCTCCATTTCATTTAGAAACCTATCTAATGTCACCAAATAGTAATAAAAACCAGAAAATAAAAAAATCCATTGAATCCACTTTTTTACATCCTAGATCCGAAGGCCACTCTACTGGTGCCCCATAACCTATTGGTTGTATAGCCTCAAGCGCATGTCCCCAAAAGCCAGAGGATGCTGACTACCACCGAGGGCCTAGGGTGTGACAGTGGGGAAAGTATTCCTTCAATAGATGAGTGTAACATAGAAATATAAATAATAATACAATAGCAAAAATTGTAAACAAAATTCAACTAAAATTAACAGCGCGAGATTGATAAGAAAGCCAAAATAATTCAATACAAAAGATGATAAAAAAAGTTATGTTCTAAGAAAACAACGAAAAGAGGTACACTATATAAAATCCACATTATATGTTCCAAACAAAAAACAAACAATGTAATATAAGAAAAATGGCTGGACTCAGATCATTCCAATGCTCTCCTACTCTTAAACAGCAAATAAAGTACTAGTAGTAAGGTTTTTTCCCTAATCAACACCTGCAATAATATAATCTGTCCAGTCCCAAAAGCATAAACCAAACAGGGTGTGAGACTAAATCCTAGTATAAAACCACCCATGATCTGTGCTGATCTGTCAGTGAATATATATATAAAATTCATTGTACAATAGTGAAAGAAATAAATAGTAGGTACTCAAAAGTAAGCACAACATATGTCTCATAAGAAAAAGTAATCAAGTATGGGTGAGTCCTAAATCCAATCTTGTGTATTGTCTTGTAAAATGTGCCATTAGTCATTTTATTCCATTCCTCAATATATAACTGAGTCTAGTCACAACATTCTAAAGTGGAATTTAGGTATCACTCCGGGTGCATTTTACCCAAACCATATAACCATTTAATAACAAAACACAAAACTCGATTAAAACAAGTTCTATTATAATTTCAACAGTCAATTGGAGTAAAAACCTAGTATATAAACATTTTATCGTATTTTGTCCTCAAAACCTATTATATATGCATTTCAGCTTGTATTAGGGACAAGCCTAGTGTATAAGCATTTATAGCAAAAAAACAACTTGTGTAACTTACACTATTACATGTTTAACAACATAAAACTCACATGGGAATCAACATGCCACAAACCTTTCATGTAATATAACCATTACTAGGATTATAAATTATAACTCACATGGGTAACTCATATCCAAAGCCTAACGTGTGAATTAGATTATCATAAGGCATTAGCATTCATTATCTCATTTGGGAAAATTCTTTAATTAACTAATTCCATTTTAAATACCCCATAAAATGAAATCAAAGGTATTACTATAGGCATCCTAGAACAAACAGCTCAATGTTGGTCATCTAAGGGAAAACTCACCCACAAGGTCGCCGTCAATCAAGGCTAACAATCTCAAACATGCCTTATAGTCATTTAATTAATTACCTAATCCAAATTAGGTGACAACATCGGTCAATATTCAATTAGGGTGCACCTAAAAATGGTTGTACGACACTCTTTCACAGATAATCAACTTGACTATTTTCTAATAGAACGAGACCACCTACCTTGTACTCGTATGAATATCCTCACCCAACATCATGTTTTGATTCGAATAAAAAATGAGAATAAGAATCCAACCTTAAATAAGATGGTTGAGAAGATAAATCAGGAACAAATGATCAAAATTAATCGATCACTCACCAAGGGTATTTCAATAGATATGACAGTATTTAAATTGGGCATCTGATGAAAAAATAAGGGGAAAATTCTCGTTCAGATTGCCTGGGTGTGATGGTCATCGAAGGGGGGTGGGGGTTGTTTCTGTCCATTTGAAAAAAATGATGCTACTACCCAACTTAATCAATGAAAATAAAAGTAAATTGTGTTTACTTTAGACTACACACCATGTTCGTACAATTTCAGGTCAGACCATTACATGGTCATGTACTGGGATTACATGGCATGTAACCCTCCATACATGGTGTATACCTATAAGTACACGGTGTGTAGGAACCAGTCATGTTGTGTAATAATCTTTCAGACATCCCTTGACCTATTTTTTCCGATTTTATTAAGTATAAATTGAAAAGTAATTATTGTTACCTTAATGGAAGAACCGGTTTCTTAAACTTATGGTCCTCATTGCATGAGCCTAAACTGAAAAACATGTTTTTCCTTGTCATGAGATATTAAAATTCATGATAGTTGTGTCCTTGTTGCATGATGTTATTATGCACATACCATCATTCATTCTAACTTGTTATCATAGTATGTAATAGAGAAACCATGATCAACTAGGGTTTGGGATACTTCCATCAACTTTCCTAAACATCTTAGTCGAAGAATCAGACTTTGTGTCTTAATTGTCTTTGGTTTCCATAAAAAAATCATTATTTTCAGTGCTGAGTGTATTTAGAATCAAGGGAAATCACTATTTGGAAATGAATACATGAACCAATTTGACTACTACATATGTTCACTCACTCTGGGCTTCCAACCAGAGGAATCATAATCACAAGAAAAACGGTCTTCTAATCTCTATATGCCCTCAAAACATTTAAATGAAACTCATCCTTGGAATATGGTTAGTGATCATCTCTTACATGTCTATCCCATACCATTACTCAAGATTTTAGAACCTTTATCCATGATTTATACTATCCTCATACCCATTTAAAATGTTAATTAGAGTATTATTGACCCTGGTAACCCTAATTAGATATTATATCAAACTTCCCATTTCCCATGGTCTAGGCATCATGAAATAAAACTATGTTCTCCATGGTCTATGCAACACGACCTCAAACTGTGTGTTCCTTGGTTAATGTTCTATTACATTAAAATCTATCCTTTAATTTTCAAAATGTAAAGACCTTAAATTTCAAATAAAAAATATATATAACATGTCATGTTGAAAACCCAGAAATGTGTATCCAATTAAAAATTCAAGTCTTCACTCTCTATGTTTAAATCTTCAAGAGAATCAGAAAAAATAGAGCACAAATAAAAGAAGAAAAAATATTGTAAGGCCCACATAAGTAACTATAAAAAATTGATCCATGGTCATTGGATCCCTATGGTGTAGGAAAAAAATGATCAATAATATATTAAACCATATCCTTGTTGACATGTTTAATATATAGCAGTGTGATATTTAGGTTACTATAATCCACATTTAGTTCTCATGTTCCATGACCACACATCATTTTTTGAGTGTTTGAATCCCTATAAACCTTCCATGGCCATCAGTAATCAGTGTATCTAGATTCTTGGGATGCATATTCTTGGTTATGAACACATGCCCCCATTTCTATCCTATATAAATGCATCCAATTTGTCTTGTCAACTAGATGAATCTTTTTCCCAATTAAAAAGGTTATGTAATCCTTTTATTCATTGAAAACACTTTTTGCAGAACATTTTACTTGAATATGGCTAGAAACAATACATTTTTTTCTTTTTAATATTATCATATATGACTCATGATATTTGAGACATTATTTACCATTGCTATGATTCCATCATTAAAGTGGATTCAATATCCTTGACACCATGACCTCGAATATCATACTCATTAACTAATTCATGTTATGACACTTTGTTCTTGAATCTTTGTCTGAGATTCATTACCCTAAATTGATTTCCCTCCATGTTTTACTTGGTCAATGTTGTTTATCCTAAAATATCAGCAATCCTGGTCAAAGATTTCAAACCCTAAAAAGTGGCTATGTAGGTCCAACTCGCATGACCTTATGTTTTTTGTGAAAATATACATAATACTATCTATTCTTGGATACCGTAACGGGAAGTTTGGAAAAAATTAGTCTATTATCACTATATGTACACCTTTCATGATCTATAAAAAATTGAGAATTAAAAAGGAAAACATGAGAATCCCACCTATATGGTGGCCCTGCTAAGTCCCCCACTGTAGGGTGGCACTACTATGGAACTCTTTCTTGGGTGGCCCCACTAAGTCCCCCAAAAATGGTTTCACCACTAGGGTGTCCCTACTTAGTCACCCTACTATGTTGTCCCATCTAAGTCCCCCTCAGCATCCCCACAATGACCCCCCTAAAAGGGTGTCCCCACTAGGATGTCCCTTCTAGTTACACGGTTTTAGGGTGGCCCCACAATTTACCCTTTCTTGGTTGTCCTAGCTAAGGCCCCCAGTAGGGTGTCCCTACTTAAGCCCCCTCTAGGGTGGCCCTACTAAGCCCCACTCACTATGTTGGTCCCTCTAAAGCCTTTTATCAAAATCGATTTCTAAGGGGAAGGAACACAATCATTCACATTGAATCAATATAAAATACATTGGAAAGATAGGAATTGGTGATCATGTACCTACGTGATAAATTGGCATCCCTTATTTACAAGTTATTTGGTTACCTCACACAGCCATGAAAATGTGTCTTGCCTCAAAAACCATAGTGGGAATATTATGAATACCTTAGTTTACTTTCCATTCTAGGTAGATTTTTCCTCAAATTATGATTACAATCATTCCACTTTAATCCCATTCTGAGGGTTTTTTCGAAACCCATTTTTGGGAAAAAGGGGTAAGCGGAAGAAGACCAAGAGTTTTTATGGAATTTCATACTGCATTATCCATTATTCCTCACCCATATCCCCATTTTTTCATGAAGGATACCTCATCCAAGTATCATTTTTTTTCTTATTCTACCTATCTTAGGTCTACTCTAGCCACCCAACCTTTGTCTCCCGCACCACTATTGTGAATTGCCTCATTTTTTAGACTTACTCCACCCAAGAATCTATCCTTGTTTATAAATAGACCAATTTTGCCATTGTTTGGAGCACAACTTCCCCTCTTCTTAAATAGAGATAGAGAGAGAGATCCCCCTATATCCACATAACCTAGGATTACAGTGATAACATAAGGTAGAATATGGAACCTTAATCACTAATAAAACTAACTTATATTGTTTTATTGGGTTAACTACAACTTTCCCCTAAGTGACCCATCACTTGGGGCATATCATCTAAGTGACAATTTTTTTACAGCTAATCACTAGAGTGGATTATCGCCTGAGGATCATCACTTCATCAACCAATAACTCTAGGAATATCACCTAAGTGATTCAACACATAATTACCATCACATGAAGGATCTATCACCCAGGAGTTCCCACCTGAGCGACCCATCACCCAGGGCTTGTCACCCAAGTGACCCATAACCCAAGGGTTCCCACCTAATTAAACTATTTCTTGGACAAACCTCCTATGAAAACATTCACATAAGGTTGAGAATTATGGTGGAATACATTTTAAGACCATTTCAAGTATGATATTCTCTTATAAATCCCTTGCTATAAAAAATTATAGGTCCCTCTTCTTGGTCTAGCCACTTTTTAAGTCTTTATGTCAAGATATATGTTGGATTTGGTGTCCTATGATTAACTGTTTGTACTTGGATTACAATTATATTCAACATATTTAATATTAATAAAACTAAAAATTGTGTATTGTACATTTTTTCACATGACTTTAATGAAATGATGTTTTTGAGTATACAAGGAATTTATAAGGTCATATTAGTTTCCCACTATGATGAGAACCTTGATGTGATATGAAAATATTCTAAAATATTATTCTATGGTTGGATAACATACTATGATGGGAACCATTTTCCATATACTATAAGGTGTGAGTAATCATAAGAGATGAGACTTATTCTCATGAAGTTTGCACTTGGTAATCTCTAAGTAAGATATTATGAGAACAAACCGTCCAGTAAGAACTCTACATGTTTTGGTTTAATTAGATATTCATATCTAAAAGCATGTGTGATTGTCCTTAGAATTTAATATTATTATTAATACATGTTTCAACTCACGCACTTAGATGTATTCCATAAACCATGATGATAATAGTTTATGGTGAAGCTGTATATATTAGGTGTCTCATGATTGACATGTCATTAATGAATAATTCAAGGAAGGATTTTCCCCTTCCTTCTCCATGAAAGTAGATATCTCACCCCCTTTGATTGGAATAGAACTATCACATTATATTCCCAGGCCATGGTGTAACAACGTGTTTATTTGAGATAATCGTAGAAAGAAATATCGATCAAATATATCGGTGACATGGTTGTGCAACACGCTTGAAGATATGTTATCCAAAAGGGATTATATTATTGGGTAACCATTTATATTTGGTTTTTGATGTTTTCACATTATATTATTTCTCCTGGGTGGCTTGTCCTCTTTCTAGATAGTAATCATGGACTTTAGGCAGGCATATTTAATGAAATATAAAAGAATCCTATAGGGTTACACACTAAGTGTTTCTATTTATCTCGATTAAACCCTATTTGAGATAAATTAATGGAATATGTATTATTCTGATGTCCAATGAATAATTTTATTCAAGTTATATTTATTTCATAAATAAAATAAATATTTATTTTTTGTCTTGTCAATAAGAAAATTGTTTTATTTATTTAATATTTTAATAAATATTTATTTTCTAAATTATGAATAACATATTTATTGATGAATAAACTATTTATTCGACAATTCAATAAATTCTAGAGGAGTTCAGACCGACTAAGATCGAGTATGATGACAAATAGTAATTTACAAGACTGTTATATAATATTCTTTATTGTGAATGTTGGCACACACAATAAAATAGTAATAATATAATTATTTTTATGTGGCATGGTATTTATTAAAAGTAATAAATGTTATTTAATGGATGATAATCAATTAAATAATATTTTTACATAAACCCAATCTATATAAATTGGTGGTTTTCTCTATTGTGTAGAGTATCTAAAATTGAGAATAGAGAATTGTTCCACACACAAAATTCTCTCTCAAACTCATACTTCTCTCTCCCTCTCTAGAATGACAAGTGAAAGAGATATTTCTTCAAGACTGAATAACTAGTGATCAAGAAGGAACAATGAAGGACATTTTAATCATCGAGCTAGTACCCTAAGGTTGAGTGGTGTTTCTTTAAGATCATATGAGCAAGTGCGGATCACTACTAGAGGGGTTATTTACATAGATATATAGAGAAAAATGAATTTAATATGAAAAGGGTATTTTTAGAAAATCAACATTCTATTATGAAGAAAATTTTTAATCCCATGTATTTTTTTCTTGAAATATTAAATAAATTAATTATAAATTTTTCATGAAATATCCTTGCTATTGATTTTGGAAATTTTTTAATAAAATAAACTGTAACATTTCTCCCACCTTTTCATGCTTCACCTACACCAATACCCATCATGTGGAATCATAGATATCACAATTAAATTTATAATTATTTATATTAGTTTTTATCTATGTGTAATTATGGTTATATTTTCATTTATTGATATTTGTTGTATAATATGATTTCAATTAACATGTTATTAAGATATTTATCATGTTTGTTTAGTGTTTCAATTTAATAATGGATTAAGAATAATTAATGAATGACTGAGGATGTCATTGTGAAGTGCCAAATCATTTGCTAGAAAAAGTTGGTTACCCAACATGTGGCTGGAGAACATGTTGTATAATCATTAACATTCTGTTTAAATGCACTGATTAGTTAATTATTGGCAGTGCTTTTATTTTAGACCGTGTGTTGACCAGGCCAATCTGGAACCCAACAGATGGATAAAGGGAGTGTAGCTGGCATGTACATACTATGTAGTTTGGCCATATTAACACACTAAAACCCCAGGCATGTGACTTGGGTATACAAAAACCAAAGTACATGGCATGTAGCTACATATACACATTGTGTAGTCTCCCATTAATGGAAAAAAATAAAATTTCATTAAATTATAAAATTTCAGCATTAAAAAATTATTTTTTTGATTTCCACACCATTTGTTGTTTGACAATTTAATAATTATTTTGATGAATTTTAGATTCTCAGTTGATTAATTTTAATTAACATGAAATTATTGGTTATACTGCATATTTTCCATGAATTCCATTAATGACCAGTATCCACAAATAATATTGGATGATAAACAAGATAAAAGAGAATTAATTAATTAATTAATTAACAAAAGAAAATTTATCATAAATAAGGAAATAACTAATAAATAAATAAATTCTAGTTGTTTCATTTTACGTATTCGTTGTATGTATTCCCTCTCATGAGCATGATGAAGACCTATGTCAGTGTTGGATGATTTAATTTAATTTATTTCCTGAGTTTCAAATTATTTGATATTATATTTAATTATGTAATGTGAGTCATCCCTCTCTCTATTATTATGTAGGACCTATATTTTGATGGATATTTATGTAACCCCATATAAAAAATCCTTTGGTCCCCCTAACCTACTTATAAATAATATATATATTTAGTTAATGGAGAATCCCAATATGTGTGGAGTCAGTTCAAGATAGAACCATAATGATTCCAACAAAGGTGATATATAGGAGGATAGGTGGAGTGTTGTAACTCATACCAAGACTGGAAATATGAGTTATCTCCCCTTAGACAAATGTTGATTTAATGTTTTATCATTAAATCAACCATTAGATAAAGCTCATGAATGGGTAATTTAATTAATTATTATTTTCTATCTATGAAATTATTTATTTTATGTATTCATGATTGGGATAACATAAATAAATGAATTAATTTCAAATGATGGAAATTAAAAAAAATGAATTTTGTGTAAATGTTTTATTTGGCCTGGTAAATTCATTAATTAATATCCACTTAATATTAAAAGATATATAAAGCATAAAACAACATAATATATATGCATAATAAATTAAAAAACCTCAATTAAATATTAATTCTGACTAATCCATCCATTACTTGATTGGGAATGAAACTATAGAACTAATTGTAGTACATGGACAAAGTCTTGAAACATACTTTTATCTATGTGTTCTCATGAGAGTTTTGGGTTGGCATAACGAAAATTCTATTATGTTTAATGGAAAAAGTCTATTGAATACAAATTTGGAGGCTTGTTTTGAGGGAATCCATGTTAGGATATAAGGATATGGGAATCCACTCAATGGATCAAGGATCTTCAAGTCTTCAGTTATCAAGATCACATACCTAATTACTCTATTATGGGTTTTTATGAAAAAAGTATAGATCATTTCGAAAATTATTAGGTATCCTTTATGATAGAATGTAAGAGAAATAATACATTCAAATTTTAATAGTGAGATCTATTGAGACTTCATAAAATTGTATGAGATTTAATAAATAAAAAAATAAATATATTTTATTTTATTTTATGTCAAATATTTTTTTATCAAGAAAGTACAAATAATCCGCTATTTTTAATTATTGAATAAAATTGAAATTTTCATTATCCACAAAATCCCTATGATTAATATTAGAGAATGATAAACTCATATCTGGTAGTAACTTCTTGGAGTGATTTAGAAATCTTTGGGTTGTGCTATGCTATGAACGGAAATATTAAGTGCTAGAATCCTCAATGACTGATCCATCAGCTAAATAAGTGAGTGATGAATGGATCCTTTACTATGAAAAAATTTTGAGTGATGCATTCAATGTTCAATGTTTGATGCTTTCATTGATATCTAGTGAACCAATGAAGTATCATGAAAATATGGATTCATATGCCATGATTGAGAAACTCTATAGTCTTTACTAGGAGAGAGCTATACATCAAAAAGTTTTATATTTCCAAGGTTCTATATTACAGAATGATTGGAGAGTGTGCCCCAGCTGGGATACATGTAGTAAATATCATTGGCTAAATTGATCACTTACAGGTTCTAGGGTATAATCTCCCATAAGAACGGGGCTCCAACATCATTATGGAATCATTCCCTAAAATCCTTTCTAGATATTATTGAGAATTTTAATATGAACAAAATTGATAAGTAACTAATAGATATTATTACACTTATTTTTAAAGTATATAAGGATGTAAAGCTTGAAAAACCTTATGTCATTATGGTTAACAAACCAAAAGAGAAAGTGAAGTGCCTCAATCCCAAAGCATCCTCATGCCCTTCAAAGAAGAGGGAGATCAATGGGAAATCATGGGAATATGATTCTATATGTTTTCAATGTGGAAAGAGTGACCACTTTAAGAAAACCTATACCCAACTAAGGAATAAAGGGGAAGATTCAAGAGAACTTTTTATCAAGTTCAATTTATAAATTTCTAAAAAAAATTTATTTGATAGTGATTTTTTCTCACATATGTATTCAAATATAGGAACCAACTAAATTCAGAAAGATTGGATGAGCATATGTATATCATTGAGTAGCCAATATATCTAAACTTATTGTTTTAGTTGTCTGGTACTAACACCACATGTTGTCAATAAGAATGATCTTGGATTTAAACGGTTGTAATTATGTTCCTTTATACACTGAAAAAAATTATTTATGTATCTGGACTTGATACAAATGGATTTAATTTTATATTTGGGAAAAATGTTTTTTTATAAGGATAACATTAATTATGGTAAGGAACTTTAAAAAAAGGATTTATGTGTTTGATTACATGAACCAAATAATGGAAATTGATAATTAAGATTATTCACATGACTCATACTGCACCCAACTATGGAATCACCAGATAGGTCATGTAAATGAAAAGTGCTTGATTGAATCACATCATGATGGATATTTCGGTTTTTTTAAACTAAAACCACATGATGTATGTCCTTCATGTTTACAAGAAAAAATGAGCAAATCCTTATTTATTGGGAAAGGTCAAATGGATAAATAGCTTATTCAATTAGCTAATAATGATGTATATGGACTATTTCTTATTGAATAAAGTGGTGGGTACTCATGCTTAATAAATTTTACTAATTATTTTTTTATATATGGATATGTCTACTTAATGAGGTATAAGTATAATTATTTTGATAAAGTCAAGGCATACAATAATGATGTTGTGAACTAGCTTATAAAGAAAACTAAGAAACTTCACTCAGATTGGGTTAGTTAATATCTTAATCAAGACATCATTGATTATTTATGGGAGTTTGGGACTTTATCTCAAATCACTCCACCTTATGTGCCTCCATGGAATAGTGTAAGAAAAAGGAGGAACCACACCTTGTTGGACAGGGTGAGATCAATGATGAGACATATAATTATTCTATTATTCTTTTGGGGATATGCATTATGAAAAAAACTTATGTACTAAACTGAGTACCAAATAAAGTAATGGATGGTTTACTATTACAATTTTGGAATGAAAAGAAACATGTTTTTTCTAACTTATATGTGTGGGGTTGCAAAGAATTTTTTAATGCCTCTTCAGGTAATAATATTGCATGCCAAGGAACAATGTGTCTCTTTATAGAATATCCTATATATATATAGGTATATTACCTATACAACCCTTCTGAAAAAAGTTTTTGGTGAAAAGATGTCCCCCATTTTTAAGGAGGATCTTATCGCTAAAAGAGATAATTGGAGAAAGGTAGAAATCGATGAAGATCGAGCTCATTTAGATAAAATTTGTCACAATAACAAATTCCAAAAATCCCCATATAATAAGAAATTGTTCCAGATAAACAATTACTGTGTAGGAGTACTAGAGATGTTGGAGAACCCAAATGTTATGGTTTTCTAGTCACTAAGGATGGAGAATCATTGTTAGTTGATAATAATGATCCTCTAACCTATAAAAAAGTAGTAAGTGGAATACATTTTTTCAAGTTTAATGAATATATTAATTCTAATACCAAAACCAAATATGGATTATGGTACACCCTCAAATAGATGTAAATTCTGTTGGTTGACATTTTTTTACCAATAAAATACTAGACTTGTAAGGAAAACTCAATATTTATAAGGCATAACTAGTTTCCAAAGGGGTTAAATAACATAATTTCATTGAAAAAGATGATAATTTTCACTAGTTTCAATGCTACAAATATATAACAATTCTACTTTCCATTATGGTTATCTATGACTATGAGATTTAGAAATTGCATTTCAAAATAGCCTTCCTTAACGGGATCCTTCAGGAAGATGTCTATACTGCACAACCTTAAGGGTTTGTGACTCAAAAGGATTTAAATAAGGTATAAAAGTTTCAAAGATCCATTTATTGATTAAATCGTGCATCAGTGTCTAGGAAAATAAATTTTAATGAGGCCATAATAAAATTTGGTTTCATGAAAATGAATGCGATTTGTGTTTCATTAAATAGTTTACTGGGAGTGTAGTCATTTTCTAAACAATATACATTGATTAAATATAACTCATTGAAAATGAAATACCACTCTTACAGTCTATTGAGGTGTGATTGAATAAATGATTCTTTTTGAAGGAGTTGGTAGAGGTAGCATATATTCATGGTATCGTGATCCATCATGATAGATCAAATATGTTTCTTAGCCTAAGTCAAAGTACAAACATTCACAACATACAAAAGAGATTCAGTATGGAACAATCCTAGAGGTGGTTTTTTACTATACCCTATTGCATTTATCTTTCTTTGAAAACGTGTTTTTCAACACATGATAAAAGAAATTAAATGAAAAGGATTCCATACTCATCATAGATTGGGTCAGCCAAGTATTATATGCTATGTACTAGGATAGATATCACCTATGCATTAAGTTTGGTGGGAGGATATCAAGCTGATCCAGGTGATCACCATTGGATGGTTTTCAAGAATATCCTTAAGTATCTAAGGATTACTAAGGATATGTTCCCCTTTTATTGAGGAGATAAAGAACATGTCATTAGAGTTTATGCAGATACAAGTTTCTAAACAAATCAAAATGACAAGAATTCATAAACAGGATACATATTCACTTTGAATGGAGGTGTTGTGAGCTGGAAAATCTCAATGAAGGTTGTGGTTGTAGATTCTATAGTAGATTCAAAGTATATTTTTATGTCTAAGTAAACTAAAGAAGTATTATGGATGCAAAACTCCATCCAAGATCTTTATGTGTTTTCTAGTAGTGAAGATCCTATGAAACTCTATTTTGATGACACAATAGTGGTGACTCTTGAATACGAGTTAAAGTCACATCAAGAGATGGATCACATACTTCAAAAGTATCATCTCTTGAGGGATGTTTCTTAGGGAGGTGAAGTTGTAGTGATAATTATTTCTGAAGAAGATAATGTGTTAGACCCATTGAATAAATCCTTTACTCAGTGAAAGCAATACTATCATGTGTGGTTGAGTGTACTGAAGGTTATATGCAGATAGCTCTAGTCCAAGTAGGATTTTGTTGGAGTCAGTGTCTTAGGACTAAATTTTTGTACTTTTATAAAATCTATATTCAATGTATTGAATACTAATAAAACTAGTAATTACACATTTTTAATTATTATACATGACTCTATTGTCATAATATACTAGATTATACGTCACATTGGTATGGTCATATCAATTCCCAGCTATAATGAGAACCATGATGTTATATGATGATATTATTACATAATTTTTTGTAGTTTTATAACATACTATGATGAGACACATAGTGCATATAATTTTCAGTGTGAGTACTAATATGATTATGGGGCTTTTACTTAGGAAGTTATCCCTAAGTAATCACTAAGATGGGAGATTATGATAACAGGCCCACCAGTAGAAATTTTTCATGTTTTGTGTCATCATATATTCCTATCTATGAGCATGTGTGATGGTCCTTAGAATATAAGATTATTATTAATACATGTTACAACACATTTACTTAGATATATTTCATAAACCATTATGATTACACTTCATGGAAATGTTGAATACATTGGGTGAGTCAAGAGTGTCATGTCATTAATGAATAAGTTGAGGAAGGATTTTTCCCTTACATCTTTATGAAAGATGATATCTTGACCCATTGATATGAATAGAACCATGGCATTAAATTACATGGACCTGGTGTAATGAGATGTTTATTTCATCTATTCGAAGAAAAACATATTGAGAAAATAGGTTGGTGACATGGTAGTGTAACCTACTTGATGAGATATTATGAAGAATGGATTTCATTACACAATGAGATTTAGTATGTTGTTCACAACCTTGTGATATTATGTTCTTTATCTTGGGTGCCCTGACCCATTTCTAGATAGTATTAATAGACTTTAGTCAAGACCAACTAATGCCAATGGGAAAGAGTCCTAGAGGGTCACACACTATGTGTTTCCATTGATCTCGATTAAATCCTATTTTAGTTTAATTAATTGAATAAATATTATTCTCATGTATAAAGAATACTTTTATTCAAGTTATATTGATTTCATAAATTATGTAAATAGGTATTTTTGGGATTTTGAGTAAAATATTGAATTTATTTATTGAATATTTTAATGAAAATTTATTCACTAGATTATGAATAAAATATGTATTTATATATAAAATATTTATTCAGTTATTCAATAAATGAAAGAGGAGTCTTAATAGACCAAGAACGAGTTTGGTGAACAATATTAATTAACAAGACCATTACATAATATTCATTATTTTACATGTTAGCATGCACTACATAATAATAATAATATAATTATTATTATGTGTCATGGGTTTTATTAATGGTAATAAATGTTTCTTAATGGTCAGTATGAAATTAAATAATATTTTAACATAAATCGTAACTCTAAATAGATGGATATATCTATTGTGTAGAGTATCTGAAATTAAGAATTGAGAATTTATGCACACAACTAATGGTGTCTAAAAGGCCTTCGTCTCTACCCCTATCAATAATGGCAAGTGCAACATATATTTATTCAAGATCTAAGACGGAGTGATCAAGAACAAAAAACGCAATACATTCAACTCTCTAGAATAGCACTCAAAGATCGAGTGGTGTTACTCATAGATCATAGGAGCACATGTGGATCATAGCTAAAGGTATTGTATCCTTTGATCATCATAGCGCAATGAAGGTAATCTTAAAGGATATTTTTAGATGATCAAAATTCAACAACAAAGAAATTTCCTCAGGCCAAGAATTTTTTTATTCAAATATAAAACAAATTTATTATAAATTTGATGTGAAAGATCCTCTCTCTTAGTTCTGGTAATGATTATTAAAATAAATTTTAATATTTCAACCACCTATGTGAACTTCCTCTTTCCCCGAACCCATCAATACCATGGATTGTTTATCATGTGAAACACCATGTCCCATTACCTAGGTCTTCAGATTATGAATATTTTCATTATTACCTCCTCTAAAGACACTAGGTATACATGATCAGGGTATTAGGTATATCAATCTTCCCCCTTTAAATCATGCATAACCTTGTAAAAGGTTGCCTCCCACTTGTACATCCTTACTTCTAGGGTCCTCAGGGTGTTTGTGGCCATGAATCCCCTTGGTAACAAGGTCCCTATTCCTTGATTTAGTGGTAAGAATCCTCCTAAATCATGCAGTTGTACTTATCTCTTACATTCTTCCTAAAATTTTGCATGAAAATAACACATCATCACCATATATTTCCCAACCAGTGGATTCATAATACCTAATTACTATAATAATAAGGAATATTACTTTAGATCCTTATGTCCCCTATTCTGGAGCAAGAAAGGGTTTTATCCATGTTATATGCCCATAACTCTCTCTACCTTCACTTAATTCACTAAACAAGTTTAGGCATCATTAGGAATCACCTATGAATAATAACCACACATTCACATTGAGTCGATATACTTCTCTCGATTCCATTATTTCTTAAGTTGATACATTTCTCCCTATAACCCTATCAAAGAATCCTTTTTAGGCTTATGACCTAATATATCCCTCATCCGAGTAGTCTTAATGTCTACTCCGATTTTGAATATAATTTTACAATCTCATGTTATGTGTTTGATATCCCATTATCTGTTGTTTCTCAAACCAATCATGACTCTTGTGGGGTCATAGATATATAGTGATTGCAACATTTGAATAAATAAATTGTTACTTTTGTGGGATTCCTCATTATGTTTAAGTGCCAACGTATCTTTAAGGGGATCCCCATAAGCATAATCCCTAATCAATCTTTTATCATTGTACATTTCATAACATAGATGTCCCTGCAGTATGAATTCAAACTATATGGAATGAGTTAAATGATATTAAACATCATGAAAATGACATTATCGTGTGATGTTAAAATGTATGGCGTGGTATTATAAAATGATCTTAAGTTGTGTCATCCAAACTGTAAGGGTTTGGATTCCTGTTTTTATGGGATATGTTAGACACCTCTTTGAGGTTCAAACCCAAAACACTTAATATTTCATATTCATCTTCATAGGTACATATTATCTATGAGAACATTCATGTAATCATCTCACCTACCTATATTCTTGTTAGTTCAAAAATCCATTCATTAGGTTCATACTTTTTATAGATCATCTTTTTATTAAGGCATATGCATGGTAGTATAATAAAACCCCTAAAAGTGTTATATTCCTTTTATTTCTTTCTATATAATCCTCATCAGGACACACTCTCAGTGTCACTTTTCTTAAAAATATTATATCCCTTGGAAGATAAACCCATCCTTGGTAGGCCATATTCTAATTAGGGTCAACTAGAAATGGGTTCTTATATACGATTCCCACACTAACAATTTCTATAAATCTCTCTACATGGTTTTCCATATCAGATGATGGTAAATGTCCATGATTAGTTATTTTTAGATGACTATAAAAGGTATGATGTGTCCAACTAAATGGAACTATACTATGAGGTTTCTGATTACGTTCACTTAGACATGCAAGAACCCCTTTAGGGTCTATATCCTGACACTATAAAAAATAATTGTCTCCCTAGATGATGGAAAACATTATAATTCCCAGATATTTTACTTTAAACCCACATCATTATGTTAAAAAAAACATAGATGAAGAACCTTTGATACATACATATGTTCACATTGATGGAATACTTCTTATATTCATAGACATTGACATTGGAAAATATTAATTACTATTTGCTAAAATCAGAGATTAATTAGTCTCCTAAAGGGAATATTGTAAGGATTCAAGAACATGTCTTAAATCTGCAAGAGATTCCAGGAGAAGGAAAGAATTCCACTCATCAAGGTACGATGAGACTGATCTCTCATCCTCTTAACCAAAAAATTCTCTTAAGCCTCATTAATAATATCTCCAATGACCACCTACCCTTGGAAAGAAAGTCCTCAATGATAGTCATCACAGATATGGAATCTGTTGGACGTTTTGGGTCCCCAAAATGACTCTCATTTGGAATCAATCGAAATAAACATATATATACACTCATATAGACTTGGACATATATCCACATACATATAAATGCAAGAAAATCTATAGAAAAATATGTTTATATTTTAAATTATTTAATATTAATATAAATTTATAAATTCAAATATGATCTATATTTAAATAAATATATATTCATTTATATATTTATAAAACTGTTTAAAAAAACTCTAGTATATTATATTTATATTTAAATTTTTATTAAATTATATAAATATATTATTAAACATTTTTGTTGATTATTATAGATTTTGATATTTTAATAAATAATATTATGAAAATAATATTGATAATATTGTTTTATTATAATATAGTTATATATATATATATATCATATTTGTATATTATATTTACAAATATATTCTTATTATTATATAACTATGTTTATAATGATTTAATTATTTATAGTGACATTTATCGGTTCTTTTTAGCATTGTTGAAGGGGGATTTTATCAGTACTAAGAAAAGTGATCCGAAAAGGGTTCCTTTAAGTGTGCTAAAAAGTGTGGATAAAAGGTACCCTTTTATTATTATTTATTAGCACTGATAAAGTTCATATTTATCATAGCTTTATATAGTTTTGATGAATATCCCTTATTTATCAATTCTTTTTTTAGTGTTGAGAAATGGTTTGTCTTAGTAAACATGAATTTGTTGTAGTGGAGATAGTGTACAGCTCATAGAAGCATCATTTTAATCATATAGTCATCTTTCAAGCCTAAAAACCACAATCTCCATTTATAGAAATTAGCATAAAAGCTCTTGATAATAAACATTGATAAATTCAGGTATGGTTATTACAAATTCCGAAAATCAAACTTTATCTTCCTTTTGATAAAATTTAGATGTCTTCAAAATGTTCAGGAATATACATGAGTCAAAATTCTCTCACCCGAATTTCTGATTTGAATGTAAAGTCTGTATAAAAATAATACTAACAAAGCTTCAAGTAACTGTATTTAAAATAAAGAGTGTGTTGTTATTAATGAAAAAAATATATCTAGAAGTAGTCATTATAGTAAAATTAATTAACACCAGTGACATCATCCTTCTAAGCAGACTTCTTTTATAATGTTACCCATAATTTTGTTGATGTGTTTTAGGATAGTTTTAGTGTTTTAATCACTTATAGAATGTGAACCAGAATAGATATTAAAACATGTTTGATTAAAATTATTCTACCACTAAGATATAATGATTAATTCTTCAAGTTATTTAAATGACTGAATATTGTTTTAACAATCCCATCAATGTGTTGGATGTGGATGAGAGGTGTGCACCGATGTATTCCATGGGAAATTATTCATGGGATAAACCAAGCTAATGTTTGATCAAGATGATTCTTCCATTTTAGAAATTGGAAGGGATGTACAAGATACAATTGTTCAATTTGATATTATAACCAATCCATCTCTCATGGTTCCCCTTGACCTCCCTATAATACTTAATAGGGTCATTCTTTCCATTCGGAAAGATAACCATCACTGCTGCAGATCATGTGATATTCAATGCTATCTTTTTTCACTACTAAATAAAAATAACAGAAAAAATGAGTCAAAATTTTTTTTAGATCAGCCTAAAAGGGAAACTAAATGTTTCTTTTGTCTGGTATGATAAAAGGATACCTGTTGTTAGCAATTTTTGGAGTGTTGATACAATCATTACCTTTAACAGTGCAAGAAAAGCGATGATAAATGGAACAGTGAATAATTTTATTTATATGTGAATATTTGTAGATTTTTATATAATATTTGTATAAAAATAATTATATATATTTTAATATAATAAATAAATATGATTTATATTATGATATTATAAACAAATTATTATTCATCCTATTTTCAAAATTTTATACATAAAAAATATCAAATTTATATTAATCAACAGAAATGGTTAATATTATATTTATATACATGAATTACAAAATTTATATATAAATATAAATAAAATGTATTTATATTTTATTTAAAAAATTATATAAATATATAAATGAATATATTTATGTAAATAGTTCATATGTAAATTTATATATTTATATTCATATTAAATAAATTAAAATATAGATAAATATTTGTATGTATGTGGATGCATGTGTTGTATGTGTATATATGTGTTGTGTTGTGCGTGTATGTGCATGTAATTTTTTTTCTGTATGTGTATGTATTTTGTATGTGTATGTTCACGTGTACTTATATGAATGTGTGTGTTCATAAATATATGTGCATATGTACGTGTATGTTTTTTCACATGTACATGTATGAATTTATGTGGGTATGTGCATGTGTATGTGTATACATGTCGATGTGTGTGTGTGTGTGTATGTGTTTGTGTGTGTGTGTGTGTTTATGTATTTTTGTATGTTTATGTGTATGTGTATGTATTTATATGGAATGTGTATATGTGTATGTATATGTATGTTTATGTGGAATGTTTTTCTTTATGTAGTATGTGTATCTATGATTATGTTTGTATTTGTATATGTGTAACATCACAAGTATTTATAGAATAAGATTTTTTTCATATTTATTAATATTTATGAATTAGATAGTAATTTTACTTTAAAATGAATGATATGTCCTATATCTTACCTAACACGCAAAAATGGGTTTCTTGAAATCTTATATTTCACACAAGACTGAGTTATACTAAAAATAATATATTATTAATATTATTATTTTAAGTTTTAGTTATCGCAAAGCTGTTAGAATGGTGGGAATGAATGATATTAAATGAATTATTAAAATTGGGGTTATGCATTTTTTAATAATTATTTGTTGGTTAGAAAATTAATTAGAAATGTAAATACAAACCAATTGAATATAAAAGATGTGCTTTTATGAAAAACATTTTAAGTGATAATAATTTTGCTAATAAAATAATAAAATAACTCTAATTGGATTATATTAATGAAATATTTATTCAACCTAATAATTAAAATTCATCTTATGTGTTTTCTAGATATTATATAAGAACAAATTCAATTTTAAGAATAAAATGAGTGTTCTTCTAAAAATGATGTTTTACAGCCTTTAGATGGAGAACTCATTTTAAATTGGGTTATGAAGGCTTTATTGGTTCTATTATAAAAATTAAATTTATCCATTGAAATCAGAATATCAAAATATTCTTTGGTAGAATTTTGGTATTTTTGAAAAATTGCATTTTTTGATGAACAGTGTAAAAAGACAACATTTTAATTCAAAAGTGAGTTTTTGTCTAATTTATTTATGTATATATATTTTCCTTTTAATTGGTTTTAATGTTATATTAGATCAATTTTTTTACAATTTAATTCAATTTAGTTCATTGTAAGAAATGTCATATTGAAATTGAAAAGAAAAAATATGTTAACTTTTGAGCGTTTTGCTTAAAAAAAACTCATTTAATCATTTCGACAATGGGATTAGTTTTAAATTTAATTTTACCACTTATTTGAATTTAATTTTCGAAAACGTACAGACATGTTTGTAATATATATGAATAATGTTCTCCAAAAGCTTCAAAATATTTTTTTGTGAATAGTAACATTAATATTTTATTTACCATAGTTAAAGGGTAAATAAGGATAAAAATAATATTATAATAATACGAAACTACCCTAACAGTTGTACAAATATTATTGGATGAGATATTTCTGACCAAGACAATACATGAGATGAAATTCTAACCTTTAAAATCCACATGGGTGTTATTATAACATCAATAATATTTTATTTTAAGTAAAAAATTAAAATATAATAAACATGTCTCTAATTACTAAATCAATTTTAATATGGTGTTATATTAGTGATCACTTCGACTATAATTATTAATTAGAAAAATAAAAAAATTACCTATATCATTGTAATTTAATTATATTTTTTAGGTAATAAATAGTTAAATTTTATTATCATAGAATGATGATGAAATAATTTATTTATTATAAAATAATCAAATAAATGAAACTAATAACATTAAAATAAATATAATTTAAAAAAATTTATTCCTTCTATAAATTTTCTAGGTGAATATGACATTTTATAAGTGTATAAAATAGTGTTTTTCGAAGTTATCTCTTTTTTAATATTTTATTTCAATTCAATAAAATGAATAGTGTCAAAATTGAAAAAATGGATGTTTTATTAAAATAATAATTTTATAAATTGTTTAAAAATACTAAGAGAATATTTTCAAATAAAAAGGTGGCTATGGTAAGTTATAAGGGTTTATAAAGTTTCCAATTATGGGGAATTTACGCCAGATAAGTAGCATTTATAGCCTCTTAATATTTAAAATTTTGTTGCCACAATTAAAATTAAAAGAGAAAAATTAAGGGTAAACCAAAAAGATAACGTTTTAAGTAACATCAATACATGAATAAATTTATTTAGATGAGATTATTTAGAACTATCCTCATCGTATCATCTAAATAACTCAAGCTGGAGTCTTTTGGATTAAAGAATTCATTTATATTAATTTAATATTTTATTAGTTTCCAAGGGTGCCCCTCCTCTCTCTTATAAAAAGGTTACCACTATTCTTTAATACACATATTTCAAGAACCATTTGGATGATCGGTGATCTAACCAAATCCCTTACTATAATCCCTACCCACATTGTTTGCACCTTATTTTAGGCAAAACACCCTTCTTAGAGGTGTTAAAGTGTTCTTCAATGGTGATCAGCTGAAGAAGAGGTGTCGTTTTCTTTAAGTATTTATATTTTATTTCTTATTCCAATTCCTTTAAATATTATTATTATAATATGAGATAATAACTATAGTATCCTCAAAGTACATAAATTTTATTATGTTAATATAATCACAGAAATCCATCTCCGCATCCATCAAATGGGATAGGAATTAATCGTTCGTGCATATGTCTAAACTATCACGTCCACAGACCGATCTAATTTGTTTTACATATCCATCACTCATGACCAGTTATAATAATGGAATTCATGTACATATGTGATATTCATGAAATTTTAGTCATTATAAGATAAAAATTTATCAATTTCCTTCTTCATTTCCTTGCACACAAAAATGATATTGTTCTTCAGGCGTACGTCTAATCTATCACCTCTACAATGCGATGTGACTCATTTTTATTAATTATATAAATTGTATGATAAATATAATTATATTAATATCATTATTATAATTTTAATTATTTTATTATCATTTATAAATGATAAAATAATAATTACCTTATTTCCATAATTATCAATGAAAAATGGAAACGTTACACATGTGTACATACGATCTACTGTCTCCATGATTATAATTTTGTTCATTTTACATACCAAAAATGAAGGGTTTGATTTAAAAAGTATAATTTATGTATAAAAGTGATTATTATGTGATAAATTGTATTCTGTATATGATGTACTTCTGACCACATGGACTATGGACATCAATTGATGTTCATTTTCAACTCAAGTACCGAATATCGACAAAACATTTCATATTAACTTAAATAATTATGTACCTTTTATAACATGAAAATAAGTGATATAAAAGGAATAATAAACTTGAAAATGGTTCTCATGAAATAAAAAATTAAATTATTATTTTTACTAAGGAATATAATGATTGTACGTGATGAGCTGGACTCATGGTAACAGACTTCATCTCAATCTCATTTCATTGAGGCATATTTCGATGATATACATCACCGTCTTTTATATATTGTATAAATAACCCCTTTTACATTTAATTTCATTCAATGTTTTTTAAAAGGATTATTTTTATACAAAACGTTTTACTAAACGAAAAAAGGAATTTTTTCAATGTATGTGGTGATAATGACATTTCCTCTATCATGACCATTATTTGATATTTGGGTTCCTCTATAAGCCGTAATGTATTTAAGATAAAAATAAATAACATTTCCAATTTTAATTTTTTTATTGAATTTTTTTATAATCAATTAATTTTATCCATATCTTAAAATCATATTTTTCAATTGCAATGTGGAAACATTGTTTTTCCTTTATGCATGTTTTATGTGTTATGATTATGTTATAGTTCTTGGGTATTGTTTATGTATATATTTAGTTCCATGATAAACCTAGGGAGGGTGAGCCCATTATACCTCTACAATATATAGATAATAAAATATAGTTAAATGGTTGGGTGTCTCCTAATATATTTAGGGAATATACTCTGATGGTTATTCCAAATGTAACCTTGAAGGTTACTCCCTATGTAGCTATGAAAGCTATAATGTATGTACAATATGGATGCCACAAGTTAGCTTTATGATTTATGATTTCTATGATATATTAAATAATCTTAGGATTTCATGATGTATGTTAATGAGCTTATTTTTTATGGGTAAAAAGTGTAATTTCATGAGTTTATAAGTATTCATGTTATAACGTTTTCTTTCCTTATTTTAAATTCCATTATATGATTTTTCCCTCATCCCTAGTTTTTGAAATAGTTTTCAAAGGGTATAAGGATGGATCCAATAATGGATGAATTCTAGATCAATATTATGAATAATTTTATAATGAAAAGGAAATATTTTTTCACTTCAAAGAGTATGATTTTCAGGTAAAAATATATAGTGAGTAAATGTGCCTACCTAGATTTATTTGAGTTGTTATGTAATCATTATGGAATAATTATTTAAAACTATAAACCTGAAAATATCCTCAATTTGAATTATTTATTTAACAAAATTTTATTTAATGGTTAATTTTTTTCCCTTAAACTTTGTATCAGAGGTTGGTTGAGATAACTTTAGAATTTTGGGTGATATAGAAGAATAAAATACATGTAATATATAACCAAAATTGTTAGCATAATAGAAAGATTTATATTTATTTCAGATAAATTTAATGAGCATGAGATTAAATGAATAAGTATATATTAGTATTTATCTTCCTCATATGATAGTATATGATGATTTTATTTATATACTCAGACTAACCTTTTTTGGTTTTAGTAAAAGGATAGATCTATTAGGCACCAAAGTAATAATGGATGTGAAGGAAAATGTGGTTTATCTATGAATAAGAAACCAAATGAAATAAGATATGTAATAATAATGATCACGGTTATTTTGAACCAACTATCAGGAGTTATGATTAACCACTAGAACCATTGTGAGTTTTCTAATTCATCATATACTAGAGAAATGAATCCCTATGGTAGTTATGGTAATAATCATAAAGGTATGTATATTTAACGACATATGTGTCCATGATGTGGAAAGAAACACCTAGTAAAAGATTTTAAAGGGATGGGAAGATGTTATAGATATGGTAATGAAGGTCATAAAGAAATGACCATTCTAGGAAAAAAAGGAGCTTTCAGTTGACTCCATGATAGGGAAAGAAGTTCTTTCTAATTTATCAATTGAATGTTTTAAATGTGGGGAGTATGGGAATTATAAAAAAAATGTCCAACGAAGAAGGTTTGATAATGGGATTAGGGGAACCATAAAAAATATTTTATGAAATACCTAATTCCATTCTAATTGAATATAAGGAAACTGAAAATGATCTATGAAAGGTGTTGATAATTTCTTGTCTCGTGTTTTTACATTATTTAATATTAGGTCATGATTCATGTTTTATTTTTTAGAAAATAAATTATTAAGGAATAATATGTAAAATAATGTTTAATGTGTCAATAAAAACATATAATGTTTAAAAATTATACATATAAAGGTTTCAAGAGTTACGGTACACTATCAGATGATGAAATGTTTAAAAGTATTAATGATCTTTTGATGGTGGGATTACATTGGAAGGATTTTTTATAGTATTTGTAACCATGAATTTTGTTATGTGTAAATGTTATTTGATGAATAATTATCTTTTTTTTTGTTTGGACATAATTAAAATGGTATGAAAACCCATTTGCTTTTATAGGATCTTTGATTTTGGGGTAATTATGGGTTATTACATTTTGGGTTTCAAAATGTAATTTATGAGATAAACATTGAGTATAGAACATGTTGTGGATATTTTTTATAATTTTATCAAATTTTGGAAAGGATATAAAATTTTATAATTTTAGGAGAAGGACAAACTGTATAAAGGGTGATAACTTGTAACATCATACAAGGCTATGGAAATCAAACCCACAACTGAAGTGAAACATGTTTTTATTGCCTTCCACTGGAAAATAGGAATCCCTAGTTAATATTTCATTTTAATTTTAGATAAATGATTTTATGTAATAAGAATAATTTTATTTTGAGAACTTTGGTTTTATCAAATAGATATCATTGTTATAGGAAATAGATTTTTGGATTAAGCTATAAATTTTATTTTTGAAGACATTCACTATTTTGGGAACCCTATATACCAAAGGAAAATAGAATATGATGGGATTTTTTTTGAGGAGTAATGGTTGAATTTTATTTTTCAAGAATCGATGTTTTTATTATGTAATTTTGGAGGTTTGGTTTATTTATGGAAATGATTTACTTATATTGGAGAATATTTTATTTTGGAAATTTCATTTTTGGTATGAGTCGCTAAGATTTTTTAATGATATTTTGAGTTAAATTTAAGAACATAACTTGTAATATTATTTGATTAAATCTTCTTATTTTTTGATTAAATATTTTTTATAATACTTTTGAATAATTTTATAGATAATTATTTTTTAATGGTATATATTTTACTTTGGGTATTACTTTTGAATTTTGGGGATTTAATGTAGTCATTATTCTTTTAAATTTTCTTATATTTGAGGAATTATATTATTTATATCCCAACTTTTTAGTTTTGGTTAATGTTATAAGACATTATTAATGGATAATTAATTTTTAGAGGATTATTTTATTATCTAGAAGATGATTCTAGAGTTTCATGTATGAAAATAAAATACTCTTAAATACACATCATTTGAGGGAAAAGATGAGTTAGTGGTGGACTTTGATTAATAGATGATACTCTACTTTTCAAGTAAGTGTTGTTCTTTATTATCTCAGTCTAGGTAGTAAATTAATTATACAACTTCATTAAAAGGATATTAAAAAAAACATTTTATTTCTACTATTCTTACAATGAAATCAAAGACTTTCTAACACATCAAAACTTTTTAGTTTTCTAATTTTTATCTTTTTCCTGATCATGTTTTCTATCACTCTCCATCATAACATGATGGCTACTTTTAATTCCATATCCATGTTTGCTTACATGGAATCCAAGTATGTGTTACCTCGGGTTACCTTTTTACTTCAATTTATTTCTTTTAAAGTGGATATTTTTTGAATCATTTTTTCGACATTGCATTTCAATGAAGTAATTTTTAAAAGTGAATCCTTATTTACCGAGCCCAAATTTAAATTTTAGAGGACGCAATTTCCAAAAGGGGGGAAGGATGTAGCATCCCAGGTAATTATAAAATAATAGATTTTCATATTTATTAATATTTATGAATTATATAGTAATTTTAATTTTAAATTGATTCTATGTTTGATAGCGTACTGAACATGCAATAGTGGGCTTCTTTGAAATTTTACATTCCACACAAGACTGAGTTGTACGGAAAGATAATATATTATTAATATTATTATTTTAATTTGTAGTTATCAAATAGATTTTAAAATGGGGGGAATTAATTATATTGTCTAAACTATGAAAATATATTTAACACATGTTTATATATTGATTCATTTGTTATAAATTTAATTTGACATTTATGTAAAAATTAATTGAATAAAAAATAAGAGTTTTTAGGAAAAACTATTTAAGTGTGAATAAATGTTTTTATAAAATAAAAAAATAACCATTTTAGAATATATTAATGAAATAGTAATTCAATATAATATTTAAAATTCATATTATGTTTATTATATGCATTATATAAGAACAAATTCAATTTTATGGATAAAATTAGTGTCTTTCTAAGGATGTTGTTTTACCACCTTTTGATTGTAAACCCATTTAAAATCTAGTTTTTACACTTTTAAATGTTATATTTTAAAAAAACATATTTTTTTGGAAGAGGGTCATCAAATTTTACTTTTTCTAAATTTCGGTATTTTTCTGATAAAATTCATTTATAATGAATTGTAAAAAAATGCTGCATTTTAATTCAAAAGTATTTTTTCATCTAATTTATTTATATAGATAGATTGAACTTTTAATTTTTTTTATTTATATTATGTTTTTATAATTTAATCTAATATATTTCATTGGAAGTAATTTCATTTTGAAATTGAGTAGAAATATATTGTGAACTTTTGAACATTTTACTCTTAAAACTCATTTTCTCATTCCAAAAATGGGTTTATTTTAAAATTAATTTGTCCAATTATGTGAATTTAATTTTCAAAAACAAAAAAAAATATGGTTTTAATATATATTAAAATGTGGTCCAATGGGTTCAAAGTAATTTTTGTGAATAGTAACTTTAATATTTTATTTACCACGGTTAAAGGATAAATCAGGTAAATAAGGGTAAAATTAATTTTATAATAATATAAAACATCCATAACACTTGTCATAATATTATTTCACGAGTAATAAAAGACTAAGAAACTACTTGGTCTGAAATTGTGGACTCTTGAATCCACTAGGGTATGATTATGACATTAATAACATTTTATTTAAAGTAAGAAGTAAAAATATAAAAAACATGACTCTTATAACTAAAAAATATAATAATGTGTTATATAAGTGATCTCTTAGACTATAAATAGTAATTATAAAGATAAAAAATTACCTAAATAAAGGTGATTTATTTATAATTTTCCATAAATAAATAATAAAATGTAATTATCACACAATGATAATGCTATAATAAATTTATTAAAGGAAGAATCTAAAAAATGATACTGATAATATTACAATAAATATAATTGGAAATATGTGATGTAATACATGAGTTATTAGGTGACTATGTCATTTTAGAAGTCTATTCAATAGTTTTTATCGAAGTTATGTATCTATTTAGATTTTATTTAAATTAAATAAAATAAATAGTGTCAAAATTGTCATAATTGATATTTTATAAAAATATTATTTTATTAAATTATTCAAATATCCTAAATAATATTTTAAAATTAAAAAGTTATTATAATATGGTCTAAAATTTCATAAAGATTCCATTTATGGGGAATTGACAGCATATAAGTAAAATGAATAGCCTCGTATTATTTAGAAGACCCATTACCTAGCCGGAAGGCATAGGGCCATGAACTCCCATTATTTGGCCCAAAGGAGGACTTTTATTTCCTTTAATAATAAAATACGGCTTCAACCCCAACCTTTTAATATTTTGTTACCATAATTAAAATTAAAAGTGAAAAATTAAGGGTAAACCAAAAAGATAAGGTTTAAAATAAAATCAATATGTGTGTAAAATTTATGAGATGAAATGATTTCAAAAAATCCTCATCTTATCTTATATATAACTCAATTTGATGTAATTTTTATTAAAAAATAATTTATATTAGTTTATTATTTTATTAGTTTCTAAGGGTGCTTGTCCCCTCTCCTATAAAAAGGTACCCACTCTTCTCTAACAAAAACACTTCAAGAACCATTTGGTTTGGCAAGTATCTTCCAGAAACCCTTCCTAGAATCCCTTCCAACATTATTAAATCCTTATTTTAGGTAGAAAACCATTATTATTGGTGTTAATTTTTTATTCAAAGGTGATCAAATGAATAATAAGTATCATTTTATTTAAGTATTTCTATTTTATTACTTCTTCTAATTTGTTCAATTATTATTATTCCATGGGGAGATAATAAAGCTAGTATCCTTAGTATGCTAAATTGTTATTATGTTTATATCTTCACCTAGATCCATTTACACTTCGAATAAATTTTAATGTAAGTAATCATTCATTGGTATATGTGAACTATCACCTCCACGAACTGATCTAATTCATTTTCCATAGCCATCTCTCATGACAGGTTATAATAATGGAATTAATTATCGTATGTGATATTCATATTAGATTAATTTTTACAAGATAATAATATATCAATTAAGTTCTTACTTTCCATGCACATAAAAATCATAATGGTGTTCGTGCATACATGTGAACTATCACCACCGTGAAGTGATGTGACTCATTTTCATTCATTATATCACTTTTATGGTACATATAAGTATATTTAAATAATTATTATAATTTTAATTATATTATGATCATTCTGTAAAGATTTAAAAAAATTATTACCTTATTTCCATGATGATCAATGAAAATGGAAATGTTTCTCATGCATACCTATTGCCTACCAACTCCATGATTATAACTTTGTTCATTTCTCATACCATAAATGAAGGATTTGATTTAAAATTTAAAGTTTATGTATAAAAGTGATTATTAATCCCTGAATATTATTCTTGAGATAATGGAGTTATGACCATAATGACTATTGACATAAATCCAAGTTCATTTTTGACTCATGTACAAAATGTTGACCAAATGTCAGATATTAATTTAAATAATTTTGTACTTTTTATAACATGGTAAAATTTTTTATAAAATAATAATAAAAATGAAAACTATTATCACGAAATTATAAATTACCCTATGTTTATTATTATTGAATATAACTATTTTACATAATGATTTTTACTCAATGTATGGGACTTCATCTCAATCTGCATACATTGAGGAATATTTCGATAATATACACCACCTTATTTTATACATTTTATAATTAACCCATTTAAATTTTAATTTCATTCAACTATTTTAAAAAGTAATATTTTTTATACTGAGTGTTTTACTATATGAAAAATGAATTTTTTTTAACGTACATGACAACAAAGGAATTTTCGCTGCTGTGATAATTATTTGACATTTGGATTCTTCTAAAAGACATAATGATTTTTAAGAGATAGATAAATACCATTTTACCTTTTCATGTATCTTGGTATTGAAAATGGTTTTTATAATGTATTGATTCTTTCAATATCTTAAAATCATATTTTTCTATTGGAATATAGAAATAATTTTTTTCGATTATACATGGTTTGCGTGTTATAATTATGTTATGATTATGTGAATTATTTTTGTAAATGAGAGGTTCTATGATAAAAAAAGGGAGGGTGTTCCTGTGAAATATCTCTAATTCATTGGGTAATGATATAGAGTTAAATGGTTGGGTTTTTTTCTAAACTATTTAGGGAATATACTTTGATAGGCATTCCAAATTTAACCATGAAGTTTAATCCCTATGTATCTATGAAAGATACAATGTAAGTATGATATGGATACCATAAGTTACATTTCTAAATTATGATTTATATGAGTTTTTACAGAAATATTATTATTTAATGAGTTATGTTAAATAGAATGTTTTTTATGGGTAAAAAGTATGATTTCATTGGTTTATAAGTATTCATGAAATAACGTTTTCTTTCCTAATTTTATATTCCCTTACTCGGCTTTTTGTGTTCATCCCTAGTTTTTGAAATGTTTTTCATAGTGTATAAGGATGGGTAAAAGAGATGAAGAAATACAGATGAATTTTATGAATAATTTTATCCAGATAAATAAATCATTTTTAAAGAGTTTCATTTTGGGAAAAAAGGATATTGATTATAAGTGTCTACTTTGTAATATTTGAGTTGTTATGTAATAATTATGGTCAAATTCACTATATATCTAAATCTAAAAGATCATTAATGTGAATTATTGATTTAACTTAATATTTTTCAATGTTTATGGTTGGTTCCTTATAGTTGGTATCATAGGTCAGTTTAGATAACTTTACAAGTTAGGGTTTTATTTAAGCATAAGTATCAAGTTATATATAACAATAATTATTAACATAATAGAATGATTCATTGTTATTTTTGACAAAATAAATGAGTTTGATATAACATGAATAAGTATATATTAGTGTTTATCTTCCTCAAAAGATAGTATATGATGATTTTATTAATATAATCAGACTAATCGTTTTGGTTTCAGTAAATGTATAGATCTAGAAGGGACCAAAGTAACAATAGGTGTGAAGGAAAATATGGTGCTTCTATGAATAAGAAACTGAATGAAATAAGAGCTATAATGAAAACTCTCATGGCTATTGAAAACCAAATTCTAGGATTCATGATGAACGACTAGAACCTTGGTGAGTTTTATAACTGATCAAATGTGAGAAAAATTAATTTTTATGGAATTTTAGGTATTAATAATAAAGTTATATATATTTAATGGCATGTTTGTAGAGGACGGGGAATGAAACACCTGCAAAAATATTTTAAAGGAATGGGAAAATTTTATAGATGTGGTAATTAGGGTCATAAATCAATAACCTTCCAAGGAAAAAGGAAGAATTCAATTGACTCTAGGAAAGGTATTGAAGTTCATTAAAAGTTATCAATTGAATGTTTTAAATGTGGGGAGTATGGTCATTATGAAAATCAATGTCCTATATAGAAGTTTCTTGAATAGGATATGGAGGACCATAAAAATACATGTATATCAAAATATAATTCCATTCTAATTGAATATAAGGAAATAGAAAATGGCATATGAAAGGTATGTATTATTTCTTCCTTAACATTTTGATCATTTTGAATCTTAGGACATGATTAATGTTTTAGTTTGTAAGAAATACGTAATAAGAAAAAATATTGAAAATCATCATTAAAAGATCACGAAGAATTTATATTGATTAAAAATTCTACATATAAAGTATTCAAGAGTTACAGTAGACTATAGGATGCTGAAATGATTAAACGTATTAATTCTCTTTTGATGATGAGATTACATTAGAAGACTTTTTTTCAAGTATCTGTAAACCATAATTTTGTTATGTGAAACGTTTTTTGTGGTATAATTATCTTTTATTATAGAAAAATAATTACAATGTTATGGAAAACCAATAGGTTTTACAGGATCTTTTATTTTGGGGTGATTATTGTTTATTACATTTTGGGTTTGAAAATGAAATTTATGAAATAAACTTTGGGGGAAAATAATTTTATGGTTTTTTTTAGAATTTTATCTCATTTTGGGAATGATATAAAATAATATAATTTTATGAAAAGGATAACCCATAGAAATGGTGGAAACTCATCGTGTCGGAAAACATTGTGGAAATCAAACCCACAATCGGAGTGGGACATGTCTTTATCACCTACCAATGGCCTACGAGAAGTCCCTTGTTAGTATTTCATTTTATTTTTAGTTAAATGAGTTTTTGGAAGAAGAAAATGTTCATTTTGGGAACTTATTGTTTATCAAATGGATATCATTGGTATAGGAAAATGTCATTTGGATTAAGTCATAAATGTTATTTTGGAAGACGTTCACTATTTTTTAAACCCTATACGCCTACGTAAAATAGATTACAATGGGATTTGTTTTGAAGAGTAATGGTTGAATTTTATTTTGGAAGAATATTTGTTTTTATTGTAGACATATGGAAGTTTGGGTTATTTATCGAAATGATTAACCAATCATAGAGAATATGTGATTTTGGAAATTACATTTCTTGTATGAAACATTAAGAGTGGTTGATGTAATTTTTAGTTAAATGTTAGATCTTATCTTGGAATATTATTTGATCACATCGTTATAAATTTTTTAATTTAATTTTTGTTACAATATTTTTGAGAAATTTTAAGGATAGTTATTTATTGAATGGTCTATGTTAGAATTTGGTTGTTATATATGCATTTTAGTGATTAAAAATGGTCATTATTATTTTAATGTATATTATATTTTTGGAATTATATTATTTTTATCCTATATTTTTAGTTCTGTTTAATTATTAAATACATGATGAATAGATAGTAAATATTTATTTGATAATGTGATTCTTCATATGTAGATTGTAGTGTTACTTGGGAGAAATAAAATCCTCTTAAAAACTCATCTTTTGGGGAAAAATATGTTTTTGTGGGGTAATTTTATTAAATTTTGAAACATTACATTTAAAGTAAACGTATTTTTTATGATCATTGTCTCGGTAGTAAATGAATTGTAAGGGCCTAGATCTGCACGGATCAACCCTTTGTGTGTTTTAAAGATCGAAGTGCTCATATATGGTTCAGAAGACGTTTGGTGAAGTTCAGTTAAGTAAATATTGGAAGGAGGGGATTACACATCAAGTAACAGTATTACAAGACGTCACATCCAATTTCACTAGTTGTTTCATGGTGTGAAAGAGGGGTTCACATGAAGAAATACTTTGGGTTCTAAAAAATAAAATAAATGATTTAGGTGATGTGTTTTTTGATTGAACTTGACCTTGATTCATTACACATTTTGAAATGGAATTACACATAATTTAAGACCCTGATGATGTATGTTTTATGTGTTTTTCAACCACTCTATTTTTCAAAAATCTACAGTTGTAGTGTATCTTCCTCTACTCCGGGTAACCTGGTCACCCTCCCTTTAGTGATTTGGGGATTACTTCATCATGGAATGATACACAGATATCTCCTTCAATCCATAGATATCCTTCTTCGATATAAGGTATGATATACCTTTGTTCTTTAGGTTTCTTCAATCAATTTCCTCTCATTTCTATTTCCCATGTGATTTCATGGGATCTTCATGTTTTTTATGGAGTTTTCTGGGTGGTTAATTGGTCTGGTTGTGCCATGGTGTCCTTGAGTTGATGGAGTTTTTGTAGAAGAGGTGATCATGATTTGCTGCTTTGATCTGTTATTATGTGAATAATATCAACAACCTTTTGAGGAAGGGGATTTGATGCTTCTCTATTTACCTCTTTTAAATCGTAGATCTAGCATGATTTATCCCAATGTGTCGCAATGAAATTGACCTACTTGTAATATTAATAGGATTAAAGAATTGGTATCGATCAGGTTGCGATGTTGATGATATATACCAGGATAACAGTTTGCCTCTTGATTTTCTAGATAGTGTGACATTTAAGCCTTTCTTGTCTAGAGTGTTTTTCTTGATCGAAATTGGTAATGACCGTAATGCTGTAACTAATTGATAATTAGTTGGATAAAATATATATATGCATGTTTAATTAATCAGTTAATTCATGATATAAAAATAACTGGTTGTGTGATTAACGTTAATGACTTGTAGGGCCTAACTTTCCCACTTGTTTGTAAAGGTTGAGTGTGTGTGCTTTGGAGCCATGAGTGCTCCTTGTGTGTGAAGTTTTGATTCATTTCTTCCGGGCCAAGATCATATTTATATGTTTATTACTTCTTTTAGTGATATGATATGTATAAGAGACTTGTGTTTGTGGGGGCAGGTAGGCCTGGATATGACCTGATCCTGGGATGGCTGAGTATAGAGGGTTATTGTTGTGTGTGAGGTTGGGGAGGCCCGGTGGTTGTGGAAAAAATTGATGGATAGTGTGTAGAGATGCATAAGTTTATAAATGTGGTTGCTGGGGAGGACATCAGGGATGATGGAGCTGGTTGAAGCTGGGCTTTCTCGTTGATGTGAAAGTGTTTTTTAGTGAATATGTTGTTTTTATCTATTTTACCTTATGCACTGCATGAACCAAATGGTCTTGATTACCATACTTCTAGAAGATTCAAATATGCACGGGGTATTCGACGTGATTTCTATTCTTATCTTCTCATTGGTTGATGTTCCAACGCTCCATATATATGTGGAAAAGACTTGATGCATAGTTCATCTACTCACCATATTGATACCCTTTCATTTAGTAGCTTAGAATAATTTTCTAGAATGCCTAGGAATATGGAAAATAGAATTTTTTTGAATAAATGAAAAAATAACGTTTAACACATGGGGTTAGAACTTACTGGGATGCAATGTTGAGGTTCACATTTTAAGAATTCGTGGACTTGATTGGGTTATTCATGGAGGGCACAAATCTTTTTTGGAATGATAATGGAGTGTGATGTGGAAAATTATTATGGTTAATTAATAGTTAAATAACTAATTAACAAAAAGTGAAATAGATAAAAAGTGATATGTAATTTAATTTATCTCTTCAAAAGGTTGTGTCATTATACAATATCTAGTATTAGTTGTGGCAGCAGGGAGTTTGAGAGACATTTTCTACAGTTGAGTCTGAGAATATGTGTTTCCCATAGTGTGGTTTTCAGCTATATTATATCCTATAATTCTTATGTTTCGGTACACTACTCCACCCTATTGGTTAGGGAAACTCACACCCTAGGGATTCTGAGCCCTAGGGGGTGTTTTTCACAACACCCCGATGGGAGGATGGATGGTAGAAAATCCACTTGGGCCCCTCTATCTTCTCTTGGTAGTTACTTGTGCTAGTATACATGATGATTAGTTTTCTCCATATATGTGTGTAGTGGGATGTAATGTTATATGGTTATTGACACATATATATTCTTGATATAGTTTCAGATGGACTACATGGACTACTATAGGTGTAACATGTATAGGTTGTGATTGATTAAGGTACCTTACTTGTTGTATCAGATATATTGGATTGATCTATAATACCCAATATATGATACATGTTATGCAATTTGTGGAGGATCATAGAAACGACTTTGTTACATTTTTTACTTGGACATGACGGTGTGATGTACGCAGTACATGTTGACGTACGAGGTGCATGTTGTGGTGCTTCCCCTAGGTGTCTGCAGGAAAACCTTTTAGAGAGCGATGATCATGACGTGCAATGTTGGTGAAAACTGGAAAACTAGTGGGGAATTGGTACTGTGGTACCCTTGATATTATTTATTATATTATATAAACATGTATATGATACTTCGTGAGATTATCCATGGTGAGTCTTGGAACATAGTATACCAGTTTAGGTGATGAGTTAGTTTCACTTTTTTTCATCGTTCTAGAGCATTCTTTCATTACTTTTTCATGAGAGGATCCGAGGAGGATACTATTGAGTATATTTTTATACTCTCCCTATGTTATATAATCTATGTTTCATATCCTTTGGAGCCGGATAGAGATCAGGTTGGTTACTACTATATTGTGCGTTTCAGGATCTCTTTGGGCTTCATGGTCACTTCTGTTTTAATTTCGTTTGGTACATGTAGTTTCCCTTTCAATTTTTGTAGTTTTTTCATGAAATTACATATGTGTACTTGAGTATTCTTTTATATTTTATTCTGAGAAGTAGTTGGTTGGTTTCTTTCTTATATCTCTCTTTTCATGTGTTCTCTTAGAGGGTAATTCCTCTCATCGGTTAGTTAACTATACCCTTGGTGCATGTTTCTAACCCAGGGTCAATAGGAGGTGGGACTCAGGGGTCATTATCTCTCTCCTCACATTGTCGGCCCAAGAGGGTAGACTTTGTGAGGAGGGGTTTGTGAAAGAGTGGTATCAGAGGTCTGGTTGAGTGATAGGATGGATTTTGGAGTTAGGAACGGGTGAGGTAGCATGGGTTGGTCAGGAAAAGGTGTTATAAAAGTTCAGAATGCTATGTAAACACTAGAGACTGGTTGAGACATGGGTATTTGGGTCCCCCTGTGATCTGATGCATGAACCTTTATGTTTATAGTGGGTACTAAATGAGGTGATACTGGTTGCGGTGTAGAGACCTAGGAAAGGATCATGGATCATTCTTCTTTATGAATCTCTTTTAATGGGTAGACCTTTGGGTAGGTTAACTTAAAATTAATAAAGGAAAAACTTAATTAATGTTAGCATCACCCATATTCTAGGTTTATGAGCTCTAAATATTTTATCTTTTTAAGGTATGGATTCAGGTCAATGTCCTTTTATAGTTCACATGGATGATGTTTAATAGGTTTTACTAGAATATCACCACTGATTAGAGGATAATGATGATGAAACATAGAAGGGACACTCTAAGAGTTTCAATGGAAGAGTCTGCAGAAGTATGAGGGCTCTGTTTTAGATGCATACATGGAATATTGGTTGGAGGAGGTTGAGATAGCTTTTAGTTCGATATGTTCATAGAAGGACCACTGGGTGTTGTTGGTTATGATGATGTTGCATGGGGATGTTAGGATGTGGTGGTTCTTGTTCCTCGATGATCATGAGGATTCAAAAGTCACATGCGAGGTGTGTTGATACAATTTTAGAGTCGAATTTATTTCTTCGGCCATGAAGGCGGCCAGTTTCCATGAGCCACATACCCTGCGACAGGGGAGCTCTAATGTGAGAGAGTTTGAAATATATTTTAGTAACCTTTTACAATCTTCTTATCACCTATTTCTATAAGACGAGGCTAGGGTAATGAATTTTGAGGAGGCTTTGTGTCCAGAGATCCTGCTCCAGGTCACCCTATTTATGGTGAAGACATATATTGAGGTGCTGGTGAGGGAAGAGGTCATTGCGAGGATGTTAT
This sequence comes from Viscum album, assembly GCA_963277665.1. Lineage (NCBI taxonomy): Eukaryota > Viridiplantae > Streptophyta > Magnoliopsida > Santalales > Viscaceae > Viscum > Viscum album. The sequence goes on along the minus strand of OY728140.1, from coordinate 239,547,048 downwards.
CCAGAACAATATCATCATGAGAGGGGAGTAATTAGGATTCCACATGAAGTAGAGATGTGGTCCAAATCTCCTGATTTTCCTGTCATAAGAGTTTCCTTTCGGCCGGGGGTAGGTCTCAACCCTCAGTATCTTGGTTCTCTAGGGGCAGTGACTCTCAGGCCTATGTAAAGGGATCAAGTGATTTTTTTCTTGTAGAGGCTAAGTTCATTAGTAGTGATAGTTCCCTGCCATTTTGAGAAGTCATCATGTGTTAGGTGTTTTTCTTCATATTCCACTATTAAGACAGTTCCAGCCGAGGTAGCAGTAGAAGGTTGCACTAATTTTTGATCAATAGAGAACATATGGTGTAGGGAGACATCAACCCCAAGATGCTCCCCGTCCTCATAGAGAATCATGCAATCGTGGCGGTGGACTTTAGTAGGGTTGGAGAAGTCATGTATAATTTTGTGGTCAGCTTTATATGTTAGCATTTCCAGCTCTAAATGTGAAGGACGTCATTCGAGGTACCATTTTCTTATTTTATACATGGGTGTATTCTTTTTTTGATTCAGAAGTGACACACTCCTTCATATCACTTACCCTTACCCATTCCATGTGACTTGAGTTAAAGAGTCATCCAGCTCCCTTGGCGTTGACTATTCTAGTTGGAGGTCGAGCTGACTTTTTTGAACTATGTAGAGACTATAAGCTAGTACTGGGGTAGCACCACTCTTTGGGAGATTTACTATGTTTACAGATACAACCATATAGTTTCATCCTTGGAATGGATTATTTATATTCAGGGATGCATATTTTGGATTTATTTAGGAGGGTGGTGTTCTTCAATGCTAATAGAGAGACAACAACGTTTGTTGGCAAGAGGGACCCTCAGATGGGTCAGAGGTGTGTTTTGTCCTTGTCATCCTTGTAGAATGAGCTGATGATGAGTTCATCAAAGGTTCATCAGTTGGTTTTTCATAAGTTCATATAAGAGTATCCTAAATTCTTTTGAGAAGATGTTGTAGCGTTACCCCCTCGATGAGAAATCAAGGTCAGGATCAAGCTACAATTGGGCATGTCTTGTATCTCGATGTACCTATATAGGATAGAACCTTATGAGTTGTGAGAGAATCCTATACAGCTCTATGGACTATTGTAGTGTGGTTTCATTCTTTCAAGCATGTCACTATGGGGGAAACCATTTTTTTGTGAAGATGGTTGATATATGTTTGCGGTTGTGTATCATTTGTCGTCGCTTGAACAAAGTGATAAGGAAGAATTACTATCCAATTAAATGGATGGATGATTTATTCGATCAACTAAAGAGTCAAAGATGGTTCTTGAAGATCAATTTGTGGTCAATATGACAATAGATGTGTGTGAAGGTTGAGGATATATCAAAGAATGATTTTTGTTGTCCTCATGGGTATTACGAGTTCATTGTGATGTCATTTGGTGTAATAAATTCTCTAAATGTGTTCATTGGGTAGATCAACACTGTGTTCTGTGAGTTTGTAGATATGTTCATGGTGGTGTTCATCGATGATATCATTGATTACTCTACATTTGAGGAGCATTCACAACATCTGTGTTCTATTTTTGGTGTTCTTTGTTGACATTAACTTTTTGGGAAGTTATCCAAGTTTAACTTTTTTCCTTCAGAATTCTATTTCTTAGGGAATTATGTGACCCAATAGGGTGTAGATATGGATCCATAGAAGATATAAGAATTTGTTTTTGGTAATCTCCTAAGATAGTGGCATAGGTGTAATGTTTCTTTGGTGTCACAGGCTAATACCAAATGATTGTAGCTGATTTCTATCGGGTTTTGAATCCTTTAATAGCATTGACCAGAAAGGATCTGGAATTTTTATGGACTAATCATTCTCAAAAAGCTTTTGAGTATCTAAAGGAGAATTTGGTTAGTGCTCTGGTCCTTTTTCTTTCAGAATAAGGAGTTCAGTTTGAGGTTTTCTATGATGCTTTGCATATGGGGTTAGGTTTTTTACTGATGTAGCAGAGATCAACTATTTTTTATGGGTCTCAGTCGATACATCCCCATGAATGTAAATATTCCACCCATGATCTTGAGTTGTTGTAGGTCATCTTTTCCTTAATGTTGTGCCGACATTACCTCATCAGTGAGCACTTTCAGGTCTTTACTGATCAAAAAATCCTAAGGTATGTTTTCTCCCAGCATGACATGAAATTACACCAGTGTCGGTGGATGAAGTTCTTACAGAATTAAGACTTTGATATTTTGTATAAACCTAGAAAGGTAAATGTTGTGGCCAATGCGTTAAGAAGGAAATCATGTAGTGATGTAGCGCATGAATCCAACGATTCTTAGAGGGTGATGGAATAAATTTAAGGATTAAATCTAGATATGGGAGATGTTGGGTGTGGAGGTTGTCTTTTTAGAAGACGGTGTAGTCATCTTTGGGGAAAAAGATAGAAGAGTCACAGATTGGGGATATTGAGGTAGAGATCAGGAGAGACTGAGTTGTTTGTGGTGAAGACCCTAATGGTTGGTCTAAGGAGGAAAAACACATGTTGTTTTTCAAGGGTTTATTTTCAATACTTTGGCATCACATGAAATTTTTCTCAGAGTATTCCACAATTTTCTTTTTGCAGTACATCTAAGAATGAAAAAAATGTATCGGTCATTGAGGAGTCAGTTTTAATGGCTTGGTTTGATGCGTGTAGCAGCAGAGTTTTTGTCTCGATGTATGGTATTCTAGATGGTGAAGTCCAGGCACTGTGTTCCCCGTGGTTTTATCCAGCCATTAGATGTTCCTAAGTGAAAGTGGGAGTACATATTGATGGACTTTGTTACTATTTTACCTTGATATAAGGGAGTTTATTACTCTATATGTTTGGTAGTATGTCATTTGATGAAATCAACCCACTATATAGTGATTAATGAGTTGAGCTCAGTAGAGGTTTTTTAGGGGAAGCATCTGGAGGAGGTGGTGAGACTCCATAGAGTTATGAGGGAAATAATTTCTGATCGAGATCCTCATTTTACATCCAGGGTGTGGAGAGGTATCCAGCATAATATAGTTTCTCAATTATGCCTTAATATTTATTTCCATCCGTCAACGTATGGTTTGACAGAACAAACCATCCAGATCCTTGAAGACATGTTTTTCTCTTGTGTATTGGATTATTGATGTTTTTGGATAAGGCACCTACATTTGTTAGAGTTCCCTTATAACTATAGTTTCCACTCCACCATTGGTAGGGAGTCATTTGAAGCCTTTTATGGATGACCTTTCTGGTATCCATTGTGCTGGACTAGGTTTGGAGATTCAGAATTTTTCATTTCGTAACTTGTGCAGAACATGATAGATATGGTTTAGGTGATTCATGAGAGGATGAATGTTGTGTAGGATCACTAGAAATCTAATTTCAGTTGTAGGAGGAGACCTCCAGATTTTGATGTATGGGATCACGTGTTTCTGAAGGTGACTCCCCATCATGGGAAATGAAGGATTAGTCATGGGAGTAAGATTTCTCCCTGGTTTATTGGGCCTTTTGAGGTGTTGTATCATATTAGAGTCATGGAATATCAGGTTGCACTTCGCCTATAGATGAGTAGGATAGATGATGTTTTTCACTTGTCGTTGTTCTTTCATTGTCTCCCGAATGACTCTTACATTTTCGAATGGGGAAGATCGATGTTGATGATGATTCGCCCTTCAAGGAGCAACCTGTAGAGATCCTAGACTTCCGGGAGAATGTGTTGTGCAGGAATGTGATACCCTTAGTTTTTTAATTGTGGTTGCATTGTTTCATGGAGGAGAGTACATGGGAATGTGATTTGTAGATATGCACTAAGTGTCCTGAGCTATTTGATATTTATCTATTCTCTTGTAACACTGATAGTTTGGTGGCTGTAGACCCTTTTGGTTTATGAGATGGGTTTCTCTTATTAAGTTTTTTGGATTTCTCCGTTTTAAGAGGTACTTCCCCTAGGAGAGTGTTTAGTAGCTTGTTGTTATTTTTTTTTGTTTTTACACATGTTTCTCTAGGGAGGTGGTGAGCTCCTTTTGTGGTGAGAGACTTGAGAGGTATTTCACAGGGTGTATGTTCGTATGACCCCATTCAATTTCCACTCTAGTTGAGTTTTGGATTATCAAGGATGAGAATGTTTTGATAGGTATATAATTTAAGGGTTGAAATCTATATGGATAGACCCTTTTCATGGTTTGATGATTAAAGTGCTCGATGGAGGTTCGGAAGAGGTTTAGGGAATTTCGGTTATGTAAAATCTATTAGGAGGGGATTACACATCATGTAACAGTATTACACGATGTGAAATCATATTTCAACGGTTATTTCACAGTGTTAATGTGGGTTTCACAGCATGAAATACTTTGGGGTCTAAAAAATTAAATAAAGAATTGAGGTGGTATTTTTTTGAAAGAACTCTACCCTAAGGCATTACATGATGTGAAATGGCATTACACGCCATGTAAATTCCCGAAGCTGTATGTTTTATGTGTTTTCTAGCCAGTTAGTTTCTGTCAATCCTATGGATGTTGGGTGTCTCCCTCAACCCCAGGTGACCCAATAACCCTCTCTTAAGGGTTTTGAGAATTCCATTATCAACGAGCCTTCCCTAGATCCTTCCTTCAATATGTAGTTATCTATCTTTGATATAAGGTATGACATACCTATGTTCTTGAGGTTTCCTCGATAATTTTCCTATAATTTCTATTTTCCAAGTGATGGAATTCCATTTCCATGTTTCTAATGGAGTTTTCATAGTGGTTGGTTGGTGTGGTTGTGTTGTGGTGTCCTCTGATGGATGCAGTTGTTGTGGGAGAGGGCATTGTGATTTGTTGCTTTGATCTATTCTTGTGAAAATAACTTCATCATACTTTTGAAGTAGGGGATTATATTCTTCTATATTTACTTACGTGAAATCTTATAGATATAATTATTTATCTCTTTGGATCGTAAATAAATTGGCCTTATAATTATATGTACTGGATTAAATAATTGGTATCGATCACATTGTGATGTTGTTTCTTTATACCCTGACAAAGGTTTCCCTCTTGATTTTCTAAAGAGTGTGATATCTTTGACGAGTTTGTTTATCATGATTTTCTTGATGGGAATTGGTAAAAAAAATCTAGAACAAATTTATAATTAGTTGGATAAAAGATAAATATGGGGGTTTAATGAATCAGTTAAATCAAGATGGAATACGAACTGATTGTGTGATAAATGTTAATGCCTTTTAGGTCTTATTTTTCCCACATTATTACAATGTTTGAGTGCTTGTGCTTTGGATCTATGATATATTTGGTGTATGTGAAGGCTAAATTCCTTGCTTTGGGGCTGAGAGCCCATTAATATTTTTGTTCCTATAGGCTGTGATGTTCTCTACATATGAGACTTGTGGTTGTGGGGTCGGGGAGGCCTAGATATGACATCAGACTAGGATGGCAGAGCCTGGAGGGCTGTTATGATATGCGGGGTATGGGAGGACCAGTGGTTGTGGTTGTAGTTAACATCTAGAGTGGAAAGATGCATCAGTTTATTCAAGTGGGTGTCAGGGAGGACTCCAGGGATGTTGGAACTGGTTGAAGTTGGGCTTTCCCATTGCTGTGAAAGTGGATGATGTTTAATCTTTATTGTTTTTATCTATTTTACCATCCCTACTACATGAAAAATATTATCTTTCTTACCCTCCTTCTAAATGTGGTGAAGATGAGTGGGGTATTCCACATTCATTTCATGTTTAGTTTCTTGAGGATGGATGGGCTTGTGCTCCTTCAATAGGCGGAAATGACTCGATGGGTAGTTCATCTACTCACCATATCGATCCAATTTCATTTGGTAGCATAGAATTATTTTCTAGAATTCATAGTAATTTGGTTAATGATAATTTTATAGAATAAATGAATTTATTATGTTTAAAAAATGGGGATGTATCTTACTAGGATGCAATGTTGAGGCTGTGATTCTTAGAAGTTGTGGAATCTGTTGGGTTATGTGTGGAGGGCATGGATCTTTGTTGGAATTCTAATAAAGTGTGATGGGGAAATGATTATGGTTAAAAAATGGTTAAATAATTAGTTAATGAAAAGTGTAACTGATAAAAAGGGATAAGTAATTTAATGTAGCTCTTTAAATTATTGTGTTCTTATAGGGTATCTAGTCTTAGTAGTGGTGGCCGGGAGTCTGTGATATGTTACCTACAATTGAGTCAATGATTAGGTTTTTTCCATAGTGTAGTTGTGATCTATATTATATCTTGAATTTTTTTTGTTTCGATATGATACTCTACCCTATTGGTTAAAGAAACTAACACCCAGTGGATTCAGAGCCCTAGGAGTGTTTTCCCCAACATCCTAATGGGAGGATGGATGGATGAATACCCCTTTGGCCCTGCCCCCTTCTCATGGTAGTTACTTCTATTGGTAAGAATGATTGTTTTTTTCCTATATATGTGTATGGAGGTCAGAAATGTCTTGTGGTTATTCACACACTAATATTCTATATATATTTTCCTATGGATAGCTATAGGTGCAACATGTATAGGCTTTTATGGAAAGAGGGTCCTTACTCAGTGTATGGACTGTAATGGGTTGAGGTATAATACCAAACATATGATACACATTATTCTAAGTATGGTGGATCTTGAAAACTACCTTGTTAATTTGTTTATGTGGACGTGGTGGTGTGATGCATGCAGTATAGGTTGACACATGGGGTGCGTGTTGTGGTCCTTCTCCTAGGTGTCTAGGGGTAATCCTTTTTGGAGATAGATGTTCAAGACGTGTGAAGTCATGGGAAAAGAGGCAAATGAGTGGGGATGTGGTATCATGGAACCCTTGATATTATTTATTATATTATATTCTTTTGTATGAGATACTTGGTTAGTGTATCCATGGTGAGGCTGGAAATGTAGTATACATGTTTATGTGAAGAGTTCGTTTCACATGTGGTTCACTATTCTTTAGCATTCTTTCATTACTTTTACATGAGATATTCTTAGTAGGATCCTACTGATTATATTATTATACTCACCCTACATTATATAAACTATTACATGGTCATTTGGATCAGGTTAGATCTCAGGTGTGTTACTACTAGCTTGTGGGTTATAGGAGATGTTTGGGCTTCACCATCGCTACTATTTTACTTTCTTTTGGGACTTGCAGTTTTTCTTTTAGTTATTGTAATTATTGCATGACATTACATATTTGTACTTGATATTTATTTCTATATTGTAGTTTGAATATGAGGTGGTTGGTTTCTATCTTATATCTCTCTTTCATATATTTTATATTAGAGGTTAATACCTCCCATCGGGGTTTTTATTATACCCTCGGTGCTACTCACCAACTCAGGGCCTAGTAGAGGTGTGAATCGGGGGTTATTATCTCTCTTCTCACATTGCCGGTCTAGGAGGGGTATAGTTTGTGGGGAGGGTGTCGTGACAAGAATTTCACAACATTATGAGAATTATATTAAAACAAAAAACATTTTTTTTACTTTTCCAACTATGAAATCAAAGATAGTATAACCCATCACATGTTTGTGGTGTTCTGAAGGTTTACATTCTCTTGATCAAGTTTTCTATCAGTCTTCATCAAAAAATGATGGTTAGTTTTTTTTCATATCTATGTTTTCCTACATAGAATCCTAGTATGTGTTATCTCGGGTGACCTTTATACTTCACTTTCTCTCTTTTATAGTGTAAATTTTTATTGACACCTTTCCGATGTTGGATTTCCGTGAATTAATTTTAAAAAGTAAAAACTTAGTTTCTAAGCCCAAATTTAAAATTGTAAGGACGTAATTTCCAAAAGCAGGGAAGGATGTAACTACCCAGGTAATTATATAATAACAATATCTCATATATATTAATATTTATGAATTAGATAGTAATTTTACTATAATGTTATACTATTTCTGAGAGCGTACCTGACGCACAAAAATGGGTTTCTCTGAAGTATTACATTTCACGTAAGACTGATGTAAACTGAAAAATAATATATTATAAATATTGTTACATTATGTTGTAGTTACCACAGAGCTATATTAATGTTGGGAATGAATTATATTAACTAAAATAAGAAAATATAGTTTACACATGTTAATATAATTATTCATTGGTTAGAAAATTAATTAGAAATGTAAATAAAACCCAATTGAATATAAAAGATGTGTTTTTATCAAAACAAACTATGAAATTGTAAATAATTGAGTTTATATAATAACAAAATCAATATTTTTGGATTATATTAATAAAATGGTAATTAAATATAATATTGAAAATCCATATTATGTGTTTTCTAGACATTATGTAATAAAAAATACTATTTTACGGACAAAATGAGTGTTTTTTTAAATATTGTTTTACCACATTTTGATAGAGAACCCATTTTAAATCTGTCTTTGACACTTTTATAGTTTCTATTTTACAAAATAAAATTCTTATTTTGAATCAAGATATCAAAATTTTACTTGGTTGAGTTTTTTTATTTTTCTGATAAAATTCATTTTCTAATGAATAGTGTGAAAACACATCATTTTAATTCGAAAGTTAATTTTCATCTAATTTATTTATATAATTTAACTTTACATTATTTGGTTTTAAAGGATAAATATATTTTGTTTTATCATTTATCCTAATATAGTTCATTGGAATCAATTTTATATTGAAATTGAATAGAAAAACAATGTGAACTTTTGAACGTTTTACTTAAAAACATGTCTTCTCATTCCGACAATGGGATTAGTTTTAAATTTAATTTTTTCATGTCTGGGAATTGAATTTTAAAAAAAACAATCATACAAATTTATAATAATTATGAAAAATTTGGTCATATATGATCAAAATAATTTTTCGTAAATCGTAACATTGGTATTTTATTTATCACGGTATAAGGGTAAATCAAGCAAATAATGGTAAAAAAAATATTATGATAATATAAAACTACCTTAACACTTGTCCTAATCTTATTGGAAGATTTATGGCCGACCAATACAATAATTAGGCCGAATTGTTTTCCTTTAGAATCCACATGGGTGATACTATGACATTAAGAAAATTATATTTAATGCTAAAATAAAAATATCACAAACATGTCTCTTATTAGTAATAAATTTTTATTATGGTGTTATATAATTGATCTCTTTAACTATAAATAGTAATCAGAAAGCAAAAAAATACCTAAATATTGGTAATTTATTTATAATTTTTAGTAAATAAATAATTAAATTTAATTATCACATAATGATGATGCAATAATAGATTTATTAAAGGAAGGATCAAATAAATGATAATAATAATATTTAAATAATTATAATTTAAACTATTTTATGTCATCCACAAATTATATAGGTGACTATGAAATTTTATAATCCTATTCAATGGTTTTGTTTGGAGGGATCTCTCTATTTTGGTTTTATTTAAATTCAATAAAATGAATAAAGTCAAAATTGTAAAAATTTATATTTTATAAATATAGTATTTTATTAATTTATTTAAAAATAATAAACATTATTTTAAAATAAAAAATTGGATACAATAAGTTCTAAAAGTTCACTAAGTGTCCATTTATTAGGAATTAACCCCATATAAGTAAAATTTAAATCGTCTTATTATTTAAAATGTTGTTACCACAATTAAAATTAAAGGAGAAAAATTAAGGTTAAACCAAAAATATATGGCTTAATATAATATCAATATATTTCTAAAATTTATTGGGTGAAATTATTTATAACTATACCCATATTATATTATACATAAATCTATTTTGGGGTTATTTGGATTAAACATTTAATTTATAATAATTTAATATTTTATGAGATTCCAAGGGTGCCCCTCCCCTCCCCTATAAAAGGTTATCCACTATTCTCTAATAAACACACTTCATGAAGAATTTGGTTCCACTAATATCTTTCCAAACCCCTTCCTATATCCTCTTACCAAATTAATAGTGCCTTATTTTCGGTAGAACATCCTTCTTAGTGGTGTTAAGGTGTTCTTCCAAGGTGATCAATCGAAGACGGGGTTCCATTTTCTTTACATATTTCTATTTTCTTTCATCTTTCACTTCCATAAAATATTATTATTATAAAATGAGATAATAACTCTATTATCCTCAAAATATTGAAATTTTATTAGTTTAATATCATCACCTAATTCCATATCTACTTCCAATAAATTGGAAAGGAATTAATCATTTGTGCGTACATGTGATCTATCACCTCCATGAACTGATCTAATTCATTTTCCAAAGCCATATATCATGACTGGTTATAATAATGGAAATAATTTTCATTTGTAATATTGATAAAATATTAATTATTATAATATAATAATATGTCAATTATTTTCTTACATTCCATGCACATAAAAATGATAACGTCATTTGTGTGTACGTGTGAACTATCGCCTCCACGAAGCAATGTGACTCATTTTTATTAATTATATAAATTTTATGATATATATAAGTATATTTAACTTATTTTTATTATTTTAATTCTATTATGATAATTATGGAAACATAAAAAATAATTACTTTATTTCCATAATGATCAATGAAAAATGGAAACGTTACTCATGCGTATGTACATCCTGCCGTCTCCATGATTATAAAGTTGTTCATTTTTTATACCATAAATGAATGGATTAATTTAAAAATTATAATTTAGGTATAAAAGTTATTATTAATTCATGAATATTATTTTAGAGATGATTTAATTATGACCACAAGAACTATTCACATCAATCCAAGTTCATTTTTCACTGAAGTACAAAATATCAAAAAAACATCCGATATTAAATTTAATAATTATTTAATTTTTATAACATTTTAATAAGTGATATAAAAGGAATAATAAAATTGAAAAAGTATATCCAGAAATTATAAATTAACCAAAGATTATTTTATAGAAATACAATGATTGTATATGATGATTCAGACTCATGGTAAGGGACTTTGTCTCAATATCCTTTCATTGATGCATATTTCAATAATATACACCCAAATATTTTATACAATTTATAATTATCCCATTTGGATTTTAATTTCATTCAATAGTTTCCAAAAGTAATCTTTTTTATAGGAATCATTTTACTAAATTACAAAAGCAATGTTTTTTAATGTATGCGGTGATAACAACATTTCCACCACCGTGACAACTATTTGATATTTGAATTCCTATATAAGCTATAACGTTTAAGAAAAAAATACCACGTTATCCTTTAATTTATTTTGGTATTGATAATGGTTTTGAGAATGTGTTTATTTTTTCAATATCCTAAAATGATGTTTTTTATTACAATGTGGAAATGTTATTTTTCCATTATACATGTTTTAGGTGTTCTGATTATGTTATGGTTTATGTGAATTATTTTTTTATATGGTTTGTTCTGTGATAAACGAAGGGAAAGTGAGCCCGTGATATCTCTCCAATGCATTAGGCAATGATATGGATTTAAACAGTTTGGTTTATCCTAAGAGAGTTAGGGAATATACTTTGATGGGTATTTCAAATATAACCTGAAGGTTACTCCTTGTATAGCTGTGAAATCTACAGTGTAAGTATGATATGGATGACAGAAGTTACCTTTATTATTTATTATTTCTATTAGTTTTTAAGGGATCTTATGATTTCATGAGGTATGTTAAAGATATTTTGATTTATGGGTGAAAAGTATGATTTCATGGATTTGTAAGCATTCGTGGAATAATGTTTTCTTTCCTTATTTTATATTACGTTACTAAGGTTTTTGTGCTCATCCCTAGTTTTTGAAACGTTTTTCATATGGTATACGGATCGGTAAAATAAAGGAAGAAGTCCAGATGAACTTTATGATGAATTTTAAGAAGAAAAAGAATTTATTTTTTTATTCTAAATAATGTTATTTTTTTGAAAAGAATGAATTGTGAATGGAAGTGTCTACCATTTTATATTTGACTGGTTATGTAACAGTTATAGCCTAATTCACTAAAACACTAAACCTAAAAAGATACTCAATTAGAATTCTTGATTTAAATCAAGATTATGTAATGTTTAAGGTTGGGTCCTTAAACTGTGCATGCACGTGTATGTAATTGTATGTACATGTATGTGTAAACATGTGTGTATGTGTATGATTATGTATATAAATGTATGTGTTTGTATGTATATGAATATATATATATATATCATTGTGTGTGTACATGTATGTCTATATGTGTGTATATATCTATGTGTATATGTATATAGATGTGTATGTGTATGTGTATGAGTATGTGTATGTGTATGTGTATGTGTATGTGTATGTGTATGTGTATGTGTATGTGTATGTGTATGTGTATGTGTATGTGTATGTGTATGTGTATGTGTACGTGTATGTGTATGAGTATGAATATGTGTATTGGTATGTGTATGCGTATGTGTATGTGAATGTGTATGTGTATGTGTATGTGTATGTGTATGTGTATTTGTATGTGTATGTGTATGTGTATCTGTATGTGTATGTGTATGTGTATGTGTATGTGTATGTGTATGTGTATGTGTATGTGTATGTGTATGTGTATGTGTATGTGTATGTGTAGGTGTATGTGTATGTGTATGTGTATGTGTATGTGTATGTGTATGGGTATGTGTATGTGTATGTGTATGTGTATGTGTATGTGTATCTGTATCTGTATCTGTATGTGTATGTGTATGTGTATGGGTATGTGTGTGTGTATGTGTATGTGTATGTGTATGTGTATGTGTATGTGTATGTGTATGCGTAGTTGTAGGTGTAGGTGTATGTGTATGTGTATGTGTATGTGTATCTGTATCTGTATGTGTATGTGTTTGTGTATGTGTATGTGTGTGTGTGTATGTGTATGTGTATGTGTCTTTGTGTTAGTCTGTGTATGTGTATGTGTATGTGTCTGTGTCTGTGTCTGTGTATGTGTATGTGTATGTGTATGTGTATGTGTATGTGTATGTGTATCTGTAGCTGTATGTTTATATGTATGTGTATGTGTATGTGTATGATTATGTGTATGTATATGTGTATGTGCACGTGTAGGTGTATGTGTATGTGTATGTGTATGTGTATGTGTATGTGTATGTGTATGTGTATGTGTATGTGTATGTGTATGTGTATGTGTATGTGTATGTGTATGTGTATGTGTATGTGTATGTGTATGTGTATGTGTATGTGAATGTGTATGTGTATGTGTATGTGTATGTGTATGGGTATGGGTATGTGTATGTGTATGTGTATGTGTATGTGTATGTGTATGTGTATGGGTATGTGTATGTGTATGTGTATGTGTATGTGTATGTGTATGTGTATCTGTATGTGTATGTGTCTGTGTATGTGTATGTGTATCTGTATGTGTATGTGTATGTGTTTGTCTATGGGTATGTGTATGTGTATGTGTATGTGTATGTGTATGTGTATGCGTATGTGTATGTGTATGTGTATGCGTATGTGTATGTGTATGTGTATGTGTATCTGTATGTGTATGTGTATGCGTATGGGTATGTGTATGTGTATGTGTATGTGTATGTGTATGTGTGTGTGTGTGTGTGTTTGTGTATGTGTATGCGTATGCGTATGGGTATGTGTATGTGTATGGGTATGTGTATGTGTATGTGTATGTGTGTGTGTGTATGTGTATGTGTCGGTGTATGTGTATGTGTATGTGTATGTGTATGTGTATGTGTCTGTGTATGTGTATGTGTATGTGTATGTGTATGTGTATGTGTATGTGTATGTGTATGTGTATGTGTATGTGTATGTGTATGTGTATGTGTATGTGTATGTGTATGTGTCTCTGTATGTGTATGTGTATGTGTTTCTGTATGTGTATGTGTATCTGTATGTGTATGTGGGTGTGGGTGTGTGTATCTGTGTGTGTATGTGTCTGTGTATGTGTATGTGTATGTGTATGTGTATGTGTCTTCGTATGTGTCTTCGTATGAGTCTGTGTATGTGTATGTGTATGTGTCTGTGTATGTGTATGGGTATGGGTATGTGTATGTGTACCTGTATCTGTATCTGTATGTTTATATGTATGTGTATGTGTATGTTTATGTTTATGTGTATGTGTACGTGTAGGTGTACGTGTAGGTGTATGTGTATGTGTATGTGTATGTGTATTTGTATGTGTATGTGTATGTGTAAGTGTATGTGTAAGTGTCTGTGTATGTGTATGTGTATGTGTATGTGTATGTGTATGTGTATGTGTATGTGTATGTGTATGTGTATGTGTATGTGGATGTGTATGTGGATGTGTATGTGTATGTGTATGTGTATATGTATGTGTATGTGGATGTGGATGTGTATTTGTATTTGTATGTGTATGTGTATGTTTATGTGCATCTGTATGTGTATGTGCATGTGTATGTGTATGTGTATGTGTATGTGTATGTTTATGTGTATGTGTATGTGTATGTGTATGTGTATGTGTATGTGTATGTGTATGTTTATGTGTATGTGTATGTGTATGTGTATGTGTATGTGTATGTGTATGTGTATGTGTATGTGTATGTGTATGTGTATGTGTATGTGTATGTGTATGTGTATGTGTATGTGTATGTGTATGGGTATGTGTATGTGTATGTGTATGTGTATGTATGTTTATTGTAACACCCTGAGTTTTTATAAATATTTTTTTTGAGCAAAGTAAAATTTGTTGATGCATTTTGGTACATGAAACCCAATTTTTGGATTTAGTTACATGTAACACCGTGTTTAGATTGTATTGTACGCAACCCCGAGCAATGCTTGTGTAACCCAAAACATAGAGTTTAAACAAAACGTGACATATTATTAAAATATTACTATAATTATCACATTGCTATTGGAATGGAGAGTATGAAAAGGATTAACTAAATTATTAAAGTATGTTTTATACATGTTTAAAAAATGAATTCTTTGTTAACCATTTAATTATAAATGAATCTATGAACTATTTGAAAATAAATAAATTCATTTTCTAAAAATGATTTTTTCTATGTACAAACATGTTTTATCTCAAAAAATTAAAAAAACCACTTTTGCTGAATGATTTCAATGAACTGTAAATATTATCTATTCAATCAACTATTTAACATTCATCTTTTTTGTTTTATAGACAAGATGCATAAAAATGTATTTTTCTAAAAGGTTGTTTTAATGCCTTATAATGGCACAATAATTTTAAAAAACATTGAAACTTTTTTAAATTTTATTTGAAAAAATAAAATTTATCTTTGAAAGAAAATATTTAAAATTATCTTAGTGAGAATTTTTTGTTTTTCTATGAAGTTTCATTTATTGAAAAATTGTGAAAAATACTGAATTTTAATTGAAAACTAAATTTTTAATTAATTTATTTATAAATTTAAATTGTATTTTAAATTGTATTTAATGTGTAATTAAATCAATTATACATCAATTAATCCAATTTATTTCATTTGATTCAATTTCACATTGAAATTGGATTTAAAATAATTCAAAATTTTGTCATTTCTCTTTTAAAACCAACTTTGTCGTCGAGTGTGCCATATTAATTTTAACTTAGAAAAAAGAATTTCGTATTTGGAATCAGCATAGTTTACAATTTCTAATAATTATAACTTAATTTTTGGGAAAAATTATTATTAAAAATATTTAAAAACAATAACGATGATACGGAGAAAAATGAGTTTACCAAAGCACAAACCTTTAAGAATAAGGATAAAATGACCTAGAGACTTTTCCAACTCCAATTGGCTAGAAATATTTCGAACCTTATGATTTTATTATCAAATTTAATGAGTTTTTGGGAAACAGTTTCCTAAAATTGACCCATATGACATGTTATGTAAGGAAAAAGACAAAAAATGAACATTCCCCACCTTTAATATTTATAAAGATTTGAGATAGGGAAAACCATTTTATTTTAATTTTTAAATATTATTTTTAATGTTAACTGATTTTTTTTTCTGATAATTTATTTTAATTTTCTGATTTAACAAAATTACATTAAATTATTATAAAATTAAAATGCAGGAATTATTTAGTTACTAATTAAATAAATTATGTGATACTAAAAACATTAAAAGTCAAGTGAACTGAATGGATTATTTTGTTAATTAATTTTTTGTAAATGAATATAAAACGTTACATATGAGTGAACATAATTGACTTCATTTCCATTATTTTACCGATATTTTTTTAAATTCAAATTAACTATATAATGTCAAAATTGACAATAATGTTATTTTATAGTAAATGATATTTTTGTAAATAAATTAAAATTACAAAAAAAGCCTCAAAGTTTACAAGTGATTTTTTAATTTTAGTAAATAACAAATATTTTCCATTCATGAAACAATTTATCATTTATAATGCGCATATTAACACTAAAATAGTAAAAAATTATATTATCACGGTTAGGGTTGAAGTAGTGTTTTTGCACATTTCTTGCGCTTCTGTTAAAAATAATCACCAACACCCTTGGGATTTTTATTTTACAAAGTAGATATAATGTTTATAATCATTGGTTAATAATTTTCAAATATGTCTTGGATTACTTTTGTCTGAATTAATAAATTACACTGGTTTGAAAATTAGTTACCTTAATAAATACTACAATGGTAAAAGTAGGTAAACTTAGATGTTAAAGAAAAAAATTATAAAATTGAATTTAAGTTTTTGTGGTGGAGGTGTTTATCCACAAAATAAATCCTTGTCTCCATTATTAAACAATTGTTTACCCACTTGAGGTAAAGGATGCCTCATAATGATAAATACTTTTTAGTATTTACAAGAATGACACTCCTTATCTACTATAAAAAGGGCACTCACTCTCACCCATTAATCATACCTCTAAATCAATTTGTCTCAAAGAATTATAACAAAATAACTTATATAACTTAAGCTACTAGTCTTATTGTCCTTATTATGGGTATAAATTCATCCCTTGAAGGCTTTATTGGGAACCCAGGTAGGATACATGAAGAAGTGGTAACGATCTTTAAACAAGTGTTTTATTTTATATATCCCTCCACCACCTAAAATTATTTTTATATCAAAATTTTATAATAAATTCAGTATCCTACATATACTAATATTTTCTTATGTTAAGGTTATTACCTATAACCACACACACATCCCTAAAATGGGCTACAAAATCATCGTTCGTGTGTACAGCGGACTACCGCCTCACAAACCAATGTTATTCTTTTTTTTCATTACTACCATTCATGTTTGAAAATAATGATGAAAATAATGCCAGCATATGATATATATTATATTTATGATGTTTTTATGATTCTTTAATAATTATATAACACATACCTTCATTCATTCCCTTTTGAGGGAAGATGATAACGTCGTTCGTTTGTACAACAAACTACCGCCTGGCGAAGCTATGTGATTCGTTATCTCTTTACATGGAATTTATTAAAGGTGTGTTTAATATAAATTTGTGACATATATGACATGAAAATTATATTTAAATTATAATATATATATATATATCATTTAAATTTCTTTCTTTCATTACGACAAAAAATGGAAATAGTGTTCATGCGTACGCACGACCTACCATCTCCATGAACGGTGAATTTCATTCCCTATCACTAAATTTTGTGGATTACTATAAATATATAGATAGTTAATATATATGATATTTATATCATGTTTATAATTATTTATATTATGAAATAATGATCTATGTAATATTACAAGAAATAACATATCAAAATTTTATGAAAAACAAAGTGGTTATTTCCCAAAATATAACTTAAACATTGAATTGTTAATTAATTACTAATATAAAGTCAAAATAAAATAATTTATGTATGATATATATTAATATAGTTATTTGGTAGATATATACTAAAATTATATTTATTATTAAATATTTTTGAACTTGTATTATGGAATTCATGACTTAAGGTAATGGATTTCCTTCAAACTTGTTACTTTCGTGAGACACATGCAATATTCACCGCCTATTTATTCCAAGTGGTGTATACACTACAAATTAATTTCATTTATGTTTTTTATACCTTAATATATTATTATTTAAATATATTTTCTAGTATCTATCTTTCTTGGGGTTTAAGGATCAAACGTTACCAATTTGATAAGAGAATTTTGTCTCAATTTTCCTTCTTTGAGTCACATGTTACATTATGAACATATATTATCTTACGATTTGTATATATTGCCCCCATTTAATTCTTATATATTTAATCTACTTATTTTAATTATATTTTATGATTCATGCAATGCTATTATTTCATGGGGATTATGATTCAAAGCAACCAAAGTGGTATGAGTTTACTAATATAATCTCATCGTTTATCAGGATTTTTTATGATTATACTTCTATTGATGAAATATTATGATATGTATCATAATAATTCCCATAATTTTTATTTTCCTCTATTTATTCATGGTATATTTAAGTAATTTTTTTAAGAAAATTTCCCCTTATTTCTCTCTTTGGATAGAAATGTTTTTTATTCAAGAACCATGTTTAAAAAAACAATAAGTGTGTTGAGTCAATTAGGTTTCCTTATGACTTCTCCATTACTTTATCTTTTTAAAATTACAAACACTCTATCTTAAGGAAAATTTCATTTTCCATAAGTTCCATCTTGACAAGGACAATTTTCCTTCCCTAAGGAAATTTATCCTTAGCTTGTTTTCATTGATCATATTTTTAGTCTCTCTAAATCTAACTCTTTTTATTTCTAATTATAAAATTCTGTTTCGTATCTAAAACATTGGAATCTTATAAATACTAAGATATAGAACATTCTGTTTTTAGGATCGGAATTGTTGTTCTGAATTCTATGAATTCAAACTCTGAACATTCTTGAGTTCAGACTCCGAATTCACTGAATTCAGACTCCGAACTTTCAGAGTTCAGACTCCAAATACTCTAAATTTAGACTCCGAACATTCTGAGTTCATACGCTTAATTCTATGAATTCAGACTCTAAATTATTATGAATCCAGACTCCAAATTCTATGAATTAAGAATCCGAATTCTTATGAATCCAAACTCTGAATTCTTATGAATCCATACTCTGAATCCTCTAAATTATGACTCTGAATTCTTATGAATTCAGACTCCGAATATCCATTAAATTCATACTAGGGAATTTTGTAGAATTTAGGTTCCGAATTCTTTTGAAGACAGAATCCAAATATTCATTTATTATAGAGAGTAAATGGTTTTTTGGTTAGACATCAAACTTTTATTTTTTTAGACCCCTAAAAATGAATTTGGATAAGAAACCATATTTTTCTTACTCTTGATTGAGTTATAAAATGATTTCATGATTTCTATTACTAACTAAACATCGTTTGACTGACATGTGTACAGTTCCCTCCAAAATTCAAGAAAAAATATGACCGTTAGAGGAGGGAGTCAACCATTGAAGATGTGCCTATAAATAGTAGCTCATTTGATTGATCTCAGAACAACTAATTGTTATACTACTCTAGAGATTACATACTAAAGTGATTTCTAGAGAGATACTCTCATGATTTTTATGTGTTGAAAATCTTGTTCAAAATTTCTTCTTGCAACTCTGAATGTTGTTGATTACATTCGAGGGCTTTAGAGGATAGAAAGATAGATGTGCCGACTACCATGAAGTTTGAGTACTTTCGGGGATAGGAAGATAGAGATTCCAACTACCTTGAAGTTCAAGGACTTGTGAGGATATCAAGACAGACTTAGATATTCCTATTGAGGGCTTACCCTGGTGTGGGTAAGACATACCTTCTTGAAAGTATAAATCAAGGGACCTTTATCTAAGGTTGTTGGATACCGTACTCTTTGGGTTAAATGATTTCTTACTTTTTACATGTATTGTTTCAAGTTTGTTTTCTGCTTCATTTTGTTTGATAAGGAAAGTATAACTATCTTATACTTACTTATACTTGTACTCTAATTAGTAATATTCTATACACTTATGGTGAAATCTTTATCTTTGTAAACTTTTCTTAAGTTTCATTTCTGAAACCACATTTTTGTAATCAAGAAAGTTTGTAGAACTAATAGGTCTTGTAAATTTACCTTGTTTAACTTCGTTAAACATAGAAAGTTTTATAACCAACATGAAAGGTTCCAAAGGAATTTTTTAAAGTATACAATTCACCCCCACCCCCAACCTCTTGTATATTAATCATCTACATTCAACGTTTAGATCCTACAATTGGTATCAGAGGATATATCTGAAATACTTATATTCACATATAAGTTTTCTTGATCAAGTTTTAGTTGTTCTATATTTTCCTTGATTAGGATATTTTTATCTTTTTTATGAACTTTTATTACTAACAAGTTTGTGTGGAAAGATTTTTTTCTTTAATATGACAAGAATGAATTTTGGTTCAATTGAAAATTTTAATCCAACTAGACCACCTACTTTTTATGGGAATGATTATGAATATTGTAGAGATCATATGAAGACTTTTGTTATTAACACTGAAGTGGACAACTTTGTTATGCTTATTGGAGATTACAAGACTTCTGATAGGGAAGTCAGAACTTTTACTAATCAAGAAAAGTCAGAATATCAACTTAACTATAAGGTACGCAATACATTGTTGTGTTCCATGACCAAGAATATATATAGCCAGATTTCTTATTGTCAAACTGAAAATTGAATTTGGAAGAATATTGAAGTAACTCATTTTGGAACATCAAATGTTATTGTAACTAGGAGAGCTATTCTTAGAACTGAGTACTATGGTTTTTTCTTTCCTTTTGGAGAACCTATATGTATGTTACAATAGATATTTATGACTATTGTCAACATATTACAATCCATGGGTGAAAATAGTTTGGATGATGAGGCACTTGTTGACAAGATTATTGACATCATGCCTAATGAGTAGGAATCAAAGATAATAGCTATTGATGAGAATATAAAGTATCACAAATAACTATTGATGAGGTTTTTGGAACTCTTCTCCAACATGAGACTTTAATGAATATAGATGCAGACAATGTTAAGAAGAAGAATGGAAATGGAAGTGTGCCTTTTACAGCCACCTCTAATCATATGAAAGCTAAGACTCCTGAGAGAGTTACAAGATATAAATATAAGAAGGTCATTATTTTATCTGAATCAAATGAAAGTGAGCATTATGAGAATAAACGAGATAATCTAGCTTGAAAGGATGAAAAAGATAGTTGGGAAGAAGGACTTTCAATATAGATATAAGAAGAAAGAATAAAAGGATAAGAATGTCTTTGAAGTCACTTGTTCTGATTGAAAAAAAGTTGTACCTATAAGGGTATATTTTCAAATGATTAATAGAAAAGATAGAAAGAAAAAAAATTCTGAAAGGAATGGAATGAAGTAATACAAAGCTAAATCTAATAAAGTCTTGAAAGATAATGACACCTAGAGTGCTATTGGTGGACACTCTTTTGATGAATCCTCAGATTATGAATCTTCTGGATAGAAGAATCTTGGTTTACCTTCCAAATTATCTATTGAAAATCATTGTTTAATAGCTAATGTACACAATGTTGAATCCATAGCCAATGTATCCATGAATTCTAATTATAGTGATAGTAAATATTATTAATCCTTGGATGAAGAATATTTTTCTGATGAAGATAATACTTTACCAAACTATGAAGAAGTTCCTAGGTCATTTAAGCTTCTTGAGAATGAAAATTCTAAAGTCAAGAAAAAGAATGATAATGAAAATTCTAGGATATCTATTCTTACTAAGGAAATATCATATCTTTATAAATATCATGATAAAAAATCCCTTGATTTTGAAAGTATTTCAAAAAACCTTGAGGAAGTTAATTCGGAGAAGGATAATCTTTCTATGGATCTACAAAACATAATTTCTAAGAAAAATGTTTTCAAGCCTAACTCTAGTTCTAAAACTGATGTTTTTAAGGATAAGATCTTATTTATTAGACTAAAGTAATAAATATTTTCCTTCAATGAGTGTTTTTCAAAATTTACCTTAGGTTTGGAGAACTGTGATAAGATGTATTCTCAAATTCAACCTCTAAGGAACAATTATGGTTTTGGTTATACTAGTTCAAAACCGATTTTTAGACACAATTATTTTGTTCCACAAAGTGCTCATTTTTTCAAAAAATTTCCCTGTAGTCGGCATTGGGAAAACAATTTGTACCTTAAACAAAACACAGTATTTAGTTCTTCATAAATCTTATTTTTCTAAGAGAATGTGGATTCCCAAAACATTTCTTTCTGAGGTTTCAGGATCCAAGAATTATTGGGTTCTGAAAGTCTAACACTCTTATTTTTAGGAAAATAAATATATTACCAACATAAATACATGGTACATGGATAGTGTATGTTTCCATCATATGACGGGTAACAAAAAATTATTTGAAAATATTATCAGGTCAAAAAGAGGAAAAGTAACCTTCGGAGATAATGCTAAGGGAGAAATTATTGGTATATGTAACATTTTTCTTCTTGGAAAAACTTTGATTTCGAACATTTTGTTTGTTAAGGGTCTTAAGAACAACCTCAATATCATTATTCAATAATGTGATGAAGGTTCCATGTGAATTTTATGAATGACAAGTTCTTAGTACATAACTCCAAGGAAGAGTTTATTCTTTCTGACAATAGGCAAGAGAATGTTTACACACTAAACTTAGAAGAACTTAGTAGCCAAGACCTACCATGTCTTAGTGCAATAGTGCATCATTCTTGGTTGTGTCATAGAAGGTTAAAACATTGTAATCTTAGGAACCTATGAAAACTCTCTATGAAAAGACTAGTTAAGGATCTACCGGATATTTGATTTGATTTTTCAAAAGTTTTTGATTGTTGTCAATATGGAAAGCAACATAAATCAATTTTTAAATCAGTTTGTGAAGTCTCAACTACTGATGACTTACAGTAAGTTCATGTGGATCTCTTTGGTCCAACACAAACTGGATGCATTGGAGGCAAATATTATGTATTTACAGTAGATTTACATGGGTGTATTTTCTAGAAAAGAAATCTGAAGCTTTTTCATATTTCAAAACTTTTTGAGACCAAGTTAAAATTGAGAAAAACCGTACTTTGATAACAATTCCTAGTGATCAAGGAGGAGAATTTCAAAATTCTGATTTTGAAGATTTTTGTTGTAGAAAGGCATTACTCATAACTTCTTAGCACCAAGAGCCGCTCAACAAAATGATGTTGTTGAAAGAAGTAATATAATCCATCAAGAAATAATAAGAACCATGTTGATTGAATATTAAGTAGCCAAACATTTTTGGACAAAATATGTAAGTACTGCTTGCTGTACTATAAATCGGGTATTGATTATACCTTATCTTAATAAAACTCATTATGAGTTATGGAATGCTAGAAAACCTAAACTTTTTTAATTAAAGGTTTTTGGTTGTAAGGTATTAATTCTGAATACTAATGACAATCTACAGAAATTCTCACCAAAATCTGATGAAGGAATTTTCTTAGGCTACTCCACAACTTCTAAGGATTATAGAGTTTTCAATAGAAACACATGTACAGTTGAAGAAATATTACATGTTAAATTTGACGAAACTGATCCTTTTGTTCTTAGACAAACTCACAAAAACATATTTGGATGTGTTTTCTAAAACTTATTATCAACTCTGGATAGAAGATCTTTCTAATAAGGAAAATGTTCATGAAAATGTTTTTGAATCATTTACCCCAGAAGACTTCCTACCCTATGTGGGTGAACATGTTTTACAAAACCCAAATCAGTTTTTTCTTAAGAATCATCCCAATGATTGTATCATTGGTGTTGTAAATAAACCTATTAGGACCAGATGTTCCATAATAAATGAAGTAGAACATTTATCATTCCTTTCCCAATTAGAACCAAAAACCCCTGATGAAGCTTTAGCTGATGATGATTGGATAAAAGCTATGCATGATGAGATAAATGAATTCAAATGGAATAAAGTCTGGACCTTGGTTGAAAGACCTAAAGAAACTTCTATTACTGGTTTAAAATGGGTCTTCAGGAATAAATTCATTGAAAATGGAATCATATTAAGAAATAATGCTATATTGGTTGTTAAAGGCTATAATCAGCAAGATGGAATAGACTATGAAGAAACCTATGCTCCTGTAGATATAATTGAATCAATTCGTATTCTACTTGCCTTTGTAGTATTCATCAATTTCAAACTTTTTTATAATGGAAATTTTCATAGTTTGATTTTTCGTAATGTATTTTTTTTGGTCTAAAATATTTTGTAGTTTTAAATTTTTTTTAGTCAAAGTTTTCGTAACCAAAATTTCAGAATCTAAGGTTCTTCAAGAAGAATTTTACTCATTATGAAGAATCTTCCTAGCAATTCGAATGGTATGTTTCCTTTCATAATTTTTTATAATCATCTTTTACTTTTTGGTATTTTCATTCGTTTTTAAATTTTTTGTATTCACTTTTCCTTAAATCCTAATGTTTTCCTTAAAAACCCCCGAAAGATCAGAATCTATCAAAATTCTTCCTCAGTCATCGTTTTAGCCGTCAGATCTGGACAGAAGGTTTTTCAACCGTTGGATTGATTTTGGAAGCTGAACAATCACCTCAAATTCCTATATAAAGGACCCCCTGATGTTTTTCCCACATTGATCTCAAAGCTCGTGCGTGTTGAAGCTATTCCCTTCTTACATAAGACCATTCAGAACTTCTTAGATCTTCCTTACATCCGAATGTTTACCGAAGTCTCTTCCCAAAAATAAATGTTTACTATCAATCCAATATATGAATGGTAGATATATAGAGAATGGTTAGTTGATCAAAAATTTTATGCCAAATATGACTCTATCGTTTCGTAGAATATCAAAATCAATGGTTGGGAGAGTGTATGTATTTCAAATCCAAAAGATCAGGATTTGGTATATCCAGAGTTGTTAGCAGATTTCTATGAGCTTTGATATTTATGAATGGAAGAATCCAAGAGTAAGTTTTCTTTCAAGTGTTATGGAAAGACATATTCACTTTCTTACACCAAGGCTGCAAGTTTGGTTGGTATTCCTTATGGAGGGGATGCTGAGTTCTGTACTCATAAGCTACCTGATGTTCAAGAAAATTTTATCAAGGTAAAATCCATGGCTTGTCTTGGTCTCTCATAAGTAAAGACTCTAAAGATTCTTCACATGTCTACTAACTTTAGGATTCTTGAATTGTGATTTCAATGATTCATTATTCTGAGAAAAGGTGATAAGGAGACTCTAAATAAGAAGGACATCTATATTTCGGATTTCTTGGTAAATGTAAGGATGAAAAATTTGGATAAGTACATTCTGATTATGATTGAGAATATCAAGAATTTGAATTTGAAATCTCAAATTATTATGTATCAATCCATTATGTCCAAGATGATTTTTCGGTGTTTAGAATCCTTCAAAATTTCTTGCATTTATAAGTTGAGGAATTTCAAAGTCATGTTGTTGAGAGATGCTACTTTGAGAAGGATGAAAGTTGTTTTTCCAATGAATTTGAATAATTATATGATTTTCCTGAATAGGAAGTTGAAACTCTTTCAAAGAAACAAGAGGTGGCTGAAACCTCTAAAAAGGGTGGAAGGGAGAGGAAGGTGAAAGAAGGAGAAGAGAAGGAAAAAACTCTAGTGGAAAAGGAAATTCAGTCAGCACCCCCTAAGCCAAAGAAAAAAAAATATTTTCCAAATGAAGTAGTATAAAAGGGGAGAGAATATAAGAAAAATTATAAAGAAGTGGAGCCTAAGTTTGGTATGGACACTGCAGAGGAAAAATCCTTGAAGGAAAATATAGCTGAATATATTGAGAAGCAAGACAAAGAGAAGAGGGAGAAGAGAATATTTTCTAAGGTAGAGATTGTTCAATCAATTTTGAAGGCTGCTGATAAAGAATCTGAGAATATTCCAGTACCAGAATCCTTTCTGATAGAACCTTTACTAGAGACTCTGGGAATGAAACTTGTCACTCTGAAAAAAGTTCAATAAAAGGAAGTGGATAAAGAAGAAAAATAAGGGAGTGGTGATATTGAATATTTGATAATGCGAGTTGAGTATTTTCATGAGAAGGAAATACCTTATAAAAAATTATCATTTCGAAGCTCTGAACCCAAGTCGTCAAAACTTGCTACCCCAGGGAACGGTGATAAAAGTGGAGAATAAGGGAACAAACTGTTTGAAGAAGAAACCTCCAACCATGATTTCATTCAGACAGAGGATGCCGAGGCCGGAGCTCAGAAGGAAGTGGTAGATGAAGATAAAATTGTACAACTATTTGATAGTGAACACGAATCACCCAATCATGAAGTAGTCATTCTGATCGATTATAAGGGAAAACAGATGGTTGTTGATACACCTAGAAGAGTAGTGGTGAAGAAGAAAGAAGTGGGTGCCTCATCAAATAGGAAAACTGCTGATATAGAAAAATAATCCTCACCAATAAAAATATTTGATTTAGAATCGTCCTCTCCTGGACATGATTTTTTAGTCAAGTATTTGAAAAATATTGTTGGAACTATCCCTCTATTTCCATTCATAGAACCCAGATTTCATATGCTTTAGCATTCATTAGATCAAAAATTGGATTTAGTATCCATGGTTATGGATAAGTGTGTCAAACTTGAGGCTGATTTCAAAACCATTTTCATAAACTATGAAGCCCACAAATGATCTTACAAGAAGATGACTAGATGGTCAAAGAAAACTATGGAGGACATGATAATTCTTGATGAGTTTAATGATAATGTCAAGGATGAATTTGAAACTGAAGATATTAAGTTTAAAAATATCTCCATGTCTTTTGAAGAAAAGCAATCTCTTGAAAAAAATACTCGGAAGAAAGAAGTGATAGATCTGAATGGGAAATTATATTCAGTTGCTCAGAGTTGTAAAAGAGAAAGGGATCTAAGTATTGAAATAGATGAGAAGCTAGTAAAGTATGAAGAAGTCCTAAAGGGTCACGTAGATTATCTTAAGGATCAAGACGAAAAAATAAAAGCCTTAGAGAAGAAAATAGAAGATCAGGATCAACTTCTCAACCGTGTAGAGGAGGATCACAAGGAACTCCAAAAGCAGAAGAATATTGTGATGGAGTTGATGCTAAAGGACAAGGAAGGATAATTTCATTATAAATCCCATATTTTGAAGTATTTTCCTTATTGTACAAATCCTTTCAATCCTTATAAAATTCTTATTTCTCTTCATTTTTTTGGTTGTTTAGTACTAATCATTCAGGCACCATATTACTTTCCATTCCATGTATTTCATTTTGAAAATCAAAAAGGGGGTGAAATGAATGTCAAAAAAGAATATTTTGTAAAGATGAAATTTCCCTAAATAAGGGAGAATTAATATAAGGGGGAGTTTTCATCATGAAGATTTTCGTATGCAAGAAAATGAAAAACCTCATTCCGGAAAATCAGAATATGATCCTTAGGGTTTTCAAGGCCTAAGGGGGATTTAGTATTATTCACTTTAATCCATAAGTAAAGGGAAATATGTTTTATTAACAAATCCATAAAATTTCTATGTCCTTATATTCATTTTTGTAAGGATCTTTGTGCTTTACAAAAATGGGGAGATTGTTGAGTCAATAAGGTTTCCTTATGAATTTTCCATTCCTTTATGTTTTGAAAATCACAAAAACTCTATCTTAAGGAAAATTTAATTTTCCATAAGTTTTATCTTAATGAGGAAAATTTTCCTCCCACAAGGAAACTTATCCATACCATGTTTCATTGTTCATATTTTTAGTCTCTCTAAATCTAACACTTTTTATTTATAATTATAAAATCAGGTTTCATGTCTAAAACCTCAGAATCTTAAAAATATATAGATATAGAGCTTTTATTCAGGATCCGAATTCCGGTTCTGAATTCTCTGAATTCAGACTCCGAGGATTCTGAGGCCAGAATCTGAATTATCTGAATTCAGACTCCAAAATTTCTGAGTTCAGACTCGGAATTATCTGAATTCAGACTCTGTACTTTCTGAGTTCATAATCTGAATTATCTCAATTCATACTCAAAACGTTTTAAGTTTAGAATCTGAATTCTTTGAATTTAGACTTCGAACTTTCTGAGTTCAGACTACGAATTCTATGAATTCAGACTCTGGATTCTTATTAATCCAGGCTCTGAATTCTTATGAATTCAGATTCCAAATTCTTATGAATTCAGACTCCAAATTCTTATGAATTCAGACTCCGAATTCTCTAAATTCAGACTCCAAATTCTTATGAATTCAGACTCTGAATTTCCATGAAATTCATACTCCAGAATTCTTATGAATTCAGGTTTTGAATTATTTTGAAGACAGAAAATGAATATTCATGTATTATAGACACTGATTGGTTTTTTGTTTAGACTCTAAACTTTTATTTTTTCTTAGGCTCTGAAAAATGAATTTGGCTAAGCAACAATATTTTTCTTACTCATTTTTGAGTTATAAAACGATGTAGTTTTTTCTATTACTAATTATCTGAGATTTGAGTGACAGATGTATAGGTCCCTTCGAAATTCAAGGAAAAATATAACCGTTGGAGGAGGGAGCTGACCATTGATGATGTGCCTATAAATTGGAGCTTATTTGAAAGAGCTCAGAATAATTTACGGCTCTACTACTCTATAGATTACATGCTAAAGTAATTTTTAGAGATAGAATATCATGATTTATTTATACTAAACGTATTGTTCGGAATTGCTTCGTGCAACTCTGAATGTTGCTGAGTACATTCGAGGGCTTCTGGGGATATGAAGATAGAGGTTCAGACTACCTAGATGTTAAAGGGATTCTAGGGATAGGAAGATGGAGGTGCCGACTACCTTGAAGTTTGAGGACTTTTGGGGATAGAATGACAGACTCTGATATTCGTATTTAGGTCTTACCTGGGTGTGGGTAAGATAAACTTTCTTGTAAGAATTAATTAGGGGACCTTTATCCAAGGTTGTTGGATACCCTACTCTTTGGGTTAAAATATTTTTTACTTATTACATTTATTGTTTCAAGTTTGGTTTCCACTACATTTTTCTTGATAATGAAATTATAACTATCTTATACATTCTTATAATTGTACTCTGATTATTAAGATTCTATACGCTCTAAGGTAGAATCTTTATCATTGTAAACTTTTCTTAAATTTCATTTTCGGAACAACATCTCCAGAATCAAGCAATTTTTATAACTAAGAAGTCTTTTAAATTTACCTTGTTTAAATTTTTTAAACAGATAATGTTTTATAACCAACATTAAAGGTTCCAAAATAATTTTTTAAAGTATACAATTCACCCTCCCCACTTTTGTATATAGAGCATCTACACTCATCATTTAGATCCTAAAAAGAGAAATTTTAAGATAAATTTTAATTAAAGGGAATTTAAACTTTTTTCATTTCATAAAAAGTGCATAATATGGTTTCAAATATTCTTTTAGAAGTTTTCAATGTAATTTTCAATTAAAAAATTGTCAAATTTTTTTATGATTTAAAAATCGTTTTTCAAAGTTGGTAAGTTATTTTTCTCATGAGATTTTTTAAATGATTTTTAAATATTATTTCAAAAGTTAACAAAGTTGTTTTAAAGTAAAATAATTTTGGATTTGTTTAATTTCATTAAAAAATTATTTTCAAATTAAGGTTATTTTATTTAATAAATGTTCCAAGAGATCTTTTAACATCTTGAACCAACTAAGATGACAACCTTTCTTACAGTTTATGATTTACAAGGGACATGGTCCAAGTAAAAAATTATTATTATTTATTTGAATGATTTATTTTTAAGATGACAAGTTCATTATAAAACCTATTTCTATTTCATGGTTTATACCATGATAAAATAACAATGGAATCCACTTCTCTTCACATATTACTCTAATATTAAATTATTATTAAACCTATAAATTTTTCACAGGATAGGATATGATGAATTTTTTAGGATGCCCATTTCATTTCATGGGTTATGATATAATTTTTATGAAACCCATCTCTTTTTATGGGTCATGATATTATAAATGTTTTATTATATTGTGGAACAAATATGTATGATTTCATTTTTTGATTTATGGGACTTATATATCCCTCAAATCCATGGGGTAAATATTTGTATATCTCATGAGATAGGCATGTCTGGAATAGGAAGTGAACCCAATTCAGTAAGGGACTTTATATACTAAGATGATTTATAGAGTGGACCACGACTACTAAGATAGTCTTTGGAGTGAACCATTAAATATGAAAATCTTGGGAGTGAAACTTGACTATTAATATGGTTTGGGGAGTAAACACATACCACTAAGATATCCATGGATATGATCCTTGACAACAATGTTAATCATTTAGTATATTTATGTGTTTACCATAATTTCATTTCATATTCCAATTTTATGCTCTCATGAAATATAATCATAATTATTTTATGATTCATGTATTATAATATTTTAATATTTATTCCATGACTCATGTCTTTGATCTTAGATATGAAGTGTATTGTCTTAAAATGTTATGATCAGGTTCACAAACCCTTATGTTCTTGTTATGATTACCTGTCTCCTTTATTTACCCTTATTATGCTTCGGATATCACCCTTCCTTATGTTTTCTTACAAGATATGAAAAATGGATTTAAGTAGGAGTACTAGATTGGAAGATATTTTTGAAAAAATATAATATATTTCACAAATTTAGATGATTGTGTTCCAGGATTACATTGATTCTAAACTATTACGACCCTTAGGTATGTACTTTTGTAATGTATTGAATATTCATTTAAAATGATTTAATATCTACTTTTGATAAGACTAAGTCTTTACTGTTTGTATAAAAGCATTTTTTTAGTCAACATTTTTAAAATAGTTTGAGAAAATTATAGTGAGATCCCAAGGGTTATTTCAATTGATATATCTTGGGATGTCTCTAAGGATATGTTTAAAAATGAGACCAAGTATAATAAAAGGTCCTGGAATTTTGGTAAAGGATAGAGTGACTAGATTCATATAAATTCATACCATTATGGATACTATAAGTGTATTCTGATCTAGAATATATATATACCTAGTGGTAACAACCCCAAAAACACCATATTGAGCTTGACTCAATCAGGAACTAGTTCACAAGAATGAGCCTCGATGAAAACCTAATTTAACACTCCCAGAGGGATATGAAATGGAAATTAAAAATCCCTATATGAGCTATCGTGAAAGATTTAAATAGATTATTACTATTAATTACGAGAATAAACATTAGGTTTCATAGTTTGAATAAGAATTTATCATTATTTAGACATCCTAAAAGTGATTTTCATGATTATTTTTCTTTCTATAATGATTAGGGTTTCTCGCACAATGTTTTTTGGTTTTATTAAATGGATGGAACTAGAAGGAACTAGGATAACTTTGAATGTGAAGAAACATGTTTTTATGAAAAACAAAATGGGATGATTAATATAGTAAAGGATGTTGTGATTATGACAAATCATTTTTCATGGAACATGATTAATTTTTTTTACCTTAACCAACTCTAAGATTTGCTAAAGAATATAAGGAAATATTTTTATAATAATTTGGGAAATAGAGACCATGGATGAAAGATGATTAACATTTCATTTTACTAAGAATGTGGGAAGAAAGACCCAATTGAATGTCTCATCTAAACAAGAAGATGTTTTGATTGTTGAAAAGAAGGACATGAAGAAAGTAATTGGAATTGGAAAATGAACATTTCAGTTAACACAAAGGTTATAAATATTGCAATCCCTATTATATCATCAATTGTTGAGTTCAATAGATATGGATTGTATGTTCAATATGCAAATCAATGTCATCAGTGGAATGTTCATGAAGAGAGTCAGTAAGGTGGTACGAGTAAAGGTTAAACTTCTGATGATGAAGAGACTACAAATGACACATAAATAGAGAGTTTTAAAAAAGAAGAATATGATTAATAAAAGTTAATGTATTAAGTAAAAGGTGGAATAATCAAATATTTATGTATTTGGATTCAGGAATAATGAATTGTTAAATACATAAGGATTTTTTAATACAATTTTCTCACTAAAGATATGAATGATCATATTGAATGGTACTGATGAATTAGAAAATTGATTTAATGGAAAGGTTTTATTTTATTGAGAACAAATAACTATGGGATGGTAACCCTTAATATATTTCCGATATTGAAAAAAACATAGTATGGATAAATAGATGTAGGATAATAATAATGTAAATTGGATAGTACTGATTACCTAGGAAATAGATTAATGATTTTTTGAAAAATTGGGTTATGCTATCAAGGATGGAGTTTTTTAAAATTTCTTAATTAAGGAATATATATAATAATCTTTGGAATGCGGTTTTTGATATGAACATATTATTTTTCAATATGAATATTTATATATATTGGATAATTTATGCTATCTATTTTCCTTTGATGATAACCCAAGAATAAAGAATGAATTATTATTATATCTATAGATATTATGATCCATTAGTGCTTTAGGGACAACAAAATCACATTAATTTCTTTGAGTAAGAGATTCAGTGGAAACTGATCAGGTCACAAAAAAATAGTGAGATTGCGCATGTGAAATGGAATGAAATCAAGTAAGTATATATCCTTGTTAAAAATAATTCAAATTTGAAAAAGGATCTTGAAAAAATAATTTTATCCTAGTACCTTTATTTTTTACGAATCAAATGGTTCATTTTATAATAAAAAATTTATGGTTTTGTGATCATTAAAAATCTACAGATCACCCATTTTTGGTGATCAGTGATCCTCATCACTCTCTATTGTTATTTATGCTTTTCTTCCATGTCTAAATCTTCGATTCTCATATATGTTCTTTAAATTGGAGACCTAGTAATGAGTTACTTAGGATAAAAGTTATGTTTATAATTTTCAATTTTTAGTGGAATTTTTAGTATTCATTTTTTGGATGTGGTTTTCAAGAAAAGGAACTTTTAGGTATTAAACCTATGATGAACTAGATAAATTTTGAGGATTAAAATCATTTTAAGGGGGAAGAATATAACACCACATGTATTTTTTGATTAATTTTTTTTCAAATAAATTAATTTAATTTATAGATTGTGGTATAAAAAACACTAAATTTGGCTTTTTTTACCTGTATAACCATGTATAGATTTCATTATATGCAACACTCATTTTTTCTTTTGTAACACACAAAAACAATTATAAAAAAATGTGACATATTATTAAAATATTTTTATAATTATCACCTGACCATTGGAATGGTTGGATTAAACAAGATTAAATATATTTCTAAGAAAATTTTTATACAAATTTAGAAAATTAATTCTTTAGTAACAAATTAATTAGAAATAAAAGTAAGAACTGTTTAAAAATAAAAGATCCTTTTTTTGAAAAACTATTTTTCTATAATAAAACAAGTTTTATCTCAATAAGTCCAAATAACTATTAATGAATGATTTTAGTGAAATCTATATATTATAAATTAAATATACTATTTAATATTCATTTTAATTTTTTTTGGACAAGAGATAATAATAAATCCAATTTTATACATTAAAGATGCATTTCTCAAAAAGATTGTTTTAGAGCCTTTTAGCGGTGAAAAGATTTTAAAAATAAAATTTGACACTTTTATAAATTATATTTGAAAAATATAATTCCTTCTTAAAATCATAATTTCCAAATTATAATTTTTTTTAATTTTTTTTTTCTAAAAAGTTACATTTTTTATTAGTGAAAAGTACAGAATTTTAATTGAAAATTTTTTCTTTACATAATTTATTTATAATGTTAAATAATATTTTAAATTTGTTTAAATGTATAATTAAGTAAATTATAAATAAAATAATCTACTTTAGGTCATTGTAATCAATTTCCCAATGAAATTAGATGTAAAAAATATTCAAATATTTGAACTTTTTGCTTTAAAACCCCACCTTCTTATCGCATTTGTAGGATTAATTTTAAATTAAATTATACAAATATTATGAATTCAATTTTGGAATATAAATTCCATATTTGTAATAAAAATAATTTATAATGTCTAATAATTCCAACTTAATTTTTTCCCAAAATAATTCGTCGAAAAAATTAAAAAAAAATCATGACAATAAAGAGAAAAACTAGTTTATAAAAGCACAAAAGATTAATGTTTTGGGGAGAAATGACCTAGACACTTGTCCAACATCAATTTTTTAGAACTATTTAGACCCTTGTAACCATAGGATATAATTTTATGATTGTTTGGGACATGTTTCAATGAAAGTGACCCATATAATAAGATAATTAATGAAAAATGAAAAAAATGAACCTTCCTTTTCATTAATATTTATAATGATTTGTGATAGGAAACAAAAATCATATTTTCTGTTATAAATATTATTTTAAAATAAAAATTAGTTTTTATTATCTTGATAATTTATTCTAATTTTTTAAATATTATAATTACATCAAATTCTTATGAGATGGCAATGTAGGAATTATTTACTTAATAATTAAATAAATCAAATGATATTGTAAATATTAAAAGTGAAGTAAATTGAATGAATTATTGTGCTAAATTATTTTTTTAAATGAATATATAATTTTAATAATATTTTAACATATTATAAATAATATATGGTATTATCTAGATATTTTTATTAATAATAAATAAATAAATAATGTCAAAAATTGACATTAATGTTATTTTATAATAAGCGATATACTATTAAATGACTTAAAATTAAAAAAAATCATATATTCAACCAATTTATTTTTAAATGATGATATATATAAAATATATTCCCTTTGTGGACCAATTTATCTTTTATAGTGAATACATTAATCCCAAAATAGTAGAAATTTTGTTAGCGTGGTTAGTATTTTAACAATGTTTTGGCGCATTGCTTATGCTTCTGTTTAAAATAATTTGAAATACAAAAGGGAATTTTTATTTTATAAATATTACATAATATTTATAATAATTGGGTTTAAATTAAGTAATAAAGTTAATTTTAATTCACACTTAATTAATAAATTACCTAAGTTGGAAAATTAGTTACCTTAATAAAACCAAAAAATCTAAAAGTTTGGAAAATTAAATGTTAAGGATCAAAATTATGAAAATGATATAATTTTTTTGTGTTAGAGGTTTTTATTTACCAATGAACCCCGACCCACCCAACCTATATTATTAATAATTTTTGTTGCCACATGATGTAAGGGAGACCACCTAATAGTTAATTCTTTTGGGTATTTACATGAATGCCACTCCTCTTTAATTATACAGGGGAACTCAATCTCCCAGAGTCTTCCCATATCTCAATACATTTTTGTTGAATAATATCTATAAGAATAACTTCTTAACCTCCATACCCTCATCCTTGAAGCCTTAACTTGGTCAATAATCTATACTTTGAAATCTTTAGTGAAAACCCAAGGAGGATAC
The DNA here is from genome assembly GCA_963277665.1 of Viscum album. NCBI lineage: Eukaryota > Viridiplantae > Streptophyta > Magnoliopsida > Santalales > Viscaceae > Viscum > Viscum album. The sequence goes on along the minus strand of OY728140.1, from coordinate 239,511,705 downwards.
TTGAAGAAGAGATAACGATCTTTAAACTAGTCTCCTATAATATATCTTCTTCTATATCCTTCAATTATTTATATGTCATGATTATATAATAACATTAGTATCTAAAATATAATGATATTTTTTATGTTAATTACACTACTTAAAACCACCCAAAATTCTATCTAATGGGCTATAAAATCATCATTCGTGTGTACGGAGGATTACTTCCTTGTAAACTAATATCGTTCTTTTTTACATTACCGACTTTCAAGATTGACAATAAAGATGAAAATAATATTTATATATGACATTTATGAATTATTTATGATTTTTTAGTTATTAAAAAAACATAAATTCATTCCTTTTATGTTGTGGGAAGAGAATGACATCGTTCATGTGTACGGTGGACAACCGCCTCACGATGCGATGTGATTTGTTCACGATTCACATGGAATGTATTAATGATTGGATAAACATAAATAGGTGATATATATATTTATATATATGACATTAAAATTATAATATAATGATAATATATATATATATATCTTTTACATTTCTTTACTTGAATATGACTTGAAAATGGAAAAAGTGTCCATGCGTATGTATGGTCTACAATCTCAATGAATAACGTTTTTAATTTCCTATCACTAATTTTTTTGGATTAATATTAATACATAGAATAATAATATATATGGAATTTGTGACATTTTTATATTTTTTTATATGATGAAATTATGATCTAAGTAAGATGAATAAGAATAATAAGTCAAAATATGTTCGAAAAAAAACATTTATTACCTAAAACATAACATCAACATATAATGGTTAATAAATGGGTAATAGAATGTAATAATGAAATAATATATGGTATGATATATATATATATATATATGGTGCCCTTTTATATGTATATTAAAATGATATTTATTATATATGAGTTATGAACATTTAGGAAGGAATTCCAGACTTAAGGTAACAGATTTCCGTCTCAGTTCTTACTTTCATGAGACACAAGAAATATTCACTACATATTTCTTCTATGTTGAATATATACTATCCATAAATTAAAATTATTAGTTTTATAACCAATTTTATTCTTATTTGCGTCAAAATTTTAGTATATCTCTTTCTCATGTTTTAGGGATCAAACATTACTAAAACAATAAGGGAATTTTGTCTCAATTTTCCTTCTTTATGAAAAATGTAATGTTATGCACATATATTATTTTAAAAGGTGTTTATAATTCCACTTTGAAATGCTATATAATGAATATAATTATTTTAATGACGTTTTAGTCTTCATGTAATGTTATTATTTTGTGTATATTATGATTCATTGTTACCAAAGTGGTAATAGTTTATTGTTATAATCTCATCGTTAATTAGGATTGTTTATGATTATGCTTCCATTGAAGAAATATTATGATCCATATCACGATAATTATAATGCATTTCTATATAACATATTTATTCATTAAATATTTAGTAATGGAATCATTTTTCCACTCCATGGTACTTAAGATAATTAATAAATTGTTTATATGAAAATCTTACTTTATTTATCTCTTTGGTCAGAAATTTGTTTTATTCAAAAAAAATGTTTTCTAAAAATCATTAAAAATATTTTTTAAATGATTTGTTATGATATTTTTTCATGAAAAAGTATTTTTAAAATGTTTTATATTTTAAAATAAATTTAAAAATGTTTTAAAATATTCTTTTATAAAATTTCAAGGTTCTTTTCAATGGAAAATTTTTCAAAATATTTTAGTATTTAAAGAAGTATTTTTAAAATTTGAAATTATATATTCATAAATAAATTATATAAATATTTTTTAAATATTACTTCATATTTTTTGAATTTTTTTTCAACGAAAATTATTTTGATAATAGTTTATGGATGAAAAAAATGATTTTTAAAGAAAAAATTATCTTCCTTAAGAAATGATCTAAGTGATATTTCAAAATCCTTCTCACCTAAGATGATATCCTTTTATATAGTTTATGATTTACGAGAGATATTATCCAAGTACACCATTATTATCCTTCATTTTAATGGTTTATTGTTATGATTAATTTTTGTTTATGAAACTCGTTTCTCATCCACAGGTTATAGAATTACAAAACACTTATGAAACCTGCTTCGGGTTATTCTATGGTGAAATGATTAAGAAACCTACATATTTTGAACAAGTCATTATATGATGAAATTTTTATGATACCCATTTCATATCATGGTTTGTGATTTGATGTTTATGAAACCCATGTCTTTTTATGTGTCATGACATGAAAGCTATTTTATTATCTTATGGAAAACATATGTATGGTTTCATAATGTGATGAGAATAAAATATATCTCCCTAAAAATAATTTGGTAAATATTTATATATCTCATGAGATAGAAATATATGGAATGGGCAATGAACCTTGTTCAGTAAGGGGCTTTGTCTGCTAAGATGGTATTTGGAGTAAACCTAGACTACCAATATGTTCTTTGGAGTGAACTGTGACTACTTAGATGGTATTGGGAGTCAACCTTTACTACAAAGATGGTTTGTATAGTGAAATCATTCTGCTCAGATTTCCTTAGCAATAATCCTTGACTAATATAGAAAAAATTTCATATATTTAGGTGCTTTCCAAAATTCCATGTCTTATACATATTTTATGCTCTCATGGCTTATGGTATTCATTCCCATATGATTCATATCTTATCATCTGCTAATATTTTTTCCACGACTCATCGTTATGATCATTGATATACATGGTATGTTATTCAAATGATATGCTCATGTTCTCATTCCCTTATGTTCATGTAATGTTTATGTATCTCTTTATTTTCCCTTATTGATCATTTGAGCTGACCCTTTCTTAGGTTTCCTTTCACCAGGTTATGAAGAAATGTTTTAAGTAGGAGTACTAAATGGGATGATTTTGGAGAGATAATATGAAGATCATTTACCAAGTTATAATATTTTGATCCAAGTTTCCAAAGACACTAAATTATTATGATCCTTAGGCATGTACTTTTTTAATGTGTGGAATATTCATTTTAAATTATGTAATATCTATGTATGAGAAGTCAGGGTCTCAATATTTATGTAGCATGTGTATTTATACATTTGTATGAATATGTTTGTGCATGCATGGGTATGTAATTGTATTTATGTGTATGTGTATACATGTGAGTATTGGTATATGTATGTATATGCATGTCTGTGTGTGTGTGTTTATGAATGTGTATGTATATCCATGTCTGTGTGTGTGTGTGTGTTTATGAATGTGTATCTGTATGGGTATATGTGTGTGTGCATGTGTACATGTCAGACTATGTGTGTGTATGTGTGTATGTGTATGTCTGTTTATTCATATAATATTATTTATTTATTTTTAATATTTCACAATTCTTATTATTTTCAATAATTTTTTCATTTTTAATATTTATTCATTTTTTATATTTACTCATTTATTATTTTTTCAATATATTCAGTTTTGATAGTAATTTATACATTTTAAAAAATTATACATTTAGTTAAATAATAATATTTTTAATTATTATTAAAAAAATATGGGTTAATAACTAATAATATTTTTTATATACAATTAATACAATACATAAATCAATAATTCACAATAAAAAAATTATTTTTTATTTGTTTTTATTCATTTTTATGAATTTTAAATTAATGTAATTAATATGTATTTTTAAAAAAATTATAATTTATTCAATTATATTTAATCATTTTTAATATTATTTTATTTAATAATTGTTTTCATTTTTTATGTTTAAATATTTTTAATATATCTAGAAATTATTCATTTTTTTAAATTTATAAATATTTATTTAATTAGTTTTGATATTTTCATTATTTTTTCAATTTATAGAATTAATATTTCTTCATTTCTATTTATCAGATTTTACTATTTTTAATGGGTTTTAAATGTATAAAATTTATTTATTTAAATTAATTTTAATTTTAATTTTTGTACATTCAGTGTAATTCATTTTTAATAATTGAATTATTTTTATAACTAATTTTATTTAATTATCCATTTTTTAGGTTTGCAAATTCATGTAATTAATTTTACGAATTCAAATTACTAAAATATTTTTGTAATATATTTGAATTTATTTATTAATTTTTAGTATTATTTAATTTAATATTATATATTCATTTTTAATATTTATTAATTATTAATATTTTTGGAATTTATTCATCTTCTAATTTTTATTTATACATATTTATTTTCTATATTTTAATTATATTAATATGTTTATAATTTATATGATTAATATTTATTCTTTTTTATTCATTAAGTTTTAATATTTTTAAAATATTTGAAATTTATATAAATTATTTATTTAAATGAGTTTTTTAATTTTTTTTTGTAATTTCTATAGTTTATATATTTTATTTTTAGTAATGTTTTTATTTATATAATTTACTTATTAATATGTCTTCGTTTTTTTATGTGTCAATAATTCATGTAATTAATCATAATAACAAATTTTTAAAATATTTTTTAAATCTTTTAAAATCTATTTATTCATTTTTAATAATATTTCCATTAATATAATTTATTAATTTTTACTATTTTTTAAATTTTATATTATTTGGAATTTAGTCATTTTTTATATTTATGTACACATATTTATTTATTATGTTTTAATATCATCAATGTTTTTATAATTTATATGATTAATATGTAATTATTTTTATTGATCAGGTTTTAATATTTTCAATAAATTTTAAATTTAAATAATTAATTTTTTAAAATTATTTTTAATATATGTTTTAAATTTAAATAGTAAATATTATCCCATTTTAATAATTTTATTATTTAAATAATTATTATGGTTTCTTTATAAATTTTCATTCCTTTTTTATGAGTTTTTATTTTACATAATTAAAGTGGTGAATTCCCTTTTTAATTTTTTTTAAAATTTATTCAAATTTCTTTTTTCATTTTTAATATTAATTCTCTCTATATTTGTTATTAATTTTTATTATTAATTAATTTATTATATTTATTGTATTTATTAATTTTTTAAAATTTATTTATTACATTTTAATATTTTCAATGTGTTTGTAATTTATATAATTAATTTAATTCGATGCATCTGTAATATTTTTTTTATTTTAATATATTATAAAATACCTTCTTTATTAATTTTATTAATTATACTAATAATATTATTTATTTATTCATTTTTTTTCATTTTTTACATTATTTCAAATGTTAGCCTAAGAATTCATAGGAGTGTATTTTATCATCGCTAAAACATTGGCACTAAGAAATAACACTTTTTTCAACACTTTTTTTAAAGTTGATAAATGTAATGATTTATCAGTGCCAAGATAGTGTTGAAAAAAATATATTTCTCATCACTTTTATTTTTAACAAGGATAAAATGAGAATTATTAGTTTTTTAGAAATCAATGATAAACCCTTCCCCCATTTTAGAAAAGATCCCTATCAAATTACTTATTCGTCATACTACATTCAAGATCTTGTAGAACCGAAACTCTACAACAACCGAAGTCGATTGTTTTGGACAAATAAAAGCTCAAAATTGAAGGCATCAAATTCAAAACTGGTTTTTAGGGATTCTTATTATGTCTTCCATGTTTTTTTAATGATTTTTTATAGATTATCTTCCCTTTCTTTTCTACGGTTGTTGAACTCTATTTTTTCTTGATAAACCAAACCTCAAAACTGATGATATGATAGTTGGAACTTCTTTTTCATGACTTCTTTCAAGTTTATCTTCCCTTTCAATTTTTTATTGTCTTGATTGCTTTTCTAGATTTTTGGGTTGTTATTCCTCCCTGTATATATAAATATAGAATATAGATATAGATTTCTTATAAAATAATAATAATTTTTTATTATTGATATAAATTAAAAATTTAATTGGGGTTCAGTGGAATGAAAATTTTTTATCGATTAAGTTGTGAATTAATAGCATGGGAAATTTTTAGATAAGAAAAAAATGTTTGTAACGTTATAATTAAGTATAGTGCTTATAAATATTATTGGACTCAAGATTATACATTGGGTTATGGTTTCGGTCAAAATACTTACTATATTCGAAATGAGAATAATATGAGAGTATGATTAGTGGTTTTTTAAATAATCATGACATGAGATATGATGTTTTCTTATACATATATATATATACATTTGTATGATTCATTTTTTTTATATTTATAAGCATAAAATTATATATATATATTTGTGTTTGTGTTTGGTTTTTTAATATCTATATGTGAATATGTTTATGTATATAAATTTATTTATTTATATTTTTTTTATATTTTTTGGAATTATTTAACACCATGAAAAAAACCATCCCATTATATCCGGATAATGTAAATGATGTTTCCTACTCCACACTTGAAAAACAATATGCACCAATATAAAAGACATAATTCATTCCAGAACATATGTTTATTATATCATCGCATATGTGTGTGGATCAAGAAGTACATGATCAAGTGGGATTTTAAGGTACTTTATTACATTTTCTTAGTATATTAGAATTTATAAATATGTATTTATAATTAAACATAAATATTGAATTTATGAAATGTTCCAAAATATCCTATTACTATATAATAAATAATCTTTTAAATGTTGTTAAATTGTTTTAACTAAATTGAGGGAGTTAATTCCAAAGTGAAGAGTTCATAAACTATTTAAGGGGGTGTTTTATTGTTTGATGACTCAGTCATTTGGGAATACCTTATGATAATGGTATATTAAAAGAAAATAACAATTAAAAGCATGGTTTAACCACTGTTTATTTATGATTGAACTTCTTATATTAATTTGGGATTATGATATGAAAGTAATAACATTCTTATTTAACCATGTTATATTCATGGAAAATAAAAACAAACCATATGAGATGTATAATTAAAAGCATTAATATTTTTTATAAGTATTTTTTCTTCAAGGTTACCTCCAATAAATTCTGAAAAAATTGACAACCTTTGATGAAGTGAACTGATTGGAGATGATGATCTCTATTTTGAAAGATTACATTAGTTTCCCCCTTGATGAATCCATTTAAAAGTAACAATGATTTATGATATGTGAGTTATTTTAATAAAAAACAGGTGTTATAACACTTTAAATTCATAGAATTATTGTTCTTTATATGCTCTAATAAGTTGTTGACGTGATAAAAATTTATATCAAATGTGATGACTCTACGAGTGTATATAAAAAAAACAAAATTTTAGGATTATAAAATAATAACTTCCATGTATTTATATATTTTAATAAATATTAATATTAGTAAATCCAATAGGATGGCTATAAATCAAAAATGGATGTATTCCAATCACACGATAAAGGATTATGAGGTTGAGGTGGAGGAGTTCATCAAGTTTGCAGAGGATGTTGTATATTAACCTTCTCAAACAATTTTTCTATTTTTAAATTGTTGTCACTCAAGACTAATTTATCTAAAAGAGTTTTAAGAGAATTTTATTTTTAATGAAATAAATCGAATTTATATATTTTTTATTTAACATGGGGAAGAAATTAATGTGTCTAGTGTCTGGGAGAGCACTGTGTTTTATGGATTATAATGTCTCGACCCAGCTCTCTACTAATACGGTGGCTAGACTGATGGGTCAAATGATCACTAGTGTGAATCCCCTTACACTAGAGGTTTTTGACTAGTAGTGGCCGTCTAAGGATAGTATGGTGGGGAGACTATATCCTCTATATCATAGTCTCATAGTGGTATAATAATATTAAAAAAAAAAATAGAAGTGGAAGCGGTAATACTAAATAAATAATAACATCTAAAGAATAGTATAATAGATGAAATAAAAGTGAAATTTATAATTCCCATCACATTTAACAATTCATGTAATTTCAGGTGTTACAACAAGGTATATGTAGTACAACATAACAAAAGAAAAGAAAAACCCAACGACCAACTCCATAAGCATCTTGAGAACGAGCCCATTCATGTACTCCCTATCTCTCACATACACAACATAGCACAAGAAATGAATCCAATGATCTAGGAGCAAGAAGATCTACTCAGGTATTGAACGACACCTGAGTAGGGTGTGAGATATAAATCCCAATAGGCTGAAACCCATGGTGATTAGTTCAATCCATCTAGTGAAATATAAATTAAGAAGTGTTCCACATAGTGTAAATATAAAGTGATAATAAATTAAATAATATCATATCGGTCTGGGTTTCTGAATGGACATCTGTAAAAAACCACCTGCTTTGATCTAATCTAGATATTTGAAAGGAGGTACTTGTAAAATGAATAATATAAATAAATGTGGGGGTGTGTGTAATAGTCTAAATGTAAACAAGACACAAAAAAGAAGGCATACCCCCAATTTTGTGCTTCATCTTGGGTTCATATTCACATTTATTTACATAAGTATTCTAGTAAGCCTGTGATAACTATCACAAGTACATTCTATAATATAAATGATAAGTAAAAATTATGGAACAAGCAATTAATCAAATCATTCAATCATTATATTACCACCAATCCATCAAATAAAATGAAATAGTAATGTGCCTGTCTAAGGTGATCTACAAAGGATCCCAAGTATCACAATAGGAACATCCAATGTAGTCCAATACCACTAAGCCCATCCAAGGTAACCCATATAGCATCCCAAGTATCACTCTGGGCATGATAACACTAAAATCATTCCGAGTATCTCATATAGGGGATGAACTATCACCTAAGGCATGGCATAGCCATATTTCCAATGGGTCCATCCATGGTTTCTCCACTATGGAATCGGTACCACATCAAAGAATAATAAACCACACATGAATCCCTTTCCTGTAAATCCAAAGCATCACCACCGACATGGTGGGTCGTAATCATCGAGATCATGAGTCCATCCATGAGTCCTTAATACGGAACAAATATTATATTTTGGACCGTATCAACTGTGTCAATGGAAGAAATCCCATCATAATTCATAACATTCATAATATTTCATGCCACTAGATAAACCTATAATAGAATAAAGGGAATGGAAATATCACAAGCTACCAAGCTAGAAAAATTCTATAATTCAATCCATCAACATGAAATATGGAAATTAGCACAAAATAAAAAATGTAGAAATCACATGTCAGCATTAACATTTCAATATCTATAACTAACAAGCTTACCATTGTATAGAATATAATTAAATCCATTAAAAAATTGAATAATATTTTAAGAAACTCGCATTAAAAATTATCTAATAACATGTCATCAAATATATTTAAAAGAAACATGCTAAGAAGATTTCTTGTGCATATAATTAAATAAATAGTTTGGTCATGCCACTATTCACATTTCATCTCGCTTAAAACCATTTAATTTAATGAAATTACATTTAAATAGAAAAAACTTGTAAATTCAACTACATGGTTCAGAGAGGTACATAGGAGGTGCCAAGGTCATCTGGGAAATCACCTTCATGGGAAATCCCCTTTATATGTATATCAAACAAATAGGAGGTTATTAGATCAAATTATAAATTCAACAGTTTATTAAATGTGAGATGTTATTTAAGAAGGAAATACAACCCCTTATGAGGAGATTAATACATTAAAATTTTATATTAAGGACGGTAAACCATTTCAGATTATTAAGAAGGTCAATTCCCTAACACGCCACTTAAATTAATCAAGCATTACAATTCAATTCATATTATTCAAATGGGGGAAATACTAACTTTCCACAAAACTAGAACCAACAAAAAGACATATGGAAAACTCAATGCATAACTAAGCATGATAGAAATAAACATCACTACATTTTGGTTTAGAAGACATCATGCCATCATTATAGGGGTTTTATTATAAAAATATGACTTTTTTAATCAAATAAATCATTAAGAATAATTTAAAAATCTATTCTAGAAATCAAGAAGCATTAATTAAATGCATGGAAATTGTGTAATATTCAATAAATTCGTATTTTAATTTAAAGGTCAAAGAAATGGATCTTACCTCAATAAGTTGACAAATACAAACACACGTCACTGGATGATTTTATCAGCGACCACATGAAGCTACTATTTCTCTCCTTTGAGAATATTCACCTTTGAACATAAATAAAGACACCTAACCCCTAACAATATATTTACATGGAAATGAATATGTGCAAGGGTATCCTTACATAGAAGCCCATATATGCATATACCCATTTCCACTAACACTTGTATGCATTTTTTATATAAAAACATAAGGACACCAAGACCCATATACATGTATTCCCATTTATGGGTGACCATACATATAGCAGGGGAACTATTATATTTATAGACTTATATATGCATATGTGGTAAATCGTCTTTGACAATGGAAACTTGAACCTTACTTATGGATGACCCAACACACTACAAACAATTCAAGGAACTCAAAAACACCATTGAAAGTACAAGTGTACTCAAAGAATGTTATCATCATAGAAAAAAAATGAAATTAAAAAATGTAAGTGGACCAATATTGAAGAATAGAGGAGAAAATTACCTAAAATTATTGACAGGTGGTCTGCAATGATCCAAACCACTTTTCCTTCTATGATGGTCGTCGTAATATGATCAAAGGAGTCCCAAGAGAGCCTTCTCAGGACCTAACACTAGAAGAAAACTAAAAATCTAGGTTAGCCTAAACCGAGGGTTCAACCGAACCTCACTGGGTGATGGGGAAAGGGAAATGGACAATAAAGGTAGGAGAAATGACCTAGAAGCATTACCTAAAAGAATCAGTGAAAAAACATCAAGAAATTGGTGGAGATTGGAAAACGAAAGAGGAGTCAAAGAGGGGGCTTGCAACGATCATTGGAGAGAAATGGGAAAGGATAGTTTCACAATACCTAGGGGAGAGGGGACAACCCTCTTTATATTTTATGAAAACCTAAATACAATAATAATAATAAGTTAAAAATAATAATAATATTATTATTATTCTTATTTATACATTTCTTTATTTTTTTTCATTTTCCAATTAATCTCATTATTTCATTTTTCACTTTAAAAGAAATTTATTTAATTTTATTACTTTCTTAAATGAAAACATACCACAAGGTTTTTTGTAGTGGGTCGTATAGTTTCCGACAAACCATCCACCCTCTACAGATCCTTCCAAATTAGAAATTTTGTGCTCGGTGCTCCTGAAACCTGAAGAAACCACTAAAAGTCCTTTAAGGCCTTCCCCCCAAGTCCAAAATCAACTTGTTGAATTTTTCCAACTCTAGGAATTACTTTTTGAATCCCAATTTCAAAAATGGCCCATCCAGTAAATGAAAATTTTCACTTGGGATTTTTGCATCATATCAAAACATGGATCATTGCATCCTTCGCACATCAGAACTTATCATCCCCAAGAATTCATCAAAACAATGAAAACATCACCCGACCTAGAAGGTTTTTTATGATTCATTAAAATGGACATGTTGTGTTTCCAAACACCCAATATACCTTTGAGCATCATTTAAGTGTGCATCATTTAAGACTTCAAAACTCGATTCAATGCTTTTTTTCCAACAAAAACACTGAGATTCCATTTACTCAAGCATGTTTAGATAGAGACACGATAATATCATCATCTCTTCAACTATAGGGCTAAAGTCACTTCCCAGCTTAGTATTTAATATTAAAGAGTGACAAAGCCACAAAATCTCCACTATTGGAATTTCCTTTCAAAGCATCCCTTCGAGTGTTTTAATGATGCTCCAAAATCATTTTTAAATGGTCAAATGGTCAATTCCACATTGGCCACAAAGCCCATGTCAAGCTAGATTTTCATGAAAGTCCCCGGATGACACATACAGCACTCGCCTCCATCAGGAAATATGGCTGAAAATTTTCCTTCACTGATCGTAAAAAATAAACAATAAGTACTGCAAGTCAAAGAACTTCCAGATGACCATTTCTGAAACACTCGTCCTAGAAGGTTGACATACTACATCAGAACTATAGCTCCTTCTTCAAATGAATTTTTCATTTACAACAAATAAACCAACAAAAATCTTAATCTTAATTCTAGTGATGTCCGGATATCAAATCACCAACTAATCCATTAAACCATCATGCCTCATCACTGCCAAGGGGGTAACTGAGACCCATCTGCCTAGTGTCATTAACCATTAAACCTACCTCTAAGACTAACTAAACTTCCATGAAAACACCATATTCAAATGAATGGAGTCCAAGTAACTAACCTAAGTAGGTTATACTCCATTCTTACAAGTGAGACGCCGGTACGAAGCCAAGATGTCCTCATTATATTTTTGACTGAGCCCAAAACAACATCTTCCTCTAAGTCAAGTGAAGATAAATATAAAGTGTCCAAGAGACTTTCCAAGGTAATACTACATTTAAATAAATGTATACTCATGAATAACTTATCGTATAGAAGAAACATGATTCAACATGCAACAACAATTAAAAAACACCCAAAAAGATCATCGGCTTTGAATATTTAGTGCGGCGTAAGACTGCTGATATCTTAGTGAATCAAAGAATAATTAAAGATTGGTTAAATGATCATTTAAAAACAATATTAAACTAATAGGTTTAGAATATTACTAAGAAGAAGAATAGTCAAACCACTATTGGCCAAATTCCTTTTAAAGAGGCTCAACTTCACCTATTGACACACCACCATTCACCTAACCAAGGTGCCCTTTACAACTGAGGCCTCCTCTGATCATTCAATGTTTACCACCGAATTTTTTCCAAGAAAAAATTTGTTTATAAATGGTATCTACATAGCTAACCACAATAGATTTGTGCTACCAAGAAAACATTGACACGATTCAAGACATTCAAGACTCACGGGCTTTCAGTCAATAACCAAAAAATTTCAAATGGTCCTACTTTGTTGTTCTACTTATACATAGAAGGGCACACTTACCATATTTGACATGAGTCACCGCACCTTTTCAATTTTCTTGCCATCAAAAGATGATATAGACCAGTCGCCCATAATTTTGCAAGATTAGATTAAGCTGAGACACTCACGTGACGCTCCTCCGTGCCACCCTCTTGTATTCCTTAATACATGGTCCTGAAATCCAAAAACAACCGAACTAGAATGTCAAAACACCTAATATTATTGTAAATCCAATTCATGTCATTGGGATGAAATGATTTTTATGCTCATAGGTTACTCTACAATAAATATGACCAAATAATATACTTCACAACCCAATGATCTACAATTATGCCTAACCCAACCTGTTCTTACTACACTTAGTACTTGATGGAACCACATATGGAAATTTGTACTACACATAGGATTAATCTCCACGGGCATTTAATTATTATATTGCCTGCAGGAAGATACAAATGTGAGTTTAATTAATCTGCACAACTTTAAAACACGTCAACAACCTCCAATGTCATCCAATACTGATAGGGAATGAAATAAGGGTCACACAACCTACAAATCGGTCAACCATTCCCTTGGAATGTATATCCCTCTTGAAAAGCTAATTTTATAATTTTCACCCTTATAAAAAGTATCGAACAACACACGACCACCCATAAAAACAAGGTTTCATTTCTGATCAAAGAGTCTTATGAGGGATGATGTTACCCGAATGACACAAAGCAAGTGGGATTGTTTTTGAGAAACTGACAAGAGCTTTAAGGAGTTTAAGGGAACTACCTAAAACGACCAGCCCTAAAAATAGAAATAATCAACCCTACTATGGGATCATTCCTAATAAGGTCACCAAGCTTAAGAGTAGAGAACATTTAATCCCAATATATTGGAAAAAGTCCGAAGTGTAATGGTCATGCAACCATTTTAAGGGAGAGCTCAATAAATCCCTCAAACTACACTTACATGGAGTTATGTCTAAGACACCACATAAGGTATCCTTTTTATGGAATCAAAGCCAAACTATTTTGATTCATTAAATATTTCAAGGTTATGCCTTAATGAAAGCTATTATAAGCCATAAAGAAAAGAATTTGGTAATCTTTTAAAAAAGCTTCAAGGAAATCTGGAAAATTATTTTTTAACCACATTTTAAACAATTATTATCCAATTGAATCACATTATAATTTGGACTTTTTATCAAATAACCCCCATTTTAAACACCATTAATTAAATTAAAAGGACTCACATAAGATTATCTTGAGGATATTAGGATATTTTTCATTAATTAATTGGGTTATGACATGAAAGAAGCCACCAAAAAGTGGACACATTGATTAACCACCAACATATATCACAACATACACCCATGGGGTTTTTCACTAGGAATTTAAAATAAAATTAGACCTACTATGCTATTGTTTAACCATTTAAATTTCTTATAAAAACAAATGAAACATTTTTAAGCAATAAAAATTTTAAAACACCTGTAATGAGTTCATTTTATTAACAAAAATCTTCATATTACCTTTATGGATCTAGTTTTTCTTTTATAAAATTATCCTCATGTCTCATTAAGCCCAAATAGAAAAAGGTATTACAATTATAAAGGTAACCAAAACATTTAAGGTCAACAGTTAACAACATTTATATTAATTGATATTTTATGTAAATGTATCCCTATAAGTTATTTAGTTATATGGTTTACCACCTAAAATTATAAAGCACCCATATACCTTAAAAGATGAAGGTGACTCCCATATAGTTTCCATTAGATAATTTCATCCCATTCTAAAAAAAGTATAGAATCATGAAAATTTTAAGAAATCATACTAATAAATTGTCTGAAAATGGTAAAACATTTCCCATGCAAAAAAATAATCAAAATTCATATAAAGTAAGAATGGAATAGCACAGAAAGACAATAAGAACACAAGGCACATTAACAATTTCAAAAAACCTAACAATGCGAACTACATGGAGTGGAATATGCATGGAATTTCAATTACTATGTTAATATTATGATGCATGTAATGCTACTTGTTGTATAGGGATAATGAAAAAATCTCATAATTATCCAATATAAATAAGACATGAAAAGTACAGTAACCACTCAAGGTAAAATCAAATCAACACTAACATTGAAGACCAAGAACAACAATTCCCAAACCTCTCAACCTTTTCTTTTCCCTATGTCTAGGATGATCAGTCCCAAACACAACAATTGACCAAGCATAAAAACATTCATAATATCCAATATTCTATCCCCAAATAGTAATAAAAAGGAAAACTAAGGCTCTGATACCACTTTTTAACATATTGACTCGGCTCACCACTAAGACGGTGGCAAGACCAATGGGTGAGATAACCTCAAACGCACCTCCCTATACACCAGAGGCAACTGACTTGAAGTGATGGACTAATGATCATATAGTGGGTAGACATTACCCTCATGATAATATTCATAGAGTGATATAATAATATTAAAACTACAAATAGTAGAGGAAGTGGTAATTATAAGGGAATAATAACAAGAGTAGAATAATATAACAAATGAAATAAAAGTGGAACAACAAACGCTGATTATATAAAATGATACATGTAATATCTAGTGTTACTATAAGGAAAAAGTAGTATAATATTAGAAACTAAAATAAAAACCCAACATTCAACTCAATAAGAATCTAGAACATGAGCCCAGTAATGTGATCCCTATCTCCCATTTACAAAGCACAACACAAGCAATGAATCTAAATACATGCGGGAAAGACGATCTAATCAGGTTCCAAATAGCTCATAAGTAGGGTGTGATATATAAATCTCAATAGCCTAGAACCCATAGTATCTAGGCTAATCCATCTATTGAAATATAAATTTGTAAGTGTTCCACATAGTGGAAATATGGAGAGATGCAGAATTAAATAATAACATATTGGTCTAGGTTCCTGAACGGACACCAATCCCAAACCACCTACTTCGGCCTATGCTGGATTTCTAAAAGGAGGTAACTATTTGAGGAATAATATATATATAAATGTGTTTGTGTTTGGTTGTGTGTGTGTATTATTCCAAAATTAAATATGAAACATAGAGGAAGGCATTCCTCCAATCTTATGCTTCAGTGTGAGGTCTAACTCACATGTCATCACATAAGTATGCTAGTAAGCAAGGGACAATAATCACATGTACATGCTCTAATATATATTATAATTAACAAGTATGGATCGATAAGTTAAGAACAACTTTTAGTCAATGAAATAAAACCAATCCGTCAAATCCAATGGTGGAGTCTCATTTTCATCCATGGCAATCTATAAACGTTCCCAAGTATCTTAACTAAAACATACAATGTAAGACAACACCATCGAGCCTATCCAAGGTGAGACATAAGGCATCCCAAGTATCACATGAGGAATTTTAACATTGATATTGTCCTAGGTATCTCACATTGGGGACTGAGTATCACCCCAGGCATGGTGTTGCTATATTTCCAATGGGTATGCCCATGTTTTCTACCCTAGGGAACCAGTATCACTCAAAAGTATAATACAAACTCACGAAGACCTATCTTATCCCTAAAAATAATCACCCTCAGTGCATCAAGTCATATCCTATCAAGCTCATGAGTCCGTCCATGAGTCCTTAATAAAGAACACATTATCTCTCATGACTAGTATGAAGTGATTCAATGAAAAAAATAATATCATAAGGCATAAAATTCCTAATATTTCATGATGAAAAATATGTATCTAATTCCATTAGTGGCATGGAAGGATCCCAAGCTACAAAGCTAACCAAAGGATACAATTAATTCCATCAACATGGCATAAAGAATTTATTACAAAAGCAAGCATGTAATAATTACATTTCATCATTATCATTTAAAGATCTCAATATAAAAAGATTACCAAAGTATATAAGATAATTAAATCAATTAAAATAAAGAATATCATTTAAGCACTTTGAATTAACATGTATCTAATCAAATTTCATTAAATACATTTAAAAAAATCTGAAAAGCTTTTTTTCTGCATAACATTAAATAAATGGGTTGTAAATTCCACCCTTCACATTTCATGTATGTTTTGGTTATGTACTTTTTCTAATGACCTAATGTTTTATAAATGGAAATTCAATCTTATAATTATTCCTTATAGTATAATCACATTAGAAAGAATAATGACGTATCATGATACTAAACAAAATTTTATCACTATACATAATTTTTACACAGCTATGTTTTGAATTTCTAAAATATAACATTCACGGTTACGATCCGTAAGATGTTTGGAGTCTAATAGAACAAACTTATTTTTTGGTGAATAGTAACATACCATTATGAATAGTAATGTTACCATCATGAATATTAATATAACCTTATGAATAGTTACCTCACCAATGATTGTATATATGTGGGATTTAATTTAATGAAAGATGTACCTATGTTTGGGAATAAGTAATCAAATGTTTTTAAAACTATATTTTTAAAGTAAATTAGGACTTTAAATAAAACATTAAATTAATAAAATTTAGAAATGATTTTTGAAAAATGGACTCCATTTATGGGTTTTATACATTTAAAAATGGTTATGTTGAATTTTTGGGATTTTTCTAAAATACTTGAATTTTGGTGAATAGTAAAATACATTAAGTTACCATATAAATGCATTATAATTTAAACCCACTATTCCTAAAATCAAAAGTCATGTAAGAACCCAAATATTGAACTCACATGCCCTATTTAATAATATTGGTAATGGAATCATCACTATTTCTTATCATTGTGTAAATTTATAACCAAATGAGTAAAATATTAAAAAAACCCATCTCCCCTCTACTATAAATACCACCCTCCACACCCACATTTCCTCACACCTATCAAGCATCATGCATTTTCTAAACACTGCCAAAAAATATTACCTAGCTCCTACCCCACTTACAAGAGCTTATGGTCTTATCAAAATACCAAGACTATGTTCTTTAAGGAGGATCTCATGAGGAGGATTCAAGAGGTATTTTCCCTCTCTATCTTTTCCTTTAATTTCCTTTCAATTTCAAGTTATTTTCTTAATCAATCCCCTCATATCATCATACACATGGTATTTTGACTCTTATATATCACATTTACTATAATAGTGTGATACTAATTGGATAGTATATCATCCAACCCCTTCTCCTCTTCTTTTTATTTTAGAAAAGAAATTGTTGTTCATGAGGTGTTAATTTATCAACTTCTAGAATGACATGTCTTTTATTCATTTACCTCCTTCAGATATGGTCATGAAGAAAAATTATGGTTGAAACCAATTATATTATATGTATTATATACTATTTCATGTTCTAGAAAAAATTATGTACATATTACAAAATGATAAAACAAAACACGTTCATTGTGGTTGAAAAGTCGCCCGAATTAACCCAAACGATCATCATTAAATTTTAACTGATGATTCGACAACATGGTATATAACATAATTCATTGTAATATCATTTAATCACTTGTAATATCATTAATAACATGTAATATCAGTTATGGATGTTTACCCATGTTCTACACGGACTTTCATTCATGAATACAAGTGAACCGTTCAAGAAAACCATAAAAATGAATATTCATAAACAATGGATTTAAACCCTATAACTAATCCAAAGGACCATAAGATAACCTAATTAAACCATAATTAACCTTATTAACTATCATCAGGTAATTTAATTGTTAATAAATGAATATAATTTGGTTATACAGTACTTTAAATTGAATAAAGCATTCATATACAAGGTAAGGGGAAATCCTCAAACCCAGCTTTCTTTCTTTGGGTTATCCCTCTTTTGCTTCATTTTTGGTATGGTTACTCTGTAAAAATATTTTTTTTTCATTAGTATATTTCCTATTATAGGATATACATGTTCTCCATTTTTGTATGTTAAACACAATGTTTTTCAAAAGAACTCTTCTTTAAAGAACACACCTTTTACTTATCACTCTTGGTTAATGGTTTCTGTATCAAGTATGTTATTCCCTCTCTCTCTTTTGGGAATCCAATGTTTTTAATGTGTTCTTATGAGTTGAAATCCATTAATTTAGATAGTTATTATTGATATATGTTCTTTGGGTAAATCATGTTAATTACAATGTTATTATGTGACAGGTGCGCCTGGAATTATACATCACTCCAATGCATTGGGTAAAGTGATGAACCTCATGAGTTAAATAGAAATGATGTGCAAACATTATTCATTCTTTGTTAATAACTTTGTGGGGTAGATTACCACTAATACATGATGTTTCATTTTTATGCATTTCCACATTTCAAGTATTTTATTATAGTTTCCTCTCAAGATATTAATGATGATGATAGTATTATGCTCACCCCATGATATATTGTTCTTATATATCCTCTTACTGGGCTTTTAGCTGACCCCTTTTTGATGTATATCCACAAGTGACTACATATATTAAGGAGACTTCAAGTTCCAATAAGAATCTAGAGAATAATGAATTAAATAAATTTTTAGGGTTGATATTGTAAAGGATATGTATAGTCCTAGTTTCCCCAAGATACTAAACCTTTGGATCCTCTAAGTGTAATACTATTATGTTGTTTATCTTTATAATGATGTAATAGTAATGTAAGATAAGGTAGGGTCACTATAATTTTAGTTCTTAAATATTAATCATGGTTTAATCATATTAATAATGTTAATAATTTTATAAATATCTTAGGTATTGATTATAAAAATATTTACAATCAACCATGAAATTTGGACATGAAAAATAAATCACATATCTTCTCAGAGATTGTTGTCCACACATATGCGCATGCGACATAATCATTATTTTAACGAGTGGGAGGGTAAAAAGGTAAATGATATATCATATTTATAGAATAATAATTATTTCTTAGATATCATATCAATTCATTTTCTTTTCCTTTATAACCATTCTAGGAAAGTATTGATGAAAAATGAATTACACTGTTACGTGAAGATGGTAAGTTGTACGTAAGAAAAAGCGATATTTTTCAAATTTAATAGGATGGAAAAGAGATTGAGATTTATTATAACATAATCATAATAAAATCTAGGTATATTGATGATACTAGATTTATTATTTTATAATGGAGACATTATATTTATAGGAATTTGATGAAGAAAAAAATTTGAAAGAGTTGTAAAAATGATTAACTTCACATAGAGAAACCTCCTTTGGATCCATTACTAAGGATCATATAGTTGGTATTTTGGGAAGACATGTACCTATAGAATGTGTCTAAATTTTCTGGGGAGATATTTTTCAATTTTTTTTGAGATATATTTATCATGTGGTGTGGTAAGTGAGGGGAGTAGGTGACCTTTTATAATTGATGTGAGTGGGACACTTGTAATTTTTTAAAGTTTTAAAATATTATTAAGTCACAATAATTGTAGAATGGATACAAAATTACTTGTATTATAATTTAATAAGTTTAAGGAAGAAATAAAATCTTACACACATGGTTAATAAAGTGTTTAGGTCATTTTAAATCTTATCTCTTAGTTTTAACCCCCAATAACCCATTTGACAATTACCTAAAAATCATAGTTTTACACACTTTAAGGGTCCAGAATACTACCATAAAAGAAATATTTTACCAAAATGGGTCAAGGTTGATATTTTAAACTATATACCATTATATTTTTTAATTATTGTTTTATTAATTTTAAATCATTTAATAAAAAACTTTCTATAAAATAAAATCAATTAAATTTTCGAACTATTCATTTAATTTGAAATTAAAGATATCAATATTGTTATGGAATTCAAATATAGACATTTCACACATCCAAAATATGTTACATTAATAATTAAAATTCTTCATACAAAATAATTTTCTGAAATTATATTATATTGAATATTAATTGAAATCATTTATTTTATTTTTTAGTTAAATGAAAAAATATTATGTCGGTGTTTCATAAGAATTCTAGAAAATTATATAATCACTAAAAAATATAAATAAATTAAAATCCTAAAATTGAGTTAATTATTTTAAAAATAAAATAAAATATTCATTATAAACTTATTTTTATCCTTACGTGAACATATAATATAAATTATAGAACAAGATAGTGACATTTTGTATTTTTCATTACTTTACATATTATGTAGGTCATTTTCATGGACAAGTGTCCCATTAAAAATTAAATATAAATAATAATGTGATAACAGTTTAAATAATGTCACAACCCGTCCCCTGGGGCCCGTTCCAGGACTATCCCAGGCCCGCCTCCCATAGGCCAGGGGCTGGAGACTAGCACCGGAAGGGAATGTCTCTATAATGGGAATCCATTGCCTTTAAACCAATACAAACACCCAAAACCAAGAGTAAAACGAGAAGAAAAAAGGTGTGCTAAATGTAAAGAGGTCGGAATACAAGACCAACTAAAAATTGCAGGTACAACAAAAATATATATAAATAGCTTCTGGATCGTCCACTGTGGATCCTACCTTTAGGGTAAGAACAACTCATGATCAATAGTCCCTATGTCACATTACACCAAATGGTCCACCTTTAAGCACAGTCCCGTCGTGGCTCCCTCAGCCGCGATCAACGATATCCGTCATCTGCCCAAGACAGAACAAGGTGTGGGCGTAGCCCATGTAGGGGTGAGTATAACAATACTCAGTAGGTACCCCGAGACCCCCGATGGTCTCCCAGAGTTCCACAAAGGAAAAACCACAAAGCAAGACCTCAATCACAAAGCACGAAGCAACCATAAACTCTTCTGAGGTATGTGATCATACATATACCTAAGTTATCAAGATATACTCATCAGATACTTGAGGGTAGAATACCACAAAGGTAACACCATAAAGGTAAAAGTACCACATAGGTAACACCAAGAAGGTAACACCACTAATGTAAAAGTAAAACACAATTACACCAAGAAGGAAACACCATGAAGGTAAAAGACTCAACTCAAAAAGGTATTACAAAAGTATATAAGTATAGATGATTCGTCTCATAGCTAGATTATATTATTCTATCAAGAGGTACTTTTGAAGATTATACAGAGTCTTACACACATAGGATCGATAGGTACTATCCCCCACAATGACCCACACACGATCGGACCCAAACAGGATTGGTTTTGACCCACAGAGGATTTCTCGGAACTGACTTCCGTTTGATCTATCTCCAACCTCTGCATCAATTCCAGCCACTAGATTCTCACTCATTAGCACGTTTGGGAGAATCTATCTTAAAACTAGTAGTCATACATCAACCACCAAAATGTTCCACTAATAAGTAACACTATGATCGGTCACGTCATATAGGTTCCAATGCAACAGACGGTGCATCAATCGGACACAAGGTATGTATGATATAGGCATTTTATTGTCGAGGTCCTGGTTGGATTTGAGTACGATACAACCTGGACAAACTTCAACTCTCTTCGAAAGTCACTTGGAGTATCTCAAAAGGTCCACCTGGTCTCAAGGATTTCATCATCGCAGACAGTTCATTATTTCGACACCGTAAGAGGGAGTTATTTCAGAAAAACGATCCCACAAAAATAACATTAATAATATCATTGGGTGTTCCATGGACCTAAGCCACGAACCAGAATTTAATATTTAACATTAGACATAAATTGATTGTTGTAATGATAGGATCATATCACCACTGATGGTAAGTCAATCGGACGTCACACGATGGAGTTATGGAGGGCCGTAGATTTAATAATAATAATATATTATTATTATTTGAGCATTTTGGGTACCTGATCAAAAAACCAAAAAAAGAAATCCAATATTGGACTCATAATTTCTATCTCAAAGTCAGGGATGTACTGCTACTAACGGTTTGTAAAACCAAGGTCCCACGGATAAGTTATAGTAAATTGTTTTTATCATCATCAGTATTAATAACAATATTTTATTATTATTATTAAATACTTATTTAATTAATTTTCCTCAACTCCAAAATCAATCCACACTTTGGAGCCCTTTGCTGCATGCCCGAATCAAATACCGTCAATTACTTATTTTCGTTGTATTACTTTATCATTATTTTAATTTAGATTTTCACCCTCTAGTCTCCCCTTATTCATTCACGTTTTCACTTGCCTCTCTAGTGTAAACCCTTGAGGTTATCCCTTAATGTGGACCTCTTCTTCCAGATCTTCCATCTCTGGCGCTGCCCAGAACCACCTAACCGCCTCACACTGGCCACCCCAGTGCTGAGTTCCTCCCTCGATGGTCTCATATCCTGCGGCCTGGCCACATGTTGCGCACCCAGACCACCGGTCGAAGCCACCTTGGACTCACCACACACCACTAGACCAACTTCACCACATTTCCCTGCTCACCCAGAGCTGCACCGACCATCGCATTATGTCGCACCACCTATCCCGCCAAGAGTCATTCCCCGAAGACATGCTGGAATAAGGCCACCACATCACCCCTTCTGCGGGCCGCTGCATCTTTGTTCTAAGCCCGAAAAATGTGG
Source organism: Viscum album (assembly GCA_963277665.1). NCBI lineage: Eukaryota > Viridiplantae > Streptophyta > Magnoliopsida > Santalales > Viscaceae > Viscum > Viscum album. Next base: position 239,488,342 of record OY728140.1, on the reverse strand, counting down.
CACCCATAGATTCCCAATCCTCGGGTCGTGATCTCTGCATCTGTATGTTGTGATCAATGAAACAATGAGTTTTTAGGGCACTTAATTATTTGTCAATAAAGAACGCATGAAGAAAAAAATATAAAGGATCATGGTCTATATGCATATCGATGGACATGTTTGTTTTTCCATCGACATTGAGATTTAAGAACAAGAGGAATTAACAAATAGATATTTATCAAACTTCAAAATAAACCCCCTACCTAACAAATCCATTAGAGAACGTTCATAATTGAAGGTGGTTCGGTGTCCGTAATTCCCACAACAAACTTCCAATGGAACTGCTCGAACGACGATCTTCGGTTCACAATTGTGATATTTTTTCTTCATCAAGAGAATCAAGCTCCTGCTCCACCTATTTCCAACGGAATCAATCACCCAACCCCAAGGAAGAGTTAATATAACTATTAATTTAAGAGGTGATTCATTTGTTTAGAATTAATGAATCTTATTAATTAAAGCGATTTATGGTTACACATTTTGTGTAACTGGGAATTTAATGCCCAGCATTTAAATTTCCTCTACACTCTTGTGGTCTCCACCACAAAATAATTAATGGAGATATGGGAGGGTATTTAAAATAAAATATATTTATTTTCTTTAGTCCTCCATGAAAAATGAAAAAACAACTTATTCTCTCAACCCACTGTGGTCGAGGATAAACCACCCTTAAGAGAATCCAGATGTTGTGAGTTCAACGATGCCTTCAGATTTTTAATCCGAGCACCAGTTCAAAAGTTAGAAAATGCAACTCATGTGTTTACAGAACCTACCATAAAAAAATTCCAAAATTTATTCCAGGCACACTGGGCCTTGGAATCACATGTCTTCAATTTTCGAAGACTCGTAAAAATTCCATATAATTAAGAAAATTACATGGAAAATTTGGGTCGATACATTCTCCCCAACTTAGGGCTTTTTGTTCCCTAAATCCAAAACAATGACTTGAAAAATGGACGTACATAGCACAAATCTGAGCCTCCCACTCCCATGTTCTCTCCTAGAGGTTCTCGTGCTGCCAGCGAATGCGCATGAGAGGTATTGATCACCCATGAAGTACCCACTCCTGTCAATCCTTAATCTCCTATGGAACCTCCATAAATGTCACCCCATCATCAATGTTTAGCTCGGTGTGGTCGATGACGTGAGATGGTTCGCATAGGCATATCCTCAGATGGGATGCGTGGAAGACACCGTGCACCCTATGCAACAACAGTGGTAGTGACAAGTGGTATACCATCTCACCAATCCTCTAAAGTATCAGAAATTGTATGATAAACCTCGGTGATATCTTTCTATCTCTTCCAAATATCTGTAAACCTCATCTAGGTGAGACCCATAAGAAGACATGGTCTCCCTCCTCAATCTCCAAAGGTCTCTATCTCCTATCAAAATAAGACTTATGTCTGGTCCGTGCAGTCTTTATCCACTCCTCGATTATCCACACCTTCTTAGTATTAGCCCATACTAACTCTAGACCCATAAGTGCTAACTCCCCTGGGTCTGTCGAACATAGAGGTGTTCTGACCATCTGTCTGAGGATGAAAGGTAGTGCTCAATCATATCTGAGTCCTGAACGCCTCCGGTAATCCCTTCCACAACCAGGATGTAAATCGTGCATCACAGTAAGAGACGATCGTAAATGGAACCCCATGAAGTCGTACAATCTCATGTACATAAAGGCCCTCTACTGATCCCTATTCTCAAATATGTATGAAGGGGGCCGACTTGGTGAGTCGTTCAATAGTCACCCAAATGGAATCATGTCCCCTAGATGTACGTAGAATCCCTGAAACAAATTCCATGGAGATACCATCCCACTTCCACTTTGACACATTTAGTGGTTGTGCTAATCTTTCTTGAACCTAATGCTTGGCCTTCATTTACTGAGAAGTGAGGCATCGCGAAACAAACTCTACCACTTCCTTCATCATCCTTGGAAACGAATTCTGACACTGGAGGTCTTGGTACATCTTTGCCACACCAGGATGTACCGCCAAATGTGGTGTATTGTACTACCTCAACACCTCATCATGTAGCGCCACTGGAACCATGGTGTATCCTCAAAAGATGATGACGTGCTCCCCACCTTCAAAAAATCCATCATGTGCTTGTCCTGTGGATATCTAATAATGTCGTGCCTTTCCATCAATGTCACCAAGATGTGCCTCCCACACTCACTAAAGAAGTGGGGGAGTGAATTTCGTAGACTGGAGGTAAGCTGCTCCATCTCTATCCACAAAGCATATCAATAACACATCTAGTTGCTATGTCGCCTCACTCAGCATCTGTAAGCCAAACATCTTGTTGAGTGCGTATTCCCCTACGTTACCCTTCCCAGGTGTATAGAATATCTCAAATTCATAGTCCTGGAGGAACTCTAGCCATCGTCTCTACCTCTAGTTCAGGTACCTTTATGAGAAGATATACCTGAGACTCTTTTATCAGAGTATATTGTAAAACATTCTCCCATCAAGTAATGTCTCTACATCATCAAGGAAAAGACCACTGCTGCAAACTCCATTTCATAGGTGGCATAGTTATGCTCATGTTGCCTCAGCTGTTGTGGACCATACGTGATCACTGCTCGCTACTACATCAGGACACATCCATTTACGGTCCCCGATTTGTCAAAGTAGACTACATACCCAATGCCTTCTTCTGGTAACCTCATGATGGGGGCACTTGTCAGTATCAGCCTCAGCTCCTAAAAACCCAGCTGGCACCTCTCTGTCCACACTAAGGGCTATCCCTTCTTTATAAACACTAAAAAGGGTGTCGCATCTCTGGAAATGTTGGTTGTTAATCTCTGGTAGTTCCCAGACAACCCTAGGGAACTCTACACCTCAGTCACACTCCTGGGTGGCTCCCAAGCTAGCACAACCTCTACCTTCATCAGATCCAATGCAGTTCCAGTCTATAAGATAACGTTCCCTAGGAATTGAACTTTTCATACCCATAACTAGTACTTAGAAACTTTTCCATAAAGCTGGTGCTCGTAGGGTGTATCTAGGACTATCTGTAGGTGTGTGGAGTGCTCCTCCTCCGGTGCCGATTATATCAAGATGTATTCGATGAAGAACACCACAAAGTGATCTATGTATGGGTGAAAGATATTGTTCATGAGTCCCAAGAACTCTATAGGGGAGTTGGTCACGCCGAAGGGCATAACCAAGAACTCATAGTTGATATACCAACATCTGAAGATTGTCTTCTACACATCCTCATCCCATACCATGAGATGATGATAGCTTGATTTAAGTTATATCTTCTAAAACCAACAAGCTCCCTTCAGCTGATTGAAAAGATCATAAATCCTCAATAGTGGATACTTGTTCTTCACAGTCCCCTGGTTCAGGCACTGATAATCCACACAGAGTCTCCAACTCTCATCTTCCTTCTTGGAGAACAAAATTGGGGCTACCCATAGAGAAACATGGGGCCTTGTTTACCCCCTTCTATACATGTCCTCCAACTGTACCCGTAGCTCACGAAGTTCCACAGGAGCTATCTGATATTCTATTTTAGATATCGGTGCCATCCCAGGGTACAAGTTGATGTAAATGTCTACCTCTCTGCATGGAGATAATCCTGGAACATCATCAGGAAAGAGATCAACATACTGGTCCACCACTACAGGATTTCTTGGACTCTCTATATCAACTACTTCGAGGGTATTGCTAGACAACTGATCTGTGATCAGATGCACCCTCCTCTGGGTAAGTCCATCTTGTTCTGCAAAGGTTCTCTTCTCACTGGTGAAGGAAAACCTAGTCCCATCCTCGTGGACACACCACACATTGTTCCTAATATAGTCAATCTGAGCATGGACTGTGGATAACCAATCCATACTCATGATGAATTCGTAAGGCCTCGACGCCGCTTCTAAAAGATCCCAGCTGAAGCTCTCACCTCCTAGAATATTCTCACACTGCTGACACCAGTGTGTAATCATTTAATCCCCTCCTGTAAGATTATCTAACTGAAGGATGGAGCCAACAGTTCTGTCGGAATCTCCAAGCTCCGAACGAGAGTTGTGGAAACAAAAGAGCGACTAGAACCTATGTCTATAAGTACTGTAGATAGGTTGTAATAGACATAGATAGTACCTCTAATCATCTATAGAGAGCCATGGTCATAGGCCTCAGCTACTTGGAACTCCGATCGTATGTGTTCTCCTGCTCCCTATAGTCGGGGTGGACGACCTGGAGGTGGTGGTGGTAGAACCTTGAATCGCCGTCCACTTCCAGCTGCACGACCAGCTCCTCTGCCACGTTCACCGCCCTAAAGACCTCCTCGATCAGACCTTTTCCTCTTCCATGGTGGTCCCTCGACTGTCTGTGGATCATCGGTATGGTGGGTTGTGTAGTCGCCAGCCGTGTGACCTCACCTACCGCACGAGTAGGACTGCCTGCTCCTCAACTATCCTCCTCTATCCCATGAGCCCCACACCACCAACCATGTATCTTGAGATCATTTCCAAAATGGTCTGGCCTGCTTGGGCCCTTGCGTCATATTTCTACTGCCTGTTGCAGATGACTTCGCAATCTAACATCCAGTGGTGGCTCTTGCTGTCGGTGCCTGCTCAACTAGGATTCTCTCCACCAAAAGTGCTCGCCCTAGAACCGCATCCTACGTCATAAGGCCGATTGATACTATCGATGCTATGATATCACATCAATGAACCTCCTCAAAGGTATGGGCCTTGAATAAAGGGTCTTTTATCATGTCAATGGAGTAGCGGGATAGATCATTGAACCTCACCATGTATTGGTCCATGGTCATACTGCCCTGCTATAAGTGCAGCAGCTCCTATATACGCACTGAGCGTAAATATGCTGGGATAAAATCTGCCATGAAAGGGCTATCGGAGTCCACCCAGGTGAGGGTCACTTTTTCATGTAACTGGAGTGTCAGACTCCAGTGTCTCCCAGTTTCTCCCTGGAAGAGACCGGTAGCTATGATCACCATCAGATCAGCTAGTGTCTCAACAAAGTTAAAAACTCTAGCTACAGTCTCCAGCCAGTCCTCAACCAACTGCGAATTTGTCTCACCACAGAACCTTGAAGCTTTATGCTACTAAAACTCAGGCAATGCACTCAGTCAGCATGCACCCTTTGCTTGTGGGGATAATGGAATCTGATGCCCAATGGGTGGTGGTGAAACTGGAACACCACCTGAAGGTGCTAACACAACAATAGGGCTCTGCACCGAGGCCTCATCGCTTAGTGGGCCGTCATTGTGTACTCTCTCAGAAATCCTGACTAGCTTTCTATGTGGTGGAATCCTGAAATAAAACAGGTGCCCCAAATTCAATAAGTTATACTTGGTGAGCTGACTCAAATAAATCACAAGGAGAAACTTTTCTAAAACACACACAATCATTGTTTTCATGCACTAAGTCAGAAATTAGAATATCGGGTCCTGGTGTATGGATACGTCGGCCACCACACCAACACTGGATTCCCTAAACTAAAAACCATTCTCATAACACTCAACACTATTTCCACATAGAAATGATCAGATTCCTAGTTCTTCAGTTGAACTGACTGCTCTAATAACACTTTTTCACAACACTTCCCCCAAGGCCCGTACTAGGACTACCCCATGTCGGCCTTCCATAGGCCAGGGGCTGGCGACTAGCACTGGAAAATAATATCCCTATAATAGGAATGCAATGTCTTTAAACCTATAAAAACATAAAAATCCAACAGTGCAATGAGAGGCATCCATGAGTAAACTGCTGTAGTAAAAAAGGTGTGTTGACTGTAAAGGGGATGTAATACAAGCCCAACTGAAAAGTAAAAGTACAACTAAAAAAATATAAAAATAGCTTCTAGATCATCCAATGAGGATCCTACCTAAAGGGTAGGCACTACTCATGTTTTGTATTCCCTGCCTCACATTACACCAAATGGTCCACCTCCAAGCATAGTCCAGTTTTGGCTCCCTCAGTCTCGATCAACGTGTACGTCGTCTTCATAAGACACAACAAGGTGTGATCGAAGCCCGTGCACGGGCGTGTATAACAATACTCAATAGGGACCCTGAGACCCCCGAAGATCTCCTAGATTTCCACAAAAGAGTAACCACAAATAAATACCTCAATCACAAAGCAAAAACCAGTTATAAACTCTACTTAGGTATTTTCTCATACATATACCTACGTTATCAAGATGTACACATCTCATACATGAAGGAAGGATACCACAAATGTAACACCAGGAAGGTAAAAGTACCACACAGGTAACACCATGAAGGTAACACCGTGAAGGTAAATGTATAACACAGGTAACACCACGAAGGTAACACCACAAAGCTAAAATACTCAACTCACATAGGTATTAGTGAAGTATAGAGGTATAGATGATTAGTCGTGAAGCTGTATCATCTTATTCTATCAATAGGTACATCTATTTATTATACTAAGTCTGAACCACACAAGATCGATAGGTACTAACCCCCGCAATGACCCACACATGATATAACCCACACATGATTGGTATGCACTAACCCACAGAGGATTGCTAAACATTGACCCACATAGGATCTGACCCAAACAGGATTGGTGTTGACCCACACAGTATCACTCGGTACTAACCGTTTTTTAATCTGTCTCCAACCTCCACCTCACTGCCAGCCACTGGATTCCCACTCATTAGCACATATAGGAGAACCAATCCTCAAGCTATCTGTTATACCTCAACCACCACGAAGCTCCACAAAGAAGTTACCCGATGATCTTTCACGTCATAACGGTTCCAACACAACAGATGGTGCACCAATAAATCACCCGGTCTGTAATCTATAGGCATTTTAGTGCCGAGGGCATGGTTGGATTTGAGTACAATCCAACCTGTCCAAACTCCATCTTTCTTCAAAGCTCATGAGGAGTATCTCAAAATGACTACCCCGTCTCAAGGATTTTAGTTCCACAGATGGTTTGTCATTTAAATACCGTAAGATGGAGGTATTTCAGATACAATATCCCACAATAATAATATTAATAACAATATTGGGTGTTTCGTGGAAACGGTCCATGAACCAGAATTTAAAATTCAACATTATACTTCAATCGATCGTTTTAATGATAGGATCATGTCTCCACTGAAGTTATGTCTATTGGACATCGCATGTAGGAGTTATGGTGGGTAGAGGATTTAATAATAATAATATATTATTATTATTATTATTTGTGTGTGTCAGGTACCCGATCCAAAAACCCAAAAACGACATCCAATATTGGACTCATAATTTCAATCTTGAAGTCAGGGTCATACTGCCACGGGCGGTTCGTGAAACTGAGGATGCACTTCTAAGTTACAATCAAAAAATGTTTTATCATCAAAAGTAATAATAACAATATTTTACTATTATTATTAATTACTTATTTATTTAATTTTCCAGAACTCCAAAATCAATCCACTCTTTGGAGCCCCTTGCTGCGAACCAGAATCAAACACCACCAATTAATTATTTCATTTTTATTATTTTATCATTATTTTATTTTAATTTTTCTCTCTCCAATCTCACCTTTTTCATTCACATTTTCAACCACCTCTCCTTTGTAAACCATAGAGGCCATATCTTCACATGGCCTTATTTCGCAGGATCTTCCCCCTCCGGTCCTACCAGGAACCGCATCACCACCTTACAATTGCCACCCTGTCACTGAGGTCCTCCATCACCGCTCTCGTATCCCGCGGCCTGGCCACCTACTGCACACTCAGACCACCGGCCGAAGCCACCTCAGACTCACCGCACAGCACCATACCACCTTCTCCACGTTTCCTTGCTCGCCCAGAGATGCACCGACCACCGAAGTATGTCGCACTGCCTATCCCACCCAGAGCCGTACCCCGAAGACATGCTAGAATAAGGCCACCACATTTCCCCTTCCATGGGCTATTACATATTTTTTCTAAGATGAAAAAATGTGACAAATTCAGATTCACGATCCACGGGTCGAGATCTCTGTGTTCATATGTCACGCTCAACGAAACATTGAGTTTTTAGTGGGCTTGATTTTCTAGAAATGAAGAACGCGCGAAGAATGATATAGAAAGGATCATGTTCTACGTGCATATCGATGTCCATGTTTGATTGTCCATCTTCGTTGAGAATAAAGAACATGAGGAATTAACAAATAGATATTTATCATACTTCAAAATAAACCCCCTACCTCGTAAATCCATTGGAGAACGTTTGTGATTGAAGGTGGGTTGATGTTCGTCATTCCTATAACATTCTTCCAAGGAAACCGCTCGAACGACGATCTTTGGTTATCGATTGTGTGATCCATTCACTGTTAAGAGCGTCAAAATCATACTCCTACTTTTGACAATGAAAAATGACACCCAACCCCAAGGAAGGGTTAATATAACTCTTAATTTAAGAAGTGATTCATTTATTTATAAGTAATGAATCCTATTAATTAAAGGTATTGGTGATTAAACACTTTGTGTAACTGGGAATTTAATACCCATCATTTAAATGCCTGAAAACCCTCTTGTGGTTTCCACCACAAAAAATTAACAGGAGAGGTGGGAGGATATTTAAAATAAAATATATTTATTTTATTTAATCGTCAAAAAATTAAAAAACCAACTTCTTCTCTTGACCCACTACGGTTGAGGTTAAACCTCCCATAATAGAATTCTGATGTTTTGAGTTCAACAATGTCTTCATATTTTTAATTCGAGAACCGGTTCAAAAGTTATAAAATGCCACTTGCGCATTTAATGAACGTACCTTAAAAATTATCAGAAATTTATTTCGGGTACACCGGTCCTCAGAATCATGTGGCCTCCATTTTCACAAACTCATCATAATTCCATATAAATAAAAAAATTACATTGAAAATATGGGTCTTTACAAATAAATTTACCCAATAATAATTAATATTAAAAATTATGGCCTTATCACTTATTTTTAACAAAGGTTAGTCTGATTTACCCTTTTATTATAGTGACAGATTTTTACCATTTGTTTATTCATTATGACCAAATATTAATTTTTAGTTACTAAATAAATTTAATTATGTTGATTCCAAATATGGAATCCATTTTTACCAAATTAAATCTCTATAGTTTTTATAAATTCATTTTTAGTAATTCTGCAATGTGCAACAAAAATAAAGTTTTTGAAAAAAGAAATTCCATTTTAAGTGTAAAAGTATTTTCATTACAAGATCAGGTATAATACTGATTTCGATGTAATTAATTATATTATTTATAAATAAAATATATCTATATTATTTTATGATCAAATTCAAAATATTATTAGGATTTTTCAAAAAAAAAATAAATAACAGTTTAAAAATCTTCATTTTGTATTATTTTCTAAAAAATAAATATGTTTATAAAAATTAAAAAATTTCACTCTATGGTAATTATGATACTATTATTTAAAAAATAAAATTTATTTATGAAAATAAAATTTATCAAATTTGATAATTATGTTTTAATAATATTCATGAATAAAATTATGTTTATTATGCTATTGTTTCTCTGAAAAGAAAGGATTTCTATTATTGAATTTAGTACATTATAAAAAATATCAAGTGAATTTGGAATGCATGTAGCTCATGAGATTATTATTAAGATACCTATTCCCTTTGATGATCTGGATGTTCACATGGTCAAAATTTCTTTTTTAACTTTCGTAGGATGGTTGTTTGATCTTGTTAAAATATATATCAGCCATGAGGTATATCCTTTCTAGTTTTCATAATGAAAAATACATTAAAATTTAAAGTAAAATGGCATTAACAAGAATTTTTATTATATGATGAGATTAGGAAGGATAAAAGGAATGTTGAATCAAAATAATCTAAAGGATCAACCAATCCATCAAAAATACTTTTAGAGAGTTTATTTACCCCACAAGTTCAACCACTGCATTTACTAATATTACAAGTTTATATAGAAACAAAATTTAAAGTTGATCATATGAACATCATTGATTTTTATGAATTGATGTATTAAGTGGACATAACATACTTGTTTGCTCTTGAAACTTTATATGAAATCATAAACCATGGAGGGTAAGAAGTCTGAGTTGTAAATGTATACATGATGTTTATTTTGATAATCTGTTTATTTAATAACTGATCTTATATTTTAACTAGTACTCGCCCGTGCGACGCACGATCATATGGATTAATAGCTATATTTTAATAAGAGCAACATTCGTAAAACTTTGAAGAAAATTAAATATATTTTTAATCTCAAATAAGTTGTGCATAATATTGAAATAGAATTAAATATAATATGGATAAACCATTAAAATAGTTGGAAAACGGGAGTGATACATAATTATAGAATGGAGGTTTTTGAGACATCATAATATACGAATAATTTAGTGAATTCACTAAGGCTGAAAAAATTATATTTGGAATAATTGAAGTACAAGAATGAAAAAAAGATTAAAATGGTTGATTCAAATTATAGTGTTAATGTAACACCCGAGACTTTTATGTTATATAAATCATCAATGGAATCTTTTTCTACACAACACTTCCTTGGCTTGCTTTACACGCAATCACGACCTTCCTCGATAGCTTGCGTCGTACGCAATACCGAGTTTCACTAAACAACAATATGCTATTAAAACTAGTCGTTATGAATAGTAATAACCACTTTTTGAAATTTTATAAATTTTATGTTTCAAAATAGACTTCATTTTTGGACTCAGAATATCGAAATTAGCCTAGGGTGAAATTTTGGTATTTTTCTGAAAACTTTCAATTTTTGATGAATAGTGAAACCACTAAGTGGTAGGTTAAAAACTGAATTTTGCATAAAACTTAATTTTACCGCTTCTGTGAATGAAATTTCAAAAATCCGACAGACACGGTTGATATCAGTAAGTAAAATGTGGTTCAATGAGATAAAAATAATTTTTTGGTGAATAGTAACTTTTTACTTTTTTAACCGCGGTTAATAGTAAATAGGGTAACTAAGGGTAAATATGATATCAATATTACCCTAACACATGTACTAATTCTATTGGACAAGTGTAATTCGACCAAAAATAAACATAGGAATAAAATATGACCATTTAGGCCCACTTGGATTAGATTAGGACATTTATTATTAATTTATTTAAAGAAGGGTTAAAATAGTTAAAATCAAAGTTTAATAAGTAAATCATTTTTAATACGGGGTTATACATAAGATAAATTCAATTGTAAATATTCATTAGAAAGCTAAAAATATTTCCTACATGATGGTATTTTAATTTATTTATGACACAAAGATGATGCAGTAATTATCTTATTAATGAAATATTGACATAATTGAAAATATAAATACCAAAATAAATGTAATTTAAGACTTTTTATGAATTCCACTAATTTTCTAGGTTACTATGATATATTAGTGTCGATTTAATCAACTTGGTTCGAACATATAATTCTGTTATGACTTTCACAAAAATCATATATCAAATAGTGTCAAAATTGACACAAAATAGTTTTTAAATCAAATATTATATTATTAATTGTTATTTTATTCCTAAAAATCTAAGGTTCGGCCAAATAACTTAGATAAGGATATATATATATTAATAATAAACAATTTGGGGTTCGTTTGGCATCTTATAGTAAGTGTATTAACCATATAGTGAAAGAAAACAAAAAGACATGGTAAAAGTTAAATTATTTAACTTAGAGTTAAATCTAATTGATAAGGTTAAAATAATATCCTAAACTTGTCTAAATCTTATTGGATGATAGGATTTCGACCCTTCCCCACTTTAGCTTCGAAATAAGACCCTTTGGAACCATTATAAACCAATTTTGACCTTAATATAAAATAATATTTTGAGATATTCCTAAGGTGCCCCTCTCCACCCTTATAAAAGGGCACCTCCTCCCCCTCCTCCTCACACCAATTTGAGCACTCAAGCTCGGCCAAACCATGACATTTTCTCCTCTCCACTTCCCTAGAATAATCCTAGAGGTCCTGGTCTTCTTCAAAGACCAATCTTAGTTCCCTAAGTGGAGGATTCAATGAAGCGTTCCAAAGAAGAGGTAATATCCATTACCGATCTTTTCAATTTCTTTCTTCTTCAACTTCTTCTTCTTTAGTTGTTTCATGATAAAGTAATAACATCAGTATTACTTACATACTGATATGTTATTATAAATATGAAACAACCCTAATTCACCTTCTATCCATCCTATGGAAAAATGAAATCACCGCGCGTGCGTACGTACGAAATACCGTATCCACGCCGTGGTGTAATCTATTTTTCCACCATCACTTTACAAGGATGGGTATAATGGTGTAATGAGTAACTATTTATGATTATTATAAAGTAATATTGATACTGAAATAATATATATATACTCCAATACAGTTCCACGATCATAGGAATGATATCATCACTCGTGCGTACGTACGGAATACCGTCTCCACGATGTGATGCGACTCGTTCTACATGATCATCATTACATAGTAATTATATAAATGAATTGAATGAATAAATATGATATATGTTACACTAATACCATTCGGGAAATAAGGTATCTATAACCTTAAAAGAAGAATAAGAATGTATTCGGCAAAACACGCATAAGAACAAAAGGCAATAAACACCCGAGTAACAAGTAACAATGAAATATTACTAACAAGAAGCTTAGAATATGACCATATATGATATCATATCAATATGTATGATTCTGGAATAAGTCAATAACGTTATTTAAACCATTATACGGGAGCTTCGGACACGTACAAAGCAAATCAGACCTAAGGTAAGGGAAATATCACAATCTCATTTTTATCCGAGATTGTTTATTTGTAAGTATTTACTGGGGTGTATTTTATCATCCACATCCATGTTTCATCAATATGTAATATTATTTCCATCCACCTAAAATTGTTTAAATCCATTTTTACCCTTCGGTGAGTTTTTAGTAATATGTATGAAAGGAATCTTTTGTCGTACGAGGTACTTTTTGACTTTTCCGACAAAAGTACGAAGAATGTTTTTTTAACTTATATGGCTTGAATGGATTTTTAAAACATTATTTCCAAGAAGCTTCCTTTACAAGTTTTCAAGTTTATTTTTAATCAACTTCTTTTATTTTAAAGTTGTATGACATGTTATGAAAGGAAAAATGTTTTTTAAGAAGAAAGGATATTTTCCTCAAGAATGAAGTTCAAGTGTTTTATCAAAATTATTTTCCATCTAAGATAATAAAGGGTTCTGTTTTTATCCCTATTATTACATTGATTTGATCATGTTGTGATGGAATTATTTTTATGAATTCCATTATCTTATATGAATTGATTTATGATGTCATGATGTTTCAAGAATCCCATTTTTGTTACAGGTGTTATGCGATGATGTATGTTTTATGATTATGTGGCACACATAAGAAAGGATTCATTATAAGATGGGTGAGACCTATATCTCCCTCCAATGCATTGGGTAAAGATTTTATATCTCATGAGATAGACAGGGCTGGAACGGTAGGTTATACCGGTTCAGTGAAACAGGACTGAAACGAGGGTTACTCGATTCAGAAAGGGACTTTGTCCACTAAGATAGTCTTGGCAATTAGTCATGACTAACAAGAAATGATTTTCCATGATTATGTGTGCATTCCACAAAGTTTCAAGTTTCATGTTATGATTATGGTGATCTCATTTTCACTTCTATGATTTATTCCATGTTAAGATATTATGATCTCTTTTGCAGGTTATGATTTTCAAAAAGATATGATATGATTTTTATTTCCTTTATCTGCCCTTGCTGAGCATTTGAGCTCACCATTTTATGTTTTCTTTTCCCCGGGTCAGGAAGATGGATATTAAGTAGAATATGCTAAAAGGGACCCTAGATATGATAAAATAAATGGGAGACACTGTAGAAGATTTATGAACCAGTTGTTTATGATACCCAGTTTCTAAAGACACTATACCTATACGGTCCTTTGTGGTTTTGTCATATGTTGTAATATGTGTGCTTCAATTTTGAAGTATTAACAATGTATGTAAAGTATGGGTCGTTATAGTTGGTATCAGAGGAAAGGTATAGTCAACCTTTGGAAACTAGGATGTGAAAGCCTTAGTAAGAACCCTAAGGAGAAGTCTAAGCATAGAACACAATCTTAGTGTTTTAGAAATGGCCTTGAATAACCTAGGATAAGACCTTAAGCATGAAAATTTTATTCTTGAATTATGTGGTTTTCCTATTATAATTAGTGTTGCTCACACTATTCTTCTTGGTTTTAGTCAATGGCTGGAACCCGAAGGAACCGTGTTAATGCGGAATGCGATGGGCAATGCAATGATTGTCCCCCTGAGCAACCAAACGATATGGGAGCTAGAATGAAAAATCTTGTAGCCATGCTCACACAACTTTCTCAAGCTATGAATCATGCAGGACTTCCAAACGAGCAAAGGAAGGAGCAACATTCTGTTGAATCCTTCATGAGGCAGCGTCCACCTTCTTTCAGTGGGTCTACTGATCCATTAGTTGCTGAACAATGGATTAGTACTACTGAAAAGATATTTTCAGTTCTTCAATGTTCTGAACATGATAAAGTCATCCTAGCAGTGTATCGTTTGGAAGGAGATGCTGATCAATGGTGGAATCTTATTAAGAATACGAGGCAAAGGGATGAAATTGAGTCTATGGAATGGGACGAGTTCAAGAACTTATTTTTCAATAAGTACTTCCCTCGTATTATCCGAACAAAGATGGAGAAAGAGTTTCTTGAACTGAAGCAAAGGGATGATGAATCTGTTGGTACCTATGAAGAAAATTTTACAAGACTTGCAAGGTACGCTTCTGGTATTATTATCCAACCTGAGAGTAAGATTGATCGATTCTTTAGTGGCTTAAAACCAAGTCTTCGAAGGGCGTTAGCCATAAGGGACTTCAATAGCTACTAGGAAATCGTTCGATGTGCTCTCAAAGTCGAGATGGATATTGGAATAACCCATCAGTCACATGGGTTTGATAAGAAGAGGAAGATGGAATTCAAAGAAAAATCTAAAGAGCACATGGAAAAGAAGATGAGCTTTTACTTATGCTCAAAGTGTGGAAAGAAACATGGAGGGAGTTGTCTTAAAGGCACAAGTAAATGTTTCAAATGTGGAAAGGAAGGTCATCGGGCATTTGAATGCCGCGATAATGGGAAGAAGATGTCTAATGATGCAAACAAAGGAAGGGATACACAGATGAACCTACTACACTTCAATGTTTCAAGTGCAAGGAGATGGGGCATTATGCCAATCAATGCCCAAATCCAAGGGTTGATGATGATGGTCGACGTCAACAAAATCTTAAGGCTAAAGACAAAGGAAAGTCACAAGCAATTTCTATCAGCGATGTGGATTACGATAACGAAGTGGTGAAAGGTACACTTACCATCCACTCTAAAGTAGCAAATGTTTTATTTGATTCTGGATCCACCCACTCTTTTATCTCTAAAGAATTTTCTAAGGGTATCACCGTATTACCTCAATAATTAGATGTTGAGTTAGCTGTGACAACACCTAATGGCACAACAGTCGCATCAAAAGTTTATAATTCTTCTCCGATCGAAGTTTGTGGGAAAGTGCTTCCTGCAAATCTTGTGATCCTTCCTTTAGTATAATTTGATGTGATTCTTGGCATGGATTGGCTTTCTCTACATGGAGCTCATATCAATTGCCAAAGAAGGGAAGTCACATTTCATATTCCATATCAATCTACGATCGTATACCAATGCAAGGATGAACATAACCTTGCAGTGGAAATTACTTCCATCTTATGGGTCTTGATTACACTAAATGAAGGTTATTTATCTCAAATGGTTGGTGAGAAACTCACGATTAAGAATATGCCCATTGTACTGGAGTTTGATGATGTCTTTCCGGAGGAATTACCGGGTCTTCCACCAAATCGTGAAGTTGAGTTTTCAATAGAACTCGTACCGGGTGCTTTGCCTTTTTCAAAGACACCTTATAGAATGACCCCAATTGAGTTGCAGGAATTGAAGAAGCAACTCCAAGAGAATCTTGATAAGGGATTCATACGCCCTAGTGCGTCACCTTGGGGAGCACCTGTTCTATTTGTTAATAATAAATATGGATCAATGAGACTCTGCATTGATTATCGAGAACTTAACTAGATCACTATCAAGAACAAATATCCTCTCCCACACATTGATGACTTATTTGACCAACTACGCGGAGCTCAATACTTTTCCAAGATTGATCTTCGTTCAGGGTATCATCAATTAAGGGTCAAAAGGGAGGATATACCGAAGATGGCTTTCCGTACAAGGTATGGACACTATGAATTTATAGTGATGCCATTTGGTCTTACTAATGCCCCTGCTATCTTCATGGATCTAATGAATAGAGTCTTTAGAGACTATCTTGATCAATTTGGGGTAGTCTTTATAGACGATATTCTTGTCTATTCAAAGAGAAAGGAAGGGCATGAAGATCACTTGAGAATTATATTAAAGACCCTGATAAAGGAGAATATTTATGCCAAATTTACCAAGTGTGAATTTTGGCTTCAAAAAGTTGCATTTTTGGGTCACATAATCTCAAAAGAGGGGATATCTGTGGATCCAGCAAAAACAGAGGTTATCGAAAGATGGTCAAGACCAACAACATTAACTGAGATCCGAAGTTTTCTTGGTTTGGCTGGATATTTTCGACATTTTGTAAAAGATTTTTCACGATTATCTAATCCACTCACCAAGTTGACTCGGAAAGGAGTTAAGTTTGTCTGGAGAGAGGAATGTGAAGAGAATTTCAAGGAGTTGAAAAGAAGGTTATCCAGTGCAACTGTGCTCACACTGCCTTGTAGTGGAGAAAGGTTTGTGATCTACAGTGATGCATCCAAGAAGGGATTGGGGTGTGTTCTTATGCAAAATGATATGGTGATAGCTTATGCCTCAAGACAGTAGAAAATCCATGAGCAAAATTACCCAACACTTGATTTGGAGTTGGCTGCGGTAATCTTTGCATTAAAGATTTGGAGGCATTACCTTTATGGTGAAAGGTGTGATATTTATACTGATCATAAAAGTTTAAAGTATATTTTCATACAAAAGGAGTTGAATATGCGTCAAAGAGGATGGTTGGAGCTGATTAAGGATTATGACTGCTCAATCCATTACCACCCTGGGAAAGTAAACAAGGTGGCAGATGCATTAAGTCGACAAGACCATGCTAGTTTATCCATGATGAGGATCACAAAAGATCCAATATTTATGGATTTACAAAGGATGGATCTTGGAATTATAATGGAAGGGGAAAAATCTTATCTTTCTCAAATGAATGTTCAACCATCTATACATGTGGAGATTAAAGAGGCACAGAAAGAAGATGTCGAGTTACAAAAGAAGGTGAGAAATGTTCCTGAATTCAACCTTGATTGTGATGGGATAATAAAGTTCAGGAATCGGGTTTGTGTTCCTTCCATCCCCGAATTAAAGAAGGAGCTGCTGGATGAGGCTCATAGTTCTTCATTCTCTATTCATCCTGGATGCACGAAGATGTATAGGGACCTGAAAGAGTACTTCTGGTGGGATGGCATGAAAAGAGATGTTGCTGAATATGTCTCTCGATGCTTGGTTTGTCAACAAGTTAGAGCTGAGAGACAAAAGTCTAAGGGGATGTTACAACCATTACCCATACCCGAATGGAAATGGGAAAACATCACTATGGACTTTGTCACAGGACTTCCTAAAACATCCAAAGGCAATAATGCTATCTGGGTCATAGTTGATCGTCTTACAAAATCTGCACACTTCATTGCTATTAGAGAGGATTTCTCTCTAGATCAGCTTGCCAGGAAATATGTAAAGGAAGTGGTAAGATTGCATGGAGTACCACTTTCTATTATATCTGATCGGGATCCGAGATTTACCTCGAAGTTCTGGCAAAGTCTTCAGCATACTCTGGATACAGAGTTGAGTTTCAGCACTGCTTATCATCCTCAGACAGACGGTCAGTCTGAGAGAACAATTCAAACCCTAGAAGATATGTTGAGAGCTTGCTCTATGGATTTCAAAGGAGGTTGGGATCAACACCTACCTTTGGTGGAATTTTCTTATAATAATAGCTTTCACTCCAGTATTCAGATGGCTCCTTATGAAGCTCTCTATGGAAAGAAATGCAGGACTCCAACTTGCTGGGATGAAGTTGGGGAAAGAAAGCTATTAGGACCTGATCTCATTGATGAAATGGCAGAAAAGGTCAGATCTATTCAACAACACATAAGCGCAGCTCAGAGTCGATAGAAAAGTTATGCCGACAACCGAAGAAAAGACCTAGAGTTTGAAGTGGGTGATAAAGTGTTCTTACGAATATCTCCCTGGAAGAGGGTTATGAGATTTGGAAAGAAGGGGAAGTTGAGCCCTAGATATATCGGTCCTTTCGAAATACTGGATCGTGTTGGGAAGGTAGCTTACCGATTGGCGCTTCCACCGAATCTCTCTCAAGTTCACGATGTGTTCCATGTATCTCTCCTGAGAAAGTACATACCAGATCTTTCACATGTACTCAGCTTAGAAGTTGTACCGCTGGAGCAAGATCTTTATTATGAAGAACATCCTATAGAGATTCTGGATCGTAGTGAAAAAGTCCTACAAAACAAGACCACTCGATTGGTGAAAGTTTTATGGAGGAACCACCAACTTGAAGAAGCTACATGGGAGCTTGAGGATATGACGAGGGAGAAGTATCCTCATCTATTTGTTACAAAGTGACGAATTTCGAGGTCGAAATTCTTTTTAAGGGGGGTAGAATGTAACACCCAAGACTTTTATGTTATATAAATCATCAAAGGAATATTTTTCTACACAACACTTGCTTGGCTTGCTTTACACGCAATCACGACCTTCCTCGATAGCTTGCGTCGTACGCAATACCGAGTTTCACTAAACAACAATATGCTATTAAAACTAGCCGTTATGAATAGTAATAACCACTTTTTGAAATTTTATAAATTTTATTTTTCAAAATGGACTTCATTTTTGGACTCAGAATATCGAAATTAGCCTAGGGTGAAATTATGGTATTTTTCTGAAAACTTTCAATTTTTGATGAATAGTGAAACCACTAAGTGGTAGGTTAAAAACTGAATTTTGCATAAAACTTAATTCTACCGCTTCTGTGAATGGAATTTCAAATATCCGACAGACACGGTTGATATCAGTAAGTAAAATGTGGTTCAATGAGATAAAAATAATTTTTTGGTGAATAGTAACTTTTTACTTTTTTTACCGCGGTTAATAGTAAATAGGGTAACTAAGGGTAAATTTGATATCAATATTACCATAACACATGTCCTAATTCTACTGGACAAGTGTAATTCGACCAAAAACAAACTTAGGAATAAAATATGACCATTTAGGCCCACTTGGATTAGATTAGGACATTTATTATTAATTTATTTAAAGAAGGGTTAAAATAGTTAAAATCAAAGTTTAATAAGTAAATCATTTTTAATATGCGGTTATACATAAGATAAATTTGATTGTAAATATTCATTAGAAAGCTAAAAAGATTTCCTAAATGATGGTATTTTAATTTATTTATGAAACAAAGATGATGCAGTAATTATCTTATTAATGAAATATTGACATAATTGATAATATAAATACCAAAATAAATGTAATTTAAGACTTTTTATGAATTACACTAATTTTCTAGGTTACTATGAAATATTAGTGTTTATTTAATCAAATGGGTTCGAACATATAATTCTGTTATGACTTTCACAAAAATCATATATCAAATAGTTTCAAAATTGACACAAAATATTTTTTAAATCAAATATTATATTATTAATTGTTATTTTATTCCTAAAAATCTAAGGTTCGGCCAAATGACTTAGATAAGGATATATATATTAATAATAAACAATTTGGGGTTCTTTTGGCATGTTATAGTAAGTGTATTAACCATATAGTGAAAGAAAACAAAAAGACATGGTAAAAGTTAAATTATTTAACTTAGAGTTAAATCTAATTGATAAGGTTAAAATAATACCCTAAACTTGTCTAAATCTTATTGGTTGATAGGATTTCGACCCTTCCCCACTTTAGCTTCGAAATAAGACCCTTTGGAACCATTATAAACCGATTTTGACCTTAATATAAAATAATATTTTGAGATATTCCAAAGGTGCCCCTCTCCTCCCTTATAAAAGGGCACCTCCTCCCCCTCCTCCTCACACTAATTTGAGCACTCAAGCTCGGCCAAACCCTTCCATTTTCTCCTCTCCACTTCCCTAGAATAATCCTAGAGGTCCTGGTCTTCTTCAAAGGCCAATCTTAGTTCCCTATGTGGAGGATTCAAAGAAGCGTTCCAAAGAAGAGGTAATATCCATTACCGATCTTTTCAATTTCTTTCTTCTTCAACTTCTTCTTCTTTAGTTGTTTCATGATAAAGTAATAACATCAGTATTACTTACATACTGATATGTTATTATAAATATGAAACAACCCTAATTCACCTTCTATCCATCCTACGGAAAAATGAAATCACCGCGCGTGCGTACGTACGGAATACCGTCTCCACGCCGTGGTGTAATCTATTTTCCCACCATCACTTTACAAGGATGGGTATAATGGTGTAATGAGTAACTATTTATGATTATTATAAAGTAATATTGATACTGAAATAATATATATATACTCCAATACAGTTCCACGATCATAGGAACGATATCATCACTCGTGCGTACGTACGGAATACCGTCTCCACGATGTGATGCGACTCGTTCTACATGATCATCATTACATAGTAATTATATAAATGAATTGAATGAATAAATATGATATATGTTACACTAATACCATTCTGGATATAAGGTATCTATAACCTTAAAAGAAGAATAAGAATGTATTCGAAAAAACACGCATAAGAACAAAAGGCAATAAAGACCCGAGTAACAAGTAACAATGAAATATTACTAACAAGAAGCTAAGAATATGACCATATATGATATCATATCAATATGTATGATTCTGGAATAAGTCAATAACGTTATTTAAACCATTATACAGGAGCTTCGGACATGTACAATGCAAATCGGACCTAAGGTAAGGGAAATATCACAATCTCATTTTTATCCGAGATTGTTTATTCGTAAGTATTTACTGGGGTGTATTTTATCATCCACATCCATGTTTCATCAATATGTAATATTATTTACATCCACCTACAATTGTTTAAATCCATTTTTACCCTTCGGTGTGTTTTTAGTAATATGTATGAACGGAATCTTTTGTCGTACGAGGTACTTTTTGACTTTTCCGACAAAAGTACGAAGAATGTTTTTTTTAACTTATATGGCTTGAATGGATTTTTAAAACATTATTTCCAAGAAGCTTCCTTTAAAAGTTTTCAAGTTTATTTTTAATCAACATCTTTTATTTTAAAGTTGTATGACATGTTATGAAAGGAAAAATGTTTTTGAAGAAGAAAGGATATTTTCCTCAAGAATGAAGTTCAAGTGTTTTATCAAAATTATTTTCCATCTAAGATAATAAAGGGTTCTGTTTTTATCCCTATTATTACATTGATTTGATCATGTTGTGATGGAATTATTTTTATGAATTCCATTATCTTATATGAATTGATTTATGATGTCATGATGTTTCAAGAATCCCATTTTTGTTACATGTGTTATGCGATGATGTATGTTTTATGATTATGTGGCACACATAAGAAAGGATTCATTATAAGATGGATGAGACCTATATCTACCTCCAATGCATTGGGTAAAGATTTTATATCTCATGAGATAGACATGGCTGGAACGGTAGGTTATACCGGTTCAGTGAAATAGGACTGAAACGAGGGTTACTCGATTCAGAAAGGGACTTTGTCCACTAAGATAGTCTTGGCAATGAGTCATGACTAACAAGAAATTATTTTCCATGATTATGTGTGCATGCCACAAAGTTTCAAGTTTCATGTTATGATTATGGTGATCTCATTTTCACTTCTATGATTTATTCCATGTTAAGATATTATGATCTCTTTTGCAGGTTATGTTTTTCAAAAAGATATGATATGATTTTTATTTCCTTTATTTGCCCTTGCTGAGAATTTGAGCTCACCCTTTTATGTTTTCTTTTCCCCAGGTCAGGAAGATGGATATTAAGTAGAATATGCTAAAAGGGACCCTAGATATGATGAAATAAATGGGAGACACTGTAGAAGATTTATGAACCAGTTGTTTATGTTTCCCAGTTTCTAAAGACACTATACCTATACGGTCCTTTGTGGTTTTGTCATATGTTGTAATAAGTGTGCTTCAATTTTGAAGTATTAACAATGTATGTAAAGTATGGGTCATTATAGTTAATAATAATTATATTTGGCACAAAAAATAAATAATTCAAGGGGAGGGATATGAATAAACTTCATAGGAACATACAACAGTTACAGTATGAATTATTTTTTATTGTATATTGGGTCGAGAAGTTCACAGTGAAATTTCATTTTTTATCATGGAAAGAGGAAATACATTACCATAGTAATGATAATTTATATCACATCAAGGAACTATTTGAAAGTGGGAGGAAATGGTGTATATACACTCATTAAACACTTGAAAACTGAGAAATAAAACATATTTATAAAGAATATATTGTTTAAAGATT
Organism: Viscum album; assembly: GCA_963277665.1. Lineage (NCBI taxonomy): Eukaryota > Viridiplantae > Streptophyta > Magnoliopsida > Santalales > Viscaceae > Viscum > Viscum album. The sequence goes on along the minus strand of OY728140.1, from coordinate 239,465,664 downwards.
TGTTTGGAGGAAAACTGGAAGGCCCACCACACTCATTTTGGAAGACAGATGATCTCCGATGCTGTGCAGTTTCCTCCATGTTTAACTATACGGCAGCCTTTGATTGCTAATTGTGGAAGAGAGATATGATATCTGATGAGGCATCTGAAATGTTAATGTTTGAAAATAGTCACATCTAACTGATATGCAAGGAGGATGATGAAAACCTCACATGGAAGCAAAGGCATGAAAACCACATGGGACCATAGGGATTTGACAAGCTTTCCAGGCTTCATGAGTGGTGTTTGAATACAAATCTTCACCATTACTTTCTATAACAGTTCATTCCAAATAATTCTGAGTAACAAACATGTACAATATGAGAATACCATCCCCCCAGTCTAATATTAATGTAGAAATTTAAACCATAAAATAAGAAAGACAAAATTAGCAGCATTCGATATATATAAGAGGCTACATCAAGAGGCTATGGTCACATACATTTTAAGAATCAAGAAAACTTCATCAAATAAACATTTTATCTGTCTTTTTTTTTTGAGTAGTTTCAATCTTCGCTGGGGTGGGAAATTTCAATTCCAGTGCCGTAGTGCCTCCTAGAAAGACAAGTGTTGAGAGGAATGAAGTTTCAAATCATAGCTATAGAGGAAAAAAATTAAAATGTATGATCTATCCTTATTCACACAGATTTAAAACTGCATTAAAAGGTTCTTGCAATAACAGCATGAACGACAACACAATTCTTTAGCATGAATATCAAGAATGGACAAATCTTTCCATGGCCATACTTTGTAAAGTTTTTTTTAAGAAACAAAATAAACACATATTATTTCAATATTCTTATCATAGTTGTCAAGAGATATAAGCAGTTTTTATCAAGTGTGGCCAAACAGTTTCCTCTGTTAGACAGCTCGTAATGTAATCTGCTTAGTACCTATTTGAAGACACCTTTTTTATGTTTTTTTTCAATTTATTATCAGAAGTGATGATATAAATAAATTATCAGTAAGTTATGTCAAATGGATACATTATTTATCACTCATGATTAGTGCTTCTATAAAGAGCTTTGTAGATTTATTAAAGAAGTGATTGACTACCGCTTTTTAAGTGGTTTTCTTCTAGAATTTATGTGTTAGTTTTTTTTAGAAATAGAACAAATGCAGTTAATTTTTAAAAATTGATTACCCTAAGTGTAATATATACTGTTTTTTTTATTTTTGAGCATTTACCTGCAGTCGCATGAATACTTGACACATGAGTGGAATCCAATGTGGCTGATTTATGATGATCCTATGTAACATCAAGATGCTTTTCATGTCTGTGGTCAGGAGGCACTCCAATGTCCGTTTCATTTCTTGAACTCCATGCTTGATGAATGTAATGATCATGATGAAGAATAATGATCATTATGAAGAATAATGATCATTATGAAGAATAATGATCATTTTGAAGAATAATGATCATTATGAAGAATAATGATCATTATGAAGAACGTAGTTTCCCTGCCATCCACAAACAATGTCTGTAATATAAGTCAAACATAGAACAAAAACAATTATGTGATGAATGTAATAATCATTATGAAGAATAATTTAGTTATTAGAATAATGTGATAAATGAACTATGGGATAATAAACCTGAAAAACGTCATTCAAAATTACTGAAATATAAACATTTGTTTGAAGAACCTGCTTAATAAAATGAAGAGTTTATGAAAAGATTCAATATGTAATCTGCTTGAAAATCCTGCTTCAGAAACCTTGAATCTGAAATATGCTCCATAAAATTTCTAGAGTACATTGAAACCTGTTGAGTGTCCAACCTAATAAAATCTATTTCAATATGAAATATACTTCAAAATGAAATCTGCTTCAAATTGATTCAGTTGAAAATGATCCATTACTTGAAAAATAAATGAAAATATAATTTCAGTTATGAAGGGAAACATGTCAACTACTAGATGAAATTCATCACCCCATTAGAGTTCAAGTAGTACTGATGAACCACGTTGGTCACCTGTATTCAGATTCGACACAAATTTGATGTTGATAACAAAATGCCTTGATGATTAGTAACAGAAACATCAGAACTGAAAGGATCATAACTACATCCACCTTTGTCAAACTCAAAACTGGTCCTCAAAAACACATTAGAGTATTAGTTACTGACCACATTGAATAAGTATCAAAATCAGTATCGGTCTAAGCTATTATGCTTCATCTTATCCATCACTGCAATGAATAAAATGAAGACGCACACACACCGATTAAGGTCATATAACTTTGAATAATAAAAATACATTTAACACTGTAAACAAATTATGGAATGTTTGGATCTATGCTATTTTTGAAAACACATTGAAAACTGCATATCCTATGAAAATGATCTGTTAGAAGACATATAAATATGGATACACCTATGTAGTATAGAAAATTAAATTTAACAATGAATATACTAAGAGAATTAAATACAGTGAAAGTGAATAGAGACAAATAAACTGTAAGCAATTTGGACTGAGGGAACAAAACATAAAATCATAGGACACAACTTATCAACAATGAAAAAATACTGCAAAGATTAAACCTACAAAAATACCGAAAAGGATTACCAGTACGTTACCAAAAAGGTATTGCTCCCCTTTATCAAATTGACAATATGGTTGACGACATATAGAAGAAACACATGTATTGTAATCATCTAAAATATCTCCAGATCATATGGTTAAATGGGGCAATAAAATAGCAAATGTAAAGGAAGTATACTAATTGGTGTCTTCAACGGTGTCTTGTTGTAGCGACTCTTCTATAAAAAATGACATTATTTATTTCATTCATAATCAAAGTGGTGCTATCATGCCATTATGAATGTCAAAATTAAATATATAATTTGAAAGAAAGTATAGAAAAAATATTTAAACGTGAGGATTTATGAAAAAAATTGTCATTTGTATAACAACAACAACTCTTTATAAAATTACCTAGTGTGTCCTGATAAAGAAACCGGGAGATGCTTTGATTATTTGAAGGTTAAACGTGAACCTGAAAATTAAGTCTACATCAACCTAAGAAACACCCAGGACACCCAACATAACATGTATGTGAATGTGGGGAAACTATAAAGTTAGTGAAACATACCTTAAGGTAAGCTATGATCTCTGGAATCTCTTACCTGAAACCCAAATACAAATAACATTTTCATGAAGACAAAGTTACAGAGCCAAAAAAACAAAAGTGAAAAATAAATAATTATTGTATAAAGAAACCTGGAGATACTTTGATTATATGAAGGTCAAACATGAACATGAAAATCAAATGAAGTCTATAGAACAAAACATTTATGTGAATATGGGAAAACAAATACATGGTGAAACAGAACTTCAGGAAAGAAAATTTCTCTCGTAGACCATACCTAAATAACCAAAATTCAAATAAAATTATTGAATCATGACACCAAACACATTCAAATATCCATTCATATATGAGCTTAAAACATTTCCATAAACATAGATCTACATAGCCAAATACACCAAAATGAAAAATAAATTAACACTTTGTAAAAAGCATTACCTGCTCTTGCCTCTAAATATCAGTTGTCAATCAAGAACGTGAAATAAAAAACCAATGTAAATATTATTTCGAAACCAGTGAAGCAAAGTGAACCTACCTTAGGTGCAGAAGAGCTCCTCTATAACTCGGCAACTTGGGTGTAATGAAGATATACCTCAAATAGACAAACAATGTAGATATAATAGTAGCTTGTGGGGATGAAATTTTTTTATGTAGCCTTAGAAATGAAGTATATAACCTTACCCTTATGTTGATCATCAAAATAGAAAAAGTTCAATATATCAATGGATTTCAATCCAAATATTTATTTATCCAATATGTAGTTAATTTAGTTGTATATAATAAAAATGAAAAACGTAGTTCTAGTATTAAAAGATTTCAAAGATGTCAAGCAGATCCTTAAAAACCTAATATATTACATTAGCTTTATGTTCAACTTCAAAATTATATATATTAGATTATGAAATGAAACCATTCCAAATATTTATTAATCTAAGAGGATGCAGTTAATTTAACTTTATAAAATCTAATTAATATAATTATTTACAATATTTAATGATGTCAAAGAGGTTAATTGATGATTTATAAAAATTTGACTATTAATCATAAATAAAAATAGAATCTTCAGTTTAAAATCAACCAATGAAGATGTAAACAACATCATTAACAAATAAAGTTAACTACTAAATATAAATTAAAAGTAATTTTCATTTTGAAACAATAAGAATCAAAACATAATATATGTTTTGTATATGAACTTAATGAACTGCAATAGAACACATGTTCTCTTGTCTATAAAGAAGAACATCCTAAATACAAAAAAAGTGTCATTGCAACTATTTATAAAAAATAAAATGATATTGTCAGTTGAAAAGACAAACCAAATCAAAAACTATATTCTATTATAATGAATTCAACATAAAAAATTAAAACACATGCTTAATCATACGAAAAAAACTATTTCGAGACAAATAGAGAAATGAAATATCCATGGTAGAATAACCAATGATGATCAACATCCAGCGAATAGAACTCAGGTGGGTGCGATCAATCATAGAACATCTAGTCTGCAATAACCAATTATCAACATCATCAAGGGAAAAGTTGTTGGAATTCATTTACAAATACTGTAACAAAAATCATCTAAGTATATGAGACATTATTTTCAGAGCAGCAGAAAATAAAAGTACATACAGACATATATGAATGTCAATGGGAAAACAACCTGTGAAAAATCAAATGGAATCTGCCTTTTTTTTTCAGTCTACTGTGGATAGGATAGATGTTTGGAAATGCATCTTATAATATGAGAAGCATACATGTGAGTTATGGAGAAGACACTTCATCCTAGTTACACCCAGGATTAGTAAATATAGTGGATTAATAAAAAATAGCGATTGTAAATCTCGCTGTTTGATGGCATGTGTGTGATGCATGCTGAAGTGGGTTATCATAGAATGTTGAGATTCTCTAAGAAGTTAGAAATGGAGAAAAATGTTTTCGAAAGAAGAATGCAGACCATACTTTAAATGTATTTCGGCTAATCAAAAATTTCATATAAACAGGGAGATAACACACCTGTCGTGAAGCACTCTATTGCATTTTAGCCTGAAAATTTCATATAAATTGAGTTAAATAAAAAATGAAATAGATTTTATTTATAACCAATAAAGAAAAGAAGTCATTAAAAGGATAAGAAACTTACAAACTGCTATTCTGATCTCAGTTGAGATTTTCTGGAAGTAAATGAGAAACAGACAGGGAGAGGGTATGTAGGATAAGGTGCAAACAAAATATAAGGAACTCATTTTCCACCATTCAAACCGTTTACTCATAATGATTTATATTTAACAAACATTTAATCATGTGAAGAAAACAAATGTCATTACATATTATTACCTCCAGCAAATATATGCAGAGATAGTTGAGCAATGAAAGCACCTACATGCCGAAAGCAGAAGATGACAGATGATGCAGGGTTGTAACAGATATAGGCTTAGTATATTCACTAGAAACATGTAAAAGATGATGCGTGAAGTGAGGGATAATTCGATACATAGATAGTGGTGATGGATCTGTACTGGTTTTTTGCGGCTAAACCATATGCGAGAATGACAAACCTGGAGATCAAAAAACCATCAGTATTAGTAATAATAATCAACTGCAATCATATAGATAACTTTAATTAAGAGTCATTATATGATGTTATGCATTGGTAAGAATCATTATATCATATGCACAGTGCTTGCAGTTTGACGATGAGCTCCGTACGTTCATAGGACCACCCAAAATTGAAATCGAAACCAAAATTGATATTGAAACCTAAGAACATGTATCCAGAAACCTTGTTTCCATTGAATCATATATAATTCAAGCAACAAAAAACCTAATTTATAAAGATAAGCCATTGGCATTTGAAGGTCCACCCAAGATTGGATCTAACCCCAATCTCGTATTTCTAGGTTTACGAAGAGGACTTCAGTGAAGCTGTTCTGTAAATAAACGAATCACCCTGTTAGAATTTGCAATATTGATGTAGAATGTATGTGATGTAAATGGAAAAAAATTAGTGAACTGAACAGAAGATTAGAGACTTCGAAAGGACCTCCCTTGAAACTTATTGACGCCGCTTCAGAAGTGGGTGATGGTAAGCCCGAGGAGGATTTCAAGTTCGTGTTTGGAAACCATGATGTAAAGGTGGACAATTTGTGGAATGAGATGGGAAGATTGCAAAAATGTTGAACGGAATAGAGCATGGACAATAGCACGCGATGAATCCCACCTCAGTATGCGGGAGGAGATGAGCGGAATGGAGCACCGGTGGTGAGATTCGACGACTTAGGAGTCACACCTGGGTCGAGGATGGAGATAGAATACGGGAGGAGAGGGAGGTATTTGATGACTATGGAACCCTAATCAATTCGGGGAGGTGTGTATACAGGCGGAGGCGAAAGTTGTAAGAGGTCGAGCACGAGGATGTGGGGGTATAATGGGGAAGGAGAAATTGATTAGGGTGACGTGGGTTGCTGTGGTGGAGACACATAAGGAAGGAGGAACCCAGATTTAGTAAATATAGTGGATAGTGGATATTAACATATTGATCATCACTCTTTATTAGAGGCATGATGAAGGATTATAAGTAATAGCAAGACGAAGTGAACAGAGATAAATATTATGAAAAGGAGTAGTAAACCATACATAATGAGTAGTATCAACTGTATAAAAGTATTCCAGATCCAATACGTTATCAAAGAAAAGAAGTTATGGCAATAATTATGAGGATAATGTATTGAAAAATTGAGCAATTAAACTTACAGGATGGCAAGTATAAAGTGTAAAAACATTTACCTGATCCAATAACTGTTTTAAATCTGATTCAATAATCTGTATTATGGAATCTCCTTATATAATGTGTAATGTGTAGTCTACTTCAAAAACAATCATTACGATGCTCTGTTATTGGGATAGGGTACCAGAATTTGTAAAATATTTTTTCATTATCAATATTAACATATTGAGCATCGGTCTTTATCAGAGACATAATGAATAAATACAAGTAATAGCAAGACTAAATGAATAGAGATAAATATTATGAAAAGGAGTAGTAAACCATACAGAATGAGTAGTATCAACTGTAAAATCTTATTACAGATCCTATACATAATCAAAGATTAGAAGTTATGGAAAGATTTAAGAGAAAAATATATTGTCAAATTGAGCAATAAAACTTAGTGGATGACAAATATATAGCGTAAAAACATTTACCTGATCCAATAACTGTATCCAATATGATTCAATAATCTGTAATATGGAATCTTTCTCTTATATAACATATAATGTGTAGTCTGCTTCAAAAACAATCATTACGATGCTCTGTTATTGGGATAGGGTACCAGAATTTGTTAAAGATTTTTTCATTATCAATATTAACATATTGATCACCAGTCTTTATCAGAGACATAATGTAGGAATACTAGTAATATCAACACTAAATGAACAGAGATAAATATTATGAAAAGGAGTAGTAAACCATACGGAATGAGTAGAATGAACTGTAAAATCTTATTACATATCCTATACATAATCAAAGATTAGAAGTTATGGAAAGATTTAAGAGAAAAATATATTTTCAAATTGAGCAATAAAACTTAGTGGATGACAAATATATAGTGTAAAAACATTTACCTGATCCAATAACTGTATCCAATATGCTTCAAAAATCTGTAATATGGAATCTTCCTCTTATACAACGTGTAATGTGAAGTCTGCTTCAAAAAAATTCATACAGATGTTCTGGAAATGGGATAGGGTACCTGAATGTTTTTGTCGCAGTAGGGGATCCCAACATATGAAATTGTGATGCCGCACCTTCGGATTTCCCATATGCTAGTGGTTAAAAATTGATTTCATGGAACAGTAATTCCTAAAACATGAAAATAGATGTACCAGATAGGTAAATGATCAATTATTTCAATACCTCATAAATCACAGAAGCTCCTTTCTGTGTCCCATCACCCCCTTTTATGTACACAATAAATGCAACACACTTGTTAGGCATCTAACATTGTGAAAATGAAAATTAATCCATTGGACACGTGTTAAAAAATCAGTAATGTCCCATCAAATAATGTAATTAAAATAAGAGAGTGAAGATAAATGTATTAAGTGGAGATAAAAACATTTTGCAGCGCACGCCTAATGTTTGGGCGATCAGGCTGTGGATAATTAGTAGTCCTGGTAACTGCTGAACGAAAACCTTAGAGCTGAATCACGTGGACTGAAAGAGTTGATTACAGAGAGCTCGAGTAAATAGGTCATATGAGTTAAAGATTAAAAAGTAGACAAATAATTTTGACAATAAACATAAAGGAGCTAGATTCATACAGTGTAAACAAAAGATCATCTTTACATAGTAGACATTGTTTAAGAATGGAAGATTGAGTAGCGCAGACCTTATATTTGCGCGACCGGGCAATGAAAAATCAGTAGACCTGGAGACAATAGAAGGTAAAATCCAGAGCTGTACAGGTTTATTGCGGCTAAAGCTTATTCGAGAATGAAAACCCTGGAGATAAAAAAACCATCTGTAGTAGTAGTAATAATGAACTGAAATCATATATCTGGTATGTATATTTTGCAGTATAGATGTAGTAGGTATGTAGAAGTTTCGAGGTGAAAAAAAAATCAGTGAATCGTGCAGATGAGTAGAGCTTTCAGAAAGAACTCCAATGAATCTGGTTGTCGCCGATTTGGTAGTTGGTTACAATAGGCAGGAGGAGGAGATCGTGATTGGAAACTACATTTTACAGGTGGACGATTAGTGGGAACAAATGTGAAGATTGCAGAATAGTTTAACGGAATAGAGGACGTACCGTAGGACGCAACGAATCGAGAGTTTGTACGGGGGAGTAGATGAGTGGAATGGAGCACCGCTATTGAGGATCGACGGCGAAGGAGTCACGCATGGGTCGAGGATGGAGACGGAAAAGGGGAGGATAGGGTGCTATTCAGGAGCTGGGAAAACCTAATCGAGAATGGGCAGTGCGTATACAGGAGGAGGCGATAGGAATTGGAGTTGGTGCGCGTGGATGAGGGGTATAATGGGGAAGTAGATTTTGATTTGGGTGACGTGGATCGCTGCGGTGGTGACACGTAATGCTGGAGGAAGCCTGGTTTAGTAGATATAGTAAACCATACATAATTTGTAGTATCAACTGTATAAAATTATTCCAGATCCAATACGTTATCATAGAATAGAAGTTATGGCAATAATTATGAGGATAATGTATTGCAAAATTAAGTAATTAAACTTACAGGATGGCAAGTATAAAGTGTAATAACATTTACCTGATCCAATAACTGTTTCAAATCTGATTCATTAATCTGTATTATGGAATCTCCTTATATAATGTGTAATGTGTAGTCTGCTTCAAAAACAATCATTACGATGCTCTGTTATTGGGACAGGGTACTGGAATTTGTTAAAGATTTTTTCATTATCAATATTAACATATTGAGCATCAGTCGTTATCAGAGACATAATGAAGGAATACAAGTAATAGCAAGACTAAATGAATAGAGATAAATATTATAAAAAGGAGTAGTAAACCATACATAATGAGTAGTATCAACTGTAAAATCTTATTACAGATCCTATACATAATCAAAGATTAGAAGTTATGGCAAGATTTAAGAGAAAAATATATTGTCAAATTGAGAAATAAAACTTAGTGGATGACAAATATATAGTGTAAAAACATTTACCTGATCCAATAACTGTATCCAATATGATTCAATAATCTGTAATACAGAATCTTTCTCTTATATAACGTATAATGTGTAGTCTGCTTGAAAAACAATCATTACGATGCTCTGTTATTGGGACAGGGTGCCAGAATTTGTTAAAGATTTTTTCATTATCAATATTAACATATTGATCAGCAGTCTTTATCAGAGACATAATGTAGGAATACTAGTAATAGTAACACTAAATGAACAGAGATAAATATTATGAAAAGGAGTAGTAAACCATATGGAATGAGTAGTATGAACTGTAAAATCTTATTACAAATCCTATACATAATCAAAGATTAGAAGTTATGGCAAGATTTAAGAGAAAAATATATCGTCAAATTGAGCAATAAAACTTAGTGGATGACAAATATATACTGTAAAAACATTTACCTGATCCAATAACTGTATCCAATATGCTTCAAAAATCTGTAATATGGAATCTTCCTCTTATACAACGTGTAATGTGAAGTCTTCTTAAAAAACATTCATACAGATGTTCTAGAAATGGGATAGGGTACCTGAATGTTTTTGTTGCAGTAGGGGATCCCAACATATGAAATTGTGATGCCGCACCTTCTGATTTCCCATATGCTAGTGGTTAAAAATTGATTTCATGGAACAATAATTCCAAAAACATGAAAATAGATGTACCAGATAGGTAAATAATCAATTATTTCAATAACTCATTTTCTGTGTCCCATCACCCCATTTTAGGTACACAATAAATGAAACACACTTGTTAGGCATCTAACATTGTGAAACTGAAAATTAATCCATTGGACACATGCTAAAAAATCAGTAATGTCCCCTCAAATAATTTAATTAAAATAAGAGTCATTGAAGATAAATGTATTAAGTGGAGATAAAAACATTTAGCAGCTCACACCTAATGTTTGGGCGATCAGGTTGTGGATAATCAATAGTCCTGGTAACTGCTGAATGAAAACCTTAGAGCTGAATCACGTGGACTGAAAGAGTTGATTATAGAGAGCTCGAGTAAATAGGTCATATGAGTTAAAGATTAAAAAGTAAACAAATAATTTTTACAATCAACATAAAGGATCTAGATTCAGACAGTCTAAACAAAAGACCATGTTTACATAGTAGAATTTGTTTAAGAATGGAAGATTGAGTAGCGCAGACCTTATATTTGCGCGACCGGGCAATGAAAAATCAGTAGACCTGGAGACTGCAGAAGGTAAAATCTGGAGCTGTACAGGTTTGTTGCGGCTAAAGCTTATTCGAGAATGACAAACCTGGAGATAAAGAAACCATCCATAGTAGTAATAATAATGAACTGAAATCATATAGCTGGTATGTAGATTTTTCGGTATAGATGTAGCAGGTATGTAGAAGTTTTGAGGAGGGAAAAAAATCAGTGAATCGTGGAGATGAGTAGAGTTTTCGGAATGAACTCCAATGAATCTTATTATCATCAATTTGGTAGTTGGTTATGGTAGGCAGGAGGAGGAGATCGTGATTGGAAACTACGTTTTACAGGTGGACGATTTGTGAGAACAGATGTGAAGATTGCATAATAGTTTAACGAAGTAGAGGATGTACCGTAGGACGCGACGAATCGAGAGTTTGTACGGGGGAGTAGATGAGTGGAATAGAGCATCGGTGTTGAGGATCGACGACGAAGGAGTCGCGCATGGGTCGAGGATGGAGACGGAATAAAGGAGGAGAGGATGGTATTTGGGAGCTGGGAAAACCTAATCGAGAATGGGCGGTGCGTATACGGGAAGAGGCGATAGGAATTGGAGTTGCTGCGTGAGGATGAGGGGTATAATGGGGAAGTAGAGTTTGATTTGGGTGACGTGGATCGCTGCGGTGGTGACACGTAATGCTGGAGGAAGCCAGGTTTAGTAGATATAGTGGATTATACTAAAATATTATTCATAATATTTTTATGCTTATATACCGTACTATTTTAAAGTAAAACCCTATCAATAAAACTTTATACTCATTAGTCCTCACATCAATTCTATATATAAAAGGTCATTGGAAGCATGAGAATATTTAAAAATAATCTATCAAATGGACACATGGTTAGAAAAGAAACTTATAGAAAACAAGCCCTTCTTAATAACCTTAATGTAGAGGTATTAATCTATAACATAATCATTTCAAATATATTTTGATTTCATTCATTTCTTATCCCCTTTTTACTTTTTATGGAGAATTTATTACTCATTTCAATCAATTTTGATACTCTAAATATTTATATTTTGGATTCAATTCATGGATTCCCAATAAATAAATAATAGATGATGAAGATTATCAACTTTTAATACAACAAATTCAACATTTTTCAAATTAAATTTATATTATATGTTTTATATTATGTTTTAATGAAAACTTTGTTATGAAAGGGTTATGTTTAAAAATAGTCAAAATCATGGTATAAAAACGGTCCATGGGTATAATAAACCTACTGAATTATATAAATGGATAATTATTAGGTTACATATAATAATATATCACTATCAAAATATATGTAAAGAAATTTCTTATTTTTTCAATGTTTCTAAAGTGTTTGAAGAAAACTACTAGAATTGAATGTGGTTATTTCATTTTCAAATTTATGCAAGATATTGTATTCCATAAAGAACTAGTATCCTAGAAGAGGTATTTCTTATGATAATTAAAATTTCATTTAAATTATTTATTAATATTTTATATATTTATATCTTTCTTGTACTACAAGGATGTTTTATATTCCACATATTAAAAAGAGTAGGTAGATTTTTTTAGAAATGAATGGGCGAAATTCAAGGTTTCAGAATGTTGGAAGATGTGAATTCATAAAATTTTGGATTATATTCACATCATTTTTATAATTTTTTTGATAGTTTTTATCAGTTTTATATAATACTTATTCAGTAAATTTTCAGAAAGATCATGATGAAATGACTTCATCAGGAATAAATTTTTATGTAACCATTTGGTTCTCTATAAATAGCACTAAATTATTAAATAAAAAACAATTTGTTATTAGGTCTTACATAAGTTTTATTCTCTCAAGTACAATTTTTTGTCTTTATAGAGATATTTTCTCTTTATTTTATCTATTTATTTTTTGTAGTGTGTGTTTTAAGTTTCAAAATTACTCAAAGTGCACGTCTCATGTTTAAAATTATATTTTATTTAATAATATGTGTCTCTAACTAAAACCCAATAAAAACACTTATATTATCTTTATATGTTGTGAAAATGATCTATATGTCATTTGTGACAGGTATGAATCTGTTATATCTCAAAATGAAACATTGTGTGGTTGGTATGAATTAAAGTGCATGTATTTATTTATAATTTATATTTTCATTTAAAACATTTGTCACATACTAAAAATCCAAAAACATAATCCAATTTTTCTTGATACTTTAGTTTAATGGTCCATGAGACATTTTTTATGTGTAAGAATCAACTATACATCAATTCGACATTTGGTTTGACCAGTATGACTCAAAGTGCGTGTTATTAGTTTAAAAATGACATTTTAGTTAAAAACTCATGTCACTCATTTAAAACTAATGAAAACCACTATAAGTTTCTTGATAAATTTGTATTATGATCATTTATAATGTGTATTACTCCATCACATGTAAATCCAACACACAATGTGACTAGTGTTACACATAGTGAGAATTTTTTATTAAAAAACGTTTTTTACAAGCTGAAAACTAAGAAAAAAAACTCATATTGTCTTGATACTTTTTGAAAATGATCTATAATTAATTTTTAATTAGTAATAATTAATCATTCATCATTCTGATTCACCATATGGCTAGTATGACCCCAATTGCACGTTTTTATTTAAAATATAAATTTTAGTTCCAAAAATACATCACATACTCATAACTGAGTTCATCCTCATAAATTGTATTTATACATTATTAGAAATACCCATAAAAAATTTCTATGCATAGTAATCAACCATACATCAATCTGACGCATGGTGTGACCAATATAACTCAAAGTGTGTGTTTTTATTTAAAATAGAAATCTTAATTCAAAGATGTGTGACATACTCAATACTATGAAAACACATATATTTTATTTTAAACTTCAGAAAAATAATTAATAATTTATTTTTAATGTGTAGGAATCAACCACACATCAAGATAATAGACGATGTGACCACTAGGATGCAAAGTTAATGTTTTTAGTTTAAAAAAACATTTTAGTTTTAAATATGCGCCACTCACTAGAAATAAAGAAAAGGTTCTCTTATTATTTTTTCACATTATGTATATTTTACATATGAAATTTTTGATGTGTGGGAATCATTATCATGTCCATCTGAAATACGGTTTACCTTGTATGACTCAAAGTGTGTGTTTTTAGTTTCAAAATGAAATTTCAGTTCAAAATGTTCAGTGATCACTGAAAATTGAGAAAACTAACTTATATTATCACGATACAAATTTAAAAAGATCCTTATGACATTTTTTAAATTTAGGAATCATCCTCACATCAATATGACACATGGTGGGTTGTGTATGACCCACAGTATGTATTTTTAGACTAAAGATGAAATTTATATTAAAAATGCATGAAACTATTTTAAAATAGATAAAGCATACCAGAATTGTCTTGATAATTGAAAACGGTGGCCCATATGTCATTTTTGATGTGTAAGAATCATTATGTCATCTATCTGACACACAGTGTGGTCAGTATGACTTAAAGTTTATGTTTTTATTTAAAAAATACATTTTAGTTCAAAATGCATATCACATGATCAAAATCACGATAATTTAGTAGAATTATCTTGATACTCTAGTATAATTATCCATATTTAATTTTAGATATGTTGGAATCAACATCAAATTAATTCAATACCCAATGTAACTGGAATGAATCAAAGTTTTTTATTTATTTAAAATTGACTTATTGTTTCAAAAAACATATGACATACTCCAAACTAAGATAACACATTCCTAATGATTTGAAAATTTATAAAAATGATCCACATGTCATTTGTGACATGTAAAATACTATTCACAGCTAAATATGATAAATGGTGTGACTAGTATGCCTCAAAATCTATGTTTTTAGTTTAAAAATTTATTTTTATTAAAAAACATTTGTCCTCACCAAACACTAAGAAACATTTATTGGATCCTCTTGATAATTTATGTAAATTATCCATAAGTAATTTTTGACACATAATAGTCAGTTTTCTATAAATCTGACATATAGTGTGAATTGTATGACTCAAAGTTCATGTTTTTTGTTTAAAAATGTCATTGTACATAAAAATGTGGGCCAATCATTGAAAACCAAGAAATTTTTTTTAATTATATTGATATTTTGGGAAAACATAAATAATTTTTTATGTGTATCAATCACCCCCAAATTAATATCATACACAATTTGATAAGTATGAATCAAAGTGTATGTTTTTATTTAAAATTGATATTTTAGTTCAAAATAAACTTCACATACTTAAAAACTATAAAATTGACTTGGAATATGTTAATACATTATTAAATTTACTCATAAATCATTTGTGACATGTAGGAATAAATAACACATTAATGTCACAGACAGTGTGCCTAGTATGACTCTAAATGTATTTTTTCAGTTTAATGGTGGCATTTTATTAATTTATTGTCTCATATTTATGTTTAATTTATTTATTTACAATATTACTAAAAGTAGAATATTTTTTTATATAGGTACGCTATTTTTCTCAATCTTGGATGATTTTTTTCGGAAATAGGATGCATGATATAGATATTTTGGGAGGGGTTCAGGGACCAATGTCAAAATAACATCAATTTTTTTTAAATTTGTTGAGGTCTGTAATAAATTCTGCATAATAATGTAATTATATTTACTAATGTTTGAAATGTTTCTAATCATTTTATAGTTATTTTTTATTTTATTTTATGAAAATTTATGTGAAAATGAATTTTCTATTTGGTGCTACGCGCTGCTGCATCTCAACATTAATCGTTACTAGAAATAAAAATGATTAAAGTTCAATTTATCAATTCTATTTTTAGCGCTAATATAATTTGTATTTTTTATTAATTCTATTACAATATGAATAGTTTTTTAGCACAGATGGAGGCTATTTATAGTGCTGATAAACCCCATATCTATAGTAGTGAATGTCATCTGTAAAGTGTAAATTAGTATTTCCCAGGGACCCATACTGTCCCCATAAATCACTTACCTTATGTTCTTGCACTATTATATTGAGGTTCCAACTAAAAAAAATCATGTTCTAGGAAAATTAATCATGCCGGTAGGGGTTTACCTAATCCCAATCCATAAGCAAATTTAAAGTAGCCAAACCTTCTACCAATGAGTTACCCCTTACCCCTATTTAATCTACTTTTATAAATCAATATAATTAATTCAATATCTGATAATATAACAGTGACATAAAATTTCAATAACAAACTATAAAATGATGAAAAAATGAATACTTTTTCTAGGGTGAGAAAAATGTAAAAAAATTACTAATATAATTTGATCTTGAATATTAAATTCTTCAATAAAAAATAAAATTATACCAAAACACGTAATACAAAAAAATGTTTTTTTATATAAGTTTTTTAGAAAAATAATAAAACAATCCTAGGGTTCAATTATTTTTAAAAAATCAACGTGAAAGGTGTTAAACCCCTTCATTAATTTGGGATTTTTGGGTGAGGGCCAAAGCCATAAAGGGCCTCAATGCCATTGACATTGCATAAAATCCAAATGTTTTGGCTACCCAACACATTTAGCCTCTTAAAGTTTCCAAAAATTTATATATTTTTTGTTTTATTTTTATATATATGGTTGTATCAATAAAAATACAATAATAATATTTTTATTCTAATTTGAGGGTATAAAATTCACATCACACATGAAAAAAATAAAACAATGATAATTTATAATATAATATAAATTTCAAAAATTCAAAAAGAATATCATTTATCATCTTTTAGGAAATTGGTGGAAATTACGTGGTAGAAACCAAAGGCGAGAAGTGGGAGACTATAGATGATGGTATTGTTGTGGGAGGTAGACCTCGTGATAGAACCCAGTTTGGTGGGAGAGCCAGAATAGTGAAGGAATCAATCAAAAGGGGGAACATTAGGTCGGTGGAATCATGAATTTATGGTGATTGGAGGGGGAATCGAGGAGATCACTGGTGGGTTTGGGTGACTTTGGAATGATCATATGTAAAATTGGTCACAATATAATGATGGAGGGGGTCGATTTCATATAGCTTTGACATACCTAATAGTATCAATAATGACTAGAAATTGGTTGGAACTATACATATGTCATAAATTTATAAAATAAAAACCCAACATAAACAAATTTGAAACCTAGTATAATTGTACACTAATACAAAAAAATCAATCTATTATAATGTTTTTTCAATATAAAAAAAATCCAAACACTAATAATATAATGCCCATAGACCAAAAAATATAGGGTAGACACTACACAAAAAACAATCCAAATAGAAGTGGTCATATCCTTTAACTCCAATTCATTATAGATAATGAATATTATAAACCAATACTGGAATATATCTATTCATCAAGGTATCCAAACAACTACCTAAAACAAGTTTGTGCCAGAAATACAACATGTGAAACTACATGTCCTCTATAGTGCATATGTACGGTGGGAGTATAAATTCTTTATTGACCACCACAAATAGTGTCTCAGTTACCATGAAGAAAAAAATATTGTAGGTATGTTATATTTCTTATCGTTTTAATAAATATATAACAAATAATTTTCATAAATAATAATCAAATAATCGCTTAAATGAAAAAATAAGTAATTTTTTGATAAATAGTGGCCATAACATATAACTCCTTATAACTGAAGGGCATATAAATGTACATTCCATCATAGAATATGAATAAAAGAGAAAGAAAAGTCATAGAACAATTTACCCATCCCTTAGAAATGGAATATTCTATTCAAATTCAAGGAAATCTTATAGAACATCTCTTCGGGAAGGGAAATGTTCATAACATGTTGGTGTAATCTTATGGCCCAACAAGATTCTATAACCTATCCATTAATATAAAACTAACATTCTTATGTAACTTATAATAAAAATATATATCCTTTAGCATGATCAATATATCAAAGTATAATCCATTACCAAGGATAAATCACTAATTAAAGATACTACATTCTCTACATAGAAAATTAATTCACATTCTCCAATGTACAATTCTAGGAACCTCCTCAGCATGAAAAATAATTCTTCTGTATATAA
Source organism: Viscum album (assembly GCA_963277665.1). Classification (NCBI taxonomy): domain Eukaryota; kingdom Viridiplantae; phylum Streptophyta; class Magnoliopsida; order Santalales; family Viscaceae; genus Viscum; species Viscum album. The sequence goes on along the minus strand of OY728140.1, from coordinate 239,447,553 downwards.
ACATGGAATAACTAATAAGTTAATCCATGAATATTTTACAACACAGAAAAAACATAATAACAAAAATACAAATGATACATAATTCATGGAATAATAATTACTTTAAAAACCTCTAATTGAAGGCCACACAAATCATAAGTTCTGGAAGGAGTGAAAACCTAATGCTCACTAACATCATGTTATAAAAGGTTTTAAAATACAAAAAGAAATTACTATAATACACTAGCTTAACAAACCAAGTTTTTCTAAAAATAAATTAAAATTCATGAAAGTTTTTTTTAAGTAGATATTTATAACTAGCCTTTAAAAATAATTTTTCCCCTTCTATGTTTTGAATTTCAAAAAATGGTCATATACAATTGTGTTCAGCATGTTATTTAGAGTCTAATTGAACCAAATTGTTTTTTTGGTGAATAGTAACATACACTTATGATTAGTAATGTGAATAGTAATATGACCCTAATGAATAGTAAATTGTGTTATAATTTTATATTTTTAGGGATTTAAGATAATGACATCTTGATTAATTATTCAATGTGATATAAAAGCAGTTATAGTTTTTAAATTATTAATTCTTGAATTAAGAATGATTTTATTTAAAAATTAAATTAATAATATTTATAGAATTATTTTCAAAAAATAGATTTCATTTTTTAATTCTATATGTAGAAAAATGGTAAGGGTGAGGTTTTTGGATTTTTCCAAAATTCTTTAATGTATGATTAATAGTGAAATATGGTAAAATACAATATATTAAAATTATCAGTAAAATACACTATTTATGACATCATAAATGAGTTAAAGACACTTGTTTCGAACTCACATGCCATTATTACTTTTTGGGGTCACATATATTAATAGTTTTCACAGTCTTGAGCAAAAATATTATAATAAAGATTCAAATAATGAAAAACACCGCCTCTCCTCCACTATAAATACCACCATCATTCCCCTATTCATCCCACAACTTTAAATCCTTGATCCTTACCTAATTTCTATCCAATAATCCGCCCAAGTCTCTTACCCACGTCCTAGAGCTTCTGGTCTCACCAAAAGACCAAAACCAAATGCCTTAAGAAGGATCTCAAGGAGATGAGGTCAAGAGGTAAACATATTTTCTTTCTTTTCTTTCATTTTATGTTATTATTTTTCATTACCTTTAGATAATGTTGAGATATTTCATTCCATATTCACCTTAATTCCCATATTATGTAATGATGATGAGATTCCCCTTTTCTCTCATCAAATTAATTTATGAAAATTTAAACGACGTCGTTAGGCTGCTGAATTTTTGTAATGAATTTCTCAAATTTTCTTTTATTTGGAGTTCCTTTCTTTTCTTCTTATTTATTCACCAACTATTATTCAATAAGCATGAAAGCTATCGAATATTGAATATTCTGGATGTTCTCATGTTCATGGAAAATTCGACATCAATCTTCTTTTCCTCCCCCACTTATTCAATAAATTAAAAACATTGTCTGTGATGTGTCGAATTACTGACATCATGGATGATGTGATTTTAATTTGATTTAATTACTTCACAGCTTGTCATGAAACAATTTTTATTGTTTAACCATGTTATAATATATTTATTATATCTTGTCCATGTTTCTATAATTATTTTGTACTCATGTTTTTTTATAAAACAAAATTATGTCGTTATTATCAAAGAACCACTATAATGATCTAAACAAACATCATAAATGTTTTAACTTATGAACCATCTTTATTTCAGAATTAAACATGAAAAATGATATGATTTATGATACTATAAATATTTAAGTGCTACTCCATTCAAATTCTATAGTTTCACTTCCAATCGATAAGAACAACCATCATGAAACAATCATGGAAATCATGAAAAGAACACTACTAAAACAGTGGAAGTAACAAAATACTAACAATTAAAGGGTGAAATGATGTTATGAAATTATCATATAAGGTATTATAAAGATAGATATGTTTCTTTAATATTTTAATAACACTCTTTTAACCATTATACATGTGGTATATACAATTGTGAAGTAATACAATCCTGAGGTAAGGGAATTCTTAACCCAATTTCTATTCTTTGGGTTAATCCTCTACTTTATTATTTATGTGGTATTAAAATTGTTGTGTGTGATGAGTTATAATTATATTATGTTTTATTATGTGTATTTATAGTGTATATACATATTCCATCCACTCTAATAATTCTTTCTTCATTTTTATTATTAATATAATGGGTTTTTCCTTTAATATTCCATTTAAAATTCTATTTTACAAAATTCACAACCAATTTTTTATGAAATCATTGATGTTGTATGATTGTTTTCTGGTTATTGGGAATTTTTTATGATTAAAGTTGTGACCTATATCCCCCTCCAATGCATTGGCTATGTGTGTGTTGGAGGTCAGTCATATAGTTACTCAAAGTGTAACTGTGATGGTTACACAAATTGTAAGGAAGCCGTGAGGGTAACAAATTAGAATGTAGTTGAGAGGGTTACAAGATTATGTAAGTAATTCCATGAGATACCATTATGATTCTATGTATGTTTTAATGTTTTGTTTGTATATTTTTTAAATCTCATGTTTCACAAAGTAAGTTTATATGGGTACACAGTATGTCTTTTGAAAATGATTCCATATGGTACAAGTGTTCATGGACTAATGTGTTATTTCCTTTTTTATATCCCTTACTGAGATTTTGTGATAATACCTTGTTTTTAAATTATTTTCATAGGTTATAAAGATATGTAGTATAAATAAGGAATACAAGTTAAATGTTTGAAAATTAGTCAAAGAAATCATGTTTTATGTGAAAAGTTTTATATTTTGTAAGAAATGAATTCTATTTGTATGGTATCCAATGTGTAATAATTTGTAAATTTATTAATGTTTTATGTCCCAAGTCTCAAAATATCTAACGTTGAAAAAGATCCACAATGTTAAAGGATTTGAATTCTTGACTAAATTCAAGATTATGTAATGTAAAACGGTCGGGCCCTGATAGTCGCTATCAGAGGACGGTTTACATATCTTTAGGGGTTAGGATGATGTTAAAAGAATTCAAAAAATTATTTTTACTCAATGATTAACTTGAAGTGTTACTGTATTTAAATATTACCATATTTCTTCATCTAACATATGTTTGTTCAGAATTGATGTCCGCAGAAGTAACAGGGAAGCTGAAGAGGAGAGGAACCGACTGAATGACATCCTTCCAAATCTTCATCCTGTAATGGTAGGGATTGGAACCACGAATTTTGTGAAAATAATTTCTCAGCTAACCCATGAAATAAATTTTGGGGGGATCCATTCCAGAGAACAACTATAGGAACCACAATGGAACATGATAATAATGGAGCATTTTATGAGACAACACCCTCATGTTTTCAATGGATCTTCTAACCTAGTACTAGTGGAAGGATGGTTTAAATCCCTTTAAAAAAATATTTGATGCTATGGTATGTTTAAAAAATAAAAAGACAAATCTTACCACTTATCATTTAGACGGTGAATCTGATCTGTAGTGGTCAATGGTAAAAAATATTAGGGATAGAGAGGATTTTGATACCTTAGAGTGGGATGAATATAAAATTATTTTCTATGAAAAATATTTTCCTAAGGTGGTGTGAAATAGGATGGAGAATAAATTACTTGAATTGTAACAGATGGAGGAATATTCAGTGGCTATGTATGAAGTGAACTTCACCTGATAGGCGAAGAATGCTTCAAATCTTATTCTGGGTCTTGATAGAAAAATAAACCACTTTTACTCATGACTAAAGCCAAGGTGTCGAAGGGTATTGGCCTCCCGTGAATTCAAATTCTATGAGAAACTTGTCTGATGTGCTAAAAGGGTAGAGATGTAGATTTCTAATTATCACATGCATTTTGGAAACAAGGAGAAGAAGAGTTCCAGATGGAAAGTGAGGGGTGAGAATCAACAAAAAAAATCTGATGGTGAGAAAATTCAGTTTCTAGTCTGTGAAAAGTGTGGCAAGAAGCACCTTGGGGAATGTCTTACCAAAACTGGAAAGTTTTTTAAATCTAGAAAATTTGGACATATGTCCCAAGATTGTAATGAAAATGATCCTAAGACTAATAATGATAAATAATATGAAAAGTGTTTTAAATGTGGTGAAATGGGTCATTATGAAAATAGATACCCAAAGAGAGATCCAAATGATGACAAGAAGAAATAATATAAGTATAAAGGTGTAGTGAGATCTTTTGTGATTACATCAGTTGATGTCAAGCCATCCAATGAAGTTGTATCTGGTACTTTTTTTATTTACTCATATTTTTCTAATGTTTTATTTGATATGAGGTCTACCCATTCCTTTATTTCTGACAAATTTAATCGTAAATTGGAAATATCACCTCAACAAATGAGACCAGAACTTGTTGTTAAAACACCAGGTGGAATATTATATCAAGGAGGAGTTATGAGAATCTTTATATCATGGTATGTGGAAATACTTTACCTGCAAACCTTGTTGTTTTACCCTTATTCGAGTTTGATGTCATCCTGGGAATGGATTGGCTTCCTCTTTATCATGCTAAGATTGAATATAAGGCTAAAGAATTTATTTTTCCTAAATATTTTCTATTTGTATATAAGAATGAACCTATGCAATTAATAAAATATCAGGAATATGAAAAACTATTGAAAGATGGAAATCAAAGATATCTTTCTCATATTGTTGAAAATAAGGGAACTATTTAGATGAATGATGTGCCAGTTGTAAATAAATACCTTGATTTTTTTCTAATGAATTACCCAGTGTCATACCTGATTGGGAAGTAAAATTCACAATTTACTTATTTCTTCATGTTAAGATATTATCAAAACCCCCTATATCGTATGGCTCAAATAGAACTTCTTGAATTGAAAATTTAGTTGCAGGATTTTCTTGATAAAGGCATAATTCATCCTATCACTCCACCATGGGGAGCTCATGTTTTTTTCATTAAATAGAAAGATGATTCCTTGATACTTTTCATTGATTTTAGAGCTTTGAATAACATCACTATTAAAAACAAGTATCCTTTAATTCACATCGATAACTTTCTTGATCATCTCCAGGGAGCTTAGTTCTTTTCCAAGATTGACTCGAGATCCGGATACCATCAGCTGAAGTTAAAGGAGGATGACATCCAGAAAGCAGCCTTTTGTACTAGATATGGGCATTATTAATTTGTTGTTATGTCATTTGGGTTAACTAATTCACCTTCTATTTTCATTAATTTTTTGAATATAATATTTCTTGAGTTCTTTGATATGTTTTTGGTTGTGTTAATTAATGACATTCTTGTATTTTCTAAAAATAAAGAGGAGAATGAAAAATATCTAAGGGTTGTTTTACAAAACTTAAAGAGAAAAGAAACTATTTGGAAAATTAAGAAAGTGTGATTTTTGGTTACAATAGATTTCTTTTCATGGGAACATTGTAAATAAGGATTGAATAATAATTGATCCTTCCTAAGAAAAAGTGGTTGATGAATGGCCAAGACCAACAAATGATACAAATATTCATAGTTTTCTTAAATTATCAGGTTATTATGGATGGTTTATTAAGAATATTGCCCAGTAATCTATCCTGATAACTAAGTTAAGAAGAAAAGGGGTTAAATTTGTTGGGATAGAGGAATCTGATGTTTTTTTCAGTAACTGAATAAGAGATTGGTGAATGCTCTAGTTTTGGCCTTGCCTTCCTGAAACTGTGAGTTTTTCATCTACAGTGATGATTCTTTAAAGGGACTTGGTTTTGTTTTCATGCATAATGATCAGGTAATTTCTTATGCTTCAAGAAAACAGAAACCCCATGTGTTAAATTATCCCACACACGTCTTGGAATTGGCAGCCGTGGTTTTTTATTTGAGAATTTAGAGGCATCATTTATACAAATCCAAATGTCAAATATATACTGACCATAAAAGTATGAAATATATAATCAATCAAAATGAATTAAACATGATGCAGAGAAGATATCTTGAACTAATAAAGAAATATAATTGCACGATCAATTATCTTTTGGGAAAAACAAACAATGAGTTGGATGCCTTGATTCAAAATAATCATGCATCATTAACCATTTTACTTTTGGAACATGATCCCTTTATTAATGATTTGATGAATTTTGGATTAGAAGTTGTTTGTATAGGGAATACATCAATTTTGTCTTGGGTTTCAGGGTATTCATCATTTTCAGACAGAATTAAGCAAGCACATATGGAAGACCATGAGATACAGAAAAAATGTAGAATTTCTTAAAATGGGTAATTTATCGAATTTTAACCTTGATAAAAAATTGTTTTATGATTAGGAAGAAGGTTGTGTGTTCCTTGTGATTCCCAGTTGAAGACAGTATTATTTTTTGAATCTCATAGTTCTCCATTTTCCTTTCATCTTGGTAGAAATAAGATATACTGAGACCTTCAGAAGTATTATTGGTGGGATGGAATGAAAAAAGATATTATTTATTTTACTGTGAAATACTTATCATGTCAATAGGTTAATGAAGAGTGGTAGTTGCCGAAGGGGATGCTTCCTATCATGACCCGTCCTCGGGGACCGTGCCGTGACTACCCCAATCCCGCATTCCATAGGCCACGGGATGACGACTAGCACCAAAGGCATAAATCCCGAAAACTGGGAAGGCATTGCCTTTATAAAAGTAACAAAACACCACAGAGTACAAGCAGAAGTAAAACACTAAGTACAAAAAGGAAGTTCTGAAAATTAAATGGGCCAGAATACAAACCCAATCGAAAGTACAGCTACAACTAAAAGTAAGTACAACAAAAAAACAAAATCTAGAAAAAGATAGAAGCAACTCCTGGGTCTTCCTCCTCAGATCCTACCTGAAGGGTAGGTACAGACAGTGCTTCTCCTGAATCGTCCACCACGGATCCTACCAGAAGGGTAGGTACAGATATCCTCCACAACTATCTCGCCCATCAACCTCCTTCGAGTGTCACCTCATCGTTAAGTCCACCATCGGAGATTGTCTCGTCGAGAGGTCCACCTCCCGGTACCATCCAGTCTTCGAACACTCGGTCTCTATCTGCGCTGCCCGTCGTCTACAACCAACACAACGAGGTGCGAGCATAGCCCGTGCAGGGGTTAGTATAACGATACTCAGTAAGGACCCTGAGACCCTTAAGGTCTCACTAAATCCAACAAGGATAACCAAAAAGAAGATCTCAACAGATAACCTCTACTTAGTTATATGCCCATACATATACCCAAGTTATGAAATAACCCATCTCAATCATGAGGAAACACAAAGATTATAGACTCATCTCAACCAGGATTTTATTCATGACGTCGAAACCACGACTACTGGAGAACTCCTCCTCCGTCGTGTACAGAGGGCATTCCACTACAACCAAGCGCGCCGAACTCCTCCTCTGTCGAGTTCAGAGGGCCTGCCGCTACAACCAAGCGCGCCTAACTCCTTGGACAGCTGTTGTACTCCACCTGTCGAGTACTGTGGTCCTGCTGCTACAACCAAGCGCTTCCCACCATGGGTCTGCCGCTATAACCAAGCGCTCCCCCTCATAGGTTCCATAGGTACTCCTTCTGTTGAGTACTACGGGTCTGCCGCTACAACCAAGCGCTCCTCCGCCGTGGGTCTGCCGCTACAACCAAGCGTTACCCCTCATAGCCTCTAGAGGTACTCCTTCTGTTGAGTACCGCGGGTTTTCCACTACTACCAAGTGCTCCTCCGCTGTGGTACAACTGCTACAACCAAGCGCTCCCCATTGGGCTATCCGAAACACGCCGAGTTGATGAAACAACAATCATCAAGTCTCAGCCAGCTACTAGGTCTCTGCACTCTGCTAGCTCGTCACAATGAGGGTTTGCTCCACGAGTTACTGGTCGATACTCCAAGTATCACAAAGTTCCACAAAGAAGTATCTCAAAGTACCGCCTCATCATAGGGGTCTCAACACAATAGACAGTGCGTTAGTCGGACACCCGGTCTGTGATTTACTAGCCTTTTCGTCCCAGGGGCCCGGTTGGTTTCGTGTGTGAACCAACTCGGCCATAACTCAAATGTACCCCAAAATCTCATAGGGTATGATCATAGGGACCGTTTCTCAACGTGATCACCAATGCCGCTGACGGTTCGTCAAACAGACGTCCAGTCTGAAAGTTCTCATCTTTTCTGTTCTAGGGGTCCGGTTGGATTTCAGGTACAATCCAACCCAACCATTATCCAACTGCATCCAAAACTCAGGTGAATCATGCCAAATGTTCCGTCTCGTCAAGAGAAATTCAATGAAGTCAACGGCATGTCAATTGGACATCCGGAGCTCAAGTTATGAGTGTTTCCGCTCCGAGGGCCCGGTTGGTTTCATGTACGAACCAACCCGGACGAACCCAAAGTACTCCAAAACCTTGAGTGTAATATGTAGAAACGGACATCTCGGTCCAAGGATCTCATTTCCACTGACGGTTCGCCGATCTGAGGTTCGTAGCCCATGATATGGGCAAAAGACCGAAAGAGGTCCGAAAACGGGGGGCATGGGCCCGGACCGACCCGGCCCAACCCCCCCTGGGTCGGCCCGAACCGGGTCGACCCGAACGGGGTCCGAGTCCGACCTGGCTGGGTGCGGCCTGGCTCAGCGCTGGCCGAGCGGGTCGGCCCGGCGCTGGCCGAGCGGGTCGGCCCGGCGCTGGCCGAGCGGCCGCGCAATGGGGCGCAGCCCCCTTGGACGAAGTTGCGGCTCCCGCGCGGGGGCCGCTCCCTGTCAAAGGACGCGGCGCAATGCCACGGTGGCCCCTTCCCGGCGGCGTGTCGGGCGCCGCCGGCTCCTTGCGGCCGGCCGGTATGGGTTGCCGCCTCCGGACTCCGGTGCCGCCGTGCCGGCGAGGCGCACCGGCGGAAAAATCCGTGGACCACCAGACGAGCTCCGGTTGTCTGATTTGACTGTCGTCTTAACCAACGACCCTCCTGGGACCCGTCCTTCACTGCAAGGACCTCACAACACCCGTGCAGTCTGCTTTTTCGTCGCCCGCTAATCCGCTCACCAAGAACGAAGAGACGGTGGGTTCGGACTTGTTCGTTGGTCCTCACCCACCATGTTAGCAGTTTTAAAAAGAAACATCCGACAGTTTTTTTAAAACACATCCGAGGACATAAAATCACATATATTTAATTTCACCATTTAAACCCATGCTGAGGATATAATTCACAAAGATTTAAAAGAACCGCAACCCCCTACCTCAATCGGTTGTTGATCGAAGATTGTCGCGTGGGAAGGAACATCGCGGAAGAAGCGTCACGGAAGGAGGATCGTCGGCGTCGCGGTACATGGCGTCGTGTTGTCGATCTCCGAGGGTTCAGTGTTCTTCGTCGCCCTTTGTTGGAGGTCGGCGTTCTATGTCAGCGACGACGCGTTCTTCGCGTTCTTCAACGAAGGAGGATGAAGATCTTCAAGCCTTAGAGCTTTCTCCAAATCCTCTCAACAAGCAACCCCTCAATAAAATAAGTGTTGGCCTTATTTTATTTCTCATGCAAACTTTTTGGAATTCCTAAAAGAATCAAACAATTAATTTAATTAATTACAACGCTTAAACCGCCCAAATTAATGAGGTGTTTCTTACCCAAAATAAACACACTGTTGACCTCATTAAAACGGGGGGTTGCTGGTGCATTACTTAGAAGGAAAGAAACAATGGGGATTGTGTGGGCCCCACCTCACAAATATCCTACTAAGTGGGTAAGATATTGTGGATACCACCTTATATGCCTAACTTAAGTTAAGAAAAACAAAATAATTGGTCGCACCATTTTATTTTATTCAATTACTTAACCCGGTAATTATAAAACCACACCCGAGCAAACGAAACTCCGGGAAAGGTGTTTTTAAGCAATTAACGGCGCTGCGATTCCATCGGTGCCCTTGGAATTCGATTCGGAGAACCGGTTCAAAAGATAGAAAAAACTGCTCGTTCATTCACTGAATGTACCCAAGCTAAAATTCGGAAAAATCTTCTGGGCACACCGGGCCTCGGAATTAGGTGCCGTCAGAAACTGCGTTCTTGTAAAATCCCAAAAACAAATTAAGAAAAAATTTCCCTTGATTTTTTACGGGTCTTTACACTTCAGCCTTTTACAGATCTATACTGGAAGTGGGAGAATGTATCCATGGAATTTGTGGTGGGAGTACCTAAGACATCTCGGGATAACAATGGAATAAGGGTTATTATTCATTGGATAAAAAAATCTCAACATTTTCTTTCTATTAATGACAAAATGTCTTTGGATCAGCTTTCTCGATTGTACCTCATGGTGATGTTTAGGTTATATGGATTCCCTATTTCCATTGTATCTGATCGAGATCCCAGGTTCACTTCTATCTTTTGGAAGGGACTTCAGATGTCATTGGGCACATAGTTAAATTTCAGTATTTCATTTCTTCCTCAATTAGATGGCCAACCAGAACGAATGATCCAGACTTTGGAGGATATGATTCGAGCTTGTTCAATCGCCTACAAGGGAAGTTGGCCTTAACATCATTCGTTAGTTGAGTTTTATTATAATAACAGTTTTTATTCCAGTATACATATGAAACCTTTTGAGGATTTTTATGTGAAGTGATGTCAGAATCCGGGGTTTTTTGGATGAATTCAGTGAAAGGAAACAAAGGGAAATAATGCCCATGGTTTATCGGTCCTTTTGAAATCCTGGAGAAATTTGGACCAATTGCATACCAAGTATCTTTGACATCGAGTTTATACCAGGTAAATAATGTTTTCCGTGTTCCTATGTTGGGGAAGTTTGTGCCATATTCATCACATGTCTTGACCCATGAAGTAGTTCAATTGGAAGAGAACCTTTCTTTTGAAAAGAAACTAGTTATGATTCTTGATCGAAGGGAATAGGTATTGTGAAATAAGGTAATCCACCAGGTAAAGGTTTTGTGGAGAAAACACATGGTAGAAGAAGCAACATGGGAGTTAAAAAATTCTATGATGGAAAGGTACCATCACTTGTTTAATAAGTAAATAAAAAAATGAGGAGGCAATTTCTAGAAGGTGGGTATAATGTAACACCCCAAGGTCTTCTAAAAATAAATTGAAATGCATGAAAGTCTCTTTTAAGTAGATATTTATAACTATCCTTTAAAAATAATTTCCCACCTTTATATTTTGAATTTTGGAAAACAGTCATCTACAATTGTGTTCAGTATGTTATTTGGAGTCTAATAGAACCAATTTTTTTGGTGAATAGTAACATACCCTTATGAATAGTAATATGAATAGTAATTTGACCATAATAAATAGTAAATTGTGTTATTATTTTATTTTCTTAGGGATTCCAGATAATGACATGTTGATTAATTTTTCAATGTGATATAAAAGTAGTTATAGTTTTTAAATTATTAATTTTTTAAATAACTATGATCTTATATAAAAATTAAATTAATAATATTTAGAAAATTATTTTCAAAAAATGGTTTTCAATTTTGAATTCTACATGTAGAAATATGGAAATGGTGAATTTTGGGGATTTTTCTGAAATTCTTGAATTTTTGTTGAATAGTGAAAATGGTAAAATACCGTATATTCAAATTATTCGTAAAATATACTGTTTATAACATCATAAGTGATGTAAGACCACTTGGTTCGAACTCACCAGCCATTATTACTATTTGGGGTCATGCAAATTAAGATTATTTATAGTCTTCAGAAAACATATTATAACAATGATAAAAATAATGAAAAATATCCCCCCTCTCCTCCACTATAAACACCACCCTCATTCCCCTCTTCCTCCCACACCTCTCATGCATTGAGACTTACCTCATTTATGCCCAATACTCCTCCCATGGATTTTAACCATGTCCTAGTGCTACTGATCCCACCAAAAGACCAAAACCAAAGACATTAAGAAGGATCTCAAGGAAACGAGATCAAGAGTTATACATCCCCTTTTATTTTCTTTCTTTTCCTTCATTTTTTGTTATTATTTTTCATTCCCTTTGGATTATATTGGTATATTTCATTTCATATTCCCTTTATTACCCATTAATTTAATAATTATGAGATTACCCTTTTCCCTCATCAATTTAGTTTATGAAAATTTAAACAACGTTGTTAGGTTGTAGAATTTTCATAAGGAATTTCTCAAATTTTAAATTATTTTGAGTTGATTTCTATTCTTCTTCATTCCTCACCACCTCTTATCCAAGAGGAATTAATGCTCTATAATCTTGTATATTCTGGATGTTCTCATGTTTATGGAAAATTTATCATCAATCTTCTTCTCCTCCCCCAGTCATTCAAGTAATTAAAAACGTTGTACGTGATGTGTCAAATTACCGACCTCGTGGACGATGTATAAGGACTCAACCCCGGTTGCCTAGAGCTGGTTACTTATTTGATTATATTTAAATACAACAAGGAATAAACATCACAAAGGACCAGGTAGTTTATTATTATTGGAAACAGGATACATAAATATGTTCAACATTACATCGAGAAAGGAAATACACTGCTAATTTATTCCATTAAGAACATACATGCCTCCTATATTATGCTTTCAAGTCATTCATAATTTAATTCTTCATATCCTGGAAAAAATGAAACATAAGAAATAGGTGTTCTCAATTTATCATTAATTGTAAGAAATAAAATAGAAGATAGAATAATCAAAAGACATAGTGAATAATTGCAAACACATGCCTTTAAAAACAATAAACTTGAACACATTATGGCAGGAATATGAGTTTAGTAAATACTTCCATAATAAAACATAATCATGGGTATTATACTAGTTGAATAACTACATGAACATCCAATTACTATATTCATAATGAGGGAATTTCATATTCTAGATATTCTGAAACATTTTTTCAAGGCCTCGGCTAAGACTTTAAAAATTTATTAAGGCCTCAGTCAAAACCATATATCACATTGGGAAAAGCCTCATCCAATTCCACGTCTATTTGTCAAATGAAACCTATTGATGCATCGAGGGGATATATCAGGCCCTAACCATCACATAATAAGTCCAATTCATTCCTCATATGATCAGGGATCAACATAAACAATATATACATTTATATTGAAACTATCATATGAAATTTAACTGACTTTCCCCAATCATTGAACATAAAACACTAAACTTTCCAAGTAATATGGTGAATGGTTTTAGGATAGATCATACACAATAAAATTAGACATAAAACATTCAATAAAATATTTTTTATGAAAACATAAATTATTAAACCCAATAATACATAAGAATAAACAAGAGTGTTGAATTAGACTAAAATACTATAATAAAATAATTAAGCAACTCTTGACATAAATACTGTTTTATTTTAAAAAGAAGAGTTCTTTTGTAAAAATATTTGTATAAAAGCAGAAGTGAAGTAAGATAGTATTTTTATAATGAAATTATTGATTTCATAAAGATAATGGTTTCTAAAAATGTATTATACAGTGCCCTTGAAAATGGATAAGAATTTGAGAAGTTTCCTTGAATCGGGCATGTATTTTGGAAACAGTTTTGAAAGTTTCTTTTAAAAATGTAACTATCCATAAAATAAGGAAAGATTATGGTTGGTGTAAATATATATAATAATAAAATATAATTTATTATGAGTACATAATAATACTTAAGAATTTCATTGATGTAATTAGACTATGAAAGTAACCCGAATGAAAATAGAAGTTTGGGTGGAAAACCCTTACCTTAAATCCGAATGTGTTCCCCTATTGAAATTAAGGTCCTGGAATATAAAATTATACTAATTAATAACTTAATGTAGAAACTATTAGACTTGTATTTATTTTATCATAATTCTGTTTAGTTCATTTATTTCCTTATTGATAAGTTATAATATTGAATTTTCATCGTTCTGGTGTGTTTTTTTTCTTGATTCATAATCAATTAACATGTTTTAAAGTATTATAGTTCATGTGGAATGGTTGTAAATATCCAGAATTAAAATTACATATTATTTATGAACATAAACAATTTATAATGTCCATTTTTATCATTTGGTTACATGAAATGAGGATGAATCATTAGATGACAACCACTTTGATTATTTGGCATTATTTGGGTTATTATGAACAAGTTTTATTATATAAATTAATTATATGTACATATAATAGTTTCTGAATATTAATTAGGTCATAATACATAAATTATAGTCTGTTTAGAACATAAATATTGATTCATGACCAGTAATGAAGGAGATATTTATGAATGAAATGTCGTCATCCACGAAGGTTATAAATCGGAACCTCATTGACATTGATTTCATTTATAAAAATAAAAGGGAGGGAGTAAGAATATTAATGATGGTTATTACATTCAAATGATATACATCCATAATATAGATGAAATTGGATTTATAATGATCATTTTATAGAATAGGTGAGTATAGGATATCAAAAGAAGATAAATTAAAATGAAACTAAAAGAAAACGAAAGGTACTTTACCTCTTGAAATAACTTCCTTGAGAACCACCTTAAGCAAAGGGATTTTGGTATTTTGGAAAGACCAAGAGCTGCCTAATCATGGGAAGTGACTAGTGAAGGTTATTTGGGAAGAAATTTGAGGAGCTTAAATTCTTAGAGGAGTGAAGAGAAGAGGGAGTGAAGGTGGTTTTATAGAGGGGGAGAGGGGTAAATTTTGAATATTTTATTCTATATTTTATTAATTCACTCGAGACAATCCATAGTGTTTGTTCATGTGACCCCTAATAGTAATAAGTGAATGTGAGTTCGAACAATGTGGTCTTAAATTACTTAATATGTCATAAATAGTGTATTTAATTGATAATTTGTATATACGGTATTTTACCGTATTTCACTATTCATAAAAAAATCAGTAATTTCAGAAAAAACCAAAAAAATCACCCGTACCATTATTCGACATGTAGAATTCAAAAATGAACTCTATTTTCCAAATATAATTTTCTAAATATTATTTGTTTAATTTTTAAATAAAATCGTAGTTAATTCTAAAAATAATAATATTAAAGGTATAATTTGATTTATATCACATTGAAAAATTAATTAAGATCTCATTATATTATTACCTTAAAAAAATTAAATAATATAAATTTTTACTATTAATAAGGGTCATATTACTCTTAGTATTACTATTCATAAGGGTATGTTACTATTCAAATAAAATCATGTTTGTTCTATCGGACTCCAACTGACTTACAGATCACAACACTAGATGACCATTTTTGGGAAATTGAAAACATACTAGAGGCAAATTTTTGTTTAATGTCTAGATTATAATGTTAATTTATTTTCAAAACCTTGGGGTGTTACATTCTCCCCTCCTTAAAAAAATTTCAATCTTGAAATTCACAAAATTTTACATAAAAAGATTCAGGCATGAAATCTACATTAGCTCCTCGGGCTCCCATGTTTCTTCCTATATCTTATGGTTCTTCTAAAGAACCTTTACCAGAAAAGTAGTTCGATTAATCAATACTTGTTCTTTGATATCAGGAATCTGAATTGGCTCTTCATAAAAAGATATATATGGTTCAAGTTCTATTTCTTCATAGGTGAGTACATGTGTTGGGTCTGGAATGTATTTTCATAACATTGACACGTGGAACACATTGTGAACATTATATAGACTTGGTGGCTTTTCCAAATGGTAAGTTATGGATCCAATTAGGTTTAGAATTTCCAAAGGCCTAATGTACCTGGGACATAACTTTCCATTCTTACCGAATCATATAACACCCTTCCATGGAGATACCTTTACTAAAACATGATCCCCTTTCTGAAATTCCTAACCCTTCCTTCAGTTATCAATGTATATCTTCTGCCTACTTTGAGCTGTTTTTATATGGTCTTGGATAATATTCACCTTTTCCATTGTTTCTTCATAAATTTCTAAGCCTACAAGCTTTCTTTCACCAACATCATCCCAGAAAGTTGGCGTATGAAATCTCTTTCCATACAACGCTTCATATGGTTCCATCTGAATACTTGAATGGAAGCTGTTGTTATAGGAAAATTATATGAGAGGTAAATATTGATCCCACATTCCTTGAAAGGCAATTGAAAAAGGCCTCAACATGTCTTCCAAAGTTTTAATAGTCTGTTTTAATTGTCCATTAGTTTGTGGGACGTCGGCAATGCTCAAATAAAGATTAGTATCTAGTGCATTCTAATGACTTTTCCTGAATTATGATGTAAAATGGGGATCACTATCAGAAATAATTCATAGGGGTACACCATGAAGTATTACAACTTCTTTAATATATATTAATTCTAAATGTTCATGTGGTAAATCCTCTTTTATAGAAAGAAAATGTGCTTATTTTTTAAGAAGATAAACAATGTCTCATATTGCATTATTCTTTCTTGGAGTCTTTGGTAGCCCCATGACAAAGTCCATTGTAATATCATCCCATTTCAACAAAGTAATAGGAAGGGGTTTCATGAATCCTCCAAGACGTTGTCTTCTAGCCTTCACCTGTTAACACACCAAACATCTCAACACATAATCAGAAATCTCCCTCTTCAATATTTCCCACCAAAAATATTCATTTAAATCTCGATTCATCGTTGTGCTACTAGGGTGTATATCTAAATTAGAGCTATGAGCATCATCCAATAGTTCTATCTTTAGCTCGGGAATAGTGGGAACACAAAGCCTCCTTCCGAATTTTAAAATTCCACCTTCATATACAAAGTCAGTCAACTTCCCATCATTTATAGCTTTAATTTTCATTTGAAATTCCCCATCATCAGCCTAAGAACATTTTATCTATTCTAGTAAAGAAGTGTTTGAAACCATTTGAAAAAGTAGTGATGTGTAACCTTCCATGACAATTCCCATATCCATCCTTACTAGTTCCATAAACATAGGATCTCTTTCACTCTCATCTTGTTCAGAATTCTGTGGTCCTTTCTACTCAAAGCATCAGATACCATATTTACCTTCCCTGGGTGGTAGTGTATTGTCTAGTAATAATCTTTGAGTATCTCAATCTATATCCTTTGTCTCATGATGAGTTCTTTCTGTGATAATATATATTTCAAACTCGTATGATCTGTATATATCTCAAATTTTTCTCCATAGTGGTAATGTATCCAAGTCATCAGAGCAAAGATTACCACTCCTAACTCAAGATCATGAGTTGGATTGTTTTGTTCATGAATTTTTAGCCACCTAGATGCATATGAAATCACTCGACCATTCTTCTTAAGGACACAACCATGTTCTTTCTTTGATGCATCACTATATATAACAAACCCATCATTCCCTGATGGTAGGGTTAGGTTCAGATCATTCTCTAACTTCCTCTTCAATTATTGATAACATTATTCACATTCCTTTTTCCATGAAAACTTAACCTATTTTTGTTTGATATTGGTCATCCAGGTGGCTAAACATGAAAATTTATGAATGAAACACTGATAATAACCTACTAAACATATAAAACTATGCACCTAAGTTATGTTCATTGGAGTAGGAAATTCTTGCACAACCTTTGTCATCGTAGGATCAACAGAGATTACATCCTTAGAGACAATGTGGTACAGAAAGAAAACTGATTGGAGAAAAAAAATCATACTTTCAAACTTCCCATACAATTCATTTCTTTTAAAAGTCATTAAAATAGTGCGCAAATGACTTTTATGATCTTTATGGATTTTAGAGTATACTAGGATATAACCAATAAACACCACCACAAATTCATCAAGATATTCCTTGAAAACTCTATTAACTAGATCCAGGAAAACATATGGTGCATTAGTTAGTCCAAAAGGAATTATTGTAAACTCATAATGCTCGTACCTAGTTCAAAATGTTGTTTTTGGAATTTCTTCCTTCCTCAAAAGCAACAGATGATATCCAGATCGAAGATCAATCTTTGAAACATATTTTTCTCTATGAAGTTGATCATATAAATTATCAATTAGTGGTAGAAGATAATTATTATTTATTTTAATGACATTGATTTACCTGTAATCAATGCACAACCTCATATACCAATCTTTCTTCTTAAGAAAAAGAACAAGGGCTCCCCATAGAGAAACACTAGGGTGCATAAATCCTTTATCAAAAAATTCCTCTAGTTGTTTCTTTAGCTACAATAACTCCAGAGTTTCCATTCTATAAGGTGTCTTTGATATAGTCCTTGAACGAAGAATTAAGTCAATAGAAATCTCAATTTCTCACTCTAGAGGATTTCCAGGTAAATCCTCTGGAAAGACATCTATATATTCTAGTACTACATGCAAATGTTCAATTTGAAAATTTCTTTCACCTTCCATAGATATTAGGTTCTCTTCCTCTCCAATAATTGACTTTAGTAGAGCTATTGGGGGTGGATCTAGATGAGAATCAGATAATGATGTTTCTAGACTAAAGATAATAGATTCCACTCCATTCTAAAATGTTTTACCTTCCTTATTCTTGCAATATATCTTCGCAACATAATTTGACAACCAATTCATACCAAGAATTATATCAAATTCATTCATTGGTATGATGATAAGGTCAAAAACTAAAGCATGTTTATGTGTAATGAGGGGGACTGATTTACCTACCTATGTTGCAATGATACATCCACTAGGGTTTTTGACTAAAAACTCCATTATTAAATCAAATTGGAGATATCTAATTTTCTTAGAATACTGGGAAGATATAAATGAATGTGACGATCCAGAATCAAATAATGAGTTGGCTATGTTTTATGAAATGATAAAATTACCTACCACCACTTCATTAGGAACTTCAATATCAACAGTTGTGATTGCATAAGCTTGTCCCTAATCCATAGGCCTTTTTTGTTGCATGTTTACTTGACGCTTTGGAGAATCATTAGCATAATGCCCCAACTCCAAAAAATTATATCATTGAACATTAATAGCTTCTTTCTTCCCCTTGAAATGACTATAAAGATGGCCATTCTATCCACATTTGTAGAATACTCATTTTCTATTTAATAAAACACTGTGGTGTTTCTTTCCACAATTATCACAAGGTATAAATTAAACTCTTCCATTATTCCCTGTTTTCATGTTCCCTTTCCAATAGTTTTCAACATCCCTTTTCTTCTCTTGATTTCCCTTAAAGTCATAAGACTTATATAATTCCTTTTCTGTCTTGATAGCATATGAAACTAAATGCTCATATGATGAAAAACATTGGGAGACCAGAGCCTGCTAGAGGAATGTCTTTAGGCCGTAAAAGAATCGATCAATTTTTCTCCTTGGATTTTGTATGTAGTCCACAACATTCCTTTATAAGCTTGAGAAGTTAGATCCATACTTTGCAACATTCTCATCTTCCTTTTGACTCATGTTCAGAAACTACCTTTCCATATCTGCCTGTTGTTCACGAGGAAAGTATTTCTCGAGCAACATTTCTTTATAATATCTCTATTCCACCTCCTACTCCTTTTTGTTTTGGATTAATGACCACCACTGATCCGCATCTCCCGATAGCTGATAAACGACCATAACAACCTTCTCTCTTTCATTACATCACAAAGAAGGAAATATCTTCTCGAGGAAAATTATCCACTACCCATATACAAATGGGTTTGTAGTATCATTAAACAATGGAGGTTTTTGCACATAAAGTGATCTAACATAGCTCCTTCATGTGGTGGATCTATATGCTTCATATGGGTAAGGATATTATTCATAACATGAAAAAGTTTTCCCAGTATATCTATATGTTTCCCAACATTAGTCATAGCACCAGATCCAACAACATTACCTTGCATTGGTGGGAAATCCCTACAGGGGACATGGGTGTTTGTGCAGTTTCAATTCCTTCCACTAAGAGCCATTTATAAATAATGGAATACACTATATTAGGGTATAAATTACAATGTATAGTCTCAATGTAGATAAATATATATCATGAAATGAAATTCTATGCTTAGATAATCTCTTAATCATAAACTTGGTATCTTTGAAGAAAAAATATACATTTAAATCCTTCGTAATGGCTTGTAAAAAAAATGTGAATTATCCTAAGCATATCCCTCGAGAGTTTCATAAACAAGAGTGCATCAAGGCCCATTGACGTGCACCAGGATACCCTGAGTCAATCCCGAAACTCTTTGTTAGAGCTTTCACTCTTAGGTACATCTGTGCCAGAGCCACCTCTACATACTCACATCCTGAAAAGGATGTATTTCTTGAAAGAACAACATAATCTATTCCTTATCAAAATACCAGGACATTAATGTATCTTTATCCTCAAATACCATCTTAGGGACTCTTCCCTAATCTATAGTTTCTAAATCTAGTTTCCATGTTTTCTACTAAACTTACTTTGATACCAACCATAAAGACCGGACCCAAGTTTCCCGGAGCTGGTGCCTTATTTAACTATATTGGCATACAACAAAGAATAATCATCCCAAAGGACCCATTAGTTTGGTAGTATTGGAAACATGATACATAAATACATTCAACATTACATCAAGAAGGGAAATACGACACTAATTTATTCCATTAGAAACATCCAGGCCTCCTTGATTATGCTTGAATGTCATTTATAATTTACTTTTACATATCCTGGCAAAAATGAAACATAAGAAAGGGGTGAGCTCAAATTCTCAGTAATGGTAAGCATTACAGCAGAAGATAGAATAATCATAATACAAGAAGAAAAATTCAAAACACATTCCTTTAAAAATAACAATGTAGAACACATTATGAAAGGAATGTGAGTTGACTAAATAATTCAATAATAAAACCTAATCATTGGTATTCTTCTAGTAAAATAACCACATGAAATTTCAATTACTAGATTCAAAATGAGGGAAGTACATAAGTCGAACATTCTGAAACATTTTTTCAAGGCCTCAGCCAAGACATCTAAAAATGATTAAGGCCTCGGCCAAAACATATATCACATTGGGAAAGGCATCGACCAATTCCACGTCTATTTATCTCATGAGACCTACCGAAGAATCGATGAGCTATAACTGTCCCCACCCATCACATAATAAGACTAATTCATTCGTCATATGAGCTGGGATCAATGTAATAAACATGTACAATCATATTGAAACTATCAAATGAAATGTAACTAACTTTCTTCAATCATTGAACATAAAACACTAACCATTCTGATTAATATGGTGAAAGGTTTTAGGATCGATAATCCAAAATAAAAATTAGACATAAACCTTTCAAAAAAATATACCAGATGATAACATAAATTATTAAACCTAATAATACATAAAAATCAACAAGATTGTTGAATAATAAGAAAATAATCTTATAAAATCATTAAGAAAATCTTGAGATAAATACTCTATTATTTTGAAAAAATATATTACTTTTGGAAAAAATATTTTTATAAAACTAGAAGTGAAGTAAGATTGTATTTTCATAATAAAAATAGTGATTTTATAAAGATAGTGGTTTCTAAAAATATATAATAGAGTGCCCTTGAAAATAGATAAACCTTCTAGGATCGAAATATGATGTAGATGCTCAATATACAAGAGGGGGGTGAATTTTATACTTTAAAAATTCATTTGTAACTTTTAAGGATGGTATAAAACTTTTTATTTTTTAACAATTTTAAACAAGTTAAATTCATAGGACCTCTTAGTTCTACAAAATTTCTAGATTATGGGAATATGGTTCGGTAAATGAAACTTAAGAGAAGTTTACTGGGACAAAGATTCTACCTTAAAGTTTATAGAATCATACAAATCAGAGTATACAAGTATAATAATGTATAAGATAGTTATACTTTCCTTAATAATTAAAATTCCATGGAAAACAAACTTGAAACAATACAAGTAACAAGTATAGTTTTTTTTAACCCAAAGTGTATGGTATACAACAACCTTGGATAAAGGTCCCTTGATTTATACTTTCAAGAAAGTATGTCTTAACCACACCAAGGTATACCTCGATAGGAATATCAGAGTCTGTCTTGTTATCCCTTCATGTCATCGAACTACAAGGTAGTTGGCACCTTTATATTCTTTATCAAGGAAGACCTTTAACTTTAAGGTAGTTGGCACTTCTGTCTTATTATCCAAGGAATCCCTCGACTGTACACAACAAAAATCGGAGTCGCACAAAGAAAGTTAAACAAGATGTTCCATACACACAAAACATGAGAGTCTCTCTCTCTCTAGAAATCAGTTCAGCAGCATGTAATCTCTAGATTGATCAATGTGTCTATTCTTTTGATATCATTCAAATGAGCTCCTATTTATCGACACATCTCCAATGGTTGGATCCCTCCTCCAACGGTCATATTTTTCCTTGAATTTTAGAGAGATTTGTACTTGTGTAAATCAAAAAATCCTTAGTTAGAAAAAGAATACACAACATCATTTTATAACTATAATTAGAATAAGAAAAATATGGTTGCTCAACCAATTCTATTTTTCGGAGTCCAATGAAAAACAATGTTCGGAGTCTAAATTACATGGATATTCAGATTCTGTTTTTCAAGGAATTAGGAATCATAATTCTGTAGACTTATAATTTTGAATTCTATGGATATCAGAGTCTAAATTCAAAGGAATTCGGAACCTGAATTTTAAGAAATTACGATTCTGAATTCTATGGAATTCAGAACCTGAATTATGAGGAGTTAGGAGTCCAAATTCTAATGAATTTAGAGTCCGAATTTTTAGGAATTTGTATTCCTAATTTTAAGGAATTATGATCCTGAATTCTATGAAATTCGAAGTCTGAATTCTAAGGAATTCGTAACCTGAATTCTGAGGAATTCGGGACCTAAATTATAAGGAATTCGGAACCTGTATTCTGTGGAATTAGGAGTCTGAATTATAAGGAATTCAGAGTCTAAATTCTGAGGAGTTCAGATTCGGAATTCTCAGGAATTCGGAGTCTGAATTTTGAGGAATTCAAAATCATAATTTCAGAGAACTTGGAGTGTAAATTCTATGGAATTTGGAACCTGAATTTTGAGAATTTGGAGTGTGAATTTCTGAGAATTTGGAGTTTGAATTTCAAGGAATTTGATGTCTGAATTCCGAACCTAATAGCATAATACTGTATATCTAAGTATATATATAGGATTATGAGTTTTTAGATATGAAACCGATTTTTACATTTTAGAAAATATAGTTAGAAACTTAATAATGAACAATGAAAACAAACATAAGGGGAATATTTCTTTGGGGAAGGAATGTTTCTTTATAAAAAAACTTTCAGGGAAATACAATTTTCCTTGAGATAGAGGGTTTGTGATTTTCAAAACATAAAGGAATGGAAAAGTCATAAGGAAACCTTATTGAATCAACAATCTCCCCCTTTTTGGAAAGCACAAACGTACTTATGGAAAAGAATCTAAATACATAGAAATTTAATGGACTTGAAAATAAAAACTTGTCTCCCTTTACTTATGGATCAAAGAAAATATGAATAAATCTCCCCTTAGGCTTTGGAATCACTAAGGATCTTATTCTAGATTTCAGGAATAAGATTTTTCATTTTTCGTACATTCGAAAATCATCATTGATAAGAACATTCCTCTTGATGAACTCCCCCTTACATAGAGAATTCTCTTCTTTACTTTGGATTCTTTTTAGCATTCCTTTCTCCCCCATTGTGATTTTCAAAAAGTAATAGAGGGAATGAAAAAATTGGTACTTGAAACATTATCACTAAACAACCAAAAAAATAAAGAAAAACAAAATTTTCATTTAGATTGGAAGTATTTTTTCAAAGAGGAAAATACAAAAAAAATATCAGATTGTAATGAAATTATCCCTCTTTCTCTTTCGACATCATCTTCTTCACAATAGTTTTTAGCTTCTAGAAGTCTTTATGATCCTCTTCTGCTCTCTTTAGCAACTGATCATGATCTTCACTTTTCTTCTCTAAGTCATGAATTTTCTCTTCCTGAGCCTTAAGAATGTCTGCCTAATCTTTCAAGAGTTTTTCGTGTTTAACAAGCTTCTCTTAAATATAACGACCCATACTTTACATACATTTTTAATACTTCAAAAATTGAAGCACACTTATTACAACATATGATAAAACTACAAAGGACCGTATAGGTATAGTGCCTTTAGAAACTGGGAAACATAAACAACTGGTTCATAAATCTTCTACAGTGTCTCCCATTTATTTCATCATATCTAGGGTCCCTTTTAGCATATTCTACTTAATATCCATATTCCTGACCTGGGGAAAAGAAAACATAAAAGGGTGAGCTCAAATGCTCAGCAAGGAAAATAAAGGAAATAAAAATCATATCATATCTTTTTGAAAATCATAACCTGCAAAAGAGATCATAATATCTTAACCTGGAACAAATCATAGGAGTGAAAATGAGATCCCCATAATCATAACATAAAACTTGAAACTTTGTGGCATGCACACATAATCATGGAAAATCATTTCTTGTTAGTCATGACTCATCGCCAAGACTATCTTAGTGGACAAAGTCCCTTTCTGAACCGAGTTCACTCCTCGTTTCAGTCCTGTATCACTGAACCGAAATAACCTTCCGTTCCAGCCATGTCTATCTCATGAGATATAAAATCTTTACCCAATGCATTGGAGGGAGATATAGGTCCCACCCATCTTATAATGAATCCTTTCTTATGTGTGCCACATAATCATAAAACATACATCATCGCATAACACATGAAACAAAAATGGGATTCTTGAAACATCATGACATCATAAATCAATTCATATAAGATAAAGGAATTCATAAAAATAATTCCATCACAACATGATCAAATCAATGTAATAATAGGGATAAAAACAGAACCCTTTATTATCTTAGATGGAAAATAATTTTGAAAATCACTTGAACTCCATTATTGAGGAAAATATCCTTTCTTCTTCAAAAACATTTTTCCTTTCATAACATGTCATACAACTTTAAAATAAAAAAGTTGATTAAAAATAAACTTGAAAACTTGTAAAGGAAGCTTCTTGGAAACAATGTTTTAAAAATCCATTCATGCCGTATAAGTTAAAAAAAACATTCTTCGTACTTTTGTCGGAAAAGTCAAAAAGTACCTCGTACGGAAAAACGACAAAAGATTCCTTTCATATTCTTTACTAAAAACTCACCTAAGGGTAAAATTGTATTTAAACTATTGCAAGTGGATGGAAACAATATTTCATATTGAGGGAACATGGATGTGGATGATAAAATACACCCCAGTAAATACTTACGAATAAACAATCTCGGATAAAAATGAGATTGTGATATTTCCCTTACCTTAGGTCCGATTAGCTTTTTACGTGTCCGAAGCTCCTGTATAATGGTTTAAATAATGTTATTGACTTATTCCAGAATCATACATATTTATATGATATCATATATGGTCATATTATTAGCTTCTTGTTAGTAATATTTCATTGTTACTTGTTACTCGGGTCTTTATAACTTTTTGTTCTTATGCGTGTTTTGTCGAATAAATTCTTATTCTTATCTTTAGGTTATAGATAATTCATTTCCAGAATGGTATTAGTGTATTATATACCATATTCATTCATTCAATTCATTTATATAATCATTATGAAATGAAGATCATGTAGAACGAGTCGCATCACATCGTGGAGACGGTATTCCGTACGTACGCACGAGTGATGATATCATTCCTATGATCGTGGAATTGTATTGGAGTATATATATATTATTTCAGTATCAATATTACTTCATTATAATCATATTTAGTTACTCATTACACCATTATAACCATCCTTGTAAGGTGATGGTGGAAAATAGATTACACCACGGCGTGGAGACGGTACTCTGTACGTACGCACGCGTGGTGATTTCATTTTTCCGTAGGATGGATAGAAGGTGAAATATGGTTGTTTCATATTTATAATAACATATCAGTATGTAAGTAATACTGATGTTATTACTTTATCATGAAACAACTAAAGAAGAAGAAGTTGAAGAAGAAAGAAATTGAAAAGATCGGTAATGGATATTACCTCTTCTTTGGAACGCCTCTTTGAATCCTCCACTTAAGGAACTAAGATTGGTCTTTGGAGAAGACCAGGTCCTCTAGGATTATTCTAGGGAAGTGGAGAGGAGAAAATGGCAGGGGTTGGCCGAGATTGAGTGCTCAATTTGGTGTGAGGAGGAGGGGGAGGAGGTGCCCTTTTATAAGGGAGGAGAGGGGCACCTTAGGAATATCTCAAAATATTATTTTATATTAAAGTCAAAATCGGTTTATAATGGTTCCAAAGGGTCTTATTTCGAAGATAAAGTGGGTAAGGGTCGAAATCTTATCAACCAATAGGATTTAGACAAGTTTAGGGTATTATTTTAACCTTATCAATTAGATTTAACTCTAAGTTAAATAATTTAACTTTTACCATGTCTTTTTGTTTTCTTTCACTATATGGTTAATACACTTACTATAACATGCCAAACGAACCCCAAATTGTTTATTATTAAAATATATATCCTTATCTAAGTCATTTGGCCGAACCTTAGATTTTTAGGAATAAAATAACAATTAATAATATAATATTTGATTTAAAAACTATTTTGTGACAATTTTGACACTATTTGATATATGATTTTTGTGAAAGTCATAAAAGAATTATATGTTCGAACCAAGTTGATTAAATCAACATTAATATATCATAGTAACCTATAAAATTAGTTTAATTCATAAAAAGTCTCAAATTACATTTATTTTGGTGTTTATAACATCAATTATGTCAATATTTCATTAATAAGATAATTACTGCATCATCATTGTGTCATAAATAAATTACATTATTTGATGTCTAAAAATTACAAATAAAATATCATCATGTAGGAAATCTTTTTAGCTTTCTAATGAATTTTTACAATTGAATTTATCTTATGTATAACCCCATATTAAAAATGATTTACTTATTAAACTTTGATTTTAACTATTTTAACCCTTCTTTAAATAAATTAATAATAAATGTCCTAATCTAATCCAAGTGGGCCTAAATGGTCATATTTTATTCCTAAGTTTTTTTTTGGTCGAATTACACTTGTCCAATAGAATTAGGACATGTGTTAGGGTAATATTAATATCATATTTACCCTTAGTTACCCTATTTACTATTAACCGAGGTAAAAAAAAAATAAAAAGTTACTATTCACCAAAAAATTATTTTCATCTCATTGAACCACATTTTAGTCCTTGATATTAACCGTGTCTCTCGGATTTTCGAAATTCCAATCATAGAAGCGGTAAAATTAAGTTTTATGCAAAATTCAGTTTTTAACCTACCACTTAGTGGTTTCACTATTCATCAAAAATTGAAAGTTTTCAGAAAAATACCAAAATTTCACCCTAGGCTAATTTCGATATTCTGAGTCCAAAAATGAAGTCCATTTTGAAAAATAAAATTTATAAAATTTCAAAAAGTGGTTATTACTATTCATAACGGCTAGTTTTAATAGCATATTGTTGTTTAGTGAAACTCGGTATTGCGTACGACGCAAGCTATCGAGGAAGGTCACGATTGCGTGTAAAGCAAGCCAAGCAAGTGTTGTATAGAAAAAGATTCCTTTGATGATTTATATAACATAAAAGTCTCGGGTGTTACATTCTACCCCCCTTAAAAAGAATTTCGCCCTCGAAATTCGTCACTTTGCAACAAACAGATGAGGATACTTCTCCCTCATCATATCCTCAAGCTCTCATGTAGCTTCTTCAAGTTGGTGGTTTCTCCATAAAACTTTCACCAAGCGAGTGGTCTTGTTTCGTAGGACTTTTTCGCTACGATCCAGAATCTCTATCGGCTGTTCTTCATAAGAAAGATCTTGCTCCAGCGGTACAACTTCTGAGCTGAGTACATGTGAAGGATCTGGTATGTACTTTCTCAGGAGAGATACATGGAACACATCGTGAACTTGAGAGAGATTCGGTGGAAGTGCCAATTGGTAAGCTACCTTCCCAACACGATCCAATATTTCGAAAGGACCGATATATCTAGGGCTCAACTTCCCCTTCTTTCCAAATCTCATAACCCTCTTCCAGGGAGATATTCGTAAGAACACTTTATCACCCACTTCAAACTCTTGGTCTTTTCTTCGGTTGTCGGCATAGCTTTTCTGTCGAATCTGAGCTGCTCTTATGTGTTGTTGAATAGATCTGACCTTTTCTGCCATTTCATCAACGAGATCAGGTCCTAATAGCTTTCTTTCCCCAACTTCATCCCAGCAAGTTGGAGTCCTGCATTTCTTTCCATAGAGAGCTTCATAAGGAGCCATTTGAATACAGGAGTGAAAGCTATTATTATAAGAAAATTCCACCAAAGGTAGGTGTTGATCCCAACCTCCTTTGAAATCCATAGAGCAAGCTCTCAACATATCTTCTAGGGTTTGAATTGTTCTCTCAGACTGACCGTCTGTCTGGGGATGATAAGCAGTGCTGAAACTCAACTCTGTATCCAGAGTATGCTGAAGAATTTGCCAGAACTTCGAGGTAAATATCGGATCTCGATCAGATATAATAGAAAGTGGTACTCCATGCAATCTTACCACTTCCTTTACATATATCCTGGCAAGCTGATCTAGAGAGAAATCCTCTCTAATAGGAATGAAGTGTGCAGACTTTGTGAGACGATCAACTATGACCTAGATAGCATTATTGCCTTTGGATGTTTTAGGAAGTCCTGTGACAAAGTCCATAGTGATGTTTTCCCATTTCCATTCGGGTATGGGTAATGGTTGTAACATCCCCTTAGACTTCTGTCTCCAAGCATCGAGAGACATATTCAGCAACATCTCTTTTCATGCCATCCCACTAGAAGTACTCTTTCAGGTCCCTATACATCTTCGTGCTTCCAGGATGAATAGAGAATGAAGAACTATGAGCCTCATCCAGCAGCTCTTTCTTTAATTCGGGGATGGGAGGAACACAAACCCGATTCCTGAACTTTATTATCCCATCACAATCAAGGTTGAATTCAGGAACATTTCTCACCTTCTTTTGTAACTCGACATCTTCTTTCTGTGCCTCTTTAATCTACACATGTATAGATGGTTGAACATTCATTTGAGAAAGATAAGATTTTTCCCCTTCCATTATAATTCCAAGATCCATCCTTTGTAAATCCATAAATATTGGATCTTTTGTGATCCTCATCATGGATAAACTAGCATGGTCTTGTCGACTTAATGCATCTGCCACCTTGTTTGCTTTCCCAGGGTGGTAATGGATTGAGCAGTCACAATCCTTAATCAGCTCCAACCATCTTCTTTGACGCATATTCAACTCCTTTTGTGTGAAAATATACTTTAAACTTTTATGATCAGTATAAATATCACACCTTTCACCATAAAGGTAATGCCTCCAAATCTTTAATGCAAAGATTACCGCAGCCAACTCCAAATCATGTGTTGGGTAATTTTGTTCATGGATTTTCAACTATCGTGAGGCATAAGCTATCACCATATCATTTTGCATAAGAACACACCCCAATCACTTCTTGGATGAATCACTGTAGATCACAAACCTTTCTCCACTACAAGGCAGTGTGAGCACAGGTGCACTGGATAACCTTCTTTTCAACTCCTTGAAATTCTCTTCACATTCCTCTGTCCAGACAAACTTAACTCCTTTCCGAGTCAACTTGGTGAGTGGATTAGATAATCGTGAAAAATCTTTTACAAAACGTCGATAATATCCAGCCAAACCAAGAAAACTTCGGATCTCAGTTACTGTTGTTGGTCTCGACCATCTTTCGATAACCTCTGTTTTTGCTGGATCCACAGATATCCCCTCTTTTGAGATTATGTGACCCAAAAATGCAACTTTTTGAAGCCAAAATTCACACTTGGTAAATTTGGCATAAAGCTTCTCCTTTCTCAGGGTCTTCAATATAATTCTCAAGTGATCTTCATGTTCTTCCTTGCTCTTTGAATAGACAAGAATATCGTCTATAAAGACTACCACAAATTGATCAAGATAGTCTCTAAAGACTCTATTCATTAGATCCATGAAGATAGCAGGGGCATTAGTAAGACCAAATGGCATCACTATAAATTCATAGTGTCCATACCTTGTACGGAAAGTCGTCTTTGGTATATCCTCCCTTTTGACCCTTAATTGATGATACCCTGAACGAAGATCAATCTTGGAAAAGTATTGAGCTCCGCGTAGTTGGTCAAATAAGTCATCAATGCATGGGAGAGGATATTTTTTCTT
This sequence comes from Viscum album, assembly GCA_963277665.1. NCBI lineage: Eukaryota > Viridiplantae > Streptophyta > Magnoliopsida > Santalales > Viscaceae > Viscum > Viscum album. The sequence continues at coordinate 239,417,405 of OY728140.1, read as the reverse complement.
GATAGTGATCTTGTTAAGTTCTCGATAATCAATGCAGAGTCTCATTGATCCATCTTTCTTCTTAACAAATAGAACAGGTGCTCCCCAAGGTGACGCACTAGGGCGTATGAATCCCTTATCAAGATTCTCTTGGAGTTGCTTCTTCAATTCCTGCAACTCAATTGGGGCCATTCTATAAGGTGTCTTTGAAATAGGCAAAGCACCCGGTACGAGTTCTATTGAAAACTCAACTTCACGATTTGGTGGAAGACCCGGTAATTCCTCCAGAAAGACATCATCAAACTCCCTTACAATGGGCATATTCTTAATTGTGAGTTTCTCACCAACCATTTGAGATAAATAACCTTCATTTAGTGGGATCAATACCCATAAGATGGAAGAAATTTCCACTGGAAGGTTATGTTCATCCTTGCATTGGTATACGATCGTAGATTGATCTGGAGTATGAAATGTGACTTCCCTTCTTTGGCAATTGATATGAGCTCCATGTAGAGAAAGCCAATCCATGCCAAGAATCACATCAAATTCCACTAAAGGAAGGATCACAAGATTTGTAGGAAGCACTTTCCCACAAACTTCGATCGGAGAAGAATTATAAACTTTTGATGCGATTGATGTGCCATTAGGTGTTGTCACAGCTAACTCAACATCTAATTGTTGAGGTAGTACGGTGATACCCTTAGAAAAGTCTTCAGAAATAAAAGAGTGGGTGGATCCAGAATCAAATAAAACATTTGCTACTTTAGAGTGGATGGTAAGTGTACCTTTCACCACATCGTTATCGTACTCCACATCGCTGATAGAAATTGCATGTGACTTTCCTTTGTCTTTAGCTTTAAGAGTTTGTTGACGTCGACCATCATCATCAACCCTTGGATTTGGGCATTGATTGGCATAATGCCCCATCTCCTTGCACTTGAAACATTGAAGTGTTGTAGGTTCATTCTGTGTATCCCTTCCTTTGTTTGCGTCATTAGACATCTTCTTCCCATTATCACGGCATTCAAATGCCCGATGACCTTCCTTTCCACATTTAAAACATTTACTTGTCCCATTAAGACAACTCCCTCCATGTTTCTTTCCACACATTGAGCATAATGGAAAGTTCATCTTCTTTTCAGTGTGTTCTTTAGAGTTTCCTTTCAATTACATCTTCCTCTTCTTATCAAACCCATGTGACTGATGGGTTACTCCAATCTCCATCTCGACTTTGAGAGCACATCGAACGATTTCCTCATAGCTATTGAAGTCCCTTATGGCTAACGCCCTTCGAAGACTTGGTTTTAAGCCACTAAAGAATCGATCGATCTTACTCTCAGGTTGGATAATAATACCAGAAGCGTACCTTGCCAGTCTTGTAAAATTTTCTTCATAGGTACCAACAGATTCATCATCCCTTTGCTTCAGTTCAAGAAACTCTTTCTCCATCTTTGTTCGGAGAATACGAGGGAAGTACTTATTGAAAAATATGTTCTTGAACTCGTCCCATTCCATAGACTCAATTTCATCCCTTTGCCTCGTATTCTTAACAAGATTCCACCATTGATCAGCATCTCCTTCCAAACGATACACTGCTAGGATGACTTTATCATGTTCAGAACATTGAAGAACTGAAAATATCTTTTCAGTAGTACTAATCCATTGTTCAGCAACTAATGGATCAATAGACCCGCTGAAAGAAGGTGGACGCTGCCTCATGAAGGATTCAACAGAATGTTGCTCCCTCCTTTGCTCGTTTGGAAATCCTGCATGATTCATAGCTTGAGAAAGTTGTGTGAGCATGGCTACAAGATTTTGCATTCCAGCTCCCATATCGTTTGGTTGCTCAGGGGGACAATCATTGCATTGCCCATCGCATTCCGCATTAACACGGTTCCTTCGGGTTCCAGCCATTGACTAAAACCAAGAAGAATAGTGTGAGCAACACTAATTATAATAGGAAACCACATAATTCAAGAATAAAATTTTCATGCTTATGGTCTTATCCTAGGTTATTCGAGGCCATTTCTAAAACACTAAGATTGTGTACTATGCTTAGACTTATCCTTAGGGTTCTTACTAAGGCTTTCACATCCTAGTTTCCAAAGGTTGACTATACCTTTCCTCTGATACCAACTATAACGACCCATACTTTACATACATTTTTAATACTTCAAAAATTGAAGCACACTTATTACAACATATGATAAAACTACAAAGGACCGTATAGGTATAGTGCCTTTAGAAACTGGGAAACATAAACAACTGGTTCATAAATCTTCTACAGTGTCTCCCATTTATTTCATCATATCTAGGGTCCCTTTTAGCATATTCTACTTAATATCCATCTTCCTGACCTGGGGAAAAGAAAACATAAAAGGGTGAGCTCAAATGCTCAGCAAGGCAAATAAAGGAAATAAAAATCATATCATATCTTTTTGAAAATCATAACCTGCAAAAGAGATCATAATATCTTAACCTGGAACAAATCATAGGAGTGAAAATGAGATCCCCATAATCATAACATAAAACTTGAAACTTTGTGGCATGCACACATAATCATGGAAAATCATTTCTTGTTAGTCATGACTCATCGCCAAGACTATCTTAGTGGACAAAGTCCCTTTCTGAACCGAGTTCACTCCTCGTTTCAGTCCTGTATCACTGAACCGAAATAACCTTCCGTTCCAGCCATGTCTATCTCATGAGATATAAAATCTTTACCCAATGCATTGGAGGGAGATATAGGTCCCACCCATCTTATAATGAATCCTTTCTTATGTGTGCCACATAATCATAAAACATACATCATCGCATAACACATGAAACAAAAATGGGATTCTTGAAACATCATGACATCATAAATCAATTCATATAAGATAAAGGAATTCATAAAAATAATTCCATCACAACATGATCAAATCAATGTAATAATAGGGATAAAAACAGAACCCTTTATTATCTTAGATGGAAAATAATTTTGAAAATCACTTGAACTCCATTCTTGAGGAAAATATCCTTTCTTCTTCAAAAACATTTTTCCTTTCATAACATGTCATACAACTTTAAAATAAAAAAGTTGATTAAAAATAAACATGAAAACTTGTAAAGGAAGATTCTTGGAAACAATGTTTTAAAAATCCATTCATGCCGTATAAGTTAAAAAAAACATTCTTCGTACTTTTGTCGGAAAAGTCAAAAAGTACCTCGTACGGAAAAACGACAAAAGATTCCTTTCATATTCTTTACTAAAAACTCACCTAAGGGTAAAATTGGATTTAAACTATTGCAAGTGGATGGAAACAATATTTCATATTGAGGGAACATGGATGTGGATGATAAAATACACCCCAGTAAATACTTACGAATAAACAATCTCGGATAAAAATGAGATTGTGATATTTCCCTTACCTTAGGTCCGATTAGCTTTGTACGTGTCCGAAGCTCCTGTATAATGGTTTAAATAATGTTATTGACTTATTCCAGAATCATACATATTTATATGATATCATATATGGTCATATTATTAGCTTCTTGTTAGTAATATTTCATTGTTACTTGTTACTCGGGTCTTTATAACTTTTTGTTCTTATGCGTGTTTTGTCGAATAAATTCTTATTCTTATCTTTAGGTTATAGATAATTCATTTCCAGAATGGTATTATTGTATTATATACCATATTCATTCATTCAATTCATTTATATAATCATTATGAAATGAAGATCATGTAGAACGAGTCGCATCACATCGTGGAGACGGTATTCCGTACGTACGCACGAGTGATGATATCATTCCTATGATCGTGGAATTGTATTGGAGTATATATATATTATTTCAGTATCAATATTACTTCATAATAATCATATTTAGTTACTCATTACACCATTATAACCATCCTTGTAAGGTGATGGTGGAAAATAGATTACACCACGGCGTGGAGACGGTATTCCGTACGTACGTACGCGTGGTGATTTCATTTTTCCGTAGGATGGATAGAAGGTGAAATAGGGTTGTTTCATATTTATAATAACATATCAGTATGTAAGTAATACTGATGTTATTACTTTATCATGAAACAACTAAAGAAGAAGAAGTTGAAGAAGAAAGAAATTGAAAAGATCGGTAATGGATATTACCTCTTCTTTGGAACGCCTCTTTGAATCCTCCACTTAAGGAACTAAGATTGGTCTTTGGAGAAGACCAGGACCTCTAGGATTATTCTAGGGAAGTGGAGAGGAGAAAATGGCAGGGGTTGGCCGAGCTTGAGTGCTCAATTTGGTGTGAGGAGGAGGGGGAGGAGGTGCCCTTTTATAAGGGAGGAGAGGGGCACCTTAGGAATATCTCAAAATATTATTTTATATTAAAGTCAAAATCGGTTTATAATGGTTCCAAAGGGTCTTATTTCGAAGATAAAGTGGGGAAGGGTCGAAATACTATCAACCAATATGATTTAGACAAGTTTAGGGTATTATTTTAACCTTATCAATTAGATTTAACTCTAAGTTAAATAATTTAACTTTTACCATGTCTTTTTGTTTTCTTTCACTATATGGTTAATACACTTACTATAACATGCCAAACGAACCCCAAATTGTTTATTATTAAAATATATATCCTTATCTAAGTCATTTGGCCTAACCTTAGATTTTTAGGAATAAAATAACAATTAATAATATAATATTTGATTTAAAAACTATTTTGTGTCAATTTTGACACTATTTGATATATGATTTTTGTGAAAGTCATAAAGGAATTATATGTTCGAACCAAGTTGATTAAATCAACATTAATATATCATAGTAACCTATAAAATTAGTTTAATTCATAAAAAGTCTCAAATTACATTTATTTTGGTGTTTATAACATCAATTATGTCAATATTTCATTAATAAGATAATTACTGCATCATCATTGTGTCATAAATAAATTACATTATTTGATGTCTAAAAATTACAAATAAAATATCATCATGTAGGAAATCTTTTTAGCTTTCTAATGAATATTTACAATTGAATTTATCTTATGTATAACCCTATATTAAAAATGAGTTACTTATTTAACTTTGATTTTAACTATTTTAACCCTTCTTTAAATAAATTAATTATATAGGTCCTAATCTAATCCAAGTGGGCCTAAATGGTCATATTTTATTCCTAAGTTTGTTTTTGGTCGAATTACACTTGTCCAATAGAATTAGGACATGTGTTAGGGTAATATTAATATCATATTTACCCTTAGTTACCCTATTTACTATTAACCGCGGTAAAAAAAAAATAAAAAGTTACTATTCACCAAAAAATTATTTTCATCTCATTGAACCACATTTTAGTCCTTGATATTAACCGTGTCTCTCGGATTTTCGAAATTCCAATCACAGAAGCGGTAAAATTAAGTTTTATGCAAAATTCAGTTTTTAACCTACCACTTAGTGGTTTCACTATTCATCAAAAATTGAAAGTTTTCAGAAAAATACCAAAATTTCACGCTAGGCTAATTTCGATATTCTGAGTCCAAAAATGAAGTCCATTTTGAAAAATAAAATTTATAAAATTTCAAAAAGTGGTTATTACTATTCATAACGGCTAGTTTTAATAGCATATTGTTGTTTAGTGAAACTCGGTATTGCGTACGACGCAAGCTATCGAGGAAGGTCGCGATTGCGTGTAAATCAAGCCAAGCAAGTGTTGTATAGAAAAATATTCCTTTGATGATTTATATAACATAAAAGTCTCGGGTGTTACATTAAATCTCCATTCTAATATCTCTTTCCATTTTCCAATTCATGGCCACAGAGTTAAGCTTTCCATTAAAATCCATAACATCCTACTTCCGATTAGTATATTGAAAAATTAACATTTCCTCAAAACTATTTGAAGATCATTAATCTTCCCATCTTCGGTATCAAAATAATCCTTGACATTATTATGAAATTAATAAAAAATTATCATTTCTTTAATAACATTATTTGACCCGCTTTTCATCTTCATTCACAATCTTTTATGTGCCTCATAACTAATGAAGAAGGTCTTGAAATCTGCCTCTAGTGAAACATATTCATCCATCACCATGGAAACTGATTCTGACATCTAGTTTATGGTATTCTAAAGAATTTTTCATCTTGAATCTATGCTTGGAAATAACAGAATAGTACCTACCAACTTCTTCAATGACTAGACAACAAAATCATGTCCAAGTGAAGATGATTCTGAATCTGAATTTCTATTTGGTGAGGATTCTTTTTCTATATCCTCAAATTTCCTTTTTGATGAAGCACTTTCATATTTGTTCTTCACCATTGATTTACTTGGTGTATCTACAACAACATACTTTCCCTTATCTAGTCTGGGAACGATATCTTGTTCTTTAGGTGATTCATGCTCACTATCTGATAGCTAAACAAAGTTTTCTTCCTCAACATCTTCTTTCTCTGCCTCAGCCACTAGATATTCCGGATGAATAAAGTCATGATTAAAACTTTCATCATCTGTTGGCTTATTCACTTCATCTTCACCCTTCTCATATTTTCCTGGTGTATAAATTTTTGTGGATTAATTTTGGGAATTCTGAATTGATATTTTTACAGATGGACTTTCCTTCTCATGGTAATCTTCAACATGCTTTTTGATATCATCAGATTCATTCCCTTCTTCTTCCACCTCTACTTATTCTTATATTTCTTCTTCTAATTCCCGATCAAATTCTTCTTCTTGAAGTGATTCTATAATCACCACATTCTTCCACTAGGTCTCTGGAAAAGGTTCTATACAAAAGGATTATAGTACGAGAATGTTTTCAAAGGCTCTTTTAGTAGCCTTGATAAGAGATTGAAAGACTTCACCTTCTGAAAATTTCTTCTTTTGTTTCTTTTCCTTTTAATCCTTTTAAATATTCTCAGCAATCCTTTAATTCAATGATTTTTCTTTAGTAGGGTCCAAGAGAAACATAGTCTCCCCTTCCTCCCAGTTTTTCTTATCATCTCTCCACTTAGCCACTACTTCATCAGGATAATCATTTTGCTTCTTTGGAATTGGAGGAGCTGACTGAGTTTTCTCGGCCATAAGAGTTTTTGTTTTGTCTTTTGGATCCTTACCCTTTCTATTCCTTCCTCCTTTATTAGAGGCTTCATCCACTTCCAGCTTCTTTGAAAAAGCTTGTAATTCATCTTTGAAAAGATCATTGAATTGTCCTGATTCATTGGAAAATCCGATTTTCATTTTCCTTAATGTGTAATTACTTAAAAACATAACTTTGTAATTTCTCACCTTAGAACTGAATTGGATTTTGAATGACTGAAGACAAAGAATAATAATCTTTGAATGTATGGCCAGATACATAATTGTATGAGACTTCATATTTCCATTCTTAATATTCTCAATCGTTACCTATATATACTTAACCAAGTTTATCTTCTTTAGGTTCACCAAGAAATCCAAAACATAGATTTCAATATTATTCATAGTTTCCTTATCTACTTTCCTTGTAATTATAAATCCTTAAACCCACAATTCAAGAATTTACAATTTTTTAAAAAGATGAATGATCTTCTGAGTCTTCACTCCTTTCAAGACAAGACATTATATTTCCTTCTACTTATTAAAAGATCATGATTCATCAGGTAACTTGTTAGTACAAAACTCTAATTCCCCTTCATATGGAATAATAATTAGACTCAAAGCCTTATTAAATGAAAGAGATTAGGTCTTTCCATAGCACTTGAATGAAAATTTATCTTTCCCTCCTTCATTGAAAAAACTAATTGTTTCATAAAAATGAACCATCAATTCTGGATACCCCGGATCCTATGCCATTGGATTTGAAATACAAAGACTCTCCCATCCATTCAGCTTAATATTTTTGGAAGCAATAGAATAATACAAGTCGAGGAATATCTGATCAACTAGCATCTCCCAGTATATCTACAATTTAGAGATTTCTTTAACTGTTGAAATTTATTTCTTAGGAGAAGCTTCAGAAGACATCTGAAACTGAGTAAACTTTTGAATATTCTGAATGCCCATAAAATACAGAGGAAGAGCATCGGTATGAAAAAAAACCTTAAAAACTGATGTGGGACAACCATCAGGGGGCTTTATATAGGCGATTTAAGCGACAGTTCATCTTCCATGGTTGATCCAACGGTTGTAAAATTTCTGATAACATCTGACGATTGAGATGATTTTAGAAAAAGGAATTTTATATGTTCTGATCATTTTATGTTTATTAAGATAAAACCATTTGTATTTAATAAAAATAAATCCAAAAAAAATCTTAAATAAGATAAAAATGCCAACAGGTAAAAATATTATTATGAAAATATAGGAAAGAAAACATACCTTCTAGATGTCTAGGAAGATTATTCGTAATGAAAAAAAATCTCGAATAACATTAGATTCCAAAAAATTTGATTGCACAAATTTTAGACTAGGAAAACTAAATTGATTATAAAAAATTTTGACTAAAAAAATTTGATTACAATAAATATTGACTACGGAAAAAAATAGACTACAGAAAATTCTTTTGACTAATAAGAAAATGTACTCCCCCTATGAAAATGATTTTCTTACTTTAAATAGATATGTTTAAATAAGAAGTTAATATAGAATATTACCTTATGGTTATCATTCATAACATCTGTTTAATGTATTCAAATTTATTAGTGGGTAATTATTTTGTGAAAATATTAGCAAGATACTCTTGCATTCCGATAAATTGAAGAATGATATCTCCTTTTTGTGTGTGGTCCCTAAGAAATTGATGCCTAATATCTATGTGTTTTGCATGAGAGTGATGTGCAGAGTTTTTACTTAAGGTAATGGCACCAGTATTATCACACAATATTTGTGTTTTGGTAAAAATCATACCATAGTCTATGAGTGTGTGTTGCATCCACAATACTTGAGCACAAAAACATCCAGCTGCTACATATTTAGTTTCAGTAGAGGAAAGTGCTACTGAGTGTTTCTTTTTGAATGAAAAAACACTAATGAGTCTCTTAATAAATGAAAAATTCTAGATGTACTTTTCCTATCCATTCAAGATCTACCAAAGTCAGCATTCGAAAAACTTTTTTTAAAAAAATCCTTTCTATAAGTATAGAAGTGTTCTAAATCTATGGTTCCCTTTATGTAGTGAAAAATCCTTTTCACTGCCTTTAAATGAGATTCCTTAGGATTGGATTGATATCTTGCACACAAGTATACTTAAAACATTAATGGGAGTACCTCTAAATGATGTTTGATCTTCTAGTTTCCCAGCATCATCAAGATCAAGTGAATTTTTGGTACCAATGGGAGTACTTATACTCTTAGTGTTGTCATACCCATACTTTTTAAGAATATATTTAATATACTTATGTTTGGATATATAGATTCCATCTGGTTTTTATGAAATTTGAAAACCTTGTAAAAATGTTAACTCACCCATTATACTCATTTCAAACTCAGATTTCATTAGATCTGCAAAGGAATCAGTTAATGATTACTGAGATGAACCAAATATAATGTCATCAACTTAAATTTGAACATTCAAAACATTTTTCTTATCTTTCTTTATAAAAATGGTTGGATCAGCATTTCCCTTAACATAATTGTTTTGTAACAAAACCCCTATAAGTCTATCATACCTAGATCTATGGACTTATTTAAGTCCATATAAAGCATTAAGATGTTTGAAAACTTTTTCATGATGTTTTATGTCTTCAAAACCAGGGGTTTGTCCAAAAAAACATCCTCTTGAACATAAACATTAATTAAATCACATTTAACATCCATTTGAATAAGTTTGAAGTTTAAGAATACTACAAAGGTAAGTAGAATATGACTGGATTCAATTCTAGCTACTAGAGCATAGGTTTCTTCATAGTCTATTCCTTCTTGTTGATTATAGCCTTTAGCAACCAATGTAGCTTTATTTCTTACTAGGATCCCATTTTCATCACACTTATTCCTGAAAACTCATTTTACTCCAACATTAGAAGTTACCTTAGGTCTTTCAACCAAGGTCCAGACATTAATCCGTTCGAATTCATTTAGCTCATCTTGCATTGGTTTTATCCATTCATCATCACCTAAAGATTAAATAGTTCTATTTTGTTATAATTGGGAAAGGAATGATAGATGTTCTATTTCATTTCATAAGAACTTTATAGTCCTCTTAGGTTAATTTACATCATCAATGATACTATCACTAGGATGATTCTTAAGAAATAACTGATTTGGGTTTTGTAAAACCTGCTCATCAACATATGGTAGGAAATATGCTAGGGTAAATGCTTTAGAATCATTTTCTTAGAAACATTCCCTATCAAAAATATCTTCTATCAAGGGTTGATAATCAATTTTTTATAACACATCTGAAGATGTAGGTTGAGAATGTTTAAAAACAAAGGGATTGGTTTCATCAAATTTAACATGTATTGTTTCTTAAACAGTACAAGTATTCTTATTAAAAACTCAATAATCCTTAGAGGTTGTAGAGTAGCCTAAGAAAATTCCTTCATCATATTTTGGGGTGAAATTGTGTAGATTATTTTGGTATTCAGAATGAATACTTTTGAAGTTGGAAAGTCTAGGTTTTCTACCATTCCATAACTCTTAAAGAGTGTTATAAAGAAAAGGTCTAATCAAAACAAGATTTATCATATAACTAGCAGTACTTACGGCTTCAGCCCAAAAATGTTTGGCTACCTAATATCCACTTAACATGGTTTTTTTATCTCTTGAATAATTATGTTTCTTCTTTGAGAAACACCATTTTTTAGGAGTTCTTGGTGCTAATAAGTTATGGGTAATTCCTTTTCTACTACAAAAAGTTTCAAAATCAGAATTTTGAAATTCTCCTCCATGATCACTATGAATATTTATCAAAGGAAGATATTTCTCATTTTAACATGGGCTCTAATACTTTAGAAATAAGAAAAAGCTTCATATTTCTTTACTAGAAAATAGACCCATGTAAATAACGTCTAATCATCAACTATGACAAATACATAATATTTTCCTCCAATGCTTCCAGTTTGTGTTGCACAAAAAATATCCATATGCACTAACTGTAACGCATTAGTGGTTGATACTTCACTGATTGATTTAAAACCTGATTTAGGTTTCTTTCTATATTGACAAGGATAACAAACTTTTAAAGAATCAAATCTATTCTCTGGTAGATCCTTAACTAGTCTTTTCTTAGAGAGTTTTCATAGGTTCCTAAGATTATAGTGTCCTAACCTTCTATGTCATAACCAAGAATGATCTTCCATTTCACTAATACAAGGAAGATCATGGCTCTTAAGGTCTTCTATGTTTATAGTGTAAACATTCTCTTGCCTATGTGCAGAAAGAATAAACTCTTCCTTGGAATTGTGTACTAAACACTTATCATTCCTAAAATTTATAAGGTGACCTTCATCACGTAATTGGATTATACTAATAATGTTCTGGCTAATATTGTTAATGATTAAAAAATTTTAAATCAATGTTTTTTTCAAGAAGAACAACATTACCTATACCAATAATTTATCCCTGAGCATTATCTCTGAAAGTTAATTTTCCTCCTTTCGTTTTGATAATCTTTTCAAAGAGGTTTTTGTTACCAGTCATGTTCCAGGAACATCCACTATATATTACCATGTATTTATATTGGTATTATCATTACTTTCCAAAAAATAAGTGTGTTAGACTTTCAGAACCCAACATTTCTTGGATCCGAAAACATCAGAAAGCAAAATTTTTGGAATCCACATTTTCTATGAAAAATAAGCTTTATGAAAACCTAAAAACTGAGTTTTGTTTATGGAATAATTTTTTTCCCAAATCCCACCACACTGACACTTACTGTGGAATGGAGCACATTGAGGTACAAAATAATTGTTACTAAAAATCTGTTTTGAATGAGTATAACCAAATCCAGAATTATTCCTTAGAGGTTGGATTTGGGAATACATCTTATAAAAATTTTCCTTACCTAAGGTAAAGTTTGAAAAACACTATCTCAAGGAAAATATTTCTAATGTCAGTCAAATAACTAAGTTTTTATCTAAAAACATTTGTTTTAGCACTAGAGTTTGTCTCTAAAACATTTTCTTAGAACTTATTTTTCTAGATCCTTAGAATGTTTTTCCTTCTCAGAATTAACCTCCTCAAGGATTTTTGAAATACATTCAAAATCATAAATATTATTATCAACATCATTAGAAATATCTAATACTTATTTAGTAAGAATAGAAAATCAAGAATTTTCCCTATCAATATTTTTATTGACTTTTGAATTTTCATTATTAAGGAGCTTAGCTAACCTAAACACTTCTTCATAATTGGGTAAAGTGTTATCTTCATCAGAAAAAGATTATTCATCTGAGGATTCATAATATTTAGTATCACTAAGATTTTCATTCAATGATACATTGGTTATCAATTCATCATTGTTTACCTTGGCCATTAAACAATGATTTTCAATAGGTAACTTTGAAAGTAAACCAAGATTCTTCTGACCAGAAGATTCATACTTTGAGGATTCATCAGAAGAGTCTCCACCACTGGAACTCTATGTATCATTGGATTTCAAAACATTCTCAGATTTAGCTTTTTAGTACTTATTTAAATTCCTCTCAGAATAATTTTCCTTTCTATCCTTTTTCTTAAGCATTAGACAATATGGCCTTAGATGCCCTGCTCTTTTTCATTCATAACAAGTCACTTCTGAGTCAGTATTATCCTTTATTTCTTTCTCCTTATATCTACACTGAAAGTCTTTCTTTCCAAGTATTTTATTCATCATTAGAGAAATATTAGTTAGTTCATTCTCAAAATGTTCACTTTCACTTGATTCAGATAAAATATAAACCTTCTTAGATTTGGATATAGTAACCCTTTCAAGAGTCTTGGATTTTTTATGATTTGAAGTAGCTAAAAATCACTTCCATTTCCACCCTTTTTCTTAATATTGTCAGTATCTCTCTACATCTTGGTTTCATGTTGAAGAAGGGTTCCAAACATCTCATCAAGTGAAATATGACTAACATTTCTATTTTCACCTATAGATGTCCTCTTGGATTTTCATTCATTAGGCATGATGTCTATATTCTTATCTAAAAGAGCTTTATCATCCAAACCTTTCTCACCCATTTATTGTATGCTACTGAAAATAGTCATGAATCATTGTTTTACCCTATGCACAAGTTCTCCATAAGGAAACCAGAAACCATTATACTAATCTCTAAGCATAGCTCTTCTAGTTTTGATAAATTTGGAAGTTCCAAAGTGAGTAACCTCAAATTTCTTCCAAATACAATTTGCAGTTTCACAATAAAAAATCTGAATATATATATTCCTGGTCATGGAAGACAACAAATTATTGTGTACTTTGTAGTTTAGTTGATATTCTTACTTTTCTTGATTAATAAAAGTTCTGACTTCCTTATCAAGAATCTTTAAATATCCAATAAGCATAACAAAGTTGTCCACTCTAGTGTTGAAAACAAAATTCTTCATACAATCTCTCCAATATTCATAATAATTCCCTTCAAATATAGGTGGTCTAGTAGGATAAAGATTGTTAATCGAACCAACATTAATTCTTTCCATCTAAAAGAAAATATATTTCCAAAAAAACTTTTTAATAACCAAATTTTGTAAACAATGTTAAAAATCTTAAGCAAGGAAAATAAAAAACAATGAAAACCTAACCAAGAAAAGTTATATGTGAATATTAGTATTTCAGAGAACTCCTATGATACCAATTGTAGGATCTAAATATTATATAGATTCTCAATATACAAGAGGGGGGTGAATTTTATACTTCAAAAATTCTTTTGGAACTTTTAACGATGGTATAAAACTTTCTATTATTTAGCAATGTTAAACAAGGTAAATTACCAAGACCTCTTAGTTCTACAAACTTTCTAGATTCTGGAAATATGGTTTTGGAAATAAAACTTAAGAAGAGTTTTCAAGTACAAAGATTTTACCTTAAAGCTTATAAAATCTTACTAATCAAAGTATACAAGTATATAAATGTATAAGATCGTTATACTTTCCTTAATAATCAAAATGCTATAGAAAACAAAATAGAAACAATACAAGTAACAATTATAGAATTTTTTAACCCAAAGAGTAGAGTATTAAACAAACTTGGATAAATGTCCCTTGATTTATAATTTCAAGAATGTCTGTATTACCCACACCATGGTAAGCCCTCGAAAGGAATATCGGAGTCTATCTTTCAATCATTGTAATCCCTCAAACTTCATGGTAGTCGGAACCTCTTTCTTCCTTATCAAGTAAGTCCTCAAAGTTTAAGGTAATCGGAACCTCTGTCTTCCTATCCTTGGAAGCCCTTGATTGGACACCGTAACAATTGGAGTCGCATGAAGCAAGCTGAATAAGATGTTCAGTACGCACAAAGCATGAAAGTATCTCTCTCTAGAAATCACTACAGCAGCCTGTAATCTCTAGATTGATCAACATGTGTATTATTTTGAGCTCATTCAAATGAGATCCTTTTTATAGGAAAATATCCAATGGCCAGCTCCCTCCTCTAATGGTCATATTTTTCCTTGAATTTCATAGGGATCTATACATGTGTCACTCAAACAATGGTTAGTTAGAAATAGAATGCACAACATCATTTTATAACTATAACAAGAGTAAGTAAAATATGGTTGATCAACCAAATCTATTTTTCAAAGTCTATGGAAATATAAAGTTCAGAGTCTAAATTACATGGAAATTCGGATTCAGTTTTTTAAAGAATTTGGAGTCATAATTCTATAGACTATAGAGTCGGAATTCTATGGAAATCCAAGTCTGAATTCTAAGGAATTCGGAACCAAAATTCTGAGGAATTTGGAGTCTGAAATATATGGAATTTGGAACCTAAATTCTAATGAATTTGGAGTATTAATTCAAAGGAATTAGGAGTCCGAATTATGAGTAATTCAGAGTCTAAATTATCTTGAATTTGGAGTCTGAATTTTCAGGAATTCAGAACTTGAATTGTAAGGAATTTTGAGTCTGAAATCTATGGAACTCAGAACCTGAATTATGAGGAATTAAGAACCTGAATTATGAGGAATTTAGAACCTGAATTTTGAGGAATTCAGAGTCTGAATTTAAAGGAATTTGGAGTCTGAATTCTCAGTAATTTGGAGTCTGAATTTTGAGGAATTCAGAGTCATAATTTCAGGAAATTTGTTGTCTGAATTCTAAGGAATTCAGAACCATAATTTTGAGAATTCGGAGTCTAAATTTCAAGGAATTCAGAGTTCGAATTCAGAACCTAAAAATAGAATACTCTATATCTAATTATTTGTAGGATTCTAAGGTTTTAGATATGAAATCGATTTTCACACTTCATAAAAAATAGTTAGAAACTAAATCATAAACAATGAAAACAATGGTAAGGAGAAAATTTCCATTGGGAAGGAAAAATATCCTAATAAAAAAATATTCAGGGAAATAAAATTCTCCTTTAGATAGTTTATTTGTGATTTTCAAAAAATAAAGGAATGGAAAATTCATAAGGAATCCTTATTGAAAGAACAAAAATTTGAGATATTCCCTTGAATTTGGCTTGTATTTTGGAAACAGTTTTGAAAATTTCTTTTAAAACATGTAAAAATCCATAAAATAGGGATGGATTCGGGTTAGTGTACATATATAAAATTCTGAAGCATAATTAATGGGGATTACATAAAAATAAATAATAATTTAATTGAGGTAATTAGACAATGAAAGTAACCCGAATGAAAATGGATGTTTGTGCGGAAAACAGTTACCTTAAATAAAAAAATGTGTTCCCCTCTAGAAATTAAGTTCCTGGAATATGAAATTGTACCCATTAATAACTAAATCCTGAACCTATTATACATGTATTTAGATTATCATAATTTTATTTTGTTCATTAATGTCCTTATTGATAAGTTATAATATTGAATTCTGTTGTTCCAATGTATTTGTTTTCTTGATTCATAATCAGTTCACTTTTTTTTAAGTATTGGAGTTCATGTGGAATGGTTGTAAATTTCCAGAAATTAAATTATATGTTATTTATGAACTTCCAGAATTGATAATGGACATTTCTATCCTTTGGTTACAAGTAATGAGGATGAATCATTAGATGACAACAACTTCGATTATTTGGAAGTATTTGAGCTATTATGACCATGTTTTGACATATAAATTAATTATATGTACATATAATAGGTAGTGAATATTAATTACGTAATAATACATATATTATAGTCTGTTTCAACCATAAATATGGTTTCATGACTAGTAATGGAGGAGATATTGAAGAATGAAACTTCGTCATCCACAAAGGTTATAAATCGGAACCTCGTGGACTTTGATTTCGATAATAAAACTAAAAGAGCTGGAGTAAGAATATTGATGATGGTTCTTCCATTCACAAGATATAATTTCAGTATATAGATGAGACTAGGGTTATCATGATCATTTGGACAGATTTGGTGAGGAGAGGATAACAAAAGAAGATAAATTCAAGTGAAACTAAAAGAAAAATAAAGGTACATTACCTCTTGAAATAACTTCCTTGAGAACCTCCTTAAGGGAATGGATTTCGGTCTTTTGGAAAGACCAAGAGCATCCTGGTCATGGGAAGTGACTATAGAATGGAATTTGGGTAGAATATTAAGGACCTTCATGGCTTAAGGGAGTGAAGAGAGGGGGGAGTGATGGGGGTTATTATATTGGTGGAGAGGGGTAAGTTGTGAATATTTTATTCAATATTTTATTAATTCCCTCAATACAATCAATAGTGTTTGTTCATGTGACCCCTATTAGTAATAAGTTCATGTGAGTTTGAACCAAGTGGGATTACATTACTTATGATTTCATAAATAGTGCTTATAACTGATAATTTGTATGTATGGTATTTTACCATATTTCACCATTCATAAAAAATTCTATAATTTCAGAAAAATCCCAAAAATTCACCCCTACAATTATTCAACGTGTAGAATTTAAAAATTAACACCATTTTCCAAAAATAATTTTCTAAATATAATTTATTTAATTTTTAAATAAAATCATATTTAATTCAAAAAAATAATTTTAAATTTATAACTTGTTATATATCACATTGAAAAATTAATTAAGATCTCATTATATTATTTCCTTAACAAAATAAAATAATATAAATATTTACTATTCATAAGGGTCACATTAATATTCATATTACTATTAATAAGGGTATGTTACTATTTACAAAAAAAAATCAAGTTTTTTCTATCAGAATCCAAATGACTTACTGATCACAAATCTAGATGACCATTTTTTGAAATTCAAAACATACTAGAGGTAAAGTTGTGTTTAATGTCTAGATTATAAAATGCATTTATTTTCAAAACTTTTGGGTGTTACACAATGTGATTTCAATTTTCTTTACTTCCATCATGGTTGGCCATGAAACAATTTTTATGGTTGAAATAGGTTATAATATATGTATTATGTCTCATCCATGGTTCTGGAATTCTTTTGTACACATGGTTTTAATTAATATAACAAAATGAGGTCTTTTTATCAAAGAACCACTAAAATGATCTAAACAAACATCATTAATGTTTTAACTTATGAATAATATTCATTTATGAATTCAAATTGATAATTGTTATGATTTATGGTACAGGAAATATGTAACTACTACTTTATTCTAATTATGGAGTTTCACTTCCAATCGAAAAAAACAGCCATCAAGAACCAATCATGGAAATCATGTAAATAACGATCCCAAAACAATGGACGGAACAGAATACTAACAATTAAAGTGTGAAATGATGTTATGAAATGAACATATAAGGTATTATAAAGATGGATATGTTTCAATAAGATATTAATAAGACTATTTTAACCATTATATAGGAGGTCTAAACAATTTTAAAGTAAGACAAGCCTGAGGTAAAGGAATTCTTAACCCAACTTCCATTCTTTGGGTTAACCCTATACTTAGTTATCTATGTGGTATTATAATTGTTGTGTGTGATGGGTTATGTTTATATTATGTTTTATTATGTATATTTATAGTGTATATATATATTACGTCCACTCTAATAATTATCTCTTCAATTTTATGACTTATGTAAGGAGTTTTCCTTTAAATTTTTTTTATGAAATTATGTTTTACAAAATTCAGAAGCAATGTTTTTATGCAATTATTCTTGTTGTATGATTGTGTTATGGTTATTGGGAATTTTTTATGATTATAGGTGGGAACAATATCTCCCTCCAATGCATTGTTTATATGTAAGTTGGAGGTTGGTTGTACGGTTACTCCAAATGTAACCGTGATAGTTACACAAATCTTAAGGAAACCGTAAGGGTTACAAATTATAATATAGCCGAGAGGGATACAAGAATATGTAAGTAATTACCCAAGATAAATTTATGATTCTATTTATCTTCTTATGTTTTGTGGTGATCTATTTTAAATCTCATGTTTCACATAGTTTATATGGTTGACAAGTATGTCTTTTGAAAATGGTTTCATAGGTAACAAGTGTTCATGGACTAATGTGTTCTTTCCTTCTTTTTATATCCCTTACTGAGCGTTTGTGCTCATCCCATGTTTTTAAATGATTTTCACAGGATATAAGGATGTGTAAGACAAATAAGGAAGACTAGTTAAATGTTTGAATAGTAGAAAAAATAATATTTTATGCGAATAGTTTTATATTTTGTAAGAAATGAATACTATTTGTATGGTATCCACTCTATAATAATGTTTAATCTTATGAATGTTTTATGTACCAATTCTCCAAATCTATAAACACAAAAAGATCCTAAATGTGAAATTAAGTGAATTCATCACTAAATTAAAGATTATTTAATGTAATAAGGCTGGGTCCTTATAACTAGTTTCAAATTATGAAAAATATCAAAGATAGAATTGAACAAAAGAAATGAAAACTCATTGAAACCCAATCAAGGAAAAAGTTGAATCTTAAACCCAAATTTAGTTACATAACATGGTTTTTATTCTTTTTCGATGAGTTATTTAAGAAGCATTAATATTTCTAAAATTCTTTTTTTGACTAGAATATATCACAACAAACCATCATAGAAAATTATATCATAAATATGAGTAATAACTATGGGTTGTCACAAAAAATATTATTTTTGCCAACTCATTTTTATGTCGCGGGTATGTATGAAACATTTCAAAAAATATTAATATTGGTGGATTCTGAATCAATAGAAAATATTTCAATATTTAAAAATAAAAAACTACAAATAATTTATAAAATAAGAAATTAGAAAAAAATAGAAAAAGTATTAAATATAAAAAAATCATGTGTAGCATAATTATACCATTTCACACATAATATATCAATCAATCCAAAATAAACTAGCCACTAAAAGAAATTATAATTAATAGGTAACATGGTGAGAAGTGTCACCCAAAGGGTTAGGGAGGAAACATTCAAACACTACATTCATGTCATCACTTGTAATCGGACATCTACTCATCTCTCTAACACGGTCGCTTACACCCCTCCACTTATTCTCTTATCATGCGATGTCTAATCTCTAAATAATATTACAACCTCTCATTATACTATGTATTAGATGATTATCACTCTTTATAATGTCACTTTGGTAAGACGGAGGACATCCTGGAAGTACCATAATAACTAGTATGATCAACCATGAACCAATACCAGTCACCTGGCCTTTATCGACACCATTCATGGTCACTTGTCTACAAGTTCCCTCATCAAAACTTGACACACATGTGGCATCTTCTTTAGTCTCAATTTAACACTCTAATGAATGAGACATTATAATATAATATGTTTTCTTCTAATATAACTAAAAATTAGATTAATAATAATGATATTGAATAAAAATTTAAAAATAAATACTAACTAGAATCTAGTGTTGTTTTTTAGTGACAAGTTATCATGTACCAGGGTTAGTGTTTATCCCCTTTTAAATTTAGAACTCCATAAAAAATGGGTTTATAGTTTCTGTCATAATATTAAAAATATTTTACATTTATATTATATATACAATAATAAATAATATTACTTACCATATGTTATCAATGTATTCTAAATGTATGTCTCCCATTCCTATGTGTGACCTCCTGCCTCCCCCAGATATGTTGGCCATATGATGAACTCGTCTTAAAAGTATATCCTATCTATTATGAGTACAATAGATCCTATACATTGGCTATGATACAGTTAGGACGATGAGAAAATCAAGACTGGTTGAAAATAGTAAAGCAAGCCCAATCCATGGCTCTATTTCTTAGGTTGTGTAAAAATTGATGAAAATGATCATGTATAAAAATATCTCATGCCTCTTGGATATGAGAACTCATGCTATCATCAATCATAGAACATAAATTACTTATGAAAATTAAAATAAGCATGTTACTAATTGAGTAAATTTAATATAAAATATATTATTTCTTAACATACAATCTAGAGGTCGAACATCAATGGGAACCTGATCCTATGACACCTATAGTGAATAAAAATAATTTTATAGAATTACACTAGCCTATAAACTACAAACAATGAAAAAAAATTCAAATAAAAACAAATAATTATAATATTATTACCAAAACTAATACAAAAAAATGAATATAAAATAAAAAACATAATCAAATTAACATACATCTATAAATTTTGATCAAAGTTAAGAGATGGACATATTTCAGGGATAGGGTCTAGAATCATCAATCTAGCATGGTTGTGACCCTCTGAATAGGTGGTGTTGTGAAAGTATATGGTGGGTCAGATGAATGTCCATTGTTCCCATCATCAGGAAGTTTGGAATTACTGGGGGAATGAAATAGATTTTTGGGACCATCTCGAGCCAACTGAATCAAATAATTTTGTATATAAATAACTTCAAATACAAATAAAAAATATAAAAAACTAATAAATAATTGAATATATTTCATCATTCTTCATCTTCATCCTCAATTTCATCGATTAAAATTTATTCATTTTCATCTTTAGCATAATCAGCTTTCATACTGTGTTTTTTTCATTATACCTTATTACTACACCAACATTATCAATATATTTATACCATAACCAGGGACTTTCATCATTTATATTTGTATCTTACTTTGTAAGAGATGTATTTGGTTATGTTTTTTTAAAAAATAAATACGTTTCACTTCCACATAACCATTTTCATTTACAATAAATAAATTATCATGAGATCTAATTTTTATTACACTCCACAAGTTATTTAAATCTCTCAAAATAGAATATTAATTTTTATAAAAAACAGGATGTGGTTGATGTACCAAAATAGTGGTTCATTTTTTGTAAAAGGACTTTTATATTTAATTTCAATGACTCCTTGGCCTGGATAAACTCACAACCCTTGATCAATATCAAACTAATGATATTTAAACATTGTTATATAATTTGTTCCTTGATAACATAACTCAATTATTTCATATATCATGTCGTAAAAGTCAGCTTCGCTTTATTTATGATGAGATCTTTTGAAACAAACAACATTATTTATTGATTTCTTTGGTTCATAATATATTCAGTCATGAAATCAAAATAAATTAAACACATAATTATTATAAAATGATTCTAATTTACATGGAGGGTTTTTAGCACATGTAATCAACTATCAATTTTACTTTCATGTTTTATTTCTTTCAAATAAGTCGAATTGTTAATAATTGATATCATTATAAAATTAATTTAATATTTAATAGAAAACAACTTAACTTACGAGTCTTTGAAACTAGTATGAGAAAACATATTTTTGATGTTCTTAAATAGTAGTATGGGAAATTTGTATTATTTTCTTTTTGATATGGCCATCATACAATCTACACAAAAAATATAGATAAATTTATCTCTAAATTTTTATAAAAATAATATAATTTAGTAATTAATACACAAATAATTACATTAACTCATAATTTAGAAAAACATATGTATAAACTAAGTGAAATTATTTATAGGAAGGTCATCATTAATGATTAACACAAAAACCAAGATCGAGATGATTTAAAACAAATAATTTATGGCATACAACATCATCGAAATTTTCCTCATTATGACCGATGTGATTATGTTTTGAAGGAAATTAATATTTAAAATAATAAGAGTTGAAATTTGAAATTTCCTACTAAAATTACACTTATGTAATTAACCCTTCAACCCATGATTTGGTATGTACATTATTCTTTAATTTTCTCATACATCTCTCAAATGGGTGTATCCATTAAAATTGTACCAACCCTCCATATTTAACTTCATATGAATAATACAATCTGAAATGTTCCATTAAGTCAAATAAGATCGATGAGAATATTTTCAACCAATTACATAAAATTAAAACAACATATTTTATTATAATTCCCAATGAATCATAATATGATGTTTCCAGAAAAATATATTAGAAGAAATATGATATTCTAGTCAGCATGTTCTAGATTGAAGAATTCATAAACCCTTAAAGATCAATAGATTGTAGTATTTTCATTATGAAATGAATGTCAAAACATTAACTTGGTAATATCTCTAGTTTGGATGCAATAAGGAAAATTAGAAGCATAACCATTCAGTAACCTCAAATATCCAATCCATTGATAGAATAATAAATGAGTTTCTATAAAAAGTGGAAGAGCTCGGATCATCTTCTCATGTATGGATCTTGATTTTGGGATGTTTGTTAGGAAGAATGATGAAATGGGGATTTTATAAGTACACACTGTGTACTTATGAGTACACATCGTGTACCTAGCTTTTCACGTATAGATGCGTACTTACTGTGTAATGGCTAAGTAAATGGCCGTGTGGTGACAAGGATGATGGATTAAGTTGGGGGTCGATTGAGTCTAATACACAACGTGTACTTTTAATGAACACACTATGTAGTTTTCTTTTTATTTGATATATCAGAGTGGGGTCTTGTATCATATTCGGAAATATCTTCCTTTGGTCATGGTTCATACAGGAGCACGATGGAATGTTCGAAGAACTCTGAACCTCTCCCGATTCTCTGTCAGAGCTCCGATTGATACATTGTCGGGTGCATTGGAATCCCACTGGTGAGTGCTCAAAACCCCTAGAGCCTCTCTGCCTAGTTACTCCTCTCTTATGAGTTACTCAAGTTTTGGGTTTTCACCTTTTTGTAGATCTGTGCCATTATAGGCCGATTCTAGAGTCGACGTTCAAGTATATTGATCATATGACATTGAGGTAGGTGCTATGTGCCTTTTTTTCTTTATCTATGGATCATATATGCTAAAAGTGATGCATACCCACGTTTTGGGTACATCTTTATTTGGAATATAACACTATTATTACCTACTATGGTTTGATGTATTGATAAAGGGTTATTTATTATTTGTAAGGTTAGATTCCATGTTTATGGGAATCCCCATGGGTGTGTTTCCCTTACATGATTATTTATGGTTTTTTGGTCTAGAATGCATGTTAGGCTTTCCTTTTTTCCATGACTTGTTTTGTTATGATGAAGTTACTAATTATATTAAATGCAGGTGATATGGATTGTGAATGTTGATCAAAGGGGATTGGACTGTGAGATATTCCTAATGGGGTTAGACCATCAGAGATACCCAGGTGGTTATCTACAATTGTTTGGTTTAGACTGTGAGATATACCCAGATGATTATTATTATTTGATTCAATGATTGTTGGACCCATGGGTTTAGACCATTAGAGCATTCCTAGGTGGTCTTTTGTAATTGATTAAGGCTATGTTAGTCCAAATGGGTTAGACAGTGACAACTACCATAGAGTGTTGTTTCTTGATAAATTGATGTTATGTTATACCATAGGGGATAGACTTTGAGAAATTCCCAATGGGTCATGTCTAAATAATTGTATAATTGTGATGTGTCTGACAAGAAAAATCACAAGCGTGGACTTAGTCTTACTTGATTATTTAGATGGTCTTCTGAGACATCTGTATTGTTACCTTACACAGGGGAAATAGAGCTCATGATAGATCTTGAGGTTACATGATTTAATAGATTGAATAATTGATGAATGTAAATGAATGTAATTGGAAACTATAGGATTGTTTACTTTTTAGTACTTCCCAATTATTGCTTCATTTTTTCCCTATTACCAGCTATATATAATCACTAACAGTTAGGCATAGATCTTTTGGTGGTTGCCTACTGGGATTAATCTCACAACCTGTTTGGGTCATGATTTTAGACCCAAACAGATTATATGATTTCTAAAATATATAAGGGAAACCACCCTTCTTCTTTAGGTACTTGATTGTTGTTGGAGCTGGTGATCATGGGACCAAGTTGAGAATTGTGATGCTGCTGGAGATTACTTGTTTCTCTTGTACTTTGGTTTCTATATTATGTTCTAGAATTTTTACTTATTTGGATGATTTCTTAGATACATATTTTGTGCATTATATATATATATATATATTGTGGCCTCTCTGGGATTTACAATAAGTCTTCTGCTGATTACATTTGATGGTATTAATGCTTCTGTTATTGTTTACTATTTTTTTCTACTATGTATACTCTTCCAATGAGGGAATAGTTTTTTCAAAATCAAACCTTATTCCTCACTTCTAGTCGGAAGCCTCTAGCGTTTTGGGAGATGCGCTAGAGGTTATGTGACCAATCGTGTTCAAGGAACCTTTGCGCAAAACCCAAATTTGGGAAGTTACAAAGTGGTATCAGAGGAGTTTTCATTTCTAGTTTTTCTTACTATTTGGGTAAATTGGAAAGTTACAGGAAGAAAATAATGTTTGGTAATTAGTTATTCATGGGAGTAGCTACCCCGAGTATAGGAAAAATACACATTACCTTGAATTGAATTGTAATTTTTGGATTTGGAACAATTTCAGTTGATTTGATTTCACCATTAGGTGGTTTAATTTTTTGTGTTGTTATGATTACTACCATTTTGGTTATATATCTATTGAAACCTGAAGATATGAGGGTATTCCATCTCATTCATCATATAGGAACTTGATATAGATCACATTTCATTCATTCTTTTCATTCCATCTAGGGTACATTACTGATTGAATGTTGTTGTGATAGATGTTGTGCTAGATAGGCATGTTTTTGTGATAGATACCCTGATAAAAATACATAATATGTGGATAGGGTATTGGTATATGTAAAGTTTTATTTGGATTGATGCCAAGCTTCAGTCTCGAAGGTGTTATGGTCCCTCTTGGATAGGAACATGGTAGATCATGTTTCAACTTTTAGGGAATTCGATAAAGATTAGATATGAAAAAGGATTATAAAATTTGATTCATGGAGATTATATTCTCTCATATATTAGAACATGGAATTCCTTGGCCAAATTTTTAGATTTTGTGGGTTTTAGAGAAGTTTCAAAGGCCAACTATCTGAAAACCCAGAAAACATGGAGTGTGATTTTATAAACACACACCATGGGTTCTTCTATTCTAGAAGAAATTACTTTTCTTAAGTACACGTCATGTAACATATGTACATGTAGTGTATTTCTTGACCGTGTGACTAATTGTGTGAGTAGAGACATGGGGTTGGTAAAAAAAATTTAGAACATGTCATGTACTGGGAGTACACGGTGTTCAGTAATCGATAGTGTATCCGGCTGTGTGACTAATGACATGGGTGGGCCGAGCTTTTGTTTTACATGCCATGTCTAGAGTGTTCATGTAATGTAGTGTTACACCAGGATGAACCGTGTATCTCTAGATATGTAAAAGTACTTGGGCCAGAGGGAATATTCAAGTTCATGTGATGTCTCAAGAGAAACACACCATGTGCAGGGGTGTTACACGACCCGGATGGTAGAGGTACATGCCCATGTTAAGCCTTAAGGGAACACGTCGTGCAGTTTTTCTACACGTTGTGTAACCCTCTTTAGTAAAATTTGAATTATTCACACACCTTTTCCATATTTTCACTTCTGAGTTCCAGTTTTGGTTAATCAATTGCTGAGGTATGCACTTGAACTTGAAGATTTATGCCACCAAGACGTCCTCCGATTGTGCGCCAGGTATAGGGAAATGATCAGAAACTAGAAATGACATATCAAGGACTACCGTAAGATCCTGTTGTCATGCCCATATTGACCCCAACAATTATACAGAACGTAGGTGCTAATGCACATTTCTTTGAAGGCTTTATAAGGATGATTCAGACTTTTCATGGAGCACCACATCCTACCCTAACTATGGAAGAGTTGATGCGGGTGTTCTAGCAGAATCATCCTCCCATTTTTTCTAGGGATGGAGGAACACAGGTTGTAGATTCAGGGTTGGAGGTTATGATTTCTATATTTGATCATCTAGAGACACATCCTAAGAGTATGTTTAAGCTTGTGACTTACATGCTACATGATTCCACTAATATACGGTGGGATGTTATATCATAGGCGAGATGACATAGGGATATGACATGGGAAGAGTTTTAGAGGACCTTATATGATTACTTCTACCCAGAGATGTTGAGGGAAAACCGACCCTTAGAGTTCATGAATTTGGAGTAGGGAACTATTTCGGTGATGGATTACCCTTTTCTCTTTATAGAGCAATCGTTCTTTTCACTTGTTTTGGGAGGTGATGAGTTATCACTGGCTAAGCGATTTGAGGATGGTCTCAGGTATGACATCAGATCGCAGGTGAATGTTTTCAAGATGACTTTATTGACTGCTATAGTAAATTGGTCATTGATTACTGAGTAAAATATAAGGGAGTTTAGAGTATTGATCCAAGTTGGTTCCACATCCAGGGCTGGTACTCCTTCAACTGATAACAGGAATAACCATAGGGAAATTTCACATGGTGATTCTTCTGGTAGTAGGGATGTTTCTTCAGGTTGCTAAGTGGTGTGCTACCAGTGTGGTAAGAGTGGGTATACCAAGAAACATTTCATGAAGGACCTAGTCATGTTTTGATCTTTCATCAGGATTGGCCATATTCATAGTTTTTGCAGGATGTTCTCACCAACAGTGAGTGAGAGGGGATTAGTTATGAATCCCCATTCTAGACCAGAACCACCAGTTTCTCATTAGCCAGAGAATTGGGGTTTGTCAGGAAAAGAAGGTGGGAAATACCAATGTAGCTAGATGATAGATTCTCAGTGACAGTAGGGTGGACAATCATAGGGTAGTCGGGAAGGGTCGCAAGGCTACAGTTCAGGTTAGACTTTTACGGTGGAGCAGACCTGGAAGGAGCTAGATCTTGGACCCTCTATAGTTAGAGGTACGATTCGAGATTCCTCATTTTTATCTTCTTCTCTTATAGATATTGGGGATTCCCATTTTTTATATATTTTGTCATTTTGGGGATACTTGAGCCCTGTATCATTAATTTTGATGATGTTATTACACTAGACACTCTGTTGTGGATTAGGATGGCTAGTGTACATCAGTACAAGGGGTTCCCTCTTGAGGTTAGCAGGTGTCACTTCTTATGGAACCTCTATTTCCTAGAGATTATAGACTTCAATCTCATTCTTAGAATGGACTGGTTGGTATCCTATCAGGCATTTGTTGACTTCTATCGCCGTTGGGTGAGTTTCACATCACTATAGGGAAAATCTTTTCTACTCTGGGGGAAATGAGATGTCCATGCAATAGATTCAGACCTGAGCATCATGGGATGAGAGTAATTTTAGCCCAAATTTCGGGCTTATATTTGAATGGCCAGGGGAATTCACAGATGTACTATCCTCCAGTCATGGATTATTTAAGAGATGTCTTTCCAAACAAATTTTCATGTTTACCTCTAGAGTGAGAGGTGGATTTCTCTTTGGATCTTGTTCTAGGAGCATCACTGGTGTCCAATACTCCGTATTGGATTGCAGTACCAGAGTTATAGGAGCTCAATAAGTAGTTGGAGGAGTTTCAAGAAAATCATTCCTTCTAACCCAATACTTCTCATTAGGGTCTACCTATCCTTTTTGAGAAGAAGGAGGACGGTACCCACAGACTTTTTGTGGATTATCGGAAGTTGAACCAATTGGAGGCCAAGAATTGATATCCCTTCCCAAGGATGTATGATCCCTTTGATCAGATTCGAGGAGCATGGGTGTTCTTGATGATTGACTTGAGATCTTAATATCCTCAGTTGCATGCAAGACCCTCAAGTATACCTGTTATAGACTTTCGAAGTATGTATGGTCTATAATATTATTTGGTTACATCATTCGGTCTCATGAACGCACTGAAAATATTCATGCTACTGATGCATCGATTTTTCATACGTACATGGATTTTTTATGGTAGTCTTCATGTACAATATCTTGGTGTACTCCCACACTCGACATGACCATTCCATCCATCATGAGATCATATTAAGTACACAGATAGAGAATCAATTATAAACAATGATCAAGAAATTACACTTTTGGATTGATCAGATTCATTTCGTGGGTGTTTTCATCTTAGAGAAATGAGTATCATTGAACCTAGAGAAGGTGATAGATGTCATTTCCTGGGATCATATGAAGAACATATTTGACTTATAGAGTTTTTTGGGGCTAGATAGTTACTACATACACTTTATTCATGACTTTTTAGGATTACCATAACCATTGGAGGGCCTG
Source organism: Viscum album (assembly GCA_963277665.1). Lineage (NCBI taxonomy): Eukaryota > Viridiplantae > Streptophyta > Magnoliopsida > Santalales > Viscaceae > Viscum > Viscum album. Next base: position 239,388,872 of record OY728140.1, on the reverse strand, counting down.
ACTAAGAATGGAAAGAAGTACTTGTGAACAGATTCCTGTGATTCGGTCATTCAGGAGCTGAAATGGAGGTTGAATTCAGCACCGATACTGATTTTTCCAGTTCTGGGAAAGAGTTACACCGTTTACTATGACACATCAGGTATCGTGCAACAATTAGTGCTTATGCAGGGGGAAGGAGTCTTTGCGTACAGGTCTCAGCAGTAGATGCCACATGAGAGGAATTACCTGATCCACAATCCTGAGTTAGCTTCATCTATGAATTCTTTTCACTATTGGAGACATTATATTAAGGGAGAGAATTTTTTGGTATACACTAACCACAAAATCCTCATGTATCTATTTTCTCAGCATGATCTAAATTTGATACAATGATGTTGGGTTGAGTACCATTAGTCTTTTGACTTTGATCTTTCCTATATGCCTAGGAAAGGAAAATGAATGGTTGACGTGTTGAGTAGGAGGACTCAAATATAGGCATTTCAAGAGGCCATTAGTGAGTGGAAACTTATGTATCTTTTCACTTAGATGCATTTAGAGGTGCACGACAGACAGTAGTAGACATTTCTTTCTTCTATAGTTTTTACCAATAATCTACTAGATCGAGTGAGAAGGAGGATTCTTTTAGACTTTGAAGGCATATTCCTACTCGAGAGTTTGTTAGGAAAGGACCATAATTCTAGATGGACCATAGGTGAGGATGAGGTTTTTCATTTTCATTGGTGTGTATGGGTGTTAGTAGACATACATGTGGAACTATTGTGAAATTTTCATTCCTCAGTATGGGAAGTCCATCCTGGTTTCACCAAGATGTATCGAAATTTACATCATCAATATTCGTGTCTATGTATCAGGAGGGAAGTAACTAGATTTGTTATGATATGTTCCACCTGTCAGCAGGTGAAGGTGGAGAATCAACAACCAGAATGGCTCTTAAAATTGTTACCCATTACCGAGTGGAAGTGGAATGATGTCGAGATGGATTTTGTGACTTTTTTATTGAGTTCACCTCAAGTTAATGAAGTAGTTTTGGTTATAATCAGTAGGATCAAAAAGGTTTCACATTTCATACTGATTAAGGAGAACTTTAGTGTTGACAAGCTTGGATGGTTATACATCCAATATATTGTAATTTTCCATGGGGTTCAGCACTCTATAGTTTTAGACATGGATTCCAGGTTTACTTATTTTTTCTGGAAGGGACTATAGGGGGATTTGGGTACATAGGTACTTCTGAGTATAGCATATCGTCCCCATATAGATGGCTAGTCTGATCGTATGATTCTGATTTTGGAGAACATGCTTCGATCATGTATCTTGGATTTCAGGGGATCTTGGGAAAGACACATACCCCTGGTGTAGTTTTCCTACAATAATATTTTTTAGGACACAATTCAGAAGGCACCTCATGAGGATTTTTACACAAGGCCATGTCTATCACACCTATGTTGGCTGGAGGTAGGAGAGACAGTTATGTTGGAACCTCAATTTGTCCAGGAGACCACAGGGCAGGTGGAGTTGATTTATAAAAGGATGGCTACTGCACAATCTTGCTATAAATATTATACTGATCGACGAAGATGACTAGAGTTTGAGGTCAGAGATAAATGTTTCCTTCATGTCATCTTGAGTTTGAGACATAGGAAGTTTAATAAATAGGGGAATATTTCATTGAGATACAACGATTCATTTGAGTTTTTATTGAGAGTCAATCCAATTGACTATTTTTTGCAGTTACCTCAGAGGTATCGAACTATGAACGACATATTTCATGTTTATCAACTATGGAGTTACTTTTCAGACTCTTATCACGTTTTTCAACCTGAGGAGGTTGAGTTGGAAGTGGATGCATACTTCAAGGAAAAACCTATCTAGATTTTGGATCGCAGCGCAAAGGTTCTCAGTGGTTGGTCTGTTCTTTTGGTATAACTATTATGGCAGCACGGTCGAGAGAAAGATGATACATGGTAGAGGGAGGTCGATGTATAGTCCTAGTGGCCAATGTTGTTTGTAAATTATTATTCACCACCCTTGTATGGAAAATTTGGGGGTGAATTGATTTAAGAGGGTAAGTTTTTAGTAACCTGGATCATAATTTTAGGTATGGATCTACATTTCTGGTTGTTTTTTAGAAAAAATGAAGAAATGGGGACTTTCTAAGTACACATCTTGTACTTCTGAGTACACATTGTGTACCTATCATGTCATGTATACAGACATACTTACCATGTCACATCTAATATTTGGAAATATCTTTATCTAGTCATGGTTTATATAGTAGGGTGATAGAATAGCCAACGAACTCCAAACCTCTCCCAGTTCTCCGTTAGAGCTCTGATTGAGACATCGTTGGAAGCGTTAGAATCCCACGGGTGAGTTCTCAAAACTCCTAGAGCCTATCTTCATGATTCCTCCTTTCTTGTGAGTTATTAAATGATGGGTGTGTTTCACCTTTTTGTTGATCTACATCATTCTAGGATGATTCAAGGGCCTAAGTTCAGTTATATTGATAGTACAACATCAGGTTAGGTGGTTTGTGCCTTTTGTTGTTTGTATTTTGATCTTAAATTGTAAAAGTGATGCATACTCATGTTTTGGGTATTACTTGATTTTTAATTTAACCATGTTGTTACCATCAATTGTTTGATTGATTAATGAGGGGTTATTTCTTATGTATAAGATTAGATATATCGTTTATGGGACACCGCATGGGTGTGTTTCCCTTGGTTGATTGTTTATGGTTGTTTGGTCTAAAATTCTTATTAGGCTTGACTTGTTTTCCATGCCTAGTTTTATTAGGATGCAGTTTCTGATAATATGAAATGCTTGTGATATGCGTTGTGAATTTTAGCCAAAGTGGATTTGACGATTAGAGCTTTCCAAAGGGGTTAGACTGGGACAGCTTCCCAGGTAGCCATCTATAATTTTTTGGGATAGACCATGAGAGTTTCCAAGGTGGTCATTAGTATTTTATTAAATGAATGTTGGACCCAATGGTTTAGACTATGAGAGCTTTCTCAGGTGGTTGTTTGTAATTGATAGATGTTATGTTATGCCAAAGTTTTTAGACTGTGAGAGATTTCCCAGAGGTTCATTTATTAATGAATTGATGCTACATTAGACAAGAGGGGATATATATTGATAATTTCTCCAAGGTGTAATGTATGAATAATTATATAATTTTGATGAGTATTCCAATCCAAATCACAAGCTTGGACTCATTATTACATTATTTTTTAGATGGTCTTCTATGACATCGGTTTTGTTACTTTACATAGGGGATATAGAGTTCTGGCTAGATCTAGGGGTTACATGATTTAATGGAATGAATAATTGATAAATGTAAGTGAATGTGATTGAAACCTACTGGGTTGTTTACTTTTGAGCACTCTATAGTTTATTTCATCATTTTGTTCCTTTTATCTTCTATATATATATATATTCATTAATAGTTATGCATAGATATTTTGGTGGTTTCCTATTGGGATTCATCTCACACCCTATTTTTGTCATTCTTTTAGACCCAACAAGATTATATGATTGTATCTATAGATAAGGGCAAGAACCCTTCTTCATTGGGTACTTTATTGCAATTGGAGCGGGAGACCATGGGACCAAGTTGTGGCTTACAATGCTTCAAGAGATTACTTTTTTCTTTTGTACTTTGGTTTCTATAATGATTCCTAGAATTGTGAATGGTTTGGATACTTTATTAGATTCATATTCCATGTATCATATACATATATATATATATATATTGTGGCCTCTTTTGAATTTACTTTTAGTCTTCTGCAATTTACTTTTTTTGGTATTATTGCTTGAGGTATTCTTTTCTATTTTTTTTAGGCTATGTATAATCTAGAAATAAGGGAATAGTTTCCATAATATCATAACTTGTCTCTCCCTTTTAGTCGGCATCCTTTGGTGTTTGGGGAAATGCCCTTGAGATTATGTGACCAGCAGGGTTCGTGACACCTTTGGGCGGCACCGAGATCCGGGACGTTACAAAAAGAGCATAACTTTTTTTTCGATTCATTAAATTATTTAATATTTCATTTTAAAATATTTCACTTTATAGATGATAGTAAATTTTTTCAAGATATAATTGTGCCTTTACATTGTCTATGGTTTTATTGGGTGTGTCCAACCCAGTATACAATATCTATTCAAAAAATTTATTCTCAATTTACATTATATATAACATTTGGTAAACTAATAAATCAAACTAATATTCATGTCCCAAAAAATACTTCTCTTTATATAATTATGATATCTCCAAAAACCATATATCTTTATTTATTTATAGTTTTTTAAAAATTAATAATAGGTAATAAAGAGGTGATAATTTTTAACCAAATAAAAAAGAAAAATGTTGTTGGTTAATCTCTATAAATTCTACCATTTGTAAAATTATTTCAATTCCTTTTAGAAGTGTAATTTTTAAGAGTTGGTGTCCTCAAACCAATAGTTTTTACTTTTATTTCATGGATATTTAATGTATTTAAATACTAAACATCTTATTACATATTGTTCATTATTCTGCATGACAGTGATGTAATAATGTCCTATAGTATTTATTGCATTGATAAGGTCATGGATGTTCCCTGTTATGATGAGAACCTTCAAATGATATAAAAACATTCTTAATCATAGTTCTAAGGTTGAACGGAATACTATTATGGGAAACATAGCTTGAAAACCATCAGGTGCGAGTACTCGTAAGCAGATAAGGCTTCCTCTCATGATGTTCGCACTTGGTAATCTCTTAGGCAAGATATTATGAGAACAAACCCGCAAGTAGGAATTCCTCATGTTTTGGTGTAATTGTTTATTTCTATATGAAAGCGTGTGTAATTAACCTTATACCTTTTTATTATCATTGATACATGACACGAATCATGCAGTTTGATTTACAGACAAAAATCGTCATGCAAGCAGTTGGCGGGAAGTAGGGTATGTTGGGTGCATCATGAGTGGCATATGATTAATGGATAAGTCGAGGAAGGATTTTTCCCTTCCATTTATTGAAGTTGATATCTTAGCCCTTAGTTGAAATATAATTGTCGCGTGAAATTCCATGCCTATGGTGTAAGGATGAGGTTATTTCAGGTAGTTAAAGAACAACGTATCGAGCATAAAAGTTGATGACACTATCATGAATCTAGCATGATGAGATATTGTGACTAAGTGATTATATTAAACAGTTAGCATTCTCATGTGGATGTTGTTCTTACAACTTTATGTTCTTTCTCTTGGGTTCCTTAACATGTTTCTAGATAGTAATCTTGGACTTTAGGCAAGTCTGCCTAATGCCAATGAGAAACAATCCTAGAAGTTCACCCACAATGTTTTTCTGGTAGTCTCGGTTAAATTCTATTTGAATTTATTATTAAATATTATTTTCAAGATAGTGGAATAAGTTCATTCAAGTTAAAATGATTACATAAATTAAATTAATATTTATTCACTAGATTGTAAGTAAAATATATTTATTTATTTTCTTGAACATTTAATAAATATTTATTTACTAGTTTGTTAATAAAATATTTATTTAAGAGAATAAATTATTTATTTATTTATTCTAGAGTTCAATAAATGGAAGTCGATTACAAGTAGATAAAGGTTGGTCTGGTAGTAAAATAATTATTTGCAAGACAATAAATAATTATTTAACTAGTTTGTAAAAAGTTAAAATAACTCTTTTATTATTTTATGATGGAGAATTGTTTTTATAATTTTGTTTCATGCAAGTTTTATTCACATAAATAATTACATTGTATTATTCTTAATATAATTGATTTTTTCTAATTGTATGAATGTATTTAATTGTTGTTACACAATAAAATATTTTAATGGAAGCCCCATGTCCATAAATAGACACGTACATCAATTGTGTCTAGTACCAAACCTCACACCTGGTTAATTGAAAATTAAAGGGCTAAACAATTTGTCTCTCGATTCCTATTCCTGCTCCTCTTAAGAATGAGATACATTCTTCAAGGCCAAAGAACAAATGATCAAGAATAACTAACACAATACACTCGCTTCCTCATGCTAGCGCCCGGAGAACGAGCGGTGCCGATTAGAGGTCGTCAAATCATGTGTGGATCACCATTATAGGGATTATAGTTTGGATCCTTGAAAGCGCAACAAGATAATTAGAAAGGGTTATTCCAAACAATCAACATCATCAATGAAGAAAATCATGATGATCTAGGTATTATTTTCTTTATGAAATTCATTAAATTTATTACAAACATGATGTGTGAGGTCCTCTCTAAAGGTTTAGAATCCTCTTCATTCATTATCTAAATCTTTAATTATATTCCATGGAGAATAACATTCATCATCATATTGATCCCGGAATAATCATCGATAATTGAAAAAATTAAATTTGGGCACCTGCCCAACCGTGCTTCTACTGTGCCCAAAACATACAAGTTGTGTCATAGAGGTTACATCAAAATTTATAATTATTTAAATATTTTGTTTATAATTTACGCATTTTATAGTTTAGTTGTTTCAATTCGAGTTAATCATTCTACAAATCTAAATCTCGAGATCTGTTCCTCCTATTTCGTCTCTCTTTCACATTACAGAAATGATATTTTCTTTTAATTTTGATTAAAAAAATAGAGGATCACATTCATAGGTGTGAAAGGTTCTTGTTCATACAACAACAAAACACAAGGCATGTTTTCAGCAGTACACACCGTGTAGTCAAGGTTCAATGCACCGGGTCTGGTCTACCAAACCAAGTCATGTCATTGGATTTTTTCTAAGTCTTAATGACTATGTGCATTGACCATGAAAAGGTGGCATGAAGTTTTCCGATTACATACTATGTGGACCCCTTTATACAGTTTGTAGTCCTTTCAGGTTAGGGTTGGACTAGGATGGGCCCGTAAGGGGCACAGTGGTTTCAGGCGCTCTCCTCATCGCCGCCTCCTTCCCTAGGTTTTTCGCGACAGCCTTCCATCTGCTCGATGAGTCATGGAGTTTCCTTAGTTCTTCTGGCTTCGGTATTCCCATCGTCTCTCTCGCTCACCATTGCTCTCGCTGGATTCCATTCACTGGATAGGGTTTTCATTGGCGGCGAGGTGTCGGACAGAGACTCAAGTTTTATATCCATTCGCCTAAGGTCTTGACCTCTCTTTCGGTGTGGGCGGTTGGTGTTTTGCGGTAGATCTCGAGGTAGAAAAGGACGACAGTGATGGGATCTGGGTAGCGGGGTTCCTCTACTTGCAACGATTTCCTGCTCCCTCATGTTCTGAATGCTGGAGATTTCTACCACGTAGTGTTTGAAGGTCTGAGTTTTGATTTTCGAAAGTGTGATTTTTGTTATTGTGCTTGGATCTTTCCTCCTGGTGAAATGCTTCATGGTGGTTAGCCTCACTGGCTCTACTCTAGTGGTGACGTTTGACGGCACTGCTGGTCAGACCTATGGGCGTAAGGCCATTTTTTCACCGGCATACTCTTCGGAGCATTCTGGGTCCTTCTCGGTAGCGCGTCGACATCTTGTGGCCCTATTATTTGGAAACGACGAGGAACTCTGGTGTTTCGGGTTCCTATAATCCGCAATGGTTCGAGAAGAGTGTGGTCGGAACATATTGTCTCGATGCTCCGACGATGGCTCCACCGTTTTACTGCTTTGAATAGTGGCACATTGTGTTCCGGGTTGTCTCACCGGCGGTGATTTCACGTGGATTCTCTTCCCGATGTGGTTGTGCGGCTCAAGGGCCGATCGTGGTTCGTGATGTTTTGGACATTGAATCTCTGAAGATATTTTGATTTTGGATGTTTTGTTGATTGGTTGTGAGGTTACCGGTATTCCTAAACCGGATTTATTAACATAACAAAAAGGATTTGCAGCATGTTAGGGTTGGACTTTGTACCCCGTAAATGGCATTACTGGCAGTAGACTGTGTAACACAGATACTACATGGCATGTGGACCACTTGACACACCATGTACTCTAATGATTTTCAAAGTAAACTCCTAGGTCGTTTCCCCAGGTGTTTACTTAGGATGGACAGTGAACAATAGTACATGTCATATAGTTGGAATTACACACCTTGTACTCATCCAAATTATGAAGATTTATCAAATTTTATTATTATATTATTAAACCCCTTGAGACATGTACCATAGTGTGGGTGAAAATATGAGGCACAACACGTAATAGATGTTTTATATATGTGTGTTTAATTTAACATTTTTTTCATGTTCATTTCTACTCATTGGGTAGTTATGAACATGAATTCACTGGGTTTTTTCCAAGGTACAAGTTACGTACAAAGATAATTTTAAATGAATTTATTTATTTAAGATTATGATGGATGAGAATATCCAGGAAATTCAAGAAAGGTTCTATGTTACAAGGATTGATTAATTAAATATGGTAATTAATTGATTCGGGCATGATTTATCTTAAACAAGAACGATTAAATAATTGAATTCTAGTTTTATTTATGTATAAATATCGGTTCATGTATGGGTGTTCATAAGATAGAACAAGACCTATATATGTGGATAATTTCTTTTAATTTATTTATTTAAATTAATTTTGTTGTCCTATGAGCCTTCTCTCCATTAATATGTAGGGTCGTCGTACCCAAGGAATCTTTTATAAAAAACCCCCCTTTTACCCCTCACCTGTGTGTGAGTTAAAAAGGAATTTTCAATGGATATAACTCTCAAGATAACGGAATCAGTTCAAGATAGAGCCAAGATGAAACCAATCCCAGGAGATACAGATATTGACTGGTGGAAAGTTGTAAACATGAACCCAAAAGGTTCAAGGTGTTTCTCCCCTACTTCAGGAATATTTTATCAACCGATAGATAAACTAACCATTAGAAAATCTCATTACCATGCCCTTTATTTTTTTTTTATTTTTTTTTAAATTCATCGTTTATCATTATGGATGTGTTATCCTGATAACATAATTAATGAACTAAAAGAGCATGCAAGATGGAACTAAAATAAAACAAGATTATTCATAAATATAATCAAGATATTGTTAATAAAATAATTATGTTCCACATAATAATAACAAGAATGTTATAGTGATAATAAGAAATTCACGCAAAAGAGATAAAAATCCCTCAAATAAAATATTAAGCCATACCATGATTTATTTTACTTGATTAAGGGGAAAACTATAAAAAACTATTTTTCTGACCAACCCTTGATGGAACATTTACTTTTATACAAGAATACCTTATGAAGTGTTTCAGGTTGACTTAACCATATTACATCAAGAGGAGTAGCCCTTTCTAGAGTTGGTGTAATATTAGAGGAAAGAGTTGAGGAAATCTATAGTTTGGATTTCATGATTGGGGAGTCCACTCATCAAATCAAGGAGTTGGAAGCCCATAATTGGAAACGAACTCCCTACCTATATAACTTCAAATAGATTGACCAACCCTTGTTGGGGTTATGAGAAGGGTATTATGGATCCTTACCACTATAATTTCATGGAAACTGGACATTCCATGTTCAATGGTGAGCGCCATTGTGACTACATAAAATAATGGGAGACTTAATAAAACTAATTTATTATTTATCATAAAATTTAATCAAGAAAGTACTAATGATCTTCACTTTTAATTATAGAATAAAAAAAATCATTCCAACCACACTCTCCTTGTGATCAATTCGGGATAAACACAACATCCTCACTGGAATTAACTTATAGGAATGGTTTAGATGCCTTTGGGTTATCCTACTCCATGGAAGGAATTCTTACATGTTGGATTCAGCATTACCTGGTCCTCCTACCAAAGAGGTGAGTAATGAGGATTTACCGGTCTATGAAAAATATATGAACAATGCGGTGGATATTCAATGTTTTATGATTTCAAATCAATGTCTAGCGAGCTCATGAAGTCTCACAAAAACTTGGATGATTATAGCATTCTCTAGAACCTCCATGGTCTTTTCTAGGAGAGAGAAAGATAGTAAAGGTTTGATATCTCCAAGGCACTCTTTTAAAGTAATCATGTAGAGGGTGCCCCATCTAGGGCCTCATGTAGTCAGGATCATTGGCTACATTGAGTTTGTAGAGGATCTAGGGTTTAAACTCCTTAATGAACTAGGAAACAAACTCATTCTCAAATCACTCCATCAATGCATCTCGAGATTTTTCATTAATTTTAACATTAAAAACATTGAGATGTCTCTATCTGATCTTCTTATCCTCATTCTCCATGTGGAAAAAGATATGAAATGTGACAAGCCTTCTATCCATAAGGTGAATAATAGGAAAGGGAAGGTAATGATCTTAAAGCCCAAAGCTTCTTCACACCCTTCTAAGAAAAATAAGATCATAGGGGTGTAAAAGGAATAGGATATTATTTTCTTCACATGTGGCATGAAGGGCCACTGGAAAAAAAACTATACCCATCCTAAGAAGCAGAGGGATGCTTCAGGTTTGTCTTTTTATCGAATGAAATCTATCTGTTTCTACAAATTGGGTAGTTAATACATCTTGTGGTGCTCCCTTATGTATCCAAATACTAGGACCATGTAGATTTAGTAAGATTGACCAAAGGGAGGTAGATATACAAGAATCCAAATGATCTAGACTTGCTGGTGTAGCTATCGGGGGCTACAACCTCAAGTTTTCAATTTGGATGATCTTGGTGTTAAAAGGGTTGTTATTTTGTGTCATGTGTTTCTAAAATAATATTTATGTATCCATATTATATGTAGATGGATTTGTTTTCACGTTTGGAAATGAATGTTTCTTATTTTACAAAGATAGCATTTGTTTTTGTAGGGAACATTTATACAACATTCTTTACGCATTGGATTACACAAACCAAGTAATGGAAATTTCTAACAAGGATACATCACATGAATCATACCACACCCAAATTTGGCATCGCTTGATAAGTAATGTAAACAAGAAATGCTATACAATGTAAAATAAAGATGGATATTTAGATTCTTTTGAACTAAAACCACTTGGCGTATGTCATGCATGTTTATGAGGAAAAATGACCAAAGCTCCATTTAGTGGGAGATGTGAAAGGGGTAAATTGATTCTTGAATTGGTTAGTACAAATGTGTGTAGACCATTTCCAATTGAATCAATGGGAGGGTACTCATACTTTATAACTTTTAATTATGATTTTAGTGGATATGGATATATCTACATAATGAGGTATATGTTGGATTCTTTTTATAATTTCAAAGAATTCAAGAATGATGTTGAGAACTATATTGGTGATAATATTAAGAAACTCCACTCAGACCATGCTGTAGAATATATTAATCAAGACTTAATTGATTAATTATGAGAGTTTGGGATACTATACCAACACACTCCACCTTACATGACCCATTGGAATTGGGTGAGTGAAAGAGGGGGGGACCAAAACTTGTTGGAGATGGTGAGATCAATGATGAGTCAGGCGAGTCATCCATTATCCTTTTAGGGATATGCAGTACAAATAGAGGAGCACATTGTAAAACAAGTACCAACTAAAATGATAAATGGTATTCCATATGAGTTCTGGAGTGCCAAGAATCAATATTATCGAATTTACATGTGTGGGGAAGCGATGAGTTTGTTAAGGCCTCTTTAGATAACAAACATTCACCCCAAGACACAAAGTGTACATTAATAGGATACCCTAAAGAAAACAAGGGGATATTACCTATAAAACCCATAAAAAAGGTTTTAGTGGAAATACACACCATATTACTTGAGAGGTAGCACATCTCTAAAACAGATAGTGGGAGCGAGATAGACTTTGATGTAGTCAAGGATCAAGGTACACAAGAGTTGGTACAAAAACTGATTCCACAAAGCCCCATGGAAGAAAGAACTATTTCAGAGACACAAGAAATGCGTAGGTATATAAGTGATGTTAGATAATTAAAACAGTACGGTTTTCTAGTTACTAAGGAAGGTGACTCATTATTAGTTTATAATAATGATCCTCTAACCTACAAGGATGTAGTAAGTGGCATAGATGTTGTCATGTGGGAAGAATCCATGAATTCTAAAATGGATTCCATGTACCAAAACCAAGTCTGGACTTTAGTAGATCATTTATATGATGTAAATCCTATTGGTTTCTAATGCGTATTCAAGAAGAAACTAGACATGGAAGGATAGTTCAGTACTTATAAGGCATGACTGGTTGCAAAAGGGTTTAAACAGCGTCAAGGCATTGACTATGATGAATCCTTTTGACAAGTTGCAATGTTGAAATCAATCTAAATTCTATTGGCCATTTCTTCTTAACATGACTATGAGATTTAGAAAATGGATGTCAAAACAAACTTCTATAACGGTAACCTTCAGGAAGATGTCTACATGACCCAACCTGAACGGTTTTTGACTCCAAAGTATTCCAATAAGGTATGAAAGTTGCAGAAATCCATTTAGGGATTAAATCAAGAATCCTGGTCATGGAACATTCATTTTGATGAAGCTGTGACAAAATTTGGTTTTATCAAAAATGAATGTGATCATTTTTTATACAAATGGTTTAGTGGGAGTGTAGTAAATTTCTTAATACTATATGTTGATGACTTATTACTTATTGGAAATGAGATACCAGCCTTATAGTCGGTTAAGGAATTATTGAATTAATTCTTCTCCATGAATGACTTGGGAAAGGAAGCATATATTCTTGGGATCAAGATCTATCGTGATATATCCAAGAGATTGTTGGGCCTAATTTAAAGTAAATACATTGATAATAAACTGATGTGATTTGGTATAGAAAAATCCAAGAGGGGATTGTTTCCAGTGTCACATGGAATTCATCTTTCCTAGAAAATGTGTCCTCAAACATTTGAGGAAAGAAAGGTAATTTCAAGGACTCCATACGTATCAGCGATTTGGTCAGTCATGTATGTCATGATATGTACAAGTATGGTTATTTCCTACACATTGAGTATGGTAGGAATATAAGAAGCTGACCTAGGTGACCTCCATTGGATGGAAGTCAAGACTATATTAAAGAATATGTGGCATAATAAGGATATTTTCTTCATTTATGGAGGATATGAGGAACAAGTCATTAGAGGATATGAAGATTTTAGTTTTCAGACTAATCAAGATGACATAAAGTTGAAAACTGGATACATATACACTTTGAATGGATGTACAGTGTGCTGGAAGAGCTCATTGTGGAGTGTGGTCATCGATTCTACAATAGAGATCGAATATATCACAGCTTCTGAGGCAGCAAAAGAAGTAGTTTAGATTTGAAGCTTCATCCAGGAGTTGGATGTGATACCTATAAGTAAATATCCCATCACATTGTACTATGAAAATATTGTTGTGGTTGCTCCCACAAAATATCCAAGGTCACATCAACGGACAAAACATATATTTCGGAAGTATCATCTCTTGAGGGATTTTTTTCAGAGAGGTGAAGTTTCTGGGAGAATTATTTCCATGGAAGACAATGTGGTGAACCCCTTGACTAAAGTCTTGAATCAGTAGAAACATGTTCATTATGTGGGATTTAGCATACTAAAATTCATAGGTAGTTGGCGCTAGTCCAAGTGGGAGTTTGTAAGAGTTGGTGTCCTATAACCAACTGGTTTTACTTTCTTTACATGGATATTTAATTTATTTAAATATTAAACATATTATTACATATTGTTTATTTTTTTCAAGACTATGATGTAATAATGTTCTAGAGTATTTGTATAATTGATAAGGTCCTGATAGTTCCCTATTATTATGAGAACTTTGAAATTATATAACAATATTCTTAAATATAGTTATATGGTTGGATGACATTCTATGATGGGACACATAGAATGAAGACTCTCATGTGCAAGTACTCATAATCAGATGAGACTCTATCTCATGAACCTCTCACATGGTAATCTAAAAGACAGGAGATTATGATAATAGAACCGCCAGTATGAATTCTTCATGTTTGGGTGTCATCATATATTTCTATCTGTGAGCATTTGTAATGATCCTCATACTTCAAGATTACCATTAATACTTGTCAAGACTTGTGAACTTTGATTGACTAATTAAACCCCCCACACAGATAGTTGGCGGGAAGTATGGTACATTGGGTATGTCACGAGTGGCATGTTATTAATGGATAAGTCGAAGAATGATTTTTCCCTTCCATTTATGGAAGGTGATATCTCAACCCATTTATTGAAATAAAATTGTCGCGTGAAATTCCATGGATATGTTGTAACGATGAGTTTATTTCAAGTAGTCAATGAAGGTTGTATCACGAATAAAAGTTGATGACACTATCATGAAACCTGTTTGATGAGATATTGTGAAAAAGGGATTATATTACACAGTGAGAGTTCATATGTGGATGACGTTGTTGTGACTTTAAGTTATTTCTCTTAGTTTTCTCGACCCATTGTTAGATAGTACTCTTGGACTTTTGGAAAACCCTCCTAATTCCAATTAGAAATAATCCTAGAGGGTCACATACTATGTGTTTCTAGAGGTATCAGTTAAATTATATTTAAATTTAATTAATAAATATTATTCTCAAGATAGTGGAATAATTTTATTCAAGTTAAAATGATTTCATAAATTAATTAAATATTTATTAACTAGATTGTGGGTAAAATATATTTATTTATTTTATTGAACATTTAAAAAATATTTGTTTAATATTTTTCAAATAAAATATTTATTCAATAGAATAAATTATTTATTTAATTATACTAGTGTTCAATAAATGGATGTGATTTTTAGTGGACCATGGTAGGTCTGGTAGTAAAATAATAATTTGCAAGACAATAAATAATTATTTAACTAGTGGGAACAAATTAATATAATGCTGCTATTATTTTGTGATGCGATATTTTATTTATAATTATATTTTGCGTAAGTTGGAAAACCATAAATAATGGTGCACTATTATTATTTATTGCATGGGTTTTCTATAAGTTTATGAATGTATTTAATTGTTGTTACATAATTAAATATTGTAACTGAAACCCCATGGCAACAAATAGACACATACGTCTAGTGTACCTGGTACCAAACTGCACACGAAGTAATTTGACAATTGTTGAGATAAAAATTTTTTCTATCAAACCCTCTTCCCTCCCCTCCCATGAACGAGACACTTTCATGAAGTCTGAAGAACAAGCAATCAAGAAGAACTGATATAAGACACTCGCTTCGCCGCACTAGCACCTGGAGAAAAAGTGGTGTCGATCGGAGGCCATCATAGCATGTGTGGATCAATACTAAATGGATTCTAGATTGGATCCTTGAAAGCACAACAAGATAATACATAAGGGACATTTCGAATTATCAATATCATCAAAAAATAAAATACTAAATATGCAGGTTTTATTTTCATTATGAAATTAATTAAATTGATTATAAACATGATGTGCTAGATATTATCCAAAGGTTTCGAGCCTCTTCATTATTTATCTAATTATTTGATTATATTCCATGGAGATTGGAGTTTATTATCATATTTATCGTGAAATAATCATTGACAAACGTAAAAATTAAATTTGGCCATCGACCTAACCGTCCTTCCACTGCGCCGGGAAATGAACATGATCTTCATGAAGAAATATAAAATGATGATCCAAATAACTAGTCTTTCTACCGTTAGAAAACATAAATTATTTATAACCATTTATACAGTATGGACATTATTTTAGACAATTTTTAGTCCATCCATATAATATTGAATACACTATAATGTCGCTAATTTTCCACCTTAAATATACTTTTATTATAAAATTATAGCATGAAGCTATATCATATATAACCACATTGTCGTTTAATAATGAATTTAACTCATCAATTAGTGGATTAAAATAAACATTGATATTATTATTCAAATGTTATGAAATTAATATAAATATATATCTATAGTTCCTTCATCATCATCCATATAGGTAAGTTGTGTGGGGTTATAAAAATTTGGAAACGCGAATATTGATTTATGTAAGAACAAAATACATAAAAACCATAAACATAAATATTTAAGCATATGTTAAGTGGATCTAAATAAAAAAAAGATTCACCTTATCAAATGTTTTCCATGAATCACCAAAAAATAGATGATTTAATGTTTTAATAATGGAAATATTTGATTTATACCATGTCACACTACTAGAATTTGGCATTTTCCCAACGGTAGTATACCAACGGTTTACTTAAACCGTTGGTATAGTGAGCCTTTGCCAACAGTTTAACAAAACTGTTGGGAAAGGAAATTTCGGTGGACACTTTCCCAACGGTTCACTGGAACCGTTGGGAAAGGGGTGCTAAACTCACACATTTCCCAATGGTTCACTGGAACCGTTGGCAAAGGTTTACCCCAAATTCCAGATCACCATCTCCTCTTCCCATTCGGACAGAGCCCTAATCTATTCGCTCCGATGCTCTAGAGAACCCCATCCCTCCACTGCTCTCGCGAATCAGAACACCAGCACCCCCCATCCCAACAGGTACACCCCCATACGAATAGGTAAAATTTGATCTCAACCATATTGTTGTAGTTGTTTTAATGAATAGATTTTTTCCAGGTGTTGGTGGTTTAATTGATTATTGAAATTAATATCTAAATAGGATATTGTTTGTGTTTGTGAAGACTTCTTTAATGTTTTTGTATTCTATGTTTGGAAGGAGAGTGTTCAAAACATGTAAATCAGAGTTGGGGGAGGCTATCACGTTTACATGTTTTGGATAATTGATTGTGGGAATTATGGATTGTGTTCAAACCAATTTGATATGTTTTGGATAATGGATTGTGGGGGTAGGGGGTGTCCACGGGGGTGGGTGGGTTGTCCACGGGGGTGGGCGGGGGTGTTCACGGGGGTGGGAAAGGCTGTCCACGGGGGTGGGCGGGGCTGTCTAGGGGGTGTGGGCTGTCCTAGGGTTCTGGGTGGGGTGTCCTGGTGGGGGAGGGGTGTGTGGGGTGTCCAGGGGGGGTGGTATGTCTAGGTGGTGGTGGTGGGGTGGCAGGGTAGGGTGGTGTGGGCTGTTTGGGAGGGTGGGCGGGGCTATCCAGGGGGGTACGGGGTGTCCAGGGGGGTACGGGGGTGGGCGGGTTGTCCACAAGGGTGGATGGGCTGTCCACGAGGGTGGTCGGGCTGTCAAGGAGGGGTGGGCGGGCTGTCCAGGGGGGGTGGGTGGGCTGGCCACGGGGGGTAGGGGTGTCCCGGGGGGTGGGCAGGCTATCCAAGGGGGTGGGGGGATGTCCATAGTGAGAAGGGGTGTCGAGGGGGGTGGGTGGGCTGTCTAGGGGGTAGGGGGTGTCCACAGGGGTGGGCAGGGCTGTCCAGGGGGTGTGGGCTGTCCTGGGGGTCTGGGTGGGGTGTCCTGGTGGGGGAGGGGTGTGTGGGGTGTCCAGGTGGGGTGGTATGTCTCGGTGGTGGTGGTGGGGTTGCAGGGAAGGGGGGTGTGGGCTATTTGGGAGGGTGGGTGGGGCTATCCAGGGGGGTACGGGGTGTCCAGGGGGGTACGGGGGTGGGCGGGCTATCCACAAGGGTGGACGGGCTGTCCACGGGGGTGGTCGGGCTGTCAAGGAGGGGTGGGCGGGCTGTCCAGGGGGGGTGGGTGGGCTGGCAACAGGGGGGTAGGGGTGTCCAGGGGGGTGGGCGGACTATCCATGGGGGTGGGGGGATGTCCATAGGGAGAAGGGGTGTTGAGGGGGGTGGGTGGGCTTTCCACGGGGGTAGATGGGATGTCTAGGTGTAGGGGGGATCCACGGGGGTGGGTGGGTTGTCCACAGGGGTGGGCGGGGCTGTCCACAGGGGTGGGAAAGTCTGTCCACGGGGGTGGGCGGGGCTGTCCTGGTGGTGTGGGCTGTCCTAGGGGTATGGGTGGGGTGTCCTGGTGGGGGAGGGGTGTGTGGGGTGTCCATGGGGGTTGGTATGTCTAGTTGGTGGTGGTGGGGTTGTAGGGGAGGGGGTGTGGGCTGTTTGGGAGGGTGGGAGGGGCTATCCCGGTGGGGGTACGGGGTGTCCAGGGTGGTACGGGGGTGGGCGGGCTGTCCACAAGGGTGGACGGGCTGTCCACGGGGGTGGCCGGGCTGTCAAGGAGGGGTGGGCGGGCTGTCCAGGGGGGGTGGGTGGGCTGTCCATAGGGGGTAGGGGTGTCCAGGGGGTGGGCGGGCTATCCAAGGGGGTGGGGGCTGTCCATAGGGATAAGGGGTGTCGAGGGGGGTGGGTGGGCTGTCCACGGGGGTGGTTGGGCTGTCTAGGGGGTAGGGGGTGTCCACGGGGGTGGGTGGGTTGTCCACGGGGGTGGGCGGGGCTGTCCACGAGGGTACCCTACTAATATGGTTATGGGATGAGGCACGCTCTGATGTGATAACACATTAAGTTCATCTTGGTTTTACATTTTTTCAATAACACATTAGTATGTTTTTTTCACATGTGTAGTTGATACCATGATTATTTTCTTCCTTTATCGTTTACATAAATGTATTTTCTATTAAAGTTCAATCCTATTGAATTATTTGTGACAAAATGACTTCTATGAATTATTTTTACAGAATGGACAGAAGTTGGATGTATGAAACTGATCGTATCTCAAGTGATTTTCAAAACAATTTGGAGGGCTTTATAGATTTTGCATTTCACAATGCTTCAGATAGTACTCGCATACACTTCCCATGTTCCAATTGTGTTGGTAGACCTTAGTTGAGTCGTGAAGAAGTCATCTACCACATAACCAAAAATGGTTTTCAAGCAAACCACTTTGTGTGGTATCACAATTGGGAGAAAATGAAATCTCAAATTGGTGATGATCGAAATTAAAGGACTGGAATGGAGAATTTTTTAGATGATCGGTTTCTGTTTATTCGTCATCATGAAAAAGAAAGGATTTCTACTCAAGAAGACGTCGATATGAGGACAACTGATGCATCTAGTGAAAATGATGATTTTGATAGTGTGAAAAAATTGAATGATGCTGCCACGACTCCAGTATATCGACAATGCGATAAAATGAAAAAGCTGGAATTTTTAATCTGATTGTTTCATGGAAAAACTATGTATGGGATTTCTAATACAGCAATCGATTACATTCGTACCCTCTTGAAGGATTTACTTCCAGATGATTCAGATATTCCCTCAAACCACTATATGGCATGGAAGTTAGTTGAAGAACTTGGATTTTCTAGAAACAAAATTCATGCTTGCCTGAAAGATTGCAGTTTATTCTGGGAAGAAACCGCTGAACGAAATGAATGTATAAAATGTGGCACATCCCGCTAGAAGTCAAAATCTGATGGAACACCATCCCGCGTTCCACAGAAAGTAATGTGGCACTTTCCATTGATACCCAGACTCCAGAATCTTTTTATGTCTAATGACATATCAATAAAAATGAGATGGCATGATACCGAGAGAAAGAAGACTAATGATGAGTTGGTTCATCCTGCCGATGGATTTTCATGGCAGAGATTTGATGCTCGACATCCTGATTTTGCAGCTGACGTGCGTAATGTGAGGCTGGGTCTTTCATGTGACAGTTTTAATCCGTTTGGGCAGATGCTTACTTCACACAGCACATGGCCAGTTTTTATACACATTTATAATCTTCCTCCATGGTTGTGTATGAAAAAATCTTTCACTTTCATGAGTATAC
Source organism: Viscum album (assembly GCA_963277665.1). NCBI lineage: Eukaryota > Viridiplantae > Streptophyta > Magnoliopsida > Santalales > Viscaceae > Viscum > Viscum album. The sequence continues at coordinate 239,369,284 of OY728140.1, read as the reverse complement.
TGATATCTGGTCCTTCTGATCCCGGCATTGATATTGATGTTTACATGAAACCTTTAATAAAAGAGTTGAAACTTCTTTGGGATGTGGGTGTTCTCACATACGATGCATGTTCGAAAGGCATATTTCAGATGTGTGCTGCGCTTATGTGGACGATCAATGATTTTCCAGCTTATGAAATGATGTCTGGATGGAGCACAAAGGGAAAACTGTCATGTCCAGTTTGTATGAAGAATACACGATCCAAAAGACTAAAACATCATTGTAGTTTCAGTTTTATGGGACATCGACGATTTTTGCCAAAGGATCATCCATGTAGAATGAATCGTCAAAGATTTGATAATACTATAGAGACCGATGATCCACCTCAGCGTATGTCTGGAATTGATGTGCTTAATGAATTGAAAGATTTCAGTTTTTCGTTCGGGAAGGGTCAAATGAAATCTTGAAAGAGAAAGAATGTTTCCACAGAAACCTATTACAATTGGAGGAAGAGGAGTATCTTTTTTGATTTGCCTTATTGGTCAACCAATTTGCTACGTCATTGCTTAGACGTAATGTATATTGAAAAGAATATATGTGAAATGTTGCTTTCAGTTCTTCTAAATGTCAAGGGGAAGACAAAATATGATTTACGATCTCGACGTGACTTGGTGGATTGGGGCATTAGACCAGAATTGCATCCTGTGTGCATCAGTGAAAATAAATGGAAACTTCCATGTGCTTCTTATGTGATGACACCTACTAAAAAACAATTTTTGGAAGTATTAGAGACTATTAAAGTTCCTGATGGATATTCAAGAAACATATCTAAACGGGTCAACAGAAGAGAGTTGAAGCTAAAATCTTTGAAGACTCATGATTATCACGTTCTACTGCATGAGTTGCTTCCAATAGCAATCCGTCCTCTTTTGTCCAATAATGTAAGGGTGGGTGTTATTCGGTTGTGCCATTTGTTTAGAGATCTTTGTGCTAAGAAGTTGTCCAAGTATTTCTTGCAAAAAGTGTTGACAGATGCCCCATTAATTTTGTATGAGTTGGAGAAAATATTTCCCCCATCATTTTTCACAAGTGTGCTGCATCTGAATGTCCATATTCCAACTGAAATACTTCTCGGAGGACCTGTTTCTTTTCGTTGGATGTATCCAACTGAAAGAAATATGTTCTCATTAAATTCTTATGTTCGAAAAAAGAATCATCCCGAAGGTTCTATCGTGAACGGTTACTTAGCTCAAGAATGTATGGATTTCTGTTCGATGTATTTGTCTAATCTTACTACAAGAATGAACAGACCAATGAGAAATGAAGAAGAACAATATGAGCAAATTGAACCCAGTTTTCCATCACTTCCTCAAACAGGAGGAATTACTGGATCATATACATTGAAGACATTAATCCATGAAGAGCGGGAGATGGCACATCGCACAGTTTTGTTCAACTGTGATTTGTTCGATGACTATATCAGGTAACAAAATTGAATATGTATATCTTACATATATATCTGTTAAACTATTCATATTTTTTTATCTACAGGGAACATAAAACAATGATAAATAGGAAGCATCATTCTTTATCTTTGATAAGGATAGAGACTTTTCATAGCAAAGAGTTTTCTGCTTGGTTAAAATTGAAGGTAAAAATGTCACTGTTTAAATTAATTATTTCAATATTTAATTAAGTTTAACTGTCATTTATATTGCAGGTATTGAGTTTGTCTGCTGACTCTGTCTCTGAGGAAATAAGATCTTTGTATTTTGGTCCTAATACCGTGGTTCGTGACTGTAAATCAATTGTTATCAATGGGTACAGATTTATTTTCACTGAACGAGCCAAAAACATGAGAACACAACATGATGGTATTATGGTTACTGCCACAACAGATTGTTATGCCAGTGCATCAGATAGTAGACCGTGACTTGAAAATGTGGGTTATTATGGAGTCGTTGAGAAAATAATAATATTGGATTATTACTCTCATGGACGAGTCACAATGATGAAATGCCATTGGTTTGATTCGATGACGAGACATGGCACATTTATTGATGATTTTGGATTTCGAGTAATTAATATGACCCGCACTCTTACTACCGAAGAACCATATGTGATGGAATCAATGGCTAAACAAGTTTTTTATGTCAAAGATCAACTTCAACCTGAATTTGGTGTCATAGTTGAAGTAATTCCAAGACATATTTTTGATGATGGAATTGACACTGTCCCTATTTCCATTGGAACCAATCCATTTATTTCTTTTGATGACTCCAATAGCTCAATTGTCAGAGGTGATTGTGAACCTGAAGTTGTGGTTGGAAATATATAGAATCATTCATCCATGTTCTCAATTCTTTTGGTTTACCTCGAGTTGGGTTGTTAAGGTTGGTAATATTCATATTTATTTAGTATTGATCACAAATATTTTTTAGCTGACTTGACCATTATGTGAATTTTCAATGTTTATTGGTTGCTGTTTTATTTGAATTGCATTTTCTAATTTGGAATTGAACTGTATTCAAACCAAATCAAACAATATTTCTAACTTGGTGAACATTACAACTTGTTTGTTTTATTAAATTCATTCAAGCTCTTCTAAAACAATTGATAGCTAAATTACCAATGAATCCCCTCATTCCATCATATATTTAGTTTTTTGGTTTACACATTAATTTTCTTTTTCTAATTAATTAGATATTTGTTTTCAAATGCAGGAAATGCATCCAATTGAAGAGAGACGAAGAAAAAAATGGCGGAGAACAATCGTCGGATGGGGGAGATGGGCATTCCACCATTAGTGCCTACAGTGAGTACTTTATTTCAAATATATATATATATATATATATATATATATATACAGAATATATAATGTCATGTGATTAATTTTTTTTGTAAAATTTTTTGTAGGATCCACCGTTACGTCGACACTTATTTGACGAGAAGCCTAGTACTGGTCCTAGTACTCAGGCCGGTGGTACGAGGAGGGTTCATACCAGAGGTGGACGTAGAGCTGCGCGTGCCCGACTAGACCCTGCCCCTCCCACTGACATTTCAGCCTTCCCACATTCGGATCCCGGTGTGTCTTTAGGGACACACGGGGTATTTAGGCCTCCCATGTTTTCGCTACCTTCTGCATCTTCTGCCCCATCATTTTCAAATCCCATGATGATTCCCACTCCCCAGTCAGCATCAGGTCATACAGCTGTTCCATCTTCTTTTCCTTCTACTTCTGTCTCTCCGAGCTTTTATATTCCATCTTCTTCGACTCCTGTTCCACCAGAGGGTGTTCCATCATGTTCTGTGGATCCGGCGCCACTCATTGATCAGACTAGCGCAGGTATATTTATAAAACCCTAACAAATTTTTATAGCAATATTTATTTTCATTATAACATGTTTTGATAAAATATTTGTTTTTCTTTCATGAAAGATACATCTACTGACAGGAGGCGGGGGCGGGGCCATACACGCATGTGTTCGGTGTGGAACTGTCGCACACAGGTTATGGTGGAATATAATGAAGACAATCAGATGGTTGAGAAAACAGGGCAGCAATGTCGTAGTATTCTGGCGACGCTTTCCAAATACTCCGACATCATTCCCGTTAGCCCGCTGTCGTGGAGAAATTTGCCATATGAGATCAAAGATAGAGCTTGGGCAGAGATATGGGTAAAAAAATCTGTTGTATTTAATGCCAAGAATTATTTTTGTATTTATATAAATTAATATTTTGATTTCTGCTTTGATTTAATTTTCCTGATGGTGAGGGTGCACGACTGGAACCTCTAAAGTATTTAGGTGATCTTTGGAGAGACTACAAGCATGAGCTTTATATTGGCTTGCGTGCTAGAGTTGGCACTGAGTTAGAGGCGGTACCAGTCGTGGATGATTGTCCTATAGAGCAGTATCGTCAAATGATTACTCATTGGACGAGTACCCAGTTTAAGGTATGAATTACATTTGAGGTATTTAAATAATAACTTTCCAGTTTTTCATTAATATTATTCTTTGCATTATCGAACTTTATTTAGGAATCATATGGAAAAAATAAAAAAACATTGATGCAAAAAATACCTCCATACACTAGGACGCACGACGATGCCGGATCATGAGAGGCAGCAGGTATGACAATTGTTTGTAAGTTTTCTTTACGACTTACATTTTCTTTTGTTTCCTCAATTATTTAATCATTTGATAATGTTTTTAAATAACATTTGTTTTCTATGTCATTGTAGAGGCAAGTACAAAATATTGAAGGACGTGTGCCTCGAGAAAAACGTTTTTGCTCGAGTAGATGAAAAAAGGATGGAAGTGCTGTCAACGAAGCGACTCAGCAGCAGATTGTAAGTTTTAATCTGTTGATTTTATATTTTAATATCTATTTTGTAACTTAATAATATATTTATATTTGTAACAGGATGATTTAGAGGCCCTCGATGCCCAAGAAGCAGACAATTTTGGGCCATCTGATCACTTACATCAGGTGTTGGGAGAGGATCATTCTGGCAGAGTACGCTGCCGACCTAGGATAAACCTGACGAGGTATTGGCCTGCCTCAGGTACGAGTTGTAGTGCCACCGAGCTGCAGTAAGTTAGGGCGCAGGCAGAACAGGCTAAGAAAAGGGCCACAAAGATGGCAGAACAGTCTACTAGGGAAAACAGTGCATTTATGAAATTTATTGAAGTTCTACGTCCAACACTTCTAGCAGAGGCCAGCACAGTGATTGATGAATACATGTCGTCGATACATTCTATATATGGTGCACCAGGTGGCAGTTCCAGTGGTGGTCAGGGCGATGTCCAGCTTCAAGATGATGATGGCGAGGAGTCTGATGCGGAAGAGGAGGGAGATGAGGAGGGTGAGGAGGAGGGTGAAGGTGAGGAGGAAGGCGTTGTGGAGGGTGAGGATGATGAGGAGGATGATGACAAGGGTGATGATGATGATGATGATGATGATGATGATGATGATGATGGTGATGCTGATGTGGTACATATTGATCTGTTACATTTTTGACTTATATTACTGAGATTTGATGTTTAATCTATTCTAGTTGTTGGTTTTATCTAGACTCGTAGTATAGTATTGGAGTTGAGTTATTTTTATATATTGTCTATTTTTATGGATGTTGTTGTCTTTTAGTGGTTGTGCGTTTGAGAACTCCCTGGACAACCCCCCTCATTCTTGGACCCTGGACAACCCCCCCCCCCCCCTCCCCCTTGGACCCCAAACACCCCCCGGACAGCCCCGCATATAGCCCCCTGGATAGCCCCCCGTACAGCCCCCAACCCTCCACCCTGGACCCCGGATATCCCCCCGGATATCCCCGCGGACAACCCCCCCCCCCCTCCCCCTTGGACCCCGGACAACCCCCCAATCACCCCCCGGACAGCCCCCTGAACAACCCCAGACAACCCCCTGAACAACCCCTGAACAACCCCTGAACAACCCCTGAACAACCCCCTGAACAACCCCCGGACATCCCCTTGAACAACCCTGAACAACCCCCTGAACAACCCCCAAACACCCCCGGACAGACCCCGCACAGCCCCCCCACCCTCCTCCTTGGTCCCCGGACAGCCCCCCGGACACCCACCGGACAGCCCCCCCCCCCTGAATAGCCCCCCGGACAGCCCCTCCACCTTCCTTAATTTCATTAGCTCTGAAATGTTTCATAGCACGATCAACTAAAATCTAATCCATACTAAATATGATATAAAAATATTCTATATGAATTTCCATAAGATTTTAAGTGAAAACAAAATGTGACATATGAAAAACTGACCAAACGCATTCGAAATGTGTTGATGCTTTAGGAAAACGATCCATGGGTCATATGTGACGTGTACGAATCAACCCCGCCTCAATCCGAGGCGCGGTGTGGTCGGAACAACTCAAAGTGTATGTCTTTTGTTTCAAAAGGACATCATTTTAAGTGAAAAAAATCAACTGGCATACGGAAAACCGGCCAAACGCATTTGGATTGTGTTGATACTTTAAGACAACGATCCATGGGTCATTTGAGACGTGTATGAGTCAACCCCGCCTAAATCCGAGATGCGCTGTGGTCGGGACCACTCTAAGTGACTTTCTTTTGTTTAAAATGGACAGTATTTTAAGTACATACGGAAAACCGACCAAACACATTCGGTTTCTATTGAAACTTTAGGAGAACGATCCATGGGTCATATGTGATGTGTACGAGTCAACTCCACCTCAATATGAGGCGCGGTGTGGCCAACACCACTCAAAGTGTCTCTATTTTGTTTAAAATGGACTTCATTTTTAGTGAAAACAAAAAATGACATACAGAAAACTGACCAAACGCATTCAGTTTCTGTTGAAACTTTAGGAGAACAATACATGGGTCATATTTGACGTGTACGAGTCAACGCCACCTCAATAAGAGGCGCGGTGTGGACGACACCACTCAAAGTGTCTCTATTTTGTTTAAAATGGACAGTATTTTGGCCGTTTATGACACCAGAACTGCGTTGTCGGTCACCGCGGGCACATGGCACATCCCATTGACGTTCCGTCTACTCGACCACTTCATAAATCACTCACCCGTATTTGTCGTCTGATTTCAGGTCATTCCGACTTCGTTCGGCCCGTTTGGACCCCCTCACGCGCGTTTACGAAGCGCGTGCATCACTTAAAATATGAATATTGAGCCGTACCGCGCAAACCGCACGTCCGATTGACGTACCGTCTACGCGTACACATCTAGAATAATAATTAGAATGTTGTACGGTGGTTTCATCTCAATCTGAGGTCGTCCGCTATGAATTTGACCGTTGGACGCCCGTTTTGGCCGTTTATGACACCAGAACTGTGTTGTCGGTCACCGCCGGCACACGGCACGTCCGATTGGCGTGCCGTCTACTCGACCACTTCAAAAATCACTCTTCCGTATTTTTCATCTGATTTCAGGACATTCCCACTTCGTTCAGCCCATTTGGACCCCCCTAACGCGCGTTTATGAAGCGCGCACATCACTTAAAACACGAATATTGAGCCGTACCGCGCAAACCGCACGTCCGATTGACGTGACGTCTGCGCGTACACGTCAAGAATAATAATTACGATGTTTCACGGTGGTTTCAGGTCAATCCGAGGTCGTCCTCTATGAATATGACAGTTTGACGCCCGTTTTGGCCGTTTATGACACCATAACTACGTTGTCGGTCACCGCGGGCACACGGCACATCCGATTGACGTGCCATCTGCTCGAACACTTTAGAAATCACTCTCTCGTATTTTTCGTCTTATTTCAGGCCATTCCGACTTTGTTCGGCCCGTTTGGACCCCCCTCACGCGCGTTTACGAAGCTGGCGCATCACTTAAAATACGAATATTGAGCCGTACCGCGGAAACCGCACGTCCGATTGACATTCCGTCTGTGCGTACATGTCACGAATAATAATTAGAATGTTGAACGGTGGTTTCAGGTCAATCTGAGGTCGTCCGCTATGAATTTGACCGTTGGACGCCCGTTTTGGCCGTTTATGACACCAGAACTGCGTTGTCGGTCACCGCGGGCACACGGCACGTCCAATTGACGTGCTGTCTGCTCAACCACATCATAAATCACTCTCCCGTATTTTTCATCTGATTTCAGGCCATTCCGACTTTATTCGGCCCGTTTGGACCCCCCTCACGCGCGTTTACGAAGCGCACACATCACTTAAAACACGAATATTGAGTCGTACCGCGCAAACCGCACGTCCGATTGACATACCGTCTGCGCGTACATATCACGAATAATAATTAGAATGTTGTACGGTGGTTTCAGCTCAATCTGGAGATTTGGTGTGGCCATCACCACTCAAGGTGTCCGTCTTTTGTTTCAAAAGGACGTCATTTTAAGTGAAAATCATCAACTGACATACGGAAAACCGACCAAATGAATTCCGAATCTGTTGATAATTTATCCCAACAATCCATGGGTCATATGTGATGTGTACGAGCCAAACCGGGATGAATCCGAGTCGTGGTGTGCCCAGGATAAGTCTAAGTGTCTCTATTTTGTTTAAAATGGACACTATTTTAAGTACATACGGAAAAACGACCAAACGGATTCGGTTTCCATTTAAACTTTTGGAGAACAATCCATGGGTCATATGTGACATGTACGAATCATCCCCGCCTCAATTCGACATGTGGTGCAGCTGACACCACTCAAAGTGTCCGTCTTTTGTTTCAAAAGGACGTCTTTTTAAGTGAAAGGCATCAACTGACATACGGAAGAACGACCAAATGCATTCGGATTCTATCGATACTTTAGCACAACGATCCATGAGTCATATGTGACATGTACAAGTCAACCCTGTCTTAATCCGAGACGCGGTGTGGCCGACACCGCTCTAACTCGGTCTCTTTTGTTTAAAATGGACATGATTATAAATGAAAAGAACAACTGGCAAACGCAAAACTGACCAAACGCATTCGAAACCTTTTGATAATTTATCACAACGATCCATGGGTCATATGTAACATGTACGAGCCAACCCGGGATGAATCTGAGTCGCGGTGTGGTCAGGATTAGTCTAAGTGTCACTCTTTTGTGTAAAATGGACAACATTTTAAGTACATACGGAAAACCGACCAAACGCATTCAGTTTCCATTTAAACTTTAGGAGAACGATCCATGGGTCATATGTGACGTGTACAAATCAACCCCGCCTCAATTGGAGACGTGGTGTGGTCGGAACCACTCATAGTGTCCGTCTTTTGTTTCAAAAGGATGTCATTTTAAGTGAAAAACATCAACTGGCATACGGAAAACTGACCAAACGCATTCGGATTGTGTCGATATTTTAGCACAATGATCCATGGGTCAAATGTGACGTGTACGAGTCAACTCCGCCTCAATATGAGGTGCGGTGTGGCTGGTATTACTTCAGGTGTATGTATTTTGTTTAAAATGGACATCATTTGAGGTAAAAATATATGGTATAGAAAAAACCGATCAAATTATGAATTGAATTTCAAATTCCACATATAATTGTCATCTAAATTTTAAATTGAATTCTATATGAATTATGTACGTTTATAATTACGTTATGAATTATAATTTAATTATGGATGTGTATAGTTTCAGGATCCATTATATGTTAAATGTGTATGAATTTGTTCGTAATTGTATATGTATGTTTTATTTTATTGTAGGTACAATAATTGGATTAAAAATGAGGTCAAAATGAGGCTTGATGGAGAGGGGCCTGGTGGACAGGGGCTGTGCAAATTGCAGGCTGCTGCAATTTGCAGCATAGGATATGCCAATGGTTTAAAACCGTTGGCATATAATCCTAAAGAAGTTTTTACCAACGGTTCATTGAACCGTTGGTAAATATATCTTTTCCCAACGGTTCTAAACCGTTGGGAAAGAGTTCATCCATGGTGATATCCCAACGGTTTGGGGAGAACCGTTGGGAAAACTATCCCAACGGTTTGGCAGAACTGTTGGGATAGGGTGGCTTTTGTGAGCCTACACCAACGGTTTCCAGTAAACCATTGGGAAAACCTTTTCCCAACAGCTTACTTCCCCACTGTTATCAGAACCGTTGGTATATCATATAGCAACGGTTAGAGGGGCTTTCCCAACGGTTGTGAACCGTTGGGAAATATTATATTTCCAGTAGTGTCATCCAAACAACTATGTTACGATACATAATTAGACACTGTAAATGGGGTGTAATTGAAATATACCTCAATTGTTTCATAGTAGATAAGTATTTTATTTATTGTACCTATTTATTCCTCGATTATCCACATGTTAGATAATTAACTAACAATTCCTAACCACCATAATATAAGATGAAGTCATTTGAACATCCAGGAATTTTCTAATAACGTGGAACCAAATTAGAGACCAATTTTTTTCTTTCATTGAAACTTTCCATTGATTTATTTTTATTCGGAAACAATGATTTAACTAATGAAATATTTGATTGAAATAACATTTTGACGTTAAAAAATTTGATTCGGTAGCTATAAATTTTATATAAGTTTGTTTTCTTACATTGCTTCCTGGATACAAGGTCCTCTTAATATATTTCAAAAAATTGTAAAATTTTGACTGTTATGATTCAGAATTTGGAATATCATTCAGTGTTATTATTTCCTCAATAGATGGTCCAACAACCTTACGAACTAAATTCTAAAATGATGGATCCAGAACCTATATTTTGTATTTTATACTGAGTTTTATTCACCATGTTGATATAAAAAAATATTAAATTTCTAAAAACAAAAATGCAGTAGATGAATTACAACACTATGAATGGGTTTGAATCTCATAATATAAAATTTTTTACATGGATAATTAATTTTTTCCTTCAGAAAAAGAATTCTGAATTTGAAAATTAAAATGATTAAAATGTTTCAAAACCCTCAAAGTATACAAGACATATACAAGACCAGTTAGGTTTTTTACAACGAATTATCTAATCATAACCACACAACAGAAACTTGGGTCTACTTTTTGAGTCACTAATTATCTTAAGAACAACATAAATAAAAATAATTATTATTCATTATGTTGCTAATTGTTGAAATTTCAATTTAATTCTTACTAATTATTAATAATTATGACTAATATATATCAATTATTACAAATTATTACAAATTTTTATTAATTAAAATTATTTTTTGTTAGCTATGACTACAATTTTAATAATTATTACTACTTCAAAATAATTTTTTTTGTTTTATATATTTTTTAACAAGTTATTTAAAATTATCATAATTTTTTAATATTTAAAAATTATTAATAATATTTACTAATTATTTCAAACATTTATTATTTATTAATAATATTGAATAATTATTTCTTAGATATTAAAAATTAAATTATAATTATAAATAATTTTTTTAAATTATTATAAAAAAATACTATGTATTTTGAATTTTTAATAATTATTAGTATTTTTATATATTTATTTAAAATTTATTACAAATTATCATAATTTATTAATATTAAAAATTTATTACAAATATTTACTAATTATTACAAACATTTACTAGTTACAACTAATATTCACTACTTATTTATAAATTATTATAGATTATTTAATAATTATTACTAATATTTTTAAATATTAATTAATTCTTAACTTTTGTTGAGAATTTTTAATATTGTTAGTATATTATATATTTTTTAAAATTTATTGTTAATCCTTACACATTATTACAAACATTTATTAATTTTGACAAATTATTATATTTATTTATAAATTAATAAAAATAATCTATTGATTATAAAAAAGTTTTTATTAAATATTACTAATTTTTAATAATTACGTGTATCTCACATATACATATATATATATATATAAATTTATTATAAATTATCATATTTGTTTATAATTTATTACTTCTTAATGTGAATTTTTAATAATTTTCAGTTTTTTTTTTAATTTTGTACAAGTTATTACCAAAATTTCTATTAATTATTAAATATATTTGAAAATATTTGAAACTTATTAAAATTATTTATATTGTAATTTTAATTATTTATTGAATATAACTAAATTATTAATTAATATTTCTTTTTTTAATAATTATTAGAATTATATATATATTTTTTACAAATTATTATAATTTTTTTTAATTTATTAATATTTAAAAATTATTACAAATATTTAGAAATTATTACTAATATTGAAAAACTATTAATAATATTTACTAATAACTTATTAATTATTACAAATTATTTAATGATTATTTCTAATTTTTTATAAATATTAATCAATTTTTACTAATTATTTTTTGTTATTAATAATTGCATGTATTACATTATAGTTTTTTAAAAGTTATTAAATATATTTCACTAATTATTAATAATATTTATAAATTTTTACTAATTAAGTAATACTAATTATTTATTAATTATAATTAAGTTTCTAATATATAATACTTATTTTTAAGAGTTATTAGTTTTTTATTTTATTTTTTACAATTTTTTAAAATTTATCTTAATTTACTAATATTTTCTAATTATTACTAATATTGACTAATTATTTATTAATTATTAAAAATAATTAAATATTTATTATTATTATTTTAATTATTACTACACTTTTACTAATTTTTTAATTTTTAATAATTGTTAGTATAATTTATATTTATTTACAATTTGTGAAAAAAATTTCACTAATCTTTACAAATATTTATTATTTAATTATGATTATTTATTAATTATAAATAAAATTTTAATAAATATTATTGAGACATGATAACAAATTAAAAGCATTGGTATAGATCAAATACCATAAGAATAATAATAAAATATCATTGATGACTAATATGTCACACAAAAATAACCAATACAATCAAGAAGCATGAACATGTAGAATAAATTCAAATTCTATATATCTTTCTTTGTAATGGTCCAAACTTTTAAAACTATTCATATAAGTAAACAAATCAATCAATCATCTTGGTAAATGACATAATACTTCTATGTTCTAATATGGAACCCTAGGTTGCTAAAACAATCTCTACAATTTATCTCACCTTCGCAAACACTTTAATATGTAACCACTTTCGAATGATATAATCACAAATCTAAAATCATTAAAAACTCAAAATATACTCATGTTCAAACATTCATTAATAATATAAGGCTCAAATGAGATGTGAATGTTATTTTAACAAATAATTTTAAAAAATAAAAACAAGAGCTTAATTTTAATGCAATATTGAAAAACATGGAAACTACTCTTGAAAGTACTTTTATAAACCATATTTTAATTGAATGTTTCTATTAAATTGAAATTAAATAAATATGAATCCATAAATAGGGTGATTCTATTAAATCTAAATGTGAAACTTTGGAAAAACTAGAACAAATGAAGTAGAATCCACCAGTGCGGTGCCGGAACATTTCATCTTTGATGGAAGACATCCAAATCGGTAAGAATAAACTTGTAAGAACCCTAAATATCGAATAAATAATAAAAGGTCAAATATTTTAACCTGAGGTTTTATGATTAAATTATATTGATATGGAATGGGTAATCATAAAAATAATGAAGTAGGAGATAAGAGGACTTTGTTCCAAGGGGATTCCAACCTCAATCGCCAAAAAACAAGGTGTATGATGGAAAGGGGGTTGTGATGGAGCATCTGCATGATAGGGGGCATTACGAGATGTGGGAAAGGGAAAGTATTATTAGTGGGATGGGTTCCACAATTTGTTTTATTTAATATTTTTGTGATATTGTAATAGGGATAGATAATTTTTCGCTCAATATTTTTCAGTAGGAACCTTTTGTGACAAACTATATTATCCATCACTAATAAACTTCCTGCCATGACTAATAGCGATGAATATGAAGTCTATAATTATTACCAATTTAAAAAGTGATGGATAATAACATCATTCATAAAAATTTAATTTTTTTGGTTATTTATGAATGAGATTTTTCCATTTCAAATTACTCGTCGCTAATGATAACTTTTCTATTAGTGTTAAACAAATAGAAAAATAATTGTTTTTCATTTAAATAGTTTTTCTACATTTAAATCCTTCCTTTGAAAAAAATTAATTATATAATCTATTTAATTTATGTTTTTCATATTTATGCCATATTTGAAGAAAGGGAATTTTAAACTTTATACCATTTTTATAAAATTAATGAATTTTATTTATAGTGGAAAATGGTGAGTTTTAAAAACATTTTAGTGGACTAAAATAACCAGATCTATAGTTTCACCAATATATATATATATATATAATGAATTTATTTAAAACCAAATATATTATCTTCTTTTATGAATAAATGAAATTATTATTTATATAGTTTTATGTTTAGTTGAGAAAATAAAAAAAATAGAAACCAACAAGTTATTGATCAAAATCATTCATTCCCACTTTATCAAATATTCCATCATTTCATTACTAATTAAATCACTTAACCTCGAATTAATTATTGTTTTATAATTTATTATTCATTTATATTCTCATGGAATGAAATTATTTACCTTGAAAATTGGAGGAAGGTCACAAGAGAGCATGAATAAGAGGGATATAATTAAACCATACCGGCATTATAATTTTAAAGTTAAAATTAATTTATACTATAAAGTCTCTAAATAGAATAACATATATTTCAAAAATATATTAACTTCAATTCTAGACCAAAACATCAAAAAAAGAAAAAAAATGTGCTAATTTATCAAAATAATGTAATGTAACGTAGATCATACATATGAGCAGCAACATCCTTGAAGATCCCTTGGGAAGATAGATGTGTCCATGGAGGTTTAGGAAGTTTTTGAGTATTAGGAACTAAGTAACTCTTGAAAACTGTTTTGATAAATGATATAATTTTGTGCTTTTATCAATTGAGACATGGTCAATATGGAATTGATCTCCCATCGAGAGATAAATCCCTCTCAAAAGAACCAATCTATGAATTTTTTCTTAAGGAAATTCATCCATGATTTTTAAGTGTGTTTGTGCTAAAAATATTAACAACATGATCTTGTATTTTTGAGAATCTCATTGAAGTTGACTATAGATGCAGATAAATGAAAAAAGTTAAAAAGAATAAAAAAACCACATTTTTCTATGGTGACAATACATTTTAAATAAAACAAAATGGATTGTGAAGAGTTCAAGGGAACCTTATAATTTCTAAAGGTGTTATATCTAGTTTCTCAGGTGATATTACATGGGGAGTCACAAAATCTATATTTTACATGTTCTAATTAATCATGAATATACCTAAAGTGAAGTGGGAATGGAATCTGGGTTCCACATGAGGGGTTATTAAGAGGAATTGTGAAGTCATCATGAGTAACCATGAACAAACCATTTGTGTTGAATCCAACTATATAAGAGAAAAATATTCATGAGAAAAGGATTTAATAAAAATGGTCTTAGTGTCAAGGAATTTTAGTTGAAAATTGATTTTACTATGCTATAGGGCATGATAGATCATTTTTTGATAGACTAATGGTAGACCATGGGGAGTAGAACAATCTTTTAGAATGGAATTTTTATTTTATATTATATTTATAGATTTGAACAGGATTGAGATAATAGAAATATGAAGTATCTCTTTATAGATAGGATTTTGTGACTACCAAAATGGAACTTATGGGGAGAACCATTCAAGTGTGGTGTTTTCTATTTAAATAAGAGGATCTCTCTTAAAAATAACTAGTGAGTAATTTTTACAAGATTTACCCATACATTATGGGGATAATTAAAAGATGTCTTAGTGGTCTATTGAGGAGAAGAAGAATAGTTTATGTGTGATTCAAATTCCAGAGGCACTTATGTAAAATAATTGATTATCGATCAACTTTATATTTATAGTTATTCATTATTTTACTTTAATTTCAGGTAAATATACCTACTTAATTAATAATTCTTATTAATAATAAAATATCAATATGGGTATTGGGATTACAACTATTTCATACTGGGGATTAGCCACTTGATAACAATAGTTACTGATAATCAATTTTCCCTTTTGATGTATGTTCTCTTTCTCGCTCTTTCTATAGTAACCATATCCTTACCACTGAGATCCATACAAATAAATAGGTTTTAGAAAGTCATTATTTTAGAGTTGGTGCTTTTGGTAAACCGCATATACATCCCCTCTCAGTGGTGGTACAACCTCACCTAGGCCAATCAGTTGGTATCACAACACTCTTGAAATTGTTTCAAGTATTCCCATAGATCTCAATTATCTTTTCATCTCATATATATTTGATTGAAATGATTTATGGTGTATATGATCAATTTTAACATCAAATGAGTTCTAATGTTCAATGGAAAGGGTTTATATTTATAGATAGAATGGTTGGTTCAATATCTACTATCAAATGGATAAAAAATTATTGACATCATCAAGAATGGTGTAAATTATTAATTCCTTGACCCGATTCACTCATTAGAAATTGAATCGATTCACTGTATACCCTTAAGAATTCCTCCATATATACTAGAGGCTACCGACTAGTTGTTATTTTCTTAAGGATGTCATGAGGAGACTATACCCTCTAGTCATAGTAGCAATAAAAAATAATAATAATAACAATTTTGTCCATCACATACCACAACAATAACTTATCATGGCAATTTCCAAATAATCAAAATTTTATAACCATGATGAAATAAAAAGAAGTTCATATAGTAAAATAGACAAAACCAAAAATAATCCCAACTGAAAGATAAAACTCAATTATTTTTTATTCCATAACAACTACCACTATCCATGATCTAATCCTAAAATACACAATCACCCATTAATCATAGGTATCTTCCCTTTACCTAACATACATCCATGATGTATTCTTGAATACTAATGGAATCCCAAGCCTAATGTAAGTAAAACTCAGTAGGTCATCACCAACCAGATCTAAATAGTATCTGTTCGGACTGTTTAATATATTTATTTTCATCTAGAGAACCAAATTGTGATCTAAAAATTTAAAACTAATGTATACCATCAAACCTTTGGTCCAAGGTTAAACCCTAGATCAATCATAATTGATTCCTCCAGTGTTGGATGTTTTTTCCACAGTAACATAGACATGTTTAAATGTTTATGGGCACCACAGATCCATGAAACAACACAAATGGTCCTCAAACCATAATAATGATAATAATAGGCACTTCAGATCTTCGGAATCACATCAACACCCCAACAGTAATAATTGTACTAATGGAAATAAAATATCTTTGGAACCACATTAAGGTACCACAATAAAAATAATTCTATTAACGATCATATTTGATCCTTGGAATGACATCAAGGACTGATGTTTTAAGGAATGTGGGGACCAATATAAGGGTTTGAATCATTGGTGGTCTTTTAAATGTTATTTTATATTCAAATAAACCCTTACAACTTGTTAGTGTTTCTATAATTTTAATCTTTATATCTCATCATTACTCATATAAAAAAGATATACATTTGAATCATGGAACAAAATATTTTCCAGGTTCTCCCATAGTGTTGGGTGATTATTTCCTTATCATAGATACTCTCATGAGTACGATAATATTCACTATGATATGAAATGAATACAATTTATCTAACACATGTCACGTTCCTTTTCCCTCTTGATAGGTAATTATACAGGCTCTCTTCACTCACAAATAATTCTTAACTTTTTAGATAAAATATAATAAAAAATGTTTTCAAATAGATCACAAAAATTTCATAAAAATACTATGTTTTGTACACCCTCTATCTGGTATGACTAGGTGTTGTGTTCCAAAAAACATAATGTCTCTATCCAGTGCCTCTGTTTGGTGAAAACCTATTAATTTCATGTATCACAATCACACCTCTATCTAGTGACTCTTCCTCAACCAAGTTTTTTTCTTTGTCAAAAATCCATGTTGATCTTCTTACAAAAACCAAACCACTTTAGCAATATATACTGATTAAAGGATGAATATTCGTATTATGCTTACAACACTTTATATAGGGGAACTGCTTCAAAAATTCAAGGAGAAATCATAGGCTCCCAAAATTCAAATTTTAGTTTTTCCCACTCAATACAGCTTCATTGGGATACCATTAAAACCTTCTATAATATTTTAAAGGCATCTTAAAACATGTTATTAATGAATTACATAAAAATCCCTAAAATAATTTATATATTTAAAATTTTCAAAATAACATCTCATCATCATCATGGTAATAATATTATAATGTTTATGTAAATCTTCTGAAAACATTATTCGTTGAATGTCTATTTGGTTCCTTCATAAGAACTCTTTTGTATGGTATTCTTTGACTCACCTATATCAAATAAAATTTGAATGATCTAATCAATATTTTAACACTAGGGTATCTCCATCTTGTTCTCTACAGATACATACTTCATCTAATGGACTCATATATGTTCATCTAGATTGATTTATTAGTTAAGTTATCATATCTTCATCTTTCCATCTCGAATCGGCTCAAACATCATATAGTGATTGGATCACAAAACATTCACTTTTACAAATTTATAAAATTATATAGTTGATGATATCATATTTCTCAATATGATTCTTTTTCATTTGATGTATCTTTGATTGATCAACTCCAATTCCCAATCTCATCAGACATCTCTTCAAAATTTTCTTCTCGGTAGGCTTTTTTGTTTCCCATATGGTAGACTACCCATATTTATCATCTTAAACCCCTTTGAAAATTGTTTTTTGATAAAGATTATAAATATTTGTCTAATGAAAATTTGTTAATCACCATCTCTTTCTATCTGATCATCTATGTGTATGTCTGTCTGATGATCCTTCTAAAATTATGTATGATGAACAAATAAAATTTCTTTCTTCTAGAGCAACAAAACTATGTAATATGAAACTTTTCCTGATGTAACTTTTTTTAATGGACTCGGTATGATAGAATTCACATAGAATAATCCATAACATTAAATGTTTTATAGTTTGGAACATTATATTTTTAACTCAAACTTTATATAGTTTTCAACATTATATTTTTTTTAATCTCAAAACAAACTATTTTTCTAGGAACAACATCTACCTAAAAACATCATATGCCTATGATCGGTACACTCGATCTATTGGAATTTATTCTTTTATGTATAATAATAATTTTAAGCATCACCGAATCATTTATTTAACTTTTTATAGAAGAAAATCTAAATTTAGAGGTTGAAATTTTAATTCCCCACCATTATATAAAATAATATGAACTCAGATAGAATCATGAGTATCTTTATGATGTTAAGGACATTAACATCATCATAAATCATCTGACTTATTGAAGAAAATTTTTTAACCTCCTTCAGAAACAAATTATAACTTTAAATACAAACAAAATACCCAAACAATATGTTAACAACAAAAAAAATCATCAATACAAAACCAACCCAAATGCTCCTCAATTTCCACCTTTGTATTTTTTGATGAAATTATTTATAACATAAAAAAATTAATTTTAATTATGCCAAAACATTATCATATATAATTTCTTGGCACCACAGTTATGAATTTAGATATGTTTTTAATGAAATTGTATCCATTAGTGATAAGAAATTTTTTGGTAATGATAAATATAAACACCCTTAACTTCTTACTCACTATTTTTTTTATAACACCAACTTCAGATTCACAAAAGATAAAGTAAATGATTTTTACTTATTCTATCAAAAGTTTTTATTCATCTCACCCTTTAACAACATAATACAAATTAAATTGAGTGGGAACATTCTTTCAAACATTCTTAAGTCATTGGTGGAGACTGAACATTTTAGTACAACCTCAATTACTCAAATTTTACTCTTGGAATATATTTGGTGAAATTATCATAAATTTGAATGTCTTTGGAAATATACTCATGTATAACATCCCTATAAGCAACTATCTCCTTGATAAAATTATAATTAATATCAATGTAATTTGATATGAAATGTTGAAGAATATTTAAATAGATCAATGAAACTTTGATGATCAAAATGAATATTAGATGTATTCTTAACATTCACCCAAAAATATTCGATTTAATCTTTCAACTACATTATTTTAATACATTATTGGGTAGTAGAAAATTATTTTATTTCTGATGTACTCAAAGTAATAGAACATTTTTTATTACTATTCTAGATTAAATTACTTCCTCCCAAGATTAAATATCCTTCTGAAGTTGATTTTATATCATTAAAATATATGGCCTAGTGAACATCAGTGAACCTATAAAAAATTATCTCATAACTTATTTTATACACTAGTCCATAAATTGATGTTCCTTTAACATACCTGAGTATTATTTTTCCTTCCAACATGTGTGATTCATTTGGATCAATCTAATATCTTGAAAAACAATTTCATCATAGACAATGTCTTCTCTTGAAGCAGTAATATATAGTAAGATTCCAATCAACTTTTCAAAGTCATTCTAATACACACTTTTCTCAACTTCATCATATCTCATCTTCATTCCAATAAAGATATAATAAGAAACCTCCTTTTATGTTTCTATTCCAAGAATTTTTAGTAGATACTTGGAATAATTTTCCTGATATTGGAATATCTATCTTCATTTTATTGAACTCTTAAACCAATAAACAAATTAAACTCTTTGAAAATTGATATCTCAAAGGTTATTTTCATTTTTTCAGCAAACCCTTCACATGAGTTGTCCATGCAATATAAAAAATATTATATCATAAATGTAAATAACTAAAATCAAGGTACTCGTTCTTTTTTAATTCATATACATGTTTCTATATACACTTTCTTCAGAATGGTTCAACTACTTTAGGAAACTATCTAGTTTTGAATGCCATGTATAAGGGGAATGTTTTAACCCATCATAATCTTTCCTCATTTTAGAAACCATAGTTCTCTAATTATCAAGTATGAATCTATTGGGTTTCTCAATATAAGATTCTTCTGCAATTTTTTATTTTAAGAATGTTGACATAAAATCTATTTGATTAACTTTATAATATTGATAAGAAGAAACTTCCAATAAAATTCATATGGTTTAGACCCACATAAATGGGTAAAATAATTCTTTAAAATACATAAATTCTACCTATGAGTGATGTTTGAAAAAAAATTACTCCTTTAAATTATCCATGTTCATTGAAGTTAATCCAGAAGACACATTTTTTCACTATAACATTGTCTCCTACCAGTTAATGAATATGATCCATTGTGTTGTTTTTAAAAATTTAATCTAACTATTTATTCATCATGTTTAACCATTATTTATATTCTACTTCCTCTAAAATAAAATTTGGTTCCACCTATAAGATAACTATCATATGATTCTCAATTATCAATTTTTTTTCTTATCTAAACTAGAGATTCTTGATTTTCTATGATGATATCATATTCAACTTGTTTTTATAAATTTCAATATTTTAGTTATTTTCTTCTGGTCTTATATTTCTCACCACTAGACTGATTTGAATTGTCTGGAATAATATTAAGATTACATTCATCTTCCTTCTCATTATCTTCTTCTAGAGTAACCACTAAATCATTCTTAACATCTTATTTATCAACTTAAAGAAAAATTACTAACGAAATAAAATTATAAATGACTTTTACATCAATCAAATCAACCAATTTTCTTTGATTCATACTCCAAAACTCATCGATTCTCCATAGTTAGAATTTCGCATGAAAATTATCTCTTTTTATTTTTCATCAGGCATTTCAAGATCCATACTTTTTATCTTTGTTAATCATGGGCTCCAAAAAACCATAAATTATTCCACCACATATTTATAATATACCACATCTCATAGGGAGTCATTTTTTTATAGTTGAAGAAAGTCAATATTTTTAACATACACAATTTTACTTACAACTTCTCGTTTAATGAACCTGGAATATTTAGATTCATGGAGCCTGCATCTCCCCCTTTAAACTAAAATTCTATTTTTCCCTTCATATAAATTAGTTTAGGGAGAACTAATTTCACTACTGTAAATGTGACCTTTCCTAACACTTCTATACCGCCTTTCCCAACAGTTTTCCAAAACCGTTGGGAAAGGGTAGGCTTTCCCAACAATTTGGCCAAACCATTGGGAAAAGTCCACTTTGTGGCCACTTTTCCCAACAGTTTTGCCAAACCATTTGGAAAGGGTAGGCTTTCCCAACGGTTTGGCAAAACCCTTGGGAAAGGTCCAATTTGTGGCCACTTTTCCCAACAGTTTGGCCAAACCGTTGGGAAAGGTACCCAATATTTCAACATTCCTTCCAACATTCTAGGGACCTATACCAACAGTTGTCAAAACTTTTGGTATAGGTCCTTTGATATTTTATCAGATCCTCTTAACCAGAACATTATATAAATCAAAATTTAAAATAATTATGATAATACATATATATATATTTATGAAATTATGTTCACAATAGTCACATTAGGTTAGTGGTTAGGTTGTTCAATGATAAAATGGAGGTCCTGGGATCAAATCCCAGTGAATGTTTTTTTTTGAAATACATATACCAACGGTTTTAAGGAACCTTTGGTATAGATTTTCATATTACTTATAACAACAGTTTTCAAAACCGCTGGTATAGGTATATACCAATGGTTTTCCAAAAACTGTTGGTATAGACCTATCCCAACGGCTTACTTGCCTACGGTTCTCCAAACCATTAGTATAGGCTATACCAACAGTTCCAAACTATTGGTATAGGTTAGTTTTACAGTAGTGTTTGGTGTTTGATTCCATTTTTCTTCAAATAAGACTCAAAAGAATTACTTTTTTAATAATTTCCATTGTCTGTCCTCAACCTCAATATATATCTACACTACTCCTTCTCACAATCCCATATAAAACATTAAAACAATTCAACATTGTCTTATATATGTTTCAAGAACATTATGGTGGTCATCCAAGTGAAATAAACAAATAAAATTAATAAGTGAAAAAACAACCTTTAATGATTGATGTCTCATTAGTTCACAATGATCAATGATAATAAGAAAAATAGGTATGGTGGGTTGGATTTTAACTTTACTAGTTCTACCACAAATTATCCATCCATTTATGAATGTTTTAAAAATGAAATCACATTTTTACATTATGTTATGGTGAAATTATTATAACATTTTTCTTAGAAATGGCCCTCAAACTCTTCTATCCAAGATTACCAAGTCTTTGGAACCATGACTTGTTTTAATCCTCATAACATAAATATCGAGAATTATAAGGATTTATAATATAGAAAATGTTTTCACTGGTTCTTTCTCCCATAATAAAAACATTTTAATTTTAAAAATATAAGATTATGTAGGAATGTTTTTTAAAGATAATTTCTTTACAACAATTACAAAGTTTGCTAACACTCAGTAGGTTTTACTTAAGCCCATCAACATACATAACATATTCTAACTTCAGTTTCTTATCTTTATTCTTAAAAAGGATAATTCCTATGATTTCAAATGAACTATAAGTTTTTATATTAAATTCTTATCTTTCATCCTATTAAAAAAAATTAGTAGTTTATTATCACCTATGATATTTTTGGAACAATCACTATCAAGAATCATTGAATTGTAAATTTTTATATATTTTAGAGTTGTCTCAATAACAAAATATTTTCCTTCAATTTTATTTTTTTGAGATTCATTTTTTTAATAAGAAACATGTCCCAAAAGTTTTGTTATGCATTATTCAGTACAATGACCTGATTGGTAACACATTCCAAAAACATCCTCCAATAAGTCAAATTGATTTATCCCTAAGATATTTTTAACTTTTGACGACTTTTGTTTTCTTTTATCCTGTAGCTTTATATTGTTACTCTCCCTTTATCCACTTATTCTCCCCTAAGTTCATTCATACTCCCAAGGATGAAATTTGGTTCCAAAAAGTATATTCCATGTGCCTTTATATGTGATAGCACCAACAATATCTTCCAAATTAATATCCTCTAGTGAAAAATGGATTTCCCTATGGGGAGTTTTTTTAGTTTCAACATATCTTTCAACAAATAATTTCCCTTGTCCTCATGAAATAATATTCTAAAGATTATTTTTATCTTATATTGATGTGATGTGTTTCTCACACCCATTTCAACCAAAACTTTCCAATAGTTGTTTCAAACACCTTCATGTTTAGTATAAATAGATTAAGTTTTATGTTTACTGGGTATAGATTTCATATGATTCTTGGGATGAGTTATTTTAGAATCTTGAGATGTTTCAGCCTTTACCTCCAAAGCATTGTTAATATACTCTTCCATTTTCCGTAAATAATTTTTATCCATGAGATATTTTGATTTAGTATTACATATATCTTTCTCATTAGAAATATATTTTTCCTCAAGATATATCACCACTATCCCTGGTTCTCTAAATTTTTGTTTGAGGTTTCTAATCTCATAAGTAGAATTATCTATATTTTTTAGAAATTTATCCTTTCCTTAATTATTCTTCCCACTTTCCTTCTTAAAAACATTGGATTCATTCTTAGTTTTTATGTTTTTCTCAAAACATTCCACATGGTTATATCTTAGGTGATATTCCATATAGGTTTCTTCTCCTTATTATTCTTCATTATTTGAATTATCTTCCTCTTCTTTAATATTACTAAATAAGGTTCTTAAATTCCTTTGATTTTAATTTTATAATGAACTGTTATCAGTACATCCATACTTAAATGTCTTACTCAACATACTTCTTTTATTTTTTTATAGTGACAATTTTGTTTCTTCCATAGGACTCCTTATCTTCAATGGAAGATTTTTTCTACATCTTACACTAATTATTTTTTCTAAATCATCATCATATTCTTCATCATTCATCATTAAAGAGTTCATAGAAAAATTTAAATTGCATCTACACTTTACACATTTAAGTGGTAATTTTCAATGTTAATTTCTTCTATGTTTATAATACTTTATAGAGATAAGGGAAATTATTCTATAATTCTCTTAAACATCATCTTGTTAATCCTATGATTCACTGAGGCCCATTGGATTATATTCAAGATCTCATATTTTCAGTTTCCTCATAGTTTTAAAATACATTACTTATTTAATCTTATTTTTGAATGTTTCAAATTTACTCATCTCATATGTAATAAGAATGATATATAATTCATCAAGGGATAAATCATTTATATCTTCAAAATAAGATATTTTATAACCAAACATGTTCGAAAAGTTCCTCATCAACCTTTTAGAAATTGTTGAATCATTCAAGACATCCCTAACTCCTAGAATATTACTAGAAAATTCATTAAATCTATTAAATTAGTCATCAATAGTTTTATCTTCTCCCATTATTATATCTTCAAACTTAATTATCATTTTTAAATATTATCTTGTATCACTTTCCTATTTCCTTCAAAAATGATTTCATGTTTTTCCAATGTTTACATTATTATATTGAGAAACATAAGGTTCATTTAAAGATTTTATAATAAAGGAATACAAATAGAATTTTGAGCTTCGACATCAACCTTAAGATTTCTTTTCACAGAAAATGTTATGGGAGAATCATTCTTAGTGGTTGAAACCCCAACTATAGACGAATCAAATACCTTAAAAAAATAGAATGAATATAGGTTATCATTATATTTTTCTATCAATTAATTTTTTTCTATAAATTGTAGGGATGCCTCTATTGTTGACTAGGTTAAAAGTATCTATGATAAAAAAATTAGTGATCATAAAAAGGGAACCTAGGTTCTCTAATTCCACTTTAAGTTCCTAAGAATGTGAGGACCACTAAGAAAGGGGGTTGAATCATTGTTGGCATTTTATAATTTATTTTCTATTGAAATAGGCTCATAGACCTTGTAAGAGTTTATATCATTTCCAACATATTATCTCAACCTTAATAATATAAAATTATAAGAATATAAAGTAAGGAAGATAAGATTTATAGGCTTAATCCCTAGTGTGTGTGACTACATACTTGTCATGGAGACTCCCACTAGTCCACAGAAATTCACTATGAACTGACGTGAATATAGTTAGGATTACTCATATCAATATCCTTCTATCTCTTAGTGGATAAATATACTAACTATCATAAGTTATAAATTATTCTTACCTGTTATTCCAAAATAAAATAATAAACTTTTAAAATAGCACACAAAACATTTTCTGGTAATGCTCTACTAGGGACACCCTCTATAAAGTACGTATTTTTCTTCATCTGGTATGACTCCACCAAGTGAACCTCAAAACATTATGTCTCTATCCTTGGATTCCATACATAGATACTTTTTTTGTTGCACTTATGACCTGCACACCTTTATTCGGTGCCTCTTTCTCAAACTACTGCCTCCTTAGTTTGAAAATTACATTTATCTTCTTACAAAAACATCAACACTTTTGCTCAATCTTGTGCACAAAATATGCATATCCTCACTATTACTATAAACCATTTTATAGTCACAATTCATCTTAAATTCAAGAAGAAACTATGGGCTCCAAAAATTAATGTTAAAATTCCCCCACTCAACAAAACTTTGGGGGATGTATCTCAAAATTTTTGGAATATTCTCCAAGATTCTTAAGCATTTGCTGTAAATGACACACATAAAACATCATAAAAATATGGTTAAATTTACAAGAATTTAAATAGTAGAAAAATATCATTATTGTAAGGATTTATAAAGATTATGTAATGCTTATAAAAACACTTTTTTTGAGAATTTCTGTTTGGTTACTTCATAAGAAATCATATATCTTTCATGATTTGACTCGCATATGTGCAATCAATTTTTAAAAAATTTCTTAAGTGAATAAACTCATAGTATCTACCAATATTTCTATCTATATACATCATATGTCTGGTGGACTCATATATGTTCTCCTATATTGATATGTCTATTGAGTAAGCATATCTTTGTCTAACCATCTCATGTCTTCTCGAACATCAGACAATTATTGGTTTTCAAAAGGCAATATAGTAAATATTTATAGAATCATTCATACCGTGACATCAAATTTCTCTATTTTATGCATGTACATTGGATAGATATTTGAACAAACATCTTGAAATGATAAACTTATCATCCCTATTTGCAATATTCTCTACATGGTAAGACATTTTCAGTTTTTTGGTAGACTTCCCAGATTTATCCACCTGCACCACATTAAAAATGGTTTCTAAATGGAAATTATGAATATTTTTCTATGGAACTGTACAAATAACCATATATCTCTATCTAATAATCTATAAAAATGTACATATGATTATATTTCTAAACGTTTACATAATAAAATGAAAAACATTACTTCTACTAGAGTAATAAAATTATGTTATATAAAACTCAGTATGATAGAACTTTTTATAATGGGAATTATCCAATAGGATTCATACAGAAGAATCCATAACTTTGAACTTTGTACGGTTGGTCGCATCATCATTATAATTGAAACTATGTACAAAAATCAAAATAAACTTAGTTAATTTATCTTTTTATAAACTATTTTTCTAAACACAACATATTCATGAAATGATTATGCCAATATCCAATAAAATAAATCAATTGGGCTTCATTATTATCAATATGATCATCAATTGTAGATTCATCACATCATTCCATGAATTATTTATAGCCACAACTCTAATAATATGGGTTAAACATTGAATTTTATACCATTCTAAAAAATCATAATAACTCATCTACAGTCATGAGTATCTTCATGATCTTATGAATGTGAAGATTAGTCTAAAATCATCTGAATTATTAAGGGAATTTTCTTCACCTTCTTAAAAAGACATTCATACTATATATACAAATGCATTCATTAACAAGATATTGAAAAAAATAATCATTACAAAAATAAAAAAAATATTCAAATTCAACTAATAATAATTTTCATTTTATTTATTTATCCATGTTTATAATCATGGGTCCTCATTTCATTAGTCAATCATCCCTAAAATCCCATGGATGATAATTATCAATTATATTCCATTATAGAATAATAATAAATAATTGAAAATTAATCTCCTGAAATTAGGTTATGTAATGAGAATATTTGAAAGGTCCAATAGTGATTTTTATATCCCATGTAAATCTTAGAGTTTCCAATTTAATCATCTCTTAACTATAAATGATGGAAAAAATTTATACGGTTCTCTTTGTTTTGGTCATCACATGCTAATGGTCCACTTAGAGCCCATAAAAAGATCTAACATATTTAATTATGGATCAAAATTCTGTTTCTTATTATGTAATTCCAAGAACCCATTATGTTTTAATGGAAAAACATCATATATAGAAGAAAATATCATTAAAACATCAATGAATATATCTAGACCACATAACTCAAACATAACAAGCCTCAATCACTATGGATCACCATACAAATCAACCCTGAAAAATCAAAGACCTTAGATTAGACCCAAAACCATTGGTTAAGAGTGATGAAATAGGTAACTATGGATAAATAGTGATCCAAGTCCAAAACGGTTTTAGATTTATTTTTAGGAATCAAACCCAACAAATAACACTTCAAACACCGAATAATTGAGAGAGAAGGGTCCAAAACAGGAAATAAAATATTCTAGATCAATACAAGTTGAATGGGGTTCAAGGTAATTGAGTTAAATATCAAATATGAAGTCTTAGTGAAATTAGAATGATGGCCCCAATAAAAACTCAATGAGAATCCCAATGGATTATTTTTGGCATCCACCGGTAGCTGGTGGGCCATTGATTGGTAGCTGGTGGCTCTTCAACAAATTGATTGGCCCAACAGAGCTATAAGGATACTTCCTAGCCCACTATCTAGTTGATGGTACAAAAATGAAAGATAGTGGCCACTTCAACTATCCAAATAGTTGCACTTCCCTTCTAGATTCGTCATTGTGTTCTAAAACCACTCCTACTCCCATAATCCTATAAAAAAGGGAAAAAAAGAGTCCTAGAAAAAAAATAATTAGTAAAAACCCTCAAGGAGAGGGATGAGGGATTACAATCTCACCACAATATAATAACTCATCCATGATATGTCCTTCTAGGAATAACCAAGAATAGTCAGTGAATAACTTCGGCCAATACACCAAAAAATATGACTCCCACTCCCATATCTCATCATGGATATACCTATGTTTCCAAAACACTCATACCCGGGTGATCATCATCCTTAATAGAGTCTTTTCACAATATTAAACTATATTAATTGGACACTCTTCAAAAGTTACATCAACATCTAGCTCGATATCAATGGTATTGATCACATGCGATGGATCTGAGTGACATTTCCAATGTTGTGAAACAAGAAAAACATCATTAATTACTCTAAACTTTTATATAAGGGACAACCTATAAGTGACAAAATTTATCTAATACATCATCTCATACATCCCAACATTCATGGGTGCTAACTTTCTCTACTTTTGAATACACTAATGTCCCATCCATAGTGACACCCATAAAAAAATTCTAACCTCAAATTCCAGAGGTCTCTATAAATTCTCAGCATATAAATTTTTCATACTATGTGTGGTTGATAAACACTTTATAATCAAAAAACACACTTTGATGTATCCTAAACGAGACTCATCCTGACAGGTGTCTACTCACCACCTTTGATCCAACAAAATGGTTAAGTGCAAGGCCTACCATATAATTCCTCAAATTGATCCATTTGAATTAAACCCCAGTATTTTTTATTGCAATGGAAATCTACTAAGGATAATTAGTACACCTAGGATCTACCAAAATCTAATACATATTCTATTATAATTTCTCTAAATTTTATAATGGTATGTTCAAACTAACTGTCATCCTATAGATGATAGGAATTACACTAGTTTACTTACATACAAAGAACTTTTTGTAGCCCCTATAAGAATGTTGTGGTAAAACGGGCATCCTAATCCAAATCTATACTATAAGATATTCCACGAATTCATTCTATCTCCCAAAAATAAATATTTCTATGTTTGAATACATTTATTTTCATCTAAATTAGTATGAACTATGTTACCTTAGTCAACCAATCAATGATTACCCATACAACTTCAATATTCTAGGGTGAACTTGGTAAACAAGTAATGATGTTCATAGTGACATCACCCCATTTTCAGTCATGATTAGGTACTAGATATAAAATACTATAACTATATTTATGGTTATACATTATCTACTAAGAGGTAGAGAATTGTGTGATAAAGTCTGTTATCTCTTTTTTCACCCTTGCCCACCATTATTTCCTATGAATTTAACAATACATCTTGGTCAAACCTGGATGAACCAGCCACTTGGGGCATGAAATGTTTTCATTAATTCTTCATTCCAGCCTATGGGAACAAAAACATGGCCATGTATATGAAGGATCTCATCATCTCCAAAATTCCAATATTTTGGGGGATCCCCACCACATATATTTTCTCTCATGGGTAAGATCATTGGGTCAAAAAGTTTCCCTCTATTAATCTGATTAATATGTAAAGATGTAATGGGTATATATTTAAGAGTTTCTCTATCATGATATTCTTGTACGTCCAAAAGTATCTCTATGAAAAGATCCATCATCTTTCACACATCTTAAGACTCCTACACGACATGAGTATGATTTTTATATCTAAAAGAATCTACAATGATGTTTCCTTTACTTGAGGTATACACTCACTCAAAATAAAAAGACTACAAGTACACAACCCACCTCTATTATAGAATACGTAAGTCATGCTTTGAGAAAATGTATTTTAGGTTTTTACGG
The DNA here is from genome assembly GCA_963277665.1 of Viscum album. Classification (NCBI taxonomy): domain Eukaryota; kingdom Viridiplantae; phylum Streptophyta; class Magnoliopsida; order Santalales; family Viscaceae; genus Viscum; species Viscum album. The sequence goes on along the minus strand of OY728140.1, from coordinate 239,339,136 downwards.
TCCTTCTATACCCAAAACCTCTCGCCCAATAGACAATGCTTCCAATATTACAAATAATGACATAAAATTCAATTTCCAAGTCTTGTGTTGGATAGTTTCTCTCATGTGGGATCCGATTTCATGATCCCTAAGAAACCATGTGACCATATTTAATAAAGAATGATCATTTCCTAACTCTAGATGCAACACAATAAAATGTATTGTATTTCCCAGATCAGGAATGATAAGAATCTGCTTCAAGATTATCCATCCCTTTAACTCCTAAAATGAATTCTCATAAGAATCTAACCACAAAAATGTCACTACTTTGTTTCCATAATTTTCACTGATACATCAATTTTTGAGAAATCCTTAATAAACATCTGGTAGTATCCAACTAAATGTAGGAAACGTCGAATCTCAAAAACATTCCAAGGAGGCTCCCAAGAATCAAATTCTCTCACCTTCACCATGTCTAATAACCATACATATTTATATATCACATTCCCTAAGAAGTTTATTTGTAAACTTCTAAAGTTACACTTTAATATATTTACATAAAAATAGTACTCCCTCATGTTTCTAGAACAATCTCTAGATCTCTTGTGTGATCTTCCTCTAACATAGAGTATATGAGGATATAATCCCCAAAAATGATCAAATATTTATCTAAAAGTTGGTATAAAACCGATTCTATCAAATCCAAAAATAGTACTGGTTCATATGTTAATTTAGAAGACATAAATAAATACTTGTATATGTCACACCTTCTTTAAAAGGTAATATGGGCTATGTCTGAAGTCATTACCCTCAAATAGTGATAACTAGATCTCAAGTCAACCACAGAAAACATAAGGGATCCATTTATTTGATCAAATAGATAAATTATACATGGAAGTGGGTATCAATGTTTGAAAATAACATGGTTTAGGCATCAATAATCCGTAAATAGTCTCATGGAATTGTTATCCTTTTTGGTGAACTGGACTAGATTACCCCATAGAGAGGTACTGATCTTGATAAATAATTTATATTACAAGTATTACGACCTAAATTTTAATTATCAATGTTCTGTTAGATCCATCCAATGGGGATGAATATAAATTGGATATACCCTCAACATGGTATCTATGGGTAATTCAACCTCTATATCAAGTAAAAGTCCTGAAAAATCATTTAGTAAAACATATATGAAATGTTCAATAATGACAGGATACAAATCCTACTAAGCTATATCATTATCCAATAAAAACAAGTCCACCTCATCCATAATTCCACCCAATTGCTAATGGTTATGTCTTGAATGTCATTTCTGCAAATCCCAATCTCCCATATGATCATGATTAAAACCATTAGAAAATGTGAAAGATATTTTAAAATGGTAATGGTTGATACAAGCTCAATATTGTACTAACTAATTCATATCATATTGGTACCATTAATTTCAATAAAAAAGAAATCCCAAAGAAACTGATAGCCACAAACCTTGAAAATTAATTTCCTACAAAAATGATTACCCTCAAACCTCTTCCAAAGTGGTGAATCTAAGGTCATCACCCAATGTAGGTATTCCAAAATAAGGCCCAAGATTAAAATTAGTCAAATATTCAAAAAATAATAGGAAACTCCCATATCAAATAAATTAGATGCTAATGTAGAGGCGACTAGAATTGTACCATGAATGGTGAATGTTCCAACACTCAAACTATATAGAGTAAACTATATGAAAACATTATTTCTTATTACATGACCATGAGACCTATCCCATCCCCTCTAAACATCACCACAATATTAGGACTAATGCCCTGACCCCAAGGCTTCATGTCCCCCACTTTATCTTGTACAACAAGTAGATCCCCAACTATTTGTATGTTATAGCATGGCTGATCCCATTTTGTAGTTCTATTTCTACCAGAATTCCTCATTACCAAATATATATTAATGGTTCCTACAAAACCCTTACAAGTACCCCATCTTTACAAAATATCAACACTCTATGGGTGGTTAATCACACTGAGGAAACATGTACCAAGAAATCACACATTGATAACATCACACCATCCCATTGACCTAGTTTCTCTACCCTCTACAACCCAAATGATAATTATCGTAGAGTAACTTCTTATTACCAAAATATTCACTACCAAATCTCATGGACAAAACTACGCGTCCACCACTCTCATTCAGGTTTCTCTTAGTGATATGGGCAAGGTTCACTACTTCAAAAAATCTCATTGAGGGAAATACATTCACTTATAAAAAATGTCATATCTAAGGGTTTTTATAAGTGATTCACAGTGGTTACCTCATACCCCATAAATATTTGATAAAAATTCAAAAACTCCATGAAATGGGTAGTGTAATCCATCATAGACATAACTCTTTGAGCAAGGTGTATGAACTCCATGACCTTGCCTTCCCTAAAGGCCCCATGAAATAAATAATTGAATAAACTAGTATCTATGTCATTATAGTTCACTTACATGGGTTTATCTACAAAAATAAGATGTCACACTATCGCTTCAATAATCCTTAAATCTTATAAGCTGTAAGATTTACTCTCCCCACTAAGGAAGTCTCTAGATGGTCAAGGATTATCCACACTAATTCCACCCAAATATTTTCTATCTAAATTCCTCATTACCCTATAAGGATCATTGGATGTTGTAGTTAAAAATTCTTAGTGTGGTCAATCATAGATAGAATAGGTTTTTGAGGCTCTCTCTTTTGACTACAATACTCACAACAAGTTGGCACATTGTTGGTCATTTGTTGTATTCACTAGAGATACTGGAGGCTCTAGTCTAATATCTGGAGTGGTGTTCTTGTTTCCTAAATCTCTTTATACTACTAGAAGTCTTCATGGAGGAATCGATCTACATTTTTAAAGTCACTCCTTTAACCAAAATTATATAAACTTTAGAATGTCATGTTTAAGGGAAGTGATAAGAAGAATAACAACACACTATTTATTTCCAAAATTTATGATTTATATGGAAATCATTTTTACTTAACAACTTATAATAAATAAACACATAATAAGGTTATATCCTTGTGAGCCTATTATGATACATACACAATCTCCCTCATTCCATACTGAAAAATGTGTAAAATATCATAACAAATAAGTCTAAAAATCAAGTGCATCACTCATGTTGAAATTGATAAAAAAAAACAAAATCCTAAAAACAATCACACCCATTGTGACTAGGGTTTTCCTTTTATGTGGGCTAACTAATCCTGTGCATAAGTTCCATACTAATTCCAGACAATATCATATCTCTTGTCTACTTTTTCCCAAATATTCAAACTAAACAAATATCTATGATAAATTTTTTCAATTTCTATGACCTGGTTCATTCATGAGTAATCGAATCTAGTTTCATTATAGTCTCAATCACATATCACCCAATTATATAGTCTACTCACTATTAGTGAGGGTTTAAAGGATATTAAGGGGAGACTATACCATCTGGTTAGATAATAAATAACAATAGAATTAATAATGATTCCATCTATCACATAACATCACAAGATCACATCAAGTAGATTTATAAATAATTCCAAATGTATCACCATAATAAAAAAAAATGAATATCATATTGTAAACTAAGAAAAAAAATCTCAATATAAATATAAATCTCAAAGTGTTCTAAGGCCACACCCAGTCTCATCACCCATTCTCAAATCCCGAAAGACTAGATTACCCATCAATCAGAGGATACATTCCCTTAGCCAGACCTGTAACCCTGAAGCCTACTCAGATACCAACAATAAACCATGAATGGTGTGAGTAAAACTTAGTAGGCCACCCCAATGGTGTCTAAAGAATATCTATTCTAAGTCTAGTATATACTGATGTGAATGTAAATAAATAATATGTGATATAAAAATTGAGAAATAATGTATATCATTAACCCTCGGGCCCAAGGCTGCACATGTGGTCAACCATGCCTACTTCAACCAATATTTTATGCCTCTTTCAATAATACCATAGTCATTTTTATAATTTTATTGGAATATCAGATTATTGGGACCATATCCTAGGTCACCCAACCATAATAATCGTAATAAAAAGAACACCATATCCTTGGAATAATATCCTGGTCCCTCAAAAATAAGAATTATAATAAAGGGTACATTAAATCCATAGAATCGTATCAAGGTCCCCAAAAAGAGATAATCATATTATTGGGTACACTGGATCCTTATAATCACATCAATTTACCCAAAAAATTAGTATAATTATATCCATTTAAACTTGTTAATAATTACATATCTCCATCTCATTTTCCAATCATCCATAAAATTCCATAGCCATGAATTATCAATTTAATGAAATATATAGATAAAAATAAATAATTCAAAATTAATATTTTGATGATAGGGTGCATCCTAAACATCTTGGAAAGAACCACTATTCCTTTGTTAAGCCCATTTAAATCCTAGAATTTCCACTTTAATATCCCCTTAATTATTATGGATGGGCACACCTTATGTGGTGGGTTCTATTTCTATATTTACAAGACAATGAGCCACTTGGATTCCATTGAAGTTTATATTACATTTGATTATGAATAATGATTTAATTTTTAATTTGGTAAAGGAAAGTGTACAATATGTGAGCCCAACCACACATTATATAATTAAGTAAATAGTATAAAGACATCAAGGGATATCATGAGACCACCTACCTCATGTGTAACAACCCTAAACTTCCAAGGATCGCCTATTGGATAGAAAATGACCATAGATCAACCCCAAATTCATTATGTTATAGTTATGAAACAATAAATTGAGAAGAAAATATGATCTAATTAATAAATAAGTTTAGAATTACACATCAAAATCAAACACAACCAAGGGTGCTTCAAATCCCTCAGAATTGAGTGTGGGGTACAAAACTTCCAAGAAAAGCCCCCTAGATTTTAAATAATGAATGAGGGTTGTGGGATTAGAGAGAGATATAATTTATGGTATCCTTGTGAAATTAAAATTCTAACCCAGATACAAATACTTCCTAGAAGCCCACTGGGACTCATTGGCCAACAATGATGACCAAGTGGGCCACTATTTAGTTGGTGATCCTAGTAATGACACAATGATAATGAAAACCCCACTATATATATGGTGGCCCTTACAACTCTCTAAATATCTTTAGATTCAATAAGGCTTTCCTCAATCCATTTTTGAACCTATCCTACTCTAGTAATCATACAAAACAAGGACAAAACAACAGGTCTATCAAAAAATAAATAGTAACATGCCTATCGGGTGGATAATTTAGGTGGTATGAAATTATTATCAATGTTATAATATACTATAATATATTGTAAAATAAGAATGTGAAATATAATTGGAGAGTTCACAATGTGTTACACTCAACCCACTTAGATAAAGAGTTGACATTACCCATGAGGATGAAAACACTTAATTTAATTTTGATGAAAATCTATGATATCCACAACGGTGACAGAAAGGAAATAAAGCCTCAGTTAAAAACATTCCATACTAAAATAAATTTAATATGAATGGGATAATATGAAACAGTTAATTAATTATTCATTCAAGTAATGATAATTATAAACTCAATTAAAAGATATATAGAAGTTCTTAAATATTCTATGATGGGGAAGAAGATAGTGATAAACCTTTTAGATTAATTTAATGTGAATATCTTTTTCCATAAGGGACCATGATCTAGATGATTTTTTGAATGAAACCGTCAGTAATGATTTTATTTTATACAAGATGAAGAGAAGTCTTTCCTTATGAATAAAATGAAAATATAAAAATGTGACTTCCTAAAAAGCATCAAAACATGTGGATATATAGAAAATATTATTGAATAAATGGATGTAAAAAATGATGTCATGGACTTTGATGAGATCATATAATTATTATATAATGGAATGTAATGAGTAAAATTTAAATACAAAGGATAAATCTAATTTAAATGTTTCAATATTAGAAAAAAATCATTATTATTAAGTAGAATTCAATAAGGCGAAACAATAAGAAGATGAGGTAGATATTCATTTTTTGATTTTCTCAAGAAAAAACAATGTGGAAAGAAGTTGTAATAGTATAAATTTATTTAATGTTAAATATAAAGTTTTATTCATAAATGAAGAATAATTTATTATCAAATAATTATGTCATATATTGGGACAAAAAATTGAAAGAGAGTTAGAGGAATTAGAGGATAAAAGGACAATGGATTTTATGGATAAATAAAATCCACATATAGATCCATCGAGTGAAGAAGGAGAAGAAAATAATGGATAATAAGAAATAAATGATGGAGAAATATTGAAGGATTTCTAATCTAAAATGAAACTTTTTGTATTATTTAATGAAAAAAATGAAAAATGGGAGAGAAAAAGAAATTATTGACATCTAATAAAGGCGCATTAAGTAATTCTCTTAGATGAGTCAAAACCTAAAGAAATTTCCAAATGTAAAGTATATTTCACATGAAAGATGGGTGATATCAATAGTTTCCATTAATTAAGGGAGAATATGCTTGATATTATAATTGAAAATCTTATAAAAGTAATGAATAAGTAAATTTTCTCAAGGAAAATTTTTCTAACAACAAAAATTCATTAATGAGTACCCAACATGTGTTTCGAAATTATAATAATGAATGTAATGAATGTTACAAATTCATGGATAAGATTTCTAACGAAACCAAGATACTCACAAAAAATCTCCTTATATTGGGAACCATTATTTTTGATACCCTATCATATAATACAAGTGGTGGAAATAACAATAAAATGAAAATAAAAGTTATTACATCACCTAATAAAGAAATTTCACTCTATAGAAAAATTAACAGTGGTTCTAAAAAATACAGAATAAAATTCTTTTTGGGGAATAATAATGCCCCAAATAAGCCTAAATATAAGGTTAATGTGAATGAAAAAAGACCCCCCCCCCCAAATTATAAGTCTAAATAAATTCCACCTGTATAATATTTAATGTAGAAATATCAAATATATTTTGATGAATCTTTTTTTTACCAAAGGATATTTAATTTCGAAGGAATATTTTAGTGTTGTGGAGTCCAGGTACAATAATTATATATGTTTTGGTAAAAAAAATCAATTTTCATTCTAATGTGAGGCTATGAATCAAGGGGTAGTCAACCAAATGTTATTATATAATATCAGTGAAAATATACAAAAGAGAAGATAAAATTGTAAAAAAAACTTTTAATTATCTTATGGATACTTTTAGGATATGTGATAAAATTTTAAGACCAACAATGAGTGACTTAACATAATACTTAAATGTATAATGAAAAAGAGAATTTTAAATTTAGCAAGAGGAAGAATAATAAAGAGCATGAAATGGTGTTCGATGTCGTATATAAATTCAAAAGAGAGAAGTCATGGATACTCGATAGTGGATTCCCAAAACACATGACTATAAAGAATCCCACATTAATTATATCCAAAAGTATGATGAATATTTTTCACTTTTGGAAATGAAAACCCAGTCAATGTGAAAGTTGTTTCATACTCCATGATTGGTAAAAAAGAAATTATATGAAATTATATTTATCAATGGGTTAAGGAACAATATCATGAGTGACTTTCAACACTATGATAAAAAAGTTCTTTGATTTTCCAAAATAATTTATTTTTAATTAAGAGGAGGAAGGATGAAATAATCATCATGAAGTTTTATTGAATGATTTACGATATTCAAAATTTCCAATGAATAGAATTTTTTCTACAGGAACATAATGGGGAAAATAAATTTTGGTATAGAAGGTAGAGATAATAGGTTATAAATAATTTATAAAAGATATTAATGAATTAAACCATGATTAATCTATCATAGATACATCATTAAAGGATCAACGCCTATGAAACATGTCATAAAATATAAATTATCAATAGAATCCACGACTTGGTGGAAATAATGATGAAGAAAACTCTTGTGTTACTAAACATGGATGCATATAGACAAATAATATTCTACTAAACTAATAGAGATAATTATTTCATGGAATTATTTGATGAATTTACACACAAAAGTGATATTTTTTCATGAAAATGAAATCATATTCTCATGATAAGTTTAAAAACTTCAACGAATTTTTAAGAATCAAGTGGGATGTGATATTAAAATATATCAATCCAAGCATAGATATGAATATAAAAATGAATAAATAAAGGCATATATTAAGAATAATTTCATAATATATGATTATATATCTCCATGTATGCCCTAATAGAATGTATTTACTAAGTAAAATAATCAATGTTTGGTAGAAATATGAAGAACCATTTTGTCACTGCATGGAACATTGATGTTTTATATAGTATAAACACAACCAAAACTGTATACATTTTAAACCAATGATTTCTCATATATAATTTATTAAAAACATTATTTGAAATGTGGTTTCTAGATAAAACCAAAAATGGGATGTTTGAGACTATTCAGAAGGCATGTTATATAAAGATGAATGAAAAAAAAATTGGTGAGTCTAGTGAGAGGGTAAATGAAAGTATATTTTTCAGATACACACACGATGGAAGAAGATATAAGTGTTATAACAAGATTCTAATAATAATAATCAATAGTTTTTCTATAAAAGTATTGGAAATTATAAATTATTTTCAAACATCATTGTTCATCAATAGAGACATTGAAGAAACCCTTGATATCAATATTGGATACCATTGGAGTATTCTTATTATAAATGATGATTTTCAAAAAACATATGATAATTTTTAAACATTTAGTGATAATAAAGGACTATAATAATGAGTTTAAAATGTAAAAATACTATTAAAACATATGAAGATTGAAAAAAAATTGGGATATAAACCAGAGCGTTCAAACACAAATAAGTTTGAAAAATTCTTATCATACAACTTGAATTCATGAATTGAAACTAATATTTTTTAATATTATTTACAAAAAAAGGATTGTATTGTTGTGATGGAAGGAGATATATATGACATTGAGAATAATGATACATGGTATTTGGATCCACATCATAAAGACAAGAATCTGATTAGGATGAAGTTGATTTTTTAGAATAATCTCAATTTGAAATGAGAATTAGCACACACGCAAATCTTATCCTGTTTTCAAGGGATATTCTAAATTTTTTGGATATAATTTTTATTATATTTGTTCTTAAATTGAATGTATTAGATATGTTCAAAACATTCATCAATCTTGTGTTCAAATAAACTATAAAGTTTTTCAAATGGATTTGAAGTCGGTGTTTCTGAACAATGTACTTGAGGAAGAGGTTTATATTGAACAAATGAAAATGTTATCCTTGACCATAGTAGTTATTGTGTATAAATGTTAAAATAGGTGTTATATAGATTCAATCAAGATCCTTGATCACAGTATTAAAAATGGGAATCATCTTAATAAGTATGTAATTCTAGAAAGGAAAATTCTATTTTAATCTCTATGTGAACAGAGATGACAAAACTCGCTCATAGTTATTATGTATGTCAATATGATATTTTTATTCAAAATAAATTTGAGATATGGGAGGAATTTTCTAAACAAATAAATAAAATATTAAATATTTCAATGATACATTATATAAAATTCCTTTTGGTTCTATAATGAAAAAAACAATAATTTCTATTTTTCTCTTGTAAGAGAATCATGATCATGAGTTATAGAATAAGTTTTCTATGGAGGGATAAAGAGAGTTCAACCCTCATAAAGTTATTCGGATTATGTTTTCCTTTAATAAGAAAGGGTTGAGAATGGATTAAATAGAGTTTTGAAATATTATTAGTATTCTACAGTATTTGATGGTATCTAGAACATTTATAATTTTTCCATCACACTTTTTTATCACAACAATGTAATTATAAAGAGTTTCATATTTCATTATTTAAGATTGTCATCCACAATGTAAAAGGAACACATGATTATGGATTTATGTTTGAAAAATGTAAAAAAAAACTCCACTTTATAATTATGGTGATGCTTCTTACGCATGAAATTTTTGTGATCAAAAATCTAATTATGATGGTGATTTCATTATTGATAGAAGTTGTGTTACATGGAACTATAAGAAGAATAATTTCATAACTCTAAGATCAATGGATGATAAGTATTTTTTGGAAAATCAATTCATGACACAAATTATATGATTAATTTATTACTTTAAGACAAAAAAGTGAATGTTTCCTATCTATTGGTGTCTGGGATTGGAAACCAAAGTGAAATAAACATGTAAATAATTTAATTGAAATATTTTTGGTCACAACATATTGATATAATGTACCTATTAATCAAGGATAAGGTTATGTGGGGTGGGGTTTTATTCATGTATGTTTATACTAAGGAGTAAGTCATAGAAATATCTGAGAATCCTCTATCTAAGAGGATTTTCCATCACTTGAGTGTGTTTTTGGGAGTGAATTCTCTCAAACAATCCATATAATTTTCTTGGTAATTTTCATTTTTTAATTTAGTTAATGAAGTCCCTAAGTCACTATATAATTTAACATTATATAATTTTGGGTAAATTAAAATTTTTTCAGAGTTTTAATAATTTATAGTGTTTTATTGTTTTATTTCAGTTCTATAGCTGTCAATAGTGAGTCACAGAGTAACATTGGAGTGTCACTCCAAAATGGGTGGGTTGGGTGACCTATAGTTTCATACTAATGGTAGTCACATAATGATCGGTGAGATATATCCAGACTGGTGATTTTAATTTTCTTCTATCAACAAAATGGGTCACACCATGGTATGGGAGGTCTTAACACAACTAGACACGGATAGTGTGTTTTTTCCAAGGGAGGTGTCATGACCATGTGTTTTGTTTTTAGGATTATACACATAAGGGGAAATCATTACACAAAATAATGGTTGCATTTATACATGACCCTACAAGTTAAACTCATTGTTTTGTATGTAAGGCAAGTCACACCATGACAAGGATGTCACACTGTGATATCCCATGTGCTCAGTTACTAAATTATTTTAATTTTTGGTTCTACCCCTCATTAATTTTTAAATTGTTTGACCCTCATTTCTATCTCACTCATTCATCTAACCATAACATTAATCCATGGGATCTTCCCATTCATTCTCATTATATATTTATATTCTTCCCAATTTCAATATTCTCTTTGAATTTAAATCCTTACATTCTTCTTCTCCTCCTCTCTCCTATACTATTCCCTCATTTTTCATTTCTATTATGAACCCTAATGCCTATGGGATAAGAATTTAGGGTTTGATGTAATTTTAGGTTGTTATTTTTTTGGTTAGTTCTGGTTGATACAATAATCTTACATGGATTGGCTTCTTCCGTTGAAATTTAAATTGAGACTTGTTTTTTCTTGATTAAGGTGGGAGTTTTTGTGAAATTAATATATTTTACAAGTCATGAGATTATTGAGATTTATAAATGCCTTTTATCATATTAAACATATATTTGATACCCATTAGAGGTCTATCAAATAATTCACGGTTTCTTATATTTGGAATAGTGTATTTTTCAATGTATTCTTATTGATTTAATTTTTATGAAAATTGGTTTTATAAAAAATCTTATAATAATTATTATTATAACTTATTCCCTTGTTCCATGTTCATTGATTTGTTCTTGGACTATAGGGTTTTCCACTAGATATCGGGTGTGCCTCCTCATATATCAAAGGCTTTGGACTAGTATCATGGCTCTAGAGAATTATAGTGGGGAAACTATACCCCATATCAGAGTGTGTAATAATAAACAATATCCAAACATCATCCTTTAATAATAACTAGTATGTCAATTTTTAGGGTATATAACATCAGCAGTGCAAAGGTGGAGAAAGGTTGTGCCATTCTAGTCGAGATTCTATAAGGAAAATATAATTTTTCATTGGATTTAATTTACTTGATCTATAAGTGTAGGTCATACATTAATCCGTGTATCTTTTTCAAGAAACATAAATAGAAGGGAATTATAAAATAAATATCATTGGCCAGTATAGGTTATCTAAGGAAAGGTATTTCTATTTATTTTTATACTTGATATCTTCCTTATGACTTTTATCACATTTTAAAATATGTTTCTCTTGGACATCACCACTTATTTCCTCCATAGGTTGGGGATTTTGTATTTCTTTTCCTCAAATAATAAAAAATAATTTTGACTGAGTATGGACGTAAAAAGTCATATAGGCTGGCCGATTTTCCACAAGTCCAACCATATATACAAAATGAATAAAATAAAAAGTAAAAATTTAATAGATAGATTGAAACCCTAATTCTCACCACTTCCAATACCCAATCCAATATAATCATGCTACTCTAAGACTCTTCCCAACATATTCCAGTAAACAGTGAAGTCCATTTTGGTACCTATTTTCCATAGTTTTCTTGAGCTGAGTATGATTAAAAATCAGTAGGGAACCACAAACATAGTTCTAAACACAACAATTAATATTATTTACACATGTTATATTCTACTAATTATAAAATAAATTAATTGTGTGGAATCATAAATAAATAATCATTGTTCATCGTTGGGTCCTATGTAACAATAGGGATAAACCCAAACCAGATTTGTATAGTGAAAGGGTGTCTTAGAGCATACAAAAATACATTTCCTACCAATATTATGACCAATGGATGATTCTACGGAGTGTTTACTAGTAAATAAAAATTCTTCCCATAGGATACCCACTATCTGGTTCTAGTTAAACCCTACCTAGAAAACATGTTATATGTGTCCATTGGTATAACTCTCCCCATTAAGAATCACCCCATACATATCCAAGGAGTGTGTCAAAGACATTTGAAACCATAAAACATATTGGTCAAAGCATGTTTTTTAAGCCATCACATCTCTTATCATATATGGATCCACGGGGCATATCCATGGTATCCCAAACGCATTAAAAAACTTACGGGATTTCCCTATCGAGAATTATCATTGTCTGGGTCAAGGGTGTGACTTTCCCTTCCAAACATCAAATCATAGTGTACTATGAATCCCACCATATATATCCATGGAACAATTTTAAGGAACCCCAAACCCATTAGTAAACTCAAGGGATCTCCCTATCATGAATCATCATCGTCTATGTATAGGGTGTGAGTCCCCTAGCCAGACATCACACCATCTAAGTGTAGGGCTGTTGTTACCCCCGTTAGACATCACATTATGGAGGAATATTCATCCCATAATATATATTAAAGGATAATATCATGGTAATCACAAACCCATATGGAAACCTTGGGGATCCTAACTAGGAATCATCATCATAGAAGTCTAGGTTGTGACTCTCCATTCAGAAATCACATCGTACATGTATAGGGGTTTGGTTCCCCCTACTGAAAATAACATCTCATTGGATTTTAAATCTTATCATTCCCATAACATCACGAGAGTTTAGGATGTATTTATTTTCAAATAAATCCTTTTATAGATTACGGTACACACAACCCCAGGTTTAAATGAACAGTAATATAGTATACCATTATAACCTAGCTTTTAAATTGATAGTTATGAATAATAGTAATTAAATTATGAAAAAAGTTTGATTTATACATGTATAAAATAAATTCAATTATTATCAATTGATTATAAATGAAAATAAAAATCATTTGTATGTAAAAAAATGTATTTCTGAAAAAACAAATTTGTCACAAACTGAATCAGGTTTCCATTAAAACTAGCACCAGACCCATTCTGTGGCATGTCTTAAAGAGTATTCCCTATTACCACGGGCTGGAAAAATTTCCTAGGTATCATAAATATTGGTATGTGAAAGATTTATTTGAGTATAGATATATAAAACAACAAAAAACAATCAATAAATTGAATCTGAAAATTTCCAACCAAACAAGCCTTAAATAAAATTCATAACTAGAAATATAGTGTTAAACAATAAACAAGATGTCCAAATATATATAAAAGTATCAGAAAAACATCTCAAGGAACATCACACCACAAGGGGTCATCACCCACAAGTCTTCTCCTCAACACTATACCATGGAAGGTATATAACAACCCAAACCGCCACCACCAAAGGCATTGCCTTTACCTGTGTAAAATATGTTCCAGTAAACTTACACCCAAGGGGTGTAAGTAGGGTCTGTGACTAATAAAAATAGAATCTCACCCAAAATATTCCATATTGTAAGAAGTACAAGATAAAAAGAAAGAAAGTTTCAATAAAAAAAATGGTGGAAATAAGTTCTGAAGAACGAATCTTTTAAAAGTAAATAGTTTTCAATGGGAAATCTCAATGAGTGAACACATTTCAATAAAAAATGTATGCTACTTAAATACCCATCCAAACGCACCATAAGCCAATGATAAATACCAAATAGTCAACGAGCACTAATATAGGGAACACCCCTAGACACTAGTTAGTTCTGGGCCCCATGTACCTCGTATCTTGGTGTAAAGTGGCCTTAACCATATTTGTTCTCATGAATTCGACACTAGTAGGGAACATAACCATAACATAGTGGTCCCTAATCATTATCATTATAGTTTTTAGTGTTTTAAATGTACATATTTCCAAGTCAAACAGGGACAAAACCACTCTGAATCACTAGCGTACTAGTACATGTATGCCCTCCTAGGTACCTTAGCTTCCCCCTTTATGAAAAAACAATTTTCACATGGTAAAAAAATTCATTTGAATATAAAAATATTAGTTTAGGTCACACACATTCAAAGCAGTACCGAAACTTGCTTTTCACCGTTGATATAACTCAATAAACCACTTAGAATTTCCATAAAACAATTTCAAGGAATTTAACCGACTTTTTCACATAAAATCCAACTAAAAAACATCTTTTAAATCCAATGCCTAAAAATATTACCCCAAAACATAATTGGAAATAGAAAAATGTTTTAATAGAACACTTCTATGAATTATAAAATAGCCCCTTGTGGTACTACATGGAATACACATGTAAAACACCCATTTACACACAAAATGGCATTTAAAAATCCATTGTTTAACAAATTAGACTAGAAAATAAATTTCCCATTAAGAAAAATGAAGGGGGATTATTCTAAAATTAGAAATCAAGAATTTGTAACTCATCTATTAGTACTTAAACATGGAATCACCTACCACATGTGTCAAAAACATCAAATCCTTATGTGAAAGTTCATCCGCACCAACAAGGGTGTTAAATCAAACCTAAAACTAAAAGATTAGACCAAAGAACCAATATGAAACCCTAGGTTTTAATCCATACTTTCTGGACATTAGGAAGTTGACGAAAAAATGGAAGAAACCCAAAGAAAATTGGAGGAAGGAAGGAAACCCACTTAAATGAGAGATCTTTAAAAAATCTCACCCAATACACAAATAGGGGAATATTCCAACCGAAAAAACAAAAATGGATGTTCAAAAAAGGATGAGGAGTACAATTTGGAATAGAAATTCGTGGACAGTGTGAAAAATAAAGGAGTTATGAAAGAAAAAATGTACCTTTTTAAATTTGGAAGATTCGAGAAAGCCTAGGAAATTTGTCCCTAATCCACGATGAATATGAGCTAAAAGTAGGGATAAAATAAAATGAGTGAATTACTAGAGATTTTGGGCTTTGGTGAGATGTGTAATAACCAAAAAAACATTAAAACATGAATGAGATATGAAATAAATAATTCAAAAACAAGAAATAGGCTCACGGGTTGGCCCAAAGCCTGAATAAATCACCCAAATTCACAATGATTATGGATTCCTAAGGATTACAAATGGATATGGTGGTTTCAATATATCAAGGGAGGAAAATTAGGAAGTGTCATGGATGAAATATTTTGAAAACAAAATGAGTTATAAAAGAAATTTATTTTTTAAACTAAAAATTGGCTCACAGTTGGCCCTGAATTTTGAAAACCCACCATTTCCTTCCTAAACACATGGGAGAAACCTGAAACAAAGATATAATATAAATTAAATGAAGCATACCTTTAAAATAATTCATGGATGTGATAGTTCTCCCCACCATGAATTCTTTTCACCCTGAAAATTCAACCCAAATTAGGATCAGAAAACAAGAATGGGTACTCTTTCTCAACCCACAATTTCTACTCCCCAGTTATGTGGAAATTGTTCCCATGCTTAAAAAGGACCCAAACCCATGGAATAGAATTTCCAAGAAGAAACTTCTCTTGGGAATCAACTATTTAAACCAACCATTCAAAAATAGACAAATCGGGCTCCATATCCATCTCCTCCCAATTCAGCACATCAGATGGATCTGGGTTGTACTTTTTCAACTGGGAGATGTGGAAGACATCGTGAATTGATGCCAACTGAGAAGGAAAATCCAACGTGTATTCCACTGTGCCAATATGCTCTAAGATTTCAAAATTTCTGACACACCATGGTTTTAGCTTACTTGGCTTTCCCAAATGACGATGTCCCAGATGAGGGGCCACTTTCAAGAATACCCGGTCACCCATGGAAAACTCTAGGTCTCGATGCATCTATTCCACATCATATTTATGGGGACTCTAAGATGTAAATAAGTTCTACCTAATCAAATTGAACTTCTCAAACATCTCTTGAACTTTTCACAACCCAAACATTGAAGTCTCACCTATCTCAACCCAACATAGTGGGGACCGACAAGGTCGACCATAGAGTGCCTCAAAATGATCCATTAAAATAAAGTATTGTTAACTATTATTATAGGAAAATTCAACCAATCCCAAATGGATATCCCAAGAAACTTCAAAGTCGAAAACACAAGCGTAGAGATTTTATTCTAGTATCTGATTCTCCTGCTCTCTCTGACAATCTATTTAGGGATGGTATGTCGTGCTCATTTAAATTTTTGACCCCAAGGCCTTCTGAAATCCTTCCCAAACCTGAGAAGTAAAATAGGGGTCTCTATTTGAGACACCTACTGATGGGACACCATGAAGACGTAACACCTCCTGAAGATACAAATGGCCCAACTCATTTACTTGAGTTGTATCCTTGATCAGAATGAAGTGGGATGATTTGTTAAGATTCTCAATTACTACCCATATGGAATTCTTACCCTGATGTGTATGAGGCAAGCCAATAATGAAGCCTATGGAGACCTCTTCCAACATCCTAGTAGGAATAGGTAATGGCTTGAGCAAACCAGAGGGCCTTTGGTTCTCCCCTTTTATATGCTAACATATGTAGCATCTCGAAACAAAGTTAGCTACGTCTCGTCTCATACCTAGGCACCAAAATTGTTGACACACATGATAATACATCTTGGTGGCACCAGGATGGACATCCCACAAAGACTAGTTGCTATCTAGCATCACCACCTTTAGTAGAGACAACTGAACTACTGATCGGCCCTTGAAGCACAAGATACTCTCGAGAGATGACGACCAGTCAGAAGAAGTCTCCCTGCTATAAAAAACTACTTCTACTGTTGAAATATCTCATCATTGGGATGTTCTCTATGAATATTCTCTAAGAGAGGATTCAATTGAATGCTCTCCAAGAACACAACTCCACTATGCTCCATGTTCTCCACATGCATCTGAGCAAAGAGACCCATCAGAGTCCACTCATCACTGGAGTTCCTCAAGGCTTGCACTGGTACTTTTCTACTCAAAGAACCTTCCACCACATTTCCCTTTCCTGAGGTATAGACGATGTCAAAGTCGAACCCATGAAAGTATGCAATCCAGGAGTGTTTCCTCAAGTTGACATATTTCTGAGAGAAGATGTAGGCCAAGATTTTTTGAATAGAATAGACCACAAAATTCCCCTAAAAGTGTTACTGATGAAATGTTTTCAAAGAATGAATCACTGTTTCTAGCTCCTAGTCATGGGTTGGGTAATTCTTTTCGTGTGGTCAAAGTTGGCGGGAGCTATATGCCACCACATGATCATCCTGTATATACACACACCTGAGACCCATACCTGAAGCATCACAATACACCACATAATCCTTTCCATATTTCAGAAAGTTCAACATGGGGGAAGTAGTTAGCCTCATCTTCAACTCCTCGAAGGATTCCAGACATTTTGGTCCCCAAAACACTTCACCCCTTTCCAGGTGAGCACAATCATGGGAGAATAAAGATGAAAGAGATCTCGAAAAAACTGCCTGTAGTATCCTACCTTGCTGAGGAAACTCATGATCTCAAACACGTTCTTCAGCTTCCCCAATGAAATCACTACACTAATCTTCCAAGGATCCATTGAAACTCCATTCTACAAGATCCCATACCCTAGAAACTTCAACTCCCTGAGCCAGAAGGTGAACATGGACTACTTTTCATAAAGGCAGTGATCCCTCAAAGTTCCCAACATGATTCATAAATGATGCTCATGCTCTTCCTCAGATCCAGAGTAAACTACGATGTCTTCCATGAATACCATAACAAATGAGTCTAGATATTGGTTGAACACCCTATTCACGAGTTTCTTAATGACTGTTGGATCATTGGTTATCCCAAAGGGCATAACCAAGTACCCAATGTGGTCGTACCTACTTCAGAAGGCTATCTTTGGAATATATGACTCTTTCAACCTAAGTTAATGGTAACCCTAATGCCAATCTCTTTTATAAATCCACTTTTCCCCATTCAACTGATAAAACAAGTCATCTATTCAGGGAAAAGGATATTTTTTCTTGATGGTTACCCTGTTCAGCTTCTGGTAATCAATACACAATCGGAGGGACCCATCGACCTTCTTCGAAAAGAGAAAAGGAGCAGCCCATGGAGAGACACTGCACTGAAAAATATTAATATTTTTTCAACAAGGACTTGTCTGTTGGTAAAAGTCATATTTTTTTGGTAAAACGTTGTACAAATATATATATCACTATCACTAAACTGTTGGTAAAAACTCAATCGCTAAATGTTTTTGTGATAGATAAAGTAGTTCTATTGCAATTATAATAATACCAAAAGATAATATATATGTTGGTTAAAGTGTTTAGCAACAAATTAATACAATTTTTTATATTGGAAATAATATTACCAGGATATAATATCTATTTATAAATTACATATAAATAAAAATATTTAAAAAAAACATGTAAAATTTCATGTTAAATTTATTAATTTATTATATATAATACACCTGTATTAATTATCAAACCTAAAATACTTTTCACACATGCCCAAACATGGAAAAAAGATTAATTATATTTGATACAAAATGAATCAATACATAGTTGAAGTTTCTTGATATGTAAAGAGATCATAAAAACATGAAATACAAGATCCATCTGTCTCGCCTCCCCCAACCCCACTTGAGAAAAGGGAATGTCGTCACTTGACTACAACCCCCCCCCCCCAATAAAATAAGTGTATGTCATATAGACTCCTCCAGCACCCACCATGGTAGAAGAACAGTTACTCCCATAAAAGATCATTCATCACCCCTCAAGTAGGTCACTAGAAGAAATACACCACATCATCTCCAGTCACTATTATGCCACATCAGCTCAAGTCGCTACTAGGCCACATCATTCAGCTCCACGATCTACACCACACACAGCCGAATCCACAAATCAATGTAATATATATTGCCTGAATTGAAACAAAAATAGAAATAAATAAAAATGTAAAAAAATTATTTTCATAAAATTAGCATTTTTCTTCACCCTTGTTGACATTTCAAGAAATGGTAGTCCAAATGAATGAATGTCACACCCTTAAGCTCCAAGGTCTACACCACACTCCAAAAATAAAACAATAATTAAAATTTTCACTATTAGTTAGGTTTGACCCCATTTCCATGTGGGTGGTTTAGAGTAGGATAATTAAATATCAATAATTTACAATAAAAAATATAAAAATAGAGCAATGACTTCATAACAAATGAATGAAATCAGCCAATTCAAAACATGTGATACTTGTACTTAGGGATGAGGTTAAACCTGTTGATGCTAGTATCAGACCCATTAATCACCAGGTTCCTCATAGCTTTGACACCAACGCTCCAGCCCCACATCCATTTGTTCTCATTTGACCCTGCTGAATCATTGGAGGAATGATTTCATGTCGATGGTGCCGGGCGGGTTCCCAACACCCATGAAAAATTGAGGAAAGAAGCATCGACCTTCCAAATGCTCTATCACACTCTTCACTCCATTATGATAGCCATGCCCTTCTTTTGGCAAGAGCCTTATGATAGGAAAACTCATTTCATCATAAACCAATTTGATATTACACAATGTCACTTCATAATATGTTGCAAGGGGGCCAACCGAGTCCCCACTGTAGCTTATGTAGCCCTGAGGTTTTTCCAACAAAATCGGAACCATGCTAATGGAATCAATGGAAATCAATGCCTTCGACTGTATTGTGTTCAAAACAATGTCTTGATTTTGGGAAATGGAGTCAATCATCTCAAAACCAACATTATTCCTGCTTCGTGATTACTTGTTCCCCAGATTCCACAAACCAACAATCAGCAAATTGGTATACCCCAATTTAGGCCTCATCGAATTGGAGGGCAAAACATTCATTGTTTGAGTCTAAGGGGTTGGATCCAAGTTATTTTGACAAAAAATTGGGATCCTAGGGTAGGTTACGCATGTTTTAGGGGAACAAACTGCATACAACCAAAGAGTATACCCACCATTTAGTGAAAAAATGATTCGCGATTTGAAAAAAAAATAAATAAATGAAACTGTAAAAAAATACATGTAACAAGTTTCAAAATAGGCACCCAATATCTGAAAACATAGTAAAAGTGTGCAAATAAAGCAAAAATCCCACAATTTTACCTCCCTTGTCCTGCTCGGTTTTGATGAATCAGCAACCTAATGCCTGATATATGATGCCATGCCTCCAGCAAATCCAATACTATCCTTGGCTGATGCAGGTAGATAAGATGCAGAAGACTGGCCGGTCTGAAACCCCTAGTATGCCCCTAAACCTTAAAAAGCATCCTGAGAAACATAGTTACCAATCATGCTAGGGCCGAAACTCTTAATCCTCATTTGTGCACTAAATTCTTCACATAATCCAATAGGATTACTGACACCCCTACTAACATGTTGCGACATTCCGCCTATAATAGATGGTGACATCGCTGAGGCAGAAACCCACCCATACCCATCATTGGACTTAGAACATTCAGCCCAAGATTCTGATTAACTGGGACCACACCTTAGTTTGGATTCTGCCGAATCAACCCCTAGTTCAAACCCAAGGGATATGTTGGAAACACTATATTACTTGGGGAAAATGTTGTAACTACATTTGCATAGAATTATCATTTTTCATCCTTCATTTTTGCATCTCAAGGATTGGTATTCCAAATGAATGAAACCTATGAATCAGTGAGGAACCTCAAGTCCCACACCCTTCAGCTCCATGATCTACAACACAGAACCAAAAGAGTATAACCACAAATCAGCACAAAATATATGCATTAATTGAACCCAACATATAAATAAATGAATGTGTAAAAAAATGATCTGTATATAATGAGCATTTTTCATCGTCCTTGTTAACATCTCAAGGATTAGAAGTCCAAACGACTGAAATCTAGGCATCGTTTCTACAAAAATATGCCAAGATCCCAAACACTATATTGTCTCAAAATATCATTTCCTCCTTGAATAAGTAGTGATGGAATTGATTATAAAAAGTTTTAATTAATATATAATTAACCAAAGGGTCAAAATTTTAAAAAAACGTCCCATAGAATAAAATCCATGCTCATATATACTGGTCATATGTGTGTGGGCCTTAGAAAAACCATACCATCTCCACAATAGTATTTTTTCTTGTCCAAGTTCAGAGGGACAACAAGCTAGCCAAATCACATGAGTGATCCCAATAACAAAAAATCATGTATATTGATGCATGAAATATGTGTAAATTGAAAATAATGATTCCCCTGAAAATAAGAAAATAGCAAATTATGGGTAAACAGCAACCCAACATGCCCATTAATCCACCTCAATGAGGTAAGAAACAACCCAACATGCCAACTTTAACTTAACATGCCCATTAATCCAGCTTAAACATAGTCCCATATACCCACATTAATCACATTCCAATTTCAGCTTAACATTAAACACACCTAACACTACATTTTTAACCAAACAACCTCTTCTGAGTAGTTTTCAAAAATTCCATCACTTACTCCACCTTAGTGAGGAAAACTGCAACCCAAAATTCCAATTTCAGATTAACATGCCCTTTTTATCCACCTTAAACACATTCCCATTACATATTAACATGTAACAAACGAAACACTCTAATTTTTTAACTAAACGAACAATTCTGAGTAGTTTTTAGAAATTCCAGCACTTATTACAACCAATTATATGTTTATAATAGTTTAAAATTAAATATTATCATCAATGAAACTTTACGAAGTCTTTGAACAACTCTATCATAATATTTAAACACATATTAATGTTCAAATACATAGAAATTTTCCAGTTTTTCATAACAGAAAACATGTTACCTTTAAAAACAAATAACCACCCGTTCTGAGTAGTTTTCAGAAATTCCATCACTTATTAAAACGAATTTTTTGTTTAAAATAGTTTAAAATTCAATATGATCATGAAAAAAACATTACCCAAGGATTTGAGCAACTCTAACATAGTATTTAAAAACATATCGAAGTTTTAATACATTGCAATTTTCATGTTTTTCATAACGGGAATCATGTAACTTTTAGTAACAAATAACTACCACTTCTGACTGGTTTTTAGAAATTCCAGCACTTATTACAACCAATTATTTGTCTAAAATAGTTTAAAATTCAATATTATCATCAAGAAAACATTACCAAGGCTTCGAATAAACGGTAACTTAGTATTTAAACACATATCAAAGTCTAAATATGAAGCATTTATCATGTTTTTATGGGAATAATGTGAATTTCAATAACAAATAACCACATACATGGAGACAAAAATATAATGCTTCACTGTAAATACATCTGAATTGCAACCCCAAAATTCAAATTTAAGCCCTGATGGGGACGCTGGAATTACTAAAATGCTTGTATAATGAAATTATTCACATGACCCCTATTGTAATTGAATAATTGATATGCTAAATAGACTTACATTTCTTGTTTTTGGTGTCATATGGAGGATACTGTAGGTATATTGGGAGCTGTTGGAACTAAGATATCAGTTGATAGAGTTAGGTTATGACAGTTCTATAATTTGGCAGCTCATGATGGGTTTCATTGAGTTACATTGGTAGGGGGCTGGATGGTGTTGGAATGGTGGCGTATTGACGAAGAATCACAGTGTTATTGGGTGTGTCGTAGTGTGTGGGGTTCAATGTAAGTATTTTGGAAAAGGGATAACCATATGTATTGTTTATAACCCTTAAATAAATAATATTTAAACACTTGTTTCTTCCATTACTGATTTAATGGTTATGGAATGAATGGTTTTAATCGTTGTATATTAGAGGCTGCAAGAAATATGTATATTTTCCAGTATTTGTAAGCCAAAGTGTTGAGGTTGGTTCATGGGGAAAGGGTGACCTAGAGATTTTTGGGGTATTTTCTGAAATTTTCTTCTCTGCATGGCTAGGGATGACATTCCATGGAGACCTGAGTTGATATTCTAGATTCTATCCACCTATATGTTATCAAACTATCATAATTTTGTTGTGACAAGTTCCACTCTTATATATTCTAATTATTTTTATTTATTTTTTTGTAACAATACAACTATGGCCATTACAATATGAGCCGTGGGTAGTCTGTTCTAGGAGATCACAACATTAGTTTTATGGTCATCTTATTATACTCTATCTAACATAATGAAAATTGAATAACTTATTTTAGAAGAGGATCCAAGAGATCTCCCTTTTTATTTATATAAAGTATTGATGTTTTGTGCCTACGTTTTCATTTGAAAAATTTTGAGGGTCAAAATGAAATCAATAGTTTGAATTTAATCTTCATATTGTTTTAAATAATATACACAGATTGAATAAAAAAATATTAAACTAACAGTACTACAATGAATTGAAAGTACATGTACCAACATAAATATAAAGTAAAGGCAGTCTATGTAAATGTGTTTTTAAAATAAAGTAAAAGTAATATGAAATAAATTGTTACATACCATTGGCTGTGAAATTTAAATTGTTGTAGAACATGATACAGATCAATGAGAGGTTACATCATAAGGCACAACCTGCAAAGAAATTAATTGTAAAGAATTATGGTTGATAAATAATTTTTTATTCTATATGAAAGAGGTATCAAGGATGTACCTTGAATTCATTTTCAGAGTTCTTGAAATCTATGGATTGTTCTACATTATCAGTTATAAAGACATCTTTGGAAGAATTATGTTGTAATTGTGAGTTTGCCTTGTGCTCATGTGCACTAATGGTATGCGAAACTATGCTTCCTCCCATCATCACAAGATCAAACCTCGGGTATCCCTCAATTAGTACATCTCCCTTTCTTGAATAGATGGTCATTGGACCCAAGACAACAACTCAAAAATAGAATCTGGGAAGTAATCTGACAACAAAAATAGACTTACTTACAAGACAGTAGTGCCATGGACAACTTCAACTACAGCGAACCAACCTGGATTGCATTGATCCCCTTGGAAGCCTCAACTGGCCTTCTTGGAATTGCAGATTACCAATGTGATGAACCAAAGCAACACCAATCTAAATCCATCATCATTGAAGGAATATGTAGTGAATAGAAGATCTATACAGTAATTAAAATCAATGATCCCTGTCAATATATAACACCACAACCCGACTTTGATATCCATGGCCTGGAGGACCCATGGAAGTGGCGTTATCCTCAGTGAGCTCCCACCATAATTCAGTCAAGAACCTTTGGTTTCAAATAGCATTTCATCACCAGAATCATTGGAACCCTGGACCTCTATAAAAAAGTACCCAATCCGCAAGGTAGCAGTGGGTACCAAACCATGGAAGCCCTGCAGTGCGAACAATAGTGACCATATTTCAGCATCTCTTAGTGATTTTAGAAGCCAACAGGAACTGATGGGAATCAATAATTAACAACCAACTATACCTACTTCACGAAAAAGAAATCCTAAACATGTAACTCAGACCTGAAATTGCAGCGACCCAGCATAGAGGTGTCTCAGCACCTTCCAAGTTGCAGAGGAAAACACCTAAACCCAATGGTACTTGTTATAGTGATGCCCAACTCCCATAGTAGTGGTACATATTCAAACATCCTCCAAGTATAATAAAGATCTCCTCTGTGATCTGACCACCTACAGACCTGCACAGACCCTCGAATCCATAAGTCACAGACCACCCAGCTGGGATTAGCCCACTTCATCGCGTTAGGATGCCAGACAAGGATAGGGGGTGGGGGTTCGTTCGATGATTTCGAAGGGGAAGCTGTCCAGGAATAGGGAGGTGGTTCACGAGATGATTTTAGAGGTGGATGACGGTTGGGAAAGGGGTGGGTCCGGTGGGGAACCGGGTGATTGGGTGGGGGGAGCGGGGTCATCGGGAACGGGGGTAGGGTTTGGGGGAGGGGTTCGCGAGGAACGCATGTGGTGGTTAGGGGCGAACGTTTAGATTTTTTTCCACATATATATAAAATTATGAATATATATATATATATATATAATATATTTGTATAATGATTTTGTTAATATATATATATATATATATATATTATTAATAAATATTAATAAATTATGGATATTTTAATTAAGCTTATATAATATATCTATTTTTGGTAAAATGATTCATATTATTTAATAATTTATTGCTAACGGGTTTTTATAATGTTAATATATTTTTTTAATAATAATTAATAATATATTCATTTATCTGTAAATCAATTATTGGTATTATTGTGATAAAGTGATAGATTTAAATATTATTAAAAACATTGTTGGAATTAAACTACTAATATAAACAGACATATTTGTTGGTAAAAATAATTTTTGGTACCTATAGTTAATATCAACAAAATTAAATATCTGTTGGAATTAATCATCTTTACCAATAGATATATTATCTGTAGATGATTTTCTATTGGTAAAGGTAACTTATTTGGTAGTGTCGGGCGAATGAATCCTTTAGATTCTAAATCATATATTTGAATGTTTAATTACCTCAATTATATGAGGTCTATAAGATATGAGGGAAGAGATATCAGTTGTGTTCCCGACACAAAATCTATCGAGAACTCCACGTCCCGCATTGAGGGTAAGCCCAAATAATCATCTAGGAATATCTTCAGGAAATCATCCACTACATGAGGTAATCCACCTTTAGGAGCATGAATATCATCATATTCCATGATTGGTGATAACTGGAAGACAATATTTCCCAACATTGGGAGTGGAGGTCCTGTGCGCCCCGACCCAGGATCCCAATCCCAATGAAAAACCTGACGACTCCCATTTGGTGTGATGAAACTGAACCGTCTACTATAACAATAAATGTGTGATTGAAAGTGTAATATACAATATATTCCATGTATCATGTCATATAGACCCATATCTCATACCAGGAGGCCCCACTCCATTTCAACCCTTGAAAAGGAAAGCGCACAGGACGGGCACCTGAGACCCTACTCTTTCAATCCCAATAGCATCACCAACACTATCGCAAAAGAAAATAGATCAGTTAGAAAATTCAGTGTGTTCACAAAATGGGTAGAGATTAATGAGACAGAGGAACCAGTATCAAAAAAATATAAACAGCTATAGAAGATGTAGTCAAAATGGTACCTCGAACTGTCAACGTCCCCACCTCAGATCCCACTGGTGCCTGATCCATAGCATGAAGATGCCTAGACATTTCCTGAGAATGGACACTAGCCTATGGGCCTTCCTTAAATTGTCTCTACCCAGAAGATGATCTGACCCTACTGCCACAACCACCAAACAGAGATCCCTCCATCCTCAATGGCTCCGACTAAGCTGGCACTCCCCTAGAAGCCACTGATCATGCCCCACTATGGAGTGGATGTTCCATCCTACAAAAGCGATGTAAGTGTCCCATACCTCTACATTGATAACAGGGCTTCAGAGGATATGTGTATACTGGTTATATGTGCACTAGCCTCCCACACTAGTGGCACATGATGGACCTCACATTAGAATCCACCAAAGAAAAATACCTTGAAGGTTGTCCTAATTATTCCCAGGCTCTTATCCCATCATTTTCTTCTCAGAATGACTACCACTTTCCAATCCTAATATTATCCCAAAAAAACCATCCCTCCCCTTAAAGTATATCCCCGCCATTGAAATATCTATCCACCACTTCAGCATTGGTTTTTAGCTTGAAAAAGAAGACCAGGGAATAGATCTCTGACCGCAAACCCCTCTAGAACTTCTAGGCCTTCATCTACTCATTAGAGACCACTTCTAGAGCTTACTAGACAAACTCAACAAAACGGTTGGCATACTACATCACTGAATGATCCCCCTAAACAAGTTCCATAAACTCTCGAGATCGATCAAATTCTAGAACTTCATGGGAGCACAGGTCATTGAAGATAACCTTGAAGTCCTTCCATCTCATATGCTCGTCCTTCCCATTTTGAAGCACTGATTCCCACCACCTTCAACTAGGACATCTAATAGGAAAGAGTAACATTTCACCCTAACCTCCTCATCTGTGTTCAGGAACTAAAACATGCACTTGATCTTTTGAAGTCACTCCTCCACTTCCTAGGGTTCTGTGCTACCTTGGAAAGAAGGAGGCCTGTTTTTCAAAAACTTATAGTCTTTTCCTTCCTAGGACCGGTCTTGTCTTCCTTCACATGATCTATAATAGGATCCATTCCTTTTACTTGGGAATGGATGACCACGTTTTTATGACACGTCAAATTAATTATGTTTTTAAGGTGGATTTATAGTTTATGGAAGACCATAGGTCATATCTCAAGGAGTTTTGGTGGCTTATAGTGTGTTTTTTTAATAAATCTTTCTATAAGAGGGGTGATTTTTATAATAGTTTTAAGAAAATAACATAACATAAAGAATTTTATAGTTGAGAGAATAAGCCGGTGGATTACGAATTTTAAGATAAGGAGATCAATTAAAGTTCACTACACATCTTGGATGGTTCTTTGTTCTGAAAACATAACATGGTTTTGTTTAATTCATTGGTTGAGGGTTGTCAAGATCTTGATTTCCCTCTTGCCTCTCTAAACGTTACAAAAAGTACCAACCCTTGAAACAAAAATCATGTTGTAAAGGTTTGTACTTCAAGAACATATTAAAGGCTACAAAAGCATACTAATATCTTTTTTATGTGTGAGATAAAAAGGATACTTGTGTTTCCCAATCGGAACAACTCAAGTTTCCCACATGAAATTTCCACCCAATCAGTATTGAAATGAAAAGTGGTTCACTTAATTAAACCCACGAAATGAACTCAAGGGAGAAACATTTTTAGATAATACATAAGTCAAATAATCCACACACAAATTATGCAAAACTAGTAGAGTATCAAGTGTCGGAAGTCCCTCTCTTGTATGTGTAGCTCCCTCAAAATGATCGCTCACCATTTAGCTCGCCATCGAGAGGAAGAGAATGCTCGGGTGGAACTCCTTCTCAATTGTTGAACTCCCTATGATGATTGGGGCCTCTTGAACATCAAGTATGAGGAGAGAACTACTTTGGGTATCCAAAATATCAGATCTTTTCCTCCTGGTCGAACATGAAAATGAGGAGCCCAAGGTTCCATTTTATAGGGATATGGGAAGGTGGTTTTGAGCACACAGAATTATTAAAACTACTTGTCACAGGTGTTTCGACATCCATACATCCTTATATAGATTTGGATAAAATAAGAAAGTTGTAGCCCCACCCCTTGGATGTCTTCACTGATTGTTTGTCACAATTTGGACACCTATATCCTAAGATATGGACATATTACAGCACACCACTATTGAATCGTTGAAAATTTGGTGCGCTGGGCAGATCAAGTCGGCATGGCCATAAGATTACCGAATGAGTCTTCGGGCTCTTCATATGAACTGTATCACAATGAGTGTTGGACCAGCCCACAACATTTCAGCCCAATTGGGTGCACGATCTAGTAGCAGTGTGTGGATTAATTCACTAATGTGCTTGGATCCTGCGCAGTTTGCCCCATTTTTCTTGGACATCATCATGGGCCCTCCAAATCAACATCACCTTCAATGAAATTTTCAAGACAAGTAACATTGTCCTTTTTAATAGAAATAAACCAAAAATAAATGATTCAAACATGGAATTAAATTTGTTATTATTTTTGGAATTTATAATACAAATTTAGTTTAATATAATGTCATAAGGGTGAAAATGACACAGTGAATCGTGGTACGATCACACCCCCAAACCTAAAATTTTTCACTCATGGGCAAAGTCACATATACAAAAAAAAATGATGCATATATAAATATTCCCAACATCATGAAGATTTAAGATTTGAGAAAATTTATTTCACTAAAGTAATGTGATCAATGCACGAACCACACCAAGTAGTTCTTCTTATTGAAAATGGAAAAATATGTCTCATAAATGATATCACAATAAAATTCAAATAGATTCATGACACAAACATGAGAAAGGAATTCAAAAGTCAACCATTCCACTAACTATCCATGTTTGTGTGTGAAAACCATTCCATGCTATTATTTCCACTTTATATCAAATAAATATAGGTTATTTTAAGATTATTCAGATTTAAATGATTTTACACTAAACCCATCCTACATCCTTTGTAATCATATTTCAAGACCCAATCACTTAAAGCATTCACAGAAGTCGAACCATAAGCTCCTAACCTATATATCCCCATATGTTTCACATTTCATAACTCCCCTCATTTATTATATATTTTTTGAAGTTGCATTTGGAAAAAATCTCACTCTCATCTCTCAACCCTTGATTGATATCCTCACGACACTAACTGCAATAGTTATAACAAGATCAAATTTTGAAGAGGAGTGCTTTTTGACCTGCCTAAGACACGTTTTTTTTTTAGGGCGTACAACAGTCGGACTTTAGGTATACACACACAAGTCAATCTGGTATAGTAATGAAACAGATCAGATAAGGAATGAATGTATGAAAATATCATTTAAAACTTAAAAATATTAACCTAACATATATTTACCTTATATTAAGTAAAAAATATTCATACTTCATGGTTTGGTGAAAAAATGTATGGAGATATTAGTGACATAGTTTTCCCAAAACTACTCACATAAGGGGCAACAATAATCTCAATTGTTTCACATTGATACTGCCATTTATATCATTGACAGAAAACCAATTCACTAAAAATCACTCCCTGATGTTATCTTCATAAAAATATTCTTTTTTTACCATTCTTTATGGTATTTTTACTTTACCCTTAATGGGGGAAAAACTGAAAATACCATAAAGAAGGAAAAAAAGAGAAGAAAGAAGAAAGATAAACAAAAAAATGAAAATTCTTATCTAACCCGAGAATGTACCCATCCCCCCCACACCTAAAGTTTGCAGTTTCCTCACTGTTAGAAAAGAGGCACTACTAGAAAGCAGAATTTTCCCAACACTTGTATAGAAACAGTTCTTTGAACCGTTGTTATAGGTTATCTTTACCAATGGTTTGCATAAATCATTGGTAAATATCTCTAACAAGTGACTTTTCCCAATGGTTTTATGAAACCATTGGGAAAGATGGGTAAAAAATCAATTATCCTGATGGTTTGATGAAACCGTTGGGAAAGATTGGGATAAAATAAGTTTTCCCAACAGTTTTGAAAAATCATTGGGAAAAGTATGCCCCAAATTCTCCACACCCAGGCAGTCGGCTCCCAACGATTCCAGAACCATTCTGCTTCTCTCCAGAAGCAATTCCTTCACAGAATCACTTGAGAAGCCCCACCTCTTCCATCGGATCACCTGCTGCCAGGTTAGACTCCTTTCATCTTTTATCAAGGATATAGTTCCACCTCTTATCAGTCATATCCTTCTATTCTCAAGGATTTCATTATTCCCAATTTTTTTTGGTTTTTCTAAAATTTTATGATTCACTACTCCACGAATTGTGTACTCAAATCACTATATCGGTGTATGTCCAATTAATGTTTTCATTAAACATTTACATTGATAAGGGCATGGTGTCTCTTTATTGTGCTCTAATTTAAAAGATTCATATATTTTTTAATCTCAATGCTTCAAATATTACAACTTCATGTATATCAACTAATAAGTAATTGTTTGTAATATTTATTGATATTATTTCACGAAAATCACTCCTTTCATTAAGATCATGTCAAACATGAAGATCTTGTTCATCTTAATTTTTGTACACTATGTGTATTACATAACAAGTATGTATCATGTTTCTATCAAAATCTATATATATATTAAAGGACACACTGTTCACTTAACCTTTGCACAATAGAACATATGGAGTATCTTCTTGAACTTTGCAAAAGTGTATGTGGTCCCTAATTAATACTTCTTCCTTCTTCATGAATCTAATTCAAAGAATGTCAAATTCGCAATATTATTGAATATTAGTTTTTCTTATATAACTATTAATCATTCTGTCTTCGACATCATACATGTTTTATTCAATCACCTTTTTAAAACACAATGACTATTTTCAATGATTTCGGGTTCCTCAAAATGTTTGGGAAAATCAGAAAAATGCATGTATTGAATCATGTTTCTCATATGGTTTCATGTATACAAGTTCATCTCGAAAATCATGACTTCATGGTTCAAATATCATGAGTACCATGAGATTATTATTCTTCACACAAATGAAGTTGTTTTCTGAAACTATGTGTTTTTTCACTGTTGATTTGGCCGAAAGGGGAGCTTTGTGGTCATTAATCATAGTTGTGGGTGGTCATTTAGTATGTAATATAGTATAACATCATTTTACTTGATATATCCAATATTATTATTGATTTATGTTAAATTGAATTATCTTTAACAAGTGATGTTATTTAATAAGTTGTTATTAATGGTTGTAATAATGACAATATGGTATAAGGG
Organism: Viscum album; assembly: GCA_963277665.1. NCBI lineage: Eukaryota > Viridiplantae > Streptophyta > Magnoliopsida > Santalales > Viscaceae > Viscum > Viscum album. The sequence goes on along the minus strand of OY728140.1, from coordinate 239,307,219 downwards.
TTCATATGGTGTGTATAAGGGTTCAAATGGTGTGTATAACGGTTGACAGGGTACCAGTGAACTCAATTCATTTATTTAATCCTTCATTCTCACTAGCATGTAAGAAATTGAATGATGGAAACCCATCCTCACATGATTTCTTACCTTAGATAGTGTCCAACATATAGAATATGAGCTTTTGAATTCATCAGTTAACCAGGATCATATATTCCATTTCCCCTAAGATAACTGTACTAATATAACATTAGGGTCAATTAAATATGGTTATCATTGTACGTTGTATATTATGTGTCCTTCTTGTCCAATACTCACTTTAATGAGGGTGGGGTGCTTTTCACTACCCATGCTGGCATGTGTAGACATCCATAAAAATGTTAGATAAGTCACAAGTTTAATTCAGTAATGTTGTTATCATTGACATACTTTATTATTAATTTCAAATTTAAAAATAAATTTTTTTTCTATATTTAATGAAATTAAATCTTTTTACAATCCATGAACAACCTATTAGTGTAGAAGCCTAAAATTTATTCACCCATGGGGTGCGTTTGACTTGGGTAAGTGATTAGGTAATGAAAGGTATGGCCATAGAGGTACCGATAATGAGTTATTGAACATGAGTGAATGATTTGTGATGCCTATAACACATGATGGGACCTGAGGCATGTGACTCTTATAGACCTAATGAAAATGAATATAAATAAATTTTAATTTAATTTATGAGTACTTGTTCATTATAATTTTTAAATAGTTCACTACATAGACTAGAACTTCTTCCTTTATCGTTTAGTTAAATGTATTTTCTATTGAAGTTAAATCTTATTGAATTTTTTATGAAAAAAATGACTTATATAAATTCTTTTTACAGAATGGAAAGAATTTGGATGTATGAAACTGATCGGATCTCAAGAGATTTTCAAAAAAAATTGGAGAGCTTTATAGATTTTTCATTTCACAATGCTTCAGATAGTGGTCGCATACACTGCCCATGTTCCAATTGTGTTGGTAGACCTTGGTTGAGCCGTGAAGAAGTCAGCTATCAAATAACCAAAAATGGGTTTCAAGTAAACTACTATGTGTGGTATCACAATGGGGAGAAAATGAAATCTCAAATTGGTGATGATCGAAATGAAAGGGATGGAATGGAGAATTTTTTAGATGATCAGTTTCCGTTTATTCATCATCATGAAAAAGAAAGGATTTCGACTCAAGAAGACTTCGATATATGGATAGCTGATGCTTCTAGTGAAAATGATGATATTGATAGGGTGAAAAAAATGAATGATGCTGCCATGACTCCAGTATATCGACAATGCGATAAAATGAAAAAGCTGGAATTTTTAATCTGTTTATTTCATGGGAATACTATGTATGGGATTTCTAATACATAAATCGATTACATTCTTACCCTATTGAATGATTTACTTCTAGATGAATCAGATATTCCCTCAAACCACTATATGGCATGGAAGTCAGTTGAGGAACTTGGATTTTCAAAAACAAAATTCATGATTTCTTGAAAGATTGTAGTTTATTCTGGGAGGAAACCACTGAACGAAATGATTTCATAAAATGTGGCACATCCCGCTGGAAGTCAAAATCTGATGGAACATCATCCCTCACTCCACAGAAAGTAATGTGGCACTTTTCATTGATCCCCAGACTCCAGAATCTTTTTATGTCTGATAACATGTCAATAAAAATGAGATGCAATGATACCGAGAGAAAGAAGACTAATGATGAGTTGGTTCATCCTTCAGATGGATTTTCATGGCAGAGATTTGATGCTCAACATCCTAATTTTTCAGTTGACGTGCATAAAGTGAGGCTGGGTCTTTCATGCGACTGTTTTAATCCGTTTGGGTAGATGCTTACTTCACACAACACATGGCCAGTTTTTATACACATTTATAATCTTCCCCCATGGTTGTGTATGAAAAAATATTTCACTTTCATGAGTATACTCATATCTGGTCCTTCTGATCCCGGCATTGATATTGATGTATACATGAAACCTTTAATAAAAGAGTTGAAACTTCTTTGGGATGTGGGTGTGCGCACATACGATGCATGTTCGAAGGACATATTTCATATGTGTGTTGTGTTTATGTGGATGATCAAGGATTTTATTGCTTATGCAATGATGTCTAAATGGAGCATGAAGGGAAAACTATCATGCCCATTTTGTATGAAGAATACACGATCCCGAAGACTGAAACATCATTGTAGTTTCAGTTTTATGGGACATCAACGATTCTTTCCAAATGATCATCCATATAGAACAAATCGTCGAAGATTTGATAATACCATAGAGATCGATGCTCCACCTCAGCGTATACCTGGAACTGATGTGCTTAATGAAATGAAAGATTTTATTTTTTCATTCGGGAATGGTCAAATGAAATCTGGAAAGAGAAAGAATGTTTCCACTGAAACCTGTTACAATTAGAGGAAAAGGAGTATCTTTTTTGATTTGCCTTATTGGTCAACCAATTTGTTACTTCGTTGCTTAGACGTAATGCATGTTGAAAAGAATATATGTGAAATGTTTCTTTTAGTTCTTCTAAATGTCAAGGGGAAGACAAAAGATGATTTATGATCTCGGGATGACTTGGTTGATTAGGGCATCAGACCTGAATTGCATCATGTGCATATCAGTGAAAATAAATTGCAGCTTCCATGTTCTTCTTATGTGATGAAACCTATGAAAAAAAATTCTGGATGTATTAGAGACTATTAGAGTTCCAGATGGCTATTCAAGAAAAACATCTAAATGGATCAACATAAGAGATTTGAAGCTAAAATGTTTGAAGACTCATGATTATCACGTTCTACTGCATGAGTTACTTCCAATATCAATCCGTCATCTCTGTCCAATAATGTAAGGGTGATTTTTATTTGGTTGTTCCATTTCTTTAGAGATCTTTGTGCTACGAATTTGTCAAAGTCTTTCTTGAAAAAAATGTTGACAGATTCCCCATTAATTTTGTGTGAGTTGGAGAAAATATTTCCTCCATCATTTTTCACATGCATGCTGCATCTGACTGTCCATATTCCCACTGAAATACTTCTCGAAGGACCTTTTTCTTTTCGTTGGATGTATCAAAATGAAAGAAATATGTACACATTAAAGTCTTATGTCCGAAACAGGAATAATCCTGAAGGTTCTATCGTGAACTGTTAGTTGGCTCAAGGATGTATGGATTTCTGATCGATGTATTTGTATGATCTTACTACAAGAATGAACAGACCAATGAGAAATGAAGAATAACAATATGATCAAATTGAACCCAGTTTTCCATCACTTCCTCAAACATGAGGAATTCATGGATCATATACATTGAAGACATTAAGCCATGAAGAGCGGGAGATGGCACATCGCACAGTTTTGTCCAACATTTATTTGTTCGATGACTACATCAGGTAACTAAATTGAAAATGTATATCTTACATATATATATGTTAAACTATTCATATTTTTTATCTACAGGGAATATAAAACAATGATAAATAGGAAGCATCGTTCTTTATCTTTGAGAAGGAGAGATACGTTTCATAGCAACGAGTTTTCTGCTTGGTTAAAATTGAAGGTAAAAATATTACTATTTAAAATAATTATATCAATATTTAATTAAGTTTAAAAGACATTTATATTATAGTTATTGAGTTTGTCTGCAGACTCTATCTCTGAGGAAATAAGAGCTTTGGCTTTTGGTCCTGATATCGTGGTTCGTGACTGTAAATCAATTCTTATCAATGGGTACAAATTTATTGTCACTGAACGAGCAAAGAACATTAGAAAACAACATTATGGTGTTATGGTTACTTCCACAACATATTTTTATGCCAGTGCATCAGATAGTAAACCGCGATTTGAAAATGTGGGTTATTATGGAGTCGTTTAGAAAATAATAATATTGGATTATTACTCTCATGGATGAGTCACAATGATGAAATTCCATTGGTTTGATTCAATGACGAGACATGGCACATTTATTTATGATTGTGGATTTCGAGTAATTAATATGACTCGCACTCTCACTACCAAAGAACCATATGTGTTGGCATCAATGGCTAAACAAGTTTTTTATGTCAAAGACCAACTTCTACCTGAATTTGGTGTCATTTTTGAAGTAATTACAAGAAATATTTTTGATGATGGTGATAATGGAATTGACACTGTCCCTAGTGCCATTGGAACCAACCCATTTATTTCTTTTGATGACTCCAATATCTCAATAGTCAGAGTTGATTGTGAACCTGGAGTTGTGGTTGAAAATACATAGAATCATGCATCCATGTTCTAAATTCTTTTGGTTTACCTCTAGTTGGGTTGTTATGGTTGGTAATATTCAAATTGATTTAGTATTGATCACAAATATGTTTTAACTAACTTGACCATTATGTGAATTTTCATTGTTTATTGGTTGTAGTTTTGTTTGAATTGCATTTTCTAATTTGGAATTGAACTGTATTCAAACGTAGTCAAACAATATTTCTAACTAGATGAACATTACAACTTGTATGATTTATTAAATCCATTCAAGATCTTCTAAAACAATTGATAGCTAAATTACCAATGAATCCCCTTATTCCCTCATATATTTAGTTTTTTGGGTTACACATTAGTTTCCTTGTTAAGGTTGGTAATATTCAAATTGATTTAGTATTGATCACAAATATGTTTTAGATGACTTGACCACTATGTGAATTTTCAATGTTTATTGGTTACAGTTTTATTTGAATTTCAATTATTAATTTGGAATTGAACTGTATTCAAACCTAGTCAAACAATATTTCTAACTTGGTGAACATTACAACTTGTATGATTTATTAAATCCATCCAAGCTCTTCTAAAACAATTGATAGCTAAATTACCAATGAATCCCCTTATTCACTCCTATATTTAGTTTTTTGGGTTACACATTAGTTTCCTTTTTCTAATTAATTACATATTTGTTTTCAAAAGCAGGAAATGAATCCAATTGGAGAGAGACGAAGGAAAAAATGATGGAGAACAATCATCGAATGCTGGAGTTAGGAATTCCACCATTAGTGCCTACAGTGAGTACTTTATTTCAAATATATATATTTAAAGAATATATAATGTCACGTGATTAATTTTTTTGTAAATTTTTTTTAGGATCCACCTATATGTTGGCAGTTATCCGATGAAGATCCTAGTACTGGTCCTAGTGCTCAGGTCAGTGGTACGATGAGGGTTCATACCAGAGGTGAGCGAGCAGCTGAGTGTACCCGACTAGACCCTACCCATCCCACTGACATGTCATCCTTCCCGAATTCTGATCCCGTTTTGTCATTAGGGACACATGTGATATTTAGGCCTCCCATGTTTTCACCACCTTTTTCATCTTCTGGCCCATCATTTTAACATCCCATGATGATTCCCACTCCCCAGTCTGAATCCGGACATACAGTTGTCCCGTCTTCTTTTCCTTCTACTTCTGTCTCTTTGAGCTTCTATATTCCATCGACTTCGACTCCTATTCCACCATAGGGTGTTCTATCAATTTTTTGGATCCAACGGCTCCCAGCTATCAGACTGGCGTAGGTATATTTATATAACCCTAACAAATTTTTATAGCAATATTTATTTTCATTATAACATGTTTTGGTAAAATATTGGATTTTCATTCATGACAGATACATCTAATGACAAGAGGCGGGGGCAGGGGCGTACACGCATGTGTTCGGTGTGGAACCGCTGCACACATGTTATGGTGGATTACGATGTAGACAACCAAATGGTTGAGAAAACACGGAAGCAATGTCGGAGTTTTTTGGCGATGCTTGCCAAATACTCTGACATCATTCCCGTCAGCCTGCTATCATGGAGAAATTTGCCACATGAAGTCAAGGATAGAGCTTGGGCAGAGATATGGGTAAAAAAAATCTGTTGTATTTAATTCCATGAATTATTTTTTTATTTATATGAATTAATATTTTGATGTCAGCTTCGATTTAATTTTCCTGATGGTGAGAGTGCAAGACCGGAATGTCTAATGGATTTAAGCCAAATATAAAGAGCCTACAAGCATGATCTGTATATTGGCTAGTGTGCAAGAGTTGGCACTCAGTTAGAGGCTATACCAGTTGTGGATGATTGTCTTATAGAGTAGTATTGTCAGATGATTACTCATTGGATGAGTACCCAATTTAATGTATGAATTACATTTGAAGTATTTAAATAACAACTTTCATGTTTTTCATTAATATTATCCATCTCATTATCGAATATTATTTAGGAATCATCAGGAAAAAATAAAAAAAAACATTTATGCAAAAAAAATTCCTCAACACACTAGGACGTACTTCGATGCCGGATCATGAGAGGAAGCAGGTATGACAATTATTTATAAGTTTTCTTTACCACTTTTATTTTATTTTGTTAGCCTCAATTATTTAATAATTTGATATTGGTTTCATATAACTTTAGTTTTCAATGTAATTGTAGAGGAAAATACAGAATATTGAAGGACGTGTGCCTTGAGCAAAACTGTTTTTCTCGAGTAGAAGGAAAAAGGATGGAAGTGCCGTCAACGAAGCGACTCACCAGTAGATTGTATGTTTTAATCTGTTGATTTTATATTTTAATATCTATTTTTTAACTTAATAATATATTTATATTTTTAACAGGATGCTTTATAGGCCCTCGATGCCCAAGAACCAGACAACATTGGGCTAACTGATCACTTACATCGGGTGTTGGGAGAGGAACATCCTGGCAGAGTACGCTGTCGACCTTGGATAGCCCCGACGAGGTATTGGCTCTCCTCAGGTACGCGTTTCAATGACACCGAGCTGCAGCAATTTAGGGAACATGCATAACAGGCTGAGAAAAGGGACATAGAGACAGCAGAACAGTCTGCTAGGGAAAACAGTGCATTTATGAAATTTATTGAAGTTCTATGTCCCACAATTCTAGCAGAGGCCAGCCCAGCTTTTGATGAATATATATCATATATACATTCTATATATGGTGCACTAGGTAGCAGTTCTAATGTTGGTCAAGATGATTTCCAGCTTGACGATGATGATGGTGAGGGGTCTCATGCGGAAGAGGAGGGAGAGGAGGAGGGGTAGGTGGATGGCGAGGGCAAGGAGGAGGACGAGGGTGAGGAGGAGGGCACTGAGGAGGGCAAGGACGATGATGGGGATGAGGAAGAGGGTGATGATTATGGTGATGATGGTGATGGTGTTGTTGGACAAATTGATATGTTGCATTTTTTACTAATATTACTGAGATTTGATGTTTAATCTATTCTAGTTGTTGGTTTTATCTAGACCTGTAGTATAGTATTGGAGTTGAGTTATTTATATATATTGTCTGTTTTTATGGATCTTGTTGCCTTTTAGTGGTTTTGTATTTGGGAACTCCTTGGATAGCCCCCCTCCTTCCTGGACCCTGGACAACCCCCCACCATCCTCCTTGGACCCCGGACAGCCCCCCAAATAGCCCCCCGGGCACCCCCCGGACACCCCCCCCCCCCGCACCCTCCTCCCTGAACCCTGGACATCCCCCAAGATAGCCCCCCGGATAGCCACCCCCCCCCCCCACACCATCCTCCTTGGACCCTGGACAACCCAACGAACACCCCCCCCCCCGGACAGCCACCCGCACAGCCCCCCCCCCCCCCCCCCCACCCTCCTCCTTGGTCCCCGGACAGCCCCCTGCATAGCCCCCCCAGACATCCCCCCACCCTCCTTGATATCATTTAATACTATAAAATATAAAATATATATTTTATTTATTTTCATCATGATAATCAATTTAAATCACATTTACACATCTAATAAATATCATAGATTCTTGGTATGTTATAAAAGGGATGTATTCATTGGGCATGGCATTGTTAGCTCTGAAATGTTCAAAATAGTGTATTTGAATAATGTGAATAAACAACTAAATTAATTTATCACAATGATCCATGGGTCATATGTGATGTGTATGAGCCATCATGGGCTCAATCTGAGGCGTGGTGTGGCCGACACCACTCAAAGTGCCTCTCTTTTGTTTAAAATGGACTTCATTTTAAGTGAAAACAACAACTAGCATACGGAAAACCGAACAAACGGATTTTGATTGTGTTGATACTTTATCACAACGATCCTTGGGTCATATGTGATGTGTACGAGTCAACACTACCTCAATTCGAGGTGCGGTGTGGCCGACACCATTCATAATGTCTCTCTTTTGTTTAAAATGGACATCATTTTAAGTGAAAACAACAACTGGCATACGAAAAACTAAAAAAACGCATTCAAAATGTGTTGATACTTTAGGATAATGATCCATGGGTCATATGCGAGTTGTACAAGTCAACCCCTCCTCAATATGAGGCACGGTGTGGCTGGGATCACTCTATGTGGCCCTCTTTTGTTTAAAATGGACAACATTTTTAGTACATACAAAAAACTGACAAAATGGATTTTGATTGTGTTGATACGTTATCACAAAGATCCATGGGTCATATGTTACATGTACTAATCAACCCCTCCTTAATATGAGATGCGGTGTGGCCAGCACCACTCAAAGTGTCTGTCTTTTGTTTCAAAAGGACATCATTTTAAATGAAAACATCAACTTGCATACGGAAAACCAACCAAACGAATTCGGATTGTGTTGATACTATAGGAAAATGATCTATGGGTCATTAGAGATGTGTAAAAGTCAACCCCGTCTAAATATGAGAAGCGGTGTGGCCGATACCACTCTAACTGTGTCTCTTTTGTTTAAAATGGGCAAGATTATAAGTGAAAAGAACAACTGGCTTACGAAAAAACAACCAAACACATTCGGATTCTGTTGATAATTTATCATAACGATAAATGGGTCATATGTGACGTATATGAGCCAAATCGGGCTCAATCCGAGTCGCGGTGTGGCCGGGATCACTCTAAGTGTCTCTCTTTTGTTTAAAATGGACAACATTTTAAGTACATACGGAAAACCAACCAAACGCATTCATTTTCCATTGAATCTTTATGAGAACGATCAATGGGTCATATGTGACGTGTACGAGTCAATCTCACCTCAATCCGAGGCGCGGTGTGGCCGACACCACTCAAAGTGTCTCTCTTTTGTTTAAAATAGACGACATTTTAAGGGAAAATAGCAACTAGCATACAGAAATCCAACCCAACTGATTCTGATTGTGTCGATACTTTAGCAGAACGATCCATGTGACATATGTGATGTGTACGAGTCAACCCCGCCTCAATCTGAGCCGCGGTGTGGCCGAAACCATTCATAGAGTCTCTCTTTTGTTTAAAATGGACATCATTTTAAGTGAAAACAACAAATGACATATGAAAAACTAGCCAAACACATTAGAAATGTGTTGATGCTTTAAGAGAACGCTCCATTGGTAATATGTGATGTGTACAAGTCAACCTCGCCTCAATCTGAGGCACGGTGTGGCCGAGATCACTCTAAGTTCCTCTCTTTTGTTTAAAATGGACAACATTTTAAGTACATAAAGAAAACTGACCAAACAGAATCTGATTGTGATGATACTTTAAAACAATGATCCATGGGTCATATCTGATGTGTACGAATCATCCCCGCCTCAATCTGAGACTCGATTTGGTTGGCACCACTCAAAGTTTCTGTCTTTTGTTTCAAAAGGACACCATTTTAAGTGAAAACATCAACTGGCATACGGAAAACCGACCAAATGAATTTGGATTGTGTTGATACTTTAGGATAATTATCCATGGATCATTTGAGACATGTACAAGTCAAACCCATTTAAATCCGAGAAGCGGTGTGGCTGGTACCACTCTAAATGTGTATCTTTTGTTTAAAATGGACAGGATTATAAGTGAAAAGAAAAACTGACATACGGAAAACTGACCAAACTCATTCGGATTAAGTTGATAATTTATCACAATGATCCATTGGTCATATGTGATGTGAATGAGCCAACTCGGGCTCAATCCAAGTCACGGTGTGGATGGGATCACTCTAAGTGTCTCTCTATTGTTTAAAATAGACAACATTTGAAGTACATATGGAAAACCAAACAAACGCATTCGGTTTCCATTGAAACATTAGGTGAACGATCCATGGGACATATGTGACTTGTACGAGTCAACCTAGCCTCAATCTGAGGCATGGTGTGGCCGACACCACTCAAAGTGTCTCTCTTTTGTTTAAAATTGACTTCATTTTAAGTGAAAACAACAACTAGCAAACTGAAAACCAACCAAACAGATTATGATTGTGTCGATACTTTTGCACAACGATCCATGGGTCATATTTGACGTGTACGAGTCAACCCCGGCACAATCTGCGGCGCGGTGTGGCTGACACCATTCACAGTGTCTATATTTTGTTTAAAATGGACATCATTTTAAGTGAAAACAACAACTGACATACAAAAAACTGACAAAACACATTATAAATGTGTTTATGATTTAGGAGAACAATCTATGGGTCATATGTGATATGTACGAGTCAACCTCGCCTCAATCCAAGGCACGGTGTGGCCAGGATCACTCTAAGTGTCTCTTTATTGTTTAAAATGGACAACATTTAGGTACATATGGAAAACTGACCAAACAGATTCTGATTGCATTGATACTTTAGTAAAACGATCCATGGGTCATATGTGATGTGTACGAATCAACCCCACCTCAATCTGAGACGCGGTGTGGCCAGAACCACTCAAAGTGTCCGTCTTTTGTTTCAAAAGGACATCATTTTAAGTGAAAACATTAAGTGGCATATGGAAAATCCACCAAACGCATTCGGATTGTGTTGATACTTTAGGAAAATAATCCATGGTTCATTTGAGATGTGTATGAGTCAACCCCGTCTAAATCCGAGACACAGTGTGGCCTGTACCACTCTAATTGTGTCTCTTTTGTTTAAAAGGGACAATATTATAAGTGAAAAGAACAACTAGCATATGAAAAACCGACAAAACACATTCAGAATCTGTTGATAATTTATCACAACGATCCATGTGTCATATGTGATGTGTACGAGCTAGCCCAGGCTCAATTCGAGTCGTGGTGTGGACGGGATCACTCTAAGTGTCTCTCTTTTGTTTAAAATGGACAACATTTTAAGTACATATGGAAAACTGACCAAACGGATTCTGATTGTGTTGATACTTTAGCACAATGATACATGGGTCATATGTTACGTGTATGAGTCAACCCCGCCTCAATATGAGAGGCGGTGTGGCCGGAACCACTCAAAGTGTCTGTCTTTTGATTCAAATGGACATCATTTTAAGTGAAAACATCAACTGGCATACGGAAAACCAACCAAACGCATTCATATTGTGTTGATACATTAGGAAAATGATACATGGGTCATTTGAGACGTGTACGAGTCAACCCCATCTAAATCTAAGATGCGGTGTGGCTGGTACCACTCTAACTGTGTCTCTTTCGTTTAAAATAGATAGGATTATAAGTGAAAAGAACAACTGGCATATAAAAACAAACCAAACACATTCAAAATCTATTGATCATATATCACAACGATCTATGGGTTATATGTGACATGTACGTGTCAACCCAGCCTCAATCCAAGGTACGGAGTGGCCCGTACCACTTGAAGTGTCTCTCTATAGTTTAAAATGGACTTCATTTTAATTGAAAACAACAACTGACATATAGAAAATCGACCAAACGCATTCAGATTCTATTGGAACTTTAGGAAAACGTTCCATGAGTTATTTGTGACGTGTAAAAGTCAACCCTGCCTCTATCCAAGTATAGGTGTGGCCGACACCACTCAAAGGGTCTTAGGTTTATTTTAATAAGACAACATTTTAAATGAAAACAAAAACTGACATACGGAAAACCAACTAAACGCATTCGGATTCAGTTGAAACTATAGTAAAATGATCCATGGGTTATATGTGAAGTGTAAATATCAACCCGGTCTCAATATGAGGCGCGGAGTGGTCGGCACCACTCGAAGTTTCTCTCTATAGTTTAAAATGGACTTCATTTTATTTGAAAACAACAACTAACATACGATAAACTGACCAAACGCATTCGGATTCTGTTGAAACTATAGGAAAACGATCCATGGGTCATATGTGACACGTAAGAGTCAACCACACCATAGTCTGAGTCATAGTGTGTCCAGGATCACTCTAAGTGTATCTCTTTTGTTTAAAATGGACAACATTTTAAGTACATATGGAAAACCGACCAAACAGATTCTGATTGTGTTGATACTTTAGAACAATGATCCATGGGTAATATATGACGTTCACAAGTCATCCCAGCCTTAATAGGAGGCGCGGTGTGGCTGGCACCACTCAAAGTGTCTCTCTTTAGTTTAAAATGGACTTTATTTCAAGTGAAAACAACAACTAACATATGGAAAACTGACCAAATGCATTCGGATTCTGTTGAACCTTTAGCACAATGATCCATGGGTCATTTTTGATGTGTGAGAGTCAACCCCACTTCAATTTGAGGCATGGTGTGGCTAGAACCACTCAAATTTTCTCTCTTAATTTAAAATAGACTTCAATTTAAGTGTAGACATTAAATGATATACGGAAAACCGACCAAATCCATTCTGATTCTGTTGAAACTTTAGGAAAATGATCCTTGGTTCATATGTGACGTGTAAAAGTCAACCCCGCCTCAATACAAGGCCTGGTGTGGGTGTCACCACTCAAATTGTCTTATTTTTTTTTGAAATGAATAACATCTTATGTGAAAACAATAACGGGCATACGGTGAACTGACCAAATGCTTTCAGAATATGTTAATACTTTAGGAAAATGATCGATGAGTCATATGTAATGTGTAAGAGTCAATCTCGCCTCAAGTCAAACCATGATGTGGCTGGTATTACACCAAGTGTATGTATTTATTTTTAAATGGACATCATTTTAAGTAAAAACAACTAGTATAAAAAAATATGAAAAAACATATTCGGATTCTATTGATACTTATTCATTTTTTTATGTATTTTATGGATAATTGATAATTAAAATATTTATGTATTTAATTATGAATTTAATTCTGGATTCCAGATATAATTTTCATCTAAATTTTAAATTGAATTCTAAATCAATTATGTATGTTTATAATTACGTTATGAATTTTGATTTAATTCTGGATGATTATATTTCAAGAATCCATTATATATTAAAAGTGTATGAATTTGTTCTCTATATATATGTATTAGTTTGTTATTGCAGTTAGAAGAATGGAATGGAGGTTGATGTGCAAAATTAGAGGCTGTTGTAAAAATTGCAGGCTGCTGTTCAATTTGCACAGCATAACCTATGCCAATGGTTTCATACCGTTAGCATAGGCTTATAAAAACCCTTTCCTAACGATTTACAAACCATTGGGAAAGGTTTCAAGGGATTTGTTTACCAACGGTTCAAAGAGAACCGTTGGTAAAATCCTTTCCCAATGGTTTAGAACCGTTGGGGAAGAATATATTTTCATTAGATTTACCAACGGTTTAGTGTAAACCGTTGGTAAAACTTATGCCAAAGGTTTTACCAAACCGTTGGCATAGGTTAATTTTACTAACCTATACCAACGGTTCTTTGTAGACTATTGGGATAGGTCTTCCCAATGGCTTACTTCCCCACGGTTTTCAGAACCGTTGGTATATGTTATACCAACGGTTCAGCAGCCTTTCCCAACGGTTCAGAACTGTTGGGAAAAGCCCCATTTCTAGTAGTGAGGATGTGTAAATGAAGGATAAAACCTGGTGAGTTTCATTCATAGATTTCTTTTTGAACATGGAGTTCCTCCATCGAGGACTCCAGAATGGATTCATGGAAGGGCTTCAGCTGCTGCCCATGGATAGTGAATGTTTGCTTGGTTTCATCACTTTTAACATGGACAACACCAAATGGAGAGATGTTAGTAACAGTGTATGGTCCAAACCAGTGGGAACGAAGCTTACCTGGATGCAACTTCAGCCCTGTATTATAAAGGAGGATGTTCTAACCAATGTGGAACTAACGATGAAGGATAAGATGGTCGTGGGAATCCTTGATTCTCTCCTTATAAATACTATAGTTTTCATATGCCTCTCTTATCATTTACTCTAGCTCTTGAATCTGCAAATTCCTTTGAGAACCTACACCAGAATGTTTAGAATTGAATTGTTTGATTGCCCAGTAGGCCCGGTGCTCAATCTCAATAGGGAGGTGACAACTCTTTCCAAACACAAGATGATAGGTTGACATTCTAATTGGAGTTTTAAAAGTAGTACTGTAGGCCCATAATGAAACATAGATTCGAAGACTCCAATCTTTTCTATTGGGTTGGACCATTTTTTTCAAGAATTTGTTTTACCTCTATTTAACACCTCAGCTTGACCATTGATCTATGGGTGATATGCAGTAGACACTCGATGAATGACCCCATACCTACACAAAAGTGATTGCATTGTTCGGTTGCAGAAATGAGAACCCTGGTCATTAATGATGAACCTAGGTAAGCCAAACCTACAGAATATTTGGGTTCTCAAAAATTCTATAACTACCTTAGAATCATCAGTCCTTGTAGCTTGTGCCTCCACCAATTTTGACACATAATCAACTGCCAGAATAATGTACAAGTTTCCAAAGGAATTTGGAAAATGGCCCCATAAATTCAATACCCCAAACATCAAAAATGTCATGAAAGAGTAATGGTTGTTGTGGAATTTCATTTCTTATAGAGACATTCCCTATTCTTTGACAACGAGGAAAAGATTTGCAAAAATCATGGGCATCCCAAAAAGTTTTGGCCAAAAGAAACCAGAATCAAGGAACTTGCGAGCAGTCCATTGGGGACCAAAGTGGACCCCACAAGCAAGAGTGTGGCAGAATATATGGATGGACTGAATCTCACTATCGGGAACCCAACGCCTAAGGACATGATCACTACAAGTGTGCCAAAGGTAGGGGTCATCCCAAATATACCAACGGGACTCATGTTTTATACGAATGGATTGGTTTCTATTGAAATCAGTAGGAATGCAAGATGCTACGAAATAATTTACAATTTCAGCATACCAAGTAATAACATCTTGCACTCGGTACAATTGCTCATCAGGAAACATGTCATTAATTGGAATATAGGGGGATTGGTCTATTCCTGAGGATGGGGTAATCCTACTAATATGGTCAGCCACCACATTCTTTGCTCCTTTTTTATCTCTAATTTCTAGATTGAATTATTGATGGAGGAGAATACAATGAATGAGATGTGTTTTGTCTTTTGGTTTCTTAAGGAGGTACCGGAGGGCTGCATGGTCTGAGAACACAATGACTTTGGACCCCAAAAGATGTGACCTGAATTTGTCCAAGGAAAACACAATGGCAAGGAATTATTTTTCAGTTGTGGTGTAGTTTTCTTGGGCAGGGTCCAAAGTACGTGAGGCATAGGCTATGACATGTGGATCTCAGTCAACTCTTTGGGACCAAACTGCCCCAACAGCATAGTTAGAGGCATCACAAATAATCTCAAATGGTAAATCCCACTGAGGTGGATGGATTACCACGGGTGATGTGAGACTCCATTTTAACTTATTAAAAGCTTCCTAAAATTCTTTATCAAAAAAATTCTTTTTCTTTTTTGAGTAATCGAGAGAGGGGGAGTGCAATTTTACTAACGTCATGAATGAAACGACGATAAAATCCAGCCTGAGCTATGAAAGAATGCACATCCCACATATTTTTGGGGAATGGAAGAGATTAAATGACATCAACTTTTGATTTATCTACTTGTATACCATCCCCATAAATGACATGCCCCAAATCTATACCTTGCCGCACCATGAGATGGCATTTCTCATAATTTAATACAAGATTCATTTCAATACAGCGACGATGGACTGAACCAAGACTACCCAAACATTCATCAAAAGATGATCCATAAATAGTGAAATGATCCATGAATACTTCCATGCAATTCTCTAGGTAATCCAAAAAATACAAACCATGCATCGTTGGAAATTACCTAGAGCATTTCACAAACCAAATGGAATCCTTCTATAGGAAAATGTGCCAAAGTGTCATGTGAAGGCTGTATTTTCCTGATCCTTAGGGGAAATATGGATCTGAAAGAATCCAAAATACCCATCAAGGAAACAATAGTTGCACTTACCCGCTAGCCTCTATAGAATTTGGTCAATGAATGGAAAAGGGAAATGTTCCTTCCTCATGGGTTGGTTTTGTCAGCGATAGTCTATATAGACACGCCAACTATTCTGCAAACGAGTTGGAACCAATTCATTTTTTTCATTTTCAATTATTGTAAGGCCATTATTTTTAGGAACTACTTGAATGGGACTGACCCATTGGTTTTTAGATATGGGGTAAAGGATTCCAGCAGCCAATAATTTTTTTACCTCATTTTTCACAACTTCTAGCAGGTTTGGGTTCAGCCGATGTTGTGGCTACCTCACAGGTTTATCCTCATCATTTAGAAAAATATGATGTGTACAAATTGATGGGATAAAACCAGGAATTTCAGAATGTGTCCACCCCAAATCTTTTTTATACTCCCTCAAAAGATCAAGGAGTCGCAATTCATGCTCAGGAGGGAGTGAACTAGCAATGATGATGGGCAACTTGTTTCCATTCTCAAGATATGAATATTTTAAATCTTGAGGTAGTTGTTTTATTTCCAATTTAGGTGGATTTTGGATTTATGGGAGTGTGTGTGAATGTGAGAGGTCATTGATCTCATCTAACTTCTCAATGGTATCAACCTCGGATGAGGAATGAGCTTTTACAAGCTTATCAATGTCATTGATAGTCAGTGGATCATCAGTGTTCAAGAAAACATCAATCAATGAACATGCACAAAAATTTTCTAGACCACTACAACAATAAATGCATGAAAAATTTCCTAATATTTCTATCTATGAAGAAAACTCGGAAAGGGGATCGGGGGAAACAAAATTTGTTTTTTCAGAGGTAGGGAGTACAACAATTGAATTAATAGAGAGAGATGAATGTTCTTTTGAGGGGTGCTTCATGGCCTCAAGGATGTTGAAATGGAATATGTCACCACCAAATTACATAGATAATGTACCATTATGGACATTAATTATGGTTTTGGAATTTTTCAAGAAAGGTCTCCCCAATATAATTGGGGAATGTCCATTCATCATATCATCCTCCATTTTAAGCACATAAAAGTCAGCAGGAAAATTTCAATTTTATACCCTCATAAGAACATCCTCTAACACACTAAAGGGGTGTGCAGTACTCCGTTAAACTATTTGAATAATAATTTCAGGGGGCTTTAGTTCCCCGACCTGCAATGTAGAGTAAATGGAGTGAGTCATCCCATTTATAGAGGCACCTAAATCAAGCATAGCATTAGAAAAATAATACTCCCCTATGGTGCATTGAATTGAGAATGTTCTAGGATCATTGCACTTGGTGGGGATGGATGGCTCTATCAATGATGAAACATTCCTTCCCAAGCTCACTTTCTCATCACCTAGAAGTTTCCTTCATTGTGTACACATCTCCTATAGAAACTTAGTGTACCATGGAATTTTCTTCACAACATCAATCAATGGGATGTTAACCTACACTTTCTTGAAAATTTCCAATATTTCCTTACCAAGTTTAGTTTCCTTTTGTTTTCTTGTTTTTGTGGCCCTTTGAGGAAATGGAAGAGGAATGGTTGGGCTAGGTGACTCATCAATATTCATACTCTTTCCTTTGGAAGGGATTATCTCAGGACAAGGTTCATCAACATTTGGAACATTCTTAATGGTTAGGATGGAGGATTACTCCAGAGGAGATGACTGTAATGGAGGATTCATTTTACTTTCTAGTTGTTTTCTACTCCTAAGGGTTATGGAACAAACATTTCCTTTATCCCTAGGGTTAACTATTGGTTGAGAGGGAAGTTTACCTGACCCATGACGTTGAATTTCACCCACTGAGTTAGCTAGTTGGCCTAATTAGGTTTTGAGGTCTTCTATGGCTTCTTGAGTAGGTTATTGTAATTGGATATTGTTGGAAACCATTTGTTTCATCATATATTCTAGGCTATGATCGGATTTTTGAGGGCTTTGTTGTAAAGGCCTTTGGGGTGGTTGAGGGTTTCTAGGTGGTGGTGGTTGATGACTACTCTGCCCCGGTTGGTTCCATTGTTGTTGAGGTTGGTTGAATACCCCCTTGCCCATAGGCTTGGTTCTCTTTCCACCCAGGGTTGGATGGATAGTAAGGTTCTTTCCTAAAGGGCTGGTTATAGGGGTGGCCTAGAAATATTTCCTCACAACTCTTAGATGTTTCCCTCAATTGAAAAAATTGGTCAGAGTAGTAGGTGTAAGAATAACATATACCACAATGGATTTGAGGAGGAGATTGGGATTTCCATTGCTAAAGAGAATGTTGTCGAAGAAGGGTACTTTCCTCTTTGAACATTGTGTCCACCTTCTTCTAGAATTCAGTACTTTGCACCTCATGGACACCTCGAATTCGTACGTTGTTCCTTGAACCAATTTTTTTTTTCTGTTTTGAGGCATGTTCTCAATCAAGGTTCTTGCAGCAATTGGGGTCTTATCAACTATTTCACCACATGTAGCAGCATAAATCATATTTCGATCAATATGGATTAAACCTTCATAAAAATATTGAATTAAAAGTTGATCACTTATTTTGTGGTGTGCCCAATTTGAACATAACCTTTTAAAATGTTCCCAATATTCATGTAATCATTACCCTTGATATTTTCTTATCCCACAAATTTCTTTCCTTATTGGTGTAGTTCGAGAGGATGGGAAATATTTTTCAAGAAAAAGGAATTTCATGTTCGCCCGGCCTCTTATTGGGGAATTAAAATAACATAACCAATCTTTCATAGTGTCTTCCAAAGAAAATGAGAATTCTCTAAACATTACTTGTTCCTAATCCATATTAGTAGGTTTTAATGTTTCACAATCAGTATGAAATTATTTTAAGTTCTTTGTGGATCCTCTCCAGGATGTCCATGGAATCTTGGTAATAGATGAATTAATCCAGATTTTAGTTCAAAATTGGGTGCCTTTCCTTGTTATTGAATATAGGTTGGTTGGATATCAACATCAGGCAAGGTTAGTTATTTTAATGTTCGGTTGTTTTCAGACAAATTATGCAAGTTTATTTTAGTTTTTATATTGGTTATAGAAGATGAATAGGAAGGATCAAGAAGAGTGTCAATGTTTTTTGTGTCCTCGTTTGATGGGTTCTCTTGTGCATATCGGGGTCACTGATGTAAGATCCTCTCCGGTTCAGGTTAGAAAGGAGGTAAATCTCCTGGATTAGAATGCGTCATGCACCAAACCTACAAATAAACTATATCAGAATACAAAAATATTGGTAGATGTATAAAATAGATAAATATTCACAAAATTTACAACATTTTTTTTCAAAAACATGCACTAAAAATCTAAGCGCTCCCCAGAAACAGCGCCAAAATTTGAACGTGTTTTCATGAAATGTCAATTTGATTCTGTTTTTAAGGTTGATTTATAGTTTATGGAAGACCCTAGGTCATCTCTCAAGGTGAGTTGGTGTCTTTTAGTGTGTATTTTTAAGAAAGATTTCTAAAATAGGGAGGTGATTTTGAATACAGTTTTAAGACAATAACTTAACTTAAAGAGTTCAATAGTTGATATAATAAGGTAGAGGATTAAGAATTATGAGATAAGAATATCACTTCAAGTTAACTACATATCTTGGATAGTTCATTATTCTGAAAATTTCGCATGGTTTTGTTTAATTCTTTGGTTGAGGGTTGTCAAGATCTCGATTCCCCTCTTGCCTCTCTAAACGTTGCACAAAGTAACAACCATTGACACCACAATCATTTATTCAAGGTTTGGACTTCAAGAATATATTAAAGGCTACCAAAGCATGCTAATATATTTTTTATGTGTGAGAGAAAGAGGATCCTTGTGTTTCCCAATCGAAACAACTCAAGTTTCCCACTTGAAATTTCAACCCAATCGGTGTTGAAATGAAAATCAGTTCACTTAATTTAACCCAAGAAATGAAATAAGTTGAGAAAAATGTTTAGATAATACAGAAGTGAAATAATACACACACATATTAAACAAAACCAGTAGAGTATCATGTGACGGAACTCCCACCCAAGTATGTGTAGCTCCCTCGAAATGATCGTCCACCGTTTAGCTCGCCATCGAGAGGTGGAGAAGGCTCGGGTGGAACTCCTTCTTCATTATTGAACCCCCTATGATGATAGGGGCCTCCAGAACATCATGTATGAGGAAGGAACTCCTTTGGGTGTCCAAAATACTAGATCTTTGCCTCCTGGTCTAACTTGCAAATGAGGAGCCCAAGGATCCATTTTATAGGAAATTGGGAAGGTGGTTTTGAACACAAAAAATTGTTAAAATGAATTGTCACAGGTTTTTCGACCTCCATAAAGCCTTATATAGATTTTGAGAAAATAATAAAGTTTTATCCCCACCTCTTGGCTGTCTGCACCGAATGTTTGGAACAATTTTGACCCCTATATCCTGAGATATGGACAGATTACAACACACCACTTGTGAATCCATGCAGATTTTATGTGCTGGACAGATCAGGTTGTCAAGGCTATCCGAGGGATGAATGAGTCTTAGGTCTCTTCATATGAAATGTATCCCAATGGGTTTTGGACCATCCCATAAAATTTCATCCCACTTGGGTCCACGGTCTAGTAGTAGTGTGCGTATTAATTCACTAGTGTGCTTGGATCCTGCGCAGCTTGGCTCATTTTTGTTGGACATCATCATGCCCCCCCCCCAAATCACCTTCACCTTCAATGAAATTTTCAAGAAAAGTAACATTGGACTTTTTAATAGAGATAAACACAATATAAATAATTCAAACATGGAATTCAAGTTGTAATTATTTTTGGAATTTACAATAAAAATTAACTTTAATATAATGGTGTAATGGTAAAAATGACATAATGAATCGGGATACGATCATTGGATAGCCTGATTCACAACCCTTGTTGTCCTCTGATCTATCAGTGAGGGAGAACTCTCTTCATCTTCCTCCTTTGGGTGCGTGTGAGCTCTCTGGGGATGCATATTGCTAAAAAAATCAACAGTCAAAACATAAAAAATTAATACAATAGTTCTAAAAAATGTCATCAATAAATTCAAATATAAATAATAATAAAACATTACAAAAATAAAATAAACAACTACTTCACCCCCACCTATTTTTCACGTGCATTCTTCATCCCACATGTCTCACCTGAAATCAAATTCAGTCAATCAATTCCAATATCCTATGGTGACTCAAGGTCTGGCACAAGAGGTGCGGGCCAGGCACCCTACTCATGACCAAAACTCTAAGCCCTAACATTACAAGACTTTTTCTCACCTGAATCATCCCAAAATAATAATATAACCTAAAAACATTAACCTCCTATAATACCATTTTGTCACGAACTAGATTTGGCCACCATTAAAACCGGCACCCGACCCAGTCCACGAGAATTCTCGTAGAGAATTACCTGTCCCCGTGGTCTGGAACAAGTGATTGGGTATCATGGATATTGGTCTGGGAATTATTTACTCAATTATATATACATAATACAACCAAAAAAAATCAATAAATCGAATCATACAAATACCAAACAAACAAGCCTTCAATAAAATTTAGAACAGAAAACATGGTCTTAAACATGAAACAACATGTCCAAATATATATAAAAGTATCCGAAAAACATATCAAGTAACACCACATAACAAGGGGTCATCACCCACGAGTCGTCTCCACAACACCGCACCATGGAAGGAATCTAACAACACGAACTGCCACCACCCAAGGCATTGCCTATACCTGTGTCAAACATGATCAAGTCTACATACACCCAAGGTGTGTAATTAGGGTGTGATCATAATTACAATAGGATATAACCCAAAATAATCCATATAGTATGGAATACAATATAAAAAGCATTTAAGTTTTAATAAACAAGAAATCGAGGAAATAAATTATACAGAACAAAACTTTTAAAAGTAAACAGTTTTAAAAGGGAAATTTCAAAGAGTGAACTACTTTCAATAAAACATTTATGCTTCTGAATTTTACATAAAAACACACCATAATCCAATGATAAATACCAAATATTCAACAAGCACTAATATCGAGAAGACCCCAGGTCACTAGTTAGTTTTAAGCCCCATATACCTTGTAACTTGGTGTAAAGTTACCATAACCATTTCTATTCTCGTGCATGATCCATGACGAGTCATTCCACCAAAGTTATTTTATTGGTGTCTCAAATTATAAAAACCCTAACTAGTATAGCACCAGTAGGGGTCGATCCATAGGGAACTTTAAGAGGTTACTCTTATCTTGTTTCGACTTTGTTTGTATAACTCTTTTAGTGAAGGCTGGTAAATTTAGAGTCGATTTTGGTTGGTTTTTTTAGATACAAAAAAATTGGTTTTTAAGTTTATTTTAATAAATTAATTGGTGGAATGAAAGAAAAGACATGAAAATTTATTTTTATGCAAATAAGAATAAGAATGCGTTGGGGTTATGGATTCGTGATAAGTTGATTATTAAATAGAATTTCTTATGAGGTTGGGTTGTTCATAATAATCCAACACTCTGGATTACAATTTGTAATTATGTTTCCTTGGTCTGGATTGCTTAATATTAAGAGCTGAAGTCACCAACTCCATGGTCTGGTAGTTAGTTTTTAACAGATCTTTATTTGGCTTAGTCCATTTTGAGCTGACGAATCCTTTCAATGGTCAAGAAATTATTCATAGTTATTCTTCTTTGGAATCCCTAAAGATTCTGCCCTTGATCCGGTATTGAATTTCCAATGATAATAAGAAGTGATTTAAAAAGAATACGAAGAGATTATTAAAACAAACACATTCAGAGAAAATTAATTTGAATTACAACTCATCAGTCTCCACAACCCCAACAAACTGGGTGTTTAGTTACACATAGTGAAAATGATAAACACAGAATTATTAATACCTGATGAATTCATGCTTGGAATTTTGAGGTACAAATGATTCTTTAGTAGAAGAATGGTTGTATTATGACGATAGAGCATCTCTCCTTAGAAACTTCATCCCTTGTTCTCCACACCACACTTCAATATCCACTTCTCTCCCCTTTTTTCTGGAGGAAAGGCCTCTTTTTATAGGAAGAATAAGTACATGGTGTGTAATGAAAGTACACGTTGTGTACTTTCATCAATGTGCTTTTGGCCTCCTTCTCTCCGCTGGTAGGTGGCCTAACATGTTGTCTTTGAATTTGAACACAGCGCTGCCTAGTAGGTGAGTATACACAGCGTTTAGCGCCGCCATACATGGCGTGTAGTATCAAACTTTTTCCACCAACCCCTTCTAGAATATCAGACACGACGTGTAGAAATAGGACACAACATGTCTCCTTCAGCCACCACATGGGCGTGTAGACTCTTCTTGGCCACCAACCCCTTCTCAAATGTCCTACATGGTGTGTAACACCAACCCACATGGTGTGTAGTGTCTGGCTGGTCACTTGTCCGTGTACTCCCCCCTTTGATATGTGTCCCTGTCTGAATGTACACGGCGTGTATAAAAGTACACGCCGTGTAGTTGCAAAATTTTCACAGACTTCCCTTGATTTGTGTATTTGGATATAAAACACGTGAAAATAGATAAAGTCACCAAAATCAAAGTATTTTTCTTCTAAGAAGTAGGTTTTGGAAGAAAACTTGTTTTTATTATCAATAAAGTGTATGAAAATGCATACACAAATTGGGATCATCAAACTCCCCCATACTTGGTCCATTACTTGACCTCAAGCATATCTCAACATCTAATTATCAGAGTCTATACTTTAAAATAAAGGACTTCAGTTAATCATAATTATAAATAATAAGTTACAGGAGAAAATTTCACAAAGAATACACAATAGTTTTAATTCTGAAGTTATTCTAATCATTCCTCATATATAATTCAATTGACTATTGGCATCCTCTTCTAACACATGTTTCAACCTTTCAAAAACAAGAAAGACACTTGATGATCTACCTCACCAATAAATAACTCAAAACTTGTGAATTTTTAAATAAGATTTTGTGCTAAATAAAAGAAATATGCACTCTATCCATAGGTTTGCAAGAATTCTTAGTTGTCCACTTTAGAAAATTTAACTTACAAAAATCATGATGGTTTTTCGAATAGGATCAGATGTTTATGTGGATAAATGTTTGTAGGTAAATATGTGAAAAATCATTCTGAGGCTTGAAAAAGGAGGCTAAATTCCTAAATAACAATGCATGATATTCAAAATTAAACTCAATTTAAAAATGTCCTCAACAAGCTTAATAAAACGATCTCAACACCACCATCTCCTTTTGCTAAGTAGGAGTCACAAACCATCAAGGGTGTATAGGGTCCCTTTGTTTGTACCATTTTTTTCTCAGAATGGTAACCCTTATAAATTTCCAAAATAGAGGTTTGGAACTCTTTTCTTTTCTCCCTAAATGATCAAGAGGCACTCCCCGATACTTCATTTCTTGACAATTCACGATTTTATACCATGTGATGCCAATCCCTTATTTTGATCTCAAATAAATAATCATGAAAATCATAAAATAATTATGGTAGGAAGGGAAATAATATTTTAATATGGATTCATATAAAGGATATACATGGTCTTTATAGGCTTCACGAAGATCAGATTTATGGTAGGCTCAAGATAAAGGGGTTAACAATATTATGCCTCAATCATCTTAATTTAATTAAAAAATTATTCATGTTTTGAAAAGAAAACATGCAAATTCTGGTAGTTATGTATATTCTAATAAGAATTCAAGAGAGAGGGTATTATAAATAATATGACAAAAGGGTTTAGAATACCTCTCAATAGTGGGAATAAATAAGAGACCATCATGTCATGAGTTGAAAACAATTTATTAGTCTAATTGATGTAATTATCCAAGGAGTACATGTCTAAATTATAACATCAATCATTTTAAAACACTAAAAAATTAAAATAAGATTGCAAATTTTTGAAAAAAATTCAGTTGCAGTTTTAATATTTAAAAATATAATTAACCAAAATATCATCATATTTTTAAAAATATATCTTCTAACAATTATGTCTCCTAGATTGATGATAAGGGAAAAGACTTAAGTGGGCGAGAGAGATTACCCCCATACTTAAGAGTGCACGTGGTCCACCAAGTGCCCAAAAGGAGGAACAAGGTAAGGTGGGGACACAATAGTGGACCAGACTGAGAAGAAGTAACGAAAGTATAAATAGAAAGAAAGAAAAGAAAACAAAGGAAAGATAATACTCCCCTCAGTCTAGGGGAATAGAAACGGTAGGTGGTGGAAAACAGTATCCCAAAACGTGGTAGGGTACCTATGATGGTGGGAGAAAGAAAAAAAGGCAAGCATACAAAGCATACACAGGGATGAGAGAGATCAAAAATATATATAAAATGAAAATCAGATGTCCCAAAACCAGTCATGTGGTCTCCTCAGAAGAGGCATCAGCCAGTACAAAATCGACTGGAAGAGACGTCTTAGGAGCCGTGGAAACTGGAGGCTCAGACTCGACGATTAGATGGGAAGCTGGAGACGCAAGGGCAGCAGGCACCAGACTCGGTAAGGGAAGCTCAGCAGCCCCCCCCCCAACAGACTGGTAGTAGTGGTGGCAGTAGGAGAAGTTGCAGCAGGGCCCACAGTAGAGAACAGAATAGAATCTATGGCTAGTGTTGTGAATGGCGGTGGAGCAGCAGTAGAAGGGCCTGGAATGGAGGTAGGCGGTGGGGGAAAAGGAATACCCAATTTCTGAACAATAAGGCCCAACAACTACTCCATGCGATCCTGGAGGCAGTCTATATGAAACAAATGCTCCCTAATACTGTCCTGGTAGCTGGTGAGACAAACCATCTACTGCTCCATCACGTCTAGGAGGATGGAAAAGGCGAGATCAATCGAAGGTGGGGGTAGGTGGGGCTAGTGGTGGGACAGAATAAGGAAGGCTAGAAGAAGTGGGGTAAGTAGGAGGTGGCTGAGGTGGAGAAGCTGGAGGGGGTGGGGAAGGAAGAGTAGGGGAATCAGCTGGGGCAGGAGGGTCAGCGGGTGGCTGGGGATGAGCCTAGGCAAGGAAGTAGGCACCCCCAGCTTCCGGACCAATCTCATGCGAATAAGCATGAGATAGTCCATCTGATGGGGAGAACCAAACAAGTCATGGTGTAAATAATGATCGAAAACTCCAAGGTGGTGGGTGAGGTGAGTGGCGTAAAACCTGTCGTTCAGGTTTCCCTGACGGTTGGTAAACATAGAGTGGAAATAGGAGGCGGCTAGATAGGGTATGTCCGGGTAGTCGTGCCAGATGACACAGGTAAGGAGCTCCATGTCACGAATGGTCACAACCCCCATATCCTCATGGTGGGGAACAAGGATGGCGTTGAAGAACCGATGGGTTATGTGAAGGATGGGGTTAGTGATAAAGGTTATTTTCTGTGAAGTGGGGGAATATTGGTGGTCAGGCCCAATGATCTCCCGCCACATAGCAATGAGATCAGAGCACTCGGGTCAGGTAATGGTAGAAACGGGGGGTGGGGTGATAGGATGGGGGTAGAAGCCACACCCTCAGCCAAACATAGTCATGGTGAGGGAGAATCGACGACCGCCCAGCCGGAATCGAACCACGGGCACCGCATCACCATGTGTCTCCCGGTACTCAGCTCAATCAAACTCGAAAGAGGCCGCGATCTCCAAAAATAAATCATGGAATACAAGAGTGCTAACCTAGAAAATAGTGAGCCGTGGAGTGTGTCCAAGGAGATCCTCCAAGTCCTACCAAATACTGAGTTTCTGCAGAATGCTTCTGTCGAGGTATCAGCCACACAATTGAATCGGCCGGCGAGAGAAGTGCTACACCCTGTCATGTGCCTGATCAGTGACCGGGAACACCATGCAGGGATAAGGAACACATGCAGGTCCTGACCCAAGTGCAGCTGCAGCAGCAGGAGTTGGCTCTGTGGGTGGATCGGCTGTAGGAGGTGAAGGCTCGGTAGATGAAGCGGTAGAGGTGGGACCAGATACTGATGAAGATGGTGCAGGTAGAGTGGAAACCTGTGGAGTAGGAATGGAAGTGCTTGGAAGCTCTGTGATGGTAGGTAGAGGTACGGTTGTGCTAGGCCTGGCCTCTGCTGAGGCGGTCAGTGGTGGAAGAATGACCAATGGCGGGAGCTTGTAGACCGAAGCGTCTGGGTCCGGCTGCGTCATAGGTTGGAGTCGAATCCCCCGAAAAATGTACCCTACACCCTTAGTGGTGGAGGCTGGCCACTTCCCCCTGGAAGGATCGTGATCTGCCATAACCTGAAAAAGAAAAGAAAAAAAACAAAATAGAAAAGAAAAGAAAAAAAAAAAAAAAAGAAAAATAAGAGAAATAAAAAAAATAAAAAAATACACGGCGTTTATATCCAGAGCACATGGTGTGTAGTACAAGAAGAGTAGCATCTAGTGTTCTCTGGATAAACATGTCGAGGGAGCAGAATATAGACCATGGAAAGATATACGTCATGTACCGAACATACACGCTGTGTGTATTCAAAGTGCATGTGGTCGTGTATTACAAACGACATAGCCATGTTGTTATCAGTTCAAAGTATAAATGACATGCTGTGTACAGGACAAACACAATGTGTTCTTTACACGAGGAATATGGTCATGTGGGGCGAGACATGGGCCGACCGAAAGAAATAATCTACATGGTGTGTACTGAACATACACACTGTGTATAAGAACATGGGGTGAGAATCCATGTTATGTGTTACACTAGGAGGGGCCAATGGAAATGATATACACGGCATGTACCAAACACACACATCGTGTATGTGAAAATGGTGTGTGAGGCCGTGTGCAAAGGGGTACTCTGGCACGATAAAAAGGACACGGTGGGTACCGAACATACACATCGTGTATATTTAAATTTCAAAGTATTTTGTGGGTGGCCGTGTACAGAAGTACACTACGTGTGTTCTTCATTTCGTGGTCGTGTACTATCAGAAGTCGAACGGTCGGACGATTCAAAAAGCACCCTAAATTATTCTAAAAACTTTAAATAGAGAGTGTAGAATGGTGTACCTTGACTGAGGATCGCAATGCAAGAAGAATCTGAACTTGAAACGCCCCAAATCAATAGATCTAAGAAATTGGGGTGTAGGTGTCACTCGGGAGAAGAAATGGGAAAAAGTGGGAGAAATGGGGAGTCACGTGACACGGGCTCAAGCTGAGTGGCCTGAGGATTATATAGCCGCAATACACGGTGTTTATGTCTAGACTACAAATCGTGTAATCCCAAAAAAAATTTATTACAAGAATAAAATATAAAATATAATAATCAATATTAATTAATTAAAATAAAAGTAAAATAGGTATATATATGTATATACAGAATTAAAAAAAATAAAACTATACATGTAATATAGTGGGAAAATACACATTGTGTGTTTATAAATTGTAAAAATAGAAGTACAACCTTTGATCTGGTGCTCAGGTTGAGGTTCGAACCGGTGATCAGCCATTCTGATCGGAAGCCCTCAACCACTGGAGAGAAGTTTTTACTACTTCCCATATTATATATATATATATATATATATATTCTATATGTCCTATAAACATGGGAAGAAAGAAAATCACGGCGTGTGGTTTTTAATTATATAAGAAGGGGATGAAGCAGGGAGATTAGCCAAGTTCGAACCCGGGTCTTTTGGATCCAGGGCTGAGACTTTACCAATCTTCCAACTTCATCTGCATGAATTTATTTTATAAGAAAACGTTTTTTAAATTAAGGAACATTATGGAACACACGATGTTTATCAAAAGACACGCCGTGTGGTTTTATTAAAAGTACAAATGATGGAAATGGGATGGTTCTCTGGATTCGAACACGGGCCTTTTGGAACTGAGTTACGATTCTATCCAACCAGTCCATCCCCATAATGGTTTTTATTATATTTATACAGATTTTTATATATATGAAAAATACCACACACGCTGTGTAAATAAACATGAGTAGAAAAATGATGAACCCCGTGCTGAAGTTAGGTCTGGAGGAATTCGAACCACCAACGGCTTGGATAAAATCCAGTGACCTTACCATCGGCACCAACATCATCCCTGGTTAGTTATTAGTTACTCTATATATTTATACTATTAAGATTATAAATTAAAAATAAAATTACATGTCGTGAATATAAGTGGGGCACGGTGTCTAACCTCTAGGTTGCCTCCCAAGAAGCGCCTTTGTTTTAGGTCATTGGCTCGACCTTCTTACCTTGACATACCTAAGAGGTGTGGTGGAGACTGGTCCCACTATATCTTCCATGTGATGGTATATCTTAAATCATTGGTCATTCAGTTTGAACGGTTGACCATCCTCTTTAGCAATCTCCACCGCTCCGTGAGGGAATACTTGTATGACATGGAACGGTCCTGACCACCTTGATTTGATCTTTCCTGGGAATATAAGAAGATGAGAGTTGAAGAGGAGTACCTGATCACCAGGTTGAAATTTTTTTCCAAAAATAATCCCGTCGTTAATGGATTTCTTCCTCTCGTTGTACAATTTAGCATTCTGATACACCTCCCTTATGATTTCATCGAGTTCTGATAGCTGGAACTTACGTCTCTCTATGGCTGCCTTCAGATCAAAATTTAGGCCTTTGACGGCCCAATATGCTTTGCGTTCAAGCTCAATAGGTAGATTGCATGGTTTTCCATAGACGAGATGAAATGGTGATATCCCCAGTGTTGTCTTAAAAGAAGTGCGATAGGCCCACAAAGCGTCGTCAAGTTTTTTGGAGCAGTCCTTCCGTGAGGTATGCACTGTTTTCTCCAAAATTTGTTTGAGGTCACGGTTGGAGAGCTCCACCTATCCACTTGATTGGTGATGGCATGGTGTACCCATGTGGTGCTTCACCCCATATTTGGACAACACTCTTTTCATTAATGCGTTTTCAAAGTGAGTCCCTCTATCACTGATCCGCACATGAGGAACGTCGAACCTACTGAAAATGTTATTCTTGAGAAAGTTCACAACCACCTTGGCTGTGTCGTGTGTCATAGCAGTGGCTTCCACCCATTTGGAGACATAATCAACGCAGAAGAGGATGTAGGTATGCCCGAAAGAAGGGGGAAATGGTCGCATGAGGTCGATGCCCCATACATCAAAAATCTCAACCTCCAGGATGGGGTGATGAGGCATCTCAGCTCTTCATCCCATATTACATGTACGTTGGCATGGATCACAACGGGAAATGAAGGCTCGAGCATCTTTATGGATGGTGGGCCAGAAAAACCCAGATTTCAAAATCATTGCTATGGTATAATCCGGTCCATGATGTCCTCCAACGGGTGAGGCATGCAAGAATTCCAGGACCCCTTGGACCTCCGTCTCTGGGATGGACCATCGAATCACCACATCTCCACAGGATCAGAATAGGAGTGGGTATTCCTAGAAGTATCGCTTAACATCAGAGAGGATCTTTTTCTTCTGCTGGAAGGAGAGGTCAGGATGGATGGAACCTGTAACTAAATAGTTAGTAATATCACCAAACCAGGGCCTAGGAGACTCAATAATAGAAAAGAGATGCTCATCAGTAAAATCCTCCCTTATCTCTCGATCCTCCTCTTTCTCCAAGTGTGGCAGCTCCAGATGGGATAGATGATCAGCAACCATGTTTTCAATCCCCATCTTATCTTGGATCTCTAAATCATGTTCTTGTAAGAGGATGACCCATCAGATCAATCGGGGCTTTGCAGCCTTCTTGTTTAACAGGTACTTAAGTGCTGTATAGTCAGTATAAACATTAACTTTATATAGCACAAGATATGAACGAAACCTTTCAAAGGCAAATACTACTGCATGAATCTCCTTCTCTGTAGTGGTGCAGTTCAATTGGGCCTCATTGAGTGTCTTGCTGGCATAGTAGATGGGTCGGCAGATTCAGTCCAGCCGCTGACCTAGGATAGCTTCCACTGCATAGTCACTGGCATTTCACATCAATTCAAATTTTGCCTCCCAGTTGGGGGAAATCATCACTGGAACTTCGTCCAGGATTTTCTTTAGTTTCTCAAAAGCTAAGGTGCATGGATTAGTGAATTTGAAAATGGTATCCTTTGTCAGGAGATTGGTGATAGGTTGGGATATCTTTGAGAAGTCACGGATAAACCGCCTGTAAAAACCCGCATGGTCTAGGAAGTTGCGGATGGCTCTAATAGAAGTTTAAATGGGAAGTCGTGAAATGACTTCTATCTTTGCCGGATCCACCTCTATCCCTTTACTGAAATTTTATGGTTCTGAACTATGCCACTTTGCACCATAAAATGACACTTTTCCCAGTTCAAAAACAGGTTAGTGTTTTTGCATCGCTCTTGTACAAGTTCTAGGTGCTACAAAAAGGTGGTGAATGACTTCCCATAAATGGAAAAATCATCCTTGAAGACCTCTAGGAATTGTTACACCATGTCATGAAAAATGGCCAGTATGCATCGCTGAAATGTGGCAGGAGCGTTGCACATACAGAAAGACATCCTGTGGTAGGTAAATGTTCTGTATGGGAAAGTGAAAGTGCTCTTCTCTTGATCTTTTGGGGAAATGGAGATATGATTATAGCCAGAGTAGCCATCAAGGAAGAATTAATATTCATTCCCAGCTAGCCTTTCTAGCATCTAATCCATGAAGGGAAGGGGAAAATGATCTTTCCTTGTGGCATTGTTCAGCTTCCTATAATCTACACAGACTCTCCAGCCCGTGACTGTACGATTGGGGATGAGGTCATTCTTGACTTTTGATACCACATTGATGCCTCCCTTCTTAGGGACCACTTGCAAGGGAATTTCCCATGGACTATTTGATATATCGTAAATGATTATTGCATCTAAAATCTTGATTGCCTCTTTCTTTACGACTTCCTTCATAGGAGGGTTCAGACGCCGCTGGGGTTGTCTAGATGGCTTTCCTCCTTCTTCGAGTAGAACCCTGTGGGTGAAAATCATAGGGCTAATACCCTTCAAATCTGCAACAGTCCATCCAATTTCCTGCTTTCTCTGCATCGAAACTTGATGAAGTGCATCCTCCTGTTCCTGTGATAGTGCTGCACTAAGTATAATGGGAAAAGTATGATGATTTACCAAATACCCATACTTTAAGGAAGGTGGGAGAGGTTTTAGTTCTAGTTCAGGTGCCCTGAGAACTGAAGGTACCAGTGGTTGTACTTCTTCCTTCTCTAGGATGTCAGGAATGACAGCTCGTTGCCATTAGTGGCTTCCCTGGCCTTCGATAAATTTCAGGTCATCTAGCGCCTCATCAGTGGGTATGTCTGGAAAAATCAAATCATCTAAAATGGAGGAACATACCAGATCATATTCTTGTCTACTTAGTTGGTCATAAATGGTAGTAACTTTGTATCAGTCCTCATGTTCAGATAACAATTCTTTTTTAACAGCCTTTAGAACATTGTAAGAGATTCGTTCGTCCCCTAATCTGAAAATCAACTCTCCCTGGTGAACGTCAATCAAAACTTTCCCTTTAGCTAGGAAAGGTCTTCCACGTATAAGAGGTGCCTCCTGATCCTCCTCCATGTCTTGGAAAATAAAATATTCTGGGAGGATCAACCATCCCACCTTCACAGGCACATCCTCCAGTAGCCCTTTTGGATATTTAACCGATCTTTCAGCAAGAAGAAGGGAGACTCAGGTAGGCTTCAGATCATGGAGTCTGAGATTTTGGAATACTCCGAATGGCATGAGGTTTACGCTGGCTCCTAAGTTGAATAGAGCTTTTCCAAATTCATAGGGTCCAATTGTACAAGGGATAGTAAAACTACCTGGATCCTGGATTTTTAGAGGAATAGAATGTTGTACGACCACAGAGCACTACTTTGTCAGTGCTATGGTGCCCAAATCCTCCATCTTTCTTTTATTCGAGAATATTCCCTTAATGAATTTTTCATATGTGGGCATTTGAGTTAGAGCCTCTGTAAATGGGATATTGATGTGAAGCTTTCTGAAGACTTCCATGAATTTTCTAAATTGGTGATCCAGCTTCCTTTGCTTCATCCTTTCAGGAAAAGGTAATGCAGGCTCGAATGGTTTGATGAGCTCCTTTCTTTTCCTAGTTGAGCCTCTAGTGATGTATTTTTGGATTATGTGGGGTCTGAAACTATACCTTTGTTGTCAACTAGAAGTATAGATGCAGTTGGTTGTGCTAGTTCCTTCTAGTGTAGATTCTTTCTACTTCGTAGTGTTATGGAATGGGCCTCCTTCTTCGGGTTCTTCTCGGTGTTTCCTGGTAGTGTACCAGGCTGCCTCTCTGAGAGCTGATTTACTAATTGGCCGATTTGGTTCTCAAGGCCTCGAATAGAAGCATCTTGGTTCTTAAATCAGGTCTCAGCAGTATAGATGAATTTAATCAGAAGATCCTCTAACCTAGA
This sequence comes from Viscum album, assembly GCA_963277665.1. Taxonomy (NCBI): domain Eukaryota; kingdom Viridiplantae; phylum Streptophyta; class Magnoliopsida; order Santalales; family Viscaceae; genus Viscum; species Viscum album. Next base: position 239,273,763 of record OY728140.1, on the reverse strand, counting down.
GGTATTCTCTTGCTGGGGTGGTTGTGAAACTGGTGGAGGTGGTTGCTACCATGGCTGATGTGGGTGAGGGTTTTGATACGGTGGCTGACTGTAGTCTGGCGGTCGCTGAGGCGGAGGATTCTGCTACTATTGTCCCCACCCTGTGTTCTTGTTATCTCGCCATGTCGGGTTTTTGTATTGTTCATACAGGTTTGACCCTCTGTTTTTAACGACATGGATCACCTTGTTTGTTAAAGGGTCAACTGAAGGTCTCTAGAATTATCCCAGGATGTGGTTGTTACCACAGTCACTGCATTCTGGATGGTTCACCACTTGAAATTCAGATGCACCCTTGAGATTCAGTGTGTCGATCTTTTTGGATACTGCATCCAACTGGGTTGCAAGCATGGTAGTATCATCAATACTATGCATACCTCATTTTTGGGTACCCTGCTCGGAATGCCATTGGAAGCTGTTGGAAAACATATCTTCCAGCAGTTTGAAAAGTTCTTCAGGGGACTTTCTCATCACTGTTCCTCTAGCAGCAGCATCCACCACAGACTTGGTATTGGTTGTTAGTCCTCCGTAGAAGGTTTGGACTTGCATCCATAGTGGAACTCCGTGGTGTGGGAATTTACGTAACATATCCTTGAAGCGCTCCCATGATTCGTACAAGGATTCCAAATCATGCTGCTAGAAGTTGTGGATCTCATTCCGTAGCGTTGTCGTCTTCAATGGTGATGAAAATTTAGACAGGAACTCCTGGGCTAGCTCCTCCCAGGTGAAAATAGGTCTTTGTGGAAACCATTTGATCCAGTCTTTCATCTTGTCCCGTAGAGAGAAAGGGAATAGGCTAAGATGGATGGAGTTATTAGAAACTCCATTGTACCTGAATGTATCACAGATTTCAAAAAATTGGAGAGATGGGGATTCAGGTCTTCATTGGGTAGGCCACAGAATTGTACAGTGTTCTGGATCAGCTGCATGATAACAGGCTTGATCTCGAAGTGCTGGGCTTGTACCGGAGGATGAACAATGCATGTATCAGCTCCGAGGATTGATGGCAGACCATACCCCATGAGATTACGATGTGGAGGTGGCTGCTGAAGAGGGATAATTAGTAGTTGCTGTTGGTCTTGAGGGGCGTAGTATGTCCCCTGACCTTGTTTGAAATATGGCATCTCCTCTGGTTGGAATTGTTGGATCCACGGCGGGCCATATTGTGGGGCAAGAGGAGCTTGTTGGTTCCGGTTGTCATCTAGACCTAACTGTTGTCCAACTCCTTGGACAGTAGCTGGATTTCCTTCTTCGTTCTATGTCGTGGGGTTGTTTTGATTTTGTTCAGTCATGAGTGTTCATTGGCGCCTCAAGAACGTTCGTTTGATCTCTGGGTCAGTTGGGAACAACCCTGATGACTTAGTCTTCTTGGAACATGTGAGGTGCCCACACAGACACTTATGAACCTATAGAAAACAAAACAAACTACCATGTATAAATGAGGAAAGAGAAGGATATAAAGAAACATGATTAGAAAAGAGATTTTTGTGAATTTATGATTTTTATTATCACTAAAATGTAATAAAAATTGAATTAAAACAAGAATCAAATAACTTTATGAGTCCCCAGAAACAGTGCCAAAATTTGACGAGTCATTCCACCGAAGTTATTTTATCGATGTCTCAAATTAGAATTACCCTAACAAGTATATCACCAGTAGGGGTCGATCCATAGGGAACATTTAGAGGTTACTCTTATCTTGTTTTGACTTTGATTGTATATTTCTTTTAGTGAAGGCTGCTGAATTTAGAGTCAATTTGGGTTGGTTGTTTTTAGGTACAAAAAACAATTGGTTTTTAAGTTTCTTTTAACAAAGTAATTGCTGGAATGAAAGAAAAGATAGGAAAATTGATTTTGATGCAAATAATAATAAGAACGTGTTAGGGTTATGAATTCGTGGTAGGTTGATTATTAAATAAAATTTCTTATGAGGCTGTGTTGTTCATGATAATCCAACACTCTGTATTACAATTTGTAATTAAGTTTCCTTGGTTCGGATCACTAAATATTACGAGCTGATGTAACCAACACCTTGGTCTGGTAGTTATTTTTTAACAAATATTTATTTGGATTAATCTATTTCGATCCAACGAATCCTTTCAATGGTCAGGAAATTATTTGTAGTTATTCTTGTTTTGAATCCCTGAAGGTTCTACCCTTGGTCTGGTACAAAATTTTCAGTGATAATATGATGTTATTTAAGAAGAATACGAAGAGATTATTAAAATGAACACATTTAGAGAAACATAATTTAAATTACAACTCATCAGTCTCCACAACCCTAACACACTGGGTTTTTAGTTACACATAGTGAAAATGACAAACACAAAATTATTAATACCTGATGAAGTCATGCTTGGAATTTCGAGGTAGAAATGATTCTTCGGTAGAAGAATGGCGGTATTATAATGGTAGAGAGTCTCTCCTTTGTAAATTTGTCCCTTTTTCTCCACACCACACCTCCATATCCACTTCTCTCCCCTTTGGTCCAGAGGCCAAGGCCTCCTTTTATAGGAAAAATAAGTACACGGTGTGTGTATAAAGTACACGTCATGTACTTTTGTCAACGCGCTTTTGGATTCCTCTTCTCTACTGTTAGGCAGCTTAACATGCTGTCTTTGACTTTGAACACATAGTCTCCTGGTAGGTGAGTATACACAGCATGTAGTGCCACCATACATGGCATGTAGTATCAAACTTTGGCCACCAACCCGTTCTAGAATATCAGCCACGGCGTGTAAAAATGGAACATGACATGTCTCCTTCAGTGGCCACATGGGCGTGTGACTCTTCTCAGCCACCAACCACTTCTAGAATATCCTACACGGCGTGTAACGCTTCCCCACATGGCGTGTAGTTTCTGGCTAGTGACTTGGGTGTGTATTCCCCCCTTTGATCTGTATCCCTGTCTGAATGTACACGGCATGCATAAACATACTCGCCGTGTAGTTGCAAAATTTTCACAGACTTCCCTTGATTTTTTTATTTGAATATAAAACTCTTGAAAATATACAAGGTCACCAAAATCAAAGTATTTTTTCTCTAAGAAGTATGTATTTGGTGAAAACTTGTTTTTATTGTCAGTAAAGTGTATGAAAATGCATACACAGATTGGGTGCATCAATCCACTAGTAGTGAACATACCCATAACCTAGTGGTCCCTAATCATCATCATTATAGTTTTTCTTAGTATTTTCAATGTCCATCATTCTATATGAAATGAGGATAGAACCCCTCTAAATAACTAGCATACTAGTACACGTCCACCCACCGAAGTACTTGATCTTCCCCCATTGTGCTCAAACAATTTACACATGTTACCAAAATCATTTTTCATATAAAAACATAAGTTATGGTAAAACACATTCAAAATAGTATCTAAACATTCTTTTCACCATTTATATAACATAATAAACCACTTATAATTACTATAAAAATAATTTCCAAGATTTTAACCAATGTTTTCACCTAAAATTCATCTAGAAGACCTTTTTCAAAACCCAATGCCTACCAATATTACCCCAAAACATAATTTTCTATAGAATTTGTTTTTAATAAAATCATTCCCATGAATTACAGAACATCCCCAAGTGGTACTACATGGAACAAACATGTAAAACACCCATTTTTACACAAAAATGGCGTTTAAAAATCATCTGTTTAAAAATTTTGACCAAAAATAATTTCTGTAGAAATAAAAATGAAGGAGTAGTATTCTAAATGTAACACCACAATCTTCCACGGTATGCTTCTCTCTGAATAATACCGTAGCGTGTGTTGTACGCAACTTCGAGTTCTAACACACACCACATCCAATCAAACTGGCCGTTATGAATAGTAATACCCACTTTTTTGAAATTTTATTAATTTTATCATTCAAAATGGACTTCATTTTTGGATTCGAAATATTGAAATTATCTTAGGGTAAATTTTTTGTATTTTTCTGAAAACATTCAATTTTTGATGAATAGTGAAAAAACACGAAGTTATTGTTTAAAACTGAATTTTAATTTAAATAAATATTTATTTTATTTAAATTTAATTAAGGTCAAAATAGATACATAATACCTATATAAGTTCAATGTAATTTATTGGGGGTAGTTTAGAATAATTTTAGATATATAAAAATTTTATTGAACTTTTCACCGTCCTTAACCCACCTCCTAGGAGAATTTCCAAATTCACATTAAACATAATTTTACCACTTCTGTGAGTGGAATTTTAAAAATCCTAGAGGCACGGTTAATATGAAGGAGTAAAATGTGGTTTAATCAGATAAAAATAATTTTTGGTGAATAGTAACTTTTTACTTTTATTTACCACGGTTAAAAGTAAATAGGGTAATTAAGGGTAAAAATGATATTATTATTACACTAAGACGTGTCCTAACTCAATTGGCTAAGTATAATTAGACCAAAAATAACCTTAGGAATAAAATATGAACGTCTTTAGTGCACATGGATTAGATTTGGACATTTATTATTATTTAATTCAAAGAAGAGTTGAAAGAGTTAAAATCAAAGTTTAATAACTAAAAAAATTTTAATATAGGTTTATACATAAGATAAATTCGATTATAAAGATTCATTAGAAATATAAAAATATTTCCTACATAATGGTATTTTATTAATATTTTTTAGACATTAAATAAGTTGGTTTATTTATGACACAATGGTGATGATGTAATTACCAAATTAATGAAATATTAAAATAATTGATATTATAAATATCCAAATAAATGTAATTTGAGACTTTTAATGAATTCCATTAATTTTATAGGTTAATATGACATATTAGGGTTATTTATACGAATTTATATTGAAGTAATAATGTTTTTATGAATTTAGAAAAACCAAAATACCAAATAGTGTCAAAATCGACATAAAAGAGTTTTGAAACAAATATTATATTATTAATTGACATTCGTTTCCTAAAAATCTAAGGTTTGACAAAATTAATTATATAAGGTTATATATATTAATAATTAACCACATGGGGTTCTCTTGGCTTGTTATAGTAAGTTTATTAACCATATAATATAAAAATATAAAGAGACATGGTAAATGTTAAAGTATTTGACTAAGAGTTAAGTATAAATGATATGGTCAATATAGTGACTCAAACCTATCTAAAATATATTGTTTGAAAGGATTTCGACCCCTCTCCACCTTATCTTCAAAATAAGTCACCTTAGAGCCACTATAAACTGAATATGAATTTATTATAAAATAATATTTTATGTTTTTCCTAAGGTGCCCCTCACCCCTCTTATAAATGGGAACCCCCCTTCTCTCTAATTCACACCTTCAAAGCCTTTTGGCTCAGCCAACCCCTGCCCAAATATTCTCTCAACGTCCCTCACTTAAACCTAGAGACCTTATTTTGATCATAAATCCAACCTAAGGAGCCCTTTTGATCAAATCAAAAGGAAGAACCCAAAGAAGAGGTAATGTTTTCACCACCCCTTTTCGAGTTTCTTTCTTCATCCACTTCTTATTTATTTGTTATTTCTATTCTAAAATAATAACTCCAGTATCTTCTATATACTATGATGTTATTATAAATATGGTACAACCATATTCAGTATTCTATCCATCCTTTCAATGACATGTCATCATATGTGCGTACGTGCGGCTTACCGTCCCCACATCGTGGTGTAATTGTTATTCAAAACATTATTATTTTGATGGGTATGATAATGATGTGTAATTAAAGTAAATAATAAATATAACATTATAATGATTATGTATATGTGATTTACCATCTAATTATATATGATTTTAAAATCAAAATAATGATATTGTCGCTCGTGCATATGTACGGACTACCGTCTCCATGAACGCGATGAGATTCATTCCCCATCATACCCATTCAAGACTAATTTTCATTTGATGATTCAAAATAATACTTAAGGACTTTATATCATTCTGGATATCAATAAGATACAACCTATGTATAAAAATATGACTTATGTAACAAAACATATAAAATAAAACGAGTAAGTAAACACACGAAACAACTATAATACTAAGATATTATTAACAATGAAATGTTAAAAGATTATATATGATATCATTTTAATGTATATGATCCTTGTATAATTTAATAAAAATTATTTAACTATTATAACAGAGGTTAACCAACCCTCGACCAAGGAAAAGTAAAAGGTAAGAGTCAATTCTACAATCTCTTCATTATCTAAAGTTGTTTATACGTAATTATCTACTGGGAATTCTGATATCATATTAATGTATATGATTCTTGTATAATTTAATAACAATTATTTAACCATTATACAGGATGTTAACCAACCCTCGACCAAAGAAAAGTAAAATGTAAGAGTCAATTCTACAATCGCTTCATTATCTAAGGTTGTTTATAAGTAATTATCTACTGGGAATTCTTTATCATCCACATCGATGTTTCTTAAAAATGTATTCCAAAACAATCTTACTATTTTATTGGTTATGGGTTAATGTCATTTATACCCTTTTTTTACTTTTTACAAGATTTTTATAAAGTAGTCTTTTTTTCGTTTTCCAAACAAGGTCCTTTTTAACCTTTTGGACAAAATTAAGGTAATAATGTTTTATTAACTTTACGATGGGTGTAGATATTTTTTGCTGTTATAAAATCGTCGAAAAATCCCTTACAAGATTATAAGAATATTTTAAAAGTAAATGTTTTATTTTATAATTATGTGACTTCTAAATAATTTAAAAAAATAGATATTTCTTTCAAATAGTTTTGATTTCATCTATGTCAACATCCTTTGATGGATTTTAAGATTATTTGAAGTTGATTTATTATGATACAAAACTTCCATAATGTATTTATGGTTTTGTGATATGTTTGACTGTGGATGTGTTATTTTTATACTATTAATGGTTTATGGATAAAGTACTGACATTTCGTATGCTATTTCTAATACGAATGTTTATGTTATGTTTAAACCTGTTCATATGAGGAATGCATTGGACTTAGTAAGTAATGGGTGGAGCTTGCTTTATCTCCTTGATGCATCAGTAGGTCTCATGAGACAAACTAGTGTTTTGGAACAAGGCCTTGAAAAAAATATTCTTTTTAGTCTTCGCACAAGGCCTTGACTATGTGGTTATGATAGTATGGAATTATTCAATCCATCATTATGAAAGTGGTTATTTATATTTCATGTGATTATTCAACTAGTTGAATATCCATGTGAATAAGTAAATGACATTATTTCACTTTATTTCTTCCATATTATGTTGAAGTTCAAGTTTAAAAGGATTTTGTTTTAGTAATACATTCCCTTAAATGTTTAATCTTATTTATAAAAGTTTCTTCTATATTGTTATCCTTACTGACCATCTGAGCTCACCACTTTCTATGTTTTATTTTTCCCAGGATGTGAAGAAGTATTTTATCACTGACCTATAGGGATAGTCTAAGGGGATATGAGTGTGGACTATGGAGAATATGTTGTTGTAGTTCTTCACTTTATGATGTAATGTAAGACTTATGAATGTATCTAGTGTTTATAAGGATAATAAACTAATCGACCTTTCGAGACTTGATCATTTGTGATCATGCCAATGTAAAGTAATAATGAACCGACTCTAGGTAATTGGGGTCAAGGCATTATAGTTGGTATGAGAGGAAGTTTAGTAAAAACCTCAAAAGCTAGATTAAGACCAAATTTGATTATAGGAAAAAGACCAAAGATTGTCTTTGAATTTTTAGTATAGAATAACTTCCAAGAATTTTGGTATTGTAGAGATTTTGTGAGTATTCCAAACAATACATCCCCATCTGGATATGAGCAGGTAGAGGCATCTCTGACACAGATGTACCTAGGGGTAAAACCTGAAAACACCGTTTTGAGCTAGACTCGAACGGGAACAGGTGCATGAAAACGGGCCATGCTGCACTCTTGGTTACGACACTCCCAGGAGATATGCTTAGGATAATTATCATTTTCCTTACAAACCATTATGAAGAGTTTATGAGTATATACTTCCTCAAATAAAACTTTTTTTTATGATTATAGATTATATCCATAAATAGTTCAATTTATGTTAAGTGTTTTACAAGTATGGAAATATGTATTTTGATTCATAAACTGATCTAGTTTTTGTTATTTTTTAGAAATGGAACCTAGTGGAAGGAATGGAAACTGTATTATTGCATGCACTCCATGTAGGTATTTCCCTCCTGCTCAAGATAATTATAGTGGAGCTGGTGATGCAACTAGTGCTGATTAGCTAATCACCATACTAGGACAACTCACTCAGGTTATGAATAATAACATTACCCATATGGAGCACCCAGATCCACAGCGTGGAGGATCAATGTTATATCTCTTAATGAGGCAACAACCACCAACATTCAATGGGGGTAAAAATCCACTATTAGCTGGGCAATTGATAAATTCATCAGAGAAAAATATTCCATGCCTTGGGGATTAGCGAAAGGGAAAAAGTTGTCATGGCAGTTTACCGCCTCACTGGAGATGCTGATCAATGGTGGTCATTGATTCAAAACATGAAAGAAGATGATGAAGTATCAAATATGGAATGTATAGAGTTTAAAAAGACTTTATTATATAAATAATTTCTTCATGACCATCTAGCGGATATGGAAAGACAATTTCTGAGTCTGAGGCAAAAGGAAGACGAGAATGTTGCAAAGTATGAGTCTAACTTTACACGATTAGCAAGGAATGCTGCAGATTATATACGTAACCCCAGAAGTAAGATTGATCTTTTTTTGATGGGTTAAAACCATTTCTCCATCAAGCATTAGTCTCACAGTCCTTCTCCTCGTACAAATATATTGTTTCATGTGCTATCAAGATAGAAAAGAAATTCTCTAAGTCTTAGGACTTTAAATAAAATAAAGAGAAGAAGAGATCTACTAATCACTCTAGAAATGGAAATAAGGGGAAGAAGGGAAAATTTGAATATCCATCCTGCAGTAAATGTTGGAAGAAACACCCTGGTACTTTATTCAAGGGAATGGGAGTCTGTTACAAGTTTGGTGAATAAGGCCACTATGCTCGTGATTATAAGGGGAAGAAACAAGCTATCGATGTTCAATGATACAATTGCGGGGAGATGGGACATTTTGAAAATGAATTTCTTAAGTGTTAGGTGAACTTAACTTATAAAAGGCCAAGGGATCAGGACCACTCTTATGATATCATTACTACTGAGGTAGAAGCTCTGAAAAACATAGTGGCAGGTAATTTAATGGTTTACTCAAGTATAGAAAAATATTTATTTGATTCTGGATCATCACATTGCTTCATATCTACCTAGTTTTCTAAGAAAATTAGATGTTTCCAATTTGATTTAACAAGGGAGTTTCTAGTTAAAACTCCTAAGGGAAGTATCATCGCAACAAATTTTTGTGAATCTGTTCCCATTAGAGCATAAAAATGTTCTTTATTCGCTGATCTCATCGTCATACCTATGATTGAGTTTGATATTATCCTCGGTATGGATTGGATTGTAGACCACGATGCGAAGATTTATTGTAAGAAGAAAGAGGTTATGATTTTTGATAATGATTATAAGAAACACCTTAACTCTAGAGAAAAATCATCACCACCTAATTCTTATCTAGATCCACCCCCAGTAGCTCAACTAAATTCAATTATTGGGGATGAAGAGAATGAAATAATTGTGGGTGAAGAATGTAATTTTCAAATAGAGGATGTATCTATTGTGAAATAATATGATGATGTTTTTTCATAGGATTTATGTAGACATCCTCCATAACGAGAAATTGAGTTTTCCATTGATTTAATTCCTCGATCAAGGCCCATATCCAAGACCCCTTATAGAATGGCCGTTGTGGAATTAGTGGAACTAAAGAAAAAACTAGAGGAATTGAGTTATAAGGGATTAATTCACCCTTGTTTTTCTCTATGGGGAACCCATGTTCTTTTTGTTAAGAAGAAAGATGGATCTATGAGGTTATGTATCGACTACAGGGAGATCAAGGCTATAACAATAAAGAACAAGTATCCCCTACCTCGCATTGATGATTTTTTTGACCAACTACATGGAGATCAATACTTTTCTAAGATTGACCATCAATCTGGATATGATACGTTGTTTGTGAAGAAGGAAGAAATTCCGAAAACAACATTTTGAACCAGGTACGGGCATTATGAGTTTACAGTAATGCCTTTTGGGAGGACTAATACACCCTTTGTTTTCATGGATCTAAGGAATAGAGTTTTCAAGGAATATCTTGATGACTGTTTAGTGGTATTTATTGATGATATCTTGGTATACTCCAAAATCTATGAAGATCATGAAAATAAGTTGCGCATTATATTGAAGACTCTGAGAAGACATGAATTATATGGTAAGTTTAGCAAGTGTGAATTCTAGCTTCAGGATATTTCTTTTCATGGCCATATTGTCTCTAAGGATGGAATCTCTATTGATCCTTCTAAGACCAAGGAAATCCAAGAATGGCCAGTAGCGATGAGTATAACTGAGGTACACAGTTTTATTGTTGTAGCAGGTTATTATCGACTTTTCGTCCATAATTTTGCCCGATTGGCTAACCCATTAACAAAGATCATACGTAAAGGGGTTAAATTTTTTTGGAATAAAGAGTGTGAAAAATGTTTCGAAGAACAGAAGAGAATATTAGTCAATGCTTCTATATTGACTCTACCATCGGGTAATGATGAGTTTCTTATTTATAGTGATGCTTCAAAGAAAGGACTTGGTTGTGTCCTTACGCAGAATGATAGGGTTATTACCTATGCATCTGACAGCTAAAAATTCATGAGCAAAACTATCCTACTCATGATCTTGATTTTGTTGTTGTAATCATTGCTTTGAATATATGGAGACACTATCTATATGGTGAAAAATGTGAGATTTATACCGATCACAATAGTTTGAAGTATATTTTCTCACAGAAGGAACTCAACATTATGAAAATTAGATGGATTGAACTACTGAAGAATTATGATTTCAATATACACTACCACCCAAGGAAGGAAAATAAGGTGGAAGATTCTTTCAGTAGAAAGGATCATGGAGTTTTGAACAAAATGAGAGTTGAAAGAGATCCAATTTTCATGGATCTAGTAAAGTTAGATATAGGAATAACCATGGAAGGTGAAACATCAATACTTTTTCAAATGGTTTCCAAACCATCTTTACTAGAAAGGATAAAGAGTTCTTAGACTGATGATGAAGAGTTTCAAAAGAAGATTAAATCTGTGAATGATGGGAGATTGAGTGAATTTGCATATGAAGATGGAAATTTGAAATTTGGGAAGAGAATTTGTGTTCCCGATACACCTGATCTAAAAATGGAATTGTTGGACGATGCTCAAAGTTCCAATTTCTCTATAAACCTTGGGAGCACCAAAATGTATAGATATTTGAAGGAACATTTTTGGTGGGACAACATGAAGAGGGATATTTCTGATTTTGTGTCAATATGTATGGTTTTTCAACAAGTGAAAGCTGGAAGGCAACATCCTGGAGGAGTCATGAAACCTCTTCCCATACCTCAGTGAAAATGGGATAATATCATGATAGACTTTGTCATGGGAATACTAAAGACTCCTAGAAGGAATGATGCAATATGGGTCATTGTTGATCATCTTACCATGTCAACATATTTTCTTTCTATAACGGATGATTTAACACTAGAACGTCTAGCAAGAATATATATTAATGTAATTGTGAGGATTCATGGATTACCCCTATCGATTGTTTCTGATTGTGATCCGTATTTTACTTCAAGGTTCTGGAAGAGTCTTCAGAAGCCCTTGGATATAGAACTTTTTTTGAGCACTTCGTACCACCCTCATACAGATGAACAATCAGAACGGACCATTCAAACCATAGAAGATATGTTGAGATCTTGCTCACTTGACTTTCAGGGTATGTGGGATCAATATTTACCTCTGGTAGAATTTTACTATAATAATAGCTTCCATTCAAGTATTCGGATGGCACCATATGAAGCGTTATACAGAAAGAGATGTTTCACACCAACCTGTTGGGATGATGTTGGTGAAAGAAAACTTGTAGGCCCAAAACTGGTGGAGGAAATGATGGAAAAGGTGAATGTAATCTAAAAAACATCAAAGAAGCTCAAAGTAGGCAGAAGTGCTATGTCGATAACTGAAAGAAGGATTTTGAATTTCATGTAGGAGATCATGTTTTCTTGAAGGTATATCTATGGAAGGGAGTTATATGTTTTTGATAAGAAAGGTAAATTGAGTCCCAGGTACATCAGACCTTTCGAAATTCGTGAACGAATTGGGGTTGTAGCTTAACATTTGGCAGTGCCGCCAAATCTCTCCCAAGTTCAGAATGTGTTCCATGTATCACTGTTGAGAAAATACATGCTTGACCCAACGCATGTACTCACCTATTAGGAAGTAGAACTAGAACATGATCTCTCTTATTTCGAAGAGCTCGTCAGGATTCTTGATACCAGAGAACAAGTGTTGAGAAACCAGACGACTCGTCTGGTAAAAGTTCTATGGAGAAACCATAAGATGGAAGAAGAAATGTTAGAACCTGAGGAACTTATGATGAAGAACCACCCAAGTCTTTTTTTGCAGAAATATTCTATAAATTTTGAGGATGAAATTATTTGAAGGAGGGGTGAATGTAACACCCCAAGCTTCCACAATACGCTTCTCTTTGAATAATATAGTAGCATGTGTTGTGCGCAATTTTGAGTTCAAACACACACCACAACCAATCAAACTAGCCATTATGAATAGTAATACCCAATTTTTGAAATTTTATATATTTTATCTTTCAAAATGGACTTCATTTTTAGATTCGGAATATTGAAATTATCTTAGGGTGAATTGTTGGTATTTTTCTGAAAACATTCAATTTTTGATGAATAGTGAAAAAAACACGGAGTTATAGTTTAAAACTGAATTATTATTTAAATAATTATTTATTTTATTTAAATTTAGTTAAGTTCAAAATAGATACATAATACCTATATTAGATAAATGTAATTCATTGGAGTTTGTTTAGAATAATTTTAGATATATAAAAATTTTATTGAACTTTTCACCGTCTTTTACCCACCTCCTAGGAGAATTTACAAATTCACATAAAACGTAATTTTACCACTTCTGTGAATGGAATTTCAAAACTAAAAGAGACACGGTTAATATAAAGGAATAAAATATGGTTCAATAAGATAATAATAGTTTTTGTGAATAGTAACTCTTTACTTTTATTTACCACAGTTTAAAGTAAATTTGAAAATTAAGTGTAAAAATGATATTATTATTACCCTAACACATGTCCTAATTATATTTGATAAGTATAATTCGACCAAAAACAACCTTATTAATAAAATATGAACCTCTTTGGTCCACTTGGATTAGATTAGGATATTTATTATTATTTAATTCAATGAATAGTTAAAAGAGTTAAAATCGAAGTTTAATAACTAAAACATTTTTAATATAGGGTAATACATAAGATAAATTAGATTATAAATATTAATTAGAAAGATAAAAATATTTCATACATAATGGTATTTTATTTATAATTTTTAGACATTAAATAATTTAATTTATTTATGACACAATGGTGATGCAGTAATTACCTAATTAATGAAATATTAAAATAATTGATATTATAAATATACAAATAAATTTAATTTGAGACTTTTCATGAATTACACTACTTTTATAGGTTAATATGACATATTAGGGTTGGTTATATGAATTTTTTTCGAAGTAATAATGCTGTTATGAATTAACAAAAACAAAATACCAAATAGTGTCAAAATCGACATAAAAGAGTTTTTAAAACATATATTATATTATTAATTGATATTATAATCCTAAAAATATAAGGTTAAACAAAATGACTTAGATAAAGATATATATATTAACAATTAACTAATTGGGGTTCTCTTAGCTAGTTATAGTATGTTTATTAACCATCTATTATAAAAATACAAAGAGACCTGGTAATTGTTAACCTATTTAACTAAGAGTTAAATATAAATGATAAGGTTAATATAGTGACACAAACCTATATAAAATCTATTTATTGAAATTATTTCGTCCAATACCCACCTTATCCTTGAAATAAGTCCATTTGGAGCCATTATAAACTGAATAAGAATTTATAATAAAATAATATTTTAAGTCTTTCCTAAGGTTCGCCTCACCCCTCTTATAAAAGGGAACTCCCCTTCTTTATAATTCACACCTTCAAATCCTTTTGTCTCAGCCAAACCCAGCCCAAATACTCTATAAACATCCCTCACATCAACATATAGGCCTTAGTTTGACCATAAATCCAACCTAAGGGGCCCTTTTGATCAAATCGAAAGGAAGAACCTAAAAAAGAGGTAAGGTTTTCACCACCCTCTTTCAAGCTCCTTTCTTCTTCCACTTCTTCTTTCTTTGTTAATTACATTATAAAATAATAAATCCAGTATATTATATACACTATGATGTTATTGTAAATATGGTACAACCATATTCAGTATTCTATCCATCCTTTGAATGAAATGTCACCATACGTGCATATGTACAGCTTACCGTCCCCACGTCGTGGTGTAATTGTTATTCAAAACATTATTATTTGGATGGGTATGATAATGATGTGTAATTGAATTAAATAATAAATATAACATTATAATGATTCTGTATATATTATATAGCATCCAATTATATATGATTTTAATATCAAAAGGATGATATTGTCGCTCGTGCGTACGTACGGACTACCATCTCCACGAACGCGATGAGATTCATTCCCCATCGTACCCATTCAAGACTAATATTCATTTGATGATTAAAAATAATGTTTATGGAATTGATATCATTCTGTATATGAATAATATACAACCTATGGATAAAAAACATGACTTGTGTAAAAAACATATAAAGGAAAACGAGTAAGTAAACACCCAAAACAATGATAATACTAAGATATTATTAACAAAGAAATTTTAAAAATCATATATGATATCATATTAATGTATATGATTCTCTTATAATTTAATAACAATTATTTAACCATTATATAAGAGGTTTACCAACCCTTGACCAAGGAATATTACAAGGTAAGGGTTAATTCTACAATTTCTTCATTATCTGAGGTTGTTTATATGTAATTATCTACTAGGACTTCTTTATCATCCACATCCATGTTTCGTAAAAATGTTTTACAAAACAATCTTTCTATTTTATAGATTATGGTTTAATGTCATTTATAACCTTGTTTGAATTTTTATAAGTTTTTTATAAAGAAATCTTTTTTCCATTTTCCAAACAAGGTCCTTTTTAACCATTTCGAAAAAATTAAGGTAATATATTTTTTAACTTATATGACGGGTGTGGATATTTTCCACTGTTATAAAATTGTCGAAGCTTCCCTTACAATCTTATAAGAATATTTTCAAATTAAATGTTTTATTTTATAATTATGTGACTTTTAATTATTTTTAAAAAAGAGATATTTCTCCCAAATAGTTTTTATTTCATCTATGTCGATATCCTTTGATGGATTTTAAGCTTATTTGAAGTTGATTTATTATGATACAAAACATCCATATTGTATTGAAGGTTTTGGGATATGTTTGAATGTGGATGTGTTATTTTTATACAATTCATGGTTTATGTAGAAAGTATTGACATTTCGTATGCTAGTTTTAATACAAATGTTTATGTTATGTTTAAAAGTGTTCATATAAAAAATGCATTGGACTTTGTAAGTGGTGGGTGGAGCCCCCTATAGCTCCTCGTTGCATAGGTGGGTCTCATGAGACAAAATAGTGTGTTGGCACAAAGCCTTGACAAAATCTTATTTGTAGTCTTGGCACAAGGCCTTGACTATGTGGTTATGATATTCTGGCATTATGCATTCCATCATTATGAAAGTTTTTATTGATATTGTATGTGATTATTCGTCTAGCAGAATATCCATGTGATTAATTAAATGACATTATTTCATTTTATTTCTGCCATATTTTTCTAAAGTTCAAGGTTAAAAGTCTTTTGTTTTAGTTATACATTGCCTTAATTGTTTAAGCTTATTTATGAAAGTTTCCACTATATTGTTATCCTTACTGAGTATCTGTGCTCACCCCATTCTATATTTTGTTTTTTCCAGGTTGTGAAGAAGTATTTTATAACTGACATGTAGGGATAGTTTGAGGGGATATGAGTGTGGACAATAGAGACTATGTTGTTGTAGTTTTTCACTTTATGATGTAATGTAAGACTTATGAATGTATCTAGTGTTTCCTAGGCTACTAAACTAATTGGTCTTTCGAGACTTGATCTTTTGTTATCATGCCAATGTTATGTAATAATTCACCCACTATAGGTAACTGGGGCTGGGGAATTACACTAAAAATAGAAATCATGAAATTATAACTCATCTAGTAGTGCTTAAACATGGAATCACCTACCACAAGTGTCAAAAACACTGAATCCTTGGGTGAAAGTTCAACCACCCTACTACTGCACCACAAGGGTGCTAAATCAAACCAAAAACCACAATATTAGACCAAAAACCTAATATAAAACCCTAGTTTAAAATCCATATTTTATAGACAATAAGATCGTCAAGAAAAAATGGACGAAATACTAATCAAATTGGTGGAGGAAGGATGGAAATCCACTAACTTGGGGGATCTTAAAGAAATCACAAAAAATACACTAATAAGTGAATCTCCATGCATCCAAAACAGATATGGAGGTTCTATTAATTCTTAAGAGGTAAATTAGGAACTGAAATGGTGGGGGTGGGGGAAGAGTAAAAAATTAAGGATTTATGAACGAAACAAATTAACTTTTCAAATATGGATGATTTGAGAATTACTGAGAAAGTTTTCCTTATTCTGTGGCGAATATGAGCTCCAAAAAGGGAGAAACGAACATGTGGGCACACCTAGGGATTTTTGTCTTGGGTGAGAGATGGAATCACCAAAAAATATTAGAAATTTAATGAGATATGAAAGAAATAATTTTTTCCCAATAAATAGGAAATGGGCTCATGAGTTGGCCCAAAGGCTGAATTAATCACCAAAATCCACCATGATTATAGATTCCTAAGGGGTTAAAATAGATACGGTGGTTTGAATAGACCAGGATAGACAAGTAGTAAGTTTAATGGATAAGAAATGTTGAAAATAAAAGGAGTTATAAAAGAAACAAAATTTCTTTTTAAAATGGAAAATCGGCTCATGTTTGGGCCCAAATTTTAAAAACCCACAATTTCTTCCAAACAATGCATGGGAAACCCCCACAATAAAGAAATAATATAAATTTCAGGAATAATACCATTAAAATAAGGCATGGATGTTTCATTTTAATTCATAAAATTTCTTTTTTTCTTAATAAATTAAATTTATTACTATTTGTGAATGATTTAAATGAAATTTATAAAATATTTATTCAGTAAGTTGTTTTAAAATTTATCCAATTTTTTTTTCTAGGAATGGTATAAGAGTATATATCCAGTTTTATGCTTAAATTTTATTTTTACAAAAAAATATTTTTTGGCGTTGTTCAATTATATTAAAATGAATTTATATTACTTGTAGAAATTTTATTTTTAAAAATTAATTGCATATTTGGAATCAGGGGGATCAAATTTGGTAAATTTGTCCCTTTTTTGGTCTATATGAAAAGTAAAAATAGTATATTTTTGAGATCCAGGTCAGGAAAAAAGGGTAAAATATGGTTAAAACATTCATATAATGCTTTTACATTTTTTTAACAATTTCCATTATCCTATTGTATGAGTTGATTTCATCCACGTACATTTAAGTCTTGAATATATAGTCACTTGATGCGATATTTCTTTTATTATTTTGTTCCAAAAAAACCTAGATGCATATGAAATATTTGGTATTTTTTAAAATATTATATTATAATTCTATTTTTGTCTTGGGGTATTTAAATTCCAATTAAATGAATAGTTCCAAAATTAACATTAATTATTTCTTATAATAAATAATATTTTACTCAATGATTTAAAATTCAAAAAAAAAAATGGTAAATTGAACTAAATACTATTTAACATATCAACCATGTTTTATATATGATTCACTTATCCATTTATGGTAACATTATGAACCCTTTAAGATTAAAATAGTTATTATCATGATTATACTAAAAAATGTATAATGAAGGGGTTAATAAAAAAGATAAGGTTTAAAATAACACTAAAGCAAATATAAATTTTAATTGTTGATTCTATTTCAACCCTAACTATTTTTTATAATTAACACTTATTTGGAATCATTTTCCTTGGGAATGAATTTATTATATCTTAATCGTTTATGAAATTACAACTATATCCACTCTCTCCCATATAAAAGGAAATCCCACCTTTCTCTTTTTTTACACCAATTTGAGCCTTATATATCTACATAAACATGAAAATTTATCTTCTAAACTTCTCTATCCATGATTTATAGGTTCTATTTTCCCCAATAGACCAATATTAGGGTCCTTAATAGTATGTCTAAATGATTTCTTTCTTTGAAGACATAATTTTCTTTAATCGATCACTTTATTTTTACACCTTCTTTTACCTCCTATAAATCTCTAGTGTTTATATAAAAAATAAGAAATTTATTATCATAAATATAACTAAATTTTATTAATATTATTTTATCACAAATATCCACAATCTTTCACATAAAATGGTATGTGCAAGTATCACGTGTGTGTATGTGCGACTTACCGTCTCTACATAGTGATACTATTCATTTTCTATAACCATATTTTATAGATGGTTATTATGTTGGGTTTAATGTTTATATATGATATTTAGGACGTAATTATGCTTCTTTAATTATAATGTCATATCTAACTTCTTTCATTAGAAACCATTTTAAAACAATAATGTCACTCGTGCGTACGTGTGGACTACCACCTCTATGAAGCAAAATGATTCGTTTTTCATTTATGATTTACATGAATGGTAATAAGTACGGTTTTATGAATATATATGATTTATATTATATAATTAATATTATATAAAGTTTAATTATTATTTACCTCTCTTTCATTTCATCCATCAAAAAATGGAAATACTGTTCATTCATACGTACGGCATGTTGTCTCCATAAACGGTGTGATTCATTTTTCTATTTATAAATTTTATAGACGAATATAAATATATATATATATATATATAATGAATATATATTATATTAAAAAAATTATCATTCAAGATATTATATAACCATTACCAAAGAATAAATACCAAGACTGCCAATCTGAAACATTCATGAAAAATGAAGCAGTTGTCACCCTAAATACTTATATTAATAAAAAAATTAATAAATGGGTGATAAGATGTTATACGAGAATAATATATGGTATGATATATATTATTATGGAACTATAATAAATATATAATAAATCAATATTTATTATACATGATTCATGACTGTTTATGAATAAATATGATATTTGAGGTAAGGGATTTTCGTTATGCTTTTAATTGTGTGAGGAACATGGAATATTCACCACTAGTTTCTCTTATGTTCTGTATATAATTCGCATTAATGTGTTTTATGATTACATTAATGAAAACTATGTTTATATAAAAATACATGTAAATTTTTATCTTTTATGAAGATTTGATATGAAGATTACCAAAGTAGTAGTGGTTTTAAGTTACAATCTCAATGTATACTGATATTGATTATGATTAATCTTAAAATGATTACATTTAATGATCTACTACTCAATAATTCTTATTAATTTATTTATTTCTAGTTATTTTGGTATATTACATATTTTCATTTCATTTTCCACTCTTTAAATACACCATGTACCAAAAGAATGTTTTTAATGAAAACCAACTTTATTACTCTCTTCATTTTAAAATTATTTGTCATCCATGTCCAAGTTTTCAAAAAATATATTTCTAGAATGTTTTTAATATTATA
This sequence comes from Viscum album, assembly GCA_963277665.1. Taxonomy (NCBI): domain Eukaryota; kingdom Viridiplantae; phylum Streptophyta; class Magnoliopsida; order Santalales; family Viscaceae; genus Viscum; species Viscum album. The sequence continues at coordinate 239,253,792 of OY728140.1, read as the reverse complement.
TTATGTTTATTTAAATTTATTTTTACCCATTATTGACTTTTAACAATATATTTTAAAAGTAATATTTTTTTTATTTTCTAAATGTGGAATTTTTTTATATTTTACAAAAGTATTAAACGATTGTTTTATTTTAACATATACGACATGAATAGAATTTCATTACATTAAGAAACATAAATGATTTGAATCTACTTTATAATTTTATAATTTTATTTATAAATAAATTTTTTCCCCAAGATTTGAGAATTTTGGTTTAATTTTATATAAGTGATTTCAAAGTTAAAAGGGTAATTTGATCAAGAATTATTTTGGAGATATTTTAAATAATTTTTTACATCTATTATAACATCATTTTATGTTAATTATTATTTAATAGAATGATAATCCAATGATTCCATCATTTTTCTCTCTATTTATGGTCTATTATTGTAATGATTAGATGTTTACAATTTTATTAATTTTCCATTGGTAATGGTATGATGATATGAGTGACTTTTTATAATACAGTGACATTTATATGAATGAATTATGATAATGTGATGGTTGGGACCATTATATCCCTCTAATGAATTTGGTAAATCAATATTGATATCTCATGTGATGATGATGATAATCACTAATATGATTAAAAATATATTTTTTTTCATATATTGATGCCTTAGTATGATTAATTTCTATCTATACTCATAGTATGATGTGTGAACATGATTTTGAATAGATTTTTTCATATTTGGATGTGTAAGTATTATTTATTTCTATATATGATGAAAATATTATATTTGTACATGATTGTATTTAGATATTTTCACAATATTATGATTTTTATTTTAATGATTCCACATGCCTATATTATGTCTCTTGGATGTTGGCTACATCTTTGATACCCGTATTGATTTTGTTTCAAGATATTAATTGATTTCAAATATTATGATATAATTTTTTTATATGGATATTATATACTACTAAAATTCACTTGAATATGTTATTATACCCTTTAAGATCATATTATCCTCTATTGATGGATATGTCCCATGTTTACCCTTACTGAGTATATGATATCACCATTTCTTATGTCGTCTTTCCCCATATTATGAAGAAAGGTTCAAATTATGGAATTTCTAAGAAGAGTAATATATTGTAAGATATTTTTGGGGGATGTTAAATATAATTCATAAAATAAGAAGATTGGGTGTCTATTCTCCAAAGAAACTAAACCTTTACAATCCTTATCATGTATTTTTTTTGAAATGTATTGTATATTCATAAAAAATGATGCAATATCTATATTTGTTTTGAATGTGTCACTTCATTTTGTATAAGACGAAAGGTTTACTAAATCATTTGAGATTAGGGTTATAAAACATTAGTGATAAATTAATGTTTAAGGTGCCTTAGAAGTTCCATGGGGGGATAAATTACCATAATGGTTTTGTCGATTTGGTGGATCATTCGTAATATTTCACATGACATGAACACCATGATGAACAAAACGTTTCCACTAAATATTGACATAGATAAACCCAAAACCCTATAGAGGATCATTTTTTAAAATTTATAGTTAATTTATTTAATTTTGGAAGAAATGGTTATCTTCTCTTAGGATCTTTCTTCATTGAAGATGATGATCATCATTCAAAAAAAACCTTTTATAAATAAATTTTTTTCTCTTTATATTAAAGGAAATTCCTAGTAGTGGCCTTTTAAAACCCTCTACACCCAGGAACCCCCATCCCTTTGAAGATATCATCCAGTTATGTGCCTTATGGTGTGCACCAATTCCCTCTGGCAGTGATCCACATGTGCTCCTTTGATATCTAAATAACACCAGTTTATTTTTGGTTTCTACCATGGTGAATTAATTGTCTTTCATTATTTATGTTGATCTATTCTATTTCCTTGGAGTTTTAATGAATATATCTATCAATTATTATTCTTGAGAGGAAGGGATTATGAGGAATGGAGAGGGGATTAAGTTCTGTGAAACGATTCTCAAATATTGATTAACCCTACATAGTAGACATAAAAATCTATTTATACAACTAGGTCCAATGTTAAAACATTATTTAATTATGTACCATAACTTTAATAAAATAATAATCATTATCAAACCCAATTCCATATATTATTATTATTATACGGTATTCACTAATTCACGTAACCATGTATATTATTTACCAACTTATAGATAAATATCCATCACTAGACACATTCTTGGTCCACTACAAATCCTTGGTATTTATTGTATACCTAAATAAATATTTAATTAAATATTTCATTCATCAATAAATATAAATAATATTTTATTCATTTTCCAGTGAATAAATATTTAGTACATATTTATATAATTAAATAAATTATTTATTTATGAATAAATAATTATTTATTACCTTCTTGATATTTGTGATTAATAAAAAATATTAAATCATTCTTTGGTTTTGAGAATAATATGTATTAGAATAATTAAATTTAAATTTAATTTAAATTATATCAATGGAAACAGTTCATGTGTGAACCTCTAGGATTTTTCTCACTTTCATTATATGGTCTTGCCTAAAGTTCAATATTACCATCTAACAACAAGTTAAGGCATCCAAGAGAAAAAAACATAATTTCACTATGTCAAAAACCACATACAAATTATCACTATGTAATATAATCCCCTTATCAATATATTTTATCATGAAGGATTCATAAATTTTTCCTCAACCTATATTCTCGATACATATTACTTTGACTATCTGAAATAAACAAGTCATTACATTATGGAATTGAGATTTAATGAAATGAATCTATTCCAATCAAGGGTCCAAGATATAAACTTCCATAGATATGGAAGGGAAAAATCCTTCTTCAACGTAATCATTAATAACATGTTACTCGTGATTCACCAAACATATCCAATATCACTATGAACTATTATCATCATGGTTTATCAAACAAATTTTTGTCTACCAGTCATAACACAAATTAATAAAAATATTATAGTCTGAGTACCATTACAAAAACTCATATATAATTATATATGATGACACCAAAACAAGTATAATTACTATTGGTGGGTCTGCCCTCATAATCTCCCATCTTGAAGATTACAAAATGAGAACATAAGGAGAAGAATACTTATTCTCTAATGAGTACTCAAACATGAAAGTAAAATTAAATGTGTTCCATAATGGAACGTTATCTGACTGTAGAACTATATTTAATAACATCTTCATAACATTTCAATGTTTTCATCATAGTATAGAAATACCACGACTATATCAATGTGAAAGATACTCTAGGACATTATTAAATTAAATCCACATATAATAAATAACATTATGTTTTATTAATATTAATTTTTTGAAATACACCTACAATAAAATTAAAATTTGTTAGTTCTAGAACACCAAATCCAAAAAAAAAACTACCACTTTGACTAGAGACAAATACCTATGAATTTTTTTCTCCTAGAACTCACATGATAATCATGGCTTTCGCGAGTAATGGATTTATTCAAGGGGTCTGCCACATTTTCTTCCATAAAGATACTAGTCACTACACCTCTCCTCTCTAAACAAATCCCTCAAGATATGATTCTTATGAAGTATGTTCTTCATTCGCTGATCTAACCTTGGATCTTTTAGAAAATCCACCATTATAGTAATATCACAGTAGAGTGTGATAGGATCATTACTTCTAGGGAACAGATCAAGAACTTGGATGAAGTTTCATATCCATGCAACAACTTTAGGAGTCCTATAATCCACAATATACATTAACTTTGATATAAAATCTATGACTATATCCTTCTTTGAGCTCTTCCTTCTCAAAAAACCTCTATTCAAATTGAATATCTATCATGTTTGTTATTTTATGTCATCATGATCTACTGTGAAACTAGAAAATTCATTTCCTTTGATGACTTTTTCTTCATAAGTTATATATACTAGGAACATATCCTAAGTATGCCTCGGGTAGTTAAGGATAATATTGAATTCAATACAATGGAGGTAACCTGGGTCAGCTTGATATCTTCCAACCACACTCAAGGCATATGAAACATCTATCCTAGTATATAATATAACATAAATTACTAATTAAATCGGTAAAAAAAATATAATTCTTACCATTCTTTTGTATTTCCTTGGGTGTCAGAAGACACATTTTAATGGAAAGATGAATTCTATGTGAAATTGGCTACAAACCCCTCTTGTATTGTTCAATAATGAATCTCTTCAATATCTTGTCAATATATATACCTTGATATAGGACAAGATGTCTCTTTGATCTATCACAATGGATGTTAATACCATGAATGTATGTTTCCTTTCCTAATTTATTCCTAGAGAAGTATTTCTTAAACCAGGATTTAAAATATAATTAGTGTAGTTTTTATTTTCCAATAATGAATATTTCATTAACATATACTATTAAAAAAATGATGGTAATCCCTGTAAACCATTTATAGACACAAATCTCACATTTATTATTTATTAAAAAAATTGTAATTGATTTATTAAGTTGAATTTTCCATGAACAAGATACTTGATTAAATCCATAAATGGATTTTTTTTTATTTCATAACTTATTTAAATCCTATGTAGTCACAAAACCTTCAGTTTTTTTCATATAGACATATTCTTTAATGTTATTGTTGATGAAGGTTGTTTTGACATCCATTTTTCCAATTTCATATTCATATGAAAAATACCATGGATTCTTTGTCCAGTTTGAAAATAATGATGATCACATGGTTCTTAGTGTGGTTAGTTTGTTGTCCTTGTTGGTATCCTTATTTTATTAATTAATAATTTTTATGCTGCTTGATCTGGTTTAAATATCTGTAGATATCATGTAATGGAGTTCTAGGATTTTAGAAGGTTTTCAGAGAAGGGTTGGAGACTAGATGAATACATTCTTATTGAGTTTGATTGGTTTCTGAATCCACATAGATGAATTTGTAAAGGGATGAATCAAATAACTATTTTATCTATGTAGACAAATTATTAAAGGAAAATTCATATAGCTGATTCATATTAACATTTTTCTATGTAAGGGATTCATATATTAGTTTTATCTATGCAAGAAAATAACATATCCATTAAAACCACATGTCAATTTTTATATGAAATTTACATATCCATTTTGTGAAGTAGTCGAATGTCATGTCATGGAAGAAATTATTCTACATAGCTGATCGGTTCGCATGGATGATTGATCCCTGTAAATTAATAATATCACATATCCATTTATGCTATGTAGGTATTTTACATAACCAATTTATTATATTAATTTTGAAAAGTTTACACATGGATGATTCTGAATCTTCAGTATATTCATATTAACTTCCATTACGGTTTCACAATTAATATATAATGAGGAACTTAATTCACATGCATTTTTCTGAATGCTTCCACAAAATAAGGAATTAGTTTTATATTCTATGATGGAGATGCATTAGTTGACTATAACTATGGATATCTTGGGGATTTAATTCCCAAGAGTTTTTCTATAAAGAAATTGGTGGAGGAAGTTTACATAATAAAAATATTTGATATTGAGAATTCTATCATTGTGTAGAATTGAGGGGACGAGATACAAAGAAAAATAATTGTGTGAGTTCAAGGATGATATTTTTTATTTAGAAGAGTGAAATATGTTGATTATTATGTGTTAAAAACATTTAGGTTTTGGTTTGATAATATTTATGTGGTGGTTTCATGATTTCATTATGAGTAGTACGCCTATTTGTAATATGGGGGATCATATAAGAATATATACCTTCTTTATTTCTAAAGAAACCTTGTTTTGTTGTGGTCTTATTTTGTTTTGGTAATCATCCATTATATTTTAGAAAGAATTTCTTCTATTGGGTTTGACTTATGACATGTCTGGTGATATGATTCATGATTTATTATTTGCGAATTTTAATTAGGGATATAGTGAGAAGAAGTTATGGTTGGGGTAGTAAGCAGCCATGGCAAGGAGTAGAAATCCTCATTGGATCTAAACCTTATAAAAGTCTACATGTATCTTTCTCATTATTTTATACATGATCATGTGTGGATATATTATATTTTTTTGAGTGGATATTTCTCTAAAAACTCATAAATATTTTTTTATTTTAAATAAAATTGCATAAACTACTCTCCATTGATTCAACCCCCCCCCCCCTTCTTAGTGGAGGAGACTGGTCCTTAAAAGAACCTCAATTGGTGCTAGAGAAGGTTATATCTATAGGATCGAAAACAATTTCCTTTAAGACATAGATACACCAAATTAGTTATTTGGATGAGTGTACCTAAATTTTAAGGAAACAATTATCATAGTTGGAAGAATCAAAAGTTGTGATATCTTTTTTCACTAGGTATAGAATTTAGTGATGTAGCGACAGTGGGATTTCAACATTTTTGAATGATGGTTAGATGATGTATATAGAAAATATAAACATGTAATTTCATGGAAAAATAATAACATTATTCTCATATCATTATCAAAAAAGTGCTAAGGTAAAATTATGGTTCATGATACTGAAAAATAAATCTATGATTAGTTGTAATTAAGTTATTAGGGAAATTTCAAATGCAAAGATTCAAAACTAAAAATCTAGAGAAGAAAATTTGTTGACATAAAAATAGTATATATTTAATATGTTGATGATTTATTTTCTCATATAAATTAATGTGTGAGTAATATTTGAAGCATTTTTTAGAAACATTACGACACTACATTTGTTAGGAAATTGATGAGAACTTTTATAAATATTTTTGAACCCAAAATTTTAGATCTTGAAGATATAAAACATCTAGATCTTAATGAGATACATAATATTCTCATTACATATGAAATGTAAAAAAATATAGAAATAAAAAATAATTTGAAATAGATAAATGGATTTTTGAATCCATGAGTAATATGATAATTACAAATAATGATGATGTTACTGAAACTATTGATTTTGATATTGGCTAATAATATCAATGGGTTATTAGATTAATTTTTCTAATGATACCAAGAGGTAAAATAATGAATAGATGAAAATATTTTGGTGCATGTTTCAAATGAAATGGTCATAGAAATTATTCAATTAATTTCTCAAATAAAAAGGAGTGGGCTACGAATATGAAGATGATGAAAAAACTCATGAAAATAAGTGGATAAAACATCCTTGGATGCTTCCTAAGCTGGTGGAATTAAGAAGAGACATCCAAGAACAAAAAGGAGAAATATGATGAGTAAATAAGAGGAATTTGATCTTTTTTCTTACAACCACACTAAAAAAGAGACACAAGAAAAATTTAAAGAAATTTAAGATAATGTGCATAAAATAATTAATTCATTTAGCTGTGATGAGAAAGTCTCAAGACCACAAGATTATGAATCAATGCTCAAAGATTAACTTAATACATGTCTTGAGAAAAATATGATTCTCAAGAAAGATAATAATATTAATGTATGAGAGATTTATAAAATGGCTAATGAAAATGGTTAATAACCTAAATGGGTGATTTTTATTATATAATAATATAAAAATATTAGATTATAGGCTATAAAAAATGATAAAATGATCAAAGATCATGGAGAAAAGCTATATTTTAAGGATAAAAAATTATAAATATCAATATGAAAATTTATTGTTGGAGAGATAGATCATGAAAAGATCAATAAATACATCAAAATATCTGTTAAAGTCAAGGGATAATCATTTAAATGTTCTATAAAAATTCTAGTAAAATCATTATCTAATTTTTTTTCCAAAACTACTGATACTAACGTTTTAGGTTCAAATCCTAAATATATTAAAATCCAGCCTAAGAAAAATGAAAAAATATTGCCTATAAAATAATTGATATTTCAATAATATTGAATGAATCATTTTCCAAAATTATAATCAAAATAAAATCCCATTAGTTCAGTGAATGTCATATTCTGGGTAGAATAATTCTGGATATTAAGATGGTTTTTTGAGAAATATTAGATTTTAGGGTTATTGATAGTGATATGAAGTTATTTTATATATATCCTGTACATTTTGGTATAACATATATTTACCAAGGAGAATGTAAGAACCCAGGGGATCAAATGAGAATAAAATAGTATATATATAAGAATCCAAACTGTGATGGAAACTGGTCACAACCTAACAATATAGAACATATTTGATTATCTTGAAGAGCTATATTATAATTGTGGTAATGAATGGTATAGAGAATATAAGTGTATAAGTTTCTTACTATGACAATTCCCTCTCAAATATAATGTAAACATGGTTCAAGTGTTTAATGAATAAAAGTCATTCTTAGTATAATTGGCTTTCAAGACAAGTAAGAAAACAATGTCTTGGATACTTGATAGTTAGTGTTCCACCCATATTTCTATAGATTCCAAACAATTTAATAAGATTAAGAAACATGAATGTGGATTGGTAATGATTGATAGTAAGTCATCCAAGAAAATAAATGTCATTGGAACATCTCAGATTGAAAAATATAAATTATGATCAGATGACATTCTGTATGATCAAGGACTAAAATGAAATTTCTCAAGTGTTATCCAAATTTGTAACAATGGTAATGAGACAAAATTCAATAAAAAAACATGAATCATTAAAATAAAAGTGATTTAAGAACTATTTATTAAGGTACTATAACAAATGGAAACATATTCTTGACTGGTGATCCATTCAATATTTTCTACTTACGCATGAAAGATGAGAACTTTTTATGGAATAGAAGAATCTTGAATATTCAGAAAATAATCCTAGGAATTATTTTAAAAAATGATTCAATTAGAGATTTACCTAAATATAATATTGATCAATATGGTTTTTTTGGAACATGTTAAAAGGGAAATATAACCCAGAAGACTAACAAGAAGGTGGACAATGCATCCATAAGTCCATTGCAATTAGTCCACAAAGATCTCTATTGACCCATGAAACAAAAGTATACCTAAGGTGATATTGATTTTAGTACGTTTATAGATGAATTAACTATGATAAAAAATTCATTTTATCAATCACAAATATGAAGCTATTAGAACATTCAAAATATACAAAAGATGGGATGAAAAAGATCTTGGTATGCATATTAATAAAATGAGAGTAGATAATGGGAATGAATACACATATGAAACATTTTAAATTTATCTTAGAAAACATGGAATCATGCATCAATATAGTATGCCTCATACTCCACAACAAAATGGAGTGTTGAAGTGAATGAATAGAAACATTATGCAAATGGCCAGAACAATTCTAGATGAAAATGATGTTTCGAAACACTTTTGGGGAGAAAAGTGTGCACAACAGTTCACATTTATAATATATGTTTCTTGAGACCTGGAACACATGATACACACAACTAAATTTGGTACCAAAATAAGCCTACAATATAATATTTCATGTTCATTAGTAATCCTTTTTAAATTAAAATAAAGGGGAACTAGTTGGAAATGTTTGATGAAAAGGATTATGACGGTGCCTTTATAGGGTATTTATCAAATAGAAAAGGATATTGGTGCTAAAATAATAGATTTCATAAACTTTTAGAGCGTTTGGATGTAATTATTTATGGAAATAAATGAAAAACTATTTATAATATTTTAAGTATCCAATTGAAAAAAATTAGAATATTTATTAAAAAATGAATGAGAATGATGCTGAAATTAGGATTGAAACAATTGATGTGAACAAAAAATTATCTAGTGATGATAAATAAGGTTATCATGGTAAAATAAATAAGTTATAGATATTATATATAGATGTTCATATTGATAATATAATTGGGAATCAGAATCCACCTGTCCAAAAAAGAAGAAGAATGATATTAGAAAACTAAACTACTATTATATCCTAGGATTAGTTGAGAACTATGGTAGAAGTTGTTGAACATATTTAATGGGTACAAGATATGAATGCATAATTCCATAAAATTGAGAAGAATTATACATGGGAACTTGTTCCTAGACCAAAAACTAAGAATTTGTTCAGCACAAAAGGGTTTTTCAAAAATAAAATGAATAAGAAAGGTAAATTCATATGGAACAAGTCCATACTTGTTTAAAAAGTGTATTCACAAATGAAAGACATATATTTTGAAGATACATACTCTCTAATTTCTAAACATGAGATAATAAGGATGTTCTTGGTAATGTTAGCTCATAAGAGTTCTAAATTGTATTAAATGGATTTGAAGTATTCCTTTTTACTTGGAAATATTAATAAAGAATTCATTATTGAACAGCCAAAAGTTTAACTTATTAAAAATGATGGATGGATGATTTCTATATTTAAGTATTATTTATATTGTTTGAAAGAACATTCAAGGGAATAGTATTCTATACTCGATAAGTTTTTGATGAAAATGGGGTTTCCCAAAGTCATTATTTAAAGCTACTAGTACTTGAAAATATATTCATTAGATAAAATTCTTGTGATAATTTATGTGGATAACATAATTTTTTCAGTAACAATAGTTGGTTGTGTGAGGTCTTCTATACATAAATATGACAACCCTGCTTTTTATTACAACTTAAACATGCTTTATTACATAAAACTTCACTTGATACAACAAAGAAGATCGAGAGGTTTAGTGTCTTTGGGGCTTAGGATCATTAAATAAAAACTTTAAACTTGAAATACAACATCCTTATTGAAAACTTCCTTTACATGACCACTACATTCCTTCGTACTTAGCATTGCATGGGATAACCTGAGGACATGCATAAGAAAAGGGTGAGCTATAAAGCCCAGTAAGGGAGTACATAATGAATAACATGAGGAGTACAATACATGTTAGGCAATAGGCATATCAATAGAGCATAAGAGAGACATGAACATAAAGGCATGATAAAGCATGATAATCATAACATGGAAATGTGGCAACAACACTTAACATTGAATTGGCATGAGCTAAGGCTCATTGCACATGGAGCATGAGTAAACCCTCATTGCACTTGAAGCACGAGTAAACCCTTGTTGCACTTGAATTAGCATGAGTCAACACTCATTGCACATGACGTATCATGATACTATACTTTAGCCAATGCATTGGAGCGCTATCAGGGCGCACCCTTCTTAAACATTTCATTTCATGCATAAGTGTGCCACATGGATCATAAAAAATGGATTCATAAAACATAATCATTTCTTCCACGATATAGGAATGTGGAATTCATACATGAAACTTTACAATCAATATGTATATGTGCATAAAGGTGAATACCCTTGATGGAGAAATGGGCATGGTATTCACTACACAAGGACATTGGCTTAGAAAATCGGTGCGATTTCGGCAGCATAACGGCGTGACATAAGAATTCATAAAAAAGGTTGATGAGAGAGAAAGGGGTTCCTCATCATATTTACATGTAATGGACAGTAAGGAGATCATATATATACATGTCCCAACAATAGAAATGGAATTTAGATTCATGATACAAAAGTATTGCTTGATGTAAAAGAAGAGAGAGAAGTTCCTTTCGAAATTTCGGCATAGTAACGGGTGTAAATGGGAGGCATTTAATGAGAGAGAAAGGGTTCTCCCATCATTCAAACAATAAGAGGGCAGTATGGGGGAGGTGTGAAACCATACCCCAACAGTCATAATTGAAATAAAAAGGGAAATACAACTTAAATAAAATTGACAAAAAAAAGAGAAAGGAAGAAAACCCCTTACTTGGAAGTGTGCTTCCAAAGGCTAGAGAGAGGCTTCTGAGAGGCTTCTTGGGAGCTTGGGGCACCATTAGAGGATTATAGAGAGAGTAGGGCAGAGGTTGGACGAACTTAAAGGGCTTTGAGTGAGGAGGAAGTGGGAGCTTCGGTGGGTTTATATAGGAAAGGTGAGAGAATTATTTATTATTTAGGTTTGGGACCCCTTATATTAAAATAATCCAAACCACAAACCATCCCATGGTATTAGCCCATGGTTTCTGGAAAAGGAAAGAGGAAAACAATATTTTACAAGTCCAAGGTCCGAACTTATTAAAAATTTAGGGTTGCTTATGTGGAGGTGAGTCACACTCCCATGGAAATTAATTTAAAAAGGCAAAGTGTTGAATAAGTCTTGAGGGCTCCATTAATGCTTTGAAAAGTGAGTCAAACAAACCCAAAACCTCATTATTTTAATGATAAAACACATATTGGCCGAACATAGGGATTATTGTATTTTATTACATCACCATTGGGTCATTATGATGTCATAAAACACATTATATATTTAAATGGTATTTAATTTTTACCCAAAAATTTGACTGTCTCAGAAAATTATGAAAAATTCACCGTTGGATAATTTCAACGTCCTGATTCCAAAAATAATATTTATTTTATCTAAATAATTTTCTAAATATGTGAATTTTCACTTTTAAAATAAAAACCGACATTTATAAAAAAATTCACGGGTTTTGACAGAAATGGATTTCAAACCTTAATAAAAATTTTAATTGCATTCATAAAATTATAAGATCATTTATATTTAATAAAAATTAATTTAATATTAATAATAATATTTTATTAAAATATTATTTAATTCAAAAATCCTTTAATTTAATAAAATATAATTCTTAATTAAATAATAACTAAAAACATCATTTGTACTTTAAAAACTAATTACAATGCATCAAAAATGACTAGAAATTATATTCATTATTATATACAAAAAATAATGTACATGAACATGGTGCTACTTATTTGTTACATAACCCCTTAAAATAGCCGCATAAGACCTAAGGGTAAGGTGTGCGATTGTGACAGACTCTTGGGGTTGCTCGGATAACATTGCTCGGGTGGTAATCTCTATCAGCTTCCATTTTTCCCGTAGACGATCACGTTCGAGCTTGACTTGATGAAGCTCAGCTTGGGCTTGGTCATGGGAAAAGCCCAAAGACGCCACCTCCTTTCCGAGCTCCGACAAATGGGCTTCGTAAGGGGCAATTCTACTGGATGAGGCCATCGCTTCCTTTGTCTGAGTAGAAAATTGGTTCGTTAAAGCCTTATATTTAAACTACCCAGATGATCACTGTTCAACGGCTATAAAAGTAACGGTCACAAATCTTAACGTAAAACTTAAAGAAGTTGACATCTTATAAAAACATTTTTCATAAAGAAACATTTATCTGGATCAAGAGGGATTTTCCATTAATGAAACTTTGGGTCGTTACAACATTCCCCCCTTAAGAAATTTCGCCCTCGAAATTTTCCTTTTCCCACACTAAAACAAATGTGGGTAACTTAGCTTCATCATATCCTCCGACTCCCAAGTTGCTTCTTCAAACTTGTGGTTTCTCCACAACACCATGACGAGGGGCATTGTCTTATTTCGTAGAACGTTTTCTCTATGATCCAAGATCTTCACTGGTTGCTCCTCATAAGAAAGATCGTCTTCTAATTGTACCACCTCAGAAGAGAGTACATGTGAAGGGTCTGGTATGTACTTCCTTAAGAGGGATAAATGGAAGACATCATGCACCTTGGCCATAGTAGGTGGAAGTGCTAGTCGATAGGCCACAGCCCCAACACGATCAAGAATCTCGAAGGGGCCGATGTACCTTGGACTTAACTTCCCTTTCTTTCCAAACCTCATGACCATCTTCCACGGAGATATGCGTAAAAACACCATGTCTCCGACTTTAAACTCAAGGTCTCGTCGACGATTATCTGCATAACTCTTCTGTCGACTTTGGGCTACCTTGTTATGCTGCTGAATGGTTTTCACCTTCTCCACCATTTCTTCGACCATTTCTGGTCCAAGCAGCTTACGTTCACCGACCTCATCCCAACATGCCGGTGTTCTACACCTTTTCCCATACAGGGCTTCATATGGTGCCATTTGGATGCTCGAGTGGAAACTATTATTATAAGAGAACTCAACTAGAGGAAGATGTTGATCCCATCCTCCTTTAAAGTCCATTGAGCACGCTCTCAACATATCCTCAAGTGTTTGGATAGTCCGCTCGGATTGGCCATTAGTTTGAGGATGATAGGTCGTACTGAAGTTCAGTTCAGTATTCAGAGCATGTTGAAGACTCTTCCAAAACATAGAGGTAAATCTTGGATCTCGGTCAGACACAATAGATAGTGGTACTCCATGCAACCATACCACTTCCCTGATATATATCTGTGACAGTTGATCCAAAGAGAAATCCTCTCGAATAGAAATGAAGTGTGTAGTCTTTGTAAGACGATCCACAATAACCCAGATTGCATTGTTGCTTTTGGATGTCCTTTGAAGTCCAGTGACGAAGTCCATGGTGATGTTCTCCCATTTCTATTCTGGTATGGGCAATGGTTTCATCATCCCCTTAGACTTCTGCCTCTCTTCCTTCACTTGCTGACACACCAGGCACTTTGATGTATATTCGGCGATCTCCTTCTTCATATTATCCCACCAAAAGTTTTCTCGGAGATCTCGATACATCTTTGTGATCCCTGGGTGAATAGAGAAATTTGAACTATGTGCATCATCCAAAAGTTCCTTCTTCAGCTCCGAACTTGATGGGACACATAGTCTTTTCCCAAACCGCACAATTCCTTCTTCATTAACATTAAACTCTGAGGATTTTCCCTTTTTGATAGCTTCCACTTTTTCTTGGATTCTCGCATCATCCTTTTGAGCATCCTTTAACCTTTCTAAAAGAGATGGTTGAGCAATCATTTGTGAAAGGATTGATGATGTTCCCTTCTTTATGATTCCCACGTCCATCTTCATCAATTCTAAGAAGATTGGATCCTTCTCAATTCTCATCATTGATAGAATTGCTGGATCCTTTCTACTTAGGGCATCCGCCATCTTGTTCGCCTTCCCAGGGTGGTAATGTATTGAACAGTCATAATCCTTTATGAGCTCTATCCATCTTCTCTGGCGCATATTAAGATCTTTCTGTGTGAATATATATTTAAGACTCTTGTGGTCAGTATATATCTCACATTTCTCTCCATAGAGATAATGCCGCCAGATTTTCAAGGCAAAGATTACCGCCGCCAACTCCAGATCATGCGTTGGATAGTTTCTCTCATGGATTTTCAACTGTCTTGAGGCATAGGATATCACTTTATCATTCTGCATCAGCACACATCCTAATCCCTTCTTCGAAGCATCACTGAATACCACAAAAATCTCCCCACTTGTGGGTAAAGTGAGCACAGGTGCAGTGATAAGCCTCCTTTTCAACTCCTTGAAGCTTTCTTCGCATTCATCACTCCAAGTAAACTTTACTCCCTTTCGAGTTAGCTTGGTAAGAGGGTTGGACAATCGTGAGAAGTTTCTCACAAATCGTCGATAATATCCAGCTAACCCCAAGAAGCTACGGATATCAGTTACCGATGTTGGCCTCGGCCATCCCTCAATTGCATCTGTTTTGGAGGGGTCCACAGATATCCCATTGCTTGTGATGATATGGCCCAAGAATGAGACCTCCTTCAACCAGAACTCACACTTGCTGTACTTGGCATAGAGCTTCTCCTTGCACAAAGTCTCCAGTACAGTTCTTAAATGCTCCTCATGGTCCTCCTTGGTTTTGGAGTATATTAGAATATCATCTATAAAGACTACCACAAATTTATCTAGGTAATCTCTAAAGACTCTATTCATCAAGTCCATGAATATTTCTGGAGCATTGGTGAGTCCAAAAGGCATTATTATGAATTCATAGTGCCCGTACCTTGTACGAAAAGCAGTCTTGGGAATATCTTCCTTCTTCACCCTTACTTGATAATATCCCGACCGCAAGTCGACCTTGGAGAAGTATTGTGCTCCGCGCAGCTGATCAAACAAGTCATCGATTCTTGGGAGAGGATACTTGTTCTTTATCGTGATTTTTTTAAGTTCACGATAATCGATGCAAAGCCGCATTGACCCATCCTTCTTCTTGACGAAGAGGACTGGTGCACCCCATGGTGATGCACTTGGGCGTATAAACCCCTTATCCAGATTCTCCTGTAGTTGTTTCTTCAGTTCTTCAAGCTCAACCACAGCCATTCTATATGGAGTCTTGGATATTGGTAGCACTCCAGGTATAAGTTCAATTGAGAACTCAACATCTCTTCTTGGAGGAAGACCAGGAAGTTCCTTGGGAAATACTTCAGCGAATTCCCTCACAATAGGCATTTCTTCAAGGGTGGTTTCTTCCTTGGACTCAATCATCTGAGCCAGATATGCGTGCTCATAAGGCAGTAATATCCATGCTTGAGATGATGGAGCTAAAGGAGATTCATCTTCCTCCTGACACTTGTAAAGAATCGGGGGTCGATTCTCCATATGGAGTGTGATTTACCTCTCCCGACAATTTATGTTGGCTCTATATAAGGAAAGTCAATCCATGCCAAGAATTGCATCAAATTCCACCAAAGGAAGTATGATGAGGTTCGCCAGGAAATTCAATCCACAGATTATAACAGGGGAGGACTTATACTCATGGGATGCAATGATTGCCCCATTTTCCGTACTCACCGACATCTTTACTTCCATGATTTGTGGTGGTGCAGGGATTGTTCTACTAAACTTTTGAGATATAAAAGAATGCGTAGAACCTGAATCAAAAATTACGTTCGCTATTCTTGAATGAATAACTACCGTACCTGTCACCACTTCGTTGTCGGGGTTCACTTCGGCAGAAGTGATGGCAAAAGCTCTTCATTGCTATCTTGGAGGTTGTTGATTGCCTCCAATAACCCTTGGATTAGGGCACTGATTCGCAAAATGACCCGGTTCTTTGCATTTGAATCATTTAACAACGCGTTGAGGTTCGAACGGAGCGTTCCTCCCCACCGTCGCACCTGCGAGTCCTTCTTGCTGACAGTTAACAGCTAGGTGCCCTTCTCTTCCACACTTGAAGCATTTTCTTGTCCCCCTAAGGCAATTTCCAGGGTGCTTTTTTCCACACTTTTGGCAAGTGGGGTGCTGGAATTTCTTAGCGCCGTTGGATTTATCCATCGGACCACCAGCATTGAAGTCCACCTTCCGCTTCTTGTCCCCATGATACCCCTGTGATTCTCCGATCTCCATTTCAACCTTGAGGGCACATCGGGCAATTTCCTCATAGATGTCGAAGTCACGGATCGCTAATGCTTTCCGCAAGCTAGGCTTCAGCCCACCAAAGAAGCGGTCAACCTTGCATTCGGGGGTAACGACAAAGCCGGAAGCGTATCGTGCAAGCCTTGTGAAGTTTGCCTCGTACGCTCCCACAGATTCCTCATCTTTCTGCTTGAGGGAAAGGAAGTCCCTTTCCATCTTAAGACGGAGGGTGCGTGGAAAATATTTATCGAAAAACATCTTCTGGAATACCTTCCATTCCAAAGCCTCGATCTCCTCCTCAGGCTTCGTATTTTTGATCAACGTCCACCATTGATCAGCTTCACCCTCCATACGATAAGCTGCCAGGAGAACCTTCTCTTTTTCAGAGCATTGGAGGATGGAGAATATCTTTTCAATGGAGTTGATCCATTGTTCAGCAATCGTGGGATCGGATGATCCACTAAAAGTAGGAGGCCTTTGTCTCATGAAGCTTTCAATAGTGACTTGTTCTTTCTTAGGGGGGGTTGAACGTTCCTCTTGACCAGTGTTTCTATTCAAAACTTGAGTTAGCTGAGAGAGAAGCGTGACAAAGTTCGCGATTCCCGCTCCCATTGGATTGGGCATCTCATAAGTACAATCATCACACTGATCTTCACAACATTTGTTAGCCCAAGTTCTCCTATTACCGGCCATTGGCTGGAATAAAAGGAAAGTTAGAGGTATCACATAAAGGGTAATCCAAAGACAAAATTTGATGACTTATAAATAAACTTTAATCTCTTCAACTCATGAGTCTATAGGATTCAATCCAGGCTTTTCATGATCTTCCTTCTAACATATATTCTTAGGGGCATTTTTACCTTAATAAGGGTTCATACTAAGATTGTGAATTTATCAAAACATATCCCCCGGGAGTGTCGTAACCAAGAGTGCAGCAAGGCCCATTGTCGTGCACCAGTTCCCGTTCGAGTCTAGCTCAAAGCGGTGTTTTCGGGTTTTACCCCTAGGATACATCTGTGCCAGAGCCACCTCTACCTGCTCGTATCTAGACAGGGATGTATTTGTTTGATAAAACACTTACTTAATATTTACCAAAACTTAGGGATGTTTTTATTATGCTTAGTCTTGTATCTAAGGCTTTACTAGGGTTTCCTAATCCCAAAAATAACTAAACCTATCCTTTGATACCAACTATGACAACCCTGCTTTTTATTACAACTTAAACATGCTTTATTACATAAAACTTCACTTGATACAACAAAGAAGATCGAGAGGTTTAGTGTCTTTGGGGCTTAGGATCATTACATAAAAACTTTAAACTTGAAATACAACATCCTTATTGAAAACTTCCTTTACATGACCACTACATTCCTTCGTACTTAGCATTGCATGGGATAACCTGAGGACATGCATAAGAAAAGGGTGAGCTATAAAGCCCAGTAAGGGAGTACATAATGAATAACATGAGGAGTACAATACATGTTAGGCAATAGGAATATCAATAGAGCATAAGAGAGACATGAACATAAAGGCATGATAAAGCATGATAATCATAACATGGAAATGTGGCAACAACACTTAACATTGAATTAGCATGAGCCAAGGCTCATTGCACATGGAGCATGAGTAAACCCTCATTGCACTTGAAGCACGAGTAAACCCTCGTTGCACTTGAATTAGCATGAGTCAACACTCATTGCACATGACGTATCATGATACTATACTTTACCCAATGCATTGGAGCGCTATCAGGGCGCACCCTTCTTAAACATTTCATTTCATGCGTAAGTGTGCCACATGGATCATAAAACATGGATTCATAAAACATAATCTTTTCTTCCACGATAAAGGAATGTGGAATTCATACATGAAACTTTACAATCAATATGTATATGTTCATAAAGGTGAATACCCTGGATGGAGAAATGGGCATGGTATTCACTACACAAGGACATTGGCTTAGAAAATCGGTGCGATTTCGGCAGCGTAACGGCGTGACATAAGAATTCATAAAAAAGGTTGATGAGAGAGAAAGGGGTTCCTCATCATATTTACATGTAATGGACAGTAAGGAGATCATATATATACATGTCCCAACAATAGAAATGGAATTTAGATTCATGATACAAAAGTATTTCTTGATGTAAAAGAAGAGAGAGAAGTTCCTTTCGAAATTTCGGCATAGTAACGGTTGTACATGGGAGGCATTTAATGAGAGATAAAGGGTTCTCCCATCATTCAAAAAATAATAGGGCAGTATGGGGGAGGTGTGAAACCATACCCCAACATTCATAATTGAAATAAAAAGGGAAATACAACTTAAAGAAAATTGACAAAAAAAAGAGAAAGGAAGAAAACCCCTTACTTGGAAGTGTGCTTCCAAAGGCTAGAGAGAGGCTTGTGAGAGGCTTCTTGGGAGCTTGGGGCACCTTGATAGGATTCTAGAGAGAGTAGGGCAGAGTTTGGACGAACTTAAAGGGCTTTGAGTGAGGAGGAAGTGGGAGCTTGGGTGGGTTTATATAGGAAAGGTGAGAGAATTCTTTATTATTTAGGTTTGGGGCCCCTTATATTAAAATAATCCAAACCACAAACCATCCCATGGTATTAGCCCATGGTTTCTAGAAAAGTAAAGGGGAAAACAATATTTTACAAGGCCAAGGTCCGAACTTATTAAAGAATTAGGGTTGCTTATGTGGAGGTGAGTCACACTCCCATGGAAATTAATTTAAAAAGGCAAAGTGTGGAATAAGTCTTGAGGGCTCCATTAATGCTTTGAAAAGTGAGTCAAACAAACCCAAAACCTCATTATTTTAATGATAAAACACATATTGGACGAACATAGGGATTATGGTATTTTATTACATCACCATTGGGTCATTATGATGTCATAAAACACATTATATATTTAAATGGTATTTAATTTTTACCCAAAAATTTGACTGTCTCAGAAAATTATGAAAAATTCACCGTTGGATAATTTCAACGTCCTGATTCCAAAAATAATATTAATTTTATCTAAATAATTTTCTAAAAAAGTGAATTTTCACTTTTAAAATAAAAACCGACATTTATAAAAAAATTCATGGGTTTTGACAGAAATGGCTTTCAAACCTTAATAAAAATTTTAATTGCATTCATAAAATTATAAGATCATTTATATTTAATAAAAATTAATTTAATATTAATAATAATATTTTATTAAAATATTATTTAATTCAAAAATCCTTTAATTTAATAAAATATAATTCTTAATTAAATAATAACTAAAAACATCATTTGTACTTTAAAAACTAATTACAATGCATCAAAAATGACTAGAAATTAAATTCATTATTATATAAAAAAAATAATGTACATGAACATGGTGCTACTTATTTGTTACATAACCCCTTAAAATAGCCGCATAAGACCTAAGGGTAAGTTGTGCGATGGTGACAGACTCTTGGGGTTGCTCGGATAACATTGCTCGAGTGGTAATCTCTATCAACTTCCATTTTTCCCGTAGACGATCACGTTCGAGCTTGACTTGATGAAGCTCAGCTTGGGCTTGGTCAAGGGAAAAGCCCAAAGACGCCACCTCCTTTCCGAGCTCCGACAAATGGGCTTCGTAAGGGGCAATTCTACTGGATGAGGCCATCGCTTCCTTTGTCTGAGTAGAAAATTGGTTCGTTAAAGCCTTATATTTAAACTACCCAGATGATCACTGTTCAACGGCTATAAAAGTAACGGTCACAAATCGTAACGTAAAACTTAAAGAAGTTGACATCTTATGAAAACATTTTTCATAAAGAAACATTTATCTGGATCAAGAGGGATTTTCCATTAATGAAACTTTGGGTCGTTACAATAAATGTAGAAGAAATTTGAAATGTATGTGATGGGGGAACTAAGATATTATTTGGGGTTCCAAATTGAGCATAATTTTAAGTGTCTGTTTATTTTTCAATAAAAGTATTCCAATGAAATTATGAATATTTTTTGGAATGGAAGAATGAAAAGGGGGTTCGTCTACTATATTAGTATCCACAAATCTAAAAATGGATGAAAATCAGAATATGGATAATAAAAATACTTTCAGACATATGATTGGTAGCCTGTTATATCTCACAACATCTAGAATGGACATTTTCTACAAAGTGAATCTATGTTCAAGGTATAAAAGTGAATTGAAGGAGTCACACATGATTAAAATTAATATAATTATGAGACATGTTAGAGGGATATTTAATTTTTATATGTTATATAGGTTCAATTGGTATTTAAATTTTATTACAAACATTGATGTAGATTGGGAAGGTGGTTTTACATATCATATATCCACATTAGGTGGCATGTTTTTTTGTGATGTTTATGTCAGCTGGTACACTAGGAAAAAGAGTTCACTTCCCCTAAGTATAGTCGAATCGGAGTATGTGGTTTTGAAATGTGTAGTTTAAAAGTACTTTTGGATGCATGTTCAACTAGTGGATTTTATGGTTAATATTTAGAGATCTTTGAAGATTCTTTGTGAAAATAAACATGCTATGGATTTGTTGAAAAGTAAATTTCAACACTCTCAGTCTAAAAACATTTAAATTCATTATCATTTCATTGAGGGGAAATTTCATTTAGGTGACATAAAATATTTTCCTATTTTCACCAAAGAGAATCTTGTAGACATATTCACCCAAAACAATTCACATGAGAGATTTTTAGAAATGAGTCTAAAATAACATGCTCATGCTACCCCAAACACATGAATTTATATTACTTTTAGACACACATACCCAATGTTATTTTGATTCTAATTCCAATGGGAGGGAAAAGTTAGTAATTTAAGGGGAGTATAACATATATGTATACTGATGATGCTAAAGATGTTCATTTCATGATGAATAATCATAATATGCATATATGATGTAGTAATTAAAGAAGTTATGGTCTTCAAAGACCATAATGAAGATTTCAAAATGATGTCTCAAAAATATATCAAATGATTTAATAAATAAATCAAAGGAATCTTCCACCGATGAGGAAGGGGTTATCTAGTGATATTACTGTTTTTGTTTTTAGTGGAGGAAATCTAGTGAATTTACTAATTTAAATTCAATAAATCCAAAGGGGGATACTAAATACTTCAATGGATTTGTGTTTTGGCTTGAAAAGATTAAATATTTCATGGTTCATGGTGTGTTTAATTTGTAGCACTTTCAAAAAAAATAATCTGAGGAATTCATAATTCAGACTATGCTTGATTTGATTTTTATGGATTTAAATATCATGGAAGGGAGTTCCATGATTCTATAAAGTGTTTTGAGAAGGGATGGAGATCATCTAAATTAGTTCTTATTGAGTTTGGGTGGTTTATAAATCCACATAGACAAATTTACAAAGGTTTTAATCATTAATCTTTTTGAGCCACTGAGCCTAATTTTAAAGAAACATTCATATATGTAATTCATGTATATTTTTTAACTATGTAAGGGATTCACATATCCATTTTAGCCACATAATAGATTCACGTATTTTTTATCTATGTAAGGTAATCATGTATCCATTACAGTCATGTATCCATTTTTAGATGCAATCAACCTAGCAACTTTTTTTATAGTTAAATTTTTAATCATAGAGAAAAATATTCTACATAGATGATTGGTTCACATTGATGATTGACCCACATAACTTAATGATCTCATGTTTCCACTTATACTACAAAGGTATTTTACATAGCTGATTTTAATATATATATTCTGAGAAGGGTCCATGTAGATGATTTTTCATCTATTCATTCATATTATTTTCCAGTAGGGTTCCAATATTAATTTATTTTAGGGAATTTAGTTCATGTGGATGGTTCTGAATACCTCCATGAAATTAGGCATGAGTTATATATTCCATGATGGTGACACGGTAGTTTATTGATATTAAAGAGACCATTGGGGTTTAATTCTTATTAATTTTTCTATAGAAAAAGAGTTGGAGGTGGTTAACACAAGAAAAAAAAGTTTATGGTGAGAAGTATGATGGTGTGTAACATTGTGGGAATAAGGGACACAAAAAAATAATTGTTTGAGTTTGAAGTTAAGACTCATTATTTAGTGATCAAAATCTGTTGAATCTTGAATCTTCATAAGTTTGAGGTTTCAATTTGAGAATATCAATGTATTGGTTTCATGATTGCACTTTGAGAAGTGTATCTTTGTGTATTCTGGAGGATCATGGAAGAATATCTATATTATTTTTTCCCTAATAATTCATTCTTTGTGATCTTATATTGTTTTTGTAATAATATATTTTATTATGGAGGTATTTTATATTGTTGGGTGAAACTATTAACATGTGTGGTGGGATGTTGTACAATTTATTGTAAGTTAATTTCAATTACGAAAATAGAGAGAAGAATCTGTGGTTGGGGGAGTAACTAGCCACAACAAGGAGTAGGATTTCTAATTTGATCTAATCCTTGTAAAAGTTTTTGTGTCTTTTGATCTTTATTTTCTTCATGATCATGTGAGTTTTTTTTGAGTTGATCATACTCTAACAATTCATAGTGGTTTTTTGTTTTAAAATAAAATCATATAAACTGGTGTGCACTAATTCAACCCCCTTCAAAGTGGACAAAAATGATCCTTAAAGGAACTTTATCATGAAAGGATATGATGTAAAGTATAATTATGATGGATTTCATCATTGAAACTAGTGAAAAAGTTTCACTATAGTCAATGACTTGATGCTATTTAAACCATTCTGTATCTAGTCTTGCTGTAATGGTATTAACTTACCCATCTATGTATAGTTTCTTCTGGAATACCCATTTTCAAGCAACAGTATTTAAATATAGTAGAGGATCTACCAAAATCCGGATATGGTTTTGATATATAGAATTCATTTTATAATACTTGGTTTCTTTACACTTGGAATGTTTTTTCAACTTAATGCTTCATTACAGGTTCTACAATCCTTAATATCAACTAATAATGAATCACCATCATTGGTGACTAGAAAATTATACTATTATGGTTGTCTTACATCCCTAGAACTCTTACATAGTACTTGTGTCTCTATAACATATTATTCCATGAGGATTTATGGAATTTATTCTTATTCCAAATCATGTGTACCTTGAACCTCAAATTCATCAAAGTCTATATCACTCAAACTATCTCATTTAGATATGTTCTCCCTATAAAGGAATATGGAATGTATTTCCACTATAACCTTTCTGTCTAAGGGGTCATATTTGTAATATCCCCTTATTTACTTGGAGTATCATATAAAGGTGCACATTATTCCTCGAGGTGTATGTATGTTACCTGAAGAGCCCTTAAGAAATTCCTCACAACCCCACACATATAAGTATAACAACACAAGTTTCTTTCCATTCCATAACATGTATGGTATACTATATCACACTTTATTAGGGGCTTGTTTTAGAATAAGTGATTTTTTTGGTAATTCATATGCCTAAAAAGATAATGGAAGACTTGAATGACTCGTCATTTATCTCACTCTGTCTGAAAAGGTGTGGACCCTCATTTATCTTACACTATACCACCAAGGTGTGTTAGGATGAGTGAGTTGAGATAGGATCCCAAACTGCTGTAAATAATCAATTAATTCTTGATTAAGATATTCACAACCACAGTCTGAGAATAGTTTTTTAATATTCATTACAGTATCATTCTCATCTTCATTATTGTATTATTTTAATATCTCAAAAGAATCCCACTTATGCCTCATCAAGTAGACATATCCATATCTATTAAATCATTAGTAACAGTTATAATGTATGATTACCCACCTCCCACTTCAAATGGGAAAGTTACACACACATCAGTATGAACTAATTCAAGAAGATCATTATCCCTTTCACATTTTACACTAAAGGGGGATTTAGCCATTTTCCATATAAAATTTTATGACATACACCAAGTGGTCTAAGTTGAAAGGAATATAAATATTCATCTTGATGTAAATTAGTAAAATGTTTTCATACACATGACTTAGCTAGTGATTCCTATTTTAGGTGTTGTAGGATTCATGTAAAGTATTTTCATTATCAATTTCTATTACTTAACATATAAAATAAAAGACATAAAGACCTTTATTTAAATGTTCCTTAGAAAAAAATTATATATTTATAAATGAAGAAATATTTTTAATCAAAATTGAAAACAATTCCATCAGTGTGAAATCTTGAAAAATAAATTAGGTTTTTGGTAACAAAAGGAAAAAATAAAATAAAAATCCTTCTAATATAAGATAATTCATGTTATCAATGTGAGGTGGAAGCACATGATATCCACATAATCTACTTTAGCTCTGTCATATGTTCATAGATCAACCACACCTCATTAAATATTTCTAAATCTAATTGCTTCCTACATTTGAATACATATGTGGACACCACAAGCTATATCTAATACCTAGTTTTTGTAAATAATTAAATTTCACTCGACAAAAAATGCACTTAAACATTCCCCTTATTTTTTTGGCTAGGTGTAGTTTTTCTTCTAGTTGACCTTCTTTCCACACATGGAATAAACAATATCTTACTCCCTTTCTTTCACATTGATCATTATCTTCTTGGAAGTGTATTATGAAGAAGCTTTGGGCTTAGTTATCTTCTCTCTGGATTAACTATAAAGACAGATGGATTTTCATGCTTCGTCTCCATATCTACATGGAAAATAAGAGTAAGTATATCGAGGAGATAATTCCCAATATTGATCATATAAAAATCAATAACAGGACCAGAGTATCACTGATAAAGTGATGTAATAACGATATTGGTGTGTAGTTCATGAAGGAAATGAAATTATAGAACCTATAGGAACTTAATGCAGCCAATGAGCTTGACTAAATGAGGCACTTCTGGTGCCATCTCCCAGTGTTTACTCTAAAAAAGTTCTTTGGATATCTCAAATTTTTCTTATCTATCTATCTTCTAGTATAGACCATAGACATGCTCAAGAATTATATATGAAACTATGTTTTCGTGAGACTTCAAAAATACACCAGACATAGATTATAACATAAAACATCTAACATTGACTACATCACTCAAATGTTTTTCATTGAAAATTAAATCTTCATCACACACCTACTTCATAATTGGATCATGTAATGAGGATTATAGAATGTATGATTTCCATTCAGGGCGCAACATAACCCAAAGTCCTCTAAACCACTTCTAGAAGTTACTGCTAGTGATGATTTGGTAATTCTCTAATATATATCACTACGATAATTTATAATAATCATTCCATTATTCTATAATTTAAATAAGTATATTATTTTTACTTATCTTGATTAAAAATTATTTTGGAAATATTAATAATTAATATTTTATTAAATCTCCCAAAATTTTATCAAGTCTCAATAACCCTCACCATTGAACTTGAAATTACTGGTTGCATTGAAATTCTAATGGAAGGGATCCGTATTTCCTTTATTATAATCAAGACAAATGATATAAAAATTACTATAAATTATTTATGTAGGTGGTCTTTCCAACTATGGTTTTTCATCTCCTTGATCCATTGATTGGACTCCCCAATCAAAAAAACCCTAACTCATATTTCCTTAACATTTTCTTCCATGTTACATAAAGTCTAGATAGGGATAATTCTCTTGTCATAAGATGGTTAATTCAACACACAACCTTCATAATAATTCAATGTTAAAATTAAGGGTCTTAATGAGGGTTTACCAAACACTTAGTTATAAGTATTTCATTCCAAATAAGCAAATCCAAGCCTAAGTCTGACTTAATGACTTAATATTTACTTTAGATTTTTTTTAATTATGTGTACCTTTTTTCTTATTTTATATTTACATGTCTTGTAAATATTATGTGGATTTTACCTAAGTGATTAAACATGTTTTTTATAAAACATTAAGGAATAAACATTTTATTTATATTCCATATTATCACATTAATAAATTTATTTATGTGAACTTATTCTTTCATCCATAAAATAAATAATTCATAAGACATAAATAAATAAATAAATGACCTAATAAAAATAATATCTACCAGATGATTTATAAATATGAAAAGAAATAATCCTTTGACCAAGGGGAAAAGACTACTTTTGCTGGTCTTGAAATGAGTTACAATGTTCCACCTATCCACCTATACACCATATAAGTTTAAATTATCTAGCTTCTATATTGAACCACTCCCATGTTCCTTGGGATACTCTATTTATTATAAGTATTTATAACTCACATGTAGGGAATGAGAACCAACAGATCGATTAAAGGGGAATTGCATAAATCACCATGGTCGTGAAGGTCCTATATAATAAAAGAGGGGTCAATGACTCATAAAACAAAATTTTAATTTAATAATTAAATAATTTAAATCACATGATAATATTAAATTAAAAAAGTTCAACACATACATAGTTCTTATTGAAGATCATGATCATTCATACACATGCAATAGTTATAAAAAATTACACTGGCTAACATTAATTTCTATTCATTATTTATTATTAAGATAAATGTGATTTAATTAATTAGTTATTTATCTTTCATCTTAATGACCATACTAATCCTTTTGGAGATACTGATCATTAGATAAATTCATGGAAAAGAACTAGAAAAACTAATTATCGTGGGTTTTTAAAATAAATTAATTTAGTATTTATTATTTTTGAAACCATTATTAATTTTTCAAACATAATAACTACCAATTAATATAATAATGTTTTAATGTTATAATTATCAACTTAATGTAATTTAATTTTTTTACTTTATTGGGATTATACACAGTATATACTCTCATGTTACACATCATATATATCAGATTTCGTGTACCAATGATACACATATGGGGCATCAACTTGTACCTTGGATTGATTAAATGATGTGAACTTACCACACACAATGTATTCCACTTTCCATGTGCCTGAGATACATGCATGGGTCGTCAGTTTGTATCTAGATGGATTACACGATGTGTACTAATGAGATATATGTCATGTGGTCCAAATATCCTACTAAGGGTCTCAAAATGTTCTTCAAACTTGGGACAACATGATTTGTAAATTCTAGCTACATGTTGGGTATCTTGAATGTCAGCTGTCTATTTGTCCCATGGAATGGAATAGTGTGTATACACTGGCTACACATCATGTATTTCATTATTACAAAGAATCTAACTCTAGTAACGTGGAGTTATTTTTTACTTTATTTCATTGGAATAAGATACAAGTAATCCCATCATAAAGGATCGAATAGATTAATAGTATTGGTAAGCTTGATACAAACATGGTTCTCATATTATATTATAATATAAAAATTACAACTTTTTTAAGAAAATTTATATTCCATCTTGAATATCCTTTCATATCACTCTTATTATACTTCCAGGATTCATGGGAAAAGAAACAAATAAGGGTGATCTCAAATTATCAATAAGAGTTACGTAAATCAGAATTTATCATTAGAGAATGAAGAATGATCAATATTGAAATGTAAATATCTAAACATGCATTCCATTTAATCAATAACATGAATATCATGATTATATAAGGAATAATAAATATGGAAAGATAAATAACTAAACACACACACACCATTTAGATAACTTTACTATTATTAATATAGAAGGAGTAATCATTATGGTATGATAAATAACTGAATTCACATTCCATTTAAATAATTTTATCATTATGATAGATAAGGAATAATAAATATTTCAAGGTAAATAACATAACACATATTACATTTATATAAATTGGATATCATGAATATATTAAGGATAATAAATTTGTAAATTTAAATAACTGAACACACATTCTATTTAAATAACTTGACTATCTGGAATAGATAAGGGATAATCAAAATGGAAAGGGGAATAATTGAAAATTCATTCCATTTAATCAATAATTGATAATTAAATGAATCTACAGAAAATATAATTATTAAAATATCATGGATAATAATTACTGAATTATTAATTAAGGAAATTATTATTTATTAAATGGTATGATTTCATGCTTCATAATAACACTATTGTCAAGGCCATTCCCAAAAAATTTTAAAACTATGGGTAAACCCATTTAATTATAGCTTACCGATTCACCTCATGATACAAATGATGCATTGATTGGATATATATTTCAATTCCCCTCTAATCACTGAATGTCAAAATCATTCTATATATATTGAATAATCAATATAATTACTGAACAATCTTTCTATCATCAAATATTTGTATTGAGTAAAGAATGTGAATTTATCAATATATTCTCAGATAAAAAAATAAAATTCAATATAGAACACCACATGTAGAAATGATATATTGATTAAGCAATAAAAAATACATAATAAATAATATGGATATTTAGGGGAAATTTAATGTCCAGTGACAACAAGAAAGTGAATATTTGAAGGTAAAGTTAATGACTAAAACATGAATCAAGAAAGTTAATCTCAATGATTTCCTTTGTCAAAATTTCATAAACCATCTATAGAATGAATTTCTATAGTATCAAAACAACAAATCCCTAGTAGAGTATAATTAAAATAAATGGTTTTTGTCATTGATGAATAGAAATACCATCAAAAGATTTCTAAAAACATTCTTAACGAAAATATCATTTTCAATTTGAAAATATATTTTTATGAAATCTAAAATATCATAAAATATTTTAAAAATACTTTTCTTTGAAAATAACCTTTTAAACATATAATTTAATCTTTAAAAAATTGATTATTCATGACAACTAGAAATTCCACTCATGTCATACACATTAAAACAAATATTCCTTTATCATTTTTTATAAAATCTAAGTAGGGCTTGTATGGAAAATGGAATGAAGATTACTTTGAAAACATATTTTATAAAGTAAAACATGAGTAAAAATCTATTTAATAAATCATTTTTAAAATTCTAAAAAAATTAATACTTGTTTTCTTGAACATGATATTGGAAGGAAAATATTTTTTGACTTAAGTGATAAATGAAGTATGATTTTATTAAAAATATTTTCTCAATCCTTTTAAGTGCTAAAGGTTAGAGAAATTTTATTATTACCATAAATTTTAATTAATAATGATAGGAGAAGATAACAAATGTGGTTTGTTAAGAAATTTTCAGATAATTTCCGTCAATGGAAATTCTAGAAAAAATAATCATGATTAAAATGAGATTGTGAAATAAAACCATAAAAAGAAAATAACATTGAATTGATAATTAACCAATAAATAAAAAATGTTTATCAAATTTAAATACAAACAAACTAGTGGATATAAAACATATTATATTCAAAATTCAATAATCACATATTCATAGAATATTAAAGACAATGAAGAAGTAATATAACACAATGAAAAGAAATTGAGTTATGAAATTATTTATAACTTGGTAATACTTAATTCCAGTCTATTTGGATGAAATAATTCAAATATAAACATATAATACCATTAATTATTAATAAATCATGTTATTACATGTCAATGGGGAAATATATACACCCTATAAAAGAAATTATGTGCATAACATTTCAATATGACTCAATGAAGGGAAATTGAGATGAGGTACCTTAACTTACACATATTTTTTGTTAAAGTTTCTTTAACATCCTGTATAATGGATCTAAACATGTTATTAATTTATAAAAAATTGGGTTCAAAAAAATTGCATCATGTATGATCTGTTAATATCATCTTTTCACCTATTTATTTATAATATTTCATAATTAATATTATTTCAAGTGTGAGATTATTTATCCTATCATGATTGTTTTAACATTAATGTTCTGTTTCTTGAAAATATAATATAGATCTATCATCTCCAGAATGATTTTAATGTTATAAATAGAATTTTTCTTCATTAGATACAATTTTAGAATAATTATTCACATTTTAACTCAGATAATGGAGCACATAACTTCATGGAGAAGATTGGTCATACATATGCATGGGAGAGTTATAAATTACATAATGGGTGAAATGGTAAAGAATTATGTAACATTCAAATATTTTAAAAGGAATCTCTATGTTTAATGGTGAATAAGATTTTCCACATCGAGTTTTAGCGAACAACTAAACATTTTTTATATGTGATCATTATAATATTGTCATTAAATTGAAGGGTATGAATAAGAATAAATTATTTTTTAAATAAATATAAATTTAAAAATCAATATTATTTTATTGGTTTGATTTTATAAAATAATCACAAAATTTTTAATAAATTCATTTTATAATTCAAAAATATATTTCTTCAAAAAATGGGTTTTCTTTTTTTTATTAGTGATATATTATAATAAATTATTAGAACACTATTTTAGGATTCGGTCTCAAAACACTGAATGGTTTCATATCCGATGAAGCGTGGACCTGCTTTCCAAAGGCAGGCGTTACCAGATGGTCTGACAAGTGACACTTAAGAACTCACATTGGTTGAGAGGATGGGAAGTCGGGCTCATCACACCCTTTCTATGGGGAATTATTTTCTGTTCTGAGACTCTCTTATAGATTTAAGACGTATTCATATATTCGCGAATCTTTGGTTTATACCCAAACATAGTATCCACAGATTTAACCCTAGTGGGCAATGGTAAACTGGACGCTGGGGTTCGGAATCACTTATTCTTGAGGTTTACCATCCCTCGTTGGATTAATGACCCCGAAGAGTCATAACTCACTTGAGGCGGCACTAGGAGCAGCGCGGTGAACTGATGTGAAGATAATCGGATCAACCTGGTGGTGGGATTGAACCTCTTGGAGGATTCCTATGTACCCTGCCTAGGAGGTAGGGATTAAAGTCCTCGTAGTTCACATTGTCTTGGGACATATGCTCTGAGGAAGCCCGAAGTGATGGATTGGGTCTTACACTCTCTGGAGACCCATAGTTATGGATTGGGGCTTACACTCTGAGGAGACCCATAGTGATGGATTAGGGATTACACTCTGAGGAGACCCATAGTGATGGATTGGGGCTTACACTCTGAGGAGGCCCATAGTAATGGATTCAGGCATACACTCTGAGGAGGACCATAGTGATGGATTGGGTCTTACACTCTGAGGAAGCCCATAGTAATGGATTCGAACTTACACTCTGAGGAGGCCCGTAGTGATGGATTGGGGCTTACACTCTGAGGAGGCCCATAGGAGGATGTCATGATCGATGCTTACTCTAAGCCCATGTGATTCATGCTCGGTGTGAGAAAAAAGAGGTAGCAAGGACCCGACGATCAAATCGCGAAAGGTGCACCCATGACGAATAGAGTGAGGCTTACGCATGGAGAGGCCCAAAATGATAGATTGGGGCTTACACTTTGAGGAGGCCCATAAGACAAAGAGCAGCGGGATAGGGAAAGGGAGTTCTCTTGTGCCCTTCTCCTCTCTTGCAGTGCATGATGGCTTCCTACTAATGGGTATTTTACTACCCCCAAGGAGCCCTTAACAAGTGGTGGGGCAGAAAGGGGATTCCTTAGCTCAGACTCCACATTACCGTGGGAATGTAAACCCAGGAATGCTTCGGGAACCTGCTCAAGGGTCAGGTAAATCCCTTCACCTCTACTTACCGTGGGTATGTGAACTCAAAATGGCATGCTGATGCGCCTAAGGGTTACACCACGCAGATCCGGTGGCTCTGGTGGAGGTCTCGGCTCAGGGTCGATGAATAGGCCAAGGAGGGAGTCACGGAGGATCATGCAGGATTGGAAGGATTTTATCTGGCCCAGGGAATGGGAACTTCGAAGGCTCTGATGGGCCACATGTATGAAGGGGTGGTGGCTCCCTTCACGTAGGAAGGTGCTACGTGGCTGGAGAATCCGTCTGCGAACCAGGGTGGTTCGCAGCATCGGGTTTGGACTGTGTACTAGGGAGGTACGCAGAGGGGACCGCGCGAGCAGTGGCGGCCAAGGGTGGCGCCGATCGGGGGTTCGTCGGTTGGGGATTCGCCTGCGTAGGAGGGTGCTACGCGGTGCAGCGGATCGGAAAAGAGGCATAAACACCCTGGTTCGCAGGAAGTGCATCCACGGAGGGGCTATGGTTTCCGGTCTTCTCTTCTTATGTTCTTTTAAGTTCACGGTTCACCAAATTATTATGCATTTTTTGTCCCTTATTAGTTTGTTCCCAGGTTTATACCTTCTCTGGTTCGTGAACTAGAACATCACTGTTTGCGAAATCCTAAGCCTTATTTCGAAATCCTTCATCCTAAATCTGATCGCTCTTCTCTTCCTCCACATGCGAATCCTCCGAATCCGAATTACCAATCCCCTTTTCACTTCCCCCTCTGTCTCCTTTTATAGAGAGGGGAAAGAGCAGTATCGGTTGCCAAGTGGCACCTTTTGTGGAGGCTCATGACCGAAACCCCGATTTATGACTGACTTGGTCAATCCGCGATTTGCGGAGAGTACTGAGCGCTTCTCCCCCCCTTGCGAACCAAACTCAGTGAGTGCTTCGTGGCAGTGGAGGGTTCAGCCTCCATTTCACGAACGATAGTGGATGCGGCATGAACCGATCGACGCGGTCCATGGTTGGGGCGGTTCATGACGGTGAACCGAATCGGCGCCCATCCTGCCTCGCGACCACGGAGGATCTCCGCTTCCATTTCACGAACGACGACGGTTCGCGGAGGGGTTGGTTCGCGGGGCCTAGCCACATCGCGTTTTCATGGGACCGGTCCATGGACCATTCCTACTTGTGTCCCTTCATTGAATATTCTCCATTCCTTTCCCCAATTCTTTGGGGAATTTGGGTAGAATCTTCTTTTTGGATTTTTTCAGGACCCTACAAATTCCCCCCATCGGAATGGGGTCTGATCAGAACAAAGAGGTGGTCGTTCCGATGTAGAGTGGTCCTGAAACTTAGATGGTTTGCGGTAAATAGGTGGACCCGGTAGGTGACCACGCCTATAAATACAAGGGGGGCCTTCATTTGTACTTTACTGGATTCTTCTCGAAACTAGAGCTCCCTCGCCTCCGCGTGCTCATTCCTTCGCGAAGTGCTTCGTCTGCGAACCGATTGTGACTTCTGCGAACAATTACTCCTTCGTGGTTGCCTTCACCCGCGAACCAATTTCAAAACTATGAACCATTACTCTTAATTAATTAAAATTTAAGTCACGACGGGCTGTAGAGGAACTCTCTCCGCAATTTTGATGGTCTGCGAACTGAAATACTTAAAGATTTCTAAGTCTTCTGAACTTAAACACTTAAATTCGGGACTTAAATTCTGGGGACCAACTTGGTTGGCGGTTTTCTGGCCAACGCTCTGCGGGCCAGAGTGTCATGAACCCCTTTCACGAAGGGCTGGTCGGCGAGATGTTGTCATCACGAACCATCCCTCGAGGCGTCCTCATGGATTTTTCTTATGAAGGATCCTCAACTGATCCCCAGCAATATATCTAGTATTTTTGCCCAGATATTATTCTGGACTAACTGATTGTTGGCTATCGTCATGCTGGGAGAATATACGGTTCCCCCTCATTCTGTACCAAGGCCTGCCGCAAAGCCTCTCCCACCGGGTTTAGGGAGACGTTTAGCAATGATTTGCAGAGTGGAGAACACCCATGAGGACCCTAGTCGGTCCATCATTCTTGATGATGGTGTCTTGAAAGATTTTCTCCCTCCTAAGCTCTTGAGCTTCTGGATTACCCACTATCAAATCGGCTTCCTCTTCAGGGATTCAGCCTTCAAGACAGTGTCCATATTCCTCCCACTTTCTCTGGTCTTCCTTCTCCTTTCTTAGAAGAGTCACCCAAGTGTATTAAGGCGAACCTTACCCAATTGGGGGAGATGGTTTCTAACTCTGACCAAAAGGACACCTTTATTTTGAGAGGCTCTGTTTGGACCCAAAGTGTTCAGCATGTCCACAAATTTTCTCAGGATGTTGTTTTCAATAGTTACCCCTCTATTATCAACCTTTCTAGAATAGATCCCGATGCGGGGTGGAATCCTAGGTGGGATCTTCAGTCTGGCGGGCTCTTCTCAAATGATGGGGCCTGGGATTTCTGTGTCCATCATCACTACCGAGAGTCTCCCGAATCACTGGAATCAGTCAGTTTATACTCTACAGTGTGGGCTTCCCAATTTTCTATTTACCCACCATCCATGGTCCTGCCAGACCTACTCAGTCACCGGTGTTCAAGCACTAATAATTTC
Source organism: Viscum album (assembly GCA_963277665.1). Classification (NCBI taxonomy): domain Eukaryota; kingdom Viridiplantae; phylum Streptophyta; class Magnoliopsida; order Santalales; family Viscaceae; genus Viscum; species Viscum album. The sequence goes on along the minus strand of OY728140.1, from coordinate 239,218,688 downwards.
CACCTTACCCATGGTGAAGTTGGCATTTGTCTATGGGATAACCATCAATTAGGAGGGCTCCAGGTTATTGGTGAGATGTATGAAGAATTTTTTCCTATCCCCGACGCATGGGACGACATCGAACATGTGCCTTTATTGGCGAGGGATCTACTGGTTATGGCGGAGCAATCAATCAGTCAGGCCTTGAATGCTCGCTCTCTTATTCCCTATAATACCTGGATGGGGTTATTTCTGAACACCACTGGTCCCGTGCCGAAGATCAAGTGCCCCATGACTCATCCTTCTCAACAATCATGAACCTCCTCAGGTTCCTACTAGGCAGTTCTGGAGGCGGGCGACTACCATTCATGGGGTTACATGATGCACCCCGGTGTGCCTCCTATGCTCTGGTTGGTGGGTTTGCTTTCTATGTTCCTAAGCGGGTGGGTATTCCCTTCTCAAGATGTTAATCTTGGCGTCAGGGCTTACACCCTGGTGATGGTAGCTGAGCTAGCAGAGGGCCGCCTGGTGAATTTGGTTGTGCCCACATTGGCACGTATTTATGAACTGCTAGGTCACATGCAGAAGGGTGGGCCACCTTTCCATCTAATCGGGCTATTTCAATTTCTGTATGTGTGGGTAGTGGATCATTGTTGCTGCTATGAGTATTGACACAACATGGTCATCCTGCTTCCTACTTTTCTGCCTAACCTGGTTGATATAGCCAGAGTTCGCTTGAAATACCTCAGCTCTGGGGAAGTCCTCGAGCTTCTGAGTGACTTCTCCCAGTTTCCATTCACTCCATACCACACCCCTTCTTGTGTCTTAGTTGAAAAACACTGGGGGAGCCAGGAGAAGCATTCTTACATGATCTCTCTGCGGGACAGATTTCTATCTGCACAGATCAATAGCGTTTATTTGTGTGAGCTGTATGTCTCGTATCATTTTTCTCACCAGTTTGGGTGTATGCAAGTCCATGCTTCCCTTCCCTCTCCTTGGGATCAAGGACTTCACATGGCCACACTTCTCCAATTGTGGTTGATGCTGACACGGGAGGGATCTGACAAAATAATTCCCTTTCCTGTCATGGAGGCAGCTGCAGGCCTTTCCTTGGAGCAAGAAAAAACATGGGAAAAACACTATCCCGATGAGATCCTAGGGAAGTTTGTCCAGAAGGTTCCCAAATCAGGAGGTACTATGACAGCTGTGTCCACCGCACCTTCCTCATCAGCTCTAAGGGAGGATCGACTGATGGCTCATCGATCAAAGCGACTCAGGGGATTTTCCTCCCCCAGTCCTGTGGTGGCCGAAGTTTAGACGGGTTCATCCTTCTTGAACGTGGATGAGGATGACCATGTGGTTCCGGGTCCTAGTGAGGCAATACTGGAAGTTTTTCCAGTTGATACCGGGCATAGAAACTTGATCCCCAAGCCTGATCCAAGGTTATAGGCCTCATACTTTCCTGTTTCGGAACTAACTCCTAGAGAGCACATGCATGCACTGGTTGCAATGCCAGATTTCGTTTCTATGTTGTCCAGTGAGGATACCAAGGATCCCCATGTCATGGCAGACCACCGGCTAGTGCTAAGTGGGAATGGACTCGGATTTGCAAGATCGTCACTAAAACTCCTCTAGTATAGATGGAAACTAACACTGAAGTTCACCGACAACTCTTCCTGGGTTTGGGGTCGGGTGGCTTCGACTATCGGCAGTTCCATTCTCTTGCTTGCCAAGTTGTCATGGCCCGTGAGGAAGCTGCCACTAGTGAACTCAAACTCGCTCACTTTCCTTCTGATCATTGCGGGACCCGAGCCCTGGAGGAAGCCACGATAGAACTCCATTAACTGATGGCACAGGAGGCGACCTCTCGAGATCAGGTGGTCGTCCTATCTTCTGAGTTTCATGAATGTGAAGAACGGGCAATAATGATGAGGAATCAGTTGTCAGCTATGACCGGTCATCTCGAAGCCACCAGAAAAGGGATCAACAATCTCCAATAAACAGTGGAGAATACTCATTCAGTGGCTGAGTTTGATGCTAGGGAGAAGGCCGTGTTGGAATGCTCTTGTAACAACCTCCGCCGCATGGTCGCTGATCTGGAGGAGAGAGCAAGCCATACTCCCATGTGATGATCAGGGCCCTCCTTGTATACTCTATTTTCCTGACCCCCCCCCCCCACTGTGACGGAGAGGCCTCGGCTTGTTGAAATCCTCATATTTCATTTCAATGGAGTACAATCTATGTCAGTCTTTTGTTGTTGTGAAATATGATTGTTAATATAACAATTGTCGCCTGAATAAGAACTCATTGAATCAGAATTAATCACAACTCAGGATAATTGAAACAAACTCTAACTTTTTCCTGGACCATGGTATCCAGCGAGCATAGTTTGACTACTGCTGGAGTTTGTAGAGAAGCCCCACAAACTTTTTGTATTTTCTTTTAATACCCTAATTTTTCCTGGGCCCATTTAGTGTGGACCCAGAGGGTATAAACCAGCTTTTTCATAGGTCTCCCTTTTCGGGTTTTCAGCCTAACAGGCTTTGTGCCTCTTTTCTTGGGCGGTTTAATGTCCTGCTGTCAAGACTATCATTACTGATGTTTTTGATTGAACATCGTTGACCAGATATGGTGGGGCGAGGGCCCCAATGGGGTTCAACTGATTAAAATATGTCTCAATACTCTTCAAATGCACATGGGGGGACATGTTTAAATTCGAACGACATGCAGGGCATGCCTCAAGGCATGGGAGCCACATCGTCGTACAGAGGTAGGAAGAGCATTGCCTAAGAAAGACTTGCCTTTAGTAGACGAGCCATGGGTGATCAATATGCAGATCCGCTGAGGGCATGGTATGCTTATTTGTACAATGTTGTCCTTAAGTCAATTACAATTCATTTATGATGGCTAGGGGAATTCATGGATGTATGGCACATGGAAACCATGATGGGTGCCTTGGAAACTTATGAAAACCGCCAGGGGTGGCTCATAAGGGAAATGTGACATCTTGAAAGGGTTTTGGGAACATCCGTACTAATTAGAAGCATGGTTAGGAGACCACCTCCCTACGTATTTAGTTAGCATAAGGGATGGTTGAGGCTTGGCACAGTTTAAAGTCATGCAGCAGGGACACCATTTAAAATGGAACGACTTCTCCTAGTTCTTGGTAATCTTTTCAAATGTATTCCTCTATATTCGGGTAGGATTGTGAAAGAGGCTGGTAAACTGTAGCTCAGAGGGTTTCTGAATCCCTGGATAGACATGGGGTCACAGAGGCCAAGATGTGTACGGAGGGAAGCATTTCCTAAGTAAATATAACCTTTGGTAGGCGGGTCAGGGGAGATCAATATGTAGAGCCACTGAGGGCATGGTATGCATAGTCTTACAAAGGTGTCCTTAGGTCAATGATTGTATTCCCTCAATAGCCGAGAAAATTCAGGGTAGTTGAGATTTGGTACCACTAGTGGTGGCTTATGAGAGTTTGGCTTTTTCTCAGTACAGAGTATGGTTTATGATGAGAGGGTGCCTGGATACGAGGTAAACATCTAGACTAATCTTCCCAAGAATGGGTGAAGTAATCCCTTCTCATGCGAGTGTGAGACCGTGGCTTGCGTCGGTCTGAACCATGCACTGAAAGGCAGAGAAAAGCCTCTGTTTCTTACTAAACCTGTAAAAGATGTTGTGCAGTTTAATGTCATGCAGTGAGGATGGGGGCATTTTTCTTTCCTTTGCCCATGCTATGAAGTTTAACGTCGTGCAGCAAGGACGATTGACCATGCAGTTTAACATCATGTGGCAAGGATGAGAAGCATTGTTAAATCATTGAAAATTCTTTTTGATGGAGGAATTCCCCTGGATGTTTGATACTTGGACCTTGCAGCCTTATGCCAAGTGGACAAGATGTGATTTGTGCCGTTTGACGTCATGCGGCAAGAACATAGTTAAAAAGGCCGCTCTTGATTAGAATGTAACTGGGCTTGAACATCTCAGCATGTCCAAGAAGTGGAGGGGGGTTTATGGTGTAAATCATGGTTTTGGGTCTTCTTGTATCAGGAGAGATGACATGGAGGCTCTGGGGCCGGTAGGAGTACGGAGCTAGGAAGAGTGTCGCCCATGGAAATCTTGCCTTTGGTGAATGAGCCCAGAGCTATCATTATGCAAAGCCACTGAGGGCATGGTATGAATATTCATGCAAAGGTGTCCACAGGTCAATAAATTTCTACTTCCGATGGCCATGAGTGGTTATGAGGACCTGTGATTGTCTGGGCCACAAAATATGTCATCTTGTAAGGAAATATCTGGGCATGTCGGGGATATTCATCCCTGATTGCTGTTAAATTTCAAAGAGCCCCTTGCGCTGATTTATCTTCCTCGTAGGGGTGTGCCTTCTCTCCATGACATTTTTTTGTCATTCGGTAAGGACTAAGTACTTCCTATTTTATCTTTCATAGAGCTCGGACCATTGGGTGACTATTACTGTAGTCACTGGAAGGATAATTGGGTCAACATGTTCTGATATAATTGGAACAAGGTGGAGGATTAAGGTTGTAAACTGCAACTTTGAGTTTTCCCTGATCAGGAGGTGTGGCATGGGGGCTCTGAGCCCGGTAAGCGTACGGAGCTAGGAAGAGTACCGCCAAAGTAAATCTTGCCTTTGATGGATGAGCCATGGGCTATCATTATGCAGAGCCACTAAGGGCATGGTATGCATAGTCGTAAAAAGGTGACCCGTGTCGATAACTTTCCACTTCTGATGGCCATGAATGATTATGAAAATACGAGATTTCTCACAGTGAAGAGTTTGGAATGTGGGGATAATGGTGTCCGAGTATACAAGAAACATCTTCACTGTAATTGTCCGTTTAGTCAAAGTATTCTAGTCCTGGCTTGATGTTTGCTGATGCGGGTCGCTATGTGGACCACCATAAGACACATAGGCTAGCCAAGTAGGGATACCCTGGAAACATTTGGATGTGAAAAAAGGAATGAACTTGTAAACCAATGCTCCATAAATTTTTTGGATCGGGAGATGTGATACGGGGGCTCTGAGGCCGGTAGGCGTACGGAGCTAGGAAGATCGTCGCCCGAGGAAATATTTCCTTTGGTAGACGGGCCAAGGACTATCAATATGCAGAGCCGCTGAGGTCATGGTATGCATAGTCATGCAAAGGTTTCCACAGGTTGATGACTTTCCACTTCCGATGGCCATGAGTGGTTATGAAGATCCATAATTATCCGGGTCATGGAGTCTGATGTATGGAGAGGATGCATCAAAATGTGCAAGTAGTATCTCCATCTCATTTCGCCAGGCGTCTTGGGTGGGTCGCGATGAAGTCCGTGTAGTTTAACATTATGCGGTGAGGATGAACTCTGTGTAGTTTAACGTCATGCGATGATGATGAATTCCATGCAGTTTAACATCAAGCGGTGAGGACGAAGTCCGTGCAGTTTAACGTCATGCGGTGAGGACGGAGTATACACCTCGTGCAGGTCCGGTATGTACATAGAGAAGGGGGCATTTTTTGACGTGGCTGGGCCAGGGTGTGGAATTCTGGCGTCACATCGTATCCTGAGAGGGCATGAATCAAGCCTCATGTAGTTCTCTGAAAGATGATACACCCCCTGCAGGTTTGGTCTGTACACGGGGGAAAGGGCATTTTTTAACACTATTTTCAATCGAGAGTGGCTGGGCTGGGATGGGGGATCCCAGTGTCGCTACGTATACTTCGAGGGCAGGAATCATGCCGCACGTAGTTTTCTGAAAGGAGTACACCCCGTGTAGGTCTGGTATGTTCACGGGGAAAGGGGATATTGGTAAAACTTCTTGTCTATGCAGTTTAGCATCATGCGGTGAGGACGATTGATACACCTCGTGCAGGTATGGTCCGTACACGGGGGGAAGAAGATTTTTTTAACTTTTATTAGGGAGTGGCTGGGCCAGGATAGTGGATCCTTACATCACTATGTATCCTGCAAGGGTAGGAATCAAGCCATTCGTAGTTCTCTGAAATCCGTGCAGTTTAACGTCGTGTGGTGAAAATGAGGTTCATACAGTTTAACGTCATGTGTTTAGGATGAGGGGTATTATTAGATTTTGTGCAGTTTAACGTCATGCGGTGAGGAAGTAGTACTCTTAGTTTAAGGACATAGAGTTTGGACCATTGGGTGCTTGGCAGTTTAATGTCATGCAGCTCAGACGAAGAGTACACCTCGTTTTTCTGTGTCTGTGCAGTTTATCGTCATGCGGAAAGGAAGAAATTCTCTTGGTCCTTATGTGAAATACTTCTTCAGGAATCTCATATTGGTAGGAGTTGTGTTGAATTGCTCGTCCATGGAGATTAGGGCATATGCTCCGTTGGATTAGACCTTGTGTACAACGTACGGTCCCTCCCATTTGGGATCCACCTTTGGAGGTTTCTTGCCAGGTATCATTGGGGTCTGAAGGACTAACACTAATTCTCCTTCCATGAAAGACCAAAGATGGACCTTTTTGTTGAAGGATCTTGCGATTCAGTTATAGTATACTTCAAGATGGTGAAAAGTGTGCAACCTCTTCTCGTCTAGCTATTCCAATTCACATAGCCACTTTTCTGACTTCTCATCATCGGATAATTGATCACAGAGGGCAACACAGAGAGAGGGAAGTTGGAGTTCAATGGGAAGGACCACCTCTGGGTCGTACACCAATGAGTACAGGGTAGCACGAGTAGCAGTGAAGATTGTGGTTCGATAAGACCACAACGCATAGAGGAGTTTATCTGTCCATGACATCTTGTCTTTGTCCACCATTTTATAGAGAATATCGGACATGGTCTTGTTGAAATCCTCTATCTGCACATTGGCCACTTCATTGTAGCGGGATGAGTGGTTAACCTTGATACCATATTCGCGGTATAGTTTCTCCACTTTGGCAGAACAGAAGTTGGTGTCGTTGTCCATCAGTATTGTATGAGGGACACCAAATCTAGTGATGATGTTGGTCTTCACAAAGCTGACAATATTTCTCACCCCGAATTCCTTGAGGAGTATGGCTTCTTCCCATTTGGAAACGAATTCAGTTGGTGTGAGGATATACTTCATCTATTTGGATATGGTGGGAGGATATGGTCCCACGGCGTCCGTCCCCCAAACGATAAACAGCCAGGAGTACTTGGCTTGATGATGTAACTCCGGGGGATGGTGTCTGAAGTTGGCATGAATCTGGAATGAGGGGCATTTTGCGGTAAAACGCTCGCAGTCTCGTGCGACTGTAGTCCAATAGTACCCAAGCCTTTGAACCTGATTGGAAAGCTTGTTCCCCGATTGATGTGCTCCACATGCTCCTACATGTATTTCATTCATTTTGATAGCAGTTTCTTCTCCATCAATGCATCTGAGGGGAACTCTGTCGAGGCCTTATTTGTAGAGGACCTCTTACAGACCCACACTGCCATATAAGACAAAGTTAATTTCCCTCCTCCGTATTTTCTCATGTTCATACCTATCTGATGAAAGTTATCCCCGATGAAGTTAGTTTTCAATGGGGGTCATCCAACTGGTGGCAGGACCATATGGCTTGGGGACAGAACTGACTTCATGGATTTCTTCCATCTTAGCTTGGACAAACAGCAATAGCATTCGACGGTGAGCAATACTGATGATTGTTTCATCCCAGTCTGGGTCAACTAGGGTTATGACCATGTTGGGCTTCAGGATGTGCTGTCGAAGTACATTTCCCATGCTGGGAACTCTTCTCGAACCGAGAAGATGTCTTCATCAGGTAGCTCGACGTCTGGTGCAGTGGTCCCTGTCGAAGGGTGCTCTGCCAGAAATTTTGCTAAGGCATGGCCCTTAATGGCTCTCTAAGGCATGAACCGGATGTTGAACTATTGCAGGATGACCTCCCATCGGGATAGGCATCCGGTTAGCATCGGGAAACTGAGGATATACTTGAGCGGGTTACTCTGCAAGATCAAATGGACTTCATGGTGCTACAGATAATGTCGCAGCTTTTGAACTGTGAAGACTAGGGCCAAACAGCTCTTCTGGATATTTGAGTATCGAGTCTCAGCATCAATAATGGTTCCACTGAGGTAATAGAGACTGTTTTCGCTGCCGACATCATTCTTTTGTGTGAGGAAGGCTCCCAGTGACCGCTCTAAGGCTGTCACGTACAAGATGAGAGGTCTTCCTTCAACTGGGGGCATGAGCACTGGTGTGCTTAAGATTTACTTCTTCAATGTGTCGAACAACTCTTGGCAGTCATTTGTCCATTGGTATGTGACCACATTTTTCATTAACCTGGAGAAGGGTATACATTTGCCTGCCAGTTTGGCTATGAACAACCTAATATAGGTTAGGTGTCCTTGGAATCCCCTCAACTCAGTGAGATTGCGGGGAGGTGGAAGTCCAAGGATAGCTTTTTTCCTCCTCAGGGTCGACTTCGATGCCATGATGGCATACGGAGAATCCAAGGAATTTCCTTGAGGTAACCCCGAAGGCGCATTTCAAGGGGTTCATCTTCAAGCTATGCTGTCAGGGTTTGTTGAAGATGGTATCAAGGTCCGACAGGTGATCTGAGCACTATCTGGATTTGACCACCAGGGCATCCACGTAACATTCAATGAATTTCCCCAGGAATGGATTAAAGATCAGATGCATGGCACGCTGATATGTGGTGCCAGTATTCTTGAGAGTAAAGGGAATGACCCTGTAACAGAATACCCCTTTAGGGGCCCTGAAAGTAGTGTATTTTTTGTCTTCTCAGGCCATCCTGATTTGGTTATAGGCAAAATATACTTCCATGAAGGATAGAGCCTCATACCCGGCCGTTGCATTGATTAACAACTCGGTGATTGGAACCAGGAAGTCATCTTTTGTACAATATCGATTGAGATCTCTGAAGTCAATGTAGACGTGGATTTGCCCGTTCTTTTTCTTGACAAGGACGATGTTGGCCAACCAAATGGGGTACTAGACCTCTCGAATGAATCCTGCATTAATGAGATTATCGACTACAGCCCCTATTTTGGTGGCATGTTAGGGATGCATCCTTATGGCAGCCTGTTTATAGCCCTGGTGGTCTTCTGGAAGACACATGTGATGCATCGCTACCACGGGATCGAGACCTGGCATCTCCGTGTAATTCTAGACAAAGACTTCCATGTGTTTAATTAGGAAGGAGGTATATAAATCATGCTCCTTGGGGGACATGGCTGCACCAATTAGAGTAGGCCTCAGATCTTCCTCAGTACCCAGGATTATGTCCATGAGCTCGTCCACCGTGGTAGAGATACCCTCCTCAAATGAAGGAGGTGCATCTCTGAGATCTCCCCCCTCTTCTTCTCCCAAGTCCTCCTCTTCTTGATCTGACGAAGAGAGATCTTCTGGTCTGAGCCTTCGAGGGTTTGAGGGAGAGGCATCATGGGAATCCTCGCTTGAGTATTCATCCTCAGATCAAGGGTTGGCGGACTTCCCCGCATTTTCATGCTCGGCCATCGTGGCTGAATTCATGAAGACATCCGAGTCTGTGTCCGGACATGAACACCTACCCTCAACGTGGTTGATGGGAATGACATAATCCCCTCCAAGCTTCTTGAGGGAGTCATCAAGAACCATTTCCAAGCCATTTGGAGCGGGGATCCAGTCGACACCATCGACCAAAGTCTTCGTTTTCTTTTTGTCATTGAACCTGGCATCAATGTAATGTGACTCGGAGAGCTCAAAGGGGGACTTATCAGCGTGAAATGTTCCACTTTTTCCATTGACGCGGTACTTGATACACTGGTGGTAGGATGAAGGATCGACCATGTACTTATGGAGCCATAGCCTTCCCAGCAGGGCATTGAATGTTGTGCTCTGCCGGACCACCATGAATTCTGTGTAGGCTACGAGGTCACTAAAATGGGTCCTTATCTTAATTTGTCCCATTGGATTCTATTCCTTCCTATCGTAACCCAATAGAGTTGTGGCCGAGGGAATTATATCGTCCTCACTGTAGCCCAAATTGCGGAGTGTTCGTAGGGGAAGGAGGTTAACTCCAGAGCCATTGTCTATAAATAATTTCCGGATCTCAATACCATTTAGCGTGCCAGACACATATAGTGGTCTGATGTGTCCTTTCATAATGGAATATTTGTCCTGATTGGTGAAGGAAATCATTTCATTGCATTCAGCCGGGCCAGTCTCCGTCCGGTAAATCTCGGCGGCAGCTACCTCATATTGAAACTCCTGGGGGATGATCAAAGCTTCTATAAGGGCCTCCCGGAGGTCTTCTGACAAACTTAGGGCATCCAAGATTGACAGCTTGGCTGGTACCAATGCGAGCTTCTTAAGGATATCGTATTTTTGCTCCAGCGGCCGATGCTACTCTATTGGTGGGAGAGTTCTAGCAGGTGGCTTGGGGGCCGGAGCATTTGACGAGGAGGGACCGGTCATGGAGTCAGATGTCGATGGTGTTCCCGTGTTCTGGGGACTTGGCCCGGCCAGTCTGTTTGTGCGCACTAGGCGGCCAGACACTTATTCCTCCTCTAGTGGGTATCGCAGAACAACAGAGCCAGAGTGGCTGCTTGTGGAGGTGGAGGGGCATTCTTTCTCCTGCTGAGTCCGTTGAAGGGCTCTCCCACGGGTTTCCGCAATATTAATGGTTTGGGCTAGGGTCTAACCATAGGGTTGGTTTTTACCGCGGTTGCACCTCCCCTGGTATCCCGTACCTCTGTGATTCCTCCTCCCGGCTCCTCATTAAAGGAACTCGGGTTCGTAACCATACCCTTCGTTAGGGAATGATTCCATAAGATGGATGGCGTTAATAGAACCGAAGATTGTCTCTTCATCCTCTAACAGGTCAACCTGGATGGTTTTCCCTGACAGTGTCATTTGGTGGGTGGGTGCCCGTGGCACCAAATTCAAGGGCATATAATCTTCCATGGTCGGGACTAACTTTGGCCATGTTGTGGACTTCTCCTCTTGTGATTGTTTCTTCCTTCTATTCCGCCCAGATGGCCGGCTCATAGAGGATTGTGAGGCCGATGCTGTCGGTTGTGTGGTGTCAGTGGTTGTTTGCGGAAACACTGGATGTCATAGCTAAGCTCAGAGTATGTCCTGGGCTCAGTTGATAGTCTTCCGAGTTATCCAGTCATTGAAATTCTACCCCTTCTTGCTGGTGACTTTCTGCCACCCCTCCTCATTATTAGAGTCGGTGGTAGAGATACATGCCACATATGCTGGGGGTGGTCCTAGATCGACCTGTCCGGAGTCTACCACCTTCTGCATGTGGCCTTTGATGGTGAAGCATTCTCGTATATTGTTCCCCAACATTCAATGGTAGGGGCAGTAACCTGTCCTGTCCTCGTGACTGACTTACTTAGGTTTCCTCGGGTCCAGGAGGCGGAGTAGGTTGCAATTCATGGTGGCAATGAAGTAGCTGCAGACTTGCTCGTCTCGGAACGAGTATACTTTTTGTCTTCATTCCTCATACTAGTTCCGCTTCGGTCCTCTCTGATCATCCCATTTAGGCGGAGGCGGCCACTGATATGCAGGGGGACCTTGACGATTTGTTGGAGGCATGAGCTGTGGAGCAGGCACAAAGGCCGGCTTGAGTGTGACGGTAGACGCTTCAGCTCTAGGGGCTCTTTTCGCAGGAGCCTGTGAGGATATTCGGGACTACGAATTAGTCTGCTGCAGGGAGTACTCAATTTTATGGGAAATGGATGAGATATGGCGGAATCCAGTGGTGCACTCCACTAGTATGAGTGGTGTTCACAGCTCATCTATGAGATTATCGATGCATATGGCTAGCATCTCATCTTGAGGCATTGGCCTACTCAGAGAATAGGCGTGACCTTTCCATCTGGAAATGAAATCTGAGACCCTCTCATTTCCCCCTCTGCATGCAGTTCATGAGGTCACTGACTGTTGTTTTAGGCAATGTCGAGCTGAAGTGGAACAGGAACTGCTGCTGAAGGTCCCCCCAACTCTTTATTGACTGGGCTGGCAGACTCGTGTACCAGAAAAAGGCAGATCCTTGCAAGGTCCATATGATGAACTTAAGTTTCACTTATTCTTGTTGTTCCGGAGTTCCCATCATAGGGTCATAATAGGATGCGTAGTGCATTATATGTTGTTCTGGATCGCCTGACCCATTGAAAATAGGGAAGACATGGCTCCCAAAATTCGGTGGAGTGGTGTGTTGGTCACCCAATCTGGATAGGGTTTCCTCTCTAGCTGTATCGGAGTGCATCGACCTTCCATCGCTTCCAATCGAACCATTAGCACCTCTATGGTGTTGGTGAGACCCTGGTTTACATCCTGTTGGGCATGGTCATGGGCAGGCGTAGCCCGAGGCATTGCCTGAGGATTCGAATTGGCCAGCACCAAGGGTGCATATTCCATTCGGGGCACCCTCGGAGGGTCCGGTCGTACTTGCTCCTGTTACCGCCTAAATGGAGGGAAATCAAGGTATTCATCATCCACATTTAGGTAGTTGGATGGAACAAGTGCCTCATTGGGCAGGATCCCTGACCATGCTTCGTTTGTCCGGGCAAGCCTTAGCCTTTGTGGTCAACTTTCTAGGAGTGTATGATGTGGCTCTTCTTGGGATGCACTTTCAATAAGGTGGTTCCTCTAGAGTAGCTCGACGTTAAGCTTCCTGAATTCTTTCATCTCCTCTTCATGTACAGCAAATCTCTCTTTGAGTGTGAGTGCCTCGTTTTTTGTAGAGAGAAGAAGGAGGGTTAAGGGTAACCAGTCCTTTATTCTTATCCTTATTGGAAGCTCGCTGGGTAGGCAGAGGATGGTTGGCTGGAAGGACATCCATATATAAGGCTTCCCTCTGGTTCCAAGTGTGCACACCTGGGGGTTTGTTGTGAGTCACAACCTGACCAGAATCGTCATCTCCCGATCCATCCAGATATTCATTTTCCCTGGTGTCACCCGTGGGGTTAGCCTTTATGGCATTGATGAATGAATACCACAGGGTGGAGGGGATGTCATCTTCAAAATGGGAAGAGGATCTCCCGCATCTTCTGCTGGCCCTCCTCTTCATGACCTGGGATTTCCATTGCACTTCTTGATGAAGGGTGACACAGAGAGTCCTTTGATGCTACCTTACGGTGTGCCTTCATCTTAGAGGGGATAATGATTCCAATGAAGGGATAGGATGGGAACCTCCTCTTCTGACTGTCCTCTCTAGACGAGAGAATACTGACTCTCGTGGGGGATGTTGTTGTTGAGGGGGTAAAAATTCCCCCAGCCCTGAGGGATGGGGTTGGCCATGTTCCCTAGATGTTGAGTCTCCTCCCATTTTTATTAGTCTTACGGGGGAATTTTTTGTTAAAAATTCCCCCAGCCCTGTAGGCTGGGGTTGACCCTGGATTGTGGTAGTGGCTATTGCTATCACGACCTGCTTGATCTCACGTGCCCCAATTCGGGGGTGAACTGGATTTGGTTCCGAATTCACCTGTGGATCCATCCCTTCTGGGGAGGGAGGCAAAGATCACTGATTGGCCTCTCTTAGGTGAGAGGCATGTTGTATGTTCTTGGTGGACTCATTCAGGAGTTCTTGAATGGCTTGTTCCCACCGGGCGTTACGTTTTTAGGACTTACTCAAGGCCTGACTCTGTTGGGTGTGTTGCCTTTCTTGAACAGGGGGACCACTCGATTGTCATCTTGATGTGATGACATTGCAAGACACCAGGTCAAACGGGTTCGTCTGGGTGGGGAGCGGAGTGAAATGCAGAGCTTCATGTTCCCCCCATCCCCTGATATGGACTCCTGTTGGAGCATCACCAATGAGTTGGCATAGTTGGTGTAATGCGCAGAGGCAGGCTATCTCCATGTTTCTTTTACATCTCTCGGGGCATTGTCACCATGCCGTAGGGAGGGCCTCCAGGTCGATGTGATGCAGGAGGTATCCTATCGTCTTGACATGGTCTACATACCCTTCATAGGGAAAGAATCTTTATTTCAGCTTGCGGAGGGTTGTCCATATATTATGGCAGATGTCATGCACGCATTCTTTCGACAACTCTCTGGGTATGTCGAACTGAGAGGTGGTCATGGGCCAAAACATAACTGTTATATCATTTTTGGCCAGTTGTTTTCTCATGTGCAACATGTTGGCATACTCCTTCGATAGTGATTCCTCTACCTGGTCAGCCCAACTGAGGCACTCACTATTTGTGTGAGCCGAGGCAGTGGGACTGGTAGGTGCTGAATCATCATGTGGGCGATTTCGAGGTGGTTCAGAAGATGAACGTGGCCCTGGACTATCTCTTGATCGAATAAGGGCATCGTTAGTGACAACCTAGAAATCTGAAATGATCGATCCCATCTTTCTGAGTGCCTCGGCATACGAGGGATTTTTGGTGCTTGATTCGGCAGGAGGAGGACCTTCCTATCGATATGATATGTCATCGTGGGGTGGACCTCCACAATGGAGGCCGTAATAGCGAGTCCTACCATTACTGCTTGATGCCTCACTACATAGAGAACTTTTTAGTGCACACCTTGGGGAGGACCTTCAAGGCGTGTCACAACAAGGGGATGACCTTCTAGCTGCGTAGAGTCATCACAGGGCACACTGCCATCATGGTGAGGATGACCATCATAGCTTGACATTCGATGTGCATCCTATGGAGGACCTTCAGGACACACTGCGACAAGGGGAGGATCTTCTTGTTGCTTGGGGACAATGCGGGGAGGACCTTCGCAATGGAGGTCGTGGTGGATAGGACTACCATCACGGCTGTGGTAATGGCGAGGACTACCATTACAGCTACTGCAAGAAGAATACCTATGGGATAAACCCTGGGGAGGACCTCCCAAATGTACCACAACGAGGGGAGGGCCTTCTCATTGCTTGACGTCTCTACGGGGAGGACCTCCGCCATTAGGGTGGCAAGGACTACCACCGTGATCTGGTGCCCAGACGCATGGAGTATCGTTGCAACGTCACACATGGGGAGGACCTTCAGGGCAGGCCATGACAAGGGGAGGGCCTTCTTGTCATGATGTGACATCACTACGGGGAGGGCCTCCGATGTTGCGACTATGATAGCGAGGACTACTATCCTAATCTGTGGTCCCACTACATGGAGAGTGATTGCAGTGTATACCCTGGGGAGGACCTTCAGGGTGGACCGCAGCAAGTGGAGGACCTTCATTCCGCTCAATCTTCTGGTCACGTGGAGGTTTTCCGTGACTCGCATCAACAAAGGAGCTCTCGTGATCAATCGTTATATGCTCGTGTGGGAGGCCCCCATGGGTGCTCTGGGGAGGACCTTCAGAGCTGCTGGTAGAAATATTGTGGGGAGGACCTTCACAACAGCTACATCCGCTCCCATAATATGGTAATGGGTGGGTAGGGTTCCGTGCCAGCGATGTGTCCTTAGCGTCGTTGGGAACCCCAGCTTCCAGCAGAACGGAGTCATGAACCTGCTCTTTATTTTCCGGCTGCTTTTGGTGCATTCGGGGAGCTCTCTTGCGGGCAGCGGGGACCGTCTGTGGTTGACAACAACCTTCACCTTTGGGTCCCTGTCTAATTGGGTCACGTGATGCCGTCGAGATACACCGATGAACATCTTGACTTTTAGTAGGGATATATGTCTTCTCTGGAGCATCCACCATGATGGACGGGTGTACCCCAGTTGGAACGAGTGAAGCTGCTCGATCCGGTTGCCCTTGCGTCGCGGAATATGGCTGGTGACCCTCATGGGTAGAAGGAGGGATAAAGATATACTCTGAGTCAGCTATCTCATCTCTTAGATGAGTCACCTCAATTGGGGAGACGGGCTTACGGGTCCGAGTCCGTACTGTTTCCACTGATGCAATTACATTCTGGAAAGTTTGCAAGATATGATCTGGGATCGATACATGCTCCTCCATCATTTCCAGGATATGTAGAGAGACATCTTTGACTGGAATGGGTATGAAGTCTCATTTCGGTATCAGAGTAGGAATATCCTACTCCGGTCCTCAAGTGGTAAGTGGGTACTGACAATTATCCTGTGTCGGGGCAGGTGAACGAATCTGCCCCTGTATCGGGATATGTCGGTTTATCTCTCTGTTTGCGGCTGCATCGGGGCGGCAGACTTTACTTGCATCCGCATGGAGCTGGCCCTGCATATATTGGTTTCCCACCATGTCGAGTTGATGGCCATTGTTGGCGTGGAGACGTGCCTGCCTATGAGTTGCCGCCACATCTGGGTGGCAAGCATAGCTGATCGCCACCATGTCAGGATGGCGGACGTCAGAAGCATCTGTTAGGAGCTGGTACTGCAGGCGTTGGGTCTCCACCACATCAAGCTAGTGGGCTTCACGGCCCTGGGCATGGAGAGGTGTCTGCCGGGTAAGTGTCATCCTGTGTGAGCAACGGGCTTGATGGGGATCGGCGGGGATGCGCACCGGCTCGTATGATGCCACCATATCTGGATGGTAGGCTCGGGAGGAGCGAATAGGTGTAGGTTCCTGTTCATGGTATGTCTCCGTGGATGGGTAGCAGAGCTCCTCCTCATTGACCAGGGTGATGACCGGTCCTTGATTGTACATATTTCACCCTCTTCGGGCAGTCCGAGGGGCCGGAGCTCAGGGAGCGTGGGCTTGAATCCTTGGGGAAATATTCTCCTCAGCATGAGGATATTGAGTCACGGCATGACCGCAATGACGCTTTCTGGCAGGGGCCTTGGAGCGAAATCGCCATTCGGCAGTGATGAAGTCCTCAGCGTCGACCTCATTTGCCTCCCTAAGATAAGGGAGTTACACATTGTCCAATTCCGGGGAGAGACTACCAAAACAGTTTGAGATAGCGATAGGGGCCGTCTGGATCTGCCTTTGCGGCCGCTGCTGGGTAGGCGACCGGTGAGTTCTGGTAGACCGGAGGGCATGCATGGCTGCCTCCACCATTGGGAGAGTACCATTAACGTGGTACTCTCAGATCAGCGCATCCGAGACCCAGTGCTGATGACACTGGGTGGGTGGAGGGGTGCTCCGTAGGTTATGTTGTCTGGTCCTTGCATTGTTGGAAGCATGCACTTGTGAGTTCCTTTTCGATGGCATTGGATCTAAGGGAGTTCTGAAGGTACATGTAAAACATTTTAACAAATACAAATAGCAAACCCGTCAAAGCCGCATCTCATGATCCCATGCATAATTAATGACCTTGCTTGGCCCTCCATGAGAGTATAAGGGGGCATAGGATGAGATTAGGTTAAATACTTCATGTTTAGTTAATAATTCATGTCAGGTTCACCATTTTTGTTTCTGGTTTCAGTCTCGAAACACCTAACAGTTCTGTATCCGATGAAGCGTGGACCTACTTTCCAAAGGCAGGTGTTCCCCAGATGGTTTGACCAGTGACATATGAGAACTCACATTGGTTGAGAGGATGTGAATTTGGGCTCATCGCACCATTTTTAGGGGGAATTATTGCATATTCTAGGAATCTCTTATAAGTTTTAGATGTATTCATATGTTTGTGAATCTTTGGTTTATACCCAAACATAGTATCCAAGGATTTAACCTTGCTGGGAAATGGTCAGCTGGACTCAGGGGTTCAGAATCACTTATGCCTAAGGTTTACCATCCCTCATTGGATTAATGATCCCGAAGAGTCGTAACTCGCTTGAGGCGCCTCTAGGAGTGGCGCGGTGAACCGATGTGAAGATAATCTGATCAACTGGGTGGTGGGATTGAACCTCTTAGAGGCTTCCTAAGTACCCTGCCTAAGAGGAAGGGATCAAAGTCCACGTAGTTAGAATTGGCTTGGGACTTACGCTCTAAGGCTTCCCGGAGTGATGGATTGGTGCTTACACTCTGAGGAGGCACATAGTGATGGATTGGGGCTAACACTCTAAGGAGGCCCATAGTGATGTTTTGGGGCTTACACTCTGAGGAGGCCCATAGTAATGGATTGGGGCTTACACTCTGAGGAGGCCTATAGTGATGGATTGGGGCTTACACTCTGAGGAGACCCATATTAATGGATTGGGACTTTCACTCCTAGGAGGCCCGAAGTGATGAATTGGGGCTTACACACTGAGGAGGCCCATATGAGGATGTCATGATCGATGCTTACTCTAAGCCCACATGAGTCATGCTCGGTGTGAGAAACCAAAGGAAGAAAGGATCTGAGGATCACGTCACGAAAGGTGTTCCCATGAGAAATGGAGTGAGGATTATGCCTGGAGCGGCCCAAAATGATAGATTGGGGCTTACACTCTGAGGAGTCCCATACGACAAAGCGCATCGGGAGAGGGAAAGGGGGTGCTCCTGTGCCCATATCCTCACTTGCAGTGCGTGAGGGCTTCCTTCTGATGGGTATTTTACTACCCCCGAGGAGCCCTTAACAAGTTTAGGGGTACAAAGGGGATTATGGAGCTCAGACTCCACATTACCGTGGAAATGTGAACCCAATAATTCTTCAGGAACACGCTCAAGGGTTGGGGAAACCCCTTCGCCTATACTTACCGTGGGTATGTGAACTAAAAATGGCGCATTGATGTGCCTATGGGTTAAACCATGTGGATTCGGTGGCTCTGGTGGAGGCCTCGGCTCGGGGCCAATGAATAGGAAAAGGAGGGAGTCACGGAGGATCGGTCCGGATTTGAAGGATTTTATCTGGCCCGGGGAATGGGTACTCTGAAGGCTCTGATGGGCCACACGTATGAAGGGGTGGCGGTGCCCTTCGCTTAGGAAGGTTCTACGCAGTTGGAGAATCCATCCATGAACCAGGGTGGTCCGCGGACTAAGGGGCACCCCGTGAACCAGGGTGGTTCGCGGTCTGATGGGCACCCCGCGAACCTGGGTGGTTTGCGGTCTGGCGAGTACCCTGCGAACCAGGGTGGTTCACGGCTTCGGGATCAGACCACGTACCAGGGGGTGTTTGGAGGGGTCTGCACGTGCAGCGGAGGCCAAGGGCAGCACTGATCGGGGGTTCATCGGTCAGGGCTTTGCCCGCGCAGGAGGGTGCTACGCGGTGCGACGGATGGGAAAAGAGGCATAAACACCCTGGTCTGTGGGGGAGTGCATCCGCAGAGGGGATATGGTTCACGGTTTTCTCTTTTTATATTCTTTTAAGTTCGCGGTTCACAGAATTATTATGCATTTTCGGTTCCTTATTAGTTCGTTCGCAGGTTTATACCTGCTCGGGTTCGCGAACTGGAACTTCTCTATTTGCGAAATCCTAAGGCTTCTTTCAAAATCCTTCCACCCAAATCTGATCGATCTTCTCTTCCTCTGCCTTCGAATAATACGAATCTGAATTCTCAATTCCCTTTTCCCTTCCCCCTCCATCTCCTATTATATAGTGGGGAAGGAGATGTATGTGTGTCCATGTGTCACCTTTTGCGGAGGCCCATGACTGAAAACCCGGTTTACGGCTAACTTGGTCAATCCATGATTCGTGATGAGTACTGATCACTTCCCCCCCCCTCACAAACTGAACTCAGGGAGTGCTTCGCGGCCGCAGAGGGTTCCTTCTCCATTCTGCAAATGACAGTGGATGCGGTTTTAACCGGTCTATGTGGTCCATAGTTGGGGAAGTTCATGACGGTGAATCGGATCAATGCTCGTCCTGCCTCGTGACCACGGAGGATCTCCGCCTCCATTTCATGAACAACAACGGTTCATGGAGGGGGTGCTTCGCAGGGCCTGTCCACGTCACGTTTTCAGGGGACCGGTCCTGCTTGTGTCCCTTCTTTCAATTTTCTCCATTCTTTTCCCCAATTCTTTGGGGAATTTGGGTAGAATCTCCTTTGCAGATTTCTTCACGACCCTACAAACTTATATAAATTTTATTTTATAAAAATAATATAATTTTTGAAATAATCATACCAAAATTACCTTAAGATTATATTTTTTTTAAAAAGATCGGTTTTCAAGTGAATAAACAAAAAATACATTATTTATTGAAACTGTATTTTTTTCAACCATTTCTGAAGTTACATTTTATTTAAAATATATTAAAGTAAATATTAGTAATATTATATATTTAATAATTCATTTAGACTATTTTAAATCTATTTTATAATATAATTTGTTATAAAATAAATTATTATACATAAATTAGCATTTTTAAAATGTATTTTTTTTCTTCTAAAAATCAATTTTCTTCATGTTTTGTGCACTTATTTTAAAATTAATTTATATAAATTATAAGAATTCAATTTCATGGAATGAATTTTTTTTGGTTTCATCAATCAAAATTTATCCTATGATTAGTTTTTTTACATTTTTTGAATAGTTTAAATTTTTAATGAATAGTAAAGAAAAATTAGATACGATATTTTTTATAATATCACCAAGACATCAAAAAAATATAAAAAATTATGAAACATATGGAATGAATAGATTATGAAAAAATAAAATAAATATAATTCACAAATAAATAAATAAATAAATTATAATTTATTCCATAAAAAGTATTAAAATCATTTTCTGTGCCAACGCAAAGCCTGCATAGCGCTGGAAAAGTCAAATTTGGTATCCTAAAATAATAATTGGGATAATATGACTCCTTGATATAATTTTATATTAAATATTGTTTATTATTAATGATTTTTATGGTTATAAACTACTATTATGTTTGTGTACCATGTTTCTTATCCAAATGTTTGTGTAATGCTTATGTAAGGCCAACAAAGTCAAAATAGCACATTAAATGTTTTTTCTTTATATAAATCTGAGTTAAAATAAATATTCAATAAATATAAATGTATATTTTAATAATAGTAAAATTATATTCATGATATAAATTTATTTATTACCTTTTGGGGCTATATAAATAATATTATGACCTTTATTGTATTTTATTTAATGAAATGTCAAACGTGTCACACTCTTGTTTTTAATAAGTGCTATATTTTTATTATGGTGTTATCCAAAGAATATATTTTACTATAAATAGTATATTTTATTCAAAAATATTCATATTCATATTGGTAATTTATTTTAAACTTTTAGGGAATAAATTATTATCATAAATACTTTCACAATGCTATTGAAGTAATTATACAATTATTGGAAAAAATCAAATAAACGATATTAAAAATATTAAAATAAATAATATTTTAGATAAATAATGTGATAAAATAATTTTTTAGATTAAATTTACATTTTATTTATATAATAAAAAAATATAATTATAAGTGTTATATTATTATTATTAATGTCAAGGTAATGAATAGTTTTTAAAATCAGCATTATAAACATTTTATAGTAAAAAATATTGTATTAAATAATATACAATAACTAAAAATATTAATTTCATCCAAGTTACTTGGAAAATGTTTAAAATATAAAAAATATTCCATTTATGGTTCCTTTTCTATTTTATAGAAACTATATTGAGCCTCAAATCATAAAAAGTAGTTGTGTCATCGTAAGAGTTTAAATGGTTAAATAAGCGCTAAAACAAAAATATAAGGGTAGAAATATAGAAAAAATTTACATAATATTTATTTTATGAGGGTATAATTACCCATAATAATATTATATTATAAATAAATCACTTTTGATAAATTTTTAATTGAAAATTAATTTATATTAATTTATTATTTTTGATAAATTTCAAGAGTTCCCCACCCCTCTATTATAAAAGGGAACAACCTTTTACCATTTCATCACACATAAAAACCATTTTAGTTTAGCCTATCCCTAAAAATATATCTTTATATAATCCTTCCCTACCTTATTGAGTTATTATTTTATATAGAACATGATTTTTTGTTGTCGTAATGTGTTTGGAAAGGAAGAATCTATGAAGAAAAGGTATTGTTTTTAATCAAGAAATATTATTTTATTTATTATTCAACATTCCTCAAACCATCTTCAACCATGATAAAATAAAAACTCTTGTATCCTCCATATAATTATATTTTATTATTTTAGTTGGGATACCTATATAAATCTCTACTTCTATTAACTAATAAAATAATCCGTCGTTTGTGTGTACGACAGACTACCGCTTCACGAACTAATGTAATTCATTTTCCATCACCATATCTCAAGACTAGTTATAATGATGGAATTAAATTTTATATATTATATTAATTACATATTTTTCATTATAAAAAATTAATATATCATTTATTTTTAAAAATTTCCATGAAAATAAAAATGATAGTGTTGTTTGTGCGTACATGTGTACTACCTCCTCCACAAAGTGATGTTATTAGTTTTTAATCACCACATCACAAGAATTATATATATTAGTATATTTAAGGAATTAGTATGATATATATGATATTATAAGAATTATGAGATGCTTAAATAATAATTACCTTATTTTTAAAATGATCATTGAAAAATGGAAAACTTACTCATGGGTAAGTATGACCTATCGTCTCCATGATTATAACAAAGTTAATTTTTCAAAACCATATTCAATGGATGGATATAAAATTTTAATTTATGTAAAAATGTGATATTTATTTTATGAATATTATTCTTGAGATGAGTTATTCATGACCTTTTTTACCATATTCAAAATTATAAAGTCAATTTGGATTTATGAACCAAATATCGTCAAAACATTTTATGAGAACTTAAGTAATTAATTAATTGTTATAACATGGTGTTATGTTAAATAAAAGGAACAATAAAACTGAGAAATGTTCTTAATAAATTAAATATTTAACCTAGTTTTATTATTTAGTAAGATACACAACATACCTGATGAGTCAGACATAAGGTAAGGGACTTCCATTATGAAAATCCTTTTTTAAATTTCCACTTTCATTTTTTACAAAAGTCAGAAAGGATTTTTTTTAACTTATACAGCATGAGAATATTTTCATGCCACTATAACATGTTAATGATATGAATATGACTTTATAATATTACATTATTACTTTTAAAAAAATATTTCTGATGTGCATAGTTTTTTTTTATTTTAAATTCATTTTTAAAAGAAAATTGAATTTTAGTAACCAAATGTCTTTCTATTTAAAAGTGTTTTTCAAAGGGTTTTATAAAGAAATTGTGAAATAATAAATTCTGTTATATTTTAATTGATCATAATATGTGATATGGGTGAGCCTGATACATCTTATACGAATGAGTTGATTCTAATCATTACTTACGGATGAGCAAGATATACCTTATACGTTGGATTCGACCAGATAGCACCGGGTGAGCCAATTATAGATTTGGATGCACCTAGATGGAGCTTAAATTCATTATGTAATTTACCTTGTATTTTTAAGAAAGAAGAAATGATTTAATACAGTTATTATTATATGGATTTAATTGGGCTGCATTTATTTATGACACGAGATTAAAACAGGTTAAGAATGTGATGAGTGAAGTTTACAAAAAGTATTTTTATTTTCTTTTTATGGGGTTTAAAGGTTTTCTTTGATAAAGAATTGTTAGTTTGTATTTTTATGTGTAAATTTTTATATTACACACACTAAAATAAATATTAAGTTAAAGGTAAAAATTATATGGGTTTTCATGTTTTTCACTAGAGTAATAGTTTTCCTTCTTTTATGTCCCTTACTGAGATTGTTTCACTCATCCGTTGTTTTTAAAAAAATTAAAACTTTTTATGAAATATCCAGGTAAAGGATAAGGTAAATATGAAAATAGTTAATATTTATCATGAAAATAAGCCATGTTTTATTTTTTAAAAATCTTGTTTGGGAAAATGGATATATAGTATAAGTATTAACTTGTAATGTATGGGTTTACTATGTAAGAGTTTTTTTAATAATTCTCTATAAATCTAAAAAATGATACTTGGGATTGTAAAAAAGTTAATTCTATTTTAAAGATGATATAATATGTAATGATTAATGTTAGGTCCTTTGATTTTGAATTAACGGAGGGTTTAGATAAGTTTTGGGATTATGATGTTTTTAGGTAAGGTTATCGAGTTAGGGATACCATCATGGGTTTATAATTTTAATGTTTATAATAAGTTCTGTTTCTTATAATCCCTTTTTGGTTCTTTATGTTATGAAATTTTAAAGCAACTAATGATATTTTTAGAGACATTTATCTATGGGTTAATTATAGTTTTTTACATTATGGGATATAAAATTCAATTTATGGGATAATCTTTAAGGTAAAAACATTTTTTAATTTAATATAATATGGTTATTTTTAATATGTTTATCAAATTTATATAATTTTATAAGGATTATATTAATATAGTTTTAGAAAAGTACAACATGTATACGGTGTGAAAACCCATCACATATGGCATGACCATAGTGATTGAGCCCACAACTGAAGGGTGACAAGGGTGTATCACCTATCACAGTCTTACATTATATCCTTGTTAGTATGAAAATGTTTTTTTATTTTAACTATCAAATGAATAAAGGTTATTTTTATCATGGGAACATATGTTTTATCAAATAGATAACCATGGTATTGGAAAATGATTTGGTGACTAAGTGGTTAATGTTATTTCAAAATATGTTCACTGTTTGGGGGAATTGTATAGAGTTAAGGTAAACAAAATACTGTGAAATGTTATTTAAATAATAAATGTTGAATTATATTTTGGAAGAATATATTATTTTAATGTATATTTATGGTGACTCAGGTTATTTATAGAAATTATTAGCTTATCTTGGTGATTATGTGATTAGGGAAAACACATTTTTGTTTGATAATTTAAGAGTCATTGAAGTTATTTGGTGATAAATTATAAATTTATCTTAGAAGATGTTGGGATAAAATACTTAAGATTTTTAGGTTTAAACCATTCTATAATAGTTTTTTGTAATTTTAAGTATACGTATTTTGTTAATGATCAGTGGTTATATCTGGGTACTCTTATTGAATTTTGGGGATTAAAGGGGTTTTTTCATCATATAATGGTTTATTCTTTTTGGGAACCATCTTACCTTGTACAAATAATTTTGGGTTTGTTTAATTCTTAAACACTTGAGGTAATTTTTTTTTTTGATTTTGTGATTCATATAATTTGATTCTAATTCATCAATCCTGAAAAATTCAAACTCATCATTTGGGTCAAAATATGAGTTTGCGGTTGATATTGATTAAAGCATGAAATTATAATATTCAAGTAAGTATCTTTCCTTATTTTATTATTCACAATAGAAAAATAATTTCTCAACTGTAGGAAAAGGATTTTGAAAACAAAAACACTATTCATTTACTTTCCTCATCAAGAAATCAATGGAATTTTAACTCATCGCTGCTTTTTTATTTTATGATAGTTAACTTTATCATGACCATATTCTCTATAACTATTTATAAGTCCTTGGGAGTTATTTTTCTCTTATATTTCCATGTTTTTATACATGTAAAATTAGTATTTTTTATTCCAAAATTACCTCTGTATATCCTTTTCTCTCATATCTAGTGGAAATTCTATCATTTCATTACAATTTGATATTTAAACAAAGGTATTTTGAAAAGTCAAGCCCCGGTTTTCGAGACCAAGTTCAAAATTTCAAGGAAAAAAAATTCAAAAATGGGGTAATAATTTTACATCCTTATATTTTAAATGGAAACAATATGATCTATATCATACAAGATACATCACATCTTGCTTAAACAAACAACTAAATATTATTTTAATATGGTTACAATTAACTAGACCTTAAATTAATGGGTAAAAATAAGAATAAATTATTTGTGAACTAAATATAAACATTAAACACAATATTAATTCATTGGTATTTTCTTATAAAATAATCTCACAATTTTTAATAAAGTCTTTTTATTCATAAAAAACTTGTTTTCTTCAAAAAATGGATTTTTTTCTTTTTATAAGAGAATATTTTAATCACTTTTCTGAACATTTAAAAATATTATTTTATAAAAATAATATAATTTTTTAAATCATTATACCAAAATTAGTTTATGGTGAAAATTTCATATTTTTCTGAAGATATTGTTTTCCAAGTGAATAGTGAAAGTATCAATTTTTTTGGAAAACTATATTTTTGTTTCAACCATTTGCGATGTTACATTTTATTTTACATATTTTCAAAGAAATATTAGTCAAATTATATTATTGATAATAAATTTAGGTACATTGGACGAAATATTTTAATTTAATTTGGTATAAAATCATTTATTAAACATAAATATGCATTTTTAAAACATAATTTTTCTGAAAATAGGTTTTTATCATGTTTTGCACACTTATTATAAAATTAATTTATATAACTTATATGAATTTATTTTTTTGTTTCATCAAACCAAATTTAACCTATTATGAGTCCATTTTTACATTTTTTTGATGAAGTTAAATTTTTAAAGAATAGTAAAAATATTATTTTTCTGAAATACAGTTTCTTTTGTGATATTGCCAAAACATAGAAATAAAATTAAAATTTATAAAACATGTGGATTGACTAATTTATGATAAAATAATATAAATATAATTCATTAATAATTTTAAAAATTTAAATTATAATTTATTCCATAATAAATATGAAAATCAATTTCAGGGCAGATGCAGAGCCTGCACAGTACAGGAAAAGACAATTTTGGTATCCTAAAAATAATAATTGGACTGAGATAACTATTTTCTATAATTTAAAAAAAAATTATCTATTTTTTATTATTTTTATGATTATAGAGAAATATTTAGGGTTATGTAATAGGTATATTATCCAAATTCACGTGCATTGTTTGTACAGGTCCTCTAAAGTCAAAATAACACATTAAATGTAGTGTAATGATATAAATGTGAGTGAAAATAAATATTTAAGGAATATAAATGGTTATTTTGATCATATTAATATTATATTAATTATATAAATTTATTTATGACCTTTTGAGTCCACATGTATATGATTATGAACTTTATAGTATTTTATTTAAAGAAATGCCAAACATGTCACACACTTATCTTTAATAAGTGTTATATATTTAATACTATGTAATCATAAGTATATTTATGACTATAAATCTTATTTTTAAATTTAAAATATTTATCTTAATAATGGTAATTTATTTTTAATTTTTTTGGAACAAATAATTAGCTTAAATACATTCACAATACTCATACGGTAGTTATTAAATTATTGGATAAATTAAATAATTGATATTAAAAATAATAAAACATATATAATTTTAGATAAATAATGGAATAAATTATTTTTAATTATGAACTTGAGATGTTATAGATTTAATAAAATAGTTTATTTCAAATAATAAGTATTGTATGGATATTATTAAAGTCAAATTAATGAATAGTTTTTAAAATAAACATTATGGGTATTTTACAGTAGACAATATTATTTAAAATAATATAAAATACCTAAATATATTAGGCTCATAAAATTGATTATTATATGGTATAAAATATAAATCATGTTCCATTTATTTTTCTTTTATTATTTTATAGTACATATATTGACGCTCAAAGAGTAAAAAACCATGTTGTCATTATAAGAGTTAAAGGGGTCAAATAAGGGTTAAAACCAACATATAAGGGTGTAAATATAGTAAAAATATATATGATTTTTGTTTTATGAGATTATATAAACCCATAATAATATTATATTCTAAATTTGTCACTTTTTTGACATTTATTATTGAAAATTAATTGATATTAATTTATTATTTTTTGAAATTCTACGAGTTCCCTTCCCCTCTCATATAAAAGGAAACCTCTTCGTCAGATTTATTCACAATTCAAATCCATTTTATAGAAATTTTCTATCAAATTAACTTCTTAGAATACATCCCCACGTTATATATTTCTTATTTGATGCATAACACCACCCTTAGTGGTCTTAAAGTGTTAAGTAAAGGAGTTTTTTTGAAGAAGATGTATTGTTTTAAATCAAACATTTTCATTTTGTTAATTACTCCAAATCAATAAAACCATATTAAAACATGATAAAATAATAAAAATAGCATCCTAAATATACAAATATTTTTTCATCTCATTGGAATTACCTATATCAAACTCCACTTTCTTTAATTGGGAAATGAAATCATTATTCATGTGTACGAGGGACCACTGCTTCACTAAGCGATGTAATTCATTTTCCATCATCTTCTCTCAATAATAGTTATAATTATATAATTAATGTTCATATATGATATTTATGAAATATTTATCATCTAGAAAATTTAATATATCATTTACATTCTTACCTTTCCCTACACAAAAAATTGATAACGTCGTTCGTGTGTGTGTGTGCACTACCACCTCTACGAAGCAATGTGATTTATTCTCCATCACCACATCACATTAATGATATATGTAAGTATATTTTAAGGAATTAATATGATATATATTATATTATGATATTTCTATAAATTTAAAATAATACTTAAAAAATATCCATATTGATATTTGAAAAATAGAAACATTAATCATGTATATGTATGGCCTACCGTCTCCCTGGTTGTAATGTAGTTCATTTTTCATAACCATATTTAATAGATGGATTTAAAAAATTAATAAATGTATAAAAATGAAAATTATTTCAAGAATATGTTTTTTAAATGTTTTAATTATGATATTTCTTACCACAATCAAATTTCTAAATTCATTTTGGACTTATGAACCGAATATCATCAAAACATTTGACAGGAACTTAAATAATTTAGTAATTATTATAACATGGTGGTAGGTAATATAATATAAATGATAAAATTAAAAATGGTTCTTAATAAATTTAAAAATTAACTTAATTTTATTATTTAATAAGATAAATTACATGTGTAATTATTTAGACAAAAGGTAAGGGACTTTCTTTTTAAAAATCATGTTATAAAGTTCCTCCTTTATTTTTCAAAAAAGTAAAAAATGAATGTTTTTTTAAAATTATACGACATGCTAATATTTTCATGTAATTATAATGCCTTAATGAGATTCATATTCCTATAAAATTTTATAATTTTATTTTTTTAAATGGTTTATTAGTGATGTGCGTAGTATTTCGATTTTAGAATTCATTTTTAAAAGAAAATGGTATTTTGTTACCCAAACGTGTTTTTCTTTAAAAAGTTTTTTAAAAGGTTTTTATGATGAAATTCAGCATGGATAAATTATTTAATATGGTACTTGAGAATTATATGTTAAATGGGTGAGCGTGATACAACTTCTATAAAGGTTTAATCCCCATCATAGCTCATCAGTGAGCCCGATATAGCTTATATGTTGGTTGCATCGAGATAATGCTTGGTGAGCCCATTAGAGATTTGGGTGCACCCAAATAAACCTCCAGTGCATTGGGTATTGTATCTTATCATTCAAGGAAATATGTAGATATTTACCTAAGGGTTTCCCTAATGTATTTAACTAGGCTCTGGTTATTTCTAACATGGGTTTAAAATTGGTAAAGAATGTGATGCCCTAAGTTTCTAAAAAAGGGTTTAATTTTCTTGTTATAGATTTTAAAGGTTTTCTTAAAGAAAAAATTGTTTGTGTGTTATTTTAAATTGAACTTTTTTTACATACTCTAAAATAACTTTGAAAAAAAGGTAAATATTATATGGGCTTTCATGTTTTTTACTACACTAACAATTTATTTTCTATTATGTCTCTTTCTGAGATTTTTGTTCAAATCACTTGTTTGTAAAAAAAATCAAATGGTTTAATGAATAGTAGGGTGAAGGATTGGGTCATGAAAAAATATTAAAGATTTATCATGAAAACAAACAATTTTTTATTATAAAAAAAGTTATTATGTGCGGAAAATGAATATTGAGTATGATTTTACACTTTTAATTTAGAGGTTTACTATGTAAGAGTTTTGTACTAATTCTCTAAACCACTAAACCAAAAATATCCTTGGGGTTGTATGAAAGTTAATTTTAGTTAAAAGAAACAATAATATGTAATTATTAGGGTTAGAAACATAAAACTTGTGTGATATACTAATTTTATATAATAAATATAATGTCATATATGTCACATATATTCATTAAATTGATCCTTATTACATTTCATATAGTGTATAAGTGAAAAATGAATCACATATCTTTAGGAGGAAGTAGTCCACTATACAGATGATCAAAGTTATCATATTTGAGATGTTATAGAAATTTAGAAGGTATAAGAGATATTATAATTCAAAAAGTATAATAATATCATAAATATCATATACATGTGTTAAATTAATCATTATATCCATCCTTGAATGTTAGAGATGGAAAATAAAGTGCATCAATTTGTGAGGAGAATATCCTCCATACACATTATTGACGGATTTTCTCATTTGAGGGAATATGAGAAAGATATAAGTCATTACCTTAACACAATACCATCTATGTATTTGGAAGATACTAAGGTAATTATATCAGTATGGTTTAATAATATTTTAAGGAGGTAGAAGAAGAAACCAAATAAAAACGCTCATTTCAGAATGTTACCTCTTCTTTGAAAAACATCATTTATTTTCACAAAAATACTTTTTTGGATCGATTTTTGATTAAAGAAGAGGATAAATGATGTTTTTAGTAGAGTAATGAAGTGATTTGGGTAGGGATTGGATAAACCCAATGGGTTTGGAAGTGTGCAGATTTTATCACTACACCAGCCTCCAAAATGGGTCATTATAAAACATTAAAGGCAATAAGTTCAATTTAGGGGAATAAAATGGGTCTTGGAAAAGGTTTTAGGTTATTTCAAACCTTATCTTATAAGTTTAACCCCCATGTAAACCTGTTTGTTTCTTATCTCAGGTAATTAATTTTTCCTATTTTCACTATTCATTAAAGTAAAATGTTAAGTTGACTTTATTTGATAATATATATTATTTTGATACCAAATAAATAATCCATTTTTACAAATCTAATACATGGAAGTGGAATAACAAAATTTAAAATTATACCTGTTGATATAATGAAAAAAGAAGGTCTCCAAAGAGAAAATTCTCCTCATTATTTAATGTTTTAAAATAAATATTTAACATGTAAATGATTCAAATTATTTAAATTAGTTAAATTGTAATATAATTGAACTAATTTTACTTTAAAACCTACTTAAAATTAAATTTAACATTGTTTATATTATTTAAATGAAAATGCAGCTTTCAATAAATAACAATATTTTTCACTATTCATTAAAAAAAATAAGATTTTCAGAAAGATCCTTAAAAATCACCATAAGATAATTTAGATATAATGATCTAAAAAATAAAATTAAAATTTTAAAATAAATTTTATAAAATTTGTAAAAAGTAATTTTAAGTTTTATGTGAAAACCGTGACTAAACAATCTTTTAGAAAATATAGTTTTCCAAAAAAAACACTTCTTTATCCTTTAAATGAGTATTATTTTATTTTTAATCTATAGATAACCATAAGTTTCATAATTTAGTTAGTACTATTAATACCTACTAATTTAACTGCTTTTTTATAATGTAATACTTTATTATGTTTCATTCGCTCTCAGGTTTTCATGTCCCGCAAGCTATCGAAGATATTTAATTTAATGAAATATATTTCATTTGTTGTTTAAGATTAGTGTTTCATGTCTTGTATTCTATCAAATCCAATGTTATTATTTTAAAATATTTTGGTGTTACATTCTTGCCACCCTAAATAAATATCATCCTCAAAATTTAAACTTGATCTTGGAAATAAGATGTTTCACATTTGAAAATTTCATTGTAGAAAATCCCACATCATAAAAGGGCCAATAAAACTTCTTCTTGATAATAGAGAAATATAAATATAAAGGTCATCTGTAATAACACATAACTAGGTTTCCAAGTAGGATAAAGTTGTTGGAAAGTTAACATAGAGTGAAGAAAAGAATAAATAATTATATGGAGTTATAGAGGTTATTTATCAAAAAAATTCAATGATAAATGGAAAGTTAAGGACATCAAAACCATAAACCTAGGATGAGTTAAATGACCATTTATTCATCAGATATAAAGGTAGTGAGATAAAAGTTTTATTTCAAGATCCTTTTCCTAAATTTTAGGAATTATTTTACTATCTAATAATATAAGGAAACATACTTAACTGGTATATTTTATATATGATTTCATCGTTTTGTTATTCTTAGATCAATTTACACTTTATTTCTTAGTCCATGAAATGAATATATGATATGAATTTTTTTATGCATGGATAACTAAAATTAATTTTTAACTTATTATAAAATCTATAAAAGAGTGAAAATCCCTTTTATTTATCTCTAAATATTTTGAAAATTTGATATGTTAGAACATGTTATCCAATATAATAGACTAGTCTCTTAACCTATACAATAACACCACTCATTCATCATTAATATTTACTCATCAAATATTTTATGTAAAATCAATGACATATTAACCAGAACATCATATAGGATAGTGGTTGGTGATAAACCCTTATCGTCTTTCAAATGTCTGTTTAAGCCCTATGGACTTCTCCAAATGTAATGGGTTTTACTTTTAAAAAATCTACATTAATATAATTCTTATGACATTACAAATGTGTAATAACATGTAATTTATTCATCATCAATGATAAGACAAAACTTAATGGTTTCCAATACATTTAAACTTATTCTCAAAAAAGTAAGGGAATTATTCCTTAAATAAATTTTTCAATAAAATATATACTAAAATAAAGGGTTGTATATCAATAAAAGTGTCACAGAATATCCTTAATCATAGTAGACTACCATCACATAAAACCAAAAAAATGTGGTTTTAACACTTTGAACTTGTGATCAATATTAAACTCATACACCCATGATAGTGTCCATCGAAATAAATTTAATCTTACATGATGGAATATATGGTTCCAAAATTTACACAATCCTCAAATGTTTCATGATTTTTATAAACAAAATACCATTGGTATGAAAAAATTCTCTAACATAGTTCTTTAATCCCAATTTATAAATACATCAACCCTTTTAGTTCAATATAAGTCCTTCCTTGGTCTAAGGTTTAACAATTAGAAAAGCTTATTGAATCAATAATTCCCAGGTTCCACATATTTAATACAATAAACAATAAATGGATCCCTTGGATGAAATTTATTTCCTTCCATCGTAGTCTTTATTTTTTTCACATTAATTAATT
Organism: Viscum album; assembly: GCA_963277665.1. NCBI lineage: Eukaryota > Viridiplantae > Streptophyta > Magnoliopsida > Santalales > Viscaceae > Viscum > Viscum album. The sequence continues at coordinate 239,185,758 of OY728140.1, read as the reverse complement.
GCTTTATTCCCCTCTTCTCTACACATAAAACATTTTTTCATTCCATTGAGACGCCTTATTTTCAATCTAAGACATCTTAATTTTAACGTAGTTTATTCACTATCATCATCTATTATAATACTTTATAATGGTTTGTAAATAAAATGTGAATTATCTAAATAATTTCCTCAAAAAGTGTAAAACTAGGTGCACAATAAGGACCATTTTCATGTACCAGGAAATACTCAAGTCAAGATCTACCCACCCTTTTAAGAATTATTATCCCTAGGTAAATCATTTTTAGAACTATATCCAGTTGAAGTTTCTTGAAAGGGGTATATTTCTTAGAAAAACCACATAATATCGACCTTAACAAAACTTTAGGATTATCATTTATAATTATCCTATAATTTTATCATAGGGTTATGATACCTAATCTATTTTTTCGTAAATCTAGATCCAATAGATTCTACTAAGCTTTCACTGATACCAACTATAATTAATCCTACTCTAGTAACCTAGATCTAATGCCTACTTTATTACATTGGTATATCATACAAGGAATTGTATCTCGAATGACCAAATAATTTAATATTCTTGGTAAACTAGATACGTACATGATACCTATATTACCTTTGAATATTAAAATTATAACTTTTTTTGAAAAAATATGTATTCCCTCTATAATATCATTGAATATCATTTTTAGTACACCTTATGGATTCTTGGGGAATGAAAAAAAATTACACTATGATCAAATGTTATGTAACAGTTATGCACAGAGGAAGCTATCATGAGTAAATGAATAATAATCAAAATGTCATTATCATTATAGTAAGGTAAATCTTTGAAAAAACATTACATTTAACTAACAAATTTACTATCATTATTCTATAAGGAATAATAAACATGGAATGGTAAATAATTAAATGCACATTCCATTTAAATAACTTGACTATATTGAATAGATAAGGAATAATCAATATAGAATGGTTGATAACTAAACATATAATAAATTTAAATAACTTCACTATTATTAATAGATATGTAATAATCAACAGGTCAAGGTAAATAACTAAACACACATACTAATTATATTATATTACTATCGTGAATAGGTAAGGAATAATCAAAATTGAAAGATCAATAAATGAACACACATTCCATTTAAATAAATGACTATCATGAACAGATAAGGAATAATCAATATGGAATGATAAATAACAAAAAACAAATTCCATTTAATTAATAACTGAGAATAAAATTAATCCAGAGATAATATCATTGTGAAAATACCAATGAAAATAATATTTGAATTCTTAGTGAAGTAAATTCTTAATTATTGGACGTCATGATTTCAGGAATAACGAAACCTCTATTATCAATACCTTTTATAAGATTGTTTAAAACAATGGGTAACCCCCATTTAATGTTATCTTACTAATTTTCCTCACAATTCTACCAATAAATCATGGGGCTATATAATTTTGTGCTCCACCTATCACTGTAAGTCCAAATCATTACTTATATAACAAATAATCAATTTAATTTATGAATAATGTCTCTTATCATAAAATGTCTATATTGGGTAAAGAATATATATATATAAATATTTCCCTAGATAAAAAATAATATTAAATATATAAAAAAAAATAAACAATATAAAGTTTAATAAAAAAAAATATCTATGATAAATAATATAGTTATTTAGGGTAAATTTAATTTCTAATGATCACTGGAAAGTGAATATTTCAGGGGAAAGTTAAAGACTAAAAAATGAATCAAGAAAGGGAATGTGAATACTTTTTATTGGAACCTCCTTTTTTTAATCCTAACAATTAATGATTATTATATATCTAAAAATTTATATTTTTATGATATTTAATCATGTTATATGTAATTGTGTGAAGATAATTTGGTAAGTATAGTTCTACCATTAGTTATAAAGATATATTGTCATTTCAAAGAGATCTACAATTAGTTGTAATGATCAACTTTAGTTAAATCTGATCTACCAGTGGACTGAATTTACCACTAGACTCTATCATTGGTGGATATACCATAGAATACATCTAATATTATTTCAACAGAACCACCATTAGTTCAGACTAGATATTATGCAAGATCAGATCTACCACTGGATCAAATGTACCACCAGATTAGATATACTACAAGATTGGATCTACCACTAATCATATCTATAGTTAGTTCAGATGATCTTCTACTGACAAATATACCACTGGACCATGCTATAGTTATCCTAATATGGTGTTAGTCTATGTTATCACCAATATCTTCCCATTTTTATTTCTCATTCGAACTTAATTCATCCAATAACTATTTTAATTAATTAAATTCATAAAACCTAAAATCTATTTATTATTCATTATTCCAAAACCTCTCCATAGAATCATTTAAGACAAAGTTAGTTTGTCCTGATTTAGTGCTCAGTATGAGGATCTAGGATCTCTTTATTATTATTTACTAGATATTTGGACATATATTTCTAGGTATTTAGAAGATATTCATGTTTCGTGTGTATGAATGACATGAAAGTGTGGATGTGTGGAATATTCAAAAGAAAAAGAGCATGCATAGGTTTAATAGAGGATAAATCCTAACTCACATGTGGTGAAATGTTTAAAAACATCTACATATTGAAACCCAACGAATTATTCCAAACTCTACGACACTTTTTTTCTTAATATTTTGATAAAATTGTTCAAGATCATTGAAAAGACAAATAAAAGTACCTATTAAGACCTAAAACTCTTCAAATTGGGCAGAACCACTTATTTCATTTTAAATAATTTTTTATATTTATTTAAGCTTTATATTTGAGAAGTGTGTTTTATTACACTATTTATTTGTACACAATGTATCTATGATTAAACTGGACTGTTTTAGACACACTCTATCAACATTGTCTATTTTGGTACCCATGGAAACCATGGAAGAGATCATCTGTTACATTCTTACTATTTTTATTCCTGTATATAACTATGGAAGAGTACTTGATCTTGGACATTTTGTGTGTTGTCTATTGTAAAACATGATCCAGATTGTGGATCTGATTATTGTTATAATAACATTATTGGAAGCAGGTTATTTCTAAGTATAGGGGATTAAGTTTCAACTAGATATAGTTCTCCATGTTTTATTTCATTGTGTGATTTTTGTTTTTATTTGAAAAAACTATATTGTTTATTTAAATGTGTAAAGAAAATTTCAATTTCACAGTTATTCTTAACCACTATTTTTATAAAGTGATTTATTGAGTAATTTAGTTTCAAATGTTAATGTGATTTCAGATATCTTCTTAACTGTGTACTAATCATGATTTGATAAAAAATTAAGAGATCAAAATTATGTAATTCTAATTTTTTGATTAACTAGGTGTTTTTTTAAACTTGGTGGATTATGATTTAAATTATTTTTAAGAAAAAAGTTATTAGTAACTCAACTCGCCCCCTCTTGAGTTAATCACTCTGAACAACATTTTGTATCGAAGGTTTTTCAAATATCTTTTCAACTATGATTTGGTTGTCATTTAAATATCTTAATTTTTTTATTTCTAAATTTAATTCTTTCTGGATAATAATAGAGAAAACAAGTATCCTATGAATTTATCATGTCATTCTAATGGCGTAAAATATTCTTAGTGGAATATTAAAAAGAATATTCATATGGAAGTCATGGGTTTCGAAATCCGGACTATCATTAAATATAACATTGAATTACCCAAAAATGGTAGAGCTGAATAGAGTGATCCTACTAAAGAAGCATATAAAACAACTATAAAGTTATGAATGATTTAAATTTTTCTTTAAGAGAATATTAATTAAATATAATTTTTATCTATACTACTACATTTTAAATTTAGGATATTTTAGTTATTTCCCAAGAAGGAACGTTTAATGTAAAATAAATGTGCTTAAATAAATATACTATTAAAATTGAAACTTTTAAAATAAAACATAATGAAACTATTTTCATATGTATATAAAGTTCAACGAGATCATGAACAAAATTCATTTATTTTGAAAACCAATTTGGAACAAAGATCAAGGGATGCGCCTACTGATGTACTTACCAGAGAGATGGAGAGGAACTTCAATGTCAATATGAGAGTCATGTGATGTTAGAATGTTTCATGTTAAGGAGATGATAGTAAATAGCATCATGAGTGAGGGGGATCTCAAAGTAAATAGATAATAATATGATGAACTGAAGTGGAAATTTTTATCCTTAAAAACTACTACTTCATAAGAAAATAATAAGATCAATGTTTAATGCTCGATTAATGAAGAGACACCCACTAACAGGGATGAATAAATTTCCCACTTGGCCTGAAGATTCAATAAATAATATAAAAGTATGAAGATATTAATAAAACCTAGTTTTAAAGGAATTTATTTTAGTAGAGTTAATTAGATAAATGATTGGAAAAATGATAATACTACAAAAGAGGTAATTTTTTATGAATGCAAGAGAAAATTTCATTTCAAAGTAGGTTATCCTAAGATAAAATTTCATTATATGAATGATGATATAGATAAAAGTTATAATAAAGCTATGAAATAAACTTAGAGTTCTTCATAGCATATATCATGTGACTTTTATTCAGTCATATAAGAAAACCATGATAGATCCAACATGTGTTTTATGAAAAACACATCTGATGTATCTAATGTAATTCTTGCATCACCTGTTCATATTTAAAACATATATGAAAATAAAACCAGTGATGAAAAAATTTGTAATAAAGATAATTTATAATACAATAAAATGATAGAGTATAATTTAAATTAACTTAATGATAAATATATGATTTTAAAGAAAAGACATTCTTTTACTTCTTGTTTTAAGACTAGTCTTACAATTGAGAAGGATAAAAATGCTCAACTGCTAAAAGATAATAATGAGTAAAAATTATATAATGATAAATTAATAAAATATTTGAAAGGAGTTATTAATGTCAGAAATACTTTGACTGTAATTATTTGAAATAATACATCTCTCAAGTGTTCTACTAGGATTAACTATCATCCAGGACAAAGAAGGATTATTAAAAATAATTTTATTCATAGATCCAGTTCTTATATATATGATACTAGTTTTTTTTATTCTAGACCAAAAAATGTTTTTATTTCTAAAATTATATAATCTAATTTTATTAAAACTTTATTACAATTATGGGTTCCAAAATATTTTATTACTAACATTTATGTACCTACTATGATTTTTGTACCAATGTCATTTGAGGTTAAAAATTTGTTTTGTAGGAAATCTATATGAGAATCTTGTGTAAGAAATTATAGTATCTGGATAGTGGATAATCTAGACACATGAATATGGAATATTAAATTATTAAAACAATATCAAGGTTTATGGTAGACATATCACTTCTGGTTACAATTCCAAAGGAAAAAAAATTCTCTTAGACAAATTGATAACTCTAACACTGCTTTAATTTCCAAAATTTTACTTGTAGATGGATTATAGTATAATATTATTAGCATGTCATAGTTATCTAATTATGCTTTTCATGTTGTTTTTTTAAAAAAATCATTCATGTTTTTTTATTCAATTAATATTTTAGTTTTTATTACATTAAGAAATGATAATGTATATGATGTTTATTTAGATTTCTTGTTTTCTCAAAATATTTCATGTCTATGTGCCTTTTACAAGGAATCTGGGATTTGGAATAAGATAATATATCATTGAAATATTCATTATCTTAGAAATATAAGTAATAAATGGTTAGTCAAGGATTTACCTAAAATAGGATTCCAAAATGATAAAGTATAAAACCAATGTCCGAAAGGAAAATTGCACAAAATCACTTTTAAATCAATGAATGAATATTCAACTTCTCAACCCTCAGAACTAATTCATGTGGACTTGTTCAGACCTTCTAGAGCTTCTATATTAAATTGGAAACACTATGTTAATTTTTTTTAGATTAATTTTCTAAATATACTTGGGTATTGTTTGTAGATAATAAAATTTAATATTTTACTTATTTTACCAAGTGGATAAATATGTATAAAATATTAGTTGAATTAGAATTAAGACCTTAAGAAGTGATCAGTTCCATTAGTTTTAAAATCAATACATCGCATAATTTTTCTTGAAAAATGTATAAAATCATGCATTTTCTTATCCTAGAACCCCACAAAAGAATGGTTTCTTATAAAGGAGAAATAGATCCATTCAAGAAATTACTCAGGAAATGACCAATGAGTATGACTTACCTATTTATTTTTTCGAATAATCCATGCATACAGAGTGTTATATGAATAATATAGTTTTAATTAGAAAACCCTTTAATAAACCTCATTATTAATTATGGAAAATATAAAACATACTGTTACTTAATTTTGTGATTTTAGTTTCAACTTCGTTATTCTTAATAATAAGGATAATATTGAAAAAATTTCTTCTAAGAGTGATGAAGGAATTTAACTTTTTTATTCAACATATAGTAAAACATATACTGTGTATAATAAAAGGAAATTTTTTAGCTAGGAGTCTATTCATGTTAAATTTGATGAAACTGGTCTATATAAGCCTATGAACTCTTTAGAAAACCATCAAGATTATTTATCAAATCCGAATATTAATGCCAAACATTCTGATCATTCTATGAAAAAATCATACAAATCATCTATTTTTGAGCAACAACCTAAACCTATAACTGTACAAGATAATGAGATAACCAGTCCTTCATTTCCTAGAACTATTATAACCATAGATAAAATCCTTTAGTTGTTTTAGTTGGATATTTAGATAGAGTAACACTAACTATTGATTCTTGTAGAAATCAAGATGAACATCATGCATTCATCTCACACGTCGAACCTAATAACATCAATGATTAAATTAATGATGAATTATGGGTAATGGAAGTGCAATAAGAACATAATCAATTTGAAAAATAAATAAATTTTGGGAACTAGTATATAGACTTAAAGACAGAAAAACTATTGTAACTAAGTGTGTATTTGGAAAAAAATGTTCATGATTCAAGCATTATAGTTATAAAAAATTCTAGATTGGTTAAACAATCATATAGTCAGGAAAATTTTATTGACTATGGGGAAACATTTTCACCAATTGATAGACTTGAATCTATCAGAATATTACTCTCCCATGTACCAAATTTCAATTTCAATCTATAATCAAATGAATTTCAAGATTTAATTCTCAAATTGTTATATAATTGAGGATACTTTTATTGAAAAACCCCCTTGATTTCAAAATCCTAATTTCCAAAGTCATGCTTTTAAATTAAGTAAACCTTTATATGGTTTAAAACAAGATCCTATATCTTGATATGATTGGATCATCTCTTTTATAATTTCTAAATGTTTTACTAATGGATTAGTAAATCCTACACTTTTTATAAAAATAATTTCAAAATATGTTTTAGAAGTTAAAATTTATATTGGTAAGATAATTTTTGGATATTCTATAGATTATTTGTATGCATATTTTTTAAAAATCATGCAATGTGATTATGAAATGATTTTAATGTGTGAATTGAAATTATTTATTTGTTTTCTAATATTTTAAAATAAATATTGAATTATTCTAAATCAAAGAAAGTATAATAAAGTCATTCTAAATTTAGGTTTTAGTATGGATAGCACTAAAAGTAGTGATACCCACATGAGTAAAAATTGTAATTCTTAAATTGATGGAACTATAAAGTCAATAAATCAAACTAATTATATAGGTATGATTAGAATCATGTTATTCTTAACTACCAGTTGGCTATATATTATGTTTTGTTTGTGAATATGTACTTGTTTTCCAGAAAATTCTAAATAATCTCATTTAATAACTGTTAAGATAATTTTCAAATACATCAAATGTAAAAAAAATTGGATTATTCTATATTAAAGGATATGCATTTTATTTAGTGAGTTATTGAGATGTATACTTTGGTGGTTGGATGTTAGATAGAAAAAACGCCTTTGGAACATGTCCCCTTTTTTGAAAGTCACTTGTATCATGGTGTAGTAAAAGAAAAATTATGTTGCACTATCTACTGTCGAAACTAAATACACAGCTACAGGATGTTGTTGTGCATAGATTTTGTGGATGAAACACACATTGTTATACTATGGTTATCAATTTAGACATGTACCTATAAATTGGGACAACACAAGTATGACAAATATTTTCAGAAATTTTTTATATCTTTATTGGAAAAAACATATTGATATAGACATCACTTTTTTAGATATCATTTTTAAAAATGTGATATGACCCTTGAATTCATAGGAAATGAACATCAACTTTCTAATTATTTTACAATGCCCTTGAATTCTGAGATGTTAAACTATATCAAACATGAACTTGGAATGGTCAAATTTGGTTAATTCCTTATCTTAAAATATCAACCATTAGGATATCCAATATTAGAAGAAACACCATTGGAAGAACCACCATTGGAAGATCCACCATTGGAAGATCCTCTGTTAGAAGATCCTACATTGGAAGATCCACCGTTGGAAGATCCACTGTGTGAATATCCATGGTTGGAAGATCCACTGTTGGAAGATCCATCGTTGGAAGATCCACCGTTGTAATATCCACCATTTTATGATCCACTATTAGACGATCCCCCATTAGATGATCCAACATTATAATATCCACCATCATAAGATACATTGTTGGAATATCAACCATTGGAAGAACCACTATTGGTGATCCACCATTGTAAGATCCATAGTTCGGTGATCCACCATTGGGTGATCCTCCCTTGGGGGTTTCGCCACTAGGTGATCTACCAAACATGTCTTTTTTATATTTTTCTATTGTTACTATTGTCAATGTTTAAATTTTTTAATAGATTTACATATGTATAATTTATTATATTGTATTTTTCAAATACCTAAATGATAAAATATGATTTAAAATCTAATTTTCAAACACTCTTGCTCATTCCTACCTCTTGAACATTTCTAATTTCTTTCCCTCCTATTTTTTAACCTTCTTTATGCTTGTACTTCAGCTTTTGATCCATTAAAATGGTGATAGTAATTTTCCCCTCAGTTTCTTCTCTGGATGGATCGCATCCTGAAAAGAAATATCATAGAGAATGAAGTCATTCTGTAGTTAAACTGAAGAGTCATCATCTTGTGACTTGAGTAGTTTTTGCATAGAAAAAGATAGATGGAGATTTGTTAATTTCAAGTAATTCATTAGTGTAGATGGTGATTTTGTAATGGGGATGGATAGAATGGTTCCCAAGGAATAATAGAACTTTCTTTCCAAGGTTGGTTCACCAGTTATTCTAGGTTATAGATTATAGATTTGGTGAGAATAAATATGTGATTAATATTATTATCGATGGAAACAATTTAATATTTTATTCAAATAAATGGTCATGATGTGTCAATTCTCCTCATAGACGTATTTCATATTACAAAAAAAATTATATTCCAAGTGACAGTGAGGTTTTTATTTATGGGAATTCTCTTCTGGAGATGATTGGGAATGGTATAGTTCACAGACATATTACTAAAATGCATGATGATAAGATTGAAATTATGGTCAAATTCATTCAATGCATTCTATGTCCCATGAAAGGGAATTTTAGTATGATGAGGTACCAAGACATATTTATTTTATTCCATATTAAAATATGGGATAAAATAAATATATAAATATATATAATAATACATAGGATGAATATGAGTAAGTCCTCATCCAGATCAAATTATTTATTCTATGCTAATATGATATTATCCATGTTGGAAGCTAAGGTATTTTTAGATAATAATGAATAATTAGAAGTAAAATGTTGTGGTTTCTATTTGAGGCAATTTACCAATAAAATAATGAAGGTGAACTACAATCAATGGATAAAGAAATGGGTGTAGGAAAATAAAAAGATTTATGAGGATTTTAGTCTTAAGGAACATAATTCAAGACCAAAAATGTAGTTTACCTTGGATTATATCCATATGAATTTGCATATTGGTTTTATTAGGAAGTGAATGAAGAAGTGTATGAGGTTGAAGAAGGAGTATTTGTTTATTTTTTGAAGAAGGGAGAGACCCAGATGTGGTTCGAAGTGTATATATATATTATAGAGTTGTTATCCCTTCGGTTTTGATCCATATAGAGAGGGATTTTTGAGTGATGGTGGTGAATAGGTGACCAAAGTCTTAGAAGAATAACGGTTTGATATTTATTCTATGACCTCAAATGAAATATTAGAAGTTTATAATGGATTAGATGATGGGAATTGTGGTATAACCTAATGCCTCAGAAGGTCATGATGGTGATGATGTAGTTGAGAGGGAATAATCACATCCATATCATGTTGTTTTTATTTTATCTAGGTCCATAGATGTGGATGGTTTAGGTTTTATTTAATCAGATGATGACACTGCCTCAGTTGGAGGTGATCCTCGAGAATCTGTTGAGGGGGGGGGGGATTCCCCAGGTTCTTCCAATCAGAAATTAGTTCATAGAGATAAACTAACTGCCTCTTTTGAATATGATGCACCATATAAGGGGGTTCAATCTCCTGGTTTCATGTTGTAAGGAATTTATTACCCTAATTCAAATTTTGAGGGTGATAGTGAAGATGGTGATCATCAAAATTCCACTTGATCATGGTGGAATTTCGATTCCTGCAGATGGAACAAATTTTGAGGGATCTCTAGTGGAGTAAATTTTTAAAGCTGGTTAGTTGCAATATTTTCCTTCTAATGCTCATAATAATAGATTTGAGAAAGCTGAGTTTTTTTCCAAGTCCAAAGAGGGTTCCTACACCTCTAACTGCTTAATATTTTTACCTTCAGACAGTGTTACTATAGATGATATGGAAGCTTTCAGAGTGTGGTTTCTTTCTGATTTAAGTATTTTTTTTAGTTCTCATTCTTGTAGAGTAACTCAGATCGGTGAAGCCGATACAAGGCTTATATTTGATTGATTCATCATCTATATTCAGCCTAAAATTATCTTTAAGACTCCAGATGTTGAGATTGAGAGTAGGATATTGGGTAATGACATGGAAGTTGTCAAGTCTATCATGGATTAATTAAGATATAGTTTTTTTGTGGTTCGGTCATCCCTTCTGGAGAGGATAAAAATATTTCCTCCAGTTGTTGCTTTGACATCCACTACTCTAACTCCTACATATTCTATTTATCCTAAGATGATAAAAGATTTTGTGAGATAATAGTTTCATTCGATCTTGTGTGATCTCACTTTAACTCATCAGGAGGACCTTTGGCAAATCGGGCAGCCTGGTGAGCATATATATAAATTGGTTTGGGAGTGTTTGAATGAATCTCTAAATGATAGATATACTTGCACTAAGGTAATATAATACTAAATTTATCACATTTATAAAAATCATGATCCCAATTCACATTTTAAATTTCTTTCTGAGAACATAAGTATTCCTCTTATGACTAGGGCCTTCAAGGAACATTTGAACCAGCATAAGGCCTTGGCCCCTCGGCTCAAATTGTTTATTAGTAAGAATAACTTATTCACTTTGATGGAGATATATGGGAATATCATTAGGGACTTTTTTTAATTTTATTAAGCTATTTCTTGTATGTCTCTAGGATTGTAGTGGTAGCACTAGAAGTCATTCATATTTTGGCATTCACCTCTATAAATTTCTATGCACTACTACCACCTCAATTCTATCCCTTTAACATTTCACTAGCCAATGATGTTCAACTTCTCATTCCACTAGTGATCCATGATCTCTCTACATCTGAATCTAAACACTCAACTTCTATCTTTGTTCCTCAGGTCTCTATAAAATGAAATGACCATGTCAATCCTTCCTCTCATCGAGTTGAGAGTGATTATGGAAAGGATTAATCCTTTACATGGATTGTTTTTCCAGGTATTTATTTTTTATATATAATATAATTAATATTTTTATTGATGCTTATCTATTATTTTTATCTCTTTTCTTGTATTTACCTTGTTTTTCTTTTGGTTTATAGTCTTACATATTTTATAATCTCAAATGGAGAGAAATGTTTTAGATAGAATTTAAATTTTTTAATTAGGATTCAAAATTTAAACATAGTATATCACATTAATAATTGTCCATGGTAAGCATAAAATTAATTTTAAAATTCATCTACTCATGTCTATATCTATTTATATATACTCTGTTATAAAATTCCATGTTTTTTATCATAAAAAAGGGAGACATTATTCGTACCTCGTTATTTTAATGATCAAAAATCATGATTATTATGTCTCTAAAAAATTTAATGTTTTATTATATTTATTCATATTATAAGTAATTTTGTGAAAAAAAATTGGATAAGTAAAGATCTACTGTCGGTTATGAAGATCTATCGTCAGTTCAAAGTGAGCTACTATTAGTTGTGCTGACCTATTACTAGTTCAACCAAGTCTACCGATGGACTACATCTACCAATAGACTCTATCATTAATGGATCTATCATTGAGGGCATCCACCATTTGTCTAATATATCCACTATTAGTTCGTAATAGATCTACCACCAGATTATATATCCCACCAGATAAGATTTACCTCTATACCAAATCTACTATTTATCAGATATATGATTATTTTAGATGATATACCACTGATTGATCTACCACTGGACCATGCCAACATTATCTCAATCTATCTTTGGTCTATTCTACCACAATTATGCTACTATTTTAGTTTCTCATTTGAATTTAATTCCTCCAATGTCTAGTTTAAGGAATTTCATGTCAGAAGCCTCATGTAGACTAATTAATCAATATTCCTAAACCATTCCACAAATGAATGAATAAAAATTGAAAGTTTCTTGATTCAATTATCAATATTAGGATCCAGAATATATATATTATTATTCTTCAATAGACAGTTAGACCTAGATAACTATGTAATAAGAAGATCTTCCTTGTTCATGTGTGTACATTACCTGAGGGTGTAGATGTGTGGAATATACATAAGAACAATAAACTTCATATGTTGAATAGAGGATCCATCCTAACTTACATATGTGGAAGTTTTTTAAAACATTTATATATTTAATAAAGAATATTTTTTCTAGTTTCTATGACACTCTTTTTTCCATCCTATTTAGAGAAACCTATTCGAGCTCTTAACAATGAAAAATACAAGGACCTTTAAACACCTGGATATTTTCTGAATGAGTAGCCCCACATATTTCATCTTAATTCATTTTATCTCTCTATTTGAGACTTTTTTTATCATCATGTTGTATTATTCTTTTTATTTATAATAATTGTCTATTTTTCTCTATGTGATACTGATTGTAAAACATGATCCAGGTTGTTGATCTCATTATAGTGATAACAATCTTCTTTAAAGCAGGTGATTTACAAGTAGAGGGGATTAAGTCTCATCTTGATACTAAACCCATTTATTTATTTCAAAATGTAATATATTGTATTTTTTTATTTATTTTAAATTAAGAAAATAAATTTTTATTTAAATATGTAAAAAACATTATTTTCATAGTTAGTCTTATCCGGTGTTTATATAAAATTACGTTTAATTAATTTAGGTTGAAAATTTTAACGAAATTTCTAATATTGGTTTAACTAAGACCTAATCCCTCATTGATAAATTTTATAAATGATCAAACTTATATAATTCTAGAATTTTGATTAACTGGGGGTTTTTTAAATAACTTGGTGTATTTTGTTTTAAATTGTTTTAACATTAATTCTTATTAAGAACTCAATTCCCCCCCCCCCCATATTGAGTTACTCACTCTAAACAACACTTTCCTTGATAAAAATGATCAATATATATATATAATAAGTATTGTTTAACTAAAATATATCCCCATTAGAGTATAATTAAAAGAATTATTTCTATCATTGATGAATAGAAGTACCATAAAAATATCTTTAAAATATTCTTGAGGAAAATACCTTCTTCACTTTCAAAATATATTTTTAAAAAAGAAAAGTTCACAAAATATTTTGAAAATAAATTTATCTGAAAATAACATTTGAAACTTATAAATTAATCATTAAAACATTGATTTGGATTAAAGGAAATAAATTTTAGACATGTATTACATGTTAAAATAAAGATTCCTTTCACATTTTCAGTCAAAGTAAAATTGACTTTGTTCAGAAAAGGACGTGAAATTTCTTTGAAAATATTTGGTAAAAAGTAAAACATGGTTAAAAATAACTTCAATAAATCATTTGGAAAATGTTAAAAACATTTTTAAGAACATTTTTTTAAACATGGTTTTGGATGAAAAGGGATTTTTTTCTGAAGAGATGAATAAATTGACATTCTATAAAAAAAATATTCTTAATGATTTTTAGTCCCAACGAGTGGAAAAATGGAACTATTACTAAAAACATCATGAATAACCATATAAGATGAAAATGAATTGGGTTTATTCGAAAAAAATAAAATAATTTATTTCAATGTAAAATCAAGAATAAAAAATCATGATTAAGATGAGAGTGTGAAATAAAATCATTCAAAGATCATAAAATCTAAGTGAGAATTCACCAACGAATCGATTATAGGTATCAAATCTGAATCCACAAAAAACAAGTGTATATACAACATAATATAGTCAAAATTAAAATCATAAAAAATCATAGAATATCAAATAAAATTACGAATAAATATAACCCAATGAAAATAAATTGAGTTATAAAATTCTTTACAACTAGGTAACTTTTAAGTCAAATCCCCTTAGATGAAGTAATTCATACTAAAAATTAAAATAACATGAATTATTAATGAATCGTGATATTACATATCAAAGGGAAAGTATACACACCATATAAAATAAATTATATTTATAACATTTCAATATTCCTCATTGAAGGTAAATTGAGATGAAGAACCTTACTTTACACTTTCTTTTGATTGAATGTGTGTCGAGACTAGGTTTGGATATATCATTGAGAGGGGCAGGGGTGAATTAGTGATATAATTTTTACAATTTATAATTATAAACTAAACCTATATGATCAGTTAATATATTGATTAATCATTCTTTAGAGTCTCACTTCTCCTATATAAAAACATAAGGAAGTACTAAAATAGAATTAGTATTTTTACATGGAACAACCCCAATATGGGTCACTATGTCCTTAACATGTTTGGGATAATCTGAGACATAGATTCTACATGAGTAATATTAAATGTGATGACAAAAATAGATAATATTATAAAATTTATTATATAAAAACTCCCAAAATTACTAATAACTAATTATTATTGTGGGTCATCTCCCAATGGGATCTTTTGAATGGAATCCATCAAATTTTCTTTATATCGAATCCTGTATGTTGAGATATATCTCAAAAATCTCTAGTTATTTATGTTGGAATCCCTCCAGATATTTAATGATATTGACTACCTCTTGTGAATGTGTCTTAAACTCCCAATGAATTTTTATGCACTAATTTGTTTCCAATGTTCTGCTTCAAGTCCATTCAGTCTAGTCTACAAATTATCTATGGGCCTTTCTCACTTCATATCATTAATCACCTTTATATGATAATTTTTCTCAGTGAAAAAACTTCTTGGGTTTATTCTTCCTTCTTCTAAAGACTTTTCCACACTTAAAAGTGTGAAACCAGTTCACACAAATTTATTCAATATTTTATAAAAGAATCATCATTCAAAAACTTAATACAATTCTTCTTGAATTATCCACCCTCAAGAATGTGTGATATAATGCATGGTATTTTCAATCATAACCCTAGAAAATATATTATCCCTATTTATTTTACATGCTTCTAATAATAGATCTTCATTTTTTTACTCAAATCTTGCATGTATTCATGATACAACACAATGTTCACTTTATTTCTCAATGGTTGTTCATGAAATTATTTTACATGCTTGAACTACCTTCCTTTATGAAAATCAAGTGTTCACTATTGTTGTGCACTAACGTACTTCAAATTACCTTGGGTGAAAACGAATGAAAACATATCATGAACCTCACATACTGCATGAGAGTGTGCATGCACCATCTTCCTCCTCATGCAAGAGTAGAAAACTATCCACTTCTCAAGCTTCCTTTGCACAAAAAATATATATATAGTTGTCATTTTTCTTCTAAATGAATATTATTATTTTTAAAAACCAATGTGGGTGACACTTTCACCCAGTGTCTAAAAGGGGTTCATTCATACCCAAATGGATTTGAAGAACTAGTTCTTCATGAATCCTTTGAGTGTGTTCAACGTAAGTCGAAGAGTACATTGGTTACCCTTATCATTTTCATAAGAATATAGTTAGTAAGGATTACCTATTTTCATAATTAGGCGATATGCAATGGCTCTATTTTCATTAGAGAATTGAGAGAACTCTCAAGATGATCGATAGTCACCCTCGGGCTTACTTATTATCCTTTTATAGGAAAGAATCATCATGCCATGCACTTCCTAGGATCATAATTTTAAACTATGTCATGGTTAAATTAAAATGTATACAATATCTATCTTGGAATGATACTTTAATATATAGAGGATTTTGGTACCTCTCAAATTTATACCAAGAATTATGGAATTGTTTTGTTACATAATTTCATGATTCAATATCTACATGCATGTGAGGATAATCACATGCTTCTTTTAACTTGAGACCTTAAACTCATTCATAGGTCCGTCAACAAGATCTTTTTAATTCAACCAAATCTTGTTTCATGATTCATCACATGTATTCAATATGTAGTTTCCATTCATGATATTTAAATTATTCATTATCTCTGTTTTCCATGCTAGTATCAATCATTAGAGTTCTAAACATCTACTCTGGAGTACTGGAACTCTCAAACATCACTGGAGGTCGTAGATGATGTCTATCATTTAAAATCAGGACCATGGGAGATCATATATTGCATATTAATTGAATCAGGAATCCCCAATATTATATATAATTTTTAATGTGGATGAATAATGGTCCACTATTTTTCATCCGACATTTACTTTTTGGTTTTTTGGTACATGGTTTATTAGCTCGGGATCTCCTATTAAACATCATGACAAGGCTACATGTTATAGACACCTAAATTCAACAACTCAAACACCACATGATTCATCCCTCTGATATTCATACTCGAACCAATTCTCCCTACTAGTTCATTTACACATAACCTCCCTTTAGTGGGTGTTTTTCCTTCCTTCTTCGGCCACAATGGATGCCCTTGCACAGGTTATCTTGTATATAGGATTTTCTCCCACAAGTGGTCAAGCTGGCCACCAAGGGTGCCATGGTTGGCCCCATTTTTAACAAAGGGATAATTTAAATATACTTAGTAAGATACCAAGTCTTGAAATGAATTTCATGACTTCCACAATAATTCTCCATAAAGATTTATTTTTAAAAAATGATTATGAATTCAAATTGTTTTTCATGTTCTCCAATTCTTCTTATCCATACATTTTACTAAACAAAGATTAATCATTGAAACATTAATTCAAAATTAATATTAGTTCAAGAATAATCCCATTTGGGATACTTAATACTAAGTAAAAAAACAAATATTGACAACCTCCATCAAGAACCAAGCTAACATACCTTTTTTACAACAACTCTTATCTCAAATAAATTGGCCTTGAAAATCTTTCCCTTTGAAATTATTTTCAATACCACCAAAAAAATCAACATTAAAATATGTGAATCTCCCTCTATTTCTTCTCCCCCATATTGATAATAAAGGAAAAGTTATATTCAGAGGATATCATCTTAACTTCTCACTATTTGTTCATACATTTCTAATCTTATTAGAGAATATAACCACATTATTTCAAAGAGAATTGAAATTTTAGTTATTAAAGTCAAAATATACATGGGAAAACCTGATGTTGAAAAAAATAGTGATTTTACCAAAGAATCAAATTTTTCCCTAAATAATATGTTTCTATGATACCTTTATCAACCTCAATTAGATACTACATTTCTAGGGAAATCTGTGAAATGTTTTCAAGATATATCTTGTACACATCTTAAAAACATATCAAAACATTTCAAGTGCATAAATTATTACTACCCCAATAACTCATCTTAAAAATGATCCATCACTCCCCCTTGAGAAAGAGTTTGACATGATCAATGATGATATTTATGGGTGATGGTCATACCACACCATCAGTGTTTCTCCCCCTTAATGGATATACTTCATTCATCGTCATTGAAGTTGATAAACTCCATGATGAACATCACTTCTCCTTTAATTACATGAATGTTAATTCAAATAAACAAGAATAAGGGAATAATTATGTTACTCAATGATTTTTAGTTAGAGAAATAGGGTTGATAGTTTCTTAACCCATAAACTCTATTCCATCCAATAACAATTCCCTTCATTATAACACATCCATTTTCATTTTAGTTTTCATCATTTTAGGGGGACATGGATGACATATTCTTCCTAGTATGATCCATAAAAGTACATGCATCAACATATGTTTGTTTTTTAAGTTTTTTTATCTTTCTGGGCTAGGTAGAAATATCACATATCTATTTACAATATTACCATTCCTTTTTCTTCCATTACAAAATATATCATGATATTAATGGCTGTGTCTTTTGGGAACATCATATCAGTTTTAACCTCATCTGGGGAGATATCTATTCTACCTTTAGCACAAATATTTTGTTTTGTTTATTTCAACATTTCCTTCTAAAAATAATTTCATTAAATAAATTGTTCATAGATCTTTTATTTTTTTTATTCTTATTTTCTTTAGTTACTTGTAGTAACTTTCCTAGAATTATTTTCATGCATGATTTAGTACAATATCCTTGTTGGTTTCATATTTTACATATTTCTTTTAGAGAATAAATTTTTTTATTATTATAAATACATATTGATTTCTCAGTGAAAAATATACACATTATATGATTTTACTTCTTCTTCTAGGGCTTCTTTGTTTTAAAATTGATTCCCTGTGAAATATTCCAATTTTAATGAAGTTTCATATTATAATAATAGGGTTGGAACAAGCTGTGGATTGAATGTGACTCAACCACTGTTGTCCAAGCTATCTAGAAGGGGGTGGTACACCTTGCATGGCCGCTTACCTCTCGATGGATGAAATGTCTTGCTGCACTCGTGGATCTTAATTTCATTTCAACACACGTGTCCCGCGAAGCGAACATGGTTGTTGATAGTCTGGCCAACAAGGGGGTCAATCGGGTTCTTACCTGGTTGGATGATTTGCCTAATGATTTGATCCCTCTTTTCAATAAAGATTGTAATAAGATTCTGTCTTTCAGACTTTTGTAACTCCCTTTCCTTTTAGTAATAAATTGTTCCTTGGTCTTTAATCGAGGCACCAACTCTCTAAAAAAATTACCAATAGTTTTGGGTTTGTGATAAAATTTTCCATAATACTACCAGAAACCTCTAAAATGTTGTCTACAATAATTCTGACTAATATACTAGAGATAAAAACTTTCTGTCTAGATACGCTCATATTGTGATATTTATTTAGTCTTGGGAAACAATATTTTCTAAACTTACTGAAGTTCTCACTATCACCATCAGTCCTTATTCTTCAAATTTTTGTATGAAAACTTATACAACAATATGAAACAGATTTAGTATTACTGATAAGATCAGAAATAACATGTTTTTTATTCTTCACACTTGTCTTTATAGTATATTTGGATCATTCATCTTAAAAATCTAATGCTTTATCAAAATAATATATTATCATTTTTAAGATTTTTTCATATTTATTTAACCTAGATTATGTATCATTTTATTCCTCTTATTTTTCTGTCAGTTTTATATTAATTTATTTATAAAAATTATCTTATTCTACAATTTTTACATTGGATGATTTTATTTTCTCAATAATATTTTAATCCTTTGTAATTTCATTTCTTTTTTTTCCTCTAGCACGTTGATTATTTTGTTAAGATGAATATTTTGATTAATAAATTCTTCAAGTTCAGATCTTATCATTTACTCATAGTATCTCTCTTCTTCTTTCTCATCTCTTCTTGAAGAATCTCAATGTATCTTAAATTTTTCTATGTAGGTTTTATGATTTTTAGTTGAACCTTCATCGTCTGATTCACTCCATGTTGAATAGTATTCATCACCTCTCCCACTCATCAAATCTCACTTTTACATTATTGAGAAATTTTTTTTATTCCAACATCCCTTTGTCTACTTTTTCTAGATCTTCATCTAGTTTAATCTTCTAATTCATCATCACTCTCAGAATCATCATATTTTTTCTTTGGAATATCAATTAAAAAATTTTAAATTTGACCATAATTTAGAAAATTAATTGAAGAAATCCTATAAGTTTCCCTTTTCATCTTCTTATATTTTTATGAAATAAATTCCATGATAATTTTATAATATCTATCACTTACCTCATCCACATTAAAATATGAGGATGGTTTATCTTTATTTCCATTCATCTTGAGACTTTTTATTCCATTGAAATCCATTTCCTTCTTTTCATTATTTTTGAATGTAGGATATGTTTTCATCTCATAATTAATAATTATATTATGAAGCTCATCAACAGATAAGCCACCACCTTCTTCCAAGGCAGAAATCAATGAATAAAATCTATTAGGAACATTACGCGTCAATTTCATGACAATAATTGAATCTTATAAAGTATCTAAAAAACACATTAAATGAATTAATTTCTCATTTACCCTGGAAAAGTAATCATCAAAAATATAATCATCATTAATTTGAACATCTTCAAAATTATCTCTTTATATTTTTAGTTTTTATTCTTTTATCTTCACATTCCCTTCATACATATTCTTGATTTAATCCCATATGTTCTTGGATGTATTCAGTCTCATAACCCCAGTGTAAACATTATCAGATAAATATGGGAAAATATAATTTTTAGACTTCCCATCTAATTCTATATTTCAATTATCATAATGAGTTTTGGGAGAATATATTTTAGGTTGTAAAAAAACAACTATAACAACATCACTGAATTCAAGGCCTTGTGAAAGTATATATTGAAGTATTTGGTTCATCCATCCATAATAGTTCATTCTATCAAAGAAATAAACGTCTATATTATTAAATGAATTAAACCTCCCCATAATTAGTTCTTATGTTTGAAGATTTACATAGTGAACATCATCCTCTAATACCCCTAATAGTGCGCAAGTTTTGATATATCACTGAGAGGGGAAGGGTTGAATCAGTGATATACTTTTTATAATTTTATACTTTTCAAATCAAACTCTATTATCAATTAAGATATCAATAAATTGTTCTTTAGAGCCTGACTTATCCCATATGAAAACCTTTAAAATCACTTAAAATCGCATGACGATTTTTACAAGGTTCTACCCTAATGTGGGTGACACCAATCTTGATGTGTTTGTGATAACCTAAGAAATAGAATCTCCACTACTAATATGTAATTTGACTACATAAACAGATAATATATTGAAATTTTTTACATCAAATCTTCCATAATGCCTGATCACTAATGATTACTACGGTTCATCTCATGATGGTATCTTTATACCAGTATCCCACTAGTGTTCTTTATATATAATATTTCTAGTTGATATATCACTTTAAAATATATAGTTATTTATACTGGAATTCAACTATTTCTTTATTCATCTTTACTATGTCTTGTGAATTGGTATTCAACTTCCACTAACTTCTAATGGAGTGTTCCTTTTCCCTTGTTCTTTTTCAATTCCACTTAGTCATATCTTTTTATTAACTTTCAGCCTTGCTCACTTCATATATTTGATCACTTGTATTTGAAAAATTTCTTCAATTCAAAAAATTCTCAGGCTAATTATTCATTTTTCAGAAGTCTCAACCTCACATAAAAGATTCAAGAAATTCATAAAATGTTTTTCAATATTTTATTTATGAATAATATTTCAAAAACTGTATAAACTTATTCTTAAATTCTTAAGTCTCATTTATGTGTGACACAATGAATGGTCTTTCTAATCAAAAACATAGAACATATAATATTACTTTTTATGTTATGTTCTTATCAAAATAGTTATTATTTTTGGGTCACTCTAATACTAAATGTATTCATTCTACAACACAACGTTCACTATTTTTCTCAATGTATGTTCATGAAGTTTTTGTACACACATGAACTACATTTCTTCATGAAAGTCGAGTGTTCACTATTTTTGTGCACTCACTACCTTCACATTACCTTTGGTGAAACCAAATAGAAACATAGCATGAACCTCATGTACTTCATGTGAGTGTGAATGCACTATCTTACTCTTAACACAAGAGTAAAAATTTTCCTTTTCTTGAGATTCCTTCACAAAGATAGTATATATAAGTATATCACTATTCTAAAGAGCATATTTTTTCTTCGAAAAAAAAACTATGGGTGACACTATCTAATGGTGTCTCAAAGGGGTTTGCTCTATCCTAAACGGCTTCACAAAACTATTTCTTCTTAATAAATTCATCTGTGCAAGACACAAGTTGAAATGTATATAGGATATAATATTCCTTCATGTAAGAATATTGTGAGGGATTATCTCTTAAAGGAAGAATAAGTTTCATGGTGGCTCTTTGTTTTCTTCAAAAGACTGCGAACACTCTCAAGATGATCAATAGAAACTCTCGAGATTTCTTTTTCTCCATCTATAAGGAAACATCACTATGAATCAAATGTCCTATTCTCAAAAATTTAAGTTAGAGGATTAATATGATGTTTCTCATTTTAAATCATGAGTACAGGGGTTTAGATTGTTCAGATTAATTGTGGGAGATGGACCCACTTAAATGAAAAACAATTAAAAGGAGGAATAGTGTTACATTATTTAGAATCACAAATAGACATTATGATTTTTCTAGTATATTTTTTATTATATTATTCACTCCTCTTACATTTCATTCCATGGTAACATGGGATTAAAATCCACATTACACAACTCACACAACACAGGGTTCATCCCATCGGGATATACAGCCCAGCCGATGCACCCCACCAAGACTATACACAGGATCTCCATCTAGTGGGAACTCTTATTTACTTCTCTATCTATCATGGGTTCCCTTGTGTGGGTTGGCTCCTATGTGGTATTTTTTTCTTATTAGTGGTTGATTTTTCCTCCTTCGGTTCCATGGTTGACAACATTTTCAACAAAGGTGTTATTGAAATATACTATGTAATATAACAAGTATTGAATAGAATTTATAGACTTCCTTAATAATTTTTCTTAATGAATTCTTCATGAAATTTAAATATGAATTAATATTTTTGTGTGGTCTTCAATTTTTATTCTCCAAACATTATAGTAAACAATGTGTCCTCCTTCATACATGTCTTTGACAGTAAGATCAATTCAACAATAATCACATTATTTCTACTTAATACTAAGTATTATAACACATATTGAAGTCCACATTTAGGCACCAATCTAACATACCTTATTAAAAACAACTAAAATATCAACTAAATTAATCTCAATAATGTGATATAACCTGTTTTATAATCATTTAAATTATGTAGTTAATATATACTAGAACCATATGGAATGTATTGTATTTTCCGTGTATTATTTTTAAATATTATATGGAATTATTTTGAGACCAGGAATGGATATGACACATCATTTTGAGGCTCGGTGATCCCATAATGGTGGTTTGAACATTTTAAGTTAAGTGAGTTGTCATGTGTGCATGGTTGTTCCAGTTTCCAATGGATGCCCAAATTAAAAATCTAAGTGCATCATTGCGTCTAAGATGATGACATTACCTAAGAACGTGCCTAACCTCAAACGAAAAGGGTTGAGGGAAAAAGTTAATTTTCAGACATTTTAAGTAAAATAAAATAAAATTAATTGAGAAGTTTATTTCATTTTATTTGGAAACATTTGCTCAATCACAATGATATGGAAACTGTTTTGATAATTAATGACATAACCTAATCACTCTGAAACAGCAATGATGACTCATTAATGTCGTACCATAATCGCAGTGACCCAACATGACAGAATGTTGAAATGTGTTCCATCCTTTTAATGTTTTAATCGAATGTTAGTCATTGGAATAAGATTGAGAGAAACTCTGGGGAATTCTTGTATATTTGGAAATAACTCTCAACAATGAACAACGATGAATAAAAAGTGTGAATCGTTGGGCCAACAGAGGTGATGGATCACGAAAACGATGGTGGTGTGATCCCTTCGTCATTGATCGATCCCTTCTCATGGTAAGGGTTCTATTTCAAGCTGTTTTTCTTCCATGTTATTTAATTCAATGATGAATGAAGATCAAACCAAGAACCGGTTGATCCATGAATCATCATTCTTGATATAAGACCTCATCATGTTCATTCATGGGGAATTTTTTATTACATCTTTAATGATTTTAATTTAACATGTTTAAACCTTCTAATGGGAGAGGACTAACACCATGATGAATGATGGAGGAGGTTTTTTCCTATTTTTTTATTTTATTTTTTCCTCCCTCTTCCCCGAGTTCTTTGGGTTATTCATAGGGATATGAGTGAGGAATCGTTGCGCACCCATTTCTTGGAACAATGATCCCAAACCGGAGATCTAACATCACGATGACCCAGCAGAGGTGTGACATTGACGGTGGTGGACAAATTGACATGGTTTGAGAGTTATCTTTCTTCAAGCGCTCTTCTTGTGGGTAGATTGGAATGTGTTTTTTAGGCTAATCGGAGGTCCGAAACCAATGAAACTAGATTCATGATGTTGGGGTGGCCAAAACCATTTATTTTCATGGAGATCACATGGTCGAATCAAAGAAAAGAGCCTCCCCCACTATGTCGGACAAAAAACTATGTTTTCTTGAAAATCCAAAAGAATACAGCGTGTATCCCGAAGAACACACCATATGGGACCAGATCTATGGTGGCTAGGGTTCTAGGATACATACAGGTATCACACAACATGTGACCCCTTTCACAAAGTGTGTAGGACCTTCCCCAAAGCTCGGCGTGTGTTCTTGGAAGTACACAGACACGAGATGGACTACACAGCTTCGCAACATGGGGTATAGACCCTATGCGGCTTGGAAGAGGTGGCTATGTGGGATTCACCATCTATCTAGGGGATACACAGACATGGGGTGGAGTACCCAATAATGTACTCCACCAAATGGCTAGACAAGGCCAGTTATATGGGTTACCACATGTACCGATTAGACGGTACGGACCACATGGGTTAAAGTCGTGTACGGGCACACGAAAGCATACACAAAGGGAATCTCAGTTACTCACACATGACGTGTGGTCCATCCTACACATTGTGTACATACCCCCTTCAAAAAGGTATGTTGTTCAAACTCGGGCCATTTTACACGAGCAGTACATGGAGTCGAGAGACACGATGTGTGACCCTTCAACACACTGTGTATATCCTGAGAAATGGATTGACCCTCCAGTCCACCATTCCTTGGACAAGTTTTGTTTGGGTTAGTTCTCCTATTTATTTTCCCCTAAAGGCTAGGTATCATTTAATTCCACATGAGTATGATCCCTTCAGTAAGAGAATCTGATATAGAGTCAGGTATCCCTCTAATAAGCCCAGATCGAGACCCTCTATCCATTCATGGACATAGGTAGAGTCAGGTATCGACATGACTAATCCTATAGGACGTTGATCCTCTCTATAGCAGGTGAATCTATATGAGTCACAATATCCACCAAGACCCTGGCAGTGATCCTCATCTATGTATCATGATCTTTCCCCACTTAGGAGTGTGTTCCCCCAAAATGAGTGCATCTATCTCTCATGGACTTTCCTGACAAACAGTACTACTGGAACATACTTCATTAGATCTATCAGTCTCATGGAGTGAGTCCTCCAAGATGATTGTTTCATGGAACCTTCAAACTCAATCCCAAGCAGGGGTATGTGGTCATGTGACATGTATCTAGTCTACGAGTATGGTTTTTGAGTATATCTGGATTGTGTTTCTCTTGCCATATGTTTAGTGGACATATACTATGTAGAGAATACTGTACCTTTACATTGTGTATTTTCTTTGTGGTTTTTGGGGTCCTCTACTGAGTATTGTTATACTCACCCTTTCATGGGATTTTCCTGCATGTTTCATGTCTTTTAATACAAGCAACCTTTTGATGAAGTCCATGGCAGATGAGGACCAGACCGAGCTTTCTGACATCCCTACAAGACGACATGTTCCTACATATACGAGCATTATTCCCAGTACCTCTTTGTGCTTATAGGATAGACATTGTATTTTCAAAAATCTTGTTTTTGGTGGGCTTTTATTCTGTCCCAGTTTACTTTCTTCACATTACTTTCCATTGTAATCTATTTTTTTGGGGTTTAGTTGTATGCATGCATTTTGGTCCTTAGTGGTTTTTTTACATTTCTTCATTTGTGGGCTTGGATGTGTGTGTGTGTGTGTTTAGGTACTTAGGAAATGTCTCCCAGATAGTTGATATTCCTACTCAGTGCTAGTCACCATCCTGGCCTATTAGAGGTGGGATTGGGTAGTCACGGCACAGGCCCCACTAGGACAGGTCCTGACGGATTTGTATCAGAGGTGGTCAGTTCTACCTTAGGACCAAGAGTTTGTGATATTTGGTTTGGGGAAAAAATCATAAGTGTTTCGAGCTTGTATTTCAGGCCAAAGACTCCAGTGTTGGTGAGGGTGGCCAATATATCTATACACTAGGACTCTAATAAACTAATTTTCAACTCAGTACATGAAAACACTAGTTATGAGGAAGTAAAATAATGGTACATGCGTCATATAGGAATGGGTTGTGTTTTCTCTGTCCTTTGTGTCAACTATACAGATATACTCGTTGACCATGGTACATCATGTTTTTTTAAAGGATGCCTATGTGATGCATACCCACTAGGATTTAGGAGCTCGATCCTGAGGATGACCCCCTCAGTTATGAGGCTTCGATACAGGGACAAGTTCCCAAGGCGTTATTTCTAGGTGGTGCACTTGGTATACCACCACTAGTGGAGTAGCCCATTGTATATTCAGTATTGAAAAATGAGGGGTGCATATTGATATCACTCCATGAGTTTTAAAAAAAGAGAACCATTAGGTTCTGAGGTGAGCCCGGACCTCAGGCAGTTGAGGACTAGAATAAGGCGGTGACCAGAGTTTTATGTATAGTGAGGAAACTAGTGGACCAAATTGTGATCCTAGGAGAAATCCTTCTTCGGGGTTTGACGGGATGATTGTGGAGTTTGACCATGCAGACTCATGAAGAGGAGACTCTTTCATCGAAGTAGTTTGACCGACACTTTAGGGAGGAGTTATCTATGGTTATGATGAGATTAGTGTGTATCTAAGAGCTTCTATATCTCTAGAAAAGAAATTTGACTGTGGATGACTATTCATCAAGATTCACCAACCTTGCTAGGTACTCGATGGATATGTTCAAGGATCAATACATCATATCTCAGACCTTCAATAGAGGTCTATGATGGGACATATGTTCCACTATCATGCCTCTATGAATTTTGTGTTATGCTAGAGTGCTTTAGTGGGTCTTGGTGATTGAGAGCTTCTTGGAAGAATAGAGGCAGTTGACATCAGTTAGTAGCTGGTAGACAGGTGCAAAGACCTCATTAATAGGGAGCTAACGTTGGGGATAGGGTTTTGAACATGGGAGAAGTCATGGGAAGTCTGAGGATAGGGGATTGATAGTCCACGAATATCAGTCTGGATCCAACCAGCCTAGGGAGAGGTGATGCTACTCGTGCGATGGTAGAGGACATCTCACTAAAGACTATATGACCCATGGAGCTACCGACAGAGAGGTAGTGGATGGACCACTGAGGCAGAGGCAGAGAGTGGTGCAGACGAACCTACCAGGCGGTGAATGTGGAAGAGGAGTAGGGAGAGTTTTAGGTGGTGGTAGATGCTTCGACATAGTTCCACCACCACCCCCAAGAGGTTCATACCAGGCTCAGGGAGCTTATGGATAGGGGCGGGGGGAATCTGCATGAGGTTGAGGCGTACGACCTACGGGACTCTATAGATTATCTGAGGTACAATCTATGTCTTTTATACCTTATCTTCCTTACTTATAGATATATATTTTAGTCATTCCTTCCTTACCACATGTCTTGTGCGAAACCTTGATATTTCGATAGAGCCATTTACTCGAACCTTATGCTTGGACACACCTATGAGAGGAGACTCGATGATCATGCACATTTTCAAACAGTGTGGTCTTTCCCTTAGAGGTGAGAGTTTTGGTTGGAACCTCTTGGTGGTTGTGTTGAGGCCTTACGACATCATTCTTGGTTTGGATTGGTTATCTTCGGTCCATGCCCATATAAACTACTTTAGGAGAAGATTGCATTGTGTCCACAGTGATGGGAAAATGTTTTCCTTATCAATGAAAAGGAGACCCAGGTAGCACATAATGGGATAATGCATAGGAGGGTTCATCTGATCACTCATGAGTTGTCTAGACTTACCCACAGAATAGTCGATTTTGTGAGATTTCAGTTCTGATCAGTAATGGTGGAGTTTGAGGAAGTATTTCTAGAGGATGTTCCAAGATTACCTCCCCACCGAGAGATCAACTTCTACATCAACTTTCACCCCAGGAAGGGACAAATATTCTCACTAGCATATTGGATTTCTCCCACATATATACACAAGATGAGGGTTCAATTATTGGATTTTTAGAGTAAGGGATTTGTAAGACCCAGTGTTTTACCCTGGGCAGCCCTAATTCAATTTTTGAGGATGGAAGATGTGAGTTGGAGGTTGTGTGTGGATAACCAATGCATGAAATAGGTAATAGTGAAGAACATGTATCAACTACCGAGGATCGATGAACTCTACAACCAGCTAAGAGGGGAATAGTGGTCCTAGATGAGTGACCTTCGATCAGGTTACCACCAGTTACGAGTATAGGATGAGGATATACCAAAGATGGAATTCAGATGCCACTACGGTCACTATGAGTACTTTGTGATGCCTTTCATCAGGACAAAAACCCCCATAGTGTTCATGGGACATATGAACCAGCTCTTCCAGCCATATTTATACTAGTTCCTAGTGGTCTTCATCGACAACATCATTGTGTACTCGGCGTGAGAGGAGAAGCATGTGAGACTCCCATGGATGGTTCTAGACATACTCAGAGAGCACCAGATTTATGGGAATCTCTCAAAGTTCCAATTATGGATTCAATAGGTCCACTTTTTAAAAACTTTTATCTAAGTATATGGATTGATTGTGGACCCAACTAAGGTAGAGGTAGTGTTAGCATAGGATCCAGCTCGGAGCGTAACGAAGGTGGAAAGCTTCCTTGGTTTGGCAGGATATTATCAGATATTCATTCCCGATTTCTCCCAGATATCAACACTAATGACAGAATTGACCAATAATGGGAAACCCTTCATATTTTATGAGAATTTCCATCAAGCTTTTGAGCAGTTGAGATAGAGTTTGACAAGTGCCCCGATCTCGAGACTTCAAGAAAAGGGTATCGTGTACGTTGTTTTTTGTGAAACATTAGGGATCGAGCTAAGCTATGTCCTAATGTAGAGTCATGTAGTTATTTTTTATGGTTTGAACTAGCTTAGGCCACATTAGAAGAACTATGTGACCCATGATCTTGAGTTGGTAGCGGTAGTCTTCTCATTAAAAATGGGGTGACACTACCTTATGGATGAGCAGTTTATTGTCTACTCTGACCACAAGATCCTCAAATACATATTCTCATAGAAGGTTTTGAATTTGAGGCTGAGTCATTATCTAGAGTTCCTCTAAGACTATAATTTCAAGATCAACTATACTCTTAGGAAAGGGAACAAGGTGGAAGATGCTCTTAGTAGGAGATCAATCTCACAGATGTTGAGTGGGGTAACAGTGTAGTTGGCCTCTTTGCAGTTATTCTTAATGGATATAGATGATGTAGGTTACCTTCAATTGATGTTTGTCACCCCTCAACACTTATAGTGAGTTAGGGAGGCCCAACTTGGGGATGTCGACTATGAGGCTTTACGTTCTCATTTATCCACAGGATATGATCTTAATGGATACTCACAAGGTGGGGAGCATATTGTTCTTTTTAGAGGGTGCACTGTTGTACCAGTGGCCTTGTAGGGGGAGGTCTTGGGGGAGCTTATACGTCCCCCTTGGTGGTACACCCTACCATGGAGAAGATGTACCAGGATCTCTGACGGCAATTCTGGTGGTCATGCATGAAGAAGGTAATAGTGGAGTTCATTTATTGGTTCCTTACATGACAGTAGGTGAAGGCAGATTACTAGGTTCCAGCATGATTATCCCACCACATGGAGGTACTTGAGTAGGAGAGAGATGGTATATCGATGGACTTCATGACGGACTTACCACGAACATCCAATGCACATGATTCCATCTAGGTGATCATTGACTGACTCACCAAGTCAGCCTGCTTCCTAGACACTAGGGAGAAGAGCATAGTGGAGGGTTTGGTACGCCTCTATGTGCATGAGATAGTTTGGTTTCATAAAATCCCATCAATGATAGTATCATATCATGATACTCATTTCACATTCTGGTTGTGGAGGGGGTTATAGGAGTCGTTTGGGACATAGTTATGCTTGAGCACGATGTTCCATCACTAGACAGATGGCCAGACTGAGAGGCCTATTTAGGTACAAGAGGATATGTTACAGCCCTGTATATTGTAATTTGTTCATGGTTAGGGGGACCACCTACCACTGATTGAGTTTTCATAAAACAATTTCCTCCACTCCACCATTTGTATGGCACCGTTCAAGGATTTATATGGGAGACCCTACAGGTCACTGGTCTGCTGAACTGATCCTATAGAGTCAGTACATCTGGCTCTAGAGATGGTGTGAGCTACCACCAAGAAGGTACAGATCATCCAGGAGCAGATGAAGACTGCACAGAGTTGGCAGAAGTCTTATGTTGACAGACGATGGAGGCCTTTGGAGTTCGAGGAGGGATACCACGTCTTCCTTTGGGTATCACCTCGATGAGAGTTATAGAGATTTGTATGGGGTGGAAAGAAATATTTGAGGCTCATCAGACCTTTCCAGATACTTTAAAAAGTTGTAAAGGTGGTGTACATTATATCTATACCACTGATGTTTCATTAGGGACATGATTTCTTCCACATGTTGCAGCTAAGGAGGTATGTGAATGACTCATTACACGTCATCTACTAGGGTGAGATGGACATCGAGGATGGAGTGACCTTTGCTGAGTACCTGGTGGAGATAGAGGATCAACATGAGAGGATCCTTAACGGGTGATCGATTCCCTTATTGTGCATCTGGTGGTAGAACAGGAACCTTCAGGAGAGCATGTGGGAGTGGGAGGTTCATATTTGTGCCCATTACCCACATCTTTTTTGGAATCCCTTGTTTTGGATTTTTGGGGATGAAAAACCACAAGGTGGGGATAATGTAATGTTTCATATTTTCCATGTATTATTTTTAAATTTTATATGGATTTATCTCATGACCAAGCTCTTAGATGACATGTCATTCTGAGGCCTGGTGAGCCCGGAATGGTGGTTTGCACTTTTTCTGTTAAGTGACTCGGTGTGTGTTCACGGTTGTGGCAGTTTCAAAAAATATGCCTAGATAAAAAATCTGAGGGCACCGTTGCACCCAGGAAAATGACTCTTCCTATGAACGGGCATAACCTTGACCAGCGTAGGTTGAGGGAAAAAGTTTATTTCATACATTTTAAGTAAAATAAAATAAAATAAAATAAATTGAAAAGTTCATTTTATTTTATTTGGAAACGTTCTCTACAATGCAACAATGGGGTAGTTGTTTCGATAATTAATGACACAATATAATCACTCTAAAATAGAAATGTTGAATCATTAATGTAGTAGCGTAACTACAGTGACTCAGTGTAAAGGAATTATGAAACGTGTTCCCTCCTTTTAATGGGTTAATCGAATGTTGTTCGTTGGCTGAAGATTGAGAGAAACTCTGTATAATTCATGGAGATTTGGAGTTAAATCTCGATAATGAATGACGATGAATCAAAATTGTGAATTATTGGGCCAATGGTGTTGAAGGATCTCGACGATGACGATAGTGCAATCCCTTCGTCACTGATCTCTCCCTCCTTGGGTTAGGGGTTCTGTATCATGTTGTTTTTCTTCCCTCTTCTTTAATTCAATGACGAATGTTGATCAACCCATGAACTGGTTGATCCATGCATTATCATTCTTGATGGAGGGGTTCATTAGGTACATTATTGGGGAAGTTATTATTCCATGTTTTATACTTTTAATTTACCCCATTTAAACCTTTTAATGGGATCAGATTTATTCCATGATGAACAATAGTGATGGTTCGTTTGTCTTTTGTTTATTGGATTTCTTTCTGCCTATTCTAAAAGTTCTTCATGTTCTTTATGATGATAAAAACAAGGAATTATGGAATGCATGTTCCTCAGTACAAAAATCCAAAAATGGAGGTTTGACAGTATGACGACCCAGCGGAGGTGCGACGACGATGGCAGCGGATGAATCGATATGGTTCAAGAGTTCTCTTCCTTCAAGATTTCTTTGTGCAGGTGGATAGTAACCATCTCAGGGGCTGATCAGAGGTCCTAAACCAATGGAAGTAGCTTTTTGGTATCGGGGAGACAAAAAACCTTGAGTTTAATGGTGATCATATGGCCGGATCAAAGAATGGAGCATCCCTTGCAGCACTAGATGAAGAACTATGTTTCCTAGAAAATACCAAAGAACATGGTGTGTATCCCAAAGAACACACCGTGTGGGACCAGTTCTATGGAAGATTGGGTTTCTGGATATATACAGGTATCACTTGGTGTGTGACCCCTGTCACAAGGCATATGGTCCATTCACTGAATCTTGGCGTATATTTTGGAAAAAACACGGACACAGGATGGACTACATAGCTTCAAAACATAGAGTGTAGACCCTACGCGGCATGGAAGAGGTGGCTACATGGGAATCGGCATGTATCTAAGGGATACACGAACATGGGGTGGAGTACACAACTATTTACTCAACCACATGGCCAGACCAGGCTGGTTACATGGGTTACCCCATGTACAAGTAACAAGGATGGTCCAAATGGATTGAAACCATGTACGGGGACATGGTTGTGTACAAGGAGGGAACCCCAGTTACTCAGAAAATGTGTGTGGTCCATCTTACATGTCATATACGTACCCCCTTCAACACGACATGTTCTTCTGACTTAGTCTGTTTTACATGAGTAGTACCCAGATTCAAGAGACACGGCGTGTGACCCATCTACATGTCGTGTGTATCCTAGAACATGGCTTGATCCTCTTGTCCACCATTCCTTGGACAAGTTTTTTTTTGGGTTAGTTACCCTTTTTCTCATTCCCTTGAAGGTCAGGTATCATTTCCATCTATAGGACTTTGATCCCTTCAGCAGGAATTTCTGAGATAGAGTCAAGTATCCCTTTGAGAGGCCCAGAGTGAGATCCTCTATCCATTCTTGACCCTAGGTAGAGTCTGGTATTGAGGTGACTAATCATATAGGATGCTTATCCTATACTTAATAGGTGAATATGAATGAGTCTCGGTATCCTCCAAGGTCCTATAATTGATCCTAATCTATGTATCGTGATCTTTCCAGACTCAGGAGTGTGTTATTTCAAAATTAGTGTATCTATCTCTCATAATTTTCCTAAAGAATACTACTTCTCAAATGGACATCATCAGAGCTATCAGACTCATAGAGTGAGTTCTCCAGGATGAGTGCTTTGTGGAACCTTTGAATTGAATCCCTTGAAGGAGTATGTGGTCATGTGACTTGTCTCTAGACTATGAGTCTGGGTTTTAAGTATATTTGGATTGTGTTTATCTTGACATATGTCCAGCAGACATATGTTGTGTAAAGAAAACTCTACCATTACATTGTGTATTTTATTTGTGGTTTTGGGAGTCCTCTACTAACTATTGTTATACTCCCCCCTGCATGGGCTTTACCTGCATGTGTCATGTCATGTGAAGATGAGCAGCCTTTTGAAAAGTTTTAGGGTAGACCTAGATCAAACAAAGATTTCTAAGTTCCCTATGGTCCGATTTGTTCCAATGGCTATGAGGAGCAGTCCCAATACCTATTTGTTCTTATAGGTTGGACTTTGTTGTTTGCATAATCTTTTTTTTTGGGCTTGTATTCTGGCCAAATTTACTTTCGGAACATTATATCCTATTATACTCTAATAGTTGGGTTTAGATGTATGCATGCATTTTGTTCCTTAATTGTTTTTTTACATTTCAGTATTTGTGGGTTTGGAGATGTGTTTGTTTATATAGGTACATAGGCAACGACTCCCATGTTAGTGGTATGCCTACTTAGTGCTAGTCACCATCCACTTGCCTATTAGAGGCGGGCTTGGGGAGTCACAGTGCGTCCCCACTAGGACGAGTCGTGACACATATTCATATATATAATATTTTATAGGATCCTTTCATATAATCTTATCACCCATTTGTTAATAATCATTCATTATAATGATTGTTTTGAGTGATAAATGCATTGTTTTCTCTTCCATGTTTTAATATGAAATTTTTGGTTGTTAAGAATAATATATTGTTCCATCATCTTGAAAATGATATTAATGTTATAATTATCATTTTTTCATTAGATAAAATATTAGAATAATTATAAAAATTTGAACATGGAGAATGTATTTCATTACTTTGTGGAGAAGTTTGATCGTACGTACACATGAGAGACATTTTCATTTCCTTGATAGGTGAAAGGGTAAGAAATTAGGTCATATATTAATTTTCTAGAATCGATATCATGTTTTATATATCCCATATATTCATTAAATCGACCCTTATTACATTTTATGTAAATTTTAAGTGAAAAATGAATTATATCGCTTCGCAAGGTGGTATTCCATCATACACACGAGTGAAATTATCATATATTAAATGATATGGAAAGTAAGAAGATATATGTGATATTATAACTCAATAAGTATAATTATATCATAATTATCATATAAATTTTTTAAATCTATCATTATATCCAGTATTTAATGGTGGTATTGGAAAATGAATTACATTAGTTCGCAAGGCGGTAGTCCACCGTACACAAGATCGAAAGTTTTATTTCCCATTTTATGGAAAAGAATATGGATATAGTCCATTACTATAATATAATAAAATATTAGTGTATTTAGTAAACTGAGTTTGTTATATAATAATGGTTTAATAATATTTGAAGGAGGTGGGAGAATAAATAAATTAAAATAGCTTTGTAAGAACATTACCTCTTATACAGAAAACTTTTTATGTTTGCAAAATCAATCCTACAAAGGTTGGATTTATTATAAAAAAGGAACTATAATTTTGGTATGGTTGTAACAAAGTTATTTGGTCAGGTCGTGGCTAAACAAAATGGCTTTGGATTTATACAAAGGTGAGGATAATTGGTATCCTTTTATATGTGGGGGAGAGGACACACATAATATTTTTGAGAAGAATCAATTACACCCGTGACTTTATCTTGTAAAAATATTAAAAAATGGTTAATTATATACCCTTAGAGGTGATAAGGTCTAAATATATCCATATAATTTGTTTTTTTATAATTTTCTTACATCATTTTAACATTTATCTTCTTATTTTAACCCCAAGTAAACCCTTTTTTAGCTAAACGGTGATAATTAATTTTTTATTTGCACTATTCATTATGTCTAAAATTAATATTAACTTATTATATAAAATAAATTATTTTTATTCCAAATATGTAATCCATTTTTCCAATGTATATTCACAGAATTAGTGGAATGAAATTTAAAATTATACCCAAAGATGCGATGAAAAAATGGGTTTCTAAAGAGAAGATTCTCCTAAGTATTAAATGTTTTAATATCAAATTTTAATATTAAATTAATTAAAATGACCTAAATTAGTTAAATTTTAATATATATGAACATATTATACTTTAAAAACAATTTAAAATATAATTTAACATAGTAAATTATTTAAATGAAAAGCCAGTTTTTAATAAATATCAGTACTTTTCACTATTCACTAAAAATTAAAACATTACAGAAAAACCAAAAAAATCACACTAAGATAATCTAGATATTATTATGTAAAAATGAGGTTCATTTTTTAAAATATATTTTCCAAAATCTGTAAAAATTAATTTTAAATTATGTTCCAAAAGTATGATTAAACCATTTTTTAGAAAATATGTTTTTTCAGAAAAAAATCATTTAAAGGATTTTTATTTTATTTATAATAAAAATATAAGCATAAATTTCATAATTTAGTTGGTAATATTAATACTCAACAATTTAACAACTATTTTATAATGTTATACAATATTCTAGTTCATTAATGCTTGGGGTTGCATGTTTCGTAAGATGTAGAGTGGGTTAAATTTTAAGAAATATATTTCAAGGGTTGTTTAAGCTCAATTTTGTGTGCCACATATGCTATCTAATACCATGTTATTATTTTAAAATATTGTGGTGTTTCAATTATTTCTTAGGGATATTAGTTTAATTTAATTTTCACCATATATATGACCATGTGGCCTGTGTGAATTTCACTAGTAAACCATGTAGAATACATGATGTGTACGCCAGCTACACACTGTGTAATATGAAATTTCCTATTCCAGGCTCTCCCGGTCTACACATGATGTGAACTAAATGAACCGTGTGTAGTTACCTCTTGGCATATCTTATATCTCACAACTACCCCAGGTGTTTTGTACTTTTGTACATGTAATGTACTCAAGCTACACGTCATGTAATCTCATGATATTTGGCCTAAATTATCAACACCTCCCAATGAAATATTTAACCATTCTTTATATGTTTTGAGTTCTTTATGAAAACGAAATTAGGGACAAGGATAATTAAAATTTGGAAATAATTTTCATTAATATTTTTTAAAAATAAACAATTCTTGTGTTGAAAATATAACCACTATTATGAATATATATCAACAGTAAAATAAATAATTTTAAATTTGAAATATGACCATACTGTTACTAGTAAAAAATCTCTAGGTTCGGTGAAAGAATTGTTAGTTGGAAAATAACCATAAAGATTTTGTCGATTTGGGGGACCATTCTAAATATTTTATATGACATGAACACCATGACCAACAAAATTTTTCCACGAAATATTGATTTAAATAATCCTAAATCCCTGAAGAGGATATTTCACATTATATTTATAATTAATTTATTTAAGGTCATAAGAAATGGTTACCTTGTCTTAGGAATTTCCCCAATGAATATGTTTCTGATCATTGAAAATACCCTTTTCTGAATTTCCTTCATAACACTATAAGGATCCAAGTGTAGAAGCCCTCTAGAAGTGATTGACATGTGCTCCTTTGATATTTAAAAGACACCAATTTAATTATAGGTGATAGCATAGTGAAACAATTTTCTTATGTTTTTCTAATTGATTGCTTCTAGTTAAATTGTGAATCAAGGAATCTCTCTAGTTCTTCTCATTCTAGAGAGGATGATAGGGATAGGAATTGAGGGATAATTTTTCTGTGCACAATGATTCTAAAATCTCAATTAACCCTACAAAATTTACATAACCATCCCTTTATAGAGTTGGGGTTTAGGATAAAATGTTATTTAATTACATACTGACCCTAAAATATATAATAATCATTATCAAAACCCATACTCTATAATAATAAAAATATTATTATTATTATTTTAAAGTGTTCACTAACTCACACAATGATCATTATTATTTACCACCATGTTGATAAAATTCATCACCAGATATGATCTTTTTCTTCTCTAACTCCTTAATGTTAATTGAATACACGAATAAATATTATATTAAAAATTTTATTTAAAAATGAATAATATAAATATTTTATTCATAATTAGTGAATAAATATTTCTTAAATATTTACATAATCAAATAAATTATTTGTTAAGGAATAGATGATTATTTATTACCATGTGAATTATATCGTTCAATAAAACTTGAATAAAATTATTCTTGAGCCTTGATAATAATATTCCTTCCATTAATTAAATTCAAATTGAATTTAATTCACATAAATGGAAACACTTAGTGTGAAAACCTAAAGGATTATTTCATATTTTCATTTGGTATGCTTTTATAATGTCTAATATTACTATCTATAAATAGTTCAAAACATCCAATAGAATGAAATTAATGTCACAACATCTAAAACCATATATGAATTCTTATTTTGAAATATAATAACTTTATCATAATATCTCATCAAGTAGGTTTCACATCTGTGTCGTAAAACTATATGCTTGATAAGTATTTCATTGACTATATGAAATAAACACATAATTAAAAAAAGTTAATGGAATTTAATGTGATAGATCAATTCCAATAAAAGGTATGAGATATTAAATTATATAATTATTTAAGGGATAAATTCTTCCTCGACTTGTTCATTTATAACATGTCACTTCAAACGCACCCAACGTGTCAAAAGTTTATATGAACTGTTATTGTTATGGTTTATGAAATACATGTAAGTGAATGTTCTATAACACATATTAATAACAATCTTAAATTTTAAGGACTATTACACATTCTCACATATAAAAATATTCAATGACAACCCAACATTAAGAATCCTTACTAGAGGTTCTGTTATTATAATCTCTCATCATGGAGATTATCAAGTACAAACATTATGAGAAAAAGTATCATCTACTTATGATTAATTACACCTAATAGTAACTTTATATTTGTCCCATAATAAATTGTTATCAATCTGTATAACTATATTTAATAATTCCCTTATGTAATTTTAAGGTTCTCATCGTATCATGGAACTGTTATGACCTTATCAATGTGAAATATACTCTAATAAATTACTCCTTTAAATTCTAGTAAAATAGTGAACAATATATAAGAAGATATTGTATTAATATTAAAATGTTAAAATATATATCTAATAAAAGTATAATTATTTGATTTTGAAACACCAACTCTAACAATAACACTCGTGATAAGTATAATTATAGGATAACTTCCTAATTTTTTTTAATAACCTTGCATAACCTAGGTTAAACCTATGGTTCCATAGATATTAAATAAGGTTTAATGATTTATACATATTTTTAATGATATTTCATGATTATATAACAACTCACTCTAATTATTATAGATTTATGTTTACATTATTTTTTTTGGTGTTATTCAATGGATGGAAAAAGAGAAAATAGTGTAAAGATTGAATGTGATTTTCAATGCAATGACTATTCTCAATATCAATAATATGGATTAGGAGTTAGGATGTAATATCTTGTTACTATTCCCACTCAACTATCTCAAGCTATGAGTGGTAACATGGATCATATTGAGATTCTAAATTCACCAAGAAGGTAGAAACATTACATTGAGTC
The DNA here is from genome assembly GCA_963277665.1 of Viscum album. Lineage (NCBI taxonomy): Eukaryota > Viridiplantae > Streptophyta > Magnoliopsida > Santalales > Viscaceae > Viscum > Viscum album. The sequence continues at coordinate 239,146,421 of OY728140.1, read as the reverse complement.
TTTTATGTTATAATTATATCCTTCCTTATATTGGAATTATAATATACTAGTTTCTGACAAATGGATGAATATGATGGAAAAGATATTTTCTTTTCTTCAATGCTCAAACCATGAGAAATTTTTCTTATCATTATAACACATGGAAGGTAAATCTAGTCAATGGTGGACTCTTATCAACAGCACGAGTCAAGAAGAAGAAAAAAAACCCATGTAATGAGAGGAGTTTAAGAGGCTATTTCTCAATAAATATTTTCCTCAAACACTTTATACCAAGATGGAAACGTAACATTTATAGATTAGGTAAACAAATGATGAATCTATCAGTACTTATTAATAAAACATAGTAATATTATCAAGTTATGATTTTATCTTTAAAATCAACCCTAAAAGAAAATTTGGTTTTATAATTTATTAGATTGAAACCAAGTCACTGAAGGGAATTATCCATAATATACATTGGTAATTATAAATTAATCACTCAATTTTCTTTATAGGATGAAATAGAGAGTGAGAAACCCAATTATTATTTTGTTTTTAGTGATAAAATGAGATAAATATAGCTTCATGTAAACATGAATGAAAAATCTCAAGGAGTGGAGAAATTATAACCACCTAAATTTTAAAAATGTGCGGGGGGGATTATTCAAGATATTTCTTGAAAGGAACTTGGAAATGCTTCAATTTTGGAAAATTTTCCATTGATCCAATTATTGTCTATGGGGGTAAAAAGGTTAGTAAATGAAACTGAGGAGAAGAAGGATTCAACCAATAACTTTCAATGATTTGAATACAACGATATTGGGAATTGTGTAAATCAATTCCCTAATACAAGAGCTAAGGAGGTTGTTGGGACTCAAAACTCAACTAAGAAAAAGGATAAAGGAAAGGCCTTCACTATCATAGCTGAAGAGGGTTAATAGAATGATGTAGCGAAAGGTACACTTACCATCCACTCTAGAAATACTAATATATTATTTGATTCTATATCTACCCTCTATTTTATATATAAATAATTTTCTATGGGCATCACATCACATCCTCAATAGTTATATTATGAGTTCTTAATAAAAAAATACTAATTGTAGGGTTATCACATCTAAAGTTTGAATCTCCTCTCCAATAAAAGTTTTTTGGAATATTATACTTATAGATATTACGATTATCCATCTAGTTGAATTTGATGTGATTTTTTCATGGATTGGATCTCTCAATATATAGATCTCATATCATTTATAGAAGAATTTAAGCCTCGTTTTATACCCCAAATAAACATACGATCATTTATCAGTGCGAGGATAAATACAGACATCCAATATAAGTTACATCTACCATGTGGGTCTTAATTCTTATCTATAAAGGGTATGTAACTTAGAATATTAGATAGAAACTCAACATTGAATATTTTTCTATTGTATTAGAGTTTATTAGTATATTTCTGGAAGAGTTTCGTATTTTTCCACTGAATCATAATGTTGATTTTTTAATAGAACACATACCTAATTTTACACCTATTTCAATGACTTCTTATAGAATGGCCTCAATTAATTTGTAGGAATTCAATAAGAAACTCTATGAGTAAATTGATAAGGGAATCATAATTTTTAGTGCATCACCATGGGTGGAACTATTTTGTTTTGTAATAATAAATATAGATCAATGCGACTCTATATTGATTATCGAGAACTTAACAAGATCACTATCAAGAATGAGTATCTTTTACCCAATATTTATGAATTGTTTGTCAACTATGTATAGCTCAACTCTTTTCCAATACTGACCTTTATTCTAGATATCATCAATTGAGAGTTAAGAAAGCACATATTCCAAATACAACATTCCGTACAAGGTATAGCCACTGTGAATTTATAGTGATGTCCTATGGTCTTACAAATTCCAGTTCTATATTCATGTATTTAATTAATAGAGTCTTTAGAGATTACCTTGATCAATTTATGGTAGTATTTATGGAAAATATTATTATATATTCAAAAATCATGGAACAACATGAAGATCACATAATGATTATTTTAAATACCCTAAATAAGGTGAAGTTTTGTGTAAAATATACAGTGTAAATTTTGGAAACAAAACATTTCATTTTTTCAGTCATATAATATCAAGAGAGGGTATATGGATGGCTCAGTCAAAGATAGAATTAATTTTACATTGTTATAAAACAACCATAATGTCTAAGATCTATAGTTTTCTTTGTTGTTCTAGATATAATAAATTCCTTATGGAGAGTTTTTCGGGGATATATAATCCACTCACCATGTTAACTCAGAAGGGAGCCAAGTTCCTTTGGAAAGATGAATATTAATAAAGACTCAAGGAACTAAAAAGAAGGTTATTCAGTGCCCTTATACCTACTTTACCATATAGTGGATAAGTTTTTGTGATCTATAGTGTTGAATCAAATAAGTGTCTAGAAAAATCCTTATATAGAATGATATGGTGATAACTTATAACTCACAAAAAGTTAAGTATTGTGATAAGAATAACCCAAATCAATAAATTGAGTTAGAAGAGGTAAGTTTTTCATTAAAAATATAAAGTCTTCATCTTTATGGATAAATATGTGATATATATATATATATTGATCAAAAACGTTTTTTATATATTCATACAAAAAGTGTTAATTATCCATCAAAGAAGATGGTTCGATCTTATTATATATTATAACTAATCAATGCATTACTAACTTGAGAAAGAAAAAAGTGAAATATGATCTGATTTGAAATGTTCATGCTAGATTATCTATAATTAACATAAATAAAGATTTATTATTTCTATAATTTTAAAGGATGGTTCTAGAAATCATAAAGTAAGGGGAGAAATCTTATCTTTCTCAAATTTGTATTCAACCATATATCCACGTGAAGAATTTAGGAGAATGGATGGATGATTTGGAACTATATAAGAAGATCAAAAATGTTCTTATGTTCAAACTTGATTGTGATGGAATGATATGATTTAGAAACCATGTATGTGGTCTTTCCATACCATATTTGATGGTGTAATTGGATGAGGCATATATTCCTTTATTCTCTATTCATCTTGGAAGTATGAAGATGTATAGAGACGTAAAAGAGTATATATAGTGGGAAAACATTAAGACAGATATTACATAGTATGTATCCTGGTGATTAGTATGATAACAAGTTAACGATGAGATACATAATTCTATGTTAATGTTATATCTATTCCCCATGCTAGAATGGAAATGGGAAAACATCGCTTTTTAATTTTGTCATTGAACTCTCAAAAATGTATAAAGGTAAAAATATTTTTTAGGTTGTAGACGATCAACTTATAAATTCATCACACTTCATCTATAGCAAAGAATATTTCTCTCTTGGTCACCTTTCCAGAATCTATATTAAAAATGTGGTAAGTTTTTAGAGAGTACCACATTCTATTGTATTTGATGAGGATCTACGGTTTATGTCAACATTTTGGTGAAGTATTATGTAAGATATAGATTTTGAGTTGAGTTTCAATACAACTTATCATCCTTAAATACATGGTAATTATATAATAACTATTCAAACCCTATATGATTTCATTTTTTTCAATGTATTTAAAGGTTAGTTGAGATCAATACCTTCTTCTTGTCGATTTTTTATACAACAACAGATTTCATTGAATCATTATGATGTATCCTTATGAATCCTTCTATGGAAAGATGTGTAGAACCCCAATTTGATGGGATGAAGTTATAGAAATAAATCTATTAGGACTTGATCAATATAAGGAAATGGTGAAGAAATTCATATTCATTCAACAACACATCAAAGGCATCTCAGATTCAAAAAAAATGTTATGTTCATAATCATCAGAGAGAGTTGGTTTTCGAATTTGGTGATACAGTGTTTCTATAAATTACTCCATGGAATAAGGATGTGATATTCATAAATAATAGAAATTGAATCCCTATGTATTTTTACCCCTTTGACATTCTTGATCAAGTTTTAATGGTTGCTTATCACTTAGCACTTCCATCTAACCTCTCTCAAGTTCACGATGTGTCTCATGTATCTCTCTTGAGGAATTATATACCTAATTAATAACATGTACTAAACTCAGAGTTCATGCCTCTGGAGCATGAACCTTTCTATGAATAACATATGGTATAAATCCTATATCATAAAGATAATGTGTTACGGAACAGGACTACTCGCCAGGTTAAAGTTCTCTAGAGGAATCAAGAAATTTAAGAAGATACTTGGGAACCTGAGGATGTGATGAAACACATATACCCCATTTTTTGTATTCTATTTAAATTAGTTAAAGGGATAAACACAGGGATATAAATTGACACCACTATATTTAATGATATATTTCTTTTACAATAATTTTTTATAGCTTGTGATACACGCAACCCTGGGTCTAAATGAACCTTAATATAGTATACCAATATAACATAGCTATTAAATTAGTGGGTGTGAATAAGAGTAACTAAATTATGAAACATATATGGTTTAGAAATGTATAAAATAAATTTATTGGTTATAAATTGATTAGAAAAGAAAATAAAAAATATTTACAAGTAAAAGGGATGTTTCACTAAATTGATGTTTTTGCATAAAACATGTTTTTATCTTAATAAATTAATTTTTTTTAATATTATCAAATTATTTTAAGGAAATATATATATTATGTATTCAATATAATGTTTTAAAATTTATATACTATTTTTTCCTAACATAATAATATATATTCAGTTTTATGCTTAAAATGTATTTTTCTAAAATTGGTTTTTATCACATTTTATGCACTTATTTTAAAATTAATTTTGTCAATTTATAGAAATTTAAAATCTAAAATCAATTAAATATTTAGAATTATGAGTGTAAAATTTGTTAAATATTTATCTTTAATATTTGGTCAATATTAATAGTAACCATAATGAATTCTTATCACCCTTGTAAGGGAAAAAACTGGTAGAATAGGGTTAAAACTCTCAGATAGGGCTTTAAAGTTTATCTAACACATTCATTTATTATATGTTTTAAGTGGTTTTAATTACTTAAATCCCATTTATCTATTATATGGTAACCTGGTGAAATATTTCTTTTATTATGAACTTTATTTTAATTTAATAAAAGATTAAATACAAAAATTTCACGCTCATTAATTTAATATCTCAAGAATTTTTACATATGGGTACAAATACGCTAGGTTAGGTTATAAATTTTTCTTTGAAATATAAATTAATTTTATTATCAATTTAATTTATTTATACATTTTATTAATTGAATGATTACCATAAATACTTATGCAATGTCAATAAAATATTTATTCAATTAATAGAAAAATAAAATAAATGATTTCAAAAATATAAAATATAATATAATTTAACTAAATTATTATGTTAAAAAAATTATAGATTCATATTACATATTAGTTATTTTTGAAAATATTATATTCAAATTCCATTTTTTCTTGGTGTCTTTAAAGTAAAATTGAATGAATAGTTTCAAAATTAGCATTAATGATATTTTATAATGAATAATATTTTATTAAATATTCTAAAATTAATAAAAATATTAACTTTGATAAATTTAATTTAATATGGTTCAAAATAAAAACAATGATCCTTTTTTGAGTCACTTATCCATTTATGGTAACATTCTTATCTCTTTAAGATTAAACTAGATGAAATCGGGATAAAGGTTAAAATGGTTAATGAACGAGTTAATAAAAGATATAAGGTTTAAAATGACACCAATACCAATAGAAGTTTTATGAATTGGTTTTATTTCATCCCTATACTATTTTTCATAAGCATTATGGTCATTTGGAAACATTTGGATGGGGAATGACTTTATTATATTTTAATCTTTTTGGAAATTCCATGTTTTTCCTCTCACTCCCTTATAAAAAGAAACCCTTAATTTCTCTTATGTACACATATTTATCCGTATATATTGAAAAAAAATTAAAAATTATCTTCCCAAGATACATTATAAAGGATTTTTCTCCCAAAAATACCAACCCTAGGGTCCTTAAAAGTAGGTATAAAAGATTTCTTTCAAACAAGAGGCAATCGTCTTAGCCAATCACTTTCTTTTTACTTCTTCTTTTACCTCCTATGAATCTATGTAATTTATCATAAAATAAAAAATTAATTTTATTAAATATAATTAAGTGTTATTTTAATTATTAAACCATCATTATCCAATTTCATTTCCATCAAATCGGAAGTTAAAGTATCGCTCGTTTGTACGCATGACCTACCGTCTCCACATAGTGATACAACTAGTTTTCCATCACAATATTTTTTGGATGGGTATTATGACGATTTTAATGTTTATATATGAAATTTATGAAATTATTATTAATTTTAAATGATAATATCATATATAAACTCTTACCTTCTAATCCTTTGGAAAAGGATGATGTCACTTGTGCATACATGTGGACTACCACCTCCACAAAGCGAGGTATTTCATTTTTCATTATTCATTACATAGATGATTTTAAGGGTATATTTTATTAATATTTATGATCTATATGATATAATAATAATAATATAAGGTGAATTATTATTTACCTTTATTTTTTTCAATTCATCTAAAAATTTGAAGTAGTGTTCATGTGTATGTACAACCTACCATCTCCTAGACCAGTGTGACTCATTTTTCTATCACTACATTTTATGGATGAATATAAATTTATAATTATATATATATAATATATATTATATTAATATCATTCTTAATATTATTTATATTAAGTAACTATGATCAATATATAAAGAACAATAATTCTGAACTGAAACATATATGAAAAACAAAGTAGTTATCACACAAAATAGTTATATTAATAAATAATTGTTAATAAATGGGTGATAAGATGTTATAATAAAATCATAAATAGTATGATATATATCAGTTTATTTTTTGTAATAAATTTATAATAAATCTATATTTATTATAAAGGATCCTTAAATGTGTACGAAGAAAGACGAAGCTTGAGGTAACACTAAAAAAATATATCACTTTTTCCAATGGGGGCATATCTATTGGTAAAATTAATTTTCTATTGGTGAAATGTTTTAACAACATATATTTTTATGTCGTTAAACTTCTGGTGAAAAATCCTTCACTAAATAGTTTTGTGATAGATAAAATAGATCTGTTGCAATTATAATAATACCAACAGAAAAAATATATGAGGGTTAAAGTTTTTATCAAGAGGTTATGGATAAAAAATTATTTGTTTGTAACAATATTTCCGACATATGATATTTTTTTATAAATTAAATTTAAATTTAAATTATAAATTATTGCTTCCAATAAAATTTCATATTATATTAATTAATTTATCATATATAATACATATGTTTTAATAATTAAACTGAAAACGATTTTAACACATGTTCAAACATAAAAATAATTGATTGTACTAATAATGAAGTCCATTAAAACCCAATCCATACAAAGGAGCTGGAAAACCCCCTCCCCTCACCCCCCCCTCACCACCACCACCACGCTGGACCCCTCACCATGCTGGATCCCCAAAAAAACAAAATCCACCACCCTGACAACTTCATCCCATTATCTCCAGCGACTCGAGCACCAGCAGCTCCAACCCATTTATGCTAGCTCCATCCCCATCCATTCCAACTCTATTCTATGCCAGCTCATCCATCTCTATCCCCATCCTTGCCAGATCTAGTCAAGACTGGCTCCATCTCCATCTCATCTATGCTAGCTCTAGCCCCATCCATGCAACTCAAGTCTATTCCACACCCTTCAGCTCTAATATCTACATCACAATCATCCAAAAAAGCTTACCCACAAATTAGTGAAAAATATTGTCATGAATTGAAACAAAAATAGAAATAAATATAGGTATAAAAATTTTATTTTTATATTCATCATTTTTCATCATCTTTATTGACATATAATGTATTTGAGAAAAGGATATAGCATCACAAAATTGGTACTAAAATGGTGATTTAGATAAATCTAGTTCATTTTCTTCAAAGAAAAAATATCACAAACAAGTGGAATATTATAAAAACATAGATTAAATCACAAAAATTCGCCTTTTTTATATAATTGAATGCATCAAGTACTGAAAATTGCCATTTCATGTCACTGTTTTTTTTACTCCCACTGGTACACAAAAACTTTAATGCATCATGTACTGAAAACTCAAATTTTCTTCCAAATGGTCCTTATGATCTTTCATAATTTTCTAGACTAATGAATTATACATGAATTAAGGAATTACCAACAGATATGGAAAAAGATCCTTTAATTAACCAGAGGGCTGTATAGCTCCAAAGGACTTTTCAAGGTGTTGCATCTGAAGGTGGTGCACCTAATCTTGATCAACAACAGTATTTATCAACCTTATAAGAAGTTATAAAAAACCCTCAATTTATTATTTTGTTTGATCACCATAAAAATGAATCGATACAAGACAATTCAATGTCCAAAATTATTTAGAATTTTATCAATCCATCACAAAAATATTAGCATGAGCAACTCATGAATCTCAAGAAATAAGATCCATCTATTAATTATATTATAGAAGATATGGATAATGAATATCCCATTTAATTGATGATGTATTGGAATGATATAGTTTATCCAAAAATGAGTGAAGAAGTGGGTCTTGATATTCTAGGTGAAATTGAAGGTTGTACAAAATGTTATATTGTGGATGAGGTGAGTGAAGTAGGAAAGGATGATGATAGATCTACCATTCATCATATGGATAGTGTTGGTGGTGTGGAGGGTTTAAACAATTCACTAGCACTAGTCCTTTCCAAGAAGGATCTAGTGGACATGCTGGTAAGATTTCAAACTCATCCCATCACTGATAAGATTGATGTTTTGTTGGATGATTCAAACTTTTATTCAAAGTTAGGTATACAAGTAATCAGTTTTTTCCATTGAACAAAATCTGAAGAAAATGAATAAACAAATTGATGTTATGTTCTAAGTACTCAAGTATGCAATTTTTACAAAATAAATCACGAGGATTTGTACATTTACACAAATAGAGTGTAAGTATTGAACATTAATATATTAGCATTTAGGCTTGTAGTATCAATTATAGGATCTACAAGACACTACATGAAAAAATAAAATTTAATAATTATTAAGGTTCATGATATTGATATTAATAAATGAAACATTGATATTTGTGAAAACTTACCGCTATGTAATTTCGCATGAACCAGTCGCCTCATTAAAATAGATTTTGGATATTAATTTTTATCCAAGAACTCATTTATTCAAAACAAAATATCCCACAGTGCTTGGATAAGTGTGATTTAAGTGAGATTCAAAATCTATATTTCCAAACATTAAGTAAATAAAACACTAAATCCGGGGAATACTGTAACCAAAATGAAAAATATATATTTATTCATGCAATAAGATAGTGAAATTAGGTAAGAGTATATGAAATAATTAAAGTATATAGTCAAATTGTTTCATTATACCATGATAAAATTTAAAATTTCATAAAGATTTTGGTCACCTCTAAACATTCATTGATATTAAGAAGCCTTTTTCTTGATTTTTTTCTTCCAACTTCAATTCACTTGCAACTTTATTGTTTACCTTTTATAAAATGATCAATGTTTTGAAGAAATTAAAAGCAGAGTGATTCAATAAACATATTTTCATTTCATGAATGATAAATGAATAATATTAAAAAAAATCCAAATATAAATATTATATGCATTAAACTGTATAAAATATAAAAATAAAGCTATATTATAGCATCTTGCAACATTAACCTTATATGTAGTGAATTATAGAAAATATCAATGCAACATCACAGTAAAATCTTTTAAAACGAACCATATATACCTTGAAATATAGAAAATATTAACCATCATAATAGTCTTTCAGTTCTTGTGATTTCATAGTTTACAAACTATTATAAAAAAAATCAACTCTATCCATAAAGATGGAGATTTTTATAAAACAGATCATAAAACCAGAAAAAAGAAATATCCTGCCTACCACCCCAAAATTTTACCTCCTGGTTTAATGTAATGAAACCAAACATTCTACCTAATAGTCATATTTAAATAATAATGGAATAAATTAAAAAATATTTCTTAAAAAGATTTTTAAATAAAAAATTTCATGAAAAGTAATGAAAACCTCAAATTTATCTAAATAAAAAAAATTATATATAAAAAATAAAGAGAATATTCCTAATCATTTTCTTCCTTAAAACCATCAAAGTTTTCAACTTCACAATAATTTTCCTCATCATCAAGTAGGAGTTGACTATCAGACCCCACCTAGAAAAACATACTATGTGAAAAATTGTAACCACTCTATAAAAATGCGATAACTACTAGCTTGGCCAATGTTGGTTCAAACACACCTGAAAAGAAAAAAAATTAAAAAAAATTAAAGAAAAAATAAATACACAATCTTGAATACCTGGTGTGTTATAATAACTTTTACTAAATATGGAAAATTTGTATTTTTTCAACAACTTCATCAAGTTTTTTTTCAATTTTCTCATCATTTTCCTCACTCTTAATCCTTTTAGTTCTCTCTTACTCTAAAGCGCATCTATTTACAATAGATTTTGGATTCTTATCACCCAAACCAAAATAATTTATATATCCATTTTATCCTCTCCCATATTTGTTTTAAAAATATTATTTTTTCAATATTAGAGGTGTTGTATAGAAGATAAGATAACTCATTCTCAATTGATTGCTATAAATAAACATTAATCAACATTAAAAATTTAAATATTGAATATATATAACATTTTTAAATTGTTAACACAATCTAAACATTGCCTACACTAATATAGAAGCATCATCAAGTTTTGACCCTTTTTTAGGTTCATGGGTTTTGACCCATATTTGAATACTATGTACCTATTTACCTTCTTTTTCTTAAAAAATATATGATAAATTCAAATAAAAAATATAATAAAAGGAAAAAATATCAAAGAGTGGAGAAATTAATTTCAGCATGTATACGTGAAAAAATATTTGTCCCTATATAATGCGGTATTTTCAAATGTGAACTATTTTCTACACTCCACTTAGTTCATTCCAACAAAAACAATGATTAATTATACTGGGCAGAAACATATTTTATAATATTGATTAATGATTATTCAAGACCTAAAATATATAATAGTAATTTAAAATGGTTTAAATACATAAATTATGGATAAAAATATTACTTGTCCAACTAAAGATTCCCAAAACTCCACCAAATTCTTCCATGTGTCTTCATGAATGTGTTTTGGCCTTTTTCATATCCTCACGGTGTGTTTGGTTTTCAAAATAAACTACCTTGAACTCGTATTTGTATGATCTACATTCATCACCCATTTTCTCCATTCCCCATTTATATGGTTCATGCCCTTCAGGGAAGTAATATGATAAATAAAAGATAAAAAAATACATTATGTTTATCAAAAATATATTATTAAAATAAAAATAATAATAATGACTAAATATGTACCTTAGTTTCATCCCACTCATTTTCCTTCTTTTAATATTCTCTAATCTCTAATCATGAAAATTTAATGGTAATCAACCAAAGTCATGAGCCAAAAAATTGTTGAGGGAAGATAATTTTCTTACTAAATATATAACTGGTTGAATCAAGTCAATGATGTCTATAAAAATATGCTCTCACAAAATTTTTGTCTTTCTAAATCCACTACACTTTTTATTTCCCACATGACATGCCAGATCTCTCCTTCTTCTCATTTGGGCATGATAATGAACACTTGATTCTTGAGTCATTTCAACTAGTATTTCTTTAGAATTCATAATTAATGACTGAATTATGCCACCATTTTCATTAATTTCAACTTTATTATATTTTAACCCTTCAAATGAGTTAAAAAATATAATATATGTTTAAACACATAAAATTAGTATTAGAAAATCAATAATTTCCATAAAATGGAAAATGAATTACCTAAAATATGAGTTTCTTCTCTTTGATGGTCCACTATACAAATAAAAAAATGGATTTAATAATTAAATTAATACTAAAATAAATAAGGTGATAAATTGCATTAACATACCCATTCTTGTAAATAACATACACCACTTATTCAAGGATATCTTTTCTGATGTTTTCTTAGGTTTCATCCTTTAATACACTATTTAAAATGAATATGGGAAATAAAAAAATAAATTTATCTAAAGGTGGCCTAAAACAATATCATATAATGATTAGTTAGTAAATTACAAGAAACATACAAGTTGAATCATGCATTTCATCTTAAACTATCAATGACTTTATATGTTTTTTCAGAGGCATTGTAAGGGTTATCAATCATAAATAAATAATGATTCAATGGTTTATTTTATTTCACTTGTCTATTTTTACTAGAATATGAGGCTAAAAATTTCTACAAAGAATAAAGAAAATGTTATCAATAAAAAACAAAAAAAATGAATAAAAATATAAAATATGTAAATTTAAATAAATTTCATAAATTAATACCGTTAATTTATCTCTTAAAACCACCTTTTTTCTGGTTGAAGTGTTCTCGACAAATGTCATGTCATATATATATATATGAAATAAAATAACTAAAATAATAGATAAGTATATACAAGTTTAAAATATAATGTAAAAAATATAACCAAAATAAAATAAAAATATTTTAAACCCAAAACTAAAAATATATGAAGTGTCAACAAAAAATATATTAATCAAAATCATGGAACATGTCACTATCATGACTGTAGTTACTAACATCACATTCCTATAATTTCATTATCAATAGTTTAGGTCTTTATGTCATCCTTCAATGAAATCAAGTGAAATATCATCAATTGAAAATTATCCCTCATCCTATATGGCATAAATGTTTACATCAACATTAGATAAAAAGTAGGTTTGTATGTCATACACTTCAATTATGATATCATTCTTCATTCCAAATAAGACTCTTTGTTAATTGATGGTTGCAACATGCCAAATTTTCTCTTAATGTTTAATTGTATAAAACACTTGTCAGGGTTGAGATGTAAGTATCAAGGCCTCATAAATTTTAAAAATACTCTTAAGGTCAACAAGATTAAATCCAAAATTAACTTCTTTTAAACCTTCAGTTGTATTTTCCCAATCACACTAAAATAAAATAACACACTTTCAAACTAGATAATTTATGTCAATAATTTTTTTCAACACACCATATTATGATACATTTCCTATATTTGTTGTTACACTCATAATAACACAACAATATTTGGTCGAAATACTCTTATGAATAGATTTCACATGCCAAATTTGACCATTGTAAGTGAATTTGGTCATCATTTTAATCCACATGTTAGGAAACTGAACTAAATGTGTCAAATAAATTCCTATATAAGAGTTATGAGGAGGAAAAGTTGAAACCTGAATAATTAATAAAAACTATGAATGTTATAAACAAAAAAACATAAAATTTTAAATTCAAATTATGATATAAAATGCAAATTATCATCAAACCATTTATAAAACTAATTTTTATAGATGTCATCAATTATTTATGGTCTCTATTGATATTTTCTATCGATAATTTCATAGTTATCCATGAAAAAAATAAGTTAATAATTTTAAAAAAATTCATATATAAAAACATTTATTGGTATGTATCTTACCTTACAAATACTTTAACATCATCATAGTTTTCCAAAACATAATTATGTTCTTGAAATATCATTGAAATTTCAGGCTGGATGTCTTTCTTTTTGTATATTGCATGACATTTTAAAGAGAATATGGATCACTTTTTGTGTTTCATCACCTTCACATTAATTGTTTCTTTTAGACCTATTTTATATTGTTTAAATGTCATGAAAGTATCTTGAAAAAATGGAATACACTATTCAACAACGTATCCTTTAGAAATTTATCCTTATGTGTCACTTTTGTTAGGAACATAATTTGTTAATCATTGAAAATACTTTTAATCAATCAAAAGAAATAATCTAATTAAATTTCTACAAAAGGTAAAAAATGAAATCTTAGTTTGTGTCTCTCTCAATTGGATATATCCAATTATAATAAATAGGTCCAGTAATCACGAATCTATTTTATAAATGAATTAATAAGTGTACCATGATGTCAAAAAATGAAGGTGTGAATATATTCTCTAAATGAAAAAGTACAGTAGCACCATGTTGTTGTAACCTCTAAAAATCTATAGATGTTTCCACTTTTGAGAAAAAATCCTTAAAAAATGTTACTTAGATCAATCAACAAACAACTTACCTTCTTATTTATAATTTTCCTTATAGCTAATAGTACCTATTATTGAATTCAAACAAGGTGGTTATGACTTTTAAACCAAAAAAAATCCATCAATAATTTTACTCTTAATGTTTGATGAATACCCATCGAGAAGTTTGGTAGAGTCTAGTACACTTATCATTTCAACTTTTTCTTATTTTTTCAATGTAAAGCATGTTGCAGGTAGATATGTTTGACCATGATCCTCATATGGGTAAAGATAATGTTTTACATTTAATTCTACCATGTCAAGTTGAGATTGAAAAGTATCGTTATTTTTCCCCTCAATTCCAAAAGGTATACCAATAAAACTTTTAAAGAAATTTTTCTCTACATGAATATCATCAAAATTGTGGTGTTGAAGAAGATTCTCCCAGTATTAGAGTTCAACGAAAATATGTATCTTTTTCTAAGTCACATAAACATATCTCTACTTTTTATTAAATCTTTGATCCATGAATTTTTTTTCAAATATGGAATCCATTACTTTCATCAATTCTAACTATTATAATCCATTATGAGATATAGGTGGTATCCTTGTTTCTATTTCCCCATTAAATGCCTCTTTATTTTGATGAAGTTTGCAGCTTTGATCCAAGAAGCATTGATGTCCCATTTAACACATTTTCATACTTTTTCTCAAGTACAATGAACATGTTTCAATATTTCAACATAAATTTTCATTTTTACCCTTGGTTTTCTAACCTGATATTTTACCATATGTGGGAAATTCATTAATTGTACACATTAAACCTCCATTTAATACAAATAACTTGTTTTCTTATGTGTTAAGTGTTTCCATATCAAACTCCCATAACACATTCATTTCATCAATTAAATGTTCTAAAAGTACATTAATATCATTTCCAAGTGACATAGGGCCATTCATTAATAATGAAATAAAAGAAATATGATTGATTCATACATAACCATGGAGGAAAATTATAAATCATCAAGACAATAGGATATATGCTATATTGACAAGAAATCATTACAAATGGATTAAACCCATCACTTTCTAATATTATCCAAAAATTTATTGGATAACTTGTAAACTCGGTATACTTATCATTAAAATCATTCCAAACATACAAATTTGTTGGGTTCCTTACCTTGTTATCTTTAACTCAAATATTCTCATTTTTTGTCATGATAGGGGACGTTTTAGATGCCATGAATAGCCTTTTAAGCCTTGGTGTCAAGGGGAAGTGATGAAAAACCTTCATTGGTACATTTTTACCATTTTTTAATTTATTAATACTTCCATCATCAGCAGTTCGCCACCAAAAATCACCACAATTTGGTAAATTATTATGGTAATGTATTTTCTTATGAAAAAGAACACAGTCATTTGTGCATGGATCAATCTTATTATAATCAAGACCAAGTTTCATGATAATCCTTTTCACCTTCATAAATGAGTTAGTTAATCATGAATAATTAAGAAGAACTCTCTTAAATATTTTTGTAAGTGTATAAATTAACACATTAGTGATCTCATGTAAACATTTTGGATGATTCATTTTCAACAATAAAATATAATTTAGTAAATTCCTAACATCTGGGGTATAAAGGTTTCCCAACATCATCAACAAATTTGAAAAATGTTTGCACCTAATTAAAGTGACATGATGAGGTGTTTTTTGTTTCTCAAATTCAAAGTCATCCCCCATTATGTCAAGCATATCATCTTCAGAATAAATATAATTCTCAACAATAAAAAAATATTATCACCGTTGAATGTAAACTCCCCATGAAAATTAAAAATAAATTTTTGATAATTGAATTCGTTTTCTTTGATAATTATATGAGCTTTCACAACATTTGGAAGAAAATATTGTCTATTATGACAAACATAAACATGGGAATGAAATCATGTTACCCCTTGTTGATGTTGAAAAAGAAATATTTAGGAATAAATATACACAAACTAAATAATCTTGAAATGTTCTCCTTAACTTCACCCAACACTTACCACTAAATATATTCATTATGGATGTTCTTGTATATTATTCAATTTTAAATCAATTAAACGCAATAATCCAAAAAAATGTCTAAATCATATTATAATTTAACATTTATTATAAAATTTGTTAACATGGAAACTAAAACAATAAACTTCAAACCATAAGAGACGATAATCTAAAATTGAGCACTGATTTTTCATTTGATGAATCATATTTTTTAGGTAAATGGAATAAACTAATATATAAAATAAAAAACACCAATCTTGCTGCAGAAAATGTTATGAGAGGGGGGAACAGTAGAGGAATACTTATAAAAATGAAGAGGAGGCTATGAAACAAATCAAATGCAATAGAAATCATAGGTGATGGTCTACAGATACTGAGCAATAAAAATTAGGGAGTTAGGTTTTTCACAGTACCTTATAGGGTGACAAAATAGATTGTGGCATGGGAACGTCTAACCTGAATATTGTGGAAAGAGGGATATTTATCGTGTGTAGGGTGGATATCATAGGTGGATTGAAGAAGAAAGATGAATCGGGACAAAAAAATCCATGGTGAGGATTTAGGATCTCGATGGATTGAGAATATGTGTGGTAGAATTGAATTTGATTAGTGATTCAGAGGAAAGCACAGGGGCGGGGTCTTTGGGGATGACATCTGTGGGTGCAGGGGTGGAGGGGGCGGAGGGGGCGGCGTCTGCACGTACAAGTATAGATGTGTATAAACATATCAAAATATGAAAAATAAATTACATAAATAAAAATATCAAATTATATTCAATATTTTAAATAAAAAACATTTTAAATATATGTATATAAAAAAATTGTAACATTCATAGTTTTAAGAAAAAAACTCTATGTTCAATATCATACAAGATATGATACATTGAGATTAAACGGACAACTAAATATTATTATTTAAATTTCACCATTATAACTTAGCCATTAGAATAGATGGAATGAATAATATCAACTAAATTACGAAAATATGGTTTACACATGTTTAAATAATTCTTCATAGGTTACAAAATTTATTAGAAATGGAAATATAAATCAATTGAATATAAAAGATGTGTTTTTTTGAAAACCATTTTAAAAAGAGAATAATTGTGTTTATAAAATCATATCCATCTTTATGGATTTTTATTTAAAGAAAAATATATGTTATATATTCAATGTATTTTTGTAAATACATCTTAAATGTTTTTTAGATATGATATAAGAACAAATTCAATTTTTCAGATAAATTAAGTATTTTTCTAAAAATGTAGTTTTACCACCTTCTGATGGTGAACCCTTTTTAAATTTAGTTTTTGACACCTATATATTATCTATTTGGAAAAATAAAATTTATCTTTAGAATATAGTCTTCAAATTTACTTTGGATGAATTTTTGATATTTTTCTAATAATTATCATTTTTTTAATGGTAAAAATATGCTAAATTTTAACTGAAAACTTCTTTTTCCATCAAGATAATTTATATGGTTAAATAATATTATTTAAGGTTATTAAAGTATAAATGGAATATATTTTTATCATTTAATACAATTTTGTTCATTAGAAATAATTTCACATTTATATTGGATATAAGCACATGTCGATCTTTTGATAGTTTTTTCTTCTTAAAAACACACATTTTGGTTTTAACAACAGGAATTAATTTTAAATTAATTAATAAATTTTCTGTTTTGAATTTTGATATTTTTAATCATAACATCCAAATTTTTTAAATAGGTACCTTATATTTTTTGACATTATGAATAGTAACTTCAGTAATTATTTTATATTTACCAAGGTTAAAGGGTAAATCGGGTAAATAAGAGTAAAAAAATAACATTATGATATTATAAAACTAGCCTAAAATGTGTCCTAATACTATTTTTTGAGATATTTCAAACCATGATCATCCTTAGGCTGAAATTTTGGCATTTGGGAGCCACTAGGGCTTGAAAATGACATTTTACAATTTTTAATTTACAAAAAAGGGCAATATAACATAAACATGTATCTTTAAAACAATTTTAATATAGAGTTATATAACTGATCTCTATAAATATGAATATTCATTAGAAATACAAAAATATTTTCTACATAATTTTATTTTATTTATAATTTTTATATATTAAATAAATAAATTTATTTATGACACAACAATGATGTAGTGATAACATTTTTAATGAAAGATTCAAATAAATGATATTATAAATATTCAAATAAATTTAATTTGATCATTTCTATTCCATAAAAAAAATTATATATTATTATGACAGTTTAACTTTGAATTAATGATTTTTTAAGGAATACAATTTTAATGACTTTAAAAAAAATCAATTACAAAATTGTGTCAAAATTGACATAAATGAGTTTTTAAAAAAATTATTATTTTATTAAGTGATATAAAAGTCCAAAAATATAAGATTCTAGAACCAGAATTATATAATGTTAAAAATTTCATTAATTAACCACTTTTGGTTCTCTTGGAAATTTATAGTAACTATAGTAACCATATATTATGAAAATACAAGAAGACGTGGTAAGAGTTAATGTTTGTTACTAAGGGTTAAAGTTTAAATATTAGGCTAATTTTGTGAGATAACATTGTCTAAAACCTATTTTATGAGAGGTTTTGACCTATACACATATTATACTAGGAATTTATCACTATATAACTATTACAATTCGAAAATGAATTTATGATCAAATAATATTTCAAGACCTTACTAATGTTCCCCTCCTCCCTCTATTAAAGGCCACCACCTCTACCAAATTACACACACCTATAAAGCACCTTGGACCATCCAAATTATGATAAAATAATTTCTGAACATCCCTAAAATACTCATATAATACTTACCTTGGGAATAAGTCAATTCAAGAAGGCATTTTGGCTCAAATCAAAAAACCTTACCCGATTTAGAGGTAACGTCTTATCAAAAGTTTTCTCCTTTATATAACTTCTCCACTCCCTATGATATTCTTAATTTTTTTAATATATAACAAAAACAAATTCCTCAATATAATATGATGTTGTTATGATATTTATTTGAACTACACTTACACACACCTACATCTAATGAAAACAAACATAATGTGTTTATGTACGGTGAACTACTACCTCACAAAACAATGATTTTTCAATTTTCTCCTAACACATCTCATGGTGGCCATTATTGTGAAATTATATTTATATATGATATATATTATATTTATATTTTATATATTATTCTGTAATTTTTATTTATAACATACCTTTATTCTTTCCATATTGTGTAAATATGATAATTTCTTTTGAGGAAGTGTTGACTACCACCCCCTCAAAGTGATATGACTTGTTCATGCCATACATGGAACGTATATTCTATGGTGTTATTGAACTTATGTAACATATTTAACATATTTATTATACTTTAATTAAAATATACACATTTATAATTTAGTTTTCATTCCTTTAATATGACAAAGAAATGAAAGTAACATTCATGCGTACGTACGGCCTAGCGTCTCCATGAACGGTGCATTTCATTTCTTATCTCCAAATATTATGAACTATTATAAATACATATATAATGGATATATATTATATTTAAATCATTAATATAATAATTTATATGAGAAAAATTAGACTACCTGGACAATTTACATCAAAACAAGTTCATTTTGGACTCAAGTACCGAATATCGACAAAACGGCTAATATGAACTTAAATAATTATGACATTTTTTAAAACATGATAATAAGTAATATAAAATGAATAATAAAATGGAAAAAATATATTAATAAAGTATAAATTAACCGAATTTTATTATTTATAAATATAAAGAACCGACGACACAAGTCGGACTCAAGGTAAGGGAACTTCTTAACCCAATTTCCATTCACTTGGTTGATCTTATACTTCTTAATTACGTCATTCTATGATTATGTGATAAATTAATTTTGAAATATTATATAGTATTTATACTTGATTTATTTGTATTTATAGTTAATACACATAATTAATCTATTTTATTAAGAAAATAATCTTTGTAATGTAAATTCTAAACTCGATTTCCATTCATTGGGTTTTACGCATACCTCATTGATTATATTATGCCAAGATTATGTGTGGAATAAAAATTTATTTTTTTATGTAATAATTTCCACTTTACTTTGTGTGTGTATACTTTTTCTACACATAATCACCCCATTTATAAATTCTTATGTCATTTATACAAATATTTAATGGGAAATCCTAACTCAATCTCCATTCATTGAGTTAAATATACATGTCATTGGTTTTGTTTTTCCAAGAATATGTGTGAATAAAATCTTATTTTTTTACCCTTAATATCCAGTTTATTGAGTGAATTTATATTTTTAACACATAATTATGTCATTTATTTTTCCTTAGTCTAATGCTTTGATCTTTGTAAGGGATTTCGTCTCATTCTTTTTTCATTGAGTTGTATCTTGATGATATGAACCTTTATTATCCAATAATGTGTATATAAAAACCTTTTGACTTTTTATATCATGAATTAGTATATTCTCATGATATTTAAATTTTGGTTTATTTTTATTCCTTAATGATTTTTATTTAAGTGTTTATAATTTAGTAAGGGAATCTTTAACTAAAACATCATTTCTATGGTTTTGATGATTAATTTTTCAAAAAAATTATATTTCATCACTATGTTTTCAAAATAATTTTTTGGAGTTTATTTATATATACGTGAATATTTGAAAATTATAATTTATTTTAAATTGTTCAAAGTGGTATGGGACACCTTGATTCAAGATTCACTTTATTAAAAATTTTAAATGGTTTTGGAAATGGGTTTAATATTTCTATATCTTAAAATGATCTTTTATAGTTGTAGTGAAGAAATGTTATTTTTTCTTTATGATTTTTTATGTGTCATGATAATTAAATGGTACTTGTAAATTTTACGGGTGGTTACGTGATAAGCCAAGATGGGTGGTTGCGTGATAAACAAACTGAAGGTTGGTTACGTGATAAACCAAAGAGAGGTGGTTCCATGATAAACCATGGACGGGTGGTTACATTATAACCTCCAATGAATTGGGTATGGAAGTCATCTATATGGCTATTCCATTTAGTGACATGTGTGGAAGTCAACTATATGGTAATTCCATTTAAGTATGTTTATGTCCCAAGTTACCTTTATATGTTATATTTTTCTTTCTATGGGATTTATGGTAATATTTTGGTTACAAAATGGGTAAGCAATGAGCTTATATTCAGGGTAGTGTATTTACAAATTCTTAAAGGTGAAAAGTATTAGTTAATGATAAAGTTTTCATGGTTTTCATGTTTTCCCTAGAGCAACAGTTTTTCTTATTTGTGTTTCCCTTATCGATCTTTTTATGCTCATCCTATGTTTTGAAATGTTTTTCACAAGACTTCAAAATAATAGCGTCAAGGATGGGATCATGGAAAAGTTATAACATTAAAACATGGAATGATACCAAGTTTATTCTTAAATAGTTTTTGTTTATAAAAAAATGGATAGTGAGTATAAATGTAAAATTTTTAAATTTTCAGTTTCTATGTAATTTTTATAGACTAATTATCTGAATCTCTAAACCTAAAAATATCCTCAAAGTAAATTAAATTCAAATTATCAACTTAAATAAATATTATGTAGCATTTAAGGCTCGGGCTTTATAGTTGGTATCATCAGAATTTTAAGACAAATTTGGAGATTAGGACTTTTTTAAGGTTTAGGGATATCGTCATGTGTTTATAATTTTTTTGTATATTATAATTTCAATGTAATAGAAACCCTTTTTGAGGCTTGTGTTATTTCAATGTGATTAATGGTATTTTGGGGTACATTCACCAATGAGAAATTATGGGTTATTAGTTATTGGGATACAAAATTTGAGGTTTGAAATAATCTTTGATTTTAAAACATGTTATGCTTATTCTTAAGGATTTTATTTCATTTTTTAATTTTATTAGAATTATATATATTTTTTAAAAAGAACAGCATACAGATTGTGTCACAACCCGTTACATCGGACAAAGCTGAAGGAATTGAACCCACAACCAAAGTACAACTGGGATTTATCACCTACCACTATCCTACATGAAGTACCTAGTTAGTATAAATTATTATTTTTAGTTAAATTATTTTATTGATCATTAATATGTTGATTTTTGGAACTTATGTTTTATAAAATGTATATCCTTAGTATAAGAAAAATATTTGCTGATTGTGTGATTAATATTATTTTGGATAACCACCATTTTTTTAGAACAATATATGACTAAGGAAAATGGGATACTATTGAGGATTAATGGTTGAAATTTAATTTGGAAGAATCGATGTTTTTTGTATGGACATATGGTGATTTTGGTTTTTATGGAAATGATTAACCTATCATGGAGAACATGTGATTAGGTTAATTACTTTTATGTATGAGACATTAAGGGTATTAGATGTTATTTGGAGGTAAATATTAAGATATATCATGGAAGAATATGTGATCAAACCGTTCTGAATTTTGGGTTTCAATCTTAGTTTTTACTATTTTGAATAATTTTAAAGATAATTGTTCATTGGATGGTCTTTGTTAAACTTCGGGTATTTTTTGTTGAATTATGGAAATTAAGAGTAATATTTATTTTTATAAAGGAATACTATTTTTGGGAATTATATGATCTTGTACTAACCATTTTTTGTTAATGTCTAAAATATAGAGGAAATATATAGTTCATATTTTCTGGATGATGAGATTCTCTAGAAGTTGATTCTAATGCTTCGGGTGTGACCATGTCATCTTGAATACTCATCGTTTGGAGAAAAGATGATTTTTTGGTATATATTTATTAAATGTTGGAATTATACTTGAAAAGTAAGTATGTTTCCTTATGATCTTTGTCAAGATCATAAATAATATCCTCAACTTTATGAGGAGGATATAAAAACAAAAATATTTTCCGTTTAATTTTCTTACTGGGAAATCAAATACTGTTTAACCCATCATATGTTTATGGTTTTTTAGTTGTTAAAATTATCCTAATCATGTTTTATATAACTCTCCATCAGAACAATATGGTTAGTTTCTCTTCCATATACATTTTCTCCTACATGGAATCCTAGTATTTGTTATCTTGGGTGACCATTGTACTTCTCTTACTCTATTTTAAAGTGAATGTTTTATTGACTCTTTTTCTGATGTGAGATTTTTAATGAACATATCAAGTCAAAATTTAAAATTAGAAGAATAAAATTTCCAAAATGGGGTAATGATGTAACATCCCGAGTTTTATGAAAGAAACACTATGTTCAACAGCATGCATGATACACTACATTGAGCTTAAATGAACAACTAAATATTATTATTTAACTTTTACCATTATAACCTAGACGTTGGAATGGCGAGAATGAATAGTATAAAATAAATTATTAAAATATGGGTTAAATATTCTTAAATAATTATTCATTGGTTAGAAAATTAATTAGAAATGGAAATATAAACCAATTGAATATAAAAGATGTGTTTTTATGAAAAAAGATATTTAAAAAGAGAATAATTGTGTTTATAAAATCATATCACTCTTAATAGATTTTTATTTTATTAATTTTTCATATATATTCAATTTAAAGTTTTAAATATTTTTTATATGTTTTTAGATATGATATAATAACAAATTCAATTTTTCAGATAAAATAAGTATTTTTATAAAAATGCAGTATTACCGCCTTTTAATGGTAAACCCTTTTTAAATTTATTTTTTGACACATTTATATGTTATATTTGAAAAAAAACTCCTTATTTAGGATTCAATCAAAAAAATTTACTTTGGAATAATTTTTAATATTTTTCTGATAACCACTATGTTTTAATAAATAGTTAAAATACACAAAATTTTAATTGAAAACTATTTTTTCGATTGAGATAATTTAAAAGTTTAAATAATATTATTTAATGGTTTTAAAGTATAAATAGAATAATTTTTTATCATTTAATACAATTATGGTAATTTCAAGTAATGTCATATATAAATTGGACATAAACATATGTCAATCTTTTCGTAGTTTTTACTTCTTAAAAACCCGCATTCTGATTTTGACAACAAGAATTATTTTTAAATTAATTACTACAATTTATGTGTTTTGAATTTGTAAAAATGGATTATATATTTTTAATAATATGGGATAAATTGTTTAAATAGGTAACTTTTACTTTTTGGAAATTATAAATAGTGACTTTAGTAATTTCTTTTATTTACCAAGGTTAAAGCATAAATAAGGTAAATAATGGTAAAAAAATAATATTATAATAGTATAAAACTACCCTTAAACATACCCTAATATTATTTTATGAGATATTTCCGAACATGATAATCCATAGGCTAATATTTTGGCATTTGGGAGCCACTTTTATTTGAAAATTATATTTTATAATTTCTAATTTAAAGAAAAGAGAAATTTAATATAAACATATATCTTTTTGAAAAATTTTAATATAAGGTTATATAAATAATATATATGAATATAAATATTAACTAAAAATATAAAAATATTTCCTACATCATGTTATTTCATTTATAATTTTTAGACATTAAATAAATCAATTTATGTATGACACAACGATGATATAGTGATTACCTTATTAATGAAAGATACAAATAAATGATATTATAAATATTAAAATAAATGTAATTTTATCATTTTGATTACATAAGAAAATTTTTCGAATGATTATGACATTTTATCATTGATTTAATTCCTTTTATTCGAATGAATCTTGTTTTTATGACTTTAACAAAAATCACTTACTAAATAGTTTCAAAACTGACATAAATGTGTTTTTGAAACAGATATTATTCTATTAATTGATATAATATTCCAAAAAATATAATATTAGTACAAATGACTTATATAAAGTTATAAATATCATTAATGTTCCATTTTTGGATCTATTTGCATTTTATAGTTATATTGAAACCATATATTATGAAAATACAAGAATACGTAGTAAGAGTTAATGTGTTTAACTAAGGGTTAAAGCTTAAATATAAGATTAATTGTTTGACCTAAACTTACCTAAAACCTATTGTTTGAGAGTATTAAAACCATTACTCATCATATAATATAATATTATCACTTTATAGATTTTATAATTCTAAAACAATTATAATAAAATAATATTTCAAGACATTCCTAAAGTGCCCCTCCTCCCCCTTATAAAAGGTTACCATATCTTTCAACTTACACAAACCTCTATAGACAATTGTATCATCCAAATTATAATAAAATAATATCAAAACATACATCTCTTACTTATATAAGGCTTAACTTGGTAATAAGGCAATTTAAGAAGGCATTTTGGCTCAAATCAAAAGTAGTTACCTGATATTGAGGTAATGTTTTCTCTCAAGCTTTTCCCTTTATTTTGATTCCTCACTCCATATGCTCTTCTTATTCATTGATTAAATAATAAAACCATTATGCTAAATATACTAGGATTTTCTTATGATACGTATTCTATCTACACAAACACACACTTCCATCTAATGCATATGAACATGTTGTTTTTGAGTACGATGAACCACTGCCTCACGAAATGATGATTGTCCAAATTTCTTCCTACCACCTATCATGGTGGCCATTATGATGAAACATTATTTGTATATGATATATATTATATTTATATTATCTATATTCATATTAAATTTTTATTTATAACATACCTTTATGCTTTCCATAATGTGTAACTACGATAATTTCATTGGAGGAAGTGTGGACTACCACCCCCTCAAAGTGATATAACTCGTTCATGCCATACATGAAATGTATAAAGGATGGTGTTATTTAAATTATGTACCATATATATCATAGATATTATAATTTAATTATAATATACCTATGTATCATTTATTTTTAATTCCTTTAATATGACAAATAAATGAAAGTAGTGTTCATGTGTATGTATGACCTACCATCTCCATAAACGGTGCATCTCACTTATTATCTCTAAATTTTATGAAATATTATAAATACATACATAATTGAGATATATTATATTTAATTAATTAATATAATTATTTATAGGATGTAATTGGGACTACATGGACAATTTACATCGAAACAAGTTCATTTTCGACTTAAGTACTTAATATTGACAAAACGACTGATATGAACTTAAATAATTATTTAATTTTTTATAAACTGATAGTAAGTAATATAAAATTAATAATAAACTTGAAATGTTTAATAATAAATTATAAATTAACCTATGATTATTTTTCATGAATATAAATAATGAACAAGACAAGTCGGACTCAAGGTAAGGGGACTTAACCCAATTTCCATTATTTGGGTTGATCTTCTACTTTTTAATACCCGAATGGCCCGAAGGCCTTATTTTTTATTTTATTATGGATAATCCCCTTTTTATGGTTTTAAGGGGAACTCGTACATGACCCGTAGGCCCAACGAACAAGTCCCAACAAACCCGCAATACATGACCCGAAGGCCTAGATACATACCATGCCCAATACATGACCCGTAGGCCCAGCCCACTTGAACTACCCATCCCCAGGTTTCTACGTCATTGATCACCTTGCTCCCCACCTTGAATTTTTGATCAGCTATCATTTCCCCATACAAATTTCATAGTGCCTAGTCCTGATGGTGGCTTCCATACCCTCTCAATTTCTAGTCATTATGTTTTACGCATACCTCAATGATTATATTATGCCAAGATTAAGTGTGGAATAACTATTTATTTATTTATGTTATAATTTCCACTGAAATTTTTTTTGGATATATTATTTCTACACATAATCATCCCATTGATAAATTCTTATGTCATTTATACGAATATTGTAAGGGAAATCTTAACTCCATCTCCATTCATTGAGTTAAATATCCATGTCATTGGTTTAGTTTTTTCAATAACATGTGTCAATGAGATATGATTGTTTTACACTAAATATCCACTTACATTGAGTGTATTTATATTTTTCACACATAATTATGTCACTTATTTTTCATTAATCTAATGGTACGATCTTTGTAAGGGATTTCGTCTCAATCTCCTTTCATTGAGGCATATCTTGATATTATACACATTTATTATCCAATAATGTGCATATTAAAATATTTTGACCCATTATATCATGAATTATAATATTATCATGATATTTAATGTTTTGGTTAATTTTATTCCTTATTTATTTGTATTCAAGTGTTTCTCATGTGGTAGGGGACTCTTTAACTAAATCATTATTTTAAATGTTGTAATGATTTTTTGTTCAAAAACTATCTATTTCATGCCCATGTATTCAAAAAGGTTTTTAAGAATTTATTTATATGGAAATGAATGCTTTATAATGATAATTCATTTTAAAATATCCAAATTTTTATGGGAAACTTTGATTCAAAATTATCTTTATTGAATGTTTTAAATGGTTTTGGAAATGGGGTGAATATTTCTATATCTTAAAATGATCTCTTGTAGTTGTAGTGTAGAAATTTAATTTTTCATTTATTCTTATTTTATGTGTTATGATTATTAAATGGTACTCAGCCATTTTACAGGTGGTTATGTGATAAACCAAGATGGGTGGTTATGTGATAAACCAAATGATGGGTAGTTACGTGATAAAACAAAGATGGGTGGTTTGGTGATAAACCGTAGATGGGTGGTTACATTATAACCTCCAATGCATTGGGTCTGGAAGTTGGCCATATGGCTATTCCATTTAGTGATATATGTGGATGTTGACCATATGGTTATTCCGTTTAAGTATGTTTACTTCCCAAGTTACCTATATAGAATAGGTGTTTCTTTATTTCGTATTTATGATAATATTTCTGTTACATAAAAGGTAAGAAAAGAGATTATATTCTGTGTAGTATATTTACTACTTCTTAAAAGTGAAAAGTATTACTTTATGATAAAGTATTCATGGTTTTCATGTTTTCCCAAGACTAACAGTTTTCCTCCTATTTATATCCCTTTCTGAGCTTTTTATTCTCATCCCAAGTTTTGAAATGTTTCTCACAAAACTTAAAGAATAATAGAGTCAAGGATGGCTTAATGTAAAAGTTGTGTTGTTAAAATAAGAAAGGATACCATGTTTCTTTTTATAGAGGTATGGTTTAAAAAAATTGATAGTGAGTAGAACTGTCAACATTGTAAATTTTGATTTGTTAAGTAATATTTATGGACTAATTTTATGAAGCTCTAAACATGAAAAGATCCTCAAAGTGAATTAAAGTCAAATTATCACTTAAATAAATATTATGTAATGTTTAAGGCTGGGGAATTATAAAAACTATTAATTTTGTAATATTTAATAAATATAATATATAATAATGTGTTATATAAAAAATCAATATATAAATTCTCTTACTAATTAATTATTTTATTATTATATAATGAATATAAAAATTATGAAAATTTATATTTTTTCTTTATAATATTAAAAAAAATTCAATATGTGAATATCAATAATTAATTACTTATATTTAAATTATGTTTAATATTTTTTATCCATTACAATTTTTTCATTTATTGTGCTTATTAAATTAAAATGTTGTAATGATTTAATTTATTTATGAAAATTATTTAAATGTTTATTAAATGAAAAAAATGGAAATTATAACCAGTATATATGAGTTTTTTTAATAAAACCATTTTTAATTTAATATTGACTTTACTCCTAATAATAATAATATATATATAATTTGGTTGCTCTTAATTGGTTACAATAATTGACATATTTATTGTAACGGATTTTATTGATGATAAAATATATATTGTTAATGCTTATTAGTAATAATAGATTCAAGTGTTGGTAAAATAATGTTGGTATTACTATGATAAACCATTAGATTTGGCAGTTGGAAAAAGAATTTTTGATGTTAAAGGATTAATACCAAAATATATATATATTGGTAAAAACAAGTGTTGTTACTTAGAATCAATACCAATACAACTTAATATATATTGTAATTTCACATTTTTACCAACAAATATATTTTATTTCCATAATTTTATTTGTTATATGCCATTTTTTATAGTATAAGGGATTTTTATCTTGGTTTTATTTCAGTGAGACACATGCCATATTCACCAGTTGTTTTTTTATGTCGTGAATATAATTCCCAAGAATATACATTGTGATTATTATCATGAAAACTATGGATATTTAAAAATTCATCTAAGGATCTATTTTTTATGATGTTTTGGTATAAAGATTACCAAATATTTTAAGAATTTTATGTTATAGTAACATTTTTACCAGTATTTTTTATGATTAAGCTTCTAAAGATGAAATTTCATGATCTAACTCTCAATAATTCTCTTTCATTTTTATTATAATATAGTTATTTCTATATATTACATTATTTATCTCCATTTTTTCTTTAATTATTTTGTATTCGAAAATAATATATATAAGGAATAATTACTTTATTTCTCTCTTCAGTTGAAAATCATTTCACTTCCATATCCATGTTTTCAAAAAATATTTTCCTAAATATTTTTAATATTATCCTGTGATTTTTTAAATTAATTTTTTCCCATGATTAAATATTTAAAATATAGTTTATAATTAATCTTCTTGTCATTTTCTTAATGATTTACTTTCTTATTTTTCTTACAAAAGTATGGAAGTAATGTTTTCTTTTAATTTATATATAATGAGTTGGATTTTTTATCACTAGGAAAAATAAATTATTTAAATCATCCATGACATTTATCTAAGGTTATTTTTAAATAAAATATTTTCCTAAATATTTGTAAAAAAATTGTTTTTCCAATAAATTATTCTAGAGTGAAAATGGTATTTTCCTCCTGAAATATTCCAAAGATCTTTAAAATAATTTTTTTATTCTATGATAAAATCATTTAATGTAAATTATGATTTACTAGGGTTATGATCTAATTATATTATACATCTTATTTCCTTATATGTTCTATTATAATAACAATGGTGTGTTTACAACATCCATTTATTTTTCATGGGTAATGCAATGATGATATGAAGAATTTTTTATGAACATGTGACATTTATATGAATGAATTGTGATTATGTGGGGGTTGGGTATGTTATAACCTACCAATTCATTATGTAAAGTGATATTGATATCTTATAAAATAACGATGATAATCTTGGACATTATTAAGAATATAATTTTCATATATTTATGTGTAAGTATTGTTTATTTCTAACTATACTCACAATAAAATTCATGGGCATGATTGGGAATAGATTTGTTCAAATATTGATACATAAGTATAATTTCTTTCTAGATATGCTCACAATATTTTTGTGTGGAAAAGATTTCATTTATATATATTTACAATATTATGTTTTCTTATTCTTATAATGACACATGTATATGTTATGAATCTTACATTTTTACTAATTCTTTGAAATCCTCATTGATTATTATTCTAGATATGAATTTATTTTGAAGCATGTGATATAAGTTTTTGGGTTTGAATAATTTATGTTTGGATCAAGAACTTGAATATATTATCATACCCTTATTTTCATATGATCCACTAATAGTTGATATCTCCCACTTTTCCCTTACTGAGCATATATGATCACCCATTCTTATGTATCATTTCCCTAGGTTTTGAATAATGGTTCTATGTAGGGTATTTCTAAGAAGATTATAATATCGGATGATATTTTTAAAAGATGTGGAATATCTTTTATTGAAGAAAAAGATTATGTATCTAGTCTCTTAGGCATCTATTATTGTAAAACTTATTGAATATTCATTTAAAATGATGCAATATTTATATATGTTGTTCTTAGGAAAATTCAATATGAATATAGGGAGTATGTCTAGGTAATCCCAATTCGTATCTCACACAACACAATAGTAAGTCATTCCCACCAAAACAATTCATGTAATGTTTATGGACAGGTCATCCATCTTCCCGAACCCCTCCTAAAAATATAAGTTCAGCATCTCAAATTCATGATATGTCATCATCACAACCACAATTGGATAAAGATGTTGGTTAATGTATAAAGGTAACACCTACAACCATTATAACATGTTCCCGTAAATTCCCCCCTGATATAGTCAACATCACATTAGGTTCTCGTCAGGGGACCTTAGGTCTCCTCATTTCCATGACACCCTTTATGCTTCCCCTCATCCCCAGCATGTCTCTGGGGTCAACACCAATCACATAAAGAGAATAAAATTACTTAGAATCATCAAAGTCTCATTGAGGTTGCCCTATCCACTTACGAAAGTATCATAAGGGAGATCGCCTCAATCCCACACCCTACCCAAGTCTTACTAGGTTAATCGAAACACATAACCTATCCATCCATCCCCACATAGTCTACTCGCCCAGGTAATCACATCAAAATACTAGAGGAACACTCATCCTATGGTCATATCAGCTATACCATGGGCTCTAATTCATCTCAAGATTCTCACATGCCCAATCCTCTAGCTATACAACTCAATTAATCACTTACCTCTATCTAGATGTCACTAAGGGAACCTATCAAAAGGTTTTCTATAACTCATTAATCTTACTACATTTGGTCTACACCCCCCAGGGTCCATGTGTCCTAAAGAATACTAATATAATCAAAGCATTGTCCATTGATAACTAAGGAATACAATCTAGGATATAAGGGCCCATTTTATCCCTTTTCACATTCTTCAATCCACAAAATTGATTAAAATAAAAGAAAATTAATTTTTAAAGGGTTAATTTCCCTCATGGTGAGATCTCACATCACATTCCATATAAACACAATATATATTACTAAAAGGGTTATGTATGAGGGTCCACCTAACAGAGTTATTCCATTTTTTATTCACAACCCAGTAGCTCCTACCAGATATCATCAAGATCCAACAACCATTGTACAAATCACATAAGACCCTAAATCTCACAAATAATCAAAAAATAATTAATTATTAAAAATTTATAATTAATTATACAATTTAATTTTAATATATATAAAATCATAAAACTCATTGGTTGGTCTTATCACATTGACTCTATGAGTGATGGGGTGTGGTCTTCTCTTGATTCTCCCTTAGGCCTACACAAAACATATATATCACATTTTAATAGATAAAAATTCTTTAAATAACATAATTATCCACTCAAGAATAATATATATCTAGTTCCTTTAAAAACATGGATACATAAACAACCAGTTTATAAGTTAACTACAACATGTTCCATTATGTTCTTCAAAACTGGAACCCTTCTTAGACATATCACACAAAATACCTTTCTTCATAACTTGTGGAATGTAAAAAAAGAAATGGTGAGCTTAGATTCTCAGTAAGTGTAGAAACAGAATATATAGACATACATGGGCATAAAATTATGATAACCTAATAAAAACATTTGAAAACTTATACCCTTCATAACATAGATCATAAACATGAGTCATGGAATAAATATTGGTAGTTCATAAGACATTAATCATAATGTAAACAAAGAACATAATCCATGAGAACATATCATTAGCATAAAATAAGGATTCGTGGAATATACAGAAGAATATAAAAGCATTTCCTTAGTAGTAAAAGATAATTTACAAAAATATCATAGTGGATTGGTTTCACTCCATAAACCATCATAGTAGTTAAGGTTTACTCATAAGACTATCATAGTGGATAAATTCCCTTACTGAAATATTTCCACTCCACATTCCATCTATGTTTTTCTCATGAGATATCAATCCTTACCCAATCCATTAGATGTAGATATTGGTCTCACTAATCACGTAATACTTACATTTTCATGACACAAGATCATAAGAAATTTATCATATCTAAACCTATTTAAAGAAATAGTTTTCATAAACATTTCATCACGGAATAACTCATGGAAAAATAATGGTTTTAATAAAAATTTCATCATTTCATCATAGAAAAACCCATAGAAAATGATTGAGCTTCATTAAGATATTTCCATCAGTATCATAAACCATATAGAGAAATAATAATAATAGTATCATTGGATCATATCATTTGTAAATATCAATTAATGTCAGAGTATTTCATCTTATATAGAAAAGGATTTTTAAGGATCACTTGGAACATTTCTTTAGGAAAACAACCTTTACACATTGAAATTTCTTATTTAAAAACTAAAAATATCACAAATATTAAAGAAAAAATTTATTTCAAAATAAAATTGGAATATTATAATGTATGGTTTAAATCATTAATCGGTTATAATGGTGGTACGTACTTTTCATGCCGTACATATTAAAACAAATATTCCTTTCACATATTTAGTAATGATTTAAAGGACCATGTTCGAAAATAAAAAAGAATATTACTCTTAAAACATTTTAAAAAAAATTAAAACATGGGTATACGTATCATTAAAAAATAATTTTATAATAATATGGAAATTTGTTAAAATGGTATTAGAAAACATGGACAGGGAAAAAAAATATTTTCTACCAAAGAGATAAATAATGTCATTTTTCATTGAAAACATTTTTTTGGACTCTTTAGTACATAATGAGAGGAAAATAAAATAAAAACAATAATATATATAAATAACTATAAGATAATAAAATTCATGATTTTATTTAGAGATACATCGTAATATTTCAACATTGGAACTTATTCATAAGCAACCCTGATAAACAATTTGATTAGGACATAAAACCTTTACAACTTTTGTAACTTTTAGACTATCAGAGCCATTAAAGAAAATAACTTATATGGATATTAAAATCCTAATAATTTCCATTATATGAATCATAAAATACATTCCTAATACATATATACACCACAAAAATCAAACAAGTGGTGAATATGGCATGTGTCCCATAGAAATAATAGTGAGAGGAAAAACCCTTACCTAAAGTCATGAATTTCCCCATACACATTCAAAAATACAATATAAAAAATATAGGTATATTATAAATACATTATAGAATCAGAATCATATATATCATACCTTAATTTATTTACTTATGAACTTTTATTACCTATTTATTAAGAATTTCCATATTAAAATCATGTTTCAGAAAATAATTGTTTCATTTTTCATGTATTTTTCATTTAGTATTTTCAATAATTTTATATTGATCATGTTTAAATCATATCAAAAGTTTTAACCATGATATAACTATTATATATATTCATTATATATTTATTTATAGTAATCCATTAATGTTTTAGATATAAAATTAATTACACCATTCATGGAGACCGTAGGCCATACGTACACATGAATGTTGTTTACATCTTTTCAAAGGATAGAATGAAAGAAAGTTAAATATTAAATAGAAATTATATAATATTTTTTATATCATATATGTTCACTTATTCTATCCTTATTACAATCCATGTTAAAATAAAATGAAAAATGTTTCACATCACTTCGTGGAGGTTGTAGTCCACACGTACGGACAAGCAATGTTATCATTTTCCAACAAATTGGAAGGTAACGGGGTATTTTTGATATTATAATTCCATAGGTATTATTAGTAAATTAATATCATATATATATGTGTTTGTGTGTGTATTTAATCCATAATTATATCTACATGTGAGAGGTGGTGAAGCAAAATGAAGTACATTGGTTCGCAAGGGGGTAGTATGTCGCACACACAATCGATGATTTTGTATCCCATTTTATAGAAGTGTAGATAGATACCAGTTATGAAATTAACATAATAAAATATTATTATAATTTAGATGATTATTTTATTATATCATCATCGTTGAAAAAAAATTAAGGAGGTGGAAGAAGAAGAAAAAGAAAAACGCTCTATTAAGAATGATACCTCTCCTTTAGACAGCCTCCTTAGGTTAGCACCAAAATAATTAATATGGGGGATTAATAAAAAAAATATGGATTATAATAAGTGATTATAAAATTAACTATGGAATTTTATTAGGTATTATATAAACTAAAAGTATTTGGAAGTGTGAATAAGAAAAGAGAGGGGTCCCTTTTATAAGTGGAGGAGGGGACACGCTTGGTATTTTTGAAACAAAAATTGTATACATATGTTTTAAAAAATCCAAAAGGCACCTTAATGGGTCATTATAAAACATTATATGATATAATTTCTATATATAGTCACAAAATATTAATTTGGAACATTTTTAGGTCATTTTAACCCTTATCTTTTTAATTTAACCCCACAGAAACCGCAGTAATTAATTTTTGTTGTTTTTAATATTCATTATGAACAAATATTAAGTTAAAATTAATATAAAATATAAAATATTACTATTTAAAATATTAAATTGATTTTTCCAAATTCAATTCCTATAATTCGAAGAATTTATTTTAAAACTAACCCCACAGACATGATGAAAAAACAGTTTTCTAAAGAAAACATTTTCAAAAGTATATAAAATTTCAATATAAAAAATCAATATGAAATTGATTCCAATGAAAATATAATATATTTTAATTATTTTACTTTTAAAAACATATTATAACAAAATTTAACTGTTAAATTATTTAAAAAAGGTCATTTTTAATAAAAAATTGTATTTTTGTTTATTCAATAAAAACATAAATTATTCAGAAAAAATACCAAAGATTCCCCCTAACAAAATTTTGACATGTTTATACCAAAAATAAAGTTCATTTTTCCAAAAAAAATTATAAAAGTAGAAATATTAATTTTATTATTTTTCCACAAAATGAAATAAAAATCATATTTTGAGAAAAATGTGTTTTCAAAGTAGATAATGACTTTACAAATAAATAACTATTTATTTATCAATATATTTTATTTTATAAAACCTTCATACTTATTTATCAAAATTTAGTTATTCCAATTCATTCCTCTAAGTTTAATAACTCTATTATAATGGTCATATTTAAATAATAATATTTTTAATAATATATTTTGGTTAGTTAAAACTCGGTGTTGCATGTAACGAAAACTATCAAAGAAATTAAATTTATTTTAAAAACATATTTCATAAAATATTAGGGTATTAAATTCAAATAACCTTAAAATGAATTTAACCCTAAAAATTATCTCACTTGAAATAAAAATAATTGTGGATACTTCTACCACATCACATTCCCATGTTCCCCTGTAGCTTCTTCAAGTTGGTGGTTTCTCCATAAAACCTTGAACATGTGAGTGGTCTTGTTTTGTATAACTTTCTCTATATGATCTAGAATATCAACATTTTTTTTCATATAAAAGGAAATTCTCTAGTTGTATGACCTTTATGTTCAGTACAGGTGAAGGGTCATTTATTTTATTCCTATAGATAAATAAACGGAACATGTTGTGTGATTGAGAGAGGTTAAATGGAAGAGCTAATTGATAAGAAATTGTCCCCATTCAATGATTAATATTGAAAGGAATAATATACATAGGGATCAACATTCCATTCTTTCCAAATCCCAACTCATTCTTACACATATAAATTCATATAGATACCATCTCACCAACATAAAATTCCAAATCACATCGATGGTTATCACTATAATGCTTTTATTGACTTTGTGCTACTCATATGTGTAGTTGATTGACTCTAAAATTTTGTTCAATTTCTTTATCTATATTAGGTCCCAATATCTTTCTTTTCCCAAAAGCATTTCATCATGTTAGAGTCTTATGAATGCTTGATTTGAAGCTATTGTTTTAAGAAAACTTAACCATAGGAAGGTACTAATCTCAACCACATTTGACATCCATATAATATGATATCAACATATCCTTTGGGGTTCGAATTTTCCCCTCATACTGACCATCTATCTGATGATGAAAAAAAGGTCTAAAAATTTAATTATATGTCAAGGTCTTTCTGAATACTTCACTAAAACATCAAGGTAATCCTCTGATCTCGATCAGATATAATAGAATATGATACTCAATGTAACCTTATCACCACCATAATGTATATCCTAGAAAGCTAATACAGATAAAAATATTCTCTGGTAGTGATGAAGTGTGATGCCTATGTAAGGATATTGACTACAACCCTAATATAATTATACCATTTAGATTTTTTTGGGATTCCAATGAAAAGATCCATGGTTTTGTTTTCCAACTTACATTATGGTAAGGGTAATGGTGGTAACATTCCTGTAGAATTTTGTCTCTTATTCTTAACTTCTGACATACCAAGAACTAAGATAAAAAATCTAAAATATATATCATCATTCCATGCTATTATAAATAATCTTTCAAATATATATATATATATATATATATATATATATTTACTTCTAGTATGAATAGATAATGAAGAACTATGATCCTCCTCTAACATATCCTTCTTCAAAATTTTTATTGAGGGGTTATAAACATTGATCCAAAATCTTATCATTCCATCATAATCATGGTTAAAATCAAGAACATTTTTTAACATTCCCTTTAGCTCTTCATCTTCCTTATTTACCTCTTTAATTTTCACTTGGATATGTGGTTGAATATTCATTTGATCAAGATAAGGTTTCTACCCTTACATAAGGATTTCTAGATCCATCCTTTCAAAAATCGTAAATATTGGATCTTTTGTGATCCTAATTATGGATAATCTAGCATGATCCTTTTTACATAAAGCATTTCCCACCTTGTTCACTTTCCTATGGTGGTAATGCATTGAGCTATCATAAAATTTTAATTAGTTACAACCTTATTCTATAGTTCATGTACATTCATTCTATGTGAATACATACTTTAAAGTTTTTTTATCATTATACATATCACACTTTTATCCATAAAGATAATTCATATGTATCCTTAATGCAAAAATTACCACAATTAATTCCAAATCATGAGTTGGGAAATTTTTATCATGAACCGTAAATTATCGTGAGGAATAAGATATGACCTTTTCATTCAGTATGATAATGCATACCAATCCCTTATTGGATGTATCAATATAGATTTCAAACCCTTATCTTTTATAGGGTAATGTAAGCATAGAGGAACTTACTAATATTCCATTTACTTTCATGAAATTATCATCGTATTCTTCTATCCAAAGGATCTTGTCTCCCTTATAAGTTAAAATGGTGTGTGAATTAGATAGTCAAGAGAAATTATCCATAAACCATAATTAATATCTACCCAAACTAAGAAAACATCATATCTCAATCACATTGGTTGGTCCAGGCGAACATTCAATAACTTTATCCTTTGATGAATCCACTAATATACTCTCCAAAATTCAAAATATATAAATTTTTCATACAAGTTACCCTCTCCTATGGATTTTAATATAATTATCAAGTGATCTTAATTCTCTTCATTTCTATTTGAATATATAATATTATCATCAATAAAGACTACCACATATTTAAAATCTAGAAAAAATTACCAAATATAAATGAAAACACTTTATTTGGAAAGAAAATCTGAATCTTTTGAAGAAAGTTTTAAATCATTGAGTTTATATAACAGTGGGAAATAATGTTCATGTAGTACATGTTAAAATGAATATTCCTTTCATATTTTCATTAAAAATTTTAAGATAATTGTTTGAAGAATGAAAAGAATATCCATTTTAAACCATTTTAAAATAAATTCAAAATGGGTAAAAATTCATTAAATAATCATTTTTAATAGTAAAGAATTTCATTAAAACATTTTTATAAAACAAGGACACGGAAGAAAAAAGATTTTTGACCAAAGAAAGAAATAAAGTTGATTTTCCATAAACACATTCTTTTTTAATATTGAGTTCATAAAGAGAATAAAATTAGAGGAAAACATTTATTATCCATAAATAACTATAGAATAATTAATTCCATGAGTTTATTGAGATATTGATCATATTATTTAATCAACATAACTTAATCATAAACAACCTTGATAAATAATTAGATTATGACATAAAACCTTTACCAATTTTGTAACCTTTGGATCATAATCCCCCTTAAAAACATATATGGATTTTTAAACCTAGAAAATTTTCTTTATAAGAATCATAAAATGAATTTATTGGTGTTATATATACCATAAAAAAGAAACAATTGGTGAATATGTAATGTGTTCTGTAGAAATAAAAGTGAGACAAAAATCCCTTGGCTAAAGTCTAGAATTTCATCATACATGTTTTAAAATAATGTATAATAAATATAGGTTTATTATAAATCTTTTCCATGACCATAATTATATATATCGTACCATATATATGATTTAATAATGACTTTTTATTACCTTTTTAGTAACAATTTCTTTGTTAAAACCATGTTTTGGGTAATAACTATTTTTTAATATGTTTTGGTTCCGTATTTTTTATCCTTTTACATTGATCATGGTTAAATAAACTACATAATGTTAAAAATGATATAAATATCATATATATTCATTATATATGTATTTAGAGTAGTTACTTAAATTTATATATAGAAAATTAATTACACCTTTCATGGATATGGTAGGTTGTACATACGTATGAACATTGTTTCCAGATGGAATGAAAGAAATGTAAATATAATATTTTCTTTAAATAATAATTATTATATCTTATATTTCATATATATTCATATAATATATCCTTATTACCATCCATGTTGAAAAAAAATTAAAAAGTATCGCATGGATTCATAGATGTGGTACTTCATAAATATGCATGAGTGATGTTATAGTTTTCCAAAGGATAGGAAGGTAAGAAGGTAGATGTGATATTATAATACTATAATTATAATTATTTCAAATATATCATTTATATACTTTGAATATATCATTATATCCACCCATTATAGGTGGTGATTGAAAATAAAATACATCAGTTTGTGAGCCCGTGGTCTATCGTACTGACAATCAACAGTTTCATATAATTTTATGGAAGAGAAGATAGATATTGGTTATAAAATTGAGAAAATAAAAATATTAGTATATGTTATATACTTATGTTTTTATATCAATATAGTTTAATAATACTTGAAGGATTTATAAGAAAAAAATAAAATAAAAATGCTCGATTAAGAATGATACTCAAAATATGGATTCTAGGACATGGAGGAGGAATTAAAGAAGCTATTTTATGAATCAAAATAATTTTTATGTGTGAAGTTGATGGGAGAGGGGCTCGCTTTAATAATTGTGGGAGAGCAGACACTGGAAATTGTTTAAAAGAAAAAGGTACACCCTCATTTTAAACTTGAAAAATCGCTCAAATGGATAATTCTAAAAAATAAGATGAAATAAGGTCGATATATATCCATAAAATATGAATTGGACAAAAGTTTAGGTCATTTTAAGACTTATCTTTTTAATTTAACCCACCCACCCCCCCCCCCCCGGAGTAAAAATGTTTAAACTTTAACAATAATAATTAATTTTAAGAATTTTTACTATTAAATATGACCAAAAAAATCTTATAATTTGAAATCATTAGGATTAAAAATGGAGAATAAATTTTTTCATATTCAATTCATGTATTTAGAAGAATTTAATATAAAATTAAACCTATATACGTGACAAAAAATAGTTTTCCAAATAATTTTTTTAATAAGTATAGAATGTTTTAATATAAACATTCAATATGGAATTGATTCCTATTACCTAGAATGGATTAATAATGATATAATTGGACTAATTTTATTTTAAAATATATCTTAAAACCAAATTAAAATTTTAAACTTTTTAAATGAAAAATAGTTTTAAATAATAATCAAAATTTTCACTATTTATTAAAATAAATATATTTTTCAGATAAATTCATAATACTCACCCTAAGTTAATTTTGAAATGTTGATTCCAAAAACTAAGTTCATTTTTTAAAATAAATTTTCTGAAACTAGAAAATAATAAATTTATTATTTTTTCACAAAAATCATTAACATCCATTTTTTAGAAAAATTATTTTTCGAAGCATATATAAAATTTAATGAAAAGCATATACTTATTTTTAAATATATTTTATTTATTTCAAAAATATTTTTTTTTTGAAATTTGTATATTTCTATTCATAATTCCATTTTTAAGGATTACTTTATAATGGTCATGTTAAAATAATAATATTTTTTATAATATTTCATGGTTCGTTAAAACTTGATGTTGCATGTAAGGAAAGCTAAATAATAAATTAAATTTATTAGAAAAAATATTTTATAAAATCTCAGGGGTGTTATGATTGTAGAGGGATAAAATTAATTGTATTTTCCACAAAATTATCATCCTAATCATTGCATATAAGGGGGGTTCAAAGGAAGTGGATAGTTAGTTGTTTAGACTCTCTTTTCAGTGTGATTTTAGTTAAAATTAAAAGGGGATTGAGCCCCCATCTAAATAATAAAAACTAGGTTGATCAATTTATTTGTGTAATGCTATAGATCACATCATTAATGTCTATGGCAGGGTACTCCCACCCCTATGGCCCAAAAAATTCACATCATGAAGCCTTTCTTCATGGAATGAATGTCCTACAGCTGCTCCCTCCTACCACACGACCACTGGGACTCCCTTATGTATCTCTCTCAAGAACCATGGTAATCTACCGAGCCTTAAAACTCATAAAGAAAAACCTTTAATGGATTTTTAAACTCTCTGAATCTCATTTTCTGTATTAGTTCTCAAAAAAACCATCCACCAAATCAATAATTCAAATTCTTCATGAATTTCATAACTCATATGAACAAAAGGTATTACAATTTCACCACCATGGAAGTTATCATCCATGGGAAGTCTCATAAACAATTTAACCAAAAACCCTATCCCACTCTGGTCACAAAGTTATAATTCACTAATCACATTCTACCATGGAATTTTGAATGTACTTCCACTAGGAATCATCAAACATGAGGTGCATGATCCATTAAAAGTAGAACCACCACTCACCACCCTCACTGAAATTTCATTATGGAACTTAATTGTGCCTTTCTATAATAAGAAATTGTATTGTCATCAATAAACGTAAAATATAGATTATGGTACTCCCCACTATAATCCTCACCTCATAGTAGTTGGTCCTAATCAAAAGTGATCCCCACCATCAGAATTACCTACCAAAAATGTGTTCATAACAATCCAATAAATGACTCAGTATAGTTTCCATTCAACCAAACATAATTATTCAGAAAAAAAATATTAAAAATATTATATTTCCCCCCATATCTAATTCTAATCAGAATAATATGAGTCTCCACATCCCATGAATAGGTCCCATATACGCGGTCCTTACCTTGAATGGTTTTGGTGAAAACTTAAAATACCCCCTTCATACCCAATATAATGTACTTGAAAATTCAGTATTGACTTTCCCTATTTCCTAATAATTTTCATCCAAAAAGACCCCATCACTATGATTCATCAAATCATTCACCCATAGAATCATGTCAGGAATCAAATATCACCCCATATACCATGTCATCAATTGTGGTTTACCCTCTAAATCTCACAAAAAACCACATTTGACCTCACAGAATATATCTCGATTCATGGTTTACCCTAATAATCTTCTTATATCACATCAAAATAATCTCGATCGTGAATTCAATACACTAAATCCATCCAATTCCTCTTCTAAATCCCAAATTTTTTACTTGACACATGACCAGATAATTTGGATTCACTACTCAACAGCATCAAAAGGTGACCTTGATTGTCCAATGATCGGTCCTAACATGGTCATAACCCAACCAAAATTGTGTTTCACCTCTATGTTCCACACTTCATCCAATACCAAATGTATCTATTATAAATTTCCAACCTTCTCACAGATGAGTTCCAATGAAACCATTAGTAGCTACATATTCCCAAATCACTAGAACATCATAATCGTCTTCTGCTAAATTTTTTAATTCATAGAGAGGGACACATCCTCTAATAGAAAATGTGGCACTAAACACCATATGGTTACCCTTATACCACTCCTCGATTTCAACCTCAATAAGTTTCATCGTTGCATGTGTGTCACTCTTCTCAAGCTATGCTCATTTCATCCCAAGAAACACCATTCAATATTCAAATCTTGGATCGACCATCCCACTGCACTCAATCCATTTATAAATTCATAGCTTATAAAAGGGGGAATTTCTCACTTCATAAAACCTCCGGAAACCAAGACCATAATGATCGATTAAGTCTTGCAGTCCTCAACTTGTACATTACCTCTCATCAACCCATAATTCAAGAACATTGCACATATCTAGTTTTCACTAACTTGATATCATTTTAATTCAATGTGTGTATTATATTATACCAGTCATTAATATACCTGGATTCATCATCACATGATTTTTACATTATCAAACATAGGATCTCATATCTAATCCACTGACCATGCTCCATGGCATATCAATCATCTAACTAGTGCACCCTTTTACTCTTTTACAATAACCTAACATCCCTTAAATATCAATGAATAATTCATGATCACTTAATAATGAACTTCATTCTAAAAAATCTATCATCTCTCCACACTCTACGTCTATGCCAAACAAGAATTATTCTAAAATACAAAGAGCTAAGAATCAAACTAATCTTTCCCTTAAAACAAAACAATGATACAAAAGCACCACCTCTAAAGGTTATTTACTCAAAAAAATTACAAGGAATATCTATGATTATAACATATACCAAGTCAAACCTCATGTACACCATCTCATAACCAAAAGAATCTACACATACTTTATACCTTTATGGTGCTTGCAAGACCGAGCTAACCCCTCGCTTAGGTTACCCTCACAAATCTCATCTCATTTATCAACATCAGTTAGGTCACTAACAACAAGAGTCTTATCTCAAAAACACTAGGCTATCCTACCTAAACCATTAGTCACACCTCATGTAAATTGAAACTCATGGGAAATAACCCTTATCCCATATCATGAATCACATGGTGAATCCCTTTCCCATCTACCAACTCTATGGTCTCATCTACACACATATATTTTATGCATCACAAGACAGTACATCCTCCTACTCAAGGTCAATGATTCTCATAAAGAACCTTCATATAGGACTAAACCCTCAAAAATAATAATCTCATATTGGTTCTCAATGATCCTACACATGTGGGATTCACCCCCTCAAGGATCACATTATCATTTGTTTCACAAACATATAAAATGATAACATATTTCCACAATACCAATTGTAAATCCTATAGTTATAGAGTTTGATTAAGTATAATTCCCCCACCAAGCTATATGGGAAAACATAATATTTGTTTCTACTAATACTTTAAATAAATAAAACCAATTTTTTCTAGAACCATTATCAAAACCATCTGCAACGGTTTCTTTAATAAGGAATTGTGTGTCTGTACCAACCTACTACGGTCCTTATGCATCCCTTGCACAAGGGAATATATATTCATCACTATAATAAGGCATATAACATTACAAGATACACATGACATGTAATTATAA
The DNA here is from genome assembly GCA_963277665.1 of Viscum album. Taxonomy (NCBI): domain Eukaryota; kingdom Viridiplantae; phylum Streptophyta; class Magnoliopsida; order Santalales; family Viscaceae; genus Viscum; species Viscum album. Next base: position 239,101,896 of record OY728140.1, on the reverse strand, counting down.
GAAACTATATTATAGTTCAAATTAATAAAATTTAATTCCAATTTATTGGGAAAACACCATATATGTTTTTAATAACACTTTAAAAAATGGAACCCAATAATTCATGATATCAATTATAAATTTCCATTCAAATTTAATGTGAATACTACAAAGAAAATATGATGTATAGACACTGGCCACTTACAAATGGGCTAAAATACAAAAACCAATAAATCAAAAATAAAAAATACCAAATATTAGTATTCCACACTATGTGAAATTATCCAACCATAAAATTTGAAAATAATAACAATAATCTCTTATCCCTAGTAACCTGTACTTCATAGTAGAAAATTGTTTTATGGTGCACCAGTCTGATATCCATTAGAATCTCTAACAAATTCCTACGCAACTTGTATTCTATCTCACCAAATTATAGTAGACAAAAGGTATCAACCTTTTATATTATTCACATAATATATTTTATGTCACTTTGTAACATACTATCCAAAATCATGACCATTATGTGAAACTATAACAAGAGGATTTGCCACAATACCTCTACAATGAATCCCTATATGCTAAAGGTTGTTTACTAGAAGTGGTGATCTAGGGTTATACCATGGGGAGACTATACCTCCCATAATAAATTACATAATAATGAATAGTAATTGGAAATCATCCATTAAAAATAAAAAATTTATTGTAGGTAATAAATAAAACATAACCATCAACAAATAATAAATGATAATGGAAGGACAATAGTCATATAGACTTACTAACCACCGATTGGGACAACCACATATACAAGATTTATTGAATATAAAATAAATTTAAAATATGCTCTACTAAATCCCTGAAACTCACCTCTTCCCAATATCTAATCCAATGTAAGCAATCCCTCTCAATCAATATACTCCAAGCCTCTTCCCAACTTGTTCCTACAAATAGTGAAGTCTTCTCAGATAACCAAGTGTCATAGCCTCCCAAGAAGAGTGGGAGTAAAACATAGAATGGAACCACTAGTATGGTCTCATACATAACCAAGAATGTAATTTAAAAATTTGATATGATCATAATCATAAAATAAATAAGTAGTTCATAAGAATAAATAAAAACCCATATTTAATCCTTATGTTCGGTATAACACCCATGATCAACCCAAACTTTCTTCATCTAGTATAGTGGGTTATTTAGGAATGTTTACTAATAACTCCTAATATAATTCTTAATGGAAAATTACAAGGACTGCATCATAGATAATGATAATCATGTTCATAGTTTACCTATCATCAGAATCTAGGGACAACCCAACTAGAAAAACACAATATCTAGGTCAAAGGGTGTGACACTCCCTTCTGAAAATAACCTTATCTAGATCTATAGAGCATGTATAATGAATCAAAAACCATATCACATCCTAATATATGGAACATGTCTAATGAATCTAAAATTATATCACATTATAATTTAAGGGTCGTGTCCAGTGCATTCCAAACCCGTTTGGAAACTTAGGGGATTTCGTTGCGAGAAATCATCATCATCTAAGTCTAGGGTGTGACTCTCCCTTCCAAAGATCGCAACATGGTGGATTGTGTTTCCCACAATAAATATCCAAGGAGCTTGTCTAAGGAATTCCAAACCTATCTAGAAATTCCATGTGTTTTACTTCCAGAAATCATCATCATCTGAGTACCAGGTGAGACTCCTTCTATTGGAAATCACATCATATAAGTCCATGGGTGTGGTTCCCCCTTTCATTCATTAAATCTTAGTGAAATTTTCATCCCACCAAATTGATCCAAGTATTATATCTGAGTCATCTAAAAACCATCTGAAAACTCAAGGGATTTCCTTGTTAGGAATCCTCATCATCCATGTATATAGTGTGACTCGCGCTGTCATACATCACATCATACAAGTCCGAGGGTGTTGTTCCTCCCATCTGACATCACATCTTGGTGGATTTTTCATCACACTATATAAATCCAAGGAAATGTTCCAAGGTATCCCAAACTGTACCTCATAAATCATGATGGGAACTTTGTCCCACCCAAACCATCCACATAATGTATCTTGATGTCTTGATAATCTTCATGAACTAATACTACAAATATGAGGTCCACCACTCTAGTGCACAACCTGTCATCATCATGAGAAAAAACATAATCCAATCCTAATTTCATATTCAAAGGTGACACTTAAAACCATCACTACATATTCTTATAAACACCCTCACGCCCGGGTCAACATATCACTAGGGTCCCCATCGGGGTTTCTTATCTCACATCATATCCAAGACACCCTTCATGGGTCCCCTCATATCCAACACATATATTAGGTAAACACATCTAAATTAAAATGAATAGTGTCCCATGACAATGTTAAATTCCCATCGGGGCCTCCCTAACCTCTTAGGAAAGTCGCACAAGGGTGACGGCCTCAATCCCACTCCCTAAACATGTTTATCTTGGTCGGTTCGAACAACTGCCCTATATATCTATCCTCTCAGGGTATATCCACCAAGTTAATCACATCATAATGGTGGAGGAACACTCACCCCATGATCATCTCAACTATCCTAGAGGCTCTAAAAAATATCAAGGGTATCCCTCTTCCAATCCCCATTCTATCTATCTTAATTCATCACTCACCTCTACCAGGTGGTCATTAAGGTCACCTATCACTAGGGATTCTATATCATGTTCATATTTTTTTCAGTTAATATTTACCCCTTAGGGCTATGTATCTCAAGGAATACAAATATGATAAAGGCCTTTTCCATCCATAGTTAAGGCAATTATGGTAGTTCATAAGGGTCCATCATGGCCCTTGACACATTGTTCAATCTAAAAAATTCATTAAAATAAGATAATTAATTAAATTTATAATGGTTCGATCTCTATCATGGTGAGGCTGCACATAACATGCCATGTAAACATAATTCATAATACCAATAGGGTATGAATAATGGACCACTTAACTTAACAAAAAAGTTATTCCATTTTTAATTCACCACAATATTGCTCCTATCTAATCTCATCCAAGACCAATGGCCATCATCCAATTCACCTGTGGTCCTAACTCAAAGTAAGAATCCCAAAATAATTAACAATAAAAATTTATAATTAATTAAATAATTTAATTTAAATATTTTTAAATTACTAAATAACATCGGTTGATATCATCTCACTAAAATCATGACAAATAGGGTGTGTCCCACTCCTAACACACCCCTAGGCCTAAGAAATATGAAAAGTCCCATATAATAGAACAAATTAAATAGCCAATTTTACCGAAATTATATAAAAAAATGTATTAAAATACCATAATTGATATAAATTACCTAAAAATCATTTAATGGAGTAGAGATACTATCTCATGTCAACCTTAATGCAAGAAAATCTCAATCCCCATCGATTTGAATGATTTATTCCATGCTCTAAGGTAAATAGCTAAAATCTGTAACAAAAATTAAAGAAAATTAGAGTAAAATGGATAAAAAATAATATAGGTATATAGTGGGATAAAATTACCTATATTCATCAAATTTATTCCCTCCCAAGGGGGGTAAATGAAGGGTAGGGTCAGTTGTTTGGCTACTCTTGTTCATGCTCCATTAGCCAAAATGAAAGGGGGTCAGGCACCCTTTTTAATTAAACAATTTGGCCATACCTATTTGAAAATATAAAATAACGGATAATTCTATGAAAAATCAAGGTAGGGTACACCCATCCCACTTCCCCAAAACATCACAACATGAAGCCCTGATTCATGGCGTGAATGGTCTACAGTAGCTCTCTCATATATCCCAGCCACTCTGTCTCTCCTCTTTCACTTTCCAGAAAATCTTGTGTATCCACTAAACCTTAAACCATATCTAATATCACCTTTTATAAATTTTAAAACTCTTGTAATTGCATTCATATTCCTAATTCAAAAAATAAACCATATACAAAATCAAAATTTTAAATTCTTCTTAAATTTCAGAACCCATCCAAACATAGGGTATGTCACCTATAAGGCTCCCTTGGAATGGTTTTGATGTTAAAATATGTTTTTAGAATTTATTTTTATTATTAAAATAATGAAACTCATTATTTAGTGGATGTTTTAATAAATATGATTTCTTTATTTTTTTAGTAACTCCAAGGAAAATGATGTTTTAAAGTGATGGTCGCTTTCTTCATTTTCAAAATGTGATTTTAACTTGATTTTATTTTTTATATTTGTTTAAAGGATATGGTGTAACTGTATTAAAATGATCTCATTTGATTATAATACTCCCTTTTTTGATCTTCTTTTAGTTATACCTCATTTATGTCATTTATCTTTCCTGATATGTGTATTTCTGGTTATTATTATATAATTCATGATTGATGTAGAAAGTGGATATTTTATATGATTGTGTTGGAGTTGAGATGAGGTTTATTGTTTGTGTTCATTTATTTTTATGACCATGTTTCTTCTCAATTTCTCACCTCCCCTATTTAACATGTCATGGGAACCCATATAGATAAGTTAGGTATTTGGTCTAGGTAATTCTAATATCATGACCCCTTGTGTTGATTGTGACCATTCTAGGGATAGTGTCCTGATTAGGCTATGGAAGACAACCCGATTGTGACCTAGTAAGATTGTAAGAGCTTACCAATAGATTTTTTTCTCTTGATTATGTCCCAGAAAATCTCACATTAGAACTTATGAAGTTTCAAATGATACTTATTTATTCATAAGTGATATTACTTAGGGGATTTCCACTACACACAATGTTTGTGTCTCATCTTTCATGTTTGGGTTATGTGGAACCTCCTTAATTATTGATGATTCTTTACATTATTCCTCTTAGTTATGATGGTACCCATTTCTTATTTCCTTATTCGTTTTATCATATGGTTTACTTTTCATCAATTTAAAATGAATATTTTTTAAAAAAATTTAAACAATGCAAATTGTTTTTTTTAATTTATAAAATTAAAAGTACATCGTGTCAAACTTTTTTAAGTGTCTTATTTTATAAATGGTTATTTTTCCCCTTAGTAAGAAAGGGATTGTTAAAGGTATTTTTTGAGAAAATATTATTTTAAATAAATAAATATGAAATATTGGTTTCCATACTAAAAAATATTTTGTTTTCCAAAAAGGTTTCCCCTTCCATTTTGGAAAAGAATATAAATATATAATTCTTATTTTTTTTATTCTTTACTTTTATAAAACCAAAATTATAAATATGTTTAAATAATTATGCATTAAAGATGTATTAATGGAACTATTTAGAGTCTTTAGTGAAATCCTACTCTGCCTGTTTATCTCACACTCTATATACACACATGTGAGTGTGTTTGTAGCTCTCATGTTTTATACAAGTGCATGGGTTTTGAAGTTAGGTTGGATATCATTTATGTAGTTTGTTAATGAATTTTTTTGGTATGGTTTGTAACCATGGGTCACTTTGAGATATTTTAGAGGTGGGTAAATTTGCATCATTATATTTTCTGTGTTTACATATCATCCAATTCACCTAGGTGTATTTTTAATTTTTATTTCATTTTATGTTTTAAAGAATGTTTTTTATTTTTTATTGTAGATATTCTTGGGTGAGAGTATTAACTTTTAACAATTATGTATCTTCTATATGTTTCCCCTATTATGGAATGTTTGGTTTTGTTATTTATTCTGAGTTGTTTATTTTATATGCATGGGAATATAATGTATGGACTCTCCATGTTATATTCTTAACAGTTTACACTAATTTATTACTTTTATTCGAGGTTGAAATCATTTCCATCCATAACAAACATACCCAATATGACCTACCATGTCACCTATGTAGTCCCACCACTAGTCCTAAGAGCATTTTGGATCTCCATGGGATGGTTTGTTACAAATAATATCAGATACAAGGTTCTAAAAAGGTCTTAGATTCTAGAAACACCCACTTTTTATTTGAGAGTTCTAGTAGTATAGATATATGAATATAAAAACTCAATAGTTAGGTGTAGGGTGAGCCTATCTAACTCTTTATCACACTAATTCTTGGATTTCTATGGGCAGTTGGGTTTTTTTAATCATTCTTGTTGGATTTGGTTTAAGGTAATGATATTTTTTATCCTCATTAACATTATATGAGTTTCCTTTAGATTTTGATATGAAATTTGAAATGGAATCAAATTTGTATGTTTGGATTTCATGGCTTGAAATAACATTTAGTGACCAATCCCATTATTGTATAAAAGTTTATAGAGCTATTATATAAATAAAACATGGATTTCCAAACCATACAAACATGCCTTGCATAGTTTTCACACCATTTGTTTTTTTGATTTGAACCCTTGATTTTTGGACTATTCGTGAGTGATTATTATTATTGGTAAATGAATCAAGGTTGTTATTGTAATATTTTGAAATTTCGGGAATGAATTTAGCTAATCTTTTTGTGTGATCTTTCTTGTGAACAAGTTCTAAAACCTATTTTTCTGTGAAAAGTATATTTCATGGAAAATATAATCAAGTTTGAATTGAGGTACTAGGGATTATTTATATAATGAATTAGGGTTTTGTATATATATATATATATATATATTTTAATTTTATTATTTCAATATGGAATCTATAAAGTGAATGGTTTTAAAGATTATTATTTTGGTTTAAGTGAAAGGGATTTTGACTCTCTTGGGGTGTGTTTTCAAGATGAGTCAGTTTTTAAATTAAATATGTAAATAAATTAAAAACTCAAATTTAATTTGTTTTAAGATAGAAATATAATTTTATATAGATGTTTTAAATTAATTATGTTGGGATTTAAACATATAATTCAAATTGTTAAAGTTATTTGTTTTATTTTTCTAAAAGAGGTGGAATTTTTATAATTTTTTACAATTTTTTCAAATATTTATTGACATTGAATTTATTTTCACGACACCTTGGTAATGGTTCATGGGATACAAAAATGTATTGAAATCATTTTTCTTATTTTCAAGAATTTTTTATTTGTATTTTTTCCCCTAGTTTATATTAGGACCATTTGATGGGGTTTAAGAGACATGGTTGGGTTTGGTTCATGTCTCATGTTATTTATATTAATCCTCCAAGAAATTTATTAAGGTAAGGTAGAGGTTTTATCTTTATAGGTAACCTATTTATTTTTATTGGATATTCCCATACTATAAATGTAGTGGAAGGTCTTATTTCCTTTTCATGGTGGGGTAGTGGTGAGTCTTGGAATTATCTTATATGATATTTTCTTAATGAATTTATTTGGGATCCCTATAGGTTGGTTTGGGTAGACAATGCCGGATAAGATTTAGAAGGATGGTTGGGTTCATGAGGGAAAATAATCTAGGGATTTGGTTTTATGTTCTATTTTTTGATTTGTTCTTGTTAAGTTTAGAGAATTTAGGGTTTAATAATGGATTTCATTTGGTGTGTTATTTGTTTTCTCTTGTTTAACAAATGGTTTCTTTGGGACGTTTAGGGGTTGTTGTTTTTTTTATCCTCATTTGATGGATTTATAGATTCTATCTTTGTGGTGAGAGTAGTTCTTGAATTTTAGTTTAATGGATTGAATAATGGGAAGATTGGGTTATGTGAATGGGTAACTAAGATCGGTGGTTATTACTATTAGTCTATGGGAACTTTTGGGTTGGAATTTCATTTGGGATAGTCATGAGTCGGTGTTCCACAAGCTTTTTTATTATGAGTAGTCTATTCATTTCTATTGTAGATGTTTTGTTTTTTTTTTGTTGCTTCGGCTATTTTTCAATGACTTTATAGGGGAGAAAAGTGGTATAGTGGGGAGAAATTAGACACCATAATGTCACAATTATATGATTTATTATTTATTTTTAGGTTATTTTATTGTTCTAGGAGTTTTTTTGTTTTTAGAGTGTTTTTTGGAGCATAAGGCTTGAACTATTGTTGGTTATGTCATGAATAGGGGAAGTTACACAGCTTCCTACTTCCCTATATTTGGGAAACTTCTACGCCAAGGGTTTCTATGATGTGGAGATAAGGATAAACCATATAAGGTCATATTATTATATTGGGTACTATCCCTCTATTTTTTTGATAGTAGGATACCATATTATAGAAAATGGGGTTTCATTGTGGGGCTTTTAGGTGGATTCACTATGTTTTATGGAGTAAAAGAGTTATATCGTGGAGTCCCAGGGATAGAGAATTCGATTTCTGACCAATTTAGGAGCTCTATGTGGTAGTGAAAAGGGCCAGTTCATAGTGGTCAGGCTCATGGAATGTTTTCCATGTCCAATTTAGATGATACATTCCATAGGTAGGGTGTTGTTTCGTAGAATGTGTATAGTAGGGAGCACCACACTGGAAGCTAGGGAGACTTCAATATGTAAGTTTCCTATCGATCTATTGAATTATTATGGTTTTACCATTTTCTCTATTTTAATTTTTAGTTAATTTTGGTAATATCACCCCCACCTCACATCACCTATCCATTGATTGTCTTATGGGGTGTCTCTATCCGTCTCACATGTCTCCTTATTTCTTCTCCTCCTTTCCATTTTATTCCTTTCCAATACCCCCTTCATTATTTTCCTTTGATTTTATTTCTCCCATGATAATTAGTGGAGATGGGTATTAAAATTGGGGTTTCAGATTGGTCTAACTAATTTAATTTGGATTTTAAGGGTAGTATAGGATGTTTCCTTTATTGTTTTGGCCCTATTTGTTGAAAAATACATGTCGTGACTCAATTCCTGGTTGATCTAGGTAGGTGTCACTATGAAAATTATCATGTAATTCATGTCATATAATGGTTTTATGCTTTAAATGATTATTGATAAACTTATAATCTTATGGTATACTCTTAAGGGGTGGTAAAGGATTTTAAAATATATTTATATACTTGTTATGAAAGGGGTTTCAATGGATTTTCTATTATTTATTTGAAATTGTTTTTTTCATTTCACGTGTTTGAGAAGTTGTTGTAGATGATATTTAAAATAAAATAATGTTTTTATGGGGTGTTTTAACGCTGACTTAGTATTGTAAAGAGGTGATTGGAATATATTGACTTTAAAATAAATAATTATATGTTTTAAATTGATTACTTTCATAAATGGGTTGTGTTTGGACTATAATAAGTGTTTTGAAATATTATTATCCCTTTCTTCATTTCAAAAGTGATTTAGAGAAGATAATGATTGAAAAATGGATTTTGGATCATGTTTTCAGGATTTTCTTCCCAAAAGGTGTTTCAAGAAATTTTCACATAATGGAATGTATCTTTTCATCCCAATATTGTTTTTGGAAATTATTGTTTAACATTTTTTAAATAAATTTCCTTATAATTTTGTAACCTTTTTAACCCCTTGTTTTTTTGTTATAATGTATATTGTTACCTAGAGGGGAGTATTTCATATTTTTTTTATTATTATGTAATGTTTCATCATGGATAAAATGAAATGATATATTTCATAAAAGGGGTGTTAGAGGTGATATGAGGTTTATTTGAAAAAAAAAATATTATTATTGAATCATGTGATAATTGCATCCCTTGTTACTTTCACACCTGCATTGATTGTTTAATGCGATCCCAGGTAGCTAAGTATAAGGTTAGGTTGCATGACATGAAAACATGGTGTACACACATCAGCTACTACCATGGGAAAGTTGTTCCCTTCTAATGGTAATTTATATAGTTCTCAGTGAGACCAAAAGGGAAGTTGAGATGGTTGTTCTACTTTCACAAAGGGTCCCAAGGAGTGATCCGATTAGATTATTACTATGATTTTCATGTTAGATCTTATGGATATTCCCATGATCAATACTTCACGTCGGAGAGCCAATGAGAATGTACCCAAGTGGTAGAGGCTTCTATTTGTCATTTAAGAGATCCAAGTTCAAATTTGGGTGGGGATAAATTTTCAGGGTACTATAGTAGTACTGTCGCAGGTATTGTTTGGTACTATAGTAGTCAGAACTATTTATTTTATTTGTACCTTCAGGACACTAGTTTGGGAACATGGGTCTCAAGGACTTCAGGCCACCAAAGGCCTTTTGGCCATAGGCCCTTCGAGTTGTAGGTCCTTCATGCCACCAATGACGTTTAGGCCACATGAATTTTGGTCCACAGAAAAGACCAAGGAGCCAAGAATACCACATAAGAAGAAGGCCCCGATGATGATTCGAATCCAAAATAAAAACCACCAGAAGTAGAGCTAACCGGATTGGAATAATGAGATGGTATGGTAACCTCCATCAGGACCAGGTACCATGCAGATCTACATGATTTAATGCTAGCCGATCAGCCATGTAAGGTGGAGAGCTATGTGCCTTAAAAAGATGCAGATTCTAAGGAGGGGTCATTTCATGTGTGTTAGGTATTGGTCCTTTAAGGTCATGTATAGGGTTGTGTATGGGCCTTATTCCTTGGGAATACATGTCATTTAAGGGTTCCCCTTAGACCTTTAAAAAGGGGATTATCTAAAAATAAATAAAAATAATGAATAGTTCTCATTGGGGATTATTTAGGATATTATGTTTTATGACTTATTTATATCCTTTAGCCCTGATTCTATCGCATGGAAAAAAATTTATTACTAACCTTTTATTTTTCCTTCCTTGATATATTGGTTCTTGAGATAGTTGTATAAAATTTTAATAATTCTTTATTAACTTTCATATTATTTTTAAAAATGATTATGAAAGTTTTATTTATAGACTAGTGTGGAAATTATTTTCAAAATGAATTTTGGAAATTATATTTAGGAAAAGAGTATAAAATGGATGGACATTGTTTCAGATATTTTAAAATCCCTATTCATATGGTTTAATGAAAATTTGATAGAAAATATTCTTTCATTATTTGGGTTTGAAACCTATTATTTTAAATAGGATATGGCTAGATTTTAAAGAGGTGTGTTTTATGGTTTTTAAAAAGGAATGTGATAATTTTTTTTGTTTGTTTCCTTTATGTATGATCATCCGAAAGTGAAAAAAAAATTATTTATATATTCTGTTCAAACTATAATTTTATACATATTTTAGGAATACAATTTCTTAAAATCCTTGGTAAGATCCTACTAGGAACATTTATCTCACACATTGCATGCACATCAATCTATGGGTGTGTATAAAGATATAATGTCTTCTTTTAGGTTTCGAAGTATTGATTTTATTTGGATGATCATCATGGTCTCCTAACTGAAGTTCAGTTATGGTGAGTGACATTGGGTAACATGGAAATGTTCAAGTAGTGTCTTGAGTTATTGTTTTATTTATTCTGTGGGTCGAGGTTGTATCAATAATTCATTATTTTAATTTCATTTTTGGGTTACGTATATTCTATCCACATCATATATATATATATTTCAATTATTATGATTTTACCTAGTTATTTTATTTATATTATTCCTTATTTGGATTGTTCTGTGTTTTGAATATGTCAATTCTCTTTTTCATTAACGTACAATGTAAGTATAGGTCATGTTATATTACTTTTATTTTCCACTGATTGCTTATATTTTTTTGTGAGCATGGAACCATTACCCAGTGTTCATTCTTGATACCCATACACTTGTTGTCAGACCATAGTGATCAATAATGCACTTTTGTCATTGTAAAATGTCAAATTGAGTGATGTTGTAGGTCAGATCAGGACAACTCATTACACCTACATTTTCTAATTTTAAATACCTATAGTATTTTCCAATCCATTAACATCGGGTATGAAAATTAAGCCTTTGGGTGTAGTGGTTGGGGTGACATGTCAAGTTAACCCATGTAGGTTCAATAAAAAATAGTGTTTGAGAATCCTCTTATTGTTGGGTGTCTCTAGGTAGTTGGATACTAGGGTTGTTGAAATTCAAGAGGTGGTTCATGATTGTTTTCTTGATCATCAACTTTCATGATGAGACATGAGTCACCATGGGTGGTCTAGATTCAAATATTGATTTTTTTTATTCATATTTTGATTATGTAGGTTGTATATTTATACTCATTGAGTTATATCATGTATGTTGGGGGTAGTTTGGAATTTTGGGGGTGAATGTAAAATGGGTCCATAGTTTCCTGGTTATCTCATGTGTCGTAGAAAACCATGTGGAGCCAGAGAACATGGTCCTGAAAAATTTTCTTGGTCTGCGACACAATAAGATCATGGTCAGACATATCATGCGACCATACCATGTATAACTTTGAATCTCTATTGGATTTTCCAATAACTACATTTGATTTATAATTTATCCTAAAGTGTTTTTGAATCATTGTATATAGATCAATGTGTGGTTTTGAACAAGTTTTGGTCATATTGTAGGGGATTTATTTTCTGTGACTTGTTGTGTTTTGGGTTATTTTTAGTGTTTTAAAGGTTTTATTATGAGAAATAGAATGTATGAAAAAAAATTGAATTTAAAATTGTTTTTTATGGATCATTAAAAAAATAATTTCATGGGTTCTTTGGTTTTCAAATAGGGTGATAAGATTTATTTGTAAGTGATTATTTACTTTCATTGAATGATTTAAAATTGGTCACATTCATGATAGGGGTTGGGAATTGTTTTGAAAGGAAATTGTGTTTTTATGTAAATGTTTTAAAATAAAAGTGAGTTTCTTGAATAGATGTTTTGTAATGGAATTCATAGAATATTTTGGGTGTATCTATTTTGGTATTTTACTCTACCCAGACTTTCAATTGAGTGGAAGAGGGTGATCCTGAGTGTTTCTCAAAGTTAGTGTTATTTCCCAACCAAGAAAGTGATGACTTATTGAAAAATATTTTCTTGGGATAAATAATTGTATGGATCTAATATTAGTTTTTTTCTAATTTCATTATTAAAAATTGATTCCGAGGGAGACTTATATGTTTCTCAGACTCAGGTGATCTTATGTTTTTGGCTATATTCTTGTTGAGGTTAGAGAAGTTTGAAACTTTTAAAGTTATTTTTATTTATTGTACTTTCTTTAGGAGTTTCCAATAACAATTTTTTTAGAGGTGTTGATTTTTTTTTGTTTTTCCTATACCTTGTTATTTCTTCATACCTCTTGGTGTTTTTAAGTCTTGATGTCAATGTGTTTATCCTTGTATTTTGAGAAGATACTTATGGGAATATTTTAGTGAGTTCTATGGTAACTAGGATGAGTACACATAATTGAGGTAATTTATCTGACTAGGGGATTATTGTGGGTTATACAAAGAGTTAATTTAAGTTTTATATTCTATCAAATTCACTATATATGGGTGTTCCATGAGAAAGGTCCCATATTAGTTACCATTGTTCTTTCTAAATTGATATTCGATCACATGTTATTAATCGTTGTGGAATGTTTTCATTAGTGTATATTTTCTATGTTTTTTAAGAAAGGTTGATATATTGGTTGTATTTGATTACAACCCTTTGGGTATTCCATTGGATTGTGTTATATTTTTTTAGTTTTGATTTATCTCTTGGGTAGTTGTTTGTGGATGATAGTGGAACATTGTTTCCATTTTTGTATTTTGATGGAATTTGTTTTTTATCGTGATATCCCTTATATATTAGTTGTTGTATTTTGAATCATAATTTTATATGAAATCTAAATAGTGGGTATAAATATTTTAGGACTATAGTATCTTGAACTTTTCCACCTTGATTTTGGTTGGGATTATTCTTTGAAAAGTTTAATTATTCATGATTATTGGTTGCATTTGTTTGGAGGAGTTGTATCATTGGTCAGGTGATCCTTCATCATTGGACCTCAATGAGTTTTCCCCTTCCCAACCACCTCATGTATTTATATGGAGTGATTTGGGTTTTATATTACTTTTACTTTTTACCATTACTTTCTAGGAGTAAAAAGTGGATTTATGGGGAGAATTGTGACATCCACATGACACTGTGGTATTTAATGTTATATAATTTTTGTTTTTTTTGAGTATTGGTGATTAAGAGTGTTTTGGGGTTTTTTCTATTTTTTTCTTCTCTCTCAGCGATTCATGTTATAATTTAGGAGGGTAATTCCCGAATGGATGTGTTGGGTGACCTATAGTTTGAGAGTACTAGTTTTTACATGGTGAAGGGTGGGTTGCACTGTGACTAGTGGTTTTTCTCCTTTGTTTATTTTTAAGTCAAAATGGTGTTGTTCCATGAAAGGGGAGGTCCCTCTATAACCATATTTGAGAAAAGGGGTATTTTATTATAGATCCACTATGAATGAGTGTCACACTATGAGGGGTCACCAATTTTGGGGCACGTAATTCCATAATGGAAGGGTCATGTAATTATTCCACTATGGTTCATGAGCCTAGGGTTATACCTCTAAGTCAGGTCATTCTAAAGAAATGAGGTCATTTCAGGACATTATTATGCTAATTTTTTTCATTTAGTGAATTTATAGTTCTAAACCTTTTAAATTTTATGGGGTTCGACCCTCATTTATCCAAAACTTTTTTATTCAACCATGAAGATTTCCTAATGGATCCCCCACCATTATCCTTTTATTTTTAGATCCACAACAATTTCAAGCTGTAATTTGAAATCAAATTAATTCATTATTCCTCTATGATACTCCCCTATTCCATTCCCCTCATTTTTCATTTCTCTTATGAACCCCAATGTCTATGGGGTATTAATTTATGGTTAAAATGATTTTAATTTAGGGTTTGGTTTATAATGCCTTATCGGGTACATTCTCTTATTTGGTTTGGATTTTTCCATTGAATGCAATTTTTTGTGACTTGTTTCCTCGTGATTGAGGTAGGATTATTTTGGTAATTCAATTATTTGAAAATTAATAAGATTATTAAGATTAATGAATGCTTTGATTTATAAATTTAAACAAATATTTGATACTCGTGAGGGGTTTATAAAATGTCTTCATGGTTTCTTATACTTGGAATATTGTATTTTTCAATGGATTTTTAGTTATGATCTTTTTAACTAAATATTTTGTATGACAATAGTTAGTTAAAAAGCCTATAAGGACCCCATGGAATATTTTTTAAGATAAAAGAAAGATTTAGTCTATTTTTTTCTTTCAAAGAATTTAACCCTTATTTAAAGGGTTGGTTTTATAAAAAAATACCTCAGTTTTCTAGTGATTACTAAGAGAGGAAATGATGTTTTAATGTGATATATTTTTGACTGGTTTCCAAAATATTATTTCGAATTGGTTTTATTTTCTAGTGTTTTTTAAAGGATTGGTTTCATTTTTTGTAAAATGGGTTCATTTAATTATAGTACACCCCTTTCATGATCCCCTTATTATTATTACTTGATTATCATATTTACCATTCAAGGGATTGTATTTCATGGTTATTGTTATATGATTCTTGATTGATTTGGAAAGGGGTTGATTTGTGGGAATGTGTTGGAGGTGATATGTGGTTTATTTTTTGTGTTTATTTTTTTTATAATATTTCTTGTTGATTTCTCACATTAACGTTTTGGAATATCATGGGAAACTGGGTATCTAAGTGATGGATTTAGTATAGGCCATACTAACTTTATCACCCCTAGAGTATGTTGTGACATTGTCAAGGATAGTTTACCGATTAAGTTGTGGAAGCTAATCAGATTGTGAACAGGTAAGTCTATGGGATTTTATTGATAGATTTATTCTCTAGATTGTTCCTAGCACCATCTTCCATAAAGAACTTACTAGTTTCCCTTGAAACTTATTCATTGACTAATGATATTACTTAGGATTCTTTAGTAACTCCTTCATTATTAATGATTTTTTATATTAGGCCTCTTGGATATAAAGGTTTCCATTGTTTATTTCCTTATTTCATTTATCATATGGTTTACTTTTCACCTATTTGTAAAATTTATTTTTAAAGGATTTTAAAGAATGGGAAAAATTGTTGTAATTTAAATTTATAAACTTGGAAGTCTAACATCTTAAATGTTTTAAATATTTTTCTAATATAAATGAAATATTCATCCCCTTAGTAAATGGGGGTTTAAAAGGGATTCTTCATGGAAGGATTTACTTAATTGATTGGATTCAAAATCAACATTTCTAATCTAAAATGTGTATTTTTTTCATAAAACATTCACCTTGATATTTATAAAAGGATATAAATGTGTGATACTTATTTTTTAATGATTTAAATTTATAAAATAATTTTATACATTTTTTCAAACTCAATTTTATCAAATGTTATAGGAATGAAATTTTATAAACTCATCGGTGAAATTTTACCAGGCCAACTAATATCAAACCCTATATACACATGTGTCCATTTGTATTCAACTATTAGGTTTTCTATAGGTTCTTAGGCTATGATCATGATTTGGATATCCTTCAGGTAGTCCAATCAAGGATGGTGTGAATACAGTGATTTTTTGTGGGTCGCATGTAGATGTTTAAGTGGTGGATTGGGTTGATTCTTTATTTTTAGGGTGTTTAAAAATCAGCCAATTAGTACATGTGTATTTTATATTTTAATTATATTTTATATCTTAAAGAATTTTGGTTGTTTATTATTATGGATATTATTGGGTGAGAGTAATCACTTTTATTTATTAAGTTTCATTTAGATGTTTATTTTTTTATTCCATGTTTTTCTTGTTTATTAATATAGAACTATTCATTTTATATGAATTCTTGTTTAATGTAGGGTTTAACCATCCTAGATATTAGTTGTTTATATTGACTTATTAGTGTTATTCGAGGGTGATTCAATTCTGACCAATTTCTTATTTTGTACCTTAACACTAATTTCCAACCTATGATGATCGAGAAAGCACTTTGAGCCTTATGGTGGGTGGCATGTCCAGTTGACCCAGGTTGTTTCAATACAAAATGGTATCAGAGCATCATTTTGTTATTGGAATCCTCTTAGAATTATAGAGACGAGGATTATGAGAACTTGTTAAGTAGGTCATTAGTATGTTCTTCATCACCACCTTTCAAGATGATACTTGAGTTACCATGGTTGATCAGGATTAGAGACTTGATTTTGTATTGTGGTTTTGATTATTTTTTTGGTATTTTGTTCCCCATTGAGTTATATCAATTTTTTTTGGGGGGGGGGGGGTTGAGGTTTTTGGGTGAATTTAGATATGTTCCAAATTTACCAAGTTAGCTCACGTGATGGGGATAACCATGTAGAGGCTGAGCATATGGTCCTGGAAACTATTTACATGCTTCCAATAAATTTATGCATGGTTGGAAAAGTTTTGTGGATGGACCATGTAAAACAAGGTATCCCTCTAGTATTTGTTGATTAATCTCCTTTGGTTTCTAATTTCTCTTACAGTGGTTTAAAATAAATTGACATGTATCAAAGTTGGGTTTTTAAGAGTTTTTTTGTGATGTTTGAGGGGATTTTGTTGGTGGGGTGTGCTGTGTTTGTGTTTATGATTTGTGTTTTAAATATTTTCTTGTGAATAATGCATTTCAATGAATTGTTTTGACTTTAAAATAGATTTTTAAGAATTGTTTAAAATGAGAAATTTCATGGGTGTAATGCCTCAACCCCAGAAGCCCAGAGTTGGTGCATTATTGTGTATCATTGGCATGATCAATAAAGATCATGTCTCAAAAGACCAATTAGTTTAGTAGCCTTGGAAGTACTAGATATAATCATAAGTTTTACATTACATCGTAAAATGGAAAACCACAACAACATTGTTTCCATAGACAACACTGAGATCACATAGACTATTGTTGTAGGTCAGTCATAATATACTTCTTCTCATCCTGGGAAAAATAAAACATAGAAATGGGTGAGCTTAGATGCTCAGTATGGATAACAATATAGCGAAAACATTCATAAATAATAATAAAAAATTATGTAAATGTATAAGACAAAAACAAAAGCCTTTTAACTTGATCTTCATCATAATATGGAAAAGATAAAATCAAATAATACCATTTACTTATTCACATGGATATTCTACTAGTCTAATGATCACATGCAATATCAATAGCCACTTTTATAATGATGGAATGGATAATGCCAGAATTTAATAACCACATAGTCAAGGCCTTTTTCCAAGACTAAAAATACAATTTTGTCAAGGCCTTGTGCCAAGACACTAGTTTGTCTCATGAGACCTAATGATGCATCGTGGAGCTATAGCAGGCTCCACCTGTCACTTAGTCCAGTACATTCCTCATATGAAAAGGTTTAAACATAACATAAATATTCATATTAAAACTAACATAAGAAATTTCAATACATTATCCATAAACATGAATAGTTTAAAAATAACACATCCATAGTCAAAAATATCACAAAACATTAAATACAATATGGAAGTTTTGTATCATAATAAATAAACTTCAAATAAGCTTAAAATCCATTAAATGATGTTGGCATAGATGAAATAAAAACCCTTTTTAGAGAAATATCTCTTTCTATTTTGAAGTCATTTAAAAGTCATATAATTATAAAAGAAAACATTTATTTTTAAAATATTCTTCTAATATTGTAACGGAAACTTCGACAATGTTATAATGGTGGAAAATAGACACACTCTCCATATAATTTAAAAAAACATTCTTACCTTAATTTTGTCGAAAATGTCTTAAGGTACCTTGTTTGGAAAACTATGAAAAGATTCTTTTCAAAACATATAGGGTCAAATAAGGGTATAAATTACTTTACCCCATTGTATATTAAATAGTAAAAATGTTTTAAAATACATTTTTAAGAAACATGTACGTGGATGATAAAGAGTTCCAAGTAGATAATTACGTAAAAACAAACTCAGATAATAAAGAGATTGTGAAATTAACCCTTACCTTGTACTTTTCCTTGGTAAAGGGTAGGTTAAAATCCTTTATAATGGATAAATAATTGTTATTAAATTATACTAGAATAATATACATTAATATGATATCATATATGATCTATTAACATTGCTTTGTTAATAATATCTTAGTATTATCGTTGTTTCGGGTGTTAACTGATTTGTTTTCCTTTATATGATTTTTTATGTAAGTAATGTTTGTTATGGATAGGATGTATATTATTCATATACATAATGATATTAAGTCTTTAAACATTATTTTTAATCATCTAATGAAAATTATTCTTGAATGGATTACGATGGGGAATGAATCTCATCACGTTCGTGGAGACGGTAATCTGTGCGTACGCAGTAGCGAAAATATCATTCTTTTGATATTAAAATATGGTATAATTAGATGGTATATCATATATACAGAATCATTATCATTTTATATTATTTATTTATATCAATTACACATCATTAATATAATCATACAAATAATAATGTATTGAATAACAATTACATCACGACGTGGAGACGGTAAGTCGTACGTATGCACGTATGGTGACATGTCACTCAAAGGATGGATTGAATAATGAATATGGTTGTACCATATTTATAATAATATCACATTATATATAAGATACTATATTTATTATTTTATTATAGAAAAAACAAAGAAAGAGGAAGTGGAAGAAGAAAGGAACCTGAAAGAGGTGATGAAATATTTACCTTTTCTTCTGGTTCTTCCTTTTTATTTGATAAAAACGGCTCCTTAGGCTGGCTTTCTGACTAACGGAAGGCCTCTAGGATTAAGTGATAACATTTGAGAGGGTATTTGGTCAGAGTTTGGCCGATCCAAAAGGCATTGAAGGTGTGAAATTTAGGTAAGGGGTGCCCTTTTATAAGAGGGTGAGGGGAACCTTAGGAAAAGCTAGAAATATTATTTCATAATAAAATATTTATCAGTTTAAAATTGATCTGAAATAAATTATTTAAAGTATAAGGTGGGTATGGGTTGAAAACCAGTCAAATAATAGGTTTTATAGAGGTTTTGGTCACTATATTAACCATATCTTATTGATTTAACTCTTAGTTAAATAGTTTGACATTTACCATATCTCTTTGTATTTTTATATTATATGGTTAATAAAGATACTATATACTTCCAAGAGAACCCAAAGTGGTTATTAATCATACATATATCATTATATAAGTCTTTTGGCCGAACCTTATTTTTTTAGGAATTGAATATCAATTAATAATATAATATTTGTTTTAAAAACTCTTTTATGTCAATTTTGACACTGTTTGATATTTTGTTTTTTATAATTTCATAAAAACATTATAACATCTAAAAAAGTCATATAACCAACCCTAACATTAACTATTAACCTATAAAATTAGCTTAATTCATAAAAATTCTCAAATTACATTTATTTAGAAATTTATAATATCAAATATTTTAATATTTCATTAATTAGGTAATTACTGCATGTTCATTATGTCATAAATAAATTAAATTATTTAATGTCTAAAAAATATAAATAAAATACCATTATGTGGAAAGTCATTTTATATTTCTAATTAATATTTATAGTCTAATTTATCTTATGTGTAACCTTATATTAAAAATGGTTTAGTTATTAAACATTGAATTTAACACTTTTAACTCTTATTTGAATTAAATAATAATAAATGTCATAATCTAATCCAAGTGGACCTAAAGGATCATATTTTATTCCTAAGGGTGTTTTTTGTCGAATTACACTTATAAAATAGAATTAAGACATGTGTTAGGGTAATAATAATATCATTTTACCATTAATTACCCTATTTACTTTTAATCGTGGTAAATAAAAGTCAAAAGTAACTATTCACCAAAAATTATTTTCATCTCATTGAACCAAATTTTACTTACTAATATCAGTTTTCTATCTCGGATTTTTGAAATTCAGCTGATAGAATCAGTAAAATTATGTTTTATGTAAATTTTCAAATGCTCTTAGTAGGTGGGTAAAAGACGGTAAAAAGTTCAATAAAATTTTTATATATTGAAAATTATTATAAAATGACTCCAATGAATTACATTGAACTCATATAGGTATTATATATCTATTTTGACCTAAAATAAATTTAACTAAAATAAATAATTATTTAAATAAAAAGTTGGATTTAAACAATAACTTAGTGTTTTTCACTATTCATCAAAAATTGAAAGATGTAACACCCCAGGATTTCAGAGTGTGTTATTTCTTAAAAATAATTCAATAACTTGCACTACACGCAACACCGAGTTCAATCACACCATTAAAAGAGGTCATGAATAGTATTAACTACATTTTGAACTTTATATAATCCTTATAATTTTAGAATCCCTATTATGAGTTTCTTAGTCATAATGCAAGAACAGATTCATTTTTAGTATTTCACTTTTATCAACTTCTAATAGTGAAACCTTTTTAAATACAATATTTTAAACTTTTTGACTAAATGGGGACATCAAAAATTTAAAATGAAACACCCCAAGCTTCCACGGTACGTTTCCCTTTGAATAATGTGATAGCGTGTGTTGTACGCAACACCGAGTTCTAACACACCATAACCAATCAAACTAGCCGTTATAAATAGTAATACCTACTTTTTGAAAATATATATATTTTATATTTCAAAATGGACTTCATTTTTGGATTCGTAATATCGAATTTAGCCTAAGGTGAAATTTTGGTACTTTTCGGATAACTTTCATATTTTGATGAATAGTGAAAATTACTAAATTTTAATTAAAAACAACTTTTTTAATCAAAATAATTAATAGTGATAAATTATGAATTTGAGTGGTTTTAAAGTATATTTAGAATATATTTTTACAATTTAATATAATGTTGGTCATTAGACATAATTTTACAATTAAACCGAACATAAACAAGTGTCAATCTTTTGATAGTTATTATCTCTTAAAAACACGCTTTTTGTTTTGACAGCGGGAATTAATTTTAAATTAATTTCTGCCACTTCTGTGTTTTGAATTTAGAAAAATGGATTCCATATTTGGAATCAGGATTTTCAAATTGTGTAAATAGGTAACTTTTATTTTTAGACATTTTGAATAATTACTGCGGTAAATATTTTATTTACCATGGTTAAGGGTAAATCCGGTAAATAAGGGTTAAAAAATAATATTATAATAATACTAAATTACCCTAAAACGTGTCTTAACCCTATTGGTTGATACATGGTCGACCATGAGCATCTTTGGGTCTATTTTGGGACCCCATGGATCCACTTGTAAGTGATAATGACACTTTATTTTAATTAAGTCAAAATGAATACAAAAATGACACAAGCATATATCTTTTAGCAAAACAATTGTTACATAGGGTTATATAAGTTGGATTTTATATTATAAATATTCATTAGAAAGCTAAAAATATTTCATACATAATGATATTTTATTTATAGTTTTTAGACATTAAATAATTTATTTTATTCATGACACAATGATGATGCAGTAATTACTAAAATAGTGAAAAATTAAAATAATTGATATTATAAATACCCAAATAAATATAATATGAAACTTTTAATGAATTAAACTAATTTTCTAGGGTAATATGATATATTAGGATTGATTTAATTGACTTTGTTCGAAGTAATCAATCTTTTAGAAGTTTCACAAAAATCAACTATTGAATAGTGTCAAAATTGACATAAAAGAGTTCTTAAAACAAATATTATATTATTAATTGATATTAAATTCCTAAAAATCTAAGGTTCGGCCAAGAGACTTATATCATGATAGGTTCATCATTAATGGACCACTTGGGGGTCTCTTGGATGTATATAGTAAGTTTATTAACCATATTATATAAAAATACAAAGAGACATTGTAAAAGTGAAACTAATTAACTTAGAGTTAATACTTAAAGATAAGGTTAATATAAGTACCCAAACCTGTCTAAATTCTATTGGTTGAGTGGTTTTAGACCTATCCCCACCTTAACCTTTGAATAATCAACTTTGGAGCCATTAGAAACCGAATATGAATTTATTATAAATTAATATTTCTAGCTTTTCCAAAGGTGCCCCTCACCCATCTTATGAAAGGGCACTCCTCCTTCTCATTTCTTCACACCTTAAAAGCCTTTTGGTTCGGACAAACTCTGCCCAAATACTCTCCCAACATCCCTCAATACAACCTAGAGGCCTTAGTTTGATCCGAAAGCCAACCTAAGGAGCCCTTTTGATCAAATCAAAAGGAAGAACCCGAAGAAGAGGTAATGATTTCACCACCCTTTTCTAAGTTCATTTCTTCTTCCACTTCCTCTTTCTTTGTTCTTACCATTCTAAAATAATAACTCCAGTATCTTACATATACTGTGATGTTATTATAAATATGGTACAACCATATTCAGTATTCTATCCACCCTTTGAATAACATGTCACCATACGTGCGTACGTACGGCTTACCGTCTCCACGTCGTGGTGTAATTGTTATTCAATATAATACTATTTGGATGGGTATAATAATGATGTGTAACTCATGTAAATAATAAATATAACATGTTAATGATTCTGTATATATGATATACCATCCATTTATATATTATTTTAATATAAAAAGAATGATATTGTCGCTCGTGCGTACGTACGGACTACCGTCTCCACGAACGCGATGAGATTCATTCTCCATCGTATCCATTCAAGTATAATTATCATTTGATGATTTAAAAAATGATGTTTAAGGACTTGATATCATTCTGGATATGAATAATATACAACCTATCCTTTACATACATGTCTTACGTAACAAAACATACAAAAGAAAACAAGTAAGTTAACACACGAAACAACGATAATACTAAGATATTATTATCAAATCAATATTAAAAGATCATATATGATATCATATTAATGTATATGATTATTTTATAATTTAATAACAATTATTTCACCATTATACAGGAGGTTAACCTACCCAAACCAAGGAAAAGTACAAGGTAAGGGTTATTTCACAATCTCTTCATTATCCGAGGTTGTTTATACGTAATAATCTACTGGGATTTCTTTATCATCCACATCCATGTTTCTTCGAAATGTATTTCAAAACATATTTATTATTTACATGAATATGGGTTAAATTCATTTATACCCTTGTTTGACTTTTTGTAAGAGGTTTATAAAGGAATCTTTCCGTCGTTTTCAAAACAAGGTCCTTTTTATCCTTTTCGACAGAATTAAGATAAGAATGTTTTTTTTACTTATACGGCGGGTGCGGTTATTTTCCGCCGTTATAAAATCGTCAAAGATTTCCTTACAAGCTTACAAGAATATTTTCAAGAAAATGTTTTATTTTATATGGCTCTTAAATGATTTCAAAAATAGAAAGAGATATTTCTCTAAAAATTGTTTTGATTTCATCTATGTCAACATCCTTTAATGGATTTTACGCTTATTTGAAGTTGATTTATTATAATACAAAACTTCTATATTGTATTGAAGGTTTTGTGATATGTTTGACTGTGGATGTGCTATTTTTATACCATTCATAGTTTATGGTGAAATTATTGACATTTCGTATGCTAGATTTAATACGAATGTTTATGTTATGTTTAAACCTTTTCATATGGGAATGCATTAGACTTAATAAGTGACGGGTAGAGCCCGCTATAGCTCCTCGATGCATCGGTAGGTCTCATGAGACAAACTAGTGTCTTGGCACAAGGCCTTGACAAAATCTTATTTGTAGTCTTGGCACGAGGCCTTGACTATGTGGTTATGATAGTCTGGCATTATGCATTCCAACAT
Organism: Viscum album; assembly: GCA_963277665.1. Lineage (NCBI taxonomy): Eukaryota > Viridiplantae > Streptophyta > Magnoliopsida > Santalales > Viscaceae > Viscum > Viscum album. Next base: position 239,077,414 of record OY728140.1, on the reverse strand, counting down.
TATGAAAGTGGTTATTGATTTTTGCATGTGATTATTCGATTAGTAGAATATCCATGTGAATAAGTAAATGGCATTATTTCATTTTATTTATGCCATACCATGTTGAAAGTTCATGTTTGAAAGGCTTTTGTTTTAGTTATACATTGCCTTAAAAGTTTATTCTTATTTATGAAAGTTTCAGCTATATTGTTATCCTTACTGGGCATTTGAGCTCACCCCTTTTCTATGTTTTATTTTTCCCAGGATTTGAAGATGTAAGTTATGAATGACCTGCAGGGATATTATGAGGGGATTATAGTGTGGACTGTGGAAACATTATGTTGTTGTAGTAGTTTTTCATTTTATGATGTAATGTAAAACTTATGAATATATCTAGTATTTCCAAGGCTACTAAACCAATCGGTCTTTCGAGATTTGATCTTTCTTGTGATCATGCCAATGTTATGTAATAATGCACCGACTCTGGGTAGCTGGGGTCGGGGCGTTACAGTTGGTATCAGAGGATGTTTAGTACAAACCTTGGAAGCTAGATTTAGATAAACTCTGATTAGAGCACGTAGACCTAAGATGAGCTTTGAGGATTAGTGTAGAAGAACTTCCTAGAATTTTGGTATTGTAGAGATTTTGTGAGTTTTCCGAGCAATACATCCCTGTCTGGATACGAGCAGGTAGAGGCGGCTCCGGCACAGATGTACCTAGGGGTAAAACCCGAAAACACCGCTTTGAGCTAGACTCGAACGGGAACTGGTGCACGACAACGGGCCTTGCTGCACTCTTGGTTACGACACTCCCGGGGGATATGCTTAGGATAATTCTCATTTTCTTTACAAACCATTATGAAGGGTTTATGAGTATATACTTCCTCAAAGAAAACATTTTTATGATTATGGATTATATCCATAAATAGTTCAATTTATGTTAAGTGTTTTATAAGTATGGGATTATGTATTTTGACTCATAAACTAATCTAGTTTATGCCATTGTTTAGAAATGGCGCCCAGTAGAAGGAATGATAACTCCAGAAATGCACATGATTCAAAGAGAAGGAAGGATCATATCTCTCATGGTCTTAAGCTAGAATTTATAAGAGAAATAGTCTCCCATGTATTATCATCATATGAAGAAATAATATCATGTGTTGATAAGATAAGTAAAGAGTTTACTGAGTCCTATGGCTTTGAAGGGAAGCAAGAGAAGAAAAGGATGGAAGAGAGAAAGATGGATAAAGGGAAGAGGGAAAAGAATAATTTTCCCATATGTGGTAACTGTGGAAAGAAACACCCTGGAACTTGCCTGAAAGGAATGGGAGTTTGTTATAAGTGTGGAGGAAAAGGGCACAAAGTACGTGACTTCAATGGTAAGAAAATGGTTTCAAATGTACAATGCTTCATTTGCAAGGAGTTTGGACACTACGCGAACCTATGTCCCAGTCATCAGACTATGCCGCAAATGATGTTATTGGATAATAATCATGTTATGATACTACCACAGATGAAGAGGGATGATTAGAGTTCTTATGTTGATTATGTCAATTGAGTGTTGTATCAACAATGTACTTGTTACAATAATCATGGAGTATATAAGGATTGTACTGCAGTACTATTTCATTAAGGACTTGAGATTGTGTGGAACAAAGAAAAGTGACTCAATAGCATAATAAATTTTTGGAAAATGTATGGTTGAGAGAATGATAAATCATAATATAGTTCTGATACTGAGGTAGTGATTTTGGAATAATATGTGATTGTTTTGGATAAATTATATTGGATATTCTTGACTACCTTGGAACTGATTAATGATTTTTATATTCCATCATTGTTGGGGTTTAAAACATTTTTGGATTAATGAAGTATATCCAGCATTCTATATGGAATAAGGGAGCATGAATGTAATCAATAAGGAATATGGTAATACATGATGAAGGTATTCATATTCTATTACGGGGTAAAAAGGATCTATATTATGTTTACCTTCCTTATAAATGTTGGACTGTGAGTTTAGACAGAAGTATTTTGGATAGTTCTAGTTTGGATTATTTTGGATTGCCATAAAAGGACAAACCGGAGGTCGGGCGACAACCCTTCGCGTCCGGCAAGGCTGCGAGACTTGAACCCGCAACCGAAGGGCGACAAGGGTGTATCACTTACCACTGTCCCACGAGATGTCCTGAATTAAATAATGTAGTTTTTTTTTAAAAGATCTAGTAGATGAATTATAATTCATTTATTTTGGAACCCTGTACGAATAGTATAAATAGAAAAAAAAATTACGTTCTATTATCTTTTAGAATGAAAGATGAGTTTGTGGTAGAAATTTATTAATGGGTAAAATTCTAATTATAAAGTAAGTATATCTCCTTATTATCTTATCCAATCTCATCAATAAATTCCTCAACATTAATAATAGAAACTTAGAACAAAAATGTTGTCCTAGATGGTACCTTAAATCATCACAAATTTATGGCTTTGGGATTGTTGGCCTTTTCATAGCCATGTTATCTACCACTCTCCATCAGATAATTGATGGTTAGATTTCTCTTCCATATCCAAATTTTCCTACATGGAACCCTAGTATGTGTTATTTTCGGTAATCTTCATACTTTCCACTCTTTATTTTAAATAGAGGCCTCATTAATTCATTTTTCGATGTGGGATTTCAACTAAGATATTTTGAAATGTCAAAAATGTGTTGTCCCAATACCATATATTTTGTTGAACCGATGGTACTTCAAATCATCATGGATTGATGAGTTTAAGGACTTCAATTTTATACTTGTTTGTGATTGATGACCTCAATCACTACCTATAAATATTTACGTTTTTCCTCCAATTATATGTCTCTAATTTCCACCAATGTTCTCCTAATCGAGATCATAATTTGGTGGTGACCCTTTAATTTATCTTTTCCTCATATTAAGACTAAAATTTAGTAACCCAATTTCCAATGTGGGTTTTCCCACAAATATATTTTCTACTTTCAACCTTTTATTTTCGAAGAACAATTTCAAATTGCGAGGACGCAATTTATTGAAGGAGGGGAGAATGTAACACCCCAGGATTTCAGAGTGTGTTATTTCTTAAAAATAATTCAATAACTTGCACTACACGCAACACCGAGTTCAATCACACCATTAAAAGAGGTCATGAATAGTATTAACTACATCTTGAACTTTATATAATCCTTATAATTTTAGAATCCCTATTATGAGTTTCTTAGTCATAATGCAAGAACAGATTCATTTTCAGTATTTCACTTTTATCAACTTCTAATAGTGAAACCTTTTTAAATACAATATTTTAAACTTTTTGACTAAATGGGGACATCAAAAATTTAAAATGAAACACCCCAAGCTTCCACGGTACGTTTCCCTTTGAATAATGTGATAGCGTGTGTTGTACGCAACACCGAGTTCTAACACACCATAACCAATCAAACTAGCCGTTATAAATAGTAATACCTACTTTTTGAAAATATATATATTTTATATTTCAAAATGGACTTCATTTTTGGATTCGTAATATCGAATTTAGCCTAAGGTGAAATTTGGGTACTTTTTGGATAACTTTCATATTTTGATGAATAGTGAAAATTACTAAATTTTAATTAAAAACAACTTTTTTAATCAAAATAATTAATAGTGATAAATTATGAATTGGAGTGGTTTTAAAGTATATTTAGAATATATTTTTACAATTTAATATAATGTTGGTCATTAGACATAATTTTACAATTAAACCGAACATAAACAAGTGTCAATCTTTTGATAGTTATTATCTCTTAAAAACACGCTTTTTGTTTTGACAGCGGGAATTAATTTTAAATTAATTTCTGCCACTTCTGTGTTTTGAATCTAGAAAAATGGATTCCATATTTGGAATCAGGATGTTCAAATTGTGTAAATAGGTAACTTTTATTTTTAGACATTTTGAATAATTACTGCGGTAAATATTTTATTTACCATGGTTAAGGGTAAATCCGGTAAATAAGGGTTAAAAAATAATATTATAATAATACTAAATTACCCTAAAACGTGTCTTAACCCTATTGGTTGATACATGGTCGACCATGAGCATCTTTGGGTCTATTTTGGGACCCCATGGATCCACTTGTAAGTGATAATGACACTTTATTTTAATTAAGTCAAAATGAATACAAAAATGACACAAGCATATATCTTTTAGCAAAACAATTGTTACATAGGGTTATATAAGTTGGATTTTAGATTATAAATATTCATTAGAAAACTAAAAATATTTCATACATAATGATATTTTATTTATAGTTTTTAGACATTAAATAATTTATTTTATTCATGACACAATGATGATGCAGTAATTACTAAAATAGTGAAAAATTAAAATAATTGATATTATAAATACCCAAATAAATATAATATGAAACTTTTAATGAATTAAACTAATTTTCTAGGATAATATGATATATTAGGATTGATTTAATTGACTTTGTTCGAAGTAATCAATCTTTTAGAAGTTTCACAAAAATCAACTATTGAATAGTGTCAAAATTGACATAAAAGAGTTCTTAAAACAAATATTATATTATTAATTGATATTAAATTCCTAAAAATCTAAGGTTCGGCCAAGAGACTTATATCATGATAGGTTCATCATTAATGGACCACTTGGGGGTCTCTTGGATGTATATAGTAAGTTTATTAACCATGTTATATAAAAATACAAAGAGACATTGTAAAAGTGAAACTAATTAACTTAGAGTTAATACTTAAAGATAAGGTTAATATAAGTACCCAAACCTGTCTAAATTCTATTGGTTGAGTGGTTTTAGACCTATCCCCACCTTAACCTTTGAATAATCAACTTTGGAGCCATTAGAAACCGAATATGAATTTATTATAAATTAATATTTCTAGCTTTTCCAAAGGTGCCCCTCACCCATCTTATAAAAGGGCACTCCTCCTTCTCATTTCTTCACACCTTAAAAGCCTTTTGGTTCGGACAAACTCTGCCCAAATACTCTCCCAACATCCCTCACTACAACCTAGAGGCCTTAGTTTGATCAGAAATCCAACCTAAGGAGCCCTTTTGATCAAATCAAAAGGAAGAACCCGAAGAAGAGGTAATGATTTCACCACCCTTTTCTAAGTTCATTTCTTCTTCCACTTCCTCTTTCTTTGTTCTTACCATTCTAAAATAATAACTCCAGTATCTTACATATACTGTGATGTTATTATAAATATGGTACAACCATATTCAGTATTCTATCCACCCTTTGAATAACATGTCACCATACGTGCGTACGTACGGCTTACCGTCTCCACGTCGTGGTGTAATTGTTATTCAATATAATACTATTTGGATGGGTATAATAATGATGTGTAACTCATGTAAATAATAAATATAACATGTTAATGATTCTGTATATATGATATACCATCCATTTATATATTATTTTAATATAAAAAGAATGATATTGTCGCTCGTGCGTACGTACGGACTACCGTCTCCACGAACGCGATGAGATTCATTCTCCATCGTATCCATTCAAGTATAATTATCATTTGATGATTTAAAAAATGATTTTTAAGGACTTGATATCATTCTGGATATGAATAATATACAACCTATCCTTTACATACATGTCTTACGTAACAAAACATACAAAAGAAAACAAGTAAGTTAACACACGAAACAACGATAATACTAAGATATTATTATCAAATCAATATTAAAAGATCATATATGATATCATATTAATGTATATGATTATTTTATAATTTAATAACAATTATTTCACCATTATACAGGAGGTTAACCTACCCAAACCAAGGAAAAGTACAAGGTAAGGGTTATTTCACAATCTCTTCATTATCCGAGGTTGTTTATACGTAATAATCTACTGGGATTTCTTTATCATCCACATCCATGTTTCTTCGAAATGTATTTCAAAACATATTTATTATTTACATGAATATGGGTTAAATTCATTTATACCCTTGTTTGACTTTTTGTAAGAGGTTTATAAAGGAATCTTTCCGTCTTTTTCAAAACAAGGTCCTTTTTATCCTTTTCGACAGAATTAAGATAAGAATGTTTTTTTACTTATACGGCGGGTGCGGTTATTTTCCGCCGTTATAAAATCGTCAAAGCTTTCCTTACAAGCTTACAAGAATATTTTCAAGAAAATGTTTTATTTTATATGGCTCTTAAATGATTTCAAAAATAGAAAGAGATATTTCTCTAAAAATTGTTTTGATTTCATCTATGTCAACATCCTTTAATGGATTTTACGCTTATTTGAAGTTGATTTATTATAATACAAAACTTCTATATTGTATTGAAGGTTTTGTGATATGTTTGACTGTGGATGTGCTATTTTTATACCATTCATAGTTTATGGTGAAATTATTGACATTTCGTATGCTAGATTTAATACGAATGTTTATGTTATGTTTAAACCTTTTCATATGGGAATGCATTGGACTTAATAAGTGACGGGTGGAGCCCGCTATAGCTCCTCGATGCATCGGTAGGTCTCATGAGACAAACTAGTGTCTTGGCACAATGCCTTGACAAAATCTTATTTGTAGTCTTGGCACGAGGCCTTGACTATGTGGTTATGATAGTCTGGCATTATGCATTCCAACATTATGAAAGTGGTTATTGATTTTTGCATGTGATTATTCGATTAGTAGAATATCCATGTGAATAAGTAAATTGCATTATTTCATTTTATTTATGCCATACCATGTTGAAAGTTCATGTTTGAAAGGCTTTTGTTTTAGTTATACATTGCCTTAAAAGTTTATTCTTATTTATGAAAGTTTCAGCTATATTGTTATCCTTACTGGGCATTTGAGCTCACCCCTTTTCTATGTTTTATTTTTCCCAGGATTTGAAGATGTAAGTTATGAATGACCTGCAGGGATATTATGAGGGGATTATAGTGTGGACTGTGGAAACATTATGTTGTTGTAGTAGTTTTTCATTTTATGATGTAATGTAAAACTTATGAATATATCTAGTATTTCCAAGGCTACTAAACCAATCGGTCTTTCGAGATTTGATCTTTCTTGTGATCATGCCAATGTTATGTAATAATGCACCGACTCTGGGTAGCTGGGGTCGGGGCGTTACAGTTGGTATCAGAGGATGTTTAGTACAAACCTTGGAAGCTAGATTTAGATAAACTCTGATTAGAGCACGTAGACCTAAGATGAGCTTTGAAGATTAGTGTAGAAGAACTTCCTAGAATTTTGGTATTGTAGAGATTTTGTGAGTTTTCCGAGAAATACATCCCTGTCTGGATACGAGCAGGTAGAGGCGGCTCCGGCACAGATGTACCTAGGGGTAAAACCCGAAAACACCGCTTTGAGCTAGACTCGAACGGGAACTGGTGCACGACAACGGGCCTTGCTGCACTCTTGGTTACGACACTCCCGGGGGATATGCTTAGGATAATTCTCATTTTCTTTACAAACCATTATGAAGGGTTTATGAGTATATACTTCCTCAAAGAAAACATTTTTATGATTATGGATTATATCCATAAATAGTTCAATTTATGTTAAGTGTTTTATAAGTATGGGATTATGTATTTTGACTCATAAACTAATCTAGTTTATGCCATTGTTTAGAAATGGCGCCCAGTAGAAGGAATGATAACTCCAGAAATGCACATGATTCAAAGAGAAGGAAGGATCATATCTCTCATGGTCTTAAGCTAGAATTTATAAGAGAAATAGTCTCCCATGTATTTTCATCATATGAAGAAATAATATCATGTGTTGATAAGATAAGTAAAGAGTTTACTGAGTCCTATGGCTTTGAAGGGAAGCAAGAGAAGAAAAGGATGGAAGAGAGAAAGATGGATAAAGGGAAGAGGGAAAAGAATAATTTTCCCATATGTGGTAACTGTGGAAAGAAACACCCTGGAACTTGCCTGAAAGGAATGGGAGTTTGTTATAAGTGTGGAGGAAAAGGGCACAAAGTACGTGACTTCAATGGTAAGAAAATGGTTTCAAATGTACAATGCTTCATTTGCAAGGAGTTTGGACACTACGCGAACCTATGTCCCAGTCATCAGACTATGCCGCAAATGATGTTATTGGATAATAATCATGTTATGATACTACCACAGATGAAGAGGGATGATTAGAGTTCTTATGTTGATTATGTCAATTGAGTGTTGTATCAACAATGTACTTGTTACAATAATCATGGAGTATATAAGGATTGTACTGCAGTACTATTTCATTAAGGACTTGAGATTGTGTGGAACAAAGAAAAGTGACTCAATAGCATAATAAATTTTTGGAAAATGTATGGTTGAGAGAATGATAAATCATAATATAGTTCTGATACTGAGGTAGTGATTTTGGAATAATATGTGATTGTTTTGGATAAATTATATTGGATATTCTTGACTACCTTGGAACTGATTAATGATTTTTATATTCCATCATTGTTGGGGTTTAAAACATTTTTGGATTAATGAAGTATATCCAGCATTCTATATGGAATAAGGGAGCATGAATGTAATCAATAAGGAATATGGTAATACATGATGAAGGTATTCATATTCTATTACGGGGTAAAAAGGATCTATATTATGTTTACCTTCCTTATAAATGTTGGACTGTGAGTTTAGACAGAAGTATTTTGGATAGTTCTAGTTTGGATTATTTTGGATTGCCATAAAAGGACAAACCGGAGGTCGGGCGACAACCCTTCGCGTCCGGCAAGGCTGCAAGACTTGAACCCGCAACCGAAGGGCGACAAGGGTGTATCACTTACCACTGTCCCACGAGATGTCCTGAATTAAATAATGTAGTTTTTTTTTAAAAGATCTAGTAGATGAATTATAATTCATTTATTTTGGAACCCTGTACGAATAGTATAAATAGAAAAAAAATTACGTTCTATTATCTTTTAGAATGAAAGATGAGTTTGTGGTAGAAATTTATTAATGGGTAAAATTCTAATTATAAAGTAAGTATATCTCCTTATTATCTTATCCAATCTCATCAATAAATTCCTCAACATTAATAATAGAAACTTAGAACAAAAATGTTTTCCTAGATGGTACCTTAAATCGTCACAAATTTATGGCTTTGGGATTGTTGGCCTTTTCATAGCCATGTTATCTACCACTCTCCATCAGATAATTGATGGTTAGATTTCTCTTCCATATCCAAATTTTCCTACATGGAACCCTAGTATGTGTTATTTTCGGTAATCTTCATACTTTCCACTCTTTATTTTAAATAGAGGCCTCATTAATTCATTTTTCGATGTGGGATTTCAACTAAGATATTTTGAAATGTCAAAAATGTGTTGTCCCAATACCATATATTTTGTTGAACCGATGGTACTTCAAATCATCATGGATTGATGAGTTTAAGGACTTCAATTTTATACTTGTTTGTGATTGATGACCTCAATCACTACCTATAAATATTTACGTTTTTCCTCCAATTATATGTCTCTAATTTCCACCAATGTTCTCCTAATCGAGATCATAATTTGGTGGTGACCCTTTAATTTATCTTTTCCTCATATTAAGACTAAAATTTAGTAACCCAATTTCCAATGTGGGTTTTCCCACAAATATATTTTCTACTTTCAACCTTTTATTTTCGAAGAACAATTTCAAATTGCGAGGACGCAATTTATTGAAGGAGGGGAGAATGTAACACCCCAGGATTTCAGAGTGTGTTATTTCTTAAAAATAATTCAATAACTTGCACTACACGCAACACCGAGTTCAATCACACCATTAAAAGAGGTCATGAATAGTATTAACTACATCTTGAACTTTATATAATCCTTATAATTTTAGAATCCCTATTATGAGTTTCTTAGTCATAATGCAAGAACAGATTCATTTTCAGTATTTCACTTTTATCAACTTCTAATAGTGAAACCTTTTTAAATACAATATTTTAGAATTTTTGACTAAATGGGGACATCAAAAATTTAAAATGAAACACCCCAAGCTTCCACGGTACGTTTCCCTTTGAATAATGTGATAGCGTGTGTTGTACGCAACACCGAGTTCTAACACACCATAACCAATCAAACTAGCCGTTATAAATAGTAATACCTACTTTTTGAAAATATATATATTTTATATTTCAAAATGGACTTCATTTTTGGATTCGTAATATCGAATTTAGCCTAAGGTGAAATTTTGGTACTTTTTGGATAACTTTCATATTTTGATGAATAGTGAAAATTACTAAATTTTAATTAAAAACAACTTTTTTAATCAAAATAATTAATAGTGATAAATTATGAATTGGAGTGGTTTTAAAGTATATTTAGAATATATTTTTACAATTTAATATAATGTTGGTCATTAGACATAATTTTACAATTAAACCGAACATAAACAAGTGTCAATCTTTTGATAGTTATTATCTCTTAAAAACACGCTTTTTGTTTTGACAGCGGGAATTAATTTTAAATTAATTTCTGCCACTTCTGTGTTTTGAATTTAGAAAAATGGATTCCATATTTGGAATTAGGATGTTCAAATTGTGTAAATAGGTAACTTTTATTTTTAGACATTTTGAATAATTACTGCGGTAAATATTTTATTTACCATGGTTAAGGGTAAATCCGGTAAATAAGGGTTAAAAAATAATATTATAATAATACTAAATTACCCTAAAACGTGTCTTAACCCTATTGGTTGATACATGGTCGACCATGAGCATCTTTGGGTCTATTTTGGGACCCCATGGATCCACTTGTAAGTGATAATGACACTTTATTTTAATTAAGTCAAAATGAATACAAAAATGACACAAGCATATATCTTTTAGCAAAACAATTGTTACATAGGGTTATATAAGTTGGATTTTAGATTATAAATATTCATTAGAAAGCTAAAAATATTTCATACATAATGATATTTTATTTATAGTTTTTAGACATTAAATAATTTATTTTATTTATGACACAATGATGATGCAGTAATTACTAAAATAGTGAAAAATTAAAATAATTGATATTATAAATACCCAAATAAATATAATATGAAACTTTTAATGAATTAAACTAATTTTCTAGGATAATATGATATATTAGGATTGATTTAATTGACTTTGTTCGAAGTAATCAATCTTTTAGAAGTTTCACAAAAATCAACTATTGAATAGTGTCAAAATTGACATAAAAGAGTTCTTAAAACAAATATTATATTATTAATTGATATTAAATTCCTAAAAATCTAAGGTTCGGCCAAGAGACTTATATCATGATAGGTTCATCATTAATGGACCACTTGGGGGTCTCTTGGATGTATATAGTATGTTTATTAACCATATTATATAAAAATACAAAGAGACATTGTAAAAGTGAAACTAATTAACTTAGAGTTAATACTTAAAGATAAGGTTAATATAAGTACCCAAACCTGTCTAAATTCTATTGGTTGAGTGGTTTTAGACCTATCCCCACCTTAACCTTTGAATAATCAACTTTGGAGCCATTAGAAAACGAATATGAATTTATTATAAATTAATATTTCTAGCTTTTCCAAAGGTGCCCCTCACCCATCTTATAAAAGGGCACTCCTCCTTCTCATTTCTTCACACCTTAAAAGCCTTTTGGTTCGGACAAACTCTGCCCAAATACTCTCCCAACATCCCTCACTACAACCTAGAGGCCTTAGTTTGATCATAAAGCCAACCTAAGGAGCCCTTTTGATCAAATCAAAAGGAAGAACCCGAAGAAGAGGTAATGATTTCACCACCCTTTTCTAAGTTCCTTTCTTCTTCCACTTCCTCTTTCTTTGTTCTTACCATTCTAAAATAATAACTCCAGTATCTTACATATACTGTGATGTTATTATAAATATGGTACAACCATATTCAGTATTCTATCCACCCTTTGAATAACATGTCACCATACGTGCGTACGTACGGCTTACCGTCTCCACGTCGTGGTGTAATTGTTATTCAATATAATACTATTTGGATGGGTATAATAATGATGTGTAACTCATGTAAATAATAAATATAACATGTTAATGATTCTGTATATATGATATACCATCCATTTATATATTATTTTAATATAAAAAGAATGATATTGTCGCTCGTGCGTACGTACGGACTACCGTCTCCACGAACGCGATGAGATTCATTCTCCATCGTATCCATTCAAGTATAATTATCATTTGATGATTTAAAAAATGATGTTTAAGGACTTGATATCATTCTGGATATTAATAATATACAACCTATCCTTTACATACATGTCTTACGTAACAAAACATACAAAAGAAAACAAGTAAGTTAACACACGAAACAACGATAATACTAAGATATTATTATCAAATCAATATTAAAAGATCATATATGATATCATATTAATGTATATGATTATTTTATAATTTAATAACAATTATTTCACCATTATACAGGAGGTTAACCTACCCAAACCAAGGAAAAGTACAAGTTAAGGGTTATTTCACAATCTCTTCATTATCTGAGGTTGTTTATACGTAATAATCTACTGGGATTTCTTTATCATCCACATCCATGTTTCTTCGAAATGTATTTCAAAACATATTTATTATTTACAAGAATATGGGTTAAATTAATTTATACCCTTGTTTGACTTTTTGTAAGAGGTTTATAAAGGAATCTTTCCGTCGTTTTCAAAACAAGGTCCTTTTTAACCTTTTCGACAGAATTAAGATAAGAATGTTTTTTTTACTTATACGGCGGGTGCGGTTATTTTCCGCCGTTATAAAATCGTCAAAGCTTTCCTTACAAGCGTACAAGAATATTTTCAAGAAAATGTTTTATTTTATATGGCTCTTAAATGATTTCAAAAATAGAAAGAGATATTTCTCTAAAAATTGTTTTGATTTCATCTATGTCAACACCCTTTAATGGATTTTACGCTTATTTGAAGTTGATTTATTATAATACAAAACTTCTATATTGTATTGAAGGTTTTTTGATATGTTTGACTGTGGATGTGCTATTTTTATACCATTCATTGTTTATGGTGAAATTATTGACATTTCGTATGCTAGATTTAATACGAATGTTTATGTTATGTTTAAACCTTTTCATATGGGAATGCATTGGACTTAATAAGTGACGGGTGGAGCCCGCTATAGCTCCTCGATGCATCGGTAGGTCTCATGAGACAAGCTAGTGTCTTGGCACAAGGCCTTGACAAAATCTTATTTGTAGTCTTGGCACGAGGCCTTGACTATGTGGTTATGATAGTCTGGCATTATGCATTCCAACATTATGAAAGTGGTTATTGATTTTTGCATGTGATTATTCGATTAGTAGAATATCCATGTGAATAAGTAAATGGCATTATTTCATTTTATTTATGCCATACCATGTTGAAAGTTCATGTTTGAAAGGCTTTTGTTTTAGTTATACATTGCCTTAAAAGTTTATTCTTATTTATGAAAGTTTCCGCTATATTGTTATCCTTACTGGGCATTTGAGCTCACCCCTTTTCTATGTTTTATTTTTCCCAGGATTTGAAGATGTAAGTTATGAATGACCTGCAGGGATATTATGAGGGGATTATAGTGTGGACTGTGGAAACATTATGTTGTTGTAGTAGTTTTTCATTTTATGATGTAATGTAAAACTTATGAATATATCTAGTATTTCCAAGGCTACTAAACCAATCGGTCTTTCGAGATTTGATCTTTCTTGTGATCATGCCAATGTTATGTAATAATGCACCGACTCTGGGTAGCTGGGGTCGGGGCGTTACAAAAGATTTCATAAAAATACCAAAAATTCACTCTAATCTAATTTCGATATTCCAAATCCAAAAATGAAGTCCATTTTGAATGATAAAATTTATAAAATTTCAAACAGTGAGTATTACTATTCATAATGGCTAGTTTGATTGGTCGCGATGTGTTAGAATCTCAAAGTTGCATACAATGCTAGCTATTGCATTATTCAAAGGGAAACATACCATGGAAGCTTGGGGTGTTACATTCGACCCTACTTAAAATAATGTCATCCTAAAAATTTCTATAATATTACTTCATAAAAAGATTCGGGTGGTTCTTCATCATACGTTCCTCGGGTTCCCACGTTACCTCTTCCATTTTATGGTTTCTCCATATAACTTTTACCAGACAAGTCGTCTGGTTTCTCAACACTTGTTCTCTTGTATCAAGAACCTTGACAGGATCTTCGCAATAAGACAGATTGGGTTCCAGTTCTAATTCCTCATAGGTAAGTACATGTGTTTGATCAGGCATGTATTTTCTCAACAGTGATACGTGGAATACATCATTAACTTTGGAGAGACTTAGCGGTATTGCCAAATGGTAAGCTACAGCCCCAATTCGCTCTCGAATTGTGAAAGGTCTGATGTTCCTGGGACTTAATTTTCCCTTCTTACTGAAATGTATAACACCCTTCCATGGAGATACATTCAAGAAAACATGATCTCCTACCTAAAATTACAAATCCTTTCTTCAGTTATCGGCATTGATCTTCTGCCTACTTTGAGCTGCTTTGATGTGGGTTTGGATTACCTTCACCTTTTCCATCGTTTCATCAACAAGTTCTGGACCTATGAATTTTCTTTCACCAGCATCATCCCAACAGGTTGGTGTGTGACATATCTTTCCATATAACACTTCATATGGTGCCATCTTAATAATTGAATGGAATCTATTGTTATAGGAAAATTCTACCAGAGGTAAATATTGATCCCACATACCTTGAATGTCAAGTGGGCATGATCTCAACATCTCTTCTAAGGTTTGATTAGTCCATTCTAATTTTCCATCTATTTGGGGGTGGTAGGCAGTGCTCAAATGATGTTCAGTATCCAGGGCTTTCTAAATACTTTTCTATAATCTTGATGTGAAACATGGATAACGATCAGAAAAAATCAATAGGGGTACCCCATGAAGTCTCACAACTTCATTAATATATATTCTTGCTAGATGTTCAAATGGTAAATCTTCTCTTATAGTAAGAAAATGTGATGACTTGGTAAGACGATCAACAATGACCCATATAGCATTGTTCCTTTGAGGAGTCTTTGGTAGCCCCATTACAAATTCCATCGTGATATCATCCCATTTCCACTTAGGTATGGGAAGACGTTGCATAACTCCTATAGGTTGTGGCCTTCCATTTTTCACTTGTTGACAAACCATACATATTGACACCAAATTAGTAATCTTCCTCTTCATGTTGTCCCACCAAAAATTTTCCTTCAAATCTCGATACATTTTGGTGCTCCTAGAGTGTATAGAGAAATTGGAGCTATGAGCATCATCCAACAATTCTCTTTTTAGATTAGGTATATCGGTAACACAAAGTCTCTTCCCAAAGTTCAAAATTCCATCATCATATATGAAGTCAATCAATCTCCCATTATTCACAGCTTTGATCTTCTTTTTAAACTCCCCATCAACATCCTGAGAAATTTTTATCCTTTCTAGTAAAGATGGTTTGGAAAAAATTTGAAAGATAATTAACTTTTCACCTTATATGTTTATTCCATATCCATATTTACTAGATCAATGAAAATAGGATCCCTTTCAACTCTCATCTTGTTCAAAACTTGATGATCTTTTCTGCTGAAAGCATCGTCCACCTTATTTTCCTTCCCCTGGTGGTAGTGTATCTTGCAATCATAATCCTTGAGTAGTTCAAGCCATCTCCTTTTCCTCATTTTGAGTTCTTTCTGTGAGAAAATATACTTCAAACTCTTGTGATCAGTATAAATATCACATTTTTCACAATAGAGATAGTTTCTCCAAATCTTCAAAGCAATGATTAGAGCTACTAAATCAAGATCTTGACTGGGATAGTTTTGCTCATGAATTTTCATCTGTCATGACGCATAGACAATAACTCTATCATTATGCATAAGGACACAACCAAGTCCTTTATTCGATGAATCACTATAAATAACAAACCCATCATTCCCCGATGGTAGATTCAATATAAGAGCATTGGAAAATATTCTCTTCAATTCTTCAAAACATTCTTCACACTCTTTTTTCCAAAAAAAAAATTAACCAATTTTCATGTGAGCTTTGTTAATGGGTTCAGAAATCGGGAAAAATTATGGATGAAATGCCAATAATAACCTGCTAAACCAATAAAACTACATACCTCGGTTATACTTGTCAGTGTTGGCCATTCTTGTATTGATATTGTATTAGAAGGATTAACAGATATTCCATCCATAGAGACAATATGGACAAGAAAAGAAATCTCTTGAATCCAGAATTCACACACGCTAAACTTCCCATATGATTCATTTCTTCTAAGAGTCTTCAGGATAATGCGCAAGTGATTTTAATAATCTTCATATATTTTGGATTATACCAAGATATAATCAATAAATACCACTACAAAGTCATCAATATATTCCTTAAAAAATATATTAATTTGATTCATGAAGAGAGAGGGTGCATTAGTAAATCTAAAAGGCATTACTGTAAACTCGTAATGCTCGTACGTGGTTCAAAATGATATTTTCTTAATGTCTTCATTCTTCACACACAGATGACGATATCCAGATCAAAGTTCAATCTTTCAAAAGTATTGAGTTCCATGAATTTGGTCTAATAAATCATCAATGTGATGTACAGGATACTTGTTCTCTATTGTTATAGCATTGATCTCCTTGTAGTCAATCCACAACCTCAAAGATCCATATTTCTTATTAAGAAAAAGAGCAGGGGTTCCCCATGGAGAAACACTGGAGAGAATAAATACCTTATAACTCAATTCCTCTAATTTTTTCTTTAGTTCCACTAATTCCACGTTGGCCATTCTATAAGGGGTCTTCGATATGGGCCTTGATCTAGGAATTAAATCAAATGAAAACTCAATTTATCGTTCTGAAGGATGTCTAGGAAAATATTCTAGAAACACATCAACATATTCTTTCACAATAGGTACATCCTCTATTTGAACATTCCTTTCCTAACCCACAGTTATTTCATTCTCTCCCCCCCCCCCCAATAATTTAATTTAGTTGAGCTACTGGGGGTGGATCTAGATGAGAATTATGTGGTGACGATTCTTCTCTAAAGATAAGGTGTTCTTTATCGCCGTCATCAAAAAGAGTAACCTTTTTATTCTTACAATAAATTTTTGAATCATGGTCCAAAATCCAATCCATTCCGAGGATTATATCCAATTAAATCATGGTTATGACGACGATATCAGCAGATAAAGAACATTTATATGCCCTAATGGGGACTGATTCACAAAACATTTTTGTAATGATACTTCCCTTATGAGTTTTGACTAACAACTCCCTTGTTAAATCAAATTGGAAATACCTAATTTTCTAAGCAAACTAGGAAGATATGAAATAATGCTATGATCCAGAATCAAATAAAGCATTTTATAAACTTGGGAAAACCATTAAATTACCTACCACTACGTATTTTGGCACTTCAACCTCAGTAGTAGTGATAACATAAGCTTGGCCTTGATCACTTGACCTTTTCTAAGGTAATTTCCCCTGATTCTTAGGAAATTCATTTGCATAATTCCCCATTTCTCTACAATTGTAGCATTCAACATCGACAGCCTCTTTCTTCCCCTTGAAATCAAGAGCTTGGTGGCATTTTTAACCACACTTGTAATAGACTCTCACTCCCTTCAGGAAAGTATCGGCGTGTTTATTCCCACATTTACTATAGGATGGATATTCAACTTTTCCCTTATTCCCCTTATTTATATTTCCATAGTGGTTAGTAGATCTCTTATTCTCTTTCTTTTCTTTGAAGTCATAAGACTTCGAGAATTCTATTTATGTCTTGATAGCACATGAGACAATATCTTCGTATGATGAGAAGGATTGTGAGACTAATGCCCGATAGAGAAATGGTTTTATCCCATAAAAGAAACAATCAATCTTACTTATTGGGTTATGTATATAATCTTCAACATGCCTCACTAACCATGTAAATTTAGCTTCATACTTTGTGACATTCTCATCCTCCTTTTGCCTCAAACTCAGAAATTGTCTTTCCATATCCGCTCGATGGTCATGAGGAAAGTATTTTTCTAAGAAAATTTATTTAAACTTCCTCCATTCTATATTTGATACTTCATCATCTTCCTTCGTGTTTTGAATCAATTACAACCATTGATCCGCATCTCTAGTGAGGCGGTAAACAGCCATGACAACTTTACTCTTTCTCTGCACCCCAAGGCATGGAATATTTTCTCTAAGGTTTTTTATCCATTGCTCAGCTACTAGTGGATTTGTACCCCCTTTGAATGTTCATAGTTGTTGCCTCATGAATTTATCTAACATTGATCCTCCATGATGTGGATCAGGGTGCTCCATACGGGTAAGGTTATTATTCATAACCTGAGTGAGTTGTCCCAATATAGTGATAAGCTGATCAGCACCAGTTTTATCACTAAATCCACTATAATTATCTTGAGTATAAGGGAAATCCATACATGGAGTGTGTGCATTAATATAGTTTCCATTCCTTCCACTAGGCACCATTTCTAAACAATGGAATAAACTAGATTAGTTTATGAATCTAAATACATAATTCTAAACGTGTAAAATACTTAACATAAATTGAATGGTTTATGGATATAATCCATAATAATAATAAAAATTCCTTGAGAAATTATACTCATAAACCCTTCATAATGGTTTGTAAATAAAAAGAGAGTTATCCTAATCATATCCCATGTGAGTGTCATAACCAAGAGTGCAGAAAGGCATGTTGTCGTGCACCAGCTCCCGTTAGAGTCTAGCTCAAAGTGGTGTTTTCGGGTTTTACCCCGAGGTACATCTCTGCTAGAGCTGCCTCTACCTGCTCGTATCCAGACAGGGATGTATTTCTTGGAAAACTCACAAAATCTATACAACAACAAAACATTAGGATGTTCTTCTATACTAATCCTCAAAGTCTATCTTAGGGTCGTGTGCTCTAATCAGAGTTTACCTAAATCTAGTTTCCAAGATTTATACTAAACTTCCTCTGATACCAAATGTAACGCCCCAACCCCAGAATCCCAGAGTCAGTGCATTATTATGTATTATTTTCATGATCATAAAATATTAAGTCTTGAAAGACCAATTAGTTTAGTAGCCTTGGAAGTACTAGATACATTCATAAGGTTTACATTACTTCGTAAAATGGAAAACTACAACAACATTGTTTCCATAGACAACACTAAGATCCCATAGACTATCCCTGCAGGTCAGTCATAATATACTTCTTCGCATCCTGGAGAAAATAAAACATAGAAATGGGTGATCTCAGATTCTTGGTAAGGATAACAATATGGCGGAAACTTTCACAAATAAGTATAAACATTTAAGGCAATGTATAAGAATAAAATGAAAACTTGAACTTTAGTATATTATGGAAAAGATAAAATCAAATAATGCCTTTTAATTATTCACAGGGATTTTCTACTAGTCAAATAATCACATGCAATACCAATAGCCACTTTTATAATGATGGAATGTATAATTCCACACTTTCATAACCACATAGTCAAGGGCTTGTGCCAAGACTACAAATAAGATTTTGTCAAGGCCTTGTTCCAAGACACTAGTTTTTCTCATGAGACCTATATATGCATCGAGGAGCTATAGCGGTCTCCACCAGTCACTTACTAAGTCCAATGCATTCCTCATATGAAAAGGTTTAAACATAACATAAATATTCGTATTAAAACTAGCATACAAAATGTCAATACTTTATCCATAACCATGAATAGTGTAAAAATAACACATCCATAGTTAAAAATATCACAAGACCTTCAATACAATATGGAAGGTTTTTATCATAATTAATAAACTTCAAATAAGCTTAAAATCCATCAAAGGATGTTGACATAGATGAAATCAAAACCCTTTTTTAGAGAAATATCTCTTTCTATTTTGAAATCATTTAAAATTCATATAATTATAAAATAAAACATTTATTTTTAAAATATTTTTAAAATATTGTAAGTTAAACTTCAATGATGTTATAATGGCGGAAAATAGCCGCACCCACCGTATAAGTTAAAAAAACATTCTTACCGTAATTTTGTCGAAAAGGTTATAAGGTAACTTGTTTGGAAAACAACGGAAAAATTACTTTCAAAACATATAAGGTAAAATAAGGTTATAAATGACTTTACCCCATTTTCTAGTAAATAGTAAAAAAAATTGAAATACATTTTTAAGAAACATGGATGTGGATGATAAAGAGGTCCCAATAAATACTTACGTAAAAACAACCTCGGATAATAAAGAGATTATGAAATTAACCCTTACCATATACTTTTCCTTGTTCGAGGGTAGGTTAACCTCTTTTATAATGGTGAAATAATTGTTATTAAATTATAATATAATCATATACATTTATATTATATCATATATGATATTTTAAAATTTCTTTTTTAATAATATCTTAGTATTATCATCATTTCGGGAGGTAACCGATTCGTTTTACTTTATTTTATTTGTTATGTAAGTAATATTTGTTATGTATAGGATGTATCTTATTCATATTCAGAATGATATTAAGTCTTTAAACATTATTTTTAATCATCTAATGAATATTATTCTTGAATCGATTACGATGGGGAATGAATCTCATCCCGTTTGTGGAGACGGGAATCCGTACGTACTCACGAGTGACAATATCATTATTTTGATATTAAAATAATATATAATTGGATGGTATATAATATATACAGAATAATTATCATGTTATATTTTTTGTTTACATCAATTACACATCATTTTTATAACCATCCAAATAATAATGTATCGAATAACAATTACACCATGACGTGGAGACGGTACACCGTACGTACGCACGTATGGTGACATGTAATTCAAAGGATGGATAGAATAATGAATATAGTTGTACTATATTAATAATAACATCATATTATATATAATATATTAGAGTAAAAAATTTATAATGGAAACAACAAAGAAAGAGGAAGTGGAAAAAGAAAGAAACTTGAAAGAGGTGATGAAATATTTACCTCTTCTTCGAGTTCTTCCTTTTGATTTGATCAAAAGGGCTCCTTAGGTTGGATTTCTGAATAAATTAAACCCACTAGGATGAAGGTAGGATAGTTTATATGGTATTTTGGTAGAGTTTGGACGAGCCAAAATTCTTTGAATGTGTGAATTTGAGAGAAGTTGGAGTCCCCTTTTATAAGAGGGGTGAGGGGCACCTTAGGAAAAGCTATAAATATTATTTTATAATAATATACCTTTTGGTTTCTAATGGATCCAAAATGAATTATGTAAAGGATTAGGTGGGTATGGGTCTAAAACCACTTAAAACATGTTTTAGACAGGTTTGTGTCACTATATTAACCTTATTATTTAGATTTAACTCTTAGTTAAATTGTACATTTACCGTGTCTCTTCTTATTTTTATATTATATGGTTAATAAACATGCTATATAATTCCAAGAGAACCCCAAGTGGTTCATTAATAATACACCTATCATTATATAATTCGTTTGGCCAAATATTATATTTTTAGAAATATAATATCAATTAATAATATAATATTTGTTTTAAAAAATCTTTTATGTCATTTTTGACACTATTTAGTATTTTGTTTTTTATAAATTAATAATAGCATTATTACTTCAAAAACAACTCATATAACCGACCCAAACAAGTCATATTAACCTATATAATTAGTTTTATTCATAAAAAGTCTCAAATTACATTTATTTGGATATTTATAATATCCAATATTTTAATATTTCATTAATTAGATAATTACTCCACCATCATTGTTTCATAAAAAAATAAATTATTTAATCTCTAAAAAATATAAATAAAATACAATTATGTAGGAAATCGTTTTATCTTTATAATTAATATTTATAGTTGAATTTATCTTATGGGTAACCCTATATTAAAAATGGTTTATTTATTAAACATTGAAATTAACACCTTTAACTCTTCTTTGAATTAAATAATAATAAATGTCCTAATCTAATACAAGTGGACCTAAAGAATAATATTTTATTTTTAAGTTAGTTTGTGGTCGAATTAAAATTATCCAATAGAATTAGGACATTTTTTAGGGTAATAATAACATCATTTTTACCTTTAATTGCCCTTTTTACTTTTAACCGTGGTAAATAAAAGTCAAAAGTTACTATTCACCAAATATTATTTTCATCTCATTGAACCACATTTTACATACTGTATCAGCTTTGTCTCTTTTATTTTCAAAATTTAACTCATAGAAGTGGTAAAATTATGTTTTATGTAAATTTTCAAATGCTCCTAGGAGGTTGGTAAAAGACGGTAAAAAGTCCAATAAAACATTTATATATCCTAAATTATTATAAACTGACTCCAATGAATTAAATTGAACTTATATATGTATTATGTATCTATTTTTTACCTAAAATAAATTTAAAAAAATAAATATTTATTTAAATAAAAATTTGGTTTTAATCAACAACTCAGTGTTTTTAACTATTCATCCAAAATTGAAAGTTTTCAGAAAAATACCAAAAAATCACCCTAACCTAATTTTGATATTCTAAATCCAAAAATGAAGTCCATATTGAAAGATAAATTTTTCAAAATTTCAAAAAGTTGTAATCACTTTCCATAACGGCTAGTTTGGTTGGTCGCGATGTCTTAGATTCTCAATGTTACGTATAACGCAAGCTATTGTATTATTCAAAGGGAAACATATCGTGAAATCTTGGGCTGTTAAAATGGGTATTTTGACTTTGAAAATTGATCTTATGATTTATTTTCATTCTATTTTGGACATTAATAAGATTTTTTAAAGTGGTTGATTTCTTTATGTGTTTTGGGGACAATTTTGAAAGGAAATTGATTTTTTATGGAAATGTTTTTGAAATAAATTCTTGTGTATTAAAATGATATTTTATAATTATAATATTATAGTATTTATAAAATAAAGGGGGGATTTATAAAACAAGTGTAAATTTTTTGAAAATTTATCTAGTATATATTTTGGGATTTTAAGAATTGATATATTTCAAAAATGTATGTTTTTTTGTAAAATGGGTCTTTGGACTCCTTTTAAATGTGGATAATTTAAAATAAAATAATTTTTTCGTGTTCTATACTTTGAAAAAATAGTGTTTTGGGTTTAATCACTTATTTTTTAATGTTTTTTATTTTTACATGTAAGGAAAAAAGTTGGATTCATGCTTTTTGGTATTTAAAATACATCTCCCAAAAAGGTCTTTATAAGTAGTAGAAAATTCCTTCCAAAGGATTATCCATAAGGTGATTCCTCATATCCTTTTATTGTAACTCCTTTGGTTGTTAAATCTTATGTAATATTTGATAGATTGTTAGAGGATTATCCTGAGTGTTTCTTAATGTTAGTGTTCTTTTATGAGCTAGTTATAGATGAATTTCTAAATGCTCCTATCTTGGCAGATATCTTCTTCCAAATCATGGATTAGCTATGTTTGGTTCTATATTAATGTCTCATTAGATATTAGTTGAGAGGGATTCTTAGATTTTTTTGGGACTTAGGTGATCATCTATTTTGGTGTTTATTCTCTGAGCATTTAGATTAGGTTGATGCATTCAAGGTGATTTTTTAGTTTATTTTATTTGGTTGTTTCCTCATTATTTTTTAAGGATAGTTATAGATTATTTTTGTACGTGAATAATTAATTGTTTATGAAAATTAGGGTTTATATGTGATGATAGGGATGCATTGAACCTTTTATTTTGAAGATTTAGTCCTGGGAAGCCTTGGGTACATGTCGGGGTAACTGGGATGTGTATTATTGGTCCTAAACAAGGGAAATCGCACTGAAAGGGTGGGTGAATTAGGGTATTGAAATTTTATTTTTTCAACCCTTTCCAATTATATTGTTCTATCTAGAAAGGAACATCCCTCTGTTCCCACCATTATAAATAAGGTAATAAAGTAATAAAAAAGGGACACAAAAGATTTTACTTGGTTTACCCAAATAGGATAATCCAATGAGAATGCATGGAAATGTTCCTGTACACTTGAGACACTACACATATCATTATATGTGTTTAAAGAATAGGGTGTCCAAATTGAAAATCGGAGTAACTATCCCCAATAACCTTTGAAAATATCACTACTCTTCTTTATATATTGGTGATCACTGCTCCTTTTTTGAGGATATTCATCTCTTTAATTGTTTATGTAAAAATAAACATGATGTAATATATAAAATTTTCTCCTCTATAAACTAGTGAAAAACATTAATCCTGTAAATACAATTTATCCTGAATGTACCCTTATTTTATTTTCAATCAAATCTATATTTTCTCTCTTTAATGAATCGGAAAAAATTTACAATTTTATTCATCATCTCCTTCCATTGAATTAGGGATCTACTATATGCTAAAAATATTAAGTGGCATTAAATTCACCACCTGAATTACCATAATGGGTATTTAATTTACATATTAACCACACACAAATACAATGGTTATCATCCTCCCAAACATCCATATAAAATTATATGGAAGTTCCTCCTTCTACTGTTGAATATTGACTATGATTTGTAACCATAAACACAATAGAATAGCACTGTATCTAGTGAAACACTCTTAAAAACACCCAGTATCACACTCTCCAACCCATTTTGGTATCTCTACATCTTCAAGTAATTAATTTCAATGAACGGTCTTCATCAATAGATATTTCTTCCACTGCACTTAAACAACGTCTCCTTATTTTACACAAGAAAATTACCAGTGTAAAATATCAACCTCCATGGAATAGTGAAAATGTGATTTCTCTTTATCAACCAACATGACATGATCCTCTTGTGTTATAGTGTATCATCCTTAATTCAAATACATTTTCATGTTTCGTTGATGTTTAGCATTACCTCACTCCATTGTCTCACATCCAAATCTCTAATAGGTGAGTTCTTCCTTATTACCTAGACCACTCCAAAAAACCCTAGGAAAATTCTATTAGGGACTTCCTACTGAAGGATCACTATGCCCCCCCCCCCCCCCATATAGATCATCCTTACCACAATTACACATGATAGTTATGACCAAAACGAGTACTCACCTTTTTCATTTTTATCAAAAAACACTATCCAAAGACTACACCTTTGTAATTTTTACTAATAATCCCCCCCCCCTTTGTTTTGTTGAAAATATCGAAATAACTAAATCACTTATTTATTTTAATATTTTAAAAATTTACATATTTGGTCAAATAGAATCAATTTAGGACTCCTATATTAAAAGGATGTATCAATGACTCACTTATCCCCAAATATAAGCCTATATGAGCCAAAATTGTTGTGATGAAAAAGATTTGTATGAAAATAACCTCATGAACACCTCCTTGACCTTCAATCGTCACTTCAAAAAACTTCATCTCCTAATAAAATATTTAAACACTCTCTCCCTATCCAATAAGTGCTCTCCAAATTCACCCTATTTCCACTATGAAATAACACTCATGCATATCTTTTCCCATTAATATATTAACATTTTCTCTTAATTTATCAATGTACCAAAAGATAACTTCGTTGAATGTTCACAAAAGAGAGTTAAAAATTTGAAAATTGAGTTCAAAAGACAAATCATTACTATCTCTAAATAAAAATTCCCATAGGGGATTGGGTTTTCCAGGTCCAAATCCTCTAGTTAGAAAGAGTGTGTTGGATTCCAATATCCTAAAATGACTTTTAAAATCTTACATAGGTAGATTCTTATTCATAAGGTTAACAAATTGAGCTTGTGTAGGCACATACTCTAACTGCACCACCTACTACTCAAAATGATCCTTTATGAAATGATATTTGATCTTGAGGTGTTTCGTTATAAAATAATGAATGAGATTTTATCTAATATTTATATCACTCAAGTTTTTCATACCAATTAAGAATATAATATACCACATTAATGAAATTATCTTTGAGTTTTTGTTTCATCCATATCGATTGGGTATAAGCCTGAGTGGTTGTTATATATTCAACATCTATTATGATCAAAGATATAAAATACTTCTTATTTTCTATAAAATAGATACATGAACTTCCAAGATATAACACACAAACATAGGTTTACTTTTGGTTATCCATCTAACCTACCCAATCTATATCTATATGTCCCATTAACTATTATTATGATTTGTTCATATGAAACAGTCAAACATCTTATGTATTGTTTCTTTATCACAAATTTATCTTCATAGCTAACCTATTGATTTATTTTGGATAAAATTGAGACCTGAATGCTTGAAATGTAAAATATATAATGTCTAGTCTTGTGTTTTTTAAGTATATTATGCTACTAATAATATATCTATAATATGTCATATCGACCTACTAGTCATCCTCATATCTTTACACTTTCATTTAGGTCATCGTTAGAGTTGTCTTCAACCTCAAATCATACATTTTTAATATTTTATGAACACCATTGACATATTTTTTTGGAATAAGTTTTACCATCTTATCATTACATCACCTAGATACCAATAAAAAATTCAATTCAGCAATCAAAGGAATTTAAAATTATCACTAAATGAATTATAAAAATTGTTTCCACTGTGCAACATCCGAGCCTTCAAAATTTATTTCATTCATAAAGAAGAGTACCAAAAACCACTAAATTTTATCATTATCTGTGTATAGGTTGTGATTATCCCCTCCTCTTTAAAATCCAAGCCTCTTTAATTGATACACGTTGTTTTCATCTTCATCAATAAGACAACCATTTGGTAGTTTAATATAAACCTTAACCTCATAAACTACATTGAGGAATGTTGATTTAGAATCCATCTGGTACACTTTATATTTTCTTTGGACATGTATAGTTATAAATAATATAATAGTTTATTGTCTATCCATGGGAAAAAAATATTCCATCCACATCGATTCATTCAATTTGGGAATAGTACTTACACAGAAACCATGCATTTTCCTTATCACATTTCCATATTTATTAAATTTATTTTATAAAACCAATTTGGATCTCATAACATGTTTGATATTTAGAATTGGAACAGTATCTCACATCACATTATTTGTGGTTTAGTCAAGTTCTTCATTCATCATATTGAATCAATTATCATAATTACTAGATTATTTAATGTTTTTAGGTTCTATATGAGTATGAAAGGATGTTTGCTTCTAAACCTTTATTATTATTGTCTGAATAGGGGTTTTCTGGTCACTAATAATATTATTATCATAGATTTTAGAAATTATTGGTTTCCTATTATGATTTATTATTATTGATTTATTTTCTTCCTTCGTATTTATCTTATCCATTTATTGTCACATGTCCTCAACCTGATCCATATATTTCTACATAAATTTATTCTTCAAAAATAATTCTATCTTTTTGTTGAAATCTTCTCACTAAATTTTTAATTATACTCTTTATATTTTAAAATATTCTCATTTTTAACAACCATCACTTATTAGAATAAATAATTTTTCCATGTCACTTATTATAGATATTTTAAACCTTACTTTTGGATGAATATCCAGAAATCATTCCTTCATAACCACAATATTCAACCATTCTATTATTCTCATTACTAATAATGAAACACTTACTTATAAACACCCAAAAATATTTGACTCTAGGCTTATTTCCATACCAAATTTCATTAGGTGTCTTATCCTCATTTTTAATATCGAAGGTCCTTATTGTAGATGTTCACTAAGATTAGAACATATTACTTTCAATATTTCCTTATGAGGTTCTTCCCAATAATCATAGAACAAGCCACATTATTAATAACATGGTTTATCCTAGGAATGAATCCATTTTTTTTGGAGTATTTACCTATAAAACCTTATGTTATATCCCATGTTTCTCATGATACTATTCCACTGGATTGTTAGAAAATTCTATACCATTATCGATGCTGAGTTTATGAATTTTTATTCCCATCATCTTTTAGCTAGCCACTACTATTGAGTAATACATTTTGGTACCTCGGATTTTTGAGAAATTCACCTTATCCAATCCATTCTATTGTAGTCAAAAATAAATAATAAAAAGTACCTCTTTCTATATGAGGATTTAGGTTTCATCAGCCCATGAACATTCATAAGAACAAGATCAAGCAACCTTGATGATATTACTTTCCTCAACTTATATATTATTCATTTAATATTCCCCTTTAGATAGGAATTACACATGTAAATGTGATAAAATGTATGCTTGGGGATATCTCAATCACCTTCATTCATCACCAAGTTCTCTAAATATTTTTGTCTTAAATGACCAAGCCAATTATCCCATAGCTATTTTACTTCTTCCTTAAACTAAATGCAATTATTTTCTTCACGGACAAGGTAAAAAATCCCCTCATTTTATATATTTTGAAAATCAAATGAACCATCTCTTCCCATGACATTTAATTCCTTGTTTTTGAATTCCACTATATGTCCCAAGTTACACAATTGGATAACACTTATAAATTTTTGATTGGGAACTTTAACTAAAAGAATATCTATTCATCTACGTTATTTTCCACTAACCTTGACCTTCCTAGATCTAATGATATTTCTCCTATAATCATTTTCAAAACGAATTGCTCCATATATATTATATTTAATGCCTATGATGAGGTATTTATTTATGGTTATATAATATGTACACCCATTATCTAGAATCCATATTCTAGATCTGTCTATTTCCTTGAAATAAATATCATCCTTGTTGTCATTTTTAGTTTTTATCTTTTTCACCCATAACTACTTATCCACCTTTATTGATGGTGGATGTTCCAATTTCTCTTCCAGATCTATGGAATCCTCTTTATCTTATATGAATAAAGATATAATTTGTGTTTTTTCTCATTTAATGAATCTTCGAGGTCTTATATTCCACCATTTTGGATTCCCTTAAATTAATCCCTTTTTACCCTAACACTTGAATCTTGGAATTCTATGCTCAACATTTGTTGTATTAACCTTGGCCTTGTGAGTTCCATGAAAATACACTTACCTTCAGAGTTTTAATGACTAAGGTTTTATATAAATGATGATATATATATTCTTTTGATCATACTTTACAATTTATTTTCCTTTTTATTTTAAATGATTCACCTATGGGATAATTATAACTTCTTTAGTGGGTACCTCGGGAACTTACTTAGTGAATAAATCACTTGAAATTACTGATTTCATATCAGGTGTAAGAATTCTTTCCCAGTATTTACACTTCCAAGGTCATAAAAAACTTCCCCCTTGTCCTCTTAAATTCTTCTAACTATATATTATATATATATATAGTTAAGTATTCAATAATTTATACATACTCTTTAACATTGGGCCTAATCTCAACTTCATTAATCAAGTTTCCAAAATTTCCAAATTTGAGTTATACTATATCTACTTTTAATTATAACTTTTCTTTTTGTTTTTGATGTATAATGATCTTATATTCATGAATAAATCCATTATATTTTTTAACCCTCTATATTTCAATTTCTTTAAGGGTCACATTGAGTTTTACTTCAAGGTCAACGTAGCCCTTGATTTTAGCACCATCATCATCACTTTGTTCAACTTGTAGCTTGTCAAAAACACCCAACTTAACAACACCTATGAAATATCTAAAATACTTGAACTCCCCTACTTAATTATCCTTTCAGATGTCATACTATTGAGAACATAATTTTATTCTTTTGAAGAATTTTTTCCTCCTACCATTCCCATTATTTGTTTAATTCTTCATAGGACGTTATCTTCTTTTTCATTCTAAAACTTCTTGGGACACCTATATGTCATATTCCCTGAATTTTTTCATCTAAACCAAAAACTTTTTAGCCTTACTTTGTATTTTTCTTTAAATAGTTTTAAATTATAGGAAATATAAGACATTATTTCATAAAATTCTTCAGATTCATTATCCTCTTTGACCATGATTTTCCTTATAGAGTTAAAATACTCCTTATGAGAGTCCTACTTCAGTATAGAATAATTTTTATAGTTTCTAATCTGATATAAAATGATATTAATATGAAAAATATCTAATGAAACACCCTTTGGGTTGTTATCTTCAAGAGCGGATACCTTTATGTTGAAATTAAAAGGTATTATTCTCAATATCCTCTTGAAAATTCTAAAATCATCAAGACCTTCTCTTCTTACATGAATTTAGTCAATAAAAATATTTAGTAGAATAAAAAATGCATTGACCATATCATTCAGGATAATCCTCAAGTTTTCATATTTATTTCTCAACACATATAATATTTCATTTTGATCATTGGAGTACAATTTAAAAATGATAAGAAAGTTTTTCCATATTGTATGTAAAATTTTGCATGACATTTCTTTAACATAGTTGTTTTTATCCTAATATCCACCAAAAAATATATACCCTTGGAAACTAAATCCAATTACATATGATCCCTTTTAGATATGGATTCACTCTCCATTATATCTGATATACCATTAATGGAAGCTATATACATGTCCATCCCCAATAATAAGAAGTTGTGATATATCCAGTTTTTCCAAAATTATAAATCATTATCTTCAAAAATTGTTATACCTTTTTGGTGGATAACTTCTACCATTTTTTAAAGAGATATAAAAATATATCAAAATTCATTATCTATGATACCATATGTTAGTCCATGACAAGTGTGAGTACCCCGATAAGGGAAGTGAATCTGGGTATTGTAAATTAATTTTCTCAAACCTTTTCAATGATTTTATTACCTTTTTATGAGGAGTTTCTCTCCCTCCCACTTATTCTAAATAAATAAATAATGAAATAAATAAGTGATACATAGTAATTTACTTGGTTCACCCAAATGGGTTAATCCAAGGAGAATATATGGAAATGTGTCTTTTCACTTAAGGAACTAGAAACATTGCTTTACATATGATCATAAAATGGAGTAGCCACACTTACTGTAGAGACCCGAAGCCTAACGTACATGAACATTACATTACTTTTGCGGAATACTTAATACATAACAAAAATATACACACAAGGATCGTAATAGTTTAGTGTCTTTGGAAACTCGGAACGCAATCTTCTAATCCTGGTGAAAGATCTTCAAAATCTCCCACAAAGATCTTCCTTTTTTTTACCTAAAACCATTCTTTATATCCTGGGGAAAAGAAAACATAAAAGGGTGAGCTCAAATGCTCAGTAAGGGTAAACAAAAGAAATATCAATCACATAATTTTCATAAGAACATAACATTTTTGGAAATCATAACCTGCAAAAGAGAGCATAATTTCATAACATGGGATAAATCATAGAAGTGAAAATGAAACCCTTACTTAAAACATTACTCATTGTGGCATACACACATAATCATAGAGAATCATTTCTTGTTAGTCAAGACTCATTTCCAAGACTATCTTAGTGGACAATGTCCCTTTCTGAATCGAGTAATCCTCGTTTCAGTCCTGTTTCACTGAACCGGTATAACCTACCATTCCAGCCATGTCTATCTCATGAGATATGAAATCATTACCCAATGCATTGGAGGGAGATATAGGTCCCACCCATCTTATAATGAATCCTTTCTTATGTGTGCCACATAATCATAAAACATACATCATCGCATAACAAAAATGGGATTCTTGAAACATCATGACATCATAAATCAATTCATATATGATAAAGGAATTCATAAACATAATTCCATCACAACATAGTCAAACCAATGTAAAAATATGGATAGAAACAGAACCCTTTATTATCTTAGATGGAAAATAATTTTGATAAAACACTTGAATTGAATTCTTGAGGAAAATATCCTTTCTTCTTCAAAAACATTTTTCCTTTCATAACATGTCATACAACTTTAAAATAAAAGAAGTTGATTAAAAATAAACTTTAAAACTTGTAAAGGAAGCTTCTTTGAAGTAATGTTTTAAAAATCCATTCATGCCGTATAAGTTAAAAAAACATTCTTCGTACTTTTGTCGGAAAAGTCAAAAAGTACCTCGTACGGAAAAACGACAAAAGATTCCTTTCATATTCTTTACTAAAAACTCACCTAAGGGTAAAATTGGATTTAAACTATTTCAAGTGGATGGAAACAATATTACATATTGAGGGAACATGGATGTGGATGATAAAATACACCCCAGTAAATACTTACAAATAAACAATCTCGGATAAAAAATGAGATTGTGATATTTCCCTTACCTTAGGTCCGACTTGCTTTGTAAGTGTCCGAACCTCATGTATAATGATTTAAATCATGTTATTGACTTATTACAGAATCCTATTCATTGTTATGATATCATATATGGTTCACTTATGACATTATATTACCCGTTCTTTTGTAAATTCCATGTTAAAGAAGCGTTTTAGGTAAAATCGTTTCATTTATCGTAGGTGTTTTGACTTGTTGTTCTTGACATCATTATTACTTATATCATGATTTACTTACTTCCAGAATATAAAATATGATTTATATATCATATATATTCAGTATATATATATATATAATAGGTAGATAAATAAAATGAAAAACACCGTTCATGGAGACGGTAGTCCGTACGTACGCATGAACGCTGTTTTTCTTTCCTTATTGTCTTGAAATGGAAGTAAGTAGATGACTTACATATGTATATATATACATAAATCCAGTAGCTTTATAATGTCATATATTTCATTATTATTTCTTATATATACATTATAATCATTCTTAAATGGTTAACATGGAGAATGAATCTCATCGCGTCGTGGAGACGGTATTCCGTACGTACGCACGAGCGATGATATCATTTCTATAAATATTGAATTGAATTGGAGTGTATTATACAATATATCAGAATCAATATGATGTTGTAATAACTATGTATAGTTATTCTTTACACCATTATACCCATCCATGTAAGGTGGTGGTGGAATATAGATTACACCACGGCGTGGAGACGGTATTCCGTACGTACGCACGCGCGGTGATTTCTTTTTCCGTAGGATGGATAGATGGTGAAATACGGTTGTTTCATACTTATAATAACATATCAGTATATGAGTGATACTGATGTTATTACTTCATAATGAAACAACCTAAGAAGAAGAAGTGGAAGAAGAAATAAAGATGAAAGAATTGGTAACGGTAATTACCTCTTCTTTGAAGTGCCTCTTTGAGACCTCCTCTTAGGGCACTAAAATTGGTCTTTGAGGAAGACCAGAACCTCTAGGATGTTTCTAGGGAAGTGGAGAGGATAAATTGGTAGGGTTTGGCCGAGCTTGAGTGCTCAAATTGGTGTGAGTAGGAGGGGGAGGAGGTGTCCTTTTATAGGGGAGGAGAGGGGCACCTTAGGAATATCTCAAAATATTATTTTATATTAAAGTCAAAATCGGTTTATAATGGTTCCAAAGGGTCTTATTTCGAAGATAAAGTGGGTATGGGTCGAAATCCTATCAACCAATAGGATTTAGACAAGTTTAGGGTATTATTTTAACCTTATCAATTAGATTTAACTCTAAGTTAAATAATTTAACTTTTACCGTGTCTTTTTGTTTTCTTTCACTATATGGTTAATAAACTTACTATAACATGCCAAACGAACCCCAAATTGTAAATTATTAATACATATATCCTTATCTAAGTCATTTGGCCGAACCTTAGATTTTTAGGAATAAAATAACAATTAATAATATAATATTTGATTTAAAAACTATTTTGTGTCAATTTTGACACTATTTGATATATGATTTTTGTGAAAGTAATAACAGAATTATATGTTCGAAACAAGTTGATTAAATCAACACTAATATATCATAGTAACCTAGAAAATTAGTGGAATTCATAAAAAGTCTTAAATTACATTTATTTTGTTATTTATATTATCAATTTTTTCAATATTTCATTAATAAGATAATTACTGCATCATCTTTGTGTCATAAATAAATTAACTTATTTGATGTCTAAAAATTAAAAATAAAATATCATCATGTAGGAAATCGTTTTAGCTTTCTAATGAATATTTATAGTAGAATTTATCTTATGTATAACCCCATATTAAAAATGTTTTAGTGAATAAACTTTGATTTTAACTCTTTTAACTCTTCTTTGAATTAAATAATAATAAATGTCCTAATCTAATCCAAGTGGGCCTAAATGATAATATGTTACACTTAAGGTTGTTTTTGGTCGAGATACACTTGTCCAATAGAATTATGACATGTGTTAGGGTAATATTAATATCATATTTACCCTTAGTTACCCTATTTACTATTAACCGCGGTAAAAAAAATAAAAGTTACTATTCACCAAAAAATTATTTTCATCTCATTGAACCACATTTTAGTCCTTGATATTAACCGTGTCTCTCGGATTTTCGAAATTCCATTCACAGAAGCGGTAAAATTAAGTTTTATGCAAAATTCAGTTTTTAACCTACCACTTAGTAATTTCACTATTCATCAAAAATTGATGTTTTTCAGAACAATGCCAAAATTTCATCCCAAGCTATATTTCATATTCCGAATTCAAAAATGAAGTCTATTTTACCAAATTCATAACATAAAAGTTGCATTAATTAATTTTATAATTAAATCCCGCTGTTAAAACAAATAGCGTGTTTTTAAGAAACAATATCTATCAAAAGATTGACACTTGTTTATGTCTAGTTTAAATGTGAAATTACATCCAATGACCAACATTGTATTAAATTGTAAAAATATATACTAAATATACTTTAAAACCACTCAAATTAATAATTTATCACTATTAATTATTTCGATTAAAAAAGTTGTTTTTAATTATAATTTAGTAATTTTTCACTATTCATCAAAATATGAAAGTTATCCGAAAAGTACCAAAATTTCACCTTAGGCTAAATTCGATACTCCGAATCCAAGAATGAAGTTCATTTTGAAAAATAAGATTTAAAGAATTTTAAAAAAAGTGGTTATTACTATTCATAACGGCTAGTTTTAATAATATTTTAATAGCACATCGTTGTTTAGTGAAACTCGGTATTGCGTTTTACACACGCTATCGAGGAAGGTCGCGATTGCATGTAATGCAAGGCAAGACAAGGATGCGTGTTGTGCAAGCTCCTTTTGGTGTAGCATACAACACAAGACATTAATTAAAAAGAATATTTTTTATAAAATCTTGGGCTGTTACATTCTACCCCCCTTAAAATGAATTTCGCCCTCGAAA
This sequence comes from Viscum album, assembly GCA_963277665.1. Classification (NCBI taxonomy): domain Eukaryota; kingdom Viridiplantae; phylum Streptophyta; class Magnoliopsida; order Santalales; family Viscaceae; genus Viscum; species Viscum album. The sequence goes on along the minus strand of OY728140.1, from coordinate 239,042,305 downwards.
TTCGTCGGGGTTATAAATGGTTTACTATTTGAAAGTTTCTTTAATAGAAACCCACATCGTAAAAAGGAATATCAAAACTAATATTTAAAAACAAAAGTATAAAACGTAACGGTTACCCAAATAAACTAATCATTGGGTTTCCACATAGGTGAAAATATGGATATGGAAGAGAAATCTAACCATCATGTTCTGATGGAGAGTGGTAGAGAACATGGCTATGGAAAAGCCAATAATCACAAATCCATAAATTTGTGACGATCTAAGGTACCATCCGATTCATCAGGTATAAGATCACTAGGACAACATTTTTTGGTTTTCAAGATCATTTCCCTAAAGTTGAAAATTTGAATTGGAATAAATACTTTCTTTATTTTGGTACAATCTCACTATTGTTCGTGCCTAGAACAATTTCCACTTCATCTCTTAAATAAATGAAGTTGAATTTGTTATTCGTGAAGTGTTAGAAGATCATGTGATAGAATGACGGGTCATTCCATCTGTCTCAAACAAAAGGTTAGCAAAAATTATATACATAAGTCGATCTATAGTGAGATTAATCATATATGGTTCCTAAAATGGGCTTATACTTCATATATCATACTGCTTAATATAATAACACTAGTTTCTACTAAATAGGGACTTCCTGTAGGTCAGTGGTAGGCGATAAAGGCCAGTCGCACTTTGGTTGTGGGTTCGATTCCCACATCCTTGTCTGACGCGATGGGCTGTCGCCCGTCCTGCAGGTTGTCCTTTTTCTAAAACTACGTTACTATAACATCCCATCAATAATATCGAAAATCTTCTATCCTTAAACAATACTAACTTATGTCCAACATAATCCAGTCTAATCTTTAGGCTTATACATAATACTGCAGTCCACTCTCATAATATAGTGACAATGATTACCAGAGATTTAATACTGTCGTTGATCCCCACATATCATAAGATATGTCTTGTTGGTCACATTCCAAACATTCAAAGTCCTTAATCGTGTATTCTCTTGAATACCTTAGTGAAAAAAATGAGTGCAGTTAAAAGTTAACACTTTCCACATACCAAAATCCTCAAAATTCTATATACTCAAACCATGATATCACTTAGTCCTTATATCAATCATGAGCTCATGAATACAATCAAACATCTCATTATCGTCTTATCCCTTCATTATGCGCATATCATCTTATTTCCAAAAATATCTCAATCACTTCGAATACCACATTAGACCAATACATAAATATTCCAATACACCATAAAAGTACCTCAACAACATTATTCTTGAATACCAATACATAAACACTTCAGTCCATCCACATCAATGACTGTCCTGGAATAAGTCCTTCCTTGATTTAGAAGTATCTTTTTAGGTCTGGGCATTGAGTTGGGTAATGCCCATGTTCTCCACAAATAAGACATTGAACTCCATAACAATCTGTCACTCTATGACCCTTTTCTCCACACAGATAACATTGGTCCCTCCATTTGAGGTATTCCTCAAGGTTCTTCTTCCCTTCTTTAGAAATCTCAATCTTCCTATCTTTATGATCCTCAACATGCGAACATGCATAATAGTTTATCTTCCTCTTCTTTGATTAATTAGTCATACCACTAAATTTAACCCTGTTAATCATATATCGCGATGACTGATTCGGCATAATCACAATATCTTTATCTCTAGGCATCACACAATTTTGTTGCTCATAGTCACAAATTTGTCCATTGGATTCAATGTTAACCGAATTCCTTCTGGTTCCCTCCATTAACTAAAACACAAAAAGAATTTTGTGAGAGGCGAAATCATGCTAGGGAAGACAACATAGTAAAGGGGGAGCACCCTCAATATCTAACATCTTAGGTTTAATTCTATGATCGTTAGCGTAGTTCTAGTACTATAACCTATACGTATACTTAGCCTTAGGGACATCCCTAGACATACCGTAGAAATATCTCTAGGGATCTCACTAACGTTTTCGCATCCTAGTTTCCAAAGGTTGACTAAACCTTTCCTCTGATACCAACTGTAGAGACCCTAAGCCTAACGTACATGAACATTACATTACTTTTGCGGAATACTTAATACATAACAAAAATATACACACAAGGATCGTAATAGTTTAGTGTCTTTGGAAACTCGGAACGTAATCTTCTAATCCTGGTGAAAGATCTTCAAAATCTCCCACAAATATCTTCCTTTTTTTTACCTAAAACCTTTCTTTATATCCTGGGGAAAAGAAAACATAAAAGGGTGAGCTCAAATGCTCAGTAAGGGTAAACAAAAGAAATATCAATCACATAATTTTCATAAGAACATAACATTTTTGGAAATCATAACCTGCAAAAGAGAGCATAATTTCATAACATGGGATAAATCATAGAAGTGAAAATGAAACCCTTACTTAAAACATTACTCATTGTGGCATACACACATAATCATAGAGAATCATTTCTTGTTAGTCAAGACTCATTGCCAAGACTATCTTAGTGGACAATGTCCCTTTCTGAATCGAGTAATCCTCGTTTCAGTCCTGTTTCACTGAACCGGTATAACCTACCATTCCAGCCATGTCTATCTCATGTGATATGAAATCTTTACCCAATGCATTGGAGGGAGATATAGGTCCCACCCATCTTATAATGAATCCTTTCTTATGTGTGCCACATAATCATAAAACATACATCATCGCATAACAAAAATGGGATTCTTGAAACATCATGACATCATAAATCAATTCATATATGATAAAGGAATTCATAAACATAATTCCATCACAACATAGTAAAACCAATGTAAAAATATGGATAGAAACAGAACCCTTTATTATCTTAGATGGAAAATAATTTTGATAAAACACTTGAATTGAATTCTTGAGGAAAATATCCTTTCTTCTTCAAAAACATTTTTCCTTTCATAACATGTCATACAACTTTAAAATAAAAGAAGTTGATTAAAAATAAACTTGAAAACTTGTAAAGGAAGCTTCTTTGAAGTAATGTTTTAAAAATCCATTCATGTCGTATAAGTTAAAAAAAACATTCTTCGTACTTTTGTCGGAAAAGTCAAAAAGTACCTCGTACGGAAAAAACGACAAAAGATTCCTTTCATATTCTTTACTAAAAACTCACCTAAGGGTAAAATTGGATTTAAACTATTTCAAGTAGATGGAAACAATATTACATATTGAGGGAACATGGATGTGGATGATAAAATACACCCCAGTAAATACTTACAAATAAACAATCTCGGATAAAAAATGAGATTGTGATATTTCCCTTACCTTAGGTCTGACTTGCTTTGTAAGTGTCCGAACCTCCTGTATAATGATTTAAATCATGTTATTGACTTATTACAGAATCCTATTCATTGTTATGATATCATATATGGTTCACTTATGACATTATATTACCCGTTCTTTTGTAAATTCCATGTTAAAGAAGCGTTTTAGGTAAAATCGTTTCATTTATCGTAGGTGTTTTGACTTGTTGTTCATGACATCATTATTAATTATATGATGATTTACTTACTTCCAGAATATAAAATATGATTTATATATCATATATATTCAGTATATATATATATATAATAGGTAGATAAATAAAATGAAAAACACCGTTCATGGAGACGGTAGTCCGTACGTACGCATGAACGCTGTTTTCCTTTCCTTATTGTCTTGAAATGGAAGTAAGTAGATGACTTACATATGTATATATATACATAAATCCAGTAGCTTTATAATGTCATATATTTCATTATTATTTCTTATATATACATTATAATCATTCTTAAATGGTTAACATGGAGAATGAATCTCATCGCGTCGTGGAGACGGTATTCCGTACGTACGCACGAGCGATGATATCATTTCTATAAATATTGAATTGAATTGGAGTGTATTATACAATATATCAGAATCAATATGATGTTGTAATAACTATGTATAGTTATTCTTTACACCATTATACCCATCCATGTAAGGTGGTGGTGGAAAATAGATTACACCACGGCGTGGAGACGGTATTCCGTACGTACGCACGCGCGGTGATTTCTTTTTCCGTAGGATGGATAGATGGTGAAATACGGTTGTTTCATACTTATAATGACATATCAGTATATGAGTGATACTGATGTTATTACTTCATAATGAAACAACCTAAGAAGAAGAAGTGGAAGAATAAATAAAGATGAAAGAATTGGTAACGGTAATTACCTCTTCTTTGAAGTGCCTCTTTGAGACCTCCTCTTAGGGCACTAAAATTGGTCTTTGAGGAAGACCAGAACCTCTAGGATGTTGCTAGGGAAGTGGAGAGGATAAATTGGCAGGGGTTGGCCGATCTTGAGTGCTCAAATTGGTGTGAGGAGGAGGGGGAGGAGGTGTCCTTTTATAGGGGAGGAGAGGGGCACCTTAGGAATATCTCAAAATATTATTTTATATTAAAGTCAAAATCGGTTTATAATGGTTCCAAAGGGTCTTATTTCGAAGATAAAGTGGGTATGGGTCGAAATCCTATCAACCAATAGGATTTAGACAAGTTTAGGGTATTATTTTAACCTTATCAATTAGATTTAACTCTAAGTTAAATAATTTAACTTTTACCGTGTCTTTTTGTTTTCTTTCACTATATGGTTAATAAACTTACTATAACATGCCAAACGAACCCCAAATTGTAAATTATTAATACATATATCCTTATCTAAGTCATTTGGGCGAACCTTAGATTTTTAGGAATAAAAGAAAAATTAATAATATAATATTTGATTTAAAAACTATTTTGTGTCAATTTTGACACTATTTGATATATGATTTTTGTGAAAGTAATAACAGAATTATATGTTCGAACCAAGTTGATTAAATCAACACTAATATATCATAGTAACCTAGAAAATTAGTGTAATTCATAAAAAGTCTTAAATTACATTTATTTTGGTATTTATATTATCAATTTTGTCAATATTTCATTAATAAGATAATTACTGCATCATCTTTGTGTCATAAATAAATTAACTTATTTGATGTCTAAAAATTACAAATAAAATATCATCATGTAGTAAATCTTTTTAGCTTTCTAATGAATATTTATAGTAGAATTTATCTTATGTATAACCCCATATTAAAAATGTTTTAGTGAATACACTTTGATTTTAACTCTTTTAACTCTTCTTTGAATTAAATAATAATAAATGTCCTAATCTAATCCAAGTGGGCCTAAATGATAATATGTTACACTTAAGGTTGTTTTTGGTCGAGATACACTTGTCCAATAGAATTATGACATGTGTTAGGGTAATATTAATATCATATTTACCCTTAGTTACCCTATTTACTATTAACTGCGGTAAAAAAAATAAAAAGTTACTATTCACCAAAAAATTATTTTCATCTCATTGAACCACATTTTAGTCCTTGATATTAACCGTGTCTCTCGGATTTTCGAAATTCCATTCACAGAAGCGGTAAAATTAAGTTTTATGCAAAATTCAGTTTTTAACCTACCACTTAGTAATTTCACTATTCATCAAAAATTGATGATTTTCAGAACAATGCCAAAATTTCATCCCAAGCTATATTTCATATTCCAAATTCAAAAATGAAGTCTATTTTACCAAATTCATAACATAAAAGTTGCATTAATTAATTTTATAATTAAATCCCGCTGTTAAAACAAATAGCGTGTTTTTAAGAAACAATATCTATCAAAAGATTGACACTTGTTTATGTCTAGTTTAAATGTGAAATTACATCCAATGACCAACATTGTATTAAATTGTAAAAATATATTCTAAATATACTTTAAAACCACTCAAATTAATAATTTATCACTATTAATTATTTCGATTAAAAAAGTTGTTTTTAATTATAATTTAGTAATTTTTCACTATTCATCAAAATATGAAAGTTATCCGAAAAGTACCAAAATTTCACCTTAGGCTAAATTCGATACTCCGAATCCAAGAATGAAGTTCATTTTGAAAAATAAGATTTAAAGAATTTTAAAAAAAGTGGTTATTACTATTCATAACGGCTAGTTTTAATAATATTTTAATAGCACATCGTTGTTTAGTGAAACTCGGTATTGCGTTTTACACACGCTATCGAGGAAGGTCGCGATTGCATGTAATGCAAGGCAAGACAAGGATGCGTGTTGTGCAAGCTCCTTTTGGTGTAGCGTACAACACAAGACATTAATTAAAAGGAATATTTTTTATAAAATCTTGGGCTGTTACATTCTACCCCCCTTAAAATGAATTTCGCCCTCGAAATTCGTCGGGGTTATAAATGGTTTACTATTTGAAAGTTTCTTTAATAGAAACCCACATCGTAAAAAGGAATATCAAAACTAATATTTAAAAACAAAAGTATAAAACGTAACGGTTACCCAAATAAACTAATCATTGGGTTTCCACATAGGTGAAAATATGGATATGGAAGAGAAATCTAACCATCATGTTCTGATGGAGAGTGGTAGAGAACATGGCTATGGAAAAGCCAATAATCACAAATCCATAAATTTGTGACGATCTAAGGTACCATCCGATTCATCAGGTATAAGATCACTAGGACAACATTTTTTGGTTTTCAAGATCATTTCCCTAAAGTTGAAAATTTGAATTGGAATAAATACTTTCTTTATTTTGGTACAATCTCACTATTGTTCGTGCCTAGAACAATTTCCACTTCATCTCTTAAATAAATGAAGTTGAATTTGTTATTCGTGAAGTGTTAGAAGATCATGTCATAGAATGACGGGTCATTCCATCTGTCTCAAACAAAAGGTTAGCAAAAATTATATACATAAGTCGATCTATAGTGAGATTAATCATATATGGTTCCTAAAATGGGCTTATACTTCATATATCATACTGCTTAATATAATAACACTAGTTTCTACTAAATAGGGACTTCCTGTAGGTCAGTGGTAGGCGATAAAGGCCAGTCGCACTTTGGTTGTGGGTTCGATTCCCACATCCTTGTCTGACGCGATGGGCTGTCGCCCGTCCTGCAGGTTGTCCTTTTTCTAAAACTACGTTACTATAACATCCCATCAATAATATCGAAAATCCTCTATCCTTAAACAATACTAACTTATGTCCAACATAATCCAGTCTAATCTTTAGGCTTATACATAATACTGCAGTCCACTCTCATAATATAGTGACAACGATTACCAGAGATTTAATACTGTCGTTGATCCCCACATATCATAAGATATGTCTTGTTGGTCACATTCCAAACATTCAAAGTCCTTAATCGTGTATTGTCTTGAATACCTTAGTGAAAAAAATGAGTGCAGTTAAAAGTTAACACTTTCCACATACCAAAATCCTCAAAATTCTATATACTCAAACCATTATATCACTTAGTCCTTATATCAATCATGAGCTCATGAATACAATCAAACATCTCATTATCGTCTTATCCCTTCATTATGCGCATATCATCTTATTTCCAAAAATATCTCAATCACTTCGAATACCACATTAGACCAATACATAAATATTCCAATACACCATAAAAGTACCTCAACAACATTATTCTTGAATACCAATACATAAACACTTCAGTCCATCCACATCAATGACTGTCCTGGAATAAGTCCTTCCTTGATTTAGAAGTATCTTTTTAGGTCTGGGCATTGAGTTGGGTAATGCCCATGTTCTCCACAAATAAGACATTGAACTCCATAACAATCTGTCACTCTATGACCCTTTTCTCCACACAGATAACATTGGTCCCTCCATTTGAGGTATTCCTCAAGGTTCTTCTTCCCTTCTTTAGAAATCTCAATCTTCCTTTCTTTATGATCCTCAACATGCGAACATGCATAATAGTTTATCTTCCTCTTCTTTGATGAATTAGTCATACCACTAAATTTCACCTTGTTAATCATATATCGCGATGACTGATTCGGCATAATCACAATATCTTTATCTCTAGGCATCACACAATTTTGTTGCTCATAGTCACAAATTTGTCCATTGGATTCAATGTTAACCGAATTCCTTCTGGTTCCCTCCATTAACTAAAACACAAAAAGAATTTTGTGAGAGGCGAAATCATGCTAGGGAAGACAACATAGTAAAGGGGGAGCACCCTCAATATCTAACATCTTAGGTTTAATTCTATGATCGTTAGCGTAGTTCTAGTACTATAACCTATACGTATACTTAGCCTTAGGGACATCCCTAGACATACCGTAGAAATATCTCTAGGGATCTCACTAACGTTTTCGCATCCTAGTTTCCAAAGGTTGACTAAACCTTTCCTCTGATACCAACTGTAGAGACCCGAAGCCTAACGTACATGAACATTACATTACTTTTGCGGAATACTTAATACATAACAAAAATATACACACAAGGATCGTAATAGTTTAGTGTCTTTGGAAACTCGGAACGTAATCTTCTAATCCTGGTGAAAGATCTTCAAAATCTCCCACAAAGATCTTCCTTTTTTTTTACCTAAAACCTTTCTTTATATCCTGGGGAAAAGAAAACATAAAAGGGTGAGCTCAAATGCTCAGTAAGGGTAAACAAAAGAAATATCAATCACATAATTTTCATAAGAACATAACATTTTTGGAAATCATAACCTGCAAAAGAGAGCATAATTTCATAACATGGGATAAATCATAGAAGTGAAAATGAAACCCTTACTTAAAACATTACTCATTGTGGCATACACACATAATCATAGAGAATCATTTCTTGTTAGTCAAGACTCATTGCCAAGACTATCTTAGTGGACAATGTCCCTTTCTGAATCGAGTAATCCTCGTTTCAGTCCTGTTTCACTGAACCGGTATAACCTACCATTCCAGCCATGTCTATCTCATGAGATATGAAATCTTTACCCAATGAATTGGAGGTAGATATAGGTCCCACCCATCTTATAATGAATCCTTTCTTATTTGTGCCACATAATCATAAAACATACATCATCGCATAACAAAAATGGGATTCTTGAAACATCATGACATCATAAATCAATTCATATATGATAAAGGAATTCATAAACATAATTCCATCACAACATAGTCAAACCAATGTAAAAATATGGATAGAAACAGAACCCTTTATTATCTTAGATGGAAAATAATTTTGATAAAACACTTGAATTGAATTCTTGAGGAAAATATCCTTTCTTCTTCAAAAACATTTTTCCTTTCATAACATGTCATACAACTTTAAAATAAAAGAAGTTGATTAAAAATAAACTTGAAAACTTGTAAAGGAAGCTTCTTTGAAGTAATGTTTTAAAAATCCATTCATGCCGTATAAGTTAAAAAAACATTCTTCGTACTTTTTTCGGAAAAGTCAAAAAGTACCTTGTACGGAAAAAACGACAAAAGATTCCTTTCATATTCTTTACTAAAAACTCACCTAAGGGTAAAATTGGATTTAAACTATTTCGAGTGGATGGAAACAATATTACATATTGAGGGAACATGGATGTGGATGATAAAATACACCCCAGTAAATACTTACAAATAAACAATATCGGATAAAAAATGAGATTGTGATATTTCCCTTACCTTAGGTCCGACTTGCTTTGTAAGTGTCCGAACCTCTTGTATAATGATTTAAATCATGTTATTGACTTATTACAGAATCCTATTCATTGTTATGATATCATATATGGTTCACTTATGACATTATATTACCCGTTCTTTTGTAAATTCCATGTTAAAGAAGCGTTTTAGGTAAAATCGTTTCATTTATCGTAGGTGTTTTGACTTGTTGTTCTTGACATCATTATTACTTATATCATGATTTAATTACTTCCAGAATATAAAATATGATTTATATATCATATATATTCATTATATATATATATATATAATAGGTAGATAAATAAAATGAAAAACACCGTTCATGGAGACGGTAGTCCGTACGTACGCATGAACGCTGTTTTCCTTTCCTTATTGTCTTGAAATGGAAGTAAGTAGATGACTTACATATGTATATATATACATAAATCCAGTAGCTTTATAATGTCATATATTTCATTATTATTTCTTATATATACATTATAATCATTCTTAAATGGTTAACATGGAGAATGAATCTCATCGCGTCGTGGAGACGGTATTCCGTACGTACGCACGAGCGATGATATCATTTCTATAAATATTGAATTGAATTGGAGTGTATTATACAATATATCAGAATCAATATGATGTTGTAATAACTATGTATAGTTATTCTTTACACCATTATACCCATCCATGTAAGGTGGTGGTGGAAAATAGATTACACCACGGCGTGGAGACGGTATTCCGTACGTACGCACGCGCGGTGATTTCTTTTTCCGTAGGATGGATAGATGGTGAAATACGGTTGTTTCATACTTATAATAACATATCCGTATATGAGTGATACTGATGTTATTACTTCATAATGAAACAACCTAAGAAGAAGAAGTGGAAGAAGAAATAAAGATGAAAGAATTGGTAACGGTAATTACCTCTTCTTTGAAGTGCCTCTTTGAGACCTCCTCTTAGGGCACTAAAATTGGTCTTTGAGGAAGACCAGAACCTCTAGGATGTTGCTAGGGAAGTGGAGAGGATAAATTGGCAGGGGTTGGCCGAGCTTGAGTGCTCAAATTGGTGTGAGGAGGAGGGGGAGGAGGTGTCCTTTTATAGGGGAGGAGAGGGGCACCTTAGGAATATCTCAAAATATTATTTTATATTAAAGTCAAAATCGGTTTATAATGGTTCCAAAGGGTCTTATTTCGAAGATAAAGTGGGGATGGGTCGAAATCCTATCAACCAATAGGATTTAGACAAGTTTAGGGTAATATTTTAACCTTATCAATTAGATTTAACTCTAAGTTAAATAATTTAACTTTTACCGTGTCTTTTTGTTTTCTTTCACTATATGGTTAATAATCTTACTATAAAATTCCAAACGAACCCCAAATTGTAAATTATTAATACATATATCCTTATCTAAGTCATTTGGCCGAACCTTAGATTTTTAGGAATAAAATAACAATTAATAATATAATATTTGATTTAAAAACTATTTTGTGTCAATTTTGACACTATTTGATATATGATTTTTGTGAAAGTAATAACAGAATTATATGTTCAAACCAAGTTGATTAAATCAACACTAATATATCATAGTAACCTAGAAAATTAGTGGAATTCATAAAAAGTCTTAAATTACATTTATTTTGGTATTTATATTATCAATTTTGTCAATATTTCATTAATAAGATAATTACTGCATCATCTTTGTGTCATAAATAAATTAACTTATTTGATGTCTAAAAATTACAAATAAAATATCATCATGTAGGAAATCTTTTTACCTTTCTAATTAATATTTATAGTAGAATTTATCTTATGTATAACCCCATATTAAAAATGTTTTAGTGAATAAACGTTGATTTTAACTCTTTTAACTCTTCTTTGAATTAAATAATAATAAATGTCCTAATCTAATCCAAGTGGGCCTAAATGATAATATGTTACACTTAAGGTTGTTTTTGGTCGAGATACACTTGTCCAATAGAATTATGACATGTGTTAGGGTAATATTAATATCATATTTACCCTTAGTTACCCTATTTACTATTAACCGCGGTAAAAAAAATAAAAAGTTACTATTCACCAAAAAATTATTTTCATCTCATTGAACCACATTTTAGTCCTTGATATTAACCGTGTCTCTCGGATTTTCGAAATTCCATTCACAGAAGCGGTAAAATTAAGTTTTATGCAAAATTCAGTTTTTAACCTACCACTTAGTAATTTCACTATTCATCAAAAATTGATGTTTTTCAGAACAATGCCAAAATTTCATCCCAAGCTATATTTCATATTCCGAATTCAAAAATGAAGTCTATTTTACCAAATTCATAACATAAAAGTTGCATTAATTAATTTTATAATTAAATCCCGCTGTTAAAACAAATAGCGTGTTTTTAAGAAACAATATCTATCAAAAGATTGACACTTGTTTATGTCTAGTTTAAATGTGAAATTACATCCAATGACCAACATTGTATTAAATTGTAAAAATATATTCTAAATATACTTTAAAACCACTCAAATTAATAATTTATCACTATTAATTATTTCGATTAAAAAAGTTGTTTTTAATTATAATTTAGTAATTTTTCACTATTCATCAAAATATGAAAGTTATCCGAAAAGTACCAAAATTTCACCTTAGGCTAAATTCGATACTCCGAATCCAAGAATGAAGTTCATTTTGAAAAATAAGAATTAAAGAATTTTAAAAAAAGTGGTTATTACTATTCATAACGGCTAGTTTTAATAATATTTTAATAGCACATCGTTGTTTAATGAAACTCGGTATTGCGTTTTACACACGCTATCGAGGAAGGTCGCGATTGCATGTAATGCAAGGCAAGACAAGGATGCGTGTTGTGCAAGCTCCTTTTGGTGTAGCGTACAACACAAGACATTAATTAAAAAGAATATTTTTTATAAAATCTTGGGCTGTTACACTTACCCTTTGGATTCACTATCCCCAAACACCTTTTAAAAGGTCACCACTCTTCTTAAAAGACAGGTTCTCACTACTCCTTATATGATTATCTTCTTATCTTCAAATTTTTTATGAGAAAATAAACATGATAAGATGTATTAATTTTTATCCTTACTCATCCACTGATAAAAAACATGATCTATACTATGATAATTTCTTCTATATCAACCCTTTGTGAAATTTCCATAAAATAAATAATTTTTCTCTTCAATGAATCTAAAAAATTGTTCTCATTATTTTTATCCCTCTCTTTCCCTTGAATTAGGGATCTACTATATAAAAATATATACAATATTTAATTATCCCATAGAAGTCCCTTAATGTGTATTCAATTAAATCATTAACCATCCATTGAGACAATATTTATCATCCTATTGATATTACCTAGAAAATCATGATGACATACCTCCATTTTTATTTTAATGACGAATATGGTGTATAGCTATAATCACTATAGAATAGTGAAATTTCTTGAGCAAAAACCCATCAAAACACCTAGCATCACAATCATCTGCCAATTTTTGTATCTCTAGATCTTAAAGTAATTCATGTAATTGAAACACCTTCATCCATGACTACTTCCTCCAATATTCTTGGATGGTGGTTACCCATTTTATACAGTTAAATCTCCCATGTGAAACTCCATGATCCACGATGTAGTCAAAATGTAATGGTTGTTTTTCAGCCAACTTTTCATGGTCCTCCAAGTCTAAAGTGAGACATTCTCTTTATTTCACAAAATTATTTATTCTTTAGTAAAGTTTAATCAAACCTCACATTGCTTCTACATATAAAAAACCTTGCCATGTGAGTCTTACCTTATTACCCATTCCACTCAAACATCACTCCAAACAAATTATTTATGGTATCATTACTATGATTTTCATTGTTATCTCTCACATAGTGTATCCATATTAACTTTCTCTATACTAGTTCTGACCCACACAAGTACTCACCTTCATCACCTTTCTCAATAAAAAATTAAAAAACCACTCCAAATTGATTTTTATTAACAATTACCCCTTATTGAGAGTATTTCTCAAACTGGGGTATTATTTTTTGATAGACTGAGAGTTCCACTGAATTCGGTTTTCTATTTGGTTCACCGTTAATGGGTGTTCAATGATCGAGGTCCTAGGTTATTTACCCTTTTGATTTGTGACCTAAGGTTAGAGACCATATTTTTTATCGTTGAAGAAAGTTTTTATTGTTATATATTTTCTATCCCTACGTAATTATATGTTACATATTTCTTGACCTTTATTATGTCCCTTTGGGTATTCAATTGGATTGTGATATTTTTTATTATCTTCATTCATATCTTAGATAGTTTGTTGTGGTTGATATAGGACTGTTATTTCCATTATGGAATTTTTCGAGAACATGTTTTTTATAATGATTCCATTTATGTATGAGTGGTTATAATTTTTATCACCATTTTATATGAAATAAAAATAATGGGTTCACCTATTTTTGGTCTCCATGATCATGGATCCTTCTACCCATTGATTTTAGTTAAGATTATTCTTAGATATATTTGATGATTCTTGAGAATTAGTTTTGTTATTTTTGAAGATTTGTATTATTTTTCTAGTATGCCATCATCGTTGAACCTCTATGAGTATTTCTCTTACCCCCCCCCCCCGCCAAATCATATTTTTAAGAGGAGAAGTTTGAACTGTATTTTAATTCTACTTTTTATGTTAAATTTATAGGGGTATAAATTGGTGTGATGGGGAGAATTATAACACCCCCAAGTCACTTTTATATTTAATATTATATAATTTTTCGGATAATCTAAAACTTTTGAGAGATTTTTGAATTAGGAAAGTTTTTTGTGTTTTCATTTTTATGTTTTGTAGGTGTTTTTAGTGATTAACATTATGACATAAGAAGGGTATCTCAATAAAGGGTGTGTTGAGTTACATATAGTTCTAGAATACAAGATATTTCCCTATTATGTGTGGGTTTCACTGCAATTTTTTTTTTTAATTCATTTACATTAGAGTGAGAATAGGGTCATTTCATGATAATGAAGGTCATGTCATGACCATCCACAGGGAGCAGGGTTGTTTTATTTAATGCCACCATGTTTAATTGTCATACCATGAGTTGTCACCTTCATAGGTGGAATTATTCGATAAAGGAAGGGTCATATCATGACATGAAATTGTGTAGTGATCCCATGGTTCTTTCTGGGTGGTAGGTCTGTCATGATATGTAGGTCATTCCATGACATGCCTATGCCTAATTTTTAATATGGTGAATTTATAGTTCTACACATATTTGATTATTAGAGTGTTTGTTCATCCTTTATCCCTCTCTCATTCATCCAACCATGGGTATTTTCCATGGGATCTCCTCCTCCCTTATCCTTAATCTCATTCATGATTTTAATCTATTCTTTTAAAGTAAATTCTTCTATTTTTCTTCTCATGTCCTACCCTCTTCCACTGCCCTTGGTTTTCCTTTCTCCTATGAAATATAATAACCATAGGGGGTTAATTTATTGTCAATAATGATTTTAATTTGGGGTTTTATTGTTTAGGTCTCTTAGAGGTAGTTTTATTCCTTAGTTTGGCTTTCGTTTTTGAAGGTGATGTGTTGGGATTGTCTGTACTTGATTAATGTAAGTGTATTTGTGGAATTAATTTATTTGATAAGTGTTGAGAAAATTTATCTGTATAAATTCTTCAATTTATCAATTTTAACATATATTTGATACCCATTAGGGGTTTATAAAACCTTTTTATGGTTTCCTATACCTGGAATTGTATATTTTTCAATGGTTTTTTAGTTATTCTATTTCAAAATAACATTATTTTTATTCTAAGTGTTTATTAAAATGCCTATGAAGATACATTGGAATGGTTTTAATGATAAAATAAGGGTTTATCCATGTCTTAAATCCAAAATAATGAAATATATATTTGAACGTTTGGTTTTATAAAAATAATGTTTTGTTTTTTCAATGAATCTTAGGGGAGGAAAATGATGGATTATTTATTGGTTTTTAAAATGTGATTTCAACCTGGTTTTTATTTCCATAATTATTAAAATTTCATGTTATAATTTTATGTAAATGAGTTAATTTTATGATTTTACACCCTTTTTATGAGTCCCTTGTTTTTATTCATGGGTATAAATGTGAGGGATTCATACTCGGATAAAATAACTTTATATTCGCTTGTATAGTTTGTAACCTTCCTAAGGAAGGTGTCTTGATTAGGCCATGGAAGATAATCAGATAGTTACATGATAAGATGTTTTGAACTTATCTATCGATTAATTATATATAGGTTTTCGAAGATCATCTCATGTTAGGAACTAGGTAGTTATACATTAAACTTATTTATTGAATAATTATATTACTTAGCGGATTTCCTCGGTATGCATTGCATGTATACCCTTGTTCTAGTTTGGGTTGTGTAGAACCTCCTTTATTATTGATCAGTTTTTACATTAATTATCTTGGATATAATGTTTCTAATTTCTTATTCTAATTTATTATTTTATCATAAGTAATAATTCTAAACAATTTTGGTAAGAATATTTGTAAAAGGATTTGAAATAATAAAAAATGGTTTGTTTTTTGAAATTTTTAATCTTGGAAGTCCACCATCATAAAGGATTTAAAGTGTGTTTTGTTCTAAATGGTCAAATATTACCTTTAATAATATGTTAATTTTTAAATGGTTTTCTCATGAAAATATTCGTTTAATTAATTATTTTTGAAATATTAGTTTACAAGATAGAATGTGTTTTCTTTTCTAAAAAGGGTTCCCCTTATGTTTTGGAAAATGATATAAATGAGTGGTACTTATTTAGTTAATATTTACATTTAGAAATCATAAATTACAAAGATATTTGAAAAATAATTTATGAAATATTATATAAAACTAATTTTATAGAATATTTTGTAAAATCTCATTGGGATTGTTTAACATGAACCCTTTACACACATGTGTCCAAGTGTATGAATCTTTTGATTTTTATATAGGTTATCAGGTTGTGATCTTGGTTTGTATATCATTCAAGTATTTCATTGATAGAGATTTTGTATGTTTTTATTGACCATGTGTCACATGGATATATATAAGTGGTGGATTGGGATGATTCATTTTTTTTGGGTGTTTACATATCATCCAATTCGACCAAGTGTATTTTTTATTTTTCTTCCACTTTATATTTTAAATGTTGTTTTTTGTATCTTACTATATATATTTCTAGGTGATAGTAATTAATTTTATTAATTATGTCTCATTTATATGTTTTTCTTATTATTCCATTTTTGGTTTGGTTATTTATATAGAACTATTTATTTTATATGCATGGATGTCAAATGTGTGGATGCACTATAAAAGATTATTATTAGTTTCCACTACTCTATTTTTATGATTTAAGGTTTAAACCATTCCCATTTTTTCTCATTTAATACCATAGATTCTTGGGTAGTGGTTAATCACACATGAGAATTATGTTTTATTCTAATTAAATACCTTGTTTATTCATCTATTGGTCTGTGTCATGGGTATTTAATCTGAAACGGGGGCTAGATAAAACATTTTATTCTTACACTACACATTGAGAATCATAGATTACCTTTTGTAGCAGGTGTATTTAGCCTATAATTCAATCAATAGTTCCATACCCTTTGATTTTAATCACACAAAATTCTTGATAATTCTTATATAGTAATATTCCAATGAAATTCAATCTCATGCAAGTCATTCCCTTCTCAATTTAATCATACATGAGTGCAATGAAATGGTTTTATTCATACTCAAGGATTGAAATTTAATCTTAATCAAACACAAAATCATCTAATAACATATATCCCCTTTTAATTTCATTTTAATTCTACATAGCTACCCATTTCTCCTAGAAATCAATAAAACACTAAAAATAAATATAGGCCCCGTTAAGATAATTCTAAAATTAAAAAAATCACTTAAATTCAATAATTAAATCCATTTAAAAATTAAGAATAAATTATTCCAAAATATAAAAAAAATTGATTATTTTCCAATGTTTTATAATAATTATATAGTTAATTAATAATGAAAATTCAAAATAGAATTACAAAAATTAGTTCTCATTTGGGATAATATTCATATGGAAGTATTGTCATAGTTATGATTATTTGGAATACAAAGTGTTAATACTCACATTAAGAGGGAACTCTCATATAGCATTGAAAATAGAATATTAATATTTAACCCTCATAATAAGGATTTGATTTCATCTATATTTATAGAGTAAGAGTATAGTGAATTTGGTTCTTAACAAAGCATCTGGTATGATATGAGGATGAAATTCACATTAGTTCCTTATAAATATTTGGATAATACCTTTATATCTATAAAATGTTGAAGTGATACTCAAATCTGTAAATTAACCTAGTGTTCATAGAAGCAGTGCATAGATAATAATAAGAGGTATTGACCGTTGGATTGACAAGGCATCTTTCTTAATACTTGAAAAGGTAGTGCAGCTTATCTTCTAAACATGTAAATTTGTGGATTTTGTTTTATCAACACTACATCTATGTTCACTACATTGATATTTCCTTTTATATTAAACCAAGAAAAATTATTTTATCCTGTGAATACCTTACATTTCGATATATGTGGTGAATGATTCAAAGAGGGTGGCATCAAGGGTGAGATATTAAACAAGTTACTTTAAATAATGGGACAAGATAAAATAAAGGTGATAACATGATCAATGTAAAAAAATTAATTAGAATAAATATTGGTTCACACCTTCCTACCTATTAGGGTGAACATATTAATCTTAGTACAAAAATTGGTATCATAGCATAAAGTTCTTGATTTGAGGTTAAATCTTTAAAACTTGTTATTGGATTTATTTCACATATGGAATAAATCATGTGGCCTTATGTTTTTAATGGAATAATGTATAATGGATGGAAGATTATTATTTCTCTATAGGCTTATGGTAATTATATCATAGAGTATAAACTTTGAGAAACTTATTTGATAAAGAATAGTAAAATAATTGGGTATTTGGAGATAGATAATATCATGGTAATATTGATGAAAAATTAGATATACATGAATAATTATCATTGTATTACTGTATTTAAGAAGTGAAAAATTTGGAATATATTTATGGAAAAATAATGTAAGTGAAGGAGATTGAGTTATTACCCTCAAATGCGGATGAAAACTACCTTATGTAAAAAGGCATGAAGATAATTACTAGAAATAATACACCAATGAATTAAAACACACGTGTTGATGTAAGTAAGATTAATATCAATGTAAAATCTATTTCTATCATTGATTATAAAGTTGTATAAAAATATAAAAACTCATATTCCACTATAAATGAATAAGTGGATAGTGATTTCATGAAATAAGTGGAAAATATGTCAATTCATCAATTCGTAGAATGTATATAAAATAATAAAGATGAAATATAATCCCCACATGAAAAGGTGGATCAACTAAATATTTTATATGCTATGGAATATGAATTTATACAAGATATTTCCATTAAAATGGAATATTGATACAAGTGTAGGGGTTATGATTAAAGAAAATATGAAATAGTTATAAAAATTGTGGATTAAAGAGACCTACTTGAAGAACTTACATTAAAATTGGGAAAATTTGAAACCAAAAAAAGAGAGATCGAAACTAGAATTATCAATCTCAAAACACAACTTAATTATTGGATAAAACTAGTTAAATAACCTTCTTTAAGGTTGAAGCTATTTCTAAATAAAAGGATCAGGATGAGATATTAATGAGGTTAAAGCAATGTTAAAACATCTAGTGAAAATAAGAATATATCTATCATTTTAGAATCATATGGTATAGTCCATCAATATGGAAGTATGGAATCAGTGGGTAAAAAGAATATTTTTTTCCAAATCTTTAAGTGAAGGCTCTCTAAGGAAGGTAATAATGAAGTGATTCTATTTTGGAATCATTGAAGATAACATGAGTTTGTTCCTTTAAGTAAAAGGGAACAAAGTAGGAAGAAAATATACTGCAATACAACATCTCAATCAAGGAATTATTACAAGATGTATGATTTTAACGAGAGATTATTTATATGCACTATCTATAGACATTTGGTAAGTAATTTTAGAAAGAGAGTAGCTAAATGTATCATAATTAAATACTCAATTTATATGTAAAAAAAATATCGTTCATACTAAATAAAAATATGTGGTTCTAGAAAATAGATTTACTGTATTGTAAGGATGTAACGGTGGTTCTCAATAATGGGTAAATCAATCACCATTTGTAATATACTCATATTAGTACTTGTGGATAGAATTAAAGAAAATATAAATGAAAATAGGGAAGTTTATAAAATTGTGACAATGATGGAAAGACATAGTAAGAAATATTCTCTAAATACTAATAAATATAATGTAGTTATAATTACTATAAAATTTGGGAAGAAAAAATTACACCTTTTTGTATCACATATACCACTATAATGAAATAGATGAATATTGGTGTAATAGTGATAGAATAACACCTTATTGAAGGGTGTGGTTCCACTTTAGAATATCTGTTCCTATGAATAAAATAACGGTGATGACCATAGGTTGTCTCTCATAGAATAAAATCTCTTATCTATTGTTATATTGGTACATAGTTTTTTTTAAGAAATTGGGAAATCCCGAAGGGAAGCATGAATGAGAAAATGAAAGATAAAATAAAATAAATTCAAATAAAAATTAATATTCAGCATATAATTAAGTGAATAAGAAATAATCATCAGTTTGAATGGTATTTATAAATTTCTTCTCCATCACCATAATATTAATATCATCAGAACTCAACATTTTCAATCCAACATATGAATTAATATATCTTACTAAACATTTTGAAATTGTGAATTCATAGTTTACCAAATACATTAAGGGAGTAGTAAATCTACCACTTTCATAGGAAACCAAAAAGATATTATTCTTCTAATATAATACCACATTGGTTCCCCTAGAATTAATCAATTTGCATACATAACTCAGACGCCCTATTTTTACCATTATATTCGATTTAAGGAAGGAAAATATTTATCGAGCTAATTTCGATATGAACCACACTGAGAGGGGGGTGAATCAGTTATGGTAAGTCTTGATTCAATTAAAAATTTAACCTTCTCCCCTTTTCAATTCATCTCTATCAATTCTTAAGGTGAATGAATCGATCTTATTATCTATATCATTTTTTAATGCATAAAAATTGAATACACACACATAATAAACAACATAATTTATAAGTTTCACTACTCAATAATATATTTCTAGTCTTTGGTGTGAACTAGATTCCACCATTATAACACAACCCAGAAATTCAACCTATGAGCTTCAATGAGTAGGGTATAACCATGAGACTCATGATTTCATGTATCCAAACTAATATTTGGTAAATCCCAGAAAAAAGTGATCCATCCACCTTACATTGATAAAACCTTTCATAACATTAAGTGATTATGATACTATTTTAGGATTTTTTTTCTTGGTGTGATGTGCTTCCTTTTATTTATTCTTCTTTCACTTTGACAATAGAATGCAAGGACATCATCTTATTGCATAAAACTTAATAATTCACAAAATATCCTCTTCCAATTCACATTATTTCCCTTTATAGTAGAAAGTGATGGAATCCTTTCTTACATAGATTAAAAGGCAATTCTTCTTCTTATTTCCTCCTCTTTCTTCTTCTAACAATAGTATATAACAACATCTCACTAGTTCTTCCACATCAATTTCGATACAAAATAATTTATTTGATTGAATATGGTACTAGATATTATCCTACATTTTATATAGAAATTCTCTCTAATATTATAGTGTCTAAATCCTCTTCAATGTATACATCTTCTTCACTCACATATTTATAGAAAAATTACCGAGCATCACATACTTCTTGTAATTTATATTTGAATTTGAATTTCAAATTCATACCCCCCCCCTTATTTAATTGAATCCCATGGATTGTATACCATCATAATCTTGACCATTATACTTGGATTAGTGGTTATAATAGCCTACAATAACCTCTTAAATTCAAATACTAATTGAATTCAAACTACTAAACAAACTACCCAGAAATCCACTTCTATGTAGAAACCTGCCACATTGTGACATGATGTGGTAGTTTAAACCATTTATTTTTTAACTTCTCAAAGATATAATGTCATAATAGATCTTAGATGTAATAGAGGTCATGAATTTTATAAATCCATCAAAACACCAAACCAACCTCCTTTACTACATCATTGTCCTCTACATATTCTCTTGATTGTAACATAGAATATATGATGTGGTGTAGTTCTTCCAAATTCTCTAGGACCTCCTATAATTTAGCTTTACATGTATTACACCTTGTACCCTCACTCTAGAATGGAGATATTGGATTTTATATGGCCAGTAAAATTGACCAAGCCTCCTCTATGGCATGGCCCTCCTTCTGCATCCTAAGAACCATAATAGTCCAACCATTGCAATGTGGTTATTTACTATGGTATAGAGATCTCATATTCTCTTGTAACTCCAAACATCATCTTACAATGAATTATAGCATGGTATCCACTTATATAGTACAATAACCACCTTTTTATACACCATTGGGGTGTGTTGTATTCTCCACAATGCAGAAAATATTTTGCAACCAACCTTTATTGTGTAAACATGAGTTTTACAACATGATAATCCTTTATTTAGAAGCTTCCACCATAAAATCCATTATTTATATATATACTCTATGATCCAGCTTAGACATCATCTAAATATATGTCCAAAACACATTATAGACCTCATCCAACTCTCATGAATGAACCTTTAATTACCTTTCCTAATAGAGATATAGAATTCATCATATTAAAGACTCTATGTAACTACAATCTTTTAACTAATTTTTTCTACAATAATATTGTAACCACTCAATGATTTCAAGAAATTTACTTCAATCAACTTCACAAACCAACCTTCCAAGATATTTTATCTAGTCTTGAAACACATAAAGATAAGTAGACACAGTCTTAGGAACTTCTTCTATTTTCTAATAAGCAACTATTCTTCAAATAAAACATCCAAAATAATTCTTTTTAACAACATCTCTAACGTAATTACATCAATGAAATTTTTATTCATTAATAACCATTGAAAACCATTGATAATAAATAAAAATCACACAGAGTGACCTAAATAATACCCCCCCCCCCTTGTAATTATTGGGAATAACCTTATAAAATTATGTGTCATTATCAATATGTGAAACATTCTTCATACTCACTTTTCAAAGAATATTGGGAACTTATTCTCTCACCTAGACTTGTTAAATTTTATTACATTCTCTCCCAAATATCTCATTATCTCTATTTTATAATTAATATTACCATTTATCTTTCTCTATTATTTATTTAAAAGAAATAGAAAGAACTTGGTAAATGGTATCAAATCATATTTTCCAATGATACATCACCCATTCCACTCTATGTTTTTCGAGTCCTAATTAGGGTTGAAAGTAAGAGGATTTGATTTAGACAAGTAAGTTGTCCTTCATAAATTGAAATAATACTAAATGTAAATATAAAATTCATGAAATTTTCTTTAATGGATTCCCTAACTATAGCAGGTTGTGAGAAATTATACAATTTGAGATGAAAAATTCTCTTGAAACATATCAACCTGAACATTTATATACCCACTTCAATGCATAAGCTCAAAAACATTAAAGTAAAAATGGAAGGATACAACTTCCATAACAATTATTCAAACTTCCACTTTTATAACATTTATAAAAATAAATTTATCCCCCACACCCCCACTTTAAGTTAGAATATTATTTTGAGTATCAAGGATGGGATATAAAAAATACATTCCTTCATCTATGAAATTTTCAGAAACAACTTCCAGAATATTTATATTTTCATGAGATAATAATTCTGTTGTATTCTTTAATATTATTCATTTTTTCCCACTTCAGGAGGCACTCATATGATATTTATAATAATTAATCTGTTTATTATATATTATTTAGGATTTATATAATGAGAATAAATAAAAATATAATTCTTCATGTGGTTGTCTAGATTTTTAAATTTCAACATATTCACCAAGGATGATCACTTTAACGTATACCCATTGTGATAGCAACTTTTGAGATCAATCCATGGTGGCATAATCAAATTTTTGTTTCCTAATGTTGATAAAACCTTATTTAACTTCATGAAATATTATTGTCTAAAATATGTTAATTTTAATAGCAATTGATAAATCATTCAATTGTGGTGAATTCTTCAACTTTATTATCCAAAATTGACAAATCTCACTCATTCACAAGTTTTCCCACTAAGAAAAAGATTCTCCTTAAATTCCCTATATTATAAGTACAAATATAATACCCAAATATTAAAATAATAAGGTGGATCTTCTTATTATTCAATGTAAATAACAATGTTGAGAGGGTTCTCTCAACCAAGATGATCTAATATTTATGATTCTATATTTTATTCCAAAATCTAATATTTTTTCCATTGGTATAATGGTTATCTTTACATCCTCTTCTTACTTGTGTGAGATATTAGCCTTAATTATCATTGTATATTGTATTATTTTCAAGGTTTATTCTTGAGCTGGAAAGACAGTTAAAAACTACTGGCATTATGTCTAGTCATCTTGTATCTTCCACATAGAACTTCTCTAACAAAAGAGTTATAATTTTTGGAAAACAAATCATGAAATATATAATCATCAGGTGGATTCTTCTAATTTCCTTTTTTACTAGCCCTTTTTTTAATTCTTCCAAGTTCTTTTCTTCCTCTAAATCTACTGGACAAATTACTAGAAAAACATTAGGAACATTATAATCCCTCATAGAGTATCCACATGGATAATTGTTAGTGTTCATATTCCCAACAAACCTTTTAGAAGTGTCACCCTCTTGTTTTTCATGGGTGTATTTTGAATCTAATCAGCTTTCAATTGTTTGTCCAATAGCGACTCATGTTTATTTTAAAACTACTTAGGATTAATATGGTATAGAACCTTTTTTAAATTCTTAACCAAGGATGAATCTTCATTATTCTTAAGTTATATTCTATGGTTTTTTAAATTTGATACATTATGATACTAGCGTTTACCACTAATATTACCACCACTAGTGTATGCACCATAAGAATCTCCAAGTACGTAAAATCTATTAGAACTAGGTAGATTTCTGTTTTTCACTTATTGTTGCTTCGTCTTCCCTGAATTTCTCCACTAAGAGGTGGGATAATTTTGTTCTTTATCATTAAAATTTTTATACCAACAATAATGTGCATGGTTCATAAATTAATTTCACCACCATAATTTCCTAATAAACCTTGTTCTTCTCCTAAAAAATTATTTTTGCCTTGAATTTATAGATTTGTGACCATGTTATTATTGATACTTCTTAACCATTGGTTGGGATGTTATTGGGGGACCATTTTATTGACATACAATTTTACCCACCATAGTCATGGTGGTTGGCTATTCTACATTCGTCAACATACATATTGTAAATAATTTATATTCAAAAAAGTACTTAGAAAATATATTTAGAATAATAATTAAATAGAGATATGGACGATACCTACTTATTTAAAACTAAATAAGAGAGATCATAAAATGAATTCATGATCTTATTATCACATAATAAAGGTATTTTTACCTAATAATAGTTCTTATAATTTTCTATGATATGATCTCTTACTTCCTTCAATTATAAAGTCTCAATATGTTCCATTTCAAGTTAGTGAGTTTAATCTCTAGTTTATGTCCCTTCATATTGAGTGAATTCTTCTTATATTAAATGAATGAAACTATATATTCACAATCCATCCTAATTATTCTAACTTATTCATCATTCATTCTACACTTTACTTGAATTAATGTATCAATCTAATTGATCTTCTTGGATTTAATCTCCAATTATTCATTCTGGACATCAATGTTGTTATTTTATATTGTCTTATAATACATGGTTCTTATTCTCATACTCTTTATTGATATCATCCTTTTTGTGAATTTTATTGAGACACTCCTCTTTAAATTTGGAGTTTCTCACTTCAATATTATCATTTATATATTCTTTGATAGTAACTTGTTTTGAGAAATTTTTATATATTGGAGTTATTTCTCTCAAATAATTCTCTATGTTATATATCTCTTCATCAAGCTCAGTGATCTACCATATTTTCTTTTAAAAAATTCCAAAAATTAAGGAAATAATTACTTTGGTAAATAAATGCATCATATCCTTTAATGTTTCAATAGATGAATCTATTAACGTATTATCACACCCAATTAAATATTATTCTTATGCAAAGTTTAAACAAGAATTTTCTAATACTTTTGAATAAATTTAATCCATTGATCCCTTTGAGTTAGAAAAGTTGCTCATACCCTTGGTTGTTGAAATAATCATTATTTCTCTAACAAAGTCAGATATTAATTTATTGTTTCTCAAAAGGACTGAGAGTTATTCCTTTTTTTAGAGTATATATATTTTCCTCATTTTATTATTCTATTTGTTTTTCTTATTTATAAAATTCTTGGAAGAAACTATGTTCTGACCTAACATGGAAAAAGTTTCACCAAAAACACACATCATTATAATTTTTGAAAAGAAATATCAAATCCTTAAATAGAAAATTTTCATATTGAGAATACAATAGAGGTGAACCTACACATTTGATACTAATTGAGGTGCCTGATTTAGATATGAACCACACTGAGAGGGTGGGTGAATCAATGATAATATGTCTGGATCTAATTGAGATTTTAACATTTATACATTTTCAATTTACCTCTATCACTTATTAAGGTGATCAGATTACTCTTGTTATCTCTATCATTTTTCTATCCTACAGTACAAAATAACACACATGTATAAGGATCCCAAAATTATATAAGGTTCACCACTCAATGTGATATGGATAGTCATCGGTCTAAACTGGATTTCTATATGACCACAAAACCCACAAAACTTCAATTAGATTCCATGAGCAGTGTATAACCTTGAGACTCGTGTTTTTGTGCCTCTAGAATATGAATTTGTATATCGCATACAATGATATATCCTCCACCTTACAATAATAAAAAAGTTGATAACAACAAGAGATTATGATACTAGTGTATTATTATATCTCTTTGTAGATGTTCTTCCTTTTTTCCTTTTTTTACTTGCACAACATCATTCAAGGACTTCATATTCTTTTATAAAAAGTAGCAATGCATATAATCTATGAATTCTCTTAAAAATATTTCACTTCATGGATAGTGATTCCTTCCTTTCTTGCATATATTTCATGTCACTTATTCTTATTTGTTTTCCTCTTCTTTATTCGTCAAAATTTGGTGCAAAATAAGATTTACCAGTTCTTCTTCATCAACCTTGATATGAAATAATTTCCCTGATAGAATCTGGTATCATATATTCTCCTACATTTCACACATAAATTATCTCTAAGATAATATTGTTTAACTCCCATTAAATATATTCATCTTCCCCAATATTCTTTGTATATAGCCACTACACAACAATACATAATTCCTCTAATTTTGACTTTAATTTGAATTTCAAATTCAAATCCCCTTATTAAATCATAGTTATGGGATCATCTACCATCTTAATCATGACCATTAAATTTTAATTTGTGGTTATAATTAGATGACATAACCTCTAACATTAAAATATAAATCCAAGTAAAATATCCAAGAAAAAACTTACAATAAATCCACTTCTATGGTGTAACCTCCTTCATTGTGTTGTGATATAGAATTCCAAACCAGTTATTTTTTTACTTCTCAAACATAATATGAAGTGATTGAGATTTTATTGTGTGGTGGACTAGAATTTTTCATATCTATCAAAAATTAATCCAATGTCATTTGTGGTGCGATACTTTCACTATAGTGGGGTCCTATAAAATTTATCTTAATTGTAGTGTAGAATATGAGTTGCAGTGTTGAGGTCCCATATTCTCCAAGAACACCTAAAATTTGGATTACTGGGCATTTTATCATCAAAATTCACTATATCTTGGAGGTCCCAAGTTTTCTAGGGCCAATGAAAAATCATCCCAACCTCTTTTATGGTGTGGTCCTCCTTATATGGTCTGAGAACCAAGTATTTCCACCCATTGAGTCTTGGTTTTGTTACTATAGAGTAAAGTTCTAATATTCTACAGGCACTCAAAACATAAACCTGTGACCTTGTGGCATTGTCTCCTCTTTTACAACGTAAAGATCACCTTTCTATACACTATTGTAATATTTTCTATGATCCATGGTGTATAAATTTTTATTTAACCATATTTCACAGCGTAAAAACAAGTTTTGTGGAATGAGACTCCTTTATTCAAAATATTTCATCAAGAACTCCATTTATGATGTATAAACACTATAATTCATATTAAATATCATCTAAAATTCTCTCCAAACACCTTCAACACTTCATCCAACTCTCATGGATGAACATTTAATTTTCTTTCATCATAGGGATATAAAATGATCAGTATTAAAGACTCTATGGAACTTTAATCTTCCAACCACTTTTTCTTGTAATAATTAAATAATATCTCAATGATTTAAAAAAAATGACTTCAAATAACATCCAAATCAATATTCCAAGGTTTTTCATCCAATATTGAACAACATAATGATATTTAGACTCATTAGGTTCATATTCCTTTTTTTGATGAATATTATATTATTTAGAAAAACTTCCAAGATGGTTATAATTAATTTAATCTCCAACATATTGACATTTATTAAATATTTATTCATTCAAAACCATTGAAAACAAAAAAACACACCTCAGTTAGGAAAAAAGTATCCCCCTTTGTATTTCATGGAAATTAATATATATAATGAAGTTTAAATATATATTTGTGAAACTCACTTCTTACTCACTTTCAAAACAGTCTTGGGAACTTCTCATATTGACAATAAATGCAAAGAACTCAGGGAAGGGTATCAAATCATAATTAGAAAAGTTTCATAAAACAATACACACTAAGTCTATTGATTCATGCTAAATGTATAAAATAATGGGATTTTATTTAGATGACTAAGTTTTCCCTTAAAAATTGCAATGATACCAATTGAAATCAAATAACTCAAAAATGATTCTTAAAGGTATATTTGAACTTTTTCAGGATCTGAAAAATGACACTTATTGAGATAAATATTTATCAAGAAAAATATCAACCTCTACTTTTATAAACCCATTTCAACACACACATCAAAATATTCAAGTACAAATGGAAGGATGCAATAGACTTGATACTTATTCAAACATCTGCTTTTATGTCATTGATAAAAATGAATTTCTCCAAATATAATTTATATTATTATTTTCATTATAAAGAAAGGAAGATAAATAATGTATTATTTATTCAAAGATATTTTCCTTAATAATTTTCCAAAATATTAATATTTTCATGAGATATTAATTCTGGCAACTTCTTTAACATTATTCACTTATCTCCACCACCAATAGACACTCCTAGTGATCTTTATAATGATGAATCACTTTAATATATAGGCTTCGGGATTTATATTATGAGAATACATAAAAAATTAATTCTTAATTTTGTTTCCCAAATTTGAAAACTTTCACATCTTCACTAAGGATGATCCCTTTAATGTATACACATTTGAATACCAACTTTTGATATCAATCTAGGATGGTATCATCATCTTTTTAGTGTCTAGTATTAATATAACCTTCTTCGACATCATCAAGGATGATTCTATAATATAACATTATTTGATTACCAACTAATAAATCATTCAATTATGGTGACTTATTCATCTTTTAAAAAAAAAATTTATAGCACTCAATCTTTCTAAGGTTCTCCCCTTGAGAACATGTTTTAATTTCCATTTCCTTAATTTTTTGTTCAAATAAAATACACAAATGTTAGGGTAATATGGTTGATGTTCTTATTAATCAATGTGAATAAAATGGTTGAGATAATTTACTCAACCAAGTTTCTCTACCTTCATGATTCCATATTTACTTCTCATATTTTATTTGGCCTTTTGGAGCATGAATCTCTTCACATCTTCTTATTCATTTTGTTAGATATCACCCATAATTATCCTTGTATCTTGAATTATTTTCAATGATTCTTCTTATTATAGAATGATAGAAAAACAAAATTTGGAATTATGTCAAGTTTCCTTGCATATCCCACATAGAACTTCTCAAACATAAGAGTTTTCATTTATTTAAAACATCTCATGAAATTCAAAATCTTCATGTGGAATGTTCACTTTTCTTTTTGTACTATCCCATTATTTGTATTCTTCCAAATTCATGTATTTTATCAAATCTACTATAAAAACTACTTGATAATAATTAGTAACCTCATAAACCTTCATAGAGTCTCCACATAGAAACTTGTGAGTGTTCATAATTACATAAAACCTTTTAGGTGTGACACGCCTCTTATTCTTCATGGGATTTCTTAGAATCTAATAATCTTTTTTATCAAAGAATGACTCATTTTTATTTTTAAACATATTAGGAGTAATATGGTTTACAACCTTTTTCATATTATTACCCAAGGATGACTATTCATTATTCTTAAGTGATCATTTATACTTGAATTAATCTGATACATACTGAAATGTGAACGTACAGAAATTAAGACCACCACCACTACCTGAACCATATAAATTTCCAAGTGGCTCAAATATATTGGAACCATACAGATTTATATTTTTTACTTGTAGGTCTTTCACCTTCTTGTAAAATATTCCCTTGGATATTGGATTTCATTATGCTTCAAAATTAGAATGATTCTACGAAAAATCATGTTCACAATGCTTAAATTGATTATACCACGATCATTTTCCAACAAACCTTGTAATTATTTTAAAACATGCATATTGTCTTGAATTTCCATATTTGTGAAAAAGCTGTTATTGAAACTACCTCACCATTGGTTGGGTTTTCATTCAGGAACCAGCTTCTTAACATACTCTTCTACCTAACAAAGACTTGGTGTTAGGCTCTTCATCATTTATCCTCATCCACAATTGTACAAAATTTATATTTAAACCTATAATTTTTTCAAAAAAACTATTTATAATAATAATTTCATAGAGTTATAGATGGTAACTCCTTCTTTGAAACTACTTGAGAAAGAAAATGAAATGATGTATTGATATTCTTATCACATAATATAGGTCTTTGGTGTAACAATACTTCTTTAAATTTTTCTATGATAGAAGCTTTTACTTCCATCAATTGTGAAGTTACAATATGTGTCATTTGAAGATTGTCAAGTTTAATAACCAATTAAATAAATTTCATATTGAGTTTATTATCATAATATTCAGTGAACTCAACCTTATATTTATAACCCTTAATCTTACTTAGAACTTATTCATCATGGGTTATACTCTTTTCTTGAATCAATGTATCAAGATCATTGATCTTCTATAATTCAATATACAATTGTACATTCTTGACATCAGTGTTGTTTTTTATATATTCATCAAATACATGATTATCATTCTAAAAATAGTTAGTTTTATCATAATTTTCATGAAATTTATTGAGATGCTCTTCATTAAATTTGTAGAATCTCTCTTAAAGATCCTCATTCATGTCTTTTTTTATAGTAACTTTTTTTGAGATCATTATACATAGAGATCTCTCTTTCTCAAAGATTTATCAAAGTTATATATGTTACTAGAAAGTTATTTGATCTCTTCCTACTTTCTTTCAAAATACTAAAAATTAAATAGATAATTCATTTGGGAAAAGAAGCATCATATTCATTAATTCATTAATAAATAAATCTATTGAAATATGATCACTCCCCCTAAAATATTCTTATCATGGATGGATTAAACAAGAATATTCATATACCCTAGGATAACCTGATTCCCTTAATAAATTTTAGGAGGAAATATTTTTTGATGGGATTTCATAGGGCGGTGAAAAATCTATAATTTATTATCCTAATGCAGCACAATGGCTAATCAAGGACATATCTCTTGAATATATTTCATAATCAATCACTCAAAAATCCTAATTCACATATTAAATTTTTGGGGTTTTATATTTTATTAAAGAAGGAGAAATATGGGTTTTTAAAATATGGAATGAATAATAGAAAAGTAAAAATAAATATTCAGACAAAATGAATATGCTTATAAAGAATGGTCCTAGTCTTAAGGTCGGTTACTCGACTTATTTAATTATCCATTATTATTGTCAATTTTCAATTTAATATTCCATATGATAATACATGAAAAATTACCCATTACGTAAAGTGTTAAATTTATATTACTTAAGATACTTATTTGATGCACCAAACTCTACCTACTCCAATAGTCAATATTGATGAAACACCTTAAACAATAGTGTGACACCATCCAATACTTGTCTCCTATGTTTGCCTTATCAACCCTATAACACACTCAACTCCAAAGTATGAAGAGTTCTTATCAAGGGAATATAGGGAATTAATTTTTACTGAGTAATATAATGAGTTTTAAAATCACATAAAATATTGATGGATGACCACCACACCAATGTTAAGCACTTATTTCTCCCTCAATATAAATAGAATAAAAATAAAAAAATATAAGGAATGGATTTGGGAAATATGAGGAAACCTCCCCCTAGGAAAAGACTTAAATTTGTTGTTAATAAACATTAGTATAATAGAACTCGGTGAAAATAGACCAGGAGACTAAGGAATAGAATAACACTTTTATTAAAAATATTAGTATTCTGTTACAGAAAAATGAATTAAAAATACAATCAAAAACTAAAGTAGTAGCCTCATCCATATTCCTAATTAAAGTGTTTGATTCCCCCAAAGAGAAGCATGTTCTATGTATTCATAGGCATCAAATCCTCCATGTACTACCCTTAAAATCATCCAAGTCTCTAAATATTTCCATTCAAATCATGCTTTAAAAGTTGGGGTCAAACATTCTTAATTCTACTCTAATGATCTCAAAAGATCTTTTAATTCTATACAATGTGGCATATTATCATGTGATATTTTTCTCCCCATATAATTTAATTTTCAAATTCATGTAGTGCACGTGACTTATCCCATATAGAGTGGCTTGTCATCATGGTACTATTTTCCATTGATAGATCTATGTGGACTTCCACATAATAATCTTATTTTATACACGGATATACTAAAAATATTCATTTTACTTTTTTATGTGGATCTATGCATGGCCTTCATGTGATCTGAGCTTTTCTCCTCTCATAATTGATAGATATGTATACATACAAAGTTGCGTGTATAAATGATCTTTTAGAGATATTCCATAATAATTTTTGGATTGATCTCCACTCATTTATTAATGTCCCTTAGTTCAAGCATATCAACCATCAATAACATTACTTGGAATAATATAATTAAATAAAGTGATACTCTTAACATAACCCAATCATGAAATGAGCTCAAAATCCCCTTATTTTGACTCTTGGTGAAAACATAAGATTTAATTTTTTTTAAAGGATGGGGTCGAAGCCTCATTTTTATTATTTAAAGAAAATACCTTTTTAGACTTGGTAGAGGGAGACTCAATACATAGCCTGAAGGGCCATGGCCAAGTGGCCTGAATACAAGGCTTCAAAGCCCTTTTTTCCAAAGGGCCCCTTAGTGAATAGTTCTGCTACAGTGCCCGGGATGCTACAATTCCTGCTACAGTACCACTAGCACTACAGTTCCTGAAACAGTGCCTCTGCTGCTATAATGTCGTCGCTGCTACAGTTCTTCCACTACTACAGTACTACTACAATGCCCTGATACAATGCTGCTACAGTACCCTGGAAAGTAGTCCCTACCCGAATTTGATCCTTGGTCTTTTGGATTCCAATCAGGAGCTTGTAGCACTAGGGTATATGCTCATTGGCACATCGAATTTAATAATTAGTATTCGGTCATCTTTAGACATCATCTAAACATGTAAGGTTCACTTACATAAGGATTCTTTGAAAAAAATCAAACATGTGATATTCATTGCCCCTAATCATTGTGACCAATGATTTGGAAAATCTCAAACCTCGTTCTTCTTCATGTGAGGACATGCACAGGGATAATATTAAACCATATAACTCTTATTAATTAAATTTCTAACTTCTATTAGTTTAATCATTCTTAGATAGAATCATCACCCATATGTTCACACAGCTTCATCCTTCAACATGAAAGGCTCATGTGGTGTTGACCCTTCCTTTTATCGATCGTCAAACCTGCTTCAATAACTAGTTTTAATTTTATTTCATCTAATTATAGGTTCTGGTATCTTCTTCAACCTTTACTTCATCTATAAGAAAAATCATTATGTTAAAATTAGTGTTTGGAACTAGAGCCCATCCCTTGTCTCATTATTTCTCCCAAAATATGAATTTTCGTCGTTGTCTTCTTCACCAATGGGGATCCTTATCCTTGACTCAAATAGAATCAAGAATAGTGACTTCAACTTCTATAAATGTGTTTTGAACTTCAATCAGTTTCTCTTACTATATCAATGATTTTTTAGGATCTAAAACTTAAATACATCAAATATTTGACTTCATTTCACAATTTAATATAGGTGAATCAAAGAGGTTTAATCTATGAATGTGTTTCTTGGTAATTAGGTAATATACTAGAATGGATATACTTCAAGTAATACTTGTAATGGATGAATGTTGACTGAGGTAAAAATGATGAGCATATTCAATCCCCCATGATCACAAAAATCATAGAAAAAGTCATTGTTTCTCTACTATGGTCGCATCACTCACGGGTGAATTTGTGGTCACTCCTCCATGGTTATATCATTCCCATTATCTCTTGAAAACTACTTAGTAGTAGGATCATGGTTGGAGGCTTATATATTTATTGCATGGGAATGAATGTACTTCCATGATCTTATTCACATGGTTAGTAGGCGTGGTCGAAGGGTCACGGTCATAGGCCTCATGGTCTCGTTATGTTTTCAACGTTTTAGTCTCTCCATACTAACATCATAATTTAATTTAGACTATATTTCAAATTAGTTTCCATTTAATTTAAATAATATAAATTCATATTTATCAACTCCATTCATAACATGAAATTTTCCTTCAACATTTCTAAAATAAATATATTAAATATTCAAGAACCATTAAAATTATAATCTAAATCAATTAGGTACACAATAAAACTCAAAATTTAATTAAGAATGTTGAAACCATGATTTGATCCAATTTACAATCATGTTCCAGGTCACTGTATGTAATACAAATATATGGATTCCCCACAATTTATGATATTTGTGGGGGTTTTCTAATGTATTTGTTTTCAAGAAAAATCAATTTTTCATGCTTCATACCCCCCCCCAAATCATTCATGTCATCAAGTGTTTATATCAAAATGTATCATAAAAGAACATAACCCTACCAATATTAAATATTATATTTCAACAAAATCAATGATTTTAAATGAACAAAAACCAGTATCAAATAGGTAAACTCTTACAACTCCTAATTTTCCAAGGAACCAAATCTAATCATTTATTTTAGATTCCACCATTTGAAATAAAAATACTAATTTATCCTTTCCCTTATAATTCTCAATTCATCATTAATTTTAATTCCAATCACAATATACATCTCTTTGACTTCATTAAAATTATCACCAAAGGTAATAAATGTAACTAGAGTAATATGCATGCCTCGAGTACATGTAACTCACCATAAGATTTCAAGGAATATATTATCTCCACCATATAAAGCAAAAATTCAAGGTTAATCATTATGGATTTCATTAGGGTTAAAATCTATCTGAGATTTCATGTTTGTAGGAAATGATGTGAAAAATATAAGGCTCAAAATCGATGTTTTCCCATAATCATAATTCATCAGACACTTTAGGTTTGGATTTTTTTTTATTTCTATTTATTTCATTTTCATTTTTTTAAAGTTTCACTCTAGGATGATTCTCACATCCACTACCAAACCCCATATGATCATTATACTATCGGTTGGGTAATATTTATTTTTGAAGTTCCCAATACACAACCCTTTCTTGAAGAGGGAATGAACTATAATATATAATGAATAAAAGATCATGGCCTCTCCTCAAATCTAATGATAATCCCTCACATATCCTCATTATTATAGAGAATCACAAGTACATTGTATGAATCCTCACCCCAAAATTATCCTAATGAATGAAAATATACCAAGAGTAATGATAATAGAGGATAAAATAAAATTGTAATTTCTCTATTTCCCTATCAAGGTCATTCATGGATTCTATGGGCTATATAGGGCATAATGAAAAGGTGAGTTAGGTGATAAAGGAATATAAAATAAAATGACTCAATAATTTTAAAATTGACACTATGATTTCATAGCTTTAATAACATTCCAATCATGTTCTAGAATAAAACATTCCCAAGTCTCTAAATAAATTTAATCAATAAAGGGTTTAAAATATTGGATTAAAAGTCAAATCAAGACTGGTAAACATATAATATTGGGTTAAACACTCATTGAAACTCAAAATAACAACAAATAAATCCATTAAAATTTTATAGTCAAAACATTAAAAATATAAGAGAAATCAACTCTTTACCCTAAATCATGATTCAACATATTCATCCCCCTATATTTTCCTTACTGATTCATTCCACATTTATCTCATAAAATATTATTAAAAAATAAATTTAATACTTGAAATGATGAGTGTCATAAATAATATTTTTTCTTTTATATTAAAAAATTAGAAAGACGTCTAATGCAATACATGAAATTTATATTTTAAGCTCAAAACATATTTCAAAAAAATGAAGGAAAATAGGAAGAAATATAATTTAAAGTTTAAATCCCCTCTTCATATGAATTGGTTTCATTTAATCCTCCACTCATTTTCATTGGGATTCCTAATGCTACCTTATTCCATCACCAACATAGACCTACAAAAGAAAATAATTTCTTC
This sequence comes from Viscum album, assembly GCA_963277665.1. Taxonomy (NCBI): domain Eukaryota; kingdom Viridiplantae; phylum Streptophyta; class Magnoliopsida; order Santalales; family Viscaceae; genus Viscum; species Viscum album. The sequence continues at coordinate 239,005,809 of OY728140.1, read as the reverse complement.
AAAAAACAAGGTATGGTTTTTTAAATCTCAAAAAAATAGGCAAACTAAAAACTACATCATAATATATTTATAAACTAAATTACTTGAAAGAAATTAAAATTAATGATAAAAATGGAAAAATATTCATTTAACCCCCCCCCCCTCAAATGGATATTGGATTTTAACTACCGAATGAAACGCAATACCAGTGGTCACTCATAGTCTAATGGTTGGTGGAGTTTCTTTGAGAAGAACCACCATATATTGTTGCTTCCGGTTTAAATTTCCTTCATTTTTGAAATTGAGAAATTCATGGATATATTACACTAAATTCATTCCCATTCAAATCAAGTATAGATTACAAAGTGGTGTTGTGATAAAGAATGGGTCCTACTCCTTTTGGATGATATTTCCTTATCCAATCATTTATTTATCAAGGATTCCTCAAAATATGTTATATCAATATTATTATAAATAGTAAAATTATACACTAATTCTTATTTTCTATAATTAAATAATGAAAAAATGGTATCAAAATATTCCCCTTCATAGTTGGAAGCATGTGAATTGGGTTATTCATCAAAATACACTAGAATATCTTCAATTACTCCTCCTAATAGATATTCATCATGTTTGGGGAGTTTCGTGTATTCTTCATTAGGTACATCATCATTTCATTTTCATCCTCTAGGTTAAAAAAGTGTTAGATAAATCCAAAATAAATAAATAAAATTTTTTAATCCACAATTTATCTTCATTTAAATTAAATGAAATTGAGTGTAGGAAAGATAATCACCCTTCGTTGGTCTGGATTCAATTTATTCTTCATTGGAAAGTTACCCTCGGAGTACATTTGTCATGGAGAGAGTAAGGTAGTTCAAATCCTTCATATACTCTTCAAATTTCATCACTTGTGTGGTTTTATCTTCCAATTATAGATATAGTTATATAGGTGATGATTCTTATTCTTTAAATATAGGAATATCATGTAGTATATTCATAATTTTATATTAATTCCAAAATTTATCCAAATATTTTTGATCTCCCATATATAAATCAGTGGGAAAGTTTTCTATGTGAATCTCCTCATTCCATGTCTGAGTGTAGTCTGATGAATTAAATTAACCATGTAACTCCTCCTTGGTCTCCTCAGTTACTTCTAATTGAAAATCAAATAGGGTGACTTTTTCCTCAACTAGTTTAGCTTCCTGATTTGTTATAGGCTCTAGATATACAACGAGATGATCATTAAACCATTCAATTATACTCTCTATTTTTTCTATATTTGTTCTCTAATACATTCTAATTTTCCTTCTTCCTAACTATGAATCACTTTTTATTCTAGTTTTACCACATCTTGAATTTCTTTTAAAAAATTAGTTAAATATGAGAGAGGTACTTTTCTGCCTCATCCATTTCATGATAAAATTCTAGGAAGTGTTATGACAATTCAATGATCTCCTTAGATAAGTCTTTTAAAACTAGTTGTTTCATGTCCTCTTTTAGGTCCTCTATAGTTCCTATGAATTCTTTCTCTCTATAGTTGTGTTTCCAAAGCCCTCTCACCAGGCCAATAATGAATTAAATGATCTCTTCCATGGAAAGGGTGAGTTAAAATAATAATTTTACTTTTTTTGTTTTTTTAATATAAAACCAATAAAACTATTTTCAAAATGTGAATGAAATAGTGAAAGATCAACTACTTAGATCCCCAAAAATGGAGCACAGTTTTGACATGAATGTAATAGGGTGGTAAAAAATTTATAATTTATTTTCCTAATATAGAACAATGGTTGACCATGGTCATATACCTTGAGAAAGTTTCACGATCTAACACTCACTATTACAAATTCACTTATTTTATTTTTTGTGTTTTATATTTTATGATATATGAAGAAATATGGGTTTTTAAAATGTGTAATTCAAAACAAAAAAAGTAAAAATGTGGATACTGGAAAAATGAATATGGTTAGAAATAATGGTGATGGTCCTTGGGTCAGTTACTCGACTTCCTTCATTATCCATTATTATTTTTAAAATTCCATTTTATAGTGCATCCCACCATACATGAACTACTAGACCTTATATAAAATTTTATGTTTATCTTCCCTAAGAGGCCTTTTTTGAGCACCAAACCTTATATCTTCTAGTAATTAGGATTGAAAAAACAATTTAACCAAGAGTGTGACACCTTCCACATCATAGATCTACCGTATTCATTTTTATCCCTTGATCACACTCAAATCCACCATATAATGAGTTTTTTACCGAAATATTAGTTGTAATTAATGTTTAATAAGGAATATAATGAGTTATAAAGTCTCAACAAAGAGTTATGGACCACTTCTATACCAATCCTAAGTAATGATTTTTCCCTAACCATAAATTGAATAAAAAAATAAATAATTTTAATAGAAGGATTTGGGAACACTTTTCAAACATCCCCTAAGGCTGAAAATTAGGTAATTTACTCATGACCATGAGTATAAAATAATCACAGTGAATAAAAAGATATATAAAGGAATTGAAAAACACTTTAATTGAAAATATGATAATTTTATTTATTAAAAAGTAATTAAAATCACAACATAAAACTAAAGCAGCAGCCTTATAAAAATTTCTCAATAAAGTGGTTAATCCCCCCACATAGAAGTATGGACTCTGCTTTTATAGGAATCAAATCCTCCAGGGTCAACACTTAAAACCCTATAAGTCTCTAAATATTACCATTCAAATGGTTCTTTAGAATTTATAGTAAAATATACTTAATTTTTCACCAAATAACTAAGAATAAATTTTAATTCTATACAATGAGGAATATTATACTTTGATATTTTTCTCCCTAGATCTTTTAATATATATGTGAATTCAGTGCACATGACTACTCCCATGTATTGTCTCTTTTCATCAGGGTTCTACTTTCTATTGATATATATATATATATATGGAATTCATCATCATAATATTCTATTATATATGGATCTATTAAAAAACTCTATGTGCTCCTTTTGAAATGGAAATTATTCAAGGCCTTCATGTGAATCAAGATTGGATCCTCTCATAATAGATATTTATATATATACATATGAAGTTTCATGAATGTTTGATCTTTTTGAGAAAATATATAATCTTTTTTTACTTGAGATACACTCTATTATGTAAATCCCTTTGGTTAAAAAGATCTTCCTTCAATACCTATCCTTGGAAGCATCGAATGAACTAGATTGATACTCATTACCTGACCCAAACATGCAATGGTATCGGCATCCCCTTATTTTATGTCTTGGTGAAAACATCATATTTAATTAGTAGAACTTAGACAACTTCAGACTTTATCCAAACATGGAAACTTCCACTTACAGAATTCTTCTATTATAAAAAAAACATCAAACATATGATATGTAATACTCTAAATCATTGTGACCATTTCATTAGGGAAACTATAATCCTATTCTTTATCATGAGTGGACCTATACAAGGATCAAATTATAGTATAAAACTTTTTATTATTAGATTTATTACTTCAATTAGTTTTATAATTCTCAAAGAAACATGATATCCAAATTTTCTTGTAGCTTTATCCTTAAAGTCAAAAGGATCAAGTCGAATCACCGCTTCATTTCATAGATCATAAAACCTTATATGGAAGACAACTTTGATTTTATTTCATATAATTTGTGCTTACAACATCTCATATGAACTTCACTTTATTTGGTCTCATACTCATTTCATTAAACTCATCCTCAAGAACTGAATCTCATCCCTCATCTCATTTTCCTACCAATATCTAAACTAGAATAATTGTCTTCTTCTTAAATGGTGATCCTTTACTTAAACTTGAATGTAATTGGAAATGGTGAAATTATATTCTATCAGTGGGGTTGGACCTTAAATTGGTTTGTATGATGGAATTAATAATGCAGATGGGCCTATAGAATTAAATTCATTGGATATTTGGCTTTATTTCACCATTAAAACTAATGGAGTCACATCAATTTTCACATTAAAGGAGGTTCTTGGGCATTCGAGAAATCCAATATCATGAATATTCTTCAGGGAAGGATTGGAACATAAGAATGTTGATTGAGGAACAGAAGATGATCTTGGTTGATCTCCCATGACCATACAACTCATAGTAACTCCTTCAAAGTCACAACACTTGCAGTTGAAGCTATGGTCATGCCACTATGGTTGAACATTCCCATGGCCACTTGGCCACTTCAAGGTAGAAAGGTAACGGTTAGAGGGTCATTGATACAAGATAGGGTCACGGTTTCACTCTCATGGTCACATTATCGTGGTCATTAAGCATGGTTGAACACTCGTGATTATAGGTCTCACGGTCTCATTGTATTTTGAAAATTCTGATCTCACTCTGTTGACATAACAATTTAAATTAGAATATACTTCAAATTAATTTTCAAATGATTTAAATAATGAAAATTTAGTATTATCATCCCCTTTGGTAGCCTAAAATTTTCATTCAACATTTCTAACATAAAACTATTTAAGATTCAAGAACAATTATAATTACAATTTAAATCAATTGGATTCACATTCAAACTCAAATATTAATTATTCATATAGAAACCATGATTTGATCCAATTTACAATTAAGTCCAAGATTATTTTAATTAAAAAAATGTATGGATTTACTATATTTAAGAATATTTATGGGGTTATTATTATTCAAAATACCCACAAAAATTTAAAATTGTTGTGTTTTATCAATTTTACACCCTTACTATTTGAAATAACCATTTGTTCATTTCCAAAAATTTCAGAACTAGATTTACCATTACTCAAAGGGATTGGAACTTATTATACTTTTGATAATAGGGATATGTTTCTCATTTTCTTATTCTATTTATTTTTCCTGATCATCAAAGTCTTGAAAAAAACATAGTTCTTACAAGACATTGAAATAATTTCTCTAAAACTTCACTTCATTATAATTTCAATAAAAAAACCTAAAATGATTAAAGAGAAAAAAAAATTATTGGGATTCTTATAGAGGTTAACTTATCTCCTTGATTCTAATTAAATGGGTCAGTTATGATATGAACCACACTGAGAGAGGGTAGAATTAGTAATTGTAGTTCTTGATCCAATTTAAAATTTAACATTTACCCCCATTTTAATTTACCTTTCCCGCTTGTTATGATGATTACATCAATAATGTTCTCTCCCTCCTTATTTATTTCTTACAACAAAACTTGACACACATACACAAGGAACACAAAATTTTATTTGGATTACCACATAATGTTAGATAGATAGTCCTTGGTGTGAACTAGATTCCTTCGTGATCACACAATCCACTAAATTTTTTATGTGAGAAACAATGAGTAGGGTATAACCATATGATTCATGTTTTCATGTCTCCCAACTATGCTTTGATACATCCCATACATAAGTGCATCCCACACCTATAAATGATAAAAACATTGGATAACAACAATAGATTTATATGCTGATGTGTAAATATATCTTATTATATATGTTATTCATTTATTTTTTCTTATTTCACATACACAATAGCATAAAAGGACTTTTTATTCTTTTATGCAAATTAGTAACACACACAATCTACACTTTCTCTTAAAAGTATAAATTGATGGTTGCCTTTATTTTATGGACTCCAATACACATATTTTTCTCATTTATTAATTTTTCTTCTTCTAACTTCAATACACAACAATATTTCAATAGTTCTTATTTCTCACTATTGATTCCAATGAATTTATTTTCTATAATTTAGTGTCATATCTTCTCCTCATTTCCACATAGAAATTATCTCTAAGATTATAGTTTCAAACTCCTATTCTGTATATTCATATTCTACTCTCTTATATGTATATAGAAATTAAATAGTAAAATATATTTCTTCTAATTAATATTTGAATTTGAATTTGAAATTCAAACCTCATTCTTCAATAACAACCCTTGAAATATCTACTATCTTAATCTTGAAAATTAAATTCAAATTGTTGGTTATAATAGGATAAAATTTCTTTCAAAAATTGAATAGGAATCCAAGTTAAATAGCCAACAAAAACTACCAAGAACTCCTTTTTTATGACACATTCTCATCCATTATGGTGTGATATGGTAGATCAAACTATTTATTTTTGAATATCTCAAAAAAATTATGGTGTGGTCTATATTCTATTATGTGGAGGTCAAAAAATTCAAAGACTTCAAAAAAACTATCCATCCTCATTTGTGGAATGATCCATGAACTATGTTGTGGTCCTATACAATTTATCTATATAGAACCATAGAATATGAGCTACTATATGGATGTTCTTAATTATATAGGAACAAATAGAATTCATATTATTATACATTTCTTCATGGAACTTCACTATGGATTGGAGGTTTTGGATTTTCTAAGACCACTAAATATTTTTCCATCATCATCTATGGTGTGGTCCTCCTTCTACAATTTGAAAACCTAGATATTCCACCCATTATAGCATAGTTATTCACTATTGTGTAGAGTTATCATATTCTATAGTAATTCCAAACTTTATCCTATACTTCCTTTTAGTGTTGTCTCCTCTTATATAGTATAATCACCTCCTTTCTCTACACCATTTCAGTGTGTTCTATGATCCATTGTGAATAACTTATTCTTCAAACCAACTTTCATAGTGAAAACACATGTCTTTTTTGTGTAGGAACACTTTACTCAAAACCTTGCATCATTATTTCCATCCATGATATATAAAAATTATGATTTGAGATAAGTATCTTATGAATTTATCTCCACACACAATCAAATAATTATCCAACACTCAGGGATAAACCTTCAATTACCTTTCATCATTGATATGTATAATGCTCAATATTAATTCCTCTGCATAAATTTAATCTTCCAACCACTTTTACTTGTAATTATAAGTTAATATCTCAATTATTACAAGGTAAGGACTTCAACCAACTTCTAAATCAATATTACAAGATATGTCATCTAATCTTGAAACACATAAATATAAGTATAATCCTTATTGGGAACATTATCTCTTTTTAAAAAATATTGTATTGTTTAAAGAAACTTAAAAGATTATTTTTATTAACTCTAAATCAACCACATTTACATAAATTAAATTATTCATTATTTAAAATTTTTGAAAACAAATATAATTCACACAAGGTGGGATCAAAAAAATTAATAGTGGGATAATAAATAAAAAATAAAACAATTGTTCAAGAATTATCATTAACCTCTACTCATATAAATTCGTTAATCCCTATATATTGGAATTAAAACTATGAAATTGAAGCATAAGGACTGAGGAATCCCTCATCGCCTCTCTTAGATCAACCCTCAAGTTAGGACATAATCATTATGGAGGTGGAGATCATAGTAATGAAATATAAATGAAATTAGATGGGAAGAAGAACATGGAATTCTATGTTTAATATAATGTAATGCATGAAATACACTAAACAAAAATAATTCAGCTAATATTAATTCCAAGAAACCCTCAAATAGTGAATTATTTCCCTTTTTATACACACTATAGTAAACAATCATAATTTTTCCTCTTTATTCTCATGGTTTCCACATAAAGGATTATATTTTAGATTAGTCCATGTGTCCATATTTCCCAATCTTTATTTTCTTAAATTTCATCATCCCAATCAACCAATGATTTCTTATTGGTGATTATTTTCTAGATGATACAAATGTGGGAAAAATTCTCAGTTTTTACCCAATTGTTTCTGGCATAAGGAGTGAGAATATTATTTTTTCCATTCTTAGTTTATATATATTCAACATTTTATCTTAGATCAATCTGACATGATTCATTGATCTTTTTAAAAAGTCATTTTGTGTCCTTGAAAATTTATTAAGATTCATCTAAAATTTAGATTATTGTTTTCATTACCAATGACTTTCTCAGTCAGATAAGATGGTATATTTATGGATACAATAGATCACCCCCTCAAAACATAGCATCATGGACTAAATGTGAAATGGACATGTCATATGGATTCATAGAGGATAAACATCAAACATGGATCCCATTAGTATTATCTTATGTATATTTTTTGAAATTGGGATCCTTCGTGACATGTCACCCATAAAATTTGTAATTATAAAAGCTACGAATTTAATTTATCATGAGTGCTTGTCACCATGGTAAATATTCCATAGTAACCTATTTATTTCAACATGAACTTTGGAATCCTTGACTTAATCCCACATAGAATGTGGGCAGATTAGGGTAATCTAATATACCTTTTTATTCCTATTTTTTAATCTGATACTATTGGATTTTAAGCTTACATAAACATATATTAAAGGGGTTATTCTTCCACCATGTCTTGATTAATCTAATATATCTTTGAATTTATTCTTCCATAGCATCGAACCTTTTGTTTTAATATAATGTGGTTGTCTTTATGTGGAATTTATTCACACACAATGCTCTAAATGAAAGAGTTTAATATGATGGAGTGAATTGGATCAAGGATTAATTTGATGGGATAATTGATCATCCAATATGATTATTATGGAGTAGTTAGATAATTATTTATCTTAAATAGGTGGTTAAATTTCATATAAAGAATATATATCAAGGTTTTTAATAACAAATGGCCTGAAAATGCCTTTTATTCTTCTATAGAACATATAATTCAAAAAATAATATTTTAAATTGATTTCTAATCTAAAAATTAGTTCCAAAAATAATTAAATCAAATAAAATAATAAATATCATACGTTAAACAATTAAAATATAATTTTTTTTGGAACTATAAAAGTGTGATTAATGTTATTAAAATGTTAATTATGTGGAGATTTAATACATGAAATTCAATAACAATTTTATAAAATTTAAAATCTCATTAAAAAACCCTTTATATATTGGAGGAATCAAGAATAAGGATTCAGTGATGATGAAATGATTGAATAAACTTGTAAAAAATGGAAGAGTCACATAATGTAATTGAATACCATGTAATAAAAAGATAAATAAATCTAATTCCAATATCTGGAGTGAAGTTTTTATAAGTGAAATCGCATGGATAATGACTGGAAAGGCTTGTATGTGAGTTAAAAGTAAAGGGTTAGTTAATCAATGCTGGCCACATTCTTCAACATGAGGATTATTGGAAAGTACGAATCTCCCAAAGTACTTTATTATTTCAAACTGATTATGAAGTGGTGTGGGGTTAAGGGAGATATGATCTAATGGGTGTATGTGTTGTAAGGAAATACATTGAACTTGTTATTTAAAAGAACTCACTAATAGTATCTAAGACTAATTTGGATCACCAAGTTGTTTCAAACATTCCTTCTGGTTATTAAAGGATAAATATGAAATTTTATGTTGGGTATAGGAAGTAAAAGTGATTCAGGGCCTGATTTTGAAATCAAGTGAGTTAAAATATCTATCTTATTTATAATTTAGTATAAATATGAATTCATTGATTTCTAAATAGTATTATATCTTATTCATAGAGGTATTATTCCTTAAAGAATAAAATGAATACTAATGATGTATGAATGAAAATAGCTATAATTGAAGAAAAAAATATGGAAGATCTTGATATATTTTGCATGATATATATTTGATTTTTTATCATATAAACACATCGTAAAATTGTATTTCCTTATGTTTTTTCTTTATATATCAATTTATAATCATTTATAAGTGGTATTAATAACACTCTTTATTATTAAATTTTTATTCACTAATATTGTTATATAATTGTGATTGAAATAATTGAGAGAATTGTTTATATAATTGAAATCATAAACTACCAGGTATTTATGGAGGTTAGTTACATGTATAAAATTGTAGTTATTAACTTATATTTATATTTTTGATAATTATTTTTGACTCAACAGACTCAAAGTATTTTTTTAAGTCTATTTTCTGAGTGGTAAATTCAATCACTAAAATATTTGAGAGAATATAGCTACATGTCGAATTAGTTTTACGTTTGAAAAGAACATCATTAAATAGTGTTAAATATGTAGATAGAGACTACATGTAATTATAGTATCTCATTTGAAGTACCATGAATGTTAAATAGAGCATAAGGTTCATTCAATGAGTGGTGTTTTCAAACAAGGGGATATTATAATTGAATATGATTTTCAAGTGGTGTAAAGATCCCAAATACTCTAAATATAACATTAAAGTAGTTGAAAGTGCCTAAAAGTTTCAAATGTTAACAAGTTATATAAAAAGGGATATAGAGAATTTGTATGTCAAAGGGAGAGGTTCACCTATCTAAATATTTATTTTAGGAGTTTTGGTATATTTTAACAATATGGATCTAGTGGGGTACATGAATAAAACCTAGAGAAATAATTTTATTGAAAAAGTGGGGAAGAGCTGAGAAGACACCCCAATAATTTTAAATATAAATGAAGAGATAACTTGATAGGGAAATTAGGAAATCATAATGGAACTTCTGATGAATAATCATTTTTATTTTTAGTCATAAAAGGGGATATAGAAGAATTCACTTTAAATTTGTATATTACTTTGAAGAATCTAGAGTTACATGGTGGAGTAGGATTTATGGAAGTATTTTTAATAAAATCCAAAAGGAGATAATATTATTACTAGGAGGTTCTACGTTGGATTTGGTGATAATAAGTGTGGGATTTTTTCTAGTGAATAAAGGTTGAAATTATAAAAAATGGATATTAGAAATTCTTGAATGAATATGGTGTTGGTTATCATACATGGGAACCACATTGTTTACAATAAGTGTTGTATTTTTTTATGTATCTAACGAGGAATTATTTAATCCTATACAGTGGATATATGAGGTTGTGATAGAGGCGAAACCAAGATATATTTATATATAATTTTCCTATAATAATTAGCTTAAGATGTTGACGATGATAGAATATTTTAAATTTATAGGTTATGGCCAAGGCATATTATGTCTATTATGGTCTACTATTGTTTTAGAATAAATAAGAGAGATGAATTGAGGTGTTTTGGTGAAGAAAGAAAACCATGACACAAAAATAGTTACCATTCCATAATCAAGTATTGTGTGATATTAAATAGGGATATCATATATAAATAATCATAGAATTTTAAAGGATCCATGAAAGAATAATTCAGTTGATACATACCATTAATATATAGTGTTGAAAGCATATTGTGTCCCAAAACAAGATATAAAATTATAGAAGGATTTTTCATAGTAGTAAACTAGGGATATGGATTACATAATAACACCTAAAACTAGTTGATATATAATAATGATGTATAGGTATATGAATATTTTGACTATGAAGGATGTAACTACACCACAATTAGCCCTGTGTAAGAATAAACCTTGATATAGAGGGAGTTTTATAAGAGTAAAAGATGAAGTAAATTAAGAATTTCACTATAGCATTTATGATCATGTCTCAATGAATGATATAGAAGATTTGAAAATATATTGAATATTGGATTATAGGTAGAAGATATAATGTAGTGCGAGGCTTGGACAAATTAGTGTGATAATAGAATTGAGAAATCATGTCACACTATTTGACCCATGTCATGGATGAATAAAATTTTTGAAGTTCCCCATAATAATAAAGATGATTGTACTGTAGAGAATTGTTTTCATATAATTATAGAACTATATATTGGATAAGAATTTAGTCATATAAACCTTGAATAATAAATTCACATCACACCAGGTTTGACATTTTAATAGATAAATAAGATCACATTGTGATTTCCAAGGAGTTATAAATAAGATTTACATAGATTTTGTGTATTTGTATTTTATTTTAGGATCATAACATAGTAGAGAAAATAGTATTTTAAACAGGATAGAATCAATATATATTATTCCACAATATAATATCCTTCATCATTATTAATAAATTTATAAATAATCATGAAGATTTTGTTTGAATTTAAAATGAGGAAGATTTGTCTAGAGATTTAGGACATTGACAAGAATAAATTGGATGTATTTTATAACATTTCAATGTGTTGAGAGCATGGAATTGTCATGAATGATTAAATTAAGATTAATGGATAAAAACCATTATTTCCAAGGTTTTATTCTTTTAAGTTTTATAAAAACTTCTTACAATAGTTCTAGAAAATAAATATCCTTGACATAATTATATATCAAGTTTTGAGAGAAGGATAAAAGTGGGTGATCCATATAGGTGATTAAATAATAATATCATATCCATTTCAGAAATAAGTATAAAATAATATTATTAATTTTACTTTCCATATAAAAATATTGAATAAGAATAAAAAATAGAGCTAGAATATTCTGGTGTGAAATAATCTTCATCTTTAAGTAGTGTTGCATTTTTATTATTTGGAATAAAAAGACTTAATCTAAACATTAAGAGGAAACACTCATATAGAATTTAAAGTGGAAGAAAAATATGTAACTCTCAAATCAATATTTTATTTCATTTAGATTTGAATAGGAATATTTCAATGAACATTGAGCTTAATAGAGCATCTAATTAGAGATTAGGGTGAAAGGAACTTAAGTTCATTCTAATGAAATTCATTATACCACCATGTTTATAAACTATTGATTATACCTTAGAGTATATAAACTATCCTTTCATTTCCTAAAGAATTTTTCAAAGGATGGTAAGATTTAGTGACCCTTGGATTAATAGTTTGTCTTTTCTAAACTATGTAAATGTTGTGAACCATGTCATGGAGTTACCATATTCTAAAACTTTTATCCCCCAAACTTGTATAGTAGGGTATTTTTAACAACAATAAATCATCATTGTATGATTCTTATTTATATTTCTTTGTGATGAACCTTGTAAAATCTTCATATCTTATACATACATTATATTTCTACATTTTCTGTGATTGATTTGGTGAGATCATCATCAATAGTGAGAGTTCAAATTAGTTCCTTAAAATAAGAAAACATGACCTGATAAAGAGAAAAAAGAGATCAAGTGAAAAGTTTTAATCAAGAAGTAGCATGATTCATCCCCCTCTCTCTGGGTGCAAATATAAAACATGGTCATAATAGTGAACCATGTATTCAACTTTGTTCTAAGTGTGTTCATTCTCACTATTTCTCTAAACATATTATCATCACCCTTGAGATCCATATGCACAAACATGTGTGATAAATCATTATATAGGAGTTGGGGTTTTTTTTCCCCACATATTTACCACACCTCTTAGAGGTGGTACTCTCTGTCTTGGTCCTATAAATCTTTTTATGGATTTTATATCCTTTTAAAACGTTTTGAAAAAAATTAGATATGAAAATATATTTAATTAAAAGCATATAAATGAAAAAAGAACACATGATCACATTTCATATTTATGAAATTTCCTGGCTAAAATGATAAACATGAGTTAAAAACATTATAGAAAATTTTAATACAAAACATCATATGTAAAAAAGTTAAGTGAACATAACCAAGACTTAAACCAACCTATATATTATATATAGAAAAATATAATTATTTATAAGGAAAATTTTATAATAAAACCATTTAATATTCTTTTGGTTACATTTTTAATTTAAACAATAACATAATTGACACATACTTTTCAAAAAAACTCTAAACAGGGTTATAAATAAGTGTTTTAATGAAATAATCAATGAATCAAAAACCATTTCATAGTTTAATATGAAATCCCATTTAAAATATTTCATCTAATATATGAAAATGAGTTTTAAAACACATTTGTTCATAATTATCAAAATAATGTAGATGCTTTAATACTAATTTACAAAAAAAGTGGTAGGTATATATCAAGCATAGCCTGAATCTCACATGGATGGTTGATATAACCAATAATAATAATCAATGATGAACTCGATACACTCCAATGAAAACAAAATCCAAATATTTTCCGTCATACCTAAATCCATAACTAGAAAATAATAATTAACCAAATATATAAAATTAAATAATACTTAAATATATGAAAAACCACATGAAACCAACACCCAAAATATTCCCAATATAATAACAACTAAAATAACTCATAAACTCCACCTTAACATCCATCAATTCTAACCTAAAATCATGAAAATACTCAAATAAATCATTTTATCCACTACCTTTAATTGATAAAACAATCAATGGAATTTAAAAAATCATATACGATTCATTTAGTCGTGGAAATATTAATCCCAAAAATCAATGAAATATTTCACCATACATTGGTGGAATATAGTCACAATCTATAACCTAGATAATAGAGAAATTAGAAAATATTTATGGATTGTGGGAAAGATAATATATTAAATTGGTTATCAATATTTTGTATAAGAAAATCCTCTTGGAATACCATTTATTAAGGGGGGGAAGATTGGTGGGAGAAGAATGAAAATGGGGAACTCCTCCCCTATATTTATAAGACTAAAAGAAAATAGGGTTAAGGGACCCTTAATTGGACTTAATGAGGTGAGGGGGTAAGAAAAATCTACCCCCCCCCCATTTTTTTAAAAAATGGGAAAAACTCCACCAGTTACCTAATGGAGTCCTACTGGCAACCTGATGGAAGCCTGATAGGGATAGCCCCATAAGTCTATTTTCCTAGTAACTGATGATAAGAAACTAGTTACCTAGTATCTCCCTGATGCCACCACCCTAAAAGTTAAAATCAAAATAAAAAAAATATTTATAAACCACAATATTCCATCTACTAACCCCAATTACACATTCCCAACTTCCCAAGATAACCTAAATAATCACTCTCCGGGTCAAATTCTGAAACAATTTGAGAGATCATTCTTTCATCACATAATTTTTTAAATTTAGAAATAAATTTTATATTTAATTTATCCTCTAGGATATAGGTAACTATAAACTCCCCACCATAACCTTATTCATCCCTAAAATTCCAAAAAGGTATCTTATCCAATGGATCATTACCCCATATAACCATTAATTCCAAATTCATGTTCTTATACATATCCCAAAACACTCTTTAAACTTATAATGTGTGACTCTTAAAACAAATACAATTCCATAAATTCAATAAGATTCTATTACCAAAAGTAACACCTACAAACCTACTAGTCCCATATTATCTAAGACATGTTAATATTAGTCCAATGGTACTCTCCCCTTTAAGAATAATCTCGGATTTAAATATGCCTTTCAGGATATGGAATTTTGGTTTATCAATCATGCCCACATTTAAAGATGGTTTTATATAAAATTATATTTCATTTCATATATCTCAAATCAATTATTCTGTTAAAAACACATATTTCAAAAAAAAATAGTATATTATTTAAGGAATACAATTTCTTGTTTCCTTTCTCAAAAAGTGACAATTTCTAAGTAAGCATTTAATTTTGAACCTCATTATAAAATTTAGGAGAAATAAATTATAAATATAATTTTTTTAATTTTAAAAATACATAAATATTTTTACATCACTACTCATTCAAAGTGAAATATATTATATATAAACATGTTAAGTAAATAGTAGTTAGCATACTTAAGAACAAAAATTTAAAATAATTATAATCCTAAATTTCTATAAAAAAGAATAAATATCATTCTCAAAAATCCAAATTATACCAAAAATATTAATAGTCCAGTACTAAAAATATAATAGATAATCAATATCAAAATAAAAATATATGTGAGTGACATTAATTAATTAAATAACACCTAATAAGGTATTTTTGAAAACACAAATTATATTATTATTTTCTTGTCAATTAATTATGGCCTATCACGTGTAATTTTTATAATGTAAATAAGATTTTAATTCCCTAATATACTACTAAAAATTATTATGTATAAAAAATAAAAAAAAAATCTATTAGAAGATTATTATACCTCTTCTTGGGTTTCCACTATTTCATTCTTGAGATACACAAATTGAAATCTCACTCATTCATATGGTGTCAAAACTGAACTTGTAAACATCCACAGTAACTTAGGATTTCACCATATACATATTGGTAAGACACACACATGGTGTAACCCCTAATTCCCAACATCCCCACAGCTATATAAAAATATAAAATCCTAGATAGCCCAAAAAAACCTCGTTGACACAACTTTTAATGACCCAACCCAAATTATGGAATATTACCTAAACCACACTGTCACTTACCCCAAGAGTGTTACCCAATTCATAGGGGTTTAAGACTATAATCAAGGGACTTGTTTTATTTTTAGGGAATAATTTATCCACTTTGATTAATAAAATAATCCAAGTTTTAATTATGTTTAAAATGTAACATAATTCATTTGTATATCATTCATTTTCAATATAAACATCCAAATTCAACACCTATAAAACCTATTTTAATTGTGTAATATTATAAATAAATCTATTTATATGAATTAAATAAAAACATAAAAATAATACAAACAATTATAAAACATTTACTATAGATTAAAAATCATCATATAGGCACTCTAAAATAAAAATCTAAACAAAAGAGGAAATGTTTCAACACTGGCCCTGCCAAACATTATTGGTTGTTCCATTTCTACATAAAGATAGAGTCTACTAAAATAATACCAGTACCCATATAGTCATCTATCCATAAAAAAATCTATCTATATTAATGTCCATACTTAAAATAAGGCTATTGAAACTGCATGTCCAGCAGAGAGGGCACATTTTTTGTGAGCATAAAAAAGGGGTAGTCCACCACCAATGGTGTCTCAACTCACATGGTGAATAATAAAGTGTATGAATGTAATTTATCTACTCACTTACCTAAAAATATATAAATTTTGTTTCATATACAATAATCAAACTATGGTATAAATA
This sequence comes from Viscum album, assembly GCA_963277665.1. Lineage (NCBI taxonomy): Eukaryota > Viridiplantae > Streptophyta > Magnoliopsida > Santalales > Viscaceae > Viscum > Viscum album. Next base: position 238,989,082 of record OY728140.1, on the reverse strand, counting down.
AACAAAGACATAACTTATAGATAAATAATGTATATATCATATACCTCCTTATACCTGAAGGGTCAATACCTGTATATACTTTCTTCAAGCATAGAATAATATCTAAATAAAAGTTATAGATAAGATAGTAAACTACTAATCAATCACATAGGAAAGGGAACATTTTATATAAAGTTAGGGAAATATTATATCCCTCTCACTTTGGGAAGGGTAAGTGTATAAAATAGTTATAGTAATATTACATCTGATGATATTTTTATAACATGTTTTCCAAAACATTGGGCCTGCGGGCCATGTAATAGGCTAAATGCCCACTAGGCCTTCGGGAAATGTAATGGGTCTCCATCTACCCAGTTAAAATAGGTCATTTCTTTGATTTAATAATAAATGAGGCTTCGACCCCATCCTTTTTAAAAAAATATATAAAATTACATAACCAAGGGATAAGTATTATTTATTGACACATAATTCATTCATGTCCTTACTACATAAAATATGATAGAAGGGCCAGGAGAGCTAGATTAAGTGAGGTATATTCATACCATACCATCCTTACGTTATAAATTTAAATTCATTAATACTATTAAGTCTAAAGGTAACATTAAAAAAGTATAAACCAAATATTAAATTACTTTATTGAACCAAATCCCAAAATAAGAAAACTCATTTCTAGATTTGTTGAAATAATATTAGTTGTAATAACACAAACATATTATAAAAACATACTTCTACAAATTTTAAAACCATTTATAATATTATTAAATTTCTTAAAACAAACATTTATATAATTTAATGCATATTCATGAAAATATAACACATGATCACCTTTCATGTTTATGATAGTTTTTGAATTGAATTATAACAAAATTTTAAGAAATTTGTAAGTATTAAATATCCTATATAAATAAGTTAAATGAAAATATACAAGAAATTAATAACTTCTATATTCTATATAAAAATATCTTAAGACATATAAATCAACCAATACAAATAAACCATTGAATATTCTTAACTTTATATATTTAAATTAAAAAATAGTATAATTATTGAATAAATTGCTAAAGATAATCTTTATAAAGGGTTGTAAATCATGGTTTTAAAGAAATAAATAATGAATCACAAATATTTACATCATTTTATATTAATTCACTGCTAGAAAATAGGGTTTATCCCATGCTAGGGCATTAATAGCGCTAGCTAAAATTGCTGTTAAAGACCCCCTTTGTCGGCGCTAAAAAAAGTATTGTTAAAGGGGGGCCTTTATCAATGCTTTTTTACTAGTACTGATAAATGGGGTCTGTTATTAGTGCTTGTAAAAGTTGATGATAGAATTATACTTTAAAAAATTATATTTCATTAAAAATAATATATTTGTATTGTTAAAAATATAATATATATTTTTTAAAATATGTTTTAGATAATGTAAATACACATTTACACATAAAATATAAAATGTTTAGTGAATATGGGTTATAAAATAATTAAAAAAAATATTTTTAAGTAATAATTTTCATATTATTATAGAGTAATAGTCATTCAAAATCAATTTGAAGATAAAAAATTCAAAAAATAATAAAATATCTAAAATAAATTAAAATCATAACTCAAACTTGAAACGGTCATAAATTTTGATTTGTGTGTCTATTTGGGATCTACCACATAATAAATAGAATCCTTCAATGACCTCTACACCTTCATGACTAGGGGGCCTGGTCACTATTTTCTCAAGGCTAAAAAGGCACATAATCCTTTAAAATTGAGTTTTTAGTTGGTATAACCCAATTTTTTAACTTTTGATGGATTTTAAGCATCAATTATAGGTGCTTTTTCCCTTTTTCAATAGAGACTAAATTTATTCCTAGGTGTTCCATTCATATTGATATTATAGATTTTAAATTTTTTAATTTTTCATATTTTAATTTTATCTATAATCAAATATATATCAATATATACATATTTTATTATATATTCACACATAAAAATATAAATTTATAAATAATTAAATTAAAAATATTTACATATAAAATATATTTATTGATATATATGCATATATATAAATATATGGATAAAAAATGTAATGAAATATATATATATATATATATATATATATATATATATATTTCATAAAATGTGAAACAAAACAGTATAGGTGAGTGGAAAAGACTTTGATTTATATGATAGAGGTTTAGGGTTAGAAAAACACCAGAGGCAGGGTCACACTATGGAGGAAAGTATTATCTAAAGGACTGATAAAGGGGTGGGGGAACATTGATAAAGGGGTGTGTAGGTGGGAAGTGCTGATAAATGGGTGGGTGGGTGGGGCGTCGAAGAAAAATTAATAAACCCTTTATCAGCTGAGCCTTTATCGGTGCTTTTTTAGCACTGTTAAATTCCCCTTTTAACAACGCCAAAAAATTCACTAATAAATGGGGGCTTTACCAATGAAATAAAAGTGATTTTAAAGGACCCTTTTAACAGGTGTTTTTCAGCGCTATTAAAGGGGGCCTTTAACATCACTTTTTTAGCACTGATAAAGTCATTTTCTAGTATTGTTAAAGGTCGGTTTTGTAGTATTGATTCCAATTTGACATATTTAAGCTAATATATTAGAATATATTTGAAAACCATCCATTCATAATTATAAAAATAATGTCTAATCAATATTAATAATTTAAAAAATGAGAGGTGGAAAGATCTTAAGAATTACCAGAATCTCACATGGATGGTTTAGACCACCCACTATAAAAATCATCTTCAAACTTAATTTATTCCAATTACCACCAAAAAACACATATTTTCCATAAAAATAAAGATCTATAACTAAAAAATTCTTAATTAATTAATTTTACGTAATTAAATAATTAAAAACTTAATGCAGATCCATGAGAACAAGTCCCAAAATGCATCTAATATTTTAAAAAATAAAATCCACAATAAATTAAATATAACAATTCTTTAATTTTAACCCAAAATCTTGAAATCCATTATATAAATCATGACACCATTTCCTTGGATTGATATGATCATTAATGAATGATTCATAATTGATTTATTCTTCCTTTACTCTTGGAAATCAGAATCCCCATTATTAAAGAATGGTTTTCTCATGATTTTGTGGAATCTAATCTCAATCCATAACATAGATGATAAAGAAATTAGAAAAGAAGAAAATAGGACAGAAGAAGATGATATATGGAATTTTATACTTGGATTTTTAGAATGTTAATCCTATTGGAACACCTTGTATCATGGTTGAAATATGGGTGGGAGTAAAAGGACAAAGGGGAGATCCACCCCTCTTGAGATGCCTAGAAGGAAATGGGGATAAATGAGACCTTATTAATATTTAAAGAGATGAATAATAAAGGACTAAAATATCCCCCTATTCACAAAAATAATGTAAACTCCTCCTGATACCTGGTATAGTTCCACTAGCTACCTTGTGGTAGCTCAATGGGAAAATATCCACCATTTTTCTACATGGTACTCGATGGCAAGAGATCAGGTTTGTAATGACCTAAATATTTATGAATATAATTATATTTTTTATATAATTAAATTTATTATTGATATAGATAAATTTTCACTTAGTTTTTTATATATAATTGGATTCAAATGACCATTAAGTATCATTACCACTAATAAAATAGTCATTGAATAGTGATCACATGACTAGTATAAATATAGGGTTTTAACAAATATTTTTGGCATAGACAATGGAAGTGATGGCCTCAAATATTATGATTGAACACTATGAAGACCACTTATTATATCTTCTGATGGAGATAGCATTTCTAGTATTTTTTCTAGACCAATCCCAAGCTGATATCAAACAACTTAATCATGAGTGAAACTATTTATGGGAGAAGTTAAAGCTCATCAAGGTCATGGCCCAAACCATGTTCACCAAACATCCCAATAAAAGCACCAACATCGCACTCCATACTCTTAGGGAGTATGTTTGTGTAATAAATGTAAATGTATCAAGACCCTAGCATTAGGAATATGTACATTATTTCTTAATATAATATTAAATTGTTTTCTATTATTGTTACTTTGTAAATGATTTTTTAAAGAAAAAATAGTATTTTTTAATATTAAAATTCAATTAAGAAATATGTTTTGATGAATCAACGGATTTTAAAAATAAATAATATTTTAAAAAAATATTATTATTAAATTACTTTTTTCAAATATAAATTATCATATCATTTTTACGAATTCAAATGTAATTTTTATTAGGGTTCGAAAACTCTTATTGACAAAAACCTATCATTTTAAATAAATGTAAGTTTTTTAAGTCAAAGATAAAATACATAGGAAATTATTCTGATAAAATTAATGACATTTTTTGAATCAGAAGATCTAAATTATCCAAAGGTGAATTTTTCATAATTTTCTAAGTCGGTCAAAATTTTGCATAAAAATTAAACACAGTATTAATATACAATGTATTTTATGACATCATAATATCCAAATATTGATGTAATAAATACTATAAAAGGTATAATCGTCCAAATATATATTTTCTTTAAAATGATGTAGTTTTAAGTTTATTTTATTTATTTTATAAATCCTTATTTAATCCTCCAAGACTTATAAAACATTTTACGATTTTAAAATCATTTCTTTGAAAGTGTAACTCACCTCCACATAAGCAAGGGAAATATTTTATTATCTTAGGAACTTGGCATTATAAATTAATATATTCCACTCCCATTTGGATTAAACCATTGGAAAAATGGTATGGTTTGTGCTTTTGAATATTTTAATATGTAGTGTCCAAAACCAAAATAATAAAGAAATCTCCATCCTTTCCTATATAAACTCACCCAAGCTCCCATTTTTATTCATTAAAACTCCTTGAATCTTGTACACACTCATCCCTATGCTCCCTATATTTCTCCCAAGTAACCCTTAATCTCCCAAAAAGCCTCTCCTAATTCTTTGAGTCACACATCCAAATAAGGGATTCTCTATCCCCTCTTTTTTTCAAGCATATAATTAATGATATTCCGATTTCATTTCCATTTGCTTAAGTTGGAATATATTTATACCTATCCCCCTTACTTTCCATTTTATTTTTAAAATATGTTATCCCCTCTCACTCTCATTTATGCCTCTTATGAACCCTTATGTACACTCGTTACTAAGATGAATTTTTGTAAGAGGTCCTCACATTCCTCTCCTTATTCCAATTCTAGAACATTCCTTGAAAATATTCATTATAATTTCAATTGGTTATATTTTAATTAATTTAAAATGATTATATTATATTCCAATGGATGTTATTTGAATGATATAGTATTTATCCTCTCTCATTTTGGCATTTTTCTAAGTTGTTTCTATGGTGAAATTTTGTAAGGGATTCTCTCTTCCATCTTTTTATAAAGCACTTAATTTATGATATGCCCATTTGATTTCCATTTTCTTAATTTGGGATACACTCTTACCTATCCCACTTAATATACATTTTATTTTTTATTTATTTGATCCCCTTCAATCTCATTTGTCCCTATTATGAACCCTTATGTACACTGTTATTATGCATAAATTTTGTAAGGAATCTTCAACCCTCCTCTTTTATCAAGAATTCCTTTTGTGTTATTCCATATAAATTCCTTTTTAATGTGTTTGGATATGTTCTTAAATATCCCTATCACTGTCCATTTCATTTATAAATGATGGGCGACCCATTTCTATCTCGTTATCCCATTTTATGAATTTCTATATGACATTGTTATGCTACTGAAATCACACCATGATTTCCCATGCCAAAAATAATCGTGTAGTGGATATTGTACTCATTTATCTATCAAGGGTATTCACCTTTATTCACATATACTAGTTTAATGGGTACTTACATATATTTAATCCAAATTCCTTGATCTTGGAATAAATTATGATTTTGAATGAAACCATGTTATATGATCTATGTGCCACACTTAAGCATGAGAATTAAATGATTATGAGGGGTGCAATCAGATAGTGATGCAATACATTGGTTAATGGTTAGTATCATGATACATAATGTTGGGATAGTAGATTTACCTAATTATTTTATTGACTTTATCCATTGTGGGGTCTTGGAGGATTTATCCTTGATCTTTTTATGATTCAATGTGTTAAGTTATTGCCACATTTTACATGATATGATTATCATGATATATCATGCCCTATTATTGATGTTCCTTTTATGAACAATTGATATTCTTATTGTATAAAATGAATCGTATTCCTCAATTTATTCCTTTTTTATTCCCTTACTAGGCTTTATAGATAACCCCTTTCTTATATTTGTCCTCAGGTTATCCCATGTAGTGTTAAGTACGAACAAACCTTTTGGTCATGTTAAAGAAGTTATCAATAAAGATGTTTCTTTTCTTATTTTTAGTATTTATGTAATCTACCTAATTTCCCAAAGAAACTATCCCTATTGATCTTCTTGTTTTTATTAAGTGAAATTTTATGTAATAAATCATGTTTAAAAATAATATAAAGAGAAGGGTTGTTATAGTTGATATCAAAGGAAGGTTTATTTATTTTTGGATTGTTATTAGAAAACCCTAGTGAAGACCAATAATGATAAGACTAAGTGTAATAAAACACCTCTAAATTTTTGGTAAGTATATAGTAAGTGGTTTATCAATCAAATACACCCATGTATGGATAATACAAGTTGATGTGGTTCTGGAACAGATGTTCCTAGGAGTAATAAATCTGACAAGGTGTCCCAGGCCTAACTCAGGGTAACCATGTGCACAAAAATGGGTCTTACTACGCAACTGGTTTAACATTCCCAGGGGATATGCTATGGTAAATTCATAAGATCATTAAAAACAATTATTAAGGGAATAAAAAAATACCATATGAATATATTTTAGGAAATAGATCATGGATAACATAGATTTATGCCTAGAAACTCATAATTTAAGAAGAAAAATATAATTGATAAGTTATACCTTAAATGTTATTGGATTCCCCTATATGTGTTTAATAGTTTAAAGTAATCATCCCAATTCTATATCAGTTATGGTATAACCAGAAACAAAAAAAAGTGAAAGGCGGGGTTATTTTTCATAGCTCTACGCATTCCTCAATATCACGAAAGTTTAGTAGAACAACCCAAACACCACCACAAAGAATGGAAGTAGAGATGTCAGTGAAAATAGAAAATTGGGAAATTATTTAATCCCATGTATATAACTCCCCCTATCACAATTTGGGGATTGAACTTCCTAGCAATCCTTGCCATGCTTTCCTTGATGGAATTTGATGCAATTATGGGCGTGGATTGGCTTTCCCTATATAGAGCCAATATAAATTTCTAAGAGAGGGAAATGACTCTCCAAATAGATAATTGGCCCCATATTATATTCAATTTCAAGGAGGAGGATGAATCTTTTTTATCAACAGAATCTCAAGCATGGATATTACTACCCTTTGAGTAAGTGTATCTAGCTAAAGTGATTGATTCTAAAGAAAATGATCATCCTTGAAGACATGAATATTGTGAGGGAATAAGTTGATATGTTTCCTAAGGAATTTCATGGTCTTCCTCCTATATTAGAGGTCTAATTTTTTATCGAACTTATACCATGGGGTTTTCCAATATCCAATACTCTATATAGAATGGATTTTTGGGAACATGAGGAGCTAAAGAAACAGTTACATGAGAATCTAGATAAAGGATTTATATTCCCATGTGCTTCACAATGCGGTTCACCAATCCTATTTATCAAGAAGAAGGATGATTCAATGAGCCTTTTCATTAATTATCTTGAACTCAAAAAAATCATGATAAAGAACAAGTATCCTTTTTCATGAATTGATAACTTGTTCGGTTAACTATGTGGAGCACAATACTTCTCCATGGTGGATCTGTGGTTGGGATATTACCAAGTAAGGGTGAAGAAGAAGGATATACCCAATATTACTTTTTTTACATGGTATAGGAATTATGAGTTCATAGTGATTCCATTCAGACTCAAAAATTCCCTAGAAATATTTATGGACTTGATGAATATAGTCTTTAGATAATACCATAAAAATGTGTAGTAGTCTTTATAAATGATTTTATAATATATTTTGAAACCAATGAGGAGCATGAGGAGCATCTGATCACTATGCTAAAGACCTTGTCAAAGAATAATATCTATGAAAAGTATAGTAAGTGTGAGTTCTGGTTGAAAAAAGTATCATTATTAGGGCACATAATCACAAAAAATGGGGTATCTTTGGATCCTTAAAAGATAAAAATAATTGAGGGCTGGTCAAGTCCACCATTTGTGATAGATATTCATAGTTTCCTTAGGTTAGCTTGATATTATCACTTATTTGTGAAATATTTATCTTGATTTTCAAACCCTCTTACCAAGATAACTCGGAAGGGAGTCAATTTTTCGTGGAATGATGAATGTGAAGAATTCTTCTTGGATTTGAAAAAGGAGACATATCACTGCCCCTATGCTCACACTACCCAGATGTAAGGATATTTGCATAATTTTCATTGATGCTTCAAAGAATGGATTGGGATGTGTGTTGAGGAAAAATGAAAAATTCATTTCCTATGACTCAAGATATTTGAAATTTTATGAGAAAATTATCCCATGCATGATATGGATTTGGTAACTGTGACTTTTGCATTGAAAATTTAGCATCATTATCTCTTTGGGGAGAAGTGTGAAATATATATGGATCACAAAAGTCTCAAATATATATTCACATAGAAAGAGATAAATATGTTCCAAAAAAGATGGTTAGAGATCATCAAGGATTTAGACTTCTCAATCCACTTCCATCTTGGGGAAGTGAACTAGGTGGAGGATGATCTAAGTAGAAAAGACCCACTATTCTCTCATTGATGAGAATTGAGAAGGATCTGATCTTATTATATTTGAATAATATGGACATGGGAATCATAAATAACGAAACATCATCGATCCTTTCCAAAATTCTTTCTCAATTATCTCTTTTGAAGTTGGGGAATGAAAACTTCTAAGTCCTAAAATGGTTCAATAAATGGTGGAGAAGGTTAAGACCATCCAATAGCGCATCAAAGCTACTCAAAGTCGATAAAAGGGTTATACTGAGAATCATCGACATGACATAGAGTTTGATGTTAGAGACTTGGTATTCCTCTGCATATTTCCATAGAAGAGATTGATGATATTTGGGACGAAGGGAAAGCTTAGTCCAAGGTACATCGGTCCTTTTTAGATTCTTGGTCGCATCAGAGTAGTGTCCTATCTACTAAAACTCAAAATGAACCTATCTAAATTACATGATGTATTCCATGTATCCCTCTTAATAAAGTACATATCATACCCATCACATGTACTCAATCTATTGGTGGTACCATTGGAAAATGATGCTTCCTATAAAGAGCAGTCAGTAAAGATCTTATATTTTAGAGTGAAAGTTCTTCAAAATAATACAATGTCCCTCGTCAAAGTTTTGTGGATAAATAACAAGTTTAAGGAAGAAATATGGGAACTAGAGGAGGTGATGAAGCAAAGTTACCCTCATTTGTTTTAGTTTGGTAAAAGGAAATTTCAAGGGTGAAATTTCTAAATGGGGGAAGACTATTAAGACCCAAACTTTTATGAATAAAATTCCAAATTTTGATTTAATTAAATGACTTATGGATATAAAAAAAATGCACTTATTTAATTTTATTATATCCAATTGGATTTAAATTATTGATAAGTATCTTTAGCATTGGTAATATAATTGTTGAACCGTGCTCACATGACTAGTATAAATACAGGGTTTTAATAAATCCTTTTGGCACAGACAAAAGAAGTGATGGCCTCAACCAATATGATCGTACCTTATAAATCCAATTTATCATAGCTTCCAAGGGAGGTATAATTTATGGTATTTTTCCTATACCAATCTCAGCCTGAGATCTAGTAACATCAGCATGAGCAAAACCATTTATGGGAGAAGTTCAAGCTCCTTGAGGTCACGGCCCAAACCATGCTCACCGAACGGCCCCATGAAAGCCCCACCATCATGCACCTTACTCTTAGGGAATATGCTCGTGTAATAAAGGGATATGTATGACGACCCTAGCATTATGAATATGTACATTATTTTTTTATAAAATATTTAATATATTTTCATTCTATTATTGTTACTTTGTAAATGATTGTTAAAGCACAAATAGTATTTTGGGATAATATTCAAATTAAATTAACAAATATGTTTTGATGAATTACTAGATTTTTGAAATAAATAATATTTTTATAAAATATTATTATTAAATTACTTTTTTTAAATATAAATTATAATATATTTCTTATGAAGTCAAATTTAATTTTTATTAGGATTCGAATACAGTTATTGAAAAAAATACATCATTTTCAATAAATGTCGGTTTTTATTTTAAAAGTGAAAATTCACATATTTATAAAATTATTCAGATAAAAATTAATACTAATTTTTGCATCATGATGTGAAAACTATCCAGTGGTTAATTATTCATAATTTTCTAATACAGTCAAATTTTTGCATAGAAATTAAATATTGTATAAATATACAGTGTGTTTTATGACATCATAATAGCTCAATAATGATGTAATAAATACTATAAAAGGTATAATAAGACAAAGATATTTTTTACTTTAAAATAATTTTGTTTAAATTTAATTTTATTTATTTTATAATGCTTTATTGAATCCTCTATGATTTATAAAATATTTGAAGATTTTAAATTCATTTCTTTGAAAGTGTGGCTCACCTCCACATAAGAAAGGGTAATATTTTATTATCATAAGTGATTTTACTTATAAAATAATTTATTCCACTCCCCTTTTTCATAAATCTTGGTTAAAAAACATGGTATGGTTTTTAGTTTTGAATATTTTATTATGTAGTGTCCAAAACCAAATAATGAAGAAATCCACCGCATTTCCTATATAAATGCACCCAAGCTCCCATTTCTATTCACTAAAACTCCTGGAATCTCTTCCACACTCTTCCATATACTTATTATATTCCTTATATGTCTCCCAAAATCTCCTAATAATCCTATCCTAAGCCTTCGGATTCACAAATCCATGTAAGGGATTCTCTCTCCCCTCTTTTTATCAAGCAATTCATTTATGATATTCCCTTTTGATTTCTATTTTCTTAAGTTGGTATACATTCTTTCCTATCCCCATTAATTTCAATTTTATTTTTAAATAATTTTATCCCATTTCAATCTCAGTTATCCCTCTTATAAACCCTTATGTACAACTGTTACTATGCTAAAATGTAATAAGGGATCCCTACCTTCCTCTCCTTCTTTCAATTCAAGAATATTCCTTGAAACTGGTCTTTATAATTTCAATTGGTTATATTTTAATTCATTTAATATGATTATATTACTATAAAATTTATGTTATTTTTATTAAATATTATTTATCCTCTCTCATTTTGACATTTATCTAAGTCGTTACTATGCCGAAATTGCATAAGGGATTCTATCTCCCCTCTTCTTATCAAGAAATTAATTTATGATATGCCCATTTTATTTCCATTTTATTAAGTTGTGATACACAATTACCTATCCACCTTACTTTAAATTATATTTTTAAATGATTTATACCTTTAAATATCATTTATACCTCTTATGAACACTTATGTACACCCATTACTATGCCAAAATTTTGTTAGGAATCTTTCACCCTCCTATTTTATCCAGCATTACTTTTAAGTTATATAATATAAATTCATTTTTCATATTTTGGGATATGTTATTAAATATCCCTCTCACTATACATTTCATGTATAAATGATGAGAGACTCCTTTCTCTTTCATCAACCCATTTTATGAATTTCTATATGACGTTGTTATGCTATTGAAATTGCACAACAATTTTCCATGCCAAAATCATCATGTAGTGGATACCGTACTCATTTCTATATCATGGTTATTTGACTTTATTAACATAAAATATTTTAATTGGGACTTACCTGTATGTATTCCAAATTCCTTGATCATGGATTAAATTATAACGTTGAATGAATCCATGTTATATGATATTTGTGGCACACTTAAGCAGGGGAATGAAATGATTATGAAGGGTGCTCCCTAATAGCACTCTAATGATTTGGGTAATGGTTAGAATTTTGATATGTCATGTTGAGATAGGTGATTTAATATATTCATTTATGTTACTTTGTCCACCATGGGGTCTCGACAGATTTATCCTTGACTTATTTATGATGCAATGTTTTATGTCGTTTCCACATTTTCCAAGTTATGATTATCTTGTTATATCATGCCTTATTATTAATTTCCTTTAAAACTCAATTTATATGATTATATTCTAACATGTATTATATTTCTTGTAGCGACTCGGGTTTTTGGTCCTGTAAGACTTTTGAATATTTCTAGGAATAATTCCAGAGCTAGGCGCGAAGACGGCGTGCGATTTCGAGGCCCGGTGTGCCCGGAATTAATTTTATAAAAATATTAAGTATTTTTATACTATGCACGTGGCGTGGGTGTGGTATCTCCTAAAAGGTAGCTCGGAATGTAAATCGGATGGCACGGTTGCATCCGGAATGTGCCATTTACCCTAGGTGAGGTGTAAACTTTTCGGGCACGGGCCTGCGGTGAGAAACGCCACCAGGGGCGTTTTCATAAATAAGTACTAAAGTTAGTGTGCAAGCGTCGGCTCACATAACTTCTGAACGGAGTATCGAATGGAAAATCTGAGAATGTTGTTGCATTCATAACGGCGTGTTTACCCTTGGGGTGACCTTACTTTTGTTCGCATCGGGCGTCGGGTCTGAGGCGAGGTTGGCGCCGGCGGGCGGCTGTTATAAATATCACCCCCCCCCCTTTATCGTTCCTCTCGATGTTCTTCGCCGTTCTTCACCGCTGCTCCACCGAATCGAGCAAACTAAGCACCCACGAGCTCAGAATTCGACGGCAGACGTTCCAGGAGCGCGCAGCGGAAGCTCGAGAGCACGGATGTTAGGCAGAACGTCGCCGTTTCACCCGTGAGGTAGGCGGATTTGAGTTTTAACCCCCGATCCTGTTTTTGATGTGTTTTTCTGCAAATTGAAGCCTTAGTAGTATAGATAGGGTCCTGAGGGTCGTGTAGACACCTCCGGATCATAAAACGGACCACCGGGGTGCCCCCGGCGGTCCACGGAAGATCCGCCGGTGCAGCACCGGTGCGGCGTCGCCGGCACGGCTAGCCCGGCGGCGCGCCAGCGGCGCGCGGCGGCCGGTCCGGCCTCTTTTACCATTCGGGGGTCTTTAAACCCCCGTAACTTGCAATCCGGGAGCCGGATTCAAACGCCGTTTGCAGCGGCGCGACCCTGACGACGAGGCGAACCCTTCGGTGTGGGTTCGACGGTTTAAAAATTCGGGATTGTGGCCCGGGAGCTAGAAACGTCATAAAAAATAGTATTATTTTATTATTTTACGACTTCGGGCCGTTGTAACTTCTACCCGGAGCGTCCGATTGACATGTCGTTAGTAGCGTTGAGACCCTGATGGTACGACAGACTTTTAGAGATGGTTTCTGGGTGTTGGGACTGAGAACGGGGTGTGGGCCCCACGAGGCCGGGGTTTGGCGTTCGCGGTGAAATGCAACTTTTGCACCAGGAGTCCGATTTTGGCGGATGAATAGTCGATCCTATGTGTTTTTCCGAGAGGATCGCAATGGTGTGATCCGTTCGATGAGTTTCGGAATCCAGGCATGGGCCCCACCCGAGCTGGCCTTCGGTGAATAGTACCTTTTTCACCGGGTGTTCGTTTCGGACGAGCGAGTAGTCGATTTCGCTTGTTTTTCCGAGGGGATCGCCGTGGTATGATCCGCTCGATGGGTTTCAGGGTCTTTGTGTGGGCCCCACACGAGTTAGCTACGGTGAATAGTGTTGTTTTCATCGGTAGTCCGTTTCAGGCAAGTAAGCAGCCTATCCTGTGTGTTTTTCCACGTAGACCACGATGGTGTCCTCGGTTTTGGCCTTGGAGGTGCGCAGTGAGGTGTTGTTGTGGGTCGCTCGAGTTAGCGATGTTTGGACCAGCAGTGGTTGAGGGTTCTCCCTTGGTTTGTTCCTATGAGGGTTCTTATGGCATCACAACCTTCGTATGGGTTTGTGATCCTCTCGATGGAATGATTAAACTGTTAGAGTTGTGGCATCCCTCCGGTGGGCCCGGAGCGGATACTCTAGCATCTTTACCCTAGATCGGGTTCTTGGTATCGCTGTGACCACTTATTCACGGGCGGTGATCCCTTATCTAGCAGGTTAACCCCGTAGGGTTTGTGCCATCATCGGGAATATGATCCCCTACGTGGTGGGTCGTGCCCAGTAGGGTTGTGGCATCGTCGGGCGTATGATCCCCTACTCAGTATGAGGTTTATAGTAGGGTTGCGGTATCGTTGGTTATACGATCTCCTACGTAGCCCTTGGTGACGGTAGGGTTTCGGCATCGTCGGTTCGATTCCCTATATCATGAGTTATACCAGGTAGGGTTCCGGTATCATCATGACCACCTCTATATGAGAGATGGTCCTCTATCTGTGAGACGTGCTTCTTTCTAGCACCAGATCGGGTTGTGGTATCCCCCAGCGGATCCTGGGTGTGATCCCCTATGTGTGAGAACTACGTATGCCAGATCGGGCCGTTGTATCCCCCAGCAGACCCTGGAAGTGATCCCCTATCTGTGAGCTTCGTATACTGGAGTGGGTTCTGGTATCCCCTAGTGGACCCAAGGAGCGATCCCCTATCCGATGAGTTTGGTGGTTCTGTTGTTTCAGGGAGGTTTCCTCAGTGATGCTATCCGACGAGCGTGATCCCTCGGGTGAGCGTCTGAGAGGTTTGTGAGAAAACCGATGGAGTGTATCTCTCAGATGAGTGTCATCTGGGATGAGAGTTTTCATGTGGTGTACTCTCCTGGTTGGGGGCAGTTACTGGTGATGAGGTCGGTACCTCTTGTGGCTTTGTGGCGCGAGCTGTGTATATCTGGATTGTTCAAGGTGTATGTATGGGAATACACCTGAGATGAGCGGAGCTGAGCTGAATAGTTCTGTTTCGCTGAGGATAGTCATGAGATGGAGTATCTCTCTCATCTGGGTTCCCTCTGTCTGGGTTCAGAGGACTATTGCCTTTCAATTTCTCCCTTTGGTTTTGGGTTTTGGGTGTGCCTACTAAGTATGTTTATACTCACCCCTACATGGGATTTTCCCGCACATGTTTGTGTCTTGTGCAGACCACATGCCTTTTGACGGAGTCCCAGGTGGACCCAGAGCAGGCGGAGCTTAGTGAGCGAGTTGACTGGGGTGTTTACCAGAGCTCTGCCGAGGGAGCTTTCTAGCGGGTGTTTGTGGCAGCGTTACCCTTCTTCAGAGCAGGTTGGACATGCTTTGTAGTTTTCTTTTTGTGGGACCTGTTTTTCGGTTTGTACTTTTGTTGTTGCACTCTGGTTTGGGATAGATTGTATGCATGATTTTACTTTTTAGTTTCTAAATCTCTGCATTGTTGCATGGAGGTGTTTGTGGGTGCATGTGTATAGGTACTTTAGGCTAATGCCTCCCATGTGTGTGATATCCTACTCGGCGCTGGTCGCCAGCCCCTGGCCTATTGGAGACGGGATTGGGGAGTCGCGGCTTGAGCCTCGTTGGGTCGGGTCGTAACAGAGTGGTATCAGAGCAGGTTCCACCTTTGGGATCTCAGAGCGTAGCTGGTCTCGCTGTGAGCTTGGTTCGGGTTGCATAGAGGCAGTGTTAGGATGTTTCGAGTTTGAGTTTCAGTCCAGAGACTCCAGTGTTGGTGCAGCCGCCGACGTATCCATACACCAGGACTCTGATAACCTGCCTTTCGACTCGGGACATTCATACACTGGTCGCGGGGACATAATGGTACATGCATCAAATAGGACTGGGTTTTTGGGTTTTCCTTGTCCTTCTTGAGTCAGCTCTCCAGATATACTCTTTGATTGTGGTGTGTCTTGAATGTATTTATGGATGCCTCCACGACGACAGCCAGTGAGGTTTCCGCAGTAGGATTGTGCTGACGACCCGCCCCATGTAGAGGCTGTGGAGTAGGGCGCAGGTTCTGAGGTTGCACCTCCAGGGGGTCTGTCGGTTGAGCCACCACCTGTCGAGCAGCTATTTGTGTCGGCAGTGCAGGAAGAGGTTTCGCGCAGGCTGAGTGTGCTGCACGAGTTCCAAAGGCAGCCACCTCTGAGGTTCCGGGGTGATCCAGACCCCCAGGCAGCTGATAACTGGCTTGAGGCAGTCACCCGAGTTTTCCGCCTAGTGAGAACACCTCCACATCAGATAGTGGTCCTAGTGGAGAGCCTTTCTGCATGGTTCTTCCAGGCGATGGTGGAGTTTGGTGAAGCAGTCCCATGATGAGGAGACGCTCACATGGGCAGAGTTTGAGCGTCTCATCAGGGAAGAGTTCTATCTGGTGACACTGAGGTCAGTGAAGATCCAAGAGCTTTTGTAGCTTCGACAGGAGAGCATGACTGTGTCAGAGTACTCAGTGAGGTTTACAGACCTGTCGCGCTACTCCCTGGATATGGATTGAGACCCGTTATTTAGGGATCAGACCTTCGATTATGGCTTAGGCAGGGACATCCGAGCAGGTGTGGTTTCCTTGTGCCTACCCACCTATGCTGGAGTGCTGGAGCGAGCATTGGTGGTGGAGAGTTTTCTGGCTGAGCAGATTTCCCCTGTTAGTGCTGGGCACTCGAGAGATGAGACTTTTTCAGTCGGATCGGCATCTGGTAGCCGACGACAAACTCAGGGGTCAGGATGTGGTCAACGTTTCAGGAGGCGACCCCAGAATGGAGGATCTGTGGCTCAGGGCTCGCAGGCCAGTTTTGGTAAGTCGCAAGAGAGGCGGTGTTACGCTTGTGATGGTCGGGGACATATTTTTAGATATTTTCCGACCCTACGTGCTGCTGAGAGGGAGTCGTTCGATGGACCACCTTCGTAGAGGCAGCGTCTCGAGCAAGGAGGCCCGCAGGGCAGCGGACGTGGCGGCGGAGCTGGTGCAGCAGGAGGCGGTGGTAGGAAGTACCACTTGCCAATAGCCCCACCCCCAGGTGGTCCACGCCAAGCTCGGGGAGCTGGTGGCTGAGGGCGAGGACAGTTGCATTCCCTGGAGGCAGTCGACCCAGAGGCACCGTGGATGGATAGAGGTACGCCTTGTGGGAGTTGATCTGCATGCTTTGAATGCGTGAGGAAGAGGGATCCTTCCCCCACCGAGACGTGTTTTGGTGATGCGATTAAAACCGTGTGGGCGAGTTAGTGCCGCCCAAAGCAGATAGTATTGAGGTGTTGCGGATGAGTCCCTCTAACTTATACGTTTGGGCATGGGTGTTTGTTGGTGAGCTCGCTGGTGTGTGAGACCCAGTTGAGAGTCTGATCGCTTTCCTTGTACTTAGGGCTTTTCGGGAATGAAACGTTCTAAGGGGGGAGGATGTAGTGACTCGAGTTTTTGGTCCGGTCAGACTTTCAAATATTTCTAGGAATAATTCCAGAGCTAGGCGCGAAGATGGCGTGCGATTCCGAGGCCCGGTGTGCCTGGAATTAATTTTATAAAAATATTAAGTATTTTTATACTAGGCACGTGGCGGGGTGTGGTATCTCATAAACAGTAGCTCAGAACGGAAATCTGATGGCACGGTTGCGTCCAGAACGTGCCGTTTACCCTATGCAGGGTGTAAACGCTGCGGGCGCGAGCCTGCAGTGAGAAACGCAACCAGGGGCGTTTTCATAAATAAGTAGCAAAGTTAGTGTGCGAGCGTCGACTCGCATAACTTCTAAACGGAGTCTTGGATGGAAAATCTGAGACAGTCGTTGCGTTCAAAATGGCGTGTTTACCCTAGGGGTGACCTTACTTTTGTTCGCATCGGGCATCGGGTCCAAGGCGGGGTTGGCGCCGGCGGGCGGCTGATATAAATATCACCCCCCCCCCCCTTATTGTTCCTTTCAATGTTCTTCGTCGTTCTTCACCGCCGCTCCGCAGAATCGAGCAAACGAAGTGCCCATGAGCTCGGAATTCGACGGCGGACGTTCCAGGAGTGCGCAGCAGAAGCTCTGGAGCACGGATCTAAGGTCGAACGTCGGCGTTTCGCCCGCGAGGTAGGCGTATTTGAGTTTTAACCCCCGATCCCGTTTTTTGCTGCATTTGTCTGCAAATTGAAAATGTAGCAGTATAGATCGGGTCCCGAGGGTCGTGTAGATGCCTCCGGATCGTAAAACGGACCACCGGGGTGCCCCCGGTGGTCCGCGGAGGATCCGTCGGCGGCGGCGGCCGGTCCGGCCTCTTTTACCATACGAGGGTCTTTAAACCCATGTAACATGCAATCCGGGAGCCAGATTTGTGCGCTGTTTGCGGCGACGCGACCCTGACGATGAGGCGAACCCTCCGGTTTGGGTTCGAGGGTTTAAAGGTTCGAGATCGTGGCCCGGGAGCTAGAAACGTCATAAAAAATAATATTGTTTTATTATTTTACGACTTCAGGCCGTTGTAACTTCTACCCGGAGTGTCCGATTGACGTGTCGTCAGTGGCGTTGAGGCCCTGATGGTACGAAGGAATTTTAGAGATGGTTTTTGGGTGTTGGGACTGAGAACAGGGTGCGGGCACCACGAGGCCGGGGTTTGGCGTTCGCGGTGAAACACAGCTTTTGCACCAGGAGTCCGATTTTGGTGGATGAATAGTCGGTCCTGTGTGTTTTTCCGAGAGGATTGCAATGGTTCGATCCATTTTATGAGTTTCGATATCCAGGCGTGGGCCCCACCTGAGCTGGCCTTCGGTGAATAGTACCTTTTTCTCCAGGTGTCCATTTCGGACGAGCGAGTAGTCGATTCCGCTTGTTTTTCTGAGGGGATCGTTGTGGTATGATCCGCTCGATGGGTTTCAGGGTCGTTGTGTGGGCCCCGCACGAGTTAACTACAGTGAATAGTTCTATTTTCACCGGTAGTCCGTTTCGGGCAAGTAAGCAGCCTATCCTGCGTGTTTTTTCATGTAGATCGTGATGGTGTCCTCGGTTTTTGCCTTGGAGGTGAGCAGTGAGGTGTTGTTGTGGGTCGCTCGGGTTAGCGATGTTTGGACTAGCAGTGTTTGATGGTTCTCCCTTGGTTCGTTCCTACGAGGTTTCTTGTGGCATCACATACTTTTTATGGGTTTTTGATCCTCTCGATGGGATGTTTAAGCTGTTAGATTTGTGGCATCCCTCCGGTGGGCCCAGAGCGGATCCTCTAGCATCTTTACCCTAGATCGGGTTCTTGGTATCGTTGTGACCGCTTATTCACAGGCGGTGATCCCCTATCTAGCAGGTTAACCCCGTATGGTTTGTGGCATCATCAGGAATATGATCCCCTACGCAGTGGGTCGTGCCCAGTAGGGTTGTGGCATCGTTGGGTGTACGATCCCCTACTCATCATAATGTTTATAGTAGGGTTGCAGTATCGTTGGTTATACGATCCCCTACACAGCGCTTGGTGATGGTAGGGTTGCAGTATCGTCGGTTCGATCCACTACATCGTGAGTTATACCAAGTAGGGTTCTGGTATCATCGTGACAACCTCTATATGGGAGATGATCCTCTATCTGTGATACATGCTTCTGTCTAGCACCAGATCGGGTTGTGGTATCCCCCAGCAGATCCTGGGTGTGATCCCCTATGTGTGAGAACTACGTATTCCAGATTGGGTCGTGGTATCCCCCAGCGGACCCTGGGATTGATCCCCTATCTATGAGATATGTATACCGGAGTGGGTTCTGGTATCCCCTAGTGGACCCTAGGAGCGATCCCCTATCCGAGGAGTTTGGTGGTTCTGTTGTTTTAGGGAGGTTTCCTCAGTGATGCTATCCGACGAGCGTGATCTCTTGGGTGAGCGTCTAAGAGGTTTGTGAGAAACCCGATAGAGTGTATCTCTCGGATGAGTGTCATCCGGGATGACAGTGTTCGTGTGGTGTACTCTCCTGGTTGGGGGCAGTTGCTAGTGATGAGGTCGGTACCTCTTGTGGCTTTGTGGCGCGAGCTGTGTATATCTGGATTGTTCAAGGTGTATGTGTGGGAATACATCTGAGATGAGCTGAGCTGAGCTGACTAGTTGTGTTTAGCCGAGGATGGTCATGAGATGGAGTATCTCTCTCGTCTGTGTTCCCTCTGGTTGGGTTGAGCAGACTGTTGCCTTTCAGTTTCTCCCTTTGGTTTTGGGTTTTTGGGGTGCCTACTGAGTATGTTTATACTCACCTCTGAATGGGCTTTGCCCGCACATGTTTGTATCTTGTGCAGACTACAGGCCTTTTGACGGAGTCCCAGGAGGACCCGAAGCAGGCGGAGCTTAGTGAGCGAGTTGTACCGGGGTGTTTACCAGAGCTGTGCCGAGGGATCTTTCCGGAGGGTGTTTGTGGCAGCATTCCCCTTCTACAGAGCAGGTTGGACGCGCTTTGTAGTTTTCTTTTAGTGGGCCCTATTTTTCCCTTTGTACTTTTGCTGTTGCACTCTGGTTTGGGTTAGATTGTATGCATGATTTTACTTTTAAGTTTCTATATCTCTGCACTGTTGCATGGAGGTGTTTGTGGGTGCGTGTGTACAGGTACCTTAGGCTAATGCCTCCCATGTGTGTGATAGCATACCCGGTGCTGGTCGCCAGCCCCTAGCCTATTGGAGGCGGGCTTGGGGAGTCGCGGCTCGAGCCCTGTTGGGTCGGGTCGTGACATTTCCCTTTTTATTCCTTGTTTATTTTGTTACTAGACTTTATATCTCATCCCATTCTTATGTATATCCTTAGGTTATCCCATATGGTGTTAAGTATGAAGGAATGTTTTGGTCATGTTAAAGAAGTTTTCAATAATGATGTTTCTTTTCATGTCTTAATTTGTGATTTAATGTACCTAATTTGACAAATACGCTAGACCTATTGATCTTATAAGTTTTATTAAGTGCAATTTTATGTAATAAATCATGTATAAAAATGAAATAAAGAGCAGGGTTTTGATAAGGTACCTATTGGCCACCTATATTAACAACCCCAAAAAATAAACTCTAAATCTCAAAAAATTAAAAACTCTAAACACCAATAGTTCTTTTATCATCCCTAAATAAAAATTCATATTTTCTATAAAAAAAAATTTCACTCTCTCGATCGAATTTTAAAAAAAATAAAAAATCCCTTATTTTCATTAAGAAATTATCAAAAAAATACCCAAATTTAACTATTAGTTTATCCACTATGACATGAGTCAATGTTATGTGTCTGATATGATGAGATATATCTATATAAGGAAATGTTTGGGGTGATGAAACTATATCAAATATATATATAAACATATATGGTTCCTGAATATCTCTATGACATCAGTGTCCATGTCGCAGTGCTTGTGGTATCACATCCTCCTTAGTGATCTCAATAGGGGAGTGTCTGGTTATATAGATCATGATATTCTAGTTGATCCTCATCATATAAATTGTCATATCAGGCATTGATTAACTCTCTATAGGCTAAAACATCATTCTAAAATACCTCCCAACTTAAAACTTTTTCCACCTAAGGATCATAGATGTGTATAATACACTTCGGCCTATTAGAATAAAAAATTTCTAAAATTCATGTTAATAAAAAATATGAAATAAAGTATATAAGGTAATTTAATAAACATATAAATTCATAGAGTCCTATCTTATTAAATTTGAGTAACATAATAGTGTTCCCTATATACCAATACACATAAACACCCCAATCAAATAAGTGTTGGAAGGCTATGGGATCTCTATGATAAATAAATTACTCAACATGCATATCACATTGCTCTTTTTAATTTATGTTTGTTGTGACTCAGTGTTTGTGTGTAAGAGATAAGTTGAAACTTATGCTTGTTGTGACTAAGTGTGTAAATGATGAAAATATATACTTCATTTAGTAAAAAAAATAGTATAATTTTTTGTTAATGAGTAAAAAAATATATTAGGAAAATTATTAACATCACTGGTGTAAACTTACCAGTATCCCTTAGGAAAATCATGAAATTAATGGTATGGGGGTTGTGAAATAACCAAAGGAGAAATGTGACGAAAATGATCTCTTGTCCATAGTTGTAGAAGTCTAAAACATCCTGAAATTATGGTATTCTCTAATGAAACATTTTATTGAGGTATATGTATGTTCATGATAATTCAAATAAACTTCAAATATATTATGTTTTCATATATAGGTCCTCTAATAATTATAAGTACATCATGAGTACTAATGTGGTAGATTAATAAATACACAACATGCCTCCAAGCATCCTCTAAATATAAACTCATATGTATCTAATAAGAGTGATCTTATTATAATTCTTAGGAATCACTAAAAAGTGATCGTATAGCCAACCCATACATAATCATCTATATAAAATGATACATGACTGTATGAAAAAAAAATCTATGTAAATATTATAAGATAGAACACCAGTCTCCCAAGGCTACACCAGAAACTAGAAAGGGCTTTGTGGTATTCTGTGATGCATCAATATCATGTTTGGGCTACATTATTATATAAGGTAATCATGTAGATGAATATGGTTCTAGTTATCTTCTACCCCATGAAAATAATTATCCTATTCATGATCTAAAACTCACTATCGTAATACATTCTTTGAAGATTTATTGGTGTTACATTTTTTGTGAAAAATTTACCATCTACTCTAGTCATAAAATTTTAAGTTACATCTTCTCACAAAAAAGTATTTTATCCTTCTACATAGGTGGTGGATGGTGTACCATTAATACTTTTATTTAATCATTTCTAACACAATTGTTAAGGGTAATATCATTGATGATGCATTGAGATGGAAAATTTCATCCTGGGTCGTGAAATAATATTCCAAGGAGTGGAATCTAATAGCTCTCTTTGCTTGAATATATTTGGTAGATTTGAGTATGAGACTGAGATTGTTCTGTTGATTTTTCAGTTGAAATCCTCAGTTCTTGATATGATTATATAGGAATAGAATCATTATGATGAGTTTTTATGCATTAGAAACTCTTTATATGGAAGGGAGGCCAATGGTGAATGGGATCTATCTTCTGAGGGTATCCTATGCTTTCGAAGCTAGTATGACCTTCCTTGGCCAATGATGATGGATGTGATAGGGAATTTCCATAATTCTCAAGGGTAGTACACCTTGGCACTGTAAAAATGTTTTATTATATGAATCATCCTTTTTGGTGACTAGGTATGAAACAATAAAATTTTTATTCTGTTTACCATTATTTGACTAGAAATTAGATCAAGGTCAAGAATCGAAAGCCTTTAAGACTACTTATACCAATTCATGTGCTAACCTAGAAGTGGGATAATATATTTAACAACATTTCAGTTGGGTTTTTTCACACACCTCAAGTAAATAATGTGATTCGGGTGGTGATATACCAATTTACCAAATTATCTCACTTTGATCACATTCACAATAAGAAAAAAGTGGAGGGCTTGGGAAATCTTTATATATAAGAGACTATCATATTGTATGGAGTTATTTTTTTCAAAGTTTCCTATACCTATCCTCAGTTCACTTCTCATTTTTTAATAGGCCTCTCAAAGATGATGGGATCCCATAATAAGTTGAGCATGATATACCATCCTCAAAAAATGGACATAAGGAACGAGCTATATATATCCATGAGGACAATCTCTAAGCAAGTGTCCTTTAATTTTGAAGATCTTGGGATAACCACTTGGGGATGGTTGTTTTTTCTTATAATAATAGCCATCAGTCGTCAAATAAAATAGAACTCTTTGAGGGCATATGTGATGTCCCAAAATTTTATCAGTGGAATTTCCCTTCCTATAATTATGTCAGTTAGTATAAATCACATATATCAAATATATAGACCAAAAATATGATTTTTATATGATAATATATTTTAACTAAGTCCAAAGAAATTTTTATAATGGTCAGAATGTTTGTTTTTATATGAAATTTATAAATTTAGATAAATAAAGATATTTATTTGAAATTTATGTTATCATATTTAGATAATTATTATTAATTAAATTCTTTTTTTCACTCAACACATCAAAATTATCTTACGGTAATTTTTTAGAAATTTTCCAAAAATGTTTATTTTTGGATTAAAAAGTGAAAATACTTTTTTTACAAAACTATTATGAAATAATTATTATATGATCATCATTTCAAGTTTATTAACCCTTATTATTGATTAAAAGTTATTATGGGAATGATATAATACATAAGGTCTTACATTTAGAAACTCGTGCTTAGGAATTTTGAAAACCCACGATTTTTACCTTAAAACATTGTTTTTATGATTTATATGTGTAACATATATAAATTTGATTTTTATCACACTTATAAATTTAATCAAATAAAATAAATACCATATTTGGAATAATTAGGTCCAAATTATGTTATAAGGTTACTTTCATTTCTAGGAATAAAAAAGTTACCATGGTAAAAAAATAGGTTTTACCTAACTATCAGTAAAATAATGTAGTGGGATAAAGTTAAAAGATAAAATCTTAAAAAACCAAAAAAATAAAAAATTAAATGGGTAGTTGATTTGTTTTTAAACCATAACCATAATTAAAAACATTAATTATCAACCAAATTCATTGTAACTAATTCCACAAAATTGTGGTTGTATTTTAAATATAAAATCATCATTATTTAATCACTTAAAACTAACCCTCCTCAAGTATAAATACCACCCATAACCACCCCTTTCTCCGCAAAATATTTTAATTTATCCAAATATATCAAAAAAAACCACTCCTACTCACTCTAATAATGTCTAAGTTCGTGTGGTCTCACCGAGAGACCAATTACATGTTCCTTAAGGGTTTATTCAAGGACTAAATGAAAATTAATTTTTTTATTATCAAATAACTTGTAAGGGAAAAGTGAGAAACCACAAAGTCCATCAATACAACAAAAATAAACCAAAACAAGACCCAAACATAGAAACTGGATCTGTCTCTCCCCAACACTTACCAGGTGTCAACAAACCCTAAAAAATGCAGACCACTTGGCTAAATGTTCCACACAAGGTTGTGTAGGCCCGATACTGATAGCGTATCCATTCCCTATCAGTCTACCAAATCCCAATGGCATGCACAGTTACAGGCTTCATGCTCTGAACCCCATTTGAGGAAAATACAGTAAAGGTGGGATGAAACACACCAAAATCACTTCAGAATACACACAAAAAAAACCAGTATAGAAGCAGACTGAAACCAAACAATAAAGCACCCAAACCATGTACCAACCACCACCAAATTAACTATACTAATTGAAGATAAACTTAATCTTACAAGAGTCCTTTTCCCTAAACAATTTCCATGAAATAGATATTACCTACATGTTAGGAGTCTCTGTCACCAATTTTTCAAACTCAACGGCTAGTTGGTCTCAAGTCTGTATATAATCCTCAATGCTAATTTTCCCTTTTTTGAACCCCCCCTATAATAATTAAATCCTTATTGTCCACCCAAGCATATTCCTCATCATTGAGGGTTGCCTCTAGAGGCCTCCCTATCATTATTTTCTTTTTCTGCATTATACTGACCTCCTTCATCCATTAAATCATAAAAGCTAATGTCTAATTTATATACTATAATATTATATTGATAATGTAATATCTTCTGTCCACCCCTTTTCTCTTCTCCACTTATTCAATGAAACGAAACCATTATTCAAATCATGGCAGTTAACAGTCTCTGTGGATAATGATTTTTTTCATTAATTCCTTTGAGGCTAGTAATAAAAGTATTATTTTGGTTAAATCATATTTAAATAGTTATATTATAACCTATTTTATGTTTTGGAACTAATATAAATATATACATAATATTAAATAAAAATAATGTGGTTCATGATGGTTGGAAAAATCACCAAAATAAACTAAACATTTTCCATTAACATTTAATCAATTAAATCATCCTAATGTCAGAAATACAAATGATACATAATAACATTTAAACTTATATATATCCATCAATACCATTTCATTTCACTTCTATATTTAAATTTTAAAATAAAATACATAATTATATACAAGTGAACCAACACTGAAACCACAAAATGAATGCTCCCAAAATGATGAAATTGATCCTTATAACTCATCAAAATAAACATAAATAAACTTAATAAAATTATAATAAATAAAATATATATGTAAAACATTCTAAATTAATTAATTTATTAATATAAAATTATTATACAGGAAATTAACTGAATGTGCATAACACATTCGGACATAAGGTATGGTATCTTTCCAAACCACCAAATTTCCTTTGGGTTGCACTTTCTCTCTCTTTTTCTAAATTTGTCACTTAATTATGCTTATATAATTATAATATATTATTTTTATATGTACCCAACATAGTCATGTATCTCAATTCATCCCTCATTGATGGGGAATTGCATGTTTTAAAAGGTTCCCTTCTCAATTCCTCAAGATAAGAAAACATGATTAAAGAGAACTTCTATATTTCTTACCCATTTTCAGGTATACACCATAAAATATATTACTCCTTAAATAAATTTTGAAAAAAAACTCAATATATCATGAAAATATATTTTATTTCATTTCTGGTTTATGGAAATAATTATACATTTATCCTCTTTAAACACTCTTTATTCTTTTCCATTAAATTATGCTTAAGTGGCACATTTCTAAAGATTACTAGCCACTTATTATTTTCAAGTTATTTGGACATAATTATTAATTATCTAAACTTATTATTTCTTTATGAGTTAAAAATAATGATTTAAATCCCTTATTTCAGGGATACTGTTGTTATATTCTCTTTGGTTATGTCATAATACGTTATTATGAAAACCATTTATTTATAGGGGTAACCCTTATTTTTATTCCATAAAATTTATTATTTATGTTATACACATATGCATGAAAATTTTATGATGGGTGAACCCATATATCACTTTAATTCAATGGATAATTTTTTAGTCTCATGAGACGTTATGTATGGGATTAGATAGTGAACCTAATACATTATGTGAATTTGTCCACCATGTGATATAGTATTGTCATTTATCCTTGACTCTTTTTTATGTCATTTTTTATGTTTATTCCACAATATTATGTTTCCATGATAATATAATTCCATGTTCTATATGTTTTTCTTTCATATATTTATTCATGATCCTTTCCTTTTATGTTATCATGTTATGCCTTCTAACTCATGTGATATTCTTCAATCCAATTCTTATTCCCACAATGGGATTTTTATATCATCCATTTCCCTATGTTTACTTATGTGATCCTATGTAGTTATAATAGATCAAAGAGAGTTAGGATATCATTATGGATATTTATAAAAATATGTTTTATTCTAGTTTCATGATTTCTAATAATGTACCTACTCCTCAAAATACATTAGGATTTTTGATCCTTGGTTTTTATTTCATGGATAAATATACTTACAACCATTTAATAATATATGTAAAAAATTTGTGTCACTATAGTTGGTAGAGGAGTGCGGTCTAGTTATTTTTTGGTATTAGTAATAAAAACTGTAGTAAGAACCATAGTTATAATTCTATCACCATGCATAAACTATATTGAAGCCTAAGTTATCACAATTTAGGATATAATTTTCATTTATAAATTTCTCAATATATATTAAAATTTTTCTTTTATATGCTTATTACCTAAGTATTTAATCCATTTAATTTTATTTTTTTCTTTTCTAAGTTAACAGCTAGAAATAGAAGAACCCATGCCAACAACTAATGCGGTAGGAAATATGATGATCTCCCTAATGATATTCCAAACCTAGCGAGAACAGGATATCATAAATTCATGATATCACAATCTCAACTAGATCAAGTTATGAATAATAACTTGAATATTGTGTAACACCCTCCGTCTCCTAAGAAAGACCAAGTTTTGGTCGAATACTTTATTTGGAAAATTCATCTAATATTTAGGGGACCTTCTCATCCTATCATCATAGAATAATGGACTAAATCCATTAAGAACATATTATATGTCTTCTAGTGCTCAGAAAAATAAAATGTTGTGTTGGAAGTCTATCATTTTGATGGGTAAGTTGATCAGTGGTGGGAACTAATAAATAACTTTAAGAATAAAGAGAAAATCGATTTCCTAGAATGGGTAGCATTCCAGATATTTTTTTAAATAAAAAATTTCATTAAACTCTCTATATTAAGATGGAGAGGGAGTTCCTAGGTATAAAAAAAAGGAAGATGAGTCTATCAGAGTATATGAGGAAAACTTCATAAGGATTTCACTGCATGATTCCAGTTTTTTCATCAACATTGAAATTAAGGTGGACCGATTCTTTAGTGGATTGAAACTGAGTCTTCTAAAAGCCATATAAAATCAAAAAAATAATAATTATAAAGATTTTATTATTTATTACCTTAAATTTGAGATGGATATTGGTTATTCTCGGTGGTATTGTGGGACTGGAAACAAGAAACTTAAGATGGAATTATCTTGAGAATGGAAAACTGAAAAATATCATGAAGGAATGAAAACCCAATATCCCACCTATCAAAATTGTGGGAAGAAGCATCTTGGAAATTTCCAAAGTGGAACCATAAGGTGCTTCAAGTGTGGAAAATAGGGGCACCAAGCTAATAAATGTCGAATTGAAATGAATAAAACCATGAATGAGGAAGTGGAAAAGAGATTTATATGAACATTATGAATAATGTGTAGTGATTTAAATACAAGGAACATGAGAATATTGTGATCCAATTCCCTAAGCCAACGGTTGTTGGGGAAAATATGTGATTGAAACCTACAAGGTAGCACGGAATGGAAGATGTATTCACTACTACTAAGGTGGAGCCCAACAATGATGTGGTGATAGGTATGTTGGTTATAAATTCAAGAATATTGAATATACTATTTGATTCTTGTTAAATGAATTCTTTCATATCTAGTAAGTTTAGTGGAAATATTCAAGCACCACCTCAAAATAGGGAAGTTGAATTGACTGTGAGAATAAAAAATGGGGAAATTATTGCATATAAAGTATCTAACTCCTCGGTCAATTTTTGTGGACTGAAACACCTAAAAAGTATTTTCTTCCTTCCTTTGGTGTATTTTGATGCTATATTTGGAATGGACTAGCTATATTTCTACAAATATAACATCAATTGTTAGGAGAGGGAGATCACACTTCACATCCTAAGGAATACTCCAATTCAAAACAAGTGTTAAGAGGAGGATGAATCTACTTCATAATAATCTACTCAATTATAGATATTATTGCTTTATGATAAAGAATATCTAGAGAAAATGATTGAGGAAAAGGAGAGGATCATTCTGGAAGACTGTTGGTGCCAAAATGTTGGACAAAAAGAACGAAGAAAAAGAGGCACCGTGACCTGACTCGCAAAGACACGGCGCGGAGTCCCCCCAAGAAACGCGGCCACCATGAAGAAAAGCAGGTGGTACGCTCCACGAACGCCCCTGATGTTCGTGAGCCCGCCGCGAAGCAAAGGAGGCAGTACGCTCCGCCAACGCCCCTGACGTTTGCGACCCGCCGCGAAGCAACTGAAGCCCTCTTCACACCTAATCAACTCTACTCCATGACGCCTCTTGACTATAAATATTGGACTCCCCCAGAGCCCGAGGAGGGACAATACGACCTTTTTCCTTCCTAGCTCCCAAATCGTGAATCACCCTTTGCTCTGCGAACCATGAGCTACGTGAGGTATTTTTCTTCGTGAGGTGCCTCTACATTGTCTCGTTTTGATCCCCCTCTTCTCAGAGGGATGCCTTTCAAGAAGCCTAAGGTCATTCACAAAGGAAGGGGATCCCCAAGGGGACCCGGGTTGTCGTGGAGCATTTATGATTAGCGAAACACCCCTCATATACATGTGATCCCACATGCCAAGGCAGGGTCACTATACTTTGCGAAGAACATTGCTTCACGACACTATGCTTCGCAAGGCACCTTTGCTTCGTGAGGCTGTGCCCTTCGAATGCCTTTCCACTTTGTGAAGCACCTCCCCTTTGCACCCCCACCCCATGCTAAGGCTAAGGCACCTCACTTCGCGAAGCACACCCCTTAACAAGTGTCCTCCACCACGCAGAGTAACCGAACTCCACAAGTCCCCTGCCTATGGACCCCTCTGCTTGGAAATTCCTTTTCCCATGAAACCCTCCAGGTTTGAACGATGTGATTTCAAAGTCCCCCGGACGATACCACCCATGGCGTCACTTCACCTAATGCTTCTTCGCATAGGTAGCTAACGGCTATTTCTTCTTTGCATAGCCAAGCTAACGTGGACCCCTCACTGGATCGCTCTATAACACCCCCCAGTCACAGCCTTGTCGATTCCTTCCCTCCCACAAGGAGAAGAGGGTACTGGTTATGTAGGTCCTAGGGGTGTGAAGCGCACCCACCTCATCTGAGATGAAAGACGCTAAACTGCCAAGCACCCTCGTCCTCAGCACACGACGTTAAACTATGACATCGCCCCGGGCCTCTCACATGGGGTGCCCCCACCTTGTACATTCTCCACACCCACTGGTCTCCACAGGGGATGATATCCTCTTTTTGGGAGTGGTGTTTGTATGTGGGGGAATGGAATCCACCTTGATGTAAGCCCCTAGCCATCCTTATAGGAGGAAGAGCCCCCTGCTCCCTCCTTTCATCTTCGTTATCCAAGGCCAGTGGAGGATGTGATAAGGAATAGCCCCCCCCCCCCTCCTCTCTTCTTGGGTGATAAATCCATCTCCCTTTGCACTTTGTTGCCCTTGGGCCTCTATCCTGAAGTAAGTCCCAACACCATGAGCCGCCCAACACATAAGCCCCTCTCCACTTCCCACGGATGCATCCTTCGCGACGTGATCGTCAGGTCTCTGATAACTCTTGTTTCTCACACCGAGCATGAATCATGTGGGCTTAGAGTAAGCACCAAACCTAACCCCAAACTCATGTAAACTATGAGGACTTTGATCCATGTCAACGCATGGTACGTAGGAAGCCTCCAAGAGGTTCAAGCCCACCGCCCGGTCATTTATTCACGTCAGGGTTCCACCCCCATCCCTCATGACGTTAAACTGTACCTTTTGAACTACATAGACTTTGATCCCTACTAAGGCATGGTATGTAGGAAGCCTCCATGAGGTAAAAGCCCAACACCCATCGGATCCCCGGTCCATCATCACGTCGGTTCACCGGCGCCCACCCAATCTACAAGGACTTTGATCCATACCAAGGCAGGGTACGTAGGAAGCCTCCCTGCGGTTCAAGCCCACCATCCACATGGACCAAGGTCCTTACTCACATCAGTTCTCCGACACACCCCTATCCCTCATGATGTTAAACTACATCCCAATCCAGCAGTAAGCCATTGTGATCCCACCATCCAGTTGTTCTGACACCCCTTCACATCGGTTCAACAACCTACACACCAACCCGATCCACGAGGACTTTGATCCATGTTAAGGCATGGTACGTAGGAAGCCTCCATGAGGTTCAAACCTGCACCCATTGGACCAAGGCCCTTATTCATGTCGGCCCTCCAACACACACCATTCTGAACTATGTGGTCTTTGATCCATGTCAAGGCATGCTACGTAGGAAGCCTCACGAGGTTCAATCCCACCACTCGGTCGCTCCAACCGTCCTTCATGCCGGTTCACCCACACCATGGGCAGCCTATAGTGTAAGCCCCACACTATCCTAAACTATGAGGACTTTGATCCCTGCTAAGGCATGGTACGTAGGAAACTTCCATGAGGTTCAAGGCCAACACTTACCTGGTCCAAGGTTCTGGTTCATGTCAGTTCACCAGCATCCACTCTGAACTACGTGGTATTTGATCCATGTCAAGGCATGGTACGTAGGAAGTCTCTTCAAGGCCCAAGCCCAAAAAACCATCTTTAATCCTGATTCTTACCCGGGCCACCATGTCCCGATGAGATAATTCCACCCCATTCCCCTCCAAAGCATTCGGGAAGCCACCCA
This sequence comes from Viscum album, assembly GCA_963277665.1. Lineage (NCBI taxonomy): Eukaryota > Viridiplantae > Streptophyta > Magnoliopsida > Santalales > Viscaceae > Viscum > Viscum album. The sequence goes on along the minus strand of OY728140.1, from coordinate 238,957,129 downwards.
TGTGTTGGCTCCAATATCGGTGTCCCCGCAAGGGGGTTTCTCAATTTGATCCACCTTCATCGGTGTCCTAATTGGTCTGATCTGTCTCTGTTGGACGTTAAACTTGCGGAATACCATGTTTTAAACATGGGAAGATAAGGAAAACCTCAGATACATGCCTATGTCATATGATTCCCCGCGCTCGATGTGGGATACCTCGGGCTTTCGCGCCCTCGAGAAGTCCTATAATAAGGGTAAAAAGACAGACACACCAATTCCCTAGCGTCCAGACATGCTAGTGATGCCTCGACGTGAATGCTCCCCCAACTGAAGGATTCTGCTCTGACCAAACCCCTTGGAATGTCCTGACAAAAGCAGTGTAATTAACTGGCATCCATGGAAAAATGGTACTGGGAAGAGTTTCACGAACAATGTATTAAATATATAAGGGAGACCTGGACTAGGTGAAGAGTTCTGAGGAGGAATCCAAAGAAGGAAGAACCTACATACCATCATCCCATTTCGATCAAGGAGCAAACGTCCTGGAATAAGGAGAGAATGTCACCCAGCATTGGAAAGAGGGAATGCGGGGAAACAGAACTGTGTCGATGTCCCCCAAACAAGACGGACGTGTGTGCCCCAGTGAAAGTGTTGGAAACAAAAATGGAAAACCCGACATGAACATATTCTCCTAAATATAAAGATTAGTGGTTCTAGAGACATCGGTAGAGTGACGTGTCACCAGATCCAGATATCCGGTGCCAGGTCCCGCCAAGAAAATAGCGGGCCTGGCATGAAACTCACCAGAAGTTGGGGCAGTAAAACGTTGGGCATCCCGTTCTGCGATGTTTTCAATGTGAATCCCTCTTACCAGCCACAGAAGATTGAATGGCACTGGGGCACTGGTTGTCGATTTCTTTTCCTAGAAATGTTAATGAGTTAATATCCCTGCTTCTTAGGAATCAGGTTGCTGCCACAAGAACATGATCAATGCCCACCCGCCTACATAGGGGAAGGGGAAATGCCAGCCCAACCGCTCTGCATGGCCCCACTACTTCCACAAAGGCGTCTGCATCGGTGAACGTGTGGCGCCCACACCCCATATCCCCATCAGAAGTCATCCGACGAAGGGTGATTAACAACCTCGTACATCGTTATGCAGAGGAGGGAATAATCGCAACCTGGGATATGGCCCACCTAGACCTATAAGTGTAAAGGCCCCACCGTCAAAACTGACCTCGAGGGCTACATAGGGAGCTGATGCTCCCCACTCCAACCTTCATCTGTTTCGGCAGCCTCCCCCCGGAACTCCTCGACGACTCCATACCCTACGCTGATGAGGTATGGGATGTTCGGGCCAGCCCGACCAGAGTTCCGTCCTAGGGGTTCCCAGCGAGGCCCCCCACCAGGCTGCACCAGCACCGCCACCCCATTCCCTGAGCTGAAGAGAAGGTAGACTTCCTACCTGCACCACCGGCACTGGCTCAGCAGACCCAACACCAATGTCAGGCTCAGTCTGAGGAGGGTGCTCTTCAAGGGGCATCGACGTCAGCGGTTACTACAGCCCGATTTTTGACACTCCTTTTCATCACATTGTTTAAAGGAATGGAATGGTAAATTACGTAGCACAAATTGATTCATCCTTTGAAGAGAACATAAAAAATTGACAAAGAAATGAAAAAGGAGTTAAAGGACCTTGGGTCGCGCAAGTTCCCTTACTGTCGCGCAAGTACACTTGCACGCTGCCTAATGGTCGCGCAAGTGACTTGCACACCCTCTTTGAAATCTACCCAGGGTCTTCTCCAGCCTATAAATACCCCCGGTGGGCCACCCATTGAGAGATGATTTTTTCCAGAATTCACATATAGATCTCTGAACGCCCAAGTCTCTTCTTCAGTTCTTCCAAACACTTATAAGGTAATTCTTTAGCTAGAATGGAAGGTCTAAACAAGAGGAATAAGGTCTAAGTGTTAGAATTCACTAACACTTGTGCACCTAAGTGTTTTTCCCTTAAGGGAAATGGACACACTTGCACGCCTCCTTACCTACTTATTGAAACTTGTGTGCCACACTTCTGGAAGTACCTCGGGATAATTCTAAAGGCTTTGGTCAAGGATCTCCCAAGCATTACCCTAAGGGATGAAAATCACGCAAGTACCCATGTGCCGCGCAGGTATACCTGCGTGCCCAGGACTTGCGCGCCCATGCAGTACCTGCATGCCTTCCAGGACTTGCGCGCCCTTATATTTTTGGGTGCCCTTTTTGTCCATTTAACCCCTCTTATGCCATTCCACCTCTCCTATCCAAGATTCAGTCTTCAAGACACTCTTCAAATCCATTTATGGCATGTTTTCTTGATTGACTTCCTTATCCTAAAGTAATTCCGTGAAACATCTCTCAAAACCTAGTGATTTACACATCATTATGTCACTAAAATTAGAGATTTCATTCATTAAACCCCATCCTTTAAGATGAGAGAACCCTATATATGGGAATCCTCCTTAGTAGTAAGCCACAAGTCCTCATTAATCTGGGCCTCCTTTTCAGGAGTAAGCCCCAGTCATAATTTTCTTAACCTGGGCCTCCTTTTCAGGGGTATGCCCTAGTCTTAAATTTCAACAATATGGGAATCCTCCTCAGGAGTAAGCCCCAACCATGGTTTTCTTAACCTGGGCTTCCTTTTTAGGAATAAACCCCAGTTTCAAATCTACAAATATTGGCATCCTCCTTAGGAGTAAGCCCCATGTCCCTTAATTTTTCAAGTCCCTTAACCTGGGCCTTTTTCTCAGGAGTAATCCCTAGCCTTAAACTCTCTTAACCAATGTTAATTTTATTTTGATCTGGGCTTCCTTCTCATGAGTAAAACCCAATCATAAGTCTCATCCTAACTTGGGAATCTTCCTTAGGAGTAAGCCCTAAGATTAGAGTATCCAAATCTCCATGAAGCACATATACCTTTATGGACCTTGTTCCTATATTTCTTCTCTGAAGTAAATCTTAATCCTCATCTATTTGGGCAGTCATACACACATAATTCCCACATCATTGCATATTTCGTGGAACAATTGTCTGGTTTCACCAATACCTCTTGTTTCTCACTCCGAGCATGACTCACGTGAGCTTAGAGTTTAAAAGTAATCATGACATCTTTCTTTGACCCATCAATCATGCATAAACATCATAATCCCTTACTCGAACTGTGTGGGTTTTGATTCCTTTTCCAAAACAAATGATACGTAGGTAGCCCATCTACGGGTATGATCCCAACTTTGAAATAATCCATGTCCTTCTGAATGACAATAAACTTCAAGTACCCCACTGAGTGTCTTTAAAACTAGTATGGTAATCATAATGACCAAGAGAATTTTATGTATCAAAGGATAACATTGACTAAGAATCTCTAACAAATTCAGATGATTCTTTATCGATGAAGAACCTCGAATACATATAAAAGATTCTCTAAATTTCTTACATATCAATCATTGATTGTCAGATCTAAAGGAAAGCTCATTTTATACTTGGTAATGTAATAAGGATTCACAAACATAACTTAAATCTCTAAAGAGAGTCCCATAGTAGACAAAAATTCCCCTCAAAAAGGTGTGATGAGTCCAACCTCCCATCCTCTTGACCAATGAAAATTCCTAAGCCTCATTAGTCTACAACTAATGAGCGCCTACCTTTAGAAAGTAGGTTCAAATGGATATGGAATAATTGGATATTTCCGGTTCTATGAACAAACCCTGTTAGAAACCTATTGGAATGTTTGAATCTTAAATCAATGAGATCATCCCCAATTCCAGAGGTAAACAAAAAAATGGTGAACCCGACATGAATCCCTAACCAGGTTAAAATGATAGTTTACCTACTTGTTAGGCCCCTATTTTATAACTCAATGAGAGGGCCAACAAGACAATCAATAACATATGTGTTTATCCAAAAGATGTAGTGGCCGGACTTATCTTGATTATGTCTGTTATATCAAACAGGCACTCTTTTCGAAGATCTTTTGCATTTCCAAAATGGCTTCTATTATGTTCACACCCGTAAATACGTCTGCTTTCAAAACCTCTACTGTGAAATCCACTGCTGCTACTCCTGTTGGATCATCGTCCTCTCTGAGGACGACATCACCTACTCAGCGTCTTCAACCCTGGGTATCAAATGTGCTGGTTAAGGAGTACCATCAACCCGGTACCATTCCAACTCTGGAGGCTGCCTGACAAGCCCTCCAATTGAACAACTCACACTGGTCGTCTAGACACCAATGAACATTGATCAAGAATCAGGGGGTGCTAACCACCGTCTCCAACCGTTTCAGGTCGTTATCCCCGGAACGCAATCACCATTCACTCTCATATTCTGAGGAGGTGAATGAGCAGGCCCCTCAGGGACTTAATTCAAAGAAAAAGGAGTTCTTCCCAAGGGATCCTATCAAAAATTGCCTCCAGACTCATACGGCAGTGTTCCCTCAATATGATGAGGGTATCGACTCCAGGCGTTCGGCTCAGGTTCCTCGAACCCGAGCAGGCAAGACAAATCACCAGAGGCGACAGCTGGTTAATAGTGAGTAAGTTCTTATCTCTGCCATTTTTGGAGAAGTCCACCAACCTAACTTGGTGGAAAGAAATGAGCGAGCACACACACCCGTCCGTTTTAATCCCGCTGTCCAGCAGACTTGTCTGGCAGCAGCACGCCAATCCCTCCAGGCAATTCCGGCGGAGTACTATAGGCAGAAACGTACACCTATTTATACGTCATCAGCTAGTCCGCAGACTCATCTAAATACATATGATGGATCTATTCAACCACGTTCTGTGAAGTACAATCAGCAGGCATATACACCTACTAGTATTGTCAAGCCTACCAATAGTCTCGTTTGGTAGCACTAGGAGAAGTCAGTCGGAAAGCTCCGGCGACAAACAGGAGGCAGACTCAATTCTCTGCCCCCACACATGAGTACTGTCAGGATTCACTGACATGAATAGGAGGAAAGGACCAGGAACACACACCTACTCCAAGAATGGAATGGATCTATATCTCCGTTCCGACATCTGAAGTCACCAAGCACATTCTGTCAATGGTGAAAGAGCATAAGCAAATCCCTGCTCATATCCTGGATTCCTGTCAGGATATTATAACACCTTCAGTAGCATCACAGGGAAAGAAATGAAAATCTATCTCTACCAGTGGAGTGACACATCAATAGTTCACTCCGGAGCAGATATACACCTCTATTCCAGTCCAAGAGGGTTGTGGGGCGTACTCCCCCATATCATATGGACAACCAAGTCAGGCACACAAACCTGATTTGAGTGGAGGTTGTCAGCCTAACCTGGCCATCTCTTCTGATCAGGCACATACACCTGCTCATAGTAGACACTTTCATCAACAAGTGGTTTCCAAGGTGAGTAAGAAGGCGTCTAAGAAGAAGACCTTCCCAGCATAGTCCAGAAATCAAGAGCCAATTTGTAACAAGGCCTTACTCAATGCTGGAGTTTTTGAAGCCCTCAGACAATTATCTGTTGGAATCCAAGAATCTACTCCCTCATTTCCCAATAGTGGTAACATTAATTCTGAAGTTCTTCAACATATACATCCTCATGAAGGCTTGCTTCATGATAGTTCGGTCGATCTTGAAGTTTCATCTTCATATGAGAGCTGCAATAACCCTCTGTGTAGCCAGAAGACCAAGGAGAAAGAGATCTCATCTTCTGTTCTAACCCACCATGGTGGTCCTCTCCATGATGATGAATTTTGCTGTGAAAGTCCTCTCCGCAGTAGTGATGCACATTTCCTGTAAAATGGTCAAGTGGACAATTTAGTGTCGAGAAATCCCTCTTATCTTGAGGCACATGAAAATGTGAAAACAGTCATGTCTGATGCTTCATCGCTAGTAGGTGAAATACTTTCTCAATCAGAAGATAGCCCAGGGTGTAGGTCATTCTCCCAACCACCCCTATGTCATGCATCTTCTAGTTTAATCAGTGATCTCTCTACCAATCTTGTTGAATCTGATAAAGCAACAATAAAGAACCAACTCTGGTAAAATCAGGTAGAATAATCTTCATTTAATGATAAATAAGAAGTACTGAATATGAGAAAACAACTGGAGAAAGGTGAAGTTCCAGTCATGTTTTGGCCTTTGGATGACTCTCAGTATGACATTCCAAAAGTATTGACGGAAGATTGTATTCAAGACATTCATCTCAACATATGGAAAACTATTTGTTAGTTGAAAAAGAAAATATTATCTTATTTTGAATATGAAAATCATGTCAAGATAATAGAAGGGTTACAATGCCATATTGATTGGGCATCTCTCTCAGTCTCCCGATATCTGAAGGCTGAACAGCAGCAGAGATCCCTTCAGCATTCATGCCTTGGCGCATTAAGAAGATTGCGCCAGTTAATTTCCAATGCCCCATCTAGTATTCATATTAGGGGAAGGGGTGTTCATGGAGCACTACATTTCACTGTTCTCTCCAGTCAGCAAAGCCCGCTGAAAATGGTTTCATGAAATGTTATTGCCCATGGCCGGCCAAAGTCAATGGGTTTTGTTTGTAATCAAAGGCTTTCCCAAGAACCGTCTTCAACTAGTTCCTCTCAAAATCAGGAATACAGAGAACAAGTTATTGAATTACTCCTGCATCAAGTGAACAAGAATATTTAACATGCCTATCATATGGAGAAAGCACATCATCAAGTGATAGAAGTGTCATAAATCATCCAACAATCTTTTGAGCTGGGTGATAAAAGTGGATGTCGATTGATGCATCTAGCTAATTTCCAGACCAAGGTCCAGAAGATCAGGAGAGCTTTTAAGAAAGTCTCAGATATAGCATGTCAAGATCCACCCTATCTTTCCAGACTGGGGACTCTTTTATCCCAACCCTCAGAATCAACAAATAGGATTCGAGGAGTTGAGCAAGAACAGCAGGAACAACCCTAGTCCACTAGACTGGGGAATTTTTCAAATCATCAATCCCCTCCTCAGCGAAAGTTGGTCTTCTATCGATTAGGGAAGAATCCACAATAGGAACGAAGAGCCAAATTATCAGGAGATTCTCTCCAAATTATGGTTCTCCAAGAAGTTCCTGAGGGATCAAATCAACAAAAGGCAATGTCCCGTCAGGGGCATGGCAGAAGACAATATCACAGAAATGCTGATAGAAGGGATGTGATGCGTTGTGCATCAATTAATGTCATTAATCCCGTTGTTGCTGATCCTCCAAAACATGAGGGTCACTCAGGGGACTCAAATGAAGAGGTTCCTTCTCAAGAAGTTGTTCGCACAGACACAAATGAAGAAGGTGTGCGTACACGAAATCAAATGTTTACCCAGAATCTAAGTGTTCCTTCAAATAACTCACTTCCCCCTCTTCGAAAGGGATCAAACAAGGGAAAGGGAAAGAATCACATTACATATCCTTCCTCTGGAGAAGGCCAATCTCTCTCACTAGAGAAAATATTTTCACAACAAGAGGAAGAAATGAAAGAATTGAGGAAGATGAATGCAAAACTACTTCAAGGTATTCTTCTTCCTAAATGTGCTGGAGTCAGTCAGCCAAGGTAGTTTGTTGCACCTACTGAGATGGATCAAGAATATCCCCCTCTATCAGTACACCCTCATAGGTATAATCCTATGGGTCAAGTGAAACAAAAGTTGGCGATGCTACCATTAGTTGCAGCACCAGTCACCATACCTGTCCAGACTCCAATTATTGCACCTGCACAGGTCCTAGATCAACTGAATGTTTATCAAAGGTTAATAACTACTATTGAGTCATTAATAGCTTAGTTGGAAGCTATAGATGGAAAGCGTGCTCCGGTTCAACCAGAAAAGAAAGCTTACCCTGATGGGTAGATTCAATTTCTCCCCCATCAAGTTTTGGGAACCCTGTATTCCCTATTTTCAATGGATCAGACGATCCTGAATAGCATTTGACGCATTATATATCTTTTTTCGATCCTATGATGGGAACTCCAGAGCAGCAAAAAGTAGTGAAACTCAGATTCTTCATGCGAACCTTGGAAGGACCAACTTTTGTTTGGTATACAAGCTTGCAATCCCAGTCACTTACCGTATGGGAAGATCTCTGTCAACAATTTCTTCTTCAGTTCAGTTCAACTTTTCCAAATACAACAGTTTTTTATCTTGAAAACTGTAAGAAAAGTGAGAATGAAAGGGTTTTAGATTTCATTGCTCGCTAGAAGGGATTAACATATTCCCTAATCTTAGCACTCCCTCAGGAAGAACTATTGCCAATCTGTGTGGCAAATCTGCGTGACGAATTACGCACGCAGTTGATCCATGTGAAATACACATGAGGGTTTTGAGACCTTACTTCAATCGCTTAGTAGATTGAATATTCCCTTATAAAGACTAAGGATAAAGCTCGTGTAATTCCATTAGCTCCAGGAAAGAGAATGGGTAAAGCAGAGACTACAACAGTTATTCTTAAACAAGAACCCATACCTGTTTCTACCTCAAAACCTTCATCTTCTCGAAGGGATCCACCTCCTGAGCATCAACAACAGAGGTTGTTTCGTCAAGACGATCAAAGAGATCAAAGACGACAACAATTTGATGAGTTGAAGAGTAAAGTTTATTCTTTCTGAAATGAACAAGTTCCTGGTTACTTCATTTCGGCCATAGAGAATAATTTGATTTAGTTGCCGAGGCCCAAGATGCCAAACAAGGAGATGAAGACCATCCCAATTATTTCCCATTTCATCAGATGTTGGTTCATCCCATCCAGGAGTGTTTTTTCTTCAAAGACCTCCTGAAAAAGATGGTCGACTCGGGACAAGTCAAACTAAAAGGTTCTTCAACCCCGGTATCATGTTTTACTGCTACAGTTCCAGAGGAGGAAGGCAAATGGAAAGAAGTCAAAAGAAAAAATGCACAAAAATATGATGAATAGATGGTCAGAAATACGATCAACCGAACTCATTCTATTTTGAGAACACAATTGAAGAAACCAATTTTGCCTTCTGCCATGAATTTCTCAGCAAACCCCTCTTCATCAGAGGGAAAATCCTCAAAGAAACGACATAATTACAAGAAAGAGGAACAATAAGAAGAAGATGATTATGTCTCAAAGCCTAACCTATCATTGACTCTGGCAGATTTCATGCCATATACTTTGAATCCACAAGCACCACCCCACCAAACGGCACAGCCTAAATAGGGTAGTCAGGCAGATTCTTCATCAGATGAAGAGCTGATCTTCGGTTCTGTTAATATGATCCACTTAACAGATCCTTATGCCAGTCACAGTTTCGATTTCGATGATCCTGAATTCCCTGTATTAAATAGAGGAATCAAAGGGAGTTCCAGATGTTAGGGATACAGAGGAAGACTTGGATATCCCAGAAGCCACTATTCTAATTCTACCCTTGCTAGAACTGTGTATGCAGCAGAAACTCATGGCAGAGCCCTTCAGCGAGCTCAACAAGAACAAGCAAGTTCTTCCACCAATAGCAATTTCAGTCCTGGTACAGTTATTCTAGAGGATCGGTTGAAGGTTCCACCTTCATGCTCTCACCAGATAAATAGACCTAATTGGTCTGATCATCAAAGGATAGGAATATTGTCAACTCCTATCCCAATACTAGATGCATCAACTTCCAAAGCATCAATTTCCAACGCACCTGCTAAACCACATGTTCCTGTTGGGAAAATCAGACCTCTGGATCAAAAGTATGATGTTTTGAAACACCTGGCCCATGTATCAGCCAAGTTATCAATTCTGGATGCTTTGAATCTATCGAAAGATCTTCGAGAGGCACTCATCGAGGCTTTGTCAAGTCCTCAGGAGTTTGAAACAGAAATTGCTACAGCTAAAGTCTATCACGTAGAGAATAATCCTACGGAATGCCATGTAGTGATATCTTTCACAGATTAAGATGAAGATGATGTCGTGCATGGACATATTATACCTTTGTACTTATCTAGAAAGGTCAATGGTGTAGACTTCTGAAGAGCTTTCATTGATAATGGTTCAGGAGTCAACCTCATGTCCATTTGTACACTTCGTCGATTGGGCCTCAAGAGAATCTGATTTATCTCCTTCTACTGTGATGTTATAAGGATATGATAAAAATGAACAAGAACCACTGGGTGAGATTACACTCAGAACTCAGTTTGGAGATCTTTTATCCAATTCAGATTTCATGGTTGTTGATTAAGACTCAGCCTTCAACATCTTGCTTGGAAGACCCCGGCTACATCAACATGCGGCTATCCCTTCTTCATACCATCATTCTCTCAAATATTGTTTCAATGGTCAAGTTGGGAAATTTTATAGTGATAAGTCCCCATTCAAGACATTTGAGTCTCAATATATTGAGGCAGAATTCTATCACATGAAGAGAAAGAAGAAATCCACAACAAGGGAGATTACCAAAGTTAATGCTCCATATGGTTTGGAGAAGATTCTAGTAAATCCATTTGCACATGTGAGTACAGATTATGTGTTTCCTATAAGTCAAATTGACAAGATAGACCCAAATAAAAATACTCTTATGGAAAGATCCATTATGTCAATTACGGCAATTGATCCGGACAACATGGGAGAAATTGGTGACCCACCAGCCAATGATGAAAGCTCAAATGGAGACGTCTTTATTTCATCTGCTGAAATCCATCTAGTATATACTTTTCCAACTAGGCCAGAAGAAGTGATAGAAATGTCAGAGGTGAACAATTATGTTGATTATCAATCCATCATCTCCTCTTTAATACCCAAGGAAGACCCTTCATCATCCATTGGGTCAGAAATGGAAGCTTCTTCTTCAAGATTTTCAAATTTTAACATCTCTTCTGATCATGAAAATTCTACTTCATCATCTACTATGAAATTAGAAATGGAAGAAATAACACATGTTGAAGAAGAAGAGGAAGATCTTAGAGATGCTCCTCCAGCATTTGAAGAGCGTATCTCTACCACCGTGGATGAACTCAGAGAAATAAATTTGGGTATAAAAGAAGATCCACGCCCCACTTTAATCAGACATATTTTCTTGGAAATATACAGAGATGCCCGGGCTTGATCCTGATGCTGCTACCCATCATTTGGGTTTACCAGAAGAACATCGGGGATTTAAGCAAGCCGCGAGAAGAACACACCCAACTTATGCTTCCAAAATTGAAGCTGAAGTGGATAAGATTATCAAAGTTAACATCGTCATAGAAGTTCAATATCCTAAGTGGTTGGCTAATATTGTCCCTGTGAAGAAGAAGAAAGGAAAAAATTAGAGTTTGCGTCGATTTCAGATATCTTAATCAACATTGTCCTAAGGATGATTTTCTAGTTCGGATTAGAGAACTTTTAATCGATGCAATGGCTGGCTATGAAGCACTTTCCTTCATGAATGGATATTCCAGATATAATCAAATCCAAATGGCTCAAGAAGATGAAGAATCCATAGCCTTCAGGGCCCCTCAGGGTGTGTTTTTCTATCGGGTAATGCCATTTGGCCTAAAGAATGCAGGCACAACATATCATCGTGTAATGCATCGCATCTTCAAGACTTTTTTAGGGAAGTTTGTTCAATGTTTTGTGGATGATCCGGTGGTCAAATCCAAACAAATTTCTAATCACTTGGCTGATTTGGAAGTCATATTCTGCAAGCTTCAACAACATAATTTGAAGATGAACCCCTTAAAATCTGCTTTTGGGGTAACCTCCGGAAAATTTCTCGACTTTGTTGTATGTCATCGCGGTATCAAAGTCAATCCTGAGAATAAAAAGTATATCCTTTGTATGTCACCTCCTCGAAATTTGACATAATTGAGAGGACTTCAAGGAAACTTAGCCTACATTCGGCGTTTCATCGCCAATTTGGTAGGAAAAAGTTTACCCTTCACCAAATTTATGAAGAATGGAGTCACTTACCAGTGGACTGAAGAATGTCAAGAATCATTCGATACTCTCAAGAAATACCTCTTAATTCACCCGGTACCTATGCCACCTGTTGAAGGAAGACCACTTATCTTCTACGTGACATCCTTAGAGCGATCATTGGGTGCATTTCTTGCTCAAAAGAATGATGCTGGGAATGAAAATAGACTTTACTATCTCAGTTGGAATATTCATGAAGCAGAAACCCGATATTCAAATATTGTGAAGTGCTACCTAGCATTAATATTTGCAGTTCATAAATTGAGACACTACCTACAACATCACGAGGTCCAATTGGCATCTCACAATAACCCGCTCAAATTCATCCTTAGATGTCCAATGCTTACAGGATGTCTAGCAAGGTGGGCAGTTATTTTGCAGTAATTAGACATTCAGTATGTGTCTCAAAAAGAAATAAAGGGCCAAGCTCTGGCTGATTTCCTTGCTGAACATCCTTTAGTAGAAGATACATCTTTATATATTGAGCTCCCTGATGATGAAATCTTCTCCATTCAGGATAGTCCTCAGATATGGGAAATGTATTTTGATAGTGCTTCCAGAAGTCCAACAGGGAAGAAAATGGAAGATCCTAAATTCAACAAGGTTGGATTAGGATTTATTCTTATTTCCCCGGAAAAGGAAGTGTTACCTTATTCCTTCTTATTGTGAGAAGTTAGTACCAATAATGAAGAAGAATACTAAGCTCTCATTGTAGGCTTGGAGTTGGAGCTTTAAGAACAAGTGAATCACTTAAGAGTGAAAGATGATTCAAACCTAATAATCAAACAAGTCAATTGGGATTATGAAATCATAAAAGAAGAATTGATCCCTTTGTATTATTATGTCAGAGAGTTAATGGAAGAATTGCCTATGGAACCGACATTTTCTTATGTCTCAGGATCACAAAATGCTCAAGCTGATGATATAGCCACAGCTCTGGCAGATCCAAATCAGGACAAAACAACCATTAGTATTGCCCATCGTCGTACAATTTCACCTTATGTTCAAACCCGAACAGAGGAGATCAATGAAATTAGTCCCATTCCTAAACCATATGGTCATTCTACAGTATGGATGACACCTATCATGGAATACCTTCAAAATGGAACACTTCCACCTGATAGAGCTGGGAAAGAACAAATCTGGCGACGTGTTGTCAATTTTACTGTTTATGATAGCCCAGATCACCTAGAGAAAATTCTCTCAAGTGTGGTTTCGATGGAGTTCTCTTCAGATTCATTGTTGGTGAAGAGACAATGTCTGTCATGAAATAAGTGCATGAAGAAGTCTGTGGTGCCCACCAATCTAGACATATACTGTCTGATCAGATTCAAAGGCTTGGATACTTTTCACCTTCAATGATATAAGATTGTGTTTATTTCACAAAGAAGTGTCATTCATTCCAAGTACATGCCAATTTCATTCATCAACCTCTATAGTTTCTTCATACATCTATATACTCGTGGCCATTTTCCACATGGGGAATGGATGTGGTGGGACCTTACCCTTCAGCTACGGCCAAGAAGTTTAAGTATATTCTTACTGCTACTAACTTCTTTTCCAAATAGGAAAAGGCAATACCTCTCAATGAAGTTAGTTCTAAAAGCATTTTTTAGCTTCATAAAGTCTAACATCATTACCAGATTTGGTGTCCCTCACACCATATTGACGGAAAAAGGCACAAACTTCTGTTCATCTGAGATGAAGAAGTTGTATCATGAATACAACATTAAATCTAATCATTCATCTCGGTATCATGAAGCGGCCAATGGCCAGATAGAAGCCTTCAACAAGACTCTTTCAAACATACTGAAAAAGATGGTGGATAAAGATAAGAAGTCATGTCATGATAAACTCTTTCATGCTTTATGGGCTTATCAGACTACCACCCGCACTGCAACGCGGTCAACTCCATATTCATTGTTATATGGAACGGAAGCAGTCTTGCCTATTGAAGTTCAATTACCCTCGCTCAGAGTAACCATTTTTGATCAGTAATCTACATATTAACAATCTCAAAAGTGATTTAATGAATTGGAATAGTTATATGAGAAAAGATTGTGACCTTGCACCACTTGGAAGTTTATCAAAATCAAATAGCATGGGCTTTCAACAAAAAAGTTCATCTTCATTCATTCATTCAGGGAGAACTGTTATTGGTTCTCAGAACTCCAATGATAGCAGGAAAGAAACCTCCCAAGCTTGAGCCAAAATGGGAAGGACCTTATTCAATACATAAGGTCTACTCTAATGGAGCTTATTCATTAATCTCAATGGATGGAGAACTCATCACTACTCCAACCAATGTCAGATTTCAGAATAAGTATTTTGTATAAACAAAAAATACATTATTACGGTCCATACATATGACCTTAAACTATTTGTATTACTTTCTTCCCACACGACGTTAAACTGTGACGTCCTAGATACATGATGCCAAACTGTACAGAAGTCTCTTACATCCAGTAAGATGTTTAAATGGATAACCAATGGTCCATACATATGAACTTAAACTATTTGTATTACTTTCATCCCACGTGACATTAAACTGTGACGTCCTAGCTACATGACGATAAATTGTACAGAAGTATCTTACATCCAGAAAGACGTTAAACTGCATAACCAACGGTCCATACATATGACCTTAAACTATTTGTATTACTTCCGTCCCACATGATGTTAAACTGTGACATCCTCGCTACATGATGCTAAACTATACAGAAGTCTCTTATGTCCAGCAAGACGTTAAACTGCATAACCGACGGTCCATACATATGACCTTAAACTATTTGTATTACTTTTGTCCCACACAAGGTTAAAATGTGATGTCCTGGCTACATGACGCTAAACTGTATAGAAGTCTCTTATGTCCATCATGACATTAAACTTCACCATCCACGGTCCATACATATGACCTTAAGCTATTTGTATTAATTTGTACCACATGACGTTAAACTGTGTCATCTTCAACGTCTTTGCTATATGACGTTAAATTATACATCAATGGTCCTTAATACGCCCCACAGTGACATCCTCTTTTGTCCTTACTGCATGACATTAAACTACACAGTCCCTCTTTTATCCAACATGACATTAAACTGTATTGTCCCCATCATCCTAACTACATGACGCTAAAATATACATATAGTCCTTTAATACGTCTTACATGACATTAAATTATACTTTCTCCCTGATACATGACATTAAACTATGCAGCACCAATAGTCTTAACTACAAGATTTTAAATTGCATAGTCCCTTTAATACGTCCTACATGACATTAAACTGTGCATCGTTAAGGTTGTTGTTACCTCTTGTTTCTCACACCGAGTATGACTCACGTGATCTTAGAGCAAGCTTCAACCATAACATTCTCTCTGGGCTACTAACCATGTGTAAGTCCCAACACTATTTTTTAGGTCTTTGTCCCCAAGAACAACTTGATCACTAATTCATTCTTTAATTGAACTACGCGGACTTTGATCCTTGCCTTCTAGGCTGGGTACGTAGGAAACCTTCTGAGGTTCAATCCCAAAACGAATCTCTTCACATCGGTTCACCTCCATCTCATATGATGTTGATTTGTGAAACTGCCCCTAGAATCAATATCTTTACATTGGTTCACCTTCATCCTTGTTATACGACGTTAAACTCTACAATACTTTTGTCTTGTACGACAATAAACTATAATATTCTTTGATACCCTCACCTGAGAGGGAATCATTATTTACATTAATTTTCTATCATGTTTTTTCCAAAGACTACGTGCATACATGGCAATGCTCGAACCTTTTACTTTGGGTAAAACCATAATTGCACTAAAGTCCCCCTTCACCCTTCACAAGTACGAACCAAATCTGTACAGAGGGCATTTCTAGAACTATGTGGTCTTGATTCCCATCCTTATGTGATATGTAGGAGCGGTCGAGTGTCTCTCGAATTCAGCCCCAGGTCTTTTGGGCCTAACCCCAAATTCCACTTTCAGTACCTTGACTGAAAAATCCCCATGAAAACACACACTGTGTATTTCTTATAATGGTCCGAGATCTATGACCCTAAACTAAGATTTATAGTCCTTTAATCCCACATGACATTAAACTGTATTTCAATAACTGCATATGGCTTGATTCCCATCCTTACGGGATATGTAGTGAGGTCCAACATTTCAATTCAGGACTCAGCCACAACATGATTATGGTTAGCGTTGATCTATGTATCTTTACATACATTGAACAATACCCATATTTGTGTGTCATAATCCTAACCTTAAATATGTTCAGATCTTCATAACCCTTTTCTTGACTTCTAGTCACAAAAATGTCAAATTTCTGAGAGTTCTTTTGCCTGACTATGCAGCATGTTCCCTTAGGCGGCCTTGCATAAACAGTCTCTATAACAGATTTGTCAGTAAAAAGATACTATTATTTCACTATGCATCCAATGCCCTTAGGTGGACCTGCATAATTCAACCCCATGACAGGTTTTTCAGATACTGTTAACTTCATTCTTGGGAAGAAATCCCCCTTTTTCCCTCTTGGTCTTATAAAAAATATGTAAGGATCCTTAAAAAATAGCCATCCTTAACATATTTATTTCTTTTTATTTTTCATGATCTGAAAGTATTCAAGTATATGGTTTATGTTTACCTTCCCTACGCTTGGTTCAGACCTTCGTAGGAGTAACATTCATCCAATTCTTAGACAGTCTTGATTGAAAATATCTTCTTTATATTCAAGTACCTCTTTCCATATAGTAAACTCTATACTTTGGAAAAGTTGAATCCCCATAAACTTTTACTAGCTTCTTAGCACTAGAAAATTAAATTTTTTAGAGTTCTTTTCCCTGACTATACAGCACGTGCCCTTAGGCGGCCTTGCATAAGTAGTCTACATAACAGACCTGTCATCCAAAAGATTCTATTATTTGACTATGCAGCCAATGCCCTTATGTGGCCCTACGTAATTCAACCCCCTAATGGGTTTGTTAAATAATGGTAACTTCATTCTTGGGAACTACTTCTACTAATGACTTTTTAGCTCTTTTTCATATCATTCCTCAGATTCAAATTTTCTTAAGTCATAGTTTACATATTTTCCCTCATACTTGAGTATGGTAATATATTTTCAGATAAATTTTCAAGGAATTGAGTCAATTCTAATTCATTTGTTCAAAGCTATATCATCCTTAAACATTAGCCTTTTTTATGTCTGACATGCATGACTTTAAACTTCCCACAAAAGACAAGGGAAATCTTTATAAAATCAAGTTCCAGCTCAATAAACATACATTTTGTATGATTTAGGTAATATTGATCAATTAAAAGATTCAAAGTTTGTATAATTATTTATAATAATCCTAATAAAAATCAAACAATGCTTACTAGGCCAATTGGCTTAGGTAAAATTTAAAGCAGGTAGTAGGAAAATATGTGCACAAGTGATTGAAGATGAAATAATTCTTTCCATTTGTTGCACAAGAATTAGAAGGACATCCACAGGTTGGAGTCTCTTCCCTTTTCTAAAAAATTACAAGAGGCTGTCAACATAAGTCTTCACTTGATGAACAACATCTCGAGCTTTATCAGTAGCTACTTGAAGCTCATGCACCTGACCAAATTCACTCTTTTTAGCCTTATGGAGAGCTTTCTTGGCATCCTCAATGGCTTTCATACCATTATTTGGAGCTCCCACTAATGAATTATTGATTTGGTCAAGTTCCCAAGTAATAGCATCTAACTACTGCTGGAGGTGCATCTGCTGGACGACTTTATCTTTGATCTTGTGCTTCAGCTCCTTCATCTTGGCTGCATAATCCGCCTCAGCTCGGGATACCACAGCCTCAAATTCACTGATATTGACTGATAGTTTCACCCTGGTCAGATCTTCATGGCACTTTTGCTCCTTCTCCCTTCTTAAGATGACCTGTTTCACCGCGGTATGGATCTCTTGGTATCCAAAACCGCCAAGTCCTAGCATGACGAACTGGGATGACAATCGGGAAATATTTTATGACAGCTCTTCAAGAGGCACTTCAGATATGATTTTCCATATGTTGTTCCATGCCTTGCGTCGTGAAAAGCTGAGCGCCTTAAGTACCTCTGGGTCTGATTCGACATCATCATCACAGGGGGGGCATATAATCTAGGATTAATGCATTAAGAGAAGTGCCATGTTCTGCTCTTTCCCCCTTGACTCATATTTTTTCGCTTTCAATTCCCGTTGGGGCTGAGGCTGAAGCTTCACCTCCAGAGATAATCATTGAAATTGATGGCCCTGCATAATCAATTGAAAGTCTTGGTTAGTTTAAAAGGATAACAAAAGTCAATTGGTTGTCTTGCGAATTAAGTACAGTTGCAAGAAAAATGTGTTATTCCTTACCCAAAAGTAAATCACCAACCTAGGAAGGCTCCTCCCCATCCTTCCTAACTTCAATAGGATCTTCAGGATGATTTTGAGGAAGCTCTGCTGGGTTCAGATCCACTTACGCCAGCACTTTTTCAATATTAGGGTTTTCTGTTACCCCTTCAGGCATTGGTAGTTCGGCAGCTTGTTCAGATGGAACATCACATTTTGAACCAATCATGGTTAGACATGTAATAAGAAGCTATTCTTAATAGGATGAAGGATACCACTCATACCCATAATCTTCTAAATTACATGGTAATTTAACATGATTTATAAAATCTTCAGAAGATGCACCAAGTTCCATCATTTCATCTAATGTCATCTCAGAATCCCGGTTAGTCTCACCAGTGGGAGAATTTGACGTATCTTCTCAGCGACCTTCATCCAGCGGTCCCTGACCCTGGACATCTTATTCAGTTAAAACGGAGGCATCGGTGGCAATGGCCTCCAAGAGCTCTAATTCAGGAATTAAACCTAAAATAATACATAATGGAAGTCATTCAATGTTTCATTCAACATTTTATGAATCATTGTTAACTTACCAGAAGAAGGTTCTTCTCTTCTTACAACAGTAGTAGGAGGGATGTTGGGAACAGATGTTGGCTCTTCTCCAGAAGCAGCTAAGTCAGACGTAACTTGTGATTGTTCCGCATCATCCTTCGTGGTCCTCACATGAGGGTCAGTCCTCTCCCTCAAAGGGGAAATTGAAGAAGCCCCTGCAATCCCAAGGAAAATGAGAAATCATTTTCTTGGTTTAAAATTCATGATTATCCGAAGGACTTACAACTACTGATAAAGCATTTAGCGATGGACTTCCTCCCTCGTCACCTTTGTCGTTTTGGCTTTTTAGGAGTATCAGCAGTCTCCCTTATAGGCATTTGAATTGGAGAATGGAAGGTCATGTCCAACTCCTCATTCATGACCTGCTATCCGGGAGACATCTCAACCAATTCTCAAGGAGATTCATCAGCATCCTCGATGGTAGTACCACCAGGGCTATATTGTGGAGAAGGAACCTCAGTAGTTACTTTCTTTTCAAGCTACAAGATGAAGAAAATAACTTCCTTAAGTAACAATGCTTCGACTGAAATCATGTTGCAAAGCAAATAAGGAAAGAAAACTTACATCTTTAGGAGCCACATAATTGTGCCACTCCTCATCAGTCCCCTCAGCGGCGCAATGATTTATCAATTCCTTCACCCACATGGTGATAGGAATGGACTCATCAGTGGCATAGATGAGCATTTACAGCTCTCTGATATAAATCCACACTTCATCTGGGTTATTCTCAATACTGATGTCCATAGAAGCCAGAAGATTCCCTATTCCAGGGAGGTGTAGCCCCTCGGATAAATCCAGCCAGGCAGTTTCAACACCACAGTATAAACCCTGTCATGTCTGGACGGCCTCTAGTCTTAGATATGAAGGCTTCAAGGAAGGTCCTACAATCATTGATTTCAGTTTCTTCCCAGCTCATGCAACTACAGATATATAATAATAAAATAAGACTTATTTCTTTATAAAGTAGTAGTGATTAAAGTACCCCAATAAAGTAACTCACCAGGAGTTGATGGAGTGGGTATTTTGATTCTGACTGGAGGATTATATTGGGCATGAGGCCACTTTTCCACTTGTTGCGCCTCATCATCCCCATCTTGGGAATCCGGTGAACCAGTCCTAGAGGAGAAATCTGGAGAATCAGCTTCAGGTGGGGAAGCATCACCTTCATGAGGGAGGGTTTCTTTCTCTACAGTACTCTTCCTTTTCCCCACCTGATAAACTTGGTGATTAAGCACCCCTTTAGGGTATGATTCTATCAAGTGCTCAGCATACCATGTAGTCAAGTTATGTGCCACTTTTTCAACTGGTAGATCAAACACCGCCCCAGTCTTCTCCCTTGATGTCAACAACCACAGTTGCCGAGCAACCATCGGATGTTGCTCTAACTTGACATGTACTGGGGTAGATATAGAAATCCGTTGCAGACACTTGAATTGACGTGAAAATCTATATGGATCATAGGCCTCACATATAATTTCTCCGTCAATCCTAGAAACTAGCACACCATCCCTGCAATCCAGCATGTATACTCTCAAATCCAAGTGGGTTGTTCCATCATCAACAAACCGCCCAGTTGGAGGATTTCTATAGGGAAAGAATTTGAATTCCTTAAACATGCTCAGTCTCACTTTCATGTTATAGGCATTAAGATCTAAAGTAGCAACTCCAGAGAACGCTTTCACTGATGGCCTGAATGAACTTCCAAGAATTTTTACTCCATTCTGTACATTATAAGTCCTGAAGTGAGTGGCGATCCATCCCCATAAATCTTGGAATGGTCCCACTATTCTCAAAAAAGATTTACCCATGAAGACATGAATTAAACTCCAGTGAATCTTTGCTAAAATGGGGGTATCCAACCCAACCATTTTTTCCTCAGCCAACTTTGTCGCAATAACAAAGGTCCCTGGCCTGACGCCTCCCTTCGAGTCCCTGACTGGCAAGAGATAAACACTGAGCCACAAATCCAAGAAGCCCGCCAGATGAGTATTCTTTGGGATCCTTTGATTCACCTCATATCCCCATTTCTCAATCTCTCCTGCTTCTAGAGTTGGCCAGAATGTTCCAGGAGCACCCCTCTTCTCAGGTTTTGGACAAGTGGTAGGACGGGTGGGCCTCTTATCCTTGGATTTCTTTTTCTTGGATCCTTTCACCTTTGGCTCCTTATCCTTTGGCTCCTTCTCTTTCTTCTAAATAATATATATATTCATCCACTCCTCTGGATGAATATCCTTTTTAGAATAAGTTAAGGAGGTCTCTGAACTCTTGATCCAGTGGAAGATTTTAAATAATTCCCGACCCAAAGAAGGAGTCTTCTCTGAATCATTCCAAGTAACCTTGGGAGGAATGAATTCATCATACATGTCACCCAAAATTGGAGCCCCTAAGATCCTATGAACATCCCACAGATTGATGCCTACTTCTCCATGAGTCAAATGGAAAGAATTGGTTTCTGGGCTCCAGTGGATGAGTATCTCCGGTATAATGATATCATGTCTGTAAACATATGTTTTTCCAACATGGACAGCTTCGTATATTGCAACTCCCTTCAGATATTCAACAGACTCTAAAAAGGTTTGTCGTGACCAGTATACCCACATCCAAGTTGGCTTCACACCTCCCCTAGGACGGAAGTCCCAACTTTTCTTCCAGCCTTTGGATTGATCCATCTGAGCATTTTGGAAGATTGAAGGATGACAATGTGGTTTCATCTCAGGCTTATGAGGTTTCATATCGGGCATACAAGGGCTATGATGGATCATGTGGGCCTTCTCCACTATTCTAGAATTTATAAATCCTCCTCCACATGAGATATTTGCTGAAGAAAAGTTGGTGTAATTCTGAAACCACGAAAATGGGAGATAGTTCTTTGCTTCTGGAATAGAAACTTCTTGCAGATGACCATAGCCATAAAAAGGCAAATAAATGCTTTGGGGAAAGTCATGATGATATTTCTTCAGATACTTGGCCAAATCCGGAAGAGTACTATCATAGACGGTATAATAATCCTGGCCAATGATACTCATCATATCATCAAGTCACTTGCTTTCCAGTTCATTATCTATTCTGATTCTCTTGAGAGCCATTGATTCTGCACAAAAGTTTAATAATTAACTCTTAAGTAAGTTGATTTTTCATAAAATTTTTGAAAGAATTCGAAAAAAATGGAAAAGAAATTAAGGCGCGCAATTCTAAACTTGGCACGCAAGTGTGTATGTGTCGCGTAAGTATAATGTGCGGCACAAGTATTTGGCATGCAAGTATCACCATACAGGTCCAAATACCTTGATAGCAGCACGACAACAAAGGAAAAGTGGAAAAGAGAGCAACTTGCATAGCGGAGATGACCTGCATGGCGAGAGCTCAAAAATCCAAAGTTCTGTGCAATGTGCGACAAATGAGCACATATATATAGTCTAGGCTAGCCACCTGCGTGCCTACAGCCAGTGCACTCCAGCCCTGTGTGACTCGCACCTGCACACTGACAGTTGCGCGGTGAACACCTTCGCGCCTCTTTCCCTTTGGTTTTTATCTTTTCCTCAGAGTCACATCCTTATTCTTTCGGATCAAACTCTGAGGGGGGACTTTTGTTGATGCTCCTTTTCATCACATTGTTTAAAGGAATGGAAAGGGAAATTACTTAACACAAATTGATTCATCCTTTAAAGAAAACATAAAAAATCAACAAAGGAATGAAAAAGGAGTCAAAGGACCTTGGGTCACGCAAGTTCCCTTACTGTCACGCAAGTACACTTGCGTGCCGCCTAATGGTCACGCAAGTGACTTTCGTGCCCTCTTTGAAAACTGCCCAGGGTCTTCTCCAGCCTATAAATACCCCCGGTGGAGTCCCCATTAAGAGAGGAATTTTTCCAGAATTCACATATGGAGCTCTGAACGCCCAAGTCTCTTCTTCAGGTCTTTCGAACACTTCTAAGGTAATTCTTTACCTAGAATGGGAGGTCTAAACAAGAGGAATATGGCCTAAGTGTTAGAATTCACTAACAATTGTGCGCCTAAGTGTTTTACCCTTAAGGAAAATTGACAAACTTGCGCGCCTCCTTACCTACTCATTGAAACTTGCGCGCCACTCTTCTGGAAGTACCTCGGGATAATTCTAATGGCTTTGGTAAAGGATCGCCCCATGTATTACCCTAAGGGATGAAAATCACGCATGTACCCATATGCCGCCCAGGTATACCTGCGTGACAAGGACTTGCGCGCCCACGCAGTACCTACACGCCTTCTAGGACCTGCACGCCCTTCTATTTTTGAGTGCCCTTCCTGCCCATTTAACCCCTCTTATTCCATTCCACCTCTCCTATTCAAGATTCATTCTTCAAGACACTCTTCAAAGACATTTATTGCATGTTTTCTTGATTTAATTCTTTATCCAAAAGGAATTCCGTGAAACATCTCTCAAAACCTAGTGATTTACACATCTTTATGTCACTAAAATTAGAGATTTCATTCATTCAACCTTATCCTTTATGATGAGGGAACCCAATATATGGGCATCCTCCTTAGGAGTAAGACCCAAGTCCTCATTAATTTGGGCCTCCTTTTTAGGAGTAAGCCCCAGTCATAATTTCCTTAACCTGGGCCTCCTTTTCATGAGTAATACCCAGTCTTAAAATTCCCAAATATGGGCATCCTTCTCAAGAGTAAGCCCCAACCATGGATATCTTAACCTGGGCTTCCTTTTTAGAAATAAACCCCAGTTTCAAATCTGCAAATATGGGCATCCTCCTTAGGAGTAAGCCCTAAGTCCCTTAATTTTTCAAGTCCATTAACCTGAGCCTTCTTCTCAGGATTAATCCCCAGCCTTAATCTCTCTTAACCAATCTTAATTTCCCTTTGATATAGGTTTCCTTATCAGGAGTAAAACCCAATAATAATTCCCTTCCTAACTTGGGAATCTTCCTTAGGAGTAATCCCCAAGATTAGAGTATCCAAATATCCAGGAATCACATATACCTTTATGGACCATGTTCCTAGATATATTTTCTGAAATAAATCTTAATCCTCATCTATTTGGGCATTCATACACACATAAGCCCCACATCATTGCATCTTTCATGGAAAAATTGTCTGGTTTCACTAATACCTCTTGTTTCTCACACCGAGAATGACTCACGTGATCTTAGAGTGTAAAATTAATCATGAAATATTTCTTTTAGCAATCAATCATGCATAAAAATCGTACTCCCTTACTCGAACTATGTGGGTTCTGATTCCTTTTCCAAAACAAAGGACACGTAGGTAGCCCATCTGCGGGTACGATCCCAAATTTGAAATAATCCATGTCCTTCTGAATGACAATAACCTTTAAGTGCCCCACTGAGTGGATTTAAAACAAGTATGGTCATCATAATGACCAAGAGACTTTTATGTATCAAAGGATACCATTGACTAATAATCTCTAACAAATACAGATGATTCCCAGTCGATGAAGAAACTAGAATACATATATAAGATTTTCTAAATTTCCTACATATCAATCATTGATTGTCAGATTGAAAGGAAAGCTCATTTTATACTTGGTAATGTAATAAGGATTCAAGAACATAACTTAAATCTATAAAGAGAGTCCCAGAGTAGACAATAATTCCCCTCAAAAGGGTGTGATGAGTTCGACCTCCCATCCTCTCGACCAATGAAAATTCCTAATCCTCATCAGTCCACAAATAATGAGCGCCTACCTTTGGAAAGTAGGTTCAAATTGATATGGAATCATTGGATGTTTCCAGTTCTACGAAAAAACCCCGTTAGAAACTGTTTGGAATGTTTGAATATTAAATCAATGAGATCATCCCCAATTCTAGAGGGAAACACCGATCCACCGCCAATGTGCATCATCACCCCCTGCATTCGCCGAGCAGGGGATGTTGTATGCCCGACATGGTTTGAGGCCCCAACCACCCCACGGGTAGGCTGAGTCGACTCTCCTAGTCGCAGGCACAGACGGTGGCCACCGTGGACTAGCCCGCAACACTGCCACCTGGTACGAAGACCCTCCCCGTGCAACCACCACAGAGGACGCGGGCCTTTCCCTCTCCTAGGATCAGATCAGAGGTTTTCTTCATGCCACCTATGACCCGAATGAGGGCATTCCCCGTGGTAGCAACACCTCATATGGGAGCCTCTCCAGCGCTCATTACACTAGGTATGGAGCCATCCCTCCTACCATGGACCGCCGAGGTAGGGATGTTATACATCCAGTCACTCTACGATGTGAGGACCTTCCTCACATCCTTGTAGCAGCCGACGAAGGTCATATTAGTCCTATCAACCTGAGGGGTGGAGATTAACTTCACTTCACCAACACCCAGCACTGAGGTCTTACCTGGGTTCGGCCTGATCAGTATGGGGACCTGCCTTGCACTGACGTCCCCAAGGGAACCGGGCATGGAGGTCCTACCCATGCTCCTATCAGTTCCAGTGGGGGTCCTACCCGCACCAGCATCCAGCATGGAGGTCCTCCTCGTGTCCCCTTTGACATCTGCCCTGGTGCTCCTCGCACCCTGGCCCACTCAGGCGGAAGCACTCCCCGACCCAACACTAATACAGTTGAAGGACCTCCTCATGCCAGGAATTGTCCCTTCCCCAAAGATCCATCCCGAGGCATGATGGTGGGTCATCGTTGCCGTAATAAGAATATCGAAAAGATTTACACTAAGATCAATCCAGTCTGTTTCTCGGATTCTGAAGCAGAGTACGACTCAGCGGTGGAACCCTCCCCTCGGTCCTCTGTGTCAAAGACCGGGGCAGGAACAAGGCATATCAGACTCATCCTTATAGAGTGGGAATCACACCGGAATCCTGTCTCTATTTGAAGGTACATCCAAGAGAAGTAAATTTTGGGAATCCCACAGGTTTCGACCGTGCAGTCACCACCATCGTCGCCAGAAGCACCCTCTACCTCGACCAGAGATCATGGAGAGCTATTTTGGGGACCGATGGTGGTTGAGAAATAGTGTGACCCATCGCTGGAAACCATAGTCCTTGCACTGGAATCTGTGGCTATCAGCCCGTCGTATCGTGACATTGTGGTCATGTCACCGCACTCCTCGGATGATGGCCCGGAATTCAGCGGCCAGTTGGCTCGTTCGGTGTACTCTCCACCACCCAGTTTACTATCTCAACGGTCCACTTCAGTACCGCTACCGGTTCCTCAGCCACCTTCGGTTGACGAGTGGGTAAATACAGGTCCAAACCCTAAATATGAGCCTAGGAACTTCTGGAACATTCTTGTGGTGGATCACTTCTTGGAGAATTTCTGGCCGGTGGTGACGTCAAACTTCTGTGCACCAGAATTCCTCACCCCAGAGGAAGTTGAGTGCTTCCGTCAAACCCTATAGGCGATGTAATTTTGTCTTCGTTATCATCGGGTGATGTTCCCTAGGAGCCAAGTGCACTTTGAGGATGTTAGGACCAATATGGGCCTATATACCCTGAGAGGGGGGGGGGTGAATCAGGGTATGGATATTCTTTTTCAAAATTCTTCATACCCCACTAGATCTTGACCTCTTTATTACAAGGGTCACTTTGTTTTCACTTGTGTGTTTATTATGATAACTTATTTTCTTCTTTATCTGTTTATGATGCTTTAAATACAATGCTGGAAAGTTAGAAGGCAGACACATAGATGTTTACTTGGTTCACCCTCACTGGGCTACATCCAAGGAGCATACGCCGACAAGTTTCTGGTCATACCAAATTCCACTATTCTTCACTAGATGTGGATACAAAGGTTCGGGAACAGTCACTCTATCCCAGGCTCACTTCCTTTACACGGTTTAGGGTCAGCTCACTACTTTCCCAAGGGTCACTCCCTATTTCTCTCTCTCTAGCTCACTGCCGGCGGAGATGATCACCTTCTTCCTCTTCCTTTGCTCACTACTCCGAAAATGATCCACTCACAGTTTATAAACTTGTAGGTCTCTCCATTATCACTAATGAATGCATCCTCAGTTGTATGTAGATGCTATTTTGAAGTCCAACTTTCACCCATAGATGAAACTCACTTTGTACTGAAGGTATCGGGAAATCTTCCAGCTTTCATGCAGCCCTAAAAAACTGACGTGAATCAACCTTACTTAGCTTGCAAGTCTAACCCGACGCGCAAGTATCAGCGCACAAGTCAAAACTAGCACGCAATTCCACATCAACCACTTGTGTGACACAAGATTCTGCTACTCCAAACTTGCGCGACACACTTCCTTCCTTGCCCAAATCACCTCAGGTGCACAAATATCACTTGGCGCGCAACTTCCACTTGCACGAACACACCACACTTGTGCGGCCACCACACCTGCGCGACGAGAGCTCTGATTTTTCTAAGTGTTCAACTCCCCCAAAAAAGAAGAGGGGTGGTCCTATATTTATAGGCATTTGGTCACCCTACGTGACGGCGCACAAGTCTACCCTCGGCGTGCAAGTCTCGTCACACTGGTCCTGTCGCCCTTGTCTCTGTCGCGCAAGTCACTTGCACGACCAACCCAAAACATGCGCGACCCTTATCCCTTTGCCATATTTTGATGTTCTGATCTTGAAAAACATATGGCACGCAATTTTTCAAGCCTCCAAGACCTTAGTTCACAAGTCCCTTTTCCAAAACTGCTTTTCTTCATTTTTTTATTTTCAGGCCCAAAAATTTGGCAAACACTGGAAAACGGGCCACCTTGTATCTGCTCTTTTTGTACCGCCTCCAGATCTTCCATTCCTTTGTCGAAGTTCTTGAATCAAACATGTATCATTAACCATAGATCATGAACTCAACATTACACCATGAAATCCCCTTTGTCAACAAATTTGTATGTCATGGTTTGCGTTGTCGACAATCACAACACAGATGTCCTCTTTGTCAACAAACATAGTCACCTCAAAATGCTTCAATGATTCTTTGAGGGATTTTTTCCCAACAGAGGAAATTGGAGAGCATTTTTGTCTGGTCGATTTGGTCGCACTCTCCATGGCCCAGTGCTCGGAGTTACCAGGTCTCCAGAGGACCCTCCAACAAAGATGCGTTCAAAGCATCAGGGTACTCCGCAAAATCATCAGGAAGGCTACCCCCCACGTGTATGTCCTTGGATGAAGGAAGTATGTTGCCCTCCTCTTCAGCCCTATTCGATGAAAGCCCGACTCGATATGTGATATTGAGGACGTGCCCCCTGGAAGGGTTACGGTTTATATGGCTGATGTCGTAGACAAGGAGGACAAGCCGAAATCTCTTGATGTACACTTCCCCACTGAGGGTGTGCCACCATTGTTGGACCCATAAGGAAGGATTACTCGTTAGAAAAGGAACCTCCTAGGTATCCCTGTGCCCACCGAGTTGTTGGTACTCAGTCGGAATTCCAGTAAGGGTAAAGAGCATGTTGGAGCTGTCAAACACTACGACTCATCTTCCTCTGTGCAGAATACGGAGGAAGAGCCCGAGAAGGCCACGTTGCACCAGCAACTTGCTAAGAAGAAGATGTTGGTTGAAGAAATCTTGTTCGAACATGCTATAGAGTGATGACCCAACTATGGCGATCCTAAGTCGGGGCAGTAGGGGCATGAGAAACTTCCCCCCAGTGAGATGCCTCCGGGAATCCCTGATAATACCGCTCCCGCACACAGGGTTGAAGCCAAAATTCATGGAAAAAGGGCGTGATACATCTCACCACACCCTCCCGAATGGTGAGGCAATCTGAGAAATCTGGCTCGGGTTCCCCCTGCCACCTTGCAGGCCGCTCCACAATCTACTGAGGCTGCCTACCATGTTGAAGAACCCGGCAACACACTTATGGTTAAAGATCCCCGCCAAGATAGGGACCCCACCTGGATGATACTATAGCGGCACTCATCACCTGCCTCAAGGCATTGGAAACGTGGAAGGAGGCAGTCCCACCAGACGACAATCCATATCCAGCGTGGGTGGATGATATGCTTACACCCCTGGGTTTTGAAAATTCCACTTTCTCTCCCTTTAACAGGATAGGGGACCCGCCGCAACACCTAGACCACTTTTCTTCAAGGTGTGGCCCCATGTTGGTGACTCCAGCACAGCAGGAATCTGCCAAGCTCCAATGTTTTTTGCAGACATTGGAAGGCCCCACGTTTGTCTGGTACAGTCAGCTCCCCATTGGATCAGTGGCCAGCTGGGAGGATCTTCACCAGAAATTCCTATATCATTTCAGCTCCACCATGCGAAATACCAGCATTGCAAACCTCATCAACTGAAAACAAAGGCCCGATAAGATAGTCGCGGACTTCATCGCCCAGTGGAAGGGGATCACATACTCCCTCGACATGCCACTAACTCAGTAGAAATTACTGACGATGTGCGTAAGGAATGTCAAAAAAAACTGCTTCCTTCCCTGATCACTCAAAAGTACCCTGGAGGGTTTCGAGACTTCTCAGATAAGGTCCAGCGCCTCAAGGAAGCTCTGAAATAGGCTAGTCAGGTGCATCTGTTGCCCCCTGTGATCCCAACAAGAAGGGATGCAAGAGTAGAGCCTACTGAGGTGGCACAAATAGAATCCCTCGACCAATTAGAATTGATGCCAGTAGCACCGGCTCCGCAACCTCATAGAGGCCCGCCACCACAGGTGCATCCTCCTGCCCAGCAGCAACTGCCTCAGAATCGACAGGTTCCCCCGCACAACGCACTACTACCGCATTGGCGGGATAGTCAGGCTCCACCTCCTCGGCAGGCTCCTCCGGCCCCTCGTCAGGGCCAGGCTCCCAGAGCCCCATATCCATAAAAAAGACACCAGACATACTTGTTCGGTGAGGATCATGTCCCTGGTTACTTCCGCAGTTCCCTAGCAAAGGGGATTGTGTGCCTACCTGAGTGCAGAAGGACGGTAGAGGAGAATCTCACTGATATCCCCAACTACTGCCCCTATCATCAGATTTTGGGGCACACCCTCAAGCAGTGCTATGTGTTTAAAGACTGGCTCCAAGACCAGGTCAATAACAACATAGTCAGGCTGGGCCCGGCCTCGACACTAGTGGCGGGTGTCTTTGTGAGTTCAGAAAGTGGTAGCGACGACGGAGATGAGTGGCAGCTGGTTCCCAGCTATGGATCCCAGAAGTACGATGCTTGGATGGCTCGTAAAACAGTCGCCTGCACCCATGGTATTATTCGGGCACGCCTGAACCAGCTGGAGCTTTCAGAGGCTAAAACCAGCGCCTCTGCATCATCATCTCAGTCGGACTCTTCCCAGAAAAGCAAGCATCGGCGATTCAAGAAGAAGCAATGCGCTCCAACAATGTTGTTGTCATCCCACACTGTCGGTGAATTCATGCCCCCAGAGATGGGGATTCCTCCCAGAATCTTCCCAGTGGTGGATGAATCTTCGAGCAATAGTCAGGGGTACATTTCGGTTAATACCATTGAGTTGGTAAATCCCTATATGACTCCCAATGAGGGGGAACGCCATGCGAACCTCACCAACATCCCCAGCCAACATCAATGTCGGTGGAACCGCGTCCATATGGGTTGTCATGGCACATCAGCTAGCTCTTTCAGCTAGGCCATGCATGCCACTGAGACTATACAGTAGGCCCAGCACAAAGCTCAGCATGTTCAACTTCCTCATCTGGCGTCCCCAGATCTACCTCCACCGTCGTTCGTGCTACTAGATTAGGCAGAACTACCTCATCCGTACCATGACCAGTCTTGCCCTGCTACAAGATGATCTTAGTTGTTTGTTCCTCATCTGTAAGCTACTCTTGAGGCCTCAACTAGTGAGCGACAGGGCGTACCTAGAACTAGACATCCACCGGTCCAGCTGGCGCAGCCCGTCATGCCTCCAATCACAGAGCGACCTCCTGTAAGCAAAAGTTCGCACCTAGCACATACGTATGATGTTCTGAAGAACCTTTTCAGCATCCCAGCGAGGTTTTCTATCCTCGAGGATCTTCGCCTATCATCAAACATGTGTGAGGCTCTCGCTGAGGCTCTAAGGATCCCCCTATAGTTTGAGACAGAGGTAGGAGCTGCAGAAGCCTTCCACACTGAGGAAATTGAGAACGCTAAATTCCAGGCAATTATCTCGTTCTCTGGTGAAGAGGAAGACCCTCCCATACTGGGGCAAATTCATCCACTACACATCACTGGTCAGTCTAATGGCATAGAATTCCACCGCTGTCTTGTTGACATGGGTTCTAGGATTAACCTAATCCCGACTCGGACACTGCTGAAGCTGGGGTTGTATGAGGATGATCTAACTCCATCTGGCCTCATAATCCAAGGATACGACGGGACCGAGAAAACCCCTGTCGGAAAGATCCATTTGAAGACCCAGTTCGGTGGCCTAGTTTCTAGTACTAAATTCATGGTTGTCTCCCAGGACACCACATACAATGCATTTATGGGCAGGCCATGGCTCCACCTACATGCAGCGGTCCCCTCATCGTATCACCAGTGTCTCAAATACTCCCTCAATGGTCGAGTAGGCGTTCTCTAGGGAGATGCATCTCCTTTTGCTTCTTGTGAAGCCTGCTATCTGGACACTGACTATTACAAGAAAAAGGATAATCAGATTCTAGAAATTGAGATTGAACCCGCTCTGATCACAAGTGATCCTTGGGCTAGTCTGGATGACACCTACATCTTCCCGATCCATCGGTTGGAGGCCACAACCCCTGATATGGTTAAATGCATTGTCATTTTGGGTGTGAGAGGAAGGCATGTTCCTAGGTCCAAGAGACGGTAAAAAATCACCTCGTACTCCTACACCAACCAGGCTCGGGTGATCCCAGAACCTCCTACCCCTATACGGTATCGGGACGTCAGGATCATGGAAACGGTGGTACGTCATACGTGTCTGTTTTTCCAGGATGGAATTAACCGGCTCAAGATGACATGCCACTACTGATTTGATGTTATCAAGCATGGCCCCATGGGCCGATGACCATATGGGGTTGGATCAACTACCTTCATCGCTATGGTCTTAGTGGCGCATGAATTTCCTGGTATGATGACCACTGCCGCTCAAGCCGGCACCAGCCTCCCATCGGAGTCTGGAGGCTCGGAGATAACTCCCCCTGCGGAAGTTCCCTCCACAAGTGGAGAAGAGGATCTATAGGATGCTCCCCCTACCTTTGAAGAAGGCGTCTCTACCACGGTCGATCAACTAGTACAGGTGAACCTTGGCAGCAAGGCAGATCTGAGACCCACATTGATTAGTGTCGCCATGTCCCTCGAGGAGCAGCAGCGATACGTGAACTTCCTTAAGAAAAACCATGATGTATTCACCTGGATTAATGGAGAGATTCTAGGACTAGATCCCCAGGTAGTCGTCCACCACCTTGGCCTCCCGAAAAACCATCGCTGGTTCAAGCAACCTCCCAGAAAGAGGCACCCTTCTCATGGTGCCATGGTTGAGGCCGAAGTTGACATGCTTATCAAAGAAAACATCATCAAGGAGGTCTAGTACCCCAAGTGGATATCCAACATTGTGCCAATCAGGAAGAAGAACAGGCAAATCAGAGTCTGTATCGACTTCTGCGATCTCAACCGCCACTGTCCGAAGGATGATTTTCCCCTCCCAGTGACAGAGTTGTTGATTGATGCTACAGCTGGGTTCCAAGACCTCTTCTTCGTGAATGGGTATTCTGGGTACAACCAGATCCGGATGGCCCCCAAATACGAGGATTCCACCGCTTTCAGGTCCCCCCAAGGTAATTTCTATTTCTAGGTTATTCCCTTCAGCCTAAAAAATGCAGGTGCCACCTATCAGCGGGCCGTGCACCGCATATTCAAGCCAATTCTTGGAACATTGGTGGAATGCTATGTGGATGATCTAGTGGTCAAATTTCGCCAGCACCAGTACCATCTCAAATACCTTGAGAAATTATCCGACTTCCTCCGTTCCCACCACTTGAAGATGAACCCGTTGAAGTGTGCCTTTGGGGTCACCTCTGGGAAGTTTCTCGACTTCGTTGTCAGATATCGGGGCATCAAGATCGACCCATAGAAGATCAAGGCCATTATCCAGATGCCTCCCTCGAGCAATATTTGGGAGCTTCAAGGACTTCAAGGCCACCTAGCCTACATACACCGATTCATTGCGAACCTGGCTAGCAATTGTAAGACCTTTTCCAGGCTTATGAAGAAAGGATCCACCTATGAGTGGGATGAAGAGTGTCAGACCGTGTTCGAGGAAGTCAAGCGGTATCTTCTCCAACCTCTGGTCTTGATGCCACCCATCACCAGAAATCCACTGGTACTTTATATGACCTCCCTAGAATGGTCTCTCGGTTCCCTGCTCACCCAGAAGAACAATGAGGGGATAGAGAACAGCCTCTACTACCTTAGCCGCTTGCTTCTCGATACGGAGACTAGATAATCCCCCATCGAAAAGAGCTGCCTTGTGCTCGTGTTTTCCGTACAGAAATTGTGACATTACCTGCAGCACCATGAGGTATAGATGGTCTCTCGGGTAGACCCACTGAAGTACATCCTGAATCGCCCCATGTTGACTGGCCGGCTAGCGTGGTGGGCGGTAATTCTCCAGCAGTTTGACATCAGGTTTGTGCCTTAGAAGGCTATCAAGGGGAAGGCATTGGAAGACTTCCTATCTGCCCATCCAACCCCCATGGATCAATACCAGGAGCTAGATTTTTCTAATGAGGCAATCCTCTCAATCGATCATGTTGTATCATGTTGGAACATGTACTTTGATGGTGCCTCCTGGAGCCCCACTGGTAAGAGGATAAACAATTATAGGCTCAACAGGGTGGGTCTGGGTATCATCTTCATCATCTCGGCACAAGTTGTTCTGTCATAATCATTTTTGTTGTCAGAAGGATGCACGAACAACGAGGAAAAATATTAGGCTCTCATCATTGGCCTTGAGCTGGCCCTTGAGATCAATGTACCCCATTTTCATGTAAAAGGGGATTCTAAACTGGTCATCAAGAAGGTCAATGGTGACTATGTTGTCATGAATCTAGAGATCATTCCATTGTTGGAGTGCACCCTCTATCTAATGGCCCAGTTCCCTTCTCGACCAGAGGTTACCCATGTCCCTTGATCACAGAATGATCGAGCGGGCGCTTTGGAAGGCTTAGCTGCGTCACTTCCAGAGCCCTAACAGGATGATCTAATTATACATGTGGAACACCAAAGAGTCATGCCCCCTTCATCTCAAAGTATGAAGGCGGACGATTATTAAGTTATCTTACAGTCGGATCCTCCACGTCAGGAGACTCAGGTTCTTCAGATGTAGTGGTTGAGACAACTCCCGACTGGAGAGCACCTTTTGTCGAGTATCTCCAAAATGGTTGCCTCTTGGATGATCGGGCTGAGCGTAAGCGAATCTGATGTCGTGCATTGCAGTTTACCCTACAGAGTGGTCCAAGTATTGAGAATATTCTTTATAAGTGTGGTTTCGATGGTGTTCTCCTCCGTTGAATTCAAGGAGTCAGGATTTCTTAGGTCATGCAAGAGGTTCATGCTGGTTCCTACGGAGCCCACCAGGCTGGGCCAAAGTTGTCCCCTCAAATCCAGAGATAGGGGTACTTTTGGTACTCTATGATCCATGATTGTATTTAGTTCTCCAAGAGATGTCACACGTTCCATGTTAATTCTAATTTCCTACATCGGCCACCAGAACCTCTCCACTCCACCATGTACTCTTGGCCCTTCGCGGTGTGGGGGCTTGATGTCGTGGGGTCGTACCCACCGGCAACAGCTCACCAGTGCAGGTCATCCTGACCACTATGGACTTCTTCTCCAAATGGGCAGAGGCAGTCCCACTCAAGGAAGTCAAGGCTCGATCCATTTTGTATTTTGTGATCTCCAACATCATCTACCGATTCAGAGTCCCTCACGTCGTGCTCATTGATAATGGCACAAACTTCTGAGCAGCCGAGCTGAATAAATTGTACACCAAGTACAATATCTATTCGAACCATACCTCTTACTATCATGCACAAGCAAATGGATAGATCGAGGAGTTCAACAAGACCCTCTCTAACATTTTTCAAAAAATGGTTGGTCAGAACAAGAAGATTTGGCCGGACAAGCTCCCCAACACCCTCTGGGCTTATCAGACGACGACCCGAAATTCCACCCAAGTGACTCCATATTCCCTAGTATATAGGGATGAGGTCGTCCTACCCATCGAGATCCAGCTTCCATCATTACACACTGCAGTCTCTGACCAGCAGGTGCCAGATAAGGTGGCCCAAATCCATCTAGCGGAATTGGAAGCACTCGAGGAGACTAGGCTCCATGCCCTGCACAATCTGGAAAGTCATCAGAATAAGATAGATAGAGCCTTCAACAAGAAGGTTCACGTATGCTCTTTCCTACAAGGTGGCCTGGTATTGGCCCTCCGAGCGCCAATGATCCCCGGTAGGAAACCACCCAAGTTGGAGCACAAATGGGAAAGACCTTACGTCATTCATAAGGTTTACTCCAATGGAGCATATTCCTTGGTGACCATGGATTGTGAGTGCATAACGCCTCCCACCAATGCTAAGTTCCTCAACCAATACTTTTCCTAAGCCCCACGGTCCTGCATGACCTTAAACTGGACAGTCCTGCACGACCTTAAACTGGATGGTCCTGCACGACCTTAAACTGGATGGACCTACGTGACCTTAAACTATACAGTCCTGCATGACCTTAAACGGTACGGTCCTGCACGAACTTAAACTGAATGGTCCTGCATGACCTTAAAATGTATGGTCCTGCATGACCTTAAACTGCACATTTTCCTGCATGACATTAAACTGCATCTTGAGAAATACGTGTGTCTTGATTCCCATCCTCATGGGATACGTAGGAACGCTCAAATGCCTCGTCTTTAGCCTAGCCCAGAGCTCTTCTCTTTGACTGTCCCCCTTGG
Organism: Viscum album; assembly: GCA_963277665.1. Taxonomy (NCBI): domain Eukaryota; kingdom Viridiplantae; phylum Streptophyta; class Magnoliopsida; order Santalales; family Viscaceae; genus Viscum; species Viscum album. The sequence continues at coordinate 238,921,427 of OY728140.1, read as the reverse complement.
GTATAGTCTCCTCAGATGGTCCTTGCATGATGGGGAGTAGGCTTCCTTTTCCCCCACTCATACGAGGATTAAAATGGTTGCACCATGTGCCCACTCCTGTTCTTTTATCCTCCCACATCTTCACCACACGATGTTAAACTATATGGCCTTCAAGAACTACGTGTGGTTTGATTCTCATCCTCATGGGATATGTAGAAACGCCCGGAAATTATGTCTATGGTCCTAGCCCAAAAGCCATAATCCTCTCTTCAAGTCATGACATATGGCAGGGTGCATATTTTTTCCCCAATTCACGTCGAGCTAGCCCCGATCCAGCTGTACATCCCCCTCCCTGGAGATGTTCTCCTCTTTTGTAGATGGGTACAACTATGCTTCACCCACTCCTTGACTAGGATTCCATCACCTTACCCATCCTAAAGGGCCCCTGAATGGTATGGATGCTAGGCCTAAGGTCCCTATTACCACTTTGGTCCAATGCCCTCAAGGATGTCGAGCAACAAGCCGATACAAGTCCTGCGTTTCTAATGTGGTCATCGGTCGATGCTCATTTGCTTCTCCCATTTCAGGTCACTATAGGGATGCTGTGTTTTGAACATGGTCAACACTTGTCCCGGATCATTAGGACCACCCCAAGATTTCCCAAACATCGAGTGTAGTGGTTCATTCTTCCCCGTCATATCTAAGCAACGAACTCCCCTTAGGCGATGCCAGCTATCAGGCCCCTTGTCCTTTCGGGGCCCCGGCCCAGGTTCTCTCAGATAGGATTGTACAACATGGTGTGGGATTATTCACTCATTCACGTTGGGTTACACTTTGTGTTGTACATATCCATGGATGAGGCCTTCCCCTTTTCCCCCGTCCTCAATGCAAGACGTTAAACTGCAAGCTAGTCATGACTCCCTGACCGAGGCCCAGCCTCAGGCCCCTTGGCCTTTTCGGGCCCCCGACCCTCGTCCTCATTTCAAGATGTTAAACTGCAATCTGGTCAGGCCTCCCTGACTGAGGCCCAGCCTCAGGCCCCTTGGCCTTTTCGGGCCCCATCCCTCTTCCTCACTGCATGATGTTAAACTGCAAGCTGGTAAGGACTCCCTGACTGAGGCCCAACCTCAGGCCCCTTGGCCTTCTCAGGCCCTATCCCAAGTTCTTACCCGGAGGGTACAGTGTGGTGTGGGATTATGTCCTCATTCACATCGAGTTATTCTCCATGTCGTACACCTCCCTTATCTGGGGTATCTTCATCCGGCCCTCATCCTCACTACAAGACATTAAACTGCAAGTTGGTCAGGCCTTCCTGACCGAGGCCCAGCCTCAGGCCGTTTGGCCTTCTCGGGCCCTAGCCTAAGTTCTTACCTATAGGGTATGGAATGGTGTTGGATTATGTCCTCAGTCACGTCCGGTTATTCGTATTGTCGTACACCCCCTTATTTGGGGTATCTTCCTCCTCTACTCGTCATCACTACAAGACGATAAACTATAGGCTGGTCAGGCCTTCCTGACTGAGGCCCAGCCTCAGGCCCCTTGGCCTTTCGGGCCCCCAGCATAGTTCCTCTCTTATGGGAGTGTATGGTGTGGTGCGTGATAATGTCCTCATTTATTCTTCATACCATACACCTGCCTTGTCTAGGGAATTTGATTCTCCTCCTCGTCCTGCATGATGTTAAATACATGTGGCTTGATTCCCATCCTTATGGGATATGTAGGACCACCCGAATGTCTAGACTTCGGGTCCAGCCCCATCTCCCGGAATCCTCTATTTCACCTTGGCCCCTTGGCCTACCCTTCCTCTGAGATGGGACTATATGGCATGGCATAAGATTATGTCCTCATTCACGTCAGGCTTGTATTGACCACGCCATGTATCTATCCCTCCTGATCCACCCCATTGATCCTTTTTGGTGGTTCACCAATGTGCCTAAGGGTACTCTAGTCTAGTACCTAGAATTTTGGACTCTGCTCGGACATGTTCTTGCCCGCTTTTTAGGCTTTGTGTTCCCCTTTATTAGGTCATTCATCACCATTCACACCTGAAGGGACCCCCAAAAATGGCCTGAATACCATGCCTAAGGGCTCTCCTATAGTTATGGGCCAACGCCCTCGAGGGTTTCAGACAACAAATTGATACAAATCTCGCATTGCAAATATGTTCAGTGGTCGATGCTCATTTGTTGTTCCCACTTTAGGTTTACGTGATATAGATACTATTTTTCCGCCACGGTTAATAGTTATCCTCTATCTCCACGCCAACCCCATTAATCCCAAAGTGTCAGTTACATGATTCACATCCTTCTCCACCTCATCATGTCCAAGTGACCCCCCGACACTCTTGATATTATTCCTTAGTGTGAATCTGCGCGTCAGGGGAACAAAGTCGCGGTAAGGGAGTCCTTCGGGGCTCTGCGCCGATTTCCCTTTGATGGACGTTCTGGGTATTGTAAAAGAAATATTTCTACCTTGTTTCCCACACCGAGTTTGACTCACATGGGCTTAGGTATCGGGTTGAGGTCTCCACTTACTTTGAGGGTTTTCACTCCATTAATGGTCAGAGATCTAAGACCATAAACTAAGATCACGTCAAGAACTACTTATGGCTTGATTCCTATCCTGTTGGGATACGTAGGAATGCCCAGACCCCTTGTCTATGGGTCCAGCTTGAGTTCAGCTAATTTTTCTTTTAAGTCCTGCCTTCGGGTCTTTGACTGCGGGACCACATGGCACAGTGTGGGATTATTTCCTCATTCACGCCGGGTTTGCAATAGCCGCACCTCATTCACCCCATTCTAAGAATTAGCCTTCCTGTTTCATGTCCTGCACGACATTAAAAGGCACCTTAAAGAACTACATATGGCTTGATTCCCATTCAAATGGGATACATAGGACCTCCCAAACTTCTTTTTTTTGGGTCCAGCTCAGCTGGGAACTAGTTTCTCCGGCCCCTTCCACTTTCATCCCTATTTGGGCCCCTTGGCCTGAGGTTACTCTCTCGGAATTGCATACGGTGTGATGTGGGATGATGTCCCTATTCACGTCGGTTATGTTTCATGGCACCGTACACATTCCCCATCTAGCATCATCTTAACTACGTCTGCATTGCATGATGTTAAAATGCATGATTGGTCCTATCACAAGACCCTAAACGGTGACATTATCATCCTGGCCGCATGATGAAAAATGACACTACATTGTGACGACCTCATCATAGAGGATGTCATGTTGGGTATTGGTCATACGCCATTCCATTTTTCAATGCCTACTACGACATGATTCTTGTGGAAATGCTAGGGCTTTCTACCCTAGGCCTGTTGCTTCATAAAAAAAACCAAACCACTCACCGTAAAGGAAAAATAGGATTTATCAAATATCACTTCTCTTGGTGTGAGGGCTAGACCCGCGCGCCCCGTTTATCCTTTTCACACATACCTTACCATGACATGCCACCTTTCAAGAACTAGGTATGGCTTGGTTATCATCCTCATAAGATACGTAGGAGTGCCCAGGCACTTCCTCGTGGGCCCTGCCTAACTTTCATGTTCGGTCCCTCGACTCGAGCACTTCCACAGAGAACACATGGTTAGTAGTGCTTATGTCCTCATTCATGTAGGGTTTTATAACCACCTTACCATGTGTCTCCTGCTCTTCTTACCCATTCATGGTCTGATTTCTAAGACCTTAAACTAATACCCTTTCAAGAACTACGTGCAGCTTGATCCCCATCCCCATGGGGTACGTAGGAACGCCTTTTCACTTTGCTTCAAGCCCATCTCAACTCTTTTTTTTGGTCCCTAGACCTAAAACCTCTCCTTGGGAACACGTGGTGGTTGGAAGACCTGGTTCCCATTCATGTCAGATATTTGAGTTACCCCACCATGTGCCTCCTGTGTTTCCTCTCATCCATGGTCTAAACTCTACAACACCAAACTAAGATCTCCCTATTGGAAGGGAATCGACTCCTTCTATCTAATACGTCTCATTAATGTATTCAGATGTGTTTTGACAAAGAGCCCAAATTGTGGAGTTTTCATGGAGACATTCCCCTCTTTCCATGACCAAGATTCGTGAGCTCGCCATTTGGATCCTCATCTTCTTCTATATCCAAAAAGGACCCTCGGATGACATGGATGTTGGGCTTAAGGGATCTCCATGGATTTTGGGCCTAAGGGATCTCCAATCATTTCGAGCCAACGTCCCTAAGGATCTTGGACGACATTTGTGACAGGTCTCGTGTTTCGAACATGGTCAACAGTTGACCCTCATTTGTTTTTCCCCATTCTAGGCGAATGCGATATCGATTCTGTGTTTCCACCACGGTCAACAGTTTTCTTCCATAGTCCTGCTTCCATCATTATGATCCAAATTTCGAGCGTCATGATTCACACATTTCTACTTCCTCGTGTTCAAGTGGAATTCCAACATACTTGGCTTTATCTCTTTGCGCATCTAGGTGCACCACATGGACGTGTTAGCATTATTGGGTCGGTATTTACCGAGCGTCCCTTCACCCTAACACGCCCCTTTCTGTGTCAGGAAAGTCCCACCACTACTTCTTATTTCCCACATCGAGCATGACTCACGTGGGCTTAGTAGTTTTGGTAGGATGTATACCAGTGCATCCAGGCTTCTCATCATCCTACATGACGTTAAATTGTTCCCCAAGATCAACGTACATCTTGATTCCCATCCTCATGGGATACATAGAGATACACCGTTATTTCGCCCAGGGTCCAGCCACGGGAATCATAAAATCCTGTTCTTTCCCCTTTTCGGCCCCCTGGTCGAACCCCTCGTGAGGAACCACGTAACTGCGAACCTACCCAGAATGAGTTCGGGATGCCCAAAAATGACATTGGTAAGTGATAGCCCCCCTCGCCAGAGAGGCCCTATCTAAAATAAGGAATGATCCATGATCAAACTGATGTGCCCGTCTAGTATGCTCCCACTATGGTGGCATAATTTCATGAGTTTTAGATTCTGTTCGAACAAACCATCACTCTGCATCCCACGCTTCGCATGCCCTTTATTCGGACTCTCGTCCTCTTTCAGGTCTGGAGGAACCCCCTAACGGTATGGATGCTCGACCTATGGCCCCCCTGCTGTCCTGGGACAACATTCCGGAAGACTGGTTATGTTTGGAAGAACTCCCTAATAGTATGGATGCTCGACCTATGGTACACCTGCTATCCTGGGCCAACGTCTTGAAATATTGATCGACGATATTTGAGTTAGGCCCTGTGTTGCGAACATGATCAGCGGTCGGCCCTCTTTTGTTGTCCCCATTTCAGGCTAATGCAATATGGATGCTAGGTTTCTGCCATGGTCAATAACTATCCTCCATTGTCACACCACCCCCACAATGTTTCGAATCCTGGGTATCGTGAGTCACACCTCCCACTTCCCTATGTTCAGAATAATCCAAACGCCTTTGGAGTTACCCCGCTCGTGCACCAGAGCACAACGAAAGAACGGCTCGTCGATTATTCTGAGGTCCTAATCCTCTAATCAGGCCCCTCCCATGTCTTCCCAGAAGATACAGATCGGTTACTTAAACCCTAGATACTCGGAGCTTGGTCGATGCGTTATGTTCGGATGGAATAGCATGGTGATCACCCCTTGTTTCTCACATTGGGCTCGACCCGCGTGAGCTTAGGGACTGACCACTAGACATTTCACGAATACAACAGACGTGTGTGGAGACAACCTCGATAACGAGACTCATGCAGGCTATGGCATCAAATAAATCAAAACCTGAAAGTACATTCGAGAGTTTGTGATCCTTACAAAACCTGGGGGTTTATTCCTCTCATGGACGGGTTGACCCCGTCAAAAGAGAGTTGCAGTTCCACCACCCTCCGACTTGTGGCATCCAGCAGTTGCTCCTGCCGGCTTAACTATCGCTCCTCCTCAGCAGTGATGGGGCAGAGTTCATCAACCTTAGTTTGGGCCTGCTCTACGTTAGCCTGAATGACCGCCATTTCTTCAGAAGCATGCCTCATACGCTCTTGCACCTCTTCCAGATGGGCCTTCAGTCGTAAGATCAGCTTTGATTGTTCATTAAGAGAGGCTGAGTGCTCATACGCCTGGATCCATAGCCATTGGATCTCATTTTCAGCCTCCCGGATCTTCATGATGTTCATTGCCTTCCTCCGCTGCCAGCCCACGCTAAGGCCGCAATCATACTCCCAGATCTTCTCCACCATAAGATCTCGGATGAGCAGGTGAGGGCGCTGGGCATCCACTCCCCCAGCACACAAATCGTGTAGCCACGACCAAAGTTTGTCCATCTCATCCATCCATAATGCCTGGGGGTCTTTTCGATAAAGCGTATGCCCATCTTCCATGATCGGCGGTGGACTATATCGATTTCCTCTTTGTCAGAGGGAATCTCATCCCAGTCTGGACAGTTGGAAGGCTCGTATGTGGGATACGCCCTCAGGAAATCTTTAGTGGGATCTACTTCTGGCATTGGATCAGGTGCGACATCTAGCTTCGGATCAAGCGTGGTGGGACATGGGCTGACCGGAAGATCCTCATCATCGGACCCCACCTCAATAACTTTATGCATGACCCCACTGACTGTCCCTCCAATGATGGGGGAACTACAGCTCAGGTGGGTTGGGTAACTATCTCCACAATTACTGGCATGCCTCTGGGAGGGGCACCGCTAGAAGGAACAACCATCCTCGCCGCAGCAGCCTAAGCCAGATGAAGAACTGTGCGTGACAGAGAAGGGGATGGATGTTAGTTGGCACGATCAACGTGTGACAGTAATGAATTCAGTGGAGAGGACTTACAGAGATTGAACTCCCGGTACTGTTCCTGAGTTGATGCTGACGGGCCCCCAAAGCGTGGCCCTCCGTATATTGTCGGAAGGTCTAGAGATTCTGTAGCAGCCAGCTCGGGCGCCCTAGCCCTGCCTGACATAGAACTGGACACCACCACAGGTGCGGGTTCCGAGGGTCCTGCATCATCACCGAGCGAGGGGAGAGATCAAGTCCTGTGTACGAGGTCCTCTTACGTGGTTCAGACATTGGTAAGAAGTCCATAGTGGCTTGAGAGCAGACCCTAATGAAATAAACTTGGAATGTTACCTCGAGAGCCTCCACTAAATCGCCGAGACCCGAGTCTTGAACACCGACTTCACCTTCCTCCAACAGGCTCCCTCCACCAGCCTCGTCCTCCCAAGAGGATTCATCTGATTCTTCTTGTAGGGGGAAGGGCTCTCTCAGCTCAGTGGCCAACAGCTATGGGGAACTGTCTGATCCAGCAGTACCCTCACCCGGTTTGTCATTGGAAATGGGGCACCCCTAGAATGCACAAAGTCCTCCAGCTTAGCCAGATATTGCTCCGCCTCCACCGGAGACACTGCGAAACTATCCCGAACATGGCCTATACCTGGTAAATCCATCCTGAGATGGTTTAGGTGTTGGAACATCACAGGAAGGCTGAGGAATTCCCGGTTGACATCCCAAATGTTCCAGGCCTCTGAGAAAATAGCATTCTCTAGCATGTCGATATGGCAAAACCGTTTCCCCAAAGCCTAAGTAGATATCCTACAGAACCCCCTCGGAGGCCGCCCCTCTGGATGGATCTGCTCTCCTAGGACCATCAGATCTGTTGTTGCTATTGGAATCGCCACCGCTGCCTCACCCTCAGCTAGTGCAGGTATCGCCGCCACGGTAGCCCCGCCCCCACAATAGGCCCTTCCCACCCTCTGACCTCGACCTTAGTATGGGGAAAGCCTTCCATCACCATCTTGAATAGTTGGATGCTTTAGCATTTCCCCCGGATAAGCTGCCTCCCAGATTATGGTGTACTCCTTCACCAGTTCAAAGGTGGTTGTAGGTGGAGGCAATGTGTTCCGCATTTTTTCTTCTTATCATGTTAACATGAGCCACAATTTCCTCATCATAGACGGGTGCTCCTCATGGCGCACCTCCCAGTAGACCTGCGGGGTCAGTCGCTGCAGGTACCATAATTTCCTTGCAAACCAGTGTGGGGTGTATGGATCACAGAGAGGCTCACATTCCACCCTTTCCACCAAGACTCCACTTCAAAAGTCCAGGATATAGGATCGGTGCCCTTCCGTCCCCTGACCATTGTCGGTGAGTACCCCCGTCGGCAAAGGAAACGAGTGGAAATTAAACTCGTCCACCTTCCACACCTGGTTTAGTACCAAAAGTATAGTTAACTTGGCTGGAAATCTCCCAGTGGCATTCATAATGGATGGGTGGAAAATTGACCCTGGAGGTGATATGGGGTTCGGATATTCATAAACCCCCCTGATGTGTGCTGCGATCCACCCATACAAGAAAATGGAATGGTCGGCATATCCTATGTGGCCTCTTGCCCTCGCCAACATGTCGTAGCATCTTGTACAATATGGAAAGCATCGGAATCCCCAGATTGACCCTCCATCCTATGGCCAGCATAGATGCCATCATAAATGAGCTAGGCCTCACCCCCATGTTGGTATCCCTCACTGGCAGGATCCAACCACAGATAAGGGCCGCGATAAATGCCACCAGCCTGACTATCGGCTGCTGTTTAGTATTGACACTGAAACCCCAAGTCTTCCATTGGTTGTCCTCCAAGAGCCGCCAATACGAATTCCCCTTGCCCCGTTGATCCCCCTTTGGGAAATTTCAAGGCCTAACATGAAACTCTCGATCCACCAGGAAGTTTAGGAACTGCTTGAACCACTTCTTGAAGTGGACATCCCTCACCGCTTCTTTTTCTTCTCCAGGGACCAGCCCCATCAGTGCCAGTGCCAGCCGCGGAATCTACTCCAGAACCTCCCACATGTTCATTATAGGGAGGAACTCATCATACATAGCCCCCAAGATCGGGACCCCAGAATCTGATGGACATCCCACAGACCGATGCTGACCTCCCCATGGTGCAGGTGAAACATGTTGGTTCTAGACGACCATATGCTCAACAACTCAGGCATCAGCTGTTTTGGTTGATATATGTGGAATTGAGAGGCCTAGGCCGCCTCATACAAACCCACTTTCCTCATCTCGGCTCCAAAATCCTCGCATGAGGCACCTACCCAGTAGGCCCATACCCAATCATTTGTGAAGTTGCCGCCCTGGCGTAGGTCTCATTCATCGGACCACACCTTCTTAGAATCCCTCACGGATGCCTTTAGTATTGTTCGGTACATGGGAGGGGACATCTCCAGATGAAATGGCTTACCATCAACATTGTTCAGATGAATGTATAGGCAGTTGGCAGGGATTGATGTCAAGTCTTCACGTGCATGACCATCAGCCGCACTAAACCATTGGCGTTGGCATGACGTTCTTCTGAACCAGCAAGATGGTTCGTCCCAACTAGCCTCAGGAATGAAGACGGCATCCCTCAGCCCGAAGCCATACAAGGGCAGCCTCTTGGACAATGGGTAATTCATCTGGATCTCCGACAGTAGCTCCATCAATGAATTATGGTTTGAGTGGCTACAGACCAACTCCCCCAGACCCAGACAATTTTTCATCTCATCCCTTCGGGTGACATCCGCAAGCACCCCCTGGGCAGCTTCTTCATGGGCCATTTGGTTTTAAAGGATCAGACAATTTTCAGCTTGAATTGTGAATCCAATTCACAAAGCTCACTCGCGAAACCGAATCACGGAGCCTGGCCTCGGCCTGCAAGCGCACAGTCGCATAGCACTATCGCGGAGTCAAAGACTCGCAGTTCGCCACGAAGCTCAATTCGCGGTGAGCAGTCGTGGAGTACGTAGAGCATCAGGAATCGAGAGCACAAAAGGACAAATTCTCAGAGGACAGAAAGGAAAAAAGAGATGTCATCCCCCTATTTATAGGCAGTGGCCCTTAGAGCTTCGAGGCGCATCCAGCCCCCGTGGAGCTTCACGGCGCGTCTGGCCCACGTGGCCCTTGTCCGCCTCACGTGCCCTCTTCGCGAGTCAGCACCACAAACAGCTGATGATTTTGGAGATTTCCCTTAGACTTTGACCATTGATCCCTCCATGGCTCCAAGTCTAAGGGGGGGCCTTTGTTGGAATCCAAATGTTGGATGAAAGAATGAAGAAAAAGAGGCACCGAGACCTACCTTGCGAAGCCACGGCGCAGAGTCCCCCCAAGCAACGCGGACACCGTGATGCAAAGAAGGCGGTACGCTCCACAAACTCCCATGACATTTGCAAGCCCGCCGTAAAGTAGATGAGGCGGTATGCTCCGTGAACACCCCTAACATTCGCGAGCCTTCCGCGAAGCAAATGAGTCGGTATGATTTTCCAATGCCCTTGGCATTCGCGACCCACTGTGAAGCAACTGAAGGCCTCTTCTCGCCACATCAGCTCTACTCCATATCACCTCTTTCCTATAAATACCGGACTCCCTCTAAGCCTGAGGAGGGACAATCCTACCTTTCGCCTTCCTAGATACCAAATCAAAAATCACCCTTTGCTCTGTGAACCATGAGCTACACGATGTATTTTTGCTTCACGAGGTGCCTCTGCATTGTCTCGTTTTGATCCCCCTCTTCCGAGAGGGATACCTTTCACAAAGCCTAAGGGCATTAGCAAAGGAAGGGGATACCCAAGGGGACCCGGGTTGTTGTGGAGCATTTATGCTTCGCAAAGAACCCCTAATGAACATTTAATCCACATGCCAAGGCAGGGTAACTATACTTTGTGAAGAACATTGCTTCACGACACTATGCTTTTTGAGGCACCTCTGCTTCGTGGGGCTGTGCTCCACGAATTCATTTCCACTTCGTGAAACACCTCCCCTTTTCACCCTTGTCCCATGCTAAGGCTAAGGCACATCACTTCACGAAGAACACCCCTTCACAAGTTTCCTCCACCACGCAGAGCAACCGAACTCCACAAGGCCCCTACCTCGGGACCCCACTGCTTGGCAATTCCATTTCCTGTGAGACCCTTCAGGTTTGCATGATGTGATTTCAAAGTCCCCTGGACAATACCACCTATGGAGTTGCTTCGTCTAATGCTTCTTCACATAGGCACGCTAATGGCTATTTCTTCTTCGCATAGTCATGTTAACGTGGACCCCTCACCGGATCGCTCCATAACACCCCCCAGTCATGGCCTTGCCGATGCCTTCCCTCCCACAAGGAGTAGAGGGTACCGGTTTTGTAAGTCCTAGGGGTGTGAAGTGCACCCACCTCATCCGAGCTACAGGACGTTAAACTACCAAGCACCATTGTTTTCAACACATGATGTTAAACTGTGACATCGCCTCGTGCCTCTCACATAGAGTGCCCCCACCTTGGACATTCTCTATGCCCCCTGGTCTCTACATGGGATGATATCCTCCTTCTAAGAGTGATGTTTGCTCACGGGGGAAGGGAATCCACCTTGATGTAAGCCCCTAACCATCCTTGTAGGAGACAGAGCCCCCTGCTCCCTCCTTTCATCTTCGGTCCCTAAGGCCAGCGGAGGATGTGATAAGGAATAGGCCCCCCTCCTCTCTTCCTGGGTTCCAAATCCCTCTCCCTCTGTGCTTTGTCGCCCTCTATCCTCCATCCTAGAGTTAGTCCCAACACCATGGGCCTCCCAATGCATAATCCCATCTCCACTTCCCACGAACGCATCTTTCGTGATGTGATCGCCAGGTCTCTGCTACCTCTTGTTTCTCAAACCGATCATGACTCACGTGGGCTTAGAGTGAGGACCGACCCTGACCCCAACCTCATGTGAACTACGAGGACTTTGATCCATGTCAAGGCATGGTACGTAAGAAGCATCCAAGAGGTTTAATCCCACCGCCCGATCGTTTCTTCATGTCAGGGTTCCACCCATGTCCTGCATGACGTTAAAATATACTTTTTGAACTATGTGTACTTTGATCTGTGCTAAGGAATGGTATGTAGTAAGCCTCCCCGAGGTGCAAGACCAACACCCATCGGACCCCAGGTCCATCATCACGTCGGTTCACCGGTGCCCACCTGAACTACGAGGACTTTGATCCATGCCAAGGCAGGGTACGTAGGAAGCCTCCCTGAGGTTCTAGCCCACCATCCACATAGACCAAGGTCCTTACTCACGTCGGTTATTCGACACTCCCCTATCCCTCATGACGTTAAACTGCATCCCAATCCAGTGTTAAGTCATTGTGATCCCACCATCCAGTTGTTCTGACACCCCTTCACATCAGTTCAACATCCTCCACACCAACACGAACTATGAGGAATTTGATCCATGTCAAGGCATGGTACCTAGGAAGCATACATGAGGTTCAAGCCCGCACCCATTAGACCAAGGTCCTTATTCATGTCGGCCCTCCGACAAACACCATGCTGAACTATGTGGTCTTTGATCCATGTCAAGGCATGGTACGTAGGAAGCCTCAAGAGGTTCAATCCCACCACTCGGTCGCTCCGACCGTCCTTCACATCGGTTCACCCACACCTTGGGAAGCCTAGAGTGTAGGCCTCAAACCATCCCGAACTATGAGGACTTTGATCCATGCTAAGGCATGGTACGTAGGTAGCTTCCACGAGGTTCAATCCCAACACCTACCTGGTCCAAGGTTTTGGTTCACGTCGGTTCACCAGAATCCACTCTAAACTACGTGGTCTTTGATTCATGTCAAGGCATGGTACGTAGGAATTGTCTTCGAGGCCCAAGCCCGAAAAACCATATTTCATCCTGATTCATACCCAGGCCACCACATCCCGGTGAGATCATGCCACCCCATTCCCCTCTACAACATTCGGGAAGCCACCCATGTGTTGGACCCAATATCTGTGTCCCCTCAAGGGGGTTCCTGAATATAGTCCACCTTCATCGGTGTTCTGATTGGTCGGATCCGTCTCTGTTGGACGTTAAACTTGTGGCATAACCTGTGTTAAACATGGCAAGCTGAGGAAAACCTCAGATACATGCCTATGGAATACGTTTCCCTGCACTCGATGTGGGATGCCTCAGGATTTCGCGCCCTCGAGAAGCCCTATAATAAGGGGAAAAAGTCAGACACGCCAATTCCTCGGCATCCAAACACGTCAGTGCTGCCTCGATGTGACTACTCCCCCAAATAAAGGTTGTTTCTCTAACCAGACCCCTTGGAATGTCCTAAAAGAAGCAATGTAATTAACCAGTGTCTATGGAAACATGGTACTGGTAAGAGTATCATGAACAATGTATTAAATCTATACGGGAGACCCAGACTAGGTGATGAGTTCCGAGGGGGAATCCACGGAAGGATGAACCGACATCCCATCATCCCGTTTTGATCAACGAGCAGACGTCTCTGAATAAGGAGCGAATGTCGCCCACCTTTGGAAAGCGGGAATGTGGGGAAAAAGAGCCATGCCGACGTCCCCTGAATGAGACAGACGCGCGTGCCCTGGTGAAGGCGTCGGAAACAAATATATTCCCATTATTAGGGACTACACAGATGTGTTCCGTGAAGTGTTTTTTGGTATTCCTCCTGACTGAGAGATTTATTTTTCTATTGAACTTATACTAGGATCTATGAACATATTAAAGAAACCTTATAGAATGGACACCATCAAGTTTGAAGAATTGAAGAAGCAGTTATAAAAGAATTTGAAGAAGGGTTTTATATGCCCGAGTGCTTCAATGTGTGGTGTGTCGGTCCTCTTTGTCATGAAGAAGGATAGATCATTGCACCTATGCATTGATTATCATGAGCTAAAAAATAATAGCAAAGAATAATTTCTCCTTCCACAAATAGATAACATTTTTTATCAACTACATGGAGATAAGTATTTCTCTAAGGTGCGCCTTCAGTCGAAATATCGCCAATTAAATGTGAATAAGGAAGATATTCCTAAGACTGCCTTTCAAACGAGGTATGGAAACTATGTGTTCAGGGTGATTCCCTTTAGACTCACTAATTCTCTAACAATATTCATTGACATAATGAATAGAATCTTTCAATATTTCCTCAAAAAATTCCAGGTACTATTTAGAGATGATTTTCTAATATAAACCAAGAGCAAGGAAGAGTATGAAGAGTATTTGAATATTGTAATAAAAACCTTGTAAAGAGAGGAAGTATATAAAAAGTATAGTGAATGTGATTTCTAAATGGTGTAAGTATCATTATTTGGACATGTTATCACCAACAAAGGGATATATGTGGGCCCTTATAAGACTAAGACAATTTAAGAGTAGCCCAAACTAGCATCTATAGTGGAGATTCGTAGTTTTCTTGGTCTATCTAGGTATTATTGATGATTTATAAAGAACTTATCATGATTATCAAACCCACTGACCAAGATGAATTGGATGGGGGTAAGTTTAGTCAATACTATTGAATGTTAATACTACTTAAAAGAGTTTAAAAAAAGCTTATCACTGCATCAGTACCCACACCAACCACATGTGGAGATCTCTTTGTGGTATACAGAGATGCATCAAAGAGGTTTTTAGGTTCCGCACTGATGAAAGATGGTAAATTGATAACCTATGCGTCAATGCGGTTGAAAGTTCATTGACAAAACTATCCCATGCATGATCTAGATTTGGTGGTTGTGATCTTTGCATTAAAAATGTTGTGTAATTATCTCTATGGGGAGAAGCTTGATATATATCGATCACAATATCATCAAATATATATTCAACTAGAAGGATCATAACATGCACCAGTGAAGATGGTAAGCGATTATCAAGTATTATGACTGCTCAATCCACTACCATCCTGGTAAAACAAATAAAGTGACACATGCTCTAAGTATAAAAGATCTCACAACTTTTTCAATGATTATAATGGAGAAGGCTCAAATGTTATTATACTTAAAAGGATTGACATGGGTATCATAAGGTAAGAAACATCATTATTCCTTTCTCAAATGATTTCCCAACCATCCCTTTTAGAGAAGATAAAGGACGTATTAAAAGGGGGTGTGGAGATTCAAATGAAGGTGTATGCTATTAAAAATGAGAAATCCCCAGAGTTTAAAATTGATCAGAAAGGATTTATATGATTTGTCTCATGACTATTTATACCATTAAATCCTATGATAAGTAGAAATATTTTTAATTATTCACTTAGATCAACCTTATCCATCCACCCCAAGACCACAAATATGTATCAATATCTTAAGGATCACTATTAGTGAGAAAATATTAAGAATGATATCTCAAAATATATAGTGATTTTATTGGTATGTCATAAAGTGAAGGTTGAAAGGAAAAATTTTAATGGGATGATGCAACCATTACCCATACCTACATGGAAATGGGAAGACATCACCATGGAATTTTTCACTAGACTTTTGATGTTATCTAGAGGAAATAATTCTTTATGGGTTTTTTGGATCTTCTTATAAAGACTTCTCACTTTATTACATTTATATAAGACTTATCACTCAAGAAGATAGAACGAATATACAGAATGGTAGTGATGAGGGAGTACCATTATCGATTGTATCTGATCAATATCAAGGATTTACCTCCATGTTCTAGAAAAGTATCCAAAATTTCATAAATACTAAGATGAAATTTAGTATAGAATATAACCTCATTCTGATGGCCAGTCTGAGTGGAATTCTCAAACATTGGATGATATTCTTAGAGAATTCTTGATGGACTTAAAAGGCAGATGGGACCAACATCTTCCAATGGTTGAGTTCTCATACAAAAATAGTTTCCAATCAAGAATCCAAATGGTTCCATATGAATCCCTTTATGGGAAGATATTTATAACACCTACATGTTAGGACGAAGTTAGATAACATAAGCTGTTAGGACCTAAAATGGAAGAGGAAATAGTAGAATTGGATAAGACCATTTAGTAGAACATTAGGACTTCCAAAATTCAATAGAAGTGATATACAGATAATCGTCAATGAGATCAGTATTTTTAGGTTGGAGATAAGGTATTCCTCCAAATATCTCTATGTAATAGATTTATGGGATTTGGGAAGAATAGAAAGTTAAGTACTAGGTATATCATCCCCTTTGAGAGTTTTGATGACATCAGAGTTGTAGCATGAAGACTAGTACTTCCACCAACCATGTATCATGTACATGATTTATTCCAAGCATACCTCATGAATAATTACATACTTTATCCATCATATGTTCTAAATTCAAAGGTGTTGCAGTTGAAAAATGATACCTCTTATGAGGATCAGATAGTGAATATCTTAAACCGTAGAGATATCTTTGCACACAATAAGACCACTCACATTATTAAAGTACTATGGAGGATTAAAAAAATATGAATATGTGACATTGGAACTAGAGGAATCTATGAAGGATAATTACACTCAGCTATTTTCACCATAGTATATAAAATAAAATTTCGAGGTAAAATATTTATAAGGGGAAAGAATGTAATGACCCAAAATTTTATCAATGGAATTTACCCTCCTAAAACTTTTTCAGGTAGTATAAATCACATATATCACATCTAGGAAAAAACTTTTTATAAGATAATTTATTTTAACTAAGTCCTAAGTAATTTTTATAATGGGCAGAATGTTTATTTTCCTATGAATTTTTTAAATTTAAATAAAGAAGGTTATTTACTTAAAAGTTTAAAATATAATATTTAGAAAAATATTCTATGAAATAAATTTAATTTTTGTACCAATTATACCAAAATTAGCTTAGGGTAATTTTTTGGGAATTTTTAAAACAAATTGATTTTATGTCAAAAAGTGAAAATATTGTTTTTACATAACTCTTATGAAATAATTATTATATGATCATGATTTATATTTTATTAACCATTATTATTAATTGAAATTTATTTATTTAATTACATAATACATAACTTTTTACATTTATAAACACATTCTTACCAAATATGAAAAACCAAGATTTTAACCTTAAAAAATTGTTTTTATGAGTTATATTTGTAACATATTTATAATTTATTTTTATCACTTTAATAAATTTAATTAAGTAAAATTAAATCCATATATTTAATTAATAGTTATAACTTATGTTATAAATTCATTTTCATTTTTAGGTATAAAAATGTTACTGTGGTAAAAAATATTTACCGTAGTATGTGTAAAATAATGTAGCGGGTTAAAGTTAAAAGGTTAAAGATTAAAATACATGATAAATAAAATAATAAATGGTTTTTTGGTGTATTTATATAAATTAAAAATCCTTTAAAACATTAATTATCAATGAAATTATTTGTAATTAATTCCACCCAAATTTGGTTGTCTTTAAATATAACACAATCATTATTTAATCACTTAAAACCACCCCTCCTCAAGTACAAAAACCACTCCTCACCATCCCCTTTATCCTCAGAATAATTTAAGATCATAAAATATCTGGAAAACCCTCTCATAATCACTCTCCCTATAACCAATTTCATCTGGTATGACCCAAATACCAATTTCATGTTTCTTAAGCGGTCTTTCAAGGAGGTGATATTCAAGAGCTACCTTTCGAAAACCACTTCTCTTAATTTCTTTAATTCTTATACCTTCTAATATACTCATTCATCAATTAAATAATGATAAATATAGTTTCATTTATATACTATAGTTTTATATTATTAATGTAATATCTTCTCTCCACCCCTTTTATTATCTCCTATTATTTATAGAAATGATACTATTTTCCAAATTATGGCGGCTAACTGTCACTATGGATAATGATTTTTCATTTTATATTACCCTATTCAAAGCTAGTTATAAATTTATTATTCTGGTTAAATCACGTTTTAATAGTTATATTATAATATATTTCATTTTTTGTAACTAATATATATTCATAATATTGAATAAAATGAAATTAGTTCGTGGTGGTTGGAAAAACCGCCAAAATAAACTAAACATTTATCATTAACTTTTTATCAAATGAATCATCCTAATTTAAAAAAGTTAAATGATATATGATACCATTTAAAATTATTTATTCTAATTAATACAATTTCATTTCACTTCTACAATCTTATTTCCATTTTACAAGAACATCCCTAATTATATACAAGTGAACTAACCATGAAACCATGAAATGAACGCTCACAGAACAACGAAATTGATCTTTATAACTATTCAAAATAGACATAACTAAACTTAATAAAATTATAATAAATCAATAATATATGAAAAATTTTATGAATTAATTAATTTTTGAATCTAATTTTATTTTCTAAGACATTAATTGCAAGTACAAAACATATTTGCACATATAGTAAGGGATCTTTTCGAACATCCAAATTTCATTTAGGTTACGCTTTCTCTCTCTTTACATCGATTTATCACTTCATTATTCTTATATAATTCTCCTATATTATATGTATATATACCAATAAAATTAATTTATCTCAATTAATTCTTATCTTATGTGTAATTACATGTTTTAAATGCTTCCCTTCTCAATTCCTAATTATAAGAAGACCCGGTTAAAGGGAACATCTCTATTTATTACCCATTTTCTAGCACACTTAATAAACTTTTATAATCCTACAATATTTTTCTAAAACCACTCTATATATCATGGAAAACAATTTTATTTCATTTTGGGTTTTATGGAAATAATTATACCTTTATCTTCTTTAAATACTATTTATCCTTTTCCCTAAAACTATGCTTAAGTGGCACATTTCAAAAGTTACCTAGCCATTATATTTCTTATTTTAAATTAATTTTGAGATCATTATTTATGATCTATTATTATTATTACATTATGAATTACCAATAATGATTCAAATTCATTCTTTCATGGAAACCGTTATTATACACCCTTTGGTTATGCCTTATGACAAGATTACAAAACCCATTTCTTTCCATGTGTAGTAGTTATGTTTATTCCTTATGTTTGATAATTTATGTGGCATGCATATACATGAACATGTTATGATGGGTGTTCCTAGATATTTTTATAATGAATTGAGTAGTGTTTTATTCTCATAAGTGGTTTATGTATGGTATTAGGGAATAATCCTAATTCATTATGGTACTTTTTCCACCATGTGATATAGTATTGGAAGTTATCCTTGAATCGTGTTTATGAAATGTTATATGTTGCTACCACATTCCTATTTTTATATGATTATATAATTACATTTTTATATGTTATGATTCCTTATTTTTATTCATGATCCATTCCTTTTATGTTATCATGTCATGCCTTCAAACTCATGTCTTATGCCTTAATCTTGTGTTTATTTCCTTACTATGAATTTTAGATAATCCCTTTTATCTATGTGTTTCACAAGTTTTCCTATGTAGTTATAGGATCTCAAAGGTAGTTATTATTTCATTATTGATATTGATAAAAATATTTTTTATTCTAGTTTCATGTTTTTAAATAATGTACCTAGTCCTATAAATACACTAGAATTTTTTATCCCTGGTTTTTATTTCATGGATAAATATACTTAAAACCATGTTATATTATGGGTCAACATCTTGGGTCACTTTACTTTTTATGTTTTTCATGTAAGTATCCTATTTTTTGGTTCAATAATGGTGATTCTTTTTTGTTAGACTTGGTTTAGACAAAGAGATAGCATCAAACCTTTATTTGATTCCTTAGAGAATTTTAGTGGCTTAAATCTATTATTAATCATATGTTCATCAATGTTTTCCCTTAATGATTAGTGAAATAGTGTTTTTGAGGGTCTCACGATAATTAGGTCATTTAAATCCTAGAAAATAGATAAATTTGTAATCGCTGTATGTGATACTGTTTATATTTGTTAAGAAGATTGGAAAGGTGGATTATTGTTTGTATTTTCCACCCTAGATAAAATCAATCCATAAAATGTTCTATGTATCATAGCTCATAAAGTATCTATCTAACATATATCATTTATTAAGCTCAAATGTCCTTGATGTGGAACCTTATTTATCCATGACCAAGCTTCTACTTTGGATTTTTGATTCTCATACAGTGGTTCTTTATAGAAATATCATACCCTTAGTATGGGTGCTATGGAAACACGGTTCTGATTCACATGAGAATTAGGAGTGTAAGGATTTAATGGGAAATAAATTTACTCAAATATCAACTATGGTGTCCTCTTGATGGGATTTATGGGGGTATACCTCCTCCAATGGCCCGAAGGCCTTCATTTTTTTTATTGATTTTGATAATCCACCTTTCAAGGTGTGAGATGGAACCCTAACAAGGCCCGTAGGCATAAGTATTACATGGCCCATAGGCCTTAGAGGAATTCCTTGCCCGTAGGCATCAAACATAACATACAACCCAGACTAACTACTTGGAACTGCTCCTCCCCAGAATCTTCATCGTGAAATCAGCTCTCCACCTTCGCATGGCTGTTCGGCTAGGCATTCCCATGCATGCATAGGCTTGTCCCGATGGAAGGTGTAATACACTCTCATTCTTGCAATCCATTTAGCTTCTACTATGGTGAAAGCTCCTTTCTCATCCTCCTTGTAGAGATTGTTCCTTGTAGGTTGTCTGGTTTGCATCAACACTTATGGTGGCCCCAAGGCCTTGAGGTGGCCCTAAGGCCTTACTAACCCGAAGGCCTGGTTGGCCTAAAGGCCTTAAAGGACTCAGGGACCAAATCAGTGGCCCGAAGGCCCAAATAGGGGAATATTCCCAGCTGCTACGGTTTTGAAAAACTGTGTGGGTTGGCCTAGGAAATTATGTTCCTAATATTAGAGTTCTATAGTGAGTGTATATTTAGTAAAAACCATATTTCCTACCCCTCAAACAATGTGGCACAGTACAAGAGGGGGTGAACAATTCATGCACGATTTGTAAAACCCTATGATCAAACCATGAAACCTATTCCTATATCTTAGGTGGTGGAACATGGTTGGAGCATAGTTTTTTAAACTGTGATGCAAAACCATACATATCTCTCCATTACTCTATTAAGAGGTACATAGTTTGTGTGTAGTTTTTCAAATCATGTGGTTAAACCATGTGACAAGAATTAAATTCTCTAATTTTATTAATTTAATTCTTTATACTCTTATTTTAAATTCTAAGATCCTCCCATTCAAACCTAATATGATCCTTTTTACCTTGGAGGCTCTTTAGAAACGATTTTGTCTCGTTTAATCTCATTTCTTCATAGATAAAAGTGTGGGTTGATGCATTTGATCTTTTCTAGTAAGTGTATTATAGACTTAATTGTGGATTCTCCTATCGTATTTTCTCTCATTATTTGAGAGTGATGTAGTCTATTTTCATTTATATATCAATATATTTTTTAATGATTTTTATTTCTAGATCTCTATTGTGACAAATCCTAGCCTTTCGTCTCTCTTTCAGTGTGGGTTCTGTGTGGGGTGATCTTTGATCTCATGAATTAAGGTAGGTGGTTTCATAAATTAGTTTCTATCTCTTAGAACAATTATTTGATTCTTAATTTGAAATGTAATTCTGATTGATTTATAAATCTTAATTTTGGTCTTTTATAATTGGTTTTGAAATTTCATGGTGTGTGTGTGTGTGATGATATTACTTTAAAATTGTATTTTGAAAAAAACATTCTAGAAATATTATTTTGATTGAAAAAAATATTAAAGAACGAAATTGATAATGAATTTTAAGAAGAAATGGTATGAAATGATTGATGATTTGAAATAAAATTTTTTGATTGGAAACACATGAGTTTTTTATAAAACAATTTTATATTGGTTTTTAAAATGAAATGGTATGTTTTGAAACATTAACTTAGCGATGATTGATGTTATTTGAGGAAGTTCTAAATTAATGATATACCCTTTTATATTTAATTTCCATGAAGTGCATGGGATTCTGAGTAGTTAGGTTGGAATAACACATGCTAGGTATGTATTAGCTCTACCCGGTAATGTATTAAAAATGAAAACACTAACTAAAATATGATGAGGGTGGAAGGTTCATTCTTAGGGTGTTCTCTCATTCCCCCTAGGCCTGAGATATAAGGATTGTGTGCACACCTGGAGCTTTATTTCACTTTTTTAGAATATTTCTACAAATTCTCATGTATATTAACTAGTATTTTATTATTATAAATTATTTATACATTCCAAGGTTTATTGAAATGATTTACTCATGTCTGTTTAAAATAAAAATAATTATTTATGCCTGGTTTTATAGAGATGATTATATTTTATTGATTTGAAGGAAATTAACGTTTTGTATTTGATTTAATCTATCCATTTAAATGGTTTGAATGAATTTTTAAACATGACTTGTGAAAATATATCCATGCCATGTTTTATTTTAAATTGATCAATTTTTGGTTTATTTGATATGGAATTTCATATAAAATGATTTAGTGAAATCATATTAGGATTTAATTCTCACACACTACCTTTTCCTTCCAAAATTTGTAGATTTTATTATGCCATGTCCTGGGAAATTAAAGGAACCACGAGAGGAAGTTGATGTTCTTGATTAGTGGGACCTCAAGTGCTTGTGGTGACCAGTGGATCATGTGATCCACTTATTGAATAGAGATAATGGTTTGTGTTATTGATGATCTGACTTATTGACTTGGGTAGATGTACCATTTTGAGACTAGAATATGTCTACTTTTTGTACTTTTAACCGATGGAGTATTGGAATATCGACGATTTATTGATTTCTATCTACTGAATAACTTTGATGAGTTATTCCTATGATTAAATCATTAGCTCCTGATTATATTTAATGCCCCGACACTAGTCACCAACACATAAGGATCAAGAAATCCCTTCCAGAAATGTTAGAACTGATTTGGGTACCATTTATGTGGGTTATCCAGGTCGTTTTGTGAAATATTGGTATCAAAGGGAGTTGTCATATTCTTTGATGTTGGTATGTAGTTTGGGATGTTTTGGTAGGTAGAACACAAAATTTTTGGGACTTAAGGGGTCAGTTACATGATATTTTCTATCTCTCTCTCTTCCAAACATGCTTTAAGTTACCATCAGATATTGGGAAAAGTTTCATTGAGGAGTTTTTTATTTAATTCTAGACTTTTTTCCAAATCTCTTATCTGTGATTCTTGTTTCCCAGTTTGATTCTAATTGATATAGTTTAATATCTCATGTATCTTGACTAATGTATCACTTATTATCTATTGATGTTGTGTAGTATTATTATTCTAAGAAGGCATTTGAAAAAATCTCAAGAAGGAGTTTCTGATGAGCCATGGTAAGAAATCCCTCAAATTTATCTTAATTTTATAGTGGTTGTTGTGTGTGTAGTCCAAGATCTCGGCCAAGTTGTCTCTCCTATTCCTATTCAATCTATAAAGGGTGAGCCTTGGAGGGATGGTAAAAGATATCATTCCCAGGAGTTTCTTCATCTAAAACCACCTTCTTTATAGGGTACCAATTATCCATGAGAGGTGGGGGGTTCGTTGAAAAAGGTTGAGAAGCTCTTTAAGTTTTTATATATGATGGATTCTATTAAGGTGAAATGTGTTTTCTTCAAACTTGATAGACCCCATAGAAAGTGGTGGGACTCAATAATTCTATATGGGAAGAATGTGGTATTATATTGTAAATATTTATAAGATAATTTCATAGAACAATTATATCATGAATTTTTAGCGACAGCTAATCCAGTGGAATTCCATAAACATGAGAAAGGTGATATTACAGTGACTCAATATTCCAATCATTTTACTAAGCTTGTTCATTTCTCACCTAAGGTGGTATTGAATGAAAATATAAAATATTATAGGTTTGAGGTGAGTCTTCAAAGAGATATTTTATCTTAGGTTTTCTTACTAATGATCACCTTTTATTTAGATGATTTTAATAGAGATTCGATTCCAAGACATGGATTGGTCGGTAAGTTAGGTTTTTGTGGGAGTTACTCCTGCTCATAGTTATAGCATGAGTATTCCATTCAAAGGGAAGAGGAATCAAGATGAATCTCATAGTAGAAACCATGGTGGGGGATCTCGATATTAGAATTATTCCAAATCTTTTTCATAATCTATTAAGGATAGAAATCTTGTTTATAGTGTGGGAAAGTTGGGCACTCAAAGAAATATTTCATAGAGGAACCAAATATATGTAGTTATTGTGGATGCTTAGGTAACATTTAGATATTTTTTTCACATTGTTACATTGTTCATAGTGTTATGGGATAGATAGTACTAGGAAGATCTATGTAATAGAAATATTATTTTTGAACAAATGGGTTTCAACCATAAGAAACAGGAATCAAGATTCTTCTCATAGTGGATGAGTCTCTAGGGGGAACTGATGCTAGTCTTTGTGAGCTCATAATATACAAAGTAACACAAGATGGGAGTGAATTGTGTCTTTCTAAAAAAACATCCACAATTCTAGATTTTGACACCCACTGTGATTTAAATAGATAAATAGTGTTTTATTCTATATAAAAATAATATGTAGATGATAAATAGAATTAAAAAACAAATCTTTTTATAGTGGTTCGAGGAACAAAGATCCCAAATTCCACTCTACCCATCACTCTCTCTATGAGCTTGGTAAATTTCACTAGAATGGACCTCTTATTATAAGACCATTATTTAACAACTGAGTATAGAAAGTTGAATCCTTCACAAAAAGACTAATAACAAAGTCTTTTGGTTATTTAATAGAGAACTGATTACCCACATCTCAGATTGAGAAGCTGATACTCCACCACAACTGAGTAGGATCAGTTGAAACTCCAATAAATCAAACGAGTTTGATTTGTTTGATTCAGGTTTTTCATCACAATTGCAACAACAACAACTTATAGTAGATGGATATTCTTCTTCAAAAAATAATATATTCAAGAATGAAATATTCTAAAGTGAACATTTTTTTTCAAAATGTTCTTCAAAATGGTAGAAACTAAATATAAGTCGTAATCTTACAAGAATAAAATATTGATCATGTATATATCCAAAGTGTATCTTCATTCAGAATCGATCATTGATTTCAGTAACACTATAAAATATAATTTCAATGAAGAAATTGAATATGTGAATCTCTTACCACACATATAGTTTTTGGAGTAATAATCTGAAGAAATATATAGAATAGATATCTTGCTTCGGTATTCCAGATCCAAAATAATAGCCTGATTAATCGTAGAAGTACAAATTCTAATTGACCAGGGGAGTTGTAAATTCACTTAGAAACAATAGTGATTTTCACTAATGAATATAGTTATTTGAAACAATCATAATTATCCTTGAAATATTCTTTAATTCTAACATGATCATTGCATCAATTTCAGATTAAAAACACATCTTAAAAAACTTATTCGTTGAAAACATAACATAGGGTTGAACTATGTAGCTTAGGATTCCTTTATATATAATAGGGTTACTACCAACATATGTTTCCTTAACCATAATTTCATCTTCACATAATGTATGGAAAAAATTATCATAGGGATGATAATTTGTACACACACTTTTTTAGCATAATATCCCTAACATAGCATTGATTAATGAAACGTTCAAATTCCCAAACATATGGTTTATGAATAATAAAATGAACTTATAATGTAGGATTACTGGTCTATATTATTTTTAATCCTCTGAGTGTTAGTATTTTGATCCAAACAAAAAAAATTAGCCTAATGTAGGGTTCATACCATATGTAAGCATTTCAGTTTTCCATTGTAACTTATGGTTGATACCATATGTTCATTAATCGAACGTAAGGTTTGAAATAGTGTTTCCAAGTAAATTCCCAAAATGTTAAATTATTTTAACCTAGATATAAAGTCCCGAAATCTCACTCAAGAAAAATTCATTAGAAAACAATCAAGGGTATTTGTGAGTATCAAAATCATCATAAATTATAGCGTATTGTTGAGACAATACATGCCCAAAAATCTCCCCCTTTTTAATGATCACAAAAACCATAACATAATCCATAAAAAAATTTACAAAAAATGTTGGATTTGTAAACATACAAAAAAAGATGTAAAAAATATTTGGATATTTCAATTTCATAGTATTATTTCAATAAAGAAAAATAGATACTTGTAAATTAAATATTTTCTCTAATTAAATGTTGTGATTTGAAAATTTTCTTCCCCATAGATATTCTCTTATTACTTAAAAATTATCCACCTCTTTTTATATCAAAAATATAGTTTTAAATAATAAATGATATAAACCAAAGTTAATGTAGCACTGAACTTTAGATGAATAGTTATTTTCATTGTTATAAGAGAAATAAATTCAGGATTGGTAGTGAAATAATGAACGTAAATAAATAAAAATAAATTTCAATAAGAATAAACTAAATTGACTTTTAAATTAATTAAAATGTATTTAAAATAGACTACAATCCACAACCAATGAAATTTCATCTTCAAAATGAGGGGATATGACCAGAATCACCAGAGAGAGTGGGTTCATAAGGATGAGTAATGGCTTGGACAGCAGCATTAATATTAATGAGATTCAGCAACAAGATCTATAAATGGTTGTTGAAGACTTCTAACCATTGTTGAAGAATATTCTTTGAATCTTGACCAATATTCAGGTTCTCAACCAAATTAACCTTTATAAACTAATTCACAACTACCAATGACTGAATGAATGAAGTAAACTTGTACTTAACTTGATTAAGCACTAATCCCAACCAGGATTCATTTGAAGTAATTTGACTAACCAGATTCCTTTGATTGTCTAATAGAACACTTAAAGGGGTATTTTCACACTAAAGAGTGTGCATTCTATCAATGAAATCATCCAGCACTAAAGTAATAACTTCAAATATTCTGATCATATATGGAGGTGTCTATTGAGATGAGGTTGATGCCCAATGTCTTTCCCTAATATATTGAAATTTTATCCCTATCATCATCTTAAACTCATCAAAATATGAATTCTTGATATATTCTTCTATAAATAAATTTTACTTTCAAGACATTGTTTTTATAGACTTTTGAAGTTCTCTAATAGAAATTTGATTGTCTTTGAATTATCTTAAATAGAGCTTCTGAGACTCAAACTATGATCTTGGTACTGTGGTACTTTTGAACTCTTCAAACTTCTTTTTCATAGCTTCTAATTGTTCTCTAAGAAATAAATTTTTAACCTCCAATAAATTTAACTTTATAACTAAGGCATCATCATGATAATCAGAAGCTTCAGAATATTGAGTGTCAGGGTCAGAGATATTTTCCTTATTATGAACTTTTATTAAGGCCAAATTTCTCTCTTCATTATCAAATGATATATATCTTAAGGTAGATCCTCCAGCAGCTTCAGAATCTAGAACAATAAGAGATTGAGTTGTAGGATCAGGAATATCTTCCCTTTGATGTTCATGATTGTGAGCCTCTTGGTCAATATTCACTTCTACTGGAGCCTCATGCACATATTCTCTTGGTCCTTCATCCACAGTCTTTGGAATTTCAAATATAACCTTCTTCTATAAACAAAATTTCATTCTAGAATAGATTTGGCCTCTTCATCAGGTCTCAATATGACAGATCCAACTGAAGGAATCATCCTTTTCTCCCCCTAAGCATCTGTTAATAGCTTATGTTGTTGTTCCACACTAACTAGAAGAATACTGTTGCAAAAATTGCTCTAGAAAAATCCTAACTTCTTAACAATCCCAACATTTAAAATTTGGTTATGATGACATTTTTTTCAAAAAACATATTGACAATTTTTCCATTTCTTCACAGAAAAAGAGAAATAATCATTCCATAGGGATAATATCCCATCTTGGAATCCTTGTGGTAGAGATGGTTAAGATACATTATCATAGATTGACCAAAATTGAACTTGATGGGATTCAAAAATAAAAACATTACATACATGTCAGGATATAGGTATTTCTCTAGCTCATCAGTCATTTTTAAAATCCCATATTGAGTGAATTTTATCATTACTAAGTGGTCAGGAGTAAGTTCTTTCATCATTACTTTCTTGATAGTTCTTGTTCCAAATAATAAAAACATAACATCCTCAGACAAATGTTGTCCATTACCTATATTCCTTAAATCAAACTAAAACTCCCCCTCATGGGTAAAAAGTTAAAACTCGTACATTTTCACAAAATAAATTAGAAATTCATAATTATAAATCTTAGATAAAATAGTATCTTTATAGAATTTGAGACTAAACGAATCGTTTCTAAAAAATCCTTTAATTCAATTTAATAAACTAAAGGTGTGTTATCTTCTACAATATCATAATTTAGACCTTGAAATCTAATTTCTTCCCTGAGAGAAAGATTTGTATATTCTAAATAATTGAAATTGACTACCATTACTTGGGGAACTTAGGGAGTTTTCCCTGATGGATAAGTATTCTCATCCAACTTAGCATCTTCATAACTTTGAGAGGTTTCCATCAATAAAGGTTTCGAGATTGAAGGTATTAAAGGTTTAGGGTTTTAATAAATAGGAATCAAAAGAGTGAGATAGGTACTATGTAAACTAAATGGATGTGTAGGATAGGATAAACATTGTGGGATAAGGAGAATGGTTTTCTCACACCTATTTAGAACGTACTCATTAATTTTTAATTTTGAAATAAAAAATAAAATAATATTATTTTAAAATCTAAATAATACAAAACTAAATAAAATGAAGAATGATAAAAGTTTATATACAAAATATACAACACTTAAAATATAAAAAATGAGTTTGAAATAAAATAAATTAAATAAATAGTCCATTTGAAAAATTAAATAATCCTAACACCCCCTTCATACAATCAAAACTTGCACTGGGAAGTTGTTTAGTAAAAATATCAGCTAATTGATATTTGGTAATAAAAATTCTAAAGATGTATATTTTTTAAGGACATGATCTCTTATAAAATGTTGTCTTATATAAATGTGCTTAGTCCTAGGATGACTTATAGGATTTTTTGAAATATTTATTGCACTATTATTATCACATAGAATGGGTATACTATTAAAAGTTAGTTCAAAGTCAAGTAGGGTGTTTTTCAACCACAATAATTGTACACAAGAACTATCGGTAGACACATATTCTGCATTAGTGGGGGACATGGCAATTGAGTATTGTTTCTTACTAGACCAAAAAAATAAATATTTTCCTAAAAAGTGATAGGTTCCTGAAGTGATTTTTTTATCTAATATACAACCTCCAAATTAAGCATATAAATATGAAATTAAATTAAAATCAGAAGTTTTGGAGTAAATAAGAGATTGAAAAAAAGTTTCATTTAAATATATAAAAATTATTTTAAACGCAGTAATATGGGACTCTTTTGTATTTGATTGAAATATAGAACAATGACATACAGAAAATGCAATTTATGGTATACTAATAGTAAGATATAACAAACTTCCAATTATACAACTATATAACTTGTTGTCCACTGGTTTTCTAGCTTCATCCAAATAAAGTTTTATATTGGTACACATGGGAGTTTTATATGTCTTTTTTGTTTTCAACTCCAAACTTTTTCAATAAATAAAGAATATATTTACTTTTATTTAAATCATGTCCATAATATTTTTTATAAATATGAAATCCTAAGAAGAAATTTAGTTCTCTCATCAATATTATTTAAAATTATTTTTGGTTTAATTTTGAAAAAACGTTATAAATATTTTTATTATTTGATCCAAAAATAACATCATCAACATAAATTTGAACTAATAAAATATAAAAACAGTTTTCTTAAAAAGTGTTGGATCTTCCAATCTAATAGTAAATCCATTTTACTTTAGAAAAGAACTCAATCTTTTATACCAATCTCTAGGTGATTATTTAAGGCCAAAAATGCTTTAGTACGTTTAAAAACTAGAGTTTGGTTTTTGAGTATTTTTAAAACCATGGGTTGTTCAATATAAACATACTTCATTAAATAAACATTTAAAAGTCTTATTTAACATATATCTGATATAATTTAAAATTAATATGAGATGTATAAGCTAAAAGGATTCTTAGGAATCTTTTATAACTATAGGGGAAAAGATATAATCATAATCTATACCTTATTCCGGATTATATCCGTTAGATACTATTCTAGATTTATTTATGGTTATAATACCTTGATCATCCGGTTTATTTCTAAAGACCCACTTAGTTCCTATACATGGATAATTGATTGGTCTTTCTACAAGTTCCCAAAATTCATTCATTTTAAATTGTTTTATCTTTTATTGTATTTCTATTATCCAACTAACATCTTCTAAGGATTATTCAATAGTATTAGGTTCTAACTGAGATAAAAAGGTAGAAAATTCTACTAGGTTTCCTATATTTCTTCTAGTTCTAATTCATATGTTTAAGTCTCTTATAAAAGTTCTTATAGGATGGTTCTTTGTAGTCTTAGATTGTCTAGGGAGGACTCTTTCAGGATCTTCAGTATCATGTTATTCTGAACTAGACTGAATTTTATTAATATTATTTTCAAAATCATTTTTATGGGTTTCAAGTCTCATGTTGTCAAAAGATTCAGTGACTAAATCTGCTGGATCTTTGTCTTTAATAAAATTTAGTTTCATCAAACTTCACATGAAACTAATTCTTCAATAATCATTGAATTTTTACTAAACACTCTATAATATTTAGTGGTAGAAGAATATCCCAAAAATATTACTTCATCAACATTTGGATTGAACTTACCAAGGTTAGCCAAAGTATTCAAGATATAAACCTTACATCCAAAAACATTAAAGTAATTTACTTTAGGTTTTATCTTATTCTAAATTTCAAAGGGTGTATTTTTAAAAGTAGTCCTAATTAAAACCCCATTCATGATATAGAAGGTTTTTTATACAGCTTCTACCCAAAATATGTAGGAAGAATGTAATCATTCAGAATAGCCCTTTCCATTTATGTAATAGTTATATTTCTCTTTTCAACAATTCCATTTTTTGAGGTGTTCTTGGTGAAAATAATTTCTATTTAATACCTAGATTTGAGTAAAAATAATTGAATTCTTGATTCTCAAATTGTCTACTGTGATCACTTATCAATGAAATTATTTTAAAACATTTTTCATTTTGAAAAAGTTTACAAAACACTTCAAAAACAGTGAATACATCACTTTTGAGTTTTAGAAAATAAACCCAAGTAAATCTAGAATAATCATCTACTAAAACATAAACATATAATTTACCATCCAAACATTCTAGTCTAGATGGTCCAAAAAAATCCATATAGATTTGTTCTAAAGGTTGAGATTTATCAATTTTGATAATATATTTGAAAGATGATTTGTGTTGTTTGAAAATTTGGAATGCATCACAGAATCTATCATTTTCAAACTTAAGACTAAGAAAATTAGAAACTAACTATTTCTTAGATAATTTATGTAAAGTATATATAACAAAGTGTCTAAGTATTCTATTCCAAATCCATGACTCATTCATCTTAGTAGTTAAACAATTAATTTTTTGTTTACACAATGAATTTAAATACAAAGTATAAACATTATCAGTTCTAGGTTCTCTAAATTTAATTATTTTATCTTTAAATACAGTGGTAATTGTTAGAAAAATAAACCAAAAATACATCATCAGAGAGTTGAGAGATACTTATCAGGTTGTGATTTAACTCTCTCACATATAGTACTTTTTTGATTAAGATAGTCTTTGGATCTCCAACAGTTCTAACTCCAAAAAAACTTCCTTTGGCATTGTCATCAAAAATTACTAGTCCTTCATCCATTTTAGTCAATGTATGAAAGTTTTCTAAATATCCACTCATCTATCTAGAATATCCACTATTAATATACCATATGTATTTATTTTTATATGACATTTTTCGTACAAAAGTAATTAAACAAACGTTTGTTTTGGTACCCATATCTTTCTAGGTCCATGAGTGTTAGTAATAAATTATCCAGTAATCTATATTAGTTTTATTTTTTCTTAATTTATATCAATAGCTTTAGAAAAACTTTTAGAAACAAAATCTCTTTTAATAACACTAACATGAGGATTTCTCAAATAATAGTTATTAGTGAAATGAAATTTTGTTTTACAAAAATAGCATGTAGTGTTTTTTGAGTTGGGCATAAAATAATTTTTATACAATTTTGATTTCTCACCCTTACTTTATATTCCAAATATTTCTCTTTTAATGACATTCCTTTCAATTATCTCATTTAATATATTTTCTCTTTTTATAAAAACAAGACCATCACTTTTATAATACTACACTTCATCCTGTAGTTCCTTTATTTCCTTTTCATGATTGATACTATTTGATATAGTGGAATCAAATTTTTCAAATAGCTCCTGATATAGTTTTATCATGGTATATATTTCACTTATAATAGTCTTATGAATTTTTTTCAATAATTTGTGCTTCATTAATAAGGAATTATACTTTTCTTCTAGAATAGAATAGTAGATATCAAATTTTTCATTTGAGAAACTACCAGAATTAGCGATAGAAGATTAATAATTTTGCACCTTTGTTTCTTCTTCTATAAAGCACATGTTATATTTTAGATTTTTTCTCTTTTTCTAAATTAGACTTTAAAGAGGTTCTGGATTATTCAGATACACTCGATGTAGATTTTTTTCTCTTTTCCTTTTTCCTCATAATCATAATTTTTATGAAATCTCTTTTATGGTCTTTTTCTTTCATATTTTAGTTGAGGACAATCAGGTTTGATATGATCCAATTTCTGGAATTCATAACATCAAAATTATCTTTGTTCTTTATCATCCTTCCAAAATGATTTTTTCGATCCTCTTTTCTTCTTATAATATTTTATGGACTTTCTGACTAGACAAACCAGTTCCATTTTAGAATCCGAGGAATATGAATTTTTCACTTCTTTGACTTCTTACTTTGTTATTCTATTATGCTTCTGAGATGTCACCTTTATAGAAGTATATTCCTTCCTTACTATGATTTTATAACCTTTAGCCTCATCCTGTTTTTCTTATTCATACATCATTAGCATTCCAATTTGTTCTTTCATTTTTAGATCTTTTATAGGAGATGATTGGAAAATAGTAACAGATATGTAATTCCATTTAAAGGGTAGTACTCTCAGTACTTTCAAAGCTTGATTAGATTATTTGATTAATTCACCTAAGAGTGTAATATTTTTGAAAATTTATATAAGCCTTCCATTCATCTGTGTGATGCTTTCACCATCAAACTTTATAAATGTGACAATCTTTAGCTTAGTGGTAGTATATCTCATATTTTTAACATTTCATGTTCCATTATAAGCGATTGTAGTAGTTTTCCACGTCTCATAGGTAGTTGGACATTGTGATACATGATTTAATTAATATGGTTCAAGACCACAAATAATAGCATTCATCACTTTTGAATTGATATCATACTTAGCTTCTATGTCAGCAGTCCAAGTTTCTGGTTTCTCAAAATCTTATAAGGTGTAATGATTTTTTAGTATACTTTGAATACATGATTTTTTAGATATATAATCATTCAAGATTTCCAGTATCCATAATTTTTACCATTAAAGTATTGATCACGTACCATTGACATTATTTCTCTTGGATCAGTCATTTCCATATTTTTATAGACTTTATACTTTTATCTTGTTATATATTTATCCAAAATCTCTCCACTGATACCAATTTTATGTCGGAATATAAAAAGCAAAACAAGATGGGGTGAATTGTGTCTTTTCAAAAATCTTCCACAATTCTAGATTTTGAAACCCACTGTGATTTATGCAGATAAGGAGTGTTTTCTTATATATGAAAATAATATGTATCGGATAAATAGAAATAAAGAATATAACTTTTTATAGTTGTTCAGGGAAAAAATATCTCCTAGTGCACTCTACCAATCACTCTCTATGAGATCTTCATAAATTTCACTAGAATGGTCCTCTTATCACAAGACCATGAATTCACAACTGAGTGAAGGTAGTTTACACCTTTATAAAAAGACTAATAACAAAGTATTCTAGTTCTTTAATAGAGAACTAGTTATCCACATCTTAGATTGAGAAGATGATAATCCACCACAAATCAATATGATATGTTGAAACTACAATAAATAAACAGTGTTTTGTTTGTTTGATCTGGGTTTTTCTTTATAGTTACAGAAATAGAAACCGATAGTAGATGAATATTCTTCTCCATAAAAGAATATCTTAAAGAATGAAATAGTATAAAGTGATCCTTGTTATAAAATGATCTACAATAAGGTAGAAAATAAACAACAGTAGTAATATTATAGCAGTAAAATATTTATCATGTATATCTTCAAAGTGTAGCTTATTTCATAATCAATCATTCATTAAAGCAGTATTGTAAAAGATAATTTCAATGAATCAGTCACATATGTGAATTGCTTATTAGATATATTTTTTTTGAATAAATACTCTGAATAAATATATATATAACAGATAGCCTACTTCGGTATTCTATATCCAAAAGAATAACCTGATTGATCATAGAAATTCAAATTCTAATTGAATAGGGTAATCGTACCTTCCCTTAGAAACAAGAGTGATTTTATCTGATGAATACGGTTCTTTGAAACAATTATAATGACCCTTGAAATAGTCTTCAATTCTGACTCTATCATTGTATCAATATCAGATTAAAAATGCAGCTTAAAAAACGTCACTTTTGAAAACACATCGTAGGGTAGAATTGTGTTGTGTAGGGTTCGTTTGCATAGCGTAGGGTTCCTACCAACATATGGTTCATTAACCATAATTTCATCGTCATGTAACATAGGGAACAAAATTAGCATAGGGATGATAATCCATACATTCACCTTTTTATCCTAATATCTCGAAAGTAGCATTGATTAATCATATGTTTAGATTCCTAAACGTAGTTTTTAGGAATAGTAAAACCAACTTCCAATGTAGGGTTTCCGATCCATACGCTTGTTAATCCTCCAAACATAAGGATTCCAATCCAAATGAAAATTGTTTAGCGTAACAAAGGGTTAATACCATACATAATCATTTCACTTTTCTAGTGTAATGTAGGGTTGATACCATACACAGGCATTTCACTTTTCCAGTGTAACGTAGGGTTGATACCATACATTCATTTACCAAACATAGGGTTTGAAACAATGTTTCTGGATCAATTCTTGTAAAGTTAAATTCCTTTAACCCAGATATAAATTCCTAAAAACTCACTCTAGAAAACTTCATTAGAAAACAAATAAGGGTATTATTAAGAATAAAAATAATTATAAATTATAGATTATTGTTGAAACAATACATGTCCAAATGTCTTGTCACCATGACAGGTACCATTACCATTGGTTCGTCTATAGTGATTTATTTACTTGATATTGATGCTTCTCATTCCTTCATATATACCCATGTTTTGGGTCATTTAAATCTTCCTATTAAGCTCTTTCCATATGTAATGGAGATTTATATTCCTCTTGAGATAAATTAAGAGTGAGGTCTTTATTAACCTTCTTATAATTTCTCAGTACCAAAATTCAATCATTCATGGGAATTTTTAGTTCTATATATAAAACCTCAATATTTCATACTCATGATCAATAAGTTTATATCTCATAAATCTCATGTAATGTATTATCTTCAGTGGGTATCCTATACTACTCATGATGGGTTGTGTCATGTTTTTTAGGGGGCGTGGGACTTGAGGTTGAGTCGTATTAGACCTACTCTTGTGGAGTTATGTGGGATGTTATACATGTTTTCTTTTTAACTAGAGGATGAATCTGTGTGTGGTGATATTCCTCCAGTAGTTGTTTAGTTTCCCAATGTTTTTTCATCTAAATGTTACGGGTTTCCACCAATGAGGGAGGTGGAGTTTTCAAATGATTTGGTACCAAGTTCTCAACTTATTTCTATTCCCTTTTATAGAATAGAAATAAATAAACTGAATGATTTAAAAACTTAGTTGGATGACTTGTTGGGTAAGGGATTTATTCGACCCAGCGTCTCGGATTGAGAAACACCCATTCTATTTTCTAATAAATTCTATGTTACCATTTTCATTTTTTTTATAATCAAAATATCAATCGGTCATGGTCAAGAAAAATTATGTGTTTCCTCGAATTGATGATTTATTTGACCATCTAAAAGGGTAAATGTGGTTCTCAAAGAGTCATCTTTGGTCTGGTTATCCCCAAATTATGATCAAGGAGTTTGATATGTTGGAGTTGGTTCACTAGAACAGACTATCTTAGTATTTGACTAAATTTATTCATTATTAATAAACTTTTTTATCATGTCACAAATGTTCCTTTATATGAAATTTATATGTGATAATTCCCTAAGAATATATGCCTCCCTGAAATAACATAGCAGTTCCCTGCTATGATAAGAACTTGGAGGTTCCATGAAATTATTTTTGAATATATGTTCTATGGTCAGATGATATGTTTTTAATAGAACCAGATATTATGGAATATTAGGGGTAGGAGGTTCTTAAGACATTGAGACAACTTCTCGTGGTGTTTCTCTCTTGGTAATTTACAGTGTATGATATTTTCAGAACAAACTTGCCAATGGTAAATCCAAATTTTCATGGGTCATTAGATGTTCTTATCTGCAAACGTGATGTTGGTCTTTTGAAATTAAGATTATTATTAATGGATATCATTACTCACATACTTTTATGTGTTAATGAAAACCAAGATGAAATATTCTCTTGGTGATGTGGTATACATTAGGTGCATCACGAGTGATATTTCACTAATTTATAATGTGAGGAACTATTTATTCCATTCATCCCTTAATAGAAGTTTATATATCAAGCCCTTTGATTGGAATGTAACTTCCACGATAAATCCATGGAAATGGTGTTCAGTGTATGTGTAAATTTTTAGAAAGTAAAATAAATAGACATAAGATGACATAAATTGATGTAACCAACAAGCAACCTGCTTGTTTTGAGATATCATGATAAAGGGATTATATTACATGGAAAGAATTCATAGGAGGTTATATATTGTTATCATATTAGATTGTTTCTATATGGGTGTCTTGTAATGTCGCTAGATACTAACCTTGGGCTTTATAAATTTATTATTAATTCCATTGAGAAAGAGTCCTAGAGGGTCACACACTAAGTGTATCCATAGTCTCAATTAAATTTAGCATTAAATTTAAAAAGTTAGAATAAATAATATTTATTTGGGTTTGGTTGATCGTCAATATTTAATCACAAGTTATTCGAAAGAAAGAGTGAATTAAATAATAATAATAAATATTTATTTATAATTTTTTGTGAAAATAATATTTATTATATTTATTGATGAATATTGTAGTGATGGTTATTTATTAGAAAAATATCCATTATTCATGTATCGGTAAATGTTGAGGTGGAAAAGTGGACTGGGCTTAATGATCCCATTGTAAAAGGTATAAATGATATTAATTTATTTTTAAAGTGATGTAAAATTCAACTAAAAAATATTATTATTATTATACTAAGAGTCAACTAAGAATTTTAGAATTGGAATGTGGATTTTTTTCTAGTTTCTAACCCTAAATCTACTGTAATAAATATCTAATTATATCACTTTCCATAATCACTATTTTTTCACAACTGATAGAGAGAATCTATCTCAATACCTAGATAAATATATAGAGATATATAATGATATCTCTTATCCTCCTCTCTCAATCCATAAATATAACATCAATAGTACTTCAAGCTCATAGAATAATTCTACAAAAATCAACCACAAACTACACAATCTGTTAGGATTGGTTATGCTAGAACCCTGTAATTCTACGGTGATATTCAGAGATTTTGGTGCACATGTGCATCACCAATTGATGGATTATAAACTTGGATCATATAGAACAACAATGGTACTATAAGATTTATTCTTATGAATCATCAATTCAGAGGGAAATAAAAGTTGAGGTGATTCTATATCATCTCATAAATTAATTATAAATTACATGTGAAGATCCTCCTATTTTGGTTTAAGTGTTATCTCTATATAATCAATCTATGATTTTCATTGGTCATGATGTCATTTGTTATGAATTGTAATTATTATTCATAAATTAAGACTAAAAAGCTAAGTGAGCCATACCATATAAGTTTGTATCTTGTGCCCAGAACCTATAAGTGGTATCAGAGCAGTCACATGTTTAATTTATAATTATTTTTGATTCATTTATTATTTTCTTGAATTTTCAATTTCTTTTACTTTATATCATTTCATTCTTAATATTTGAACATCATATTATCTTATCTTTCTTTATTCACACTAACATAAATGTTAAATGGTTAAGATGAAAATGAATAGACATTGGAGAACACCATCTAGAGGTTCCAAAGGTTTTGACCGAACAACACAAGGCTACCAAGTTTGTACCACCTAACTACATGTTGTGTATCCACGTATATTATATGTATCTCATAATAAAATTGGATTGTACTAATCAAATAAGATCTAAGATATGATAAAATCATATCAGTGAGTAGATCTGAAAAGGATGGCTCAGGGTTTGAAGAACTTTATGTCATGTAACCCCTATACATGGCATGAAGCACATTTTTTCTCAGGTCTAAGAACATGGGGGTCCCAAGATGTTGTATATCGACTTCATAACAGGGGTATTGAAACTCTATGAAATTCTGAGGCCACACATCGTGTAAGAAGTAAAACATGATGTGTACCTTGAACACATTTGGGCAATCCACACACCCAGTCCCAAAGGGGTGTGTCATGAACATGGGAAGAAAAGACCATACATTGTGTGACCAAATAAATGTCATGTAGTTTTCTGTATATATTGTGAATAATTTAATGTGGGTAGAAAAATTAAATTTTTAATTAATCTTATTCACATTTATACCATGTGTTATTTATTTTATATTACACACCATGTCATGTGATTAGAAATTATATATTAAATTAATTATATGATAAATTCAAAATTAATTTTTTTTGTATGGTCTTTGATTATAGTGGTGTGCATAAAGAGTGTATGGATCATTCTATGTAGTTCATAATAGTACATGTGTTTTCCTCTAAGTACACTTATGTACATCATTATGTTTTAAATTAAATTAATTTGTTTGATTTGTTTAAAATTATGGATGAAGGTTATCAAAGGATTATTGGATGGCATTAAGATAGATTTAATTAATTAGATTAATACATGAAATTTTATCTTAATTAAATAATGAATTTAAGTAATTGATAACTAGGTTGAAAATTTATGCTAATTGCATGTTGTGTGGATGATCGTGATATATGACCAACCATGTGTATGTGATTGGTTTCTTTCAATTTATTATTATTTAAATTAAAATTTATGGAATGTGTGTCATCCCATACAATTTTTTATGTAAGGTCCTACATGACCATAGTTTCTTTTATATAAAACAAATTTATCTAAACCATTGGATACCCTCACCTATTTGTGATTAAAATATTATATAAGGATGGAGCTCCCAGTTGAGAGTAGGGGGTCTGAGTCCATGAGCTAAGGTTAAACCAATCAAAGAGATAAAAACGATCCAAGGTGGAATGCTGAAATATGAACCAAGTTATGGTTTAAGTTGATTTTCCCTAGTGATAAGGGTTATTTTATAATTTTATAGATAAACTAACCATTAGATAATATAATGATTGTCAAACTTATATTTTATTTATTTCATATTCCTGGTTAATTATTTATGTTTTTGGATGTTACATGGTGACTTAATTAATAAATTAACATGCATACTAGATGGAATAAAATATAACCAAATTATGAATAAATGATTTATCAGAAATGGTAAATCACTTAAGTAAAATCATCTTAATATTAAAAAGGAATGTGTTAAGATAAAACTAAGATTGTATACATAAGTATTAAAATCCATCAATTAAAATATTAAGTCAATATAGTTTGTTATTACTTAGGTTAGAATCGAACTCGTAGTTCAAAGTTCTTGATCGGTCCAAGATGGTGTTCTTTGATTTACTAGGGTACTTTTAGCTTGAATGTTTGGGTTAAATTAACTTAGTTTACACCAAGGTTTTACTTCCCAAGTAGGAATTAGCATAATTTAGAGGCAAGGGTTGATAAAATATTTATTTAGGATTTCAGGATTGGAGAATCTACTCAATAGATCAAGGAACTATTAGTTTGTAAAGTTGAAAAGTTGCACCTACCTAAAACCCTACAAATATCTTGTCAGGCCCATGTATGGGTTATGATAAGGGGAATATGAATCATTTAAACTAGAATATCTAACCAATAATAAATTTCAAATATAATGTTGAGGGATTTTTTGTTTCAAAAAAAAGAGTGGGAGATTAGTGGAATTTGATTAAATTTGAATTTATTTATCTATTTCTATAATCAAGGATGTACTAATAATATACACTTAATATGTATAAATGGAAAATAAAACAACATCAAAAATGTCACTGTGATCAATAATAGATAAGGATATACTTCTCACTTGTGTGAATTTATAGGAATAGTATAGGTGCTTATGCATTATACTACACCATGAATGAAAATTATGTGTGTTGTAAACACCACATCCTGAGTCACTTTCCAAAGAGGCTTGTGAAGAATAAGTATCTCTCTAAATTATTCATGTAGAAGATGAAATGGATGTCCAATGTTTCATTTTATCCTACATGTATAGTGTGATTTTAAAGCAATATGTGGATATGGATGTGTATAACATTGTTTATCACCTTTGTGATCTTTATTAAGAGAAGGCAAGACAAGAGAGATATGAGATATCCAATTAACCTTTAACAAAAAATCTTGGAGAGTTATAGCTAGTTGTTCCACATTTAGTAAATATGATTGCATACATAGAATTCTTATACATATTAGGATTTATGATCCCAGATGATTTGTGCACATATCTCATTCTTACCTCACTACCTAAAAACTTGTCTATTTTTATTATGAATTATAGTATCATCAATAGTGAGAAGATACTTTTTGAATTTATTACTCTTATTCTCTATGTTGATAAAGGATTGGGGTATTAAAAACCTATGGTCTTTATGGTGAATATGAAAATGAGGATCAAGGAAAAGGGTCTGAAGCCTTATTCCAAGTCAAAGGCTCCATAGCATCTTCTTTCCAAGAAGAAGAAGATCCAGAGGCAAGGAAAGGAACATTATGTGATATGTTTGTTACATGGAACATAAGTACATTTGAAGACGATTTGAACCTAGACAAATAAGTAAGGGGAATCTTTAGGTGTATTCATTATTTAATGTAATCATTCCATATTAATGTATTGAGTATAATACACTATGTGTGGTGCTCATATTTGTATCCAAATATAGAGAAAAAGTAAATGTTTGAATGTTTACATTGGTGAGGTGTATCTACAGGCTTCCAATGGAGTGAGGATGACTACTATATCCATTGGAGACTACCATATCACATTTCTAATAAAATTTATTTTGATTTTAAATTACTAATATTATGTGACTAGTGTCAAGAACATAATTTTGGTTTCTTGTTTAAACATGTATGGATTTATTTTCATCTTTGGAAATAATATTTTTCAACTTTTATAAATATAGGATGTTTTATTCTATGGAATATTTGAATAATGGACTTTATGTATTAAATTATGAAAACCAAATATTGGAAATTCATAAGAAATCAACTACATGAGACTCATTTAACACTCAGATGTGACATAAATTTCTTGGTCATGTAAATAATAATCACTTGAAAAATATATATCATGATGGATAATTAGACTCTTTTGATCTAAATACAATTTAATGATTTCATAATTTTTTACAGGGGAAGTTCACTAAACCATCATTTGGTGTTCAAGGTGAAAGGGTCACTGTGCTTCTAGAGTTGGTACACACTGATGTGTGTAGTCCTTTTAAAGTATAATCTAGAGGTGGATTCTCATATTTTATGAATTTTACTAATGACTTGAGTAGGTATAGTTATATCTACTTGATGAGGCATACGTTTGAATCCTTTGATAATTTCAAAGAGTTCAATAATGAATTTGAGAATCATTTGGGACAGAATAAAAATAAAATTTGATCAAATCGATGTGGTAAATATTTTAACCAAGATTTTATTAACTTTCAATGGAAGTGTCAGATTTTATCTAAACTCACTCCACTTTACACACCATAGTGGAATGGTTTAAGTAAAATGAGGAATTGTACCTTTCTGTACATAGTAATTTTGATGATGAGTCATAAAATTCTTCCATTATCATTTTTGGGATATGCATTATAGATGGTAGCATACGTACTAAACTGAGTACCAAATAAAGTGGACAACAATATTCCCTTCAAGTTATGGAGTTAAAAGAAACCCATTTTGTCACATGTTCATGCATAGGGTTGCATAGATTTTGTTAAGGCTAGCTTAATAAACAAACTATCACCTCGATGCATGAATTTTATCTTTATAGGGAATCCCTCATAAATAATGGGATGTTATCTATACAACCCTTAAATAATGAATGTAATTGTCAAAATATAGATTGAATTTCTTGAGATACATAACATACTCAATGAGGGTAGTGTGATAAAGATTTACATAGATGAATTTTATGACGAAGATACACAAAAGTTGTTATAGGAATAGATTCTATAGGTCCCCATGAAAGATGTCGTTCCTAAAACAAAAGTATTGTGTAAGAGTGCTATAGAGGTAAGAGAACCGGATAGATATAGTTTTCTAGTCCCTAATGATAGTGATGCTTTATTGGTTGAAAATAATTATCCTCTATCATACTAGGAGGTAGTAGAGAGATCAAAAGTTGTAAGATGAAAAAAAATCCATTAATTCCAAGATGTATTCCATGTAGTGGGACTAAGTTTGGGTTCTAATCAATCTCTTGGTTGATATAAATTCTATTGGATAAAAATAGGTTTTCAAGATAAATCTTGACATGGAAGGTCAGGTCAATACTTATAAAGCATGGTTAGTGGAAAGAGGGATAATAAAATTTCAAGGAATTAACTATGAAAAAATATTCTCTCTGGTTTCTATGTTTAAATCCATCATAATTTTTCATTCCATGGTATCCATCCATTAATATGAGAATTGTTAGATAGATTTTGAAACTGTATTTCTTAATTGTAACCTTTATAAGGATGTTTATATAATACAACCAGAATGATTTGTGACTCTAGGAATTACAAAAAAAGGCATGCAAGTTATATATATCCATTTATGGATTAAAGTAGGCATCTAGTTCATGTAGAATTCAGTTAGATTAATCCATAAAAGAGTTTGGTTTCCTTAAGAATGAATGTGTTCCATGTGTTTAAAAGCTATTTAGTGGGAGTATGGTTTTTTTCGGCATAGTATATATTGATGACATATTACTAATTTGAAATAAGATACCATTCTTACAATAGGCTAGGGAATCGTTGAGTATGTGTTTCTCTATGAAGGACTTTGGTGAAGTATCCTTCATTATAAGAATAGATATCATGTTTGATAGATCCAAGAGGATATTTGGACCAATTCAAAGTTCATACATTGACTAGATACTAAAGAGGTTCTGTATAGAAAAATCCATGAGGGGATTGGTCCCAGTATCACGTAGTATATATCATTCTAATAAAATGTGTCCTAAAACACAAGAGTAAATAGAGAGAATGTGTAAGATCCTATAATATTCTATAATAGGATATGTTTTTTATACCATGATATATACAAGTATTGATGTCGCATATGCTTTGATCATGGTAGGAAAATATTAAGAAGATCCAGGTGAATGGTATTAGACTACTGTTAAGGTTTTCCTTAAGTATCGTAGGTGAAAAAAGAATATTTTTCTAGTGTATATAGGAGATAAAGAACTAG
Organism: Viscum album; assembly: GCA_963277665.1. Taxonomy (NCBI): domain Eukaryota; kingdom Viridiplantae; phylum Streptophyta; class Magnoliopsida; order Santalales; family Viscaceae; genus Viscum; species Viscum album. The sequence goes on along the minus strand of OY728140.1, from coordinate 238,877,892 downwards.
CCATCAGGGGTTATATATATACTAGATTTCGTATAGTTCATAATGATCTAAAGTCATAGTTAGGATATTTATTTTGTCACAATAGAGGATTTTTAAGCTATAAGAGTTCAAAGAAGCTAGTTGTTGTTGATTCTACATAAGAGTTTGAGTCTATTGTGGCCTTTGATGCAGCCCAGAAAGAATTTTGGATTTATAATGTTGTCTAATATCTTTATTTGGTGCCTAACATTTAATACAATATCATAATTTAATGTGATAACATTGCAGTGGTTACTCTCTCCAAAGATTCAAGGTCTCATTAAAGTATAAAGTACATACTTTATAAGTTTCATCTCTTAAGGGTTTTTTATCAATGAGTTGATGTTATAGTGAGTACAGTATCCATGGATAAATAGTTTTTAGACCCCTGAAGAAGGATCTATCTCAGTATAGTCATGATTATCATGTGGTAGTTAATGGACAGAAAATTATTGTCTGTTAAATCTTGTGAAAGTGTTATTCTATTGGAGTTGGTTCCCTAGAATTGACTTTCATAGTACATGATTACATGTATTTATTGTTAATGGACTTTATTATCACATCATGATTGTTACTCTATATGAAATTTATATATGATAATGTTCTGAAAATATATGTCACACTGAAAGGTCATAGCAGTTACCCACTATGATGAGAATCTAAAGGTTCGAAAATAGTATTCTTGAATATATGTTATTTAGATGGATGATATTGTTTGAAGGGACAAATATGATATGGTCTATCAGGTTTTGGAGGCTCTTAAACCATTTATACATCTTCTCCTTCTATTATCCTTTGGTAATTTCTAGTGTATGAGATTATGAGAACATACCCGCCAATAGTAAATCTACATTTTCATGTGTCATTAGATGTTCCTATTTTTGGATTAGTGTGTTGATCCTCAGACTTAATATTTTCATTGATATATTTTATGACTCACATACTTTGATTTATTGATTAAAAATGCAACGACATATGCTCATAGTGAGGTAGGATACATTGGGTTCATCAAGGGTGATATTGTATTAATGAATAATGTGAGAAAGGATTTATCCCTTATCTACCTTGATGAAAGTTGATATATCAATACCTTCTATTGTAATATAACTTCAGGGATATATCCATGGCCATGGTACTTAGTTGGTGAGTTCATTTCTTGAAAGTAAAATAAAGAGACATCAAGCACTTGGGTTGATGGTACAAGAAAGCAATGTTCTTGATTTTCGATATCATGATAAAGGGATTATATTGCACAGTAATAATTCATAGGATGTTTTTTTCATTTTAATATTAATTTATTTCTATATTGGTTCTTTTTAATGTTTATAGACACGATCCTTGGACTTTAGTAGTTATATTTGATGCCACTGAGAAAGATTCCTAGAGGGTCACACACTATGTTTATCTACAGTTTCAGTTAAATTCAGTATTGAATTTAACAAGTTAGAATAAATAATATTTATTAAATTTAGGTTGATCAACAATATTTAATCACAAGTTATTCAAAATAATAATTGAATTGAATAATAATAATAAATAATTATTTGTATGGTTTAGTGGATATAATATTTATTGTATTTATCAGTGAATAATATTTTATTACTTAATTATTAAATGAGTAGTCATTATTAAAGGATTGGTAAATGTCAAGGAGGAAGAGAAGATCAAGATTAATTTTCTTATTGTAAATGGTATAAATGATATTTATTTATTCTTAAAGTGATGCACATGTTAAGTTAATAATCATTATATTTTTAATTACCCTAACCCTAATAGCATAGAGTTAGTATCTTACTTTATTACATTATAATAGGTTCAAAGGGTAAAATCCTAGTTCTATTCTGTTTAGTAGTTTCAGATAATTAGATATATATATGATACCCATTTACATTAGGATTAGAAAATACAACACAATACACAACAAAATCAAATGAAGTGCATCCTTGAAAACTCCTTCCAATAATTCTTCTTCATATCTTGGGGAAACGAAACAAAATAAGGGTGAGATAAAATGCTCGGTAAGGGTTATATACAGAAAAATATATCATGAATAAATAAGTATAATAAATATGTAAAGGTAAATAGCTGAATACACATTCCATTTAAATAACCTAACTATCATGATAAGATATGTCATAATTAATATGGAAAGGTAAATAGATGAAAATAGATTACATTTAATCAATAACTGAGAATGAAATCTATCCTGAGATAATTTCATATAAAAAATATCATTGATAATAATAACAACTAAATTATAAATAAAGTAAATTATTAATTATTGGACATCATGTATTAGGTACGTAGTACCTCTACTGTCAAGATCTATCCTCAATATCATTTAAGACTACTGGGTAAAAACCCATTTGATTTGGCCAACTAGTTTGTCTTATGAGACATGTTGATGCATCAAGGGTATATCTATAACCATGACCCACCCATGTATACATATTCAAATAATTATTCATATATCAAATAACTAATTCATGAATCAATGTCCCTTATCATAAAATATCAATATTGAGTAAAGGATATAGATTTATCAATATTTCCCTAGTTAATCAAATAACTTTCAAAGTAAACACTGTATTTAATAGTGGTATAGGGTTTAGGAAATAATAATATAAATCATGCAAGAATATGGATATTTAATTGAAATGGAATTACCAATGAAAATTTATTACAAGAAATTGATTGTTTTAAGAGAGAGTTAACAATAAAAAAATAAAGTGAGATTGTACAATAACATTTTCCACTTAGTAATTTTCCAGTCAAAAACACTTGGATTAAATGATTCAAATTAAAACTTAAAATACCAAGAATTATGAATGAATTAAGATATTACATGTCAAAGGGGAATTATATACACCAAATAAATGTAAATTGGTGCATAATAACAAATAAGTCTAATTTGAATGTAAATTGAGACGAAATCCCTTACCTCATGCTTCCTTTAGTTTCAACATGATATAACCTCCTATATAATGGTTTTAAAAATTTATTTAAATTTAATAAAAGAATTATTAATATTTATTATATCATATATGATTCTTTTATAACATCTTTTCATCCATTTGTGAATAATATTTCATTATTTTCATTGTTTTATGTGCTAATTTCTTCTTTTTCCTATTCATTATACATCAATTATAATTTTAAGACCAATAATGAAAGATGGTATTTAGAAATCAAGTGTGTTATGATCATGCAGACGGTAAGTCGTACCTACCCATGAGTAACATTTCCATTTTTCAATGGTCATTATGGAATGGAGGTAGACAATATTTTATATTTTCACAATGATAATGATATAATAAATACTATATTATTTATTTAAATACACTTATATATATCATTCATGTGGTGTGGTGATGAAAAGAGAGTCACATCACTTCATGAAGTAAGTAGTCCATTAATACAAAAACAATGTTATCATTTTTCTTTGTACGAAAGAAAATGATATATTATCTTTTCCGAATGATAAATATGCCAAAAATTAAAATAAAAGGAAGATAATGAATGCTCTTGGAGTAACTGGGGCTATAATGAGGGACAGTGTAATTATATTGTCCAAGTTCTTAGGAAAAAAATACAGTTTTGGGGATTTGATTTCCTGGGTCACTGCTTGTTTTTTTAGTTCATTAATATAAATAAATTCCTCCTTTTTCTGTAGAATTTTGGGTATTATAGAAAAAAACTTTTGCTGTGATTTGAATAGATAGAAAGACCCAATCTGATGAGTGAGGCCAAACATCCACAGAGATAGGGAAGATAGGTGCATATGAGATCATAGTGATATGCCTCTATATTTCACTACCTTAGATTATTAACTAGATGATTTTTATTTTCTACCTTTAATTTTGTAATCTCAATATTTATATCTGTTGCAAATATATTTCACCTCAGGTCATAACTTTATTGTTGCCTTTTCTATTAATAAATTTCTAGTGAATGAGTTGGGTAACCAACTCATGCTTGAATCATTTTGATATGATGAATAAAAAATTAATATCATAGTTATGTCATTTATATAACATATATTAATTAAGTTTATCCTTAACATCCTCTATGTTACATGTTAGTGTTAGATGAATCGCATCACTTCATGAGGCGGTAGTCCGTCGTACAAACGATTGACGTTATTGTATCTCATAATGAATGGAAATTAAAAAGGTTATATGTGATATAATGACTCCATGGGTATAACAATTCTATAAATAATATATATATACATTATATATATCATAATATTCAACCATGATATGTGGTAATGGAATAATTAATGACATTGGTTCTCTCGGTGGTTGTCTGTCATACACATGAATGATGATTTTGTAACCCATTTCATAGAAGTGGATATGGTTAGAGGTCATAACCTTAAAATAAAAACATATAAGTATATTTCAGATGCTGGTTTTATTATATAATCCTATTTTAATAATAATTTAAGGATTTTGAGTAAGAAAAAAAATAAAAAATCTCATTGATGAACATTACCCCTTCTTCAGGTAACCTCAATAGGTTTGCACCAAAAACCTTCTTAGGTTGGAGTTTATTCCCCAAAATAAGGACTATATTATTAAGGGAGGTAATTTGGGGAGTGATTTAGGTAGTTTTCTTATTAACCAATTTTTTTCAGGTGTTCATAATACAGGAGAGGGCTGAAATTTTATAAGTGAAGTGAGTGACACACCTGTAATTTTAGAAAAGAAAAAGATGTACCCACATTTTTCACATGTCACATGGGGTCATAAATGGATTATTTTAGATATTTATACATGATATTGTCTAAATATGTCTATAAAATAGATTTTATACAATTTTTACATCATTGTTTCCATTATAGTTTAAGTTTAACCCACTAATAAATCAATTTTCTCCTCAACTACGGTAATTAAAATCTTCTATTTTCACTATTCATTTTTGTAAAAAATTTAGTTGACATTATAAGATAATATAAATAATTTTTATTCCAAATATGTAATACATTTTTCAAAATTCCATTCATATATTTGGAAAATTTTGATTTAAAATTAATCTTGCATGCATGGTAAGAAAGAGGGTTTTTCAAAGAGAAAATATTCAAAAGTTTACAAAGTTTTTATATCAAAATTCACTATGAAAAATATTAAAATAATATAAATTGGATTAATTGATATAAAATTTAACTTATTTTACATTAAAACCAATTATAAATATAATTTAACATTAAAATTTATTTAAATGAAAAATGGGTTTTCAATTAAAATTCATTATTGTTCACTATTCATCGTTAAAAGTAACATTTCAGAAAAATATAAAAATTCTTTATAAGATAATTTTTATATCTTGATTTCATAAATGAAGTTTATTTTTTCAAATAAATTTTCTAAATGTGTTAAAATTTAATTTTAAATTATGTGTGCAAAGCATGACCCAACCATCTTTTAAAAAAAATATTTTTTCAGAACAATTTTCCTTTTCTTCCAAATGATTCTTATTCTTATTTAAATTAATAGATAAAAAATATATATATGAAATATATATATATTTTTTATAATTTATTTATTCTTATTCATACCCACCAATTTAACAACTAGGTTATAATTCCCCTGTTTAAATAAATGTTTATTAGAGTATTTTCATTTAAACCCAATGTTGTGTGCATCACAAGCTATCTACAAAATTAAATTTATTATAAAATAAATATACTATAAAGTAATGGGGTATTAAATTATTCCTTCCTAAATAAATTTTAAATTTTAAATTTCATGTATATTACTTTCTAAATATATGATGTTAGTTCTTCTTCATAATATCCTCTGGTTCCCACATTGCTTCCTCCATTTTGTGATTTCTCCAAATTACCTATAATAGAGGAATCATCCAATTTCTCAATATCTTCGCTCTAGTATTAAGGATAATGATGGGTTATTAATGGTATGATAGATTAGGTACCAATTCTATTTCATCATAGGTGAACACATGAGTTGGGTTTATCATATACATCCTTAATAATGATATATGGATCATGTCATTTACTTTTGAGAGATTTGGCATCATTTCCAAATGATAATCAGAAAATCCAATTCTTTCAAGAAATTAAATGGCTCTGATTTACCTAGGTATCATTTTCCCTTTCTTAATAAACCTTATAACACCCTTCTATGGAGATACTTTCTAGAAAACATGATCTCTCACTTGGAATTCCAAATCATTCCTCTTATTATTGGCATAAATCTTTTTCCAAATTTTAGATACTTTATTTTGGTCCTAAATATTATTTAACTTTATTATTTTCTATTAAAAAATTATGGGCCAATGAGTTTCCTTTCACCTACTTTATCCCAACAAGTTGGATTATGAAATCTCTTGTTATATAATTCTTCATACAGTACTATTTGAATACTTGAATGGAAACTACTATTATAGGTAAACTTTACCAAATGTAAATAATGATCCCACATACCTTTAAAGTAACATGAGTATGATATCAACATGTCTTCCATTATATTAATATTCCTTTTCGACTTTCCTTCAGTTTTAGGATAGTAGGTAGTTCTCAAATTAAGTTCGGTATCAAGATCCTTCTGAATAATTTTCTAAAATTTCAATGTAAAATGAGGATATCGACCATACAAAATTGAAAGAGATGCACCATAAAGTCTTAAAACATCATTAATATATATCCATGTGAGGCTATAAAGAGGTAAATAATATTTAATATTCAGTAAATGTGCTTATTTGGTTAGGAAATCAACAATAACCCATATTTCATCATTCTTTCTAGGATTATTTGGTAGTACTTTAACAAAGTCTATAGTAATTTCATTCCATTTCCACATAGTAGTAGAAATAGGTTTCATGATTACTCTAGAATTTTTCCTCGTATCCTTAACTTGTTGACAAACCAAACATGTGGACACATAATCAATAATTTCCCAATTCATGTTATCTCACCAAAAATATTCCTTCAAATCTCTATACGTTTTTGTGCTACAAAAGTGTGTAGAGAAATTTGAGCTATGATCATCATCCAACAATAACCTTTTTAGTTCAAGTATATATGGAACATATAATATCTTTCCAATTTTCAAAATACCATCTTTAAAAATTAATTCTGCTAATTTCCCATCATTGACATCTTTAATTTTCCTCTAAAAATTATCATCATTAGATTAAGAGCATTTTATCTTTTCAAATTAAGATGTTTTCACAATCATTTGAAAAATGATAGATGTATCCACATATTTAATAATTTATATATCCATATTTACTATATCCCCCAACATAAAATATATCTCAATCCTAATTTTGATAATAATTATATGATCTTTTCTACTCAATGCATCTTCTACCTTATTTTCAATCCATGGGTGACAGTGTATTGAGAAATCAAAATCCTTTAGTAGCAAAACTAAATGCCTTTACCTTATGTTGATCTATTTTTTTTTTGAAAAGATTTATTTTTGAATTTTATGATCCATGTATATCTCATATATTTCACCAAGGAGATAATTTCCCAATATCTTCAAAGAAAAGATTATAGCTTAAAACTCAAGATCATGGTTTATAATAATTTGTTCATGAGTTTTCAATTGCATTGATTCATATGAAATATATTTATCAATTTTCATTAGGAAACAACCAAATACCTTCTTAAATTCATCACTATATATCTCAAACCCATCATTTATAGATGGTAGATTCAAAATTAGAGCATTGACTGATATCCACTTTAGTTAATCAAAACATTATTCACATTACTTTTTCCAAAAAAAAATATCCCATTTTCATATAATCTTGGTCAATGAGTTAGAAAATCAGGAAGAATTTTGAAAAAATCACTAATAGTAACCTAAAAACCCAATTAAACTACATACCTCAGTTATGTTCATTGGTATAGGCCATTCTCTGACCACCTTCATCTTTGCATGATCAACGGAGATTCTATACTTGGATAAAAGAAAATTCTTGAAGCCATAAATCAAAATTACTAAATTTATCATATAACTCTTTCCTTTTATGAGTCTTAAGAATGATCCATGAGTGATTCTCATGGTCCTCATAGGTTTTAGAATACACTAAAATATAATTAATGAAAACCACAAAAAATCACAATTATGATTCTTGAATACTCTATTAATTAAATCTATAAAAACAACGGGTTAATTAGTCGATCTAAATAGAATTACTATGAAATTGTAATGTTCATACCTCATTCAAAAAAATTTCTTCGAAATGTCTTCATTCTTTACTCACAATTTATGATACCTAGAATGAAGGTCAATATTTGAAAAATATTGGCCTATTTGAATTTTATTGAATAATTAATCAATGAAAGGAAATGGATACTTGTTATTTATCATAATAGAATTAATTCCCCTATAATCAATGCACAGCCTCATGGATACATCATTATTCTTAATGAATATAATAGGGGATCCCTGTGGTGAAACACTAGGGGGAATAAATCCCTTACCTCCCAACTCCCCTAGTTATTTCTTCAACTCCACTAGTTATATAGTGGTAGTTATATAGGGAGTATTTTATATTTTTCTTGCCTTACGGATTAAATCATTGGAAAACTCAACATCATTCTCTGGGGGTTGTCTAAGTAATTCCTTAGAAAATACATCAATGTATTATTGTACAATGGGTAAAAACGTGATTTGAAGATTACCTTCTTCATCCCTAGATTTTTTTCTACTCTTACCTAAGAATCTCATCTAGTAGATCTACTGGGGTTGGATCTAGATATGAATCAGATGACGAAGTCTCTACTCTAATATAAGTAATTATATATCTTCCTCGCAAATAATAAATTCCTTCATCTTGAAATAAATATTTTCATCACATTTTGAAATACATTCTATACCAAGGATTATACCAAACTTAACGATAGTTATGATAATAAATTCAACAAATAAATAACATTTACATATTATAATGGGGACTTCCTGACACATCCTTATTACATTGAGACTTCCCATGGGTGTTTTGACCAACTCCCATCTTAAATTAAAAGGTAAATGTATAATTTTTTAAAAACAAAAAGGGTATATATAAAAGAGTTTAAAGATTTAGAATCAAATAAAGCATTATCTAAATTTTAATAGAGTATTTAAGTACATGCAACCACATCATTAGGTACTTCCACCATAGTTGTGGTTATCGCATAAGCTTAGACTTCTCCACTTTACCTATTCTATGGTGGATTCCCTTGATGATTGGGGAATTATTTTGCATAGTTACCCATCTCACTATAGTTGAAACATTGAATATATGTTTTTCCATTATTCCCTTTGCACTTTTACTCCTGGTGGACCTTATCTCCACACTTATAGAAAACTTCTAATTCCTTCAAGCATTTCTCAGGGTGATTCTTTCCATAGTTTTCAAATATGGAAATCACTATGTTTTATTCTTCTTCTTTGAAGCATTCCCTTTTTCATAATGTTAGGATGTCCACTTCTTCTCTTGATTTCCCTTGAATATCTATGATATATATATTTCTTTTTATATTTTGATAGAACTCAAAACTATTTCATCATATGAAAAAAAAATGTTTGAGAAACTAGCACCCTTCAAAGACTTTTCTTAATCCCTTCAAATAAATGGTCAATATTGAATTATTTATTGTGTATATAATCCATAGAATATCTATATAACCTTGTAAGGTCAGATTTATACTCCCAGAAACATTTGTTTTCTTTTTTATTTAAGTTAATGAACTTTATCTTCATTTCAATTTGTTTCTCATTAGGAAAATATTTTTTGAAGAATGTCTCCTTAAAATATTTCCATTCCAGGGGTTTTATTTCCTCTTCCTTTGTGGTATTCTAAATCAATGACCATTACTGATTAGAATCACCTTTGATACAATACACTACAAGTGTAACCTTTTCCTTTTCATTGTATACCAAGGCCATACATATCTTATCTAGAGACTTAATCCATTTCATGGATACCAATGGATTAGTATTCCCACTAAATTATGGGTGATTTTTTCACATAAATAAATACAACATAGGAGAATCACACTGTGGAACACATTTATCCATCTAGGAAAGGTTATTTTCCATGAATTTATTATTATCCTAATATATACATCATCTTTTTAGTTCCAATACTATTTTTATTGGACTCCTCGGTAGGAAAATATCTACATTGGTTATGAGTGTAGATACCCTTCTTTCTTCTAGGAACCATTTCTAAAAAATGGAATATAGTGGATTACATCATAAAATTATAAATTTTAAATCCGAATGTATAATTATAAATAGGTGTAACACTTATCATAAATTAAAATTTGTGCATTTTTAATCTCAGATTCATAAACTTGGTTTCTTTAAGGATATATTTATTTTAAAATCCTTCATAATGGTTTTTAAAGAAAATGTGAATCATTCTGAGCATGTCACTTGGGAGTATCAAACTAGGTGTATAGAAAGGCTCATTATCATGCATCAGGTGATGATCAAGTCAATACCAATGAACCCTTTTTGGATTTATTACCGCTAGGTACCTATGTTTTATAACCATTTCCACTTATATTACCTACACATGGATGTGTTTCTTAAAAAAACCACATAATATATTCCTTATTGAGACATTAAGATGTTTTTCAATACTTTTTATCTATGTATATCATAGGGTTATGTTACCTATTCTATGATTTCCTTAATATAATTCTCAATTACCTACTAATGATCCTCTAATACCAACTATAATAACCCCAACCCCAATATCCTGGAGCTGATGTTTTAATTTATTACATTAACATAAATATAAAGGGCCAAATACTGAAGGACCAATAAGTTTAGAAGCTTGGGAGAACCAGATTCATACATTATACCTAATTTATATTGAAAATATAAAATAAAACATAATATATAAAATAATAAAAAGATCTACATCCTTGAAAACTCATTCTAAGAATTCTTCTTCGTATCCTAAGGAAAGGAAACAAATTAAGGGTGAGCTAAAATGCTTAATCAGGGTTATGTACATTGTAAGATATCATGAATCAATAATAATAATAAATATAAAAATCTTAATAACTAAACGCAAGAGCAATTTAAATAACTATATTTTCATGATATAATAAGTCATAATCAATATAAAAAAAGTAAATAACCAAAAACACGTGTCATTTAATCAATAACTGAGAAACAGATTCATCTAGAGATAATATCACTGAAAAAATATCATGGATAATAATAATAACTGAATATTAAATGATGTAAATACTTAATTATTGGACTTCATGTCTTGGTTATATGATACCTATACTGTTAAGATCAATCCTCCAGAAAGTTTAAAACTATTGGGTATAAACCTATCAGATTTGGAAATCTGGTTTGTCTTATGAGACCCATAGATATATTGAAGGGATTTCTATAACAGATCCCACCCATGTCTATATTTACAAAGCATTATTCAGATATCAAATAATTTATTTAATTCATGAATCAATGTGCCTTAACATTGAATATCTATATTGAGTAAATGATGTTAATTTATCAATATGTCCCAAGTTAACCAAATAACTTTAAAAGTAAACACCATAAATTAAAATGGTATATGGTTTAGGAAATAATAATATCCATAATTCAAAAATATTTATATTAAATAGAAATTTAATTTATAATTAGAAATTATTTTAATGAATTTATTATTTCAATATAGAGTTGAAAATCACAAAATAAAGTGAGATTGAACAATAACTTTTACCACATGGTAATTTTCATGTAAAATCCTCGTAGATGAAATGAGTCAAATTGAAAATTAGAATACCATGAATTATGAATAAATCATAATACTACATGTGAAATGGAAATTATATACACCACATAAAAAGAAAATTGATTCATTATAACAAATAAGTGTCAATGGAATGTAAATTAAGATGAAATCCCTTACCTCGTGCTTCCTTTTGGTTGATCATGATATAACCTAGTATATAGTGGTTTTAAACATATCATTAACTTACACCAGAACCATATTAATATTTATAATATCATATATGATACTTTTATAACATCTTATCCCTTATTCATTAATAATATTTCATTATTTTCATTGTTTCGGGTGTTAATTGCCTTGTTTTCTCATTCATTATTTATCATATAGGTTTCAGTTATTGTGAATATTATATAGTTTCATCATATATAAAATAATAATCATGATAAAATTATCATATTAATACATCAATTATACTTTGAATAACAATAATGAAATATGGCTTTGAGAAATTAAGTACATTATGATCGTGGAGATGATAGGTCATACGTACGCATGAGTAACGTTTCCATTTTTCAATGAACATTATGGAAATGAGGTAAGTAATATTTTAACTTTAAATAATTATCATAATATCATAAATAACATATTATTTCAATAAATATACTAATATATATATCATACATGTGGTATGGTGATAAAAATAGAGTCATGTTGCTTTGTGAAGGTGGTAGTCCACACATAAATGAACGACGTTATAATTTTTGAATGAAAGAATAAAAATGATATATTATCTTTTAATAATGAAAAATATGTCATGAATGTCATAATTATGTAATGTATTTCACATATATCCATTAATATTATCCTTATCACCTTCCATGTTATACATTAGTGAAAAATGAATCACATCGCTTCATGAGGCGATAGTCTGTCATACACACGAGCGACATTATCGTATCCCCTAAAGAATAGAAAGTATTAAGGTATAGATGATATAACAACTTCAGAGATATAATTATGGTGTAAATATCATATATATACTATATATTTATCATAATACCCAACTGTGAGAGGTGGTAATAGAAAAATTAATGACATCGGTTCGTCAGGTTGTTGTTCGACGTACACATGAATTATGATTTTGTAACCCATTTAATGGAAGAAGAGATGATTTTAGGTCATGAAATTAACAAAAAACATCTTTGTATATTTTAAATACTTATTATATTATATCATCATGGTTTTACAATAATTTAAGGAGCTGGAGGAAGAAATAAAATAAAAATGTTCATTAAATAACATTACCTCTTCTTCATGTAACCAACTTAGGTTGGCACAAAAAACCTTCCTATGATGATTTTATTCCTAAAATAATCCTTCTATGATTATAGAAGAGAATTTTTGAAGTGATTTTTTTAGGAATTTTTTGAACCAAAAGTGTTTTAAGGTGTTAATAATAGAGGATAGGGGTGGACCTTTATAAGTTATGTGAGTTGCATACTGGTAATTTTTGGAATGAATAAGTTGTACCATCGTTTTTCACATGACACTCAAAAATGGAGGATTATAAATCCTTATACATTTTAAGTTCAAAATATTTTCTGAAAATATATTTTTGAAAAGTTTTTAAGTCATTTTAACCCTTATCTTTGTCATTTACCCCCCCCCCCCCGTTAAATCCATTTTTACCTTAACCGCGATAATTAATTTTTAATATTTTCACTATTAATTTTAGTAAAAAAATTGTTAATGATATTATATAATATTAATTATGATGATTAAAAATATATAATTTATTTTTAAAAATTCCATTCACAAAATTTTAAATTATTAATTTAAAATTAATCTAACAAACATAATGAGAAAGTGAGTTTTTCAATGAGAAAATCTTCAAAAGATTACAAAGTTTTTAATTCAATTTCAATATAAAAATTATTCAAATGACCTAAATTGGATTAATTGATATATAATTTAACTAATTTAACTTTAAAACCAATTAAAAATATAATTTAACATTATAAAATATTTATAAAAAAGGAAGTTTTCAATTAAAATTCAATATTTTTAACTATTATTCGTTAAATGAAACATTTTAAGAAAAATACCAAAAATTCACCGTAATATAATTTTGATATTATTATTTAAAAAATAAAATTTATTTTTTCTAATAAATTTTATGAAATTATTAAAAATTATTGTTGAATTATGTGTGCAAAATGCAACCTAACCATCTTTTAGAGAAAAATAGTTTTTCAGAAAACATTTCTTTTTCTTCCAAATGATTCTTATTTGTATTTGCAATAAATAGGTAAAACAATTGTGTGTAAGATATATATATTTCTAACTTAGATAATCTTATTCATACCCACTAATTTAACAACTCAGTTAGAATGTCCATGTTTAAATAAAGTTTTAATATATTATTTTGGTTTAAACCAGATGTTGTGTGAATCCCAAGCTATTGATGAAATTAAATTTATTCTAAAATTAATATATTGTAACGTCTTGGGGTGTTACATTATTATCAATATAAATGGGTTCAAATATTATTATATAATTGGAAAGGGGATTGTGTGCAAGTTGACAACTATAAATCTTCCACAATAAATATTTAATTATATCAATTTCCATAATCACTCTTTTTATATAAAACAGATAGAGATAAGGTCTCTAAATAATTAGAGAGAGATATAAAGGTTTAGAATGTTCTCTCTTCCCCAACTATATTAATACATCATGGAAAATCAAGATTTCTTCATCCTCATAGAAGATTTTTGTTTCCATCAACCATGAGCAATATAACCGATTGGGGTCAGTCGTGATGGAACCCAGTGATTCTATAGCAAAGTTCATAGATTTTGGTGCATGTTTGGGTCAAATATAGAGATATTATATACTTGGATCCTACATCATAATGATGGTATGACAATATACAGTCTGGATCATCAATATAGAGGTAATTATATGTTGAGGTAATTATATATCTTCTCATAAATTAATTATAAATTATATTTAAAGATCCTCATTTTCTAGTTTCATCATTTCCTATAGTCAATTAATCTATGATTTTAATTGTTCATGATGTCAATTATCATTTAAATAAAATATTATTCATAATTTATGAATAAAAATTCAAGTTTTCCATGTCATACAGGTACTTATATTACATTTGAAACCAATATGATATCTCTAAGACCGCCTTCAAGTAAGGGTATGACCACTATGAGTACCTTGTTATGAATGTTTGACCATTTCCACAACCTTGTTTATGGTTTTGATGAATATTATTTTTCATCAGTACCTAAAATATTTTTTATTGGTATTTGTTTATTACATCTTGGTTTAACTCTAATAATACATAGGATCATGTGAGTCACTTGAGAGGAATACAAGACATCTTGATAAATCAATGAATTTATGATAATATTTTTAAATGTAATTTATGGATTCTAGAGTTAATGTTCTTGGAAAAAATGGTTTCCTAATATGGTATTTTAGTTTATACTAATAAGGTTAAAGTTGTTATGTCTAGGGAGGAACCACATAATGACTTTGAGATCTATATATCCTTGGTCATCGTAAGGTATCATTTTGTAAAATATTTCTCAAAGTTAGATTCTGTTCTAACCATTCTTACTCAAAAAAGAGTAAAGTTATTGTGGTATTTGAAATTTCATGCTTCTATTTATGATTTGATGTTTTGTTTTACTTTAGTGCCAATTTTGACTCTCCTATAAGTCGGCAAGGATATGTGGTCGTATTTTATGCATCAGGATTAGGTCTGGGATTTTTTCTCATACAGGGTTATCACATAGTGTCTTATGTTTCTCGTCATCTTTGGACTCATTAGAAGAATCATACCGTGCCTCATCTTGAACTCACGAATAGGATTCAGGCTCTAAATATTTGTATTCATTACCTTTTTTGGGAAAGTTTTACCATCTAATTTATTCATAAAATCTTTTTTTATATCTTATCAAAAAGAGATTTGAACCTTTGACATAGGTTGTGGGTGGAGTACCTTCAATCCTTTGATTTAAAAATTTCTTATACACCTAGTAAGACTAATTTCATTGTTGATGAATTGAGAAGTAAACTTCTATATTTGACCATGAAATAATCTTCTGAGGAGTTGAATCTAATGGCTCGATTTTCTTGAATAAATTTGGTTGTTCAGGAGGATGAGACTAAGATTGTTCTATCAAGTGTTCAATTGAAATACTCACTTATTGAGATTATTATTAAGGAAAAATAGTTTTACTATGATTTTTAAGGAATTAGGGACTCTTTATATGGAGGGGAGACCATCGACAAATGGTGTCTATCTTCTGCGGGTATCTTATGCTATTGAAGCTTGTATTTCATTCCTTTTTCAATAAGGATGGCTATGATGAGTGATTTCTATAATTACATTTGATGGTACATTGTGGAACAATGAAAATTTTTTATTATATGAGGCATAATTTATATTGGCTAAGTATGAAATGAAACATTTCTGGTTTTATTTCTAGTTGTTATACTTTTCAGCGGTTCAAGTCCGAGCATCAGAAGCCTTCAGGTTTACTTCATCCCCTTCAAATACTGACATAGAAGTGGGATGAGATATCTATGGAATTTTTGGGTGGGTTGTTATAAACACCTTGAGGAAATAATATTATTTTAATGGTGATAAACTGATTTACCAAATTGGATCACTTTATTACAATTCATGACATGACCAAAGTGGAGGAATTAGGAAATCATTATACGCATGAGATCATTAGATTACATGAATATTTTTCTATCATAGTTTCCAATAAGGATCCATGGTTCACTTCCCATTTTTAGTATAGGCCTATAAGGGTTTATAGGATCCTAGGTTAAGTTTCTCATGACGTTTCATCCTCTAATATATGGTCAGAAGGAACAGGATATACAAATTTTTGAGGATATGCTCTAATCTTATGTCCTCGAATTTGGCGAAGCTTGGGATAGCCACTTGAGGATGATTGAATTTTCCTATAATAATAGTTATTATTCATTCATTAATATGTCACTCTTTTAGGACTTGTATGGTTTTCCATGTAAATATCTACTTTGTTGGTTGGAGATTAGTGAAGCACTGTTCGTTAGACCTATATTGGTCCAAGAGATAATTGAAAATACTCAATTTATTCATCAAGGAATGGTAAAGGATTGAATATGTTATAAATTTATTTTTATTAATCATTAGTTCCCTTTGTATTTAATAATTGTTTAACTTGTATTTTTTTAGGATTTCACCTCAGTTAGGTCTCTGATGTCATGGAAAATAGGTAATGTTAACACCAATATACATTATACCATTTGAGTTTGTTGAAAATATTTATAATGTGGATTATTGTTCAACTTTACCACCTCTGATAACATTTATCCATAATTTGTTCCATGTTTCATAGATTATAATGTATCTCTTTAACTTATCTCATTCCTTTAGTTAGGAGGAATTCTATACGAAGCTAAATTTATCTATGACTGAGCAGTCAATTCAGATTGTTGATTCTCAAACAAAGGTTATCCATGGAAATTTTATAACCTTTATGTAGGTTCTATGGAAGCATGTTTCTTATTTTAATGATACTGTGAATAATTAGGATTTAATGAGAGAGCAGTACACTCACCACTTTGCAATGGAGTCTTCTTGATATAATTTCTAGGGGAAAAAATTTATTCTATGGAGAATTATAACATCCCAAAGCCTTGTTTTAGGTACTTACATCCCATTATTTTGATCATCTTTTGTTTGGGTCTTATCCTAGATTTTTTTGGGTGAATTTGGAATTTTTCAAGTTTCTAGGTCTATTCATGGTTAGTGAATAGTTATGGAAAATTGTGAAGGTCATCCCAAAAAACCATGTTCTTAATATTAGAGTTTCAGAAGGAGTACACAGTTAGTGAGAACTATGTGTCCTATCCCTCAAATTATGTAACATGGGATTATATGGGGAGCATGGTTTGTGTGTGGTGTATCAAAAAAAATTTCAAAACCGTGAAACCTAATCTATTAGCATAGGTGGGGGTATATGGTAGGCACATGATTTTTCAAATAGTGTGTCTAAACTATAAATCTCTCTCCAGTAACCTAGTAAGAGTATCGCGGCTAGTGTATGGTTTTTAAAACTGTATATCCAAACCATGTGATGGGAATATAATTATACAGTTTTATTCATTTAATTCCTAAAACCCCTATTTTAGCTTTTTCAACTCCTCCCATATGAACCTAATATGATCCTTTGTCCCTTATAGGCTCTCTAGAGGAAATTTTGGATCTATTAACCTTGTTTCTTTTTGGATAAAAGTGTCAGTTGATGCATTGGATCTCTTTCGTCAAGTGTATTATGAAATTGATCATGGATCCTTCTTCCCTATTTTCTTTCCTTCTTTAAGAGTGGTCGATTCTCTTATCATATATGGATATAGATATTTTTTGATGATTTTTTTTGTTTCTAGGATTCTATACTGATCAATCCAATCCTTTTTTCTCTCTTTGGGTGTGGATTCTGTGTTGGGTGATCATTGATCTAATTAATTGACGTAGGTGGTTTTGTAAAGAAATTATTATCTCTTGTAAATATGGTTTCTTACATAATTTTAATAGAATTATAATTGATTTTAAATGCTTCATTTGAGTCTTTTATAATTGGTTCTGAAATATAATTGTTCATGTGTGTGTGATGAAATTCCTTTAAAATATATTTTTAAATAAAGTGTGATTTCCAAAAAGATGATTTTGATTGAAAAGTATGATTTGAAGCATGAAATTGATGATGAGTATTGAGAATGAAAGGCAGGAAATTCTTTAATATTTTAAATGAAATAATTTGATTATAAATGAATTTTTATTTGATAAATCCATTTGATGTTGGGTTTTGAAATGAAATATAATGTTTTAAAACATGAACTTAGGGGAAATTGAAATTATTTGAGAATGTTTGAAACAAATGATGGCACATTGTATATTAATTTTCCTTTAATCACGTGAGATCCTGGATAGTTAGGTGGGAAGAACACACATTAAGAATATATTATCTTTGCATGAATATGGATTGATGAAGATAATGTTAACTAAATTATGATGAGGGTAGGGAGTTCATTATTTGGGTGTTATTCTATTCCACCTTTTCCTAATATACATGGTATATGTTCACGCTTGGATATATATTTCATTGATTTATGTGATAAAGCTTATACTATTACTCATGGATCTTAACCATGGTTCTGTGATTGTAAATGGTTTATACATTCCATGGTTAATTGAAATGATTTACTCATGTGTGATTTAAATACTAATGATTATTCATGATTATCTTGATAAATTTTCTTATACTTGTTTCATTCAAAGGAAATGCACTTTTTTTATCTAAATTATTTTATCCACTAAAATATTTTAACCCTTGAGAGGGTGTGTGTTGTGACAACGATGGGCTATGAACTTGGGAGACAGGCCTCAGAATTGTGTGTTGGGTTGGGTGGATGTACAAGCCTAATGAGATGTGTATGATGTGATGATTTGTGTGGGATTCACTTCCCATAAATACATATTAAGATACATGGGATTCCATGGATGATCTCCTTGGATCTACCTTTATGCTTGGTATTAGTTTTTATTAACTTGGATTTGATCATTGGAATTGGGGAAAGGGGATGTGACCCTCCCAATGTCCTAGGATCAAGAGATTTGAATGCGTTAGACAGGATCCTTGGATTCAGTTGTTTATTTGGGTTGGAATTCCATATACACACTCATTGTATTTGACTTGTGGTTATTTGTTATTGATTGCATAGGACACACTCCAAGGAATTAGAAATTGGGTGTAATACTATTGGACTGCCTAGTATTTTCTCTTCGGAGTCGACCATGGTCCTGACTTTGGTTTTCATGGTTACATGACATGCTAAGAGACACCCGAGTACTAGATGAAGTGTATTTGGGTTAATCTTGGGTTTTATGTTAGATACCGAGGATCAATAGTGGTCATTTATTTACATTTATATTATGTATTTATTATTCATCTAAGCATTTCACATGCTCATGCATTGTATTTACTAGTTATGTATGGGACAATGTTGGTGGTGCCATAATAAGTTATACCCACCCTATTCAAGAGTCCATGACACTTGGGTACCCAACTATATTTCACTGATCATGGTTTCAGGTTGGGTAGAAGCTCATAGTAGATAGATTGAGCATGATAGATTAAGTACTAGAGACGATGATGAGGTGAGAGTCAAGGATGGCAGTAGATTCTCAATGTATTTTTGTTCTTTTATTTACTTTCTATATGTATTCATCCTAGTGGGTGATGAATTTAGGATGTATGACTGTATGAAATATTTATATTTATTACAACATGTTTATTTTTATTGATTTTTTTTACTTTGATGTTTATTTTTTATGGATGATGTTTGATTATTTTAATATTACTACACACTCTAATATGGGGGTATAGTCTCCCCACACTATCACCCTATACCCTTGATATTCATCAAAAGCCTTTGGTGCATGGGGAGGTGTGCCTAAGGCCATGTGGAAACTATTAGTTTAGGTAATGTCTAATGTTCTGGGTTGAAATAAATTACACAACCTATTTATATTCTATTATTCATTAGTTTTATTAATAAAAAATTTACTATTTTTTATAATACCCATCATATATTCCTGGAGAACTATAGAAATATCTAATATTATAGATATGATACAAAAAATCAATGAAATTATCCCAATATAATCATATATATGAACATGTTGCAATGACATAGACACAAGGTTATCCTAGTGATTAGAAATTGCAACAATCATTAAAATATTTCTCCAGTAAAACCAAAAAGTACCTGAAAAAATATACTTATCAAATGATCATGACATTAAATGACTTAAAATATAATTTTTATATGATCAAATGATTATACATGAAATGAGATATATTCTTATGGTATCCTTTACATGTTAAGTAGAAGTGGTAACCATATCATAACCCTCTCTTAAAGCATTTTTCAAGACACTTTCATGCTTCTATAAAGTATTTTTCCATGTTGATATAATTTTTCAACACTAACCTAGAAATGGATAACTTATAAACTCCCTTTAAGACTCAATTGACAAATTTCACATTGTTACTCATCAAGTGATCATATCTCATTCCATGATCATATTATAAAGAACACTTGTCTTTTAAACTTTTAATCATATACTCATATACATCTTGATTATCTCATTAGATTCCTACAACTTATGCTAATGAGGTTCATAATCTATATATAAAGAAATGTTTATAATAAAAGTAAAATTAAATTTATATTATATAAAATAATTTTATTAGAATATATACATATCTTGTTTAATAATCAATTGTTTTATGGAATTGCCTTTTAATTCCATTAATACATTACATGAAATATACCTAATACAATATCAATTATAATTATGTGAAGATATCCATAAAAACCCATGGTAAAGGAAAATTATCTTTATTGCTTCATAAAAAAATTAAATTATGTAAATATATTATTTCTTAATTATACACTCTTAAATGAAATCATGGCATATATATTGATGACCACAACACAAATGGTGGATGAAGATTCAAAGTTTGGTATAAATTTTCATTTATTGGTTTTGAATATTCTTCTGGTTATTCTTTATTGTTTTACATCCCCTTCTGTACCATCATTATAATTTTCCCCTTCATTTGAATCTTGATAATCTATTAAATTATCCACCATCATGTCTACATTATGTGGTGAAAATAACCCAAAAGATGCAGTCTCTTTAGGAGGTATCTATGACATGGTATCATATTACTACTGTGGATCAATTTCAACTATAAAATCATAATTGAACACATGTATTGCAATATATTCCTTTTAAGTGGTAGATATATTAATAAAAACACAATAGTTTGATTTTAAATTTTGTGTACACATTAATGACACATATTTCCATTACTCTACATCAATAATGGGATATTTTATATGTCACTACCTACCTTTATATTAGATATGACTATAAATAATTTACTATATAACTTGTTTAACCATAAGGTTTCACCACCCATGATTTTTTTCACTAAACCGATGGGTTTCATATGATCATAAAATTAGCATTGGAAATTGATAACAACCCAAAACACTATAAGATATATCTTTAAGAAATCAACAAGTAAATAATCCAAAAAATAGAGTACATGTAAATTTTATTTTATGGTAACATCCATATCCTTCCTTCAATGGATTGTGATTGAGGTAGATCCTAAGGAGTGGTGAACAAGATCATTGTACCTCAATTAAAATACATCAACCAAGGGATCCAAAAACATTTCATGAGGATACCCAAAATCTGAAGGGGTGTTAGAGCCTTCAGAAATGAGATAGAGTTTGGAGAAGAAGAGAGTTTTGTAGTGTCTCACAAACATCACACATGAAAAAAGAATTTAAATAATTGTCTTTTATAGTCAAATCCTGAGGATACCACTTCATAACACATATCATGAATTTTTAACAATTGGGTGTTTATTTAATTAACTTGTTTCAATAAATAAATTCAAAGATATGAATAAAACCAGCCTTTGGTCCAAATGTAAATGAAACTGTTTGGGGGAAGCGGTATAGGTTGTTTCATTGAATGAAACTCATCCATAATATTTATATCATTCATATTAGATAATATATATATATATATATATATTATTTATTATACTATTATTCATGCATCATATGCGTGATAATATTTTTCCATCATATGTATGATAATATTCATGCATCATATGCATCTATTAAAAATAAAGTTTATATTATATCATATTATATATATATATCATGTATCATATGTTTGTGTGCATGCATCTCATGCATGTACATTTTAGTATACATCAAAACACCTCCCAATTTCACTAAAATCCCATAATAACTTTATGTAAAACATCACAACACTTTTTGAATCCATTCAAACTCTTTTGAATATGGTTTCTCATGTAACTCTCTTAATTTTGAACAAATAATTTGTCTATAAATTTATTATTATCAAAGGTCCTAACTTTTTGACCCTACAAGGAATAAAAGAGTTAGAAAAACTATAAAATAATTACTTCAAATATGTATGAAAATAAAGGCCTCTAATAAAGCATTAGTGCTACTCAATCTACTGAGGGGTCTGGTGTGATCTCTATCAAACATACTCATATGTCTATATGAACATGCCCACCACAAGATATATCATATACATTGTATTTATTCCTATATAATACCCTTTTCCATGACATCAATAGACCACTATACATGGAACATATCAACCTAGTAGTGGAATCTCATAAGTTTTGGATTCTCTAAAAAAAGATTAACCAAGTTAATGAATACATTACATATCATTCATTTATCTAATAATTACATCACATGTCACTTATTAAAGTAATTTAACACATCATATGTTAAACAAATTATCATGGTCATGAATTTCCTCCATTGAATTCAATAAATGGATGGATATATTTTACTTTTCATATGAGTGGGAAAATCTCATATTGGTTGTGCTCTAAACAACAAAATAATCAGCAACATACCCAACCACCCCCATATTATCTAAGTCAACATGTATAATTTTTTAAGTAGGGTATCAAAGTATAAAGGTTATCATTCATAGTATCTCAAAAAACTCAGGTAAAAATTATTGATAATAGGTATTCAATCTAACCCTATGAATCCGTTATTCAAAACTCAAACACAAATATTTTTAATGAGTAAAAGAATTTATTCAATATAACCCTATCATATCATTATAAACCATAATACTCTGTAATGATCATTATTCAGGGTCAACTCAACATCTTACTTTGAGGGGATATTATCATTCAACCATTCATATAAACTTAATTGTAACATGCATGAATTAATGATAATTGGATATTTACTTTATTATAATTACATTATACATTTAGAAACATTATAAACAATCTATCATGTGTCTTACACCCATAAATTCTACATGAACCTCATGTTGTTTCTATGGTAATTTTTTTGTTAGCAGATCTGTTACATTCTCCTAAGTATCCACTTAAATAATCTTTACATCACCCTTATGAATGATATATTGTATTATATGGTATTTATGAAGGATGTTTTTAGTCCATTTATGAGACCATGGATCCTTATCCTAATCAATAACCCCATTATTGTCACAATATAGCATGATTGATCGCTCGATATTGGTAACTACTCCAAGATTAGAAATTAATTTCCTAATCCAAATAGTTTCCTTCGTATTATCTGATGTAGTGATTTATTATGCCTCTATTATCAAGTCTGGTATTATGTATTATTTGAAACACCTCTAACTAATATCTCCACCATTTAAAAAAAACACAAATTGAATATCATCTTTGTCAGATTGGAAACTAGAATCTATGTAACCCTTTAAAAAGAGCGTATCCTCTCTTCTAAATACCAAGAACATATCCTTAGTCCTTATTAAGTACTTAAGGGTGTTATTCACATAAATCTAGTGACTCTCAGTGATATTTTATTGGTATCTACTTGTTATAATCAAATCATGTGAGACATCAGGTTTAGTACTTAATAGGGAATACATGATAGAACTTTTGGAGGATGCATGTAGAATCATATATATCCTTTTATATATTTAGAAGGACCTTAAATCTTCTTAATATTCATGCCATGCAACACTAGTAATGACCTCTTCTTGGAGTTCTCAATGCTAAATCACTTTATAACTTTAACAATAGATGTTTTCTAACTCATTCCAAGAAACCAATTAGATCTATCTTTATAGATCCTCATATTGAGTATATAATCTCTTTCAACCATGTCATTCATTGGGAAATATTTACTTGGCCACACCTTTTCAGATTGAAGTGTCTTTATTTCATTTAAAATTAGTAGTATGTCATCTATATATAGTAACAAAAACACTACTATAGTCCCACTAAGTTTCTTGTATACACAGGAATTGTCTATGTTATTGATGAAACTAAACTCTTTGATTGCATTATTAAACTAGATATTCCAACTCTAAGAATCATACTTTATTCTATAAATAGAATATTGTAACTTGAAAACCTTATAATTCTCATTTTGAACTAAAAAATCATAAGTTTGTATAATATATATGTCCTCGGCTAAATTCCCATTGAGGAATGTGGTTTTGCATCCATTTGATATATATTATAATCATAATGGGCTACTACGACTAGGAAAATCCATATGGAATTTATCATCTCAATAGGTGAAATGGTCTATGTATAGTAAAAACCATAAAATTGTTTGTAACCTTTTTCCACCAAACATGATTTATAGGAAGAAACTCAACCATCCATGTTAGTTTCGTTATGGAAAAATCACCTAAATCCTATGGGTATCACCCCTTCAGTTGCATCCTCAAAGTTACAATATTGGTTAGTATACAAGCAGTCCATCTTAGATTCCAAGACTTTTAACCATCTATAAAAATCATAACTCTAAATAGTATCTCTATATAAGGTAGGTTCATCTCTTATTAATGTTACGTCATCATCATTATCCATAATAAATCCATATCTTCCAACATCATAATGAATCCTACCAAACCTTCAAGGTTATTATGTAACATAAGTCAATTCTTCTCCCACAACTCTTTTCTGAACCAACACAACCTCCATCTCATAAACAATTCATATTTGGTGTACTTGAACTTCTATAATTTTGAATTTCCTCTCACTGATACCTCTAATCATGTGTTTTTTCTTAATTAAAACACATCATGGATACATAAAATACTTTGTGTTTAATAGCATTATAAAAGTAATATTTTGTAGTTTCTTTGGTGTAGCCAACAAATAAATATTTATCATATTTGGAGTAAATATTATCATAAATAAATCATCATATGAATGCTTAACATCACTAAATATTCAAATGATACAAAATAGGATATTTCCCATACCATATCTCATATGGTGTATTTTTTATTTCATTAGATGTAACATGATTTAGTAAGAATGTAGTAGTATCTAGAGAATAACCCCTAAATGGAATAGGAAATTCACATAGATTTATCAATGACCAAACCATGTATTACAAGGTATACTTCCTACTTTTAGATACCCCATTCCTTTGTGGTGTTCATGAAGGATTTATTTTTGAAAAAAATCCTCAATCTCTCAGATGTTCTATGAGTTCTTATCTCAAGTATTCACCACCATGGTCCAATTAGAAAACTTTAATACCTTTTCCTTGATGATTTCATACTTAATTCTGAAAAAAAAAATAACGTTTAAAAGATTTAATACTTTTTTTCATTAGAAACACATAATCATACTGACTAAAGTCATCATTAAAAGTAACGAACAACCTAAAACCACCATTATCTTGTATATTCATTGGTTCAAATACATCATTATGTATGAGATCCAACACTCCACTATACCTATCACATTTTACCCTAAAATAATACTTTTTTCATTTTTACCAATAAATATGATTCTCATGTACCAAATGATTATTAATTAAATGAGTCCAAAAATCCATTTTCTATAGAGTATTTCAACATGTTTCTTGTTTATATGTCTAAGGAGATAATTCCAAAGGTGGAATTAGATTCAACTCTTAACTTACTCTGGGTTTTATAAGCAATATATATCAAGAATATATAAATCATTTAATATATTATTAATTCTATAAAACATTTATTAATATATTTAGAATAATTTTTGTTCATAATAATTAATGAAAATCACATCTTGTACAAACAAGATGTAGAAATTGAATTCTTGTTTATAGAAGGAAAATAATAATAGTTTTTCAATTATAGGATCAATCCACTTATTAAAATCAGATCATAGGTGTATACCACTAGTATAGAAACTCTTTATCCATTTCTGACACAAAGATCTACTCCACCCTTTATCAATTCCTCCATATCTCGGAGACTACATTTTTTAGTGAAAATGTGTAATGCACACCCATTACCAAATACCCATCATCCTAAGTTAGATAAGATTATTTCCATAACATTCACAATTGGTTAATTAGAATATTTCACCTTGATAACACTTCTCATTCCTAGATACCAATCTTTAACTATATTATATGACATACCTTTTTACAAGTTCCTAATGTAAGGCAAAGAAAAATGGGATAAAAACAAGTTTGGTTGAATCAAAAATTGTTAAAGGTGATAATTAGGTGTCTAGTAAGCCAGTAAAGAAATCTCTAAGTGAGAGAAAAAGGTTATCGAAAAAAAATCAATATGAAAGATCAGGAATCAGTGTCGACCAATGTCTTGAATAGAATGGTAGGGAAGAGGGAAGAGGAAAAATAATAATGTTTAGATCTCATTCTTCACTTTATGGAAAAATGTTAGGATCCTTCTATATAATTGCTCTGAAATTGGTTTTCAAAAAAATATATGTGAGAATGATAATATTTTACATTAATGAGGATCAAAGTGGGTGGATCAAAAACAAATATCACATTTCGGCACAAGGTTTCAACAAAATGAACATCAATTCGTAGGAATACATCAATACATGGGATAAGATGTCCAATAATTTTAATATCTTATCTAAGATGATCTGGATATGTAGATAACCATACATCAATGGAGGTTATATAGGTTGGTTTTCTAATAATCTTATTCTTATCTTTAATGATTTTACGAGGGGTACTTACTATCCCTTTTCCCTTGTCCATGTACAACCCAAAGTAAGTGGGAATATTTCTCCTATTCAATTATTCCTCCAAGAAGATTAGTCTAGAAAAAGGATTTCTGGTAAGTATTTCTTAATTCTTTCCACAATATTATTAGTGTGAAGTATTCCATAATCTATAATAAATACATGTTATTAGGTTATTATCCTATATTATATCATTTCATTAAGGTCCTTAAATGAAAGTGATCCAACTAAAAATGACGACCCTAGACATCATATCCATTTAGTGATCCAAGATCCATATTTCCTCATGACTTTCATTAGTTATCATGTAAGCAATCCATGAATATTTTGATAGGGAATAATCCAAATTATAATGGTTATGATTCTTGTATAATTTAGTGGATAACAGCCTATCCAAATCCATCACGTAAATTCACTCAACTCTATTCCTTCGGTATCATAGACATTAGGGATCCCCAACTATTGTAACCTAAACCAAACACAAAGAATAAGAAAACTAATAATAATCAAGTGATTCTCATGTTCAGCTCAATAATACCCAATTTTATGATCAAGGTTTTGACTAGTGCCACATTGTAAGGAATATGAAACTTAACATTTAAAGGGTTTTCATTTAAGGTCTCACTAATTTAATATACATCATATGAATATTAAATTCATAAATATTAAATGATATGTAATCTTTATATTTTCATGTTTTATTTATTTTTTTGTATGCATACTTCTAATGATTTAGTTTTGCAAATCCCTATTCCAACCACCAAATTAATATGTTCACACCACATTAATGTGTAACTCTTTACACAGACCATAAGTTTTTTTTACTCACCAAAAAACATAAGATAATTATATTAATATATATATATATATAATTCATATGGTACATGAATGCTTCACATAAAGGTGTAGAGTTATATGAGATTGGAAAACTCCACATGAGTAATCTCATAGTGATAGATAGCCAACCCCATTCATTTTCCAAGCCAAGTCATAACCCTCTATGAAAGTAAGTGATCTAAACCCAAGTCATTATACCTAGTAAAACTATACTCAAGAGAGAATTAAATTAATAGAAACTCTAACACCTAATATGAAAAAACTATGTCTAATAACTATTCTAAATATCATAACTTCAAAATAAAATTGTGGTCAAGGTAGATAAGAACTAAATTTTATGATACTGAAACAATCATGACATGAAATTCTCTATCTTATAAAATATTTATCATATAAATGGGTATACACAATATTCAAATTTCATAAAAAATTTATTAAACCTAAATATCAAAGATATTTAACAAATAAATAAATAAATTATTTATTTTTCAAAACATGAGACATTTATAAATTATTCATAAATAAATGATAAGTATAAAGATTTTAAAAATTAGAAATAATATAAAAAATTTATATTCATTTCAATTTGAAAATTTTCATATTTAGTGTTATATGGAATTTATTTGATGTTTCATGAATTGTAAAAAATTTATAATTCAATTTCTATTATAAGACATTTCATATAATATAGATATCCATATATTTTGTAATTTATAAAAACTTTATAAATTAACTATTATGATTTGAAAATATACCTTTTATTTCTATATCATAAATAATAAATTAAAATTTTCAAAATATATTATAAAATAATAACCATTAACATTTGTTAAAAATGTTTCATAAATATTTATTTAATCAATTATAAAAAAATTATAATTAATTATTTTGTTTATAAAATAATAAATTAAATATTCCTAAAATACAATTTAACATGATTTATAAAAAATTTATGAACCACTAAAAACATTTAACAAGTAAAAAAATAATTTTTAATAAAGTTTATGATGCCCTTAAGAATATGGGGACTCTTGTATAAGGGTAAATCCCTCTACTCAAATGCGGGCTACCCAAAAGCTCATGTGTAAAGGTAAGTAACTATTTACCTTTATGTAGTTCAAATATAAAGCACTGCATAAAGGTAATATGTAGATTATATTTATGAAACTCATTCTTTATAAGGGTACTCAGGACATTACCTTTATGTGAATTCATCATATAAGGATAGGTCTTGATATACATTTTAAGGGCCTTCTAGAAATATTGTGTAAAGGTAAGGCCATATTACCTTTACATTAGATGGGAAAGTAATGGAATAGACTTATAGTGATCCAAGCCTTAAACCCATATTATTTCAGAAATCTTAACATAGATTTCCATCAAATACATGTTGGGGATCCTAAGGTATAGTGTCTTTGGAAGATTAGACATAAAAAATCAACATCTTAAATCTAAGAAATATCATCTTTATTTAAAACTCCATAGAGTTATCCTAACTTTCTTAGATCTTTTAAAACTATATAGGATATCTTGGGGAAATGCATAAGGAAAAAAGGTGACCTAGAAATCACAGTAAAGGAATAAATATGTCAATAAAGAATAACATGAGAGTTAAGAGAAATAACATGATATCATAAAGAAGGAGATTATAAGAATGGAGACGTGACATAATAAAATGATATCATAAGATCATAAACACATAGAAAAAACATAAAACATTATATCATAAACATAAGTCAAGTTTTACCCCCAAGACCATCATCATAAAGTGGATAAAGTCCCATAGTGGATTAGGCTCACTCTATATTCTCTTACATGGCATATGATGAGATATCAAGATTTAATCAATGAATTTGAGGGATACAAAATTTCAATCCCACCCATAAAAAATTATAAATAATACATATTAATTATACATAAAGAAAATAAATCATACATAAATCATAATCATTATCAAACCCATGAGAAGGAAGTGGTTTTCATAATTTTTGATTCATGGAAAAACAAAAGGCTAAATCATAAGGATATCCAAGATAAGGACTTAATAATTTGGATTTTCATATTTTATAATTAAATATATATAACTTTAATATTGAGTTATAGTATATATATTTCATGAGAAGGATATAGAATAAGAAAGAATAAAAAATATACCACTTTGGTGAAGCTCTATTAAATAAGTAAATGATATTTTTAATGGAAACAAATTATTGTTTTACCTAAAAATATAATTTTACCAAGAGGGTTATTTATAAAATAATTTAGTTTTAAAAATCTATTCATGGTTTAAAAACATTAAATGGGATGATTCTCGATATTAGATAAGAAATAGGAAGGTTCCCTTAAACTGGGTTTCCTTCCAAGTGGTAATTTAAAAGGTAAATAAAAAAGATATATAACCCCAATAATTAAAATGATATTTAACAAAGAATATATTTAATAGAAATTTATACAAAAAATATAAGAAGTTTATGAGATTCATATTTCATAAAATGGATAAAAAAAGGAATGTGTAATTGATAATTCATAAAGGATGTATGAAAAATCTCGTACCATATGTATGAAAGTGCTATGAAATTGTACTTAAATTCATATATAATAAAATTAAGTTTGTTAAAAACATTTTTTTTAACCTTATTCATATATATTTATTTTTATAAGGTCCATTTATCGTCATTTTTTTCAGTTTATTAAATCATTTCCACTTATATTGGTTACTTGATGTTCTTCAGTCAATTTGTAAGAAACTTTCATGGTATATTAACTAGGGTAAAAGTTTTACAAAATAGTTTCATAATATAAATAATTTCATATTATTATTTCTATTATTATTCCATTGGAATATAATTTATACAGGTAATTATGTTTTTCATGAATGGACTCAAATTAGAAACGGTACTTTGATGTGTCATTTTTAGCAGTTAGATTTACAATAACCATTTATTTTTAATATCACTTATAGAATGTATAATATTATAAGTATGGGAAATTAATGGTTTATTAAATTAAAATTTTATAAATTAAAAATATGTATTATTCCATCCATGTTTTTTATAGAAATAGAAAGAGAAACATCATCACATGGAGGCAGTAGTTCACACATACACATGAGGATGTCTTCACATTTTGAAGGGTTTTGGATAAAGGTGTAAAATGGATATTACATTGGTATAAAAATATATATAAAATTAATAATACTGGTGTTATCATACTCTTATATATATAAGAGTTTTTTGGTGGTAGAACTATAAAATAATTAAGAAGGTGTAGTGTAAAATATAACCTCCCACCTGGGATGTTCTCCTTTGGTCACCAGCTTAAGCCACCTTGGATTATTCTTTTGGAAAGAAAACATATTTTATGACATTATGAGATGGTTGATTAGATAATAGGGAATATTATTGTTCAATCCTAAGTCTCTTTAGATATGTGGAGATCTAGAAGGGTGGTGGTTTTTTTATAATTGAAGAGAAAGTCGTTTTTGGCACATAAAACAGTTTAATATAAATAGAACACATGTTTCTCATGGAATGTGAATAAAAAATGGAAAATGGTATAATTTTTGAAGGTATAAGGTCAATAAAGCTTCAACCACCCTTTTCCAAACATGTTTAAAAAAATTATTTCATTTACTCTTAGATTTTTACTTTTACCATTTTTTATTTTTACTGAGGTAAATAATGTTTACCTAAGTAATTTATTTTTAATTATTAAAAAAATTATCATCATTAAATAATTTGAACCTAATGATTTTAAATATGAAATCAAATTTATAAAATAAAATTTATATTTGTAATAGAAAATCAATTTTATCATTAGCGCTAGTAATGCACAAAAACAATATTTTAGAAAAAATTGTTTTTTAAGTATAAAATTCATGTTTAGAATAAAATTATCAATTTTATTGATTCTATTATAATTAAAATTATTATTATTATTAAAATAATATTTAATTAAAAATAAAATAATTCTAAAACCAAATTCCACCATGTGAATATTTCATTAGAAGAAACAAATGAAAAATGATTTTGCTAATACGTTACCTAAATATTCTAAAATGTTGAGCGTGGTTTTTATAAATCAACATATTATATAAAAATGGGTAATTTTAATTTATAAAATATTTTTTTATAGTAAAAATGGTTTCAAAAACATTTATGGAATTCTTTTATAATAAAATTTACTATTTTTAAAAAAATAAGTATTTTTCTTATTCACCTAAAAATCAATTATTTCAAAAAAGATTAAAAAAATAACTTTAAGATAACATTGATATATTAAATCCAAAAGTGAAGCTAATTTTATCAAATTAAAATTATAAATATTTAATAAATATATGAATTCAAAAGGTAGACACTACAATCTATTCCTGCCAGTTTAACGACTATAACAGTCATCTTAAAATAATTTAATCATATTAATGTTTCACGGTCTTTGGTTTAGTCCATTAATTCTTGTAACATAAAATAATCAAAAAATATATTTATTAAGGGGAAATACTCACTAGTATCTTGGGTTGTTATATTCTCTTCCCAAGTTATTTCTCACTTGAAATCACATTCCATATTCTAGAGTGAAAAAATGAGGTTAATTTCACTTCATGGTCTCTTCAAGTTCCCATGTTTCCTCTTCATACATATGGTTTCTACAAAGTACTTTGAAAAGGTGAGTTTTCTTATTGGACATAACCTTATCTATGATGTACATGATCTTCACCAGCTACTCCTCATAATAGTGATCATTCTCCAACTGCACCTCGTATGAATTCCATACATGTGAGGGATCTAGTATATACTTAATCAATAGGTATAAGTGGAACATATCAAAAAAATTAGATAGTTTTTTGGGAGCATTGGTCGATACACCACAACTTTTTTGCAATCCAGACTCTCAAAGGGGAAAATATATCTCGGTCTTAGCTTCCCCTTCTTCCAAAATCTCATAACTCTCTTCCACTGAGATATATAGAGAAACACTTTATCAATGACCTCAAACTCTAGGTCTCATAAATAGTTTTCAATGTAACTATTCTATCAAATCTACACTGGTTTGAGGTGTCGTTGAATGGACTTGACCTTTTTTACCATTTATTTGATTGTATCATGTTCTAGAAACATTCATTCACCTACTTCATCCCATCATGCAAGAGTTTTACATCTCTTCCCAAATAGGGATTCTTATGGTGAATTTAGATGCTTGAGTAGAAAATATTATTGTAAGAGAACTCAGTTAGAGAAATATGTTGGTCTTATCCTCCATTAACGTCCATAGAGAAATATCTCAACATAACCTCAAGATTATAGATATTCTATTTGGATTGGCTGTTATTATTGGTGTGATAGGTCATACCAAAGTTCGACTATGTTTATAGAGTATGTTGAATTCTCTTATAGAACTTTAAAGTGAACCTTGGGTTTCAATTAGATACAATTGATAGTGGTGTTCCATACAGCCTCACCACTTCTCTAATGTATATCTTTTCAAGGTGATTGAGTTAAAAGTCCTATCAATTGGTAATGAAGTGAGCAGTATTTGAAATATGGTCCACCACAACCCATATAGCATTGTTCACTTTTGATTTCTTTATAAGACTTGTGAAAAAATACATAGTGATGTTTACCCATTTCCATGTAGGTAGGAAAAATGGTTGTATCATCCCTTTTTACTTTTTCATCTCATACTTCACCTTCTAACACACTAGAAACATTGAAGTATATTCTATAATATCCTTTTTCATATTGTACAAAAAATATTGATCTCCTAGATCACTATACATTTTTATGTTTCCTATGTGGATGGATAATTTCGAGCTATGAGAATCATTCAATAGCTACCACTTTATCTTAGAACCCATTGGAATGATAATTTGTGTACCAAATCTTACAAAACCTTCATCACCAAACTTGAACCCAAAGTTTTTTCCATTCCTCTTTGGATCCACCTTCTTATGAACCTCCACATCATCCCTTTGAAATTTCATAATATTCTCAAGTAGTGATGGTTGTATAATTATTTAGGAAAGGTAGGATGATGTTACTTTCTTTACAATTCCCATGTTCATCCTTTTCATTCCCAAAAGGATTTTATCCTCCTCAATCCTTTACATAGATAATATTGCAATATCGTTTATACTAAGATCATGTGACACTTTATTTACAATCCCCATATGAAAATGGATTGAGAAATCATAATGCTTGATCATCTCTAACCATATTCATTGTAACATGTTGATATCCTTATGTGTGAATATATATATTATGCTCTCATAGTCTGTATATATATATCACACTTCTATCTATAAAGATAATTCCTCTAAATTTTCAATATAATGATTACTACATCCAACTTAAGATCAAGCATCGGACAGGTTTGTCCATGCACCTTCAACTCTCTTGAGGCATAGGTTATCACTTTATCTTTTTTGCATGAGTTCACATAATAATACGTTTTTTAATACATAAATACATATCATAAATACATCCCCAATTCTGGTTATGGTGAGTACATTTGTTTTGGTTATCCTCTTTTTAGGATTCTTTATGCTCTCTTCACACTCATTTATTTAGAAATACTTCACTCCCTTCAGAGTAATCTTGGTTAGTGGGTTTTATAATCTTGATAAGTTTCTAAAAAACTGACAATAATGCCCATATAATCTATGAAACTATGGTTCTCCATTGTAGATGATGGTTTAGGATAATCCTCAATCACTATAGTCTTTAAAGGGTCCATATATATCCCCTTATATATGATAACATTCCCCAAGAATGCTACTTTCTCCATCCAAAACTCACATTTACTATAATTGCATATAATTTCTTCAACTCATTATTTAAATATTGCTCATGTTCAACCTTACTTTTGAAGTATATAAGGACTTCATACAAATTTATTGAGATAATCTATAAAGACATTATTCATTAAGTCTATGAATATCATTGGATCATTCATGAGTCCAAATGGTATGACTATGAACACAAAGTTCACATACCTTTTATGAAAGGTAGTCTTGGGGATATCCTCTTTCCTCACCTTTAACTGATGATATCATGACTAAAGTTACACTTTAAAAAGTATTTAGATCTATGTAACTAATCAAACTAGTTTTCAATTTGTGGCCTATGATACTTGTTCTTTATCATGGTCTTGTTGAGTTCATGATAATCAATATAGAGATGCATAATCCAATCCATATTCTTAACAAACAAGATTGGTGAACCCCATGGTGAAGCACTTTTCCATATGAAACCTCTATCAAGATGTTATTTTGATTTCTTCTTTGGATCATCCAGTTCAATGGGTTCCATTCTATACAGATTCTTGGATATTTTCATAGATCTAGGTATAAGTTCAATTAATAACTCAACTTATTGATCAGGAGGAAGACCTAGAAATTCTTCTCGGAATACATTAGTATAATAACTTACAATAGAAATCTACTCAAGAGTGGTACTCTCATTTGATTCAATCATTTAAGCTAGATATCCTTGCTCATAAGGCAATAATATTCATGTGTTCTAATAATATTCTAAAGGATATTCAACTTCCTTATTAGAATTGTATATAATCAAAGGGTAATTTATAATATATAAGTTTATTTCCTTTTCTTGACAGATAATGTGGGATATAGAGACAGAACCAATCCATTCCAATAATAGCATCATATTCCACTGATGGGGTTATGATAAGGTTCACTAGGAGGTTTATCCAATAGATATCAAATGGGAAAGAGTTATATACTTAAGAGGTGAAAATTTCTCCATTAGTATTTTCCCTAATAATTGAACATATCATGACCAATCTCGATGGGTCCCATGCCATGACTGCTGCATGCACGCCTCTAATAGGCCTGGGGCTAGAGACTAGCACCAAATAGGCATATCACTAACATGGGAGGCCTTAGCCTAATGTACTTATACACACACACATACATCTCTAATCCCATATAATTCTGAAATGTAAAGAAACGAATAAATAATGCATACATACATCTAAATTCCATAATCATAGTAATAAAATAAGTATTGGAAATCCAAAAGGGCAAAATATATGTCCACCACAAAGAATCTGAAAAGAAGCCCAACCAGAATGTATATAAGGGGATTGTTCTCAAGGTAACCATCAGAATACACCTTAGTTAGTCTGGCTCGCTAATATTATTTTGGTACTAGTCCCTCTTGGACTCTATTAAAAGGTTTACTATCTGTATATGAAATGACACGTATGGTAAAATCCCATACAGGGGTGAGTACAACAATTACCCGTAGGACACCCTAAAATCACTATACATATAACAACAAGAATTATAGTCAACTCATCATAGGTATATGTATACAACACATATAACAATAATATATAGATATACTCAACAAAGACAAAATATATCATGTTAAATTCATGACTGTAATGCCAGCATAGGAATCATGATCAAAGGATCCATATAAAACTCATCTAGGAGAACACGCTCCATGGGTCATATAGCACTAATCGAATCCATCTGAGATGTATTGTCCATCGTTTCACTCCATTAGAGGTATACACTATAATTCTGAAGAGAGAGATGCATAAATGTGGATCATACCCAAGGACATGGGGTATACCAATAACTCAATTTGGAATAACCCACTAAGGAGAGGATCATCACCCACATAGTGTTGGTCAGTGTAATGACCCAAACTTTTTAATAATATTTATTTCCTAAATTTGTGTGTTATTATATTTTATACTCAACAAAACTATATCCTTTAATTAATTAAGTGAGTATAATTAAATGAGACTGTTGGTTTTAGACTGTTATATGGCCATTGGTCAATATGACTGTTTGAAACTAATTTCTAAATGTTACAATTATTGTTTATAAATTCAAATGATATTGGTTAATTAATACAGAAAGAAGCGTCGATAGCATCATCTAGTAGACTTGGGCCATATGAAGCCCATCTCTCGGAGCTTGGGAAGGAGGTAGCATCACTAGGCTTTGCTCTGGATCAAGCCCAAGCTGAACTTCAACATGTGAAGCTTGAACGGAATCGCCTAAGGGAGAAGTTCAAGCTGATATAAATCACCACTCAGGCAATGTTGTCTAGCCGCCCCAAGATTCTATCACCATAGCACACCTTACACTTAGGTCATATTCATGTGTTATAAGGGGCTATGTAACGTGGCCTTAGCTACTTTTTGAAATCCTTTTAAATAAATAAAATTGTTATTTCTTCTTATGACAAAGTTTGTGAATTTCAAATATCCAGATAAATGTAGGATGAGTTTATAGTTCCATATTACTAATGAATTTTGGGAAAAAGGGTATTTTAAAATATTTAGGTAAACTTTTTAATAATTAATAATGTTAAATGATTTTCAAAAAATGGTCTTCTACAGTTGTGATCAGTGAAAAATTTAGAGTCTAATATGATCAACTTGATTTTTAGTGAATAGTAAAGTATGAATAATTACATTACTGTATGAATAGTAATGAATAGTAGATTGGCCAAAAAAATAGAAAATCCACCCATGAATGTATAAATACAATTTAAACATCTTAAAAGTGAAAAAATGACCATAGTATAAGTTTTGGAATTTTTGTATGTCATAAATATTTTATTTACAATTTTATAATTAATTTAATAATTGAAAATGTAAATATATTTTCATAAAATGTAATAATAAATTTTTACTTTATTTTATTATGGTTATACGATAATTTTATGGGACCTTGATTACTTTCTTAAGGAGTTACAAAATGAGTTATAATTTTAGAGTTGTTTTTTCGAATAAATAATGATTTTTTTTGAAAATTAAATTAAAAATATTTAGAAAATTATTTTCATAAAATGGAGTTCATTTTTAAATTCATAGCATCAATATTAGGTTAGGGTGGAGTTTTTGGGATTTTTCTGAAATAGTTGAATTTTCAGTGAATAGTAAAAAAACAGTTTTGAGTTTCGGGTGTTTAATGACATCATTAATGATGTAATAATGATGTAAGATTTTTTTTCGAATTTTGAATAATAATATATGTTATGAGGTTTCTCAAGTGTCCAATACCATGGGAAAATACCATGGGCAAGCCCATGGTTCTGCAAATACCACTGATGAGGTGTCCCTTGGAAATTAATAATTTATTCCATCACTTTTCCTATAAATACCAAGCCATTTCCTCATTCATTTCATTCCAAAATCCTCCAAAATGGTTTTCTGGTATCCTTACCTCCCAAGGAGTCCTACCAAGTTTCCCTCAAGCCTCCCAAGGTCCTGACCTTCAATCTTTCGAAGTTACTCTTCAAGGTAATGGAATCTTCCACCCTCCTCTTTTAAGTCATGACTTCCTTTATGTTATGTCTTCTAGTTTCCATTTTATTATTTTGGGGTATGTTCTTGATTATCCAATAAAATAATATGTTAATTAAATTTTAATGGTATTAAATGTTCATTTTTGATCTTATGGTCCTGAGTTAGTGGATTTTGATTTTGAACATCCATTCTCATCATTTGTGCACTTCATGCCTAATGTACACCAATTTAGGCCCAATGATTCATCTGATTATAAGGAATTTAATTATCCATATTTAAATTTAATATTTTTTTAAATTGATATTCACTTAAATTTAAACATTTTTCATTCAGGGGTAAATGGATGATTCATAAAGGATGATGGAGATATTTGGCGATGAAAAGAAACAATTCTGGAGAAGGCAGATTGGACACCAGCCCACTGATGTGAATGTGGTGCCCACAATACAGGCCCAATGAAGCCCAAAATTCTTGTCCTGCTAGAAGACATATATAGTAACAAATAATTTTACAGGATTCAATGCTAATTCTACCTCCATGATTTTTATTTAGGCGTCCCAAGTAGTATATCAAAATCTGGGCCAGAATCTGCGGCCCAGAAAAACAGCCCACCAATTAAACCATATCTCAAAAACCATAACTCCTTTTGGGATGATATTTTACAGGCTGTTAGGGGACATCTGGATATTAATTTAATTTTTATATGGACCACCCAAATTCTTCCATCTAGAATGTGTTTCATGCGCCTATGTTTGGTGGATGCATGTTGGATGCCTTTTCGGGTCATGGGTGGAAAGTCTTCTTTCCAAAAACTTTCCACCACCCTAGACCTACCATACTCAAGTGAGATGACTTGTACTATTGGAGGATCGACCCAAGGGCTCAAAATTCCTATTTAAGGCAGCGGTGTTGGAGGATTTAAGGATCTTTGATGTTTGCTTTAATTGTAATGTTATGCTTCAACTTTGTGTTTGTAATCGCATTTCAATTTCCATGTAAGTTTCCTTTTTGTACTTCTTTGTTCTTAATAAACATCATTCTATTATATTCTTCCTATTTATTTCATTAAAACTTTATAATCACAAAGAACAGTGATATCTCTTTGTTGTTCTGAATTATTTCACACATAGTTGTGAATTTCATTCACACACACGGAGGAGTGCTCGTTATTTCTGCGGTTTTAATTTCTTCAATCTAATTCTTGTAAGCCATCTTCCGCACACCAATGAGAGTGTACCATCAATGTAGGGATAACCCTTTAATGGGTTGATCTTATGAAGATGAAAAGGCTGGATTGAATGTTATTTTATGAACGAATTGTCGTTAATTGGTTAACTAATGTAATACTTCCATTCTTCAGTTATTTCCACTCTTCATCTTCATTGTGTTTGAGGAAGCTAAATCCAATTATCAAAATGACCATATACCTTGGAGACATCATGAATTTGGTTCTCTAAGTGTGTAGGGGATTAGTAATTGAGTTTAGTTGCATCAACCCAGAAAATGATGAAGTTAGTGTTATTTTTAAGAATGGATTCATCAAGAATTAATTAAACCAAAATTGTCTAAAGAAGTAAAATTCATTCAATCCACCCCTATCATAATCTTAAAATCAAACCATTTTCATTTATTTGAATTCACTTAGATTTATTTGTTTTCTTAAAAACCATCTAAAATCAAAACCATGTTGGCCACTTCATAGCCAAAAATCCACCTCATAGGTTGTGTGTCTTAGGTATCTTCTTAGGTCTCAGTGGATTCGACAACCCAATCTAGACTACAAGGACCGTTCTACCTTCATCTCTTGGGTAAATTTGAGCGTGAATCAAATTTTGGTGTCATTTCCAGGGAAACAATAAGTAAGATAGACCAAAAACCTTCTTTCCTCACCTCCATTCTTCTATTCTCACCCAAGATATCTTATCTTGTCC
This sequence comes from Viscum album, assembly GCA_963277665.1. Lineage (NCBI taxonomy): Eukaryota > Viridiplantae > Streptophyta > Magnoliopsida > Santalales > Viscaceae > Viscum > Viscum album. The sequence continues at coordinate 238,837,409 of OY728140.1, read as the reverse complement.
CTTTCTCGTTTTGTTTTGGCACATGTCCGCCTACACCCACGATAATTCAAATAGACTAGTTAGGGTGGAAAGTCCTATAATAGGGGATTAAAGTGAACATAGCGGATTGTATCCATTAGATACTAATCTTCATAATACTCTAGAATAAAAAATTGAAACAATCCTAATGAAGGGTCTTCCAAGAAATCAAATTGTAAATCCTGGGGGAAATCAAATGGGGAACCAAAACCAAGAAGCTCGAAACCTAGGGAATGTAGTCGATCAAACCATGAATGACTACCTCACTCCATCTTGGACCAATGCCCCCTCATGAATTAGACACAATTCCCTAGGAGATTCCAATTACATCTTTAAATCCCATGTTCTAAACCACCTTCCAACCTTTCAAGGGATGGAGTTTGAGATGCCTTACCTTCATGTTAAGGAGTTCAATGACATTGTAGAAACCATGTGTCCCCCACATCAACTAGAATCGGCTAAAATGAGGCTCTTTCCTTTTTCATTGAAGGATTGAGCTAAAAATTGGATAAACAACTTGATACCTGCATCAATCCACTCATGGGACTAATTACAAAGAAAATTCTACAAAAAATACTTTACCCACCACAAAACAATTGCACTTAAAAAGAGTATCCAAAAAATTTTGAAAAAGAGGGAGAGTCATTCTATGAAACATGGGAGAGGTTCAAAGATACTCTAAACATGGTTCCACACCATGTTTTTTCTATTCCTGAACAAGTGATAATTTTCTATGAAGGGTTGGGTCCAGGGAATAAACAATTCATTGACATGATGTGTAATGGAACCTTTAAAAACAAGGCCCCAAATGATGCTTATGAGTATCTAGAAAGACTTTTTGAATAAAACCAAACATGGGGAACTTTACCTTATTCTAAAAAACCACAAAAAAACACTGAAATTCATACACTTATATAAGAGGAAATCCTTAGGGCTAAACTCACAACACTCTCTAGGAAGGTTAAAGAGATAGACCTTAGGAAAGTCCATGAAATCCAAACTGTTAACCCTGTTTGCACAATTTGTGAAAAAAATGACCATAAGACAGACAACTGCCCAACCATTCCATCCATCAAGGATGTTATTTTAGGAGGAACCCCAGTGGAATTAAATGCCTTGAACTTTCAAAAGCTTTAATACCAAAACAACTTCAACCCAAGGTATAATGACCACCCAGGATTCTGCTGCAAAGATAACCAACAACCTAGCCAACCACAGGGACAAAATCCTTACCCCCATACAAACTAACAATCTCATAACCAGTTCCAAACCCAACCTATACAATACTAACATCCACCGGTCCATTTTCAACAAACCATCCCACCTCCAAAATATCCCCCCGGGATAAACCAATCTTCTCAAGAACTAACCCAAACTGTTCCACAAAGCCTACTAGAATAACTATGAAAACAAATGGAGAGGATGAACTTGGAAGTCTCTTCCCTAAAACAAGAACTTAAATGCATCAAAACTAGAAAGGCACCCATTCCTATTCAGGCGGTGCCATCCTCAACTTCAAGGGGAGAGTCAAGTTGCACTCAAACAACTCATGAAAAACTAAAGGCTGTGACTGTTTTAAGAAGTGGGAAATCAATTGAGAAACCTGAAAAACTAATTCAAAACCCACATAAAGATTCAAACTTGGATAAAAATTCAAATGAACCAAATGATCAAACTGAAAAACACGATAACATTGTCAAAGAAACAACTCTTCAATAAACAACCCCACAACCTGCACCATTTCCTCAACGCATGAGGGGGAAAACCAAGCCTGAATTGAGTGAAACATTGAGGAAAATCTTCTCACAAGTCAAGTTTAACATTCCTCTTCTCGATGCCATCCAAACCATTCCTACCTACTCAAAGTACCTTAAGGACTTGTGCACTTTTAAAAGAAAATTTTCATATAAAAACCAAGTCCTTTTGGCTGCTAATGTGAGTATCACCATTCAAGGGACCATTCCTACTAAGTTAAAAGACCTAGGTTGCCCTTGCATCAATGTTGAACTAGGAGAGAGAAAATTTGTCAAGGCCTTGTGTGACCTAGGTGATAGTGTCAATCTCATCCCATTAGGGAAACTTTATTTTAATTAAGTTAAAATGAATACAAAAAATGACACAAGCATATCTTTTAGAAAAACAATTTATACATAGGGTTATATATGTTGGATTTTCGACTATAAAAATTAATTAGAAATATAAAAATATTTCCTACATAATGATATTTTATTTATAATTTTTATTGATTACATAATTTAATTTATTTATGACACAATGATGATGCAGTAATTACCATAATAGTGAAAATTTAAAATAATTGATATTATAAATACCCAAATAAATATAATTTGAGACTTTTAATGAATTAAAATAATTTTCTAGTATAATAGGACATATTAGTATTGATATAATTAAATTTTTTAGAATTAATCATTCTGTTATAAGTTTCAAAAAAATCAACTATTGAATAGTGTCAAAATTGACATAAAAGATTCTTTAAAACAAATATTATATTATTAATTGATATTAAATTCATAAAAATCTAAGGTTCGGCCAAGAGACTTATATCATGATATTTCTATCATTAATGGAAAACTTGGGGGGTCTCTTGGATGTATATAGTAAGTTTATTAACCATATAATATAAAAATACAAAGAGACATTGTAAAAGTGAAACTAATTAACTTAGAGTTAATACTTAAAGATAAGGTTAATATCAGTACCCAAACCTGTCTAAATTATATTGGTTGAGTGGTTTTCGACCTATCACCACCTTAAAATTTAAATAATCAACTTTGGAGCTATAGAAACCGAATATGAATTTATTATAAATTAATATTTCTAGCTTTTCCAAAGGTGCCCCTCACCCCTTTTATAAAAGGTCACTCCTCCTTATAATTTATTCACACCTTAAAAGCCTTTTGGTTCGGCCAAAATCTGCCCAAATACTCTCTAAACTTCCCTAAATACAACCTAGAGGTTTTAGTTTGATCAGAAAGCCATCTTAAGGAGCCCTTTTGATCAAATCAAAAGGAAGAACCCGAAGAAGAGGTAATGATTTCACCACCCTTTTTCAAGTTCCTTTATTCTTACACTTCTTCTTCCTTTGTTGTTACCATTATAAAATAATAAATCCAGTATCATATATATACTGTGATGTTATTATAAATATGGTACAACCATATTCACTATTATATCCACCCTTTGAATAACATGTCACCATACGTGCGTACGTACGGCTTACCGTCTCCACGTCGTGGTGTAATTGTTATTCAATATATTATTATTTGGATGGGTATAATAATATTGTGTAGCTCATGTAAATAATAAATATAACATGATAATGATTCTTTATATATGATATACCATCCAATTATATATTATTTTAATATCAAAATAATGATATTATCGCTCATGCGTACGTACGGACTACCGTCTTCACGAACGCGCTGAGATTCATTCTCCATCGTATCCATTCAAGTATAATTCTCATTTGATGATTAATAATAGTATCTAAGGACTTGATATCATTCTGGATATGATTAAGATAAAACCTATAAATTACAAACATGGCTTCCTAACAAAACATATAAAAGAAAATGAGTAAGTTAACACCCGAAACGACAATAATTCTAAGATATTATTAACAAAGTAATGTTAAAAGATCATATATGATATAATATTAATGTATATGATTATTTAATAATCTAATAACAATTATTTCACCATTATACAATTGGTTAACCTACCCCAACCAAGGAAATGTACAAGGTAAGGGTTTATTTCACAATCTCTTCATTATCTGAGGTTGTTTATACGTAATAATCTACTGGGATTTCTTTATCATCCACATCCTTGTTTCTTCGAAATGTATTTCAAAACATTTTTACTATTTACAAAGAATATGGGTTAAAGTCATTTATACCCTTATGTGTTTTTAAAGGAATATTTCTGTCGTTTTCCAAACAAGGCACTTTTAACCTTTCGAATAATTTAAGGTAAGAATGTTTTTTTAACTTATACGGCGGGTGCGGCTATTTACCGCGATTATAAAATTTACAAAGCTTACCTTACAAGATTATAAGAATATTTTTAAATTAAATGTTTTATTTTATAATTATGTGACTTTTAAATGATTTCAAAATGAATATTTTAATAATATTTGAAAGGTACTCTTTATCAAGATCATAATTTTAAATGTTTTAAAGATTTATCTTTCTAAATATTTTTAATTAATGTCCATGTTTTAAAAATTATTTTAAGGATTTATTTATATGAACATGAAGGTTTTGAAATGATATTTCTTTTCAAAAATTTCAAAGTGGTATGGGACACTTTTATTCAAAAATCTCTTTTAAATTACTTCCATTATAAATATGTGACTTTTCAATGATTTTGAGAAAAGAGATATTTCTCTCAAATAGTTTTGATTTCATCTATGTCAACATCCTTTGATGGATTTTAAGCTTATTTGAAGTTAATTTATTATGATACAAAACTTTTGTATTGTATTGAAGGTTTTGTGATATGTTTTACTGTGGATATGTTATTTTTATACCATTCATGGTTTATGGATAAAGTATTGACATTTTGTATGCTAGTTTTAATACGAATGTTTATGTTTTGTTTAAACCTTTTCATATGGGAATGCATTGGACTTAGTAAGTGACGGGTGGAGCCTTCTATAGCTCCTCGATGCATCGGTAGGTCTCATGAGAGAAACTAGTGTCTTGGCACAGGGCCTTGGAAAAATCTTATTTGTAGTCTTGGCACGAGGCCTTGGCTATGTGGTTATGATAGTCTGGCATTATGCATTCCATCATTATGAAAGTGGTTATTGATATTGCATGTGATTATTCGATTGGTAGAATATCCATGTGAATAAGTAAATGGAATTATTTCATTTTACTTTTTCCATACTATGTTGAAGTTAAAGTTTAAAAGGATTTTGTTTTAGTTATACATTGCTTTAAATGTTTATTCTTATTTATGAAAGTTTCCTCTATATTGCTATCCTTACTGGGCATTTGAGATCACCCCTTTTCTATGTTTTATTTTTCCCAAGATGTGAAGAAGTAAATTATGAATGACCTTCAGGGATATTATGTGGGGATATGAGTGTGGAAAATGGAGACAATATATTGTTGTAGTAGTTTTTCACTTTATGATGTAATGTAAGACTTATGAATATATCTAGTGTTTCCAAGGCTACTAAACCAATCTGTCTTTCGAGATTTGATATTTCTTGTGATCATGCCAATGTTATGTAATAATGCACCGACTCTAGGTAACTGGGGTCGGGGCGTTACAGAACATCTATAATGAAATCTCACAAATAGGATATTATGAGGACATTCACGAAGTAAATATGATAGGAAGCATTGATAATGAATCCATAGAACATTAAGGAATATTTTATGGATGTTTAAGTTAGGATGAGATTGATTTTCTTTGTTAACATGAAGAATGTTTATCTCCTTGGCTTGAATCATTTTCAAATTGCTCTTATGATGACGTCTTAGGTCCAACAATCAGTGAAACCTTTCAAACTTACTTCCCTAAATCTGATCAAACCAATCTTGTCGTTGAAACTTCTATATGTGGGGAATCTATCCTATATATAACTTTAGGAAATAAAATTGATCTTGATCCAATGTCCCAATCTTCTTCTGAAATTCTGAACCAACCTGATCTTGAATTGAAGGAACTTCCCACTTCACTCAAGTATGCCTTACTAGGGGACAATAAAACACATCCTATTGTCATTTCTTCTTCTCTTGAATCCAATCATGAGAGGATGCTTCTAGATTTCCTTAGGAAACATAAGAATTCCATTGGTTGGACCCTGTCTAATATTCCTGGGATTATCCCACTTATCGGGACTCATAGGATAGTTCTAAATTCTAATTCAAATCCATGTCGTCAACCTCAACAACGACTCAATCCTAATCTCATGGAGGTAGTAAGGAAGGAACTTCTGAAATTGTTAAAAGTGGGTATCATATATCACATAGCTATGAGTGAATGGGTGAGACCAATCCATGTGGTTCCAAAAAAGGCTGTAATCACAGTGATAACCAATGAGGATGGAGAGATTTTTCTAACAAGGGTGAGTAGTGGCTGGAGAGTCTGCATCGACTATAGGAAGCTAAACTCATTTACCAAGAAGGACTATTTCCCCTTACCATTCATTGACCAAGTCCTTTAGAGAGTGGAAATTCATACCTTCTACTGTTTCTTAGATGGGTACTCGGGGTACAGTCAAATTGAGGTCTCCCTAGAGGATCAAGGGAAGACTACATTCACATGTCCATTCAGCACCTTTTCCTTCAAACTCATGCCCTTTGGTTTATGAAATGCTCCTGGAACCTTCCAGTAGTGCATGATGAAAATCTTCTCAGACATGGTAGGGGAATTTCTAGAGGTCTTCATGGATGACTTCCCTGTGTTTGGGGATACATTTGAGGGATTTTTGAGGAATGTGGAGAGAGTCATGTCAAGATGTAAAGAAAATAATCTAGTCCTAAACTGGGAAAAATGCCATTTCATGGTTAAAGAGGGACTAGTTCTAGGCCATCTGGTCTCGGGTAGGGGGATTGAAGTTGATAAAGCCAAGGTTGACATAATTCATCACCTTCCATCACCCAAAACTGTCAAGGAAGTGAGTTATTTCTTAGGACATGTTGGTTTTTATATAAGATTCATCAAGGACTTTAGTTCAAACTCATGTCCCCTTTTTGCTCTACTAGTAAAGGATGCTCTATTTGTTTGGACAGAAAGTTGTGAGGGTTCATTCTCAACCCTCAAATCCTCTCTCACCTCTCCCCCCATCATGAAATCTCCAAATAGGAACCTTCCTTTCGAACTTATGTGTAATGCCAGTGACTTTGCTGTAGGAGTTGTGTTAGGACAACGTTGTGATAAAAATCCTTATGTCATTTCTTATGAATGAAAATCCTTAAATGAGGCCCAAATCAACTACACCACCACTAAAAAGGAGTTATTTACTATTGTGTTTTACTTAGAGAAGTTTAGGTCCTACCTCTTAGGATCCCCCATCACTGTGTTCACTGACCATTCTACACTAAAATACCTCTTCCAAAAACAAGATGCTAAGGCTAGACTTGTTAGGTGGGTCCTTCTCTTACAAGAATTTGACCTCACAATCAAGGATAAAAAGGGTGTTGAAAATGTTGTAGTTGATCACCCCTATAGGATGGAATTCAAAGACAACTCAAATCACCTTTCTGTGTCTGATTCATTTCCTGATGAACACCTATACTCTGTGAGTGACTGCCCTTGGTATGCTGACATAGCCAAGTTCTTAGTTACAGGAGTAATTCCAAAATTATTAGGGACTCAAGCTTGAAGGAAATTCTTTTCTGATGTTAGGCACTATGTGTTTTATGATCCATACCTCTATATGTTCTGCCCTGACCAAGTCATTAGGAGGTGTGTCCCAGAATCTGAATAGGAGCCCATCCTTAAATTATGTCATAGTGAGGCATGTAGAGGTCACTTTTCCTCTAAAAAAAACTTTTTCTAAGGTTCTTCAGTGTGGTATCTTCTCTCCCACCCTCTCAAGGTACTCTTACACATTTTTTCAAAGTTGTCCTGGGTGTCAACAAGTAGGGTCCATCACAAAAAGGAATCAAATGCCACTCACACCCATCTTAGTGGTTGAAATATTTTACTGTTGGGGATTTGATTTCATGGGTCCCTTCACAAACTCTAGGGGATACCTCTACATACTCTTAGCTGTTGATTATGTCTCAAAATGGGTTGAGTCTATTCCCACTAAGTCTAATGATCATCATGTTGCGATTCGATTTCTGAAAGAGAACATATTTTCTCGATTTGGAATTCTTAGGGATATAAACAGTGATCGAGGAACCCATTTCTGCAACCGCCCATTCTCTTCACTCATGTCTAAGTATGGTCTTTCTCATAAAGTGTCCACTGCATACCATCCTCAAACCAATGGTCATGTTGAGTTAGCGAATAGGGAGATTAAGAAAATTCTTGAAAAAAATTTCAACCCCTCTAGGAAAGATTGGTCTGAGAAACTCTTAGAAGCTCTTTGGGCCTATCAAACTGCATATAAAACCATTTTAGTAATGTCCCCATATAGGTTGGTTTATGGAAAATCATTCCATTTACCTGTTGAAATTGAGCATAAGGCATTTTGGGCAATCAAAAAATTGAATTTCCACATTTCTTTAGCCGAAGAAAAGAGGAAATTAGATCTTAATGAACATGAGGAACTTAGGGTGGAGGCTTATGAAAATTCATGGATAAATAGAGCTAGAGTTCAAGCCTACCAATCTAGGAATATCAAATTCAAACATTTGGAACTGGGAAAATTTGTGCTCTTATATAGTTCAAAAATTCATTTACACCCGGGAATGTTAAGGTCTAGATGGTCAGGTCCTTTCATAGTGCATCATGTGTACCCCCATGGGGCAGTAGAGATTCAAGATCCCACTAGTGGTCACGTTTTCAAGTTCAATGGTCATAGGTTAAAACCATTCATTGAATCATTCAATAAACATGAAATAGAGGTTGAGTTAACTGAGCCAACCTATGAACCGGAAAAAAATTGATATATTTAGGATCCATGTCGGGCTAACGACGTTAAACAAAAGTGTTGCACGGGAGGCAACCCGTGGTTTTCATGTTTCTAATCTTTCTGAATCATATTTATTTTTCAAATAATATTAATTTATCATTTTGATATTTAAAAAAATAATAATAATAAATAGACTTTTGACATGTTCTTCTATTATGAGTATGGATGGGTACGAAAGAGGAGCACCATATTCATCTGTGCCATGTGGTGTGATCCTTGAGTAATACCTTACCTAGAAATTTAAAAAGAAGGCAATGTATCATCAGTTTATTTTATATATATACTTATATTTTACTTATATATATATATACTGTTTTTTTGTTTGTTTGTTTTCCTTTTTCCACTAAGGAACTCTGCAAGCGACATGGATATCAAAGGACTAAATTGGTGCGGAAAGAACTTCAAACATCAAACAACAGGTGACTTCATTCCATGATCCTAATATTTCAATTTCCTTTTTGAACTTCCCTTTTATTTCTCTACCCCATTCTAAATTTTTTTTTACGAAACTAGAGACAGTTTCATTCTAAGTTGGGGGGTGTGGAAACAAAAATGTTGTTTAAAAAACAATGATAAAAAAGAAGTAAAATTCCTTTATCATTCATATAATAACATCATTTCTCACATTAAAACTACATATAAAATAATTTTTATTTCATTGACTCTTAATTTAATTTATGATTAAGTTTAAAAGCATTGATTTTGTAAGTTTGGTTGTCCAATGATAATTTTCATCATTTTTTTTTCATCTATTAAATCAAAATGCCACAATGCACGTCCTCTAGATAGTGGGGTAATAATTTGAATTCTCAGGGTCCCATAATAAATAGAATGGTATGATTTTACTTTTATGAATAATATGAGTATTTAGAAAAAAAATAAAAAATAAAAAAAATAAAAATTTGCGTGTAGAGCAATGGATTGATAAAATGCGAGGCTTTCGGCACTTGGGGATCGTGACTCCAGAGTTGTCTAGCCCTGAGTTTTTCACTCTATATCTATTTATGGTAATATGATTTTCTTTTTGATCAAGTTAACTCAAGATGATGCCTGAGTATGTGGGCTTCACTTGGTTCCCTAAGGCCTTTGATCGTGGGAGTCATCGGTAAAGTCTTGCTACATGGGTTAATTTGATTAACTGCAATCTCAATTACAATAGCAACATTGCAAAATAAAAAAAAAATAAAAAAAAGAAAAAAATAATGAATACTCATATTAGGATTAAATGTGATTCCACCTAGTGCTACCATGATTTCCCCTTGAATGAAAATGAACCCTCATATCTATTGTGATTCACAACACATCATTACACCTAATTGAGTTGGATGAATTATGATGATGGATTTGATCAAAGGAATGGGCTTTGGATTGAGATCTTATTTTAAATTTATCTTGTTTTAAATTATTTTCATAGGTTATAAAGATATATTTGTGTGCAGTTTACATTGTGAGCACTGTTTGTTATAATGTGTTTGAAGAAAGGAATTCAAATAAAATCATTGAATTATTTGCTCGGGACTAGCAAATCTCAAGTTGGGGGTGTTATTATCCAATAAAAACACATATTTTAATTAAATTTTAATTTTATTAAATGTTAATTTTTGATCTTATGGGCCTGAGTTAGTGGATTTTTATTTTGAACATCCATTCTCATCATTTGTGCACTTCATGCCTAATGTACACCAATTTAAGCCCAATGAGTCATCTGATTCTAAGGAATGTAATTATCCATATTTAAATTTTATATTTTGCGAAATTTATCTTCACTTAAATTTAAACATTTTTCATTCAGGGGTTAATGGATTATTCATAAAGTATGATGGATATATTTGGCGATGAAAAGAAACAATTCTGGAGAAGGCAGATTGGACACCATCCCACTGATGTGAATGTGGGGCACACAATAAAGGCCCAATGAATCCCAAAATTTGTGTTCTACTAGAAACCATATATATTAAAAAATAAGTATTCAGTAAAAAATGATAATTCGGAATCCATTATTCTTATTTAGGCGTCCCAATTAGTATATCAAAATCTGGGCCAGAATCTGCGGCCCAGAATAACATCCCACCAATTAAACCATATCTATAAAACCATAACTCCGTTTCATCTGAGATTTTACAGGATATTAGTGGACATCAGGATATTAATTTAAGTTTTATATGGCCCACCCAAATTCGTCCATCTAGATGGTGTTTCATACGCCTCAATTTGGTGGATGAAAGCTATATGCCTTTTCGGGTCAAGGGTGGGAAGTCTTCTTTCCACAAACATTCCACCACCCTAGACCTACCATACTCAAGTGATATGACTTGTACTATTGTAGGCTCGACCCAAGGGCTCAGAAATTCCTATTTATGTCAGTGTTGTTTGAGTATTTATGTATCTTGTATGTTTGGTTTAATTGTAATGTTATGCTGCCACTTTTTGTTTGTAATCGCATTTACATTTCCATGTAAGTTTCCTTTTTGTACTTATTTGTTATTAATCAACATATTTATCTTCTATTATTTACATTTATTTTATTAAAACTTTATAATCACAAATCACAATGATATCTATTTGTTTTTATTAATTAGTTCACACATAGGTGTGAATTTCATTCACTCACACGGAGGAGTGCTCGTTATTTCTGCGGTTTTAATTTCTTCAATCTAATTCTTGTAAGCCATATTCCGCTCACCATTGAGGGTATACCATCAATGGAGGTATAACACTTTAATGGTTTGATCTTATGAATATGAAAATTTTGGATTTAATATTATTTTATGAACTAATTTTTGTTAATTGGTTAACTAATTTAAGACTTCCATTCTTCAGTTATTTCCACTCTTCATCTTCACTGTGTTTGAGGAAGCTAAATCCAATTATTAAAAAGACCATATACCTTCGAGACATCATAAATTTGGTTATCTAAGTGTGTAGGTGATTATTAATTGATTTTAGTTGCATCAAACCAGAAAATGATGAAGTTAGTGTTGTTTTGAAGAATGGATTCATCAAGAATTAATTAAACCAAAATTGTCTAAAGAAGTAAAATTCATTCAATCCACCCCTAGCATAATCTTAAGATCAACACATTTTAATTTATTTGAATTCACATAGGTTTATTAGTGTTCTTTAAAACCATCAAAAATCAAAACCTAGTTGGCCACTTCATAGCCAAAAATCCACCTCATAGGTTCTGTGTCTTAGGTATCTTCTTAGGTCTCAGTGGATTCGACAACCCAATCTAGACTACAAGGAACGTTCTACCTTAATATCTTGGGTAAATTTGAGCATGAATCAGTTCTTGAATATCCTTATTACTTTAAAATTCATTTCCAAATTATGATATACCCTTTCCATGCACATCAATTGATTTTTGTTATTTTTAATGACGTCATCAGGCTGCCGAAAGTTTTATAAAAGAAATCGCATCTTCTCTTTCCTATCAAGTTTCCTTTTCATGTGGTATGTCATTAAAATTTCCATACCATGTTCTTATCATTATTTTATTCTATATTTATACTGTATTATATGTTATTGATGAGTGGTTCACCCTTGTACCCCCTCTTTTTATTATTTTCTAATACCATGTTATAAATCTGTTATGCTGCAGAATTTTCGTCTCAAATCTCTCTCTTTTTCTCAAGAAATTCTCTTGTATTATTTATGAGAATACCCAAATCTATTTTAATTTCTAGGGGTATTCATAAATAAATAAAATTGATCTATTTTATTCTGGAATTTAGATACATATAACCTTCACTCCCTTTCCATGGGTTATAAATTATGTAACGATCAAGTTTTTAAGAACTTTTAAAATGTCACGATTTAGAAAAGAAACCCATTTTTTTCTCTATGGGTTATTTATGAAATGTTTCATTATGATATATGTGGAACACATGATAATAAATACATATTAATGTTGCACCCTGATATCACTCCAATTCATTGGGTAAAGAATTTAATCTCTAAAGATGACAAGTTTCACAATACCTTGGTGAATAACCTTTGTAATTTTTATGACACCTTGGGGATGAACCATGGTGATATGTTCATGAATGTATAAATTAAATGTTATAGACACATATGAATGTTATGGTTCAAGTTCTTTTCATTATTAAATTCCTCTACTTCCATTGATCATGTCTTTATTTTTTTTATCAAGTTCTTATTGATTTCACAAGTAAATTGATTCACTTGTTTTCCTTACTGGGCCTTCTACTCACCCTTTCCTTTGATGTATGTCTCCAGGTTATCAGATGCAGTAATTTCACTTAGGATGAACCTATGTGGAATCCTTAAAATTGTATTAGAAGGATTTTTTAGGTTGTCTTCATGTATTATGTTCCTTATTTCCAAGACACTAGACTTTAAATATCCTCTATATATAAAATGTAATGAAAAGTTATGTAATAAAAGGCAGGATTCCATAGTCACAATTATACCAAGAACTCCACCTAAGGTAAGATAATGATAGATAATATCACCTCTAGTATCCCATAAGTATTACAACAATACTATCCAAGAATTTCCACTAAATGGATCACCATACTATGTGTAGGAAAAAAAATTACTGGACCTCGAGGAATAGATCAGGGGAAGGTTCCCTAATAAATCTTATCCAAGAAAAAGAGGATAATGGATCTATGACTTGTTTAAAGGATTAAACAGTGTTTACTGGGTGTACATGATGTGTACCCTTGGAACCGAGTCCTTCCTAAGTATTATGGCCCCTGACCATGTCCATGTATGTGTCAGAGTACACAGCATGTCCAAACCTATCTACTCTTGACCCTATCCAATTTCATTACTCTACCTATTTATACCTATCATGGTCATGTTTGTGTTGGAGTACACAACACATATGATTTCATGTAAAACTGTTCGTGTCCATGTACCCTCTGAGGTGCTTTTCGAGCCACCAGGTTCAGTCATACACCATGTGATAGGGGTCACACGTCGTGTGATACTTATCTCCTCAAAGAAACCCTAGAACGTCCCTAGGGTTCCCACATGGTGTGTAGCTTAGAAATACAAACCGTATATTGTGTTATTTTCCATAACATGTAAGTTCTTCATCTGCATCATTTCCCACTTCTCTAGCCTTCAATCTAGATTTCAATCATATCGAAGAATGTGGATATGCTCCATCTGAGCCTCACCGCCATCATTCGACAGAATCCATCCTTCAAAAATACTTGGGGATCACCCAGTTATGTTGTATGTAGTTGATCCATCAATCCAAAATGAACAGGAATCATTGATCTGATCTTGATCCATTTTCACCATCATCGTAGCGTAATTACTTCATTAATATGAACCTAGATTTATGATAACAACCCATTTCACCAAGAAATGGGCATGCAATTACTATTTATCTAGTATTTATCAAACCATAGGCCAAGGAAAATTACCTGCGATGAATGAATAATGGTTGGAGAAATCAAAGAAAAAATAAAGAGGAATAAACCTTGATCGTATTTGGTTATCCTTGATCCATTTTCATTATAATTAAGAATGGATATGAAATATCAAATAAACAATTCTCCCATAAATCCCTGTAGATAAATCCCATACCCACAATATGACCAATCATTGAATCAATATGTTGGTCGATTAATTCGCATTCATAATATAAATAATAAATAGGGAAAGAATCCAAATAAATCAACCTCATAGATTGATTTGGATCAATCACTGTGGAATAATGATCGCATGTCTCTATCATTGGAGTGATCCACACATTTCATTTCCAATTAATTGAAAATCCACAATCTGGTGGTTATTCATCTGAGAAAGATTCCCCAATGATCTATCTCCAATGATTCTATATATCTACAGGGTTTAGAATCCAACCATAATATCTCCTTGTAAGTACTTATTTATAAATAACCTCGGGTCCAAAAAACAATTTAAATTTATTTATTTATTTAATTGTTCTCCCATGACCGCGCTCACCATGAGTATCTGTCATTCTCCAAGGTTATTTCACACCTAATTTTGAAGTTGTACTCTAGTCAAAATGGTGGCCTCAAATTTTTTATATAAGACTCTATTTTGAAGTTATTTCACTTTTTCAGGAAAATTGTGTATACATGCATTTATTATATTTAATATATTTAAAAATAATAATTATAGGCTAAATAGGGCTCAAAATCTCACACCTTCTTCATTCCTATCTCTAAAAACAATCCATATGATATTAAAAAATAATACATGGAAAAATTAGAGTTGTTAAATTCTCCCCACCTTGGGGATTAACTTCCTAGAAAGCCAAAAAAATGTTACACAAAGAGATGTGGGTACTGAGCTGGCATATGAGTCTTTCACTCCCATTTTCTCTCTTAAATAGTATCATGTTTCCACAGGACACACACTTGGGGAATCAATTTCCCATGAAGGATCCTCTTCTGTTGATCTTTAATCTCTAATGGTTACTCATCTAAGGTATCTCCATCCTCTATGTTCAACTTGTTCGAGTCAATAACATATGATTGATCATGCATGTACCTCCTCGTATGCTATATGTAGAAGATGTCATGTGCTCGATATAATTATGGCGGTAGAGCTATGAAACCTCACCATCTTTGCATATTGTATGGAAAAGACCATTGAATCTCATAGATAGATTGGTTACCTGACCAAATATTTGTAATCTATGTTAAGGTGAAATCCATAGGAACACATGGTCTCCATCCTCAAACTCCAAAGGCATCCATCATCATTCTTCATAGGACTTTTCACAACTCTGTGAAGTCCTCAACCACACCTAGATGAAATGTTCCTTCTTTTTATTGGCTTTCATCAACTCTGGTCCCACAAGTTATGACTCTCATGGGTCGGTCCAGTATAGTGGTGACCAACAAGTTCATCTGTATAAGGCCTTGAATGGTTCCATATCAATTATGGAATGGTATATTTTGTTGTATGCAAACTCCACCAATATTAGGTGATATTTCCAAAAAATATCCAAAGACTAACAAGAAAGCCTACAGCATATCCTCCAAGACCTAAATGGTCTTCCCAGTCTGGCCATTATTCTAGGGGTGAAACTCTATTCTCAAACATAGCTAAGTCTCAAAAACCTCTTGTAATCCCTTTTTTAACAGTGATGTGAAGTGACCATCAAGTTCTAAAATGATTTTCGAGTGAACTTTATATAGTCAAACTCTTGTACACATAGAGGCGTACCAATATCTCTACCAAACTATGATTCCAAATAGCTAGAAAGTGGGCCAAATTGGTGAGTCAGTATACGATTACCCAGATGGCATCATTTCTTGTGGATGTATGTGGTAATCCCATTGAAAAATCCATCGATATCCCATCCTAATTCCACTTTGGCACCTCAAGGGGTTGAGATAAACCTATCAGAACCTGGTTCTCAACCTTAAATTGCTGAAATGTAAGGCATCAAGTGACAAAATCTGCAACTACATTTGTATCCTTTCCACCAAAACTGACATCAATGGTCATGTTACATCTTTGTCACACCTAGATATACCGCCAAAGGATATGTATGAAACTTTTGCAAAAAAATACCCCTACAACTTCATGGGTACCATCATGCTTCCTATGAAAATAATAACACACTCCCCACCTTTATAAGATCCATAAAGAGCATGTATAGTGTATATTTTAGTACGTAGGGTCTCACATTCGGTATCCTCAAGTTGTGCCTCCCTAAACTGCTATAGAAGTGGGGGGGTAACAACCATCAACTGGAGGTAAGTTGATCGATCTCCATCCACAAAGGATTACTACAATGACACCAACTAATCTGACACCTCTATTAAATACTATGAATATGATCTCCTACTGAGAGAATATGCCACCACATTCCCCTTCCCATGAGTATAGATAATCTTTAAATCATAATACTGGAGGAAATCTATTCATTACCTCTATCTCAAGTTAATATCCTTCTGAGATACGATATACTTGAGACCCTTTTGGGAATCCTACATATGGTCCTTCTTCACTCCACATCTGAACACCAATAATGAATCCTGGTCTCTTTAGGACCTCATGATGAAGTGGTTTCTTGATACAGATCACAGAAATATGGATCACACATCTGGGACTATCCTTCTTGTATCCATTTGCTGGACCATTTGGGAGGCACGCAATAAGGTTCGATTGGGATCCAAGTGCTCTCTTCTGTTACTAAAAATGCGGTTAAGATCACTCATCTTTGAGTTGGCTTCACTGGTTAAAGGAGGGAATAAATCAGCTATAATATGCAGCCTTCTTAATCGACCATGCATGCAGATCATGGGGAGCAGACGTTGGGTTAGTTGGTAGCCTCTAGATAGTGGTTTGAAACTAAACATTGATGGATCTTACATGGAGGGGGTTATGAGTGGCGGTGGGGTTCTCCGGGACTCTTAGGGATCGGTTCACATTGCTTTCAATGCTTACTATGGTCTGGGTAACTCCTTGGGCACAGAGGTTAGGGCCCTACTATCTAGATTGATGGTATGTAGGAGGCGGGGATTCCAAGAGGCAGAGATTGAATTGGACTCTGAAGTCCTTGTGGAGGCCTTATCGGGTTGCCAATAGATACCATGGGAGCTGACATATCTCATTCATAGATGTAAGGTAGAGAACAATCAAGGAAGGATGGTCCATCATAGTTGGAGGGAGACCAACTTTGCGGCAGACTCACTAGCTCACTTGGGTAGGCAGGATGATGGTTTATGTCGGTCTTAACTCTCTCCCCATTGAGTGTATCAATTTTGTACAAGGGGATGATCTTTGCCTTCACCACTTTCACCATACTTGAAGGGTTTTTCCCATGTACTTTTCATGTCAATTTCAACAAAAAATAACTTTTGACCGACCTTTTGGTCAAAATAGATGATAAATAACTCACCCATAAGGTAGTTTCGCCACATATTTAGTGAGAATACTACTTCTACTAACTCAACATTATGGATCATGTAGTTATACTCATTTGGTATCAACTAACACTAACCATAGGCAATCACTACCTTCCTCTGCATCAGAACACAACCAATATTGGTACCTGATGCACCACGAAACACTACACACTCGACACCCTCCTATGGAAATATCAATATGGGAGTAATTTTCAATATCTACCTCAACTCCGGGAAATCCAATTGGTGCCTCTTGATCCACACAAATTTTTTTCCATTTTAGGTAAAATATATCAAGAGAGATAATATCCTAGATAATTCATGTATGAACCTATGATAGTATCCAGACTACCTAAGGAATCTTCATACCTCTATCATGCTCTTGGGTGGCTCTCAAGTTAAAACTGCCTCGACCATCATTGGGTCCACTACTACACCATCTACCAAGATAACATGTCATAGAAATTGGACCTTCTAAATACAAAACTAAAACTTTGAGAGTTTCCTGTAAATTGTTTTCTCTATGAGTGCATCTAGAACCATCCGTAAGTGTCTTATGTTCTTATCCTTGAATTTTGATCACACTAGGATATAATCAATGAATACTACCATGAACTGGTCTAAGAAAGGCTAAAGTATCTTGTTCATGAGTCCCATGAACACTGATGGGGAATTCATCACACTAAATTCAATTTACAAGTACTCATAGTGACTTTAGAAGCATATAAATTTCATCTTTTGTATACCCTCATCCCATGCTCGTAATTGTTGATAATCTAATTTAAGGTCAATCTATGAGAACCATCATGCCCCTCTCATCTGATCAAAGAGATCATAAATGCTTGGTAGTGGATACTTATTATTTATAGTCACCTATTTTAGGTGATGGTAGTCCACACATAACCATAATATCCCATATTCCTTCTTGGAAAACAATAATGGGGTTTCCTATGGTGAACAAATGGGTCTAAAATATCCCTTCCTCTACAAGTCCTCCAACTAAAACCTCAACTCATGAAGTTCTATAGGATCTATATGATATGTTGATGTAGATATTGGGGTCATATTGGGGTGTAGATAAATGCATAAGTCTATATCCTGGTGGGAAATTAATCTTGGAATTTCCTTGGAAAATATGTCATCATACTCTTCCACCACTATAGGGAGTTCAAAAATCATAGAAACCACTGCACCAAGGGTCAGGCTAGAAAACTGGGGATTAATTGGATGCATCCTACTATGAATGATTCCATCCTATGGTACCTAGGTTTCCTTTTCACCCACAAAAAAACCTAGTTCCATTACTGCGGACACACCATATCCCTTCGCCTGAAATGGTTTATCTGGGCATGAACTATAAATAACCAGTCCATACCTAAGATGATATCATAAGGAATAATAAATACTATAAAGAGATACCAAATGAAAATTTCACCTACAAAAGTTAGGTCAAACTATTGGAAGAATTGTGTGATCGCTGAGTCACCTCTCATAGGAGTCTCTAAGCACAAGGGCCAAGCCAAGGGCTCAACCAGAATCTCTACGTCTCAAACCAGATAAGTGGAAATAAATGAATGACTCAAACCTATTTCAACCAGAATTTAATATAAGGTATAAAATACACATACCATACCTTATATCATCCTTTTAGCCTCTAGGTTATAAGCCTCAACCTCCTACAGCTATCCTCACCCCTTTCTTCCATCCCCCTGAGCCCGGTGTGGACCACCTAGGGGTGGTGGTGGTGACAAGTTGAAATGACCACCACCTAAAGATTCTCCCCCATATCCTCTAACACATATTACACCCTATGGATCTATCTTATCCTGATTCTACCTATACCTATGAATCTTATCCATTGTCTCTCTATCAGCCATATGGCAGGTCTGACTATCCCTTGTGGGATGTCCCATGTCGTCACATGAGTAGCACCACCTCTCATGGGGCATACTAGACCCATCCTGTGATCCTTGAACCATAGAACCTTTATCTTGGGATTTACTCCTAAAATTTATTGCATGTCTAGGTCCCTAATACTGATGTTGCCTTCTTGATACTGAAGTATTAACTCCTGAGTTCTCGTTAATGAAAACAACTCTCTACATCTACTCATCCAGGAAACTCTCGACTACAAAGGCATTCTCAATAACCCCAAAATAGGTAGGAATTAATAGAGGTATAATGTTGGATAGGATGTATCTATTAATTCCTCACTTAGAGGTATAAGCCTAGAACAACAATCATCAAGTACCTAGAGAGGTTATTGAACCTTAATGGATACTCATCCATTGTTGTACCACCCTACTGAAGCTGTAAAGGCTCATGGATTAATACATCCCTAAACATAGATAGAGATAACTCCTTTATGAAAATTTTATCTCACTATTATCATGATAAATTCATCTCCTCATATGACTGGGTCACTAAACACGATCATCATCTGGATGATCCAAGGAGAAGGCTCGCTACCAAGATCACCATCTAATCTTCTAGTATTCTGACAAGGTGAAAAATTCACATCATTACATCAATCCAATCCTAATTCTCATATATATTAGGATCACATAGAACCTGAGGGGTCACTTCCACTGAAACTCATGAAGAAAACTCATCTTGCACACCTTATATGTTGGTACTAGGGGTTCCATCTTCTACTCAATAGGTGGAGGTATAATTAGTGCACCACCAGGATGTAACACCTCTAGAAAAAGAACCTATATTAATGCCTCGTCACTAAGGGGATCATCCTCCAGATCTTGATGTTGAATCCTAGTTGTCATGTGTCATGGAGGAATCCTAAAATAGACAAGATGTACCATGATCAATGAGTATATCTAGAGTGATGACTCAATACGGACATGGAAACCAAACCTCATTCCTATATGATATAGGTACCAATGTTTTCCCTGAAACCAATGTTTACATGTACTGAGTAGAAAGGAAACTAATCAGAGTCATGGGGTTTAGATACATCAATTTTACCACCAACACTAGAGTCCCTATCCTAAAAGTAGAACTCAAAACACTTAACAATATTTCCCCAAACCAATATCACAAACTTTGTTCCTAAGGTAGAATTGACTGCTCTAATACCACTATGTCATGACCCATCCCAATGGGGCCCATTCCACGACTACCCTAATCCCGCATTCATTATTCCTAGGACTAGCGACTAGCGCTGAGTAGACATATCACTAACATGGGAGTCCTTATCCTGATGTACCTATACAAACACACACTTCTCCAAGCCCATATAATACTAAAATGTAAAAAAAACTGATAAACTATGCATGCATACATATAATACCACTATCAGAGTACAAAAAAAATTACTGGAAAGAAAAAATTTCCAAATATATTCCCACTACAAAGACTCTGAAAATAAGAATTGTCGGAAAGTATATAAGGGGATTGTTTTCAAGGTAACCATTGGAACACACCTTGGTAAGTCCAGCTCACTAAGTTCCACCTAGTCCTAGTCTCTGTAGGACTCCATAAAAAGGTCTATCTTCTATATAATACAGACACATGTAGGAAAAGACCATGCATGGGTATGCATAGAAATACCCACTAGGACACCTCAAAATCACTAAGTATATAACAACAAGATTATTAGTCAACTCACCACAGGTATAGGTCTACAGCACATATAACAAGAATATCCAAATATACTCAATAAAGACACACTATATCAAGGTAATTTTGGAACAATAATATAATCCTAGGAATCATGCTTGAAGGTTCCACATAATAGTCATCTAGGGGAATACACTCTACGAGTAAGATAACACTGATGGAATTATTCTGAGATGTACTGCTCATCGGGTCTTGCTATTAGAGGTATAAATTGGAAGTCTGAAGATAACAATTCAAAAATGAGGATCAAACCCAAGTCCATGAGGTATACCAAAAACTCAATCTTGAATAAATTTCTTGGTAGAGGATCGGTGCCCGTATAGTGTTGGTCACAATGATTACAAGAATCCACCTAGGGCAAGATGATGATAGAGGATCTCACTCTGAGCCTCGTGTAAGGATTCCAACAACTCTATCCAATAATTCCCACAGAAGGTATCACCATCCTTTATGTGGGACACAATTTCATACTAACCCTTGGAGAATAGATCAAGGGAACTCTCCCTAATTAATCATGTATAAGATAAAGAGGACAAGGGATCTATGCATTCTTTGAAGGAGTACACAGCGTGTACTGGGAGTACATGGTCTATCTCTTCAGCACTAGGTCCTTCCAGGGTAAATCATCCCATTTCCATGTTCATGTCTATGTTAGAGTTCATGGTGTGTCTAAACTCATGAACTCTTTACTTTTTTCATGTATATGCCTGAATGGCCCTAAGGCCTTCATTTTTATTGATTTTTGATAACCCCCCTTTCAAGGGATGAGGGGGAACCCTTACAAGGCCCGTAGGCTCAGAGAATACATGGCTCATGGGCTTAGGAGATTACATGACCCGAAGGTCTTAAAGAATTCAAACAGACTATCTATAAGGAACTGCCCCTCCCCAGCATCTGCATCTTGATAGTAGCTCTCCACCTTTGCATGACCATCTGGCTAGGCTTCCCGTGCAAGCAAATGCTGGTACCGATGACATAGAAATACCCTCTCATTATGACAATCCATTTGACTCTGCTTTGGTGAGTGCACCTGCTCTGAATCCTCTTATAGGGATGCCCCTTTTTTGTAGTGTATTTGGGGCCTACATTCATGTGGCCCGAAGGCCTTGGGGTGGCCCTAAGGCCTTATGGTGGCCCGAAGGCCTTGATAATCAACTGGCCCGAAGGCATTGGGTGGCCCGAAAGCCTTGCAGGACCCGACCACCAAACCGGTGTCTTGGAGGCCCAGATGGATGAATAGTTCCGACTACTACATTACCGAACAGTGCTTGCTACAGTAATGCTACAGTAACCTGGAAATATACCTCCACCAGGATTTGATCTCGTGTCTCTTGGATGCACCTAGAGAGTCCTCACTAACTGGGATGAGGCTCTTATGCATGTACATGGCTCTACCTATGTACACCTATCCTGGTCATTCCTGTGTCAAAGTACCCAGTTTTTCCAAGCCCATGTACTTCTATTCATGTCCATGTACCCTCTATGGTACATTTTAATCCACCAGGTTGAGTCACACATTATGTGGTAGGGATCACATGTTGTGTGATACTTATCTCCTTGAAGAAACCTTAGTGTTTCACTAGGTATCTCATGAGGCATGTAGCTACACAATACACACTGTGTACTATAGAATTTTCTAGAACATGTAGGTTCCTTCTCTGCATCATCTCCCACTCATTCAGCCTTAAATATGTACATGAATCACATCGAAGAATGTTTATACGCTATAGATGATCCTCACTATCATCGTTCGTTGGGATCTGACCTTCAAAACTGCACAAGAATCACCTGATTATGTCATCTATGGTCATTACATAATTCTATAATGAATAGGAATCATAAAACCAATCATGATCCATCATCACCATCATCATAGCATGATCCTGTCATTAATTCAAACTCATATTTTCGATAACAATCCATTATTCCAAGAAACAAGTGTTCAAAGATTCTTTATCTGGAATTTTTTGAACCACGGGCCAAGGTAAATTGCTTGCGGTGAATGAAAAATAGTGGGAGAAATCCAAGAAACACCAAATAGTAACAAACCTCAATCATGTTTGGTTGGACTTGATCCATTGTTGTTAGAATGAAGAATAGATATCCAAATTCAAATAAACAATTCTTCTATAAATCCCCCAGATAAATCTCATACTCACAATGTAACTAATCCATGAATTAATCCATTGATCAATTAATTTTAATTCATAGTAGAAATAATAAGCAGATAAAGAATCCAAATAAATCAAAATCCTAACTCGATTTGGATCATTCATTGTAAAAGAATAATCACACATCTCTATTGTTGGAGATATCCATATGTTCCACTACACACTGATCAATAATACACGATATGGTGGTTGTTCATCTGAGAAATATCCTCCAACACTCTCTCTCGAATATTTATCTAGATATCTAGGGTTTAGTGTCCAAACCTGAGATCTCCTTATAACCTCATATTTATAAAAAACCTTGGTTCATAACAAATAAATTAATTTAAATCAATTGGTTTATTTAATTGTTTTCTCACGACCGCGCCCAACCCAAGCATCAAACACACTCCAAGGTTATGTCACATCTAGGGTAAAAACTGCATTCTAACTTCAACATTGGCCTTAAATTTCCAATCCAAACCTCCATTTATAAGTTATTCCAATTTTTTAGGAAACTTTCTTTCATGTGCATTTAATATATTTAATATATTTTAGAAATTAGTTTCAAGATCATTAGGCCTCATAATCTCACATTTTACCTAGCCCTGTATCCAAAAAAAATCATATTACATTCCAAAATAATAAATAAAAAAATTAGAGTTGTTACACCTCCATGTTTTATGGTGGTTTTTAAATAGTTCTAGTAAACTTTTATGATATAAAAGAGTGTGTAGAACCATAATAAAAGAGTGTGTTCTCTATTATTAAATGAATAACTAGTGTACATTTCACCGCATCGTTTATCTAATCCACCTATACAGCAGTAATTTCGTAAGTATGATTTTTCTACCTTGGTACTGGGGGTTCTTTCCATTTGTTATCTTTGAAAACTCTTCGCTTAGTGCATTGGTTTTCATAGTTCCCAAGTTCCTTTAAATTGAAACATTGGTCAATAAGTTGAGTTTTGATCTGGAGATTATGTCTTCATTCACATTAGCAGGATTATTCATCTCACTTATACATGAATTGGATTGATTTCCCGCATTTACACACTTGAAACATTTCCTGGTCCCATTGAGACGGTTTCGAGGATACTTATTTCCAAAATTTTGACATGTGGGATGTGTGATTTTCTTATCACTGTGATTTTTATCTGTTGATCCCCTAGATTTAAACTCAATTATTTTATTTTTATCTACAATCCCAAGAGACCATTTAGAATCACTCATTTTCATTTAAACTTTGAGGTGAAATCAGAAAAATTATTCATAGATATCAAAGTCTCAAATTTCCAAAGCTCTTCATAGACACAGCTTTATCCCACTAAAGAAGTGGTCGAATTTAATTTCAGTGTTAATGATAAAACTATAGGTGTATCAAGAAAGACTTGTAATGTATGCCTTATAATATCTGATAGAATCATCTTCCTTTTTCTTACATATAAGGAACTCCCTTCCCATTTTAAGATGGAGAGTGTGAGGGAAATATTTAATTAAAAATAATCTCTTGAATTTATGTCACTCTATAGATTATATTTATTCCATGGGATTTGTATTTGTGATCAATGTCCACCACTGATCATCTTCTCCCTAAAGGTGATAAGAAACCAGAATGACCTACTCTTCCTCAGAGCATTGAAGGATAGAGAAAATATTATCAATCGTGCTAATCTATTATTTAGTGATTGTGGGATTAGAGGATCCACTAAAAGTTATAGTTCTCTAACACATAAAGGACTTAAGTAAACTTTTCTATCTTGGAGGTCATTCTACATTATTCAAATTATTAATAACTTGGGTAAGTTTTTATAATACTTTCATGAGGTTTTAATCTCCTAATCCCATCATGTTAGGTATTTCATTAGGCCAGTCATCAAATTTCCCATTTCACATGTCATTAACATGATTCATCCGATCTCTAGCAATTTTCTAAAAAAAAGATAATTTTGGATGGGAATACTTTGATTAATAAATTTATAAAAGCTAAAATAAAAACATAGAATAATTAATTCATACATGATTTTAATAACCTAACATATGAATCTATATGTTTTAATCTATGTTATCCATGTTCATTTTCATATTAGGTTTTCTATTCTAATTAAGTTCCATAAAAAATATGTTCAAATCCTTCATAATGGTTTGTAAATATAATGTGAATTAACCAAATCATATCATTTGAGAGTCTCTAGCTAGGTGTAAAATTAGGCCTATTTGTTATGCATTGGGTCATGGATGAGTTAATACCCAACATGCCCTATTTGAGGTTATTACCCCTATGAACAACTATACCAAAGTGTGAATCCACTTTCTAATATCCAAATAGGGATATAATTGTGAGTAAAACCACACAATCTCTACTTTACTATAATTTTAAAATATTATCTTATTCCTTATACTTCTCCCTAGGGTTTTCACTATGGTTTCATCATCATGATCTCCAAAAAAACTATACCTTACTTAAATAGAAATTATAGTGACCTAATCCTCTAACGCATATTATTTCAGAATTCTTAAAATATGTTTCTAACAAATACAGGATGTGAATATAAAGTTCTAGGGTATTTGTAATATTAGACATACAATTATATCATCTTAAATATAGAAACATCACTTTTATTTAAAACTCTATATAGTGATATTAACTCCTATAGATATTATAAAATTTCATATAATATCCTAGGTAAAATACATAAGGAATAGGGTTAGCTATAAATCCTAATAAGGGAATAAATATGGTAATAAAGAACAATATGAGAGTCAAGAGGCATAACATTATATCATAAATAGGATGATCGTATAAATGGAGAAACATAATAAGGAAATGATATCATAATGGCAAAGTCCCATTGTGTATTAGGTTCACTCTCTGATCATAAACATAGCATATAATGATATATAAAGATTTATCAAATTCATTGGAAGGCTATATATGTTCTATTTCCACCCATCACATAAATTAAAATCATATATATGCATTCCAAATAAGGAAAATAGAGCATACATAAATCATAATAAAGATTAACCCCATTACAAAAAAGTGGGTTTAATAATTATGATTCAAGGAATAATTGAAGGCTAAATCAGAAGGATTCCCAAGATAATAACTAATTAAATAATTTGGATTTTCATATTTTAAAATAAAACATAGGTCCTGATCATTTAGTTACAATATATAGATTTTATGAGAAGGATCTAGGGGAAGAAATAATAAGAAACGTACCACCTGGGTAATTCTTTATTAAATAAGTAAATAATATTTTAAAAAGAAGGAAATTTCATTTTTTTTTCATAGAAAAATAATTGAACCAATATTATTCTTCATTAAATAATAATTTTTCTATAATCTATTATTGGTTTAAAAACATTTCATGGGGGTGATTCTTGACATGTGATAAGAAATAAGAAATTTCTCTTAAATTGGGTTTACAACTTAATTGGGGATTTATAAGGGATCTAAAAACATGTATAACCCCATAAATTAAAAGTATATTTGACTAGGTATATATTTAAGTGACATATATATATAAATAAAATAATTTCATGAGAAAAACATTACATAAAAGGGATAAAATGAAAGATAATATGTAACCAACAATTTAAGAAGGAGGTAGAAAAGATCCCTTACCTCATGTCGAAAAGCGCTATGAACTTATACTTAACTTCCTAGATGATAAAATTAATTTTATCAAAAAAATCATAAGAATATTATCCATCTATATTTATTTTTATAATTTTGATTTATCATCATGTGTCACCAATTAATTACATTATTTCTGCTTATGTTGGTTACTTGATGTCCTTCGGTCTATTTCTCAAAAACATTCATATTATATTGACCAAGGTCAAAGTGTTGTAAAATTGTTTCATAATATTCATAATTTTATAATATAATTCAATTTGTTATTACATTAAAATTTAATTTATATAGTTAAATAGGTTTTCTATGAATGGAATCTAATTAGAAAATGTGCTTTGATATGTCCTTTTTAGCGGTTAAATTTACTATAAACGTTTATTGTTAATATCGCTTATGGAATGTATAATTATATCATCACAAAATATTAATGGTTTATTAAATAACCTTTTTATACATTAAATACATGTTTTATTCCACACATTTTGTTCGGTATGGAAAATGATAGATAAATATCATCACATAGATATAGTACTATGCACATGCACATGACGGTGTCTTCTCTTTTTGAAAGGTTTTAGAGAAAGGTATAAAATGGATATTACATTCATATAAAAAATTAAAAAAAATAATTCTATTATTATAATACTATAATGGATCAAATATTTTATGGGTGGTCTAAGTATAAAATAATTTAGAATGTGCAGTGGAAAATATTACCTCTCACATTAGATGTTTATCTTTGGTCACCAACTTAAGGCACATTAGCTTAGTCTTTAGGATGTAGAAAAACATTTCAGGATATGGGAATACGTTTTATGAGAGAATAGTGTATATTATTGGTTAATAATAAGGGGATTTGGATTTGTGGATAGGTGGAGGGGTGGTGGTTTCTTTTATAATTAAAGAGAAGAACATTTCTGGCACATATAATTATTTAATATAAAGATAGCACATGTTTCACATGGAACGTGATGAAAATGTAGATAACAATTTAGTGTTGTAAGGGTTAAAGAAGATAAATACTCAAAAAAACCTTTTCACACATGTTTTAAACATGTTTTAAATTAATTTACTCTTAGAATTTTACTTTTCCCGTTTTTTGTTTTTATAGAGATAATTAATTTTTACCTAAGTAGTTTATTTTAAATGATTAAAAATAAAATGAGCATTATTAAATAATTTGAAAATAATTATTTTAATTATTAAATTCAATTTATCAAATAAAATATCTATGTGTAAGAAAAAAAAATTAATTTTAACATTAGCGTATGTAACGCGCAAAAACCCATTTTTAGAAAAAACTGTATATATAAACATAATATTTATGTTTATGATAAAATTATAAATGTTACTAATTATACTAGAAATAAAATGTTTATTATTATAAAAATAATATTTAATTAACATTAAAAAATTTCAAAAACCTAATTCCACAATGTGAAATGTTTATTAAAAGAAATAAATGAAAAACAAAATTCGTTAATACATTGCCTAAATTTTCTAAAATGTTAAGTGTGGGTTTTATATATCAACAAATTATTTAAAAAAATTTAATTTAAATTTACATAATATATATTTATATAGTAAAAATGATTTCAAAAAACATTCATGACATTATTCTGTAATAAAAGTGATAGTTTTTTAGTAAAATCATTATTTTTACTATTCACCTAAAAATATATTAGTTCAAAAAAAATAAAAAAAAATTACCTTAAGCTAATATTGATATACTAAATCAAAAAAAAACTTAATTTGGTAAGATTAAAATTCTAAATGTATTGTGAATATATTAATTCAAAAGGTAGTTATCGTTATCTATTCCTGCTAATTTAACGGTTATAACGGTCTCCTTGAAAAATTTAATTTTATTAAGGTTTCATGGTTTTTTGTTATTATGTTATTTCAAATACCATAATATACTCAAAAAAGATTTATTAAGGGGAAATAATCACTACTATCTTGGTTCATTAAAACCATTATGTGAACCTTTCATGTAAATGTATGTCTTCTAGTTACCTTTACACATAAAAGAAAAGTATTGGCTCCCTTTACGTATACCCTTACATAGCCTCCTCGTGTAAGGGTAAAGGATGATATACCTTTACATTAATAGACCGTGTAAGGTTATATACTTTAAAAATTATACCTATATAAGTGTAAATCATATTTACCTTTACATAGCTCACGTAAAGGTCTGTAACCCGCATCTATTTTATGAAAATGTTGTTATTTCATTTTTATTAAAAAACCAGTGACCAAACACAATTAAATCTTAGATAAAATCTCTATGATACCAACTATGGATATTTTTTAATCACTTAATTATCGTTGGAAGTGGAAAAAAATACAAAACACAGGAAGGTCTAGCTTTAAGAAATCAACGAGTAAATAATCCAAAAAACAAAGTACTCATAAATCATATGTTGCAGCAGCTTCCATCTCCATCCTTTGAAGGAGGGTTCTTGAAGGAGATCATGAAGAGAAGTGAAAAAAACACTCTTCCTCTATGAGAATAAAATAATTGATGAATCCATGAATGTTTTGTGAAGATACCCAAAATCTTAAGGGGTGTTAGTGCCTTCTCAAATGAGATAAACTGAGTTTTGGGAAGAAGAGAGTTTAGCAGTATTTTAGCTGAGACACCCCATACGCTCACGCACAAAACTTGTGCTAAAAACACTGTATATATTTTTTTCCTAAAAAAAAATATTAAACATCACTTGAACAATAAAAATTCTAAGGATCATTTAGATCTACAATTTTGGAGGATTATAGGAAAAACTAAACAAAACTATCTCACTCAAAAATTCATTTTTCTTTTAAAATTATATCTCGTTTAATACAACAATAAATCTGAACCATATAATCTACATAGTCAATACCCATCTCCTAATCAACTCTTACCTAGATAAATACCCTGTTAAATTTAAAAAAAACATGTGGAGGTAAAACATCTCAATAATAGGTTTTAAAATCAAGGTTCGCATTTATCATAAATATTCAAAAAAGATTTTGAAAATAATCTTTTAAAAATATAAAACCTTTTGTAAAATAAAACATTATATAAAATTAACTTCTCTATTTAAAAGGTTATAAAGTTTTTTCCAAATAAGAATTAATGACATTTAGTTTTTTTGAAAAAACATTTAATTATTAAAAATTATTTTCTTAAAACCAAGACTTAGAATAAAACTAATTGAATCACTTACAAATAACAAAAGGAATACTTAAAATAATTTTTTAAACATAATTCATTGATTTTTTAACTGATTTGAAATAATAGAAAACTAATACATTGAGGACACTTGTAACATTGATGGCTGCATATGGAATACTCATTTTAGAGGGTTGAGGTCACTCTCCAAATCCTCACATGTTAACAAAGTCCAAGCGTTAAATTTTAACAAAAAAAATTTTTTTATATTTTTTCATTAAGGTTTTTAATCATATCTTTAAAAACAATGAAAATGGATAAAAATATATATTTTTATATATAATTTCATATATATGTGTATATATTTCTTTAAGAAGCAACAAAAAATTCATGATAATAAAACTATGGATTTTAAAACATACATGGGATGCCAAACTGGTATAAATAATGCATGCCCATACAAAAATTTAAACATATTAAACATTCATGGTAATTAAATAAAATTATTATCACAATAAATTATGATTTTAAAATTACTAAAATACTTTTTGAAAATAACTTCACATAAAATGATGAATAAAAACATAAAATAATAACTTTCAGAAGGTCAACCCCTTACAAATTGGGTTTTGAAACAAAATGTAATGATTAAACTTTATTTTAAAAATGTAAGAGGGTTCGGAGTTAAATTATTTTAAAAAAAATTATTATTATTCCCACTAACATAGGGTATTTTAAAAACATTAAAATATAATTTTAAAACTTTTTTTCCCTTACAATAGGTTTTAGAAAAACTTTAAAATAAAAAATTTTAAAACCATTTTCTCCCTTACCAAATAGTTTTGGAAAACAAATTTTTAGGATGGGAAAAGGAAGGGGATGCTTGAAATATCTTATAACTAAATTTTAAAAAATTATTCCCCATAAATTAAAATGCTAAACCAAATTTTCTAAAATTCACCTAATTGAATTCATGATGAACTTACTTCCTCAAAGACTAAACTCACTCTCAAAATATCTTCGCAACTAGACAAACTCACATATTTTTATCAGGGAGTCTAGCAGAGTGTCTTTGGTTGCAAACCCTAAGGTAAAGGATCATATTTATAAGCACAAATTTTTAGTAAATCATTAAATTATTTATTTAATTGATTTTTTTAATATATTTAAACACTATTCTGGAACACTTTCAAATAGTAGCTTCTTTATTGGCACATTTTTCTTACCCATTAAGAAAATTAATGTTTTTCATTTATTCAATTTTTTATTTTCTTTCTTTTTTTCATTACTTAACTCTTAAGGCTCTTTATATTATATATATATATATATATATATTACTTTCTTTTTTTCCATTCCTTAATTTTTAAGGTACATTATTTTTATTATATATATATAATCTTGTTTGTGTCATATATATATATATATATACAAATTTATTTTACTTGTTTTTTCCCAAACACATCACATGGATAAATATGTATATATTTTATTTTATCTTTTTTTACCAATATTACACGTACATATATATAGTTTTATTTATTATTTATTTTCATTTTTCATTTTTCATTTTTTTATTCATCAAATTTCTTATATACATAGTATTCATTTATACCAATATACAAATACATATATATATATATATTTGTTAAATACCATTTTACAACCCATTTTTTATAACCAAAATCAATAATTTTAGTATCATTTATATGTATGTATATATATACACATGCATATGTGTGTATATATGTATGTGGTTATTCTTTCAGTTTACTACATATATATATA
This sequence comes from Viscum album, assembly GCA_963277665.1. Lineage (NCBI taxonomy): Eukaryota > Viridiplantae > Streptophyta > Magnoliopsida > Santalales > Viscaceae > Viscum > Viscum album. The sequence continues at coordinate 238,805,525 of OY728140.1, read as the reverse complement.
TATATATTCATTAACATATTCTCAATATCTTATATATATATATACATGTATATATATTCACTTAAAGGTATTCTATTTCATATATTAATATCTCAAATAATATTATAAATTCTATATATCTTATCTTAAATTAGTATTTTCATGTGGCATAATTTTCTAAAATAAATTATATGATTTTAATTTTAGAAACTTCACTATATATGTCAATTTTTTTTACATTAATAAAATATTTTTATTCCTTAAATTATATTTAAAACACACACACATTTATTTTCAGGTATAACTTATCATAATAAATAAAATATAAATTTGTAATAGAACCTTATAACATATATTTTTATGTATAATTATATTATTTTTTTAATAACACATAATCAAATGTCTATATTGGAAAACATGGGTTGTTGCATTAGTAGTGTCTCACACACATCGCACCCATGAAAAGAAGAGAACTCATTCTCTTTTATAGTAAATACTGAGGCTCCCACTACCTAACACATCTCATTCATTTCTATATTTAGAGCATTTATTCATTTAATTCATTTAAATAAATAAATGAAAATCAATGAATGAACCAACATTTTGTTCAAATATAAATGAAACCATTTGGAAGAATTTTTACAGGTTGTTGCATTGAATGCAACTCATACAGAATATTCATTTCTTGAATATTAAATATATATATATATATATCATATATATAATATATACTATATTATTATTCATGCATCATATTCATGTGTACATGAATCTCATTCATGTACATTTTAGTTCACATCCAATATAAACATATTGTAATCTTGTATATCTTTCATATTTAAAACCCATACAGGTTCTTGGATTTGTATCTATTATTTTTCCATTGTAATAATATAAATATATGTCATTTTATCTAAATAGAAAGTTTTAACATTAGACTTATTAAATTTTTAGTAATATTACTGATTTAAAAAATCAATAATACTAATTTAATTTTTTAATTAATTATGATAGGTCGATTACATCTTCCAATGTGGAACACAACCCAGGGAATAAAATTGTAGTGAATTTGTAAGCCTGAGGACTTCTAGTTTAGAACCTATAAAGATGTTATTTGACATGCTCCTATTGGAGTATACATTGAGGTCCAACTAACTTTAGTTATAGAAAAGCACCCATATTGATTCAGGATGGGTCAAAATTAACACCCCACTATCCAGAATTATCACACTGAATAAATCTAAAGAAACATTTATTCAAAATAATTATTAATAATTTAATTATTTCATGTTAATTAGAACATTAATATTGTAACATATGGGCCTCATAAGAACCCTACTTCCCTACAAACACATGTTATCCCATACATGGGGCCCACCCACGTGCCTGAACGGGTCATTAGTCTAATGATTGTCTCTACAAACCAACACATGTTCCTTCATTGTGTGTTTTCCTCACTCACACATACCCTTGGAAACTTCCCAGGAGGTCACCAATCATGATCGTTATTATGGCCAAACCTCTTTAAATATGGAGTTATAATTAGAAAGGCTCCTGAAACAAAATATACACCCTGTTTACGTGAGTAGTAACATTTATAATTTTAATCCTTTAACATTATGTGATGTTACACCTATTCTTGGAAAACATAAAATCTAAAATACCTAAACATTTATAATATTTTTTCTACTTATAATAAATAATTAAGTATAAATTTAAACTAATATACTAATTCTATAAATAAATAAAAAATTAATTTTAGAATAAAAATTATAAAATTTATTTTTTATAAATTAGAAACTATAAGAAAAAAGTAAACAAAATAAATATTATTTGATGGAAAATATTCAAAAAATTATGAATTAAAAAATAGAAAAGTATATCATGTTTAAAAGACCAAAACACAAAAACTATCGAAGGGGGTGATGGATCTCATTAAGACTTTATTAATAGAGAAAAAGGCATACAAATGTGATTTCAAACTTTTTATGGAAAGGAATGAAATAAATTCAAAATTCTATCACTAAAAGTATGAAATAATTTAATTCTTTTACATTTTATAGAATCTAAAAACTAGAGGGTCTGAAAGGGGGTTCTTCTAGTCTTGTAACTAGAAAAGGGAAGTTGAACCCTAGCTTCACTATTGACATATGTGTCTTTCCACAAAAATATAGTTGTTTGGGAGTTTTTTGTGTAAAAACCTTGATAGTTCTTTATAATTTGGTTCTGTTTCATGCTTCTAGAAGATGAGTTCTTGATCATTTATTTACTTTGAGATCTATTTTGGCATGCTCAATTGGATATTAACCTAGGTTGTTGGATCTATTAGTTTCACTAGTTGATGAACCAGGCTCGTGGTGTGCTCCTCTAAAATTTGTAAAAAAAAATCAATGTAATGACCAAATTAGGGATTGAAACTGATATTAAATGATATTATATTTCATATTGGAGAAACTCAACTCATACAGGCTTCTTAATAGAAAAATGTTTTGGATCCATAGCTTTCAATGTTATAGGATTATTGTATGATGGCTCAACCCAATGGATTTGATTCCTAGTAAAACCATTGGATAGAGTTTATCATGATCATTAATGGAGATATGTTACTTCTTTTCTACTTACTAGGTTTAAATTTTCACTGTAATCAATGTTATTCTACTACTGCACATTGCATACTAGATTTTGATCATCACTGTGACACCACTTGGGGTTCCCACATTGTTTGGGTTTTTACTGCCACAAAGATGATTGGTCTGATACACGATTGGAGTTCAAATTGGAAAATTAATTAAAATTTATCATTAAAGGATAATGTTTTCTTCATATCCACTACACTTATTCAAGTTCTCACTACCATATACTATGTAGATTTCTTGATCCCCATAGTGGCATCAAAGGGAATTTACGATGCTATAAGGCACATGTTCATGAAAATATATAAGGTGTTTTTAATTACTACAAGGTTTATTCTCCACTTGACCTAAAATTTCCTCTTTATATTTATATCAACTAAAATTCTCTATTCCTAGCCTCTAACACACTAACTAGGCCCATCAATATCCACTTCCCCAACCGACCCCATAATTAATCCCACTACCCACCTTCACCTCTACCAAATGGACCTCCTCCCATCTCTATCAAAAAAATTAATGGATCCAATTTCTAGATTAAATATCCCTTACATAGACCCAAAAAATCCATCCTTAGGATATACTTCTTTTATCTACCTTGGTAGGTGGATGATGCACCAAATCCACCCACCATGGAGTTCTCCCATCATTGTTGCGTGTGTTGTAACTATACCTTTGGAAGACATAGGTGTAGGAGGTAATTTGTGGGGTTTGGTGGGGTATTTGTGTCAAATATGGACTCCTACCACCATTCCTATAAAAAGAGGACTTTGAGGATTTTCCTTCATTTGATCATATGAGATAAGAGAGTTCATTTTATCTGGTGTGTGGGATTTGAGAGCTCCATGTGTAATAAATAAAGGGAGGTGTGTGAGGGGAGTTTTATTAAACTTTTTTCTTGATTAAATAAACTATTTTTCCCTCCATTAATCTATATTTGTGATCAATGAATTAAAACAACCATTGTCAAATGGGATGGAAGAGAAAAATTGGAGAGCAGTGGAGATTTTCCAGTGACTAGAAAATTCAATTTTCTTAGATTTATGTTTTGAATCGAGATTTTAAAATTTCATGTCATGATGATTCCAATGAAAAAAATGATGATGAAAATGGAGATAAAATTAGATACCTATGCTCAGTCAATGTTAGGTTAAATTTTAAGGTGCTATAGTACCCCATCGTTGAAAAAGATGACACTATTTCACCACTGATGACATTTCTGATAGTAGTTTCTCTGGAACGCCACATCAACAACACATAATTACCACATCATCAGTCGATCTTGTCCATTGACACTAATTTAATAATACCATGATCAATTATAATCTTATTTCAATGGTCGGTTAGTCAACTCCACCATTTTTTACTATTTTAGATGGGTCAGTATAATCCATTTTTCAAAATTCTACTAATTTCTATACAATTAAAATTAGAGAGATGGGACATACATGGGAGGGATGATAATGTTAACTTATTATAACTAATCCATTTTTAATTCTTGAATATAATATGTCCTTAATTCTTAGGACCACTTTGACCCCATTTAAAATAAGGGGGTCAACCCTGACACAACCAAGAAAGCAGAGTAGAAGAATCTAAATAAGAAGACGATCAGTCAAATCTTAGAATCTTTTAATCATGGTTTATACCACTATGTTACTCAATAGAATAGTTTTTATTAACTCCATATAAAGTTAGATAATACATAATAGTCAAATACCACTTGAAATAATATTCTATTTTTAAATAAGTTAATAAATATTCGACTATAGAGTGGAAACTCTATAGCTGAACACACTAGAAAGTTCCAAATTTTGGTGAATCAATTGGTGGATAAGGGTCAGACTCTGACTGATAAATATTAAGAAAACCACCTAATATAAAAACTCCCTTATATCTAGGATATAATGGTGGTCTCCCTCAGTAATTTGGAACCCAAACAAAAACTTACCATAGCAATGGTAAAAGATGTAGTATTAAATAAATATTCTCAAAGGAAGGATTCAAGTTATAACCAGATGTAAGATATCATCCTAGAGAGGTAAAGGATATGATAAGGACATAGTCAAGTGGTAGTAATTAAAGGTCAAAGAAATATTATATTGAGTTCCACATATGGTAGGAGTCCTATAAAAATGCTACCGTAGTGGCATAGAGGGACACATGAATAAAAACTGTCGAACTTTTCTACAAGAAAAGTTCCAAAGTAGTAACTAACAAATAAGAAATAAATATTTTCATTTTAAATTCATAGGATAAGTCATGATTTTACCCGAATATGAAGAAGAAACTTGCATTCACACATCAATCCAATACACATAATGTGTGGTTGATGTTGTAGTATCATACCACTTCAATCTGCATCATGATTATTTCTTGACTAATCAAATTGGTTACTTTGGTGCATTCAAGATGGGGAATACCAATCTGATGGAGATTTTTGGCATGAGTCATATCCAATTCAAGATGATAATTGGCTACACAATCACCCTGAAGGATTTTCGACATGTTCTAAGTCTTTAACTCAACCTATTATTTGGAATAGAATTTGATTAGCAAGGCTATGAAAACATCTTATGCAATGGGTCATGGAAGATGAAAAAAAGATCCATTAACATTTCCCAAGGATACATATGTGGTGAATTTTGAAAAACTCATATGGAGACATGTACTAATAGCTTCAATATGTTTTAAGAAGTTACATCATCTAATATACAGCATAGGAGACTAGACCACAAGAATGAAAGAGGGTTATATACCTTGAAAAAGAAGAAGTATATCATTTTTGACAAGGATGCATCACTCAATCGGAAAAAATAATACTTTTATGGGAATTATCATAGAGACTCATTCAATACTGCTTCATCAAGGAGGTTTGAGTTACTAGATCTAGTGCACTGTAATGTATGAGGTCCCACAGTGGTGGATTCAATGGGAGGTAACAAATATTTCCTATAATTTATTGATGATGCATCTAAAAAGGTGTGGTTGTTATTATTATAGAATAAAGACCAAGTATTATACTAATTCTAGATGTTCCATTTCATGGTGGAATGTGAAATTTGAAGGGAGTGAGATCATATTCATTCAGATGATGGAGAATAATACACATCTAGAGAATTTGATTCCTATTGCAGGCGTCAAGGCATCCAGAATTAGAGGATAGTCCCACACACCCCACAATAAAATATATTTATAGAATGTATGGATTGAAACATCATAGAGAAGGTCTGGATAATGATGAGTTTGTATGATATTCCTAAGACATTCTTGGGTGAAGCGGTTTAGTTTGTATACTACCTCATCAACAGATCTTTATTAGTCCCACTAAATTTTGAGATTCCATAAAATATATGGTCTAGTAAAAATCACTCTTAATCTAATTTATGGGAATTTGTATGTTTTTTATTTTGAACATGTATCCAAGGAACTCAAGACAAAACTTGACTGGATATTTACTCCATGTATCTTCATCGACTATGGAGATTAGGAGTTTAGATAAAATCTTTGGGACCCGAAGGGGAGGAAGATGATCAGAAGTACAGATGTCATGTTCCATGAGAACAAAATTATTTAGGACATTAAAAAGCTCAAAATTTATTGAAGGGAATATTTCAAGAAATAAATTTTTAATCCAATACTTATAATGGAACATCCTATCAATATAGAGGAGGATTTGTAATAAGACTCATCAGCAACATACCAAGAGTCCGTAGAGGAGGATATTGATTAGAGGGATACTTAATCCTATCAACATGAAGTTTCATAACCATCACGTGATCTAGATGATGTTGTGCCTTTTGAACATATCATTTCAGAGGTTTTAAGATCTTTGTGAGGAAGGATTCTATCAAAAAAATATTCAGATTCGGAGTACTTGTTGCTAACTAATGAGGGGGATCCATAAGTATGTCAAGTATCCCATACATATTCAATATAATTAGATACATGAAGTGATAGATTAATATCTACCGAGACTTGTGAAGATACACATGAAGGATAACCCAATATATATGTTAACAATAGTGGTTTCTTATGAGAAGTTGGACCTTTTCATATTCTCTAGTGGATTTTAGATGAAGGTAAAAATTGATGGAGTTTTTTTCAGCTACCTTCAAAGGTGGATGGTGCAATAACTCCACCCACCATGGAATTATACCATTGTTTTTTAATGTGTTGTAATTATACCTTTTCAATTCATGGGTGTTGGTGGAGATTGGTGGGGGTTGGGGTGGAAGTTGTGTCAAATATGGAATCCTCCAACCATTCCTATAAAAGGATTCCTTTGTGGAGCTTCCCGCATTATATTATCCGATACAAGAGATCTCGTTATATCTAATGAGTGAGTCTTTAGAACTCCATGTGTAAGAAATAAAGGGATGTGTCGGAGGGGAATTTTTTAAACCTTTATTCATGATTAAATAAAGTCTTTTTCCATACATTCATATCTCTTTATGATTGTGAAATCACAACACCTTCACCAACTAAATTTCAAGAATGTATAGACAAAATGTGAATATTACACACATGTCAAAATCTCAACCACTTGGGACACCTAGAATACTAATAATTAAATATAAACTTCAACAAATTTCATTTAAATATTTTTACTTATGGATATATGAGGCTCTGGCATAAGGAGATGCACCACTAAATATGGTATTTCATTTATATTTTCTTTAATTGTGAAAGGGTATTGGGTTGTGGTTATTTGAAGGGATTTGGTAGAGATATCCATTCCATGGTGTGGTATTTTCTAAGGAGTAATTGTATTTCCATTCTTCATAATAAAATTCCCTTTGAGAGATTCTAGCAGCTTCTTTTTGTTGGCAATATTTTTTATTACAGACGGTTCCACCCCCTTATTTTTCAAGGGATGCAGGCATGGTTGGCAAAGGAGGGTGTCCAAACCCACCTACTAGGATGTATAAAGGGAGGGATAGGGGTGATAGATAGATTATATAAATAGATATCCCTCAGTGGTTTCATCATCAACTTTGGAAACACATCTTATCCCATCAATATTTATGTTGTATTTTAGGTCATTTCCCCATATATTCAAGATAGATAATTACAAGGGATATTCTCCTTATAATTGAAAGGTAGTTTGTACCTACTTTTACCCATAGTGATATCCTTATATTTGTCTGTGATTTTTTTACCCTTTATTTGGGGGTTTTTTCATGTTATATCTGGTGTCATTTATTTCCACATTTTTTTATTTTATTATATCTCAAAATTGCTACTTCACCAGTAGGCTAATCACTTTTTGGTTACAAAAAGTGGTATCAGAGAAACTTATTTCTCAGTGTTTTCCACTTTTTTGTATTTATATTTCTCATAAATTTGAGTATTATCTATGATTTAAAATGATTTTGATCATTAATATTATAAAAAATATACTGAGATTATTAAACACACCACTATGAAATAGTAGAGATTCTGTACTGACAACATGTCTATATGGTGGTGAAATTTGAGATCGAAATACTAAATGGGGATAATTTTCCATTATGTAAAATGAAGTTGTAGGAAGTGTTTTGGAATGATAATTTCTTACTATAAATTGGTTGAATTTTGCTGAGTGTGACAGAGGAGAAATGGAATGACGTGGATGAGAATATTATTTCCAACATTCATTTGGATTTGGAAGAAGGGGTTATATTAAGAATTATGAGGAAAAATATAGTGAAGGAAATATAGGATACTTTGAAAAAACTATATGAGTCCAAGTCAATACACAATAAAAAATTTCAAAAGAGAAAATTATACACCCTTTGAATGGAAGATTAATAATCGATGACTAACCACATAAACAACCTCAATACCTTTTTCACTCATCTCATGAGGATAGGATATAAAATTTTGGATATTTAACATTTGTATATTCTACTCTAGAGTTTTCCAGATTAGTATATCAACTCATCATCAACCTCACCAACAAAATCATGACAGATATGTTTCTCTTAAATGAAATTTTATCCATGATTCTGAATATAAAAGTCAGTTTAGGAACACGGAGTACAAAAAAACAAATTCTCACCAAGTGGATGATCTATCAATTTAGAGGGGAAGGATAATGAAGCATGGTTCTAGTGGAAGAAAAAATCATGACTGGTCCAAATCAAAGAGTAATAAGAAGAATAATTATTGTGGAATGAAGGGGCATGTCAATATAGATTGTTAGAATAAGAAGAGTAGTGTAAATAGATCTCAAAGAAATGTATCAAGCACTTTTGGGAATGGATATATATTAATTAGTGAAGCGATGACTACTAGAGGTAGAAAACATCTCAATGATGCATGGATAATCTTGTCAAGAGAAACATGGCACATGACATCTCAACGAGAATGCTTTAATTAGTATGAAACTATCTCATAAAGAATTTTTTACATGGGGAATAATCACACCTTGAATATCACTAGAGTATGTACCACCAAACTGAATATGCATGATGGTATTGTTCGAACCATTTAAGTAAACCATGTAAAGGGGATGATGAAGAACATATTGTCTTTGGGACAATTTGATGACATCAGATGCAATAATCACTCTAAGAATAGAGTTGTGAGAATTGTGAAGGGAATGATTGTGGTGATAAAGGCGGTGAAGATCTCAAAGGACCTATATATACATATTGGTGAAAAGTACAAGGAGGAAAATATGGTTATCACTTCAACTACCTCGATGGAATTTTTGACAACCTTATGATATCAGAAGCATTATCATATGTTTTAAAAAGTTCTAAATATTCTTTTTGATACGAAGTTTATATTGGGACTTATAAAGTTATATTTACCATTTTTTCAGCATTAGGATTTGAGAAAGCAACATAGGTTAAATTTTTGGACATCAATAGTGAGAAGCAAAGAAATCTTAGAGTTGATCCATACTGATGTTCATCAAGTACCAGTTATATCCCTAGGAGAATAAAGGTAATTTGTATCCTTCATTGATTATTATTCTAGGATATGGTGGGTGTACCTAATCAAGAGGAAACCAAATGTTTTTTAAGAATTCATAACATTCAAGGCATGAAAGGAGATTGAATCTGGAAAGAAAATCATGTGTTTTAGGATTGAAAATGGTGGGGAATATACAGGTGAGGAGTTTGATACTTTTTTCAATAGTAAGTCATCAAGATCAAGATTATAGTTGACATACACTCCTAAGAATAATGGAATGAAAGGGTGGATAAATAGAACATGTTTGTATTGAACAAGGGTAATTTTGAAGGCTATAAGAGTTTACAAAGCATTTAAGGTTGAAGTATTGAATGTCACCTATTGTGCGATCAACTAATATTATTTAATGGCGATTGGTCTAGAGACATCGATGCAGATGTGGACTAGTGAAATTACTGATTAGTATCAGTTACATACTTTTGAAAGTCCTGTATATTCATTGATTAATGACTAGTAAATATCAAATTCTTATTCAAGATCCTAAAAATATATCTTCTTTTTATATACTGATGGTGTGAAGGGGTATCGTTTGTGATACCCCACTGCTCACAATATTATCATCAGCAGAGATGTATTTTTTGAATAATACAAGATGAAAATGTTGATTGATGAAGACATAAAGAAATAGAATACATAAAAAAAAAGAATCTAAGTAGAGGACAAATCCAAGGAAGAACCAATTTCCTCTGAAGCATTACCAGAGCATAATGATTAAGTATTGATTGAGTATAGACTATAACGATCAACTTATTATAAAAGAGAATCATTATGGTAATTATATTATGTCAATGAGAAAAATATTTCATACTTCTTATTGAATGTGGATGTAAAATCATATTATTTTGTTAAGGAGACCCAAAGTTATGATGTTTCCTCAGGGATGGATATGATGTAGGAGGAACTTGGATCCTTTCACAAGAAAAATACTTGGGATCTTGTTCCATTACCTTGTGGAAGGAAGACTATAGAAAAAAATGAGTCTTTAAGATCAAGTGGGATGGAGAGGACCTGGTGGAAAGATATCATGTATGACTGGTGGTCAAAATATATTCTCAGAATAAAGGTATTGATTTCAATGAAATATTTTCTCTTATTATTATACTGATAACTTTCTGGATAGTTATTGCAATGTGTTCTACATAAAATTTACATCTAGAGCAGATGTATATAAAGAATGCTTTTCCCCATGGTGATCTTGATGAAGAAATATATATTCTCCAACCAAAAGGATTTGTAGAATAAGGAAAAGGGAACTTGGTTTATAGGTTGAAAAAATATATGTATGGTCTCAAGTAAGCATTGAAGTGTCGGTATAAGATATTTGATTCTCATATCATGAGCCTTGGATACAATAGACTTACTTGAAATCCTTTTGAATATTTTAGGGTTTTGGATGGTAATTATTTCCTCATTCTTCTATTGTATAGGGATTATAAGTTTTTTTTTGCCCCAATTTTAACATCTCATATTTTTCATGTATTATTTTTGGATATTATATGGATTATTATTTAGACTAGGCACTGAGACAACATGCAATTCAGAGGCCCGGTGTGCCCAAAATAAATTTTTGAAATATATTAAATATATTAAATAGCATGTGCGTGCAGATTTACTAAAAAAGTAGAATAAATTCTAAATGGGTGCCCAGATTAGAAATTTGAGGGAACCCATGAGTTCATAATGATAGTTTTACCCTAGGAATTACTTAACATTAGTTAGTGTGGGTCGTTTGTAGAAAATTTTTCGCAGGAATAAAATAAATAAAATAATTTCATAAAAATATATTTTGACACAACGATCTGGTTTTCTATTTAAATACACTCTTATGTAAAATTCATAGGGTTAGGGGCATAACCTTGTAAATTTGACGAGTGTCATTAGAGCATTGGAGGAAACACTATTGCCTGACAATGACTGATTTTTAAATCAAATATCGAAAAACCTTGTATTTGACGTATCTCACCAACGAACATGATGTGACAACCGTTCTCCATCAATGATCAAATTAAATTGAGGTAATATGTTTTTTATGTTTATTTTTTCCCATTCTTAACTTATGAAATGAATGAAAATTAATCGATGAACGGATTTATTTTTGGATCGAACACCTTGTGGCATGTGATTATATTTGCGATATTTATTTAGGAGACTTCTTATAATTGTTTGATTCCTCTTCATTTATCGTTCTAACGGAAAAAAATTGAGACCGACATGAAAAATGGTTGAGGTTCATTCCTCAAGGTTGTTTTTTTTCTTTTCTCCCTCCCTTATTGTTCATTGTGGGTGACCCCTTGTTTCACGATTCAACACCCTACTGATGGATCAATCATTTCACATGCTATTCTTAGTGCAACAATATAATATCGTATATCCATACTCTATATTCCGCAACAAAGATGCACTGATGGTGGTGTATACTGGATCATATTGGTTTGGAAACCCATATTATTTGAGTGAGATGAGTGGAAGATGGTTCAGATGAACGAAATCTGATTTCTAAGTGTATTGGAGGCCAAATCCTGTTGATTTGGTGATGGATAGGCTCTATGAGGCTTGATATACATTTTTTCAGCAAGGCATAGCTAAAATAGGAGGTCAGAGAGATGTAAGAGATACGTGAGACCAGATCTGAGATTATGGAAAATCCCACAGGGCATGGCATATAATCTGGTATTACAAAACATGTAATCTTGAATTACATGATGTGTGGGCCCCCTTTAGTGGAAGGTAGGGTTTCAAGATGAGGATAAGGATCACACAGCATGTAACCCATTTCACACGGCGTTTGGCCCACCCTGTTTGACTCGGTGTGTACTCCAAAAATTACACAGATATAGGTTGGAGTACATGAGCATGAAAACACCATGTACTCCCACACATACATGACTTGGTGCACATAGACCAATACACAGAAACAGATTTGGTACACAGAGATGACCAGGCAACTTGGGTAGGATGTCGTGTGTCTCTATATGTTGCGTAATCCTTCTACACTCCATATATGTAGATATTACATGTCATGAATGGATTTTTCATGTGGGTAGGACTTCAGATAGCTGAACACACCGTGTACCCCTTGGTACATTCCATGTAATCCCATAAAGAGTGCTTGAGGCTCTTCATTCTATTAGTTTGGACCAGTATATGTTTTTTCCATTCCCTTGGTCCTTTACCTAGAGGATATAGAGTGTAATTACATCCACATCACTAGATTTTGATCCCCTCTAGAGGCTGAGTCTCAGACAGATTTGCGGTGTCCCTCCATGAGACTAGAGTGCGGTCCTCTATCATCCTTAGTATAAGTTTTTGGAATCATCATGACCTCCCTAATTAGGGTTTTGATCCTCTATATAGAAGTTTTATCAATAGGGAATGTGGAATCCTTGATGTAATATCCTCTATATAGCAGGTTGATCTAGATTGGGTTCATGGTGTCCACTAGCAGTTCAGGGTGTGACCCCCTATCTGTGTATCAAAGTATTCTTAGACTAGTGCACTATCTTTAAGGAAAAATTAGCTAGACCTCTTTGTCGAGTGTCTTTGATGATATCATGGATCATGGAGTTATTTATCCTGTAAGTAGCATTTATTTGAGAATAATCCTATGGATGATAGTTGGTTATGACCTCCTGATGGTGTGGTTTCATTCCTAAGTATATTTGGGTGTTTCTGTTATACATTTATTTTCATATGTTTTATTGGGATTACTATACTTGGTTCTTTGTGTTTATTTTTTTAGGGGTTTCCTATTGAGTATTGTTATACACACCCTTGCACAGACTTTGCCTGGATGTGTTGTGTCTTATGTATATGAAATCCCTTTTAATGGTGTCCTAGGAGAATAGGGAGGGGTGGAGAATAGAAGGAGATTTAAAGACTGGGTTGTTTATTGGGAGAGTACTTTTGACTTAGTATTATCCCTTAAAAAAGATTGGAATATTTATATTTTTGGTTTGGGCTAGTTTTTCCCCTTTTTTATTTTCAACACTTTAGTGTCGTACTCTATTGTGGGATATTAGATGGGTACATGAATTCTTTCAGTTGTATTAAATTTTAGAATTGTGTAGGAATGAGATGAGTGTGTGTGTATAGGTACTTTAGGATAATGCCTTCCATTTGTGGGATATGACTACTCGACGTTGATCATCAACCCCTGTCTTATTGGAGGCAGGCTTGGGGTAGTTGTAACATGGGCCCCTCTGTGATAGGTTGTGATAGAATGGTATCAGAGCAGTTTGGTTCTACTTTAGGACTGGGATTCTATTATATTGGTTTGGGTAAATAGTGGTAAGTGTTTAATGTTTGGGTTTTAGTATAGGGACTCTAGTGTTGGTGCAGCGGCTGACGAATCCATACACCAGGATTCTAATCACCTACTTTTCGACTCATTTTATGAGAAAAATGGATACAGGTAAAATAATGGTACATGAATCATTAAGGAATGGGTTTTGGTTTTCATATCCTTCTTGATTTAACTCCCCAAATATACTCTATTAACCATAGTACATCTTTTTTTATTTCAATATACCTCTAAATAGACAACCATCCATGATTACACTGCATGATCACATGGATGATCCACCTAGTAATGAGGCATTAGTATAGGGGTTTGTACTCGAGATAGCACCACTAGGTGGTTTACCAGCTATACCACCACCCATTTTATATCATCTACTTCCAGAACTACCGGTTATGGATGCAAACAGGATAAGTGCATTGCGAACATTTCAGAGGTAGTGAACTCCTAGGTTTCGATGTGAGCTAGACCCCTATGTGGCTATGGACTGGCCACAGGAAATCACCCACAGTTTCCACCTTGTGAGGATGCCTGCTAATCAGATGGAAATAATTATTGTGAGCCTTCTTCAAGATTCTGTGGGGCGATGGTGGAGCTTGGTGACTCAGTCACGTGACGATACAGCTCTCTCTTGGATAGACTTCAAGAAACTTTTTAGAGAGAAATTATATCTAGACACATTATGATCAGTAAGCATATAGCAACTTCTACATCTATAGAAAGGTAGTATAACCATGGTGGATTATTTAGAAAGATTTATTAATCTCTCATGTTACTCCTTAGATATGTTATAGGACCAATTCTTCAGGGCTCATACCTTCAGGCTGGGCTTGCGCTTGGACATCATGGTGTCAATGGTATCTCTTAGCATTTCCACCTATGCTAGAGTGCTTGAGCGATCCTTGTTGGTAGAAAGTTTTCTGGTAGAGAAGACACTGGTATTGGGAGCTAGAAGTGGTCTCCATGTACTTAAGACCATGGAAGAAGTTATTCAACGATAGTTAAAGGGATCTAAGTAGGTCAGACACTTCAGTAGGTGATCCGAGGACATAGGGTCAGTGGTGCAGGGCTCCAATGGTGGCTTGATCCAAGGTACATATATTGATTCTCTTGAGATGGCTGGGGACATCTGGCACGATATTTCCTGACCTATCGTATATCTGATTGGGAGATAGTTGATGGACCTCCGATGTAGAGACCCAAAGCATGACATACATATACATTACATTACTTTTGTGGAATACTTAATACATGATAAAAACAGATGCCCAAAGACCGTATTAGTTTAGTGTCTTTGGAAACTCGGAACAAAATCTTCTAATAATGGTGAAAGATCTTCAATATATACCATAAAGTTCTTCCCCTTTTTTTCTTACCTAAAACATTTATTTATATCCTATGAAAACGAAAACATAAAAAGGGTGATCTGAAATACTCATTAATGGTAAACATGGAGAACATTAAACAATACATAAAAATTTGAATGTAAAAACATGAACATAAAACATGAGTAATGACATAAATCTTGGTAGTACATAAGTCATAGATCACAAAGGAACATCAATCATGATAAAATATCATGGGAATAAAACATGTAATTGTGGAAAACCATTGATCAAGTGATATGATTTCCATAGTAGCTAAGGCATTGCTGCCAAGACCATCGTAGTGGACAAAGTCCATTACAAAACCAGGTTTACTTGCCTTTCCAGCCCTTTATTACTGAACCAGATTTACTTTCTGTTCCATCCATGTCTATCTCATGAGATATAAATATTTACCCAGTGCATTTTAGGGAGATATAGGTACCACCCATATCATAATGAAATAATTCTTACATGTGCCACAAAATAAACATAAATCATTCATCATAACCCAAAGAATAAAATGGGTTTCATAAACATCATCTCATTATAACATAATCCATATAAAATAAATGGATATCATTTCATAATAAGAAAAATCAAACCATTTAAATAATAGAGACATTATACTTGAAACATAAACATATTAAATAATGTCATCTTAGATGGAAAATAGTTTTGATAAAACACTTGAAATGAATTCTTGAGGAAAATATCCTTCCTTCTTCAAAATCATTTTCCTTTCTCAAAATGCCATGCAATTTTAAAAGAAAAGAATTTTGTTGAAAATAATCATGAAATATTGTACAGGAATATTCATAAAAATAAGGCGTTATGAAACCGTAAAAATTCGTTCATGTCATATAAGTTAAAAAAACATTCTTCTCGTACTTTTTTCGGAAAAAGTCAAAAAGGTACCTCGTATGGTAAACAAAAGAAAGATTACTTCCATACCATGTGGTAAAATTCAAAAAATGTTAAAAATGACTTTAAAAATACATGTAAGAATAGTAAACATTTTATGAAAACATTTTGAGAAAACAAGGATATGGATGATAAACATAACCCCAGTAAATACTTACGAATAAACAATCCCAGATAAGAATTAGATTGGAATAATTATCCCATACCTTATGTCCAAGTTCTTACATATGTGTCTGAGACTCCTTTATAGTGGGTTTAAACATATTATTAACTTATAAAAGAACCATAATAATAGTTATGATATCATATATGATTCAATTACGACTTTATATTACCCCTCTTATTTGTTAATTCCATGTTAAAGTAGTGTTTTGGGTAAAATCATTTCATTTATCATATGTGTTTTGACTTGTAATTATTCATATGATTACTTAGATCATGATTAATTACCTCTAAAATTTCAAACATGATTTATATATAATATAAATTCATAATATAATATATATATATATAATAGATCGAAAAATGCAATGAAATACACCATTCATGGAGACGGTAGTCCATACGTACACATGAACGATGTTTTCGTTTCCTTATTAAATGGAATGGAAGTAAGTAAATAACATATACATAAATAAAGTATCATTATTATGTCATATATTTCATTATTATTTATTATATATACTTTATAATCATTCTGGAATGGTTAACATGGAGGATGAATCTCATCATGTTGTGGAGACGATAATTCGTATGTACGCACGAGTGATGATATCATTCCCATAATTATTGAATGGAATTGGAGTGGATGATATAATATCTCAAAATAAGTATGATTTTATAATAATCATATATAGTTATTATTTCCACCATTATTACCATCCAAGTATGGTGGTGGGGGAAAAACAGATTACACCACGGCGTGGAGACGGTAAGTCGTACGTACGCACGCGCGGTGATTTCATTTTTTGTAGGATGGATATAAGTTGAATTAGGGTTGTTTCATATTTATAATAACATATAAGTATATTAGTTATATTTATGTTATTACTTTATAATGAAACAACTAAATAAGAGGAAGTATAAGAAGAAAGAAAACTGAAAGAATCGGTAGGAGAGATTACCTCTTCCTCGACATGCCTCATTTAAACTTCCTCTTAGGGCACTAGATTTGGACTTTTGAGAAGACCATAATCTCTATAATATAACTATAGAGGTTGAGAATAGGAATTTTTAAGGGTTGTATGATCTTGAAGGCTTAAAATGGAGTGAAGAGAAGAGGGAGGAGGTTCCCTTTTATAAGAGAGGAGAGGGGAACTTCTGGAATCCTCCAAAATATTAATTTATAATAAACTCAAACCCCACATAAAAACTTCAAAAATGACTCAAATTATAATATGAGATGATATAGGGTTATAATATCATCAGAAAATAAAATTTAGACATGTTGGGAAATTATTTTAAACCTTATCAATTTAATTTATCCTTATTTAATCTATTTAATTTTATTCGTGGTAATAAAATTCTAAATTTGAAATTGTTATAAATACTTACTTATGTATTTTGAATTGTCCATAATTGGATAATTTATGAAATTTAAGACAATATAAATTTTAATTTATAATTTTTAAATATTTTTGTGATTTTTAAACAATTTAATAATATGTTATTTTTATAAAATACCAATAGTGTCAATTTTGAAACTTTTCATTTATTTGAATTTAAATAAAATCCACACAGAGGATATATTCAATCCAAAATATTTAATAAATTTTTAACATGTAATATTCATCTATAAAATTCTTGTATCACATTAATTAGTTCATATAATATTTATTTTAATATTTTTAAAACCATTTATTTGATATTTCTCTTAATAAAATAATTACTACAACATTTTTTTATAATTATTTAATATACATATTTATTGCATAAAAATTAAAAATAAAATACTAAGATGAATATAAATCTAATATATTTCATAAGAATACTTATAGTTGAATTTATCTTCTAAAACAACCAACTTTTAAAATTTTATCTTTATTAAAGTATAAAGGTGACAACTTTAACATCATTTAAAAAAAATAAATGTCATAATCTGTTTTATAAGGCTCCAAATGGTCAAAAAGTATTCCCTTGGATGATTAGGGTGTATATATACTCTACCACTAAGTTTTGGGCATGTTTCGGGTCCTTTTGAAGGGTATTACTATTTTAATAAAAACTATATTATTGATTTTTTACTAAATAAATAATCTCTCCATCATTAATGTATAAGCTATTAAGGTAATTATATATTTTTTAAAAATCACAAATAAATTTACATGATGAATAAAAATATTTTATCTTTCAAATGAGTATTTATAATCGAATTTATATTATTTATAACCTTATATTAAAAATAATTTAATTATTAAAGTTTGAGTGAGACATATTTCACTTTCTTTAAATAAAATAAATTAAAGGTCTTAATCACATCCAAGTGGGTTAAAAAATATACCATTTCAACCCAAGTATATTTTAGGAAAACATATAATAATTCAATTATATTAATACAAGTTTTAGGGTAATTTTATAATATATTTGTTACCCTTAATTACCAGATTTACCTTTAACTGTTGTAAATAAGATTTACCTTAGTTACTATTTATAAAGCCTTAAAATAAAAAGTAGACTATTAAAATAATTTCGACCTACTGATTCCAAATATGGAATCAATTTTTTAAAATTTAAAACATATAAGTTTCATTATTTAATTTAAAATTAATCTCATAGTTGAGAAAATGGGTTTTAAAAGTTAAAACATTGCAAAAGATTGAAGTGTGTTTACCTGTGAATTCAATGTAAAATTAATGCTAATGAAATAAATTATATTAAATGGTAAAATTATATTATATTTATACTTTAAAACCATTCAATAATATATTTTAACCATATATATTATTTTGACGAAAAAAGTTGTTTTCAATTAAAATTTAACGTATTTTTACTGTTTATCAAAATAAGAAGCTTATCAGAAAAATATCAAAAATTTATCCAAAGTAAATTTTTATATACTTATTCCAAGGAAGATGTTTAATTTTTCAAATTTAACTTATAAACATTTCAAAACTGTATTTAAATTGGGGGTGCCATCAAA
Source organism: Viscum album (assembly GCA_963277665.1). Classification (NCBI taxonomy): domain Eukaryota; kingdom Viridiplantae; phylum Streptophyta; class Magnoliopsida; order Santalales; family Viscaceae; genus Viscum; species Viscum album. Next base: position 238,786,226 of record OY728140.1, on the reverse strand, counting down.
AGGTGGAAAAACAACGTTTTTTGAAAAATGCTTATTTTACCCGAAAAAATTATTTTGTTCCCATACCATGTTCTAGAATACGTATAATATGAATGGTAATGTTATAAAATTCAAAATGTGGTTAATACTATTAATAATGTCTAATTCATAATAATATTATAACAATATATCATTGTTTAGTGAAACTTGGTATTACATACAACACACGCTATGGAGGAAGGTTGCTCTTGCGTGCAACAAAATCCAAGAATAGTGTTTTCATATACTACAAGATAATACGGTGTTGCATATAGCGTAATATAATCTTGGTGTAGTGTACAACACAAGACATCAAAGTAATTAAATAGAATATTTCTCATAAAATCTCAGGGTGTTACATTCTACCCCCCTTAAAATGAATTTCGCCCTCGAAATTCGTCAGGGTTATAAATAATTTACTACTTGAAAGTTTCTTTCATAGAAACCCACATCGTAAAAAAGGAATAATAAAACTTCATTTTAAAAAGTTAAGTAAGAAATGTAATGGTTACCCAAATTAACTCATCACTGGGTTTCCACACGGAAGAACATAAGTGAAAACATGGATATGGAAGGGAAATCTAACCATCATGTTCTGATGAAGAGTGGTAGAGAACATGGATATAAAAAATCCAACAATCACAAATCCATAAATTTGTGATGATCTAAGGTACCATCTGATTCATTAGATATGAGGACACTAGGACAACATTTTTGGTTTTCAAGATCATTTCCCTAAATTTGAATAATTTGAATTACAAGAAATACTTACTTGATTTTGGTACAATCTCACCATCGGTCATTCCTTGAACAATTTCCACATCATATATTAAATAAATGAAGTTGAATTTGTCATTTATTAAGTGTTAGTAGATCGTGTGATAGAATTATGGGTCATTCCATCTGTCTCAAACAAAAGGTTAGCAAAAGTTATTAAGTTTACATAAGTCCATATATGGTGATATTAATCGTATATGGCTCCAAAAATGGACTTATAATTCATATATCATACCACATAATAAAATAAAACTAATTTCTACAAACCAGAGACTTCCTATAGGCCAGTGGTAGGTGATAAAGGCATGTCTCACTTCAGTTGTTGGTTCGATTCCCACAGCATTGTCTGACGCAACAGGTTGTCTCCCGTCCTACGGGTTGTCCATTTTCTAAAACTATACTATTATAAAATTTCAGAAATAATATTAAAAATTTATAGCTTTAAAAAATACTATCTAATGTCTAAATTAATCTATTCCCATCTTTAGGGTTATCCAAAATACTTCTTTCCAATAAAGAAAAATATTACTAGAGAGGTCATCTACCAAGCATGTGATTACCATCATTTATCCCCCATATATCATAATATATATCTTGTTGGTCATATTCCAGACATGTGAATACCTTAATCATGTATTCTCTTGAAACATGAATTACCATATAACCTTATTGGAAACCTGAATGCTGTCAAAAGTTAACTCTTTCCACATACCAAAATCCCAAAATTTCTATATACTTAGACCATGATGTCACTTTGTCCTTATATCAGTCATGAGATCATTAATACTATCAAACATATTATTTTCTCCTTATCCCTTCATTATGCACATATCATCTTCCTTTTAAAAATATTTCAATCACTTTTCAAGGTTACTGGTACCATACAATTATTGAAAACCAATACATAGATATTCCAATATTCCAAAATACTATAAATGAGATTCCACAACTCTATTTTGGAATGTCGTTACATATACAATTAATCATTCCATCACTTATTTATCATATTCAAAATCACCAATAGTGATCGCATGTGACTTCCCTTTGTCCTTTTCCTTAATAGGTTGTTGATTTCGATCATCATTAACCCTTGGATAAGGGAATTTGTTAGCATAATACCCCATTTCCTTGCACTTGTAGCATTGAAGTGTTAGTGGTGCGTTCTCTGAAGTCTTTTCTCTATTCACATCATTTTCTACCTTTTTCCCATTACATCGACACTCATCTACTAGATGAGCTTCTTTTCCATAATTAAAACATTTTATAGTCCCTTTAATACAATATCCACTATGATTCTTTCCACACTTTGAGCATAAAGAAACATTCGTCTTCTTTTCACCATTGTTTTGAGATTTTTCCTTGAAATCCATATTTTGTTTCTTATCAAAAACCCTGAGATGGATATGTAACACCAACTTCTAGTTCTACCTTGATAGAACAACGCACAATTTCTTCATAGCTATTTAAGTCTCTTATATCTAATTCCCTTCGAATACTTGGTTTTAAGCCACTGAAGGGTCGATCAACTTTACTTTCAGGTTGGATGATAAAGACATATGCATACCTTGAAAGCCTTGTAAAATTCACCTCGTATATACCAAAAGATTCATCATCCTTTTTCTTAAGCTCAAGTAACTCCTTTTCCATATTTATTCGAAGAATAAAAGGGAAGTACTTATTGAAAAACAAGTTCTTGAACTCATCCCATTCCATGGATTCAATTTTATATTGGGGCCTTTTATTCATAATTAGAGTCCATCACTGGTCTAATTCACCTTCTAAATGGTAAACAGCCAGAATGAATTTTTCATGTTCTGAACAGTGAAGTATGGAAAATATTTTTTCAATGGTATTGATCCACTGTTCAGAAACAAGTGGATCAGAAGACCCACTGAAAGAAGTTGGACTTTACCTCATGAAGGACTCAATAGAATATTGTTCCCATCTATGCTCATTTGGAAGTCCAGAATTATTCATAGCTTGTGTAAGTATAGAAATAAGATTTTTCACTCCATATCCCATAACATTGGATTGTATAGGAGGATAATGATTTAATTTTTCATTACATTGATCAACATGGTTCCTTAGGGTTCCAACCATCGTCTAAACCCCAAAAAGAATAGTGTGAGAGGAAAAAATCATGCTATAAAAACAACATAAAAAAGGGGGATTACCTTCAATATCTAACATCTTAGATTTAATTATAAGATCATTACCATAATTCTAGGACTATAACCTATACATATACTTAACCTTAGGGAAATCCCTAGACATAACTTAGAAATACATCTAGGGATCTCACTAAAGTTTTTTCATTCTAGATTCCAAAGGTTGACTAAACCTTCAATCAGATACCAAATGTAGAGACACAAATCATGATGTACATAGACATTACATTAATTTTTTAGAATACTTAATACATGAAAAAAACAGACACCCAAAGACTGTATTAGTTTCGTGTCTTTGGAAACTCGGAACAAAATCTTCTAATCATGGTGAAAGATCTTCAACATCTCCCATAAAGTTCTTCCCCTTTGTTTCTTACCTAAAACCATTATTTATATCTTGGAGAAAATAAAACATAAAAAGAGTGAGATCAAATTCTCATTAAGGGTAAACATTGAGAACATCAAACAATCCATAAACATTTGAACATAAAAATGTGAACATAAAACATCAATAATGACATAAATCTTGGCAGTACATAAGGCATAGATCACAAAGGAACATTAATCATGATAAAATATCATGGGAATAAAGCATGTAATTGGGGAAAACCATTAATCACATGATATGATTTCAATAGTATCCAAGGACATTTTTCCAAGACCATCATAGTGGACAAAGTCCATTACTAAACTGGGTTTACTTGCCTTTCCTGCCCTGTATTACTAAACCAGATTTACTTTCCCTTCCAGCCATGTCTATCTCATGAGATATAAATCTATACCCAATGAATTGGAGGGAGATATAGGTCTCACCCATCTCATAATAAAATCATTTTTACCTATTCCCCAAAATAAACATAAATAATTCATCATAACCCAAAGAATAAAATGGGTTTCATAAACATCATCCCATCATAACATAATCCATATAAAATAAATGGATATCATTTCATCATAAGAAAAATTAAGCCATGTAAATAATAGAGAAATTATACTTGAAACATAAACATATTAAATAATTTCATCTTAAATTGAAAATAGTTTTTACAAAACACTTGAAATGAATTCTTGAGGAAAATATCCTTTCTTCTTCAAAATCATTTTCTTTTCTCAAAATGCCATGAAATTTTAAAAGAAAATAATTTTGTTGAAAATAATCATGAAATATTTTATAGGAATATTCATGAAAATAAGGCGTTATGAAACCGTAAAAATATTTTCATTCCGTATAAGTTAAAAAAACATTCTTCTCGTACTTTATTCAGAAAAGTCAAAAAGTACCTCGTATGGTAAAAAAAAGAAAGATTCCTTCCATACCATTTGGTAAAATTCAAAAAAAGGGTAAAAATGACTTTTAACATACATGGAATAATATTAAACATTTTATGAAAACATTTTGAGAAAACATGGATATGGATGATAAACATAACCCTAGTAAATACTTACGAATAAACAATCTCGGATAAGAACGAGATTGGAATAATTATCCCTTACCTTATGTCCAATTTCTTCTGTATGTGTCTGAGACTACTTTATAGTGGGTTTAAAAATATTATTAACTTATAACACAACCATAATAATAGTTATGATATCACATATGATTCACTTATGACTTTATATTACTCGCTTATTTGTCAATTCCATGTTAAAGCAGCATTTTGGGTAAAATCATCTCACTTATCATACGTGTTTTGACTTGTAATTATTCATATGATTACTTAGATCATGATTACTTACCTCCAGAATTTAAAACATTATTTATATATAATATAAATTCATAATATAATATATATATATATATATATTGATAAATGGAATGAAATACACCGTTCATGGAGACGGTAGGTCGTACGTATGCATGAACGCTATTTTTGTTTCCTTATTAAATTTAATGGAAGTAAGTAAATAACATATACATAAATCCAGTATCATTATTATGTCATATATTTCATGATTATTTATTATATATACTTTATAATCATTCTGGAATGGTTAACATGGATAATGAATCTCATCGCGTCGTGGAGACGGTAATCCGTACGTACGCACGAGCGATGATATCATTCCCATAATTATTGAATAGAATTGGAGTGGATGATATAATATCTCAGAATCAATATGATGTAATAATAATCATAAATAGTTATTATTTCCACCATTATACCCATCCAATTATGGTGGTGGTGGAAAAACAGATTACACCACGACGTGGAGATGGTAAGCCGTACATACGCACGCACGGTAATTTCGTTTTTTATAGGATGGATATAAGGTGAATTACGGTTGTTTCATATTTATAATAATATATCAGTATATTAGTGATATTAATGTTATTATATTATAATGAAACAACTAAATAATAGGAATTAGAAGAAGAATGAAACTTGAAAGAATCAGTAGAAGAGATTACCTCTTCCTCGACGTGCCTCTTTTAAACTTCCTCTTAGGGCACTAGAGTTGGCCTTTTGAGAAGAGCATAACCTATATAATATAACTAGAGAGGCTAAGAAGAGTAATTTTCAAGGTTTTTCTGAGATTGAAGGTTTAAAATGGAGTGAAGAGAATAAGGAAGAGGTTCCCTTTTATAAGAGATGAGAGGGGAACTTGTGGAACAAGAGCCTCATCCCAGTTAGTGAGGACTCGCTAGGTGCATCCAAGAGACCCGAGATCAAATCCGGGTGGAGGATTATTTTCGGGTACTGTAGCAGTACTGCAGAAGACTGTAGCAGTACTATAGTAGGCACTGTTCAGTTTGTAGCAGCCGGAACTATTCATCCATTTGGGCCTTCGGGCCACCGGTTTGGTCCTCGGGTCCTGCAAGGATTTTGGGCCACCCAAGGCCTTTGGGCTAGTTGATTCTCAAGGCCTCTGGGCCACATGAATGTAGGCCCCAGACACACTACAAAAAAGGAGCAGCCCCGGAAGAGGATTCAGAGTAGGTGCACTCACCAGAGTAGAGCCAAATGGATTTTCAGAAAGAGAGGGTATGGCTATGCCATCGGTACCAGCCTGTGCTTGCACGGGAAGCCTCGCTAGATGGTCATGCAAAGGTGGAGAGCTACTATAAGGATGCAGATGCTAGGGAGGGGTAGTTCCTTGTAGATAGTCTGGTTGAATTCCATAAAGACTTTTGGGTCATGTAATCTCCTAAGCCTACAGGCCATGTAATCTCTGAGCCTACGGGCCTTGTAAGGGTTCCCCCTCATCCCGTGAGAGGGGGGTTATCAAAAATAAATAAAAATGAAGGCCTTCGAGCTATTCATGAGAGGGGAACTTGTGGAATCCTCCAAAATATTCATTTATAATAAACTCAAACCCCACCTAAAAACCTTCAAAATGACTCAAATTCTAAGATGAGATGAGATAGGGTTGTAATATAATCCGTCAATAAAATTTATACATGTTGGAAAATTATTTTAAACCTTATCAATTTTATTTATCCTTATTTAATATATTTAATTTTATTTGTGGTAATAATATTCTAAATTTGAAATTTTTATAAATACTACTTATGTGCTGCGAATTGTCCATAATTGGATACGTTATGGTATTTCAGAAAATATAAATATAAATTTATAATTTTTATATATTTTTGTGATTTTTAAACAATTTAATAATATGTTATTTTTATAAAATATCAATAGTGTCAATTTTGACACTATTCATTTATTTGAATTTAAATAAAATTCATACAGAGGATATATTCGATCCAAAATATTTAATAAATTCCTAACATGTCATATTCATCTATAAAATTCGTTTAGCACATTAATTAGTTCATATAATATTTGTAATGACCCAAAGTTTCATTAATGGAAAATCCCTCTTGATCCAGTTAAATTTCTCTTTATAAAAATGTGTTTTTAAGATGTCAACTTCTTTGGTTTCATGTTAAGAATTTTGATCGTTGTTAATATAGTCGTTGAACAGTGATCACATGATTAGTATAAATCTAAGGCTTTAACGAACCCAATTTTTACTCAGACAAAGGAAGTGATGGCCTCATCCAGTAGAATTGCCCCATACGAAGCCCATTTATCGGAGCTCAGAAAAGAGGTGGTGTCTTTGGGCCTTTCCCATGACCAAGCCCAATCTGAGCTTCATTATGTCAAGCTTGAACGTGACCGTCTACGGGAAAAGTGGAAGTTGATTGAAATTACCACTCGAGCGATGTTATCCGAGCCACCCCAAGAGTCTGTCACCATTGCACACCTTACCCTTAGGTTTTATATGGCTATTTTATGGGGTTATGTAACAAATAAGTAGTACTATGTTCATGTACATTATTTTTTTATATAATAATGAATATAATTTATAGTCATTTTTTTACATTGTAAATAGTTTTTAAAGTACAAATGGTGTTTTTAATTATTATTTTATTAAGAAATATATTTTATTAAATTAAGGGATTTTTGAATTGAATAATATTTTAATAAAATATTATTTTTAATATTAAATTAATTTTTATTAAATATAAATGATCATATAAATTTATGAATGCAATTAAATTTTTTATTAAGGTTTGAAAGCCATTTCTGTCAAAACCCGTGAATTTTCGATAAATGTTGGTTTTTATTTTAAAAGTGAAAATTAACATAATTAAAACTTTTTTTAGATAAAATAAATGTCATTTCTGGAATCAGGATGTCGAAATTATCCAACGGTGAATTTTTCATAATTTTCTTAGACAGTCAAATTTTTGGGTAAAAAATTAAATACCATTTAATTATATAATGTGTTTTATGACATCATAATGACCCAATGGTGATGTAATAAAATACCATAATCATTATGTTCGGCCAATATATGTTTTATCATTAAAGTAATGTGATTTTGGGTTTGTTTGACTTACTTTTCAAAGCATTAATAAGCCCCTCCAGACTTATTCAACACTTTGCCTTTTTAAATTAATTTCCATGGGAGTGTGACTCACCTCCACATAAGCAACCCTAATTTTTTAATAAGTTCGGAACTTGGCCTTGTAAAATATTTTTTTCCTCTTTCCTTTTCCAGAAACCATGGGAAAATACCATGGGATGGTTTGTGGTTTGGATTATATTAATATAAGGGTTCCCAAACGTAAATAATAAAGAATTCTCTCACCTTTCCTATATAAACCCACCCAAGCTCCCACTTCCTCCTCACTAAAATCCTTTAGAGTTAGTCCAACCTCTGCCCTACTCTCTATAGAATCCTCCCAAGGTGCCCCAATCTCCCAATAAGCCTCTCACAAGCCTCTCTCTGGCCTTTGGAAGCACACTTCCAAGTAAGGGTTTTTTTCTTCCTTTCTCTTTTTTGTGAATTTTCATTGAGTTGTATTTCCCTTTTAATTTCAATTATGAATTTTGGGGTATTGTTTATAACCTCCCCCATACTTCCCTATTATTGTTTGAATGATGGGAGACCCCTTTCTCTCTCATTAAATGCCTCCCATGTACACCCGTTACTATGTCAAAATTCCGAAAGGAACTTCTCTCTCTTCTTTTACATTCAAGCAATACTTTTGTATCATGAATCTAAATTCCTTTTAAATTGTTGGGAAATGTATCTATATGACCTAATTACTGTCCATTACATGTAAATATGATGAGTAACCCCTTTCTCTCTCATTAAATGCCTCCCATGTACACCTGTTACTATACCGAAATTCCGAAAGGAACTTCTCTCTCTTCTTTTACATTCAAGAAATACTTTTGTATCATGAATATAAATTCCTTTTCAATTGTTGGGACATGTATCTATATAACCTACTTACTGTACATTACATTTAAATATGATGAGGAGCCCCTTTCTGTCTCATCAACCATTTTTATGAATTCTTATGTCACGCTGTTACGCTGCCGAAATCGCACCGATTTTCTAAGCCAATGCCATTGTGTAGTGGATACCATGCCCATTTCTCCATCAAGGGTATCCACCATTATGTACCTTTACTTATTGATTAAAAAGTCTCATGTATTAATTCCACATTCCTTTATCATGGAATAAATGATTATGTTTTATGAATCCATGTTTTATGATCCATGTGGCACACTTATGCATGAAATGAAATGTTTAAGAAGGGTGCGTCCTAATAGCGCTCCAATGCATTGGGTAAAGTATAGTATCATGATACGTCAAGTGTAATGAGTTTTGACTCATGATAATTCAAGTGCAACGTGGGTTTACTCGTTCTTCATGTGCAGTGAGGGTTTACTCTTGCTCCATGTGCAATGAGCCTTGGCTCATGCTAATTCAATGTTAAGTGTTGTTGCCACATTTCCATGTTATGATTATCATGATTTATCATGTCTTTATGTTCATGTTTCTTTTATGCTCTATTGATATTTCTATTGTATAACATTTATTGTACTCCTCATGTCATTCCATTTGTACTCCCTTACTGGGCTTTATAGCTCACCTTTTTCTTATGCATGTCCTCAGGTTATCTCATGCAATGCTAAGTACGAGGGAATGTAGTGGTCATGTAAAGGAAGTTTTCAATAAAGATGTTGTCTTTCATGTTTTAAGTTTTTATGTAATGATAATAATCCTCAAAGACACTAAACCTCTCGATCTTATTTGTTGTATCAAGTGAAGTTTTTTGTAATAAAGCATGTTTAAGTTGTAATAAAAAGCAGGGTTGTCATAGTTGGTATCAGAGGATAGGTTTAGTTATTTTTGGGATTAGGAAACCCTAGTAAAGCCTTGGATACAATACTAAGTATAATAAAAACATCCCTAAGTTATGGTAAATACTAAGTAAGTGGTTTATCAAACAAATACATCCCTCTCTGGATACGAGCAGGTAGAGGCGGCTCTGGCACATATGTATCCTAGGGGTAAAACCCGAAAACACTGCTTTGAGCTAGACTCGAACGGGAACTGGTGCACGACAACAGGCCTTGCTGCACTCTTGGTTACGACACTCCTGGGGGATATGTTTTGATAAATTCACAATCTTGGTATGAACCCTTATTAAGGGAAAAATGCCCCTAAGAATATATGTTAGAAATTAGATCATGAAAAGCCTAGATTGAATCCTATAGCCACATGAGTTAAGGAAATAAAAGTTTAGTTATAATTCATCAACTTTTGTCTTTGGATTACCCTTTATGTGTTACCCCTAACTTTCCTTTTATTCCATCCAATGGCCGGTAATAGGAGGACTCGGGCTAACAACCGTTGTGAAGATCATTGTGATGATTGTACTAATGAGATGCCCAATCCAATAGGAGCGGGAATCACGAACTTTGTCACGCTTCTCTCTCATCTAACTCAAGTTTTGAATAGAAACACGGGTCAAGAGGAACGTCCAAACCCCCCTAAGAAAGAATAAGTCGCTATCAAGAGCTTCATGAGACAAAGGCCTCCTACTTTTAGTGGATCATCTGATCCCACGATCGCTGAACAATGGATCAACTCCATTGAAAAGATATTCTCCATCCTCCAATGTTCTAAACAAGAGAAGGTTCTTCTGGCGGCTTATCGTCTGGAGGGTGAAGCTGATCAACGGTGGACATTGATAAAAAATACGAAGCTTGAGGAGGAGATCAAGGCTTTGGAATGGAAGGAATTCCAGAAGATGTTTTTCGATAAATATTTTCCGTGTGCCCTCTGTCTTAAGATGGAAAGGGACTTCCTTTCCCTCAAGCAAAAAGTTGAAGAATCTGTGGGAGCGTACGAGGCAAACTTCACAAGGCTTTCACGATACGCTTCCGGCTTTGTCGTTACCCCCTAATTCAAGGTTGACTGCTTCTTTGGTGGGCTAAAGCCTAGCATGCAGAAAGCATTAGCGATTCGTGACTTTGACAGCTATGAGGAAATTGTCTGATGTGCCCTCAAGGTCGAAATGGAGATCAGAGAATCACAGGGGTATCATGAGGACAAGAAGCGTAAGGCTGACTTCAATGCTGGTGGTCCGATGGATAAATCCAATGGCAAAAAGAAATTCCAGCACCCCACTTTCCAAAAGTGCGGAAAAAAGCACTCTGGAAATTGCCTTAAGGGGATGAGAAAATGCTTCAGGTGTGGAAGAGAAGGGCACCTAGCTATTAACTGTCAGCAAGAAGGACCTGCAGCTGCGACAGAGGAGAGGAATGCTCCATTCGAACCTCAACGCGTTGTTCAATGCTATAAATGCAAAGAACTGGGTCATTTTGCAAATTAGTGCCCTAATCCAAGGGTTATCGGAGGCAACCAACAACCTCCAAGACAGCAAGGAAGAGCTTTTTCCATCCCTTCTGCTGAAGTGAACCCCGACAACGAAGTGGTAAGAGGTACGCTAGTTATTCATTCAAGAATAGAGAACCTAATTTTTGATTTAGGTTCTACGCATTCTTTTATATCTCAAAAGTTTAGTGGAACAATCCCAGCACCACCACAAATCATGGAAGTAAAGATGTCGGTGAGTACGGAAAATGGGGCAATCATTGCATCCCATGAATATAAGTCCTCCCCTATTATAATTTGTGGATTGAATTTCCCGGAGAACCTCATCATACTCCCTTTGGTGTAATTTGATGCAATTCTTGGCATGGATTGTCTTTCCTTATATAGAGCCATCATAAATTGTTGGGAGAGGGAAATCACACTCCATATGGAGAATCGACCCCCGATTCTTTACAAGTGTCAGGAGGAAGATGAATCTCCTTTAGCTCCATCATCTCAAGCATGGATATTACTGCCCTATGAGCACGCGTATCTAGCTCAGATGATTGAGTCCAAGGAAGAAACCATCCTTGAAGAAATGCCTATTGTGAGGGAATTCGCTGAAGTGTTTCCCGAGGAACTGCATGGTCTTCCTCCAAGAAGAGATGTTGAGTTATCAATTGAAATTATACCTGGGGCGCTACGAATATCCAAGACTCCATATAGAATGGCTATTGTTGAGCTTGAAGAGCTGAAAAAACAACTACAGGAGAATCTGGATAAAGGGTTTATATGCCCAAGTGCTTCACCATGGGGTGCACCAGTCCTCTTCGTCAAGAAAAAGGATGGGTCAATGCGGCTTTGCATTGATTATCGTGAACTTAACAAAATCACGATAAAGAACAAGTATCCACTCCCATGAATTGATGACTTGTTTGATCAGTTGCGTGGAGCACAATACTTCTCCAAGGTGGACTTGCGGTCAGGGTATTATCAAGTAAGGGTGAAGAAGGAAGATATCCCCAAGATTGCTTTTCGTACAAGATATGGGCATTATGAATTCATAGTAATGCCTTTTGAACTCACCAATGCTCCAGAAATATTCATGGACTTGATGAATAGAGTCCTTAGATATTACCTTATCAAATTTGTGGTAGTCTTTATAGATGATATTCTAATATACTCCAAAACCAAGGAGGAGCATGAGGAGCATTTAAGAACTATACTAGACACTTTGCGCAAGGAGAAGCTCTATGAAAAGTATAGAAAGTGTGTGTTCTGGTTGAAGGAAGTCTCATTCTTGGTCCATATCATCACAAGCAATGGGATATCTGTGGACCCCTCCAAAATAGATGCAATTGAGGGATGGTCGAGGCCAACATCGGTAATGGATATCTGTAGCTTCTTGGGGTTAGCTGGATATTATCGACGATTTGTGAGAAATTTATCACAATTGTCCAACCCTCTTACCAAGCTAACTCGAAAGGAAGTAAAGTTTGCTTGGAGTTATGAATGCGAAGAAAGCTTCAAGGATTTGAAAAGGAGGCTTATCACTGCGCCCGTGCTCACTTTACCCACAAGTGGGGAACTTTTTGTGGTATTCAGTGATGCCTCAAAGAAGGGCTTAGGCTATGTGCTGATGCAGAATGATAAAGTGATATCCTATGCCTCAAGGCAGTTGAAAATACATGAGCGCAACTATCCAACGCATGATCTAGAGTTAGCGGCGGTGATCTTTGCTTTGAAAATCTGGCGACATTATCTCTATGGAGAGAAATGTGAGATATATACTGACCACAAGAGTCTTAAAAATATATTCACACATAAAGATCTTAATATGCGCCAGAGAAGATGGATAGAGCTCATCAAGGATTATGACTGTTCAATACATTACCACCCTGGGAAAGAAAAAAAGGTGGAGTATGCCCTAAGTAGAAAGGATCCAGCGATTCTATCAATGATGAGAATTGAGAAGGATCCAATCTTCTTAGACTTGATGCAGATGGAAGTGGGAATCATAAAGAAGGGAAAATCATCAATCCTTTCACAAATGATTGCTCAACCATCTCTTTTGGAAAGGTTAAAGGATGCTCAAAAGGATGATGTGGGAATTCAAGAAAAAGTGGAAGCTATCAAAAAGGGGAAATCCTTGTAGTTTAATGTTAATGAAGAAGGAATTGTGCGGTTTGGGAAAAGATTATGTGTTCCATCAAGTCTGGAGCTGAAGAAGGAACTTTTGGATGATGCACATAGTTCAAATTTCTCTATTCACCCAGGGAGCACAAAGATGTATCAAGATCTCTAAGAAAACTTTTGGTGGGATAATATGAAGAAGGAGATTGTTGAATATACATCAATGTGTCTGGTGTGTCAGTAAGTGAAGGCAGAGAGGCAGAAGTATAAGGGGATGATGCAACCATTACCCATACCAGAATGGAAATGGGATAATATCACCATGTACTTTGTCACCGAACTTCCGAGGACATCCAAAAGAAAATAATGCAATCTGGGTTGTTGTGGATCGTCTTACAAAGACTGAACACTTCATTTCTATTCGGGAGGATTTCTCATTGGATCAACTGGCACGGATATATATTAGGGAATTGTTAAGGTTTCATGGTGTACCACTATCTATTGTGTCCGACCGAGATCCAAGATTCACCTCTACGTTTTGGAAGAGTCTTCAACATGCTCTGAATACTGAACTGAACTTTAGTACGGCCTATCATCCTCAAACTGATGGCCAATTAGAGAGGACTATCCAAACACTTGAGGATATGTTGAGAGTATGCTCAATGGACTTTAAAGAAGGATGGGATCAACATCTTCCTCTGGTTGATTTCTCTTATAATAACAGTTTCCACTCGAGCATTCAAATGGCACCATATGAAGCCCTTTATGGGAAAAGGTGCAGAACACCGACATGTTGGGATGAGGTCAGTGAACGTAAGCTGCTTGGACCAGAAATGGTCGAAGAAATGGTGGAGAATGTGAAAACCATTCAGCAGCATATCAAGGCAGCCCAGAGTCGACAGAAGAGTTATGCAGATAATCGTCGACGAGACCTTGAGTTTAAAGTTGGAGACATGGTGTTTTTATGCATATCTCCGTGGAATAAGGTCATGAGCTTTGGAAATAAAGGTAAGTTAAGTCCAAGGTACATCGGCCCCTTCGAGATTCTTGATCGTGTTGGGGTTTTGGCCTATCGACTGACACTTCCACCTACTATGGCCAAGGTGCATGATGTCTTTCATGCATCCCTCTTAAGGAAGTACATACTGGACCCTTCACATGTACTCTCTTCCGAGGTGGTACAATTGGAAGATGATCTTTCTTATGAGGAGCAACCAGTGAAGATCTTAGATTGTAGAGAAAAAGTTCTACGAAATAAGACAATGCCCCTCGTCAAGGTGTTGTGGAGAAACCACAAGTTTGAAGAAGCGACTTGGGAGTCGGAGGATATGATGAAGCTGAGTTACCCACATTTGTTTTAGTGTGGGAAAAGGAAAATTTCAAGGGTGAAATTTCTTAAGGGGGCAATATTGTAATGACCCAAAGTTTCATTAATGGAAAATCCCTCTTGATCCAGTTAAATGTCTCTTTATAAAAAAAATTTATAAGATGTTAACTTCTTTGGTTTCATGTTAAGAATTTTGACTGTTGTTAATATAGTCGTTGAACAGTGATCACATGACTAGTATAAATGTAAGGCTTTAACGAACCCAATTTTTACTCAGACAAAGGAAGTGATGGCCTCATCCAGTAGAATTGCCCCATACGAAGCCCATTTGTCAGAGCTCGGAAAAGAGGTGGTGTCTTTGGGCTTTTCCCTTGACCAAGCCCAATCTGAGCTTCATTATGTCAAGCTCGAATGTGACCGTCTACGGGAAAAGTGGAAGTTGATTGAAATTACCACTCAAGCGATGTTATCCGAGCCGCCTCAAGAGTCTGTCACCATTGCACACCTTACCCTTAGGTCTTATGCGGCTGTTTTAAGGGTTTATGTAACAAATAAGTAGTACTATGTTCATGTATATTATTTTTGTATATAATAATGAATATAATTTCTATTCAATAATGTTACATTGTAAATAGTTTTTAAAGTACAAATGGTGTTTTTAATTATTATTTAATTAAGAAATATATTTTATTAAATTAAGGGATTTTTGAATTAAATAATATTTTAATAAAATATTATTATTAATATTAAATTAATTTTTATAAAATATAAATGATCATGTAAATTTATGAATGCAATTAAAATTTTTATTAATGTTTGAAATTCATTTCTGTCAAAACCCGTGAATTTTTTATAAATGTTGGTTTTTATTTTAAAAGTAAAAATTAACATATTTAGAATTTTTTTCGATAAAATAAATGTCATTTATGGAATCAGGATGTCGAAATTATCTAACGGTGAATTTTTCATAATTTTCTGAGACAGTCAAATTTTTGGGTAAAAAATTAAATACCATTTAATTATATAATGTGTTTTATGACATCATAATGACCCAATGGTGATGTAATAAAATACCATAATCCTTATGTTCGGCCAATATATGTTTTATCATTAAAATAATGTGATTTTGGGTTTGTTTGACTTAATTTCCGAAGCATTAATGAACCCCTCAAGACTTATTCAACACTTTTCCTTTTTAAATTAATTTCCATGGGAGTGTGACTCACCTCCACATAAGCAACCCTAATTTTTTAATAAGTTAGGACCCTGGCCTTGTAAAATATTTTTTTCCTCTTTCCTTTTCCAGAAACCATGGGAAAATACCATGGGATGGTTTGTGGTTTGGATAATTTTAATATAAGGGGTTCCAAACCTAAATAATAAAGAATTCTCTCACCTTTCCTATATAAACCCACCCAAGCTCCCACTTCCTCCTCACTAAAATCCTTTGGAGTTCGTCCAACCTCTGCCCTACTCTTTCTATAATCCTCCCAAGGTGCCCCAATCTCCCAAGAATCCTCTTACAAGCCTCTCTCTAGCCTTTGGAAGCACACTTCCAAGTAAGGGTTTTTTTCTTCCTTTCTCTTTTTTGTCAATTTTCTTTGAGTTGTATATCCCTTTAATTTCAATTATGAATGTTGGGGTATTGTTTTTCACCTCCCCCATACTTCCCTCTTATTGTTTGAATGATGGGAAACCCATTTCTCTCTCATTAAATGCCTCCCATGTACACCCATTACTATGACGAAATTCCGAAAGGAACTTCTCTCTCTTCTTTTACATTCAAGAAATACTTTTGTATCATGAATCTAAATTCCTTTTCAATTATTGGGACCTGTATCTATATGACCTACTTAATTTCCATTACATTTAAATATGATGAGTAACCCCTTTCTCTCTCATTAAATTCCTCCCATGTACACCTGTTACAATGCCGAAATTCCGAAAGGAACTTCTCTCTCTTCTTTTACATTCAAGCAATACTTCTGTATCATGAATCTAAATTCCT
Organism: Viscum album; assembly: GCA_963277665.1. NCBI lineage: Eukaryota > Viridiplantae > Streptophyta > Magnoliopsida > Santalales > Viscaceae > Viscum > Viscum album. The sequence continues at coordinate 238,769,665 of OY728140.1, read as the reverse complement.
TTTCAATTGTTGGGACATGTATCTATATGACCTAATTACTTTCCATTACATGTAAATATGATGAGTAACCCCTTTCTCTCTCATCAACCATTTTTATGAATTCTTATGTCACGTCATTATGCTGCCGAAATCGCACCGATTTTCTAAGCCAATGCCATTGTGTAGTGGATACCATGCCCATTTCTCCATCAAGGGTATCCACCAATATGTACCTTTACTTATCGATTACAAAGTCTCATGTATGAATTCCACATTCCTTTATCGCAGAACAAATGATTATGTTTTATGAATCCATGTTTTATGATCCATGTGGCACACTTATGCATGAAATGAAATGTTTAAGAAGGGTGCGCCCTTATAGCGCTCCAATGCATTGGGTAAAGTATAGTATCATGATACGTCAAGTGAAATGAGTGTTGAATCATGATAATTCAAGTGAAACGAGGGTTTAATCATTCTTTATGTGCAATGATAGTTTACTCTTGCTCCATGTGAAATGAGCCTTGGATCATGCTAATTCAATGTTAAGTGTTGTTGCCACATTTCCATGTTATGATTATCATGCTTTATCATGCCTTTATGTTCATGTTTCTTTTATGCTCTATTGATATTCCTATTGTCTAACATGTATTGTACTCCTCATGTTATTCCATTTGTACTCTATTACTGGGCTTTATAGCTCACCCTTTTCTTATGCATGTCCTCAGGTTATCCCATGCAATGCTAAGTACGAGACAATGTAGTGGTCATGTAAAGGAAGTTTTCAATAAAGATGTTGTATTTCATGTTTTAAGTTTTTATGTAATGATCCTAAGCCCCAAAGACACTAAACCTCTCGATCTTCTTTGTTGTATCAAGTGAAGTTTTATTTAATAAAGCATGTTTAAGTTGTAATAAAAAGCAGGGTTGTCTAATATTTATTTTAATATTTTTAAAACCATTTATTTGATATTTATCTTAATAAAAAAATTACTACAAAATTTTTGTATAATTATTTAATATACATATTTATTGCATAAAAACTAAAAATAAAATACTAAGATGAAAATAAATCTAATAGATTTCATAATAATACTTATAGTCAAATTTATCTTCTAAAAAACCCAACTTTTAAAATGTTATCTTTATTAAAGTATGAAGGTGACAATTTTGACATCATTTATAATAAAATAATATAAATGTCATAATCTATTTTACAATGCTCCAAATGGTCCAAAAATCAGCCCTTGGATACTTAGGGTATATATATACTCGACCGATAAGTTTTGGTCAATTTTATGGTCCTTTTGATGGGTATTATTATTTTAATAAAAAACTATATTATTGATTTTTCACTAAATAAATAATTTCTGCATCACTAATGTATAAGCTATTAAGGTAATTATAATTTTTAAAAAAATAAATCAACATGATGAAGAAAAAAAAATTATATTTCAAATGAGTATTTATAATCGAATTTATATTATTTATAATATTATATTAAAAATACTTTAATTATTAAAGTTTGAGTGAGATATATTTCACTTTCTTTAAATAAAATAAATTAAAGGTCTAAATCACATCCAAGTGGGTTCCAAAAGATACCATTTCGACCCAAGTATATTTTAGGAAGAAATATAATCCTCCAATTATATTAATATAAGTGTTAGGGTAATTTTATAATATTGTTTTTACCCTTAATTACCTGATTTACCATTAACTGTTGTAAATAAAATTTATTGTAGTTACTATTCATAATGCCTTAAAATAAAAAGTGACCTATTAACATAATTTGGACCTACGGATTCCAAATATGGAATCCATTTTTTCAAATTCAAAACATAGAAGTTTCAGAATTTAATTTAAAATTAATCCCGCTGTTGAGAAAACAGGTTTTAAAAGTTAAAACATTGCAAAAGATTGAAATGTTTTTACCTATGAATGCAATGTAAAATTAATGCTAATGACATAAATTATATTAAATGTCAAAAATATATTATATTTATACTTTAAAACCATTCAATAATATATTTTAACCATAAAAATTATTTTGAAAAAAAAGTTGTTTTCAATTAAAATTTAGCGTATTTTTACTATTCATCAAAATAAGAAACTTATCAGAAAAATGTCAACAAAATTTCCAAAGTAAATTTTTATATCCTGATTCCAAGTAAGAAGTTTAATTTTTCAAATTGAACTTATAAACATTTCAAAACTATATTTAAAGTGGGTGCACCATCAAAAGGCGGCAAAACTACATTTTTTGAAAAATACTTCTTTTACCCAAAAAAATTATTTTATTCTCATACCATGTTCTAGAATATGGGTAAGATGAATGATAATGTAATGAATTTCAAAATGTGGTTAATAATATTTATAACGGCTAGTTCATAATAATATTATAATAATATATCATTGTTTAGTGAAACTCGGTATTGCGTACAACACATGCTATTGAGGAAGGCCGCTCTTGCATGCAACATAAGACTAGAATAGTGTTTGCATATACTACAAGCTAATATGGTGTTGTGTATAGCGCAAGCTAATCTTGGTTTAGCATGAAACACAAGACATAAAAGTAATTAAGAAGAATATTTCTCATAAAATCTCATGGTTTTACATCCGAGATAGAGATAGAGATAGGATCAGGGTGGTCTACAAGGCAGAGGACATGGTAAATGGGCTAGTAGTGCAGTAGGAGATGGTCGGAGGTTTGACCTATTACCACCACTACCCCCAAGTGGTTCACTCTAGGCATAGGGATATGGTGGGTAGAGATGAATCCAACTACAAGCTATTAAGTCCTATGACCCTGAGGCTCTAGGGATGATACAAGGTAAAATATATGTCTTTTCTACTTTAGTTGTAGTATTGATAGACACATGTTCTAGATATTTCTTCATTTACACTTCTTTGGTTCAAAACATATAAATTTCAGTTCAACTTTTGACTCAACCCTTATGGTTGAAGACTCTGATGGGAGGTGACTCAGCAGTTTCAAACTTATACCAAAAGTGAAACCTGACACTTGGAGGCTAAAGTTTTGTATGATATTTCTTTGTTGTAGTAATGAGGCCTTATGAAACCATCTTAGGTATGGACTATTTATCTACAGTTCATGCCCATATTGAATATTTTAGTTGAATTATGCATTGTGACCATAGTGACAGAACTAGGGTTTCCTTTATTGGTGAAAATGAAACCCAGACAGCATAGGATGGATTTTTGCATAGGAGGGTACAGTTGATTACTCATTAGTTGTCTAGATTAACCCTCAGTGCAGTGGATGTTGTGAGTTCCCAGTTTCCTACAATGGTATAGGAGTATGAGTATGTCTTTCTTGAGGGCGTATCAGGTTTACCTCCCCATCGAGAGGTATATTTTTGCATCATATTGAATCTTGGGATGACACTGATATTTGCACTGGCATATCGGATGGATCTCATAGAGCTTTGAGATATGAGGATGAAGTTTGAGGATTTGAAGGAGAAGGGATTTGTGAGACCCAATGTTTCCCCATGGGTAGCCCCAATATTGTTATCCAAGAAGGCAGATGGGATATTAATGTTATGTGTGGATTACCAGTTCTTAAACCAAGTGACTGTGAAGAAAAAGTATCCACTACTGAGGATCGATGACATCTTTGATCAGTTGAAAGGGGCATGATGGTTCTCAAATATTGACCATATATCAGGCTATCACCATATACGAGTACGAGATGAGGAGATAATGAAGATATACTTTAGATATCATTACGGTCTCTATGAGTACTTGGTGATTCTGTTTGGCATGAAGAATGCCCCGGAAGTGTATATGGAACTCATGAACCATATCATTCGACCTTTATTAGATAGGTTCATCGTAGTCTTCATTGATGAAATCTTAGTGCATTCAGTGTCTAATAAGGATCATGTGAGACACTTGAGGATGGTCCTGGAAACACTTAGAGAGAACCAACTTTACATGAAGCTCTGAAAGTGTCAATTTTGGATTTGAGAGGTCTATTTTCTAGGAAACATCATCTCATAGGCTGTAGTTGCAGTGTATCTATTGAAGGTTGAGGAAGTTCTTACTTAGGAGCCACCCAAGAATGTTACTAAGGTGCGTAGTTTCCTTAAATTAGCTGGGTACCATCAGATGTTTGTACCCGACTTATCCAGAGTGTGTCACCCTTGATAGCATTGACCGGGAAAGGGAATCCTTTTATGTGGATAGAAAAGTGTTAGCAGTTCTTTCAGGAGTTGAGGCATAGGTTGATGAGCACCCCCATCTTGAGGTTACCAGAGGAGGGTTTCGATTATGTAGTGCTCTATGATTCATCAGGAACCGTACTTTGTTTTGTTATAATGCAGAGGCAAGAAGTTATTGCCTATGGTTTATGCTAGTTGAGACCACATGAGTATAACTACACGACCCATGAACTTGAGTTATCCGTAGTAGTTTTTTCATAAAATATTTTGTGGAACTACCTGATGAGAGAGTGATTTATTATATACTCTGATCACAAGAGTCTAAAGTATATCTTCTCTCATAAGGATATTAACTTGAGATAGAGGTAATGGCTAGAGTTCCTCTAGGACTATGACTTTGAGATTGTCTATACTTCTAGGAAGGAGAATGTGGTAGTAGATTCTCTCAAAATTAGATCTAGTTCACAATTTCGGAACGAGGTGTCAGAGCAGTTAGCCTCATTGCAGTTATCCTTTAAAGATGGAGATGGAGTAGCTTACCTCCAGTCGATGGTTGTCACCCGTCCACTCTTACAGTGAGTCAGGGAGGACTAAATTGGGGATACGGACTGTGAGACCCTATGTGATTAAATATCCACATGGCATGCTTCTAATGGATTTTCAAAAGTTGGGGAGCATTTCGTTCTTTTAGAAAGATACACGTTGGTACTAGTAACATTGCGGGAGGAGTTTTTGAGAGATTTTCATACATCTCCCTTGGAGGTGCATCCAGGTGTGTAAAATATGTACCATGACCTCCAATGTCATTTTTGGTGTCCAAGGATGAAGAAAGAAGTTGCAGAGCTCATCTCTCAATGCCTTACTTGTTAGTAAGTGAAGGTTGAGCACCAAGTTCTAGAGAGTTTAGCTCAACCCCTTGAGATGCTAAAGTGGAAGTGGGATGGGTTATCCATGGAAATCATGATGGGATTACCATCTATGATCAAGGGACATGATGCCATCTGGGTGATTGTAGACTGGATCACCAAGTCGGTCCACTTCCTAGCTATCTGAGAATATAGTTTAGTAGAGAGTTTGGGACACCTATAAATGTAGGGGTAGTTTTATTCCATTGAGTTCCATCGATGATTGTTTATCATCTTGATTCTCACTTTACAACCCATTTTTGGTCCAGATACACTTTAGAACAATGTTTCACCCATAAACTAAAAGCTAGACTAAGCGGACCATTCAAGTTATAGAGGAAATGTTGTGAGCTTGTATGTTAGAATTTTTCTATAGTTGGGATGATCACCTACCACTAGTAAAGTTTGTATACAACAACAAATACCATTCCACCATTGGTATGGTACCATTTGAGGCTTTGTATGGGCAAACATATAGATCACCACTTTATTGGACTGACCCAGGAGAGTCGATACTCATGGGCCCAAAGTTGGTGAGAGCTATAATAGAGAAGGTTCAAATAATATAGGAGTGGATGAGAATTGCACAGATCCTTAAAAATCCTTATGTTGATAGGCGAAGAAGTCCTTTAGAGTTTTAGGAAGAATACCATGTGTTCATATAGGATTCACCTTAACATGGATTATGGAGATTTGGCCAAGGCAACAAGTTGTCTTCAAGGTTCAATAGACCATTCCAAATACTTAATAGAATTGGATAGGTGGTGTACCACTTATAGCTACCTCCACAGTTAGACTGGGTATACGAAGACTTCCACGTTTCATAGATAAGGATGTTCATGCTTGATCCATCGCATGTTATCGATTGTGGTGAGCTAGACATCGAGGATGGAGCGAACTTTACTGAGCACCTGGTAGATATCTAGAATCAGTAGGACATAATCCTTTGTGGGTGGTCTATTCCTTTAGTGTGTGTCCAGTGGTATCATGAGAATCTCTAGGAGAGCACATGGGAGCAGGAGGATCAGATTTGTGCTCAGTACCCACGTCTTTTTTAGTAACACCTATTTTGGATTTTTGGGGATGTAAAGCCCCAAGGTGGGGAGAATGTAATGTCTTAGATTTTTTGTGTATTATTTTTGGATATTATATGGATTATTTTTGAAACCAGATGTTGAGAAAACGTGTGATTCTGAAGCCCAGTGTACCTAGAATAAATGTTTGAAATATATTAAATATATTAAATAGAATGTGCATACAGTTTTCTTGAAAAAGTTTAATAACTTCTAAATGAGTGCTCAGAGCAGAAATCTGAGGGCACTATTGAGTTTAGAATTGTTGTTTTACCCTAGGTGTGACTTTACATTAGTCGGTGTGGGTTGTTTATAAAAAAGTCATCACATGCATAAAATAAATAAAAACTATTAATAAAAAATCATTTTGATAAAGTGACCTGGTTACCTATTTAAATACATGCTTAAGGAAAATTCACAGGGGTATCCACATAACCCAAAAAAATTTAAAATTTCCATTTTATCATTATAGGATACCCTGTTGGTGGATGATAACAAATTTTTAAATCAAAGATTGAAGAACCTTGGATTCGATGGATCTCACCCACAAATGCGACGTGAAAACCATTCTTTGTTAGCAATTGAACCAAATCAAGGTAGGATGTTTTTTTTATTTGTATTTTTTCAAGTTCATAATTTCTATAATGAATTCAAATAAATCAACGAACAGATTTATTTTCGAATCAAATGCCTTGTGGGATGGGATCATATTTGTGAGGTTTATTTGGGAGTTTTTTTATGATTGTTTGATTCCTCTTCATTTCTCATTCTAACAAAAAAGAATATTGGATAAAATTAAAAATGGTTGAGGTTTATCCCTAAATATTGTCCTTATGATTTTCTCCCTCCCTTCTCATTCATCGTAGGTGACACCTTGGTTCACGATTCGACACCCTACCGATGGATCTATCATTGCGCACATGATTCTTGGCACAGTGATGTGATATTGTAGATATGGACTCAGTATGGTGTGATGGAGATTCAATGGTAGTGTCCATGAATGGATCAAACCGATTTTGAAACACTTGTTCTTTGAGTGAGATTCATGGAAGATGATTTAGACGAAAAAAATTTGATTTCTGAGTAGATTGAAGGCCAAATCTTGTTGATTTGGTGATCGATAGGATCAAAGAGGCTCAATATATGTTTTTACAACAAGGACCAGATGAAATCATAGGCCGTAGAGATGTAGGAGAGGCATGAAACTGGATCTGGTATTCTAGAAAATCTCACAAGGCACGGTGTGTAATCTAGGATTACATGATGTGTGGGCCCCCTACAGCGGCAGATAAGGTTTTAGGAGGAAGATAAGGATCAAAAAGAATTTGAACCCTATCACATGGCATGTGACCCTCCTTAGTTTACTCAGTGTTTACTCCATAGAGTACACAGACACGGGTTGGAGTACACAGGTACAGACACACTGTGTACCCCCACACAGACATGACTTGGCGAATATGGACCGGTACACAAACAAAGCTTCGGTACATAAACAAGGTCATGTGACACATGAAGGACACCATGTGTCTTTACATTCCATGTAATCCTACACACCATATAGGAAGAGACTACATGTCATGAGAGGCTTTTCCACATGGGAAGAACTTGGGATAGATGGACACATCATGTATCCCCTGGAACACACCTTATACTCCCATAAGAAGTGATTTACGCTATATTTTTTATTATTTTGGACCATTATAGGATGAGTGTCTTCCCTTGGTCCTTTCCCTTGAGGGTACAGTGAGACATTACATCCACATCACTAAATTGTGATCCCCTCTAGAGGCCGAATCTTAGATAGAGTGGTGGTGTCCTTCCATGAGATTGGAGTACGATACTCTATCATCCCTAGTTAGAGTTTGTGGAATCAGTATGACCTCTATGAGAAGGGTGTTGGTCGTCTATCTAGTAGGATTCATTGGTAGGGTTGGTATAATTGTTGATGCATGATCACCTACACAGCGGGTTGATCCAGATTGGGTTTATGGTGTCCCCTAGTGGTTTTGGGCATGACCCCGATTTATGTATCAAGTTCTTCTTAGACCAGTGAATTCTATTTGAGAAAGGCCTAATGTGATAGACCTCTTTGTCAAGTGTCTTCGGTGATAACATGACTTGTGGAGTGAGTTCTCTCGGAACAAGTGTTCCTTCAAGCAGAATCCTATGGATGACAGTTTGTTATGAACACCTGATGGTGTGGTGTCTTTCCTAAGTATATTTGGGTGTTTCTATTATAAATTGATTATTATATCATTTATTGAGAGTAATATACTTGGTTCTTCATTTTTAGTGTTTTTACGGTGTCCTATTGAGTATTTTTATACTCACCCCTGAATGTGATTTTCTTGCACGTGTCATGTCTTGTGTAGACGACGACCCTTTTTATAGTGGTCTAGGAGGACAGGGAGTGGTTGGAGTGTAGTTGGATCTTGATAGATCAAGGTGTTTACCAAGAGCATGCTTTTGACTTAATGCTCTCCCTTAGAGTAGGTGAGACTCATTGTAGTTTTGGATTGGGATTGTTTCCCCCCCCCCCTTTCTTTCATTACTTTATTGTCATACTCTTTTGTGGTATCTTAGATGTATGAAAGCATTCTTTCAGTTCTTTTACATTTCATCATTGTGTGAGTTTGGAGATGTGTGTGTGTTTACTAGTACTTTAGACTAATTTATCCCATTTGTGGGATATTCCTACTCAGCACTGGTCACCTTCCCCTCACCTATTGGAGATGGGCTTGGGGTAGTCACGGCACGGGCCCCTCTAGGATTGGTCAATCCACCAACAATGATCAAATATAGGAGATGAAGGAATAGTTGACTGGGGAGTTTGATATGAAGGACTTGGGACCAGAAAATAAGATTATTTGGATATAGATTTACCAAGACATAAATAATGGAAACATTTTCGTATCATAGAAGAATCACTTACAAAAAGACTTGGAAAGCTTCGAAATTAAATAATGTAATCCAATATCCACACCACTACATGTTAATTTCAGGTTATCCCCTGTGATGAGTCATAACAACGAAGTAAATAGGATTGAGATATCTTGAGTACTATATGATTCAACATTGGGGAGTCTGATGTTCACTATGGTTTTTACTAAACTGAACATTAAACATGTAGTGAGATCAGTTAGTCGATACATGGAAAATCTTGGATGGTATCATTGGAACATAGTGAAGATTATCCAAAGATACATCAAATAGATCTTAGATTTTTCATTATGTTATGGGGGATTATATTTCACTGTCATAGGCTATGTTGATTTAGAATTTGTAGATGATTTTTACTAGAGGAAATCCACCATGAGTTATGTGTTTACTCTTGTAAGAGGAGTTGTGAGCTAGATTTCAAAGTTACAGTCAGTTGTGGATTTATCCATGCTAGAAGAAAATTACATGGTAGTTACACAGTCTTAAAAAGAGGAAAATTGGATGAGAATTTTTTTGAAGTGTTTTAGACACATACTGAAATATATTCCATTATTCTATGACAGTAATATGGATTTTCACATTGTAATGAATCCATTTTTTTATTCCAGAATGAATCATATTTGGGTAAAATATTACTTTTTCTGAGATGTGGTAGAGGAAGGAAGTTTGGAAGTGTTGGAAAATCACACTAAAGAAAATCTGGTAGACTTCCTAATGAAGATGATCGATTCTGATATGTTTAGATGGTGTAGATACTCAATCATCCTTGTAGATATGTGAGCAGCATGGTTTAGAAGATATAAATTATGTGTGAAGATATTAATGTTTCTCAATAAATCTTCAATTTGGAGATATATCAGTAGTATGTTTTATTATATATAGTGTCACCCCTTAATTTTTTAAGGTAGGTAGGCATGGTTAGTGAAGGTGGGTGTCCAACCCCACCTACTAGGATGCAGAGAGGGAGGAACAAGGATGATAGGAAACCTATATAAAGGTATCTCTCCCAACAGTTTCATCATTATATTCACCAACACATCTTCTCTCATTAGTATTTTTGTGGTATTTTGAGGTTCTTTCCCCACATATACAAGATAAAAAATTATGAGTGATATTCCCCTTGTAATTATGAGGATGTGTGTGCCCAATTTTACCCATAGTGAGATATTTCTATTTTCCTTTGGTTGTTTTACCCCCTTATTTATGTATTTTTCCGCATTATATTTGGTGCCATTTATTTCCTCATTTTTTTTCACTTTGTTTTATCTCTTAATTATCATTTCACCAGTGAGCCAATCACTTTTTTTTCACTTCTTTCATAAAATTTACTTCTTATTTCTCTCTATTATTTAAAACTAATACTCATACTAACATTTATTTTTTATTTTTTTTATATCTCCAATAATTATTCTAATTTTATCTCTAAATATTATATGTTTTGTGCTACTCCCTACCACTATTTTTAGTAATTTTTATGTGTTTAGTGTCATTATTTATTCTCCTTCATGATTCACTTCTATTCTAATTTTTTGTTCTATTGTTTTATATTTTTATGGTATTTTATGTCCTCATTCTTGTTATCTTATGTATCTTAGTGTTGTGTTTTCATCTTTTATTTTTGATTCTTCATCTTTTTAATGTCACTTTCTTCTCGTATCCTTCTGTGAGAACTAACATGATTTTCAAGTCTAAGGGAGAGACCCAAATGCGAAATTGATTTATAAATTTCATTTTCATTATTCCTTCTTTATTTTTCTTCAGATATCATGGTGGTTGGAGCAGGGGTGCGGCTAGATCCCATCAAACCTCCAACCACCATTTTCTATTTCTTTACCTTAAATCCATTGCTTCCTTTCACTAGAAAATTTCTTGAAAAACTGAGATGTAAACTTGATGAATAGTTGTGTATTTCTATCGAGACATCTTGGAAATTCCAATAAAATTATTGTAAGAGAATGTACCTTATTAGAATATATATTTGTAGGGGTGTTAAAAATTTTATAAGGTATATATGGTTGGGTGAGGTGAGACATCACTTCCTCAATTAAGAGAGATTGAATGAGAGAAATTTTCTCCATTTATAAAGAATTTGGGTAAATAAATTTTAGGTGAATCATCCCAGAACATGGATAGTTCATTATAACAAGCATTTTATCCACCCACAATAATTTCATTAATCCATAGAATCTTACATTCCCATCCAAAATTTTTATTTTGAATTTATTTTATTTATTCATCATCAAACATTATTCTTCATCTCTTTCAAATTAAATATAAATAAAAAAATAAATATTCTAAAAAACATAAAAAAATAGAATAAAAAGAATAGAATTCTATTTTTGAATAGAAATTCTTCTAGAGAGAATGATCCTTGAGATTAGTTACAATGCTACCCTTGGGTGTTTATAAAATTCTAAAGTGCACCAAAGTCCTTTGACATGGTCAATGCGTGTTACTTTTTTTCCTTGATGCAAGGAAGTGTTCTTCCTAGGTGATTTGTCCACTAAAAAATACATAATTTTTATAAGAACAAAATTCCAAAAAAATCTAGGTTATTTTTTTGGGCTAAAACTGCTTTAATTTTCAAGAACCTACTTCTTTGTCACTATTTAATGTTGTTGTTTTTTTGGGGGGGGGGGGGCATTTTGAATTTCTACTCACTAAGGATTCTTATTTAATTGAAACTCATGTCATGCTCCCTCTTAACTAATTTTATAGATTTTGAACATTATATTCATGGATGAAAACTATTTCTATTGGTTATAGTATCTAAAACTCATCCTCACTATGATAGGGATTTGTGGGAATCTTCAGGATGGAAAATATATAATTTTAGGGGGCTAAGAGAAATATGTTGGGGACCTAGTATGGGAATGTTCTAGGGAACCTTGGGGAATATGACGGGGGCCACATGTGGTTAGTAGGGGATTTTATAAACTATGAGGGTTAGAGAGTGTGGCAGGGGGAATTTATCTGGATTTTTGGGAGGCTTATGTGTAAATGCCCAGTCAGTGTAATGTATCACAGAGAGGGGGAGGGGTGAATCAGTGATACTCTTTTTTTATGTTCCCTTTTAGTTGGAACAGCCTTCGTCTCATATTATAGATTTAATTACCCGGTGAAAAAAACAAGCACACATTCACAGGAACATAAGTATTTACAAGGTTCACTATTCAATAAAAATAGCTACGTCCTTGGTATGGTTGGAAGAAATCCAGTACCATACAATCCACTAAGAAAACAATCCTTGTATTACAACGAGTAGGATATACCATTACACTCATGAATAACTATGAAAAAATCACATTAGTGCGTGTGCAACCTCTTAGCACAATAGGGTAACTTCAACTTATTTTGTAACAAATCATGTTACCTTCCCTTACTTTAAATTCAATAAGTTTATACAAGTGAAACACAAATCTTCAATTTCTTACCCAGAAGAAAGTTAAGAACTTACTTCACTTAAGTTAATAAACCCAGAGTCTGAATTCCCAATCTAATTTCTCTGAATCTGATTCTCCTTGATACAACTGAATTGGTACCACTTTAGTCTCTAACTACACTAAACCTCATCACAATACTTCTTCAATCCAAAAATTCTTAGTATAGTAAAACATAGTAAGAAAACTCCATTCTGATTCTTCCTCAGTCTGAGAAACCCTGTATAGTGAAACCAAGTACAAAAATCTCATTTCTATTAGTTTAGCTCCGTATGATAATCAGATTATAATTAACTTATCCATGTACCACAGTCATCCAAACACTTCATATATCCTAAAAAAGTGTGTTCGATACAAGATAACCGGTATCACTTTATCTCTCTGAACAGTTAAAGAATCTCTCTCTTTCGTGATGAACAGTACATAGTTTTCAGACCACCCAGTACAATGTACTTTCTCTCACCTTTTATAGGTTCCCAAAAAGAGTTTAGGTAAAAATACCAAAATGATTTCTTGCCCACCTAAATTCACTCTAATCTTCATTTCCTCTGAAATATCGAAGCAGTTTTGACTTTATCAACTTTTCTTTATTCTTCACAAAACTTCTCTAACATTCACCTCTTATTATTTAGATTCTGATTGCTGAGAATGATTACGTTTGGTAGAACCTCAAGGTTCTGAACTCTAGATTTTGATTCTCCCATGTCGATTCTGGAATTTGACTCTTCAGGACCGATTTAAACCAAAGTATTGTAAGTAAGATTTCAGCTCTACCTTGATAATTTATTCAACAATATTCATCGATTTTCTTCTTTCTTTCCCCACACACTTTTTGATTCCACTTTTCATCGGCATCATATTTTCAAAACTATCAGAATCACTCTTTTTGGCACCACTATGATTAATAATGTTCTTTTTCATTGACACTATTTTTCTTGGCACCAGACTCCTTCTGTCAATGACATCGGTGTCACACTTCACCTTATCATTACCACCTCTTAACATGGTAATGATTAATCCATTCTGTCTCTCTTCCATCAATCGTGCATCATGAGTTCTTTCCTTAACTCATGATTTATGAGAAGTAAAAGTCATCAAATCATCACCATATTTAGAAAATGATAATCATAGTGACTCTGATTCTCCATCACACCAACCAAGCCTTCCATTCTGATTCACTCAAAAGGTAGGCACTGATTCTCTTAAAAATCAGACTTTGATTCCATCAAACCACCGGTTCCGATTTCACCAAAAAAATATTCCAATTTCTTCGAAAAATAGGTTCTAATTCCATTAAAAAATAAACTCTGATTTCTAAAAAAAATAGGCTATGATTCTCTCAAGAAATAGACTCTGATTCCTCTAAAAAATTAGGCTCTAATTCTCACAAAAAATAGGCTCTGATTCCTCAAAAAAATAGACTTTGATTTCTTGCAAAACAATACTCTGATTTCTCCAATAATAAGACTCTGAATCCTTAAAAACAAGCTCTGAATTCATTGATAAAAAAACTCCAAATTATTCAAAAATTAGACTCTGATTTCTTAGAAAAACAGGCTCTGGTTTCTTCAAAAAGAAAACTCTAATTTCTTCTTAAAACATGATCTGGTCTTCTTGGAAACCCAACCTCAATACACTTCATGACAAAACAAATAGAGGTGATTTCCTTTCTATAAACCTTATTCTTTGACAAAAAAGACAACATATGAAAACCACCACCTTCAACATCAGCTTGGTCCTAAAAATATCCTGCTTTGGATTTTGTTGTCAACCAAGTTTTATAAATCACTTATCTTTGTATCCTCAAGAAATGGATTGCTTATCAACAATTCTAATTTTACATGAGCTAACTCAATGTAGGAAAAAATAATCATTGATAGAGAGACCATGTTGTCCAATAGTAGTGAGAATGAATTCCTCTTTCTTTAACACATCTCTTCTTCAACTTTCCTAGAATAAAAAAAATCTTTCCAAGAACCACTCTAACAAACAGTTAGAATAGTTCACACATTATACAATTCTGAATTCACAGCTTACCCACAACTCTCCTAACCAATTGATTTATGAAAAAATAAATCCCCCCACTTGAAAAAACAATCCAAAGGTAAGAAGAGAGGGGGGAAAGAACTTCATACCTTATCCTTGAAGTGAAATAGGTTGGACGCCCATGTTCAAACCTTGATTTTGAGAATGATTCCTTTGGAAAGAGTTTTTTGAAAATTTCAGCAACTTGATCTGATTTTGTAACATATTAAATATTAAATTCATTCTTCTCCACATGATCTTTGAAGAAATGATATTTAATATCAATATGATTCAAAAGATGATGTTGAACTAGATTCCTGGTGAGATTGATTGTGCTTTGATTATCACACCCCAAGAGAAAGGGTAACTTCACTTCAAGAAATAATTCTTCCATCTAAGTTTTTATTCAAAAAAGTTGAGTAGCAGTTCGAGTGGAAGAAACATACTTAGATTCAGTGGTAGTTAGAGTTAGTGAATTTTGTTTCTTTGAATGCCAGCTAACACAATTCTTTCCCATAAATAAAACTCCACAAGATGTGTTTTTTCTATCATCAACATTTCTTTCCCAATATGCATCTAAATACCCAAGAAATTCAATGTTATTTGAGTTGTAATACTTGATTCTAGATTCTGGTGTGCCTTTGATGTACCTGAGAATTATTTTTATAGTAATAATATGTGATTCCTTAAGAGGAATCTGAAATATTTCACATAATGTTACAACATAAAAAATGTTGGGTCTTGAGGCAGTTAAATTAAACAAACTTCCAATCATCTTACGATACTCTTTTTGATCAACTTACTTTCCTTCACCATATTTACTTAACTTTTTTCCCACTAAAATGTGTATGGAAACAGGTTTTGATTTTTCCATGACGAACTTATGGAGAAGTTATTTAGCATACTTTTCTTAGGAAAGAAATATGTTTTCTTTATTTTGTAATATTTGTAACCTAAGAAAGTATTTTTATTTCCCCTAACATGGACATTTCAAAAACCTTCTTCATCTCTTTGTCAAATCTTTCACCACTTCTTTCATCATTCCCAACAAATATAATATCATTAACATAAATTATCATAATGATGGAATAACCTTGACTTTCGCTGACATATAGATTGATATCCACTCTTCTTTTCTTGAAGTTCATCTTCCTCAATCAAGTATCCAATTTAGAATACCATGCCCTTGGAGATTTTTTTATCCCGTACAAGGCTTTCTTCAATCTGCATAAAAAACATTCATTTTTTTCCAACAATAAAGCCACAAGGTTGTTCAATATAAACCTCCTCTTCAAGATCACCATTCAAGAATGCGAATTTAATATCTATTTGAAAGATCTTGTAGCCTTGTAGTGCAGAAATAGCAAAAAAATATTATTATAGTTTCCAATCTGGCCACTGGAGAAAAGGTTTCATCAAAATCAATTTTGTTGGTTGGAGTAGTTAACTCAATAAGGGAGGGGTGAATTGAGTGACTATAAAAATTTCTGTTACAAAAATGTTATTTTAAAAGAAATGGTTTTCCCCAAATTCAAATACAGCCCAGTTAATCAAGGTTATACTATTATAAGAGTTTGACTGTTTAAACAACTTCTTAGAAGATTGGTTAATTCTCAGTAATCTCAATATGTATTATTAATATTACTTTTGAAGTTATCCTACTAAGACAAAATAGTTATAACTTCTTTCCAAGACTAACTATCAAAGTGAAATTAGAGTTTTCTGAACTATGAAGTAAATCAGTAAAACATAGAAGACTAAATTTAATAGCACAACAGATATAAAACATGTGGTTCAGTCTCAAGTCGAGACCTAATCCACTCCACTTGGTGATCACCTACCACCAAGAAATTTATATAAATAAACCTTGATCCACACCTTGGATCGGGGTTAAAAACAGTATATAGACTGTCCAGGTCACACAGGGACCTCTTCCACAGTTTTCGTGGGTAGATAAAAACAATAACCAGGCCACACAGGGACCCCTTCTATAGTTTTCGTGGGTAAACAGAAGTAGAGAGTTTGGTGTAAGGATTTATAAATACTTCAGTTTAGCACAGGAGTCATTGTGTGTGTGGAATATACAAAGTACACACGCTACTCGAAAGGAAAGTAAAAGAATCACTGAGAGAGGTTAAATGTGAGTTTAGAATGCTCTAGTGATTTGAAGTGCAGCTCTGGACTCATTTGTTTGAGAAGAAATTCTTCTGAGTCCTTCTCTAGTTTTTTCCTTGAAAAACAGAGTGTCACAATTCATCTTGTGTTCTTAAAAAACTTTGATAATGTAAATATGTTCTATGGATTCCAGTGTACTTCGTGTGTTCTTCAGCAAGGTCGGATTGCATGCATGTGAAAGTGATTTCTTTGAAAAACTTGCAAAATGTTCTTCATGGTCGTGCTCACACACACTTTCTTCCTTCAGTATCACTGCCTTTTGTCGTTGGGCACTCTCCACTCTTTAATTTCAAATACATGGGTTCTGGCCGACAGGTTCCATGTGCTTCATACCTCGTACCACGTACTATGTCTACAAGGAAACATCAATTATTTCAGTGCATTAAAGGCATCAAATATGACCGTTAAACATTAAATTGAAAGAAGAAAAAATAGTATAAGAAATGGTATCATAGTAAGTTGAGAAAATGGTGTCTCCTTCACGGTGTCTGAGTGTCATGGTCTGAGTTTCATGGTCTGAGTGTCATTGTGTCTAATCTTCACAGTGTCTTGTCTTCACAGTGTCTTGGATTACGGTGTCTTGGTCATGGTGTCTTGGTCACAGTGTCTGGCTAACTGTGTCTTGCTAACTGTGTCTGGATAACTGTGACTTGCTAACTGTGCCTGGCTTCATGGTGTCTGTTCTTCATGGTGTCTTATCTTCATGATGTCTGGCTAACTGTGTCTTGTTAACTGTGTATGGCTAACAATGTATTGCTAAATGTGTTTGGCTTCATGGTGTCTGGTCTTCACAGTGTCTTATACTTAGACAAATAATTGTATTCAGACTTAACAGTAATATGCATGAAATGGATTGAGCTTAACAGTTATAAAGGATGAGAGAGCTTGAAACAAAAATACACATGATTGGATATAATTTAAAGGATTGAACTAGGTGGAAAGATATTTGTGATCATTAATAAGATATGTGATAATTAAAGAGATTTTTTATCATTAAAACATGAGTAATACATGAGGAGTCCAACAATCTCCCCCTTTTTTATGATCACAAATCATGTACAGTAAGAGTGTAAATTGGATGAAACTAAAGATAATCTAACGTAGAATATAACTTTCTCCCCCTTTTGGGATTATCAAAAAGGTTAAAATAAGAGAGGGTAAGCAGTTCACATTGCATTAAAAGTAATCAGGGTATAGTATAGTATAAAGTAGAAATACAAAAATCAATGACATCCCCATCAAACAGTAGTAAGCACTAGTCTTCTTTAAGGATTGTCCTTCTCTTTGCCTTTATCAATAGCAGAAGAGGAATCCATAGGTGTAGTGGGTGATGTGGAAGAAGGCAGAGATGTGGTGGAGAGAGAGGGTAAAGGGAGACCTTTGAAGACTGAGGGAGCCAATGTTGGAGCAGTAGAAGATCGAGGAAGTTGCTGGTCAAGGATAACAGGCCTGATCTGACTAAGATCCTGGCCAACATACCTGGATGTTGAAGCTAAGGCAGAAGTGAAAGTAGGTAATCCACGTCTGAGAGGATCAGCCGCTGGAGCAACAATTTTTGTACTTTGAACATGAAGATATAGTCTCAGAAGTTTAATGAAGTCTGAAATAATCTCTCCTCCATACTGCATGGCCTTTTCAAAATCATCTTTATTTTCCATGAACTTGTACAACAATATGGTAAACTCGGTAAGCTTATGGACTTGGTTTTCGAAGTCTTGGGTTACAAGAGGAATTCTCATACTCTCTACAAGGTATTTGAAGTGGTTGGTCATATCAGTATTGGAGAAAATCTGGTTGAAATAGAAGTCCACTTTCTTAGAGATCTCCTGATGGGCATCATTGGCAATCTTGGAATGAATTTTCACAAGATCAAGAACTCTATCATTTTTCTTGATAACTTTAGATAAAGAAGTCACATTGAATCCACTTAAACCATTTTGAAGCTCTTATTGTACTATCGATCTGAGCAAAGAACTTTCCAAGGCAGGTGTAGAGGATTCACCAGAGGGAAGAGAAGCTTTGACGGCTGTGGTTAGAGACTTAAGCTGGTTCAGTACCTTTTGAAGAAAGCTAGTGTATTCATCAGTGAGTGTATTTAAGTTCACCACAAGCTCTCTCATTTCTTTAAACAACTATTTGTGCCTTTCATCAATATTTTCATCAAAGGATAATAGGTAAGGGTTAATCTGAGACACAACATCTCAAGAAATTTGAGACACAGAAGATTCTAGAGAGGCAGCAACAGGTTCTGATCTAAACTGCAGCTATTTCTGCATATCTTCCACCATGCTTCTCAGGATTGAGACTTCACCATTGATCAACCTATTTTCAACTCGAACTTCTTGAATTTCATGAATCATTTTGGGTTGGATCTTCCAGATAATTTTCTCCAAAAGCAGTGAGGCATCTCTCTCACTCAGATTTGTCATAGCACGAGGTTGGTATTTCAAGAGCTTATCAACTCCAGACAAGATAATGTCTCCAAAATCCTTCAAATCATCCTTGATGACAAAGGAAAGCTGTTCAGGTAGAGGTTCAGGTGCAGGAGTTGGTACAGAAGAAAGTTTAGGTTCTGGTTCTTTCTCAGATGCAAAGTTAGAAACTGACTTCAATTGAAACAGTGAGGAAAGATCAAGCCTAGTGGAAGTAACTTGCTGGGACTCACTCACATCATAAAAGCTAGGGAATTTATACTGAGTGTCCACAGGACTAGACTCAGCCGGATGGGATGCTTCATCAGTCTCAAGATTGTTGGTTTCCTCCCCCTCAATAGATGCTTCCTTTTCAGGATCTAGAGGCTCAAGAGCTAGTTCTAAAACCACAGGTTCATCTCTAAGTTCCTCAATCATCTCTTGTCTAGCCAACTGAAAGGCTATCTCCATCCTCTCTTTAGTAGAGGGTATTATCTCAAGAACAGGTTTTTTCTCTAGGGGTTCTTCCAGATTTGCTTCTTCCATAATAGGGAGTTCTCTTAGATTTGTTTCTTACATAGCAGGGAGTTATTCTACTACTGCCTCTTCCATAACATTCTACCATGACTTGCTGCTCAGATTCTGTCACACCTGATTGTTTTTCATCCTTGGGTTGGATTTATAGATTGATATCAACTCTATGTAATATATCTCACAGTTTTTTAGTAAAATTCATCCAAATATTTTAAGTGTTATACACTCAGTTTGGTTACTATACACTATCTTTTGATTCACTTTATAATGATTTCTCTACCAAATGATTGAGTTTAATCCATCTCATAAATATTACTGCTTAAGTCTGAATATAGATTTGAGCTTAAGTCTAAGACATTGTGACATCCAGACACCGTGACATCCAGACACAGTGACATCGAGACACCGTGACATCCAGACACCGTGACATCCAGACAGCATGACATCTAGACACCGTGACATCCATACACCATGACATACAGACACCTTGACATCCAGACACCGTGACATCCAGACACCGTGACATCCAAACACCATGACATCCAGACACAGTGATATCAAGACACTGTGAACAAGACACCATGAACAAGACACTGTGAACAAGACACCGTGAACAAGACACTGTGACCATGAGACACCGTGATCATAAGATACCGTGACAAAGAGACATCGTGACCGCGAGACACCGTGACCGCGAGACACCGTGACTACAAGACACCATGACTAATCCAGACACCGTGGGAAGGAGACACCATTTCCATGACATACTGTGACATCATTTCCTAATATATTTTTTTGTCTTTCAATTTAATCTCTAACAGTCATATTTGAAGATTTTAATGCACTGACATAATTAAGGTTTCTTTGTAGACATATCATCAGATAGTATGAGGTACGAGGTGAAGAATACATGCAACCTGTCAGTCCCAACACTTGCACTCTAAGATAAAAGAGTAATGCGGCCCAAAAAAGTGGATATAGCACGATACAAAGAAAAAGATAGTGGGAGTGAATGTGATAATAGAATACATTTTAGAGAATTGGCTCATGAAACTTGATTCTTCTGAAGAACACATGAAGCATACTGGAATCCCAAGAACATCTTCACACTATCAAACATCATGAAGAACACAAGTTGGATCTGTCTGACTTGCGACACTCTATTTTCTAGACGAGGACTCGAGTTATGCATCTGCTTCATCTCAGAAGTCTAGAGCTGCAAAGACCAACACTCTGAGCACTTCTAAACTTATTTCAATATTACTGCTCTATTGTGTATCATATTATTAACTTCTGAGTAGTGTTTGTTTTTTTGTATAACACACTCTATCTCCTGCATCAAACTGAAGGATACAAGATATCCTCACTCAAACATCTATTTACACTTGTGTATACCCATGGATAAGTGTGGAAGAGGTCCCTGTGTGTCCTGGTCATCTGTACCCACGAAGAACTATGGAATAGGTCCCTGTGTAGCCTAGACAGTCCTGTGTACTGTTGTTTAACCCTGATCTAGGGTGTAGATTAAGTTTATTCATATAAACTACTTGGTGGCAGGTGATCACCAAGTGAAGTGGATTAGGTCTCGGCTTGATACTGAATGAATTGTTTCATATCCGTTGTGCTACTAAATTTAGTCTTCTCTGTTTTTACTACTTTACTGTATAACTCAGAAATCACTAAATTCACTTTGATATTTAATCTTGGAAAGAAGTTATAATTGTATTTTCTTAGTAAAATAGCTTCAAAAGTAATATCAATAACTGATATTAAGATTACTAAGAATTAATCAATCTTCTGAGAAGTTATTTAAATAGTCAAACTTTCATAACAGTATAACCTTGATTAACTAGGTTGTCTTTAATCTTTTGGGGAAACCTTTTTGAAATAACTTTTAAACTAGAAATTTTTATAGATACTCAATTCACCTACCCCCTCTTGATTAATCTACTCTGACCAACAAAAGTGAAATAGAGTATGAAGAGGAAGAGTAAAAAATCAATGAAATAGATCCACATGAAGAGGTTATCTACTAGCATAAAATATGAAAGCTCTATCAGTAGGTGGAAGGGAAAAAACTCTGATGATGTTAAATTCATATTAATTTTACTATCTAAAATTGAAGAAGAAAGAGTGTTTAGATATTTTGAGTTTAAATATCAACTACACAAACCTCTTTTAGGTTTATTTTCTAGGGCACATAACCGGAAAAATGAGATTCAAGCTAAAGAATATGAGTGGGACAACTCAACTTGGAAATCTTTTTGCTCTCATTTTATTAAACATCAATTGCAAACTTATTCATCTTGCTTTAATTGTGCTCAACCAGAACTTATTTTTCTTACCTCGGCTAGTGAAGATGAGCTCTCTTGGGAGGAAATGAGTATTGAATAAAGGTCGCATGACCCACTACCTGAACAACACTATTTTTATGAGATTTTTCCTAGGTAGCATGAGCTTCCAACACAAGAAACTGAAGGGAAAAATATAATTCTACACTCTTTGGATTTATATTTTTCTCAAACTAAACTTCTTATTTACCCTTTAAGTTTTGGCAGTGTTGAATCAAGATTTTTCAAGAAAGTTATGGTGGTTCTTGAGTTACTTGAGGAGGGTGATAAAGAGATTCCTTGAAAAGAATAATTTTATGATCTTCCAAATGTAATGAAATCACCGCCTGAGAATTACACTCCATTCCTGAAGAATAGTACATTCAATCAAGTTAAAGATAAAGAAGAAGAACCCCTCCTAAATCGGCCCCATTCACAATATTGTTTTTCAAAAAATAGAAGGTGTACAAGCTTCACCTTATTTGATGGGAGATCAAATAAAATAACAAATTCTTAAGAAAATATTTTGAAAGGAAGAAAATGTGGTGGTTTCTAATTTAGAAACTAAATCAACCAACAGATTGAGTTTGACCTGCTGGGACTGTCTAGTTGTGGAATACTTAACTACAACACCAGTTATGGGGTTTAATCCCAAAAATTCTTGTCCTTTTTCAATTTTTTTATTTCCATTAGTTATTTTACTATACAAAAACATTGTTTTTGTGTTTTTATAGAAATAATAAAGGTCAGGATATGACTTTTTGATTATCTAAAACTTAAATCTGGTGTTGTCCACTCCGTGGATAAGCTTCTAGGTAGTGTGTTTTTTGTTTATTTTCTATAGTACTAATATTTTTACTCGGTTTAAATGTAGGGAAATAGTCAGGATAACTACTTACACTAGAAATAAGACCAAACTACTTAATACACACTACTTTATAAATAACTCCATCTCATGACTCTCTAGTCTATACTTTTTTGTTGCCTTAAATTCTATTGAGTGTTGAAGTAAAAATTAGTTTTTTGAAAACATGTGGGGTGATAAAAGGGAATAGATGTGGAGGAGACAAGTTATATGTGTAAGTTAGGTTCTTTGTATATTTTTTGTGTGCATGTATAGCTTTTGGTGTGTCAAACCCTTAGATTTTAATTAATTTTTCTTTTAGTATTTCTTGGCTCTGGGTCATGCCACTAAGGTCCGGACTGGGTCCCGACTTAAAATTTTCATCGTTTAATATCTTTCGTGGGTTTCAGACCTGTGCACGGTCACCACATTGTGGGCGGGAGGCACGTCGTTAGCTCGTGTGCCGTGCAAATGTTTAACGATTAAAATAAATAATGTTTTATATAAATAAGGTGGGTTGAATGTTTAATTTGTAATAAAAATAATGTTATTATTTAATTAATAATATTATATTTACTAAGGATGTATTATTGTGATGATTATTTCATTATTTTCTATGTTATTTATATTATTATTGTTGTAATTATTTTTATTATTATTGTCATTGGTTTTTATTATTATTATTATTATAGATTTTTTTTATTTTTTTTATTCATGGTTTTATTATTATTATTATTATTATTATTATTGTTATAATATCATTTTTTTTATATAAAAAAAAGACAAACCCTAATTCCCAGTCGGCCAGCCCCAGCACTAATTTTTTTTTCTTCTCCTGTTCCGTCGCGGGCCGCACCCCCCCCCCCCCCTCTCTGTTCCCTGTGCGAACCCGCCATGCTCGCCCTGCCCTTGCCGCCAGCCCCTCACGCTGATCCCGGCCACCTCCTCCTCTACAGCAAAGCCCCGGCCAATTCCCGCATCAAGCCTGCAGCTAGCTCCCGTGCCCCCCCCCCCCTGCTCGCCCTCGCTTGCCCCGACCTCCCGCTCCTGCAGCCGCTGAAACCCCCTCACAGTGGCGCTCCTCTTTGACTTTGCACAGCCTACTTTAGGCCTCACCTCACCCTCACACACCCACCATCTCCGGCCCTTATTTACTCGGACACCCCACACAGTAGCGTTGCACCACTGTCACCGCCAACTCCCGCACCCCCCCCCCCCATAGCAGGCCAGCTCCTCCTGGCCGCGCACCTGTCTGGTGTGTGAGAGCCGACCAGTTCCATCAACGACCGCGACCTCCCCCGGCCAGTGCCCCTCTTCTCTTTCGTGTGCAGCTCCACTTCGGGTATACCCTCCTCCTACCTTGCTAGGGTTTTTGTCTTTGTTCTTTGGGCTTTAATTTGGGGGATTTGAGTTGTTTGTGGTCCGACCTTGATAATTTTTGTTCTGTTCGTTGTCTTAGGTTTTATTCGTGGTTTCTTATGGTGAGATTGATGTGCGTCTTTTATTTCGCAATGAGATATTGATGTTTTATACCTCAAGGTATGTGGTTCCATACCCTTGTATCGATTTATTAATTTATTTTGTTATTTGGTTTTATAAATGTGTTTTATGATCAAATTTTGTTGTGTGAAATGTATTCTTGGAGTGTTTTGACATGTGTTCAAGTGGTAAATTATTATTTCGGTGTGTTTTCCTTATTGCGCACCCTTGAAATTAATTTTAAATTATTTAAATAATGTTCTTTGAGCTGTTTAAATAATTTATCAAGTCATTCATGTGATGCAGATTGGGGTGTGAAATGGTTCTTGGTGTATGTTTATAGCGACCCGACCATTTCTTACATTACTATTACATCATTTCAAAGATAAACAACATAATAGTATTACACATAAAGGATCCAAAGGCTTAGTGTCTTGGGAAAACTAGGACCACACATAACAAATACAACATCTAGCATAAACATTTGTTTAATTTCTTCTTCTCTAGCTTCTTATTGGCACTTGTCCTCTCCTTAGTACATGTAGCCACCTGAAGATATACATAAAAAAGGGGTGATATAGAAGCCCAATAAGATGATATATAGGAACAATATATCATGGGGTGAGCATAATCATAACATAGGAAAACGATCATGAACATGCGAGGAACATAAATAAAAGACTTGAAATGTGGCAATGCATAAAAATGAAACATCATGTCTTAGTGGTTAACTACCACAAATACTTTTGAACCAATCTAGAATATTTTTCACACATCATTTCACATTTACTCATTAGATTCGTCACTTTACGCAATGCATTGAAGCATTGTATAATTTCGGGTGCACCCGTCACTTTGAAACATTCATAATCGCGCTATATAATTCCGGGTGCACCCGTCACATCATAACATTATCATTATCATGCTTGACACAAGGAAAATACATCAAAAGTGAACATAACTAACCCATGGTAAGTAATGGGTTTCATCTCATAATCATACATTCATAAGCTTTGGGTTCCCAAAAGAAAGAGGGAACAACATACTTGATACAAGAACCATCAACCATGAATGAGAGGTAAAAGTTGAGTTCTTAAAAGAAGAGTTATTTTAGAAAACATTTTGATTGACATAACCATCATTAGAAAACATTTATATCCCATAAAAGGAAATACAATGATGAAAAAATGATCCTTAAGGGGTTACCATATCAAAAATGGAGTGAAAGAGGTAGAACCCGAAGGATGAAAGTTGGGTTCCAGAATTTCCCCTTACCTTGTACCTGAATACTTCCTTCTCTTTAATGTCTTGTATAATGACATTATATTCATTAATTAGAAATAAAGAACCATTTTTACATTAATAGGGTTAATTCTGGTTTAATTATGTCATATTATGTTCCTTTGGATGACTTATAGTGCTTAAAAACATTGTTCGTGGATGTTCATTTTTATGGTTTTTCTTGGGTGGTTCACTTGTATTCTTAAATTGAAGTTTGGGTAGAACATGAGTAAACATCCAGAAATTATATTAAATGTCATTAATTATGTTAAATAATTTTTAATTATCTTATAATGAATTATATTAGATCCATTTGGATGAATCATTAGATAAGAATTAAAAGATGATTGTTTGGGTTAATTTGAGCGATTTTTCGATCATAAAGAACGTGTTTTATTTTATCACTATAAATATGGTCATAAGTTAGTTACAGAACTTTAAATAGAACATAATACAAATAAAATATTCTTTTTCAACTATAAAAATGGTTTCATGACCAGATCTGAAGGTAGAAATAGAAGAAGAAAACATGTCGTTCTTGAAGGTGATAAATTAACACCTCACGAACAACGTTCTCTTTAATAAAATAAAAGGAAGAGGGAAAGGGGGGTGGATGATATAATATCACATTAGAATCATAAAATTACAGTATATTTAAAATAATGTAGTTAAAATACAAATTTTATGAAGATAGGTTGGGAGAGATCAAGAAATGAACTTGAACTTAAAAGGAAATTCAAGGAGAAGAGGGAGGGAAATTACCTCTTGAATCCTTCTCTTGAGAACCTCCTTAAGGGCCAAAGATTGGTCTTTTGATGAGACCAGAAGCTCTTGTACGTGGTTTAGGGGATAGGGAAGGTTTTTGGGTAGAGTTTATAGAAGTCTTGTAGCTTGAGAGGTGTGAGGAAATGAGGGTGTGAAGGGTGGCATTTATAGTGGAGGGGAGAGGGGTTTCCTTAATATAAAATTCATTAGTTTATTATTTCCCCACAAGACAAGGAATAGTGAGTCTTGAATGACCAAGAATAGTAATTTTATAATGTAATCCCGAACCAAGTGGGCTTTCATCAGCAGAACATCACACATGACCCTATAATTAGCTTATTTATCTTATTTTGTAAATTACGGTATTTCACTATTCATCAAAAATTCAAGTATCTCAGAAAAATCCCAAAAATTTACCCCAACCATTTTTCAACTTGTAGAATCAAAAAATGAAGTCCATTTTTTAAAATTAATTTTCTAAATATTATTAATTTAATATTTAATTAAAATCATAATTTACTTAAAAAACAGTTATTTAGATTAAAACTGATTTTATAGTGCTTTCAAAAATTACGTAGGGTATTATAAAATTATCTAAAAACTATAAGACATTGATTCAATAATTTATGAATACATTTTAGGGAAATAAATATTCTTTTAAATTAATTAATTATTTATAATTAATTATTTATGACTTACAAAATACCAAAACGTTTACTAAGGTCAATTTGTCACTTTCTAAGATGTCTAAATTTTATTTTATTATTCATAGGTAATGTTACTCTTATGTTGGATGATTTACTATTCATACGGGTTATATTACTATTCATAAGGGTATGTTACTATTCCTAAAGGTACGTTACTATTCACCAAAAATTATTTTTGTTTCATTAGACTCCAAAAATATTCTTGAACACAACCATGTATGTTGGATTTTCAAAATTCCAAACATAGGAGTGAAAAACTTATGTTTGACGGTCACTTATCACATAGTAGTTCATTATTTTTTGTTTTAATTTTATTTTATGACATAAATATAAGAAGGTAATTTTCCATTGAAAAACATTGGGTCATTACATTCTTCCCCCCTTAAAGAATTTCGCCCCCGAAATTTCACTTTACACAAACAGGTGAGGGTACTTATTTTTCATTGTCTCTTCTGGTTCCTAAGTTACTTCCTCAAACTTATGGTTCCTCCACAACACTTTTGACAAGATGCGTTGTCTTGTTGCGTAGAACCTTATCTCTCCGATCCAGAATCTTTACTAGCTGCTCCTCATAAGAGAGATCATCTTACAGCTGCACCACCTCTGATTTTAGTACATGTGAGGGGTCTGGTATATACTTCCTCAATAGTGATACATGAAACACATCATGAACTTGAGCCATATTTAGTGGAATTGCAAGACGATAGGCCACAACTCCTATGCGTTCAAGTATCTCAAGGTGGCCAATATATCTTGGGCTTAGCTTCCCTTTCTTCCCGAATCGCATGACTCTCTTCCATGGAGATATTCGAAGGAATAATTTATCTCCAACGTCGAACTCCAAGTCCCTTCGACGGTTATCAGCATAGCTCTTTTGTTGACTTTGAGCAGCTTTGATGTGTTTCTGGATGACTTGAACCATCTCTGTCATCTCTTGAACAAGATCGGGTCCAAGTATCTTTCTTTCTCCAACTTCATCCCAACAGGTTGAAGTTATACATCGCTTTACATACAAAGCTTCATATGGAGCCATCTGAATACTCGAGTGGAATCTATTTTTTTATGAGAACTCAACCAATGGGAGATGATGATCCCAACCACCTTTAAATTCAAGAGATCAGGATCTTAGCATATCTTCAAGTGTCTGAATAGTCCTTTCAGACTAGCCATCGGTTTGGGGGTGATAGGTCGTGATGAAATTTAATTCAGTACTCAAAGCATGTTGAAGGCTCATCCAGAATTTAGATGTGAACCTTGGATCACAGTCAGAGACAATTGAGAGTTGAACATCGTGCAGTCTCACCACTTCCTTCACATATATCTTTGCAAGTTGTTCAAGCGAGAGGTCTTCCCGAATAGCGATAAAATGGGCAGTCTTGGTGAGTCGGTCAACCACAACCCATATCACATTATTTCCCTTTGACATCCTCAGGAGACCCGTGAAAATTTCCATAGTAACATTTTCCCATTTCCACATGGGTATAGTCAATGGATGCATCATACCTTTGGACTTTTTTCACTTAACTTTAACTTGCTGACATACCAAGCACCTTGATATATATTCCACAATCTCCTTCTTCATGTTATCCAACCAAAAGTGTTCTCAGAGATCACGGTATATCTTGGTACTCCCATGATGGATAGAGAAAGTTGAGCTATGTGCATTATCCAAAATCTCATTCTTTATCCCGAGTGATGAAGGCACACAAAGTTGTGTTCCAAACCGAATCACACCATCATCGTCGATTTGGGACTCTTGCAGCTTCCCTTCCTTTACTGCATTCACCCCCTTTTGTATCTCCACATCATCCCTTTGTGCTTCCTTAATCTTCTCTTGGATAGATGGTTCCACAATCATTTGGGAAAGGTAGGATGTATCCCCTTCCATTATGATTTCCAAATCCATCCTTTGCATATCCAATAAGATTGGGTCTTTCTCAATCTGCAGCATGGATAGAGTAGCAGGTTATTTTTTGCATAGAGCATCATCAACCTTGTTCGCCTTTCCAGGATGATAGTGAATAGAGCAATCATAATCCTTGATTAGATCTAACCATCTCCTTTGATGCATGTTGATCTCCTTTTGTGTGAATATATACTTTAGGATCTTGTGGTCGATGTATATGTCACACTTCTCTCCATAAAGTTAGTTCCACCAAATTTTCAAGGAAAAAATCACAGCTGCCAGCTCTAGATCATGCGTCGGGTAGTTCTGATCATGGATCTTTAACTGTTGTGAGGAGTAGGCTATCACATTATCATTTTTCATGATTACACAACCCAATACTTTCTTTAAAGCATCACTGTATATCACAAAACTTTCTCCACTTTTTGGTAGTGTGAGTACAGGCGCAGTGATCAGCCTTCTCTTTAGCTCCTTGAAGCTTACCTCACATTCTTCCATCCAGACATACTTTACCCCTTTCCTTGTTAACTTAGTTAGCAAGCTTGATAATCGTGAGAAGTTTCTCACAAAACATCGGTAGTACCCAGCTAATCCAAGAAAACTACAGATTTCTATGACACTAGAGGGCCTGAGCCATTCCTCAATCGCCTTTGTCTTTGAAGGATCCACAAAAATCCCCTCACTTGTGATCACATGTCCCAAGAATGTGACTTGATTCATCCAAAATTCACACTTTTCGAACTTGGCGTACAACTTCTCCTTTCTCAATGTCACCAACACAAGTCATAGATGTTCTTCATGTTCCTCCTTTTTCTTGGAGTAGATGAGAATATCGTCGATAAACACTACCACAAATTTGTTGAGGTAATGTCTAAAGACTCTATTCATCAGATCCATGAAGATTGCAGGGGCATTATTAAGTCCAAAGGGCATTACCAAAAACTCATAGTGTTCATACCTTGTACGGAAGGAAGTCTTCTGAATATATTCCTTCTTCACCTTTACCTGATGATATCTAGAATGAAGATCCACCTTTGAGAAGTATTGAGATCCTCTTAACCAGTCGAACAAGTCATCAATCCTTGGGAGAGGATACTTTTTCTTTATAGTGATCTTGTTGAGTTCCCGATAATCGATACACAGCCGCATGGTTCCATCCTTCTTCTTCACAAAGAGCACTGGCGCACCCCAAGGTGATGCACTAGGGAATATGAACCCTTTGTCCAGATGCTCTTGCAGCTGCTTCTTTAACTCCTCCAGTTCGATAGGATCCATCCTATAGGGGCACTTTGAGATAGAAGTATCTCCAGGTATGAGTTCAATTGAGAGCTCTACCTCACGATTTAGGGGAATTCCGGGTAACTCTTCGGGAAATACATCGCCGTATTCCCTCACGATGGGAATTTCCTCAAGGCTGGAACGTTCCTTCGACTCAACCATTTGGGCGAGTTATGCTTCTTCATAGGGAATCAACACCCACACCATTGAAGGATTTTTCAAAGGAGATTCATGATATTCCTTGAATTTGTAGAGGATCATGGGATAGTTTGGAATATGAAAAGATATTTCCTTTCCCTGACAGTTGATATGCGCTCTATATAACGAGAGCCAGTTCATTCCCATTATAGCATCGAATTCCACCAAGGGATGTATTACGAGATTTTCCGGAAGAATATTCCCACATACACCAATAGGAGAAGAGTCAAACAATTGGGTTGCAATGATTGCAACACTTGGTGTTTTTAAAAATATCTCTACTTCAAGGTTTCGGGGCTTCGATTCTATAGTTCTAGAAAACTAGAAAGATATAAAGGAATGTGTAGAACCAAAATCAAATAAGACTTTTTCCATTCTTGAGTGAATAGGAAGTGTACCTTGTACGACTTCATTATCATGCTTCACCTCCACAGAAGTGATGGCATAAGCCTTCTCTTGTTCCTTTGGCTTTGGTGGCTGTTGATACTGATTACCCTCGATAACTCGAGGTTTAGTGCACTGGTTTTCATGCCCTATCTCCTTACAGTTGTAGCATTTAACCATGAGTGGTTCTATCCTTTAATCAACTACATTCTCCTTCCTTTTTGTGTCTTTTTTACACTCTTGGGAATGGTGTCCTTCTTTCCCATACTTTAAGCATTTCCCCATCCCTTTGAGGCAGTTCCCATGGTGCAACTTCCCACATTTTTTGCATGTGGGTCATTGAATTTTCTTCCCACCTTTTTCATTAGATCCACCAGCTTAAAACTCTATCTTTATTTTCTTATCACCATATCCATGGGACAATTCTCCAAACTCCATCTCCACTTTGAGGTCACATCAAACGACTTCTTCATAACTCCCAAAGTCTCGAATTGCAAGAGACTTTCTAAGGTGTGGTTTTAATCCACTAAAGAATCTTTCAATTTTTCTATCATTATTGATAACAAAACTTGAATCGTACCTTGAAAGCCTTGTGAAATTCGCTTCAAAGGTTGTGACATATTCTCCTTCTTTTTTCTTGATCTCTATTAATTATCTCTCCATCTTCGTGTGAAGAGTTCTTGGGAAACACATGTTAAGAGACATTATATTAAAGTCTTCCCATTCCATCTCTTCTATTTCCTCCCTTGGCTTGTT
This sequence comes from Viscum album, assembly GCA_963277665.1. NCBI lineage: Eukaryota > Viridiplantae > Streptophyta > Magnoliopsida > Santalales > Viscaceae > Viscum > Viscum album. The sequence goes on along the minus strand of OY728140.1, from coordinate 238,738,065 downwards.
GTTCTTAATGAAAGCCCAACATTGATCAGCTTCTCCATCTAGATGATAAATGGATAGAGTCAACTTCTCTGTCTCAGGATAGTGAAGCACAGAAAAGATATTCTCCATGGATTTGACCCACTATTCCACAACTAGTGGATCAGAAGATCCACAAAACTTCGGTGGTCATTGCCGCATAAAACACTCGATAGCCAGTTGCTCCCTCTTTGGTGAAGGAGGACATTCTCTATTATTATGGTTATTATTCATAACCTGAGATAATTGGGTAAGCATCTCCATGAAGTTTTGAACTCCACCTCCCAAATCATTGGGGATGTCGTTCGGGCAATCATTGCAATGACCCTCACATGAGTTATTGGCCTTATTTCTCCTGGTTCCCACCATTTTCTAAAACAGAAAAGGTTAGAACAAAACATAAGTAAACAAGTCATGAATAACTAATTCATTTAAACAATTATACCAAAAACATAACATATGGGATCCCTAGGTAAATATTCTTCTAGGCATATTTTTACTTAGTCTCGTACTAGAGGTTTTCTCTAGGGTTCAGTAATCTTAATTCCCAAATTAACTAAACCTTGCCTCTGATACCAACTATAGCGACCCGACCATTTCTTACATTACTATTACATAATTTAAAAGATAAACAACATAATATTATTACACATAGAGGATCCAAAGGATTATTTTCTTGGGAAAACTAGGACCACACATAACAAATACAACATCTAGCATAAACACTTGTTTAATTTCTTCTTCTCTAGCTTCTTATTGGAACTTGTCCTCTCCTTAGTACATGTAGCCACCTGAGGATATACATCAAAATGGAGTGACCTGGAAGCCCAGTAAGAGGATAGATAGGAATAATATATCATGGGGTGAGCATAATCATAACATAGGAAAAAGATCATGAACATGAGAGGAGCATAAATAAAAGACATGAAATGTGGCAATGCATAAAAAAAACATCATGTCTTAGTGGTTAACTACCACACATACTTTTGAACCAAGATAGCATCTTGTTCACACATCATTTCACATTTACTCATGAGATTCTTCACTTTACCCAATGCATTGGAGCACTGTATAATTTCGGGTGCATCCGTCACTTTGAAACATTCATAATTGCGCTATATAATTCCGGGTGCACCCACCACATCATAACATTATCATTATCATGATTTCTGTAACACCCCGAGCTTCCACGATACGCTTCTCATTCAATAATGTAATAGCTTGCATTGTATGCAACATCGAGTTCTAACACACTGCAACTAATCAAAGTAGCCGTTATGAATAGTAATAACCACTGTTTAAATTTATAGAAATTTTATATTTCAAAATGGACTTCATTTTTGTATTCCTAATATTGAAATTAGCCTATGTTGAATTTTTTGTAATTTTCTGAGAACTTCAAAATTTTTATGAATAGTGAAAAATACTTAAAACAACTTTTTTAATCAAAATAATTTATAGTGATAAGTTATAATATTGAGTGGTTTTAAAGTATAATTAGAATATATTTTTACCATTTTATCCAATGGTGGTCATTAGAATTAATTTAACATTGAAATTGGACATAAACAATTGTCAATCTTTTGATATAAATTGTTTCTTAAAAACACGCTATTTGTTGTGACAGCGGGAATTAATTATAAAATTAATTAATAAAACTTATACGTTTGGAATTTTGTAAAATAGACATCATTTCTGAATTTGGAATATCAATTATAGCTTAGGGTGAAATTTTGGCTTTGTTCTGAAAAAATTCAACTTTTGATGAATAGTGAAACCACTAAGTGGTAGTTAAATAACTGATTTTTCGTTTAAATTAAATATTACCACTTCTGTGATTTGATTTTCAAAAATATGACATACATGGTTGTCCTTAAGAAGTAAAATGTGGTTCAATGAGATTAAAATAAATTTTTGGTGAATAGTAACTTTTAAGTTCTTAATCGCGATTAGAGGTAATTAGTGTAGTTTAAGGTAAAAATAATGTTTTAATAATATGAGATGAGCATGAAACATGTCCTACTCCTATTGGATGAGTCATGGTAGACCAAGACAACCCATGGGTCAACTTGGGGACCCCATGGAGCCACTTTATTTGGAAAATGACATTAATATATATTTATTTAATGTTAAAATTAAATTGACACAAACATGAGTTATTTTACTAAAACGGTTTTTAGGTGGGGTTACACAAGTCCAAATTTTGATTATAAATATTAATTAGAAAGCTAAAAAGATTTCCTACATCATAGTAGTTTTTTTATAATTTTTAGACATTAAATAAATTAAATTATTTATGACATCATGATGATGCAACGATGACCTCATTATTTAACGATTTAAATAAAATGAGAAGATAATGTAAAATCCAAGGCTTACACTTGTCCAAAGCCTATTGGATGAGGGGATTTAGAAACCTTATCACCTTAGCCTCTAATTATATAGGTTTGGGACCTTTAGAATCCGAAAAGCATTGTGAAATAATGTAACATTTCAATATTTCCAAAAGTTCCCCTCCTCTCCACTTATAAAAGGCCCCCACCTCTCCCACCTCATTTACACTTTCAAGCCATTTGGCTCGGCCAACATCTGCCCAAATACTCTCAAAAATTCCCCCTATTACTCCTAGAAGCCTCACTTTGGGCAGAAATCTTCTCAAGGAAGCCTTTGGCTCAAATCAAAAAGAGTTACCCGATTTTGAGGTAATGTCTTCTCTAATGTTGTTTTGTTTTATTTTTCTTCTCCAATCCCCTAAACTCTTTTTATTCATTTCTTTTGTAACAACACCAGTATCCTCAATATACTAGTATGTTGTTATAAGAAGGATTCTAGCTACACTTACACACAACTACATCTAATGGTTAAAGAACATACGGTTTCTGTGGATGGCGAATTTCTGCCTCACGAAACGATGATTGTTCAACACTCATATAACACCTTCAAAGGTGGCCATTAATATGTCACTATTTTTATATGTGATATATAATATTTTTATATTTTACTTATGCTTCTGTATTTCTCATTTATGGCATACTTTATGATTTCCATTATGGGTAAAACACGATAATTTCATTTTAGGAAGTGTGGACTACCGCCCCCTCAAAGTGATTTGAATCGTTAATGCCATATGTGGGATGCATAAAGGATGGAGTAAATGGTATTATACACTATATTATACTGGAATTATATTATACATTTATATCATTATGATTTCGTTCCATTAAATATGAAATTGAAATGAAAGTAGCGTTCATGCGTACGTACGGCTTACCGTCTCCATGAACGGTGCATTTCATTTCTTACCTCTAAATGTTATGTAATATTATAAATGAATGTATATACTGGATATATAAGATATATATGACATATAAATCATGAATATAATTCTGGAGATAAGGGATATTCTACCACATAAACAACTTGTAATTATAAGAAGTTTATTGTTGACTCAAGTACCAAAGATCGACAAAACGACCGTTATTAACTTAAATAATTACATAATGTTCATATCATTGTAATAAGTGATATAATAAGGATAATGAAATTGAAAATGGTTCTTAATAAGGTATATATTAACTCTAGTTTATTATTCAGGAGGTTAAAGAATGGTTGAGTCAAGTCAGACACGAGGTAAGGGAATTTCTTAACCCAACTTCCATTCTTTGGGTTAATCTCCTACTTTCAAATTATGTCATGATATTATTATGTATTATTTTGTATTTTTACTTTCTTTATGTGTACCTATAGTGAATACACATAATAGATCTATTTTATTTTAAAAATGATCTTTTTAAGGACTTCGTCTCAATCTCCTTTCATTGAGGCATATTTGGTTTTATACACAACTTTCTTTTATACGGTGTATAAACCCCTTTGACTTTTACGTTTATCCAAAAGGAATATTTTTTATATGAAGCGTTTTACTAAACGACAAAAAGGGAATGTTTTTCTTTCCATACTTATGCGGCGACAACGAATTCTCCGCCGCTGTGACCATTATTTGAGTTTCGGCTTCCTCTACAAGCCATCATTTTTTTAAATGAAAAATAAATACAAAGTTTTAAATTTCATTTATTTTGGTATTGAAAATGGTTTTGAAAGCGTTTTTATTATAACAATGTGTTGTATTGAAATCTTGTGATTGAAATTTGGAAATTTTATGTTTCATTTATGCATGTTTTATGTGATACGATTATGTTATGGTTTATGATATGTTTAAACCTATTCATATGAGGAATGCATTGGACTTAATAAGTGACGGATGGAGCCCGATATAGCTCCTCGATGCATCGGCAGGTCTCATGAGACAAACTAGTGTCTTGTCACGAGGCCTTGACAAAATCTTATTTGTGGTCTTGGCACGAGGCCTTGGCTACGTGGATATGATAGTCTGGCATTATGCATTCCATCATTATGAAAGTGGTTATTTATATTGCATGTGATTATTCGACCAGTAGAATATCCATGTGAAGAAGTAAATGGCATTATCTCATTTTACTTTTGCCATATTATGTTGAAGTTCATGTTTAAAAGGCTTTTGTTTTAGTTATACATTTCCTTAAATGTTAATGTTTATTTATGAAAGCTTCCGCTATATTGTTAACCTTACTGAGCATCTGAGCTCACCCCTTTCAATGTTTTAATATTTTTCCAGGATGTGAAGAAGTATTTTATGAATGACCTGCAGGGTTAGTCAGAAAGGGATATGATTGTGGACTATGAAGACCATGTTATTGTAGTTTGTTTACTTTTTGATGTAATGAAAGACTTATGAATGTATCTAGTGTTTCCAAGGCTACTAAACTAATCGGTCTTTCGAGACTTGATCTTTTGTGATCAGGCCAATGTTACGAACTAATGCACCGACTCTGGGTAGCTGGGGTCGGGGCGTTACAGTTGGTATCAGAGGAAGTTTAGTACAAACCTTGGAAGCTAGATTTAGATAAACTCTGATTAGATCACGTAGACCTAAGATGAACTTTGAGGATTAGTATAGAAGAACTTCCTAGAATTATGGTATTGTAGAGATTTTGTGAGTTTTCGGAGCAATACATCCCTGTCTGGATACGAGTAGGTAGAGGCGGCTCTGGCACAGATGTACCTAGGGGTAACACCCGAAAACACCGCTTTGAGATAGACTTGAACGGGAACTGGTGCACGACAACGGGCCTTGCTGCACTCTTGGTTACGACACTCCCGGGGGATATGCTTAGGATAATTCCCATTTTCTTTACAACCCACTATGAAGGGTTACGAGTATATACTTTCTCAAAGAAAATTTTTTTATAATTATGGATTATATCCATAATTAGTTCAATTTATGTTAAGTGTTTTACAAGTATGGAATTATGTATTTTGATTCATAAACTAATCTAGTTTATGCCATTATTTAGAAATGGCGCCTAGTGGAAGGAATGGAAACCGTATCAATGCACGCACTCCGTGTAGGGATTTCCCTCCTGCTCAAGATAATTATTGTGGAGCTAGTGATACAACTGGTGCTGATCAGCTTCTCACCGTACTGGGACAACTCACGCAGGTTATGAATAATAACCTTACTCGTATGGAGCACCCTGATCCGCAACGTGGAGGATCAATGTTAGACCGCTTCATGAGGCAACAACCACCAACCTTCAATGGGAGTACAAATCCTATAGTAGCTGAACAATGGATAAATTCCTTAGAGAAAATATTCCATGCCTTGGGGAGTGGTGAAAGGGAGAAGGTTGTCATGGCAGTTTACCGCCTCACTGGAGATGCCGATCAGTGGTGGTCGCTGATTCAAAACACAAAGGAAGATGATGACGTATTGAATATGGAATGGAGGGAGTTCAAAGAGCTTTTCTTAGAAAAATACTTTCCTCGTGACCATCGAGCAGATATGGAAAGGCAATTTCTGAGTTTGAGGCAGAAGGAGGATGAGAATGTCGCAAAGTATGAGGCTAACTTTACAAGGTTAGCGAGACATGCTGTCGATTATATACGTAACCCAAGGAGTAAGATTGATCGTTTTTTTGATGGGTTAAAACCATTTCTCCGTCGATCTTTAGTATCACAATCCTTCTCATCATACGAAGATATTGTCTCGTGTGCTATCAAGACAGTAAAGGAATTCTCTAAGTCTTATGACAACAAAGTAAAGCAAGAGAAGAAGAGAACGGTGGAAAAAGAGACAGATAAAGGGAAAAAGGGAAAGAAGGATTTTCTATTATGTGATAATTGTGGGAAGAATCACCCTGGTACTTGTCTAAAAGGAATGGGAGTTTGTTATAAATGTGGAGAAAAAGGTCACCAGGCGCGTGATTGCATGGGAAAGAAAGAGGCTATCAATGTTGAATGCTAAAATTGTAGGGAAATGGGGCATTATGCAAATGAATGCCCTAAGCGTCAGGGAAACTTACCTCGGAAAAGGCCAAAGAATCAAGGACAATCTTATGCTGTTACTACAGTTGAAGCGGAATAATTAATGTATTGATTCTTTTGGACTCATGGATTATATTCTGGTTATTAGAATAATGTGATATATATATATAAGGATTGTACTGCATTACTTTTTGATTTCAGTAAGGTTTTAATATGATTAAGGTAATCATATTTTTAGTATGTGACAATAAGAGAAACTTTTCTTTGTTTTGGGAATCTGATGTTACAATTGATTTTGGAATTAAGAGACCTTTTAGAGAAAGTCTGGACAGAGGTATTTTGGATAACTATAAAGGTTGGAGTGGATTAAGTTGATCTTTGGATAGTATTTTTCAAGGTTAAAAAATTTATGAAGATTATTTTTGGAATATTATGATACTATAGTTTTAGGAAAAGGACAACCTGCAGGGTGGGGCATAACCCGTCACGTCGGACAAAGCTACAGGAATCAAACCCACAATCATAGTGCGACATGCCTTTATTTCCTACCACTAGCCTACAGGAAGTCCCTGGTTTTTAAAAAATAATTTTACTAATCTAAATGGTATGTGTTAACATTTGGAACCTTATACAATTAGGATAAGTATAATATTTTTGAGTTCTATTATCTTTTGAGTGAAAGATGAGTTGAAGGTTGAAACTCTAATTGTCAAGCATAAATATATATATACTTATCTCTTATTCAATGAATGAATTAATTCTTAAACTTTAGTAAAGGGATATTAAAACAAAAAATGTGTTATCCTAATACCTTATGTCTTGTTGAACTGATGATATTTTAAATCAACATAGATTGAAGGCTTTGAGGCCCTCAATTTGACAGTTGATTGTGATTGATGACCTCAATCACTCCCTACAAATATTTACGTTTTTCCTCCAATTATATGTCTCTAATTTCCACCAATGTTCTCCTAATCGAGATCATAAGTGGGTGGTGACTTTTTCATTTCCTTTTCCCTCTTATTAAGGCTAAATTTTATTAACCTTATTTCCGATGTGGGTTTTCCTCAAAGGTATTTTATCTTTTCAACCTTTTATTTTCAAAGAAAAATTTCAAATTGAGAGGACGCAATTTATTGAAGGAGGGGAGAATGTAACACCCCGAGCTTCCACGATACGCTTCTCATTCAATAATGTAATAGCTTGCATTGTACGCAACATCGAGTTCTAACACACTGCAACTAATCAAAGTAGCCGTTACGAATAGTAATAACCACTTTTTAAATTTATAGAAATTTTATATTTCAAAATGGACTTCATTTTTGTATTCCTAATATTGAAATTAGCCTATGTTGAATTTTTTGTAATTTTCTGAGAACTTCAAAATTTTTATGAATAGTGAAAAATACTTAAAACAACTTTTTTAATCAAAATAATTTATAGTGATAAGTTATAATATTGAGTGGTTTTAAAGTATAATTAGAATATATTTTTACCATTTTATCCAATGGTGGTCATTAGAATTAATTTAACATTGAAATTGGACATAAACAATTGCCAATCTTTTGATATAAATTGTTTCTTAAAAACACGCTATTTGTTGTGACAGCGGGAATTAATTATAAAATTAATTAATACAACTTATACATTTGGAATTTTGTAAAATAGACATCATTTTTGAATTCGGAATATCAATTATATCTTAGGGTGAAATTTTGGCTTTGTTCTGAAAAACTTCAACTTTTGATGAATAGTGAAACCACTAAGCGGTAGTTAAATAACTGATTTTTCGTTTAAATGAAATATTACCACTTCTGTGATTTTATTTTCAAAAATATGAAATACATGGTTCTCATTAAGAATTAAAATGTGGTTCAATGAGATTAAAATAAATTTTTGGTGAATAGTAACTTTTAAGTTCTTAATCGCGATTAGAGGTAATTAGTGTAGTTTAAGGTACAAATAATGTTTTAATAATATGAGATGAGAATGACACTTGTCCTACTCCTATTGGATGAGTCATGTCAGACCAAGACAACCCATGGGTCAACTTGGGGACCCCATGGAGCCACATTAGTTGGAAAATGACATTAATATATATTTATTTAATGTTAAAATTAAATTGACACAAACATGAGTTATTTTACTAAAACAGTTTTTAAGTGGGGTTACACAAGTCCAAATTTTGATTATAAATATTCATTAGAAATCTAAAAATATTTCCTACATCATAGTATTTTTTTTATAATATTTAGACATTAAATAAATTAAATTATTTATGACATCATGATGATGCAGTGATGACCTCATTATTTAACGATTTAAATAAAATGAGAAGATAATGTAAAATACAAGGCTTACACTTGTCCAAAGCCTATTGTATTAGGAGATTTAGAAACCTTATCACCTTAGCCTCGAATTATATAGGTGTGGGACCTTTATAATCCGAAAAGAATTGTGAAATAATGTAACATTTCAATCTTTCCAAAAGTGCCCCTCCTCTCCACTTATAAAAGGCCCCCACATATCCCACCTCATTTACACTTTCAAGCCATTTGGCTCGGCCAACCTCTGACCAAATACTCTCCCAACTTCCCCCTCTTACTCCTAGAAGCCTCACTTTGGGCATAACTCTTCTCAATGAAGCCTTTGTCTCAAATCAAAAAGAGTTACCCGATTTTGAGGTAATGTCTTCTCTAATGTTGTTTTGTTTTATTTTTCTTCTCCAACCCCCTAAACTCTTTTTATTCATTTCTTTTGTAACAAAAAAAGTATCCTCAATATACTAGGATGTTGTTATAAGAATTATTCGAGCTACACTTACACACAACTACATCTAATGGTTAAAGAACATACGGTTTCTGTGGATGGCGAATTTCTGCCTCACGAAACGATGATTGTTCAACACTCATATAACACCTTCAAAGGTGGCCATTAAGATGTCACTATTTTTATATGTGATATATAATATGTTTATGTTTTACTTATGCTTATGTATTTCTCATTTATGGCATACTTTATGATTTCCATTATGGGTAAAACACGATAATTTCATTTTAGGAAGTGCGGACTACCGCCCCCTCAAAGTGATTTAAATCGTTAATGTCATATGTGGGATGCATAAAGGATGGAGTAAATGGTATTATACAGTATATTATACTGTAATGATATTATACATTTATATAATTATGATTTCGTTCCATTAAATATGAAATTGAAATGAAAGTAGCGTTCATGCGTACGTACGGCTTACCGTCTCCATGAACGGTGCATTTCATTTCTTACCTCTAAATGTTATGTAATATTATAAATGAATGTATATAATGGATATATAAGATATATATGACATCTAAATCATGAATATAATTCTGGAGATATTGGATATTCTACCACATAAACAACTTGTAATTATAAGAAGTTTATTGTTGACTCAAGTACCAAAGATCGACAAATCGACCGTTATTAACTTAAATAATTACATAATGTTCATATCATTGTAATAAGTGATATAATAAGGATAATGAAATTCAAAATGGTTCTTAATAAGGTGTATATTAACTCTAGTTTATTATTCAGGAGGTTAAAGAATGTTTGAGTCAAGTCAGACACGAGGTAAGGGAATTTCTTAACCCAACTTCCATTCTTTGGGTTAATCTCCTACTTTCAAATTATGTCATGATATTATTATGTATTATTTTGTATTTTTACTTTCTTTATGTGTACCTATAGTGAATACACATAATAGATCTATTTTATTTTAAAAATGATCTTTTTAAGGACTTCATCTCAATCTCCTTTCATTGAATCATATTTGGTTTTATACACAACTTTCTTTTATACGGTGTATAAACCCCTTTGACATTTACGTTTATCCAAAAGGAATCTCCTTTATACGAAGTGTTTTACTAAACGACAAAAAGGGAATGTTTTTCTTTCCGTACTTATGCGGCGACAACGACTTCTCCGCCGCCGTGACCATTATTTGAGTTTCGGCTTCCTCTACAAGCCATCATTTTTTTTAATGAAAAATAAATACAAAGTTTTAAATTTCTTTTATTTTGGTATGGAAAATGGTTTTGAAAGCGTTTTTATTATAACAATGTGTTGTATTGAAATCTTGTGATTGAAATGTGGAAATTTTATGTTTCCTTTATGCATGTTTTATGTGATACGATTATGTTATGGTTTATGATATGTTTAAACCTATTCATATGAGGAATGCATTGGACTTAATAAGTGACGGATGGAGCCCGCTATAGCTCCTCGATGCATCAGCAGGTCTCATGAGACAAACTAGTGTCTTGGCACGAGGCCTTGACAAAATCTTATTTGTGGTCTTGGCACGAGGCCTTGGCTACGTGGATATGATAGTCTGGCATTATGCATTCCATCATTATGAAAGTGGTTATTGATATTGCATGTGATTATTCGACCAGTAGAATATCCATGTGAAGAAGTAAATGGCATTATCTCATTTTACTTTTTCCATATTATGTTGAATTTCAAGTTTAAAAGGCTTTTGTTTTAGTTATACATTGCCTTAAATGTTAATGTTTATTTATGAAAGCTTCCGCTATATTGTTAACCTTACTGAGCATCTGAGCTCACCCCTTTCAATGTTTTAATATTTTTCCAGGATGTGAAGAAGTATTTTATGAATGACCTGCAGGGTTAGTCAGAAAGGGATATGATTGTGGACTATGAAGACCATGTTATTGTAGTTTGTTTACTTTTTGATGTAATGAAAGACTTATGAATGTATCTAGTGTTTCCAAGGCTACTAAACTAATCGGTCTTTCGAGACTTGATCTTTTGTGATCAGGCCAATGTTACGAACTAATGCACCGACTCTGGGTAGCTGGGGTCGGGGCGTTACAATTTCCACAAGGAACATACATCAAAAGTGAACATAACTAACCCATGTTAAGGAATGGGTTTCATCTCATAAGCATACATTCATAAACTTTGGGTTCCAAAAAGAAAGAGGGAACAACATACTTGATACAAGAACCATCAACCATGAATGAGAAGTAAAAGTTGAGTTCTTAAAAGAAGAGTTCTTTTAGAAGACATTTGGATTGACATAACCTTCATTAGAAAACATTTATATCCCAGAAAAGGAAAGAAATGATGAAAAAAATGATCCATAAGGAGTGACCATATCAAAAATGGATTGAAAGAGGTAGAACCTTATAAGAACCCAGTTTTTGCTGTGAAAGACTTTGGAATATTCTTAATGATATTCCAGAGCAGTGCCTTCAGACGACGTGCGATTCCGAGCCCCAGAGTGGCCGGAATTAAATTATCAGTGTGTTCACACTGGAAATGCTAAATAAATGCGATAACTCCTAAACGGTGATCGGAATCAGATATCCGAGTGTGCAGATGGGTCTATAATGGGGTGTTCACCCTAGGAACGACATAAAACTTGTCGGCGCGGGATGTTTGGACCCCTCGCTCTCTTTCGGAACGTTAAACGGATAAATTAGTTAATTAATTTATTCATTTAATGGTGAAATGCAGATATCTCTTAAATGGTGGTTTGGATAGGAAAATCGAGGGAACCGTTGAGTTCAGAGGGTGCCGTTTACCCTAGGAGGGGTATAAGTTTCACGGGCGCGGGTCGTTTGTGAAAAATGGCTCCAGGGGCGTTTTCGTAATTTAGCTGCTTCGGACGTTAAATTTTATAACTTTTGAATGGGTTCTCTGATTAAAATTCAAAGACCTCCATTGTGCTCGAGATGTGGTGTTTACCCTAGGGGAGGCTTAACCTTGACCCTGTTGAGGGTTCGGGTTCGGACCGACGGGCGGGTGGTTAAGCATTTTCTATTTAAACACTTAACTCATCCCCTTCCTCCCCTCTTCTCCCCTGGCACCAGAAGCTCCCCATAGCGAAGTAGGAATCTCCCCTTCATCACCTCCTCCTCTCCATCAAGGCGCGGCTCCGGCGGATCGCCCGTGAATCTTCGGGCAACGCCCACGAGGTAGGATTTGTCGTTTGCATTTTCTATTCCCGTACCTACATTGAGCTCAATTTTCACTATTGATTCCTTTTCAAAACTTCTATCAAAGCCCATGAATGTGAAGTAGATTTTATACTCTTTTCTACGCATCTTTCGGATTTCAATTCCGAGTCCCGAGCTGCTCACAGATGTTCGCCGAAGTTTGCGGGAATTTGGGTTGAGCAGCAGGGCGGCGCAGTGGTTCGGCCGAGCTTCAGGCTGCCGGGAGCTCACAGTGGCAGCAGGGGGTGTCTGCGGGCGTCCGCGGGTGTCTGGTGGAGGAGCTTGGCGTGGCAGCGGGGTGCTCGGGCATCGGCGTGGGTGTCTGGTGGAGCGGCCAGGCGAGGCCGGGGCTCTGGCGGAGCGCCCGGCGAGGCGGCGGTCGCCAGGGAGCGGCGACCGCGGGGTCGCGACACGTGACCCCCGTGCGGCGACAAAGACCCGCGCCGCACAGGTCTTCACGCGGATGCCGTGACCGGCCCTCTTGGTCGGTCTGTGCGTGGGCCACGAGTCTGCGGCCGACCCGCGTGGCTAAGCCGCGGGCCGGTCCAGCCCCAGGGGCCTTGCCCCCTCGGTGTTTGGACACCTGTATTTTCCGCTACGGGTGTCTGTTTTGAGTACCATCTATGGCGGTGGAACCGTATCGACGAGGCGGACTTTTTGAGATGGTTTTGGGAATTTTTAATTCCCAAAACGAGGGGCCTCGGTGGCGCGACACGTACGTCGAGGGGTTAGTCGTTTCTTCAGCAGATCTTGTTTTGGATGGCACGGACGCGTCCGATGTCTGTTTTAAGCACCATCAGTGGCATTAGAACCCTAGCGTCGAGGTGGAGGTTTCTAAGGTGGTTACGGGCATTGAAGCCGGAGTTGAGGCGCGGGACCCATGGCCCATCTTTTGAGCTGCGTGCAGCTTTTAGCGACTTTTTCCTCAGACGTTCGTTCGGGGCGTGCGAGCAGTCGATGTTGGGTGTTTTTTCGGGGGCATCGCGTTGGCACAGTCTGCCCATTGTAATTCCTCACAATGGTGCGGGGCCCATGGGGGCCGTTTGGGCATCGACGGTGATTTTTCCATCTTTATCACCAGGAAACCGTTTTGGACAAATGAATAGTCCAACTTGTGTGATTTTTCGAGAGGATCGCAACGGTGCGATCCATTCGTTGAGTTTTGGGACTGGGATGTGGGTCCCACGTAGCATCGCTCGTGGGCGGTGCGCCAGAACGTAACTTTTTATCCGGATATCTGTTGACCCCAAGTGATTGGTGCTTTTGACGTGTTTCCCCGAGGGGATCACAATGGTGCGATGCGCCCGACTGTTTTCAGGGCCGAGGCTTGGGATCACGGGACGTCATTCGGGCGTGAGGCGGTGTTGGTGTCTTTTCTGTCGGATATCCATTTGAGGCGAGTGAGTAGTCAATCTTGCATGGTTTTCCGCGAGGATTACAACGGTGTGATCCGTTTGGTGGTGCGGAGCCTCTTGCATGATCTTGTTAAATGTGGAGCATGAGAGGTTCTCCGGTGGTGGTTCGCCCTACCTTGTTTGTAGAGGACCCTTGGCGTGTGATTGTTCACTCTTGGGAGAGTGATATAATTGGTCCACGAGATGTGGTTGGTTGTGCCTCAGCCGATGAGGTTGCAGGTTGGAGTTGTTATGTCACGCCTTCGCGTTGACATTGGGTGTCGTTTGCACGATAGCCTATGGGCTGGAATGAGGTATACTCTGGGAGTATACGGCAGCGCTTGGAGGTACGTGTGGTTGTTTATACCTGAGGATGTTTGTGCGCTCAGTTGGGGTTGAATTGGGGTGACACGTCGTGTGGGCCCCACATGCGTGTCGTGATCTGCTTTGCGTACTTGACCTCTTGCGACATAGAGGGTCCCTCTGTGCTCATTTGTTTGACCAACAGGGTGGAGTTTCCCCTGGCCTGGTGCTCTTTTGTCTGACCAGTAGGGTTGAGCGGTCTCCCCCTGGTCTTGTTCTCTATGGTTTGGCCAGTAGAGATGGTTTGTTTCCTCTGCTTCTTCAGCTGTGAGGGGTTTCAGTACTGTGCCCTTTCACCGGAATATGACACCGTCTGTGACTACGGGTGTTCGTGTAGCATGGTATTTTTCCCCACTTTCTGGGATGAGATGTCCCGGTCCTCTTCGACAGTGACTCAGCGGATTGGAGTGGGATCGCCTTGTGAGGCCTGGGGAGTTTCTCCCATTGCTCTATGTTCCTTGGTAGAGCTTGTGGTTTCGGTGTGACCAACACTTTACGTGGGCACCGATCCTCTACCCAGGAGGTTGTTTCCAGCAGGGATGAGGTTGTTTCCAGTGGGGCTGATGTTGTTTCTAGCAGGGATGAGGTTGTTCCAGTAGGGCTGAGGTTGTTCCAGCAGGGCTGAGGTTGTTCCAGCAGGGCTGAGGTTGTTCCAGCAGGTCTGAGGTTGTTTCCAGCAGGGTTGAGGTTGTTTCGAGTAGGGTTCGCCAGTGGGTTACCATCCAGTAGGGATGGCCAGTACAGCGGTGTTCACCGAGCAGTTACCATCCAGCAGGGATGGCCAGAGTAGTGCCGGGCTTACCTCCAGCGGGGCTGGGCAGTGGTCCCTGATGTCAGGCTTACCTCTAGTGGGGCTGGGCAGTGGTCCCCTGATGCTGAGCTTACCTCCAGCTGGGCTGGGCAGTAGTCCCTGATGTCGGGTTACCTCCAGCTGGGTTGGGCAATGGTCCCGTCGCCGACTTTAGCCAGGTCGCCCTCCAGTGGATTACCCTGTTACGAGACTGGGCAGTGTGGGGCACCCATCAACTTTCTGGGTCTCCCTGTAGTGGGAACCTGTTGACTTCTAGGGATCCTCCAACGGGGCTGGGCAGGGGGTCTCCTGTCGACTTTGAGCAGACCTCTCGACTATGGGGCAGTGAAGAGTTGTGGTTGACGTTCCCCCAGAACTCTCAAGTACGAGGAGAGATTTCCCCCACCGAGACGTGTCCTTGTGACGTGACCTAAAACCATGTGGTCGAGTCAGTGCCGCCCAAAGCGGATAGTGTCGAGGTGTTGAGATTGAACACCTTGGCTTGCGGTTTGGGGCAGACGTGCGGGATGCTGGGCATCGATGGTGTTTTCTTCTGGGACTGTTGGCTAATCTTTCTTAGGCTAAGATACAGGACGGAGATCCCCTTACGTCATTGTTTGGGCTTCTTTCTGAGCATAAATATATGTATATACCTTGTTTCAAGTACCCACTTCATGGGTTTGGTTACTCTTCTTACAGGAGAGGCGAAGACGCGCAGGGTATGCCACGTGCTTTCCGTGTCTAGATTCTCATGGTTGGACGAGTCTACTCTCCTACAATAGGTAGTGAAGACTCGATGGGAAGTTCATCTTCTCACCATTTCCAGCTCCTTGTGTTTGGATGAGTCTACTTCTTTCCTCTTTTTGGGATGAGCTGGACTCCTTACTGTACTCCTCACTGCACTTTCATTTATACTCCTCTACTTTTTCTGTTCGCTCTACTGCTCACCCTTCGGTACCTCCTTTGTTTCTCCCTCGAGCCTTTGGGGTATCCTACTGAGTATTTTTATACTCACCCCCGCTTGGGCTTTTCCCGCACATGGTGTTCCCTTGCAGACGATGGACAGGTGGAGCATGACTTCAGTGGAGCATAGGATCTTGGGAGCTTGGACCGTGCGCGGTGGTCGTGGCCGGGTTTTAGGTGGGAGACCCGTCAGCTGTTCCTTTTTGTTTACCTGTTCTCAGGTTGTGTCACCTTTTCTGGTTGGACGTGTGTTTTTCCCCTTTTTACTTTTCAGCACTTTATTTGTACTATTTATAGTTCGATGCACATTTGTGGTATATATAGCAGTTTCCCATTGTTTTTCTTTTCTTTTACTCTGCACTTTTGCATTGATTGTGCTGCGTGTGTGTGTGTATAGGTACTTAGGCAAAGGCCTCCCCGAGTTGTTGTGCCTTCGGCGCTGGTCACTTGACCCTGGCCTATGGAGGCGGGCTTGGGGTATTTTCGGCTCGAGCCCGGGTAGGGTCGGGTCGTGACAAACCTGAAGGATGAAAGTTGGGTTCAAGAATATCCCCTTACCTTGTACCCGAATGCTTCCTTATCTTTAATGTCCTGTATAATGACATTATATTCATTAATTAGAAATCTAGAACCAGGTGTACATTAATAGGGTTAATTCTGGTTTCATTATGTCATATCATGTTCCTTTGGATGACTTATAGTGTTTAAAAACATTGTTCAGGGGTGTTCGTTTTTATGGTTTTTCTTGGGTGGTTCACTTGTATTCTTAAATTGATGTTTGGGTAGAACATGAGTAAACATCCAGAAATTATATTACATGTCATTAATTATATCACATAAGTTTTAATGGTCTTATAATGAATTATATTAGATCCATGTGGATGAATCATTAGATAATAATTAAAAGATGATTATTTGGGTTAATTTGAGCGATTTTTCGACCATAAAGAACTTGTTTTATTTTATCACTTGAAATATGGTCATAAGTTAGTTAAAAAACTTTAAATAGAAAATAATACATATAACATATTCCTGTTCAACCATAAAAATGGTTTCATGACCATATCTGAAGGTCGAAATGGAAGAAGAAAGCATGTCGTTCTTGAAGGTGATAAATTAACACCTCACGAACAACGTTCTCTTTAATAAAATAAAAGGAAGAGGGAAAGGGGGTTGGATGATATAATATCCCGTTAGAATCATAAAATTAAAATATATGTATAATAATGGAGTTACAATAAAAATTTGATGAAAATAGGTGGGGAGATATCAATAAATGAACTTGAACTTGAAAGGAAATTAAAGGAGAAGAGGGAGGGAAATTACCTCTTGAATCCTCCTCTTGAGAACCTCCTTAAGGGACAAAGCTTGGTCTTTTGATGAGACCAGAAGCTCTCAGAAGTGGGGGAGGGTCTGGGAAAGGTGCTTGGGCATAGTTTAGAGAAGTTTTGGAGCTTGAGAGGTGTGAGGAAATGAGGGTGTGAATGGTGGCTTTTATAGTGGAGGGGAGAGGGGTTTCCTTAAAATAAAATTCATTAGTTTATTATTTCCCCACAAGACAAGTAATAGTGAGTATTGAATGACAAAGAATAGTAATTTTATAATTTAATCCCAAACCAAGTGGGCTTACATCAGCAGAACATTACACATGACCCTATAATTAGCTTATTTAGCTTATTTTGTAAATTACGGTATTTCACTATTCATCAAAAATTCAAGTATCTCAGAAAAATCCCAAAAAAATTACCCCAACCATTTTTTGAAATTTAGAATCCAAAAATGAATTCCATTTTCCAAAAAAAATTTCTAAATATTATTAATTTAATATTTAATTAAAATCATAATTTACTTAAAAAATAGTTTTTAAGATTAAAACTGATTTTATAGTGCTTTCAAAAATTACGTAGGGTCTTATAAAATTACATAAAAACTATAAGAAATTGATTCAATAATTTATTAATACATTTTAGGGAAATAAATATTCTTTTAAATTAATTAATTAATTATTATTATTTATTTATGACTTACAAAATACCAAAACGTTTACTATGATCAATTTGTCACTTTCTAAGATGTCTAACTTTTATTTTATTATTCATAGGTAATGTTACTCTTATTTTGTATGATTTACTATTCATAAGGGTCATATTACTATTCATAATGGTATGTTATTATTCCTAAGGGTACGTTACTATTCACTAAAAATTATTTTTGTTTCATTAGACTCCGAAAATCATCTTGAACACAACCGTGTATGTCGGATTTTCGAAATTCCAAACATAGGAGTGACAAACTTATGTTTAATGGTCACTTATCACTTATTAGTTCATTATTTTGTGTTTTCATGTTATTTTATGACATAAATACAAGAAGGGAATTTTCCATTGAAAAACATTGGGTCATTACAATGTTTGGTTTCAAAAGGGGGATTTTATGTGTATTTTGGTGTGAAGTCTTTTGGTTTTTCTTGAAATGATCTACTAATCAGTTTAATGATTTATTGAATCATTTAGATGGTGAAAAAGTGGTATTTTCAAAGTGTTGAATATGCATTTGTTTTTAAAGTAGTGTGTTTATGTAAAATAAGGCATGTTTTTGGTGTAAACCCTTTTTTCATCACTTAGTGGTGTTTTATAAATGGTGTGAACTGTGTTTTGAAAAACATGCCTAGGTGGTTATTTTGCGCTGGTTATTCATTTGGATTTTTTTGGGTACGTTTTCATGTACCTTTGTTGTTGTGCGTTTATTACAGCATGCTGGCGGGGTAACTCTGTGTTACCGCGATCATCGGTTCGTGCGTGCTTGTGCGCCTGTGCAAGGCGTGTCACGTTGTCGCGTTGTCGCGTTCGAGCTGCGAGTTGATGTAGGTTCCCATTGCACTACTTTCTAAAATTTAAGTTACATTATTTCATGTTGTTTGCGCACACTATTTGTTCAAATTAAATATTTTATTAATTTTAATAAATTTGAGATAATAAAAGGCAATAAATTTTTAAATGATTATTTGGTGTAAAAAGAGCCGTTTATTTTATACATGACACTTGAAACATTTTCTTGACGAACGGACACCCAGTAGTGAAAGGATTCCAGTTTGGATTTTAAACATAATTCACAAAATTTCAATTATAGTTCTGGTTTTAATGATAAATGATTTCTTCTAAAGCATGAATAAGCATTTTGGTTCTTTTTAAAGTGGTGATTGTGAAATGTATTTAATGCTCATTTGGCACTTTATGGAAAACGATGAAAAAGTTTTGATAAAACCCTCCTAGGATAACTCTCCTGCCTTGGTTTTAATTGATTTTTTGGGAGACTGTGCTTTGAGGCTCCCGGGTACTTGAGTAGTTTAAAGGCAATAGGTTGTCCCTTGGAGTGGCTCGGGGTGATGCCTATTGTGTTTTATATATATATATGATTGGATGCTCAGTTGGCAACGGTTGGCTCACCCCCTTTCCAAAAACTTGAGACATGGGAATCTAGCATATTGAGAGAATATTCAAAGAATTATTGTTGCACTGGTAGGTTATGGTACTGACCAGTGGCCCATAGTAGGTGGATATATTGGGTTTATTACTATGGGATTTACCCTCGGCCTACCTGAGAAAGGATGGTCGAGCGTATTGGGTGTTTTTATTTCATCGTGTGTGACATGTCAACGAGGATGATTTCTCATGTATTGGTGTCTTCTGGTTTATTCTTGATCTCCTAGGTTCACCCATGTCTTTTGGCTTTCAGTTACTTGTTGTGATGAATATGGTACTTGTATATATATTTTCTTTTTATTTCCCTTACTGTGTAACTACTGTAGCATTTTCATGTGTAGTGTTTTTACTAGAAAGTGATGTGTGGTTTTAAAGTGGTTTATGAAAACTATTTTCAAAGTAAGGTGTTTTATACTTTTTGTACAAATTGAAAATGTAAGAATCACTTCCCCTTTGAAAAATGTTAATGTCTCACTAAAATAATGACTTGAGTTTTTGAGGAATTAATAGGGGCAATGACTTGGCCACGGTGGTGGGAGAACAGTGGTCGGCACGCCGACCGACCGCGTGAAGGCAAGGCAGTGCGCGTTTGTGCTGCCGGTATAGGAAAAGGACATGGCTTGTCGGTCGCGGCGGCGCACTGAGGTGGCTGGAAATCGGCAAGCCGCAGGAGGAGCGGCGTGCATCCACGCCGCTAGAAGGAGGGTCGGCCATTTCAGCCGGTTGCGTCGCGCCGAACGGGACCGCTCCGGTGGATCCCACGCGCTAGCCGAACGGTTTTCTGGATCATTCGGGAAAACTGAGGGGGGTGGATGCCTCCCCCCTGGGTGTCGGCTAGAGTGCACCCCCCCCCCCCCCCACGACGAGCCACCCGACCGTGGGCCGCGCTATAGCGGGTCGCGCGGCAGCGGGCCGCACCGCAGCGAGATGGGCCAAGTCGCCCCCTTCGCGGGCCGGGCTGGACCATGGCCTAATAGGTCGGGCCCGCCGTGACCCAGGCCAACCGGGCAAGACCCAGACCAGGTCGGTTCAGCCCAGTCCGGGTCGGGTCGGACCGGACCCGGGCCCAGCTGGACCCAGATATGCCTTTGTGGCCATATCTTGAGAACCAGGCATCCGTTTGACGAACCATATGTGGCCCTAGAATCTCTGGATCGAGACAGTCCTTTTGATATATTCTACTTGAGTTTTGGATAAATTTGGTGTACGGTTGGGTTGGATGGAACCCGAATCCAACCGGGCCCTCGGAACTGAAACACTAATAACTTACAGACCGAACGTCTGATTGATGCACCGTCTATCACGTTGGGTTCCTTTTTATGTAATGGACCTTTGGAATACTTCTTTGTGGGACTTCGTGGAAGTTGAAGTATCGACCGATGACTTGAGGAGTGGAACCTCCCAGAATCAAGCGTGCTTAGTGCGGGAACCCTGTGGCTGGTTGTACTTGAAGAATCTTTAGATCCTGTGTGGGTCAGTGCATGTCGATCCTATGTGGGTCAGCGCTCAGCGATCCTGTGTGGGTCAGTGTATACTGATCCGGTGTGGGTTAGTGCTCAGAGATCTTGTGTGGGTCAGCGCATACTGATCATGTGTGGGTCAACGCTCAGCGATCCTATGTGGGTCAGCGCATACCGATCCTTTGTGGGTCATCTCCTAATCCTGTGTGGATCATCTTTAGATCCTGTGTGGGTCAAAAATAGAGATTCTTGATGAAGTAAAATGATCTATCAATATAGCTAACCATATCTACTTCCGTACTTAAGTTATACCTGGTGTGAGTTGAGTCTTTACCTTTATGGTATTCTTCTGAGTGGCATACCTTTGGGGTACTTACCTTCTAGGTGATACCATAGTGATATTCTTCTATGCGACATACCTTTTTGGTACTTGCCTTTGTGGTGATACCTTTATGGTATTCTTCTATGTGGCGTTACCTTTGTGGTACATACCTTTGTGGTGTTACCCTCGTGGTATTCTTTCCTTCGCGGAACAGTTGTGCTTTTGGCTAAAGAGTTGGGACTTGTGTTTCCTCTTGAATGAGATGTGTATACATGATAACTTAGGTATATGTATGAGCATATACATAATTAGGTTTGACTGTTGTTTTCATGCTTGGTGATTTTGGTATTACTTTGTGGTTTATCCTTTGTGGATTTTGAGAGACTTTCAGGGGTCTCGGGGTCCCTACTAAGTATTGTTATACTCACCCCTACACGGGCTACGCCTGCACCTTGTTGTGTCTTGTACAGATGACGAACATCGCTAATTGAGGAAGAGGGTACAAGGACCGGAGGCTGCTCGGAGGTGGACCTTAGATGAGGCAAACTACAGAGATGACTGTTCGATAACTGTACCTACCATTCAGGTAGGATCCTTGGTGGGTGTTCGCATGAGTTGCTTTTCAGTTTTACTTGTACTTTCAAGTTTATATTGTATTTTGACCCCTTTATTTACTATACACACTCTTTTTACTATACAGCTTTACTTGTGCTTGTATCTTGTTGTGTGCATGGTTGTGTGAGTTTACAGGTTATAAAGGCAATGCCTTCCCCGTTTTAGGGATATGCCTTTCCAGTGCTAGTCGCCAGCCCCTGTCCAATGGAAGGTGGGCTTGGGGTAGTCATGAAACGGGCCCTGGAGGATGGTTCGTGACACATGTCGCTTGATCTCTACAATCATGAGGACTTTCGATACATGACACTTCATCATGGATCTCTTTGCTCGTCGTCGTCGACAATTCTCTTACCATCAACGCACGTCAACATCATATCTTTGTATGAGATATCGCAAACGCGATATCCCCTTTCTGTTTATCTCTTTGTGGTTATCTCTCCTCGCCTATCATCGGCCACCACAACATTCATTCAGTATCTACATCTTGACAAACCTCTCTTTGTCTTCTTTTACTCTCATCACGATATTATATGTGCCTCAAATCTAACATTTCCAGCATTTCCTGTGTGCGGTGGTTTCTCCTTTCATCCCCATGTGCACTTGTTGTGCTTCCCTATGAATCTACTCTATCTTTTTTTGTTTTCAGTTACCTTCTCCATTATTTCCATGATGCACACATCCATTTTCCACATGTGAACATCTTTTCATTCCTGCATGTTCCCACCACAACTACCCATGTGATTTCATTTACTATATCCTTATTTTTCAATTTTCAAATTACTCCAAACATTTTAATAAAGGACCTTCCACTGTTGTACATTGTATACTAGAGTCTGACAGTTATAGTGACACCCACCAAGGGTTTCCATGCTGTCTAGGTTTTCACTATCGTGAATATGTTTGGTCTGCTTCATTGCATTTCATTTTGGGGAATTCATGATTGTTTCCTGTCGAAGAAGGTTTGGTACTTCAGATCGATCCACTGCACCTATTCATGTTCTCACTACCATGGATTTGTCCAGATTCATTATTGCCCATCATGGCTTTAAGCGTAATTCACAAAGGTGCAAGCCACTTATTTGAAGAAAAGAAACAATGGTACCACTGCTTCATGGTTGGTTCTCCAATTCACCTCACCCTTCCTCCTTAAATCCCTACCAGCCCATATCTTCCATTTCTAGCCTTTAAAACACTAACTGGGACCAACATCACCCACTTCCCAAACCAACTCCATAATTCATCCCACTATCCTTCACCTCTACCAAATGGACCACCTCCTTCCCATCTCACCTCAAATACCTCAAGCCCACTTCTAGCTTCAACAACCATTAAACTCAATTTTTTTGGCCTTCACCCATTTAATTTCAAGCGCGTCCATACCACATGTAATACTCACACACATCTCCTCATCCAATTCCCCTAGGACACTTGGAAATTTACCAAGGAAAATGAAACTTCAACAAATTATACTGGATTTTTGTTAACAGTGGAGGGAGGTGGCTCTTGTTGTAATAATGAGTTCCTTAGACCCAACTGTGAAGTGATTTTTGTTACTATATCATGTATACAGTTAGTTATACATGTTGTTTTCTTACCATTTTAGTGTAGACTTTTCTGAATCCACTATTCAATGGTAATGTCCATAGATTAATTGTCATATCAAAATTTTATAACAAATACCAAGTTATAATGAGAACCTCAAGATACTACGACATTTATCTTAAATATGTCATATAGTCTAGATACATCGTACTCAATGGACACAGTATATGTTGGACTATCAGGTGTTGGGTGCTCATAAGTATTGAGACTTCTTCTTATGAAGTTCACACTTGGTAATCTCTAGTAGTGAAATCATGAGGGAAAATATTCTAATAGGGGCATCACATGTTTCAGGTGTTATTGGTTATTCCTTATAAGAATACAGATCTTCATTTCAGTTATGGATCTTGATTTCGGGTGTTTTTGAGAAAAAAGGGAGAATTTGGAAAATTTATAAGTACATGTCGTGTACTTAGGAGTACACGTTGTGTATTCAGTTACTAAGGGTAGTCGTGTACTGGCCGTGTAACGGCAGAGTACATGGACATGTGAGGTGACCTGGATACCACCTAAAGCAGGGGCTAGTTAAGGCATGTGCACAACATGTACATTAAATGAACACATTGTGTACATTTCTTTTTATTTGTTAAATCGTACCGAGGTCACATCTAATTCACAAAATTTTCTTCTTCTAACCTCGTATCATCCAGGAGCAACCAAGAGAAACAGTTCTTCTCCGAGACTCTGATCCATCATCTGTTCTCCGAATCAAACACCATTGGTTGCGTTAGAATACCCTCGGTGAGTTCTTCTTTCTTATAGAGCCCCTTATCCCAATTTCTCTTCTTTCGTGAGATATTTGAGGTTGAGAATTTTTTGACATTTTTGTAGATCTATGACATTCTAGGTCGATTCAAAGGCCGAGGTTAAACTATATCGATTGTACAACATCGAGGTAGGTGGTTTGTGCCTTTCTGTAGTTGTGTTTGGATTATATGTGCAAAAAGTGTTGAATACCCTAGTTTAGGGTATTGCATGTTTTAGATATTTAACCCTATTTGATTCCTGTTATGTTTTTTTTATTGAGAAATGGTTTTTATTATTATTTAGGTTTATTACCTTTTTTATGGATGTGTTTTCTCATGTTTGTTTGATATTGGCCATTGGGTCTAGAACTGCCTGTTAGGCTGTTTTGTTTCCATTCCTAGTGCTATTAGGATGAAGTTGATATTATATGATTTTCTTGTGATATGCATTGTAGGTTCTTATCCTATTAGTAGATGAGTCTACTTTTGATGTTGGATATCATTTGTGCACGATTGTATTACATAGGGTCGTGAGAACCTGATGTAGTTAGACTATAGGGGGAATTGACGTTGAGGGCTTCCTCGGAGTGTCTGTTATACTTTTTACGTTGCGAGACTATAGGGGGGATGGATGGTGAGTTCTACCTCAGAGTGTCTATGGTATACCATTACGAGACCACATGGGGAATGGACGTTGAGTGTTTCCTCAGAGAGTCTGTAGTTATCGTTAAAAGACCACATGGGGAATTGACGGTGAGTGCTTTCTTAGAGAGTATTTGTCTTTGTGAAACCAGAGGGGTTAGACTGTGAGAACTTTCCCTGAGGGTTTCTTGTAAATTATTGGTTGAATAATTAAAAAATGTAAATGAATATAGTTTGAAACTGTATGACTTTTTACTTTTGATCACTTCCTTGTTTATTACTTTATTTTGCATTTTCCCGGATATATATATTCACTGATAGTTAGGTACAGATCTTTGAGTGGTTGCCTACTGGGATTCTTCTCACATGCTGTTTGGTTCATTTTTTTGGGTCCAAACAGATTATATTGTTGTAGGTATAGATAAGGGAAAACACTCTTCTACTTAAGGTACTTGATGGTTGTGGAGCTTGAGAGAATGAGACCAAGCTGAGGCTTGCGATGCTGTTGGAGTTTACTTGTTTTCTTTGTACTTTGGTTTAGTACTGTATTTGCACCATTGTGACATGTTTGGACATTTTTTCAGACATGTGTGACATATGATTTATATATGTGCTCTAGTTGTTTATTTAATTTCAGTCTTTCGTTGTTTTCTTATTGTATGGTATTACTGCTTCTACTGTTGTATATTATTCTTATTCCACAGTGTTACTCTTCCAATGAGAGAATATTTTTCCCAATATCACACCCAAGTCCCTCGCTGCAAGTTGCTAGCCTCTGGAATTCAGAGAAATGTGTTTGAGGCCATGTGACCAACCATTTACGGGGCACCTTTGGGCGACACCTGGAATCGGGACGTTACCAAGTGGTATCAAATGATTCTTTTCTTCTTTGACTTACTTTTTGGAGCCTATATATAGGGATATGAATGAATAGGTAGTTGGTAATAAGCTGTTCCTAGGAGTAACTAACCCGTGTACATGGAAAAACCAATATTCCTCGATTATTGCAATTTTCTGGTTTTTCAATTGTTATAGTTGATTTGATTTCACCGTTGGGTGATTCACATGTTTTGTTCTATTATCGTGGATATTATTGAGGTTCTATTTCTATTACAACCTGATGAAATTAGGGTATGCCATCTCATAATCATATAGGCACTTTCTAGAGATCACATGTCATGCATTCTTGTTATGCCATTTAGGGTGCATTCCTAATTTCATGTTGTTGTGATAGATTTTATGCTAGATATGCATGTTGTTGTGATATAATACCTTCTATTTGATAGGGTATTGCTAATATGTAAATTTTATTTAGAATGAGCACCAAACTTTGGTCCCTATGGTGTTATGGGCCCTAATGAATCAGAATTTGGTGGATCATGTGATTGATTGCACTGTTATACTTTTTGATATACTTTAATATGATTCCAAGATTTGATTCGTGGAGAGTATGGGCCCCTACGGATCAAAATTTGGAACTTTAATGGTTTTTTTAGTGTTGTATGGGGTTCCAGAGTAGTTTCTGAGGCTTAATGTTCGGAAAACCCAGAATACACGGTGTGTAATGATGAATACATATCGTGTATACTTCTGTTCAGGAAGGAACAACTTTTCTTAAGTACACGTTGTGTACGGTATGTACATGTCGTGTAGTCCTTAACTGTATGACTGGATGTGTGGGAAGAGACATGGGGTTGGGAAATTTTTAGGGGCACACATCGTGTACTTGGAGTACATTCCATGTTGTAAGGACTGAGTATTCATTCGTGTGACTAACGACATGGGTGGTTAAAACTTAAGTGGTACATGACGTGTTTAGGGTGACACGCCATGTAGTTTTGTTTAAGAGAACCATGTGGTTTAGCCATGTAGAATAACTCGGGTAGGGGGGAAATGATTCAAGTACACACCGTGTGTATAGAGTGTTATACAACCAGGGTTAGAAGAAGTATATGACCATGTAAAGGCTTAAGGGAACACGCCTTGTAGGGGTCATACACATCTTGTATACATGTTTTGAAAAACATGAATGTTTTCTTTCTCCCGTTCCTTTCCTGCTCTTCCAAGTTTCAGTATTTGATAATCTTGAACTAAGGTGTGCACTTGATCTTGCAGATTCATGCCACCGAGATGTCCTCTGGTTGTACGCTAGATACGGAGCAATGATCAATCACCAGACATGATAGCTCAGGGACTACCAGTAGATCCTCCCACTGTGCATGTCTTGGCACTATCCATCATTCCAGATATAGGTATTGATGCATTGTTCCGAGAATGCTTCATGAGGTTTATTCAAACCTTTTAGGGAGAACTACATCATGCCCCATCTATGGCAGAGTTGACACATATTTTTCAGCAGCAACAGCCTCCCACTTTATCAGGGGATGGAGGACCTCAGGCTGCAGAGTTATTGTTAGAATTCATGTTGTCTATCTTCAAGAATTTCGAGACGCCCCCGGAAAATAGGGTGATTCTCACTACATACATGCTACGTGATTCCACCAAAAGGTAGTGGGATGTTATCTCATAGGCAGGACACCAGCAGGTTATGTCTTGGGATGAGTTCCATCATACCATCTATGATTAATTCTACTCAGAGACCTTGAGGGACAATCGAGACCAAGAGCTCATGAGTTTGGAGCAGGGTACACTCTCAATCATTGAGTATTCTTCTCTCTTCATAGAGCTGCAGTGCTTCATAGAGCTGCATCACTTCACACCCATTCTAGGGGGTGATGATTTATTTTTGGCGAGAATTTTTTATGATGATCTTAGGCATGACATCCGATCTCAGGTGAACATATTTAGGATGAATTCCATAACTTCTATAGTCAACCAGGCACTGATCACATAGGGAAACCTGAAGGATTATGGAGCTGTGAGCACTACTACAAAATAAAGCTATAGCCACAGTTTGGAACCGTGGTTATAGGCCCAAAAACCATGGCTATAGGTTATAGCCATGATTTCATAAACCGTGGCTGGTATTGGAATGGCTATAGGGTAAAACCTATAGCCAATGTTTAAAACCGTGGCTATAGCCCTATAGCCATGGTTTGAACTATGGCTATATCCCTATATCCACGGTTTGAACCGTGGCAACAGCCTATAGCCACAGTTTTCAAACCGTGGAAGAATCCTAAGTTTGACAATATATATAGCCACAGTTTTAAACCGTGGCTATAGGCCTTTTTCCACAGTTTTAAATCGTGGCTATAGGTCCGTTGCCACGGTTTTAAAACGTGGCTATATGTCCCCCCATTCCATAAAAAAAACATCCCCTTCCCCCCTGCCCCCTTCCCCAGCACTGCCCCCTGCACTCCCCCTGCCCACTGCACTTCCCCCACAGCCCACTGCACACACCCCTGCCCACTGCACCCCCCCAGCCCGCTGCACCCCCCCCCCTGCACACACACCTTGCCCCCATCACACCCCCTTCCCCCAGCATTTCCCCCCTTCCCACTGCACTTCCCCCCAGCCAACTGCAAACCCCCCTGAAAAGTTGACCCCGAAGTCTGCACCGCTATAGTGAATGGCAGCTGGCTTTGTCAAAAGCACTACAGTAAAGTTGACCCCGAAGTCCGCACTCCTGCAGTGCCTGTCGGTGTCAGTCGGTCAGCTCCGCTACAGCGGTCAGCATTGCTAAAGTACCGAAAAATTGGGTTGGGGCCCTTCGGCCCCAGGACCCCCAGAGCAGGGGCGCGTTGCCT
Organism: Viscum album; assembly: GCA_963277665.1. Taxonomy (NCBI): domain Eukaryota; kingdom Viridiplantae; phylum Streptophyta; class Magnoliopsida; order Santalales; family Viscaceae; genus Viscum; species Viscum album. Next base: position 238,709,593 of record OY728140.1, on the reverse strand, counting down.
CCTACAACCCCCAAAGAGCTCACCGCGGAGCTCGACCCGTGCCAGTTGCGGGCCACAAGCATTCGGCCCAACCGGATCAGGTAAAACCAAACCAACATCATAGAGACCCCTCCTCATTGGTGGATAATTCAATGAAATTATGTACAACTCATCGAAAAAATGGGGTGCTCACTAACAATCGTTGGTGGTGTTGGATTTCGTTAAAGAAACCCATAATGCAGATCTAAGGGACTTGGGTTACTCATGCTACCCCTTTATCTAATTTAGGGGATTATATGTGGTGACCCACATTAAAGAATGCCTTGACAATTTTTTGGGATCATATGAGTAGATCAACATCTTTAAATCCGTTCAGGTTTCTCATCTCCCTTTTACTACTTTTGACCATACCCCAATCCTCATTGATTTCTCACACGGGGATGGGGGACCAATATTTGAATGATCCTTCAGATTTGAAGTCTTCTTGGTGAGGGAGGATGACTGTGTAGATGTGGTCTACTTGGGGTGGTCGAGAGAAGACAATGATGTTAAAAATAATATTTATCAGGGGGGCTCTAAACATAAACAATATAGTTACACAAAATATCTCCATCCAGATATTCAATGTGATTAGATTGATAAAAGAATAAATTCTCTTATTTCACAAGCCCCCATGGATGTTGGAGTTTCATTTATTTATAAAACGGAATCAGAACTCGATGTTACCCTCAAAAGAATGGAGATTTTCTGGTCTTCAAGAGCGAGGGATGCTAATATGAAGGATGTTGATGCAACCACCCTCTATTTCCACCAAAAGTCCTCTGAACATTATAGAAATAACCACATCTTTTTCCTTACTGATTCTAATGGAAGTTTTGTATCAAATCATAATGATATGTGTAATAATATTTTTCTCTTTTTCCATGACCTTTGTACAGTGGGGTAGTCTCCCATTTCTCCTAATATAAATAATGAATCAGACTAGTTGTTTTAGAGGAGTTTAATAAGTCTATTATGTGTGATATTACAGATAATGAGATCCTAATGAACTTAACCAGAACCATTCAATGGAAGCACTAATCTATTATGGTTTCCATTCCTTTTTTTCAATAAGTTCAGGAAAATTATTGGAAAGAATGTTTTGGGTATCATATATGTTCTTTGGGTGGGAAATGACTACTTTTACTAGATCAATGAAACTATTATAACCCTTATTCAAAAAATAAAAAATAAAAAAAAACATTAATGGTCACTAATTTTAGACTCATCGGCCTCTATAATTTTACTTATGTTCTCCTAAATTCCAGTGAATCAGATATGGCCATTGCTTCCCTCTATTTTTTCTGAAAATCAAATTTCCATTGTTCCTAAGAGACTCATATATGATAATTCCATATTGGCCCATGAAAATTTTCAACATATGAAAACATAGAATAAATATTAACAAAGAATTATTCCATGGAAACATGACTTGAAAATGGTTAATAATAGAGTTTAATGGTCTTTCCTAATGTTTGTGTTGACTAAGATTGGATTCTTCTATCATGGAAGAAGGAGAAAAAATTAGATTCATGCAAACAAGCCTTGCATGTATGTGAAAATAGAGGCAAGAAATAGCATAATAGAAGATTTTTCCAAGGAGAATACAAATGTAGGTGGAAGGGGGATAGCGTGGGATGGGTGTGGCTGGATCAGGGACAAATCACAGCATTACCACGGCGTGATCGTGGCGTGACCGCCGCGTGACCACCGCGTGACCACGGCGTGTTGGCCCGGTCCAACGACATCTGCGGGGCAGCATCTTCCAGCCAGGAGCGAAGGGAGCGAGAGAAGGCAGAAATGCTGGTGGAAGGGGGCTGGTTGCAGGTGTTGGGGGATGGTGTGGGCTGATTCAAAGGTGGCAGGGGGGCTGTTGCGGGCTGGAATATTGGTGGCAGTGGGCTGAAATGAAGGTGGAAGGGGGGTGGTGTGGGCTGGATGTGGCTGGAGCAGGGCCAAATCACGGCATTACCGCAACGTGACCGCGGTGTGACCGCGGCGTGACAGCGGCGTGTTGGCCCGGTCCAGCGACATCCGCGGGGCAGCATCTTCCGTCCAGGAGCGAAGGGAGCGGGAGAAGGCATGAATGCTGGTGGAAGGGGGCTGGTTGCAGGTGTTGGGGGGATGGTGCAGGCTGATTTGAAGGCAGAAAAAGGGGCTGTTGCGGGCTGGAATGTTGGTGGAAACAGGATAAAATGAAGGTGGAAGGGGGTGGTGTGGGCTGGATGTGGCTGAAGCAGGGCCAAATCACAGCATTACCGCGGTGGGACCACGGCGTGACCGCGACGTGTTGGCCCAATCCAGTTTCATTATGTTATTTTATGGCCCTTTTGATGAGTTATAGGGTTTAATAACATTGTTTAGGAATGTTCATTTTTATGGTTTTCTTGAGTGGTTCACTTGTATTCTTAAATGAATACTCATGTAGAACATGGATAAACATCCATAAATGATATTTCAAGTTATTAATGATATTCTAGAAGTTTAAATGATCTTATAATAAATTATATGATATTCCACGTGAATGAATCATTAGATAAGAATTAAATGATGATTGTTTGGGTTAATTTGGGCGGTTTTTCGACCACAACTAAATTGTTTTGATTAATCATTTAGTAATATGTACATAAGATAGTTAAAGAACATTAAATAGGTCACCCCTGCCAGTCCCCCCTTCCCTCCTCCCCACTGCCCTGCAGACCCCTACAGACCTCCCTCCTGAACCCCCATCAGTCCCAATGCATCCCCCTTTCCACCTTGCACAAACCCTCAGACAGACCCCTATAGACCCCCCCCCCCCAGACAGACCCCATGCAGCCCCCCTTCCCCCCTGCACAGAACCCCGGACAGCCCCCCTGCACCCCGGACACCCACCCTGCACCCCCGGACAGCCCCCCATGCACCCCCAGACAGCCCCCCCAGACAGCCACCCGAGATCCCCCCGTTCCCCCCCCCCCCCTGAACAGCCCCCCCCCCCCCCGGACAGCCCCCCGTGCACCTCCAAATAGCCCCCTGTGCACCCCCGGACAGCCTCCTGTGCACCCCCGGGCAGCCCCCCATGCACCCCCAGATAGCCCCCACGTGCACCCCTGGATAGACCCCATGCAGCCCCCTTCCCCCCTGCACAGAACCCCGGACAGCCCCCCGTGCCCCCCCAGACAGCCCCCCTTCCCCCCCCCAGACAGGCCCCCATGAACCCTCTGATAGCCCCCCATGCACCCCCAGATAGCCCCCCCCCCCCCCCGTACATCCCCCATGCAGCCCCCCTCCCCCCTGCACAGAACCCCGGACACCCCCCCCCGCACCCCCGGACACCCCCCCCCCTCCCGTGCACCACCAGACAGCCCCCCGTGCACCCCCGGACAGCCCCCCATGCACCCCGGACAGCCCCCCAAGCACCCCCTGGACAACCCCCCCCCCCCCCCCTGTGCACCTCGGACAGCCCCCCGTGCACCCCCAGACAACCCCCCGTGCACACCCGGACAGCCCCCGGTGCCCCCCCCCCCCAGACAGCCCCCCGTTCACCCCCGGACAGCCCCCCCCCCTGCACCCCCAGACAGCCCCCACGTGCACCCCCGGGCAGACCCCATGTAGCCCTCCTTCCCCCCCTGCACTGAACCACGGACAACCCCCCCCCCCCCCCCTGCGCCCTCGGACAGCCCCCGTGCACCCTCGGACACCCCCCCGTGCACCCCCGGGCAGCCCCCCCCCCCCTGGACAAGCATTGTTAAGTATTGGAGGCCACCTCACCTGAAAACATTGGAATTGACAGAAAAAACTACAATGTGTATATCTCATAGAAAATATCCATGTCAATCTGGGAAACAATGAAGAACTCTCTCAATGATAAAAGGTATAATCTTTTGACAAAATTCTCAGATTAATCATTTAAAAAATAAAGGAAAGGGAAGAGTAAGGATCATAGGTGAGGCAGTCATGACAGTTGAGCAAGCCCATCAATTCCTGCTCATTCTTCTTGTCCCATTCTAATGGAATGACCCTAGTTATGTTTCAAAGGTGTGGATGGATGGTAGCACCAAGAATCAGCTAAAGGTTTAGGAATATATATCCATGCATATGAGTTTCAACTTGACCGCAAATAATTTGTAAAGGTCTATGACTATGGTTTTCCAAGAATTGTGGCGGTATAATGGGGAAATATGGCTATGACTATGGTTCTCTTGAAACAATGATGGCAGGAAGGGACTATGGCCATGGTTTTGGATAACCATGGACCCTGAGATTAAATGAAACACATATGAACCTTTTTTTAACCAATGGCAAGATTCCTCCATCGAAACCTCTACGACCATGATCCACCCATATCTTGAATGTTTTCTACTAGACCCAATTTTATTTTTGAAGTTTTAAAAGATTAAAAATTATAAATATATATAAATATATGTAAATGTGTATATATATTTATATAAATACATATAGTATATTTTATCACAATGGTAAAGTCTTGTAAGGATTCTGTAAGTGGTATCAAGAACAAAACCCGGTGGGATTTTTTAATTTTTAAAATTCTACAGCCATGGATTTGTAAACTATGATAACACGTGACATTAACATATAGTGTGTAGCCTATGGACATGGTCCATTTGGACTTTTTCCTTTGATAACCTAAGGTCATATTCTAGAATTGTGGTTATATCCTAGAGCCCATTTCAATGGTGATAAGGCCCATGGTCCATGTAAACCATGTCTATAAGTTAAAAACATAGTTTTTTGAACTATTTACATAGTTCTGGACTATGGAAATATGACCATTTTCTAGTTGTGTATATCGACTTAAGGATTTTTTATTTCCATGAAAAGGATATAGACTCAATGATTCTAACATCCCTAAGAGTAATAATATACTTGATTCATTTTATGTCATATCATGTGGTTAATGGTGGGGAATCCAATATGAATTAGTGGTCCAAATTATATGATGGTAGGGAGATGGAGTTAAATTTTAATTTGTAGCTAGTTTGAGATATGAGATGTATATTTAACTACACATCCTATGAGAACATGTATCAGTCCAGACTGAGTTCGTAATAGGGGAATTTTATTCTGATATTGGATAATAACCAAAAAATATCCTTGGTTTTGTTTAGGATATGAGATTTGGGTTTATTCAAAGTGTCCTAGTGTATGAACAATATTTAAAACCTGGAATGAATTGGTAAAAGTATCAATGCCAAATATAGGGTGAAAATGAGGTACTATGGATGGGACCAAGATAGGTGGTCCATAATTCACTATGTATCCAATATGAATTGAAATAATGACATATATAATTCTAAATAATGAAGTCTCTATGCATATTAGTATTGTTCACTGGAGGAAATAAAATGGTTCTTTCCTAGTGAATAGTTAATGGGGAAGACCCAACATGAACTAGTAAACCCATATACTAGGAACTCTTATGAAGATATAAATCATACATAAGGGAACTAGGTCATATAGAACAAACCACTCTAAGTAGTTTAAGTCCCTATAGGATGAACCATTGTGTTATATAGTTTAATTTAATACACGAGGACCAAGTATCCAAGGGGAATTTTTCAAGAGAAGAATCTCAACTCAAGGCTTTTAATTTTCTAGGAGAAATATTTCAAATCAAAGAATTTAGGCGTCAAAACAGAGCATATCAACTCAAGGCATTTAAGATAGAAATAAGAGTATCTCAACTCATGAATTTTTTTTCTTCACTGATAATTAATTTCTAGATGAGAAATGGTTCAATATTAAGATGAAATAATCTTTCTTTGAAAATGGGTATGATGAACAAATTTGTGACATATAGGGTATTTTAATCCACCTAAATAGTTGGGTTTAAAATGTGTAAATCACAATGTAATAACATCTTATTCAATTGATACTAGTTTGAATAAGTTAACCATTAGTAATAAGGATACCACTACCACAATGTTAGGAAATGGTGCATGGGATTATAGTATCTTCTCCTCAATACAAAAACATGCCACCGGTTTGTATGATGAATACGTGGCATGGATGTTATTACCAATTAGAGGAGTCATTTTTGGAATTGTATACACTTTCTACTAATTTCTATGAAAGGGGAAAATAAAAGGGTATAATTATGGTTTTTTTAATTCCAAGGGGATAATCTTGATTGAATGATTTATGTTTCTAATGATTTAGATATCAAAGGTTTTAATTATGTTAATAGAGAAAAGGATATTAAATAAGGTTTTGAGAACCCTAAAGTTAAAACCACCATTTCTTGGACACATTATTCTGGTGAAGGGATATAACATGAAATTTATTGAGTGTAAGATCATAATAATGGATTTTAAATCCATAATTCTTCCATCTTCATGTTCGAATTTTTTCTAATTGTTGTTCTAGAGAAAAATTATTTTTATCATTGGTAACTTTCAAATTATTTTTATAAATCTAACTTCAATTAAATAAAACTTGTCTACATTTCTCATCATACAATTCACCTACCTACAATTATGTTTACAAATGTTTTAATCCTATAAACTAATGTTTAATCTAGTTCAGGGTTTTTATTTTCTCAAAAAAAATTCAGGTTAACCAAAATCCAAATCAAGACAGACTACGACCCCATTGTATGAAACTTCATAGGGGTATCTATCGATTCCCAAATTATTCATTTGTTCAATTGATATTTCATTTTTGTGAGATTTATTTTCCCACAACACTCCCATCACCCCCTTCACACCCCCCTCATACTCTTTGAATCTCTGTCAAATTGTGGCCAATGAGTTGGCTCAGAAAGGCTAAGTGAAATTGAACTAAACATGTAAATCCAAAAGGCATGGGTGGTGCAACGGTAGTATTTTGGCATGACTCATCCATATGTCGGATGTCCACACCTAAGGAAAAAAAACAAAAACAAAACAAAAAAACATAGTATAAAGACAAAAAAATGAAACGAACAAATTAATCTCTACACTGCCCCGATCTCCCTCCCCTACAAAGAAAACTGTGTAGCCGCCTCCAGTGCCCTTCTGGCCCCCTTCGCATAATATAACTACCCTCCATCCGTAGAAAGCAGTAAAAGCCTAAGTGGCCAATGCGATAAAGAAAATAAAATAAAAATTAAACAACAACATACCTGTTTCCTATGAATAATTATATCTCTAGTTTATTGCATTTTTCTATAGAAACATAATGCTCTTGTGGTAACCCACTTTGATTGCTGCAAGTCAGGATAAAGATTGAAAACAATTAATACCTTTAAAAGTAAAAAAAGAAAGAGAGGATAATCAGACCTTTTTCAATGATTGCTATATTCAGTATGATGTTCTGAAAATTCTAGCCTCTTGCATTTTGAAAATGAGAAGACCACCTATTGAAAGTGTAATAAATGTGGTCAAAGGATTGATAAATGGTTTTCTAATTCAATTATGTATGCTTAAAATCCAAAACAATAATAAAACCATGAATTTTTTATCAAACGAAACAATTGTCTTAACACTTACTCAAGAATTGCATTTAAATATAAACAAGTAGAATTAAAAATTCGGCTAAATGAAATTTAAAACATTCTTGAATTAAATAGGATGGGAGAGGGAATTCATAAATGTTTTAAATTATAAAAATTCAGGAATATTCAGACATAAGTTCCAAGAATGAGGATTGATTATAGTAAAAAGATTTTATATGAAATATAATAGATAATAATGATCAATTCCCAAAAGTGTTTGGGTTAATTCATAACGAGTTGTGATGTTTTGTATTAATTCTAAAAAGATTTATTGAAATTTAGAGACATTTTGAAAATATAAACCATATCATATACCAAGCATTAATACTAAAGAATTGGATGAGAATTACAATGGTAAGAAGATGAGAATAATAAATAGAAGAAATAATATATTTTTACATTATTGTTAAAATATTAAGATTATATAATTGGAAGGAATAATAATTATATGAAGATGAGATACAACAATGGACTATCTTAACTTGTGTGTGTTCCCCTTGGTCATCCCCATGAGGGTAAATTTTGGTATTAAATCCTAATAATAGGATTATGATCTCTTCTATGGGATTAGTTTCAGATAGTGTTTGGGAATCCCTCTATGTGACCCGAGGTGTGATCCTCTATAATTTTTTCTATTTCCCTTGGTGGGGTTTGTGGAATCATTATTACCAACTAATTTGTGTGTACAATCCCATACTTAGTGGGATATTCTAGGTATGGTATGGTATACCTCATATTCCCTTGGAGAGATCCCCTATCTATGTATCGAGATCTTCGGAGTTACATTGAGTACATATTTGGTGAGGTCTGATGAGCATGACCTCTTAGGAATGCACCATCAGTGAAAGCATAGATCATGTTGTGAGTGTAACCAGAAGAGTGTTAAATTTTGTCCTTGAGTAGAATCATATGGATAAAATAATGGTTAATATGCCATTAAGGCCTGTTTTATGTTAGGGGTATATCTAGTTTATTATTCCTATTGCTATGTCTCATATTTTTAATGATGTGTCTATGTGATGATGAGATAACTACTCTCCAAATGCCTATTGTTTAGTGATTTTGGGGTGTCCTATTGAGAATTTTTATTCTAAACACTGTATGGGATCTGCCCATACTTTTTATTTCTTATGTAGACAATATTCCTTTTGAAGGAATCCTAGGAGGACCAAGAGCAGATAGAAGATAGTGATCTAGATAGACCATGGTTCATGTTAGGTTGTTGCATCTGTCAGTAGTCCCCTCCCTCATAACAAGTTAGTCTCTTTTATCTATTTTTGTAGGATTTTATTTTCCCCTTTATTCTTTTCATGTGTATAGGTACCTTAGGCTAAGCACAACCTTGTGTGTGTTATGCCTACTTAGGGATGGTTACTAACCCCTAACCAATTAGAGGTGGGCTTGTGGTGTCATTAGTTTCATTGACCTGAGAGCCAAACCCAATACAATTTAACACAATTTCCCTAAATATAAAACCAATTCTCACAACTATAATATCTCTAAACTCTATCCTAGGAAAAATTAGGCTCTGATACCACTCTGAAATGAAATGAAACTCCAGGCCCCACTTGGCTGATGGTAAGTTGAGTGTGCCACCTAAAAACCACATGTAATTGGCCAGGGACTAGTGACTATCACTGATTAGGCATATTAAATATATGGTAGAACTTAAACTAATGAACCTATATATTTTCACACATATGTATTTCTAAATCAATGTAAAGAGGAAAAAATATAGGCCCAATAACTAGTAGGTAGGTCTAATCTAACCAAAATAGATAATAAAGTCTAATCATGAGGCCTCCAATCTAAAAACAGTCTAAACACCCCATCCACCAAGCACCAATACACACCATCTACACTATGTCTTCCTAAATATCCATAAAAAACAACCATTTTCATAATACATTATATGTTCAAGATGAACCCACGTAAGGGTGAGTATAAATATAACCAGTAGCACACCCCAAAATCAAGAATTAAAGCACCAATAAGTAGTTATATTGAAATAAAATAATAGAGGGTAAAGAATGGTGGATGGGGATGAAGACAGGGGATTACCTCTGGTTGTGGGGGAAAACTGTCAGGAATGGAGGAGGAGGGGAGGCAGCTCGGATCAGCTTTGCTGGAGGAGGGTCAGGGTGAGGAAGGTTGTGGTGAGGAGGGGTCGAGGGTTTTCAGGGTTGCTGGGGGTGTCGACCTCGGCTTCAGAAGAGAGGCGTCGAGGAGGAGGAGGAGATCGTGGGGAGGAAGAATCATGAGGAGGAGGAATCACGAGGCAGGAGGGGGACGTGGGTTAAGAGGGTTTGAGAAGGAAACCTATAGCCACGACCATCCCATTAAATCATGGCTATAAACAAGCTATATCCACGGACCGATAAAACCGTGGCTATAGCCTAAATTTCTAGTAGTGGAGTTAGGGCAGCTCAGCATCTAGAGTTGGTATTCCTCCGTCTAATAGTAGGAAGCATCATAGGGAGTCTATGCACGGAGATCCGAGTAGGTGAGATACTTATTTAGGTATCCATGTGGTATGATACCAGTGCGGGAAGAGAGGTCATACAAGGCCACATTGCCCAAGAGACCCACTTGAGTGCCGATCTTGCGGTATGATGGACCATCTTTAGCATTTCTGTCAAATTTTCTCACCAGCAGCTGCTAATAGGGGTTCTTCTGTGACTCCATGTTCAGGAGCAGGACCACCAGTTTCTCATTATTTAGGGAACTAGAGTTCGTCCAGCTGTATTGGCCGAGGTGGAGGTCGTGACCACAGTGGTCAGACTCAGGGTTTTCGACAGCTGCAGGGTGGATCAGCTCAGGGATCACAGACAACTTCATAGGGTCACGGCGTAGTCCAAGATTTTTCACTAGAGCAGACCCAGGAGGAGCAGGATCTCAAACCCTCTACGATTAGAGGTATGATTTTTCTTTCCTCAGTTTTAGCTTCTGCTCTTTTGGACATAAGGGCTTCCCGTAGTTTCATATGTGTGCCTGTTGTGGAGGGCCTTAAGCTCTGTATGTTTACTTCTGCTGATATCTTGATGTTGGACACACCATTGAGGACTAGAACAGCTAGTGTACATCTGTGCAAGGAGTGCCCTCTTGAGGTTGATGGATATCACTTCTTATGGGACCTTTATGTCTTATAGATGACGGGCTATGTCATCATTCTCGGAATGGACTGGTTAGTTACCTTCCAGGTTGTTGTCGATTTCTATCGTCGTAGGGTGAGTTTCATGTCACCAGAGGGCAGATTATTTCTAAATAAGGGTGAATGAGATGTCCATGCGAGCAGAGATGGACCTGAGCATCATGGGTAGGGAGGAGTTATAGACCATATTACTAGTTTGTATCTAGATGACTAAGGGAATTCACAGATGGACTTTCCTCCCGTGGTGGATCATTTCAGGGATGTCTTTCCAGACGACTTCTCAGGTATACCTTCGAAGCGAGAGGTAGATTTCACTATTGATCTTGTGCCATGAGCAGCACCAGTGTCCATTTCTCCTTATAGGATGGCTACACCAGAGTTACAGGAGATCAAAAAGCAGTTAGGGGAGTTACAAACAAAGGGTTTCATCCGACACAGCACTTCTCCTTGGGGTTCTCCTGTCATGTTTGCAAAGAAGGCGGGTGGTACCCTCATAATTTGTGTGGATTATCGAAAACTGAACCCATTGACGGTCAAGAACCGATAACCATTTCCAAGGACTGATGATCTCTTTGATCAGCTTCGAGGATCCCGAGTGTTCTTGAATATTGAATTGAGGTCTGATTATCATCAGTTTCATGTTAGACCATCATATGTACCTCTTACAGCCTTTTAGAGGATGTATGGTCTATACGAGTATGTGGTTATACCATTTGGTCTCACGAACGCGCCTGCAGGTTTTATGGAACTGATGAACCGAGTGTTCCATCCATAATTGGACTCCTTTGTAGTGGTTTTGTGGATGATATCTTGGTGTAATCTCACACTTGACATGACCATGCTACCCATCTTGATATCATTTTGATTACACTGAGAGAGCATCAGTTATATGTTAAGCTCTCAAAATTTCACTTTTGGATGGACCATATTCACTTCTTCGGTAATTTATCTCCGAAACAGGAGTATTAGTAGACCTAGAGAAATTGAGATTAGTATTTTCCTGGGAGATTTCAAAGAATGTCTTTTAGGTACATAGTTTTCAATGGATGGATGATTACTACATGCATTTTATACAAGACTTTTCATGATTAGCAGCGCCACTGGAGGGCCTGACTAAGAAGGGTGCAAAGTAATTGTGGACCTATTCCTGTGATTTAGCCTTTCAGAAGCTGAAATGGAGGTTGACTTCGACATCGATACTGATTTTTCTAGAGCCGGGAAAGAGTTACACTGTTTACTGTGATGCATCAGGTATCGGGTTGAGATCCGTGCTTATACAGGGGGAAGACGTCCTTGCATATGGGTCTCGGCAGTTGAGGCCACCTGAGAGGAATTACCTGATGCACAATCTTGATTTGACTATAGTTGTTCATGCCTTGTGATTTTGGAGACATTACCTTCTAGGTGAGAATTTTATGGTGTATACTGACCACAAAAGTCTCAAATATATCTTTATCCATTGTGGCCTGAATTTGAGACAATGAATGTGGGTTGAGTATCTTCATTCCTTTAACTTTGAGCTTGCCTACACACCTGGGAAAGACAACACAGTGGCTGATGCGTTGAGCAGGGGACTCAGATACAGGCAGTTCAGGAGGCTAGCAGTGAGTGGAAGCTTATGGCTCTGTTCTCTATGATACATTTGAAGGTGCACAACAGACAATGGCATATGTTTCTTCCTTATGTAGTTGTTACCTCTACTCTACTTGATCGAGTTCGAATGAGGAAACAATCAGATTCTGAAGGCCTAGTTCTACGGAAGAGTGTGTCAAGAGAGGATCTTATCCCTGGATGGACCATAGGCAAGGATGAGACCTTGCATTTTCATGGGCATGTGTGGGTGTCAACAGAAATACGCGAAGAGATTTTACGGGATTTTCATTCCTCAGTTTGGGAAGTTAATCCTGGTGCCACCAATATGTATCGAGATCTACACTGTCAATATTGGTGGCCCAGTATGAAGAGATATGTTACTAGTTTTCTGATGAGGTGTTCCACCTATCAGTAGGTGAAGGCGGAATATCAACGACCAATAGAGCTTTTGTAGAAATTACTAATTTCTGAGTGGAAGTGAAATGATGTCGTGATGGACTTCATGACAGGTTTACCGAGATCGCCTTGTGTTAATGATGCAGTTTGGGTTGTCATTGATAGACTCACGAAGGTTACGCAGTTCTTACCGATCAAGGATTCCTTTAGTGTTGATGATCTTGGAAGGTTGTACATTTGAGAGATTATACGTTTACATGGTGTTTCTTACTCCATCATTTCAGATAGGGACCCCCGTTTTAAATTTGGGTTTGGCAGGGACTACAGAGGGCGTTGGGTACACATGTACTTCAGAGTACAACTTACCATCCCCAGACAGATGGTCAGTCTGAACATACTATTTAGGTGCTGGAGGACATGCTTCAATCATGCATCTTGTATTTTGGAGGTTCTTGGGAGAACCACATACCTCTGGTGGAGTTTTCCTACAATAATAGTTTTCAAGAGACTATTCAAATAACACCTTATAAGGCTTTGTATGGTAGGTCATGCCGATCACCCCTATGTTGGCTGGAAGCAGGAGAGGCAGCTATGCTGGGACCTCATCTTGTCCAGGAGACCACAGAGCAAGTGGAGTTGATTCGTAAGAGGATGACTACTGCACAGTCACGACAGAAGTCTTATACTGATAGACAGAGACGACCTCTCAAGTTTGAGGTCAGAGATCAGGTTTTCATACGGTTCACACCGAGTTTGGGACACAGGAGGATTAGGAGATAGGTAAAGCCTTCACCGAGATACATCAGGCCGTTTGAGGTTTTGGAGAGAGTCAGTTCGGTTTCCTATTGATTGCAGTTACCTCAAACGTATCAGGCTATGCACGATGTCTTCCACGTTTCACAGCTACAACATTACTTCTCAGACCTGTCTCATGTTTTTCAACCCAAGGAGGTTGAGTTGGAGGTAGATGCATCGTTCGAGGATCATCCTATCCGGATTGTTAATCGCAGCCTAAAGGGTCTCCATGGCCGATCTATTCCTCTAGTATGGGTGTTGTGGCAGCACAAGCGAGTACATGACGAGACTTGGGAGATGGAGGCCGATGTGCGATCTTAGTGGCTGGAGCTATTCGAGGATTCTTCTTCTATACCTCCTCATTAGGGAAATTCGGGGAAGAATTTCTTTAAGGGGGGAAAGTTTTTAAGAATCTAGATCTTCATTTCAAGTATAGATCTTGATTTCGGGTGTTTTTGAGAAAAATGGTAGAATTTGGAAAATTTATAAGTACACGTTGTGTACTTAAGAGTACATGTCGTGTACCTGGTTGCCATGGGTAGCTGTGTACTGGCCATGTAACAGCCGAGTACATGGCTGTGTGAGGTGACCTAGAGACTGTCTAAAGTAAGGGCCGGTTAAGGGATGTACATAGCATGTACATTAAATGAACACGCCGTGTACTTTTTTTTTATTTGATAAATCATACTAGGGTCGCGTCTAATTCCCAAAATTGTCTTCTTCTATCCCTGTCTCATCCAGGAGAGACTAATAGTGACAGTTCTTCTTCAAGCCTCTGATCTGTCATCCGTTCTCTGAATCAAACACCATCGATTGCGTTGGAATCCCCTTGGTGAGTTATTCCTTCTTCTAGAGCCTCTCCTCCTAATTTCTATTCTTTCTTGAGATATTCAAGATTGATCATTTTTTATGTTTTTGTAGATCTACGATGTTCTAGGTCGATTCAAAGGCTAAGTTTCAACTATATAGATCGTACAACGTCGAGGTAGGTGGTTTGTGCCTTTCTGTAGTTGTCTTTGGATTATATGTGCAAAAAGTGTAGAATACCCTAGTTTAGGGTATTGCGTGTTTTAGATATTTAACCATATTTGATTCCTGCTATGTTTTATTTGTGCGAGAAACAGTTTTGATTATGATTTAGGTTTATTATCTTATTTATGGATATGTTTTCCCATGTTTGTTTGATATTGGTCGTTGGGTCTATAACTTCTTGTTAGGCTATTTTGTTTCCATGCCTAGTGTTGTTAGAATGGAGTTGATATTATATGACATGCTTGTGATATACATTGTATTTGCCTAGACTTATAGTAGATGAGATTACTTTGGCTACTAGATATTGTTTGTGCATGATTGAATTACACAGGACTGTGAGAACCTGGTGTAGTTAGACCGTAGAGGGAATTGACGTCGAGGGCTTACCTAGAGTGTCTGTTATAATTTTTACATTGTGAGACCATAGGGGGGTTGGACAGTGAGTGCTCCCTTAGAGTGTTTATAGTATACCATTACGATGCCATAGGGTGAATGGATGTTGAGTGCTTCTTCAGAGAGTCTGTAGTTATCATTAAAAGACCACATGGGGAATTGATGGTGAGTCCTTCCTTAGAGAGTATTTGTCTTTGTGAAAGCATAGGGGTTAGACTGTGAAAACTATCCCAGAGGGTTTCTTGTGAATGATTGGTTGAATAATTAATAAATGTAAATGAATGTAGTTTACAACTGTAGGACTGTTTACTTTTGAGTACTTTGTTGTTTATTACTTCATTTTGCATTTTTCCTGCTATATATATTCACTGACAGTTAGGCACAAATATTTGGGTGGTTGCCTACTGGGATTCATCTCACACCCTGTTTGGGTCATTCCTTTGGGCCCAAACAGATTATATTGTTGCAAGTATAGATAAGGGAAATCACCCTTCTACTTCTAGTACTTGATGGTTGTGGAGCTGGAGAGCATGGGACCAAGTTGAGGCTTGCAATGCTATTGGAGTTTACTTGTTTTCATTATAATTTGGTTTAGTACTATATTTCCATCATTGTGGCATGTTTGGCTGTTTTCCTAGACATATGTGAAGTGCATCATTTATATATGCGCTTTATTTGTTTATTTACTTTCAGTCTTCCGTTGTTTGCTTATTGTATAGTATTACTACTTTCACTGTTGTATATTATTGTTATTCTGCTGTGTTACTCTGCTAATGAGGGCATAGTTTCCCCACTATCACACCCAAGACCCTCGCTCCTAGTCGGCAGCCTCTGTCGCTCGGGGAAATATGTTTGAAGCCATGTGACCAACCGAGTATGGGGCACCTTTGGGCGGCACCCAGAACCGGGATGTTACATTCCTATCTACGAACATGTGTAATGGTCTCTTGACTTGAGACCATTATCAATTAATTTCATTTGATTGTGTACTTTAATGCCAAAAAAATCATGATAATGAAATTGTAGAGAGGTAACTTGTGTTGGGTGCGTCATTGGTGGTATGATATTAGTTGAATGGTCAAGAAAGGATTCTTCGCTTCCAGGTTAAGGAAGAAATATATCTCAGGTCATGTTGATCAGGATGGTCTTACCTACAAAAGACCATGGTCATGACAGTCGATGGTAAATCTGTCCAGTTAGATCGAAAAATAATAAATCAAGAAAAGGGTGATGACACGAGTGTGCGTTCTTCTTTATGAGATATTAAATATTAAGATATTACATTACACAATGTGTGTTCATAGGCTTGTTGTCGGTGTCGTGACAATCTTTATCTCTTTAGGGGTCATAATGGGTTGCTAGACCTCTCTCTTGGTCTTTGAATAGTATTCAATACTATCGAGATAAGGGTATAGAGGGTCACACACAATAGTTCATTTAAGAATCTACCATATTCATTTGAATAGGTATATTGGACTTGGTGGGCCCCACCGCTGGGGTCAGTGCTTTGCCTAAGTTGATATGATCACCAAAGCAATAAATAGATTCATATTATTCAAGTCAAGAATAATGAGCATTTAATTTATTTATTAAATGTATTTACAAGTTTTAAAGTAAATACATAAAAATATTAAATAAATGAATATTAGTTTAAAATATTCAATGTTCATTTAATATTTGCAGGAAGTATGAGTGAAGTTATCAGTTCGGGTATTATAATGTAATATATTTATTATATTGCAAGAAAAGTGGTACTAATATATGAAATTTTTTACTCAGTTCAGTCGTCAAAATATTATTTATATAGTGTGTTAATTATTCAGGGGTCGGGCTGGTGTTTCCGAGATAAATTTTTCATCAATTATTGAAAAATATTATTTTTTGATGAGATAAATTTTTCATAAATTTATAAAAATTACATTTATCTTCATAAACATCTTTTATCATTTATATGTGACCAACCATTTACGGGGCACCTTTGGGCGGCACCTGGAATCGGGACGTTACCAAGTGGTATCAAATGATTCTTTTCTTCTTTGACTTACTTTTTGGAGCCTATATATAGGGATATGAATGAATAGGTAGTTGGTAATAAGCTGTTCCTAGGAGTAACTAACCCGTGTACATGGAAAAACAAATATTCCTCGATTATTGCAATTTTCTGGTTTTTCAATTGTTATAGTTGATTTGATTTCACCGTTGGGTGATTCACATGTTTTGTTCTATTATCGTGGATATTATTGAGGTTCTATTTCTATTACAACCTGATGAAATTAGGGTATGCCATCTCATAATCATATAGGCACTTTCTAGAGATCACATGTCATGCATTCTTGTTATGCCATTTAGGGTGCATTCCTAATTTCATGTTGCTGTGATAGATTTTATGCTAGATATGCATGTTGTTGTGATATAATACCTTCTATTTGATAGGTTATTGCTAATATGTAAATTTTATTTAGAATGAGCACCAAACTTTGGTCCCTATGGTGATATGGGCCCTAATGAATCAGAATTTGGTGGATCATGTGATTGATTGCACTGTTATACTTTTTGATATACTTTAATACGATTCCAAGATTTGATTCGTGGAGAGTATGGGCCCCTACGGATCAAAATTTGGAACTTTAATGTTTTTTTTAGTGTTGTATGGGGTTCCAGAGTAGTTTCTGAGGCTTAATGTTCGGAAAACCCAGAATACACGGTGTGTAATGATGAATACATATCGTGTATACTTCTGTTCAGGAAGGAACAACTTTTCTTAAGTACACGTTGTGTACGGTATGTACATGTCGTGTAGTCCTTAACTGTATGACTGGATGTGTGGGAAGAGACATGGGGTTGGGAAATTTTTGGGGGCACACACCGTGTACATGGAGTACATTCCATGTTGTAAGGACTGAGTATTCATTCGTGTGACTAACGACATGGGTGGTTAAAACTTAAGTGGTACATGACGTGTTTAGGGTGACACGCCATGTAGTTTTGTTTAAGAGAACCATGTGGTTTAGCCATGTAGAATAACTCGGGTAGGGGGGAAATGATTCAAGTACACACCGTGTGTATAGAGTGTTATACAACCAGGGTTAGAAGAAGTATATGACCATGTAAAGGCTTAAGGGAACACGCCTTGTAGGGGTCATACACATCTTGTATACATGTTTTGAAAAACATGAATGTTTTCTTTCTCCTGTTCCTTTCCTGCTCTTCCAAGTTTCAGTATTTGATAATCTTGAACTAAGGTGTGCACTTGATCTTGCAGATTCATGCCACCGAGATGTCCTCTGGTTGTACGCTAGATACGGAGCAACGATCAATCACCAGACATGATAGATCAGGGACTACCAGTAGATCCTCCCACTGTGCATGTCTTGGCACTATCCATCATTCCAGATATAGGTATTGATGCATTGTTCTGAGAATGCTTCATGAGTTTTATTCAAACCTTTTAGGGAGAACTACATCATGCCCCATCTATGGCAGAGTTGACACATATTTTTCAGCAGCAACAGCCTCCCACTTTCTCAGGGGATGGATGACCTCAGGCTGCAGAGTTATTGTTAGAATTCATGTTGTCTATCTTCAAGAATTTCGAGACGCCCCCGGAAAATAGGGTGAATCTCACTACATACATGCTACGTGATTCCACCAAAAGGTAGTGGGATGTTATCTCATAGGCAGGACACCAGCAGGTTATGTCTTGGGATGAGTTCCATCATACCATCTATGATTAATTCTACTCAGAGACCTTGAGGGACAATCGAGACCAAGATCTCATGAGTTTGGAGCAGGGTACACTCTCAATCATTGAGTATTCTTCTCTCTTCATAGAGCTGCAGTGCTTCATAGAGCTGCATCGCTTCACACCCATTCTAGGGGGTGATGATTTATTTTTGGCGAGAATTTTTTATGATGATCTTAGGCATGACATCCGATCTCTGGTGAACATATTCAGGATGAATTCCATAACTTCTATAGTCAACCAGGCACTGATCACATAGGGAAACCTGAAGGATTATGGAGCTGTGAGCACTACTACAAAATAAAGCTATAGCCACAGTTTGGAACCGTGGTTATAGGCCCAAAAACCATGGCTATAGGTTATAGCCATGATTTCATAAACCGTGGCTGGTATTGGAATGGCTATAGGGTAAAACCTATAGCCAATGTTTAAAACTGTGGCTATAGCCCTATAGCCATGGTTTGAACTGTGGCTATATCCCTATATCCACGGTTTGAATCGTGGCAACAGCCTATAGCCACAGTTTTCAAACCGTGGCAGAATCCTAAGTTTGACAATATATATAGCCACGGTTTTAAACCGTGGCTATAGGCCTTTTTCCACAGTTTTAAATCGTGGCTATAGGTCCGTTGCCACGGTTTTAAAACGTGGCTATATGTCCCCCCATTCCATAAAAAAAACATCCCCCCCCCCTGCCCCCTTCCCCAGCACTGCCCCCTGCACTCCCCCTGCCCACTGCACTTCCCCCACAGCCCACTGCACACACCCCTGCCCACTGCACCCCCCCAGCCCGCTGCACCCCCCCCCCCTGCACACACACCCTGCCCCCATCACACCCCCTTCCCCCGGCATTTCCCCCCTTCCCACTGCACTTCCCCCCAGCCCACTGCAAACCCCCCTACAAAGTTGACCCCGAAGTCTGCACCGCTATAGTGAATGGCAGCTGGCTTTGTCAAAAGCACTACAGTAAAGTTGACCCCGAAGTCCGCACTCCTACAGTGCCTGTCGGTGTCAGTCGGTCAGCTCCGCTACAGCGGTCAGCATTGCTAAAGTACCGAAAAATTGGGTTGGGGCCCTTCGGCCCCAGGACCCCCAGAGCAGGGGCGCGTTGCCTCCTACAACCCCCAAAGAGCTCACCGCGGAGCTCGACCCGTGCCAGTTGCGGGCCACAAGCATTCGGCCCAACCGGATCAGGTAAAACCAAACCAACATCATAGAGACCCCTCCTCATTGGTGGATAATTCAATGAAATTATGTACAACTCATCGAAAAAATGGGGTGCTCACTGACAATCGTTGGTGGTGTTGGATTTCGTTAAAGAAACCCATAATGCAGATCTAAGGGACTTGGGTTACTCATGCTACCCCTTTATCTAATTTAGGGGATTATATGTGGTGACCCACATTAAAGAATGCCTTGACAATTTTTTGGGATCATATGAGTAGATCAACATCTTTAAATCCGTTCAGGTTTCTCATCTCCCTTTTACTACTTTTGACCATACCCCAATCCTCATTGATTTCTCACACGGGGATGGGGGACCAATATTTGAATGATCCTTCAGATTTGAAGTCTTCTTGGTGAGGGAGGATGATTGTGTAGATGTGGTCTACTTTGGGTGGTCGAGAGAAGACAATGATGTTAAAAATAATATTTATCAGGGGGGCTCTAAACATAAACAATATAGTTACACAAAATATCTCCATCCAGATATTCAATGTGATTAGATTGATAAAAGAATAAATTCTCTTATTTCACAGGCCCCCATGGATGTTGGAGTTTCATTTATTTATAAAACGGAAGCAGAACTCGATGTTACCCTCAAAAGAATGGAGATTTTCTGGTCTTCAAGAGCGAGGGATGCTCATATGAAGGATGTTGATGCAACCACCCTCTATTTCCACCAAAAGGCCTCTGAACATTATAGAAATAACCACATCTTTTTCCTTACTGATTCTAATGGAAGTTTTGTATCAAATCATAATGATATGTGTAATAATATTTTTCTCTTTTTCCATGACCTTTGTACAGTGGGGTAGTCTCCCATTTCTCCTAATATAAAGAATGAATCAGACTAGTTGTTTTAGAGGAGTTTAATAAGTCGATTATGTGTGATATTACAGATAATGAGATCCTAATGAACTTAACCAGAACCATTCAATGGAAACACTAATCTATTATGGTTTCCATTCCTTTTTTTCAATAAGTTCAGGAAAATTATTGGAAAGAATGTTTTGGGTATCATATATGTTCTTTGGGTGGGAAATGACTACTTTTACTAGATCAATGAAACTATTATAACCCTTATTCAAAAAAAAAACATTAATGGTCACTAATTTTAGACTCATCGGCCTCTATAATTTTACTTATGTTCTCCTAAATTCCAGTGAATCAGATATGGCCATTGCTTCCCTCTATTTTTTCTGAAAATCAAATTTCCATTGTTCCTAAGAGACTCATATATGATAATTCCATATTGGCCCATGAAAATTTTCAACATATGAAAACATAGAATAAATATTAACAAAGAATTATTCCATGGAAACATGACTTGAAAATGGTTAATAATAGAGTTTAATGGTCTTTCCTAATGTTTGTGTTGACTAAGATTGGATTCTTCTATCATGGAAGAAGGAGAAAAAATTAGATTCATGCAAACAAGCCTTGCATGTATGTGAAAATAGAGGCAAGAAATAGCATAATAGAAGATTTTTCCAAGGAGAATACAAATGTAGGTGGAAGGGGGCTAGTGTGGGCTGGATGTGGCTGGATCAGGGACAAATCACAGCATTACCACGGCGTGATCGTGGCGTGACCGCCGCGTGACCACCGCGTGACCACGGCGTGTTGGCCCGGTCCAACGACATCTGCGGGGCAGCATCTTCCAGCCAGGAGCGAAGGGAGCGGGAGAAGGCAGAAATGCTGGTGGAAGGGGGCTGGTTGCAGGTGTTGGGGGGATGGTGTGGGCTGATTCAAAGGTGGCAGGGGGGCTGTTGCGGGCTGGAATATTGGTGGCAGTGGGCTGAAATGAAGGTGGAAGGGGGGTGGTGTGGACTGGATGTGGCTGGAGCAGGGCCAAATCACGGCATTACCGCAACGTGACCGCGGTGTGACCGCGGCGTGACAGCGGCGTGTTGGCCCGGTCCAGCGACATCCACGGGGCAGCATCTTCCGTCCAGGAGCGAAGGGAGCGGGAGAAGGCATGAATGCTGGTGGAAGGGGGCTGGTTGCAGGTGTTGGGGGGATGGTGCAGGCTGATTTAAGGCAGAAAAAGGGGCTGTTGCGGGCTGGAATGTTGGTGGAAACAGGATAAAATGAAGGTGGAAGGGGGTGGTGTGGGCTGGATGTGGCTGAAGCAGGGCCAAATCACAACATTACCGCGGTGGGACCACGGCGTGACCGCGACGTGTTGGCCCAGTCCAGTTTCATTATGTTATTTTATGGCCCTTTTGATGAGTTATAGGGTTTAATAACATTGTTTAGGAATGTTCATTTTTATGGTTTTCTTGAGTGGTTCACTTGTATTCTTAAATGAATTTTCATGTAGAACATGGATAAACATCCATAAATGATATTTCAAGTTATTAATGATATTCTAGAAGTTTAAATTATCTTATAATAAATTATATGATATTCCACGTGAATGAATCATTAGATAAGAATTAAATGATGATTGTTTGGGTTAATTTGGGCGGTTTTTCGACCACAACTAAATTGTTTTGATTAATCATTTAGTAATATGTACATAAGATAGTTAAAGAACATTAAATAGGTCACCCCTGCCAGTCCCCCCTTCCCTCCTCCCCACTGCCCTGCAGACCCCTACAGACCTCCCTCCTGAACCCCCATCAGTCCCAATGCATCCCCCTTTCCACCTTGCACAAACCCTCAGACAGACCCCTATAGACCCCCCCCCCAGACAGACCCCATGCAGCCCCCCTTCCCCCCTGCACAGAACCCCGGACAGCCCCCCTGCACCCCGGACACCCACCCTGCACCCCCGGACAGCCCCCCATGCACCCCCAGACAGCCCCCCCAGACAGCCACCCGAGATCCCCCCGTTCCCCCCCCCCTGAACAGCCCCCCCCCCCCCCCGGACAGCCCCCCGTGCACCTCCAAATAGCCCCCTGTGCACCCCCGGACAGCCTCCTGTGCACCCCCGGGCAGCCCCCCATGCACCCCCAGATATCCCCCACGTGCACCCCTGGATAGACCCCATGCAGCCCCCTTCCCCCCTGCACAGAACCCCGGACAGCCCCCCGTGCCCCCCCAGATAGCCCCCCTCCCCCCCCCAGACAGGCCCCCATGAACCCTCTGATAGCCCCCCATGCACCCCCAGATAGCCCCCATGTACACCCCCGTACATCCCCCATGCAGCCCCCCTTCCCCCTGCACAGAACCCCGGACACCCCCCCCCCCCCCCGCACCCCCGGACACCCCCCCCCCTCCCGTGCACCACCGGACAGCCCCCCGTGCACCCCCGGACAGCCCCCCGTGCACCCCCGGACAGCCCCCCATGCACCCCGGACAGCCCCCCAAGCACCCCCTGGACAACCCCCCCCCCCCCCCCCCCCCCGTGCACCTCGGACAGCCCCCCGTGCACCCCCAGACAACCCCCCGTGCACACCCGGACAGCCCCCGTTGCCCCCCCCCCAGACAGCCCCCCATTCACCCCCGGACAGCCCCCCCCCCTGCACCCCCAGACAGCCCCCACGTGCACCCCCGGGCAGACCCCATGTAGCCCTCCTTCCCCCCCTGCACTGAACCACGGACAACCCCCCCCCCCCCCCCTGCGCCCTCGGACAGCCCCCGTGCACCCTCGGACACCCCCCCGTGCACCCCCGGGCAGCCCCCCCCCCCCCCTGGACAAGCATTGTTAAGTATTGGAGGCCACCTCACCTGAAAACATTGGAATTGACAGAAAAAACTACAATGTGTATATCTCATAGAAAATATCCATGTCAATCTGGGAAACAATGAAGAACTCTCTCAATGATAAAAGGTATAATCTTTTGACAAAATTCTCAGATTAATCATTTAAAAAATAAAGGAAAGGGAAGAGTAAGGATCATAGGTGAGGCAGTCATGACAGTTGAGCAAGCCCATCAATTCCTGCTCATTCTTCTTATCCCATTCTAATGGAATGACCCTAGTTATGTTTCAAAGGTGTGGATGGATGGTAGCACCAAGAATCAGCTAAAGGTTTAGGAATATATATCCATGCATATGAGTTTCAACTTGACCGCAAATAATTTGTAAAGGTCTATGACTATGGTTTTCCAAGAATTGTGGCGGTATAATGGGGAAATATGGCTATGACTATGGTTCTCTTGAAACAATGATGGCAGGAAGGGACTACGGCCATGGTTTTGGATAACCATGGACCCTGAGATTAAATGAAACACATATGAACCTTTTTTTAACCAATGGCAAGATTCCTCCATCGAAACCTCTACGACCATGATCCACCCATATCTTGAATGTTTTCTACTAGACCCAATTTTATTTTTGAAGTTTTAAAAGATTAAAAATTATAAATATATATAAATATATATAAATGTGTATATATATTTATATAAATACATATAGTATATTTTATCACAATGGTAAAGTCTTGTAAGGATTCTGTAAGTGGTATCAAGAACAAAACCCAGTGGGATTTTTTAATTTTTAAAATTCTACAGCCATGGATTTGTAAACTATGATAACACGTGACATTAACATATAGTGTGTAGCCTATGGACATGGTCCATTTGGACTTTTTCCTTTGATAACCTAAGGTCATATTCTAGAATTTTGGTTATATCCTAGAGCCCATTTCAATGGTGATAAGGCCCATGGTCCATGTAAACCATGTCTATAAGTTAAAAACATAGTTTTTTGAACTATTTACATAGTTCTGGACTATGGAAATATGACCATTTTCTAGTTGTGTATATCGACTTAAGGATTTTTTATTTCCATGAAAAGGATATAGACTCAATGATTCTAACATCCCTAAGAGTAATAATATACTTGATTCATTTTATGTCATATCATGTGGTTAATGGTGGGGAATCCAATATGAATTAGTGGTCCAAATTATATGATGGTAGGGAGATGGAGTTAAATTTTAATTTGTAGCTAGTTTGAGATATGAGATGTATATTTAACTACACATCCTATGAGAACATGTATCAGTCCAGACTGAGTTCGTAATAGGGGAATTTTATTCTGATATTGGATAATAACCAAAAAATATCCTTGGTTTTGTTTAGGATATGAGATTTGGGTTTATTCAAAGTGTCCTAGTGTATGAACAATATTTAAAACCTGGAATGAATTGGTAAAAGTATCAATGCCAAATATAGGGTGAAAATGAGGTACTATGGATGGGACCAAGATAGGTGGTCCATAATTCACTATGTATCCAATATGAATTGAAATAATGACATATATAATTCTAAATAATGAAGTCTCTATGCATATTAGTATTGTTCACTGGAGGAAATAAAATGGTTCTTTCCTAGTGAATAGTTAATGGGGAAGACCCAACATGAACTAGTAAACCCATATACTAGGAACTCTTATGAAGATATAAATCATACATAAGGGAACTAGGTCATATAGAACAAACCACTCTAAGTAGTTTAAGTCCCTATAGGATGAACCATTGTGTTATATAGTTTAATTTAATACACGAGGACCAAGTATCCAAGGGGAATTTTTCAAGAGAAGAATCTCAACTCAAGGCTTTTAATTTTCTAGGAGAAATATATCAAATCAAAGGATTTAGGCGTCAAAACAGAGCATATCAACTCAAGGCATTTAAGATAGAAATAAGAGTATCTCAACTCATGAATTTTTTTTCTTCACTGATAATTAATTTCTAGATGAGAAATGGTTCAATATTAAGATGAAATAATCTTTCTTTGAAAATGGGTATGATGAACAAATTTGTGACATATAGGGTATTTTAATCCACCTAAATAGTTGGGTTTAAAATGTGTAAATCACAATGTAATAACATCTTATTCAATTGATACTAGTTTGAATAAGTTAACCATTAGTAATAAGGATACCACTACCACAATGTTAGGAAATGGTGCATGGGATTATAGTATCTTCTCCTCAATACAAAAACATGCCACCGGTTTGTATGATGAATACGTGGCATGGATGTTATTACCAATTAGAGGAGTCATTTTTGGAATTGTATACACTTTCTACTAATTTCTATGAAAGGGGAAAATAAAAGGGTATAATTATGGTTTTTTTAATTCCAAGGGGATAATCTTGATTGAATGATTTAGGTTTCTAATGATTTAGATATCAAAGGTTTTAATTATGTTAATAGAGAAAAGGATATTAAATAAGGTTTTGAGAACCCTAAAGTTGAAACCACCATTTCTTGGACACATTATTCTGGTGAAGGGATATAACATGAAATTTATTGAGTGTAAGATCATAATAATGGATTTTAAATCCATAATTCTTCCATCTTCATGTTCGAATTTTTTCTAATTGTTGTTCTAGAGAAAAATTATTTTTATCATTGGTAACTTTCAAATTATTTTTATAAATCTAACTTCAATTAAATAAAACTTGTCTACATTTCTCATCATACAATTCACCTACCTACAATTATGTTTACAAATGTTTTAATCCTATAAACTAATGTTTAATCTAGTTCAGGGTTTTTATTTTCTCAAAAAAAATTCAGGTTAACCAAAATCCAAATCAAGACAGACTACGACCCCATTGTATGAAACTTCATAGGGGTATCTATCGATTCCCAAATTATTCATTTGTTCAATTGATATTTCATTTTTGTGAGATTTATTTTCCCACAACACTCCCATCACCCCCTTCACACCCCCCTCATACTCTTTGAATCTCTGTCAAATTGTGGCCAATGAGTTGGCTCAGAAAGGCTAAGTGAAATTGAACTAAACATGTAAATCCAAAAGGCATGGGTGGTGCAACGGTAGTATTTTGGCATGACTCATCCATACGTCGGATGTCCACACCTAAGGAAAAAAACAAAAACAAAACAAAAAAACATAGTATAAAGACAAAAAAATGAAACGAACAAATTAATCTCTACACTACCCCGATCTCCCTCCCCTACAAAGAAAACTGTGTAGCCGCCTCCAGTGCCCTTCTGGCCCCCTTCGCATAATATAACTACCCTCCATCCATAGAAAGCAGTAAAAGCCTAAGTGTCCAATGCGATAAAGAAAATAAAATAAAAATTAAACAACAACATACCTGTTTCCTATGAATAATTATATCTCTAGTTTATTGCATTTTTCTATAGAAACATAATGCTCTTGTGGTAACCCACTTTGATTGCTGCAAGTCAGGATAAAGATTGAAAACAATTAATACCTTTAAAAGTAAAAAAAGAAAGAGAGGATAATCCGACCTTTTTCAATGATTGCTATATTCAGTATGATGTTCTGAAAATTCTAGCCTCTTGCATTTTGAAAATGAGAAGACCACCTATTGAAAGTGTAATAAATGTGGTCAAAGGATTGATAAATGGTTTTCTAATTCAATTATGTATGCTTAAAATCCAAAACAATAATAAAACCATGAATTTTTTATCAAACGAAACAATTGTCTTAACACTTACTCAAGAATTGCATTTAAATATAAACAAGTAGAATTAAAAATTCGTCTAAATGAAATTTAAAACATTCTTGAATTAAATAGGCTGGGAGAGGGAATTCATAAATGTTTTAAATTATAAAAATTCAGGAATATTCAGACATAAGTTCCAAGAATGAGGATTGATTATAGTAAAAAGATTTTATATGAAATATAATAGATAATAATGATCAATTCCCAAAAGTTTTTGGGTTAATTCATAACGAGTTGTGATGTTTTGTATTAATTCTAAAAAGATTTATTGAAATTTAGAGACATTTTGAAAATATAAACCATATCATATACCAAGCATTAATACTAAAGAATTGGATGAGAATTACAATGGTAAGAAGATGAGAATAATAAATAGAAGAAATAATATATTTTTACATTATTGTTAAAATATTAAGATTATATAATTGGAAGGAATAATAATTATATGAAGATGAGATACAACAATGGACTATCTTAACTTGTGTGTGTTCCCCTTGGTCATCCCCATGAGGGTAAATTTTGGTATTAAATCCTAATAATAGGATTATGATCTCTTCTATGGGATTAGTTTCAGATAGTGTTTGGGAATCCCTCTATGTGACCCGAGGTGTGATCCTCTATAATTTTTTCTATTTCCCTTGGTGGGGTTTGTGGAATCATTATTACCAACTAATTTGTGTGTACAATCCCATACTTAGTGGGATATTCTAGGTATGGTATGGTATACCTCATATTCCCTTGGAGAGATCCCCTATCTATGTATCGAGATCTTCGGAGTTACATTGAGTACATATTTGGTGAGGTCTGATGAGCATGACCTCTTAGGAATGCACCATCAGTGAAAGCATAGATCATGTTGTGAGTGTAACCAGAAGAGTGTTAAATTTTGTCCTTGAGTAGAATCATATGGATAAAATAATGGTTAATATGCCATTAAGGCCTGTTTTATGTTAGGGGTATATCTAGTTTATTATTCCTATTGCTATGTCTCATATTTTTAATGATGTGTCTATGTGATGATGAGATAACTACTCTCCAAATGCCTATTGTTTAGTGATTTTGGGGTGTCCTATTGAGCATTGTTATACTAAACACTGTATGGGATCTGCCCATAATTTTTATTTCTTATGTAGACAATATTCCTTTTGAAGGAATCCTAGGAGGACCAAGAGCAGATAGAAGATAGTGATCTAGATAGACCATGGTTCATGCTAGGTTGTTGCATCTGTCAGTAGTCCCCTCCCTCATAACAAGTTAGTCTCTTTTATCTATTTTTGTAGGATTTTATTTTCCCGTTTATTCTTTTCATGTGTACAGGTACCTTAGGCTAAGCACAACCTTGTGTGTGTTATGCCTACTTAGGGATGGTTACTAACCCCTAACCAATTAGAGGTGGGCTTGTGGTGTCATTAGTTTCATTGACCTGAGAGCCAAACCCAATACAATTTAACACAATTTCCCTAAATATAAAACCAATTCTCACAACTATAATATCTCTAAACTCTATCCTAGGAAAAATTAGGCTCTGATACCACTCTGAAATGACATGAAACTCCAGGCCCCACTTGGCTGATGGTAAGTTGAGTGTGCCACCTAAAAACCACATGTAATTGGCCAGGGACTAGTGACTATCACTGATTAGGCATATTAAATATATGGTAGAACTTAAACTAATGAACCTATATATTTTCACACATATGTATTTCTAAATCAATGTAAAGAGGAAAAAATATAGGCCCAATAACTAGTAGGTAGGTCTAATCTAACCAAAATAGATAATAAAGTCTAATCATGAGGCCTCCAATCTAAAAACAGTCTAAACACCCCATCCACCAAGCACCAATACACACCATCTACACTATGTCTTCCTAAATATCCATAAAAAACAACCATTTTCATAATACATTATATGTTCAAGATGAACCCACGTAAGGGTGAGTATAAATATAACCAGTAGCACACCCCAAAATCAATAATTAAAGCACCAATAAGTAGTTATATTGAAATAAAATAATAGAGGGTAAAGAATGGTGGATGGGGATGAAGACAGGGTATTACCTCTGGTTGTGGGGGAAAACTGTCAGGAATGGAGGAGGAGGGGAGGCAGCTCGGATCAGCTTTGCTGGAGGAGGGTCAGGGTGAGGAAGGTTGTGGTGAGGAGGGGTCGAGGGTTTTCAGGGTTGCTGGGGGTGTCGACCTCGGCTTCAGAAGAGAGGCGTCGAGGAGGAGGAGGAGATCGTGGGGAGGAAGAATCATGAGGAGGAGGAATCATGAGGCAGGAGGGGGACGTGGGTTAAGAGGGTTTGAGAAGGAAACCTATAGCCACGACCATCCCATTAAATCATGGCTATAAACAAGCTATATCCACGGACCGATAAAACCGTGGCTATAGCCTAAATTTCTAGTAGTGGAGTCAGGGCAGCTCAGCATCTAGAGTTGGTATTCCTCCGTCTAATAGTAGGAAGCATCATAGGGAGTCTATGCACGGAGATCCGAGTAGGTGAGATACTTATTTAGGTATCCATGTGGTATGATACCAGTGCGGGAAGAGAGGTCATACAAGGCCACATTGCCCAAGAGACCCACTTGAGTGCCGATCTTGCGGTATGATGGACCATCTTTAGCATTTCTGTCAAATTTTCTCACCAGCAGCTGCTAATAGGGGTTCTTCTATGACTCCATGTTCAGGAGCAGGACCACCAGTTTCTCATTATTTAGGGAACTAGAGTTCGTCCAGCTGTATTGGCCGAGGTGGAGGTCGTGACCACAGTGGTCAGACTCAGGGTTTTCGACAGCTACAGGGTGGATCAGCTCAGGGATCACAGACAACTTCATAGGGTCACGGTGTAGTCCAAGATTTTGCACTAGAGCAGACCCAGGAGGAGAAGGATCTCAAACCCTCTACGATTAGAGGTATGATTTTTCTTTCCTCAGTTTTAGCTTCTGCTCTTTTGGACATAAGGGCTTCCCGTAGTTTCATATGTGTACCTGTTGTGGAGGGCCTTAAGCTCTGTATGTTTACTTCTGCTGATATCTTGATGTTGGACACACCATTGAGGACTAGAATAGCTAGTGTACATCTGTGCAAGGAGTTCCCTCTTGAGGTTGATGGATATCACTTCTTATGGGACCTTTATGTCTTAGAGATGACGGGCTATGTCATCATTCTCGGAATGGACTGGTTAGTTCCCTTCCAGGTTGTTGTCGATTTCTATCGTCGTAGGGTGAGTTTCATGTCACCAGAGGGCAGATTATTTCTAAATAAGGGTGAATGAGATGTCCATGCGAGCAGAGATGGACCTGAGCATCATGGGTAGGGAGGAGTTATAGACCATATTACTAGTTTGTATCTAGATGACTAAGGGAATTCACAGATGGACTTTCCTCCCGTGGTGGATCATTTCAGGGATGTCTTTCCAGACGACTTCTCAGGTATACCTTCGAAGCGAGAGGTAGATTTCACTATTGATCTTGTGCCATGAGCAGCACCAGTGTCCATTTCTCCTTATAGGATGGCTACACCAGAGTTACAGGAGATCAAAAAGCAGTTAGGGGAGTTACAAACAAAGGGTTTCATCCGACACAGCACTTCTCCTTGGGGTTCTCCTGTCATGTTTGCAAAGAAGGCGGGTGGTACCCTCAGAATTTGTGTGGATTATCGAAAACTGAACCCATTGACGGTCAAGAACCGATAACCATTTCCAAGGACTGATGATCTCTTTGATCAGCTTCGAGGATCCCGAGTGTTCTTGAAGATTTAATTGAGGTCTGATTATCATCAGTTTCATGTTAGACCATCATATGTACCTCTTACAGCCTTTTAGAGGATGTATGGTCTATACGAGTATGTGGTTATACCATTTGGTCTCACGAACGCGCCTGCAGGTTTTATGGAACTGATGAACCGAGTGTTCCATCCATAATTGGACTCCTTTGTAGTGGTTTTGTGGATGATATCTTGGTGTAATCTCACACTTGACATGACCATGCTACCCATCTTGATATCATTTTGATTACACTGAGAGAGCATCAGTTATATGTTAAGCTCTCAAAATTTCACTTTTGGATGGACCATATTCACTTATTCGGTAATTTATCTCCGAGACAGGAGTATTAGTAGACCTAGAGAAATTGAGATTAGTATTTTCCTGGGATATTTCAAAGAATGTCTTTTAGGTACATAGTTTTCAATGGATGGATGATTACTACATGCATTTTATACAAGACTTTTCATGCTTAGCAGCGCCACTGGAGGGCCTGACTAAGAAGGGTGCAAAGTAATTGTGGACCTATTCCTGTGATTTAGCCTTTCAGAAGCTGAAATGGAGGTTGACTTCGACATCGATACTGATTTTTCTAGAGCCGGGAAAGAGTTACACTATTTACTGTGATGCATCAGGTATCGGGTTGAGATCAGTGCTTATACAGGGGGAAGACGTCCTTGCATATGGGTCTCGGCAGTTGAGGCGACCTGAGAGGAATTACCTGATGCACAATCTTGATTTGACTACAGTTGTTCATGCCTTGTGATTTTGGAGACATTACCTTCTAGGTGAGAATTTTATGGTGTATACTGACCACAAAAGTCTCAAATATATCTTTATCCATTGTGGCCTGAATTTGAGACAATGAATGTGGGTTGAGTATCTTCATTCCTTTAACTTTGAGCTTGCCTACACACCTAGGAAAGACAACACAGTGGCTGATGCGTTGAGCAGGGGACTCAGATACAGGCAGTTCAGGAGGCTAGCAGTGAGTGGAAGCTTATGGCTTTGTTCTCTATGATACATTTGAAGGTGCACAACAGACAATGGCATATGTTTCTTCCTTATGTAGTTGTTACCTCTACTCTACTTGATCGAGTTCTAATGAGGAAACAATCAGATTCTGAAGGCCTAGTTCTACGGAAGAGTGTGTCAAGAGAGGATCTTATCCCTGGATGGACCATAGGCAAGGATGAGACCTTGCATTTTCATGGGCATGTGTGGGTGTCAACAGAAATACGCGAAGAGATTTTATGGGATTTTCATTCCTCAGTTTGGGAAGTTAATCCTGGTGCCACCAATATGTATCGAGATCTACACTGTCAATATTGGTGGCCCAGTATGAAGAGATATGTTACTAGTTTTCTGATGAGGTGTTCCACCTATCAGTAGGTGAAGGCGGAATATCAACGACCAATAGAGCTTTTGTAGAAATTACTAATTTCTGAGTGGAAGTGAAATGATGTCGTGATGGACTTCATGACAGGTTTACCGAGATCGCCTTGTGTTAATGATGCAGTTTGGGTTGTCATTGATAGACTCACGAAGGTTACGCAGTTCTTACCGATCAAGGATTCCTTTAGTGTTGATGATCTTGGAAGGTTGTACATTTGAGAGATTATACGTTTACATGGTGTTTCGTACTCCATCATTTCAGATAGGGACCACCGTTTTAAATTTGGGTTTGGCAGGGACTACAGAGGGCGTTGGGTACACATGTACTTCAGAGTACAACTTACCATCCCCAGACAGATGGTCAGTCTGAACATACTATTTAGGTGCTGGAGGACATGCTTCAATCATGCATCTTGTATTTTGGAGGTTCTTGGGAGAAGCACATACCTCTGGTGGAGTTTTCCTACAATAATAGTTTTCAAGAGACTATTCAAATAACACCTTATAAGGCTTTGTATGGTAGGTCATGCCGATCACCCCTATGTTGGCTGGAAGCAGGAGAGGCAGCTATGCTGGGACCTCATCTTGTCCAGGAGACCACAGAGCAAGTGGAGTTGATTCGTAAGAGGATGACTACTGCACAGTCACGACAGAAATCTTATACTGATAGACAGAGACGACGTCTCAAGTTTGAGGTCAGAGATCAGGTTTTCATACGGTTCACACCGAGTTTGGGACACAGGAGGATTAGGAGATAGGTAAAGCCTTCACCGAGATACATCAGGCCGTTTGAGGTTTTGGAGAGAGTCAGTTCGGTTGCCTATTGATTGCAGTTACCTCAAACGTATCAGGCTATGCACGATGTCTTCCACGTTTCACAGCTACAACATTACTTCTCAGACCTGTCTCATGTTTTTCAACCCAAGGAGGTTGAGTTGGAGGTAGATGCATCGTTCGAGGATCATCCTATCCGGATTGTTAATCGCAGCCTAAAGGGTCTCCATGGCCGATCTATTCCTCTAGTATGGGTGTTGTGGCAGCACAAGCGAGTACATGACGAGACTTGGGAGATGGAGGCCGATGTGCGATCTTAGTGGCTGGAGCTATTCGAGGATTCTTCTTCTATACCTCCTCATTAGGGAAATTCGGGGAAGAATTTCTTTAAGGGGGGAAAGTTTTTAAGAATCTAGATCTTCATTTCAAGTATAGATCTTGATTTCGGGTGTTTTTGAGAAAAATGGTAGAATTTGGAAAATTTATAAGTACACGTTGTGTACTTAGGAGTACATGTCGTGTACCTGGTTGCCATGGGTAGCCGTGTACTGGCCATGTAACAGCCGAGTACATGGACGTGTGAGGTGACCTAGAGACTGTCTAAAGTAAGGGCCGGTTAAGGGATGTACATAGCATGTACATTAAATGAACACGCCGTGTACTTTTTTTTTATTTGATAAATCATACTAGGGTCGCGTCTAATTCCCAGAATTGTCTTCTTCTATCCCTGTCTCATCCAGGAGAGACTAATAGTGACATTTCTTCTTCAAGCCTCTGATCTGTCATCCGTTCTCTGAATCAAACACCATCAATTGCGTTGGAATCCCCTTGGTGAGTTCTTCCTTCTTCTAGAGCCTCTCCTCCTAATTTCTATTCTTTCTTGAGATATTCAAGATTGATCATTTTTTATGTTTTTGTAGATCTACGATGTTCTAGGTCGATTCAAAGGCTAAGTTTCAACTATATAGATCGTACAACGTCGAGGTAGGTGGTTTGTGCCTTTCTGTAGTTGTCTTTGGATTATATGTGCAAAAAGTGTAGAATACCCTAGTTTAGGGTATTGCGTGTTTTAGATATTTAACCATATTTGATTCCTTCTATGTTTTATTTGTGCGAGAAACAGTTTTGATTATGATTTAGGTTTATTATCTTATTTATGGATATGTTTTCCCATGTTTGTTTGATATTGGTCGTTGGGTCTATAACTTCTTGTTAGGCTATTTTGTTTCCATGCCTAGTGTTGTTAGAATGGAGTTGATATTATATGACATGCTTGTGATATACATTGTATTTGCCTAGACTTATAGTAGATGAGATTACTTTGGCTACTAGATATTGTTTGTGCATGATTGAATTACACAGGACTGTGAGAACCTGGTGTAGTTAGACCGTAGAGGGAATTGACGTCGAGGGCTTACCTAGAGTGTCTGTTAAAATTTTTACATTGTGAGACCATAGGGGGGTTGGACAGTGAGTGCTCCCTTAGAGTGTTTATAGTATACCATTACGATGCCATAGGGTGAATGGATGTTGAGTGCTTCTTCAGAGAGTCTTTAGTTATCATTAAAAGACCACATGGGGAATTGATGGTGAGTCCTTCCTTAGAGAGTATTTGTCTTTGTGAAAGCATAGGGGTTAGACTGTGAAAACTATCCCAGAGGGTTTCTTGTGAATGATTGGTTGAATAATTAATAAATGTAAATGAATGTAGTTTACAACTGTAGGACTGTTTACTTTTGAGTACTTTGTTGTTTATTACTTCATTTTGCATTTTTCCTGCTATATATATTCACTGACAGTTAGGCACAAATATTTGGGTGGTTGCCTACTGGGATTCATCTCACACCCTGTTTGGGTCATTCCTTTGGGCCCAAACAGATTATATTGTTGCAAGTATAGATAAGGGAAATCACCCTTCTACTTCTAGTACTTGATGGTTGTGGAGCTGGAGAGCATGGGACCAAGTTGAGGCTTGCAATGCTATTGGAGTTTACTTGTTTTCATTATAATTTGGTTTAGTACTATATTTCCATCATTGTGGCATGTTTGGCTGTTTTCCTAGACATATGTGAAGTGCATCATTTATATATGCGCTTTATTTGTTTATTTACTTTCAGTCTTCCGTTGTTTGCTTATTGTATAGTATTACTACTTTCACTGTTGTATATTATTGTTATTCTGCTGTGTTACTCTGCTAATGAGGGCATAGTTTCCCCACTATCACACCCAAGACCCTCGCTCCTAGTCGGCAGCCTCTGTCGCTCGGGGAAATATGTTTGAAGCCATGTGACCAACCGAGTATGGGGCACCTTTGGGCGGCACCCAGAACCGGGATGTTACATTCCTATCTACGAACATGTGTAATGGTCTCTTGACTTGAGACCATTATCAATTAATTTCATTTGATTGTGTACTTTAATGCCAAAAAAATCATGATAATGAAATTGTAGAGAGGTAACTTGTGTTGGGTGCGTCATTGGTGGTATGATATTAGTTGAATGGTCAAGAAAGGATTCTTCGCTTCCAGGTTAAGGAAGAAATATATCTCAGGTCATGTTGATTAGGATGGTCTTACCTACAAAAGACCATGGTCATGACAGTCGATGGTAAATCTGTCCAGTTAGATCGAAAAATAATAAATCAAGAAAAGGGTGATGACACGAGTGTGCCTTCTTCTTTATGAGATATTAAATATTAAGATATTACATTACACAATGTGTGTTCATAGGCTTGTTGTCGGTGTCGTGACAATCATTATCTCTT
Organism: Viscum album; assembly: GCA_963277665.1. NCBI lineage: Eukaryota > Viridiplantae > Streptophyta > Magnoliopsida > Santalales > Viscaceae > Viscum > Viscum album. Next base: position 238,673,678 of record OY728140.1, on the reverse strand, counting down.
TAGGGGTCATAATGGGTTGCTAGACCTCTCTCTTGGTCTTTGAATAGTATTCAATACTATCGAGATAAGGGTATAGAGGGTCACACACAATAGTTCATTTAAGAATCTACCATATTCATTTGAATAGGTATATTGGACTTGGTGGGCCCCACCGCTGGGGTCAGTGCTTTGCCTAAGTTGATATGATCACCAAAGCAATAAATAGATTCATATTATTCAAGTCAAGAATAATGAGCATTGAATTTATTTATTAAATGTATTTACAAGTTTTAAAGTAAATACATAAAAATATTAAATAAATGAATATTAGTTTAAAATATTCAATGTTCATTTAATATTTGCAGGAAGTATGAGTGAAGTTATCAGTTCGGGTATTATAATGTAATATATTTATTATATTGCAAGAAAAGTGGTACTAATATATGAAATTTTTTACTCAGTTCAGTCGTCAAAATATTATTTATATAGTGTGTTAATTCTTCAGGGGTCGGGCTGGTGTTTCCGAGATAAATTTTTCATCAATTATTGAAAAATATTATTTTTTGATGAGATAAATTTTTCATAAATTTATAAAAATTACATTTATCTTCATAAACATCTTTTATCATTTATATGTAAAATAAATATAATTCAATAAGAATATTTTATTAAAACGATGTATATTTTAATAATTCTCAAATTAGGAAATATGGCTCTGCACTCCCCCAACCCTCTCCTCTTCCTCGCTCGCTCAAACTTGTCTCCTTCTTCACTCTTCCAAGGCAGTTTTGCATGGTGGTCTTCTCGGGCATTGGGAGGTGGGTTCGAGCGGAAGCTGGCATCTCATGGTGGATTCGTCTTCATGAGCTCTGGGAGGGTGCCGGTGTTGGCTTCATTGGCTCTGCTCGTTGATCTGCGGGTTCTTTCGGTCATTCTTCTCCAAGGTCACCTATGGCGGTGCGTTGTGGTATTTAGGTGAATTGACAGTTCTATGTGGACATTTTCCCTTTGTGGTCGATTCTCGGTGGTGATGGAGAATCCCAGCCGGTCGCCTCCCTTGTGCTGCGCCGCCAATCGGTCGTTCAGCCAGCTCCGCTGGCTCATCCCGACTGCTTGGATATGAGCCAGAAACTGCATATCCAGGCCCACCTATGCTTGGTCCGCCTCCCCGCATATCCCCTTTGGCCGTGTCATCTCTCCGCAATCCTGCGCGATGCCTCCAACCAAATCCGGGAGACCCCTCCAGCACCGCCTACCCGGCCACTATTGTTGAGAGGCCTCGACCGACCTTCCGCGACGCCACCGACGGTCTACCTATGGGGGCCACTCCCAATGTGGGGAGGAAGTTTGTGGGAGTCTCTTTTGGCGGAAGCACCAACCCAGGCGGCTGCCGAAGTTTCTCTGTCAGCAAGGAGAAGGAGTCTCCTTTGGTGGGCAGCCGGTGGCCGGAGGAGTTCACATGGGTAGATGAGCTACCCAAATTCCACTATAAAATGGGAATTAATTCTCCGTTTAGATCTGAGGGGGGAGATATGTAACGGGTGTAATTTGTGTTGTTGTAATCCTCCAATGTGTTTCCGGAGAAGAGAGAAATATAGAGAATGACCTTACTCCCGTGGATGTAGGCAACTTGCCGAACCATGTTAAAAATCCTTGTGTTCCTCTGTTTTCCTCCATGTGTGTGTGTTTTTCGGTGCCATGCAACCCCGCTGTGCCCCAACACTACCCCGGTTAGTTCCGGCCTTGAAACCCCACTCGGCCCTGACCAGTTGGCGCTGGAGGTCCACCGAGAGGCTCCTCAGGCGGACAGATCCGGTCTTAGATCGCCCACCTGTGGTCTCCACCGTGAGTTAACTCTGCAACGGGTTCGTTTGGATCTGATCTGACTAGAAATGAGTCTGAACGGTTCTTCCCAGCCTGTAATGGACGTGGCGGACCTGTCTGGTCCGAAAAACCCCTGCATGGGGTGGGTAGAGTCCGGAATGGACCTGCTCGGGTTCGAGCCGACCTGCACAGGCCTTGATTGGGGTTTTTGGGACCCAGTTAATTATAATATAATCATAAATTAATTAATTAAATTAATTTAATTTTGGTTTAAAATTATTTTAATTAAATATTAAATTTTGATTATTTTTAGCTTAATTAATTTAATTTGGTGTTAAATTAAATCAATTAATTAATTAAATTTGGTGTTAAATGCAATTAATTAATTAATTAATTTTTTTTGTTTTTAAAATTAAATTAATTAGTGGGACCGAATGACTTAAAATTATTGAATTAAAAATTTGAGTGAGTTTTTAATTCAATAAAATATCATTTGAATTTATTTAATGCAAGTTTAATTTTATTTCTACATTTAATTTGTAAAAATACGTGAGTTAATGCATATTGACTGATCATGAGCCTTTGGATTGACCGATGCATGTTTGGTGCACATTTTATTTGTTTATTTAATTATTACCATGGTTTGTAATAAGTAGTTTAAATAAAAAAGAGATTTGCGTATCGTTTCAGAGTCATTATATGTGTAAGGTTATGAGTATCGTTTCAGAGTCATTGGATGGACAGATGCTGCAATTCGAGTCGCAAGCAATGCGACTCAAGCTATATCCCTTAGGGTCTAGATTGGTCAATTATTCACTCAATGGATCAACCATTAGAATCATCTTATGATCAGGTCGCAATTGCATGGTTTATTATTTTTGTGAATGTGTAGTTTATTCGCTATCACATAGAAATAATAAACAAGAATGCAAGATCAAATGAACATGTGATGCTATAGATTTTTCTATTTCTAGAATGGTCAGTTGTGAGTGGCATCACATAGTACGTGCTATTAAAATAGAATATGATTTCTTTCATATATTAATAACACAAAATACCCTCAAAGAAATTTTAAGTCTAAACGGCCTTCCATTATTCGACTTTGAACAAAACTGGATGTTCGGGGTGCTCATCATGCCAAAGCTGAGGGTGTTTCTTACTATCGATACGTTTTTATGAGAGTGATGGACTAACTTAACTAAATTTTCAAGAAAGAAGTAACCAAAATTAGCTTGATGTAATTTTAGAGGCAAGTGTTGAGTAAATCAAGTTACGATTTAAGAAGTTGTGACTTCAGTCAACAGTTCAAGGAACTGTGAGTTCGTGTGGTTGTCCAACCAAAGCATTTATACTATGAGAAGATGTTCGAGGATTCTTTCCACTAGGATACTCGAGCGATAGAGTATTCTGATTTTAGCATAGAGGGTTCATAGAATTCAATAAAATAGTGGGATACATTTAATGATTTATTTAATTAATTAATCGAAATTTCTAAACCGGTAATCATGATAAAAAGTTTTAATCTGCTAATTTTTTTGTAGATAATGGAACGTTATACCATAATAAACATTGCGATAAATAATGGGAAATGTAAATGTCCACACCGACACGAGCATCCAAAAATAGTATGGGTGCTTGCGCATAGTACTATAATATAGGAAACTCAGGGTGCTAGTGTCCCCAATACCTGTTAAGTCACCTTAAGAAGCGAGGGTGAGAAATTGCTTACAGGAGACTCATGTATAGAGTATATGATGGTTATTGTAAGAGCCCGGATCTTCGTTTCAATTACAGTTTTCCTTTTCTGGAGTTTCTGAGAAAAATTGAGTTTCTGGAAATTTTCGAAGTACACGTCGTGTACTTTATGAGTACACGCCGTGTACTATTTTCCCGCTCAAATCCGTGTGCTGGCCGTGTTCGGGCCACACACACGGTGTGTAGGGATGATGTGGAGGCCGATTTTAGAGTAGTATGAAAAAACCTAGTACACGCCGTGTACTTTCTTTTTTTTCATTAAATGGACCGGGGTCGCGCCTGACGCACAGAAAGGCCTTCTTCTAGGTCTCGTTCTTCAGAGAGCACCGAGGATCCGCAAATCTTCGACGAGCCCCCGCCTCTCCGTCTGTTCTCCGAATCGATTGTCGTCGATTGCGTTGGAATCGCAGCGGTGAGTTCTCTCTTCTACTTTATCCTTGTTCCATGATTCCTCCTCATTTTCAAGATATCTTGGGTTGAGAGTTTGTGCGTTTTCTCAGATCTTCGTCGTTCTAAGGAGAATCCTTCATCGTGGTTCACGTATATCGATCTCCTAGGATCGAGGTAGGTGGTTTGTGCCTTTCTGTAGAAATTCGATGAGTATTTTGTGCAAATTCCACCAATACCCTTGAACGGGGTATTGTGTGTCCCGGTTTTTCCCTTGTTAGTGCCTTCTTTGCTTGATTGCTAGAGTAGATGTATTTTCCTGTGAATATGGTAGTTTTTACTGTACTTGGGATGCTTGCTATGCTTGTTCTGTCTGTTTGGCATTTTTCCAGTTTCCATGCCTAGTTGTAGGATAGTGGAACTGTTGCTTTATTATGTTGTTGAGCCTTATAATGATAGACAATTAGTTCTTGAGGTTTACTTGGACGATACACGCGCGCTATGCGTGTTTATTTTACACAGGGCTATGAGAACCTAGTGTAGTGGACCATAGAGAGAATGGACGGAAGGGCTTCTCTAGAGTGTCCTTAATTTACGATGTGAGACCACAGGGGGAATTGACATTGAGTGCTTCCCCAGAGAGTATGTAGATCCTTGACATGGGCCACAGGGGATAATTGACGTTGAGTGCATCCCCAGATAGCCTTTAGCACGATACGAGACTATAGGGGGAATTGACGGTGAGTGCTTCCCCAAAGAGTCTATTCTTTAGCTGAACCAGAGGGGTGAGACTGTGTGTGCTTCCTAGAGGGTAGCTAGTACCTGTAGGTTGAACCTTAGGGGTTAGGCTATGAGAACTACCCAGAGGTTACCTTTTTGTTCTGCTTGCTTGAGTGGCTGTTTCTTGTGTACTTTACATGTTAGAACTGTGAGTTGTAGCTGCTGTGTGTTTTCCTGTTCACTGCTTCCTGTTTTATTACTGCCTAGTATTCACTAACTGTTAGACACAGATATTTGGGTGATTGCCTACTGGGAATTTTTCTCACACCCTGTTTGGGTCATGCTTTTGGGCCCAAACAGACTACATTATTGCAGGTATAGATAAGGGAAAGCGCCCTTCTACTTCAGGTACCTGACTTGCTATGGAGCTGGAGAGCATGGGACCAAGCTATGGCTTGCGATTCTGAGGATTTTACTTTGTTTTTCTTTTTCACTTTGGTTTTAGTTTTATTTCAGCACGTTGGTTTTTTTACTGCTTTCCATAGACATATGTACCATGTTGCATCATTAGTATTTTATACATTGCTTCTGGTGTTCAGTTCAGTTGTTGTATGTTGTTTATATTTCCGCCATTGTGTTTGGTTATTTTTCTGTTGTGTACTTCACCAAACGAGGTCATAGTTTCCCTATCAACATACCAAATCCCTCGTTGTTAGTCGTTAGCCTTTGGCATTTGGTGAAATGCGCTTGAGGTCATGTGACCAACCGGGTACGGGGCGCCTCTGGGTGGCTTCCAGAACTGGGACGTTACAAAGTGGTATCAGATGAGTTCTTTTCTATTGCTTTACTATTTGGAGCCTTTATCCATGGATAGGACGGATTCGGTACTTGGTATTAAGCTGTGCTCAGGAGTAGCTAACCCGTGTACAGTGAAAATCCATACTACCTCGTTAATTGTAGTTTCTGGTTTTGAGATTTTACGGTTGATATGATTTCACCTAGAGTGATTCACATGCTTTGTGTTGTTTTTGCCTTGACTATTGCGGTTCTATTTCTATCAAAACCCGATGAGATGAGGGTATGTCATCTTATGCATCATATAGGCACGTGTAAGAATCACATGCCATGCATTCTTTCCATGTCATCTAGGGTGTATTAGCGATTGCATGCTGTTGTGATAGACTTTGTGTAGATTATGAATGTTGTTGTGATAAATGCTTGATAGAATCTCTTCTGCCTTGTTAGAGGATTGTTTGTATTCTTCTTTGCTTAAATGAATTCCAAATTTTGATTCTTGAGGTGTTATGGGCCCTCTTGAATTGGAAATTGGTGGATCATGATCCTGTTTTCTCTTGTCTATGAATGTAGGAGATGTAAAGCTTTGATTCGCGGGGATTATGGGCCTTACAGATTGGAATTTGGAACCTCTTTTCCTTGTTTTTTGTGTTTTCTGGGCTTCTATGCAGTTTCGGAGCTACTGCCCAGAAAAACCCAGAATACACGGCGTGTACTTTTTGACTACACGCCGTGTAGTTTTTAAACCGTGTCACTGACCGTGTGAGCAGGGACACGCTATTGTAGAAATGCCTTCAAGAACATGCCGTGTACGGTAGGTACATTCCGTGTAGTTCGGAGTTGTGTACCCGGCCGTGTCAATAACAACATGGGTCGGGGAAGCTCGAGTAGAACACGTCGTGTTGTAAAGGAACACGCCGTGTAGTCTTGTTCCAGGTACCCGGCCGTGTCATGAACAACACGGGATGGTGTTATCTCATTTTATACACGCCGTGTTTGTTCAGAACACGCCGTGTAAGGGTCAGTCGTGTACTTAGCCGTGTTGCCAACAACACGGGTCGGGAAAAGTCTTCAAGTACACGTTGTGTTTGTTTGGAACATGGTGTGTTATCTCAGCCGTGTAGCTGACCGTGTGACTAACAACACGGGACGTGAAACCATGTCCACTACACGCCGTGTCCTCAGGGAACACACCGTGTAGTCCCAGCTTAAGAAGACCGTGTGGGTTAGCTGTGTAAAGAGACTCGGGCAGGGGAGTATAGTTCAAGTACACGCCGTGTGTGCGGACAACACGCCGTGTAGTTTGGGGTTTTACACGACCAGGGGTGGCAGAATTACACGCCCATGTCTATGGTTTAAGTGAACACGCCGTGTAATTTTTATACACGCCGTGTAGTCGTGTTTTGTAAAACTTAACCATTTTCTCTCCTGTTCTCGTTTGTACTCCTGTGTTATCTGTCTTTGTTAATCCTGATCTAAGGAATGATTTTGATCTTTCAGAGTTATGCCTCTGAGACATCCTCCGGTTGTACGTCAGTTGCCAGACGGTGATCAGACACCGGATATGGCCGACCAGGGACCTCCTGCTGATCCTCCAGTCATGCCAGCCTTGGCACCGACTGTTATACCAGTTGTAGGCACTGATACGCAGTTCAGGGAAGGCTTTATGAGGATTATGCAGACCTTCCAGGGAGCGCCGCCTCCTGCCACGACTATGGAAGATTTGACACGGGTTTTCCAGCAGAAGCATCCTCCTACTTTCTCGGGGGAAGGAGGACCACAGGCTTTAGAGGCATGGCTGGAGGCCATGCTGACTATCTTCGAGCATCTAGAGACGCCTCCAGAGAGGCGGGTCAAGCTCGCTACCTATATGCTATGAGACTCCACCAAGAGGCGGTGGGACGTGATCTCACATGCGGTTCATCAGTAGGATATGACTTGGGAGGAGTTCCAGCGTGTGTTTTATGACTACTTCTACCCAGAGACCCTGAGGGCCGATTGAGCCCGGGAGTTCATGAGCCTAGAGCAGGGTACTCTTTCAGTTATGGAGTAATCCTCTCGTTTCACAGAGCTGCAGCGTTTCACACCCCTCCGGGATGGAAGTGGGGTGTTCTTAGCAAGGAAGTTTGAGGATGGACTCAAGCGGGAGATCCACCCGCAGGTGAATATCTTCCAGTTGACTTCTATCACTTCCATCATCAACCAGACACTGATTGCGGAGCGCAATCTGAGAGACTTAGGAGCTACGAACCAGGGCGGTTCTGCTTCCAGAGCTAGTGTCCCTCTAGTTGAAAGCAGGAAGCACCGTAGGGAGCCTACGTGCGGTGATTCAAGGAGGAAAGATACATCTTCAGGTAGCCAAGTTGTATGCTACCAGTGTAGAAGGGCAGGGCACATGAGGCCGCAGTGCCATAGAGAACCAGTGGTGTGCTGATCTTGTGGCAAGATGGGTCACCTTCCGCATTTCTGTCAGGTTTTATCACCAGTAGCTGGAGACGGAGGTTCTTACATGACTCCTTGTTCAGGAGAAGCACCACCAGTTTCACACCAGTCGGGGAATTGGAGTTCTTCTGGCCGTTCGGGCCAAGGTGGAGGTCGAGTTTGTGGCATTCAGTCACCAGTCCTTCATCGCCAGCAGGGAGGATCAGCTCATAGTGGTCACGCAGGGTCACAGGGCTGCGGGGCAAGCCATACTTTTGCGGTAGAGCAGACTTATCAGGAGCAGGATCCCGGACCTTCTATAGTTTGAGGTACAATTTTAGTAGCCTCAGTTTTATTGTCAACTCTTTTCGATACTGGTGCTACTCATAGCATTATCTCTGTTGCTATTGTGGAGAGACTTGGGATCTATATCTTTTCTTCTACCGACTCGTTGACACTAGACACACCTTTGGGGATGAGGAAATCTAGTGTACGCCAGTGTAGGGAATGCCATCTCGAGGTTGCAGGGTATCGTTTCTCATGGGATCTCTACGTCTTAGATATGACAGGCTATGATGTCATTCTCGAAATGGACTGGTTAATTCCCTTCCAGGAACTCGTCGACTGTTACCGCCGTAGGGTGAGTTTCATCTCACCAGAGGGTGAGTCCTTTCTCCATAGAGGTGAATGGGACGTTCAGGCGAGTCGAGTGGGACTCGAGCATCTTGGACTAGGAGGGGTGACATCCTAGATTTCTATTCTTTATCTAGATGATCAGGGGAATCTATAGTTGGACTTTCCTCCGGTAGTGGATAGTTTCAGAGATGTCTTTCCAGAGGACATTTTAGGTTTTCCTTCGGTGCGTGAAGTAGACTTCTCTATTGATCTCATGCTAGGAGTGACACCGATGTCCATTCCTCCCTATAGGATGGATACACCTGAGTTGTAGGATCTCAAGAAGCAGTTGGAGAAGTTTCAGGCAAAGGGTTTCATCTGACCCAGTACTTCTCCTTGGGGTTCACCTGTCCTGTTTGCAAATAAGGCAAACTGAACCCTTCGGATTTGTGTGGATTATCGAAAGCTGAACCAGTTGACAGTCAAGAATCGATATCCCTTGCCGAGGATTGATGATCTCTTTGATCATCTTTGAGGATCTTGGGTGTTCTCGAAGATCAATTTGAGGTCCGATTATCATCATTTGCACGTTAGACCATCAGATATACCTCTGATAGCCTTCAGGAGCAGGTATGGTCTCTACGAGTATACAATTATGTTGTTCGGTCTCACGAACATGCCAGTAGTTTTCATGGCACTGATGAACCGAGTGTTCCATCCCTACTTGGATTCCTTCTTCGTGGTCTTCATGGACGATATCTTGGTGTACTCTCACACTTGGCACGACCATGATACCTATCTTGAGATCGTTCTGAGTACACTGAGAGAGCATCATCTTTATGCTAAACTCTCAAAGTTCCACTTCTAGATGGATTAGATTCACTTCTTAGGCCACGTCATCTCAGAGGAAGGAGTATCAGTGGACCCAGAGAAAGTGAGATCCATAGTTTCTTGGGAGAATCCGAAGAATGTCTTTGAGGTGCGGAGTTTCTTAGGGCTGGCTAGATACTACTGACGCTTCATTCAAGACTTCTCACGCCTAGCAGCACCTTTGACAGGTCTGACCAAGAAGGGGGTGAAATTCTTATGGTCAGATTCTTGTGAGTCAGCCTTTCAAGAGCTGAAGGGAAGGTTGACGTCAACACCAATACTAGTCTTTCCAGATCCAGGAAAGAACTATACTATCTTCCGTGATGCTTCAGGTATCGGGCTGGGAGATGTGCTTATGCAGGGAGATGGAGTCGTTGCGTACGGGTCTCGGCAGTTGAGGCCACATGAGAGGAACTACCCGACGCATGATCTGGAGTTGGCAGCTGTTGTCCATGCCTTACGCTATTAGAGACACTATCTTCTGGTCGAGCAATTTGTGGTCTTCATCGACCAAAAGAGCCTCAAGTATATCTTCACTCAGTGTGATCTGAATCCGAGGCAGCGCAGGTGGGTTGAATATCTTCAGTATTTTGATTTCGAGCTTGCCTATACGTCGGGAAAGGGCAACGTAGTGGAAGATGCGTTGAGAAAGAGAACTCAGATTCAGGCAGTTCAGGAGGCTAGTAGTGAGTGGCATCTTATGGATATGTTCTATGAGATGCATCTAGAGGTGCACAACAAACAGGGTCAAACTTTCCTATCTTCTGTAGCTGTTACCTCTACACTACTTGATCAGGTACGGATGAGGCAGCTATCAGACTCATAAGGCTTAGTCCTGTGGGAGAGTGTTTCAGGAGAGGACCATCTTCCTGGATGGACTGTGGGCGAGGATGAGATCTTGCGTTTCTAGGGACGCCTATGGGTGCCAGCAGACATACGCGAGGAGATGATGTGGTATTTTCATTCCTCTGTTTGGGAAGTTCATCCTGGCATCACCAAGATGTATCGGGATCTTCATCACCAGTACTGGTGGCCAGGTATGAAGAGGGATGTTTCTAGATTCGTTTTGAGGTGTTCTATTTGCTAGCAGGTGAAGGCGAAGCATCAGCGACCAGAAGTCCTTTTACAGCAGTTACCCATTCCTGAGTGGAAGTGGAACGATGTCACGATGGACTTCGTGACCGGATTGCTGAGGTCGCCTCGAGGGAACAATGTTTTCTGGGTTGTCGTTGACAGGATTACAAAGGTTTCTCACTTCTGGTCGATCAAGGAGACCTTCAGTGTTGATGATCTGGAACGACTATACATCCGGGAGATTGTGCGTCTACATGGAGTTACACACTCCATTGTTTCAGATAGGGATGCGCGCTTTACTTCGCAGTTCTGGCAGGGACTTCAGAAGGCCTTGGGTATGCAGGTACTCTTGAGTACATCATACCTTCCCCATATAGATGGCCAGTCCGAGCGTACGATCCAGGTGCTTGAGGATATGGTCCGAGCTTGCATTCTAGACTTTGGCGGTTCTTGAGAGAAGCATATCCCTCTGGTGGATTTTGCCTACAACAACAGTTTTCAGGTGACTATTCAGATGGCACCTTACGAGGCTTTGTACAGTAGGCCATATTGATCACCCTTATGCTGGATGGAGGCAGGAGAGGCATCTTTACTGGGACCTTGTCTTGTTCAGGAGACTTCAGAGCAGATAGAGTTGATTCGGAAGTGGATGGATACAGCACAGTCTCGGCAGAAGTCTTATGCTGATCAGCGGAGACAACCCCTCGAGTTCGAGGTTGGGGATCAGGTTTTTCTGCGTGTCGCACCGAGGTTGGGACACAAGAGGATTCAGAGACAGGGAAAGATTTCACCGCGGTACGTCAGGCTGTTTGAGGTGTTGGAGAGGGTTGGATCGGTTGCCTATTGCTTACAACTACCTCAGAGGTACCAGGATATGCATGACGTCTTTTACATGTCTCAGCCCCAACGTTACTTTTCAGACCCATCTCATGTCTTTCAGCCTGAGGAGGTTGAGCTTGAAGCGGATACGTCTTTTGAGGAGCATCCTATCAGGATTGTCAATCGCAGTACGAAGGTTCTTCAAGGCCAGTATATTCCTCTGGTATGAGTGCTATGGCAGCACGGGCGAGTACAGGATGAGACTTGGGAGAGAGAGGCCAAGGTTCGATCGCAGTGGCCAGAGCTATTCGGGGTCTCTTCTTCTACGCCTCTCTAGGGAAATTCGGGGATGAATTTCTTTAAGTGGGGAAGTTTGTAAGAACCCGGATCTTTGTTTCAGGTACGCCTTTCCTTTTTTGGAGTTTTTGAGAAAAATGAAGTTTCTAGAAATTTTCGAAGTACACACCATGTACTTTATGAGTACATGCTGTGTACTCTTTTCCCACTCAAAATTGTGTGTTGGTCGTGTCGGGGCCACACACACGGTGTGTAGGGATGATGTGGAGGCCGATTTTAGTAGAGTACAGAAAAACCTAGTACACGTCATGTACTCTAAAAGTACACACTGTGTACTTTCTTTTTTTTCATTAAACGGACCACGGTCACGCCTAACGCACAGAAAGGGCTTCTTCTAGGTCCCATTCATCCGAGAGCGCTGAGGATCCGCGAATCTTCGATGATCCCCCGCTTCTCCATCTGTTCTCTGAGTCGATCGTCGTCGATTGCGTTGGAATCGCAGCGGTGAGTTCTCTCTTCTACTTTAGCCTTGTTCCATGATTCCTCCTTGTTTTCAAGATATCGTGGGTTGAGTTTTTGTGCATTTTCTCATATCTTCGTCATTCTAAGGATAATCTGTCGTCGTGGTTCACGTATATCGATCTCCTAGGATCGAGGTAGGTGGTTTGTGTTTTTCTGTAGAAATTCGATGAGTATTTTGTAAAAATTTCACCAATACCCTTGAACGGGGTATTTTGTGTCCCTGTTTTTCCCTTGTTACTGCTTGTTTTGCTTGATTGCTAGAGTAAATGTATTTTCCTGTGAATATGGTAGTTTTTACTGTACTCTAGATGCTTTCTATGCTTGTTCTATCTATTTGGCGTTTTTCCAGTTTCCATGCCTAGTTGTAGTATAGTGGAACTATTGCTTTGTTATGCTGTTGAGCCTTAGAATGATATCCAAGTAGTTCTTGAGGTTTAATTGGATGATACAAGCGCGCTATGCATGTTTATTTTACATAGGGCCGCAAGAACCTAGTGTAGTGGGCCATAGGGAGAATGGACGAATGGGTTTCTCCAGAGTGTCCTTAATTTACGATGCGAGACCACAGGGGGAATTGACGTTGAGTGCATCCCCAGAGAGTCTATAGATCCTCAACGTGGGCCACAGGGGGGGGAATTGACATTGAGTGCTTCCCCAGAGATCCTTTATCATGATACAAGACTATAGGGGGAATTGATGGTGAGTGCTTCCCCAGAGAGTCTATTCTTTAGCTGAACCATAGGGGTGAGACTGTGTGTGATTCCCAGAGGGTAGCTAGTACTTGTAGGTTGAACCTTAGGGGTTAGGCTGTGAGAACTACCCAGAGGTTACCTTTTTGTTCTGATTGCTTGAGTGGTTGTTTCTTGTGTACTTTACATGTTAGAACTGTGGGTTCTAGCTGCTGTGTGTTTTCCTGTTTACTGCTTCTTGTTTTATTATTGCCTAGTATTCACTGACTGTTAGGCACAGATCTTTGGGTGATTTCCTACTGGGACTTTGTCTCATACCCTGTTTGGGTCATACTTTTGGGCCCAAACAGACTACGTTGTTGCAGGTATAGATAAGGGAAAGTGCCCTTCTACTTTAGGTACCTGACCAGTTGTGGAGCTGGAGAGCATGGGACCAATCTATGGCTTGCGATGCTAATGAGTTTACTTTGTTTTTCTTTTTCACTTTGGTTTCAGTTGTATTTCATCACGTTGGTTTGTTTACTGCTTTCCATAGACATATTTACCGTGTTTCATCATTAGTATTTTATACATTGCTTCTGGTGTTCAGTTTAGTTGTTGTATGTTGTTTATATTTACGCCATTGTGTTTGGTTATTTTTCCACTATGTACTTCACCAAATGAAGGCATAGTTTCCCCACCGACATACCAAGGCCCTCGCTTCTAGTCGGCAGCCTCTGGTGTTTGGGGAAACGCACTTGAGGTTATGTGACCAACCGGGTACGGGGCGCCTCTGGGTGGATTTCGGAACCGGGACGTTACAGTTATGTCATTATGATACCATTAACGTTAAATGCTAGTTTTGGTCACTACATTAGGATATGGATGATATAACATGTATTCTCATCTCTGAGAAGTTTTCGAGGAGAAAGTGAAACAAGATATGAATAAGGCGATGGTTACATTGACTTGTGTAAATTGAAAGATGGATCATTATATTTTAATGAATCCCTTTCTCATATCATTTTACCCATTTACTCAAGTCTCATTTTAGGTTACAAAACAAACAATATTGAGTAAACACTTCATTAATTATTTAGGTTCCATGTAAATAAGAATATAAAACACAAATTAATCTTTAATTCTTTTGGCGAAAAAATTGAATGGCAGGGAAAAAAGGCCTATGACAAGTAATGCTAGAAGCACATTTGCAATTTCCTTCAATGAAGGAGGTATTAACATAGGTTATTTTTTTTTCTTTTCATATAATAAAATAAAACAATGGAAGTTTAAATGAAATTAACTGAATTAAAGAAGCAAGTTAACTCTTATTTAGGTATATTCATCAATATAAAAGTAATGTTTCAATCCTACTACATGGGTATTAACTACAATATGCTAATTAAATATGTGTATTCTATTACAATGACTAGTTAAATATATAAATATTACTATAATCCAGGTGCATTCTCCAAGTGGCTGAGAAAGGGTGATACCTATGCTAGTGGTGAGAAGTACATGACTTCTTTATTGCTAAGTGATTGATTCTTGTAGAACTTTTATTGAGTATGACCAAAACATTTATCTCACGTGTTCTTTTGGACACGATGAGACATTATTCCAGCTTCCTGAATAAATGTTGTTTTTTTTGTCAAATACTCAACCAATAGTTCAGTAATACTTGAATTGTAGGCAATACCTAATGAATATAAAATATAAGACTTTTATACCCAGTAGTGGAAATATAGTTCTTTGTCAAGTAAAACTAAAAGTGGAAGTCAAGGATATACCTGGTTTGGTATTTAGGCTCGGTAAAGCTAAACACCTTTGGTATAATTGACATATTTATTTTAGACAAAGAAACCTTTAGAAATAAAGGTATGCCACAAAGCTTTCAGAATTAGTTCAACAAGCGAGCGTGAACTATTCCAAGGGAAAGCTAGTGGTAAAGATACTTCATAATATTCCTTTAAGTTATTAAGGAATGTGATAGTGAAGTATAAACATGTTCAGAAGATATGAGTTGTTTCGAATCATCATGTCGAAGAATATCTTGACCAAGCATTTATCGATAAATATAATTTAGTGTGGAGTAATTCCTAAATACGCATTACCTTATCTACATCACAATATTGGTGTTAATGAGGAGGATAAATAATGAAGTCTTACATGTTAACATTGATCAACAAGATGTAGTGTGGATAAATTCTTAAACACACATTTTATACATCAGAGTTATGATGCAAGGAATATCAATGTTGCAACTTGCAGCAACTTCCATTATATTTCATGTTATGCTTCGCAAATAACAACGATATCCCATAACCTTATGCCAACTATTATGAATAATGTATATCATTACATTTTTATTGTGATGGAAATCCATTATGTCTTAAAACAAGTGTTTGGACGCAAATATTTTGTTAGGACATAAAAAAACTTGTATCAGGAACAAACATAGTGCGCATCTATTGTAATTATCCTTAATAGTTGTTTAGGATATTATATAAATCCCTAAGATAGAAAAGTTGTAGTCAAGTGATAGACTACAATTCTATATAACGGTGCACATCTCTACTTGAGATAGTGAGAGCCATATTGACTTGGGTTTAGTCAATGCCTGAGATGCACATATAGTTGGCATAGGAACTAGTTCCACAAGTGGATGTGAAACATGAATGTTATAGAGATGCATACTACATAGGAAGGATAAAACCACAATGATGGGTTTTGTATTCACCGTAGCTGGTGATCTATTATTTATTGTGAATAATATTTCCTACAAGCAGTGTATGACAATTAGCTGTGATTGACAAGACCAATTAAAATTCAATAATGTATTCCATGTATCAAAGTGAAAATGGGATTATTATTTTGAATACTGTGGTGGCTATTTAAGTGATTTGATACATGAATGATACAAGTGTAGTACTAATAAGTCTCGATTGGTAATACCAAGTTGTTATGCCTAAATCTATTAGAATTTTACTTGTCATAACTACTTTTTATGATCATATTATATTGATCATTAGATTTCATGGCCACCAAACACAGAAGGTGTCTATACGACGTAACCAGAAAGGGGTGGTTATGTCAAAGAATGCTAATAACGGTTTCAAGTTACTATAATACAGTTTAGGATTGAAGTAAGAAAAAAGATAATAGAATATTCATTTGGAATTAATATTTGACATGTGTCTACCAGAGTTTAGTGGGAGCGCCAAGGTTTTGCAAGTAAAATATGTTCGACAACATATAAAAACTAGATTAGTCTTCATGTGAGTTAAAACTAGAATGAATGAATCTATTCTCTAGTGATTGATCTAAAGTAGAAACCTAAGTTATAGGGAACTGATAGATCGGATCCCTCGGCCCAGCAATATTGTCCGCTCTGGCCCAGTTGCTATCCCAGGCCTCACGGCTTTAAAACGCGTTGCTGAGGGGAAGGTAGGCACGGGAATTTCAAGCACCCACCAATCTCCCTCCACAACCGATGTGGGATTGGTTACCGGGGCACAGGCGCCAACAATCCTGGCGGGGGCCCAACAATCCTGGGCCCAGGACACAACATCCCCCCCCAAGCCCACACCGGTCCCGAGACCAACCACCCTTTGATACCAATTGATAGATCGGATCCCTCGGCCCAGCAATATTGTCCGCTCTGGCCCAGTTGCTATCCCAGGCCTCACGGCTTTAAAACGCGTTGCTGAGGGGAAGGTAGGCACGGGAATTTCAAGCACCCACCAATCTCCCTCCACAACCGATGTGGGATTGGTTACCGGGGCACAGGCGCCAACAATCCTGGCGGGGGCCCAACAATCCTGGGCCCAGGACACAACAGGAACATGATCTACTTAGGTAGATATAAATGTTGTTTGGACCTAGTAAATCATACATATAGTGACATTGTATTAAAAAATACAAGTTAGAAATATTCAAGTTAGAATTTTTACCAATGTCACATGACATGTATCTCTATAGGTTGACATATTCGGGACATGGTACAAGAGTAACATGGTAATTTGGATTCTATACTCTTTAGTTATGGATCAATCACACATTCCATGATATGTACAAAATTTGGCATTGTTAAGATATGCTTTATAGTAGTCATATATCAATTATATCCAAGAGCACTGCAAGTAGAGCAGTTAGAACTATCTAATTGTACTTCGACATGTACAAAAATATGTACCTGGGAAGTAGAGAAGAAATGATACTAGTCTTCATAGGATACAAACTAGTCTTCCTTAGATCCATGTAATCTACTATCGTAGTTAGGATAAAGTTATGAGCAAGACAAGCTTATATAGTGGCAGCCCTACCTACTTGTACCAAGTACGTTTCCACTTCTGAGGCAGGTAAGAAGCAGTTAAACACAATGATTTTTTACAGTTCTTGGAATCACACCTAAAAACCAAAGTATTATCATAATGTAAATTATGATATTATTACTAGCCAAGATGTAAAGTTAATATAGTGTAATGAGGTATATACTCAGGGAAACCATCTCTTGATAAGTTTTCCTCAAGGAGGTGAAGTCGCTTATGGTAATGTTGCCACGCGGAAGAATCATGGAAGGCCCAGTAGAAAAATCCTTTACGTAGTAGAAATATAATTTTTTATCATGTGATTAGCTAAAAAGTATGGTTATCAAGTTGGATCTAGTGCAAGTGAGAGTGTTGTAATAGTGGGTTCCCTAGACCATACTATGTAGTGCTTTTGATTACCATATCGTGTATACAGTTAGTAACACATGGTGTTTTCTTACCATTGTAGTGTAGACTTTTCGGCATCCTCTATTTAATGATAATTTCCATAGATTAATTATCATATCGAAAGGTTATAGTAGATCCTATGTTATAATGAAAACCTTGAGATACTATGACATTTATCTTAAATATGTCATATGGTCTAGATACATTATACTGAATGGACACAGTAGATGTTGGACTATTAAGTGTTGGGTGCAATGGCTTGGATCACTTTGATCTATTTCTTTGCTAAAAGCTGGTGTTGGTGGTGTTTGGGGAAGTCAAGATAACTTATCCCCAACACTTTGCCACATTTTCAGTTCTGTGAATAGTTTTTCTAGAGTTGTGACATTTCCTTTGCCAAATTTTCAAAATGGTGGTACCCAAACAGTGGCACTGAAACAGTGCCATGAATAATGTTTCCAGAACTGTGTTTTATTCTTTGTCAAATTTCCAATTTTTTTCCAGATTTCCTATAGTTTCACCTGTTTGAAATTTCCTTTGACATAAAAGGAATTAAAGGCCTTGTTTTAAGGTTTTTAAGGCCAATTCAAAGCCCATAACTCATAGCTTAATTTTTCCTAATAGTTGGGAAGCCTTTACTCCATCAAAACATGTGATCTTTGACAGATCAGATCTTAATGAAAAATTCAGTGTATCTTAAACCGTTTCTCCTTTAATTCTTCTAAAGGGTATAGATATCTTCCCTTTTATTATTCCTTATTATTCCCTGGTGACAGATGCTCGAACCTTCCCTTCCTTCTCATTGGAGTCATGTGTAGTGTTGTAGTCTTGGATCGTGTGTTCCCTAGAGTTTCTTCTTACTGCATGTTCACACCCTGTTTTGGTGCAACCATGAAGTGTGGATCCATATTTGATATAATGTATGTTATACCTCCGTTCTTCTGGGTTCCTCTCCTTCCGCT
This sequence comes from Viscum album, assembly GCA_963277665.1. Classification (NCBI taxonomy): domain Eukaryota; kingdom Viridiplantae; phylum Streptophyta; class Magnoliopsida; order Santalales; family Viscaceae; genus Viscum; species Viscum album. The sequence goes on along the minus strand of OY728140.1, from coordinate 238,655,252 downwards.
CCTCCTTTCCATGTTATGGAGTGTGATGTCCGTGTTTCTAATAGAGTTTTCTTGAGTGTTGGTGTGGTGGGTTCTTTGAGTCCTCGGGTGGATGCAGTCTTCCAAGAGAGGTGATCGTGATCTTTTGTGTTGGTCGTTCTTGTCTGAAACCATTTGAGGTAGGGGATTTGTGGCTTCTCTATTATTTTACATTCAACTATAGGGTTATCATATTTTAGCCCGCTGGATCACAATGGAATTTACATAATAAATATTTTAACTAGATAAATAAATTGGTATCGATCGTATGTTGTTGCCTCTTATTTTTACTAGATAGTGTGATATCTATGCTTGTTTTCTTTTTCATGTCTCTCTTGATGGAAATTGGTAAATAATTTAAATCTAGGATTAATTTTAAATTAATTTTATAAAGATAAAGAGACATATTTTTGAATCTGGTTGTTGTTGTGGTAAACTATTGATAATTGAATAGATGCACTTATGCATGTTTAAATGAACTCGCTAATTCAAGATGGGTTAAATAATTGGTTGTTTGATAAAAGATAATTTCTATCAGGGTTCTGAGTTGTCCTCTTTCTTGTAAAGGCTAAGAGCCTTATTCGTGGATCTGTGAGTGCTTGTTGTGTGTGAAGGCTAGATTCCTTACTTGGGGATGAGAGCCCAATTGCTTGTTGATTGTTTTCCTGCTACTTGTGTTCTGGTGAGCCTGGGATGGCTGAGGCTGAGAGACTGTTGTGGTATGTGGGGTAGGGATTCCCAGGGTTTGGGGTAGTATTTGACCCCTAGAGTGGCGAGATACATTGATTTATGCATTTTGGTGTCAGGGAGGACACCAGAGATGATGAAACAGGTCAGTTATGAATGTTGGATTTTTGTTGAATCTTTTTTTTTGTTTATCTTCTTTAAATTCCCATTTTCTTAAGAAAGTTGGTCTTACATACCCTCCTTCCAAAGGAGGTGAAGACGCGTGGGGTATGCCACATGCTTTCCGTGTGTAGCTTCTCGAGGATGGATGGGTCTATGCTTCTGCTATAGGTGGTAAAGGCTCAACGAGTAGCCCATCTACCCACCATGTTGAGCCCCTTGTGTTTGGTAGCTTATTTTTGCTTTTCTAGAATGCCTGAAATTATGGGAAAGTAATAATTCTATTAATAAATAGTTGAATAAATGATGTTAACCCATGATTTTGGAGCTTGCTAGGATGCAATGTTGAGGTAATATTTCTAAGAAGCTGTGTACTTGGTTTGGTTATTCCTGGAGGGAATGTAACATGATGTGATGCTAATGAAATGTAATGTTGAATTAATAACAGTTAATTAATGGTTAAATAATTAATTATGTAAATAAAAACTGATAAAAAGGGATAATTAACTTAATATCACTCTTTAAATGGTTATATGATTATAGGATATCTAGTCTTAGTAGTGACAGTTAGGAGTTTGAGAGATGTTAGTTGTAGTTGAGTCTAAGACTAGGTTTTTCCCATAGTGTGGTTGTGATCTGTATGTTTCTGTACTTTTTGTATTTCTATATGCTACTCTACCCTATCAGTTATGTAAGCTGACACCTCGAGGATTCTGAGTCCTGGGGGGGATTTTTTCCCCAACATTCCAGTGGGAGGATGGATGACTGACTACCCCCTTTGGTCCAACTCTCTTCTCTTGGTAGTTACATATGTTGGTAGGAACGATGGTTAGTTTTCCCCATATATGTGTTTAGAGGGATGTAATGGCTTGTGTTTATTTACACACATATATTCTGGATATATTTTCCTATGGACTACTATAGGTGTAACGTGTATAGGATGTGATGGCTTGAGGAACCGTACTCGGCATTTGAGTTGTAATGGATTGAAGTATAATGCCCGACGTACGATACACATTATGTGAGTTGTGGTGGCATCCAGAAACTACCTAGTTACTTTGGTTATGTGGATGTAGTAGTGTTGTTGCACAAGGTTCTTATTGTGGTGCTACACCCAGGTGTCTGCGGGAAAGCCTTTTTGGAGAGAGATGCTTAGGATGTGTGACGTTGGGGTAAAGCGGAAAACAAGTGGGGAAATGGTAGCAAAGTACCCTTGATATTATTTATTATATTATATACTCTTGTATGAGATACTTGGTGAGGGTATCCATGGTGAGGTTGGTAGCATAGTATACTTGTTTAGGTGGTGAGTTAGTTTCAATTATTGTTCATTGTGCTTTAGCATGCTTTCATTACTTTTGCACGAGGGGCTCTGGGGAGGATACTACTGAGTATAATGTTATACTCACCCTATATATATACAACTATTTTTCAGGTCACTTATAGTAGGTTGAAGATTAGGTTGCTTAATACTAGCATGGGGTTGAAGGAGCTGTTCGAGTTTCATGGTTGATGCTGTTTTACTTCCTTTTGGTGCTTTCAGTTTTCCCTTTTTCAGTTGTAGTAGTCTTTACATGACATTAAAATTATGTACTTGAGTTTCTTTTTATATTTCATTATGAGTTGGAGTTGTTTGGTTTCTATCTTATCACTCTCTTTCACATGTGTTCTCTTAGAGGGTAACGCCTTCCATTTGTGTGATTATTATACACTCGGTGCTAGTCGTCTACCCGAGGACTACTGGAGGTGGGACTTAGGTATCACTATCTCCCTTATCACATTACTGACCCATGAGGGGTACACTTTATGTGGAGGGGGTCGTGAAAGAGTGGTATCAGAGATCTGGTTGAAGGATATGATGGAGTTTGAAATTAGGAACATGTGAGGTTTCATGAGTTGGTAGGGAAATGGTGTCAGTAAAATTTAGAAAGTGCTGTAAACATTGGAGACCGGCTGGGACACAGGTATTTAGGCCCCCCTGTGGTCTGACACACAAACCTTTAATTTTACATTGGCTGCTAAACAAGGTGATACTTGTTGCAGGGTAGACCTAGGAAAGGATGATGCATCATTATTATTTGCATCTTTGTTTGAATGGGTAGACCTTGGGATATGTTAACCTAAAATGAATAAAAGAAAATAATTAATTAATGTCAAGTCTTTCATATTCCATTTTTAGGTGTTGTAACTATTTTTTATTATTCAGGTATGGCTCTAGGTTGACGTCATTGCCAGGTTCGCACAGAAGATGTCTAGCAGGCTGCGTCAGAAGATCACCGCAGAGTGGAGGTTGATGACGAAGACACCCAGAGGAGGACACTTCAAGAGTTTCAGTGCCAGAGTCTATAGAATTATGAGAGCTCTGTTTCAGATTTAGTCACTAAAGACTGGTTGGAGGAGGTTGAGATATATTTTATCTCAATTCCTGTTCAGAAGGAGAACTGAGTATCATTGGTTGTGACGATGTTGTGTGGGGAAGTGAGACAGTGGTGGTTCCTGTTCCTCATAGACTATGAGGAATCAACAATATCATGGGAGGAATTTCAAAACAATTTCAGAGTCGAGTTTCATTCTTCCAACGTGAAGGTATCCAGTCACCAGGTGCTACTTATCCTTCGACATGGTATCTCCAGTGTTCGAGAGTTTGGAATCCATTTCAGGAACTTTTTACAATATGTTTCAGACCTGTTTCCAGATGAGGAGTCCAGAGCGTGAAATTTTGAGAAGGCTTTGCATCCAGAGATCCAGTGCCATGTCGCCTCGTTTATGATGAAGGCTTATCATGAGCTGCTAGTGAGGGAAGAGGTCATTGAGAGAACATTATCCAGATCCAGATCTCCACAAGAGGGGAGTCATCAGGATTCCTCACAAAGTAGAGCTGTGGTCCGGGGTTTTCAGTTTCCATGGAGGAAGAGTTTCCATTTGGATGAGGGTAGGTTCTATCCCTCATTATCTTGTTTTTGTGGGGGCGGCGACTCTTAGGCCTATGCCAAGGGATCATGTGCTTTTTTTTCCTATGGAATATGAGGTCATAAACAATGATAGTGTTCTACCTTTCAGAGTGGTCAGTGTGCACCATGTGTTCCGCTCCAAGTTCCATTTTTGAGGAAGTTTGAGCTAAGGCAACAGAAGTAGGTTTCACCTGCTTTGGATCAGCAGATAGCAGATGAGGCAGGCAGAGGATAGCCCTGGGATGTTCCTCGTCCTCAGAGAGTAGAGCTCGGCTATAGTGGTGTTCGTCATCAGGGTTAGAGAGTATGTGGAGAAGGTTGTGGTCAGATTCATGCTTTAGTGTTGCCAGTGCCAGGTGAGAAAGACATCATTCGAGGTACCCTTTGCTTATTTTCTATGTGGGTGTATGCCTTGTTTGACTCAGGAGCCACACACTCCTTCATATCATATGCCCTTGTCCATGCTTTGAGACTTGAGGTAGAGAGGTTTTTAGTTCCCTTGGCATTGACTACGCTAGTTGGAGGCCAATCTGAATTGTTTGAAGTATGTAGGACTGTGAGAAAGTGTTGGGGAAACAACGGTCTTGGGGAGATTTCCTATGTTTACGAATACAACTATATGATTTCATCCTCAGCATGGATTGGTTGTATTTGGTGTAGGATATTTTGGATTGCTTCCGGATGTAGGTGGTGTTCTTCGATGCTGATGGGGAGCCAACAATGTTCATTAGCGAGTGATACCCTCGAATGGGTTAGAGGCGTGTTCTTTATTTTTCATCCTTGATGGTTGAAATGATGTTGAGTTCGTCGTAGGTTCAACATTTGGTGTTTCCTAGGTTGTTAAAGAGTACCGTAATGTATTTCTAGAAGAGGTTGTAGCATAACCCCCTTGACAAGAGATTGAGTTCGGGATCTATCTACAGCCAGGAGCATCTCATATCTCTATGTATCCATAGAGGATGGCCCATTCATAAAGTTTGATGGTCTGTTGAAGTGTAGTTTTGTTCGACCGAGCGTGTCACCGTGGGGTGCACCCATTTTTTTTTTGAAGAAGGCTGACAACAGTTTGTGATCGTGTATCGATTATCATCGCTTGAACAAAGTGACAGTGAAGAATCATTATCCTCTTTAACGGATTGATGATTTAATCTATTAACTGAAAGGTGAAACTTGGTTCTCAAAGATGGATTTTCAGTTTGAGTATCACTAGATGCGAGGGAAGGATGAGGATATTCCAAAGGCCACTTTCTATTGTCATCATGGGAATTACGAGTTCTTGGTGATGTTGTTCAGTGTGAAAAATTCTCAAACTATGTTCATGGGGTTGATGAAATTTGTGTTCCATGAGTTCTTGGATAAGTTCGTGGTGGTTTTCATCGACGAAATGCCTGTGTACTTTGTGTCTGAAGAGGAGCATGCAGAGCATCTGCATGTCGTTTTGGGAGTTCTTCGTCGACACCATCTGTTTGGGAAGTTGTCGAAGTGTGAGTTTTGGGATCAAGTATTCCATTTCTTGGGGCATGTTTTATCCTGTCAGGGAGTAGCTATGGATTCGTCGAAGATAGAAGAAATTGTGTCTTGGGAATCCCCCAAGACAGTGGCAGAGGTGCAAAGTTTCGTTGGTATGGAAGACTATTACAGGAGGTTTGTGGCTAATTTCTCTCAGGTTGTGATTCCTCTAACAACATTAATATGGAAGGATCCAGTGTTCGTGTGGACTGATCAGTGGCAAACATCTTTTGAGTATCTGAAGGATAAGTTGGTTAGTGCTCCGGTTCTTTGTCTTCAAGTAGAGGGAGTTCAGTTTGTCGTTTTCTGTGATGCTTCACGTCTTGGGTTAGGCTGTTTTCTGATGTAGCAGAGATCGATCATTTCTTATGGGTCTCAGCAGTTGAATCCCCATGAACATAAATATTCCACTCACGATCTCGAGTTGGTGGTAGTGGTGTTCTCTATAAAGTTGTGTAGACATTACCTTATTAGTGAGTGCTTTGTGGTTTTCACCGGTCATAAGAGATTGAGGTATGTTTTTTCCTAGCATGACTTGAACTTGCGACAACATTGGTTAATGGAGTTCTTATAGGATTATGACTTTGAAATTTTGTATACACCAGGTAAAGGGAATGTTTTAGTCGATGCGTTGAGAAGGAAGTCATGTAGTGATGCAATGTGTGAATATGGTGATTCCTAGAGAGTTATGAAAGAGCTTTCAGCATTGCATCTGAATATGGGAGAAGTAGGGGGTAGAGGTTTTATTTTCCAGATGATGGTGCAGTCATATCTGGTGTAGTAGGTAGAATATTCCCAGTTGGGGGATCTTGAGGTAGAGGTCTAGAGAGACTGAGTTGTTTGTGGTGAAGATCCTGATGGTTGGTATGAGGATGATCAACACCGACTATTGTTTCAGGGAAGGCTTTTCATTCCTTTGGCGATGCGTCAGATGGTTCTCAAGGAGTTCCATGGTTCTCCCTTAGTGGTACATCCTGGCATGACGAAAATGTATCATGCCTTGCAGAGTTATTTTTGGTGGTCTGGGTTGAAGCATGTTGCTGCAGAGTTTGTGTCTTGATGTTTGGTATGCCAGAAGGTGATGGTCGAGCACCGTGTTCTTGGTGGTTTGATCCAACCATTGTATGTTCCTCAGTGGAAGTTGTAGGACATATCGATGGACTTTGTTATCAGTTTACCTCGATCTCAGGGAGGCTATGATGCTATATGGGTGGCAGTGGATCGCTTGACGAAATCGACACACTTCATAGTGATCAAGGAGTCGAGCTCAGTGGAGGTTTTGTCGAGGAAGTATCTGGAGGAGGTGGTGAGACTATACAAAGTCCTGGGGATGATAATTTCTGATTGAGACCCCTGTTTTACCTCTAGGGTGTGGAGAGATCTCCAACATGATTTTGATTCTCAGATATGCCTTATCATTTCTTTTCATCCACATACGGATAGTCAGATAGAGCAGATCATCTAGAATATTAAATACATGTTGCGCTCTTGTGTCCTGGATGCCCTTGATAGAGTTCTCTTACAACAATAGTTTTCACTCCACCATCGGTATGACTCCATTTGAAGCCTTTTTTGACCAACCTTTCCGTTCTCTTTTGTGTTGGAATGAGGTCATAGAGTCAGTGATTCTGGGGCCGTAACTAGTACAAAATACAATAGAGATGGTTCAGGTAATTTGTGAGAGGAGGAAGGCAACACATGATCATCACAAATACTATGTTGATCATAGGAGGAGACCTCTAGAGTTTGACATTGGGGATCACATTTTTTTAAGGTGAATCCCCATCATGGGTAACAAAGGTTTGGTTTTGGTTTGTTAGGCCTTTCAAGGTGTTGACTCATGTTGGAGCCGTGGCGTATCAGGTAGCAATTCCCCCACAGATGAGTTGGATACACAGTGTTTTTCATGTGTTGCAACTCCGTCATTATCATCATGACGGCTCTCACATCATTGATTTGGGTAATATAGACATTGAAGATGATGAGACCTTCAGGGAGCGGCTTGTAGAGATCCAGGATCACAAGGAGAAGGTGTTGTGCAGGCATGTTATTCCTTTGCTTTGTATCTTGTAGTGGCACGGTGGTGTGGATAAGATTTCTTGGGAGCATGAGTTGCAGATACGTGCTTAGTACCCCAAGTTGTTTGATGTTTAACTCTTTCTTTGTAATGATATTTGGTTTGTGGTTGTAGACCTTTCTTGGTTATGAGATGTCTTTCTCTTATTTCTTGTGCTGATTACTCACTTTTGAGATATATCTATCCCAGAAGAGTGTTTGGAAGTTTGTTGTGGGTGTTGTGTGGTTTTTTTGGTTCCTTTTTGAATAAGTTGAGCTACTTTGGTGGTGAGAGCCTTGAGAGGTATCTCGAAGAGTGGTTTCTCGAACCCCTTTTTTTGTTTCTTATCTGGGCTGGTTTTGGATTCTTGGGGACTAGAATGCTTTGAAAGGTATCTGATGTAATGGTTTGGACCTATCTGATCCATTCCTTTGCTAAAATATAGTGTTTTAGGTGTTTGAGGAATTCAAGATGACTTATCCCCAACACTTTTCCAAATTTTTAGTTCAGTGAACAGTGTTTCTAGAACTGTGTCATTTCCTTTTCCAAATTTCCGAAATGGTGGCACAGAAACGGTGGCACCGAAACGGCGGCACAAAAACGGCGAGACAGAAAAAGTGGCATAAAAAGGTTGGCATAAAAAGGGTGGCATAGAAACAGTGGCACAAAAATGGTGGCACCGAAACTGTGTCACCGAAATGGTGACATCGAAAGGGTGGCACAGAAACAGTGGCACCAAAATAGTGTCATGAACAGTGTTTCCAGAACTGTGTTGTTTGCCAAATTTCTAGTTTTTTTTCATATTTCCTAAAATTTCGCCTGTTTGATGTTTCTATTGATGTAAAATTCATTCAAGGAAATGGTGGAATTCAGGATGACTTATCCCCAACACTTTTTCAAATTTTCAGTTTTGTGAATAGTATTTCCAGAACTGTGTCATTTCCTTTTCCAAATTTCCAAAACGGTGGCACAGAAATAGTGGCACAGAAATGGTGGCACTGAAACGGTGGCACAAAAATGGTGTCACCAAAACGGTGTCATGAACAGTGTTTCTAGAACTGTGTTGTTTCCTTCATCAAATTTCCTTTTTTTCTAGATTTCATACAGTTTCTTCCATTTGACATTTCCTTTAACGTAAAATGCATTCAAGGCCTTTTTTAAAGATATCTAAGACCGATTCAAATCCCATAACTCCTATCTAAATTTTTCTTAATAGTCGGGAATCATTTACTCAGTCAAAATGCATGATCTTTGACAAATCTGATCTTAATGGAAAATCCAGTGTATATTAAATCATTACTCTGTTAAATCTTCTAAAGGGATGAGATATCTTCCTCCCTTGTTCTTTCTTATTGTTCCCTGGTGTGAGATGCGTGAACCTTTCCTTCCTTCCCATAGGATTCATGCGTAATGTTGTATCCTTACATCATGTCTTCTATGGAGTTTCTTCTTGCTGCATGCACGCCCCCTGTTTTGGTGCAACCAGGAAGTGTCAATCCATCTTTGATATATGGTATGTTCTACCACCATTATTCTGGGTTCCTCTCCTTTTTTTCCTCCTTTCCATGTTATGGCATGTGATATCCATGTTTCTAATGGAGTTTTTGGGGTGTTGGTTGGTGTGGTGGTTTCTTTACGTCCTCGGGTGGATGTAGTCTTTCAGGAGAGGCGATCATGATCTGTTGTGTTATCCATTGTTGTGAAAAGAATGTATAAAACCTTTTGAGGTATGGGATTCAAGGCTTCTCTATTCTTTTATGTGTAATTGTAGAGTTATCATGTTTTAGCCTGCTGGATCACAATGGAATTTACATAATAAATATTTGAACCAGAAAAATAAATCAGTATCGATCGTATGTTGTTGCCTCTTGTTTTTTATAGATAATTTGATATTTATGTTTGTTTTTTAGCATATCATTCTTGATGTAAATTGGTAAAGAACATAAATCTAGTATTAATTGTAAATTAATTGGATAAAGATAAAGAGGCATGTTTTTGAATCCAGTTGTTGTTGTGGAAAACTGTTGATAATCGAATTGATGCAGTTATGCATGTTTAAATGAACCGAATAATTCAAGATGGGTTAAATAAATGGTTGTTTGATAAAAGATAATTCCTGATAGGGTCCTGAGTTACCCTCTTTCTTGTAATGATCAAGAGCCTTATGCTTGGAGCTGTGAGTTCTTGTTGTCAGTGAATGCTAGATGCCTTGCTTGGGGCTGAGAGCCGGGCTACATGTTGATTCTTTTCATGCTTCTTGTTTTGTGGTGTGAGACTGGGATGGATGAGCCTGTCAGGCTATTATGGTACATAGGGTAGGGACGCCCAGGGGTTGGGGCAGTATTTGACTCCTATAGTGGCGAGATACACTGGTTTATGAATATGGGTGTTGGGGAGGACACCAAGGATGATGAAACGGGTCGGCTATGAATGTTGGATGCTTATTGAATCTTTTTTGTTGTTTATCTTCTTTACTTTATCCACTACATAAGGAAGTTAGTCTTGCTTACCCTTTTTCCAAAGGAGGCGAAGATGTGTGGGGTATTCCATGTGCTTTCTGTGTTTCTTTTCTCGAGGATGGATGGGTTTATTCTCCTACTATAGGTGGAAAAGGCTCGACAGGTAACTCATCTACTCACCGTGTTGAGCTCAGTGTGTTTGGTAGCTTAGTTTTGCTTTTATAGAATGCATGGAATTATAGGAAAGTGATAATGTTGTTAATAAATGGTTGAATAAATTATGTTAGCCCGTGGGGTTGGAGCTTGCTGGGATGAAATGCTGCGATAATATTTTTGAGAAGTTGTGGACTTGGTTTGGTTATGCCTAGAGGGCATGGAACTTGGTATGATTCTAATGAAATATAATGTCGAATTAATAATGATTAATTAATGGTTAAATAATTAATTATGTAAATAAAACTGATAAAAAGTGATAATTAACTTAAAATAGCTCTTTAAATGGTTATATGCTTATAGGATATTTAGTCTTAGCTGTGGCATCCAGGAATCCGATAGACGTTTGCTGCAGTTGAGTCTAAGACAATGTTTTTCCCATAGTGTGGTTGTGAGTTGTATTTTTTTTTATTTTTTTTGTTTCTATATGCTACTCCACCCTGTCAGTTAGGGAAACTAACACCCTAAGGATTTTGAGCCCTTGGGGGGTGTTTTTTCTAACATTCTAATGGGAGTATGGATGACTGACTACCCCCTTTGGCCCCACTCTCGTCTCTTGGTAGTTACTTGTGTTGGCAGGCATGATAATTAGTTTTCCCCATATATGTGTGTAGAGGAATGTAATTACTTTTGGTTATTCACATACATATATTCCAGCTATAGTTTTCTATGGACTACTATAAGTGTAATGTGTATAAGTTGTGATGACTTTAGGATTCTTACTCTGCGTATGAGTTGTAATGGCTTGAGGAATAATGAACAATGTATGATACACGTTATTCGAGTTGTGATAGCTTCCAGAAACTACGTGGTTACTTTGGTTATTTGGACGTAACAGTGGTGTTGTATGAGGTTCTTATTATGGTGTTATGTCCAGGTGTCTGCGAGCAAGCCTTTTTGGAGAGAGATTCTTAGGAGGTGCGACATTAGGGAAAAGTGGAAAACCAGTGGGGAAGTGGTAGTGGGGTGCCTCTGATATTCTTTATTATATTATATACTCTTGCATGCGATACTTGGTGAGAGTAGCCATGATGAGGTTGGGAACGTAGTATACCTGTTTAGGTGGTGAGTTAGTTTCACTTGTTGTTCACTGTGCTTTTGCATGCTTTCGTTACATTTGCACGAGAGGCTCCAGGGAGGATCCTACTGAGTACACTATTATACTTATCCTACGTATATAAAACTATTTTTCAAGTCACTTCGAATAGGTTGGAGATCAGGCTGGTTACTACTAGATTGTGGTTGTAGGAGTTCTTCAGGCTTTGTGGTCCCTACTATTTTACTTCCTTTTAGTGTTTGTAGTTTTCCCTTTTTAGTTGTAGTAGTCTTTGCATGACATTACATATATGTACTTGAGTTTCTTTTTATATGGAAGTATGAGTTGGAGTTGGTTGATATCTTTCTTATCTCTCTCTCTATCACATGTGTTCTCTTAGAGGGTAAGGCCTCCTATCTGTGTGATTATTATACCCTCGGTGCTAGTCACCAACCCATGGCCTACTGGAGGTGGGACTCGGGTGTCACTATCTCCCTTCTCACATTGCCGACCCAGGAGGGGTACACTTTATGGGGAGGGGGTTATGACATTGGAGGCTCATAAGCATCGAGACTTCTTCTCATGAACTTCGCACATGGTGATCTCTAATAGTGATATCATGAGCATAGACCCGCTAATAGGAACACCACATGTTTCAGGTGTCATTGGTCATTTCTATCTACAGACATGTGTAATGGTCTCCTGACTTGAAATTATTACCTATGTATGTCATTTGATTGCATATTTTAATGTAATATGAAAATCATGATAATGAAATCGTGGTAAGATAGCTTGTGTTGGGTGCGTCATTTGTGGCATGACATTGCTTGAATGGTCAATTAAGGAAGTAATATATCTCGGTCCATAATGATCAAGATGATAGTACCTTCATAATACCATGGTCATGATAGTCGATGGTAAATTCATCCAGTTAGATCAAAAAATAATAAATCAAGAAAAGAGTGATGACACAGGTGTGCATCCTGATTTATGAGATATTAAATACAAAGAGAATATATTTCACAATGTGTGTTCGTATGTTGATTGTCACTACTGTGACAATAATTATCTTTTTAGGGGCCATGATGGATTGCTAGATCCTTCTCTTGGTATGTGAATAGTATTCATTACTATCGAGATAAGGGGCTGGAGGGTCATATACAATAGCACATTCAAAAAATTTCCCTATTCATTTGAATAGGTATATTGGACATGGTGGGCCCCACCAATGGGGTACGGAATTTATCTAAAGAGATAAGATCACCAAAGAAAGAAATAAATTCATATTATTCATGTTAAGAGTAATGATCATTGAATTTATTTATTAAATGTATTTAAAAGTTTCATAGTAAATGCATAAAAATATTAAATGAACAAATATTAGATATTCAAGGTTCATTTAATATTTGTAGGGAGTACTAGCCGAGTTATTGAGTCAGTTATTATCACGTAATATATTTATTATATTACAAGAAAAGTGATAATAATAGATGATATTTTTGAATTGGTTTAGTAGTCAAAATATTATTTATATAGTGTGTTAATTATTCAGGGTCGGGCTAACATTTCCAGGTAATTCCATTTCACACTATAAAAAGAGGTGAAGAGGGATTCGTTAAGGGCTATTCGTGACTCTCTCTCTAATTATCTCTCCATCTATATAGAGGGAGGGTCTGGATCCATGAGTTTGGATCGATCTAACACTCATGAATCACAAGAAAGGCGATACGGTGATTGTTGGAGTATCGAATGCATTTTTGGATCTTTTCTCTAGAACCCTAAATCTGACGATCGGTGCTGTAACACCCTGACCCCTCTAGACCGGAGCCGATGCATTACTTGTTATATTGGAATTTTTATAAAGAATGAAAATCCTAAAGGAACGATAATTTTATTAGTACTGAAGAAACTATATACATATATGTAACTCAAATTACATTGGAAAAGGTTACAAAACACAATACATATCAAAAACTAAAGACTAAAACCACAAGAACTCAATAAATGATCTCCTCTTCATCACCTGTTGAAAGTAAACAATGAAAGGGGTGATCTCAAACGCTCAGTACAGGTTAAAAATAGCGGAATCATGAATCAATAATAACCAAATTGTAAACAATTCGACATAATCAAAATGACATGGTGAATAAAAGAAAAACTCAGATCATTAATAAACTGAGAATTAAATTAAATCCCTAGATTTTGTCATAGTGAAAACTTCATGGATAGTAATAACTGAAAATAAATAAAGATAATTTTTATTAATTGGACGTCATGTATCTGGCACATGATACCATAATACTGTTAAAAATTGTTTAGTTCTATGTGTATAAACCCAATTGATTTTTGGAAACAAACTCGAGGGGTTTGTCGCCAAACTGATTGTCTCATGAGACCTACCGATGAATCGAGGGAATGTAGAAGGCCCCACCCACCTTTACATACAAATAATTCTTTATATATAGATTCAACATAAGAGAAACATGAATTTACATTATCCGTATATAATAGAGGATACTGATTCATCAATATTTCCACAGTCAAAACAACATTCAAAATAAATACAGAAAGTAAAATGGTATATGACTTAGACAATAATCATATCCATGATACGAGAATATGGATATTTAAATGGAATATAATTTAAATTGAAAATTTATCTCAAATGGGCATTAGGTACACCACATAAGAAAGAGTAGGTGCACAATACTAAGCAAGTCACAATGAAGTGAAATTGAGACAAAGCTCGTTACCATGTTGTAATCAATTGAGTCGTATGACCAAAATTTAATAACCACTAAATGAATAATAGAATACAATTAATGTAAATATAATCATGATAATATATATATATAATGGTAGTACAACTATGCCACATATAATAAATAAGAGGCAAACAATGGAAATTCCATAGAATTGAAAGTGAGATGAGAAAACCTCTTACAAACATTTCGGCATGGTAACAAGTGTTATTGCTAGGGCTTAATGAGAGGTAAAGGGGTATCCCATTATTTATATGTCATAAGGGATGTATGTTGGAGTTGAGAAAACATACCTCATCATTAGGTATTAAAAATAAAATGGCGCAATATAGAGAAGATGATTTAATAAAAGGGAGAGAGAGGATCCCTTACCTTATGCTTGAAGGTGTTCTTGATTGTTCTTAACGACCCGAATAATCAAATTTAGCTTCATTAATTAATAATTCAAGAACCTCATAAACATTTAATTGATATTTTATGACCTTATTAGGTTCATTAATGGCCTTTTATGGTTTAAGAGATTTAATTTTACTGTTTTGATAGCATTTTCTTCTTTGGTTTTCATGATCCGTTTAGTTTTTTTCATGAATGGATATTTGTTTGAAATATGATTAAACATCCAGAATAGTTAATATAAATTATTATTGAAATTAAATAGATATAAATTATCTTATAATTATTCTGGTTATATACCATGAGGATGACTCGTTCAATGAGTTAGAAATAAACGGTTGGATTTGGTTTGGCGGTTTTCTGCACAATAAACTTGTTTTGTATTATTATTCCATATTATGAATGTGTAAGGATTCCAGAACATTAATCAAGATAAAATACATATATTATGACTTGGTTCAACCATTTAAAATGTTTAATGACCATTATTGAAGATAGTAATGCAAATTTAAAACCCGTCTTCCTTGAGTGTGAAAAATTAACACATCTAAGACGGTGTTTGCATTTATTGTATAAAAGGAGGGAAAAAAGAGAGATTATGATGGAATATTCCATTAGAATAATGAAAATACAATACATGTAAGGTAATGTAATTATCATGGAATTTTGATGATTGTATTTGAGAATGGAGAACAAAATAATGGAACTTTGTAAAAGAAATTGAAAGAAAAGAGAAGAAAGGTTCACCTCTTGAGTACTCCTTGAAAATCTTCTTAAGGCCTTTGTTTTTTGACTTTTGGTGAGACCAAAAGGTATTGGACGTGGTGAGAGGGTTTGTGAAGAGTATTTGGTAGAATTTAGGAAATTCTTTAATATTGAGTGGTGTGGTAGGAAGAGGGGGTGAGGGGTGGTTTATATAGTGGAGGGGAGATGAGTTTTCTTAATATTATAACCATTAATTTTTTATTTCCTCTCAAGACAAGAAATAGTGAGTATTCCACGACCAAGAATAGTAATATATGCATGTGAGTTCAATATTTTGGAGCTTACATCACTCATGATACTAGTAATAGTTAATTTAAATTATAATGTATTTATACGGTCAATTAATGTATTTTACTATTCACCAAAAATTCAAGTATTTTAGAAAAATCCCAAAATTTCACCCAAACCATTTTTCGACGTATAGAATCCAAAAAATGAAGTCCAATTTTCAAAAATAATATTCTAAATATGATTAATTAAATATTTAATTAAATCATTATTTAATCAAAATATATAAACACTTAAAATATTCATCTTCATTTTAAGGTGCCTAAATTCATTTATACACCCAAGGGTATGGATACCATTCATAAGAGTCATATTACTATTCCTAAGGGTAAGTTAATATACATAAGGGTAGGTTACTATTCATAAGGGTAGTCTACTTTTCACCTAAAAATAAGTTAATTATATAAAACTCTAAATATCATCCTGAACACAACCGTGTATGTCATATTTTTAAAATTCGAATCACAAAGCTGAAAAATGTAAGTTTAATGTCTAGGTTTTGGCTATCTCCTATAAGTAACCAAGTTTTGTTCCACAGAGGATCAATGATTCATAAAATATAAGCTATCTAATGAATAGTATGTTTTTAAGAAAAACATACCATAAAATATTCGGGGTGCTACATTATTCCCTACTTCTAAAATTTCATCCTTGAAATTTTATAAATAAAGTCCACCAAAAAGATGTGGGTGGTTCTTCTTCATAACATCTTTAGGTTCCCATGTTTCTTCCTCTATATTCTGGTTCCTCCAAAGAACCATTACTAGATGAGTTATCCAATTTCTCAATACCTTCTCCCTTGTATCAAGAATCTCGATATGCTTTTCACAGTATGAAAAATCAGGCTCCAGTTCTATTTCTTCATAGGTGAGTACATGTATTGGGTCTGGCATGTATTTCTTCAACAATGACACATGAAACACATCATGAACTTTGGAGAGACTTGGAGGCATTTCTAAACAGTAAGCTACAACTCTGATTCTTTCCAAAATTTCAAATGGTCCGATGTACCTGGGGCTCAATTTCCCTTTCTTACTGAACTTTAAGACACCCTTCCATGGAGATAATTTCAGAAAGACATGATCTCCCACTTAGAATTCCAAATCCTTTATCTGGTTGTCAGCATAACTCTTCTCCCTACTTTGGGATACTTTAATATGGGTTTGGATTGTCTTCACCTTTTTTGTGGTCTCTTCAATAAGTTTTTGGCCTATAAGTTTCCTATCACCAACTTCATCCCAACAAGTTGGAGTTCGATATCTCTTTCCATATAATGCTTCATATGGAGCCATTTAAATACTAGAATGGAAACTATTGTTGTAGTAAAATTACACCAAAGGCAAGTGTTGACCCCACATACCTTGGAAGTCAAGAGAGCATGATCTCATAATGTCTTCCAAAGTTTTAATAGTCCTTTCAGACTGTCTGTCAGTTTGGGGGTGACAAGAAGTACTCATACAAAGCTCAGTATTCAAATACTTCTGGAGAAGTTTCCCGAATTTTGATGTAAACCAGGGATCTCGATCAGACACAATCGATAGAGGTGCACCATGAAGTCTTAAAACTTCATTAATATAAAGTCTTTCCAGACGCTCAAGTGTTAAATCATCTCTTATTGAAAGTAAATGTGCTGATTTTGTGAGAAGATCAACAATTACCCATATTTCATCATTCCTTCTAGGCATCCTCAGTAGTCTGGTGACAAAATCCATCGCAATGTTATCCCACTTCTACATAGGAATAGTTAGAGGTTGCATCAATCCTTTGGGACGCTGTCTCTCTGCCTTAACTTGTTGACAAACTAGACACCTTGACACGTAGTCAGCAATTTTCCTCTTTATATTATCCCATCAAAAATATTCCTTTAGATCTCTATACATCTTGGTGCTACCTAGGTGTATAGAGAAATTTGAGCTATGAGCATCGTCTAGTAGTTCCCTTTTTAGCTTAGGTACTGATGGAATGCATAACCTCTTCCCAAATTTCAGAAATCCTTCCTCATACACGAAGTCTTCCAATCTCTCATCCTTGACAGCATTAATTTTCTTGTGCAGATTCTCATCATCAGATTGAGAGCATTTTATCTTGTCTAATAAAGATGGTTTATCAATCATTTGAAAGAGGAAATATGTTTCCCCTTCTTTAATAATTCCCATATCCATATTCAGTAGATCCATGAATATAGGATCTCTTTCAATCCACATTTGGGTCAGGAGTCCGTGATCTTTCCTGCTTAATGCATCTGCCACCATATTTTCCTTTCCTGGGTGGTAGTGTATTGAACAATCATAATCATTGAGTAACTCTAGCCATATCGTTTGTCTCATGTTGATTTCTTTTTATGTGAAAATGTATTTCAAACTCTTGTGGTCCGTATAAATCTCACATCACTACTGGAAAATCGGCCTATACCCATGGTTCAAAACCGTGGGTATAGACCCCAAAACCGTGGGTATAGGCTATACCCACGGTTTTGGGAACCGTGGGCTGGAACAACGTCGGGATAGGGGTCTTAACCTATACCCACGGTTTGGTTGAACCATGGGTATAGGTGCATCACACACCAACACCCTGCTGTACAACGTGGTAGGGCACTTTCCCCATGGTTTTCAAACCGTGGGAAATTTAAGTTTCAAAAATCACGGGCAGAGGGTTTCGAACCCACGCCACACGCAAGGACTCAATTCCACAACAGTTCAGTGGACCAACCAACCTCATTTATTTATATGTATATATAGATAGTTTTATTATAATATATTAATACCAATGTTGTTATCTAAAAAACGCGACTAGCGGGTTTCGAACCCGGTACTCGTGCTGACCCTCGCAAACATGCCACCAACCGAGCTGATCTTTTCATCTATCATATATACATATATCTAATAATATATATTAATATTCGGTATTTAAATTCAAAAAAGGCTCATGTGGTGTTTTGAACCCCAGGACTCGCACTAAGCCACGCAACAGCGCCGCCAACCGATATGGGATTTTTATATATTAAATGTACATATATCTGCTTATATATATATATATATTAATATTTGGTATTTAAAAATAAAAGAAGCGCCAGTGGGGTTTCAAACTCGGAACTTCTGCAGAGCCTCATAACGGCGATCTACCGATGGACCAACCGAGCAAAATGGATTTTGAATGTTTATATTTATATGTATATAAATATATTAATTTAAACTGTGAAAAAATGTCTTCCCGCCAAATTTTTCCCATGTCCCGCCTAATTTTCTTTCCCCTCTATAACTCAGGAAAGATATACCCGTGGTTTTGGAGAACTGTGGGTATAGGTATTCAAAAAAAACAGCAATACCTACGGTTTTCAAGAACCGTCGGTATAAGTCTTCAGAAAATACTCTATACCCATTCTTTTCTCCAAAATCGTGGGTATAGGTCTTAAAAGAAAACTATACCCACAGGTTTTGGAACAACCGTGGGTATAGGTGGCCTATACCCACGGTTTTGGAAAACCATGGGTATATGTTCACCTACTATCCCTATACCCACGGTTTTGGAAAACCATGGGTATAGGGGTACCCTATATCCATGGTTTTTAGCAAAACCGTGGGTGTAGACCTGTTTTCTAGTAATGCATATTTCTCCGTAGAGATATTGTATCCATATTTTCAGATCAAAGATTACGACTGCTAACTCAAGATCATGAGTTGAATAATTTTCCTCATGAGTCTTCAACTGTCTTGATTCATAAGTAATAACTTTATCATTATTCATTAGGATGCAACCCAGTTCATTCTTTGAAGCATCGTTGTATATCATAAATCCCTCATTTCCAGATGGAAGAGTCAAAATTGGAACATTGAACAATATAATTTTCAATTATTTGAATCATTCTGTACTTTCTTTTTTCCATGAAAACTTAACTCTTTTACATGTGAACTTGGTTAGCTGGTTAGCTAGTCGGAAAAAATTCTGAACAAAACACTGATAGTAACCTGCTAAGCCAATAAAACTACATACCTCGATTATGTTTATTGGAGTGGGCCATTTTTGAATATTCTTTGTATTTGTAGGATCAAATAGGATTCTATCCTTAGAGAAAATATGGCCTAGAAACGAAACTGATTGAAGCTAAAATTTTCACTTGCTAAACTTCCCATATAATTCATTTCTTCTAAGAGTTTTCAGAATAATCCACAAGTGATCATTATGGTCTTCATATATTTTTGAGTATACCAGGATATCATCGATGAATACCACAATAATGTTATCAAGATATTCCTTGAAAACACTATTCATTAAATCCATGAAAACAGAGGGTGCATTAGTCAGTCCAAAAGGCATCACTGTAAACTCGTAATGCCCATACCTGGTTCAAAAAGCTGTCTTAGGAATATCTTCCTTCCTCACACGCAACTGATGATATCCGGATTAAAGTTCTATCTTTGAAAAGTATTGAGATCCATGAATTTGATCAATTAAATCATCAATCTGGGGTAGAGGATACTTATTTTTTATCGTAATAGCATTGATTTCCCTGTAATCAATGCATAGCCTCATGGATCCATCTTTTTTCTTAACAAACAAGACCAGGGATCCCCGTGGAGAAACACTAGGTCGAATAAATCCTTTGTCACTCAACTCCTCTGGTTGTTTCTTTATCTTCACTAACTCTATAGTGGATATTATATAGGGGTTTTTTATAGGTCTTGCACTAGTAATTAAGTCAATATAAAACTCAATTTCCTGCTCTGGAGGATGTCCAGGTAAATCTTCTGAAAACACATTAATGTATTCTTGCACTATATGCACATCTTCAATTTGAATATTTCTTTCCTCACCCATAGGTATTGGTTTCTCTTCCTCTCCAAGAATTTCATTCAACAGAGCTATTGGGGGTGGATCTAGATAAGAATAAGATGGCGAGGTCTCTACTCTAAAGATAAGAGATTCTATACCATTTTCAAAAATTGTAACTTCCTTCTTCTTGTAATAAATCTTCACATCATAATTTGACAGCCTATCCATACTGAGAATTATATCAAATTCAGTAATTAGTATGATGATAAGGTTAGAAAATAAAGCACGTTTATGTGTCACAAGGGGGGCTAGTCAACATGCCTTTGTTGCAATGATGCATCCCCTAGGAGTTTTGACTGATAACTCTTTTATTAAATAAAATTGGACATGTCTAATTTTCTTGGAAAATTGGGAAGATATAAATAAATTCGATGATCTAGAATCAAATAAAGTGTTGGCTAAGTTTGAGTAAACAATTAAAGTACCTACCACCACATCATTAGGAACTTCAACTTTCGCAGTTGTAATCGCATAAGCACTACCTTTCTCTCTTGGAATTTTATGAGGCATGTTTCCTTGGCGCTTAGGACACTCATTTTCATAGTGTCCCCTCTCTCTACAATTGTAGCATTAAACATCATCAAATTGTTTTTCCCCTTGCATTCATGAGATAGATGACCCTTTTCTTCACACTTATAGTAGACTCCCATGTGTTTCAAGCATTTCCCGAGATGATTCTTTCTACAGTTCTCGCATAATGGTAATTTATTCATTATTTTTTTCTACTTTAGCACTTCACCTTTCCCTTGGTTATCAGAGTATCACTTTTTATCTTGGGTTCCCTTGAACAAATTTGATCTAGAAAATTTCTTCTCTGTTTTGATGGCACTTGATACAATTTCATCATATGATGAAAATGTTTGAGAAGTCGGTGCCCTTCGAAGAATTGGCATAAGACCTTCAAAGAAATGATCAATCTTGTCTACCGATTCATGTATATAATCTATGAAATACCTGGAAAGCCTTGTGAAGGTAGTCTCATACTATGCAACACTGTCTTTTTCCCTTTGCTTTAAGCCAAGGAATTTCCTCTTCATTTCGGTTCATTTCTCACGAGGGAAATATTTTTTGAAGAATATTTCCTTAAAATTCCTTCATTCCACATATTCTATTTCTTCTTCCTCTGTGGTATTGTGAATCAAGGACCACCATTGATCAGCGTCACCCTTGAGATAATATACCTCCAGTACTACCTTTTCATTTTCATTGCATCTTAATTCCATGAATATCTTTTCAAGGGACTTGATCCACTACTCAGCAACCACTGGATTAGTAGTCCTACTGAAAGATGGGGGATTTTACTACATGAAACGATACAACACAGGTGTGGAATGGTTATTCATTACAACATGAGTAAGTTGTCTCAATATGGTCATGATCTGATCTACTCCAACATTGAATGTGTTGACTTGTTCAGTAGGGAGATCCCTACATTTCCCACGAGTATTGATTCCCCTTCGTTCATTAGAAATCATTTCTAAATAATGGTACACACTATATTAGGTCATGAATCATAATCTATAATCTTAACTTAACAAAATACTTAGCATAAATTGAGACCATATGCATGGCTAATCCCATAATCAAAAAAATGGTTTCTTTGAGGAATAATTTACATTTCAATCCTTCATAATGGCTTGTAAAGAAAATATATGTTATCCTAAGCATATCCCCCGAGAGTATCGTAATTAAGAGTGCAACAAGGCTCATTTTTGTGTACCAAGATACCCCAGGTCAAGACCGAAACTCCTTGTCGGAGCTTTCACTCCTAGGTGCATATGTGTCAGAGCCACCTCTACCTACTTGTATCTAGACATGGATGTATTTTCTAGAAATATTCATATAATCTATTCCTTTCCAAAATACCAGGATGTTCTTGTACATTCATCCTTAAATACTACCTTAGGTCTTTGTTCCCAAATCTATGTTTTCTAATCTAGTTTCCATGTTTTATACTAAACTTCCTTTGATACCAATTTTAACACCCCGACCACTCTAAAGAAGAGCTGGTGCATTAATTTTTATACTGGCATGGTAAGAAGGAATAAAAATCCTGAAGGAACGATCAGTTTAGTATTCTTTAAGAAACTAGATACATAGATGTAACTCAAATTACATTGGAAAAGGTTACAAAATACAATACATAACAAAAACTAAAGACTGCAACCACAAGAACTCAATAAATGATCTCTTCTTCGTCACACGTTGAAAGTAAACAATGAAAGGGGTGATCTCAAACACTCAATAAGGGTTACAAATAGAAAAGAATGAATCAATAATAACCTAATTGTAAATAATTTTACCTAATCAAAATGACATGGTTAATAAATGAAAAACTCACACCATTAATAAACTGAGAATGAAACTGCATCCTTAGATTTTTTTCATAGTGAAAACCACATGGATAGTAATAATTGATAATGAATAAAGACAATAATAATTAATTTGATGCCATGTATATGTCACATGATACCATAACACCTTTAAAAATGGTTTAGTTCTATGGGTAGAAACTCGTCTGATTTTTGGAAACAAACTCAAAGGGTTTGTCGCCAAACTGATTATCTCATGAGACCTACCGATGCATCAAGGGGTTGTAGTGGGCCCCACCCACATTTGCATCTAAAGAATTATTTATACATAGATTCAACACAAGATCAACATGACATTACTTTATCCATATAAAATAGAGGATACAGATTCATCAATATTTCCACATTCAAGACAACATTCAAAATGAATACCGTAAGTAAAATGGTATACAACTTAGACAATAATCATATCTATGATATGAGAATACTGATATTTAAATGGAATATAATTTCAATTGAAAATTGATCTCAAATTTTCATTAGGTACACCACATAAGAAAGTGTAGGTGCACAATACTAAGCAAGTCACAATGAAGTGAAAATTGAGACAAAGCTCGTTACCATGTTGTAATCAATTGAGTCGTATGACCAAAAGTTAATCAAAATGAATCAAAGAATACCATGAATATAAATATAATCATGATAATATATACATATCAAATGGTAGTACAAGTATAACACATATAAGAAATAAGAGGCAAACAATGGAAATCCCACAGAATTGAAACTGAGATGAGAAACCCCCTTACAAACATTTCAGCATGGTAACGAGTGTTCTTGAGAGGGATTAATGAGATGTAAAGGGGTATCCCATTATTTATATGTCATAAGTGAAGTATGGGGGAGTTAATAAAACATACCTCATCCTTAGGTATTAAAAATAAAAGGGCGCAACATAGGGAAGATGTTTAAATAAAAGGGAGAGAGAGGATCCCTTACCTTATGGTTGAAGGTGTTCTTGATTGTTCTTAAAGACCTGAATAATCAAATTTAGCTGAATTAATTAATAATTATAGAACCTCATCAACATTTAATTGATATTTTATGACCTTATTAGGTTCATTAATAGCCTTTTTGATGGTTTAAGAGATTTAATTTTATTGTTTTGGTAGCATTTTCTTCTTTGGTTTTCATGTTCCGTTTACTTGTATTCATGAATGGATGTTTGTTTGAAATGTGGTTAAGCATATATAATTGTTAATATAAATTATTAGTGAAATTAAATAGATATAAATTATCTTATAATGATTCTGGTTATATACCATGAGGATGACTCATTCTATGAGTTAAAAATAAAAGGTTGGATTTTTCTTGGCAGTTTTGTGCACAATAAACTTATTTTGTATTATTAATCCATATTATGAATGTGTACGGATTACAGAACATTAATCAAGATAAAATACATATATTATGTTTTGGTTCAACCATTGAAAAGTTTTAATGAATAGTATTGAATATAGTAATGAAAATTGAAAACTCATCTTCCTGGAGTGTGATAAATTAACACATCTCGGACGGTGTTTGAATTTATTGTATTAAAGGAGGGGAAAAAGAGAGATTATGATGAAATATTCTATTAGCACAATGAAAATCCATTACATGTATGGTACTGTAATTATCATGTCATTTGGATGAGGGGAGGTGATAATGGAGAACAAAAGAATGGAACTTTGTAAAAGAAATTGAAAGAAAAGAGAAGAAAGGTTCACCTCTTGAGTACTCCTCCTTGAGAATCTCTTTAAGGCCTTTTTTTGAAATTTTGGTGAGACCAGTAGGTCTTGGACGTGGGGAGAGGGCTTGGGAAGTGTATTTGGAAGAATTTAGGCAAGGATTGAATCTTGAGTGGTGTGGTAGGAAGAGGGGGTGAGCGGTGGTTTATATAGTGGAGGGGAGATGAGTTTTCTTAATATTATAACCATTAATTTATTATTTCATCTCAAGACAAGAAATAGTGAGTATTCCATGACCAATAATAGTAATATATGCATGTGAGTTCGAGATTTTTGTGCTTATATCACTCATGATGCTAGGAATAGTTAATTTAAATTATAATGTATTTATATGGTAAATTAATGTATTTTATATTCACCAAAAAATCAAGTATTTTAGAAAAATCTCAAAATTTCACCATAACCATTTTTCAACATGTAGAATTCAAATAATGAAGTCCATTTTTCAAAAATAATTTTATAAATATGATTCATTAAATATTTTACTAAATCATTATTTAATCGAAATATATAAACACTTAAAATATGCATCTTTATTTTTAAGGTTCTTAAATTCATTTATACACTCAAGGGTATATATACCATTCATAAGAGTTATATTAATATTCATAAGGGTAAGTTAATATTCATAAGGGTAGGTTACTATTCATAAGGGCATTTTACTATTCACCAAAAATTTAGTTAATTATATCAAACTCTAAATATCATCCTGAACACAACCGTGTATGTCAGATTTTTAAAATTCGAATCACAGAGTTGGAAAATTTAAGTTTAATGGATAGGTTTTGGCTATATCCTATAAGTAACCAAGTTTTGTTCCACAGAGGCTCAGTGATTCATGAAATATAAGATATTTACGGAATATATAGTTTTTAAGAGAAACATACAATAAAATGTTTGGGGTGCTAAAGGTGATCCCATAGTTTCTTAAAGTGCTTGTGGATGGTCTAGAGGAATTTAGCTTCAGATTCTTCAAGAAGTGATCACCAATGATGAGTAGACTTCATGCACAATTTCAGATCTAAACTAAATATTTTACTGTTGTAATATTGTGCTTAATATATTTAACATGTGATCCTGAGGAAGTAATCGGACAACAATTCATCAACATCGACAAGTTTATGTCGATCATCGGTGATTTTTTTTCAAAACCCACTTTTGGGTATTCCATTGTGTGCCTAGTACCTTCATCCATGCCTCATGAAGGTGCACCACTAAATCTAGTATTTCATTTCAATTTTCTATAATTCTGAAATGGGATAAGGGCATGTTTATTTAAAGTGGGTTGAGTAGCTTGAGATATCCATTCCCTGATGGAGGGGACCTTCCTTTTGAATAAAATATCCTTTGAGGGATTTTGATAGAGCTCGAGTCTGGGTATAGAGTACTGATGACATGTCTTAGAATATGAAATTTCTATTGAGGTGGATATTGTTAGTCTATGAAAGGGAAGATTCTGGGACCACGTGGAGGGGTGTTTCATTATAAGGAGTATACGTGAGACTGTAAGTAGGGGGAAATCTGCTAGAGTTGGAAAAGGATTGGAAAATAGTACAATGATCCTATTGAATTATTTTTATTTTATGGTTCTTCCTATTCTCACTTCTTATTTTTCATACTCTAATACAAGTAGTCTATTATTAGTTTTATCTGTGCAAGAACTTATCACTTGGTCCGGACTGTTGTTCATCCTCTACTGAATCTCATTCGGTGGAGCTATGCACTTCTAGATCATTTCAATCAGAGGAAATATGCATGGTCAACTCATAGTTTAGAGAAGAAACACCCAACTGAATCACCTACTTAGGAGCACCCTTCTTCCTTACGTTCACCATAACGTGCTTCGTTGAAACATTGAGTGTCAATATTTTCTCTCATTTTTGAATTGTGTGTCGCATGAGGTGGACGATGGAGATGAGGAGTCAAGCGCAATGCAAAGATATAGAGCAACACCTTGGATGCATTGATACAACTCTATTAGATTTGGAAACATTTGTCGACATTCTTATAGTGATTTTGGTTTTTCCAAGTATTTTATCACGCACGTGCGTTTTTTCTGTAAAAGTGGAATAACTCTCATTCAGAGTTTCAAATCGTAAATCTTTGACCATGGTTGAGTTCGGCACGTGGGGTTTACCCTAGGCACAATATAAAGTTTTTCATCATTGGGTGTTCGGTCATAGGCAATCATTGGTAGGGTGCTAAATGAGTTATTAATTAAATAAAAATTAATAACCAAAAACTTCCACCCCCTTGTTTGGTTTCCACACACAAAAGAGGTGCGGGGAGAGCTTCCCTTTTTCATTAGAAAAACAAAAGCGAAGAGGATGCACCACCAATCATTGATCTTGATGGAGGTAGACCCTATATCATGGTGCAACGAGTTCAGAGCGTGGATATGCACTCCAAGATCCAGAATTTTCCATGAGGTAGGAGGATTTATGATATTTATATCCTCATTTATTAATTGTTTTATGGTTTTATAGTCCTATTACGATTGTTAGAGATCCAATAGGGGTAGATATGTGGTTTTCTGTGAAAATATAGGAGTTTCCAGAGGCTCACAGGGGATTATTGTTCGTAATTCCTGATCACATGGCATGTAGTGCAGGAGAATATGTCGTGTGTTCTTCCCATTTGGGGAAGATGATCTTTGGGGACTACATGTCGTGTACTATGGATAGAAACCATGTAGTAAGCTCATGCCATGTGGTAGAAGACATGGGCAGGCAAGCCGTGTAAATGGACATGGTCTTGTGGTAGTACACGGCCAGGTACACATGCAAGAGGAATCGAACAAAGGTCATGACCTGACATGACCAAGTAGTCAAGTATCCAAGAAATGTTGTGTACCGGACTGGGTACACACTGTATGGGGTGAAATGGCTAGCCATCCATGTATTGGTGAGTACAAAACCATGAGATTTTAAGAGGTCACACACAGTGTGACATGAGGTACACATCGTGTATATTCCCAAATAAACACTAAGTACCAAGAGGGGACACACACCATGTACTATGGGTACATGCTGTGTACTCCCCTTAGAGACTTTCCCCCCAGAAAATTCTATCTTTAGGACAAATATGGAGGTCTGAGAGTAGCCTATCCTGAGTAGTTTTCGATGCTGGATGTAATGCTGGCCATGATTTTACTGTTAGAGATATGACATAAGGTAATGTTTGTGGGTTTATTATGTTAGAGATGTATATTCTAGTATTGGTTGATGGGGTTACCTTGGTCTATCCTTATGAGGATACGGTTTTTCATTATGTCCTCATAACCTGATTGTGATCCCCTCGACAAGATGAGCTCAGATAGAGTTGGTGTATCCCTCCAGGAGGTCGGGGCGAGATCCTCTATCATATCAACTTATTTATGTGGTGTTCAAGGTATCTTTGTGACCAATTCTACATGAGAAGTGATCCCCTATCTAACAGGATAGCCCAGTAGGGTTTGTATCATCATCGAGTATATGATCCCCTACTTAGCGATCTATTTTAGTATGGTTTGTGGCATCATCAATTATACAATCCACAACTTAGAAGACAGGTTCATTAGGGTTTGTGGTATAGTATGCTATACAATCCCCTACTTTTAAGGTTGTTCTAGATGGGTTTTGTGGAATTTTCGTGACTAACACTACATAGAAGACAATCCCCTATGAAATTATATGATCTCTGAGGTACCAGATTGGCCTCTTGGTGACCCCCAGCGGTCCTAGGTTTGATCCCCTATATGTGAGATAAAATATTCATTGTTTCTAGTAGGGTTTTAAGAGTCCCCCATCAGGGGCGGTAGAGATACCCTATTTGAGTATCAAAATTTGGTGAGTGATATTGTGACTTTTTTTGTGGTGAGACCCTAACAAGCGTTATCTCTTAAGATGTATGCCACCTAAGATGGCAGGAATGTGACATCGGCTTAGAGATACTCGATGAGTGAGATCTCTCAGATGAGTTCCATCTAGGATGGCAGGGCCCATGTCCTAGATGAGTGTTACCTTAGAGCCTCAAGTAGGATCCTATAGCTGTTAGTGAGGTTGGTACCTCATGAGACTTGGAGTCCGAGATGAGTATATAGGGTTATTTTGGGTTCCCTTGAGGTGTTGTCACATATAACGATTGACAGACCATGTGGAGATGAGTTGAAATGTCATGTATAATATAGGAGTGGTTGATATAGAGTTTCTTATTCTCTCTCGCTTTGGTTTCCTCCTCTAGTTTTGGGTTGAGCAGTTTGTTGCCATTCAGTTTCTCCATTTTATTTTGGGTTTTTGGGGCACCTATTAGGTATTGTTATAATCACCCATGCATGAGCTCTACCCTCACATGTTGTGTCTTTGTAGATTATAGAACTTATGATAAAATCCTAGGAGGACTCAGAGTAGGAAAAACAAAGTGTGTTATGAAGACTAAGGTGTGTACTAGTTTTTTTCATTTGATAGCAGTGCCCTACTTATGAGGAGGTTGGAATCCTTTGTAGTTTTGGTGGACTTGTATTTTTTCCTTTTCTACTTTCATTAATTTTTTCATACACTGATTGTGGGATAGATGTATGCATGCATTTTTAGTTTCAGTTTTATTGTCTCTGCATTGTTTCATGGATATGAATGTGTGTGCATGCGTATATGTACCATAGGCTAAGGCTCCCTATGCATGTGGTATTCCTACTCAGCACTGGTCGTCAGCCACTAGACCATTGAAGGTGTTCTTGGGGTTGTTGTGGCTTGGGCCTTAGTGGGTCAGGTCATGACAAAGTGGTGTTAGAAGAGTTCCTTACTTAGGGTTTGAGTTAGCAGTTGTCTAGCTGTGATCTTGATTTTGGATTTATGGTGACAATGTTAAAGTGTTTTGATTTCAGGTTTCAGGGGAGAGAATATAGTGTTGGTGTGATGGGCGATATATCCATTAACCATGATTTTGATAACATGCTAGTTGACTCAAAACATTTAGGCACTGGTTGCAGGTAAACGTTGGTACATACATCATATAGGACTGGGATTTGGGTTCCACATCCTTCTTGATTCACATACCTAGATATAATCATTGATCATTTTTCATCTTGATTCTATTTCAGGAGTCCACTACGACAATATCTAGACAGGCTTCCACATATGGATTATGATGTTGGTTTGCTCGTGATGAGGCTTCGATGCACGACACTGGTCATGAGGTAGAGCCTCCAGGTGGTCTGTTTGTTGAGCCACCACCTATTGAGTAGCAGGTTGTGCTAATATTTTAGGTTGAATATGCATGTAGGCTAAGTACGTTGCATGAGTTTCATAGGCAGAGAACTCCCAACTATTGGGGTGAGCTAAACCCTCAGACAACTGATGACTGTCTTGAGGTAGTCATGCTTGTTTTTCTCTTAGTGAGGACACCTCCCAATCAGATGGTGGTTCTAGAAGAAATCCTTCAATAGGTCTTGGCTGAGCGATGGTGGAATCTGGTGACACAAAATCACGATGATATGACACTCACTTGGACAAAGTATGAGAGGATCTTCAGGGAAGGGTTTTATCAAGACACGTTGAGATCAGTGTGTATAGGAGATTCTGTAGCTTCGACATGATAGAATGAATGTGGAAGAGTATTCAGAAATGTTCATAGACCTTTCATGATACTCAATGTATATGGTGAAAGATACATTTTTCCAAGAATGGACTTTCGTGCAGGGATTACACTGGGATATTAGGGATTTAGTTATATCTCTGTGAATTTCCACTTATGTTGGAGTGCTCGAGCGGACCTTGGTAGTGGGAAGCTTTTTGGCTAAGCATACTCTAATTATTATTGATGGGAACACAAGAGTTGAGACTTCAGATACTAGTATATAATGAAAGGTTCTAGGATCTGGGTGTGTGATATGCTCTAGTTGAAGATACCATGATGTAGGGTCTGTGGCTAAGGACTCCCAAGATGGATCTATTCAGCCTCGAGAGAGGTAATGTTTCTCTTGTGATAGATGGGGAAATCTCACATGAGATTTTTTGACCCATCGTGCTAATGAGAGGGAGACAGTCAATGGACCACCCTGGCAGAAACAACGACAGGATAATAGAGTTTCGTATGATAGGGGATGTGGTAGAGGATTCGGGAGAGCTCTAGGAGGTGGTGGACTCTTAGATATGTTTCCACTACCATCCCCAGGTAGTCCATGCCTGGATCAGGGATCTATAGAACTAGGGAGAGGACAGTTTCAGGCTGTAGTGGCCTATGACTTGGAGGCTTTGAGGATGATTAGAGGTATGATCTATATCCTTTCCACTTTTGTAGTTGTATTCATAGATATAAGTATGATATACCATATTCTTTCCACTTCTTGCTCGAGGTTCATCCGGGGTGATGTGGGGTGTCTATAGTTCACTTTGATGGGATGTTTGACATAACTTTGGATTTATGAGGAATAAAGATGCTTCCCCCACCGAGACACATTCTTGTGACATGATAAAAAACCAAGCGGATAAGAAAGTGCTTCCCAAAGCAGATAGTGTCGAGGTGTGGTGGATGAGTTTCTTTGACTTGTGTGTTCAGGGAAGTTGGCATGTAGGTGTCAGAGTAGACCCTGTGTGTAGCCCTTATTCCAGGTTTAGTGATACGAGTTTATTTTTTTAATACCTTTATTCTTGTAGAAACCATCAGAGACGATTAGAGGACATGCACTCCTATCTATAGTGTGACCTGAATCTGGTGGAGGGAGAGCCTCTAATATAACCTTTTGGTAGCAGTAAAGAGATGACCTATGTTTTTTCCTGAATGTTTATTGATTTCTTACCATCCCTGTTCATATGGTTTCTTCCAGTGGGTGTCTCAATGTTTTCAGGTTGTGGGATGGATTTTTCCTCCTTTATAGAGGAGTGATCCTAGACCAAGAAGGAAGAGCTCATTTTTATGAAAATATATGTCTATTACGACCTATTGAGTAGTAATACTAATAGCCTTGAGTTTCCTACTATATTGGTGGAATTAAGGACATATTCATGAGGATGTGTTGAGTTTTCCTCCCCACTGAGAGTTTTCCTCTGCATAGACTGTTACCCATGGACTGCCTCAATATTTTCATCAGTATTTAAGGACTCTTGTGGGACTTTGTGAGTGGTGTTGCAGTTGGAGGTTTTCAAATAGAGGTTCTGGTAAGACCCAGTGTGTCACTTGGGAAACCCTTGGGAAGCCCTGCATTTTCGGTTATTACCCTCGTGTGCTCAGAGTTAGTGTTGCATGTGAGACACTTAAGGATGATGTGATATGTCTCTAGTTATTGGTGGTTACCCCTCCTCTTTTGTTAAGAAGTAGGGAGGCACAATTAGGAGAGTTTTTTCATGAGGTTTGACGTGACTGGATATCTACTGGATTCATTTTTTATGGATTTTCCATGGGTGGGGAGTACATCGACCTTCATAATATTGATGATGACACCATTCACATTGCATGTCGAGGCACTGAGGAGGTTGCTTTGGCTCAGTATTACAACCATGATGGGTGTTTGTGTGAGTAGTGCAAACTGTTCGGGTCATGGAGAACATTCTTTGAGTTCTCATGTTGGTGTGTACATTTTTTGCTCCACCAACAGTGTATCACTATTTGAGGCCATGTTCGAGAGACCATACATTTCACTATTGTACTATTTAAATCCTATGGGAGATAGTGTTTATGGTCCTAGAGTGGGTTCTAGGGATGGGTGTTGAGGGTGAAATTCATCTATAGGTGGATGCAGACCATTGGGTTATGCCAATGTCTGCATTGGGTTAGCAAGGTGGTGTAACGCTAGACCCTGAGACTGAAAAAGGACCAGCAGGTGCTTGGTGATTTCCATTTATCGCAGTAGAGTTGACATGTTGATGCTTCATTGCACGATGTCGAACTGGTATGAGTTAGAAGGTGGGTGTGGAGTAACCTTTTGAGGTACCCAATGGTGTTTGGGTTCTAATTAGATAGGACCCTATTTGGGATTTTGGTTCCCCTGAGTGCATGTTTTTAGATAGCATGAGAACCGTATGGTGAGATCAAAGATTTGGGTGATCAAGTTGAGAGAACATTTTTCTCCCTAATGGGTAGGATATCACTTTTTAGGACAAAAATACTTGAGGGTGAGGAGAGTGTAGAAACTTTGGTTTTTTCATGTATGACTTTGGAATATTTTTGTAAATAATTCTAAATCCATATGCTGAGTTGGTGCGGGATTTTGGGTCTCGGAGAGTCTCGGTGCGGTGATATTAAAAATATTAAATATATTTTATCACACACACAAACTATTTTTCTTTAAAAGTGGAATAACTCCCAATTAGATTCTTAGATCGGAAATCTGAGACCGTGGTTGAGTTTGAGATGTGGGATTTACCCCAAACGCGACATAAATTTTTTCAGTGTCGGGCACCCAATCAGAGGCGATTGTTGCTGGGGTGTTAAATGAGTTATTAATTAAAAAAAATTAATAAACCAAAATCCCCACCCCTTTTTTGGTTTCCTAGAATGGAAGAGGATAGGGGAGATATCCCCCTTTCACGTTGGATGAACCAAAGATGAGAGAGGAGGCTCCACCGATCTTCGATCTTGACTGTGATTGGTCCCGGATTGTGGTGCAATGGCTTCGAAACGTGGATATGCAGCCGAAGCTCCAACTTTTCTTCACGAGGTAGGAGGATTTACGATATTTACACCTCAATCCCCATTTATGAATTTTTTTATGGCTTTATAGTGCTATTATGACTTCGGAAGATCCCTAGAGTGTAGATCTATGGGTTTTGGTGGAAATCAGAGAGTTTCGGGTGGATCATAGGGATTCCCAATCAGAATTCCTGATCACCTGATGTACAGTGCCAAAGAACACATCTTGTGTCTTTCTCATTTTGGGAAGATGATATTTGGGGACTACATTTCATGTACTGGGGACACATTCCATGTAGTGAGCCTAGGCGATGTGGCTAAAGACATGGGCAGACATTCCATGTAAATGGAAATGGTTCTGTGGCAGTACAAGTCCAAGCACACAAGCATGGGGTGTCGAACATGGGAATGGGATGACACGACCAAGTAGCCGGGTAGCCAAGATACACTATGTACCGAGGGTACACACTATGTGGGGAAACATGTCCAGTCGGCCATGTATGGGTGAGGAAATGCCTAGGAGATTGGATGAGGTCACACGCAATGTGGCTTGAGGTACACATTTTTTATATTCCCAAATACATGTTTAGTACTAAGAGAGGACATCATAAGGGTCCAGATTCTTATAAAATGTCGTGTACTGTGGGTACCCTCCGTGTGATCCCCTTGGAGACTTTTTGTCCCCCACATCTTCATCTTAATGACTCAGATAGAGGCCCACAAATAGCCTATCTTGAGTAGTGTTTTGTTATAAATTCGATGGTGGACATATTTTTGGCATTAGAGATGAAACACCACGTGATGTTTGTGGGCCACTTATGTTAGTGACGTATAGACCAATATCTGTTGAGTGGGTTCCCTTGGTATATTGTGAGGGTAAAATGTGATATTACGCCCTCATTATAGGATTGTGATCCCCTACTTAGTGGATCGTTTTAGTAGGTTTTGTAGTATCTTTAATTATATTATCCTCTACATAGAGGGTTAATCCAAATGGGGTTTGTGGAATCATTATGACCAACAATATATGGGCGATGATCCCCTATTAGAGTGACATGATCTTCATGATTCCAGATTGGGTTTGTGGTGTCCTATAGTGGTCCTAGGTGTGATCCTCTATTTGTGAGATGGGATCATCAATGTTTTCTAATAGGGTTAAAGGATTCCCCCATTAAGAATGGGAGAGATAACCTATATGAGTATCGAGATCCGCCGAGTGATAGTGTGACCTTCTTTATGGTGATACCTGATGATTATGTTCTCTCAGATGTATACCACTTGAGATGGAAGAGATGTGTCATCAGCATAGTGATACCCGATGATTGAGATCTCTCTGATGAGTTCCATCCAGGATGGAAGAGCAATTATCAATGATTGATCTCTTGAATGAGTTCCATATGGGATGATAGGGCTCGTGGAGTGAGTTCTCCAGTGTTACCTTTGAGCCTCGAGTCGGATCCTATAGCTGGCAGTGATGTTGGAACCTCATGAGACTTAGAGTCTGAGATGAGTATATCTGGGTTATTCTAGGATTCCTTATGGTTTTGTCACATATCTTTATTGACACACAATGTGGAGATGATATAACTATTCATTTATAGCTTAGGAGTGGTTGATATGGAGTTTTTTGTTCTCTCTTTCTTGGGTTTCCTCCTCTATCTTTAGGTCTAGAGAACTGTTTCCTTTTAGTTTCTCCCTTTTATTTTAGGTTGTTGGGGTGCCTAATGGATATTTGTATACTCACCCCTGCATGAGATCTTTCTGCACACATCCTATCTTGTGTAGAAGAAAGACCTTATGACGGAGTCCTAGGAGTACCCAGAGTAGGTGGATCATAACGACCTAGACAGACCATGGTGTGTACCAATGGTTTCATTTGACTGCAATCCTCTCCTTCTGAGATGGCTGGACCCATTTTTAGTTTTTATGAGATTTTATTTTCCCCTTTTATACTTTCTTTACTTTTTATACTTTTTTTGATAGATGTATTCATGATTTTTAGCTTTAGTTTTATTATCTATTCACTCTTGTATGAATATGGATGTGTGTGCATGCATATAGGTACCATAGGCTACAAAATCTCATGTGTGTGATATGCTTACTCAGTGCTGGTTTCTAACCTCTAATCTATTGGATATGGGAATGGGTTCATCAGGGCTTGGGCCATGGTGGATCGGGTCGTGATAATTCTCAAGAAATGATAGCAGTACTGGGAGATTGATTTGCATGAATAGGTGGAATTCAACAAACATGTAGTCAACCTAGTGCGTTGAGTGGATAATATGCACTTTTCATAAGACGTTCCACTACCAATGACGAGCGATGGGCCCAACACACACTCATGTGCCATTTATGAAGTAAAAAAAACCAAGTATATGAGCACTCAGGGAATCAGGAACCTCACCAACTCTAGGTGACTCATTTTTAGTTGCTCGATGAGTTGAACTGCCCATTTTTTATGGTACGGATCCGATAGGATGGATCCCTCATGCTGAAAATTTATTTTTGGGTTTATCAAACATATAAGAATGAGAATCTATCCTCGACCCAAGTTTGGATGGTTCCACCATTCATTGGTTTACTATATTGCACAATGTACATTTTCATATCACCTGGAAGTTATTCAAAGCAGTTTTATTAGAATTTGTTAGTAGTCTAGATGTTCAAAATCCATATGAAGAGTTGGAAACCCTTCAACATTGGGGATCGGTCCAGGAATAAATTCAACACTTTGAATACCTAGTATCACTGGTACCACACCAACATAAGCCTCAAAATGCTAGCTATTTCTTGCATGGACTCTAAGAGGATATATGAAATTGGTTTCACATCTATAACCCATAGACTCTGCTATGGGTGATGAGCTTAGCTCGATATGTAGTGCTTTCTTTCACAAAAGGCATCAAACACTCATTTTTACGGTTGTGGGTCATAATATTTTAGCATGGAATGTGAAGTTGAACCATGGTAGAAAATAGACCAAACACTGTCTCACCAACAACATGGGACTTCTCTCTATCCTAAGAGCCAAAATTAAGTTCATATGAATGGAGTGTGATGGGATACTCAAAGTTCAATAACCTATGGAAGGTGGGGTATTCATCACCTGATGAGTGTAAGGACTAGTCAAGGATCTGTGTGACCAATGAGGGGGGGGGTGAATCAATGGTAAACTATTTTATATTTTATTCTTTTAAAATACACTTCACCTTCAGTTAGATAGAAATTAATCTTTTTAATCACAAAACATAAGTACACCCATAGGAACATAATAATTTACAAGTTTCGCTACTCAACGAGAGTAGATAGTCATTGACATGATCTAAAAATAGTCTATGATCACATAGTCTACTTGAAACAATCCTCATGGTTTATAGAAAATAGGTTATATCCATCATTTTCAATTCACTATAGTCAATTAACAATGAACATTCTCCTCACAAAGTTGATATGATTTTATAAATTTTGAAACAATGAAATAGACCTTCACCAATAGACTTCAAAAAAACATCACTATGCTACTTGGATTATTTACACATGCACTTCTACAAGTCTGATGGGGTATATCCATCATTTTCATTACACTATAGTCTATGAAGGATGGGGTATTCATCACCTGGTGAGTGTAAGGACCAACCAAGGATCTGTGTGACCATCGGGGGGTGAATCAGTGGTCAACTCTTTTTTATATTTTCTCCTTTTAAAATAAACTTCACCTTCAGTTAGAGAGAGATAAATCTGTTGAATCGGATCACACAAGTACACTCATAGGAACACAAGTATTTACAAGGTTCACTATTCAACAATAGTACCTAGTCCTTGACATGATCTGTAAATAGTCTGTGATCACACAATCTACTAGAAACAATCCTTATGGTTTATAGAAAGTAGTGTATATCCATCATTTTCATTGCACTTTAGTCCATTGACAATGAATATGATCATCACATAGTTTATAGGATAATACAAATTTAGAAACAATGGAATAGACCTTCACCAATAGACTTAAACTTGACATCACTATGCTACTTGGATTCTTTACACTTGTGCTTCTACAAGTATGATATTCTTCTTTGATTTCTTCCACAATAGAAAGCAAAAACCTTTTTTTCTCCCTCTTCTTTCTTCTTCCATTTATATATCTCTTCTCAAAAATTCCTACCACCAATGATTTGAAACAACTATAAATATTTAACATCCATCATCAGTTACCTTTTGCTTCTTCTCTACTTCAATATTCACAACACCGCATGAATCAATCATTTTAAATTACCAAGATTTTCATTGATTCAAGGAACCCAAAAACGTCTCCAGTTTACTCTCCATTTCAATCTGTTGACACGTCATTCCTAAAAACTTCCATTATCATTGGTTTCTAGTCTTTGATATTTTAAAACACCCATTGAATACCTAGACTCCTTCTTTTATTTCACGATATATGTAGAAATCGTGCACCCTTCCATTTAGATCGTTCCACAAAATCGACATCACAAACAACTCAAAAAATACCACATATTAAAACTATATATGTATCCACACCTTTATATTTAATATGCAGGTAATATATTGAAATATGATAGAGAGAAATTACATTGAAACTTTTATATTCTAGAAGCATATTTTAGTAGAATGGTATAAGAAAATTTGAGTAATGAGAAGAATCCAAAAGAAGATAGTAGAAGAAGATATCTCCTAGAAGGCATTGCTTCCCGAAGGTTGTGTCCTAACCCATTGAACTTTCAAGAATCCTTAAAAAACATTTATATCCCCATACAATAGAAACCTCATCATTTAATATCCCCCTTCCACTATATAAAAACAATTTTAGCTAACTACTATGTATTAAATTACTGCCCTGGTATTTATTACTCCCCCAACCAACCTGCCACTCCACAAACTACGAACCTTCCCTAACTTCCTTATGCAAGGATGATCCTTACAAACCTACATAAACACCCCACAACCCAGCACCTCATACCCCTCCAAATGCTGTAACATCCATCTTTCTAGAAAAGCTACAACCCACAACTCCAACATTTCTGTTTACTTGAATATCCGACATGTCCCCAAGGAGGGAAAATCGATGAATTTCTTGTAACTATTGGTGCATCCTCCATTTTCTCTATACTACTTTTAGGTAATATTACCTTCACAAACATCTCTCTTTCCACCCTTCTCACTAGAGTTATCAGTTTAGTTTTGTATTGTGGTTGATATGTGTAGAATGATAAAGAGTGGTTACCCCCAATACCCAAATAGGTCTCTCTGAGGGAGGTCTTGGTGTATATTTATAATGAAATATAAAGATGAAAAACACTCATGTCTGATGTAGAATAAAAACTCCAACACTCACCCTCAAGATAGGTGTACCTAGCTTGGATGTATAAAGAAAATAGACCAAAACAAAGAAAAAACAAAGAAAAGACACTTCAACACTCCCCCTCAATCTAGACATACCCAGGTTGATTAAAAAACAAGAAGAAACAAAAAAGAAATAACCCTTGATCGTAGCTCCCCCTATAGATGAAAATTATGGATGATGTCATTGAAAAATATGTGTCAACGAGGTGTCAGGATAGCCCCACAGGCGGGGCCAATCGATGGAGTGATGAGAAATCCGCACAGGTGGGGCTGATTGATGTGGCATCGGGAAATTTGCACTGGCAGGGCCGGTTGATGAGGGGTCATCAAAACCGTACAGGCAGTGCCGGTCAACGGAGCACTGAGAAAGCAGCTCTAGCAGGGCCAGTCGTTAGAGATCTAGAAAAGCTGTACAGGTGGGGGAGATCCATCTAATGAGCGCTGTATATTGACGATTATCTTTTGCATAAGTGATCCGTCGCGGGAGTCCACTTAGTAGGGGTGTTATGGCTTATAGAGAATGAATACATAGGGAATGACTAACAATGAGGCATACGAGCCGGTGCACAAGGAGTAACCAGCGATAGGGCACATCAAAGGAATAAAAAAATGGCATGTAGGAAGGGAGTCAGTAATGCAGGATGGAGGAGTTTAGTCTAGAGGAAGGGTGGCATCGAGGTCGGACGTTGCACAAAGGGTGGGAGGATTCTCCAGAGGGAGCCAACGACGGAAGGGTGTCGTATGAGGAGGCCGACACCCAAAAAAGGGAGACCATGAGGGCGTGACATGCCTGCTGGGAAGGTAATAGCGTGGATAGGATGAGGTCGGGATTGTCATGCAGGTGGGCTGACGACAAGGCAAGTGGCACTAGGATGACTGCACACTTAGAGGTGGATGACATGGAAGCGCACGACACAGGAGGGGAACTGGTGATAGGCTCTGCTTGGGTGTGTCGGTGACGGGGCTTTGCGAAGGAGCCGCACTGGAAGGGGGGGCTCCCAGACATGGGAGAGGACACTAGGGAGGATATCCGGAAGGTGGAAGATGGCTTTGACGGGCCTTTCCCCCTGAGGGAATCCTTAGTGAGAGAAAAAAAACCTAGATGGGGAGGGAGGGGTAAGGTTAGATAAGCCTCAGTGATACAATGTAGAATGATAAAGAGTGATTACCCCCAATACCCAAGATATCTATGTAAGGGAGGCCTTGATGTCTATTTATAATGAAATATAAAGATGAAAAATCACTCATTTCTGATGTGGGACACAAATTCCAACAATATGTTAACATTGTGCTCCTGATTTATAGTTTCAATCCACCAATGAACAAATTCACGAACCATTTATTATAGATATCTGATATCTGAAAGGAAAACCACTTGAATTCATATATATATTCATAAATTGTTATGGAATATTGTAGTTCCTTTAGATATATCATAGTATCTTTATCAACATCATTATTGTATCTCCCAATCAATTATTTCTTAAGCAGAATCCAAGTGATCTCTTCCTTGGTACTCTTATGCAAGATAAAAAAAATATTATGTCATTCCTCCCATGCCTAATTATTCAAAAAATACCTTATACATCCTATATTCGGTAGAATAAGAATTAAGTTTTAGATTTTGTCATCTAGGTAATTGGACCCTCTCTAGATAAAATAGGCTTCTCAACCCGTATATATTTCTCATGCATCTCCACTTTCTCCAAAAATATATCTCCTTATTATTCCACCTCAACTATACCCTGGAGGTCTCTTCCATCACCTTCAGACCTTCGGTTTCATTCTCCTTTCTCCACAACGGGCATGTTAGCTTCACATAAGAAGTACTACTTTACTCCAAATATGAATAAGAAACATGAATTCACATATCAAACCAATATACAGATTGTGTGGTCAATATTGTAGCATCATACCACATCACACTGCATCATTAGTATTTTTTGACTTATCAAACTAGTTACATTGGTGTAGTCAAGATGGGGAATAACTGTTAGATTGAGATTGTTGGCATGGGTGATATCCAAGTCAATATGAGTGTTGGTTACACAATCACCCTAAATGATTTTTTCCGTGTTCCAAGTTTTCATCTCAACCTATTATTAGGAATAGACTTTGTTCGATAAGGCTATGAACACATCTTCCGCAATTGAGTATAGAAGA
This sequence comes from Viscum album, assembly GCA_963277665.1. Classification (NCBI taxonomy): domain Eukaryota; kingdom Viridiplantae; phylum Streptophyta; class Magnoliopsida; order Santalales; family Viscaceae; genus Viscum; species Viscum album. The sequence continues at coordinate 238,614,896 of OY728140.1, read as the reverse complement.
TGAAAAGGAGACATCATCATCTCCTGAGGACACATATATAGAGCATTGTAAACAACTCATATGAAGATATATTCCAATAGCCTCAACAAGGTGTAAAGAGAGGATTCATCCAATCTATGGAATAGGAGACTCAGCTACATGATTTTAAGAGCATTATATACCCTCTAAAACAAGATGTATATCAGTGTTGAAAATGGTGAATCACTCAATCCATGAAAATACAACTTATATGGGAAGCATCATAGAGTCTCATTCAATACTTCTTCATCAAGGAGGTTTTCATTGTTGGATATGGTGCACTCTGATGTATGTGGTCCCTTGGAGGTTGATTCACTGGGAAGTAACAAATATTTCCTATCCTTTAATGATAATGCACCAAAAAAGTTATAGGTGTTCTTCTTGTGGAAGAAGGACCAAGTACTGGACTACTTCCAATTATTCCTTGCCATGGTGGAGCATTAAATTAAAAGGAAGCTGAAGTGTCTTCATTCAGAAAATGAGGGAGAGTAAACATCTAGGTAATTTGATTCATATTGCAAGAGTCAAGACAATAGACATGAGAGGATGGTCACATGCACCCCACAACAAAACCGATTTATAGAAAGGATGAACAGAACCATCATAGAGAAGGTAAGGAGCATGATGAGTTTGGCTAAGATTTATGAGCCCTTTTAGGGAGAAGAAGTTTAGGTTTCATGATACCTCATCAATGGATCACTATTGGTCCCATTGAATTTTGAGATTCCATAAAATATATGGTTTGGAAAACATCCCTCTTACCTTCATTTATGAGAATTTGTATATTTCATATTTTCACATGTATATAAGGAACTCGGGCCAAAACTAGACATAATATTTACTCCATGCATCTTCATTGGCTATAGAGATGAGGAGTTACAATAAAAGATTTGAGAGATGAAGGAGAAGAAGGTGATCAAAAGCATAGATATCATGTTCCATGAGAACTAGATGATCGAGGACATTCAAAATCTCGTAATGTCTTGAAGGGAAAGTGTCAAGGATTCAATTCCTGATCCAACACCTGTATTATCACCACATGTCAAGGAACTGGAGGTGTAAGAAGTCTCCTCAGTAGCAGACTAGGAGTCAACATAGGTGGATATTAATTAGAGGGATACTCAATCCTCTCCAAAAGAACATTCATAACCATAATAGGATCTATCTGATGTTGTGGCTCCTGAACCTATATTTTAGAGGTTCAAATATCATCACGAGGAAGGATTCTTTCAACAAAATATTCGAAGTTAGAGTGCATGTTGCTAACTGGTGAGGGGAATCCATAAGGATATCAAGTATCCCATCATTATTCAATATCATTGGATAAATGAAGTGATGGATTAATGACTATTGCAACTTTTGAATATCCACACGAAGGTTAAACTGGTAGATATGTTAACAATGGTGGTTTCTCAGGAGAAGTTGGATCTTTGAATATGCTCTAGTGGATTGCAGTTGAAGGAGGATAATTAATGGAGTTTTTTCAGCTACCAAGGTAGGTGGATGACGCACCAACGCCACCCACCATGGAATTCTCCCATGGTTGATGAATTTTCTATAATTATACTTTTGTTATTCATGGTTTTTGGTGTGGATTTGTAGGGATGTTGTGTCAAATATAGAATAGTACCACCATGCCTATACAAGGAGGCCTTTGAGGAGCTTCTATCATTAGAATATATGATCCAAAAGAGGTCATTATATCTGGTGAGTGAGCTTTGAGAGATTTATATGTAATAAATAAAGGGGGTGTGAGAGGGGTCTTTTGAAAACCTTTGTTCATGATGAAATAAAATCATTTTCCCTTTATTCGTCTCTATTCTTGATCAGCAAATCAAAAAACCTTTACCCACTAAATTTCAATCATGTCTAGACCACATGTGAAACAAACACACATTTTAATATCCCAACCACTTGGGACACTTATAAGACTACAATGGAAAGAGAAACTTTAAAAAAAATTCATTGGATTTTTTTTTACCAGTGGAGATATGTGGCTCTGCCACAAGAAGGTTCATCACTAAATATGATATTTCATTTATATTTTATTTAATTATAAAAGGGGATTAGGATGCAGTTATTTAAAGGTATTGGGTAGACATAACCTTTCTTTGGTAGGGGAGTTCCTGAGGATTACTTGGGTTTCCTTTCTGCTATAATAAAATTCCCTTTTTGGGATTCTAGTTGTTGCTTCTTGTTGGAATTACTTTTTTTATTATAGATGGTGTTGCCCCTTTATTTTGTCACGGGAGTCATGCATGGTTGGAGAATGTGGGTGACCAACCCTACCTACTGGATGTAGTAAGGGAGCAATATGGGTGAGATGACCTATATAGAGGGCTCTCTCCCAGCGATTTCATCATCAGCTTCAACAACACACTTTCCCCCATTAATATTTATGTTGTATTTTAGGTCATTTCCCCACATATTGAAGAGAGATAATTATATGGGACATTCCCCTTGTAATTGTAAGGGAGTGTGTTCCTACTTTTACCCATAGTGATATCATTCTATTTGTTTACGGTTTTTTACCTCTTTAATTTGGGGTTTTCCATGTTACATCTGGTGTGATTTATTTCTGAATTTTGACACTTTATTCTTTTCTTTTAATTATGGTTGCACCAGTGGTTCAATCACTTTTAGGTCATAATAATTGGTGTTAGAGAATGGTTATTTCTCATTGTTGTTCAGTTTTTCAGGTATTAATATTTCTCTTAATTTTGAGTATGCTCTATGATTTCAATTTTGGTTGATCTTTTACATTAGAAAAATAATTATTTAGATTATTATTCACACCATTGTGAAATATTGGAGGTTATGGACTAACAACGTGTCTATATGGTGATGAAATCTTTGATAAAAAAATTCAATGCAAATGATTTTCCATTATGAAAAATGAGAATGTAGGAAAAGCTGTGGAAGGATAACAAGCTACTAGAAATTGGTTAAAGATTGGTGAGTGTAATAGAGGAGAAATATAATGACATGGATGAGGATAATAATTCTAACATTCATTTGGATTTGGAATAATTATGGAGAAAAAGACAAAAAAAAATGAAATATGGGATACTCAAACTAAGCTATGAGTCCAAGTCACTACACAAAAAACAATTCCTAAAGATAAAATTATACACCCTTTGAATGCCAGAGTCATCATTACCGGTTGATCACATCATCACCTTCAACAGTTTATTAAATTATCTCATAACATTGAACTAAAAATGTAACAAGCCGATGTTTATTAGTAATATCTATTTCCTGAATAAATATGTGTTGTAATATAATATATAATATTATACACATACAAAATATTGAGAAACCAACAAAAACTTTATGTCATTACTAAATACTGTAACATTATTCAACAATGAAACCAATTAAAATTCTAAACATTAAAATTTCACAAAAAAAATCTAAAATAGAAAATCTAAAATGAGAAAATATGGATCTCTCCAATCTACTAGAATCATCACCCCCACTGCAAACACTATAGAAAAAATTAAATATCAATAAACCAAAAAATATTATAGAAAATGGAAATATAAAACCTTAAAATGAATTAAGATACATAATTAATGAGGTAAAATATATATATTTATAGGAGGTAATGTGACCATTGAGAATAGTAACCAGACCGTTTAGAATAGTAACACGACTGTTTGAAATAGTAACCTAGCCATTGGAAATAGTAACATGACCGTGGGAATAATAATTTTACCTCAAAATAAAAAATTGTGATATAAAAAATAGTTATCATGATTACTTTAAATAAATATAAATATTATAAGGCCAAAAAATATAATGATTAAAAAAGTCGAAGAAAATATAAACATATTTTTAATAAATTGTATTTTAATGAATTTTTTAAAAGTCATATTTTTTATATTAAAATTTAAAATTTCCTATTTTAGAAATTTATTTTGATAAAAAAATTCTTTTCTGAAATCATCACTTCAAAATTTTTTAAGCGTGGGTTTTGGGTAATTTTTTGAAATACTTTAATTTTCAAGTGAACAGTAAAAATACAGTTTTTCACATAACCGGTGTATCTTAAATTTCATCATTCATGATTTAATAATGACATAATACTTTATAGAACTTTTTTTTTCAATGATATATTTATTTCATAAATGAGTCATTAAAATACAATAAAATTAATTTTCAAACCTAAAAAGAACATTCCAAAAACCAAAGTCAAAAGTGATTCATTAAAATAACAATTTCTTGTTTTCCACTTTTCTTTTTAATAATTAATTAATTTGAATTATAAAGGGGATTTAAATTACTAAACCCATTATATTATATTTATATATTATTTATATTTTAAAAAATTACTATTACAAGGTTTATCATGGATATAATATTTTATTTAATATTCTATTACAAATATACCTCTGTCTTCAAGTATAAATAACTCATTCACCTTACCTTGGAAAAACACTCCTCACAACCATTTCAAAGCCCAAGATCTACCAAAATCCTCCTTATAAATCCCTTTATAATACTTAGGGACATTCTGGAGCAATCCAACACCAATCAGTAAGAGATTTATATTGCTGTACAAGAGAAGCTACACCGAGGAGAGAGTAAGTCTCTATTAAACTTTCCCTCTTTTCTTCTATTTCTTCCTTTTCCAAATTCCTTTCAAAACATTATACTAAAAAACTAATTATAAAGTTAAAATTATATTATTATTTTTAACATACCATAATTATCATATTTTTGACAGATATAAATTTCATACTTCCCTTTTCCGCTCTTTCAACAACGTCCCGTTAAAATTCGGTTATCCAGCTACGGAGACATTGTCATGAAAATTCTTATAACCACCTTCATTTATGTAAAGTATTAATTATATATAATATATAAATATTTAATTACATGTATTATAAGATTTTGGATTTAATCATACTTTTTTATAAATAACTTTGAATGAAAATAGAGAAATCAAAGAGAAACGAGAATTTTTTTATGAAAAAAATGATATCAAAACACTTCAATTTTATCAACAGAAATTAAGAAATATAATCCAATTATTATAATTGATAAATATTTTTATAAATGACTATAATTTAGTTCAGTATCTATGTCTTAATAAATCTAAATTTATTATTTAGTAGAAATAAAAGCGATGAAATTAAGTGGGAATCAAGGTAAGAGGATTCTTCACCCGAACTCCTTTTCTTTGGGTTATCCCTATGTTGTGACATATTTTGTATTGATACACATGTAATGTTCCTTAAATATCATTTCATTATTATTCCCTTTTATTTTTTGGGATATACATGTTATAAAAAATCAATGATTTTCCAAAATAACTCTTCTTTCCAAAACACATCTTTGACTCATCTTGAGTTGTTTCTTATTCACATGAGAATGATGATTATTATACCAAATATGTTTTTGAATTTTTAATTTGGGAACCCCAAGTTTACCCATGAAATCATTATTGATGAAATACTTAAGAAACTCATTATTTTTTATGGGTTAATTCATGATTATGGTTGTAATAAGTTCTATGTGGCATGCATGATTAATTAAAAATTAGGATGTGATTGGTGAGCCCAGAATTTAATATCCCTTCAATGCATTGGGTAATATGATGTATCTCATGAGATAATGTGTATTATGCGTGAACATGATTATAACTTTGTTCGTAAAGATGATTTTATGATTATGCACATATGGTATGCATGAACTTAATGCTGGTTTTGTTCAAAACTATGTGCGATATTTGACCATTATGACATGATGTTTAATTTTTATACATTTCCATATTCCATGAAATTATCACATGTTTCCTTCATTATGTTTAAGTTGATTCTATGCTTATGTTATTATGATGATGATTATGCTCACCCATGTTATATTGATTCATATTTCTTATTCATCCTCGTACTGTGATTTTAGCTCACCCCTTTCTTTGATTATATCCTCATGTGACTACATGTAATAAGGAGAAAATGAGTTTTAAAAGGATAAAGAAGATGATTTTAAATAAATGTTGGTGTTTTATTATGTACAAGTTTTTTATAAGCCAAATTTTCCCAATTAACTCAACCTTTGGATCCTATATTTGTAAGGTTATTATGTTGTTTATCTATAAAATGATGTCATAGTCTTGTAAGAAAAAGTAGGGTCGTTATAGTTGGTATCAGATCACGATTTAGTTAATTGGGGAATTAGGATTAGATAATGTTAGTGACAACCCTTATGATAAGTCTAATTATATGTAAATATCTAAGAATTTTTGTTTTAGAAAAGTCTAAACAATGGGATCCCATAAGATAAACCTTTAGTGTTAATTACGTACAAGTGTAAATTATTTATGCTTTGTTGACATATATTTAATCCTTTTCTATTTTATAAAATGGTGGGAACCAAGAGAATTCAGGCTAACAACCCATGTGGGGGACAATTCAATGATTTATCAAATGAAATCCCCAATTCCATGGGAGGTGGAGTTCAAAACTTTATGGTGCTGCTTACCCAGTTGTCTCAGGATATAAACAATAATTTGAACTACATGGAATATTTTTCCTCACCCAAGAAGGTGAAACTAGCCATTGAGTCTTTTATGCAACAATTAACACTGACGTTTAGTGGAACTTCTTACCCACTTGTTGCAGATTTGTGGGTTAACTCAACAGAGAAAGTTTTTTCTATGATCCATTTCTCTTAGAAGGAGAAGGAGACTCCAACCATCTATCATTTAAATGGATAATTCGATAAATGGTGGGTGTTGATAAAGAACACCAATCCAAAGAATGAAATGGAAGAGATGGAGTGAGAATATTTTAGGAAAATATTTATTACTTTGTGTTTCCCTAAAACTCTTCGAACAACGATGGAGAGAGAATTCATAGAGTTGAAGATAAAGGTATGTGAATCTATCATGGATCATGAGGTAAACTTCACAAGGATTTCAAGATACACCTCGGGTTTTGTTATCAACAATGATAGAAAAATAGATATATTCTTTAGTGGTTTAAAACCACCCCTTTGAAAGGATCTAGCTATCCAATACTTTGGGAGTTATGAAGAATTGGTTTGATGCGATCTCAAAGTAGAGATAGAGTTCTGAGAATGCTCAAATGGTTATGGAGATAAGAAGAGAAGAATGAAATTTCAAGTTGGTGGGTCAAATGACAAAGGAGGAAGAGGATCCAACTACCCACTTGTAAAAAATGTGGGAACATGCCTCATGATAATTGTCTCAAAGGAATGGGGAAATGCTTCAAGTGTGGGTGAGAAGAACTCCAATCTCATGAATGTCGAAGGGACATTAATAATATGGCGAACATGATGGAAGAAAGGAAGACACCTCCTAATACACTACTCGTGGTTCAATGCTTCAACTATAGGGAGAAATGACACTATGCAAGCCATTATACTAAACCGCGGGTCCTTGAGGGTAATCAACATCGACAACCACCAAAACCAAAGGATTAAGTGAAATATTATGCCATCACTATTGCTGAAGTGGGACATGAAAATGAAGTCGTAAATGGTACACTTACTATTCACCTAAGAATGGAAAATGTTTTATTTGATTCTACTTATACACATTCCTTAATATCCTACAAGTTTTTTAAAATTGTTTAATTGAATCCCTGATACCTTAAAGTAGATATATCTATAAAAACACCTCATGGTATGATCATTGAAACCCAAGTGTTGTAATATTCTCCTATAAGCGCCTATTGGAAGATTCTTCCAGTGAATCTCATAATACTACCCCTAGTGGAATTCGATGCTATACAAATTAAAAGAAGTACAAATGGGAGCAATAGAAAAACATGTTGCACAAAGCTACTGGATGAAGTAGGGACATTTTAATCGAAAAAAGGGGGAAATTATTTTATGAAATAAGTATTTAGAAGTTGTAACAATGTTATCATCAATCAATGGCTTAAGTGCACCATACATGGGTATATAAAGGGACCAGATATACATTTCAAAATATAGTCAACTCAAGTTCATCAGAAAAAAGACATATTAGTTATCTGAAGATAGTTTATACAAAGTTCAAGTAGAAATGTTTTTGTTATAAGATATACGAAGTTCAATGTTATGAAGTCAAGGATCGGGCTATTATTTCAAGGTTGTGTAAAGGTATGAGTGCTATGTAAAGGTTTTTGAAGATTCTAAATACCCATTTAATGGTAATATAAATGATGTGTAAGGGTATCAATTTCATACGACCTGCATAAGTGTATGAAGGATAGCTTTTCAAATCCATTAGATGTAAGAAACCAAATCTGTGAAAAATGAAGAAGTTCTTTTGAAGTCATCGAACATACCTCATAGTACAAAGTTCTGAGATACTTTAAAAATAATTTTAAGTCCTTTACCAATGATGATGTTGAGTTTATCTATCAATTTTTTATTATCTAGACATGGTTAAAAAGTTTGAAGAAAATTTCAAATGTGTGAGTATTCATTAAGCTTCCAGATCTTGAAATAATTGAGAAGCATCTAGTGAATTTCAAATGAGTGGGTGATTCAAATTCATAGTTTTCATTGAGATGGAAAATAAAATTGGTTTCCTACCATTTCTACTTTGAGAACGCCTATAAAATTGGGTTTATGTAAGATATGAACTTATAGTACTGTTTAAACGTGACAGAGAGTTGAAGTTCTATAGAAACATTATCTGACATAGATACCATATGTAGAGTTAAAAATTAGAGTTTCGATCAATACGAGTTTCTAACAAAATTGGTTGAAGAAGAAATGATATATGTCTGATTCATCAAACATAGGAATCACTTTTGAGACATAGAACATAGATTTAGTTCAGAGATATCAGACAGAGGAGTTGGTTAGAGATATCAAACATTGATTTCACTGGATAAATATTTCTAACAGATTGGTTGGCTCAAAAGTTTTTGTTCATCGAATAGATTATATATAAAAGGCATAGTTTTGTGAGGTACACAAGATAAAGAATACTATATTGAGTCATATTACACACCATATGGAGATACCATATGGAGGAATTTTGGATGAACATTCAGTGAGGTTTTTATAAAATCATTCCATCTTGTTCTGTCTTGGAAACATATGAACACAATTTGTAATTGGAAGGAGTCATTATAATCATTGTAACTAGTAAGATTTAATATAATATTACCTATTTGGTGATAGAATGGTTCTAATCAGATTTTAATCATTTTATTCACTTTTCTGTTATAATGAATTTATATAGATCAACAAGAGTTTCCATGATAAGGATATAGTCACCCACACTGGGGGAGAACCTTATAAATATTGTGTTCCTTGAATTTGTTTCCTATATTTTCAGACATGGGATATTTATATATAAAGTTTACAAGGATTATATCTCTAACAAGTTATAGGGGTTAATTTTGAGATAATTGAAATTGAAAAAGATCACCACTGATTCAACCCCAAGTGGTTCTCGTGATCTTAAAGAACTTCACATATCAATCATCTGGACACATGGTCTAAAATTTTCTAATTTATACTATCCCATAAAAAAAATTCTCTTAAATAATGATTGATCTTTGTGCTATAAGGGTCTATAGGTAAATTTGAGTTATGTGCTTCATCATGTAGTTCCCTTCTCAACTTTGGTATGGATGAAACATATAACATCTTCTGAAACTTCAAAACTCCATCTCTATAGATAATGTTCATCAATTTTCCATCAGTTACTACTTTAATCATCAATTGTATGCTCTCTTTATCCTACTATGACTTCTCTATGTTTTCTAGTAACGATGGTTTAATAATTTCTTAGAAAATAATAGATGATTCCCCTATCCTAAAAATCTACATATCTATATATAATATATCTTTGTATATATTATCTTTATTAATCCACATTGTAGTCATAACTCCCTGGTCCCTCCAACTCAATGCACATGCCACCTGGTTTATTTTCCCAGGGTGGTAGTTTTCGAGCAGTTGTAGTTCTCATGTAGTTTCAACCATCTTATTTGCCTCATGTTGATATCCTACTGATATATATATATATATATATATTATCTTTCACCATAGAGGCAATGTATTCATGTTTTCAAATCAATGATTACAACTTTCAGCTCAAGGTCATGAGTTGGATAGTTCTATTTATGGATTTCAATTATCATGATACATAATAAATCACCCTCTCATTTCGTATAGAAACAAAACCAAGTACTTTCTTCAATGAATTACTACATATTAAAAACCATTCCTTACCTGATGGTAAAGTTAATATCAGTACATTAATCAATTTCCTATTCCGCTCTTTAAAAAATTCCTCACATTCCCTTGACCATGTGAATTTAACCCCTTTACATACTAACTTGGTTAATGGGTTGGATAGTTGGGAAAAATCTTGAAAGAACCATTGATAGTAACCTACTAAATCCATGAAACATCATATCTCAATTATGTTTGTCGGTATACGCCATTGTTTAACTACCTTTACATTTGAAGAGTCAACCGATATTCCATCCTTGGAGAAAATATTGTCAAGAAAAGAAACTCCATTGAGTCAAAGTTCACACTTAATATATTTCCCATATAATTCCATTTTCGTGAGGGACAACAAAATTATTTTTAGATGACTCTCTTGATCTTTATAAATCATATAGAATATTAATATATCATTAATGAACACCACCACAATGTTATCAAGATAATCATTCAATAATATATTCATTAGATCCATAAAGACAGAAGGTGGATTATTCAATTCGAAATGTATAATGGTCATACCTTGTTTGATATGTTGTCTTTGGCATATCATCCTTCTTCACCCCTAGCTAATGAAAAACTAAGAAAAGTCCAATCTTTAAAAATTATTGGGATCCTTAAATTGTAACAAATAAGTCATCAATTCATCGAAAATGATCCATATTCTTTATAGTAATGACATTTATTTTCCTATAATCGATTCACAATATCATAGACCCATCCTTCTTTTTCACAAGTAAAATAGGGTCCCCCATGATGAAGCACTAGGTAATATAAGTCCCTTATCAACTCCAAAAATTCCACTATTGTTATTCTATAGTGAGTTCTAGATATAGGTCTTACATTATAAATGAATTTAATGGAAGAATCAACTTCATGCTTTAGTGGATGACCGGGTAATTCCTAGGGAAATATATCAATGTATTTTTTTCAATGGGAACATATTATATCCTTAGGATGTCCTTCCCATTCCTATATAGTTTTTTCTCTTCCTATTTGGCATACTTTTCTTTATATGGTTCTTAATAGACCTATTATTCTCTAGATTATTTTTAAAGTCATAATTCTTGGGGAAATACTTATTCACATTAATGGAACTTGAGACTATATCCTCATATGATGAAAATATCTGAAATACTAACACCCTTCAAAGGCTTAACTTTAGTCCTACAAATAACTATGCGTAATTTTTAAGGATAATATGTAAGGGATAATCATGTTATCAAAATATGTTCATATTGTATCTTATGTTTTGAAAAGTATTGTATGTATGTATTTGGTCTTCCAATACTACTGAACTTTTGAATCCTTTATGAAATCTTGTATTTTGTAACAATAATGTAATATAAACACCATATCTAGGTTTCTAGATTCAAGTATTGTATTTATGTATCTATTCTAAAAGTATTATATGTTACATTTGGTATCAAATAAAGTTTAGTAGGAACCTTGGGGATTAGATGTAGGGAAACCAAGTGATATAGAACACGTACTTTGAAAAAACCCTCAAAAATTATAAGGAACACTCTATAAAGCTTAATAATAATTTCATTTTACAAATCAATATCATGATATAATTATGTATATTCTATTTTATAAAATATAGAGACTAATGGGGGGAATGAGAACCGTATCAACACTCATATTCAGTGTAGAGACATTCCCCATGAACAAGTTTTTTTTTGAAAAGGATAGATAACATTAATGAATAAGATCAGCAGACGTACATATGAAAATCCATGAAGGGAAATTGTCTATCCAGAGCTGGTTGTCATCGAAGGGGCCTGAGGCCACAAGGTGATGGGCCACATTGTTTCCGTCCCTTTTGGTAAAGGATAAGGTGCAGCAAGAGAAGCCTTGGCAAAGCGAGTGAATTATCCTGATGATGAAGCCAGATGACTGGAGTCCACCATCATTGTGGTTAATAGCATCGATTACGGTGAGGCAGTCAGACTCAATGATGATATCAACCCATCCAAATTCCATAGTGAGCATCATACCTACAACGATGGCAGAGGCCTCAGCTACTGCAGGTTCCCAGAAGGCATGATGTGATTCATATTTTACAGTAATGATTTGCCACAGATGATTATGGGCCAGGGGACCGAGAGAAACAAGCCCATCCTTGGGTAGAGATGCGACCACGTTAATCTTTATAATCCCTTCCGTTGGGAGATTCCAATTAGGGGGACATGAGGGGGTAAAACCTGGCATATAGTTTCCATTGTTGTCCTTCCATCACTCAATCCATGATATGGCCTGTTCAATCCAGAATTCAGGAGGTTTATGAACACGGTGAAAAACAACATCATTATGCCAAACCCAAATGATCCAATCCAGGGTGCAAAGTGAACCTACATTATTAGATGAGAGAGAGGAGCACCAATGCATAAAAATATCAGGGAGGTTAGAGGCAAAGTACAGTGACACATCTGAATTCGGGCCCCATTTATTCCAAATTTCCTTAGCTCCCGGGCAGTGAATGATGGCGTGAAAAGGAGTTTCTATAATATTTGGGCAGAAAGGGCAGGACTCCGCACTGGCCATATGTTGGTAAACGAGAAGGATCATGGTAGGGAGGGTGCCCTTGCACACCTACCACCAAAATTGACGTATTTTTTGGGGGACGTTGAGCTTACAAATCGATTTCCATGGTCCATCATCCCGGTCGACCGAGTGATTTCCAAGAGTAAGTCTATAACCAAATCTCACCATGTAGTCGCCCAATATATCATTGGTCCAGAAAAGATGGTTAGGGCCTACATCTGGGACCCAGGGGATTCTTAGGATAATTCATTGGTCTCTTTCGTCAAACCATTCATGGATTTTTCCATACACTACCCCGTTCCCTAGTCTGAAAGGAGGCAGCTGACAATGGCATCTTCAATACCTGGTTGGGTGGCGAATGTAGCCCGCATACCATCCTTATTGATCAGCCATGGATCGGTCCAGATGTTTACAGATGAGACATTCCCAGTCCTCCAGCCAAACCCTTTTTCCAGGAGATTTCGGGCCCCCCAAATGCTTCTCCAGAGGAATCTAGGATGGGGGCCAAGAGAGGAAACATGGAAGTCCATGTGAGGAAAGTAATCCATCAGTAGTATTGGAAGACCAGATACATACATACAATACTTTTCAAAACATAAGATACAATATGAACATATTTTGATAACATGATTATCCCCTCCATATTATCCTTAAAAATTACACATAGTTCTTCTCTAGGTTTCCCATGGAAAGAAAAACAAGAAAGGGTGATCTCAGATTCTCAGTAAAGCGTAACATAAAAAAAATGAAGAATCCAAGTGGTGTATTAAAGTTGATTTTTTTTAATAAGTTGTGATGATGAGAGGTTAATGAATTTTTGAGTATGGAAATTGTTGACCATTATCAATGCCTAAGACATGTTCAAGAGGTGTTTATATAATGATCATTATTACATCATTTGAATAAAATGATTAGAAGTAATTAAGGCCATACAGAAAAGATATTTTGGCATGAAGAATTATTGAGAATATTTTCGCTTGGCATATTATGGTGAGTCTCTTATAAGGCAATGAATTTTTGGATAACTATTTTTATTGGACTTTATAAAAATTTGAGGCCAATTCAAACAACATATGGAGTCAAGTAGGACTTCATAGCACCCACAAGGAGTTCCTGACAATGGTGGGAAGCATAGTGCCTACTTGGGACATGCAAGGGTAGAGAGCACATGGAGGTGGGCTAGTGGGCCTATGCAGAGGAGGTGTGACCTGTGTAAATACCATGTGTGATGTGTATCAGGGTGTTCACCCTGATGTCGACTCAAAGGTCTGTTGAAATGATGATTATTATTAAGGATATTTCAACTCAATGGAAGATCAATGTGGGATTCCAGATTGTCAACAATATTCATCAGTTATTTAAACTTACATAAAGAATAATGGTATTGTGACCTATCATATCTGGGCCATCTAATCAACACTACGGGATCATCTTTTACCTTTGTCCCTAGTTGAGGAGTTCATATTCACTAGATTTCATTTTCTAGTTGTTGTGAACGAACCAAGATCAAGTTGTTCATATGAAGGATTGAATGAGATCATCATATTCATGTATCTTTTTTTTCCTAAAAGAGTGATACTTAATTAGAGACAAAGATACATTGGTGTGAGAAGACATTGATTTCTCATTATCGTGTAAATAATAAAGGTGGTGTGAATATTATTTGATGTGGTAGAGTTTCATCGATGGTATTGTCTATAAATACCCATATTTGTGTTTATTTACAGTGTAAGTAAAATAAAAATCTGAGAGAATCTATATAACCAAACATAGTTAAGAAATGATCTATATTCATGATATACATTTCCATGAATTCCTGTGAATTCTTTCTAGACCTTTTTATTTTCGTGATTTTGTTTTGTTTCCATAAACCAACATAGATAATCACACTATGTTATATAGAGATATGATGAACCGTATATACAGTTACATGAAGAAGTTTTAGATGTGTGCGTGAGATGATATGAATGCATGAATAATGTTGAGGTACTGTGCACCTTTGTTACATGAATAATCAATTAATATTTTCATGAAGAACGATGGGTGAATACATGAAGAACAAACCACTTCATATAATAATATGAATTATTGAAGCTATGATATATTGTTGTATAATATAATTGTGTAAAATAAATGTCGAAGGTAGTACAATGAATATGTTCTTAGGCATTCAGAAACTAATATAATAATGAAGAAGTATGTAATTCCCTAGACCCAGAAGCCCGGAGATGGTGAATTATATTATTAAATTGGATTGAATACAAGGAATTAAATCCCTAAGGACTAATCAGTTTATTAGTCTTAAAGAAACTAGATACATACATAGATCCCATTTTTACATTGGGTAAAGAAAAAAAATATAAAACATAACACAAGCTAACAATATGCATCCTTGACTGACTGAAAAATAATTTTTTATTAGAATAAACCCCCTTTTAAGGGCTGGAGGGGAACCCAACATGACATAAACAACATAAAAACAACCAAACCACCACAATACAAAAGTTCAAGGCCAAAAAACTCATTCAAGACTACAGAGAAGAGCCCTTACCCAGCATCAAAAACATTAAGATCAACTTACTCCTACTCATCGCTACTCAGCTAGATGTCTCATTCATGAATTCACAAGTCTGGTACCAATAGAAATTTCATCCCTATTAAAAAACCAATTCCATATAGCAATAACCAGGAGAAAACTCTCTCCTTGGAACCTCATATGGAGAAACCCCTTGTAAGAGAACTAGTTGCGTCATTCCTCTAACCACGAACCGTAGGGCCACAAGGAAATCACCAACACAAAAATCATATCACAATGAAAAAATCATCAACATCACATAGAAAACCTTCACAACACTCCTTCACCATGAAGCTTCACAAGTCAACCTCAATCAAGACAGCAACCCAAATGAACCCCACCGCACTCCTCGTGACTCCCACCACCACTGCAGTCGTCAGAGCAACCAAAAGATGATCCAAGGAATGTGAAACCAAGACATCGTCACCTAGGAATCGATGAAAAAACACCACACCAAGGGAACATTGCTGATGAGGGGGCCTAGGCCGCTCTGAACCAAAAATTCTTCTCTGGGCATGGATCTGCTCATATTTGGACAGCAGATGCACCCTCACTGGATTCTAATGTAAGCAGACCATAGGAAATGGGGGAGAAACCCAATGGGGAGTGACAGAGACGAACCAGCTGCTGCAAAAAAGATCCACTATTTCAACTCAATCAACAAAAAACATGAAAATCATCAATATCAAACCTATAATAAGAATGGTAGGACCTCTAGAAGCTAGAACCAAGAAATACTCTCCCCTCCGCGCCACTCTGGGGTTGACACTGAGCCACACCGGAGATGGGTTGGAATCCATGCTAAAGATTTCTCCCATAAATCCCAAGACAAAATCCAATGTTGAGACGCAATAGGACCTCACCTGAGATTTCACTGATCCTTCGTGCCAAGGCTATCGAAGTCAGAGCCTCGCAAGAGCCTTCGCCGATATGATGTTCCAGGTTTGACGATGATGGAGCCTCTCTTGAGCAGTTGAATCTGGAAGCCTCACCACATCGAAACACGCCTATGCTGAGAAGAAGGATTCCAACATCGAGTTGCACCGATTCACTCTGAAGGAGGGGAGGGGACGACTCCGAAGATGAAAACCCTAGCCCCACGAGAAGGAGGATGTGAAACCACTCAAAGGCCTTCCCCCCAAAACTCAATAAATGATCTCTTCTTCATAACCTGGGGAAGGAAAAAATGAAGGGGTGATATAAATTTCTTAGTAAGGGTTACATAAAGAGGAATCATGAAACAATAGTAAATGAATCACAATCAATTAGACATAATTAATGTGGTATGGTGAATAATTGAAAAATACATCCCATCAATAAAATGATAATAAAAGTGCATCCATATATTTTTTCATAGTGAAAACATCATGAAATTTAATAACTAAATAATGAATAAAGTGAATTTTTATTATTTGGATGTCATGTATTTGACACATGAACCATCATAACTTCAATATGGTTTAAGTCTATGGGTAGAAACCCGTATGATTCTGTTTAGAAACAAACATGAAGGGTTTTTCGCCAATTGTTTTGTCTCATGAGACCCGTCGATGCATCGAGGGCATATAATGGGACCCACCCTTCATGGAAATTCCAAATCATTCTTTATATTTTTTTTAATTCAATAACAAAAATTCTTTTCAATATCCATATTGAGTAGAGAATATAGATTCATCAATATTTCCACATTAAAATAGCATACAAAATAAACAACGTATGTAAAGTGGTATACGACTTAGATAATATTCATATCCATGATACAAAAATATGGATATTTAATAGAAATATAATTTCAAATGTAAAATGATCTCAAAGGATAAGTAGATACACCGCACAAGAATAATAAGGTGAACAATACCAAGTAAGTCTCAATGAAATAGAAATTGAGAAGAAGTCCCTTACCACTTTGTAATCAATCAAATCATATGACCAAAAACTAATAATTATCAAATGAATCATTAAATACCATGAAGAAAAATATATTCATGATATTATACATCAAATGGTAGTATACATACACCACATACAATAAATAATTGTTGAATAATGGAAATCTCATGGAAATAAAAGCGAGTTGAGAAACGCCTTACCTTATGTCTAAATGTGTTCTTCCTTTGATATTAATATCTGGGATAATCAAATTAAATCCATTAATTAATCAATTAAAAATATTATCTACATTTATTTGATTTTTTATAATTTTATAATTTCATTTATGGTCTTTTTAATGAGTTATAAGATATAATTTTATCGCTTAGGATCATTCGTTTCCTGGGTTTTCATGATCGGTTTACTTATATACATGTAATGAAGTTCATGTAAAATGGGTATAATTATTCAAAATTGTAATTATATGAAATTAATGAGTATCCATAAGTTTAAATGTTTATACATGTAATTTGGTTATATGGTATGAGGATGAGTCATTAGATAAGATTTTTTATGATAATTGTTTAGCTTAATTTTAGTGGTTTTTTTATTCTAATGAACTAGTTTTGTTACATTATTTAATATCCTGTATATACAATGGTTCCAGAACATTACATAAGAGATAATAAATATTTTATAATCTGGTTTAACTATAAAAATGGTTTCATGATTGTTTCATAGTTAATTGAAACGTGTGTTCTAGTTTTAAGAATCACTACTTCCAAGCGGTTTCCATTAGATTTATTCATGGAACCAGAAACACCCAACAGTTCTTTATCCAAAAGGGACCTACTTTCCAAAGGTATAAATTTGTTAAGTTTGAACTTTACAATACTTAAGAACATGCACTGGTCAATAAAATGGTAGATCGGACTCATCACACCCTTTTGGGGGGAATTATTATCTACTCTGGGACTCTCATTATAAATTTAAGATATTTTCATGAATCCTTATTAATTTACCAAGTATTACATAAGTTTCCCATGGAATTTGAAATAACTTATTAACATGTGTAAAATTTAGAATAATCCATATATATTTGAGGTTCTCCATTAATAGAGATATTCATATATATTAGAGGTTCTCCATTAATGGTATCCTCTCATATATTATTTAGAGAATCTTTTAATCATCGCTATGATGATACTAGTTTTTAAGACACTTAGTGGGGTACCCTAGAATTTATTATCATCTAGGGAGATGAAGGTTTATTTTGATATTGGGATCGTACCCATAAAATGGGCTACCTAAGTATCCTTGTGAAAGGAATCAAAACCCTCATAGTTCGGTGCCACTTAATGGGACACATCATACATTTTAAAGTCATGTGATAAGGACCTAACTGTAAAATTTAATGTAATTTGGTAAGGACATCTAAGAAAAAGGTGCTTAGTCAAATTTTGGTGTGTAACTTATGTCGAATCAGCCCAAGGAACTTGGAAAGGTTATGGGTTTCCAATTAAGATAAGACCATGTTGGGAATATGGCCTAAGGAGGTCAGGGTTGATTTGAAGTGTTTTGTTTGAACCTCAAGGAGGCTTCCTACGCATCCCATTTGGATGGGAATAAAATCCCACATAGTTTGATAAGTCTCATAGAATAGTATAGTCCTTTGATAGAAATGAGTTTGATATTACTTTCTGAAAATGATGCCTTGATGATTTGGGTGTTTAATCTGGGGCTTAATCCTAAGGAAGATGCCCAGATTAAGGGTGTTAGGGTTGGATTCCTAAAGAGGATATCTAATGAGATCATGCCCTGAGAAGGCTTCCTACGTATCCTAATTTGAATAGGAATCAGAGTTCTCATAGTTCAAGTGGTTTTGCAAATGTTGTGATCAAGAAAAATATTTAAACCCACGTGAGTCATGCTTGGTGTGAGAAACAAGATAATGTCAAAGATTCAACAAAGGCACCCACACTTTTCCTCCTCTGCTGGTAGAAGAGGGCGCACCTATGGTAGCGAGGGTGGACGAGGTCGAGTCGACCTGAGAAGAGTGCGAGGCAATGAAACTCACCTCTATTCTCTTTACATTGGACAAGGTTCGAATGAAAGGAATGAGTGAAGGTGAAGGAAGTAGAGAGGAGAAAGACTACAACCTTCTACCTAAAAGGTTAAGGGATTACACTAGGATGGATGCCCTAGTGGATCTTAGTAGGGGAGGGAGAATTTTCATTTGATTTCATGGAAAAACAAGCATGAACTGTACCTTCCCTACCAGATACCTGAGGTTCCATATCTTAGAGATGAAAAGGGGAGCACAGAACCCAAACCCTACTCCTCCAAACCAGGAACTTCCCAACAATGTTTCTGAGAGAAAGTTCCATGTGACTATGGATATACAAACCCACATACACTCCATGAATCCTAACCCCATTGTGAAACAAATTTGGGAAACCTCTGACTGCGGATATACAAACCCAAATAGCAGACACACTGATGTTCCTTTCCCAAAGTTTTGATAATTCAAGAGGTTTTGGTGGAGGTTTCAACTTAGTCCCTTTCAGATAAGGGAACCAAGGAAAGATATTCCCTTCCATGAGTGGCCTTAAATAGGGTACCTAAGATGATATGTAGTCCTTATACACAACTCTATCATGTAGGTACCCAGTGTAGGTACCCCGTGTAGGTAAGCCCTATAGTTTTACCGCGTAGGTGTGCCGTGTAGGCCTTTATAATGACTAAAAAAGTGCCTCACATAGAGGAAGCAAGGCTACGTGAGCTTTAAATTGTGAAATACTTTTAAAAAATGATTATCCCATCTAATTATCTCTTCTATAATATTTTTAGAGAGCTACCTGAGACAATTGGAGGGATCTAGGAGAAAGAGCCTTGCAATGGGAGCTTCAGGAAGTCCTTCAACTTTTTCAGTATCAGAAATGGGGAGCCCAAATGTGATATTTATAGGCATAGAGGGGGCCTGGTCAAAAGGAGGTTGTCTACAAAGGTCATCCGCTTAGTTCCTCCATACAGGTCTGCCACGTAGGGGTACATAAAGTATATTGCTGTGCAGGTATGCCGCGCAGGTCTGTTTCACAGGTATGCCGCGTAGGTATTTTGTGCATGTATGTCGTGTAAGTCTTTTGAGACTTTTTATTTCCTCTTAATTCTTCAAACCTTGTCTCGGGATTTTGAAATATACAAGGCTATATTCATAGTCTTTTTGTATTCTTAAGTAGTGTCAAAAAAATTCCCCCCTCAGGATTGGATCTGATTATAAAGAGGGTCAAGTCCTGAGGTAAAATTGAGGGTAAAATACTATGGATTAAATTCTAAACTATGTAGGTTTTTCATGGATCTAATTCATATGTATGTTGTGTAGAAATTTTAACGCAGGCATGTCACAGAGATCTGTGGATGTCTATAAATAGGATCAATCCTTTGTGATTTTCTTTACCCGCACTTCCAAATTTTCCATCTCTCGTTGCGTAGCTCTTTCATCCAGCCCTAACGTGTTGTTCTCTCACATAGTATCCTTGAAATTTTCTAAAGGTGAAACTACTTTAGTGATGGAGCTACACGGAAGGACTTCATCAAAAGGAGTTGCGCTAGGATCCTTGTCAAAGGACCTACGTGACAGACCTCATCGAAGGACCTACATAAAGAGTTCCCTTTTCCAAATTTTCAATTTCCTTTAAGTTGAAATTTGATTTTTCTTTAGTCAAAATTCCAACTAATAAGGGGGGTTTGGTAATTTTTGCAGGAAAATGGATCATTTTATAACATCTAATGAAGAAGCTAAGGCTCGTCAAAATGAGATGATGAAGATTTTAGAACCAGATTATTATGACGTTGTTAAAGGTACTCTTCCTGGTCTATAGAAAGGTTTAATTCTTTATCAACATGAATAACCACAAATTCATTACCTACCCTTGTATGGGCATGGACTTTTACAAGATGCACACATTCCATCTATTAATAAATACTTCCCATAGAACTGTTTTCTCAATACGCCAATTTTTACTGCATGAATATTACCACAAGGGGTATTCCAGTTCATGAGGGAACAATCCCTATTGGTTGCATCCTGAATGGATGTGGGCATTTTGGGTACGCCAGACTTATGCTGAATTTAGTAAAGAGTTATTAGATGTTTATATCTATCAAGCTATATGTATAGGACAAACTTATTTTTATAAAAATGATTTCATTCCTAATTTTTTAAGCCTATAGAGTTCGTAAATGAATTATTTCCAATTGAAGCATGGTGAAGTTGGCATTAGTTTGTGGGATATCTACCAAATAGCTAGGGTTCCCATTTTCAAGGAAATATATGAGGATTTTATTCTGTTGGCTACAACATGGGGTGATGTTACCAGAACACTACCTTTGGATCATGAACTATTCAAAATAGCAAATAAATTACCCATTTACAAGTAATATATTCATTCCAGAGTGTGGATGAAATCCATTTTAGAACCAACAACAGAGAAATGTCCCACCTGTGGACGTCCTACTATTTGTCCTTCTACAGATAACCGGGGTAGTTCAGGAATATATTGGCCTACATTGGAGAGAGGTGACTATAATCATTGGGGCTATAAATTCAAATCTTATATTTATGAAAAGATATACTTAGAATCCTTTCTTTCCATTTGGATAAGAATTTACTTAGTTCCAGTTTGAGAGTCCGGAGGTGGTGTAAGGTCGGGGAATTTTTTCATCACAGCTAATTTGGTAGAAGGGAAGTATATTGGGTTGGAAGCTTCTTTATTGGAAATAATTTACTATTCCTTGTTGCATTTATACAATGGGAATCCTCCATTTAGAATTTCAAGGCCATTCCAAGTGTTGTGGGGCTGGATTGCAGCACACTTTTCTTCATACTCAGTATTGAATTTAGTTAGAGTCCCCAATGGTCAATTCACTCAATTTTTACAGAATGTTTCTGGTATTTAGTCTTAGAACTTGAGACCTAATGTAGTGGTAAAGGCATTGAATTCCTCAGGAGAATTCAGATTCTTTCCTTTTGTTAACCCACAAACTATAAAATTTATTAATGATGGTAAAAAAGAAAATTAGGAGCTGAGGTCTTACATGATAGGATTCAGGGATAGTGTATTGTTGAACAAGATTGATGGTGAAATTATCTGTGAGGCTTACGTCCCCTATAGGTTTTCTTTTCATTTCATATGTCTTCAACAATCAAACAATTTTCCACCCATGTATGTTAGACATGAGAAACACCCAATGGTAGTGAGACAATTGTGGATTATAATGGCTTTGGAGACATCCAAATTGTCAATTACGCTACCTTCATTAGATGCATCAATTGGATTGGAAGCTAGATATTCCAAATCATGGGCTTCTTCATATCCTCAATAGGATTTGACAAAAGGAATATATTGAGTGGAAGCTACAAAGATTGTTGTGTGTGGAAATTGTGGTATGAAGTCCAAGGCCAAAGATGGTGAAAAAGTTTCAGAGGTTTAAGATCCTTCAAAACATCTTCACATTAGGTATACTAGGAAGACTAGGGATAGATAAGAAATACCTCTGATGCCAAGGTGATCTAGCCTCCACCATCAGAAAGAGATTCCTATTCCATCTGTTGAACTTTCTGAAGAAGAAGGGAGGCCTAAAGAGGATCACCAGTCAGAAGGTGTTGAATCTCCTCCACAACTAACTATATCGAGATCGAGTTATGTGCGAACTTCAGCCATTCACCATTAGAGAGCATGACCCAGGAACTTATGGATGCATGTGAATTCCTCCAACATGGAATTCAAATACCAGATGTGGGTGACATTAAGACACCTTCTGATTGAAATCTGGATAATAACCTGGCTAAAGTACATGAGTATATTATGGAGCTGGAGGCTTTTATATATGCAACTGATGAAAAAATCTCAACCTCTAAAAAAGTATCCCACATGATGGACTTAGGAATACATTAAGGGGTAATTATTGACCCTAATGAGGAATAGGATATTTATGTTAATACTGAGAACATATTTTTCTTTTCTTTTGTTTTAATTATTCTTTACCATTCATCATCATTAATCTTGATGAAATGCATTTTTACAGCTTGAATGCAGGGAAGGAAACTCCAGACCGGTTCTTAGATCACCAAGGTATGGGCCTACAGGTTCTCCCATTGACTCATTTAATGATCCTCCCAGGTCTCCAAAACATTCTCTAGGAGCGAGAATCATGACTTGGGTAATGGAGACAGATAATCCTCAGCCATTACCTAAAGTTTATCCTACCATGAGGAGTGTTTTGATTTCTCATCAAGCTTATGAAAAGAAACGCAAGAGAGAAATGAGATTAGTCTGAAGTGTTCTCCAAAGGAGTGAGTATTTACACTGTCTTTAAGGCATTATAATTTTTTCGATATACTCTGGTAATCACATTTATCCTCTTGTAGGATCTGTATTTCTCTCCTCTCTCAAGGGACTAAGAGCGGATTCTTCAAGACCAGAGAAGGAAACCACAAGAGAAACCCGGGTTCATGTTTATAGATCTGCTACCTTAGCAGATAAAACATCAAAAGATTCAGTTGTACCCACTCCTGGATCTATTTATAGAGAGAAAATCCATGGTAAGATCAAATACATTTCTCTTGAATATTAAATTATTTTCTAATATTCTTCTTTTAAACATATCTCATATTAGTTTCCTTTGTTAATGGATCCTACAAAAATCAATACTGATATTCCCATTGCTCAGGGAGGAAGGAATGATGATGCAGAGAAATCTGAAGTAAATACTGATGTTGACCTAAACCTGAAAAGATCTCATGATGCTATACTAATTGAAGAACCAACAGAAAATAATGTTAGCGGATCCAATTTGGGCATCAACCAACATTTTTTGGATACCTTAAATGGTGAGGATGATATAACATTCCAAGCTGCATACACTAAAATGATGGAAGCCCTTAATACAAATATTGATATTCTAGGTTCCATAAATGAGTTTTGAGATTTTCATGAGGAATTGAAAAGACATAAGTCCTTATTATTGAATTTTCCATATACAATTTTTTTTATTTTACTTGATACTTCACATCAAATTTCACCTTATACAGCTTTGTCTGCAGAAAAATTTGTAAAGGCTCTTCACGAACGGGGCATTTCACTATATCCTTCTTATACTAAAGTTGGAGAAATAACTTTTGAGGACCACTTATTGAGATAAGTTCTAGAGTCTTCAACTATGAAAACTAGGAAAACACAAGAGAATTCCCCTTCTCAAGAAACAGCTGCCTAAATTGCTGGAGCTAAGAATACTGGGGATGAATCCAATCAAGTGGCCGAATTATTATTGGGTAAATGTTATCATCTGTTTGGATCATACTCTGTTTCTACCATTTTTTTAAATTTAAAATGATATTTATTTATCATTTATGGTTATCAACTCCCACATTTAGATCAGAAGTTAAAGATTCTATGTTGTCTTAGGCATCAATAAAAGGTTATGCTTCTACTCTTCCGAGAGAAGTAGAACAAGGCAACACTTTAAGTGATCTGTTTCTCGATTACATTTTACCCCATGGTAGTGACATAGATTCAGACTTAGAGATGAAATATTATCTTGGCATGGAACGTAAGAAGACATGGTGACAAATATGGATCATAATTGCTGAGAAGATTCTGGTTGAGCTAATGTCCCATTTTCCCAAACTTTTAGCATTATTCTGCATATTGGGATTTGGTGGATTTAATTATCGACTAGTCTATGATTAAATGAAAGAGACCATTCACTGATGGGAGCAGGAACATAATCCAGGGAAAGATTTTGAAAAGGATAAATGGATTATTAATATTGAGAGATTCCAAGATGTAGTAGCTGAGGAATAGGTAGAGCATAATAAGAATTTGATCGAAATCAGCCAAAAAATTAAAGAATCAATGAAGTAGTTGTTATATATTAAACAGAAATTGGATGTTGTTCCTAAAAAACTTGAGAAATTGAACCAAACACTGGTAGAAACCCAATTGGAGGGGATAATTTCCATTTCAACTACTAAGGAAGCACTTCGTCAAGCCGAGGAGGCTGGAGTTTCTCAACTATCTAAACTTCAATAAAAGGTTGATATGGCTCATGTGGTCATTCAACAAATGAGGAGTCATATTGGGAGTTTAATTTAAAACATGATAGAGAGGCTCTGTTTTTTGGTTGTCCCTCTGATTTTATATTAATGAAATAATTTTTGTCTTCAATCATATATGTCTTTATTCTTGCTTTTCTTTTTTGCGATATTAAAGGTAATGATGATGATGATTTTTTTAAACATCAAACCTTCATGTCAGATAATCATGATTATAATGACAAGAATGGGAGTTCTCAGAATTTTTTTATTAAGCCGATGGGCCTAATGAGCATAGTTTGATTTTCACTAGGGTTATATGGACAACACCACAAACTTTGTATCATTCAACTTTCTATTGTTCAATATTACCTAAATCATAAAAATTGTATGTTTACTGAGCTGGGACTCGACTTTTGTTTAGAGTTCCCTTTACAAGTTCCAAATATGATGAGTACCACATCTCTTGTTGTTGGCAGTTTAGAGTCATGTATGTTGGACTATAAAGGGCTAGTGTTTAAGGTCGAACAACTTTGACAATAAAATTTTAAATTAGATCCCAAAAAAAACTTAGTGACTAATAATTTCTCTAATATTCTTTAAATATTTCCAAGGGGAATGTTGAGTCATGATTTTTATGGTCACCAAATATAAAAATTGTATAAACATAAAGGCACTCTCTTCCAAGAATGCAGTTACCATTATTTGACAAACCCACTATGGGGGTTGTATTATGCAGGGCCAACTAGGGAATATACTGCATAGTCAAATAGTGACATCTTTTGACTGACAGACCTGTTATGTAGGAAAATTTTATTCAAGGATTTTGGGGCACATACTACATAGTCAAGCAAATGAGATCTTAGGAATTTACCATTTTACTATTAATAGATAAGAAAAAATAAGATTCGAGTGACTCAAGACCACAGTGTGTGGTTTTTCTAAGGAAATGGATTTTGAGAATAAAGGGTTATCTAAGCCAACATATGTCATGAATAGTAAAATCACTTCTATGCAAATTTGGTGTATGAGGAATAATTAAGATTTTTCAGAAAGGAGAATTTATGATATCATGTTATGCAGTTTTAAGTAATCCAGTGAGAACATTGAACTGTGCAGTTTTAAGTCATGTAGTGAGGGAATTATACTAGGTAGTTTTATGTCATGCATTGAGGACATTGTACTGTGTAGTTTTAATTCATGCAGTGAGGACATTTTTTGGATTTAATTTAAGGTCTTTAGCTTTGACCAAAGGTATGATATTCTACCAATTTCTTTATAATTTGTTTAGAATCATACTACTATATTCAGGTATGGAAGGGATGAAATGTAAACTGTGATTTAGGAATTTCTAAATTTGAAGAATGATCTGGGAAAAATGTCTAAAGGCATTAGAGGGAGTCTTTTCCAATAACGAAGTTACCATTATTTGAAAAACCCATTATGGGGGTTGTGTTATGTAGGGCCAACTAGGGCATATGATGCATATCCAAATAGTGGAATCTTTTGAACGATAGAGCTGTTATGTAGGAAAATTTTATACAAGGACGCCTAAGGGCACGTACTGCATAGTTAGGAAAAAGAGCTCTCAGAAGTTTGACATTATATTTCTAAAAGCCAAAGAAAGTTTATAGAGATTCAAATTTTTCAAAGCAAGAGTTTGGTTTATGAAGAAAGGTACCTGAATATGGAGAGAGTATTTCCAATCATGACTTCCAAAGAATCAAAGTAATATGATTTCTATGAAGATCTGACATAAACATTTGAATTATGGTGTCTGTAGTTTTTAGTTCATACGAATTGGACCAGAAATGGAAATAGTTTATGATATGTGGCCAAGTGATCCAATGTTATTTCATCTTGATTTGAGCACATGGAGATGGGAATGTGTAAACCATAGTCTTGAAGACTTTTGGATTGAGATAAAGTTAATGGGACAAATATACATGAATGACTGCTTTAAAATACAGATTCTTTTATATTGTAATCAAAGTTTAAATGGGACAAAAGGAACTTTAAATAAGGATGAAATTACCATTATTTGAAAAAACCCATAATGGGGGTTGTATTATACAGGGACAATTGGGGCATATGCTGCATAGAAAAATAGTGGTATCCATTGACTGAAAGGCCCATTATATAGGAAACTTATGCAAGTCCACCTAATGGAACATACTACATAATCAGGAAAAATAGCTCTCAGATGTCAGAGACTCTATCACAAAAAACTATAATAAGGATTATGAATATCTGAAAATATTCAAGATTAAGAGTGTGAGATATGGACAGGGGTAATTCTCAATGCACATGAGAAATATTTTAATCAATATTGGTCATGAGTTTTAATTACTTTACATAAATCTAACTCGTATATAAAAATGGATACTTTCTTTGTTTCCTTTGAATTAATATTATGTTGTGCAGTTTAGAGTCATGAAGAGAGGACATTGTACTATGTAGTTTTATTTCATGCAGTGAAACCCATTGATAACTCCATAAAAAATTTAGACACCATATTTATACAGAGAAGCTTTTTACCCAATTACTAAGCCCACATGAGCTATGCTCGGTGTGAGAAACAAGGAGAAGTAAATGCTTGTTCTATAAAAAAAGGTGACACAAGTGAAAAATAGGGGTATTATGATTAATTGATGGTTGAGTCAGGGAATTGGACCCAGGCACACTATGTATCTCGTTGGAGTAAGAGTCAATCCAAACATAGTTTTTGTATTCTCTGCAGTTTAATGTCATGCGGTAAGGACGAAGATGAACCAACGTGAAAATAAAGACATGTTGTAGTTGGACCAAGAAATAAAACCCAAGTGTCCCTACATATCTTTCTGGGGGAAAGAATCAATCCATACGTAGTTCTTTAAACATTCCCTATGCAGGTTTTGATTTTTTTCTACATAATGAATAAAGGGTTCTTTTTTATCATGGCTAGGACCAAGATTGGAGATCCATGTGTCTCTATGTATCTCATATAGATGATAATAAAGCTAAATGTAGTTCTTGAACAATCATTTCGTACACCAATTGAGTTTGATGTGGGAAACAGGGGATTTAAACATGTTTTGGAAGAACATTTAAACTTAAGACACAAATTGGTAAAAAGATCAAACCATGTATCTTAAGGAAACATTTTGTATAGATATGATTCATATACAGGAGGAGAAAAGAAAAATAAAAAACATTTGTTATTGTGTACGGCTGGGCCCAAGATTGGAGATCTAGGCATCTCTATGTATCTCATATTAATGAGAATCAAGCCACACGTAGTTCTTGAAATGAGATCCCTAGGTAGATCTAACTCAGACATAGGGAAGAAAGGGAATCATGTGACACTAAAGAGAAACAATGATTTCAAGGATTCTGGAATATGGAAGCTCCTAATGTCAAGTAGAGAAGACGTTAGCCAAACAATTTAATGTCGTGTAACGAGGAAAAATGATGTCATGAAGTTTAATGTTGTGTGATAAGGAAAACGATGCTACACGGTTTATTTTCACGTATCATGGACACTTATAATTGTTATGTAATTTAATATCTTACAACTAAGACTTTGTGTTGTGCAGTTTAGAGTCATGTAGTGAGGACATTATTTTGTAGTTACAGAAATTATTTCTTCAAGAATCTAGCATTGGTTGGAGTTTTGATATGATCTCCATCCATTGAGATTAAGTAATAAGATCTATTTAAGTAGATATTATGTAGGGAATAAGACCCTTCCCACTTTGGTTCAAGATTTGGAGGTTTCTTTCCTGGAATCATTGGAGTCTTGAAGACCAATACCAATTCTCCTTGAAGAAATGAATAGAGGTAAACTTTTTTGTTAAAGGATCATGTTATTATGTTCTGATAGACTTCTAAATGATGCAAAGTATGCAATATTTTATCATATAATCATTCTAGATCATCAAACCATTTCTGAGACATCTCATCTGTAGACAACTTATCACAGATTTCAACTCAGAGTGAAGGAAATTGAATTTAAATTGCAATACTACTTCTATTTTGTACACCAATGAATATGGGGTTTTCTGAGTGGTAGTATGTGTAGTAGTTCGATAATCCCATAAAGTATGAAAACATTTATCAAGAAAAGATTTATTATCTTTATCCACCATCTTTTGGAGTATATTTGATAGGGTCTTATTGAAGGCCTCTATCTATACATTAGCTGATTCATGATAGCGAGATGAATGGTTGGATTTGATATTGTGCTCTTGATATAACTTTTTTACCTCAACAGAATAGAAATTGGTTCCATTTTCCATCAATATAGTATGAGGGACACCAAATCTGGTGATGAAGTTAGTTTTGACAAAACTAACAATGATTTTATCTTCGAATTATTTGAGAGGTATTTCCTTAACCCATTTGGATAATAAATCAGTAGTAGTAAGAATATACTTGAACTGCTTATCCATAGCTGGAGGATAAGGTCCTACTACATCCGTTCACCATGTGAAAAATTGACAAGAGTATTTGGCTGTATGTAGTAACTCTGGGGGTTGATGAATGAAGTTGGCAAGCACTTGATAGGGATGACATATCTCAGTAAAATATGTGCAATCCTGTATCATTGATGGCCAAAAGTATCCAAGCCTTAAGATTTGATCACAAAGCCTATGCCCAGACTGGTGAGCACCACAAGCTCCTAAATGTACTTTCATGATAGCTGTAGTTTCTTCTACATCAATAATCCTTAAGAGGATTCCATCAAATCCTCGTTTTTAGAGGATCTCCTGGTGATCTAGACTATCATAAAGAGTAAAATTGTCCACCCATCATCAGGTTTATTCTTTTTCATCTCTACATGGTGGAAGTAATCTATTTTGAAGGTATTTCATGATGGGTGTTCTCCATCCCATGGTATGACCATATGGCTTATAAATAGGGATCATTTCATTAATTTCCTTTATTATAGTTTGAATGAAAGGTGAGACCACACGACAATGGGCTATACTAATGATTTTCTCATCTCGATTTGGATCTGTGAGGGTTATAGTTGTATTATCCATTGCATCATCTTGGGAATTTTGTGATTACATGACATAAGACAATGTCGACTCTGAGGGAAATTCATCAATTAACCCTATAATGTAATCACACAAAGGGATTACCTCTTCTTTCCTAATAGAATAATCCCCATTGATTTGTTTGATTACCAACTCTGAATCACTTTTTACTTTTAGGTTATCCACTTGTACCTGAAGTGCCAATTCCAAGCTTGTGATGAGAACTTGATATTCTACTTTATTTTCGGTGCCTCCTTCTAATAACTAGAAGGAATAACGCAACACTACCTTTTATGGGGAGATAAGTACAATTCCTAACCTAACTTTGTTGAGTTTAGGGTTTTCCATTCACTTCCATGTTGGACTTCTAGAGGCACCATAAAAGTATATTTTCCATGTTTGGGAACTATCTTGAATAGAGAAGACCTCTTCATCATGAAGTTTATTATTCGATGATGTATCTTATGTAGATATATGTTCAGCAAAGAAGTTGGACAAATCTTGGCCTTTTATTTCCTTTTGAGGCA
The DNA here is from genome assembly GCA_963277665.1 of Viscum album. Taxonomy (NCBI): domain Eukaryota; kingdom Viridiplantae; phylum Streptophyta; class Magnoliopsida; order Santalales; family Viscaceae; genus Viscum; species Viscum album. The sequence continues at coordinate 238,584,035 of OY728140.1, read as the reverse complement.
CAAACTGGATATCAAACTGTTGAAAAATAACTTCCCACCATGCCAGATGCCTTGTAAGCATATGAAGACTGAGGATAAATTTAAACAGGTTATTATGAGACACCAATTAGACCCCATGATGTCATAGGTAGTGTCTCAAATTTTTAACTGCAAAGATTAATGACAGGCATCACTTTTCAATACTTGATTATAGAGTTTCTGTATCAAGAATTGTTCGACTGAGATAGTAAAGGTTGTTCTCATTCCCAACACCATTATTTTGGACAAGGAAGGCACCCAATGACTGATATAAATTTGTCACATAAATAATAATTGGTCTTCCTTCAATAGGCGTCATTAATACTGGTGGAATCAAGATATATTTCTTGAGGGTATCAAATACCTCTTGGAATTCTTTATTTCATTGATATGTGACTCCCTTATTCATTAATATGGTGAAATGAAAACACTTTCCTACTAAATTTTCTATAAAGCGCTGAATATAGGCCAAGTGTCCTTGGAGTCCTCTTAATTATTTCAAATTTTGAGGATGTTACCTTCTAAGTATTGCTTTTGTTTTCTTAGTATTAAAGTCGATTCCACGATGGCGTACAACGAAGATAAGGAATTTTAATGAGGTTACCCCGAAAGCACATTTCAAGGGGTTCATCTTCAAATTGGGTTTCCAAAGTTTATTTAATATGATCTCCAGATCAACCAAGTGATTGGAAAGTTGTCTGTATTTAAGCACCAAATCATCCACATAACATTTGACAAATTTTCCTAAGAAGGGTTTGAAGATATGGTGCATAGCACGTTGATACGTTGCACCTGCATTCTTTAAGCCAAAGGGAATTACCCGATAGCAAAACACACCTTGAGGTGATATAAAGTCAGTAGAATCTTCATCCTCTAGGGCCATGTGAATTTAATTGTACCCAGAGTAACCATCCATGAAGGAAAGAGCTTTATATCCAGCTGTTTCATCGATTAAAAGCTTTGTGATCAGAACTGGAAAGTCATCTTTAGGACAATTCTGGTTAAGATCTTTGAAATCAATTTAAAATCTAATTTACCCATTATTATTTTTTACTAGGAAAATATTGGCCATAAATTTTGGATATTTAACCTCCCTGAAAATGTTAGCCTTGATAATCATATCAACTTTATCTTTAATTTTAGAGTCATGAGTTGGGTGTTTTTTTCTTGTTGCCTGATTGAATCCTCAATGTTCTTTAGGAAAACCCAAATGATGAGTGGATATATCGGGATTAAGACCTGTAATTTCTATATAATTCCAAGAAAATATATCTCGATGTTGCTTTAGGAATTAAGTATACAATATTTTCTCTTCAGGAGTCATGGCCACATTAATTAGAGTGGGGCGTGGATCTTATTTTGTACCTATATTTATTTCTTTGAGCTCATCCATAGTGGTAGATAAACCTTCCTAAAATGTTGGAGGAGCGTCCCTGAGATCTTCTTATTCTTCATCCGCTTCCTTATGTGTCACTTCTTCTATTTCTACTTTCATATTAGGTGATGAAGCAAAACATTCAGAGTTAGGAGAGGAGTCATTATTTGAACATCTTGAAGAAGAGGCTACCATTTATGACCCTAGTAATGATGAAGGGTCTTTCCGGAGCATTGAATAGGATAAAATGAGTTGGAAAACAACACCCTTGTCTTCCTCTAGTATTTCTACAACTTCTTCTAGTCTTATTGATGAAGCAGAGACTTGATGAAGTTTAGTGGATGAAATGAATACATATCCATTTAAGATATCACCATTACATAGAAAATCAGCAATTTCTCCCATGCTGCCAGACTCGATTTCCGTAATTGACATTATGGAAGTCACTAGATGAGTGTTCATATTTGGGTTTATCCTTTCAATATGATTTATAGGTAACACATAATCTATACTCAAATGTTTTAATGAGTTTTCTGAGATTTATTCCAGACCATTTGGAGTATTGATTCTGGTTACCTCCTTTGTCATAGACATCGTTCCCTTTGTGTGATAAAATTATGCCTCAATGTATTGAGATTCACATGTTTTGATGGAGTCTTGTCACCATACAATGTTCCAATTTGACCATCGAAATGGTACTTGAGACATTGGTGGTATGACGAAGGTATGGATGCATGTTTATGTAGCCAAGGCCTACCAAGAATAATGTTAAAGGCTATGTCCTAACAGATAACTATAAAAACTGAATTAGACAGAAGATCTCTAAACTGAGTTCTGAGTGTAATCTCACCCATAGGTTCTTGATCATTCTTATCATAACCTTGAAAAATTAAAGTGGAAGGAGATAAATCAGATTCAAAGAGGCCCAATCGACGAATTGTATGAATAGGAATGATATTTACTCCTGATCCATTATTAGTGAAGGCTCGTCAGATGTCTATGTCATTGATCCTTCCAGATAGATACAAGGGCATGATATTTCCATGTACAACATCATATTCATCTTCATACACAAAAGATATAACTACATGGACTTTTTCAAATTCATTCTCTATACAGTAGACCTCAGCAGCATCAACTTTGGTTTCAAACTCTTGAGGACTTGACAAAACCTCAATAAGTGCTTCTCGAGGATCTTTTGACAGATACAAGGCATCCAAAATTGAAAACTTGGCCGGTACTTAGGCTAACTGTTTCAAAACATCATACTTCTAGTCCAGAGGTCTGTATTTCCTAGCATGAAGATGTGATTTTGAAAGTGCCTTGGAAGTTAACGCTTCTGATGTGGATATACCTTGTTTCAGAGCAGAAGATGGAAATACTCATGGATTTGGTAGATTAGTCTGATTTGGTTTATCTACTTACTGAGAGATAGATGATGTAACCTCTAATTGGTCCTCCAAAATAATCATGTTAGGACCGAACCTTCCATGCATGGAATAATATCCTTATTCCTGTTGAACCTTCTGAAGGGATCTTCCATGATTTTTAGCCGTATATACGGTTCGAGTAGGGGTAGGGTTAAAATAATGGCTTCTAGAATACCCACATCTTCCCCTATATCCTTGACCATGTTTTATTCCACTAGTTCCTCAATTAGGTATAGGGAACTCAGGCTCATTATAACCAGAATCATCATCAGCACATGGATCCATTAAGTGGATAACATTAACAGAACCAAAGACCAGTTCTTCACCTGATGAGGATTCTGCTTAACAGGTCAGTTCTGATTACACCATTTGGTGGGGCAGTTCCTATCCTTTTAAAACAGATGGCATGAAATCTTCCAGAGTCAAGGAAAACATTGGTCTTGACAAGAGCTCATCTTATTCTGACTGTTCTTTACCCTTCTGATCATGTTGCTTCTTTGAGGATTGACCTTTTGATGAAGGTGGTTTTGCTGTGACGGGAGTGGCAGAAGACACAATCAGTTGTTTAAAGTTTTTTTATATAATGGCACGAGTTCGGTTGATCGTTTTTCTGATTATCCAATCATCATATTTCTGTGAAATTTCACCTTTGACTTCCTTCCATTCATCTTATTCCTCTTGATTAGTAACAGTAACACATGCTACTTGAGATGATGAACTTTTTAGTTTCACTTTTCCAGAGTCTACCAATTTTTGCAAGAGGTCTTTGAAAACAAAACACTCATAGATGGGATTCACCAACATCTAATGATAGGTAAAATAATTTGGAAGATCATCATCTCATTTTTTTGGTTTCTTTGGCCTTGGAAAATGAACCAAATTATTTTCCAGAGCTGAGATGGAGTAACCATGAACTTGTTCATTCAAAAAAGAATAAACTTTGTTCTTTATCTCCTCAATCTATTTATGAATTTTATCTCTTTGATCATATTTATGAGGAATTCATTGATGTTGATGCTCAGGAGGTGGATCCCTTTGATATGATAAATGTTTTGAAGTGGAAGTAAGTATAAGTTCTTGCTCGAGTGTGATTGTAGCAGCCTCTTCTTTCCATGTTCTCCTTCCCGGAGCTGATGGAATTACACAAGATTTAGATTTAGTTTCAAAAATTAAATCCTCCACCTATTGGGAAATTTAAGCGAGGTCTCAAAACCCACATTTTTATTTCATAGGTATCAGTGGTGTGCATAAATCATCAAGCAGTTTTTTCACACAAATTGGCAGCAACTCTTCTTAAGGGAGTGCTAGATTTGTGGAATATGTTAATCCTTTCCATCGAGCAATGAAATATGAGACTCTTTCATTTTACCTTTGTTTACAATTTTTGAGATAAAAAATTATCGTCTTTAGAACCATTGAGCTAAATTGAAGAATAAATTTCTAATGGAGATCTTCCCATCCAGTAATTGATCAAGATCGCAAACTTGTATACCAAAAAAAAGCTAGTCCTTGTAATGACTGCAAAAAACACCTAATCTTTACTACTTCTTATTGTTGAGGAGTCCCCATAATTGGATCACAAAGAGAATCTAAATACATTAAGTGTTTTTCCTGATCTCCTGAACCATTAAAGATTAGTAATGTAGTATTCACAAAATTTGGTGGGGGAGTGATCAGATCAACCCATTCATGGTAAGCTATCTTTTTCAGTTGAACTGGAAAATTTCATTCTTACATAGCTTCTAATTGGGTTGTTAATGCCTCAATTGTGTTCATAAGAATTTGGGGAATATTCAAATGATTTGGGACTTGTACAAGTACAATATTTGGAACTTGAACTGGTGCAATGACCGACAAAACCACTGGTGGTGGTGCTGGTATCTGTCTTAGATAAGTCATGAGAACAAGCCTATAAGGATGTGTTTGATCCTACCCTAGTTGTGTACCCAATGGAGGAAATTTATTATCTGCATCTATATTTATCACAAGTCCTCTTTACTGAGGAGTTCCTACAGGATGTGCAAGTAGAAGATCTTCTTGGGGAGTATGTCTAGCAGAAATGCTTCTTCAAAGTAACTATGTACTATGTGTTTTCAACTCTTTCATATCCTCTTATTACTGCGAAAATATTTCTTTAAGTGAAATAGATTGACCTTTTCCAGTGGAAAAGTGAGACATGACCTAACTTTTACCTTTCCCCTTATTAGATACCTTTAGAAGGGGTAGGAGTTGATTATTTGAGGGTATACCTAGATTCTGGGTAAGCCTCTAATTTTATCCACGAACACCTCCTTCATTTACTTCAATGTGTACTGTATTATGGATAATAAATTTATCTTCTAATTTCTCTAATATGGAGTCATTTTCTAGAGGATCTTCTGCAATGGTGTTAATAATATTAACTGACGCATAATGCATTGATGGCATTCTATTAGTATCTTTGTAAGATCATCTCCTTCTATATCTTCCATGAGACTCTTCTCTCCTATATAATGAATTTATAGTAACTGTTTTATGAATAGTTAATTGAAGGGAATCTTTGGATATTTTAGTTGTGTTCTCTCTTTGTGGCTTCTTCCCTAATCGGGAGAAAACTGACTTCCATTGAAGAGGGGATTGTAGAAGTGAAAAATCCCCCAGCCCTATAGGCTGGGGTTATTCTTGTTCTTCTTCTTTAAACCTTTGAACTTTATTTAATGAATTTAAAGGTTGCATTAAACAAGCCCCCATCCCTACAAGTTGGGTGGCTCTTGAACTGCTATAGCTGAGATTCGCGTAACTGCTCTTCTGATTTTGTGAATTTTGGTTTGGAAATTAGCTGGGTGCATTATCTAGAAACTGCTCAAATAAACTATTTGAGAAGATTTTTGTGCTATTTCAGACATTTTCATTATCTAACGGTTGACATCCTCTAATCAGGAGGCCTACTGAAGATTCTCATATGCTTGATACAAAAGTAACTCAACAACTTGTTTTCTTTGGACCTGACTCTGATGAGAGCTAGTTGAGGCTTTTTCTTGAGAATACATTTGATTACATAAAAAATCTATTGATTTTAGCCGGATGTGGGAAATAACATTCCATGAAACCACTTTTGGTGGGATTTTCTAATTCTGGAGTGCAGTAAAATGCAATGATCCATGTGCACCACATCCTCTAATACGAACACCAAATGAGGTGTCAGAAATTAACTAGCATAGCCTCTTTAAATCATTGAGGCATGCATGTTGAAGGGTTCTATGATACTTTTAAACCTTTGTATGTTGGGAAAATGAGAGAGATGCCAAGTCAATTTGGTATTTCAACACTTCTATTACCTTTACATGATTTTTATATTCATCATATAGTAATACTTTAGTTTTCAAATGACGAAGAGTCTTACATAAGTTGAGGCGGACATCATGAATGAAATATTCTACCATCAATTCTAGAATGGTGTATTGAGAATTTTCCAAAGGCCAGAACATGACTGGTACTTCTCCTTTAGCCATTTTTTTCTCATGTTTAACATATCAACATCATCTTTCACTAGAGGTTTATCCACTTGATCTGACCAAAGTGAACGCTTCTCGGTTTTTTTTATTAAAAAAATGGAATCAGTCATTTTTACTCTACTGTATTGGAAAACAAATGACCCAAGGGAGGTTCAGAGAATGAATGTTCCCTTAATATTTCTTCTGATTGAGAAAGTATTTCACCCGTTAATGACAATGCATCAGACATGACTGGACTTGTGTTGGAAAGTGCCTCAAGATAAGAGGGATTTCTCATTACTACATTGTCAATTATAGAATTATCTTGACAAAGCAAAATACTACTATGGAGAGAACTCTCATAGTGAATTTCATCATGGGGAGGACCACCATGGTGGATTATAGCAAGGGATAAATCATCTTTCTCCTTGGTATTCTATCCATATTTGTGGCTCTCATATGGAGATAAGCTCTCTAGATGGACCGATTTTCATGAAGCAAGCCTTCATGATGAAGTGTCTGATGAGAAACTTCATAATTAATGCTACTACTCCCACTATTTGGCAATGAGATGGTAAGATCTTGAGCTACAACAGATAAATTTCTAAGGGATTCAAGAACTCCCCCATTAAGAGGAGCCTGATCACAGCTTGGATCTTGATTTTCCAACAATGTTTGGAGAGACTTCTTCTTAGATGCTCTCTTAAACTTAGTTGGGGGCACTTTCTAGGAGAAGTGGTTATCATGGGTATGTTTATATTCTTTCCTTGGAGTGTTTATTAGAAATGGATGATTACCTTCAATGGGAAAGGGTGTATGTTCCTGATCCTGTTGTCCGTATGATATGGGGGAGTATGCCCATAACCCTCATGGACTAGAGCATAAGTATGTATATGCTCCGAGATGGCATGCCGATGTGTCATCCCAGGTGTGGGGATAAATTTATTTGTCTATTCCCATGGTACTATTGAAGTTGTTGTTATGATATTCTAGCATGATTCCAGAATATGGGCAATAATTTTTGTTTTCCCTTTCAACATTTCTAAGATATGTTTGGTGAATTCATCTACCGGAATTATAATATATGTCCATTCCGTAATGGGAGTACATGTATGTGCCTACTTATGTCCTCCTTTTCTTATCAATGGATATTGATAGTATTCATGTATGGGGGAAGATATTTGAGTATTCCCCAGATTTGTCATCGGAGCTTTCCGACTAACTTCTCAAGGTGCTGCCAAAAAAGACTGTTGGAAGGCTTGATGAATGCTGATAGGTGTATGCACCTGCTGGCTATTTTCCATCAAGAATGGTTGATAAACCTCTTTCAATACTGGCAGATGAGACTTCTGGTAGAATTGGTGAGTGTAAGTAGGTGTGTGTTTCCGTTTACCAGTTGCCACCATATTTAATTGGTGGGCTTCCTTAAATGCAATCAGACGAGCCTACTGACTGGATGAAAATTTGTAAATAGGTGTATGTGCCTTTTCATAGCACTCCATCAGATTTTCCTTGTGATATTGGTGAGTCGCTACCAGATGAGTCTGTTGGGTAACAGAATTAGGATTAACGGGTGTATATGGCCCCTCATTTTTTACCATTAAGTTAGGTTGATGGAATTCTCCGGAGAGGGAAAAGGTAAGAACCTAATCCTTGTGGACCAGACATTGTCCCCGACGGTTCGTCTTGCTTGCCCGAGTCTGATAGACTTAGGCTAGATATCTAGAGGCAATACCCCCTTCATGTTGGGGTTTCACTACCATACGATTCTGCTGGCGGGTATTGTTGGTGGGAGTCCTTGGGAAGGACCCCTGCAGCTTTGAATTAAGGCCCTGAGTGACCTCTTGATCCACCTACCTATATTACGGAAGGGACTAGTTGTTGAGTTCTGGGGATAAGTTCCCAAAACGGTTGAATATGGTGGATGGAACCGTCTTCTTCTTGACCATAGGTCATCATTGACCAGACGATCGAGGGTTGTTATTAACCTGGAGAGCCTATCAGGTAGCCTCCAAGGTTATGATAGTACTATGGTGATGGTACTCCATTACCATCACATAGGAAACCTAGTGTTGAAGATGTTGAGTGGGTGATGACATCCTTCTGGTGGATGACGATCTAGCTTGAGCAGTGGTCGGGAAATTCATAGGTGCAAACTTGAAGTAATCCATTTGGGAGTGAAGGAAGTTCTGAGAAAAAATTAAGAACAAAAATAAAATCCATTAAAGAAACATCCTTTAGGTGGATACATGTGTGATTGATTCATTTTTCTGGGCTTCCTTTATCAATTGATAGGGTCCTGATAGGTTGGTAACATTATTAACTTGGTTAAGGATTCACGTCGGGTTCAACATTTTTGTTTTGTAGTTCCTTGAAATGTGTGTTCTAGTTTTAAGAATCAACGCTTCAAGGCGGTTTCCATTGGATTTATTCATGGAACCAAAAAAACCCAATAGTTCTTTATCTAAAAGAGACCTACTTTACAATGGCATGCATTCATTAAGTTTGAACTTTACGATACTTAGGAATGTTCATTGGTCGAGAGGATGGGAGGTCGGACTCTTCACACCCTTTTGGGTGGAATTATTGTCTACTCTAGGGCTCTCATTATAACTTTAAGATATTTTATTCAATCCTTATTAATTTACCAAGTATAACATAATTTTCCCTTGGAATTTTCAATCACTTATTAACATGTGTAATATTTATAATCATCCTTATATATTCGAGGTTATTCACCAATGAAGATATCTGTATGTATTCGAGGTTCTCCATCAATGGTATCCTCTCCTATACTATTTAGAGATTATTTTAATCATCATTATGATGATACTAGATATTTAAGCCACTAAATGGGGCACTTTGGAATTTATTATCATATAGGGAGACAAAGGTTTGTTTTGATATTGGGATCGTACCCATAAAATGGGCTACCTAAATATCCTTGTGAAAGGAATTAGAACCCTCATAGTTCGGTGCCGCTTAATGGGACACGTCATACCTTTTAATTTCATGTGATGAGGACCTAACCATACAGTTTAATGTCATGCGGTAAGGACATCTAAGTGAAAGGTGCTTAGTCAAAGTTTGGTGTGGGACTTATGCCAAAGCATCCCAGGGAACTTGGAAAGGATATGAGTTTCCAAGTTATATTAGATCGTCTTGGGAATATTTCCCAAGAAGAACAGGTTTTATTTTTAGTGTTGGGTTTGAACATCAAGGATGATACCTACATATCCCATTTGGATGGGAATAAAATCCCCCATAGTTCGATAAGTCTCATAAGAGTGTATAGTCTTTTGAGAGAAATGATTTTGGGCTTACTTCCTGAAAAGGATTCCTTGATGATTTAGGGGTTTGAATTGGGGCCTACTCCTAAGTAAGATGCCAAGATTAAGCGAGTTGGGGTTGGATTCTTGTAGGGGGTATCCAATGAGCTCAGGCCCTGAGAAGGCTTCCTACATATCCTAGTTTGAACAGGAATCAGATTTCCCATAGTTCAAGTGGTTGTGAAAATTTTGTGATCATGACAAATCTCTAATCGCACGTGAGTCATGCTCTGTGTGAGAAACAAGAGGATGTAAAAGATTCAACAAAGGCACCCACACTTTTCCTCCTCTGCTGGTGGAAGAGGGTGCACCAATGATGGTGAGGGTGGACAAGGTCGAGTTGACCTGAGAAGAGGGCAAGGTGACAAACCTTACCTCTATTCTCTTTACATTGGATAAGGGTCCAATGAAAGGAAGAAGTGAAGGTGAAGGAAGTAGAGAGGAGAAAGACTACAACCTCCTACATGAAAGGTTAGGGTATTACATAGGGATGGATGCCCTATTGGATATTATTAGGGGAGGGAGACTTCTCCTTTTCTTGCATGGAAAATCAAGCATGAACCATACCTTCCCTATGATAGACCTGATGCTCTGAATCTTAGAGATGAAAATGGGAGGACAGAACCCAAACCATAATCCCCCAAACTAGGAACTTCCCAAAAATATTCCTGGGAGAAAGGTCCATGTGACTTTGGATATAAAAACCCATAGAAACTCCATGAATCCTAACCCCATTATAAAAAAAATTTGAGAAACCTCTGACTGCGGATATACAAACCCAAATAGGAGACACACTGATGTGTCTTTCCCAAAGGTTTGGTTAGTCCGTAGGTTTTATTGAAGGTTTCAACTTAGAACCTTTTAGATAAGAGAACCGAGGAAGGATATAGCCTTCCATGAGTGGACTTAAAGAGGGTACCTAAGCTGATATGTAGTCCTTATACACATCTCTTCCATGTAGGTACCCCGCAAAGGTATTCCGCGTAGCTGTACCGCGCAAGTGTGCCGCGTAGGCCTTTATGATGACTAAAAAAGTGCCTCACATAGGAGAACCAAGACTACATTAGCTTAAAATATTGAAAGTATTTTAAACCATGATTATACCATCTAATTATCTATTCTCTCATGTTTTTAGAGAGATACTTGAGACAGTTGGAGGGATATAGGAGAAAGAGCTACGCAATGGGAGCTTCAGTAAGTCCTTCAACTTTTTTAGTCTCAGAAATGGGGAGCCCAAGGGTCCTATTTATAGGCATGGAGGGGGCTTGGTCAAAGGGAGGTTTTACACATAGGTCATCTGCATAGGTCCTATATGTAGTTCATCTATGTAAGGGTGCATAAAGTATACTACTGCATAGGTATGTCGTGCAGGTCTTCCGTGCAGGTATGCCACGCAGGTATGCCGCATAGGTCTTTTGAGACTTTGGATTTCCTTTTAATTATTCAAACCTTGTCTTGGGATTTTGAAATATCCAGGGCTATGTTCATAGTCTTTTTTATTCTTAAGTAGTGTCATCAATGACCAGTCAATGAGGATAAATTAATGAAAGAAAGTTCGTCATCCAAAAAGGTTGTAAGTCAGCACCTCTCGGATGATGATTTCATTTTTTAAAAGAGAGAGAGAGAGTAAAGAGATTGATGATGTACATTCCATTAAAATGATTTACTTAAAGTATATAGATGATATTATATTTATCATGATCATTTTGATAGAGTATTTGAGGATAGAATAAAAAAATAATGCAGTTGAAAATAAATTAAAAGGAAAATGAAGAAAATTTTACCCCTTGAATACTCCTCCTTGAGAACCTCTTTAAGGGGATAGGTTTTGGTCTTTTGGTAAGACCTAGAATTCATGGAGGTGGAGAGAGAAGAAGGAAGAGGACTTGGTCAGAACTTTGACAAATTTTAAGGTGTAGAGGAGTGAGGAGAAGAGGGGGTGAGAAGTGGTTTTTATAGTAGAGGAGATGGGTGATTTCTCAATATTTTATTCATTATTTTATTATTTTTCTCAAGACAAACAATATTATTGATTCTTGTGACTAAATAAAATAATGATAGCATGTGAGATCGAACTAATGGCTTCTTACATCATCCATGATGTAGTGAATAGTGTATTTAACATGTAATGTATTTATACCATAAATTATCGTATTTTACTATTCTCAAAAAAATTAAAGTATCTTATAAAAATAGAAAATAATCACTTAACCAATTTTAAAAATTTATAATTCAAAAATAAAATCAATTTTATTAAAATAATTTTCTATATGTGATAAATTTAATTTTTAATTAATATGATTATTTACTAAAAAAATCATATTCTAAAATTATAACTAATTTTAAAATAGCCTAAAAAATTAACTAAGGTCTTATTAAATTATCCTAAAATCATAAGAAGAGGAAATATTGATTTATGAATACATTTTATGAAAATAAATTATCTTTTAAATCATTTTATTAATTATTGAATTGTAATTAAATATTTATTATTCATAAAAATACCAATACTAAATTATTAATTTTTAAAATATTCACCTTCATTTATAAGGTGCTTAAATTTTATTTATACTTTCACAGGTGATGTTACTATTCATAAGGGTCACATTACTATTTATAAGGGTAACATTACTATTCATAAGGGTAAGTTACTATTCACCAAAAATTAAGTTGATCCTGTCAGAATCTAAATATCATAATAAACACAACAATGTATGTCCATTTTTTCAAAATTCAAATCATAGAAGCGACAAAATTATGTTTAACGACTAGGTTATAACTATATCCTATAAATAACAAAGTGTTGTTTCGTAGAGACTTAGTGTTTCATGCATTATAATCTATCTAATTGATATAAATTATTTATGAAGAAACATACCATAAAATATTGGGGTGTTATAAAGTATATGAGGTGAATTCATTATAAAATATGGATGATTAATATATGTATGAAGAATGTGTTCTTAATATACATGAAAAATAATGATAACTACTTTAAATATACGTTGATTATATAGTGTGTGGGGAACTTTGAGATTAAATCCATGAAAAAATTTCAATCAGGGTTTCCAAAGGAATTGATATCCAAGTTTTGAATGATCAAGATCTAAAAGTTGATTATCTGTTGTCAAAGTTCTTGAATATATGTGAGACCGAGATTTCAACAAAAGAATGAATATTTTTCCAAGTAGTGTTGCACAGAGGAAAATGATCATATAAAGTGACCATATTTATTGAGTAAGAATATTAATTTTTAATGGTTCTTTAATGTGTACATGATAAAGTGTATTCCAACAAGTTAGTGTAGAAAGATCAAGATATCATCCTATAGTGGATTAGATCTTCTAAAGAAGAAGAAAGCAGTTTTTGACTGAGGGGTCTAACCAGTTACTATGGAGGATCGAGAGACTGGGGTGTCTATCTAGTTTAATAGTTGGGGAGTCTAATTGAAACACCTTGATATTTTAAAAGAACCACATGTTTGATAGCATATACAACATGCAACACTGAGATTAAAAAAATTGTAACATATTATTAAATTATTATTATTTAAATTTTACCGTTATAACATAGCCATTAAATTTGAATTTATGGATAGGATTAACTAATTTATTAAATATGTATAAAGTTTTTAATAAATATAAATGTACTTATAAATTCTTAGGAAGCACTCATTTTTTTAATAAAATCATTTATTTAAAAAATGTTTTTTATTGATTTTTGGGAGAAAATATTATAATTAATTTTTGAATTTTTAGAATTTTTTTAAATGAAAATAATTTTTGATACAATAATATCAATATTAATTTAATGTGAAATTTTATGATTTTTCAAAAAATATTGATTTTTCGGTGAATAAATAAATATAAAGATTTTTGTAAAAATGTCATTTATTTTAATAAATTAAGTAATTTAAAATCCCCATTATTATTTTAATTTTATTTAAACTAACATAAGTATTCCTTTATTAGATATAATATAATTAATTATATTTAAATCACATTTATACGGTATTTTAAAATAAGTTTATTTTAAGTCTTAAAAACACATTTTTTATGAAAACTGTTTTAAAGTGCATAATGTTTCTCTTCTTTAATAAATAAAAATAACACCAAATGAGGAATTATTTAAATGAAATTTATATATTATACATCTATAAATGTTAATTTAAATTCATATAATTATGATTTCTTGTCATAAGTTTAATATAAGGTTATCTCTCTATTGAAAAATGCATTTCATGAAAAACCATTTTTTTGATATGTTTTATGAGATTAATTTTAACTTGAAATATACCAATCATATGATTTTAATTTGATAAAAAAATTATATATATGAAAATAATCATGATTAATATTATATAATATGTTCAACTTAATTTGTATTCATAATGAGTTGTAAAAACAATAACATATTTGTTACCGTGGTGAAAAATTAAAATGGTAAAAAGTAACATTAGAGGTAAATAGAGTAACATGTTTAAACATGTTTATTTTTGAGTAGAGGAGGTTTTTATCAACCATATAACCCCTCCAATTCATTATTTATCAATTTTTTAGGAACTTTGATTGATATTGACTTCCCATTATTGAAAAGTTTTGGGTATTTACAGAAATTCCACTCTTACTCAATTATAAAAGGGCATCCCCTCTCCTCCCCTTTCTACACTTACAGTGCCTTTTAGTTCATAAAATACCTACATAAATACATTACTTACACCCTCCCTATATCCTATAATCATTTTCTTAAACATAAATCTAATCTAGGAAGTATATTGGTATAATTCTAAAGAGGTGATCTGAAGAAGATGAATCGTTCTTAATCGAGCTTCTTTGTTTTATTTTTTATTCCACCTAATTATAATATTTTTCAAACATGAGGATATAATACAATTAGTGTCTCCTATATAATATTACGTTAATTTATTAATTTAATACCTTAAATAAATCTACAATTCCATAAAATGGGAAATGAAACTATTGATCGTGTGTACGACAGAATATCGCCTCACGAACTGATTTAATTCGTTTTCCATCATCGCATCTCATAACTATTTCGATGATGAATTTAATGTTTATATATGATATTAATTATTTATTAATAATTATATATTATTAATATATCATATAGATTATTACCTTATAATCCAATGAAAATTTATAATGTTATTCTTGTGTACAGTGGACTACCGACTCGCAAAGTGATGTGATTCGTCTTTTATTAGTGTATCACATGGATGGTATATGTAATTGTATTTAACTAAACTGTATTATATTTATGATATAATTATTATTTTTTAAAAATAAAATAATACTTACCTTCTTTCCATAATGGTTGTTGAAAAATGGAAATGTTACATATGCATACGTATGACCTATATCTTCATGATTGTAACATAGTTCATTTTTCATGACCATAATTAATTGTTATTTTTAAAAGTTTAATTTATTTATAAAAATTAGAATTATTTTATGATTATTATTCTAGAGATTATGGAATAATAATCCCTTTTAATATAGTCAACACGCCGATGCTATCTTGAAATTTTGAACAGAGTATCCTCAAAACACTCGACGTCGACACAAATGATTATATAATTAAATACATAATTAAAATAAATGAAGTAAATGGTTTAATTATAAGGGATTAAACACGTAAAATTTTCCTAATAAAAAAAATAACTGATATAAGATTATTTTATAGGAGATAAAATACATACATGGAAAATATTGTACTCGAGGTAAGGGTTTCATCTCAAAACTTCCTTGTTTGAGACACATGTTCCATTATGCACCTAATTTCATTTAAATTGTGGATGTACATACCATTTTCATATTATATTATGAAACCTTCATACTTAATTATATTTTAAGTTACAATACATCTACTTCATTCATGGGAGTTATCATTAAAAAGTTACTAAAATAGTAAGGATTTATGTTTCAATCTCATTTTAATCGGGATTGTTTATGATTGAAGTTATGTTATTGGAAATTATTTGATCATTTTATAATGAAACCTATTGATTTTATTATACATTGGTTATTCATTAAATTTTAAAGTAATATTATCATTTTTATCTATTTCTTTATTAAATTGATTGATAAAATGTTTTTAAGAAATGATGACTTGATTTATCTCTTTGGTAAAAAACCATTTTTCTTCCATATCCATGTTTTCTAAAAATAATTTCAATAATTTTTTTAAACTTCTACAAAAATGTTTTTTAAATAAATTTTTATTCAAGTTTTAATTTTTAAAAAATGGTTTGAAAGAAATATTCTTGTCATTTTCCTAATGAGGCACATTTTTAACCATTTTAGAACAATGTTAAAGGAATGTTTCTTTTAACTTATATGACATGTACTCAATTATCTATCATCATAACCACTCAACTATTTTAATATTCCTTTATAAGTTTCCATGGTTCTTTTAAAAAATTACTTCTATAATATTTTTAGAAATTTTATATTTTGAATAAGTGATTTGAAAGTGAATACAGTATTTTTCTCAATAATGTTTCCATGTAATCTTTTGAAGACATTTTTATCAATGATGACATCCTTTTATGTTATGAATTGCTTTTAAATTATGTATATATATCTCTCACATATATACATATATTATTATCCCTTCCTTTTTATGGAAATATATTCCTTATTTTCAGCTCTCAATTGCCTTCATTATGAAATTTTCTTTGATTATGATATAAGATAAGGTTATGCAATCAATTTCTTTCCATGGGTAATTATTATGTTTATAACTTATGATTGATTTTATTTTTTGGAACACATAATCATGAACATGTTATTATTAGTGCACCTAGATAACACTCTAATACATTGGGTAATGTTTTAACTCTCATGAGACATCATATATGGGATAAAGGAGTAAACATAATCCACTAAAGGAATTCTTCCATTGATTGATATTATCTAGGTAGTTATAATTTAATAATGTTTATGTCATATTATATTTTGATTCCACATTTCCTATAATTTCATGATCTTTATGTTATTCCCCCTTATGATTACCCTTGAGTCTTCTTTGTTATGATGACATGTTATACCTTTGACTCACTTGTTATGTTTCCTTGTCATGTTTATTCCCTTACTAGGATTTTTAGCTCACCACTTTTGTCTATGTGTTCCCCAAGTAACCCTATACATTTTTAGGAGATCAAAAGGATCTATGAAATCATTATGGAGAATAAAATAAATATATTTTTTATTCTTACATTGATTTATTATGAACCTAGTCTTCTAAATACACTATGCCTCACAATCAATGGGTTATAATTAAAAGATGTTTATATAAATAAAACATGTAATAATATGTGTATAAGGTTTTAGTCACTTTAGTTGACATCAGAGAAAGGATTAGTTATTTTTTAGGATTATGATTTGAATAATATAGTGTGAACCTTAGGAATAAGCATAAGGATAAGGATAAGTATCAAAAACATATCCCAGAATTTTGGTGAAGTATAGATCAAGTGAGTTCCATGAAATTCAATCAATGTTTGGATACTAAAAGTATATGCGGATTTTGAAAATTTATACCTAGGGGTAATAAATTCAAAATGGTAATAATGTGTTAGACTCGATATTCACTTAGTGTACAATAGTAGACCATGCTTCAAACCTGGTTTGACAATCCTGAGGGATATGCTTTGAAAATTTATAGAACTCTTTATGAACCATTATGAAAGGCTTGAACAAATTTTTAGGTTAAACACTTAATAGGAAACGTTACCATGGATAACCTAAATTAAAACCTAGAGACTCATAAATAAGGAGATACTTATAATTTATTAGTTAAACCTTTTTGGTTTATAATTTTTCCCTTTTGTATGTTAATTCATTATCATCTTGTTTCTTTTACTATTTTTAGTTAATGAATAGAAATCAGAGAAATCATGCCAACAACCAATGTGATGGGAAATGTAATGATTTCCCTAACTAGATTCATAACCTAATGGGAATAAATGTTAGATATCTTATGATAATTCCAAATGGACTATATTATATTACAATTAATGACTAGAACATAGTTGAATTTAGAAACACATAAAAAAATAGAAGGATGGCATCTCATGGATGTTCAAGTGTTAAAGGTGATAAAGAAATGAAGATTCAATTTACTAAATATAAAACAATATGGGAATAGGAACCAAGGAAAATACCTTAAAGGAACCAAAATATTCTTTATGTGTGTAAATGGATGGAACAAAGTAGCTAATTGATGAAGAAAATTGAAGAGTGTGATTAAGAAGACATAAATAAATAAAGTTCAACCTAAGGAACCACTAAGAGTTCATTATCATAGATGTAGAGAACTTGGTACTTTATCAGTTCAATGCATTAATCCAAGGATTTATTCATAAGGGACTATGTTATGAAAATTATTTAAGTGGAATGATTTATGTGTTTAGGTTTTGGAACTTTAGAGTCAGGTTTTTGATGTATTTTTATCAATGGTATGCTAGTTATAAGAATCGTGAAACTTCTAAGGATTGTTCTGTAATAGTTTTTCTTTAAAGAATTGAAAGATTATGTTTAATGGTACTAATGAAATATACATTTTATTTAATAATATGGTGGTATTTCATAAAAAATGATTGAGGAAAATATAATATTTGATATGTGCTTGATGTTGAGGTAATTATAGTCAATTAAGATTATATTAATTTGTGGAAAAAAATAAGCTGTATAGAAGACTTTAGTGGTTAAAAAATGATTTAATGATTAATGTTATTTTAATGATGTTCATCATAATTTTTTGGCGAATTTTATAGTAATTATATTAATATAGTCTTAGAAAAAGGACAAACCACATGTCATGTGACAACTCATCATATCTGGCAAGGTTGCAGGGCTTGAACCAACAACTGAATGGTGATAAGGGCGCATCACCTTCCACTAGACTACATAATATATTGGTTATTATGGCATTGTTTTTACTTAAAAAATTTGGTGGACAATTTTTAATTTGATTTTGGGAAATATATTTGAGGATCAAAGCTTTTTGAATTTTTAGGATTTTGAGGTGATTAATGATATTTTGGGAAAACATTATTAGGTTAATATATGTATATATATATATATAAACTTTAGGTTTAATGTATAGGATAATTTGGAACTAATTATATTATATTTTTGGATATATATGTTTAAGGGTATGATATAACCTTTGAGGTTAAAATAATTTTTCATTTTCAGTTTATTAAGGTTATTTGAGGTATAATGTTACTTATTTAAGGTATGATCTATGTTAAAACTTTGGTTTTATTGTTTTTAATTGGGATATTAATATATTCATATTCATTTTAGATATTATCATACTTTTTTCAAACCATTTTGGTTTTAATATGGATTTAAGGAATAACATGTTGCTCTTTTACTGATCTTATGACCCCTTAAAAGATAATTTTAGTTATTCAATCCTAAAAAAATTATATTGGATATTAATTCATTAGAGTAAGAGATGAAGTGGAAATTGATCAAACCAAAATAAAACATTGAAAATGTGTTTATGAAAAAAAAAGATATCAAGTATATTTTATGGTGTTCTCTATATTAATAATAAAATAATACCTTAAATCTTATAAGAGGATCTTGAAACAAAAAAATTTATTATATTACCATTATATCGAATGAATAAATGGTCTTGTAATTCATCAAAAATTTATGGTTTTGTGGTTGTTAACTTTCTCTTGATCATTCAATTTTTTTGTGATCAATGATCACAATCACACTCCATAATTATTCATTATTTCATTCCATGTCCACATTTTCACTTTTCATCAATTTTATCCAACTTGGAAGCCTAGTCATGTGTTATTTCAGATGACTTTCATATTTCCATTTCCCAATTTTAAGAGGAAGTTTTATCCTCCACAAACCGTTTTTTATTTTATTGAAAAGAACCACTTTGAGTGTCTGTGGGAACCTAAAAAACATCCTACATCAACAAGCCACACCCAAAAAAACCACACATTACATAGTTAAATGTTTCAAAAAATGAAGCAAAGCATACACCATGCCACCACTTGTTTCAGAATTCAAACCAACCATCATCACACTGAATCCCTCAAATTCCGCGAGCCGACCAAGGATGCACCCCCCGAGAAACCTGCCTGCCATTGAAGACCATGTCACTGACTCATCATATCGTCATAAAATAACGGTCACCACCAAAATTTCATCTCGTCAATAAGGTTACCCTTATCTGCTCATCACCGTCGGCCACTCTCCGATGTTCACCACCTGAATTAGACACTGTCGTCCCCATCATCACCTCCTACAACCAGACAGTCATCAACACCAAATATAAACCCCCACCACCATCGCCATAAAAACACCATCGAGTGAGGATCATGACTCTTTGAACACTGATATCCACTCTAACAACACCTCCCAAAACTCCATTGAATGACACCTCTCCAGACTGACCTGGAGAGAAGAGATGGCTCAGGAAGCTAGAGCATAGTAAGAGTAGAAAGGGTCCTTCACAGAAAGATGTGATCATCACCAAAAATTCTAAACCAGATAGATACCGCATCATCGCCTGTACACAAGGCGGGCAGCCTGAAACCCCCAACCGCAATGCACAACTAGACCCAAAGCCTCTTTGAAGCCAACAGACCCAACCGACCACGGAGAGCATGATGGACCCAGAGGATAGAGAGGGGTAAGAGTGGGCGGAACCTCCCAAGAAAGACATGACTGAGAAATCACAAACACACATATCAAACAAAATTAACAACAAGCCTTCACCCACAAAATAAGGACCACCACGACATTGAAAATCCCTAATAGCAACTGATCCTCAACTCATAGCCACTAAAGGAGAAAAAATAATACAGGATGAAACCCTAAATGAACACGAGGCTGAGACCCAAAATTAAAAGAATGATAAAACCCTAAACACAAAAGGAAATCAAGGGAATGAAACCCTTATAGAAGGAAAGGATATCGGGGGATATTACCCTAAGAAGGGGGGAGGAGAACTCTCTAGGGAGCTCATTGAGAGAAAGAAGGTCGGAATAGAACTCTAGCACCAGGAGAGAAAGTCAAGGATAAAGGGGAGAAACGTGCTCTGGAGAGTACTCTGGGAGAGAATGTTGCCATTTCATGTACTACTTAAATTTTAAAAACATTCCTTCTTAAAAAAAATAAAGAGGAATTTTTATTAACCCCTATTATGATGTGAGTTTTCTACGAAGGGAATTCTTAAATGTAAAACCCTTGATTAATGAGCACATGTTAAAATGGATAGGATACAATTTATTTAATGGGGGTATAATGTAACAACCATATATTTTAAAATAACACTATGTTTGATAGCATATACAACACGCAACACTTAGATTAAACATCTTGCAAAAAAATATTATTAAATTATTATTATTTAAATATTACCATTATAAACTAGATGTTAAATCGATTGGTATGAATAATATAAAATAATTTATGAAATATATATAATGGTTTTAATAAATATAAATTTATTTATTATTTCATAGTAAATAAGCACTCAGTTTTTAATAAAAAAACTTATTTCAAAACTTATTTTTATTGATTTTTATGAGAAAATATTATAATTATTTTTTTGATATTTTTTAATCGTTATTTTTTAAAATTAAAGTAATTTTTTTAAATTATCATACCAATATTATATTAGTGTAAATTTTTATGATTTTTTCAAGAAATATTTATTTTTTAGTAAATAGTGAAAAATTCCGATTTTTGTAAAAAATGTCATTTATTTTAAAAATAATAATTAATTTAGAAGTCTAATTATTATTTTAATTTGATTTAAAAGTAACATAATTATTATTTATTTATATATAATCCAATTAATTAAATTCAAATAACCTTTATACTAGATATTAGTATAAATTTAGTTTTAGGTTTAAAAATGATTTTTTCTGAAAACTATTTTACAATATATAATGTTTCTCCATTTGAATTAATTAAAATAAACCTTAATAAGTAATGATTAAAAGTTAATATAAATTTTATATATCTATATATATTAATTTAATTTCATATGATGATGATATCTATTTATATAGTTAATATAAGATGGAAAATTTCCCAAAAAATGCATTTCCTGAAAAGTTGTTTTTTGACACATTTTATTGGGCTAATTTTAAATTGAATTCTTAAAATTTTGGGATTTGAATTTTATAAAATGGATTAAATAATTTTGATCATAATTATTAATATTAGTTAATATGTAAAACTTAATTTTTGGTTATAATGAATTGTAAAAATAGTAAAAAACTAGTCACCATAGTGAAAAATTAAAATGGTAAAAAGTGAGTAACCTTAGAGGTAAATGGAATAACTTGTTTAAATAATGTTTATTTTTAAATTTTGGAGATTTTTATTGACCATATCACCTTTCCAATCCCTTATTATTAATTTTTTATGCACTTTTCATAAGAGTGACTTGCCATTATTGAATAGTTTTGAGTATTTACAAAAAAATGTCACTTCTCTATAATTATAAAAGGGAAACCCCTATCCTCTCCTATACACATTTAAAAATCCTTTTGGTTTGAAAAATACCTCCCCTAATACGTTCCATAATTCCTTATCCATTTCCTATAATCCTTTTTTATCATAAATCCAATCTAGGAAGGCTTTAGGGATAATCTTAAAGAGGTTGTCTGTAGAAGAGGACGAGTTCTTAATCGAGTATCTTTGTTTTATTTCTTCTTCCGCACCCTTTAAATATTATTAAACCACACTTATATAATAAAAAAAATTATCTAACATATACTATTATGTTACTATGTTAATTTAATACCTTAATTCCATCTCTACTCCTTTCAAATATGAAAAGAAACCATTGATCTTGTGTACGGTGGACTGCCATGCACGAATCGATGTACTTTTTTCTCCATAATTACCTATAAAGGATTTTAATTATGATTAATTTAATTTTTATATATTATATTAATTAAATATTAATCATTCTATAGAATTCATATATCATATAACTTCTTACCTTATCATCCATTGAAAAATGATAACGTTGTTCGTGTGTATGACAGAATACCACCTCATGAAGCAATGTGATTTGTTTTTTATTAATGCATCACATGGATGGTATATGTAAGTATATTTAAAAGAATAATATTATATTTAATATATAATTATAATTATTTAATGTTAAAATAAAACTTACCTTATTTCCATAAAGGTCATTGAAAAATGGAAATGTTACACATGTGTACGTACGACCTATCATCTACATGATTTCAATGTTGTTCATTTTTCATAACCAGAATTCATGGTTATTTTTAAAAGTATAATTTATTTATAAAATTTTTAATTATCTTATTATTATTATTCTTGATATTATGGAATAATTACCCCTTTAATCATGGTCAATACACTAGTACTATTTTGAAATTATGAACTGAGCGTCATCAAAACACCTAATGTGGATATAACTAATTATGTAATTAAACACATACTTAAAATAAATGAAGTAACATATTTAAGTATAAGGTATTTAACCTTTAAAAGTTTATTAATAAAAAAAATAATTGATATAATTTTATGATACAATAGATAAAAGATATATAAGATAAAGACTCGACTTGAGGTAATGTTTCATCTCAGAATTTCTTTCATTGAGACACATGTTCTTTTATACAATGAATTTTTATAAATGGTGTATATAATTCCCATTTACATATTATATAATGAATAATTAATTATTCATGATATATTAAATTAAAATTCATCTACTTCATTTATTTTAGTTGTGATTCAAAAGTTACCAAAGCTGTTAGGGTTTATGTTTCAATATCATTTCAATCGGGATTATTTATGATTGAATTTATATTGTAGTAAATTAGTTAATAATTGTATAATAAAACACATTCATTTTATTATACTATGGTTATTGATTAAAATTTCAAGTAATAGTACCATTTTCCTCTCTTTTTTACTTAAATTGATCGAGAAAATGTTTTAAAGAAAAGCTGTCTTTATTTATCTCTTCGATCGAAAATAATTTTTTTCCATATCAATGTTTTCTAAAAATATTTTCATGAATATATTTAAAATTATCCAAAAATATTTAATAAATAAATTTTTATCCATGTTTTATTTTTAATTTTTAATGTAATTTTGGTGTTATTTTTTGAATGAGGCACTTTTTAACCCTTTTATAATAGTGTGAATGGAATGTTTCTTTTAACTTATATAACATGTATGGAGTTAACCACTATCATGAACAATAAAATATTTGAATATTCATTTATATGTTTCCATATCTCTTTTAAGAAAATCATTTTCTATATTTTTCAGAAATTTAGATTTTTATGAAGTGATTTCGAACTGAAAAGGTTATTTTTCTCAAGAATAATTCCATGTAATATTTTAAAGACATTTTAATCAATAATGAAAACCTTTGGTGTTATATATTGATTCTAAATTTTTTATATATTTCTCTCACATATATTCCTATTTTATTCTTCCTTACTTTGAATGGGTAATACATGACTTATGTTCATATTCAAATGCCTTCATTTTGAAATTTCCCTTGATTATGATATGAAACAAGATTATGCAACCCATTTCATTATGCGGGTAACTATTATTTTTATGTCTTATGATTGATTTATTTTTTTGGCACACATAATCATGAACATGTTATGTTGGGTTCACCCAGGCAACACTCCAATACATTGGTTAATGTTTTTAGTCTCATGAGACATCTGGAATGGTATTAAGAAGTAAACATAATCCATTACAGGACTTTTTACTCCATGTGATATTGTGGATGTATTTAGCATCAACTCATGTTTATGTCTTTTTATATGGTGCCTCCACATTTCCTATAATTCTAGGATCTTATGATATCATGTTCTTTATATTACTATCCTATGTGATTACCCTTGATCCTTCTCTTTTATGATATCATGTCATGCCTTTGACTCACACTTTATCTTTACATGTCATGTTTATTCCATTACTAGGTTTTATTGCTCACCCTTTTGTATATGTATTCCCTATGTTATCATATCCAGTTTTAGGAGTTCGAAAATATTTAGGAGCTACTTATAGAGAATAAAATAAATAATTTCTATTTTTAGCCTCACTTTGATATATTTTGAAACTTGTATTCCAAAGATAATATCCTAACGATCATTGGGTTATAATTAAAAATGTTTATGTTAAAAACCATAAAATAATATGTGTAAAAGTTTTGGGTTTCTATAATAACTAATAGAGATAGAAGATTTGGATTTCTAGGGGTATAACCAAGATAAATTAGAGGATCAACTACTGGGGGGTATAACCAATTTTTCCTAAAACATTGTAATTGATAACAAGATTATAGTGGAGAATCTGTAATCGGGGGTATAACCAGTCACAAAAAGGAGTTGGTATTAGTACTGAACCTTTTAAGAATATTATGTGATATGTTTCATTTAATTTCTAAATTTCATAAAATACTCACTCATATTAACATGTGACAATGGTTTGAATCAAAATGGGGTAAAAGAAAATTGAAAATTATTTAGTAGAACAAGTCACACCTAACTTACCCCCCTCTCAGTGTGACTATATAATCCATTGGGAAATTCAATTGGTATCAGAGTAAAGGATACATCTATGGTTAGATCTACTTCACTTTCCAAATATTTTATATCATAATTATATGATGTGAAAATTTGAGATTAAAGAAAACACCAAATAGATTCATATGGAAAATCTTATCTCTACTCTTGATGTTGAAATGCTAAAGTTTCAGTCAATATTTAGAAAAACAATAAGAAAATAGTGGTAAAGAATATGAAGAATACTTCAAAGATAAATGAAGATCAAAATCTAGATATAGGAACTCAGAGTGGTAATTGTTTGTTGAAATCAATTTATTATAATTATGATGAATCAAGTTCAAGTTGTGATGAAGATATGTTCAATTCTAATATTAGATAACAGTTAAAGAATGGTTCCAAATAATTGGTTAGATATATTATCAAAGTTTTCAAGGGACTTCGGGATGAAAATTTACTACTGGAAGAAGATGCTAATGATATGGAAGATGAATTGGTTAAAAAGGTTGTCATGTCCATGACATCCCATAGTGCAGTGTTAAATCCTACAAGGATACACAAATTTAGTAATTTATAAAACTCAAACAACCTAAATAAAAAGGTAGTATCTAGAAAGTTTGAGTGTCAAACCCACAAAGACAATCTATATGTTATAAATTAATTAAGGAAGTTGAAATTGAAATTTATTGATTGTTTGAAAGATAGAGAAATAAAAACAAAAATATCGGGTTTCAAATCAGGAGAGATACATTCTAGGTTCATTGATTTGTAGGTTTGTGTTCTAAGGATTTGATGATTGATTTATTCAGGTTCAGTGTCAGAATTAGGTTAGTATGGATCCTTGGTTTGGTTACCCTTCTCTAATCCTATGATTTCACCTTTGGAATGTTCATCTACTAGGTTCAGTGATAGATATAAGAGACCTAAAATCTTATTTAAACCTAACTAACCAATATTTCATAATGGTCATACACAAAATAGGCCAATTAATTGATGCAATTAAATAAAAAACTTCAGAATGCAATAATGATCAGTAAATACAAAAAATAATATGGATTGAAATTGAATAAACAGTTTACAAAAATCCAAAACATGAATAATAAAAATAAATAATCCCTAGAAACACATCTCCCTATAATCACATCACCCGACACAAAGAAGACTACTTGCTCATGTTAGTCATGATTAGAACGAGAATCATGGGTACTTGAAGAAGAATAGTGGTGAAACAGGGCTCCAGATCATCACTCCATCATTTTGAGGTCTTTTATTGACATCAATCCAAATCCCTATGGTCCTAGGCTATTCTCCAGGTGGGTTCGGGAGTTCAATTTATAGAAAAATCCCGTCAAACCTTGGTTGCGACCATATTTATTTTTCTACTCGCCAACACTTACACGACATGTAAAGGAGTTTCACACTGTGTAATCCTTCGATTCTCAAGTGTCATGAATCTCAGCCTGATTTCTACAAAAACTGGTCTTGAAAATTCTCATGTCGTGTAATGAGAAAACATGATGTGTAAATGATTTTCACAACACATAATAGAGTCATGGCTTGTCCTGCATGACAACTTAATTTGAAAACTCATGATGTGTAATTAAATTACATGACATGAAACTATCTTTGTCCAGTTTTCCATCTTTCTTCATCTTCAAAAATCTAGTGTCACACCACTTTGCTTTACTCGTGGTGCGATGTGTCATTTAGCTCCAATTTTCATTCTTTTTCTTTCCTTTTTTATAAATATTTTGTTTCCTACCAAAAAACATAAAAGAAGTCAAATAGTTCCAAAATTGTAAATATTATTTATTTAAATACCAAATCAATACAGTAAAACAATCTAAAATTTATGCATGAAATATAGTTATCAGTTCAACATTCTCACAAAACTTATGAAAGAAAAGGAAGAAACAATCTATATTTTCAATTAATATTATAATGAAGTTATTGAAGAATTGAAAATTAATGTTTGTGAGAAATATATATTTTAAATGGTCCTTATAGAAGATATTCATGCATTGAAAAAGTTGTATAATACGCTAATGAATGTTAAATATGCTCATCTAGATGTTAAAGAAATAATAATTAAGGATCTTGAAAATTTGTTACTGAATGATAACCATGTGCATCAAGATGAAATTAATAATATGAATATTCATTAAGAAGTAATCTTGAAATTATTTAAAGATGTGAAGATTTATCTCAACTCAAGATTTCATGAATTAGAAGTGAAACTGAGAAATATGTAAGTGAAACAAGTTGAGATAAACAAAGCTACTAAGAAAAGAATTACTATAAATAGTTCTTTGATAAGTGTCATATTTCTAAAAATAATCAACCTTGTCACAATAAGATCTTGATATTATATAAAGATAAATCTATTGTAGGGTGATTGAATAGAGTAACCATTTTTTCTAATAAATAAGTGTGTACTAATGCTATTCTAATGGCTAGTGTAGATTCAACTTTAAGATCCGGATAGACATGGGTGATGAAAAATTCTCAATAATATACTACATCTTTAAAAATGGATTTGAGGTAGTGTGAAAATTATTGTACCCCAAAGATTGTTTCAAAAAAGAAGAAACCAAGATCTTTTGGCTACACTTGATGCTGTTGGAAGTTTTAGAATCAGTAAATATATTTTTGGTATAATATTTTATTATATAAAAATTATAGAATGCCTACATTTAGGGAAGAAAAGATAAATAGAAGAGGAAACCTTCATAATAGAACAAAAACTCATAGGAAGGGAATCAATCTATCAACAATAGATATGAATATATTAATGATTTATATGACTATTGAAACATAAGTGGTCACTATTATGAAGAGTGATGGTATGTTCCAATCATTAAAAAATAATCTATTGATATAAAGAGAAAACCAAAACAAAAAGTGAATTAGGTGAGAAAAGAAAATGATAGGCTAGTCTTGGGATGTAAATAGAAGAAGAATATTTCTTAATAATCAATGACTAATACATTTTTAAAAATGATGTGAAGAGCGTCACACTAAAGAAAATATGGTTTTATTTTGTTAAGAAAGTCCATATCATGGACCATTGTAAATATTCCATGAATTTTAATACAAAAAGAAGCAAGATGTAAAGAACAAAGAATCAATTTAGAATAAAAACAAAAATATTGATTTGGTGAAATACATGTCTGGTAAATAATATGGAAAGTTTTTAAATGAGGGTAACTTAATGAATTATAAAGTTGGGTGTGAAAGTTTTAATTTTTATAGGAATTTAGGTAAAAATGTTTGACATGGTTTCTTGGACATGAAGAATAGTTATAGAGTGAGGAAAATCATGTGCGACTTATTGTACTAAAAATAATGTTGGGAAAAAGGGGTTTTCACACAAATTAAAGACCGATCATGTTACTGAACAATGCTTGATCATGTGGCCAGAATAGTTTGAAGAGTAAGTAAAGATAGAAAAATTAGAAAAAAATGCATATGATTTTCAAGAAAATGTGAAGAAGCCTTTTTCATCTAAGAATTTAGATGGGTTGATAAGAAAATATCAGGCCTATTGCTCTAAATAAAGATCATTGAATTCATATCTTGAGTGGGAACATAGAATAATACTAATGGAATCATTTTTCCTCTTTGAAACATTTCAAAAAATATGTGAAGATGCTTGGAGTTTAATCTTTAAGAATTCCAGTCATGATGAAGAAGTTTTGAATGCATATCTTGAGTGGGAACACTGAAGAGAAACCACCAGATATCTATATCTCAGTTGATATATTATCAATATATGAAGTTATGGTGAGTTATGTATAAAATAATTCTAGATATTAAATATCTATAAATTTAAACTTGTCACCATTGAGGTATGATGATTACATCATCTTATTTTCATGCTAAAAAAATAAATTATAAAAGGGAGAAATTTATAAATTTATGAGACAAGGAAAATTAACTTGAAAAATGGTAAGTACATCCTTACTCTTAAATGTTTTAAATATATTTGTTGAGATGAATTCAAGATATTGGTTTAATATATTTTGAACAATCCCTGATATAAGGTTTCAATTTTTTTATCACATGCTGAAAATTTATTGATAGCATTGATGAAAAATTTGATCACTTTTGTTTTATACATTGAGTATGAATAATTTAGACTTAGATTTGGTTAATTTTACCTCAATACTAAGTATGCAGTGATTCCATCCTTCTCTGAATTAAATTATACTATAAGTGTTAGTAGAGAAGAATATTTTCTTAAAATATGAATTTTGGAGATGATAATTACTTAACATACCTATATATGTGGTTTTATTATTAATAAGGTGGAGAATATAACATTTCCTTTAGAAATGAAGTGGTAATTGACAAAAAACCAATGGGGGATCAAATAATCCAGATGGTTTATTGAAGTTGATTTTTTTAAAAAAGTTGTGAATATGAGAAGTCAATGTATTGTAAAGTGTTATGATTGTTAAACCATTCTTAATTCCTAATACATGCGAAAGAAATTTTCAAAGAATACACATTGTTACATCATTTGATTAAAAAGATTATAAGTAATGAAGGCCATGAAAAAAATGTTTTGGAATGAGTAATTGTTGAGAATATTTTGGTTTGGAATAATATGGCGAGTCTCTCATATGGAAATGTATTTTTGGAAAACTATTTCTATTAGCCTTCATAAAAATTTGAGGCCAATTAAACTAACTAGAGGAAACTAAGAGATCATAGTACCCACAATGAGTGTTTGACAATGGCGAGCTGTATATTTCCTACATGGGTCGTACAAAGGTGGAGAGTGTATGTAGGTGGGCTAGTGAGCATGCGTAGAGGAGGTGTGGCTTGTTTAAAGCCTGTGTTTGAGGCGTATCCAGGTGTTAACCCTGGTGCAGACTCGAAGTTTGGTTGAAACATCAACTATTATTAAGGATATTTCAACTCAAAGGAAGATCAATGTGGGATTTTAGATTGAGACAATCTTCATCCATCATTTAAAATTACATAAATAATAATGGTTGTACGATCTTTCATCTCTAAGCTATTCGATCAACACTGTAGGATCAAATTATACATCCCACCTTGGTCAAGGATTTCACATGCACCATAGTTTGTTGTTAAGTCATTGTGATCAAATAAATCACGAGTTTATGATATGAAGGATCAAATTATATTTTTATATTAATGATACTTCATTTTTATGAAATATAGATTCTTAATCTGATACAAAAGCACGTTGGTGAGAAAAGATGATTATTTCTCGTTATCACATAACAAAGAAGGTTGGTGTACACATATGAAATACAGTTTGTACATCAATTGAGGTGGTGGAGTTGAGTCTATGGTGTTGTCAATAAAGACCCTGACACGTGCTCATTTGCAGTATGAGATAAATGCAAATTTGAGAGCATCGAGAGAAATAAAAAGAGAAAAGTAAGACTCCATACTCATGAAGTAGAATTTATGAATTCATATCAAGTCTTTCAAGACATTAGAATTCACAAGATTTTTTTTGTTTCTACGAAGTAGAATATATAATCACACTATGTTATTTGATGGAAATCTGATGAACCGCATATATAGTTATGTGAAGAAGTTTGAGATGCCTACATGAGATAATATGCATGCATGAATAATGATTAGGTACCATGAACATTGGTTATAGAATGAATATGTTCATTTTTTCATGAATAATAGTGGGTGACTACATGAAGAAAAAATATTTACATGTGATAATATGAATTCTTGAGGTTTTGAGATACCATTCCACAATATACCCACGTAAAGGAAATTTCAAAGGTTGTATAATGAATATGTCCTTAGGAAGTGTTCTACAAATGTAATAGTGAAGAATTATATGAGTTTAATGTGTTTTAAAACATGAATAATCAAAATATACATAAATAATGTTATATACATTCCTGAAGAAGAATGAGAATAACATGAAATATATGTTGCATGTATACTGTGTGGTGAAATTGAAGACTAAAATCAGGACATAATTTTAATCGGTGTTTCAGAATGAATTCATATCACAATTTTTAGTGATAAATATAATAAGGTTGATTATCAACTATCTAGGTTATTGGATATATTTGAGGTTGGGACTTCAGTAGAAGAAAGAGTTTTTACCTGAGTTGTATTTCACTAAGGCAACTGATCATATACAGGTGATCAAATTTATTGAGCAAGACCAGAAAGCTGAAAAGGTTCTAAAAGGTATACATGATCAAGTGTGATAAAAAAAACATTTAGTAAGATCAAAATGTCATCCTATAGTGGATCATATCCTTCAAATAAGAAGAAGGGAGATTTTTACTGGAGATATAATCAGGTTTTGAAGAGGCACAAGAGACCGAGGGTCTAATACAGTAGAATGATTGTAGATCATAACTAACAAAAGTCATATAATTGAATCACTAAGGCATATAACTATGAACAGCTATAAAATTTACTACTTCTGGGTATAACTAGTTACTTCCTGAACCATTATTATTGATAACAAGATTAAAATAGATAATCTGTAAATGAAGGGTATAACCGGTTATAGCAAGGAGTATGTCTTAATATTGAACCTTGTAAAAATACTATGTGATGTGTTTCACTTACTTTTTATACTTCATATGGGATTCACTCATATTAATAAGTGACAAAGGTTTGAATCAAAAGGGGGTAAAAGAAAAAAACATAATTCAACGAAACCAGTCAAATCCAAATCACCCATCTCAATGTGACTGCACGATCCATTGGGCACTATAATTGGTATTAGAGAAATGGTTCCACCTCTAGTTGGATCTAATTTACTTTTCCAATTTTTTATATTAGAAGTATATTAAGTTCATATTTGAGTTTCAATAAAATTTAGAATAAATTTAGGTTGAAAATATTACCTATACTCATGAAGTTATAAATGTTAAAGTTTCATTCAAGACTCATAAAAATATGAATAAAAGAGTGGAAAAGAAGATGAAGATGAAATCAAAGATAAATAATGATTAACTACTAACTGAAGGCACTTAGAGTGGAAATTTTCTATTGAAATTAGTTTATTATAATTTTGATGATTCATGTTCAAGCTGTGATGAATATATTTTCAAATCCAAAACCAGAAGAAATTTGAAGAAAGAACCCAAATAAGTGATCACATGTATGGTCAAAGTTTTCAAGAGAATTCGGGATGAAAAATTGAATCTATAAGGAGTTTCTAATTTTATAGAATAAGCATTGGTTCAAAAGGATGGCATATACAACACGCTCACAAAACATGTGAAAGAAACTAAATAAACAATTTGTCTTTACAATGAAATATATTCTTAAGATAATAAATAATTTTAAATTAATGTTTGAAAGAAATATGAGTTTGTAATGGTATTTATAGAAGTTATCTATTAACTAGAAAAGATTCATAATAAATCAATTAATATTAAATATTATCATCAATATGTTAAAGAAAAAATAATTAAAGATATTGAAAATTTGTTATTGAACTCCAACCATGTGCATGTAGATGAAATTTAAAAGATGAATATTCAATGTTAAGTAATAATGAAATTATTTTAAGATTAAAGGATTTATCTCAACATAAAATTTCTTGAATTAGAAGTGAAATTGAGAAATATAGTAGACACACAAGATGAGACTTCTCATGCTACTGAGAAAATAATTACTGTTAAGAATTATTTAGTTATGATTCCTATTTCTAAAAATACCCAGCCTTGTGGAAAAAAGAGCTTGATATTATATAAATATAAATCTACTAAATGAACATTGAATAAGGTATCCATTTGTCTTGATGAATATCTGTGTACTAATTTTGTTCTAATGACTAGTGCAGATTCAATATTAAATTTTGGACAAACATGGGTAAAGAAAAATTATTTGGAATCCACTGCATATTTAAAGATGGATGTAAAGAAGTGTATGAATTATTATTACCTAAATAATGTTTCATAAAATAAGAATACATGATTTTTTTCATACTATTACTTTTATTGGATGTTTGGGAATCAGGAAATAAATTGTTGGTATAATATGTCATTGTATGAAAATTACAGAATGCCTATATTTAGGCGGAGAAAAGATAAACAGAAGAGGAAACATGTAGAATAGAATAATAATTAATAGGGAAGGAATCAATATATCAAGAATATATATGAATATCTTGAAAAATTCTATGAGTATTAAAATATAAGTGATCAATGCTATAATGAGTGGTGGTATGTTCCAATCATGCACAAATCATTATTAATGTAATGACAAGACAGAAATAAAATGTGAATCTAGTGAGAAAAGAATATGACAGGTCTTCCTTGGGATGTAAGAAAATGAATAATATTAAACAAAATCCTAATAAGTCCATGAAGAATGATTTTAATAGTTTCACACCAAATAAAAGACTCTTCTATTGCGGTAAGAAAGTCCATATTAAGAACCATTGTGAATTTTCCATGAACATCAATACAAATGGAATCAATCTATAATCTAAGAAACAATCAATCTAGAAAATAAATAATACTATTTATTTGGTGGAATGAATCTCTGATAAAAAAATTTAAAAGTTTCCTAATAATGGTAACATGATGAAAGTTAAAGTTGTGTGTGAATGGTGTAATATGTATGGACATTCAGGTAAAAATTATATGAAATGGTTTCCTAGAAAATAAGAATTCTATAAAAAGAGAGGTAAAAAAACTTGTAACATATTATGATAAAAATGTTATTGGGAGAAAGGGTTCTACACATAAAGTGAATACATAGCATGTTCCTAAAGAATGATTGATCATATAGCTAGAGCAGTTAGAAGAGGCAAAAAAGATGGAGAAAGGACAAAAAATTAAATCTTCTTTAAAAGAAAATGTGAAGAATCCTTTTTCATCTAAGAAAATAGATGGGTTAAGAAGAACTATCATCCTAGTTTCTCTAACAATGAAGCATTATCAAACCACCTTATTCCCATATATACATTGTGTTGTTTTTTGTACTGAGAATTGAAGGTGAAACATGTATTTAGAGGGATACCTGACTTTGATAAATCCTTTGAACCTCTAACATCTAGAAAGTTATCCATCATAGAGGAATAATGGAATCATGTTTTATCTTTTCAACATTTCAAATAATCTCAGAATATGATTGGAATCTATTCTTAATGAAATTAAATCATGATGAAAAAGTATTGAGCGTTTCTCTTAAGGGGGAATATAGAAGAACAACTACCAAATATATCTATCTCAATTGATATATTGTGAATATATAATGTTTTTTTGAGGTATACATCTTATAGTTCTAGATATTAAAAATATAGAGATTGAATCTTTTAATCATTGATGTATATTGATTTCTCTTATTTTCATGATGAAAAAATCAATTTTAAAAGGGAGAGATTGATGACTTGATGAAAAAAAAGAAAAGTAACTTAAAAAGAGGAAAGTATATTCTTTCTATTTAATTTTTTTAATTTATGGTGGAATTTATTTTGAAAAACCCATGATATAAGGTTTCAGTATTGGTATCACATGCTGAAAATATATTTACAACATTGATGTTAAATATGATCACTCTTATTTTCTATACTGAGTATGAATCATTCAGACATAGAGTTGGTTAATTTTATCTCATTAATAAGTTTGGAGTGATTTCGTCCTTCTCTAGAGTAAATCAGACTATAAGTGTCAGAAGAGAAGAACCCAATGGGGGAGTTTGAAGAGTCCAAGTAGTTGATTGAAGTTGAATTTGTCGTAAATAATTTGTGATGATGTAAAGTTAATGTGTTGTTAATTGTGAAGATTATTGAACCATTATTAATGCCTAATACATGTTCAAGAGATGCTCAAAGAATTCAAATTTTCACATCATTTGAATATAAGGATTAGAATTAATGAATTAAATGCCAAAAGATATTTTATAATGAGGAATTGTTGAGAATATTTTGACATAGCATATTATGGTGAGTCTCTCATATGGAAATACATTTTTGGTTAACTATTTCTATTGAACTTTGTAAAAATTTGAAGCCACTTTAGGAAACCTACAAAGGAAAGTGAGATCACTTAGTGACCACATGGAGCACTTGATAATGATAGGTTTTATAATGCTTACATGGCTCACACAAGGGTGGATCACGCATGGAGGTGGGATAGTCACTACAAAAAAATATCAGATTAGCGATGGTTTTTTAGAAGGGATTATGAACAACCCCCACTAATTTTTTTAGAGGTGGTTATTCACAACCCCCTCAAATCATTGAATTTAGAGGGGGTTCACAACCCCCTCTAAAATGTTTAGCATTATTTCTTGAATATTTTGTTGGATTTTAGTGGCAATTATGTCAAAACTGTTGCAAATTTATTAATTAGCATCCCTATATGTTCAGTTGTATTTTAGAGGCATTATATATATATATCATATTCATTTGGATATTACAGGTAATATATATAAAATAGAATTTTTTTTAAATGGAAATAGTGGGGGTTTACAACCCCCTCTAATTTAAGATATTAGAGGGGGTTTATGAACCACTGTTAATCCCTTAGACTAGAGGGGCTTTGTGAACCCCTCTAATATATGGCATTAGAGGGGGTTTTGAACCCCTTCTAATTTATAACATTAGATAGGGTTTTAAACCCATTCTAATTTAATATATTAGAGGGGTTCTGAATAACCTCTAATTTATGACATTATATAGGGTTTTTAAACCACTCTGATTCATGAAATTAGAGGGGGTTCATGAACCACTGTTAATCCCTTTGATTAGAGGGGTTTTTAACCCACTATAAATTTTTATTTATTTTTTAAAATAAATCTCATAGAAATTCAAATTCTATAATATGTGTGTGTGTGTGCATGTGTGTATACATATATTACATAAAAACATTATATAAATGTTTTTAAATGCATTATAAAAATATATAAAGTCATTATATAAATACTTTAAATAAATACTCATACATATAAATAAAAATATAAAAATATATAAATATTAGTATGCATGATATAAATGCAATTATAAATATATGTATTCAAATATATAAAATTTATAAATGGTTTTAAAAAATACTATACATTTATATAATTATTTACATTATACATATATTATATTAAATACATTTTTATTGTATATTTATGTATAAATACATTTTCACTATATTATGTATACAATTATATATAATATAGAAAAATTAAATATATGTATATATGTATTATATTTATATTTTATTTATATTATATATATTTTATTATAAAATATTTTATTATATATAAATTTTTATATATTATATAATTATTATATATATATATATATTATAATATGCCACATTAATTATAAAATAATTTAGTAAATATGTATATATCATATAATTATATGATAAATTTCCAGTTATATAAATGTATTTAATTTCATATGTGTGTATATATTTGTGTGTGTGTGTGTACATGATATAATATAAATGTATATTATTACATATACAAATATATAATATACTTATAATATAAATTATAAAAATTATAAATCTTTAGTATTTATAAAACCAACATATAATTTGTAGTTTAAAAAATAGGTGTAATAATAATAAAAATAATTAATAATTAATAATATTATTGTTACACACACATACATATATATAAGTATATAAAAATAATGATATATATATATATATTATAATTATATTATATCTATAAATATTATATAAATACATAAAGACACACACACAAATATAATTGTATTTATAAATATATTTATAAATATATATTTATATATGTAAATATAATTATTTATATATATTATATATACACAAATAATATATATATATATATATATATTGTACACAAATATATTATATATTATACACAAATAAATTTATATTATATTATTTAAATTTGTAGAGAATATATATATATATATATATATATATATTCTGTAAATTTATTCTATCTAAATAATTATATTATACTGTATATGAAGATTGTAAGTCGATCAACCTAGTTGTTTCGGGCGTAGTGTTTATAGCGGTGGGTCGCAGCTTTGAATCCCAGCACCTGCAGAATTTTTAACTCCCTTTCTCGTCAGTGAACAGGCTTGCTACGCACACTAGGCCCTGCAGCGGACAAGTCTCGGTCCTAGGGGAGCCTCCACTGGGGCGCGGGTAGTCTGGGGGTGCGCTTGGGGTGGTTGTCTTGGGTGGGGTCCAACGGTGTCTGCATGTTTGTGTGGTATTTTTGGGTTGACATGGGTGGGCGTCTAAGGTCCGTTGTGGGGGGGGTCATGGGGTCTGTTGGGGGTATCTGGGGTCACATGGGGTCTGTTGGGGGGTTTCATGGGGTTCACATGGGGTCTATTGGGGGGTGTCCAGGTGTCTCATGGGGGTGTCATGGGGTCTATGCGATTATCATGGGTGTTGTGGGGTCTGTTGGGGGGTGTCACATGGGGTCTATTGGGGTATCACATGGGGTCTATTGGGGGGGGGGTCCGGGTGTCACACGGGGGGTAGTCATGGGGTCTGTGCAGTTGTCAAGGGTGTCCGTTTAGGGGCGGTTACAACATAACCGCCCCAAAAATGGGAATTTGGGACTCGATTAGGGGCATTTATAACTGCCCCTAATTGGAACATTATTTTAGGGGTGTTTAAAAATTCCTCTAATTTACTTATATAGGGTAATATAAAGGGGGGTTAAAACCCCCTCTAATCTAACTACCACTAAATTCAGGGTTATTTTACCAGCGCATACCCAAAACCGCCCCTAATCAGAGTAGGCAGACACATTAGTGGTGGTTATGGGTAACCACCACTAATATGTTTATAAGGGGTTATAAACCCTTTTATTCACTCCATTTTTTTTGTAGTGGGTGGGCCTATGAAGAGGAATCTTGGACTATGTAAAGAGAGTGTGTGATGTGTATCTAGGTTCCAACCCCGATGCTGACTCAAAGGCAGGTTGACACACCAAGTATTATTAAGGAGAGTTCAAATCATTAAAATATTGATGTGGGATTCTAGATTATGGACACCTTTCATCCACCATTTAATCTTATGTAAAGAATAATGGATATGCGGTCTATCATCTCTGATCTATCAGATCAACGTTGTAGGAACATCTTATACCTCACACCTTGTCCAATGATTATTCATGAACTATAGTTCATTACTGATATGTTGTGATTTAATAGAGATTTAATTTGTGATATAAAGGACTAAATGTGAACATTATATTCATGAAACTTCATTTTCATAAAAGTGAGATTCTTAATCTAATGAAAATATATGTTGGAGAGGGAAGATAATGATTTCTCAGTATCACATAAAGAATAATGGTGGTGTGAACAAGTGGAAGGTAGTGCACATATCAGTTTAGGTGGTGGAGTTGAGTATAGGATGTTTTCTATAAATACCTCGACATTCACTCATTTATAGTACGAGCTAAAAGAAAATATAAGAGAACCAAGAGAACTATATAGATAAAAAACACTCTATATTCGCAAAGTAGTTTCCATTCATTTGTTTTGAGTATTTCTAGACCATTAAATTTTCATGGTGTTGTTTTGTTTCTATAAACCAGTGTAGATAATCACACCATGTTATACGATAGAGATTTGATGAACTGGGTATACAGTTATATGAAGAATTTTAAGATGCATGAATGTTATGATATTCATGCATGAATAATACTGAGGCACCTGATACCTTTGTTACATAAAGAATATGTTTAGTGTTTCATGAATAATAGTATGTGAATAAAAAAAGAAAAAACAACTTCATGTGATAATATTTTTTCTTGAAGTTGTGATATATGATTGTGTGATATACTTGCATGATGATAATTTCGAAGGCAATACAGTGAATTAGTGCACGGGTAGTGTGAAATTGATGAAATAGAAAATAAGTATATGAGGTTCATGAATGTTAATAAGTGCATGATCAATATATTCATGAAGAATGATTTCTATATATATGTAAAGAATAATGAGAACTACATGCAATATACATTGCTTCTTTAGTGTGTGGTGAAATTTGAGACTGAAGCTGGGAAAAATTTTCAACTAGTATTTCAGAAGGAATTAATATATGAGTTTTCAATGTGAAGGATCAGATTGCTGATTATTAATTTTCAATGTTCTTGAATAGATGTGAGTCTGGTACTTCAGAAAAAGAAAGAATATTTTCCTGAGTAGTGTTGCACTGAGGAAATAAATCATATATTGGTGATCAAATTTGTTGAGAAATTCCAGCAAGCTACAAATTTTCTTGAATGTGTACATGATAAAGTGTGGTATTTTAATCCTATGGAGGAAGATCAAGAAATCATCCTACATTGGGTAAGATCTTATGAATAATAAGAAGGGATCTTGTGATAGGGGGTCTAACCAGTTGCTGATGTGGCTCGAGAGACTGGGGGTTTAACCAGTCGAATGGTTTGGGGGTCTAACCAACTGAGATAGAAGAGTTGGATATCTGGGGGTATAACCTTGATCAAATATATGTTTGTCTACTGAGGGTATAACTAGTTGATTCCGGAACCATTTTAATTGATAACCAAATTATAGTGTAAAATCTATAATTGGGGAGTATAACTGTTGCATCATGAATTAGGTCTTAGTACCGAAACTTGTAAAAATATTGTGTGTTGTGTTTCATTTACATTCTACCTTTCATACAGGATACAATCATATTAATAGGTGATAATATTTCTAATTAAAATGTGGTCAAAGAAAACGAAAATAATTCAGTAAAACTGATTAAACCTAATTCACCCCCTCTCAGTGTGACTACATGATTCATTAGGCACTTATACAACAAAAGCTTTCATAACATCATCATGGAACAAATGATAAGATTATAATAAATGAACAACATGAAACATTAATAAACTGAAATTTAGGTCATGATATATCCATGATATTAAATAAAAACATGGATAAAAAACTAATGATATCATATTAATGGAATGCATAATGTCGGACATCAAAACATGCTATCATAGAATTATTATAAGACACTATCCTATTATTGAAATATGTATACACCAAAACCCAATATGTGTCCTCTCATGATACCTATTGATACATCAAGGTGATATATAATTTGAGGGCCCACCTATCACCTGATTAAGTCCAATTCATTTACTATAAGAGACATCAAGACCTTTAAGACCACTCCATGAGGAATCTATTATTGAATAAAACATGGATATCTATATAATGATAAATATAGAAATCAAATACTTCCCCATTCAATAGAATAATATGGATTTCTAGAATAAAATCCCTTAATCAACTTATAAGTCATGTGGCATCATCAAAGTAACATGAAGTACCCTTATGAAAGAAATATAGTGGAGAGGGTACTTATAATGTATTGGATTATCCATGGAAGATAGTAATTGGATTAAATAGATTTAATTTCTAGGATAAATTGGGAATGGTAGGAAATATCCTTCATCATGGTTCATAATGAGTGGTTGAGTATTCGAAAGTACATCCCCCATGATTATCTATCCAGGTGTGCAGTCTTAGGAACATTCATCATGCATTAGAGTGATAATTGAGTCAATACTAGACTGACCATTTTCTGCGTGATTACCCCTAGTTGTATCCATTTCAAAACCACATCCAATTCCTAATATCCATCTATATATTTTCTTCTCATAAAATAAACATAATTTCACTCTACCAAAACATAGGATGGTTTTTCCACCATAGAAAATATTTATTTTTACAATAGTTTTGGTAACACTTGAATCAAAAGAATATGAGAGAGGGATAAAAATATAGGCTTGTAAATAACTTAAATTTAATGAGTAATATAGTAAAAGTATTTCATGTAAATTTTTTCACCACATAAAAATAAAAATGTGGTGAGCATAACATGAGTCCCAAAGAATGAAAATTGAGATAGAAAAAACTCACTTATGAATTGAGTATAAATTCAATCATAACCAATTAATATATATAGATTAAAATAAATATTTAAATACCAATAGATTAATTTCATGATATAAAATATAAAATATTATGTATATATACACCACATAAATTAAATTAGGTGCATAAAACAAACCATGTCTCGAAGAGAGGAAATTGAGACAAAAAAATATTACATCTTGTCCGGATTTCCACAAACGTAATTTAACAAACTATATCATAAAAATAGCTATATTAATAACTTAATTAAGAAACTTAATCATATATATTTTAATTTA
The DNA here is from genome assembly GCA_963277665.1 of Viscum album. Classification (NCBI taxonomy): domain Eukaryota; kingdom Viridiplantae; phylum Streptophyta; class Magnoliopsida; order Santalales; family Viscaceae; genus Viscum; species Viscum album. Next base: position 238,542,651 of record OY728140.1, on the reverse strand, counting down.
TAATATTAATAAATAGTAATTCTATATATTAATCTTACCTATTTTCACATCTGGTGTTTATAGTTTTGATCATTTGTACCAGTTTCACATCAACTCATAAGATCTGATAGATTCATCTTCCTTTTTCTTAATTTCAAGGAAAATATACTACATTTTAAGACGGGGAGTGATATGGAAGTATTTATTGATAAATAAACTCTTTAATTCATCCCACTCTATAGATTTTATTTCTTTATTAGCTATTTTATCCTTGATCAATATTCACCCCTGATCAGTTTTTCCCTTACGGCAGTAACCTGCTTGTATGACCTTCTCTTGCTGAGAGTAATGAAGGATAGTTAAAATATTATAAATTGAGATAATTAAATATTCATAGATTATGGGATCATAATATCCCCTAAAATTTGTAGTTATCTAATGCATAATGGACTCAACAACAACTTTCTCACTTGGAGGGAGTTCCACGTGATTCAAGTTATTTTTTATAACATTAGTCAGTAGTGCCAATACTACCATGAAGTTCTCAGAACTTTATCCCATCATGCTAGGAATTTCATTAGGTTAGTAATAAAATTTCCCATTTCACATGTATTTAACATGATTCCTCCTACATCAATCAATTTCCTAAAAACAAATTATAATTAGGGTTAAGAATAATTTGATTAAAAAATGTATAAAAGGTAAACCATAAAGTTAGAAAAAGTAACCCATACATGATGTGTAGAACCTAACTTATGAATCTATAAGTTTAAATATATGTTATTAATGGTAATTTTTCTATTAGTTTCTCTAACCTAACTAAGTTCCATAAAAAAAATATGTTCAAATATTTCATAATAATTTGTAAAGATAATGTGAATTGACCAAATCATATCCCCTAGGAGTGTCTATCCAGGTTTGTAGTTAGACCTCATTTTCATGCACCAAGTCATGATTCATTTAATAACCAAGACACCCTATTTGTGTTTATTACTCCTAGGTATAACTGTTTCAGAGCCTATATCTGCTTTCTAGTATCTAGACAGGGATGTAATTGTGAGTAAAACCACTCAATATCTACTTCACTAAAATTTTAGGTTGTTATCCTATACTTAGGTGTATCCCTTAGACTTATAACTATGGATTTAAATATGTTTATATCATATTAATCTAAAAACATAAATATACCTTCCTTTGATACCAACTATAATGACACAATCCTTAAACATATGTTATTTTATAATTTTTAATATACTTTTCCAAAAAAAATACAATTCAAAGATCTAGAGGTCTAAAGTCTTTAGAATATTAGCCATACAAATAAATCACATTAAATAAAAAACATCATATTTATTTAAAACTCCAAATATTTCTACTAACTACCATATTACTTGTAAAATTTATTAGGATATCCTAGGGAAAATACATATGTAAAAGGGAGAGATATAAAGCATAATAAGAGAATAAATGTGGAAATAAAGTGTAACACGAGATTCAAAAGGAATAATATGATATCATAAAGAGGATGATCATAATAATGGATACATGACATAATAAAATGATATAATAAGATGATAAAAATTTGTAACCAACATAAAACATGATATCATAATCATAAGTTAAGGGTCACTCTCAAGACCATCACCATAAAATGGAAAAATTGTCATGGTGGATTTGGTTCACTCCCACATCCCTTACATAGAACATCATGAGATATAAATATTTAACTAATGAATTGGAGGGATTTATAATTCCTTTACCACCCATAATATAAATGAAAATCATATATGTGTGTACCACATGAGGAAAATAAACCATACATATATCATAAGCATGATCAAACCCATCATAGTGAAGTGGGTTTCATAATTATGATTTATGGAATAACCAAAGGCTAACTCATAAGGATTACCAAGAAAAAAAGGAATTAAATAATTTGTATGTTCATATTTTAAAATTAAACATAGTCCTGGATAATTGAGTTTCAATATATATATTTTATGAGAAGAATCTCATAGAAGAAAGAATAAAAACATGCCACTTGGGTGAAACTTTATGAAATAAGTAAATGATCGTTTTAAAGAAGTAAAGAAATTATTATTTTCAATAAAACCATAATTGAACCAATAGGTTTATCCAAAAAATAATTAGGGTTTTAGAAGATATTTATTTTTTAAAAACATTTTATGGGGGTGATTCTTGACATGAGACAAGAAATAGGAAAGTTCTCTTAAATTGGGAATATATAAAAGTAAAAAAATTCACAGGGAACTAAAAACAAGTGTAACCCCAAAAATGATAAAGATATTTAACTAGTTATATATTTAAGGGTAATATATAAAAAATATATAATAATTTCATTAAAATAATATTTCATAATAGAGAGAAAAAGAAAGAGGTTGTGTAACCGACAAGTCATGGAGGAGGTTCGGAAGGTACCTTAACTTGTGTCTGGAAGTGCTCAACACTTGTACTTAACAACCTATATAATAAAATTAATTCAATAAAAACTCATATTAACCTTCTATATCCATATTTATTTTTATAAGGTCCATTTATCATTATTTTCACCAATTTATTACATTGTTTCTACTTATGTCAGTCTCTTGAATTTCTTAGGTCAATTTCTCATAATATTTCATAGTTTTCTAACCAAGGTCAAATGTTGAAAAATAGTTTCAAAATATAAATAATTATATATTATATTGTAATTTATTATTCAATTAGCACATAATTTATGCAAGTAAATAGGTTATTCATGAATGAACTCAAGTTATAAAAGTACTTTGATATGTTCTTTTTAGCGATTAAATTTACTATAAAAGTTTATTATTGGTATCACTTATGGAATGTATAATATTATTAGTCAATAATGTTAATTGTTTATTACATATTATTTTTATACATTGAATATTTGTTTTATTCAACCCATATTTTTTGGTATGGAAAACGAAATAAAAACATCATCAAATGGAGACATTAGTCCACACGTACACAAAACGACACCTTCACTTTTTGAAAGGTTGTAGAGAAATGTATAAAATGGATGTTCCATTTGTATAAAAACATGCTAGAATATTAATAATACTGGTTTTTTTCTACTCTCATGGATATAGAAGGCTTGGGTGGTAGAATTAAAAGAAAATTAAGAAGGTGCAATGGAAAATATGACCTCACACTTTGGATGTTCTTATTTAATCACCACATTAAGGCACCTTAGCATAGTATTTTAGTAAGAAAAAAATCTATTAGGACATGTGGTGTCACACCCCGACCTTTTTAAATTCTTTATTTTATTATTTTATAACTTTGGATTATTTTTTTAGGATTCGGGTTTAATCTCAGTTTAATTTTTTGAGTTTTATTGAAAAAAAATGCATTCTTTGGGTTTGGCGGCATATAGCACATGAGAAGAGCAAGGTTTGGAGATCGCGTGGCTTTTCCAAGGTTACTATATAGCCTACATGTCTTTGAAAACTATAATTATAATTTAATGACTAATAATGTGAAAGTTAAAATAAAAATAAGAAAAATTAAAATTGAATCAAAAGTATTGATAATATTACTAATGGAAATATTTTTATTATTATCGTTATTAATATTAAGAATAATATTATTAAAATTATTAATATTGTTATTATTATTATTATTATTATATTATTATTATTGTTATTATTATGTTTATTAAAATTATTCATATTATTTATTATTATCATTATTATTGTTGTTGTTGTTATTGTTGGGAGTTTTGGTGGGATTTAGGTTGGTGTGTGGGCACCGCACAGTTAGTGGAAACCGTGCGGTCAAATCAGGTACCCATGTGACCACTTTTGAAGTGGGCATAAGATACTTCACGGTTCACCCATGGTTGCTTGAGTCGTGTGTGGGCCGCATGGTTTCCCAACATTCAAATAAATGAAATGAATAAAATAAAACAAGGTGAGAAAAATTAAAATAAAGAGAAGAATATATTTTAACCGTAATAATAATATTGTTATTGTTGGTAATAATAATATTATTATTATTAAAATAATTTTTATCATTGTAATTATTAAAATTATTATTATTATTATTGTTTTTTATTATTATTAATATTATTATTATTAAAAATGAAATGAACATTATTATTATGTTTATCATTATCATTATGTTAATTAAAATTATTACTATTATTAAGAATTCTTTTATTATTATTATTAAGATAGTTTTATTTTGTTAGGGTTTTCTTTCATCTTTTCTTCCCTTCTTTGCCTCTCTCGCCCCTTCCCCCTCCTCCCACGATACCCACCCAGTGTGTGTTGGAAATGTCCGACTGATCAACACGAAAAAAACACAAGCGAGGATGGAAAGAAGATTGAAAGAAAAAACATGAACACAAATGATGTTTTGTGAACCACCAATTGGGATGCCTTTCTGCAGAGGTTTTTATTGCTTTATATAGACACAAAAAACAGGATGTATTTACAATGTAATTAAAAACATGTGGCAGCCTTAATGATTTCAAACCACGTTGACTTATAAATTAGGGGGAGAAAAATAAAACCGATGAAATAAATTCCAAATAAAATTAGTCAACAATCACCCCCTAATTTCTATTGCATTCTATGGATCTCAATGACATTGATCTTCACATGCAACTTCTGAACCTGGTGCACCCAAGTGACTTTGTGAGAATGTTTGCAGGCTGCTATTCCTTCCTCGAAATCTTCTCCTTGCTCGCCATTGGCTTCTCTGCAATGAATGTGGCATGCAGGTGGGCGAGCTTGGCTTTTCAACCATAATGAAGTGTAACTCACCAGGGTCGAGCTTGCGTCGTGCAAACCCAGGCGGTGTTGTCGGACCGATAATGTTTCCGATGGTGTGAAATCGAAACGGGGCATTGTCATGATCAACGTCTAGTGATTCTACCATATTGAATGGTGGTGAAGCGAACTCCACTGTGGTTGATGCCACAGGTATCACCTTAACCACATCTGGTGTTGCATCTTCTGTTGAGTTCGCACTAATGGGTTTGAGTGATGAACTCTAGTCTTCAACAGTGTTGTCAGCCTCCGCATTCCTTGGTCTACATGCCTTTGTGTGTTCGACAGTGAATGGATCCTCACTACTCCACACAGTTTGTTCACCATGAGCACTCCAAACCCACTGTTTTTCCTCGTCAAAGGTGACATCGTGTGTTACATTTACGCTCTTGCTAACAATGTCATACACGCGATATGCCTTGGACCCGAACTCGTACCTGACGAAGATCATCGGTATACTCTGGTCATCTATCTTCTTTAGGTTAGGCTTCACATTCTTAACATGCGCGATGCATCCAAAGGTGTGGAGAAAGTGCACCTCTGGTATTTTTCCATGCCAGGACTCATACGGTGTCATTCTGTCAAGGCTGTGATTCAACGCTCGGTTAAGGATAAAGATGGCGATGGAGACAGCCTCACCCCATAACATCCCGGGAAGACCCTTAGCCTTCAGCATGCTTTGAGCAATAGACACTATGGTTTGGTTGTGTTTTTCAACGACCTCATCCTGCTGTTGTGAAAATGGAACCTTGAGTTTTCGTTGTACACCACACTCAGTACAATATTCACCGAATTCTACTGAGGTAAAATCGTCACCACAATTAGTGTAGAGAACCTTCATCTTTTTCTCTGTCTCCACCTCCACTGTGGCTTGAAAGCGTTTAATTGCTGTTGGAGCCTGGTATTTTCTTGCAAGAAGATTGACCCACATGTAGTGGCTCATTTCATCCATGAGTAATAGAAAGTAGCGGTTCCCACTTGGAGTTGTTGGCGTGATCGGCCTGTAAAGGTTACCGTGGACAAGGTCGAGGACTTGTTCTGCATGATGCTTCACTTGCTCGGGGAAAGACGTTTGTTGCTGCTTTTTAGTGAGGCAGTTTTCATAGACTTGATCTATTTGATCAATCCATGGAAGCCCTCACACCATATCGTGATGAGCGATCTTGGGAAGAGAATGGGAGTTTAGGTGGCCGTACCTCTCATGCCATCGCCATGCCACCTCTGACCCCCTTGTTGACAATCATGTAGGTTGTTCAATGCTGAGTCTTAGCTTGTACAACCGGTCGGGGAAGTGTTGTGCCCTAGCTAGAAGGCATCATTTCTTGTCCTGAATCTTCATGATGCCTCCCTCGATCAGTACCTGACAACCATTCTCATTGAGTTGTCTGATGCTGATGATGTTGGCGGTGAGTCTTGGGATGAAGTACACCCTCTTGAGTGTGTGGTGCTCACTAGTTTTACAAGTGAATAAGATCGTCCCGAACCCCTTGATATTGACGATAGATCCGTCACCAAACTTCACGGTGTCACGGATCCCAGATTCAAGATTAGAGAAGGCAGCGTGGGAACCAGTCATGTGGTTTGTGGCAACAGTGTAGAGGTACCATAGGTCTTCGTCGCACACCTCCCTTTTAGCATGTTGTACAAAGACCTTCAGCTCGACCACTCAGAGAGGACTGCAATGTGGCCGTGGGGAATTCGAAGTGGCAGATTATAGTGGCGGTGAATCAGGCATCGTAGTGCATGCACTTACCATAAGGAGTGTCGGCTCATCATCATCACTATGGGTTAGAAGAGCCTTAGCATGTCTCATCCTACTACGACAATCTTTGGCCCAATAACCCATTTTTTCGCAATAGAGATATTGGTCTCTTGAGGCGTCATGACCATCATTGGATCCCCTATCATCCCTTCGTGGTTGTCGGTGACGCCAGTTGCCAGTCTTAGAGTCATTGAGGAGTCCATCCCTCACTGGACGCTCCTTCATCCGTGCATCCCACTCCTCCTTGGTGATGAGCAAATTCCCTCCATAGTCGGTGGTGGGTGCTGGGTCAAAACAGTCTTCCGCCACTTTGAGTCTCCCTGTTACCTCGTCTACAGAGAGCATAGAGATATCAAGAAGCATCTCAATTGAAAGGGAAATTTGGGAGAACCTGTAGGGGACGACATGAAAATACTTCTCAACGACCTTGTCTTGAGGCTCCGGATCGCCGAGGATCGTGAGTTGGTTCACCATCCCGGGGAGCTGCATTGAGAAGTCATCCACCGATTCGCCGTTTTGAAAAAAATGCCTTCATACTCCTTGCGGAGCTTTTGAGCATTGGCCTTGCGAACATGATCAATGCTGATGCGCATGGTCTTCCCGGTGTCCCACGCTTCCTTGACAGTTTCCTTGACGACGAGTATGGAGATCATCTCCGGCGGGGCAACACAGAGGATGGCCTCTAGTGCCATCCGATCTTCCTAGAGTTCTACACTGCCAGTGTCGACAGAATCCCAAAGACCGTGTACTTGAAGAATGACCTTCATCATCAAGGACCAGTCGCTGTAGTTTGTCTTCATGAGGATCGGATACGTCGTCGATCCCCCGATCTCCTTCACTACTCGATGTACCAACAGAGGGCCACTGCCACTGTCAACAGGGGGTCTGGGACGTGTCGATGATGTCTGGGAGAGTCGGGGCGATGAGGGCTCGGAGTTCAGCATTAAGGATTAAGATATCCTCCCTCTGATACCAAATGTTGGAAATGTCTGACTGATCAACACGAAAAAAACACAAGCGAGGATGGAAATAAGATTGAAGGGAAAAACATGAACACAAATGATGTTTTGTGCACCACCAATTGGGATGCCTTTCTGCAAAGGTTTTTATTTCTTTATATAGACACAAAAAACAGGATGTATTTACAACGTAATTAAAAACACGCGGCAGCCTTAATGAGGTCAAACCACGTTGACTCATCAATGAGGGGGAGAAAAATAAAACCAGTGAAATAAATTCCAAATAAAATTATTCAATAGTGTGAAAACCCTGTACAATTCACACTTCCCTTGGTGTTCACCCCCTACTTCAGTGACCTCCACCTCCAGCACCACTCCTCCTCTAGCACGACCTCCCTCTCCAGTAACTCCTCCTTCGGGCGCATAGCCTCTCTGGCATCCCTTTTCTTTGGCGCACAACCCTTTCCAACCACACCGTCCACCCGCCCCTCTCTGGTGTGCACCACCCAGATGGTCTCCTCTCTGACATTCGTGACCTCATCGGCACACCCCAATCCGGCAGCGGCCTCCCTCTTCCCCCCTCTGGTGAGGATTCTTTGATTTGTAGTTTCCTTGTTGGGTTTTGATTTGGCTAAAACTGTTTATGCTAGGGTTTTATTTTTTAAGTTGATCCAAAAAATATAGAGTCCAATTTGATGTTAAGGGTTGTAATTAGCTTCATTTGGGTGAGAATGAGGTGTGGTTGAATTTTTTCACTGGATTCCGAAAGTTTGTCGTCATTCAAGGTAGGACACCTTTGTACATATCCTTTAAATTTTAGATTTCATTAATTTATTATTTTTATCACCTTCTGTGATAGTTAATTAGAGACCTATGATATTTATAATAATTTTTTCATGTGCGGTTGGTTTTCAAGTGGCGTTTCTATATGAAATCGGGTGTGTTTTCGGTGTAAATTTTGGTTGTGCCATTTGTTAATGCTTTATACCTTGTTTAAATGAATTTTTAAGTTATTCATGTGATGTGAAAGTGGTATTTGGTATGATTTAGCATGCGTTTAATTTTCAAAGTTGCAGTTTTATGTAAAATTGGGTATTTTTCATGTGAAAACCCTTGTGTGTCATTTGGTTTCATTTTATAAAGCATGAAATTGGTTTATTAAACTACGTGTGGACTGTAAATTGTGTTTTGATATAGAATTGATGTGCGGTTGAACTTAAATAAAAATTGGGTGTATTTTGGGTGTAAAACCTTATGGTTTTTCTTGAAATGATTTTATAAATAGTTTAAATGATTTATTGAATTATATAGGTGGTGAGAATCATGTTTTGAAATGGGTTGGGTGTGCGTTTGGGTTTTAAAGAGGGTTTTGGGTGTATTTTTTGATGTAAACTCCTTGTGGTGTTTATTGAAAATGTTTTATAAATTGTTTTAATGGTTTATTAAATTATGAAAAAAATGTGAGAAACTTGTATGAAGAATTTCTTGGGGTACATATGATTTTAAAAATGGATTTTGAATGCATGGTGTGTTTTTTTTTTGTTGAGTTGTGCACACCATATGTCGGTCAAATGGGCCAGTTGGCTTTTGCTAGTGGTTTATGATTATTAAAAGCATGTTTGATTTTTTAAACATGTTTGTGATATCTAAAAGGTGTTTGGTGTTTCAAAATGGGTTTCTAAATTGTTTTATTTTAGAAAGGATTTATGTATGGTTATTCATAAAAGGGTTTGAAATGTGGAAATGTTGTGATGATCATTTGGCATGTTTGAAATGGTTTATTTGGAAAAACCTTTGAGGAGTGAGTCCTTCTTTATTGTTTGACCATGGTATGAGAGTGTCCTCGGTATGAGACCTCCCTTCTATGATTATTTTTCAAAGGCTATGAGCACTCCTCGAGGCAGTTAGGGCGGTTTCAGTTTGTGCGTTATGTGTGATGGGGTATATATGGATTATTTCTTGATCTTGTTTGGAACACCCCTTTACAAACACATCATGGGAACCTAGCATAGCTATGAGGATTACTAAAAACAATTTCTGAAGTAGTACTTGATTTAATGTACAGTGGCCCATACTAGGTGGATATATTTGGGTTTATTGCTATAGGATTGGTCCACTCGATCTTTCCTGAGTTAGGGCCGCTGGGATTTGGGAATTTTGATTTCATCGTGTGTGGAATGCTACTAGGGAAGGGGTCTTATGTATTAGTATGTTCTGGTTCTCCTCTGAGTTCTTAGGATTTACCATGCCTCTCTAAAACTAGTATCTTTAGTGTCATTTCCCTCATTATGTATAATCATGATCTTGTTCTTGGATTTGGTATTATTTTGGTAAAATTGTGAATGTTTGTTTTTGGTAAAAAGGATTTCAAGAAAAATGTTTTAGAAAGAATTAGAACTCCCCCCATTTTCAATTTTTTGAAAAATATGTCTTTCCCATTTGGTTCCCTTTTTAATAATCCCCTTGATCCATATTTTAAATAAAGAGGGAAATAGAATATGATTCTTTGTTTTAAAATGAAATGTGTGTAAAACCTATATTTATATATTTTAGTCCAAACCTGTTAGTCAAAGTTTATTTATCAAAATCATGTGCATTGGTAATAGAGTTAGTTGGTCCTAACTAAAGAGTTTTAATACTCATGCCTATACTTTCCTTTTTTAGTTTATACAGTATAAGGCCCCAGCCTTAAACATTACTTAATCTTGAGTTACTTCAAGAATACACGTTGAGGATCTTTTCAGGTTTAGAGTTTTAGAGAATTAGATCATAAAACATGCATTACCTTCCACATTTAAACAAAGTGGTTACATAAAAGATAGTACTCATTTTTTCCATCAATGGAAACATATTTAAAATAAAACATGGATTCTTTCTTGACACTTCCTTGACACTATCATCACATCATGTACCTTTCCCTTGACCTCTGAAAAACATTTCAAAAACTTTGGATGAGCATAAAAATCTCAGTAAGGGATATAAAAGTATGAAATGAAAACATTAGTCCATGTATGAAATCATACTTTACTCATAAAACATAATCACTTTAACATACCTCATCAAATCATGAATAAATCATAGAAATCATAAGACATAAAGGAAACTTGATGCATTCATAACATTTTTACGTAGGGAGTAACCCTCATGGTTACGTTTGGAGTACCCATTACAGTATATTCCATAAATCTCTTCAGAGAAACTTTAACATTTAACTCCTTCGTGTTACCAAATGCATTGGACAGCTATATCGGGCTCACCCGCCCTTAGTTTATCATGGAACCACCCATCTTGATAAACAATTCCCAAGAACCATAACATAATCATATCACATAAAACATGCATAAAGGAAACATAACATTTCCACATTTCAATCACAAGATATCAATACAACACATTGATATAATAAAAACATTATAAAAACCATTTTCAATACCAAAATGAAAGAAAAGTAAAACATGGTATTTATTTTTCATTTAAAAAAAAGTTATTGCTTGTAGAGGAAGCCGAAACTCAAATAATGGTCACGACGGCGGAGAAGTCGTTGTCACCGCATACGTACGACAAAAAAACATTCCTTTTGTCGTTTAGTAAAATGCTTCGTATAAAAAATCTTCGTTTTGAATAGACATAAACGTCAATGGGGTGTATACACCATATATAAGAAAGTTGTTTATAAACAAAATATGCCTCAATGAAAGGAGATTGAGACGAAGTCCCATACCTCGGGTCTGACTTGACTCGATCGTTCTTTAACGTCCTAAATAATAAACATGAGTTAACTTTTACTTGTTTAAGAACCTTTTTCAAGTTCATTATTTCTTTTATATCACTTATTACCATGTTATGAACACTATGTAATTATTTAAGTTAATAATGGTCATTTTTTTGATCATTGGTACTTGAGTCAAAAATAAACTCTTTATAATTACAAGTTGTTCATGTATCCATAATATCCAAAATTATATTCATGATGTAGTTATCATATATATAATATATATCCATTATATTCATGCATTTATAATATTATATAACATTTAGAGGTAAGAAATGAAATGCACCGTTCATGGAGACGGTAAGTCGTACGTACGGATGAACGCTAATTTCATTTCTATTTCATTTTTTATGGAATGGAATCATAATGATATAAAAGTATATTATAATTCCAGTATTATATCATATATAATATCATTAATTTCATACTTTATACATCACACATATGGCATTAACGAATCAAATCACTTTGAGGGGGCGGTAGTCCGTACTTCCTAAAATGAAGATATCACGTATACCCATAATGGAAACCATAAAGCTATGCCATAAATGAAAAATACAGAATCTTAAGTAAAACATAAACATATAATATATCATATATAAATATAGTGACATCTTAATGTCCATCTTTGAAGGTGTTAAAATAATATTGAACAATCATCGTTTTGTGAGGCAGAAATTCACCATCCACAGAAACAGTATGTTCTTTAACCATTAGATGTAGGTGTGTGTAAGTGTAGCTCGAATCCTTATTATAAAAACATCCTATTATATTGAATATACTGGTTTTGTTACAAAATAAATTTATAAAAAGAGTTTAGGGGGTTGTAGAATCAAAATAAAACAAAAGAGCATTAGAGAAGACTTTACCTTTGAATTGGGTAACTCTTCTTGGTTTGAACCAAAAGGGTTTCTTGAAGAGTTTTCTACCTAAGGTAAGGCTTCTAGGATGAAGAGAGATATTTGGAGAGACAAAATGAGCAGATATTGGCCGAGTCAAAGGCTTGAGAGGTGTGGGTAAGGAGGTAGAGGTGGGGGCCTTTTATAAGAGGAGAGGAGGGGCACTCTTGGAAAGGTATAAAATGTTACTTTATTTTCAAATGTGTTTCGGATTTTAAAGGTCCCACATTGATGTATTTTGAGTATAAGGTGATAAGAGTTATAAATACACCCATCCAATAGGTTTTTTACATGTTTAGGTCTTATATTTTACATTATCTTTTCATTTTATTTAAATCGTTAAATAATGAGGTAATCGCTGCATCATCATGGTCTCATATAAAATTTAATTTATTTAATGTATAAAAATTATGAAAAAAATACTATGATGTAGGAAATATTTTTATCTTTACAATTACTATTTATAGTCCAATAGATAATTTATTTAGACAAAAGTAAAAATGTTTTACTCAGGTGATACATTCTTTGTTATATTTACTTTCTTTAAAAAATAAAAAGATAAAAAGTCATTATCACACAAAAGTGATTCCATGGGGTCCCCAAGTTTGGCACAAGGCATCCCATGGTCGTAAATGACACAAACAGTAGTATTAGGACACATGTTTGTGTCATTTTTTTATTATTATGATATTATTTTTATTATCCTTAACTACCCGATTACTTAATTAATCAAGATAATTAACGATAATTATCATCGTTACTATTCACAAAGTCCAAAAACAAAAGAGTCTTAATTAAATAATTTTGAAATTATGATTCCAAATATGGAATCCATTTTACCAAATTCAAAACATATAAATTGAAATAATTAATTTAAAAATAATTCTCGTTGTCAAAACAAATAGCGGGTTTTTTTGAAACAATATCTATGAAAAGTTTGGCATTTGTTTACGCCCAATTCCAAAGTGAAATTAATTATAATGAACACCATTGGATTAAATGGTAAATATATATATTCTAATTACACTTTAAAATCAATTAAAAATATAATCTAACCATATAATTAAATTATATGAAAAAGAAGTTTTGATGTAAAATGCAGTATTTTTCACTATTCATTAAAAAATGAACATTGTCAGAAAAATACCAAAAAATTATCCAATGTAAATTTCAATGTACCAATCATAAAGATTAAATTTATTTTTAAAAATAGAGATTATAAAATTGTCAAAAGTTTTATTTAAAAATGGTTTTCCATCAAAAGGCAGTAAAACAATCTTTTAAAAATATTAGTGTATTCCATGCTTTAGATTGGATTTATTCTTGTTTTAAGCCTCTAAAACACTATCTAATTCATAAATAGACATAGATAAGAATATATATTATCCATTACTTACTTTGGATGTTACATCCTTCCCCCCTTTAGAAAATTGCGTCCCCGTAATTTATTTACTTATCGAATAAGTGGGGTATTTATCCCTCATTGCATTTTCAGATTCCCATGTTGCCTCTTCACTCATGTGGTTTTTCCAAAAAACCTTTACTTGATGAATCACCTTATTCCGCAACACTTTCTCCATGTGGTCAAGAATCTGGACCGGTTGTTCCTCATAAGATATATTCTTTTCCAGCTGAACTACCTCTGGACTCAAAACATGAGATGGATCTGTCATGTACTTCCTTAACATTGAAACATGAAAAACATTGTGTACCTGAGATAAACTCGGAGGTAAATCCACTCGGTATGCAACTGATCCAACTCTCTCCAGAATTTCATATGGTCCAATGAACCTTGGACTCAGCTTTCCTTTCTTACCAAATCGCATCACACTTTTCCATGGTGATACTTTGAGAAAAACATGATCACCTACCTCAAAAGAGAGATCCTTCCTCCTATTGTCCGCATAACTCTTCTGCCTACTCTGAGCTATTCTCATGTGTTTCTGTATCAGCTGAACTTTTTTCTACCAACTCTTCTACCAATTCTAGTCCCATCAACTTCCTTTCACCCACTTCATCCCAGAAAGCTGGAGTTCGACACCGCTTCCCATATAATGCCTCAAATGGTACCATCTGTATACTGGAATGAAAACTGTTATTATAAGAAAACTCAACCAAAGAAAGATGTTGGTCCCAAATTCCCTGATAATCCATCGAACAAGCACGTAGCATATCCTCCAAATTCTGAATCATTCATTATGACTGCCCATCTGATTGAGGATGAAAAGTTGTACTAAAATTTAATTCAGTACCCAACAACTTCTGAAGGCCTTTCCAAAAGTTAGAAGTAAACCTGTGATCACGATCAGATACAATGGAGAGGGGAACTCCATGTAACCTGACTATCACTTTAAGATACAAACGAGAAAAATGATCTAGGGAAAAAGTATCTCGTATAGCAAGGAAATGATAAGATTTAGTCAAGAGATCAACAATAAACTAAATTGCATTATTACCTTAAGGTGTCTTCGGAAATCCCAAAACAAAGTCCATGGATATATTTTTCCATTTCCACTCTGGAACTGGTAAAGGCTGAAGCATCCCTTTCGGTAACTGCCACTCTACCTTAAGCTGTTGACAAGTCAAACACTTCACAGTAAAATCAGCAATGTCTCTTTTCATTTCATCCCACCAGTAATACTCCCAAAGATCTCTATACATCTTAGTACTTCTTGGATGAACTAAAAAAGGAGAACTATAAGCTTCACATAACAACTCTCTCTTCAACTGTGAATCACACAACACACACAATATCTTCCCAAATCTCAAAACACAATCATTATCAATGTTGAATTCAGGAAACTTACCCTTCTGAACCAGCTCTACCTTTTTCTGCAACTCATTATCTTGCTTCTGTGCTTGCTTAATTCTGTATGATAGAGAAGATTTCACTGATACCTGAAACAAAACAGAAGAACATCCTGGACCAAAAACTTCTATGCCAAAGTTCATTAAATCCTTAACCAAAGGATCACGTTTCAAACGCAACATTGTTAATGAATCATTTTTTTTAGACTCAAAGCATCAACCACTTTATTTTCTTTTCCTGAATGGTAATGAATTGTACAATCATAATCCTTGATTAATTATAGTCATCTCCTCTATCTCATGTTCAATTCTTTCTGAGTGAATATATACTTTAAACTTTTTTGATCGGTATATATTTCACACTTTACTCCATACAAATGATGCCTCCAAATTTTTAAAACAAAAACAACAGCAGCTAATTTCAAATCATGTGTAGGGTAATTTACCTCATGAGTTTTCAAATGTCATGAAGCATAAGCAATTACCTGATAATTCTGCATTAGGACACAACCAAGTCCTTTCAATGAAATATTACTATAGATAACAAACTCACCATTCCTAGAAGGTAGTGCCAAAAATGGAGCATTCACCAATCTTCTTTTCAGTTCCTGAAAATAATCATCACATTCTTTTGTCCAGATAAACTTAACACCCTTCTGAGTTATCTTAGTCATTGGACTAGATAACCGTGAAAAATTTCTAACAAACCTTCAATAATAGCCTACCAAACCAAGAAAACTACGAATCTCAGTTACATTTGTGGGTCTTGGCCATTCTTCAACAACCTTTGTTTTTGTAGGATCCACAGTTATTCCATTTTTAGAAACAATATGACCAAGGAAAGAAATTTGTTGCAACCAAAACTCACACATGCTAAATTTCCCATACAATTTATTTTCTTTTAAGGTTTGAAAAATAACCCTTAAATGTCTTTCATACTCCTCTTTACTTTTAGAAAACACCAAAATATCATCAATGAAAACAACCTCAAACTTATCCAAGAACTCAATGAAAATTCTATTCATAAGATCCATGAATACAACAGGTGCATTGGTTAGCCCAAAAGGTATAACTACAAATTCATAATGGCCATATCTTTTATGAAATGCGGTCTTCGAAACATCTGCTTCCTTTACCTTCAACTGATGGTACCCTGATCTCAGGTCAATCCTTGAAAAATCCTGAGCTCCCTGGAGCTGATCAAAAAAATCATCGATATAAGGCAAATGATATTTTTTCTTAACAGTAATGTTATTCAAGGCTCTATAATCAATGAAAAGTCTCATAGAACCATATTTCCTTTTAGCAAATAAAACAGGAGTACCCCATGGTGATGTGCTAGGTTGAATGAAACCTTTCTCTAATAAATCTTGCAATTGCTCCTTCAACTCTAAAATTTCAGTTTGATCGATTCGATAAGGGGGTTTTGAAATTGGCTTAGCATCAGGAACTAAGTCAACGGTAAACTCAACTTCCCGATCTGGTATTATTCCAGGCAACTCATCAGGAAAAACATCAGGATACTCATTTACCACTGGCACATCATTAATCTGAACAGTTCCCTTGTTTTCAACAATATGTGCAAGGTAACATTCATTTCCATCTTTTAAAAGTTTCTCAGACTCTTGATATGTTATCAACAGTAAGGGTTCATTCTTGTACACAAACTGAAAGTCTTTCTGAAAAGAAACTTCTTTAGATCTATAGTCAATATTATCATGGTAAATAGAGAGCCAATCCATACCCAGGATAACATCAAACTCTACTAGAGGTAAAACAATAAGGTTTTCAAGTAGGTTCTTTCCACGGATAAGGATAGGAATATTCTTATAAATTATTTTTGCCTCAACATTTCCCCCAGGTGTTTTTACCAAAAGTTTAGAAGTCATTTCTTGAGATGGTATTCCCATTTTACTAGAAAAGTTTTTAGAGATGAAAGAATGTGTAGACCCCGAATAAAACAACACACTAGAATAATCTGAAAAAACAAAAAAAAGTATCTGATACAACTTCATTTGATGGCTCGACATCTGCTGAAGTAGTTGCAAAGGATTTCACCACCCCTTTCTGCTTGTAGTATAACTGCTTCCCATCGCTTGAGCTCTTTGTCAGACACTCGTTTGCATAGTGACCCATCTCATTTCACTTAAAACATTTCACTAACTGTAAATCAAATTTGGTCTTACCATCACCCTGATCTTTTTCAGTGAAATCACGAGCCTTATGTCCCATCTTACCACATCGTTAGCACTTTACAGAATTCAGAAGCCATTCCCCAGCATTCCTTTTACCACATTTATCACAAACTGGAAACTTAGTTTTCTTACCATCAGACCTTTTTGAAGAATTCTTTCTTTTCTCCTGCCACCTCGGTCTCTTCTTCTGCTTGTTTTTATAGAACACTTGGTCATCGGCAAACTCCATTTCCACCTTCCTAGCACATTGAACAAGCTTTTAATAACTCTTGAACTCACGAGAAGCTAAATCCCTTCGATATTTTGGCTTTAATCCTGAGTAAAAATGATTGATTTTACTATCAAGGTATCGGATAAAATTTGGAGCATACCTTGCCAACCGAGTGAACCTTTCTTAATAGGCAGCAACTGAGTGTTCCTCTTGCCTCAATTCCAGGAATTTTTTTTCCATCCTAAGTTGAACAGGCTTAGGAAAATACTTCTCAAGAAACATACCTTTGAATTCATCCCAGTCGAGAGCATCAATCTCATCAGCGTCTCTGATATTTTTAACCATCGACCAGCACTAATCTGCTTCACCCTCCAAATGGTAAATAGCAAGACTAACCTTTTGATTGTCTGAACACCCCATGACATTGAAAATCTTCTCCAGTTCTTTAATCCACCCTTTAGCTAGCACAAGTTCAGATGATCCTCTGAATTATGGGGGATGTTTACTCATGAAATGTTCCACCACTGACATGTTCCTCTGCGGTTGATCTGTCTGATCTCATGCATGGATACCACCACCATTTATTTCTTGAGTCAACTGTGCCATTACTGCAACAAACTATTCAGTTCCAATTCCAACCATCACAGGATGCTGATTCAGAAGGTTATTTCCTTCTGTATGACTTCCTAGCACTGCTTCCCTATTTCCTTTGCGGAAAACCATTCTGAACAAACATGTCTTAGATGAAGGAACATGGTAATCTTCAAATGCTATATCATTTCAATTTGACCATAAAAAAATATTTTTGGATAATCATTTAATATAATTCTAACTCATAATGTTATCTAAACTGACCTCTGATACCAACTATAAGGCACCAGCCTTAAACATTACTTAATATTGAGTTGCTTAAAGAATACACATTGAGGATCTTTTCTAGTTTAGAGTTCTAGTGAATTAGATCATAAAACATGCATTACATTCCACATTTAAACAAAGTGTTTACATAAAATATAGTACTCATTTTTACCATCAACGGAAAAATATTTAAAATAAAACATGGATTCTTTATTGACACTTCCTTGACACTATCATCACATCATGTACCTTTCCCTTGACCTATGAAAAACATTTCAAAAACTTGGGATGAGAATAAAAATCTCAGTAAGGGATAAAAAAGTACGAAATGAAAACATTAGTCCATGTATGAAATCATACTTTACTCATAAAACATAATCACTTTAACATACCTCATCAAATCATGAATAAATAATATAAATCATAAGACATAAAGGTAACTTGAGGCATTCATAACATTCTTACGTAGGGAGTAACCCTCATGGTTACATTTGGAATACCCATCAAAGTATATTCCCTAAATCTCTTCGGATAAACCTTAACGTTTAACTCATTCACGTTACCCAATGCATTGGAGAGCTATATCGGGCTCACCCTCCATTAGTTTATCACAGAACCACCCATCTTCATAAACAATGCCCAAGAACCATAACATAATCATATCACATAAAACATGCATAAAGGAAACATAACATTTCCACATTTTCAATCACAAGATATCAATACAGCACATTGACATAATAAAAACATTATCAAAACCATTTTCAATACCAAAATAAAATAAAAGTAAAACATGGTATTTATTTTTCATTTCAAAAAAAAGTTATGGCTTGTAGAGGAAGCCGAAACTCAAATAATGGTCATGGCGGCGGAGAAGTCATTGTCGCCGCATACGTATGACAAAAAAACATTCCTTTTATCATTTAGTAAAATGATTCATATAAAAAAGATTCCTTTTGAATAGACATAAAATTCAATGGGGTTTATACACCGTATAAAATAAAGTTGTTTATAAAACAAAATATGCCTCAATGAAAGGAGATTGAGACGAAGTCTCATACCTCGGGTCTGACTTGACTCGATCGTTCTTTAACGTCCTGAATAATAAACTTGAGTTAATTTCTACTTTCTTAAGAACATTTTTCAAGTTCATTATTTCTTTTATATCACTTATTACCATGTTATGAACACTATGTAATTATTTAAGTTAATAATGGTCGTTTTGTCGATCATTGGTACTTGAGTCAAAAATAAACTCTTTATAATTACAAGTTGTTCATGTATCTATCATATCCAGAATTATATTCATGATTTAGGTATAATATATATCATATATATCCAGTATATACATGAATTTATAATATTATATAACATTTAGAGGTAAGAAATTAAATGCACCGTTCATGGAGACGGTAAGTCGTACGTACGCATGAACGCTACTTTCATTTATATTTCGTATTTTATGGAATGGAATCATAATTATATAAAGATATATTATAATTCCAGTATAATATCATATATAATATCATTAATTACATCCTTTATACATCCCATATATGGAATTAACAAATCAAAGAACTTTGAGGGGGCGGTAGTCTGCACTTCCTAAAATGAAGATATCGCATATACCCATAATGGAAACCATAAAGGTATGCCATAAATGAAAAATACTGAATCTTAAGTAAAAAATAAACATATTATATATCATATATAAATATAGTGACATATTAATGGCCACCTTTGAAGGTGTTAAAGAATATTTAACAATCATCGTTTCGTGAGGCAGAAATTCACCATCCACAAAAACAGTATGTTCTTTAACCATTAGATGTAGGTGTGTGTAAGTGTAGCTAGAATACTTCTTATAACAACATCCTAGTATATTTAAGATACTGGTTTTGTTACAAAATAAATGAATAAAAAGAGTTTAGGGGGTTGGAGAAGCAAAATAAAACAAAAGAGTATTAGAGAAGACTTTACCTTTGAATTGGGTAACTCCTCTTGGTTTGAACCAAAAGGGTTTCTTGAAGAGTTTTTTGCATAAGTTAAGGATTATAGGATAAAGATAGGGATGTTTAGAGACAAAATGAGCAGATCTTGGCCAATCCAAATGCTTGAGAGGTGTGGGCAAGGAGGTAGAGGTGGGGGCCTTTTATAAGATGAGAAGAGGGGCACTCTTGGAAAGGTATAAAATGTTACTTTATTTTCAAATGAGTTTCGGATTTTAAAGGTTCCACATTGATGTATTTAGAGGATAAGGTGATAAGTATTCTAAATCCACCCATACAATAGGTTTTTGACATGTGTAGGTCTTAGATTTTACATTATCTTTTCATTTTATTTAAATCGTTAAATGATGAGGTAATCGCTGCATCATCATGGTCTCATATATAATTTACTTTATTTAATGTCTAAAAATTATAAAAAAAAATACTATGATGTAGGAAATATTTTTATCTTTACAATGACTATTTATAGTCCAAGAGATAAGTTATTTAGACAAAATTAAAAATATTTTACTCAGGTGATACATTCTTTGTTATATTTACTTTCTTTAAAAAATAAAAAGATAAAAACTCATTATCACACAAAAGTGATTCCATGGGGTCCCCAAGTTTGGAACAAGTAATCCCATGGTCATCCATGACACAACCAGTAGTATTATGACACATTTTGGTTTCAGTTTTTATTTTTATGATATTATTTTTATTATCCTTAACTACTCGATTACTTAATTAATCAAGATAATTAACGATAATTACCGTCATTACAATTCACAAATTCCAAAAACAAAAGATTCTTAATTACATAATTTGGACCATATTATTACAAATATGGAATCAATTTTACCAAATTACAAACACATAAATTGAAATAATTAATTTAAAAATAATTCTCGTTGTCAAAACAAATAGCGGGTTTTTTTGAAACAATATCTATGAAAAGTTTGGCATTTGTTTATGCCCAATTCCAAAGTGAAATTAATTATAATGACCACCATTGGATTAAATGGTAAAAATATATTCTAATTACACTTTAAAACTAATTAAAAAGATAATCTAACCATATGATTAAATTATATGAAAAAGCAGTTTTGATGTAAAATGCAGTATTTTTCACTATTCATTAAAAAATGAACTTTGTCAGAAAAATACCAAACAATTATCCATTGTAAATTTAAATGTACCAATCATAAATAATAAGTTTATTTTCACAAATAGAGATTATAAAATTGTCAAAAGTTTGATTTAAAAATGGTTTTCTATCAAAAGGCAGTAAAATAATCTTTTTAAAATATTAGTGTATTACATGCTTAAGATTTGATTTATTCTCATTTTATGCCTCTAAAACACTATCTAATTCATAAATAGACATAGATAATAATATATATTATTCATTACTTACTTGTGATGTTACATATAGTAGGTTCCAACTTGGGCTCAATCGCCTTGGGAGATATTGAGCATGGATTGGAGAGTGACCCTCAAGGTTACATGGAGGTGTCATGGGTGTTAGGTTTACTTCTTTGGTTCATTTTTTTGTTCCTTCCACTGCAATTGTAAAAAATGTAATGTTTTAAAACCATATGGAGTTTGGTTTGGGCCTTTATTTATTAAGTTTCCATGTTTATTTTTATTAGATGAAACCATTACCTATAACTTTATTGATGCCCTTGGATCTTATCTCCTACCTAGGAGGATCGAAAATTCCTCTTGATACTTGCCACAGATCAACTCGAGTGACTGGTTCATGGTTGATCTTGGTTGGTTCGTGATAAAATTGTATCAGAGACGGTAAACTCTTTTGAATACCTTGCTTTTATAGAACCCATCATTATTTGGGGATATCAAGGTATAATAAGTATAATTTTTGGGCTCAAGGTGTAGGAATGAAAAGGATGTCATGAAACCTTTCTCATTCTGATCCTCAGGTTATCATGGGATGTTTGGGTTATTTATGTCTTCTGGTTCTTGTGGATTTTTTGGTATTGGGAAATGAAATGGGAGCTGGGTAAGTGGCATATGTGAGGTCGAAGGTTCTAGAAATATATGTGGAGATAGGGGTATTACCCTATAATACTTCTATTGGAAGTGGTTTGATTGGAATATGGCCGCTAACCATAGTTCAAAGTCACTAACCGAAACTAGTTTTCCTCTTTTGGATCATTTGAGTTTCCCTTAATTCTGAAAGTTTTTTTGAATGGTGTAAAAAAATTTATTTTAACATTTGGTGATTTTGTGGGTGACCACATGCATGGGAATGTGTGAGAAAGTGAATGGGTACCTGATATTGCATAAGGATATGCATGTGTGAGACTCCATGGGATGTCATCAGTGAGTGAGTAACCCAAAACTCTTATGTCAATTTGAAAGGTGGTTCCTTTTAAAGAATTGGTGTGGTGTGTCTTCATGTGTTTTGAGAATGTAGATTGTGAGGTGTTTGAGCCTGAGGATTCATTCAGGTCTATTAGTGTTTCTAGTTTATATTCTTGTTGGTTGTTTCTTTGAAAGGTTTTTTGGGAAACCTTTGTGGTGGTTTCCTTTGTGTTTTGGTGTTCATTTGCTATATGTTTTTTCCAATGGACCAATTTGGTTGGGTCCTTGGTTTCTCCTCATTGGATAGAGTGCACCTCCATAAAGAAACAATGTATGTTCGGAATGTGGTCATGGGTGACCTCCCCAATGGTAAACCCTCCAGTTGATCAATGAAAGGATTTTCATCTTGTAATTTGGAAGATGAATCTAACTCTTTCATTTTTTGGTTGAGTGGATACTCTCATAGTGGGATGATAGATGTGAGAGGGGGGAAGAAATCTTTAGTTTCTTGATTGTCCTAAGTCGTTGAGGGTAGAATTTGACGTTTTTGTGTCCAAAGGTTCAATCTGGAACTAGTGAAGGGAATGTTTCAGTTAAGAAGTGAGGCCACATAGTCCGAAGTTGTTAGTGCTAGCTGATATCCTAGAAAGGATATCGGGATCATTCGTCGGTTTCTCCTAGATAAGGTCATTTTAGGCCACCAAGGTGGTGAGTTTGGTCTTAAGAGGATGTTATAGATTCTTGCAAGAATCGTGTGTTGGTTGGTACCTGGGTTAAGACCCCTATCCCTGTAATGTTTCCCTTGGTTGTAGGGGTCATGTTATATGGAGTCTGGAAGTGTTGCGTTTTATTTTAAATTCAAAGGTGGATGTTGTGGATACTTTTGAGGACTTTTGTTTTGACAAAAGCGTATCTTTCCTACAGAAATTTTGAGATTCTCGGTTCCAGATGAAAGTGTTTTTACTTGTATCCTTTATGTTGTTGTTCCCTATTCGAGGTGAAAATAGTAATGCATGTCCATATTCTAAGTCCTTGTCGTGGTAAAAGTCTATGTTGAGGTAGAGTGAGTCTTGGGGTCTGTTGGTTTGTACTGGAATGTGGTGTGGTTGCTTGTGGAACCAGAAGGAAAAATTTTGTTTAGGGGTTTCTAAAGCCTGATTATGAGGCAGGAGATGATTCAACCATTTAAACTCTAGCCATAGGTCCCAAAGTGAATCTAGAACATGGTTAGGATAACCCCTACAGTGTAAAAAAGGCCTTGGTTTAATTTCTATTCTTAGTGTGGAATGTTTTGTGTCCTTCTGGGTGTGTGATGCTGTTGGTATGTTGTCAGATGTGGTTTTGATGCCCCATTAGTTAGGCCCTTCCCTCCCCTCCCCTTGTTGTGGGGGGTTTCTGATATTTGTAAAAAGTTTCCAAGTTTTTTTCCTTTTGTTGGTCCTTATGGTGGGGAGACCCATCATGGGTCTCTCTGAATTCATTGTTAGCCTATTTCTTATGCTGGGGAGGCCATTCAGACCTCCCCATGTTCGTATTTCAGTTTCATCTTGGGGTGTGGTTCTATTTTGTCTGCCCATTTTAGGAAAATGGTATGGGTTTCATTCGGTAGTGTCTGAGGCGTTTTTTTAATCGGTTGGATTGTAGCATGAAAGTTTTTTACATATGCTCGATCAAATGGTGGTGTCTAAGCTTTTGGGGGTGGATGACACTTAGTGGGGAGTTTGTCTCAGTCTTCTAAGTTCATATTGTAAGCCTTTATCTTGTTGGTGGTGTATTTGTGATATCTTTGTCTATATCTCTTTGGGAATCTCCTTGAACTGTAAAGGAGTATCGATTTCAGTTTTGGGGTTCAACCTTTTTCTAGCTTTCTAGGGGTGGAAAATGTTATAGTGGGGAGAATTGTCACACCCTGAACTTTGTAAATTCTTTATTTTATTATTTTCCATCTTTGGATAATTTTTTAGGGATTTAAGTCAAGTCTTAGTTTAAATTTTTGAGTTTTTATTGAAAAATGTGAGTTTTCAGTTTTGCGGCATCTGGCGCAAGGGCAAAGCATGGTTTGGAAACCGTGCAGCTTCGCCCAGGCAACTGTGCGGCCTACCTATCTTTGAAAACTAAAATAATAATTTAATGACTAATAAAGTGAGACTTAAAATAAAAATAATAAAAATTAAAATAAGATTAAATTTATTGGTAATAATACTAATGGGAATATAATTATTATTATCATTATTATTATTAAGAATAACATTATTAAAATAATTATTATTTTTATTATCATTATCATTATCATTATCATTATTTTTATTATTATGTTTATTAAAATTATTAGTATTTATTATTATTATTATTATTATTATTATTATTATTATTGGGAGTTTTGGCAGGCTTTAGGCTAATGCGTGGGCACCGAACGGTTAGAGGAAACTGTGCGGTCAACCAAAGTACCCATGCGGTCACTTCTGGAGTGGGAAGAAGCTATCGCACAGTTCACGCATGGTCGCTTGAGGCATACGTAGGCTGCGCAGTTGCCCAACATTCAAATAAATGAAATTAATAAAATAATCCAAGGTGAAAAAAATTAAAATAAAGTGAAGAATATGTTTCAACTGTAATAATAATAATAATAATAATAATAATATTGTCAATAATAATATTATTATTATTAAAATAATTGTTATCATTATTTTTATTAAAATTATTATTAAAATTATTATTATTATTATTATTATTATTAAAAATGAAATGAATATTATTTTTATTTTTATCATTATATTAATATCATTTTCATTTTGTTCATTAAAATTAATACTATTATAAAGAATTATTTTATTATTATTACTATTATTATTGTTAAGATAGTTTTATTTTGTTAATGTTTTATTTCATCTTTTTTTCCTTCTTCCCCTATCTCTCCCCTTCCCCCCTTCCCCCATGATACCCACCTATTGCGCACCCCCTATACAGCGTGTCCTACCCTTGGTGTGCACCCCCTGCTCTGGCGACTTCCACCTCCGGCGCTGCTCCTCCTCCGGTGTGGCCTCCCTCTCTGGTGAATCCTCCTTCTAGTGTGTAGCCTCTCCGTCGACCCTTTTCTCCAGTGCACAGCCCCTCCTAGCCACCCCTATCTAGTATGCACTTCCTGGACAGCCTCCTCTCAAGCATCCATGAACTCACCGGTGCAACCCACTTTCATAACGACCACCCTTTTCCCCCTTCCGGTGAGGGTTCTTTGATTTGGGGATTCCTTGTGGGGTTTTGATTTGGATAAAACTCTAGATTCTAGGGTTTGATTTTGAAATTTGATCCCTAAAATTTTGAGCCCAATTTGATTCTTAGGGTTATAATTAGCTTCATTTGGGTGTGAATGAGGTGTGATTGAGTCTTTTCACCGGATTCCAGAAGTTCATCGTCATTTGAGGTAGGACCCCTTTTCACATAGCCTTTAAATTTTATATTTCATTGATTTCTTATTTTTCACACCTTCCTTGATAGTTAATTATGAGCCTATGATATTTAGAATAATTTTTTTATGCGCGATTGGTTTTAAAGTGGCATTTTTATATGAAACCGAGTGTGTTTTCAATGCAAACTTTGGTTGCGCCATTTTTTAATGCTTTATACCTTGTTTAAATGAATTGTTAAATTATTCATGTGATGAGAAATTAGTTTTTAGTATGATTGAGATTGATTTTAATTTTTAAAGTGGTAGTTTTATGGGAAATTGAGTATTTTTCATGTGTAAACCCTTGTGTGTCATTTGGTGTCATTTTATAAAGCATGTAACTCATTTATTAAACTATTTGTGGGATAAAAATTGTGTTTTGATATAGCATTGATGTGAATTTGAACTTAAATAGAGGATTTTTGGTTTATTTTGGTTGTAAAACTTTATGGTGTTACTTTAAATGATTTTATAAATAGTTTAAATGGTTTATTGAATTATATAGGTTTTGAAAATCATGTTTTGAAATGGTTTGGGTGTGTTTTTGGTTTTTAAAGAGGGTATTGGGTGTATTTTTGATGTAAAAGCCTTGGGGTGTTTATTGAAAATGTTTTATAATTTTTTTAATGGTTTATTAAATTATAAAAATGGTCTAAATCATGTTTGGAGAATGTATTAGGGTGTGTATGATTTTAAAAATGGATTTTCAATGTGTGATATGTGTTTTTGTTAAGTTGTGCACACCAAATGTTGGTCCGATGGCCCAGTTGGATTTTTCTAGTGGTTTGTGATTATTAAAAAATGTTTGATTTTGTAAATGTATTTGTGATATCTAAAAGTTTTTTTGAGTTTCAAAAATGGGTTTTTAAATTTTTTGGTTTTAGAAAGGATTTGTGCATGGTTATTCATAAAAGGGTTTGAAATGTGTAAATGTTGTGAGGCCCGTTTAGCATATTTGAAATGGTTTATTTGGAAAACCCTTCAAGGAGTGAGTATTTTCTTTTTGGTTGACCATGAGATAGGAGTTTCCTCAATATGGGACCTCCCTTCTAAGATTATTTTTTAAAGGCAATGACTACTCCTTGAGGCGGTTTGGGTGGTGTCGGTTTGTGCATTATGTGTAATGGTGTATATATGGCTTGTTTCTTGATCTTGTTTGGAACACCCCTTTAAAAATAGAACATGGGAACCTATCATTGCTATGAGGACTACTGAGAACATTTCTTTCACTGATATTTGATGTATTGACCATTGGTTCATAGTAGGTGGATATATTTGGGTTTATTTCTATGGGATTGGGCCCCTCGGTCTATCCTGAGTTAGGGTGGATGAGTGTTTGGGTGTTTTGATTTCATCATGTGTGGGAAGCTATTAGGTATGGGGTATCATGTATTAGTATGGGCTGGTTGTCCTCTAAGTTCCTAGGTTTTCTCGTGTCTCTCTGATACTCGTACCTTTAGTGATATTTCCCTCATTATGTGGAATCATGATCTTGTTCTTGGTTTTGGTATTATTTTGGTAAAATTGTGAACATTTGTTTCTGTTAAAAAGTATTTCAAGAAAAATGTTTTGGAAATAATAATCACTCTCTCCTTTTTCACTTTTATGCAAAATAATCCTTTCCCATTTGGTTCCCTTTTTACTACTCCCCTTGACCATTGTTTTAAATCAAGAGGGAAATAGAATATGATTGTTTGTTTTGATAATGAAATGTGTGGAAAATGTATATTTATATCTTATAGTTCAAACCCATTAATAAATGTTTCATTATTTAAAGCATGTGCATTGGGGATAGAGTTAGTCGGGCCTACCTACTATATTTTAATACCCATGCCTATAGTTTCCTTTTGTTTTTAGTTCTTACTGCAGGTTGCAACTTGGGCTCAGTCGAATTAGGCAATGTTGAGCATGAATTGGAGAGTGACCCTCAGGGTTACATGGAGGTGTCTTGGGTGTCAGGTTTAGTTTGGATTTTCTGGTTCAGTTTTTTGTTCCTTCCATTACAGTTGTAAATAATGTAAATTTTGAAAACCATATTGAGTTTGGTTTGTGCCTTTATTTATGCAGTTTCCTTGTTTATTTTTATTGGGATAAATCATTCCCTCTGACTTTATTGATGCCCTAGGTGCTTAAGGTCAGCTCGGGAGGATCAGGAATGCCTCTCGGGCCTTGCCACAGATTGGCTCGGGTAATTAGTTCAGGGTAGAACCGGGTTGGTTCGTGACATTTAGACTTGGTTTATAAGAGAGTAAGGTACAATATGGGTTGATCTTAGGGGATTTTAATGTTTAGAGAGGTATATGGGTGGTGATTCCTTTTATAATTGAATAGAAAGACCATTTGGAACATATAACTCTTTAATATAAAGAGAACACTTGTTTCAAATGGAATGTAAAGAAAAAGTGGAAAATAATAGAGTGTGGTAAGGGGGAATTTTGATAAATACTTAACTATACCTTTTTACACATGTGTTTAGGTTATTTACTCTTATAATTTTTACTTTTACCATTTTTTGTTTTTACTGAGGTAAATAATTTTTACCTAAGTAATTTATTTTTAATGATTTAAAATAAAACGTTTATTTTTAAATAATTTGAACATGATGATTATAAATATTAAATACAAATTATCAAATAGTATTTCTATTTGTAAGTAAAGAATAATTTTCACATTAGCACATGTAACGTGTAAAAACTTGTTTTTAGAAAAAAAAATGTATTATTAAGCATAAGAGTTATGATTAGGGTAAATTTATCAATGTTATTGATTCTAATAGAATTAAAATTTTATTATTATTAAAATATTAAGTGATTAACATTAAAATAATTCAAATAGATTATTCTACCATGTGAAAATTTTATTAAAATAAGCAGATAAAAAACAGTTTTTGTTAATACATTACCTAAATTTTCTAAAATGCTAAGCGTGGGTTTTATATATCAACCTAGTATTTCAAAATGAATAATTTACATTTATAAAATATTTTTTTATTTTTAAATGGGTTTCAAAAACTATCATGACATTCAGGTATAATATAAGCGATAGTTTTTAGCAAACTCAATATTTTTACTATTCACCAAAAAGTCAATTATTTTAGAAAAGACTCAAAAATTCACCTTAAGATAATATTGATATACTAAATAAAAAATTAAAGTTAATTTGATAAAATTAAAATTATAAATGTTTTATAAATGTAGGAATTCAAAAATTATCTATAACTATCTATTCCCGCTAGTTTAAGGGATATAATGGTCATCTTGATCAGTTCAATTTTATTAATGTTTTGTGATTTTTTGTTGTTATGTTATTTCATGTAACATAAGATACTCAAAAAAATATTTATTAATGGGAAATAATCACTAGTGTCTTGGGTCGTTACAACTATTATATAAACCTTTCAGTTAAATGTGAGTCTTATGGTTACCTTTATGCTTAAAGGAAAAGTCTTGGTTCCCTTTATATAAACCCTTACATAGCCTTCTCGCATAAGGGGAAAAGCCGATCTACATTTAAATTTCTGGGTCACATATGGGTATAACCTTCACGTAGCCTACCTTTATAAGGGTAAATCATAATTACCTTTACAATTCTCATGTAAAGGTCTATAATCCACATCTATTTTATGAAAATGTTATTTTTTGTATTTCGTTGAAATCCAGTGATAAAAAATTATTAAATTTGAAAGAACCTCCTTTGGATACCAATGATATGTTTCATGTAATCACCAAATTATCATTAATAGTAAAAACAACCCTAAACACAAGCAACTCAATCATTAAGAAATCAATGTGTAAATAATCCGATAAGTAGAGTACTTGTAAATCATCTATTGTAGTGGTTTCTATCTCATTCCTTCAATGGAGTGTGCTTGAGGGGCATCATGAGGAGTAGTAAAAAACTCTACCTTCATGATAATAAATTATATGATCGATCCATTAACATTTTCTGAGGATACCCAAAATCTTAATGGTTTCTTGTGCCTTCTCAAATGAGATAAATAGTGTTTTGGGAAGAAGAGAGTTTAACGGTAGTTTAGATGAGACACCCCAGACATGCGCTCCCAAATCTGGTCCTAAAAACAATTCATATTTTTTTCTAAATAAAATATTAAATATTTCATAAATAATATAAATCTCAAGGATCTTTTAGGTCTATAGTTTTGGAGTATTAGGGAAAAAACTAAACAAAACTATCTCACTCAAAAAATTCATTTTCTTTTGAAACTAAAACTCTATTAAGACAACACAAACACTACCCCATATAATTTTCATAGTCAATACCTATATCCTAAGTAACTCTTACTTAGCTAAATACTATATTAGAAATAATTTTAAAAAGTTTTGGTGAGAAAATATCTCTGTATGGTGTTTTAGAATCAAGTTACACATTTTTCAAAAATACCCAAAAAAATTTTTGAAAAAAATATTTTCAAAAATGAACCTTAGTTAAAATAAATCAATGTATAAAATCAACTTCTCTCTTTGAAATTCCATGAACAGTTTTCCTAAAAAATAAAATTTAAGAACATATAGTTTTTTTAAAACACTTTAAAATATTAAAACAACTTTTCTTAAAACTAAGCCTTGGAATAAAACCAATGGAATCATTTAAAAATAACCAAAGGAATACTTAAAATAATTTCTTAAAAATAATCTATTTATTTTTCTAAAACATACTTTACAAGCATAGAAAATAAAACCTTAAGGCCACTTGGAACATTAAAGGTTGTATAGGGCCTCCCTGACTTGGAGGTTTGAGTTCACTCCCCAAATCCTCACCATCTTTACAAAATCCAAGCATTTAATTTTAATAAATCATTTGATATTTCTTTTTTTTCATTGGTTATTTCATTCATATATTTAAAAACTATGAAAATGGATTCATATAAGTGTGTGTATATATATATATACATATATGTTCATATATATATATATGTGTGTGTGTGTATTTCATTAAGAAGAATAAAAAAATTCATGATAATAAAACTCTAGACTATAAAACATACATGGGATACCAAAACGGTATGAATCATGCATGAACATGTAATAATTTAGACTTAGTCAACATCCATGGAAATTAAATAAAATTATTATCACATGAAATGATAATTTTAAAACTACTAAAATACATTTTGAAAGAACTTTCACTTAAAACGATGAATAAAAACATAAAATAATAACTTTAAGAGGGTAAACCACTTATAAAGAGTGTTTTGAAATAAAATTAATTATTAAAAATTATTTTAGGAACATAAGAGGGTTTAGAGGAAAATTTTAAAATAATAATTAAAACATTATTTTCCATTACAAATAGTATTTTTGAAAATAATTGAAATGGAATTTTAAAAAAATTTCCCCCTTATAAGATGGTTTTCTAAAACATTAAAACATCAAAATTTGAAAACTTTTTCCCCATACCAGATAGCTTTATAAAAAAAATTAAGATACAAAAAATAAGGCTATGCCTGAAACATTTTAAAACTAAATTTTAAAAAATCATTCCCCTTACCTTAAACTATTAACCAAACTTTTTTGGAATTCACTTAATTAAAACTATTCTAAACATCCTTATCCAAAGACTAAAATCACTCTCACACTATCACCACAACTATAGAAACTTATGTATTTTTATCAGGGAGTCCATAAGAGTTTCTTTAGTTGAAAACCCTTAAAGAAAATATCTGATTTATAATCTCAAATGTTTAATAAATCATTCAATTATTTATTTAATATTCTTTTTAAACACTGCTAGGGAAGACTTTCCAAATAATGGTTTCTTTTTCCAAACATTTTGTTTACCCATTAACCAAATTGATGCTTTATTTTTATTCAATTTTTATTTTCCTTCTTTTTTCTCATTTCTTAACACATAAGGCTCTTTATATTATACTATATATATATATATATATATTACTCTATTTTTTTCCTTCCTTAACTATTAAGGTGCTTTTTTATTATTATATATATGTAACCTTTGTTACATCGTATATATATTAAATATACATGTTTTTTTACTTTTTTTCCCAAAAAATGTCACACACATAAATATGTATATATTTTATTTTATCATTTTTTACCAATCTTATTCACATATATATACAAAAAATGTATTCTTTCTTTTAAATTATAATTTATTTTTTATTCAGGAAATTAATTTTACTTGTATATATATATACCGATTATAACTATATATATATATACATATTGTGCATATATACCAATATATATATTCATTAAATAACATTTTATGACCCTTTTTTGATAACCATAATCTTAAATTTTATTATCAATTATATGTATGTATATACATACACATGCACATATGTATATTTATGCATATAGTTACTATTTTGGTTTATTGTGCATATATATATATATATATATATATTCATTTAAATATACTCTTTATATTATATATACATGTATTTATATATATATTCACTTAAAAGTATTTGATTTCATATATTTATATCTCAAATAATATTTTAAATTTTATACATCTTATCATAAATTAGTATTTTCATATAGCAAATTTTTCTAAAATAAATTATCTAATCTTAATTTTAGAAACCAAATTCTATATGTCAGATATGTTTATTTCAATAAAATATTTTTATTCCTTAAATTATATTTAAAACACACACACATATATATTCAGGCATAAATTATCATGAAAAATAAAATATTAATGTGTAATACAACCAAATAAAAAATATTTTTATATGTAATTATATTATTTTTTGAATAATGAAAAATCAAATTTTTATATTGGAAAATATGAGTCACTACATTATCGACATCTCAAACACATCACACACAATAATAAAAGAGAAATTATTCTATTTTATAGCTAAATACAGAGGCTCCCACTTCATGTGTTTATGTCCATTGGGTATTTATTCACTGAAATAATTGAAAAAAATTAATAAAAATCTATGAATGAACCAACATTTGGTTAAAATGAAAATGAACCATTTGGGAGAAGTTTTACAGGTTGTTTCATTGAATGAAAATCATCCAAAATATATATCTCATGAATATTAAATATATATTTATGTCTATGTGTGTGTGTGTGTGTGTTTATACAGGTTGTTTCATTGAATGAAACTCATCCAAAATATACATCTCATGGATATTCAATATATATTTATATCTCTGTGTGTGTGTGTGTGTGTGTGTGTCATATGTATTACATTTATTTTATCATTATTCATTCATCATATGAATGATATTATTTATGCATCATATACATGTATTAAATGTATAGTATATATAATATAATGTACATTCTATATATTACATGCATCATCTCCATGTACACATGAATCTCATGCATGAACATTTTAGTAGACATCCAACATAAACATCATGTAATGTTTTATAATCTTCCATATTTAAAACCCCTACTAGTTGTGTGTGATGACTAACTCCTTTATTTATATCAATTACTTTGAAATTGAAATAAATATAAGTATATGTTATGTTATATTAATAAAAAGTTTTAATATTAGACCTATTAAATTTCAAATATTTTGACTAATTTAATAAATCAAGAATATTAATTTAAAATTTTTAATTAATTATGATAGATAGAGTACATCTTCCACTATAGAACACAGCATAAAGAAGAAAAGCGCAATAAATTCGCAAGTGTAATGAATTCTAATTTAAATATTATAAATATATTATTTTATGTGTGTATGGTGGAGTATACATTGGATGTATAACTGAACTTAGTCATAGAAAGTCCCTCAGATTGATTTGGAAGAGGCCCAAGTCATTTCCTCACCATCTAGAATAGTCACATCTAATAAAACTAAAGAAGATTTTATTTTAAATAGTGATTAATAATTAAATTATTAATTGTTTACTAAAACACTCCTATTATAACAATTGATCCCCATAGCCACCCCAGTTGTCCCACATACACCTGTTGTCCCCTCCTTAGGGCCCACCCACAATCCGGAACGAGTTATCAGACTAATGACTATCCCCACAGACCAACACATGTTCTTTCAGTGTTTTTTCATCACTCACGTACACCTTGGGAGAATTACCAAGAGGTCACCCATTTTTATAAATACTTTATACCAAATTTCATTAATTATAGAGTTCTAATTATATAGCATCCTGTGTTTTTGGTCCATATGAAATTCCAAGGGAATTTGAGTTTTGGAATTTAGTGGATGGGTTGTTTTGTAAATTGTTCTTAGGAATGGAATTATAAGTTTCATAACACTTACAATTGTTGTTTTTAGATGTTTTTGGGATCCTTAGGGGTGTCTCGGGTGGTTCATTGAGTTTTTGGTGCACTGGGACCCAAAAACTCAAGTTTGTGTGGACTGGTAAGGGTGAATGGGTTGTCTGAAACTGTGCAGCCCACTAGTGAAATTTGTGCATCTTATACAGGAGAGTAGAAGTGACTCGCACGGTCTGTGCATGGTTTCTCAAGTCATGCGCCTATCCCTCATGCTATTTTCCACTTAGTTAGTGGGTTTGCATTGTTCAGCACATGGTTGGCGCATGGTTTGATTAAATTGTGTGGGATAACCGTGTGGGATAATGGTTCCTAAGCAGTGGGATCCACATGGCTGGAGCTTGTTTTTTACAACCCTATGACTAAACTATGAAACCCATTTTTGAGGAAAAAATGTCCATTTTCACCTTAATTATGGTTAAATCCATTTTTTCTCTTTTTTTCTCATTATCCAGTCGTGTGAAGATCCTCCCTTGTGTCATTGGTTCCTTATCCTCCTTTAGCTAGTAATGATGATATATATTCTTTCTATGTTTTTAATTGATATATTACAGTCCATATGGATTCCTATTGATAATATCTACATTCATATTGAACCTTTTTTTGTTGACCTCTCTCTCATCATGGTGTGAGATAATCTTCCCTATTCTCAGGGTGTTCATCTATCTATTTAGTTTATCTAGAACTGGACCAAATAAAATATAAATATCAAACGTGTGAGTCATCATTGGTTTAAGTTATGTGGCTAGAATATTTACCACTTAAGTTTTCTTATATTTATAAAATTTCATCATGTGTCGCACATTGGACTTACATGGTGTTACTCCTAAATTGATTTTTGGTTTAATTTACTTTTCTTAGACTACCTTATGATGTTTTTTGACCCTCTTTGATATGGTTGTACATTATCCCCTCAACCTATACTACTCTTTTAGGGAGAATCCATTTATACACCCCTTTGAAATGTCGTCTTCCTTGGTTGAAGCCACCCCCTTTGGGGTGCGCTCTTTCTTCGCATGTTAAATTGAGATTCTTTCCTGACTTATACCACCTTTGAAGTGGTATGCCTTATGTCGTGTGATAGTATTGATTTTTTTAAAGTGAACCCAATGAATTTTCGAATGAAAAATGTCACATTTTCTAATAAAACCCCTCTTTATAGGTGACCTATCTTCTAAAACAAAAAATGATACACTTATTGGTTCATTATTTGGATTGATGGCATGGTTAGTATTTGGGCCTTAATAATTTTTAATTTAAATAAACAATGGGATGGTACCACTCCTTTGGTATTCATGACTTGTAATTTGACTTCTTGATATATGTATCCTTATGCTTTTCACCTTATTTATGTTCAAACTTGGTTATATACCTAGCATATTAGTGACTAAAATTTAAAGTAAATTATTGTATGTTTTATTACTTTAGTGATACTTGAATTCCTTTCACAGAATTACAAGGATGGGATCCAAAGTTTATGAGGATTAATACAGTAGGGGCGATACTCGCTATATATTGGAAAGGCTCACTGTGGGTGTTTCTTACCTCCATATGAGTGATCTCAGTTCCTATTGGAGCACCTGTGGATGGGATCATTGGAAAAAATGGTTACACAATGAGATGAGTGATACTCGGACCCCCTATGTGATATACCAAGGATCGAATCATAGGGGACTTGTTTTACATATGTTGGAAGTGATACCCAGGATTTCCTATTATGGATTCCCATGGATGGACTCCTTTAAGTTGTGGTAAATTTTTAGGCTCCTAGTGTGATACTCAGGTTCCTTTATAAGGTTCACCTTGGATATGAACAAGATTACATGTAAATGAATAATAGAGATGTATCTGTAAATTAAATGCAAGATCTTAAGTAATTTAATATATGGATGCATCCACCAAGACAAATCAAATCCCTTTGTTCAGACCTTTATAGATTCCTTAATTATGGTGACCAGTTATTACACCATATTCCATTCACATAGGATACCTTCAGTTCAGAAATTATGTCTTAGTCCTAAGAAGGTATGGTTGGGTCATGTGTCCTAGAGGGACCTGAGATCGACGTGGTTGTTTATTTATTTCACATTTCTAATTACTTTTGTTATACATGCACACTGATCATTTTATATTAATGTGTTTTATTATACTATAGACATTGTTGGTTGTGTCCTACTAAGTATATCTCACACCCTTCTCGGGCCCCCACTACACTAGGGTACCCAAGCAGATCCTCTTTTTCACAAGTCCTTAATCCTTTTCTTGTGCTTTGCATTGTAGTTGGTAGTTAGAATCATGGTACTGATCTAGTACTTAGGATGCTCAAGGAGACCGCCCTATGGGCCTTTTTAATCTTTTATTTGTTTATGTATTATACCCTATCATCAGTTGTATTTTTATTTCTTTGTTAGGTAGTATCACATGGACATGATTTCATGGTTAGTTGTATAATGGTGTTTTCCATCTTTATTCAATTATTATATTTATCTCTCACTACTTTATTATTTATTATTACTATCCCCTCTAGTGTCTGATCATTTATATATGATTATACTATTGTTTTACTTTGATCATGAAGGTATAGTCTCTCCAAATTTCCTCCATTGGACCCTCTCTACTATTCATTATCCTCTAGAATATAGGGATCCGTGATTAAGGCCATGTTGTGACTAGTCTGTCTATTGATTTAGTGTTTAGTCGGGCCGGGACATTACAAAGTGGTATCAGATCCTTCTTTTCCTTATTCTTACTATTTTGGGTTAGTAGACAGGACACTAAGATTGTGTCCACACATGGTAAATATTCGCGCCTTGGAGTGATCAACCCAAGTATGGGAAAAAGGCTAAGTGGACAGGGATGAGACTGTTGTTCATTCTGTTCATTTTTATAGTTTCTTATGAGTTCACCTTGAGTGATTAGTTTACTTTCCACTATTTACTGATTTAGGAGATTTATAGAATTTACCCTTGGCCTGGTATATAAATGAAGTAACATTACATAAATCATTATAGTAACATAGTAATTCACATGCCATCAATATTTCATGCCATTTAGATTTAATTTCTAGGTTATTTGAAATTTTTGATGTTACATGTCTATTATTTTCCTACCTATTATATGCCATGCTAGGTGATTTTGGTAACATTATTTGCTTTTATTTATTTAGGTATTTCCTTATACTATTGTGTATAAAATTTTTGATCATTTAATTAATATTATTTCCTTGAGTGTTATTCCATGTTTCCATGATTTTAGATTTATGATGACTATGTTGTTTGTGCTTCCCTACTTCCTTACCATATTGAACTATGTGAATTTGTTATGTTTAGAATGACTGGTCATACTTTTTAAAATGTGAAATTGGTTATTGAGGTGATAACATCAATCTAAATAGTTTTCACCCACACCGATTGATGGTAATACCTCACTAACCAATCATGACATGTTTGAGCCATGAACCATTGATTTTATGGGCTGAAACATTTATGGTTATAGTCATATGGTTGCAATTTTCAATTTATAAGGTTTATGGGAACCTTATAAACTAGAAAATGGTAACCCATGTAAACAAACCATTATAGATCCACATTATATAATTAAGGACTATGGTATAAATGTTAAATTTGTTAAAATTTCCTTTAACTCTTGGATAAAATGGTTGTGGTTAGATGGAAGTTGCAAGAAATTTTTAAATTGTATGGGATCTTATAAATTGGGATGTGGTGACCCATGTAACCAAACCATCTATTGTGATCCTTATATATTTTTAAGTTGTTTTAAATAAAAATATTGTTTAATTTTGACCTTTAATGAAATCATTACCTTATAAGGGCTTGAACCTATATTACTTGGGCATTATGACCCGTGTGACCGAATTTATAAAAGGAAAAAATGGACCCATGTAGGTTATTTAGGGCATGTTGGTTATGAAATTAACCTAATAAGGGGGTTTTTTATTCAAATTTAAATGTTTAAAATGTACTAGTTTCTTTTAAATGAACCCAAGGTGGCTTAACGGAACCCTCATAGGTCACCTTTTCCTTTGGTATGCCTTATTGCTTAACCCTATGGGGGCGTGCTTATGTTATGTGTTGAGGGAAATTTAAATTACCTACGGCCACCTATATTGTTTATATATAATCTTAAGGTGGAATAATTTTTACTATAATTCTTAAATTAACAAGGTACCTTCTATCTACATTGAGTTGAATTTAAATAAGAGGAATTAGTTAATTAAAATTCAAATTGCAACCTAAAGTGTGTTTCCTCTATAGATTTCAATTAACATTCTCTTTAACTAAGACAATTATGAGGCTTTATAAATAAATGAATGATGTTTAAAATGGGGGGTTGTGATGCAATAACCTAATTATGATGGTATTTAAACTAAATAACTAATGATTAAAAAATAAGTTTAATATAACTTCCATGTGTTCCTTATGGAGTTGTTAATTAAGTGCTTTGTCCTTCCCTTATTAAGGGATGTTTTTTCCCTTAAAAAATAAACCTTTAAATGTTTAAAGAACTAAATGAATTTTTTTTAACTAACATAAAATGAAAACTTAAGAGGTTTTCTTAGACGTAACCCTTGTGTAAGGGTAGTTTAAATGCTTTCCTTGAATTATTCCTTGAAGTTAGAGTGTGAGCATTATAGCAGGCTTCTCATCTCTATAGAATGAACCCCAAAATATAGGCCCTTAAGCCTAGTGAATTCTCTTCAAGAATAATCCATATGTAGGGTTATCACTTTTATGTTTCAGTAAGTGGGATAAAATGTTGTATGTAACAACCTCATATCTCTAAACCCCTTGTTAAAGGATTGTGAATCTTTTCAATCGTGTGGTACTTTTTGGGTATCATAATCTTTTGTAGGAATCTTAGTTTCTAAAGTGAAACCTTTGTTAGGACTAGTGGTTATGTAGTATTTTGACCCTATCTTTAGGAGTGAGCATCATATAATGCTCGCTTTTATCAGGATAGAAATGCCTAGGTCATGTTTGACTTGTTAGTGGGTTGTGTGACCCCCTCTCCTCTTCTTTAGGGATGGGAGACTCAGTACATTTCTATTAAAGTTAATAGACACATGGGAAGATATTACCTTGAGTTAAATACTTTTTATGGTCCATTAATACTTAAAAACATAGGGATGATAAGCATGTGGGAAGTATCAAGGATGTGTCCTTTCACTTGGGGTAGTATGTGTCATGGCATGTGGTACTGTTGAGTTGTTTAAATAGTGCATCGAACTATTGTGTTCGGTGAGAATTGTCTTTCTCTTGAACTGTTACACTGAAATCACAGGTCAACTCTAAGGTAGAGTGACTTGGGTGCTGTGGAAAAGTCAAAATTATCCCAATGCTCTAGGTGACATTCTAAGGAGGATCAGGTTTTTTGATATGTTGATCAGTTTTTTTTTGGAATTTATGACTAATTTCTCATTTGTTAGAACATTTGGAAATAACTTAGGAGGATCTTCATGTGTATTCTAGAGTAAATCTGGCATAGCATGCATGTAAGAATCTGGTCTATCTCCCTTCTATTTTAACACTCACTAAAGTGTGTTTTGATTTCCCTTTTTCAGTGAATGATGACCAAGAAACTCCTAAGGTGGGGATTATTGTATCAGACATGTAAAATATGTTCTTCTAGGTAGAAGGGATAACCAAGGACCATTTGTAAATTTTCGGTCTTGTTTGAGATTCCCTTATGGCTGGAATATCTCGTCTAAAGTTGGTGATTGCGTAATAGAACAACAATGTCATGATTAGATATGTACGCAACCTTTGAAAAATTCATTAGGTAGGGTTGGGCTTTGGTGGTTGTTCTTGAGTGACCATGGGATTCCTCAGGTGGTGAAGGTATAATGGTCAGGTTGTTGATGCATTGGTAGGTGAAGCCAATCTTCCTATAAAAGAATTATCCCAGTGATAGTTTGACTGCTCTTCCTTTCCATTTTTGGTTTACAGTTAGTTCATAACTATGCTAAGAACTTCATCTTGAGGAAACTTGAGTGTCTCAGATCCTTTGAATATCATTTGAAACATATTATAGTACTCTTCCTTAGTTATGACCATGTTCCCTATCTTGGAATCATTCGGGTAAATTGATAGAGAATCGGTTATACGGTGCACTGAGTTTTAAAACACTATTGGACCTGGTCAGTGAACTCCATCAGAGTGCACTCCAGAACCATGACTGTCCTTAGAGGCATGGTTGGTCCTATGTGATATCTGGATTCACAAGTAGGAATGCCTTGGATAAACTCAAGGACACTAGTTATTCCCCTTGACTTGATCACCAGACGGATACTACTTTGAAGTCAGATAGTGTTCTTATTATGTGGATGTTTGTCTTTTATCGATGTCTCACTTGTAATTGCCGAATGTGTTTTTCCTTTTATGAGCTCCTTGGACTCTAGTTGTTGACATTGATGTTACCCTGGACTTTAGTCAGACTTGAAAGGGGTTTTTTACCATGATGATCCAAATGTGCCGGATCGATACATGTACCTATATTCATGCTGGGAAACATCAGTTTAAATGTAAATTTTCAAAAAAGACATTCTTAGAATCCCATTACGGTATTTGTTGATAATGATTAGATAAAATCATGAGTTAAATTTGTTTCAATACATCAGGTTGATCTTTTTAAATACATCATCCATCTAAAATGAAGGCATTGAGAGTAGTCAACCATAGATGGTTCAACTTGTTACGTCCTCCTATTATTGTATGTGGTTAGTGAGGAAGCATGTTTGGAACATTGTCGAGTTAGGGAGAGTGAGTTTAGGTTGTCTAGGGGTTTTATGAGAAGCTGGTTTGAATATTTTTTAAATCTGAATTCATGAGGCAAACATTGTTAGAACGTTGTGGCAACTTTTAAAAAGGTAAATTCCAATAGTGGAGTACCATGGTTTGGATTTGACCATTAAATGTTAAAACCTATGTTGTGGAGAACCATCAAAATCATGTTTAACAAGATGAAAATTTGGTCATGTATCTATCTAAACAGGATCAGGTAATCATTATTTCGGTATTTTATTCAAAAAATGAGTGTTCATTTGGGTTTTGACAGCTTAATTTCCATACGTTTAAGTAATGCTTGGAAGGGTGTTTGGAATTTGGGAATGAAAAACAACCATTTGAATGAGACTTCACAACCCAAGTAGGTTGATTTATGTTCTATTTGTTTCCATAAGGATTTTAAAGGATGATAAGTTTTATGGTGAGGAGATTGTAACGTCCCATGTTTTTGGACTAGATGAAATTCCAAGGGAATTTGATTTTTGGCATTTTTTGGATGGGTTATTTTTTGAGCAAAGATTTAGAATGTAATTTCAGGTTTTGGAACACTTAAAATTTTTGTTTTTAGATGTGGTTGGGAGAATGAGGGGAATCTCGGGTGGTTCTTTGAGTTTTGGGTGTGACAGTCCCCGAAAAACTCAAATTTTTATAGACTGGTAGGGGCGCATGGTTTGTCTGAAACCATGTGGCCCACCCATACAAACCATGAATCTTTTGTAGGTGAGAATAATTAAATCACACAAGCTTCACATATTTTACCAAACTGTGAACTTGGACTGCATGCTTTGGGCCACTTAGGCAGTGGATGTGCACTGTTCAGTGCACAATTGGTGCACAATTTTATTAAAGTGTGTGGGAAAACTGTGTGGGGTAATGGTTTATAAGAAGTGGGAGATCCACAGTTGGCGTAGAGTCTAGAAAACTGTGCGACCAAACCATGTGACCCAATTTTTATATTGAATTGTTTATTTTTTCCTTAATGAGGGTTAAATCCCTTTTTACTCTTTCTTTTCTCCTTCTATAATTATGTGAGGCTCCTCCCTTGCATTTTGGTTTCATCCTCCTACTCCCACTTGGAATTATGATATCTCTTCCATCCATGGTAAGAATCAAGCATTGACAGCCCCTATGGATTCCTCTCAGTAATATCTACATTGTTTTTTAACCTTTTAGTGTTTACATATCTCTCTTTCTCAAGGAAGTTACCACAGTGGTAGATAATTCACCCTATTTTCAGGGCATTCGTATGTTTCTTCAATTTATCTTTAACCATACCAAATAAAATATCAATATAGGATGTGTGAGTCCTCCTTGGTTTAAGGTGGGTGGTCTATAGATTTTCCCTTAAGTTTAGTTGCTTTTATAAAATATCACAGGGTGCCAACTTACCCAATGTTTCTCTTAAATTAAGTTTTGGTTTAATTTACATTTCTT
Source organism: Viscum album (assembly GCA_963277665.1). NCBI lineage: Eukaryota > Viridiplantae > Streptophyta > Magnoliopsida > Santalales > Viscaceae > Viscum > Viscum album. Next base: position 238,500,152 of record OY728140.1, on the reverse strand, counting down.
AGAATGCCTTATGATGTGTTTAGAACCTCCATGAGATGGTTTGAGGTTATGAACTCAACCCTAACTACTCCTTTAGGGTGAATTCATTTAGATTCCCCTTTATAATGTCATATTACTTAGTTGAAGCCACCCCCTTTGGGGTGTTCAATTTATTCTCATGTTAAATTGAGATTATTTCCTAACTTATACCATCTTTGAGGTGGGATGACTTATGTTGTGTGATAGTATAGGTCTTGCCTAATGTGAACCCAATTAATTTTTGAATGATAAAATGAAGTGTTTTCTAATAAAATCCTTATATTGAGGTGTGTTGTCTTCTAAACCAAAAATGATACACTTATTGGTTCATTGTTTGGATTGATGACATGTTTAGTATTTGGGATTCAATATTTTTTAATTGAAATGACCAATGGGATGGGACCTATTCTTTGGTATACATAACTTGATATGTGTATTTTTGATATATGTAGTCTACTACCTTTCACCTTTTTTATATTAAATTTGGGTTATATACCTAGCCTCTTAATGACTAAATTTTAAAGGAAATGAATGTATGGTTTATTCCTTGAGTGATACTCAGATTCAGTTTATGGAATTCCAAGGATAGGCTTCTAAGTTGATGAGGCTTCATACACTAAGGTAAATACATTATATATCATGAATAGGCTCACCATGCATGTTTCTTACATGTATATGAGTGATCATGGTTCCTAGGGGACCACCCATGGAAGGGATCGGTGGAAAACATGGTTACATCATGCGATAAGTGATACTCGAACCCCCTTTGTGAGATACTAGGATGGGATCAAAGGGGTATTTTTTTACTTACATTTGGGAGTGATAGTCAGTATTTTGTTTTATGGATTCTTATGGATAGACTCATTTCAATTTTGGTAAAGTGTTAGGCGCCTGGTGAGAAACTCAATTTCCTTTATAAGTTTCACCTTCGATGGGAACAAGATTTAGTTTACATGAATATTATAGATGTATCTATAAATTAAATGTAATATGTTAAGTGATTAAATAAATATCTGCACCCATCGGGCCAAATCACAAGCCTGGGTTATACCCTTTATAGCTGATTAAATAATGGTGACTAGTTATTACTCTATATTCCACTCACACAAGTTATGTTTATTAAAAACAATCCATCTTAGGATGAAGTAGGTATGCTCGGTCTGGGTATCCTAGAGGGAATTAATCCTGAAATGGTTATTTATTTATTTCTCATTGTTGCTTAATTTTTTTTATATATGCACACTGCTCATTTTATATGCATGAGATGGATTATGATTTAGATACCATTGGTTGTGGCCTATTGAGTATATATCACAATCTTCTTAGGCCTCCATTGCACTACGGTACCCAATAAGATACTCGTATTCATAGAACCTTGATCTTTTTCTTGTGTTGTGCATTGTACATGGAAGTTAGGAGCACGAGACTAAGATAGTTCTCAGAATGATCAAGGAGACCGACATCTGATCCTTTTTATTTTTTTCTTTGTACATGTATTATGCCCTATAACCTATTGTATATTTATGCTTTTTTAGGTAGTATCACATGGACATGAATTGATTGTTAGTTGAATAATGGAATTTACCATCTTTATTCAATTATTATATTTATCATCCATTGATTTTTGTTTATTATTATTTCTCCCGCTAGTGTCTATTGTGTTATATCTGATTATAACGTTGTGATAATTTGATCATGAGGGTATAGTCTCCCCATTGTTCCTCCATTTGACCCTATCCTCTGGCATATAGGGAGGCACACTTGATTCTATGCAGTGATTTGTGTGGATACTAGTTTAGTGGTCAATCAGACCGGGATGTTATAAATTAGGTGGGCTCCCAAAAATAATGGTTCACCTTGTTTACATGGGAATAAAAATTTAAACATTAATCCTTTAACATTTTTGGGGTTATATTCACCCCCATTAAGAGAACAACATCCATGTTGTGGAACCTATATCTTAACCTAGGAAGTTCCACCACACTTCAGGATGAGTTACTCCTATGATATTAATGTAACAATTGGGACCTGTAGGCACACCAATTGCTCTGTAAACACGTGTTGTCTCCTCTCTGAGTCCCACCCATGTGCTCAATTTGGTCATTAGACTAACTAATATCCTCACATGCCAAAAAAATTATTTCATTGTGTTTTTTTCTTACTCTCACACTCCTTGAGAAATTTTATAGGAGGTCACCCATCCTAAAAAGAAAGGTGAACCTTGTTTACATGAATATTAACTTTTAGCCTTTTAATTCTTTAAAACTATAGGGTTCTACAAATATTATAGTAATCCACCAACTATAAAATAGATAAAAATGTATAATATCATTTCTACTTGTAAAAATGAATCAAGTATAAATTTAAACCAACATATTAATTCCACAAAACAAAATAATTAAATTTAAAATAACTATTATAACATTTTTTCTAAATTAGGAACTATAAAAAACTAAAAAAATATTATTTGATGTAAAATATTATAAAAAACAATAATTTTATGAAAATAGAAAATTATAAAATGTTTAAAATATAGTAATACTCAAAATATCAATGGGGAGTGATGGATCAAATTGAGACTCCATTAATTGAGAAAGAGGCATAAATTTATGATTTCATGATTTTAATGGAAGGGAATGAAATTAATTAAAAAATTTATTTCAACTTATACACTAAAATAATGTAATAATTTAATGTTTTTAAATTTCATAGAATCTCTCAAAAAGATGGGTTGGTTAGGAATTCCTTGAGTTTTTTCATCAACTACCTCGATAGAATCATTGGTGATATTATGATATCAAAATCTCAGACATATGTTTGAGTGAGGTCTAAATTTATTTTTGATAAAAAAATTATACTTGGGATTAAAAATATATCCTTTCCATTTTGTGAGAATTTTTATTTGAGAAAGAAACATTGGTTAAATTTCAGGATTTCAACTATAAGAAGCAATGATATTTTAGAGTTGATCCATCCCAAGATTTTCTAAGCACCAGTTATATCCCTAGAAGTAGAAAGTTACATTTTATACTTTATTTATGATTATTCTAGGTGATATTGGGTGTATCCAATCAAGTAGAAAACATATGTTTTTGAATTACTTTATACATTCAAAGCATGGTAGGAGCTTGAATCTAGAAATAAGATCAAGTGTTTAAGGACTAAAAATGGTGGAGAATATACAACCAAGGACTTTGATACTTCTTGTCAACAAGAAAAAATCAAGAGATAGTTCACAATGTTATACACTACTCAGTCAAATTGAGTGGAAAAGAGGATGAAAAAAACCATGTTTGATAGAAAAATGGTGGTGTTTAAGACTATAGGAATTGCGAAAACATTCTGGACAGAAGCAGTGAGTACCTCCTGTTATTTGATCCATTGATATCCTTCAATGGTGATTGATATGAAAACACTGATGGAAATGTGGATTGGTAAACCTACTAAATATTCTCTATTACATACCTTTCAGAGTAATTTATATTCATTTTTTAAGGACCATGATAGATCAAAGTTAGATTTGAGATCTAGGAAATATATCTTCTTGGGATACGCTGATGGTGTAACGGGTTACCATTTTTGGGACCCCACTACCCATAGACTTACCATCAATATAGATGCCATTTTAGAAGAAGGAAATTTGGAATAAAAATTGATTTATACATGGAGGAAGATAATATAGAAACTAAAATAGTTGAAGTGGAGTAAAAATGCAAAGAAGAACTAGTTTCCTATGAGGTATTGCCAGAGCATGTTGATCAAGTACCGATTGAGTATGGACCACAATGGTCAATTTAAGAGAAAATAACACTAGTATGGAACTCTGATTATGTCACTGAGATAAATATTTCATACTTCATATTGATGAAGGATGGAGATCCATATTCTTTTGTTATGGTGACCCAAATTCTATATGTATCCTAATAGATGGTGGTGATATAGGAGGAACCTGAATCCCTATACAAGAAAAAGACCTGGGATCTTAAACCATTTCCTCATGGATGGAAGGCTATTTACAAAAAATGGGTCTTTAATATCAGTCATAATATAAAGTAACAGGTTCAAAGATATCATGAAAGACTAGTGGTCAAAGGATATTCTCAAAAGGATGGTACTGATTACAGTGAAATATTTTATTCTATTTTTAGACTGAAAACTCTTTGAATAGTCCTAGCGATGTGTGCTATATACAGTTTACATCTAGAGTATCTAGATGTGAATAATTATTTTCTCCATAGTGATCTTGATGAAGAGATATATATTCTTAATCTGGAAGGCTTTATAGAAGAAAAAAAAGGAACTTGGTTTTCCAATTGAACATATATTTGTATCATCTCATGTAGGCAATTTGGTGTTGGTACAAGAGATTTTATTCCTTTATCATGATACTTGGATACAAAATACACCATTCATATCCTTGTTCATATTTCAAAAGTTCATATGGTAATGATTTTATTATTCCTCTATTACACATGGATGACATGTTGGTTATACGACCCAACAATGATCAGATCTAAGAGATGAAGGAACATTTGGATAGGGAGTTTGATATGAAGGACATGGGAAAAAAGATCATCAAGATATAGATTTATCAAGGTAGAAATAATGGGATGATTTTTCTATCATAGAATAAATACTTCTAGAATGTCTTGAAACGTTTCAATATATAAAAGTGTAAGACAATATCTACCCCACTTCCTATTAATTTCAAGTTATACTATATGATGAGTTCTAACAGTGAAGTAGAGAGTATAAAGATGTATCAAGTATTATATGCATCACCAGTGGTGAGTATGATGTTCACTATGGTTTGTACTAGACCATAGATTGTACATATAGTGGGAGAAAATATTCAGTACATGGAAAATCCAATATGGGAGCATTGGAACATTATTAAGAGGATCCTGAGATATATCAAGGTGACCTCAAATGATATATTATATTGTGGAGGATTAGATTTTACCATCAAGGTCTATGTTTATCTATATTTTATAGGTTATTTTTACTAGTGTAAATCCACAAGTTTTTATGTGTTTAATATTACAATAGGATCTATGATCTATATTTCAAAGTTAAAGGCAGTTGTGTCTTTATCCAAAACCGTGGTGGAGTACATGGAATCTACACAGGATTATAATGAGGAAATTAGGATGAGAAGTTTATTATAGGAGTTTAAGCACATAAAAGAGAAAATTCCACTATTTTTTACCATTATAGTGCATTTTACAATGTAATGAATCCATATATTTATTTTTTTATGAATAATATTTGGGTAAAACATCACATTTTCTAAGATATGGTGGAGGAATAAAGTGTGGAGATACAAAAAATTTACACTAAATAAAATCCGGTATATTTCTTAATGAAGGTGACTGACTCTGATAAGTTTTGATGGTGTAGATCCTCGAGTGGACTTACAGAGACATGAGAATCATGTTTGGTAGATATAAATGATGTGTGGAGATATGATTGGTTCTCAAACAATCTCCAAGGGTAATATATGTCAGGATTTTTTTTCACTATCGATGCCACCCACTTATATTTTTCAAGGGAGGTAGGAGTGTTTGGCGAAGGTGGGTGGCCAACCCCACCTATAGGGATGTAGGGAGGGAGGAACATAGGAGAGAGTAAGCCTATATAAATTTCACTCTCTAAAAGGTTTCATCACTAGATTCAATATCATTTCTTTTCTCATCAGTATTTTTGTTGTATTTTGTGAGGCGGATTTCCTATATATTCAAGAGAGACAATTACTAGGGATATTATTCTTGTAATTGTGAGGGAGTGTATACCCACTTTTACCCATAGTGATATCCTTCCATTTTCCCATGGTTTTTTACCCCTTTATTCAGTGGTTTTTCAATGTTAAATCTAGTTTCATTTATTTCTACATTTTTTTCACTTTACTTAATCTCTCTGTTATTTTTTCACTAGTGGGATAATAATTTTTTATCCCAACAAAAGGTTAGTTCTCCACTTCACCTCACCTCCCCTCTTTTAACCCTACAAGAATGCATTATCCATTCCTAATCACTAACACACCAAAAAATCACATCAATATACATTTCAAAAACCAACTATATAATTAATCCCACTCCCCACCTTCATCCCAACCAAATGGGCCTCCACGTGGCTTTATCAACTCAAATTCTTGAACCCCATTTCCATATTCAATATACCTAGTATAGACCCAAAAAATATATCATTCACCCACTAAATTTCAATCTTGTCTAGCCCAAATGTGCATCTTACACACATTTCAACATCCCAACAACTTGGGACACATAGAAGACTATTATAGAAAGAGAAACTTTAACAAATTTCTTTGGGATTTTTTTACCAGTGGAGAAATGAGGCTCTTCCATGAGGTGATGCAACACAATATCTAGTATTTCATTTTTATTATTCTATAATTATAAAAGGGGTTTGAGATATTTTTATTCAAAGTTATTGTATAGCATCCCGCCTTTTTATAACATAAACTTTCATTACATTACACAAAACTGAGGATCTTTAAGGTTTAGTGTCTTGGAAACTAGGAACATAATACATGAAAACAACATAAAAAATTCCTCTTAAACACTTGAAAGGCTTATCCTTATGTTCATCCTAGGTTCATTACTGCATCTCATAACCTGGGGACATACATCAAAAGAAAGGGTGAGCAAAAGGCCCAGTAAGGGAAACAAGATGAACATTTTACATGTGAACTTGAGATACTTCAATAAGGACATGAAAAGAACTTTAAGGCATCAGGAAGAAATCATGAGGCATTTCATAATAGAAATAACATTTTTCATAACATGAAGATGTGGCTTCAACATTTAATATTGAAAATCGTTTCGTTTCACCAAGGTCCATCCCCAAGGTGTCATTAAAAATTACCATGGTTATTCACCAAGGCGTTGTTAAAAATGGTCATCTCTAGAGATTAAGTCTTTACCCAATGCATTGGAGCGTAATCAGGGCGCACCCTTAAATTTTCCTTTATTATCATGTGATCCACATATATCATCATCAAACATTTCATAAAGAACCCATGTAGCACAAAATAAATGGGTTTCATTTCGTAATCATAACGTTTTAAAAACTGCTTTAAAGACATGATCTTTACATCACTTTAAAACCCACAAAAAAGGAAGGTGGGTCTCATGTATGTAAATCCCATAATTTAAAATAGAACATTTTGGTATATATGTGAATACCCCTTTAGAAGAAAGAGCTTTGAGTATTCACTTAATAATATAAAAGAACTTTAGAAAAAGAGAGAGACATTTTGAGATGGAAATTCTGCAGCATAACGGCTATGTTACGAGGTTTTAGAAGACATTAAAAAGAGAGGGAAAATGGGTCAAACATTCATAAATGACCCATAAAATATCATATGGACAGAATAAGAAGGATACATGATCATGGTAATGAAATTTCAAGGACATACCATTTGAAATGAAAAACATGGAAGAAAGACAAAAATTAGATTTCTCTTATGAAAGTTCGGCAGCCTAACGACGTTACTTAAACTTCAAACACAATGATTTGAAAAGATAAAATATGGTCTCTAATCATGTGAACATAAGAGTTCAGTATGATAGATATAGAGATAATGCCCCAACATAATTAAAAAGGAACTTGAAAGACATGACATGAAAATAGAACTTTGAAAAGAATGAGAAGGGTGAAAGAATCCCCTAAAAATTCGGCAACCTAACGGCGTTACTTAAACTTCAAACACAATGATTTGAAAAGATCAAATAGGGTCTCTCATCATGTGAAAATAAGAGTTCAGTATGATAGATATAGAGATAATGCCCCAACATAATTAAAAAGGAACTTGAAAGACATGACATGAAAGTAGAACTTTGAAAAGAATGAGAAGGGTGAAAGAATCCCCTAAAAATTCGGCAGCCTAACGGCGCCACTTAAAACTTCAAAATACTGAATTGAAGAGGTCAAATGGGGTCTCTCATCATATGAACATAAAAGTCCAGTATGATAGATATATATATCATACCCCAACATAACAAAAAAGGAACTTGAAAGAATTGACATGAAAGTAGAACTTCAAAACGAGAAGGGTGAAGAACCACTTAAAAATTCGGCAGCCTAACGGCACCACTTAAAACTTCAAAATACTGAATTTAAGAGATCAAATGGGGTCTCTCATCATATGAACATAAGAGTCCAGTATGATAGATATAGAGATCATACCCCAACATAACAAAAAAGGAACTTGAAAGAATTGACATGAAAGTAGAACTTCAAAACGAGAAGGGTGAAGAACCACTTAAAAATTTGGCAGCCTAACGGCGCCATTTAAAACTTCAAAATACTGAATTGAAGAGATAAAATGGGGTCTCTCATCATATGGTCATAAAAGATCAGTATGATAAATTTAGAGATCATACCCCAACATAATAAAAAGGAACTTTAAATGCTTTACATGAAATTAGATCTTGAAAAAAATGAGAAGGGAGAAAGAGTCTGTTACAAAAATTTCGGCAGCCTAACGGTGCCACTTAAAACTTTATAAAACAAAATAATGAGAGTAAGAGGGGATCTCTCATTATATGAACATAAAAAGGGAAGTAATAGGAGTATAAAAGAACATCCTCCAACATAAGAACATGTAGCATAAAAGGAATGACATAAAAGAGATTACTTGAAATAAAAGAGAGAGGTCAGATCCCTTACCTTAAAACGTGACTCTTGAAACTCAAAGTTTTGGACCTTGAGGGCTTGGGGCACCTTGGGAGGACTCCTTGGGAGGTAAGGAGACCAGAACTTCGTTGGGGGAGAGTTGGGAGTGAAAACCAAAGGAGGAATGGGTAAGTATTTATAGGGAAAGTGAGGGGACAAGGCATTAATGGCCAAGGGACACCTCATTAGTGGTTTTGGCAAAACCATGGGCTTGCCCATGGTATTTGCCCATGGTATTGGCCACTTGGGACACCTCATACCTTATCTTACTATTCACAATTCGACCATATTGAATATATACTTAATACATCATTTAATGATGTCATTAGACACCCGTAACTTAAAAACTGTATTTTCACTATTCATCGAAAATTCAACTTTCTCAGAATAATCCCAAAATTTCACCTTAACCAAATATCAACGCTCTGATTACAAATATGAACTCCATTTTATAAAAATAATTTTCTAAATATTTTTAATTTAATTTTTAAATAAAAAAACTATTCACCGAAATTTTATTTTTTTCAGAAAAAACCCCAAAAATTACCATAGCATAATATCGGTGCTCTGAGTTCAAAAATGAAATCCGTTTTATAAAAATAATTTTCTAAATATTTTTAATTAAATTTTTAATTAAAAAACACTATTCACCCGAAAAAACTAATACTTGAATAATAATTTATGAAACCGTTATTTAACCATTTTAGTGAATCACATTACTAAATCAAGGTGCCTAGATTATATTAATACTTTCTTTAAGTGAGATTACTAATCCATTTGGTCACATTACTAATCCTAAGCGTAAAATCACTATTCATAATTTACTATTCATCAAAAATCAAGTTGATCTTATTAGACTCTAAATTTCGTAGTGAACATAATTGTAGAAGACCATTTTTTGAAAATCATTACACATTTTTATTTATTTAAGGTTTACATAAACATTTTTAAAATATCCTTTCTCTAAAATTTATCAAAAATATGCATACTGTATTTATCTGGACATTTGAAAATTCATAAACTTCATCATAAGAAGAAATCCAAATTTTTATTTAAAACAAAGGATTACACAAGGCAATTACGGTCTCCTTACATAGCCCCTTATCACACCAGCATAGGACCTAAGTGTAAGGTGTGCTAAGGTGAGAGAATCCGAGGGAGGCTCGGCCAACATCGCACGAGTTGTAATTTCTATTAGTTTGAACTTCTCGCGAAGGCGATCCTGTTCTAGCTTCACACGATGAAGTTCAGCTTGGGTTTGGTCCAGAGCAAAGCCCAGTGGTGCTACCTCCTTCCCAAGTTCTGTTAGATGGGCTTCGATCGGTCCAAGACTACTGGGTGAGGCCATCGAATCTTCTTTCTATATTAATTAACCAAGATTGCTTGTATTTAGAGATAGTAATCAAAACATTTAGTTTCCAGTGGTCATATTGACCAATGGTCAAATAATAGTCAAAACCCAACAGTCTCATTTTAATTATACTCATGTTATCAAATTAAACATTTTTGTTGAGTATAAAAATAAAATAAAATAACACATAAAATTAGGAAATAAGATTTATTCAAAATTTCGGGTCGTTACAATCTTCCCCCCTTAATAAATTGCGTCCTCGCAATTTTTAAAATTGGGTTTTGAAATTTCATTTAAAGTCCCACATCGGAAAAGGAGTGAGTAAAACTATTACTTTAAAAGAAAGAAAGGGAAGTACAAAGGTCACCCGAGTTAACCCATACTAGGATTCCATGGAGGAAAACATGGACATGGAAGAAAAACAAAGGGTCAATTTTTGGGGGAGAGTGATAGAGAACATGATTAGGAGAACGTTAACCATAAGAAAATCCCAAACTTATGATGTGTGTAAATGGTCTTTGATTACCAAGTAGGAAGCGTAAACCAACAACGTTTTTGTTTCACGTTCCTTTTCATAATTTTTAGGAATTCATTTACAACATAAAACAAAAACATAAGAAAATATACATATCTTCATGTAGAGTTTCATCCTTTAATAAGTTTCTACCCAAAACTAGTCTTTTCTCCAAATTATGAGCATTCAAAACTACTTGGTCTCATCAAAACACAAGAATCATCTTCATAATCCACAAAAGATTAACTATCTATTTCTTCTATCTTTAAACATTATCCCAAAAACAGAAAGGGTAAGGTAAAACAACTCTTCAAAAAGAAATAATCCCATAGGAATGGAAACTACTTTTAAATCTTCAAAGTTCCATGGTACTACCCAAAGTTCATCATAGTCCATTCCATAAATAATTGTCCTTAAAAAAATCCTCAAAATAAACCAAACTAAGATTGAAACCCAAATACAAGAAGGATTTGATAACATAGTCTTCCAAGGTAAACTTTATCATTCATCTCCAGACAACATCAACCACTCCTAACGTCTTATAAAAAAAAGTAACTAACCTAAATATATTTACCCCAAGATAGGTTAATAATTTCCATAAGTAACCTAAATTATTATAATTCCACCTTAAATTCATCGATTCTTCAAAATATAAGTCAACCCTACTCTTCAATGAAAATACCGTAGTAATCTATTTACCTCGATCATATAGGGTCCCCAAAATAGTGAAAATCTTCCAAAATAATAATCATATTTTAATCCCCTAATCATCCCTGTCATATTAATACGACAATCATCACATTTCCTATCACATTGGTTTTTTGGACATGTTCTTCCATTTCCCACCATTAACTATGAAGAGAAAGCATAATTAGGGGCTTAAGTACTTAGCCAATAATCATGAAAAGGAACTGAAATCATATAAGGATAACTTGTAGAAGAAAATTATACCCTAACTTGTGATCCCCTAGGTTCCCATCTAGGTTATCCATGATCATATATTCTTATGTGAATCTTTATTTTATTTTATCTTTGTTCCTTTAACAATGGTTCATACTAAGCTTATGAATTTACCAAAGAATATCCCCCGGTAGTGTCGTAACCAAGAGTGCAGCAAGGCCCGTTGTCGTGTACCAGTTCCAGTTCAAGTCTAGATCAAAGCGGTGTTTTCGGGTTTTACCCCTATGTACATATGTGCCAGAGCCACCTCTACCTGCTCGTATCCAGACAGGGATGTATTTGCTTGGCAACCCCTTACTCAATACTCACCAAAATACCAGGAATATTTCCTATTTTTTTAACTTTTCTATAGGGTTATTCCTAGATTTTTCATATCCTAATTTCCACAAATAACTAAACCATCCTTTGATACCAACTATAGCATCCCGCCTTTTTATAACATAAACTTTCATTACATTACACAAAACTGAGGATCTTTAAGATTTAGTGTCTTGGAAACTAGGAACATAATACATGAAAACAACATAAAACATTCCTCTTAAACACTTGAAAGGCTTCTCCTTATGTTCATCCTAGGTTCATTACTGCATCTCATAACCTGGGGACATACATCAAAATAAAGGGTGAGGAAAAGGCCCAGTAAGGGAAACAAGATGAACATTTTACATGTGAACTTGAGATGCTTCAATAAGGACATGAAAAGAACTTTAAGGCATCAGGAAGAAATCATGAGGCATTTCATAATAGAAATAACATTTTTCATAACTTGAAGATGTGGTTGCAACATTTAATATTGACAATCGTTTTGTTTCACCAAGGTCCATCCCCAAGCTGTCATTAAAAATTACCAAGGTTATTCACCAAGGCGTCGTTAAAAATGGTCATCTCTAGAGATTAAGTCTTTACCCAATGCATTGGAGCGCTATCAGGGCGCACCCTTAAATTTGCCTTTATTATCATGTGAGCCACATATATCATCATCAAACATTTCATAAAGAACCCATGTAGCACAAAATAAATGGGTTTCATTTCGTAATCATAACGTTTTAAAAACTACTTTAAAGACATGATCTTTACATCACTTTAAAACCCACAGAAAAGGAAGGTGGGTCTCATGTATGTAAATACAATAATTTAAAATAGAACATTTTGGTATATATGTGAATACCCCTTTAGAAGAAAGAGCTTTGAGTATTCACTTAATAATATAAAAGAACTTTAGAAAAAGAGAGAGACATTTTGAGATGGAAATTCTGCAGCATAACGGCTATGTTACGAGGTTTTAGAAGACATTAAAAAGAGAGGGAAAATGGGTCAAACATTCATAAATGACCCATAAAACAGTAGATGGACAGAATAAGAAGGATACATGATCATGGTAATGAAATTTCAAGGACATACCATTTGAAATGAAAAACATGGAAGAAAGAAAAAAATTAGATTTCTCTTATGAAAGTTCGGCAGCCTAACGACGTTACTTAAACTTCAAACACAATGATTTGAAAAGATCAAATAGGGTCTCTCATCATGTGAACATAAGAGTTCAGTATGATAGATATAGAGATAATTCCCCAACATAATTAAAAAGGAACTTGAAAGACATGACATGAAAGTAGAACTTTGAAAAGAATGAGAAGGGTGAAAGAATCCCCTAAAAATTCGGCAGACTAACGGTGTTACTTAAACTTCAAACACAATGATTTGAAAAGATCAAATAGGGTCTCTCATCATGTGAAAATAAGAGTTCAGTATGATAGATATAGAGATTATTCCCCAACATAATTAAAAAGGAACTTGAAAGACATTACATGAAAGTAGAACTTTAAAAAGAATGAGAAGGGTGAAATAATCCCCTAAAAATTCGGCAGCCTAACGGCGCCACTTAAAACTTCAAAATACTGAATTGAAGAGGTAAAATGGGGTCTCTCATCATATGAACATAAGATTCCAGTATGATAGATAAACAGATCATACCCCAACATAAAAAAAAGGAACTTGAAAGAATTGACATGAAAGTAGAACTTCAAAACGAGAAGGGTGAAGAACCACTTAAAAATTCGGCAGCCTAACGGCGCCACTTAAAACTTCAAAATACTGAATTGAAGAGATCAAATGGGGTCTCTCATCATATGAACATAATAGTCCAGTATGATAGATATAGATATCATACCCCAACATAACAAAAAAGGAACTTGAAATAATTGACATGAAAGTAGAACTTCAAAACGAGAAGGGTGAAGAACCACTTAAAAATTTGGCAGCCTAACGGCGCCACTTAAAACTTCAAAATACTGATTTGAAGAGATAAAATGGGGTCTCTCATCATATGGTCATAAAAGATCAGTATGATAAATTTAGAGATCATACCCCAACATAATAAAAAGGAACTTGAAATACTTTACATGAAATTAGATCTTGAAAAAAATGAGAAGGGAGAAAGAGTTCGTTACAAAAATTTCGGCAGCCTAACGGCGCCACTTAAAACTTCATAAAACGAAATAATGAGAGGAAGAGGGGATCTCTAATTATATGAAAATAAAAAGGGCAGTAAGAGGAGTATAAAAGAACATCATCCAACATAAGAACATGTAGCATAAAAGGAATGACATAAAAGAGATTACTTGAAATAAAAGAGAGAGGTCGGATCCCTTACCTTAAAACGTGACTCTTGAAACTCAATGTTTTGGACCTTGAGGGCTTGGGGGCACCTTGGGAGGACTCCTTGGGAGGTAAGGAGACCAGAACCTCGTTGGGGGAGAGTTGGGAGTGAAAACCAAAGGAGGAATGGGTGGGTATTTATAGGGAAAGTGAGGGGACAAGGCATTAATGGCCAAGGGACACCTCATTAGTGGTTTTGGAAAAACCATGGGCTTGCCCATGGTATTTGCCCATGGTATTGGCCACTTGGGACACCTCATACCTTATCTTACTATTCACAATTCGACCATATTGAATATATACATAATACATCATTTAATGATGTCATTAGACACCCGTAACTTAAAAACTGTATTTTCACTATTCATCTAAAATTCAACTTTCTCAGGATAATCCCAAAATTTCACCTTAACCAAATATCAACGCTCTGATTACAAATATGAACTCCATTTTATTAAAATAATTTTCTAAATATTTTTAATTTAATTTTTAAATAAAAACACTATTCACCGAAAATTTATTTTTTTCAGAAAAAACCCCAAAAATTACCATAGCATAATATCGGTGCTCTGAGTTCAAAAATGAAATCCGTTTTATAAAAATAATTTTCTAAATATTTTTAATTAAATTTTTAATTAAAAAACACTATTCACCTGAAAAAACTAATACTTGAATAATAATTTATGAAACCGTTATTTAACCATTTTAGTGGATCACATTACTAAATCAAGGTGCCTAGATTATATTAATACTTTCTTTAAGTGAGATTACTAATCCATTTGGTCACATTACTAATCCTAAGCGTAAAATCACTATTCATAATTTACTATTCATCAAAAATCAAGTTGATCTTATTAGAATCGAAATTTCGTAGTGAACATAATTGTAGAAGACCATTTTTTGAAAATCATTACACATTTTTATTTATTTAAGGTTTACATAAACATTTTTAAAATATCCTTTCTCTAAAATTTATCAAAAATATGCATACTATATTTATCTGGACATTTGAAAATTCATAAACTTCATCATAAGAAGAAATCCAAATTTTTATTTAAAACAAAGGATTACACAAGGCAATTACGGTCTCCTTACATAGCCCCTTATCACACCAGCATAGGAACTAAGTGTAAGGTGTGCTAAGGTGAGAGAATCCGAGGGAGGCTCGGCCAACATCGCACGAGTCGTAATTTCTATTAGTTTGAACTTCTCACGAAGGAGATCCCGTTATAGCTTCACACGATGAAGTTCAGCTAGGGTTTGGTCCAGAGCAAAGCCCAGTGGTGCTATCTCCTTCCCAAGTTTTGTTAGATGGGCTTCGATCGGTCCAAGACTAGTGGGTGAGGCCATCGAATCTTCTTTCTATATTAATTAAGCAAGATTGCTTGTATTTAGAGATAGTAATCAAAACATTTAGTTTCCAGCGGTCATATTGACCAATGGTCAAATAATAGTCAAAACCCAACAGTCTCATTTTAATTATACTCATGTTATCAAATGAAACATTTTTGTTGAGTATAAAAATAAAATAAAATAACACATAAAATTAGGAAATAAGATTTATTCAAAATTTCAGGTCGTTACATATTGGGTAGATATGTCCATTCTTTTGTAAAATTTGATTCCTTATACCCAATATGAATAGTATTTTTCGATTACCATATCATGTGTACTTTGAGTTACACATGATGTATTCTTACCACAATAGTGTTGATTTTTCTGCATCCACTATTTACATGATAATTTATATAAATTATTTGTTGTATCAAAAGTTTATAGAAGTTCTAATACTATAATGAGAACCTATAGATACAATGAAAGTAATCTAAAAATTATGTATTATGATCAAGTGTTAGGTCCACAAGGCTGAATACCCTGAGAGGGGGGGTGAATCAGGGTATGACTAATTTAAAATTAAAGCTTGTTCTGGTCTTGTTTCACTGTTAAGCAAAACACTCTTCTCTCTCTTTCTTGTTGCATAGTATAAACAGAAATTAAAGCAAGCACGGGACACAACAATTTTACTTGGTTCACCACTAAGGGCTGTGTCCAAGGAGCATACGCCGATAGGTTTCCAGTCGTACCAAATTCCACTAAACTTCACTAGTTATGTATTACAAGGTTTGGGCATAGTCACTCTATCCCAGGCTCACTGCATTTACAAGTTTTAGGGTCATCTCACTGCTTTCCCAAAGTTCACTCCCTGTTTCTCTCTCTCTGGCTCACTGCCGGTAGAGAGGATCACCTTCTTCCTCTTCCTTTTCTCACTGTGTCGGAAAGGATCCACTCACAGTTTATAGACCTGTAGGTCTCTTAATTTTCATGAAGGAATGCATATTTCTCTTTATATAGATGCTCTGTTGAAGCCCAACTTTCACCTATAAATGAATATCACTTTGCACCGAAGGTATCAAGAAATCTTCTAACTTCCACGTGGCCTGAAAATAAGGTCGGGGAATCAACCTTACATGGCAAGCAAGTCTACCTCGGCGTGCAAGTATCAGCGTGTAAGTCACAACAGGCGCGCAAGTCCTCCTCAGACACTTGCACAACACAAGCTTCTCCAACTCCAAACTTGCGCGACTGTCTTCCTTTTACGCCCAAACCAAAAGTGGCGCGCAACTACCAACTGGCGCGTAGCTTCTAACACCGGCGTGCAACTTCACCTGCGCGACCACACAACACTTGCGCGACCACCACACCTGCGCGACGGGAGCTCTAATTTCTCAAATTGTTGAACTCCGGTAAATAATGAAGAGGGGTGGTCCAGTATTTATAGGCATTTGGTCACCCCTGTGCGATGGTGTGCAAGTCTCTCCTCGACGCGCAAGTCTCGGCGCACAAGTCTCTTCTCCAGCAAGTCACTTGCGTGACCTAATTCCAAACTTGTGTGAACCTCTTTCCTTTGTCATATTTTGATCTTCTGATCTTCAAAAACCATAGGCACACAAGTTCTCAAGATTCCAAGGCATCAGCGCGCAAGTCTCTTTCACGGTGCGCAAGTCACTTGCGCGACACCACCAATACTTGCGCGACACTTGTCCCTTTGCCACATTTTGATGATCTGATATTGAAAAACATATGGCGCACAAGTTTCCAAGCCTTCAAGTACCCGGCGCGCAAGTCCCTTTGCCAAAAACCACTTTTCTTCATTTGACGATTTTCAGGCCCAAAAATTTAGCAAACACTGGAAAAAGGCACCACCTTGAATCTGTTCTTTTATACCGCCTCCAGATCATCCATTCCTTTTTGTCGACGTTCTTGAATCAAACATGGATTGTTGACCTCATCTCTTGAACTTTACATTCCATCATGAAATCCTCTTTGTAAACAAATTTGAATGTCATTGTTTTTCTTTGTCAACAATCACCACTCAGATGTCCACTTTGTCAACAAACACAATCACCTCAAAAATGCTTCAATGATACCTTGAGGGATATTTTCCCAACAATCTCCCACTTTGGGTTTGTTGACAACTCTTCCATAAAAATATACATCGTTGAATTTTCATCCACCATTCTCCTCATTGCGATTCTGATAGCAATCAAGGATTTACTCAACACATACTCTAAGCCCACATGAGCAATACTCGGTGTGATAAACAAGAGTAAATGAAAATTTCATCAATGAATCACTTCAACTCTGACACCCTCTGTTGACACCTAACTAATACCAATTGTTTCCAAACTGATACCAATTTTTGGAAATATCCTTACCACTTTCCAACACCACTATTCTACTTTTATCACGATCCTCAGCTATCGTGATATCTATTCTTTGATCGATCACTTTTAGCATCGTCAAATTTAATATACTCCCCCTTTCTCATTGGTCCCCCTATCTCGCTGCTCCACTTGTCAGCTTCTCCCATATCAATCATGATTTATCAAATTGTCACACTATCTTCCCCTTGAACAATCACTATTTTCTCCCCCTTTGTCAATGAACCCAAAGGTCGCTCCTTTGTAGTCTGTAATAGAGTAGAGAACACATATTAGAACATTAGGGAAAAACATATCATACCTCGGGGAGAGGGGGGTTTCACATCCACATGCTTTTAAGTGTAGGGAATTGACTGAACTCCCAGAGCCAGTCGATGCCTTTCGAATGATTCCTTGGGTAAGGCCTTTTTCAGAATATCTGCAACCTGTAACTCTGTAGGCACATACTCCAACTTCACAAGCCCTTGCTCCACTTTCTCCTTGATAAAATGATATTTGATCTCAATGTGCTTTGTCCTTGAGTGATGAACTGGATTTTTGATAAGATTGATAGCACTTGAGTTATCACACTGGATTCCAATCGGAGACTTCACTTCAACTCCCATATCGTCAAGCTACTTCTTCATCTATAATAATTGTGTGCATGCTTGAGTGGCCGCAATATACTTAGCTTCTGCGGTGCTTAATGAAATGCAATCCTGCTTCTTGCTTAACCAAGCAATACATAGTCCGCCAAGGTAGAATTCACCTCCAGATGTTGATTTCCTATCATCCGCTGAACCAGTCCAGTCTGGATCAGTATATCCCAATAACTCTGTCTGATATTTGTCGTTATATGTCAAGCCGAAGTCCATCGTGCCCTTGATATACCGAAGTATTCTTTTCACTGCGAGCATGTGAATTTCCTTGGGATTACTCTGATATATCACTACTTGGCATGTGGCGAAAACAATATCAGGCCTTGTCTCCGTCCAGTACAACAATCTTCCAATAATTTTCTTGTATTCTATGATATTAACTGCCTTGCCAGCCTCATCTTTTGATAATTTCATCCGGGTAGCAACCGGGGTCTTCATCTCCTTGGAATTATCCATTCCAAACCTTCTTAAAACCTCGTTGGCATATTTGGATTGAGAGATGAAAGTGTCATTCCACCCTTGTGTCACCTGTAGACCAAGGAAAAATGTTAGCTCTCCGATCATTGACATTTCGAACTCATTTTTCATGAATTTGGAAAACTGTCTGCACTGAGCTTTATCTGATCCACCAAATATTATGTCATCGACATAAACCAACACTATCATCCTTTGATTACTGTCGTTGCCAAAATAGAGATTGTAATCAACTCCCCCATGCTGAAAACCAGGCTTCTTCAAGTATTGATCAAGCCTTGAGTACCATGATCTTGGTGCTTGTTTCAGCCCATAAAATGCCTTCTTCAGCCTGCAAACTTTGTTCTCATCCTCATGAATGAGAAAACCATCTGGCTGCTCAATATACACCTCCTCTTCCAGAACTCCATTCAAGAATGCAGATTTGATGTCCATCTGGAACACTTTGAACTTTCTTTTCACTGTTATAGCCAAAAATAATTTGATTGTCTCCAGCCTTGCAACAGGTGCAAATGTCTCATCAATATCAATACCCTCTATTTGGGAGTACCCCTTGCACACTAGCCATACTTTTTTTTGAACCACTACACCATCCTCATTCATCTTGTTACAAAAGACCCATTTAGTCCCGATGACATTCTTATCTGCTGGTCTCGAAACAATCCCCCACGTCTGATTCTTCTCAATCTGGTCTAATTTTTCATTCATAGCCTGAACCCAGTACTCATCTTCAGCTGCATCGGAAAAAAATTTCAGCTCCACATGAGACAAAAATGATGTTTTCTGTGATGATTTCATTCTTCGAGTCTATACTAGAGCTGTCTGATCACCAATGATATTTTTCCTATCAATTTCAGCTCGACTCTTTGGCTTCTTAGCAGATTCAGATTTTGTTTCCTCTTGCTCATCATCAGTATCTTCTTCTTGGTCAGCCTCGACCACTTTTACTCACCCTGTGTTGCTTACCTCATCATCACTTTCATCTAGAAACTGTTCACTATGTAGTTGAGTATTATGTTCATTTTTTACTATAGTGACATCATTGCTCTCAACAATTTTTCCCAGCCTCTTGTTGAAGAATTTATATGCTTTTCTTTTCCCTGAGTATCCAAGGAATATCCCCCCATCTCCTCATGACTCAAACTTCCTGTGATTTTATTTGTTGAGAATGAAACACTTACTTCCAAAGATTCGAAAGTATTTCAACGTTGGCTTCTTTCCGTACCACAGTTCATACGGAGTCTTCCCTTGCTTCGGACACAACAGAGACCTGTTCAAAACATAGACTGATGTCAAAAATGCTTCCTTCCAAAATTTCTCTGGTAGGTCTTTATCAATAAGCATCGTTCTGTCCATGTTGTTGATGATACGATTTCTACTTTCAACCACTTCATTCTGTTAGGGAGTTCTTACTGATGAAACTTGATGCCTTATCCCATGTTTCTTGAGATATTCTTCCACTTGACTGTTTGTGAATTCTGTACCGTTATCTATACGAAATTTCAAAATTTTCTTCCCAATAAACCTTTCTGATTCCTTCATGTACTGCTTTATGCAACTGAACACCTCTGTCTTATGGGTAATGAGAAATACCCAGGCCATTCTGCTATAATCATCAATGAAAAGAACATAGTACCTTTTCCCATTTATAGCTCGTGGTGAGATAGGTCCACATACATCAGCATGCACCAATTCGAGCACGCTAGTTGATTTATGTTCCTTTGGTCTGTATGTATTTCTGATGATCTTCCCTTGTTGGTAAGAATCACATGTATGAGTGAGATCACATGATAGTTTGGGAAGGTCCCTAGCAGCATAACATTTTACCAGATCTTCCATAGATGGTTGACATAGGTGACCAAATCGCTTATGCCACAGCTGGTTTTCTTCCTCTCTGGATAAAAGGCACATATCTTCTTCTCCACTTACAAGGTAAAGATTTCCCTTTGTCCTTTTTCCTTGTAGAACAACTGCTCCATCTTTTGCTTTCACAACACACATCTTCTTGGTAAATTGGATAGAGTGTCCAGAGTCACATATTTGACTGACACTGAGCAAGTTATGACTAAGACCCTATACTACCAAGACATAAGCACGTCTCATTTCTTTTCCCCCAAACTTGGATTTCCCTGAGCCAACAATCTTCAGGCCTTCATCATTTCCAAATTTGACAACTCCTTCTTTTTCATATTTTATGCCTGTAACAAGATCCTTATTACCCATAATGTGGGATGTGCAACCACTGTCATGGATCCACACACCAGATCAATCTGATGCTTTAAGGGAAATCTCTGCCACTACGGCCTTCTTATTTTTCTTCTTCTTGGTCCATACTTTTTCTTTCACACTCGGCATGGATTGAGTCTTCTATTATTTCTCAGAGTACGATGGACCAGCTTCATCTTGAAGAGACACAAATCTATTCTGCATTTTTAACTCACCTGTTGGTTTATTGATCTGCTTCCTGTGTACATTTTGATTTTTATTTGGCACATTTCTTTGAATGGTCTAAGTTCAATACCTAGCCATGTTCCCAAATTATCCGCACCAAAAATAGTGTCCTTCTAAATATGTTCTGGAAAACTGTTCTCTGTTTGGCTTCCACCACTGTTCTTGTTCCCTTCTATATATCTTGGCTATGGAACACACATACTGTGAATGTCCCATCTTACCACAACAATAACACCTGGTATAAGGTGCATTCCTTTATGTTACTTCAGTACAACGATTTTCCCTTTGGGATCTTTGAATATTATGATTTTTCTTTGTGCCCAAATCAACCTTCAATTTCGGGACGGGTGCTTGCGGTCTAACCTCACTTGTCACAGATTTTTGTTTCTGACTTAGCCCTGAAACAGCCTTAACTTCTGAGATCAATTACTGCTTCTTCCCTGTTGAACTATTAGGCTCCTATTTCATCTTTTCAGTCTTCGTAACAACCTACCTTCCCAAGAATGTGTTAGGAATCAATGGTTTTTCCTGGTCTTTGAATTTTCTCTGCAGACAGAAAACTTCCTCTTCACGCTCTTCGATACGCTTGACGTGATCTTTCAATTTTTTCATTCAATCCATTGATCTCCCTTTTCTATTCTTCAATCTTGAGCTTATGCTCATCAACCTTTTCTATGCTCTCTGGCCTTGAAGACTTAAGGTTTTCTGTTTCTTTTACAAGCTCGTACATCTCCTCTTCCTTCTGTTGCATGTAGAGTTTGGCATCATGTACCACCTTGTTGGATTTCTTTGTTTTTGCTCTCCAAATATCTATCTCTTCAAGAGATGCTTTTATTTCAGCTTCCATGTCAACTCTACCTTCAATTTCTTCTTCTTATTCAACAGTGTTGGTTTCTTCCTTTTCTTGAGCACTACCGACAACATACACCATTGCATTTTGTCCATGATATTTACAATTTTCAAACTCCTCAACCTCTTTATCCTCAGACTCATTTGAACTGTCTATTTCTTGTGAAAGAAGATTCTTCTTCTTGAAGAAATTTCTCTTGAATTTTTTCTTCCCTTTCACAAATGCTGAAGACTTCTTCTTGGGAATTTCGACTTTGTAATCATCATTATCTTTATCTTGAAACTTTTTGGGGCACCTTGCCACAAGATGACCAACCTTTCCACATAGAAATCATGCTAGTGGAAGTTTCCCTTTAAACTTTCCTTTTCCTCTTTGCAGATTTGAAGAAAGTAATGACATCACCTCATCTGTCTCTTCTTCTTCCTGAGAATATTTAATGGTGAGCTTCTTCATGGCCTTAAATTCCATCTCTTTGGATTTCCCCTTTTCCACAGCCTCATTATCATCATTCCTCATCTCATATGCAACCAAGGTACTATCCAAATTGTCTAATGTCAGCTCTTTGGGATATTTATCTTCAAGTACTAAAACTTTAGGATTGAACCGAGGTGGAAGCTTCCTCAAGATGCAATTTACGATCTTTATGTCTTCAATGACTTCACCAAGTCCTCGCATATCTTCTACAACAATATTTACCCTATCAAAGAATGCATCAACAGACTCATTCGAGTTCATCTTCAGATCTTCATACTTATTCCATAGCACTTGCAGCTTTGCCTCTCTGACCTTTGTATCTCCTTCATATATATTCAATAATTTTTCCCACATGGAATGTGATGTTTTTCATGACATCACCTTTGTGTAGATGGTATTGGAAAGGGCTCCCCCTAAGGCATTGATTGCTTTTGCATCTGCATCCAACTCTCTATGCTCAACTTCTGATAATGCACCACTATTAATATTAGCTGTGATACCATGCATAACTTCTGAAAACACATTCATTCCCAAAGATCATAAATAGTGTTGAATTCGATTCTTCCATATATAAAAATTACTTCCATCGAATATCGTAATCCCTTTATGATTAGTGACCTCCATTGAGAGAAGAAAAAATATCAACCTTTCCCTTTGATACCAATTGTTAGGTCCACAAGGTTGAATACCCTGAGAGGGGGGGTGAATCAGGGTATGACTAATTTAAAATTAAAGCCCGTTATGATCTTGTTTCGCTGTTAAGAAAAATACTCTTCTCTATCTTTCCTGTTGCATAGTATAAATAGAAAGTAAAACAAGCACAGGACATAGTAATTTTACTTGGTTCACCGCTGAGGGCTACGTCCAAGGAGCATATGCCGACAGGTTTCCGGTCGTACCAAATTCCACTGAACTTCACTAGTTGTGGATTACATGGTTCGGGCACAGTCACTCTATCCTAGGCTCACTGCCTTTACAAGTTTTAGGGTCAGCTCACTGCTTTCCCAAGGGTCACTCCCTGTTTCTCTCTCTCTGGCTCACTGCCGGTGGAGAGGATCACCTTCTTCCTCTTCTTTTGCTCACTGCATCAAAAAGGATCCACTCACAGTTTATAGACCTGTAGGTCTCTTCATTTTCATGAAGGAATGCATATTTCTCTTTATGTAGATGCTCTTTTGAAGCCCAACTTTCACCTGTAGATGAATATCAATTTGCACCGAAGGTATCAGTTAATCTTCTAACTTCCACGTGGCCCGAAAATAAGGTCGGGGAATCAACCTTACTTGGCACGCAAGTCTACCTCAGCGCACAAGTATCAGCGCGCAAGTCACAATGGGCATGCAATTCCTCCTCAGACACTTGCGCGACACAAGATTCTCTAACTCCAAACTTACGCGACTGTCTTCCTTTTACGCCCAAACCAAAAGTGGTGTGCAACTACCAACCGACGTGCAGCTTCTAACACAGGCGCGCAACTTCACCTGTGCGACCACACAACAATTGCGCGACCACCACACCTACGCGATGGGAGCTCTGATTTCTCAAAGTGTTGAACTCTGGTAAATAATGAATAGGGGTGGTCCAGTATTTATAGGCATTTGGTCACCTCTGCGCGACGGCGCGCAAGTCTCTCCTCAGCGTGCAAGTCTTGGCGTGTAGGTCTCTTCTCTTGCAAGTCACTTGCGCGACCTAATTCTAAACTTGTACGAACCTCTTTCCTTTGTCATATTTTGATCTTCTGATCTTGAAAAACCACAGGTGCGCAAGTTCTCAAGCTTCCAAGGCATCAGCACGCAAGTCTCTTTCACGGCGCGCAAGTCACTTGCGTGACACCACCAATACTTGTGCGACACTTGTCCCTTTGCCACATTTTGATGATCTGATATTGAAAAACATATGGTGTGAATCTTTCCAAGCCTTAAAGTACACAACGCGCAATTCCCTTTTCCAAAAACCACTTTTCTTCATTTGATGATTTTCAGGCCCAAAAATTTGGCAAACTGGAAAACGGAACCACTATAAATCTGTTCTTTTGTACCGCCTCCAGATCATCCATTCCTTTTGTCAACATTCTTGAATCAAATATGGATCATTGACCTCATCTCTTGAACTCGAAATTCCATCATAAAATCCTCTTTGTCAACAAATTTTCATGTAATTGTTTTGCTTTGTCAATAATCACCACTCAGATGTCCATTTTGTCAACAAACACAATCACCTCAAAAATGCTTCAATGATACCTTGAGGGATTTTTTTCCAACATCAAGATACATCATGTTGACAGGACATAGATGATGTGTGACCATCAGGTATTAAAGGATCAAAATCATTGAGACTTCTTCTCATGAAGTTCACAATTGGAGATCTTGAATAGATGAGATCATGAAGACTGATCTTCCAATAGGAACACCTTGTATTTTAGGTGTCATTGGTAATTCCTATATGTGAAAAGGTGTTATGATCTCTTGAACTGATATTATTATCAGTGTATACTATTTTATCATGAACTTTGATGCAAGAATAGAACCAAAAACTTTTTATGGTGAGGTATCTTACATTGGGTGTACCATTGGTGGAATGGAATAGATTGAATAATCAAGACAGAATTTTTCACTTTCGAAAGGTAGTGATATCTCGAGCCTAGTTGGCCAGGATAACATTAACTTCACTATATCCATGGAAACAGTAAAATAAGGCATTCCCATCATGTAAGGTCAATGAATAATAAATTTATAAAGGATGATTACATCATGTATGTATATTACTTTATAAAATATCATCAAACAAAGAGATTATATTACACAGTGCGTGTTTATAGGAAAGGTTTTCATTACTATAAGATTTTAGTATCTCTTAGGGGACATGATGGGTTTCTATAATCAACTCTTGGTCATTGAATATCATTTACTATTATTGAGATATGGTCTTAGAGGTTCATAGACTTAATGTATTCAAAATTCTAGCCTATTGTAATAAATATGTGTTGAGGACATATTGGGCCCCACCACAGGGTCTGAGTTAATGTTAAAGTTTAAAAGATATCTATTAAATGAATATATTAATATTATTCAAGTTTAGAATAATTTTTATTCAATTTATTTATTAAAATTATTCACAATATATTCAGTGAATACATGGGAAAATATTTAATAAACAAATATTATTTTAATATTCAAGTTTTGTTTAATAATTGTGGGAATAATGAGTCAATTTAATGTCTCAATTTTATCATTTAATATATTTATTATATTTCAAGAAAGTGATAAAAACATAAAAGATATTTATAACTTGTTAAAATAGTTATAAGATGTATTTTATGGAATATTTGGAAGGTAAAACATATTCAGCAGTTGGATATCCATTTCTAAGTATTTTATACCTCACTATATAAGTGAGATGAGACTCTCATTTGGAATGCTATTTACTGCATGAATTTTAGAGCTTCACTATCATATCTTCCACATCATAGAGAGAAAATATGTTGATCAGAGTAACTAATCTGAGTTCTCCTTTATAGATTGAAATATCGACATAGTGATGATCATTAGAATGTCAAATGAATCATTAGATCTTTTCACCAACACCTAGATTTGGATGATAATTGTTCTTATATAATTTTAAACCAAATTTTAATAATTGACAAGGAACCAACCTCAATTATTTCGACCAGTAATCACTGGCGATGAGTGGTTTTCAAACACGCCTTCAAATTGAATATGAAAATTGTTCATTTTTATTTTGTGTTTAAATTAATTAAAACGAGATCCTTGGATTTTTTATTAGGATTCATATTTCAAAAGATGAAATCATTACATTAATTTAGTGATAAAAGTTTTAAATCCCCAACCCATCCACTTCAAATGCATGCCTCGGTACCTATAGTTGTTATCAAAGTGATCACGTGATGGTTTAAAGGAAAATTAAATTTTCATTAAATTCAATTAGAGGATGTCATAGTGGTTCCACTGTAATAAACCAAACATTAATCCAATCTCATATGGCCATGTTATGGTCATCTGATGTTTTAATTCAAATATAATTTGGTGTTTTGTGGGTTAAAAAAAATAAAACACACATAGAGAGAGATGAACACATACACGCACAGATATATATCTGAGAGAGAGAGAGTGTGTGTGTGTGTGTGTGTGTGTTCTTTTACTTAAAATTGGACATTGGTGATTCTTCTGGTTAAAACCCAGTTTTTAGTGAACCCTTTAATTTTGGACATTTTTCTGGTGACTGCAATAGTATTTTTTGGTCGACCTAATTCCATAAAATTATAGAAAGTTCTTTTTAAAATATTTTTTTTCAAAAACCTATGGTGTAGGATTTTGAAAAAAAGGGAAAATAAAATAAAAAAATGGGTGGGTATGTAACAGAATCAAACCATTAAAAATATTATTAAAAATGAAAAAAGGGGGCCCGGGGAGGTGCAGAAAAATGAAGGAAAAAAAGAAAAATAGTGGGGTGGTGACACCCAACTGAGAAAAAAAAGATAATTAAAGTGGGTTTAGTAGTGTCTCGCCGTTTAGATTTATTTGAGCCACCTCATTTTTTTGGTGGTGACTATTTGAATATAAAAATTATTTTTTTTTATAATTCATATGGAATTAGTGCCATACCCATCCCCACTCCCTCCCCAGTGCAGCGCACCGAGTGTTTCATTTGTCTGGTCCAGTGGTCAGAATGAGTCGGTCCCTACTCGACCTGTTCATCCCCCTCCAAACTTGGATATGGTTCAAAACCCCATTTTTGGGATTTCTTGGCCACTTGGCGGCATGAAAAATTTGAAAAAATATTTAAAAACTTGTTACAATTTTTTGGAATGATTTAATAATGTTATGGGGATTCTAAAATTATTATTTTATGAATTAAAATTAGGTAAATTATCTTAATTCATTTAAACTTCCCTCTAGTATAATTTAATACAAAATCCATTTTATATTATGGGTATATTACTTGCTGAATGATCTTGATCATTGACTGACCAATACATGTTTAATTTATTTAATTAATTATTAAAATTACATGTAATGTATGTAATAATTATTTTTTTAATGTTCTGATCATTGTCTTTTCTAATTTTAAATGTATAAGGGCCTGTACATCCATCCATATTTTTCTAAATATATTTTTCACTTTGTTGAGAGTATATATATAATATCATGAATGATATATGACATAGACCACATCGAGATAAGGCGATATTCCAAAAGAGATATGGATAAATTGGAAAGGGGTGAAAGCTATAATACCAATCAGTCATGAATTAGGTATTCAAATCTTAGGGTAACGATTGGTCCATTTATAGTCAATAGATCAACCAATAGTAAATTCTGAAGATCATTCACATTATTTATTTAATTTATGAATCAGTTTTTTTGTGAATGTGAATTTTTATTTACTAAATGGTCAATTTGTGATTGTGATCACATAGTACATGCATATGTAATAAAAAATTATTTCATTATTTAAGAAATATCAATAACCCTCTAAGAAATATTAAGTCGTAATGCCTTATATTAGTTGAATTTGAACAAAACTGGGTGTACAAGGTGTTCTTCAACCCAAGTTGAAGGATCCTAATACTACCAGGGAGTTCTTATGAAAGTGATGGGTCAACTGAACTAAATATTATAGAAAATAAGTAGTCATATCTATCTTGTTTCCAATTTAGAGGCAAATAGTTAAGTAAATCAATTTTATGATTTCTAGAGGTTGGTACTTCTCTCAATAATTCAAGGAGCTACGAGTTAATGTGGTTTCCCAATCAAACACCTTCCTTGAAACTCTTGGAGTAGCTATGTTTAGTGTTTTAGCCATAGCTTATCCTATTAGGATAGGTTTTAAGGACCCTTTATACCATAATGCTTAAGAGACTGGGTATTCCAAATCAAGAAGTGAGGGTTACTAGAGTTCAATAAAATATGAGGATACATAAAATGATTTAATTAATTAGTAATGTCTAATCAAAAATCAGGATAATTTACTAATCTGATAAAAAAATTAGAAAATGGAATGTAATACCACATATACATTGTGATTAATATTGGACCAATCACATGTCCTCATTGGAAAAAATTACCAAGTGTGGAATAGGTTCATGTGAAAAGTACTATGAAATTATGGAAATTTAATGTGCTAGAGTTCCCACAACCTATCAAGACATCAAAAGAAGAAAGGGTGTGAGAAATTATTATATAACAAACATGGATATCAAATTTTATGTCTATATCATAATTATATCATCAATGTCCAATGATTTTTGGAAACAACATCAAGATTTGGATGCTTTCACATGTTGTCTCATCTCTAAGAAGCCTATGAGGAGAATGTTAAGTGAGATACGAATGAGATGATGATTACACTGAATACATGTAAATTGAAAGTTTCATCATGATATTTAAATACATACAATCCTTATATCATTATCACTCACTGACTCTTGGTTTATTTAATATTAAAAAATTAATAGAATATAGAGAAAACACATTATTAACTTTTTATTAAGGTTCAAAAAGTAGATAATAACTTAAATAAATATTAATTTTTAGTTCTTATGGTGAATAAGTGGAAGATAAGGAAAAAAGGACAATGGAATGTGTGACACCAAAGGTACCATTAAAATTCCTTTAAAATAAAAGAGGATTATCATTATACATGATTCTATTTTCTTAGAATGTTGAAATATAGTTCACTAGAAGAAAAATTCTAATAAATTGAAGTAAAGTCAAGTTGTAACATCTTGACCCGGTGTACACTTAACTGGGGACCCGAGATGGTGGGTCACATGGTCTCAAGCATGCCTCCCCATATTTAAGAGGCTTCTAACTAGTAGCGAGGGTGTAAAGGTGGTACAATGGGGATATTATACCCTCATATCAAAGTGGCATAATAGATAATAATAATAAACATACAATAGAAGAAGCATGATATAAACAAACACAAAATAACTGGACCTGTAACCCGCCATATTATAAGCAGATGCAACAGATATAATAATTAAGCATTGGAAGAATAAATAATTGAGCAACTATATAATAATGTAAAATCTACTAGGTAGTATCATATACATAGATTCATGGAATACTAATATACCACATGCTATACAAAAAGACAAAAAGCTGGTTCTCCACTAGAATATCAATTATATGATCGGTCAAGTACTCATATGATCCATCTATAACTAAATAATATCAAATATTTGCAGTAGGGTGTTTTCCCTTATCCATGCATATAGAAAAATAATCTTCTCATGTACCAAAAGGAATCCTGAGTAGGGTAAGAGATAAAATCCTAGTAGTCAACCACCAATGGTTTCTAGAAGTAATCCAAGAATTGCTCATATCTAAATAATGTGTAGGTATAAATAAATAATTAAAAATGCTAAATAAAAAAGTACCAACCTGCTCAGGTTCCTAAAGGACACCTGGCAGCTCTACATGCTTCATCTCATGGCTAATACAGGTGTCTGATCAGTAATTATATATTTATATATAAATACTAATAATATATATAGTATTTTTATATATTTCATTCTCCTATATGGACCAAGTACACATTGATGTAAGTGTCCATATACCTGGAATACTAGTTGTTGGTTGGATTGAGGCATTACTGAAACATCCATAACCAGTCTAAATGATCCTATAATCTCAAGAAAAAGGGAACATTCCTTATATACCGTGAAGAGTGAGATATTTCATGTTGGACACTTAGGATGGTGGGTGAGTCGTCATTTCAACATCTAAAATAAGGGATGTTGTGTGTCATGCCCACTATCCAAATAGTGTCAATGGTGTGAGACACCATGCTCAACACCCAATGTAAAGGAGTGTGGAAAATCATTTCCAACATAACTATTCACCATCATCCATATCCTATATCAAAATAATAATCACATTTATAATAATATCCATGAGGAATTACCTCTCATGATTTATATTCATCAAGACTTGATATAAGCACAGAATCATAATTTATATTTAATAAAAACATAATAAGAGGCATGGACTTTCCAACCATTATCATTTTATCAATTAGTCCATTTAATAAATTCAGGCAAGGCCATCCATAATGAAGAAATCCATTCAAATTAATACAATCCATTTAATTAAATCAAAAAATGAAAATTCCATTTCATGGTTCAAAGAAATACTTAGACAGTGCATTATTCAATTAAGATATTACCTATAATAGAAATTCTATTTATAAGTTGGTCCAAGAACATAGGAAGTGCCTTGAGTTAAAAAAAAATTATATAAAATAGGTAATTCAATTTATAAACCAAAAAAAATTCTTAGAAGGTGTTCTAGGAATTTAATCAATTAATTATAAAAGGGAAAATCAAGTTGAAACACACAAGGGGAGTTATTGATTAAATTTTGCATCCTCAAATTACTAAACAATGATCAATGGGAGTCTATCAAGGTGTGTATATCAATTTATAATGAAGAAATATTTGTTAAGGATATGCATGGAAAAGGTCGGCATGCAACACAATGGAGAAGTTATGAAAACACTATAACTTTTGGGGAAAATGGCAAGGCCACCTACCTTAGGTCTGTTGATGAATCCTTGTTTAACGGTGACCTAAAATTCAAATTCAATTAGTAGAAATCGAACAAACAGTAAAAAAACCTAAAAATAAGGAAAAATATATTGCACCTAAATAGAACAACTGAATAAAGGAGAAACCTAGAAAGGAATGGATAGGAATGGAGATCTTACCAAGACAAATTTGATGCTTCTGATGGATCTTGATTCAGGGAACAGATGAAGGATTTATTAATTTACTTAGGTTATAAAAAATTAAGATTCATGGGGGGAAAGAAGGAGGATTCCATTTGAAATAGGATATGAGGAAAGGAAAATATGTTTAAATATTAATAAAGAGAAAAAAATTCTATTTCACCCTAAAAAACAAGGGAGCACAGTGTTTCCACATGGTTGGAAAAGCTGTGTGCCAGTCATATGAATGGAATATACCCAACCTATACAGTTTCTCACATGGTCATATACCTGGGATCATATGGTTGCAGACAAACTGTGTGGACCCTAGTCCTCCTATGCCTCACCCTTCACGGTTAGGAGAAACCATGCAGGTTGGGTGGCACGATTTATACTAATCATACAGCCCAATCTGTTTTTCAAACTCCTAGGGTTCTGGGCTCTAAAAAAGCACCAGACACCCTCATTACATCCTTGACTCCATTATATTACATCATAAGGTCTTTTTAAAGGAATTTAAACCCAAAAACAAATGATTTGTACCTTCATGAAATGATGGGTCGTTGCAACCTCCCCTCCTTAAATAAAATTGTCCCTGATTTGGACTTTTGAGGTTAAATAGGTATTTTCAGCAAATATTTCCAGAAATTTAATTTGTATATTAGCTTCTAATTCCCAAGACTCATTTTGTACTCAGTTATGCTACCATAGCACCTATACCAAAGGAACTAACCTTCCTCACAGCATCTTCATTCTTTGATCCACAATATGAACTAGATACTCCTCAAAATAAGATTCCATATCCAGATCAAACTCATCAGGATGAAATATGTGTGATGGTTCTAGATAATATTGGTGAAGCTGGGACATGTGAAAGACATCATGCATAGAATAGTATCTTTGAGGAAGTGTTATTTGGTAAGCCACTGGTTCAATATGGTTCATAACCTCAAAGGGTCCAAAGAACCTTGGTGAGATCTTACCCCTCCTCCAAATATCTCTATTGCCTATACTAGGAAAGTATCTCAAGAAAACCTGACCTCCATCCTCTAAATCAAGAGTTCACCTATGTCGATTAGCATAATACTACTATCTATATTGAGCCATCATCATGCACTTTCTGATCAACTAGACCTGCTATATAGTCTCCTACACAAGACATGGTCTAAACATAGCTTCCTCCCCAGCCTCTAGCTGATATAGAGGTGAAAGGCATGACCTAAAATATAAGTCCTAATAAGGATCCAACTCGATGGTATCCTAAAAGTTTATATTATAAGATAACTCAATAATGGGAATAGGTTTCTCCCAATAACCCCTGAATTCAAGGAAACATGCACTGTACTTATCCTCTAACACCTGAATCATATTCTATGTTAGTCCATTGGTCTTAGTGTGATAGTCCATACTCAGAAGCACCTATGTACCCAAGGCCTTTTACAACCCCTAAAATAATTGTGATGTAAAGCGATCATATCTATTAGAAATGATAGATAATGGAGCTCCATGAAAACATACAACCTCTCTGATGTATAGCCTACCTATCTCATATACTGAGATGGTCTATTGAATAAGTAAGAAGTTTGTGACCATTATAAAATGGTCAATGAAACCCCAAGTTGTATCGTTTCTATGAGGTGATCTGGGTAAAACAATCACAAATTTTATAGAAACACCATTCCATTTCCACTCAGTAATAGAAAATGGCTGTAAAATCCTAACCAGTCATTGTTGTTATGCCTTCACCTACTAATAGGTGGAACACTAAGTGATGAATTTGGTAATCTCTCTTCTAGTACCAGGACACCAATAATGGAACTATAAGTATTAATACATCTTGGTGACATAGGGATGAACTTCCCAAGCCATGGCATGAAATTATTGCATCAGATCCTATCTGATGTTTGTTGTGTCCCATACTTGTCCATGGAATTATAGAGTATCATCCCCATACACAATAAAAACAGAATATGAATCATCATCTAAGATGATTTCTCTTAGGACTAAGACTTCATGATCATATAGCTTCCTCATTCTTACTCTTTTATGAAGAGTAGAGGTCACTACTAAGGTCGTGAGGATAGTCTGAACATGGTCCTCATGAACCTCAAGGTGCATCTATGATAAAATTCCTTGAGATTACATTCTACATTGTCCTCATGAACTTCCTGTATCTGAGTCTTCCAGCTCAGTGCATCGACCACTGCATTGCCTTTCCCAGGCATATAGGCAAGCTCGAAATCAAATGATTGTAGGTACTCAACCAACCTGTGATGCCTAAGATTCAAATCTCACTTTGTAAATATGTACATGAGACTTTTGTGATAAATATATACCAAAAAATGATCTCCAAGTAGATAGCATCTCAAAAAATGTAGATCATGAACTTTAGAAGCTAGCTCAATGTCATGTGTTGGGTAGTTCTTCTCATGAGACCTCAAATGATGAGACTCCAACACAAAAACTTGCTCATCCTGAATCAGAATAGATCCAGTACCAATACCTAATGTTTCATAGTAAACTATATAACTCCTTCCCAGCTCTAGAATAATTGTTATCATTACTAAATTCAAACAATACTTTAACTTATTAAAGGCTTATTCACAAGATTCTAACCATATGAATTTTACTCATTTCCTTGTCAAGCCCATAAGCAGTTCTACAAGACATGAGAAGTCCTGGATGAAGAATCTATAATATCCAAATAGCCCTATGAAACTCTATATTTCAAAGATGTTATTTGGATGATCCCAAGAAACTACATCCCTCAATTTCTTTTTATCTAATGAAACTCATGAATCTGAGATAATGTGACCTAAGAAGTGGAATTTTTCAACATAAAAGTGGCATTTATTAAGATTAGCATAAACATGATGTTCTCTCAATGTATTCATCATGATCTCAATATGAATTCCATGGGTGTGTTTGGATTATTAAAACACTAAGATATAATCAATAAAGACTACCATAAATGAATCCAAATACGGGTTGAAACCCCGATTCATTAGATCCATAAAAATTAAAGGTGCGTCATGAGTCCAAATGGCATGACTAGGTACTCTTATAGACTATACATGATACTGAAAGCTATGTGAGGTATGTACGATGAACTGAAATGAACCTGATGATAAATTTACCTCAAATCTATCTTTGAAAATACTCTCTCTCCTTGGAGTTGATCAAAGAGGTCATATATTCTAGGTAATGGATATCGATTCTATACCATGAGCTGGTTCAAATGATGGTAATCCATGAAAATCCTAAGGCTACCATCCACCTTCTTGGAGAAAAGGACCAGTGAACCCTAAGGAGAAGTGCTAGGGAATATAAAGTCTTTAGCCTCTAGATCCTCCAATTGATTCTTGAGCTCTAGAAGCTCTATATGTGCCATCCTATAAGGAGGAATGGTCACTGGTACTTCTCTTAACACTCTCAAGAGTAAACTCTACCTATCATAATGTAGGTAGACTAGAGAAGTTTTCAGGGAAAACATCCCTGAAACACTTCACTATAAGAGGGAAAATAGCAGGTTATAACTTCTGATCATCTAGGAAAAGACTGGGAATCTGAGTTGACACATTACCAATCCTCTACTGCTTGTTTCCATCTCGAGTTGAAAGAACATACAATTCCCCCTTATATATACCTACTGCCCTATAGTGATGTAAACATCACCCTCCAATGATAGCATTCAATTTGGTCTTGATAGGGAATTGGACAATCCATCCTAATGATTATATCAAATCTTATCATGTCTAGGATGAAAAGATTTCATACAAAGAGGTACCCACCTATCTTAAGGGGTCAATACTTACAATGGAGAACACTATATGATAGTATACCTAATTGGGTATCAAGTGTCATAAAACCATGAAAGTGTTCTATCTTGAGGCACAGACTCTCAAAAATAGTCTCAGATATAAAAGAGTGATATGTGAATTTTTCAAATAAAGAAGACACTAAAGTGAAGGATGCTATAATAGTAACTTAAACTGTAGAAGGCATGGTGCTCTTTTCCTATGAAGAGGGCTGGACTTCATGGAATTGGATGGTTCCGTGGACCTAAGTCACTACCTTACTACCCTGAGTAAGCTCTCTCTCCTGACATTGAGAATCAAGATTTAGACTACCTCTGCCTCGACTGCTACCTCGTCCAGAGCGAACAATGGTATTTGATAAGCCTTCCTAGATAGATACTTCAAGCCCCACTCCTAAACATGGGGTGGGATTAGATCCACTATCTCTAGGTACCAATAGAAAGGTATTGAAGAAGAATTGAATATAACCCATCTTATCACAACCTATGTATTCCATCAAAACTCGTAAATACTGAGGTTTAGTATGTTCTATATTCCTGCACTGGTGATATATCAAGAAAATGTCTACATGAGGATTCTAACTACTACTAACCTCATGAGAACCCTCGAAGAAATTCTTGCATCCACTAGAAAAAACCACTAATAGATTTAAGAGCAAAACATCCCTGACTCACACCATCAACTTCCCTTAGATTCCACTTTGCAATAAGTTCATGTATTTTTTTTTGGGATTTAGGATGTGGAATGGGATCCGCCTGATAGTTTGATTGTGGTGGGTTTAAGTCCTTCACTCAATCACTCACATCAGGTTTCCCATTTTTTTAGTATTCCCTAGAAACTCCGAACAGTTCCCACATCCATAGTTGGGTATGAACCTTCTTTCCAAAGGTCGGTGTTCCTTTGGGGTTTCACACCCAATTATGCTTAAAAACACGCATTGGTCGAGAGGATGGGAGGACAAGCTCATTACACCCTTTTGGAGGGAATTTTTTCCTACTATGGGACTCCCATATAGATTTAAAATATATCCATGAAATCCTTCCCAAACCCCAATATGGGGTTTTTATCCCTGTTTCGATGACTTGATTATGAACATGTATCGATAGGAACAATTACATGTGTTTCATGGGTCCTCTATCACTCTCTTATTTATTTATGATGCTTTGGGCTATGGCTATGTTCGAGAACTCTAGAATGTATTTCCTTTATGGGAGGTGATTAGAGTCTTGGATATGGGATTGAACCTCTATGAGGCATCCTACGTATCATATGAAATAAGAATCAAAATCCACATAGTTAGACTAGCATTGTTTAAGGTCGTGTGACTGGACCCATCTATGTAGTTTAACGTCATGCAGAAAGGATGTGAATATCAAGATCAAACCTCGATAAGGTGTCCTATATATCCTATTTCAAGTAGAACTCAATGTCTACTTAGTTCTTGTAATGGGCATTTTTTCATGAGAGATATGATAATAGAGGCCCTAGGCGGGACTTATGCATATGATACTACCCTGGATTTTTTCTTCGAGAATATGGCCCTTTGAGCGGAGATGAGATATAATCAGACTTACATCAAAATGATGATCCCACACTAGGGGAAATATTCAACGTGATTTTAACACAATAATCACTGGTCTCTAAGCCCAAATGAGCCATGATCGATGTGAGAAACAAGAGATAATGATAGATAAAACACATTTCATGTGATCACATCCATACTGGGATTACATATTGAAGTTTCCCTTTGAGGGGTATGGTTTCCCATATCATAGAGGATATGGTATGGATCTTGGGCCTTAGGAAGGAATCCTATATATCCCAGTTATGGAGAAAATCATAGTTCTCATAGCTCATTTATTCTCCCAAACCATTGATGGGTTTTAGGAGATTGAGGACATGATCAGGGCTTATACTTAAAATGATGCCTATGTATGAGTCCTCTTCTCATCCAATTATGGATGAGGAATAATGGTAGGCCTATGGGAGAATTTAATCCCATAAGTCAGAAATACTTGGGACAGGAAGGTAATTACACTGAAGTGGATTCCCATTGGAGCTCAGGCCATAGAAAGGTATTCTACGCTTCTCATATATGAAAAAAAATCAGAGTTATTGTAGTTCATTTATCCCTTAACCCACTAATGGGTCACGGTGGATGATCACACTCGAAGATATTATTGTTATCCCAGAGGTTTCATGAATGTTATGGAATTATTATAGGAAGGATTCCCTTTTGGTTGGGTCTTACACACTGAGGCTACCCTTTTATTGGGGCTTACACACTAAGAAAACCCGATTATTGGGGACATATTATATAATGTTGGTAATCGGGGCTTGTGTATTGAGGATTCTTGTTGACACACACATTCTTTATCCTCTGAAGGATTAAGGAGTGGTGGTAACCATAAAAGGTATGTATGAGAGCATGATATTTCCAAGATCTATTGAATGTGTAAACATAGCTTATTAAGGACACATCCCTTATAAAATGGTAATGTGTCTGAAACATATTGTTCGGGGTCCACATGGAATGAGTCCAAGTAGGTCTACTGAACAAAGTGGGAATGTCATAAGGGATTTTCTTGAAATGTCTTGGATACTTGGTGGATATGTCTTGATTGTCTTCCCAAAGTATTTGGGGTGTCAATATGTTATGCATACATATACAAGGGTCTCAACATGACATGCATAAGAAGCTTCACATGATCGAAGTGGTTATATCTAGGGTCCTTCTAACGATCAACTGAATTGTCTCATATGCCTTCGCATGAATGAAGCAGACATGTCTACAGTGATTTGCATAACCAAAGAGGTAATGTCTAGGGTCTGGTTCATGATCAAAGTAGACATGACTATATTTTGTCACATGATCAAATTTAATCATCTTTGGATTGTCACCTGAAAATGATAACATGTCAGCGGGTAATGGAATGATCATGACAACATGTTAATAATTCCTTTGCATGACCAAGGTACATTACCTTAGATACCTTTTCATGACCAAGATATACCACTCCAAGGTGTCTCATATAGTTAATATGGCTTGAACTAGACCTATCGTGTGATAATGAAGACATGTCAAGGGACTTTCGCCTGATCAACTTGGCTTGTCTTTGGACTACCATGTGAAAATGGTAAAATGAAAATTATCTTTCAAAAGATTAAATTG
This sequence comes from Viscum album, assembly GCA_963277665.1. Lineage (NCBI taxonomy): Eukaryota > Viridiplantae > Streptophyta > Magnoliopsida > Santalales > Viscaceae > Viscum > Viscum album. The sequence goes on along the minus strand of OY728140.1, from coordinate 238,461,625 downwards.
GATTGTCCAAGTATTATATTATGACCAACATGACCTTTATAATGTTTCCTAAGGTTATCATGAGACCATCAAAAGGTCTTACGATAATGTGTCCTTAAAATATTCATGTGGTGGGGTCTCGTTGATGTGTTTAAGGTTCGATATCTACCTAGATGTTGAAGCCATAATTTTGAAGGAATAAAGCCTCAAATCCAAATGGATACTACTTACATAGAAGGTAAGTTCATGGATAATGTGTTCATTCCACAACTGCACTTTCTAGGGTTTTCATGGAAATGTGAGTTCCTATTTATATGATCTCATGTGTGCCAAGGCCACACACATGTTTCAGAGGCACCCTATAAAATGGGACAAAATGATGTTTGACCATTCATATAATCATGTGACCTCAAATGAGGTATTGTGATAGACCCTATGGTCATGCGTAGGGGATGTGTATCAAATCCTCCATGTGCATGGGTGAAGGAACACACTATATGGTGAGGAGGAATGCATGGAAAAAGATCCATGGGGATGAAACATGTTGGGGAAGCCATTCACAGGGCTATGTGTGAGCATCCCATGACAAATGAGGGATTTCATGTTTACTAGTGTATTCCCATGGACACCAGAATGGGTTTCCTTCATTTCTAAGGGCATTCACTAGGTGGATGAACCGAGGCATTGTATGATTAAGGGATCCTCTCTATCAACTATGAATGGACAAGAGACACTCATCCGAGCTTCATACATGCACCACATAATAGAGGTTGCAAGTCCATTATATGTCTGAATAACCACTAAAGGATCATACGAGAGGCTCTACAAACACATACAAGGGTTGCGTGACGGTTCACAAATAAGGGTTCATGGATGAGGGTCCTTGTTGGGGTCGCACCTCCAAAGGTCTACTTGGTAAAGAGAGGGGTGTGCTCACGAGTTCATATGCACGCCAATAAGTGTCTGCATTACAATTCATATGACTATGCTCATTTTCCTAAATATTTCACATAACATGGATATTCAAATTATGTTTAACTAATTTCATGGTTTCATGATCCGAGAGGAATTTTTCAAGGAATTCTTATGATTGAACTCATGGTGGATCCCGTGATTACCTAAAGAATTGCTCCAAAGGCGGGGGCTGATCCCCTATGTTTTCCACCATTGTTCTCTAATGATCCATTTTATCTCTATATTTTTTGTTATTATTGAAGATAATAGAGTTTTTATATAAGGCAACCCACATATGTACCTAGGGGTAACACACACTAGGGAGATAAGAAGGCGATGTCCCTTTATTGTGTACTAGATTACCTTGAGTCGGGCTCGGAACATCCAATCGGAGTTGTTACACCTGGGTACATTTTTTCCAGATCCACATCCACTTTTATTATCCATAAAAGGATGTATTTATAGGAAACCACTCACTCTATACTTTAAAAAAATTCCAGAACATTTTCCTATACTTTTCCTTATCCTTAGAATTATCCCCGGACATGCCCTTAGGGTTCTCACTAAGGTTTTATCATCCTAGATTTCAAAGGTTAACTAATAATTTGATCTGATAAAAAATATAGATACCCAGTCTAAACATACATTAAAAATACATAAATTTTTTGGAATACTTAAAAACATTTTACAAATGGATGCCCAAAGTTTGTATTAGTTTATTGCCTTTGGAAACTTGGAAACATAAACACTGGTACATAATCAAGCTATATTTTCTCCCACTAGGTTCTCCAAGACTATAACCCCTCTTAGACATATCATACATTAAATATGTCTCCATAACTTGGGGAAGTAAACATAAAATGGGGTGAGCTCAGATGCTCATCAAGGTTAAAAAATTGATACATTTAAGCATAAACATGAACATAGGGGTATGAGAACGTGTTCAAAACATTATAAGGTCACACCCAAAATACCAAAGATCATAAACATGAGTTATTGGGTGGCAGTTTATAAGACATGAAATATAAATAAATAAACATCATGATCCATGAAATAATAACTGACGAATAAGTCATAGAATTTGTGGAATGAATATAATATTTGAAAATCTTATGTCAAGGCTACCTACCAAGACCTTTATAACATATTAGGCTTGGGCTACAACCCATGTACCCGATTCAGGCTTGGGATAATAACTCGTGTACCCTCTTAATTTTAGTCATGGGAAACAACTCATGTACCTTCTGGTTTTCAGGATTGGACTATACCCCATGTATCCTCTTACTTTTAGGCTTAGGATACAACCCATGTACCTTATTTTTTTAGGCTTGGTCTAAAACCTATAAAACTTATTGTTTTTATGCTTGGGCTATAACCTATGTAACCTTTTAGATCATATAAAAATTATTATTACCCAATGCATTGGAGGGAGATATAGTTTCCACCCATCTCATAATAAAATCATTCATACATGTGCCACAAGACAATAAAACTTTCATCATATCATGATCCATAAAATGAGATAGGTCTTATAAACATAAAATCACAGCCTAAGAAATGAAATGAGTATCATTAAAATTTAATATGCTAATAAACTATGAAAAGATATAGTTTTCATAATCACTTCATGAAATCATAACCTATGAAAATAAATGGGTTTCAAAATCATAAAACTTTTTGAATTGAAACAAGTGTCTTAAGCATCAATCCATCAAAACATAAACCATTTAAGAAGGAATAGGAATGTAACCTTTGGATAATTTCATATAATGGCATTAGTAACATAAAAATATGTTATCTTAGATATAAAATAACTTGGAGGGATATTTTGAAAACATTTTTGGAGGTAAATATCCTTCCTTCTTTGAAAAATTCTCTTTAAGATATTAAACCTTTTGAAAACTCTTTTCCTTCAAAACTTGTAAAATATGATTGAATTTTTTTTGAAAACCATTCCTTTGAAAATTAATTTAAAAAAATATATTAAAAATTAACCTTTTAAACATGAAAGGGAATTATCACATAAATGGAAGTGGGTAAATCTATACATGTTATATGAGGTAAAAAGAACATCATTTTTCATGGTAAAAAGGATAAAAAAATAAATTGTTTAGAAATAGACAAGAAACTTCATTTAAAAACATTGGTAAATTAAAAAAAATGGGTAATAATTACTTTTAAATATTTTATGATAATAGTATAATATTCTTGTGAACCCTTTTAAGAAAACGTTGTTTTGAAGGAACACAAATTTCTGACTAAAGAGAGGGTAAAGTTGGGATTTATTAAAAACATATTCTTGAATATATTATGTACCAAAGATTGAAAAAATGGTAAAAATACATGAATATATCATTAATAACCGTAATATAATAAAATTCATGAGTTTTCTTGAGATATGGATCATAATATTTCATCAAAGGAAGGATAAACATAAAAAATATTGAAAAGTGATGAGATTGTTTCAATAAACTCTCACCACTTGGTAACTTTGAACCATAATCCGTATTTAAAAAATGAAATTATATGAACCATAAAATATAAAGAAAATAATAAAATTCTGTATATAACATTTCATTGTCATTATATACACCTCATGGAAAAATATAGGTGCATAACATTTCATGTTTCTCAAGGAAGACAATTTGTGACGAAATTACATTACTGATTTGGTAAATTTTGAAACATAAAACCCATGAGAGAAATATCATAAAATGGAGATTTAAATACACATGAATTTAATTATAAGAATCATATAGTACATCCATGGTCTTTATACACACCACAAAAAAGTAATGGGTGGGGAATGAAGCATATATCTCATGGAAATAAAAAGTGAGATGAAATTCCCTCACCTTGTGTCTTGACTCTCATCATATGTGTTCAAAAAAAATTCATAATAAATATAAATTTATTATAAATATTTTACATAAAAATATTATTATATATAATATTATATATTATTTTATTATTATCTTATATTACCCTCTTGTAAACAGTCTTACGTTACGGTTTCACTTCAGGTAATATTCACTTTTTTCTTTGCATGTGTCTAAATTTGTTACATCTTTGGTCCTTGTACTTATATCATGATTTATAGAATGTAGAACATGATATAAATATAATTTATATTAATTATATTTGTTTTATCATAATCCATATAATATATAAGTATGAAATGGAATACATCGTTCATGGAGACGGTAAGACGTACATACACATGAACGTTGTTTCCATTTTTATTATTGTATTGAAAGAAAGAAAGAAAATCACATATATGTATATATGTATATAATATAATTATAGTATAATTATAATTTTATATATATTACATAATTTTACTAAACTAATCCTTAATACATTCCATGTAGTGTGTGAACGAATCAAATCGCTTTGAGGGGGTGGTAGTCCACACTTCCTCAAAACAAATTATCGTATTTACACCAAATGGAAAGTAAAAAATATATGTGTTTTAAAATGAATATATAATATTAAATACATAATATATATTATATATAAATACATAAATATATTTTTCATCATAATTTCCACCTTGAGAGGTGTAAAGGAAAAATGAACAATCATCGTTTAGTGAGGCGATAGTTCGACATACACATAAACAGTATGTTTGTTACCCATTAGATGGATGTGTGTGTAAGTGTAGGTCTAAAACATAGAATAAAAACATTATAGTATATTTAAGATAATTTTTTTTGTTATAAAATCTTGGAAAAAGGATATTGGAGGGGTTGGAGAAATAAAAGAAAGGATCTTGAGAGAAGATGATACCTCTTAATCGGGTAACTCCTTTTGGTTCGTACAAAAAGGCTTCCTCGGATTGCTTTCTAACAAAGGTTGTGGTTATATGAGGAAGGGAGGGATTTTTGAATGTTTATTGGGTAGATATTTTCTAAAATTAAGTGGTTTTAAAGGTGTGAAGAAGGGAGAGAGGCGGTGGCCTTTTATAGGGAAGAGAAAGGACAAACTTAGCAATTTTGAAAACAAGTAAGGTGTACCCACGTTTTTACCAAAACTGAAGTCATAAAAAACAAAAAACAAACTCAATAATGGAAGGTTAATGAACAAATAATGGCCATAAATGGTGTTTTTGACAAGTTTCTGGGCTATTTTGGGTCTTAAAGTTAAGGTTAACCTAATTTTTCTCTTAATCATTGTAATTATTTTTAATCAATTTCACTAATATTTTTGGTCAAAAACTAAGTTAATGTTATTATAAATTATATATTATTATGATTCCAAAAAATTAATAAATTTTTCCAAATTTTAATAATATAAATGGCGAAAATTAATTTAAAATTAATCCTGTGTTTGAGTCAATAATGCGGTTTCTTAAAGTAAAAACGTTAAAAAGTTTTCTATGTTTTTATAACCAATTTTAAATAGAAATTTATCTTAATGAACTAAATTGTATTAATTTATAAAAATATTATCTAATTAAACTTTGAAACCAATTTAAAATATAATTTAACGTTATAAATAAATTAGATGAAAAAGCAATTTTGAATTAAAATTCAGTATTTTTAACTATTCATCTGGAATGAAGTTTCTCAGAAAAATTCAAAAAATTCCCCCTAAGATAATTTTGAAATTATAAATTAAAAAATAAATTTTATTTTATCAACTTAAATTTCTATAATTTTCTAAAATTGATTTTTTTTTTCACAGGACATTAAAATAGTATTTTTAAACATATAAGGGCTTTACCAAAAATTATATCTTTCATTTTCAATCTATTTTATTTATATAAAACAACTAAAAAAATATTTTAAAACTAGTTATTACTATTCATATTTCTATTTTTATTGGCTAGGTTACAATTATCTCATTTAAATAATTATAACAATAAAATGATGCTATGTAGAAACTTAGTATTGCGTGTAACGTGCACCAAGTCAGTGTTGCATGTAGCGCAAGCCAAGCCAGTTAAGAGTAAAGTAATGTTTGAATTAGTGATTTATTAATAAAAAAATCATTTTCAGTGTTGTGTGAAATGAAAAATATCAAAATATTAAATTAATTCAAAAAAATAATTCACAAAATCTTGGGGTGTTACATTCTACCCCCCTTAAAATGAATTTTACCCTTGAAATTCATCTAGGTTATCAAAGATTTAATACTTGAAAGTTTCATTCATAGAAACCCACATATTATAAATGGGTACTAAAAATTCCCTTAAAAATTGAAAGTTGGAACCATAATGGTTACCCAAAGTAATATATAACTAGGTTTCCACATAGGACAACATAGGTTGGGAGTGAAGATTGGACATAGAGGAAAGGCATAAATATTTATAGGTAGTGATTGAGGTCATTAATCACAAACAAGTGAGTGATCAAATAAAATTTGAGGGCCTCAAATTCATAAATTATTGATGATTTAAAAGTCCATCAGTTCAACAAAATTATAGTATTAGGAAAATACATTTTCTTGCGATCGTTATCCCAACGTTGAGTAATTATTTTATTGACCAAGAAAATAAGTAAATAGACTTGATATATTTCTATAAAAAAAATTCAATCTTTAGTTTTTCTTTTATCAATTTATATTTCATCCATTACATTTTGTAATGGATGTAAAAAAATTAACTTTGATGTCTAAAGTGCTAAAATACACTTTCATCAGATCTTAAGGCCCGTAAAAGAATAAAAAGTATAACTATTTATGTATAACTATTCTTAAAATGTAATAAATTAATCTCTAAAAAATAAAAAGTAACACTACTATTTCATCATAAATAATTATTAATCCAAAATAACTATACATTAACCAGGACATCACATAGTCCAGTAGTAAGAGTGAAACCCTTATCTTCCTTCGATCATGTGTTCAAGACCCGTGGCCTTAACAAACATCATTGGTTGTCACTAGACATACATGATGTCTTTTTCTAAAACCAAACTAATATAATTTTGAAAATATGATGGAAATCCTTGAAATAAGGTTAATCACTAAATTTCCTTTTAACTATGGTTTTAAATACAACCTTAATACATAAATACTTCATCTGAGGTTTAACTTAAACTTTTCATGAATGGTTAACCTTATAACCCTTCTAAAAGATAAAAAATCCAAAATAGTAGAAATAAGGTCATGAAATCAGCTTAACATTGATCCCCCATGTGTCATCACAAAAAAAACATGTGAATAACTTCATCATATATTCTCTTGAAATTATGTTCATAATCTAAATTTCTATAAATCCTTTTTTAAAACATGCAAGCTTCCAAAAGATAATTCACCATTTACTCCTTAAATAGGCTCTTATCTTAAAAAAACATTTCTATTAGAATCTTGAGTTCATACTTGTAAATATAGAAAATAAAAATGATTTTATTAATCCAAAACTTTTGTAGAGAGATATGATTAATGCTTAGACTCATAATAAGTTCCATTAAAGGATCAACAATATTTTCATAGATCTTATTTTTACAAAAATCCCACAATAAATTTCCAACTATGGTGTTCCCCAATTATCATGGTTCACTTAATCCATTGTTATTAAATATTTTTTCCATTTTATACTTTGTATTCAATGGTTTTTGTAACTGATCACCATTATTAACTATTGGATTTGGTCACTTTTTGGCAATTTTCCCAGACTCCCTTCAATTGAAACACTGAAGTGTGGTAGGTGCATCCTGTAGAGTTTTCTAATTTTTCACATCATTATATAACTTTTTATAATCACTTTGGAATTCAACCACTCTATTTATTTTCTTTACAAACTTAAAATATTTACTATTCCCATTAAGAAAATTCCCACCATGCTTCTTTCCACACTTATAGAATAAAGGAACAGTCATATTTGTATCTCCATGGTTTGTTGATTGTCCTTTGAACTACATCTTCCTCTTCTTGTTAAAACCATGAGATTGATACATAACTCCAACCACCATTTCAACTTTGATTGCAAAACACAAAATATATTCATAGATACCAATTTATCTTATGTATAACACACTTCTGAGACTTGTCATTAATCCACTAAAGAACCTATCAACCTTACTTTCTGGTTGTATGATAATTCTAGAAGATTAGCTCAAAAGTATTTCAAAATTAGCCTCGTAGGAACCGACAGATTCATCATCCTTTTACTTCAACTCAAGGAACTCCTTTTCTATCTCCGTATGAAGAACATGAAGAAAGTAATTATTGAATAATAAGTTCTTGAAATCATCCCAATCCATGGATTAAATTTAATCTTGCTTCCTCGTATTATTGATTAGATTCTACCACTAGTATGCTTCACCTTTTAACTGATAAATTTCCAGAATGACTTTCTCATGATCCGAACATTGGAGAACAACAAATATCTTTTCAATGGTACTGATCTAGTTCTTAGAAACAAGTAGATCAGAAAACCTGCTGAAAGAAGGTAAACTTTTCCTCATGAAGGACTCAACAGAATGTTGTTCCCTCCTTTGATCATTTGTAAGTTCATCATGATTCATATATTAAGAAGGTTGTGTGAGCATAGAAACAAGGTTTTTCATTCCATCTTTGAAAGAATTTGGATCTTGAGAAGAACAATCATTGAATTTTCCATCACAATCACCATTAAATTGGTTCCTTCAGGTTCCATCCACTAACTAAATCCAAAAATCATAGATTAGGAAACAAATATCATAGAGAGGAACCACATAATAATGAAAAGTAACTTATATGATGTCTAAATTATAACAGATTCCTTAATCTATGAAACCATAGGTTTATAAAAGGTTATTCATAACCAACTTCTATTTAAATCCTTCATGATGGTTTGGGAAGAGTTTTTGAATTCCTAAATCATATCCCCCAGGAGTGTCAAACCATGTCTGCATAAAGGCCCATTTTCATGTACCGGATTACCCCCAGTCAGGCCCATAACATCTTTTCAGAGTTGTTACCCATAGGTACATCAATTCCAGAGTTATATACACTTGTAATATCCAAATAGGTATGTATTGATATGAAACCACTCAATCCATCCTATACCCAAATTCTAGGACATCTTCCTATACTTTTCCTTATCCATAGACTTATCCCTAGACATATCATTAGGACCACTAAGGTTTTCTCATCATAGATTCCAAAGGTTAACTAAACCATTGATTTGATACCAACTATAGAGACTCATTCTTGAAAAAATTAACATTACATAACTTTTTCGTAATACTTGAATGAATTTTACAAACAGATACCCAAAGACCATATTAGTTTAGTGACTTTGGAAACATGAAAAAGAAAACACTGATATATAATCAACCTAAATTTTATCCCAATAGGTTCTACAAGATTATCACCCCTCTAAGACATATCATATATAAAATATATCTTCATAACTTGGAGAAGTAAACCTAAAAAGGGGTGAGCTCAGATGCTTAGTAAGGGTAAACAAGGGAGACATGTAAGCATAAATATGAACATAGGGGTATAATAATGTGATCATAACATTATAATATCATAACCTTCATATCAAAGATCATAAATAAGATTTATAGGATAAATCATGGAATTTCATAAGGCATGAATCATAAGGAAAGAAACATCATGATCCATGATATCAGAACTATGGAATAAGACATATAATTTGTGGCATGCATACAAGAATAGGAAATATTATGTCAATTCTACCTTACAAGACCTTTATAACATGTTAGGATTGGGCTATAACCCATGTACCTTCTTTGGGATTGGGAAAACAACCTGTGTACCCTAATACTTTTAGGTTTGGGCTATAACCAATGTACCTTCTTGTTTTTAGGCTGGGGTTATAACTCGTGTACCCTCTTAAATTTAGGCTTGGTCTACAACCCATGTACCTTCTTCTTTTTAGGATTGGGATACAACCAATGTACCTTCTTGTTTTTAGGCTTGGTCTAAAACCTATGTACCATTTGATATCATATACAAATTCTCATTACCCAATTCATTGGATGGAGATATATATCTCACCCATCTCATAATAAAATCATTCATACATGTTCCACAAGATAATAAAACTTTCATCATTTCATGACCCGTAAAAAGAGATAGGTTTTATTAACATCCAATCATAACCCATGAAATGAAATGGGTATAATTAAAATTTCATCACATCATAACCTATTAAAATAGATAGGTTTCATAATCAATTAATGTAATCATGGTCTGTGAAAGAAGTGAGTTTCAAAATCATAAAACTCGTGGAAGTGAAACGGGTGTCTTAGGCATCATTCCATAAAAAGATATACCATTAAAGAAAGAATATGAATGGAACCTTTGGATAATTTCCTATAATGGAATTAGTAACATCAATGGATGTTATATTAGATGAAAAATTACTTGTAAGGATATTTTGAAAACATTTCTTGAGTTAAATATCTTTTCTTCTTTGAAAAATGATCTTTAAAGCATAAAAGCTTTTGAAAACCATTTTCCTTAAAAACTTGTAAAAGATAGTTTAAAAAGTTTTGAAACCAATTTATTTGAAAATTAATTTTAAAAAAATATTAAAAATTAACCTTTTAAACATGAAATAGAATCTTCACAAAAATTATGGTTGGTAAATCCATACATGTCGTACAAGGTAAAAAGAACATTCCTTTTTCACAGTAAAAGGTTAGAAAATTTACTTGTTAGGAATGTAATAAGAATATTTCTTTGAGAAAATTGTTAAAATACAAAAAAGGGGTAAAATTTTCATTTAAATTTTTTATTATAATAGTATAATATTATTGGGAATCATTTTTAGAAAACATTGTTTTGAAGGAACACGAATTTCCGACTGAAGAGTGGGTAAACTCTGGTTTTCTTAAAAACACATTATTAACTATATTATGTACCAAATATTGGAAAAATGGTACCAATACATGAATATATCATGAATAAATATAATATAAGAAACTTCATGAGTGTTCTTGATATATGGGTCATAATATTTCATCAAAGGAAGCATAAACATAAAGAATCTCGAAAAGTGAGGAGATTATTTCAATAAACTCTTACCACTTGGTAACTTTGAACCATGCTCCCCATTTAAGAAAATAAAATTAAATGAAGCTTAAAATATCATGAAAATAATAATATTAATGATATAACATTTCAAAGGTAGTATATACAACTCATGGAAGAATATAGGTGCATGACATGGCATGTGTCTCAAGGAAGGAAATTTGTGACAAAATTACTTTACCGATTTGATAAATTTTGAAACATAAACCCCATGAGAGAATGATAATAAAATTGATATGTAAGTAAAAATAAATTTAATTATAATAATCATATAATACATCCATGGGTATTATACACTCCACACAAAAGAAATGGGTACTGAATAAAGTATGTGTCTCACGAAAATAAAAAGTGAGATGAAATTCTCTTACCTCATGTATTGAATCTCATCATACTCATTCAAAACACATGTATAATAAATATAAATTTATTATATATCTTATAAAGAAAAAAATTCTTATATATAACACCATATATGGTTTGATTATGACCTTATATTATCTGCTTGATAACAATCCTATGTTAAGGTTTCACTTTGGGTAATATTCACTTTGTTCTTCGCATGGGTCTTAATTTGTTATATCTTTTCACCTTATACTTATATCATGATTTACAGAATTTAAAACATGATATAAATATCATTTACATTAATTATATTTTTATTATAATAATCTATAGAATATATAAGTACAAAATGGAATACATCATTTAGGGAGACAATAAGTCGTACATATGCATGAACGTTGTTTCTATTTTTATTATCATATTGAAAGAATGAAAAAAGATTAAATATATATATATAATATATAACAAAATTAGAATTATAATTTTATATATATCCTATAATTTCACTAAAACCATCCTTAATACATTCCATTTAGTGTGTGAACGAATCATGTCGCTTTGAGGAAACGGTAGTCCACACTTCCTCAAAAACATTATCATATTTACACCAAACGGAAAGTAAAAAATATATGTGTTGTAAAATTAATAAAGAATCTAAAATAAATAATAAATATAATATATAACATATATAAATAGAGTATTCATCATTATTTTTACCATGAGAGGTAGTAAAGGAAAAATGAATAATCATCATTTAGTGAGGTGGTAGTTCACTGTACACATAAACGGTATGTTCATTACTCATTAGATGGATGTGTGTTTAAGTGTAGGTATAAAAAATAGAATAAAAACATAATATTATATTTAATACATTTTTGTTTTTATAAAATCATGGAATAAGGAGAGTGGAGGGTGGAGAAATAAAATAAAATAAAGGATCTTGAGAGAAGACGTTGCCTCTTAATTGGGTAACTCCTTTTGGTGTGTGACAAAAGGATTCCTTAGATTACTTTATTCCCAAGGGGATCCTTATAGAAGTAATTGAGTGATGTTTTAAATTATATTGGTAAGATATTTTTTGATCATAATTGGTTTTATAGGTGTGAAGAAGAGGGAGAGGTGGTGGAGTTTTATAGGGAAGGGAAAGGACACACTTGGTATTTTTTTAAAAAAAGTTAGGTGTACCCATGTTTTTACCTAAAAAAGGTCATGAAAATAAAATGAAACACCATAATATAGGTTTCATGGCTGAATAATTGTAATAAAATGGATATTTTACAAGTTCATAGGCCATTTTGTGTCCTAAATTCAAGGTTAACCTAATTATTTTCTTAATCAATGTATTTAATTTTAATCACTTTCACCAATAGTTTTAGTCAAAAACTAAGTTGAACTTATTAGGAATTATAAATTATTCTGATTAAAAACATGAAATAATTTTTTTCAAATTCTAATCATATGATTAGTAGAAATTAATTTAAAAGTAATCCCATAGTCGGGTCGACAATGCGAGCTTTTTGAAGTAAAAACATTCAATGTTTGATAAGTTTTTACAAACAAGTTTAAAGAAAAAATTGATCTTAATGACCTAAATTATATTAATTTATAAAAATATTATATAATTAAACTTTTAAACCAATTTAAAAAATAATTTAACCCTATAAATAAATAATATTAGAAATAAGTTTTGAATTAAAATCCAGTACTTTTCAATATTCATACAAAAATGAAGTTTCTCACTAAAATCCCAAAAAATCACCTTAATCTAGTTTTAAAATTATAGATTCAAAAATTAATTTTATTTTATCAAATTAAATTTCTAAATATTTCTAAAATTAATTTTATTTTTTTCACAAAAGGACATTAAAATGGTATTTTTAAACATATAAGGACTTTACCAAAAATTATATCTTTCATTATCAATCTATTTTATTTATATAAAAAATATATAGAATATTTTAAAATTAGTTATTAATATTCATATTAATAAGTGTAACGTAAAGGTTACAATTATCACATTTAAATAATTATAACAATAAAATGATGCTTCGTAGAAACTAGATGTTGCGTGTAACGTACGCCAAGTCGGTGTTGTGTGTAGCGCAATCCAAGCCAGTTTCATGTGAAAGGAATGTTTGAATTAGTGATTTAATAATTAAAAAACTATTTTACATGTTGTATGAAATGAAAAATATCAAAATATTAAATTAATTTGAAAAACAAATAATTCACAAAATCTCAAGGTGTAACACATTTCCCCAGAAAAGGTAGTTCTACCCTACTATTTTATGTTTTCAGATTCCAATACAAACAATTGAGGTGGAATACCATGCCATAATTGTAGGTATATAGTTGACACTCCAAATACTAGTGAATCAACTGGAGTTGAAGCAAGACTTGGAGTAGGTAATCAAACATGTCAACGGGGATTACACCATTAGAAAAGAAGAGATAATCCCACTACTTTACTGTGTATGAAGGTTGATGGAAAAGTTACCCTTAGAACCAACATTGACTCACATCACATGATCATAGAATTCCCAAGTAGATGCATTGGAAAATTCTACTACATCACTGGTAGATCCATACCAGGACTAAATAGTTATCTTCATCGCTCATCAATGAATGGTCCCACCTTTCATTCAAATCAGAGTAGAAGAGATTAACAAAGTCAGCCCTATCCCAAAATTTTATGGTCCTACCACTGGGTGGATGACACCCATCATGGATTACCTTTAAAATGGAGTACTCCCACCAGATAGAGCGGGGAAATAACAAATCTGATGGAGAGAAACCAACTTCACCCTCTATGATGGCCCAAATCACAAGAAAGTCCTCTATAAATGAGTCTTTGATGGTGTCCTTGTCAGATTTATCGATGGAGTAGATACAATGAGTGTTATGGATGAAGTATACTCTAGGGTCTATGGTTCCCATAAGTATGGATTTAATATTCCCCACCAAATATGAAGGCTTAGGTATTACCATCCCACTATGACACATGATTACATAGAATTCACCGAGAAATGTCATTATTTTCATGTGCATGCCAACTTAATCCATTAACCCTTGGAGTTGCTACATAAATCCAAATAATCATGGCCATTTTAAATATTTGGAATGGATGTTGTGGGGACATACCCTCCAACTATGGCCAAGCAGTGTAAATACATCCTTATTGCTACTAATTTCTTCTCCAAGTGGACTGTGTCAATACCACTCAATGAATTCAATACCAAAATCATTATTACCTTTATAAAATCTAACATTGTTTCTAGATTTGGTGTCCCTCATACAATAATTATGGAAAATGGCACTATTTTTTGTTTTTATGTGGTGGAAAAATTATATCAATAATATGATATCAAATCCAAGAATTTATCCCACTATCATGCAGCAACTGATGGATAGATAGAGGCCTTCAACAAGAACCTATTGAACATACTCCAGAATATTGTAGATAAAGATAAAAATTCTTGGTCAAAAAATCTATTACATGCCTTATGGGATTACCGAACTATGACTTGTACTTACACATGGGTGACCCCATACTCATTGGTATATAGAATAGAATAAGTAATTCCCATTGAGCTTCAGTTTCCATCACTATGTGTTTCCATCTGTGATCAGATATTTGTATATGAGAGATACCAGAAATGAATGGATGAATTGGAGTGACTAGATGAAATGATATTTCACACCTTGCACCACTTGGATGTTTATCTGAATCAGATGGAGTGATACTTTAACAAGAATTCCCTCCTCCGCTCTTTCCATCAATTAGAACTTGTGTTGGTCTTTAGAACTCTGATAATACTAGGAAAGAAGCCTCTAAATATTGAACCAAAGTGGGAGGGACCTTACTCTATACACAAATTCCAATATAAGGGATCTTAATATTTTATCTCAATGGACAGAGAGATCATTACTACCCTAATCAATGAAAGGATCCTAAATATATATTTTGTGTAATCTCATGATATACATCCAACTTATAATACATTAAACTACATAGAAACATATACATCGAAGCTGAAATACATTAAATTGTGTATTTGGTATTTATCGTATGAACATAAAATGCATGAAATCACATTTGTGCCGCATGATGTTAAACTACATGACATCATCATCCTTGTCACACGACGATAAATTGAATGAAAAAAGGTCATGGTTGTATGACTTAAAACTACAGGACAACATTCTTCCTCACCACATGACATGATACTAGATAGTTAACGCCCCTATCTCATGATGATAAACTTCACAATATGTCCAATAACTATGTGTGGCTTGATTCTTGCTTCGAAAAGATAAGTACTGACACACCGATTTTCATCATCATGCCTAACTATTAAAAAAAGAATATATAGCCCTATTTTTCCTATGTACGAACCAGATCTACACAGAGAACGTTTTTAGAACATATGGTTTGACTCTCATTACAATGATATGTGTGGTGACACTGAGAACTCATGATTTGGGCCCAACCATTAGTCTGGAAAATATTAAATCCTACTTCCCCACATCAAAGCTAGATTTTTGTGGGGAACAATTTCCAAGAACTATGTGTGGATTGATTCTCATTTCCATGAGATTTTTAGTGACGTTCAGATTTCCATGTTTGGGCCAGCCATAATATTTTTTTCCTTTCACGCCAATTCCTCTTCATCCCTTACATAGGGTGTTAAACTGCATGGGATTTCAAGAGCTAATTGGGGATTGATTTTCATTCTAATGATATACATAGTGACATTCATATCTCAATCATGGGCTTAGCCACAACACAATACATGAAATACCCCAACTCTTCTATGTATGAGTTAGATCTACAAGAGAGGATCCAATATGGGTTCTCGCTCTATGCATGGGACCTTTTTTTTAAAACTATTCCCTCCACATTTGAATTCAATCAGTGTGGAAGATCTTTATTTCATAAATACATGTGGATTTATTCTTTCTAAAACAAGATACATAGTGATGCTCGGTCCCTATACCCTAGTCCTGCTGTAATATTCCATTTCTATTCACATAGAGACACCTTCTTTTTTACTGCATGACATTAAACTACATGGATAATGTCTTTAATACATGACTTTAAATAGAATAGTTACTAAAGAACTATTTGTGGCTTCATTATCATACTATTAAGTTACATAGTCACACCTAAGCCATAAGTCATAGTCCCAACCATGGGATAAAGAAACATTTTCTCTCTTCTACACACAAACAAAGATTTGTATGGGAGATTTTAATTTAGGTCCCCCTCATCACGGGGTATTCCAAGGAAACAGAGATTTCCCCATTATAAATATGAGTTAGATATATGAAAGGGACTCAAATATCATGGCCTATATTGGTCGAGACACTTCCTTTATGCTCGGACCTATTCCTTCCACAAGTCATACTCTTAATCGTGGAGACTTCCAGATCTTCAAAATATTTCTTCAAATTTTGGTGATAGAATATTTGATACCTGAGGACTCATTTTCTTAACTATACTATAACATGCCTAAGATGAATTGGCATAATATTCCCACAAAGAATGCATGTTAGCCAAATGATACCACTATTTAGATATGCAATACATACCCTAATCTGCCTTGCATAAAACAACCATCATAATGGGTTTTTCAACCAGTGGTAACTTTATCCTTGGGAGAAGCCTCTTATATCCTCATAAGAATTGATAAATATATGTTGAAACACGTGATTTGAAATAGTATGTGGTCCTCCCTCACATATTTTTCCCATGCCTTTTCTCCTGATCTAAGAACCCCCAAGACAGTGGTTCATGATTTCCTCCTTCATGTTTGAAGTATGCCAAAACGACCTTGGTCTAAAATTCCATACATCCATATCATCATCATCATTTATTTATTTAAATAAAAAGTACAAGGATGCCTATAAAATAAAGGGAAATAAACCTGAGAATAAGAACAATTCCAATTAAGGAGGTTTGTAGTGATGAAGCCCGAGAGCATAGCCTCTAATCAGATTCAACACTCGTGAGGAAAATTATACTCATTTGGATAGTGTGTAATGTAAACCACCATATTGGAAATGGAAGCGAGATAGTCTGACACCTTTTTTCATTCTCTCCAAGTATGTAGAGTTTCTATTTGGTTGTACATGAGGCTCCTGCACCTATAGACTATATAGGAAATTGACAATGGAGTATCATAGGTATTCTTCAGGTAGTTATATAGGATTAAATAATTAGTCTCAATTACCATTATTCAAAAATTTGTATGTCTTTATATAAGGATACACAATAACATAGACATTACCTCATCTTTGAGGGAGTTACCTGCCCCAAAATATTCTAATTGTGAAAAGATGAAGCCTCCTTTGGGGTCATGAACCACTTCGCCAGCATGCATGGAGCCTGCAGAGCACTAACCATTGGGATTGATCTTTTATCATGAACCATGCGAACTCCAACGTACATAGTGACCCTACATAGCGCCATAAAATGAGTGGAAAGAGGATGTATCAGGGATAAAAGGTCTCAAAGTGGGAGCGTATTTCACATTCTTAATAGTTTAGGTCATGTCCAGAAGTAGGTTTTTGGTTCTGATAACGATTGTCTACCCCGAGAAGACACCTCCCTCAAAATGAACATTATTTCTCACATTCCAAAAATACCAACATCCTGTAAGGAAAATGAGATCCCTTTCATTCCTCTTAGGGACTACCCGGTCTACTCCCTAGAACCACCATTTAAGAAAGGGAATGTCTAGATTTCCACTAGAATGAATACCTATAAAATCTCCAAATTAATTCTAGATGATGTGGGCCTATTTCCCCTCAAAAAATAAGTGCTCCAAACTTTCTTCCCTCCATTCCTCACAACATGAACAACTGGATTATAGGTTGATGAAATGTATTTTTACATTCTCATCCTTGGATAAAGCTTGATTTCTTACCCTCAATAAGAGAAAATTGAGCTTTTTGACGCCTCTTTACGCCATAAAATTTCACCCCATGAATCCAGCTGGTATGAAGAAGTAAGTATCTTGTGATATCCCTTCATTGAGAAATATCCTGAAGAATATTCCATAAAAATACATTGATATGTGTCATCATTAACATCAATAAGATAAAAAAATTCCATTTCCCATTGTCCAAAACAATATTAATTAGAACCATATGCCGACTTGCCTATTTGAAGTTAATATCCTTTTCCGAACAGCATGGAAACCCAAGAAAAGATCCCACCTGATTGTGGTACCAAAAATATATCTCTCCTCTACCCACAATCCAATGAGCATAGCCCTTGAGGTTTGAATAGTGAGGCTTACCCATATGCCAAAATGAACCTCCTAGGGCTTCTCTCTTATCATGAACGAAAACCTCTATAGAATGAATCTAGAGAGAGGTACCTCCAACCATATCCCATGAAATTTTTTCATGCATTCCATGAATTCTTTCTTGGAAATTCTTCACATCAATTCCTCCGGACTGGATTGATCTTTCCAGTTTCTTCTAAGAGGACCAATGATATTTCTCATCTACCCTGGAATACAAGATAAAATATACAAGGATTCTATCAATATTGTGTATGACTTCTTTTGGGACTCGGATTTTTGAGAGAGAGTGAATAAGAATAAACACGATCACACTATTGACTAAATTGAACCTCCCCCCAAAAGATAAAAAATTGTTCTTCCAATTCATTACACAACACATAATCCCTTCCAAAATCTGATCAAAATGTTGAATACAAATTCTACAAGGGGATATAAGGGCCCAAAGGTAAGACATGGGAGAACTCTTCTGTTGGATACCCATTATGCTACATAGGTCGGTTATTCTTCTGTCTGAGCACCGATGATATATATATAAGAAGCATTTTTTCCTATTGATAACATGTCCTCTCTATTTGTAGTATCTTTCTAATACCCTATTCATACTCCTAACCGATATCTTTATATCATTTAGAAAGATTATTGAATCATCTAAAAACATAATATGAGAGACACTAGAAGACAGGGCCTTATAACGATAGGGAATAGAGTCACCGCTGGAGATGATCTTATTGATATTTCTACTAAGATCATCTTGGGATAAAATGAAGATGGTTGGGGATAATGGGTCTCTTTTTCTTATCCCATGATTAGTTTTGAAAAAACCATAGGTCTTCCCCAAAAAAGATATGGCCATCCAGGAAGAACTCAAACATCTAAAAATAAGTTCAATGACCCATGTTGAGAAGTCCATTTTTTACAGCACCTTAATGATGAAGTTTCATTCAATTTGATCATATGCCTTATCCATGTTGAGTTTAACTATCATATTTGAATCCATGACCTTGTCATTGATTTTTCTAACCAATTTATAAGTCATTTAAATAACTCCACATATCATACTTCCCTTCACAAAACCATGATTCTTCTTAGAAATCCAAAATGGGAAGATAGGTTGAGAGTCACTGATTGACGATTCTAGAAAGAACCTTATAGGGTAAATTATTCATGCTAATGGGTTTGTAATGATGAATAGTGGTGGGGTATATGATATTAGGAATGATGACTAGATATGTAGCACAAGTAACATGGGACCCCCCCCCCAAATCATGAATGGACCTAACAAATCATGCTTAACCACGTCCCAAGTTGCTCTGTAAAAATTTCATGGAAAGCCATCCAGACCTGGTTCACTTTCTGGGATGAGACTTCTCATAACCTCCAAGACTTCCTTGTCCTCTAGTATTGCCTCTAGGAGTTCTTTTAAAGCACTGGAAATTAGGGAGGTAATCTCTTCAAGTAAATCATTGTCTCCTCTCAGGTAGCCCCCACTCATGCTGGGATTGGAACCATCTAGAAGGGATTTGAAGTGCAATTATACTATGCTCCCCGTAATGTCCTTGTCATCTAAGTAAGTTCCATATTCCAATAGAATATTAGGCCTATGAAGTCTTCACTTCTGTTTTATGAAATCATGGAAAAATTTCATGTTCCTATCTCCTTCCCAAATCCATCTGATACATGAGTGTTCTCAGGCTAGCTGTTCACATTTCAGAACCATATAAGTAAGGATTTACTTATTTATTCAATTATCCTTGAAAATAATGTCACACTATTTATTTTAAAGGATAATCTCAATTTGTTCAATTTCATTTGAGATCGTATCCATTTCTTGGAAATGTGGAGGATGGTCTTGATCCAAGAGGTGAGATCTACTTTGAGATGTCTAAGCTTATAGTGGAAAGTTATCCATAGAGTCTCATGGATTAGTTTATACCAAGACTCATGAACCACTTGGTGACAACTCAATAATTCCTTCCATGATTGAGATAAATTAAATCGACCATTTCTATCATGTCCGAGAGACAGGGAAACCCGAAGGGGTGATTGATCATAGAGGCTACTCACTAGGTGAGAAGCCATTGCATTTGAAAAATTGAAAATGGCTTGGTCATTTGCTAGAAACCTATCAAGACAGCCCCAAGAGAAATAATACCCTTTCTGATTTTTTCATCATGTAAAAAAATCACCGAAAAATACCATATCCAAAAAACCACAGTGATCCATACTCTAAACAAACTCCCTACTAGCTCTATGAGGAATATCACCCCTAAGTTTCTTATCCTCGGGAGCCACCACTATATTGAAATCACCTCCTGAGATCCAAGGTAAGGACCCAAGATCGAAGGACTCCAAATCCCGCCATAATACCTGCCTAATCTATGTATCACAACTACCATAGATAAAGGAGGAAAAGAAAGTGTTATGCCCTGAGATGATCTTAACCATAACCATTTTCTTGGAGAATAAAACCATATCAATAATAACATTTTTATTCTAAAATAGACATATATGTGAGTTTTGTAGATTATCATGCAAGCTTTTTCATATTTTAATCCAATGAGCATACTTGGAGAGTTTACTAAAATTCTGTTTGGGTTCGAGAATAGGGACTAGAGATATTGCATGATTATGAATTTTAGTGAAGATCAAATCAATTTTTTCATAAGCTCTCAATCCATGAGAGTTCAATATTAGGAATGATATCATTTGAAAAATAATTTCTTAGCTTTGGCCCTAGGCTACATAGACCCTTTCAACTCAGACGGAGAACTCGCAACTCTATTTCGGGATTGAGATCTGTTGCACATCCCACTAGATAAGGGAGTGAACTATGAAGGTATAGAGTAATCCGTAGACTATGACCAATATTTGGGTCTCATAGGATCATTTTCCACCTTTCCCTTAAGGTGAGAAGAAGAAAACAGATTGGGACAATTAGAGGAATGTGTACCTATTGATTTTAGATTGTAGGGGGAATGAAATTGATCATCAGTCCGGAAGGAGGGTGTAGCAAGAGGAAATTCCACAAAATACTGAGGCATATTCATGGATGGGGAGTACTCAAGGAGAGGAGGCTCCAAGAAAACCTCTTGAATATAAGGGTATGGTTTGTGAAGAACAAAAGCTAGAGAGAGATGGAAACACGTGACTTCTTTTCCTCACAAGTTTTTAAGAAGATGACCTATCTCTATCACAGGAAGTCCAAGACCAGTACAAGATGACATCAGAGCTTCAAAGGGGACTAGTGTGAGGCAAGAATAACTCCCTAAATCTGAAGATAAGGAAGAAGATAAAGTAAATCATGGCTCTAGGTCCAAAGCATCTGTGGCAGAGATCTTATGATCTCTAGTCATCTCCATATGGTTAGAAGAAGAAGGCCACTGCTTTGAATGATGAGGACTGGAAACAGAGGGACCGTATGAAGACAGCCTTGAAAATCCTGAATCATGTATCCTGCAAACCTCCAGGGAGTGACCTTTCAGCTGGCATGAAAAACAAAATCTAGGAGGTGTGGAGTATACCAAAACTTATCTCAATTCAAAGGAGTCTTGGACCCTAAGGAAAAGTTGATACAGAAGTGGAAGAAAAAGATCCATCTCGACACATAAGC
This sequence comes from Viscum album, assembly GCA_963277665.1. Lineage (NCBI taxonomy): Eukaryota > Viridiplantae > Streptophyta > Magnoliopsida > Santalales > Viscaceae > Viscum > Viscum album. The sequence continues at coordinate 238,439,431 of OY728140.1, read as the reverse complement.
GAGATGAAGAAAATTCTTTGAGAAGAAGGTTTCTCTCATCCTCACACATAAAGGACTTGTGGGAGTCTCTGATAGCCTACAAGAAGGATTAATTCTGAAAAGGGAGGGGGAGATCCGGTATGAAGATCCATACCATTGTTAGTGGGGAGTGCTGGCCAAAGTGAGACTCCATATCCCAACAAGAAAGATTGAAATTACAATGACCCATTGAATTGGGTGATTTGATACATGATATAATTAAATCATCATGTGAATGGAGGAAAACATAGAAGACCTTTCATTTCAAGGTAGAGACACTCAGTGAAGAATCAAGCCCCCATGAGTCCACAAAATCTCTGAAGAGGGGGAGGGGTGGATTATCGGCACCAAAACACACCATGAGAGTCCACTTTAGTATATCCAAAGCCTCTTTGAAAGTGAGAATAGGGACCTTTATCACCATCCAATCAGAAGTGAAGACTGCATTGGGACTTTAATGGGATCTTGGGAAGACTCTGAGAGCCCACATCCTACATGGATACACAAAGAACTTCCTTGAAGTAAACCCCCTGACACATATCAAAGCTGGTAAAATGAGATTGACTAGGAGGAGCTAGAAATGAGGCATTTATCACCTGATGGAGGGAAAAATGCTCAATGGTGTTGGAGGTGCAAAATCTGTAAAGCCTATCGTCGGAGGAGAAACAGTCATAAAAATTTGAAAATGCGGTCGCACGTATGAGACGTTAAAAATAGGTAGCGAGCATATATTTTTTAACTTATATGAATCCATATAATTTCCATAGTCCTATTCATATCACCAAAAACTAATGGCACTATGTTTTCTACACCTTGTTCAGAACTTCATAGGAAACCTTGATCACACCACGATTCACTGCTTTATTTCACCCTCACGTCACCGTGTTAAACTAATTTTGTATTGAAAATTCCAGTTATTATAAAAAATTTCACATCATTTCGTATTCATCTATTTTATTTTAATAACCATTAAAAAGGGTAATTTCACTTTTTTGGATGATTTCATTATAGGTGGAGGAGATCTGGAGGGCCCAAGATGAAGTTGAATAAAAATGGGCCAAACTGTGCATGATTCCAAGCACACCAATGGACTCATACGAACACTAAAACAAAAATATGAATTAATTTGGGATTATATTTTGTGTTCTGGTCAAAACAAATTTGTGATACAACTATTATGAGTAAAACCAAGCCCAATTCATCAATTAAGGGGCCATATGAACTGATCTCTTCAAGGGCTCGAATCTTCTTGAAGTCAAAAAGTGGGTTATGTACTTCATCCATATCTCGAGGTGTAGGCCTCCAAAAGAAGTCAAACATTCTATAAAGATATTAAATATATGTGGAAGCATGTTTTTAGTTTTTTAAAAATATATATAAGACTTATATTGGCAGTAAACCATGGGCTAAGTAGAGTCTTGAAATCTGGGTGCTCAAAACCACCTTCCAATTTGCCTATAAAATTGAACCTTGAGAACCCCATTTGTAAGTTCATACAAGGAGTTATTTGCTTCCATTTTGGAGTTATCTAGGAGTCCTCTTCTCATCCCATAAGTTTTTTAGTCCCTTTTCCTCATAGGGTGATCATGGATGGATAAGGATATCCACCCGAGCTTCTTCATCATCTTGATGTCGGGCTAAGTGGTCAGTGTTCATTGTGAGGGGGATACACACATGTCAAGGGAGTTATGATGTATATATTATCTTATGGTTTGGATTAATTTATGTTTGAAAACATTTTATTCCATTTATCTTACATGATATCATATTTTAATGCTTGTTTTTATGCATGTGAATGTTATGCTCTTAATATCTAACCGATCGGTGTAAGGTTTTGAGTGTGTGACTTGTGTTGTTCCAATTGGAAATCACAGGAATATTTTTCTTAACAAATTTCTTGAGATTTAAATATAATTTTTAAGCTCTTATTCTATCCATAAGTTATGGACCTTTTAAATACAATTTTTATTTCAAGGTTTGGTTCTTCAAGCATTGAAATAAAAGCAAAGTAATTAATCGGGATTTTAATTAATTTCAACCAAAGAATTACTCCGAACATGAATTAATTTATAATAAAAATGAACTTGAAATGTGTGTAGTGAAATCACAATGGCCCATTTATCCCATATTTTTCAAAATTAACTTGGTTTTTCAATTATTAAACACTTTAAATCAATTTATTTTCATAAAACTATTTTCAAAACCACCCCTCACTTTTAGTGCTTTCTATTAAAAATATACATTGTAAACATATAAATGATCCTTTATAAATGACCTAGGTTATTTCCTATACTATAAACCATATTTAGATAATAATAAATTTTATGTGTCATGACAACGCGTTCAATTTTTTACGCCATTATGGGGGATCGCTTCGATTTTTAGTGCGTGTTTTTTATAAGATTTTTGTAATTTTTTGAATGTTTATTTGTTTTATCTTCTACATTTACATATATTTTTGTGTTATGATTTATTTATTTTGTAGTTTATATTCATGATAAATTATACTTTTATAGATTTACCACATTTTGAACTCAAAACAGAGAGTATCCTATGTCAGCAACACCGAGACACACGGGAGAACCCTTTGAAGGGGGGCATCCAAAACATTAAAACTCTTATCGATCATTCTTCTTCTACTTCTGGAACCAACATAAAACTGAAATAAACTTGAATAATATGGCTTAAAATAACCAGTAACTAAATGAACTAACCTTTCCAAATGTCTATATCTAACCCACTTGTATTCAAATATAAGGAAAACAAGCCAACTTTGAACTAAAATCTAGTATAATTCACTTATTGCTAGGATTTCATGGACTTACTGGAGAAGACCCACATAATAATTTAAAAGAATTCCATAGTGTGTGTTCTACATTAAAACCCATTGATGTGGATTAAGAATAATTAAATATTTGGTAATTTCCTTTTTTATTATAATACACTACAAAATATTGGCTATATAATGTTAATTCCCCAATTAGTACCAACCGAGGTATAGTATTCTACCACCACCACCCAAAAATCCTCAACCACCAAAAATTCCTTTCCAACAAACCCCTCCAAAATCTATGCCTATCCTAGAATACATGACTAAAAAAATGGATTCAAATGATCTTTAATTCCAACAAACCACCCAAGAATCCAAACAAGACCTAAAAACCCAATGAGGTCAACTTTCCAACTCGGTGGGGGAAATCCAAAGTCATGGGATGGGTAAAATACCCTCTCAACCATTGGTAAACCCTAGGGATAAGGGAAATGTTGGTTCCATCACCGTTAGTATTGGAACATAACTTAAAATCCAAATAATTCCTCCATTAGAGTCATCCCATCCTAAGGAAACCACCATCCCAACTATTGAGAATGATATAAGAAAGGAAAAACCTTGTCCAGAGAAAAATACACATAAAGGAAAGAGTATGTATGGTGATGATTTTCCTATCCCAACCATTCCTCTTCCATTTCTGCAAATGGCCACACAGTTAAGAAAACAAAAAAGAAACTAAACATGATAAATAAATCTTGGAAACTTTCAAAAAAGTGCAGGTTAACATCCCCTTGATTGATAACATGAAACAAATTCCAAGATATTCCAAGCTTAAAAAGGATATTTTTACACATCTAAGGAGACTTCAAGGTGATAAAAAGGTGTTCTTGGGGAGTAACATCTCAGCATTGATAGATCCATCACTTCCCACCAAATTCAATGATCCTGGAACATTTTCGATTCCATACACCATAGGGGAGTATTCCTTTTCAAATGCTATTCTTGATTTTGGAACTTCTATAAATGTGATGCATCACTCCATTTAATCTTCATTGTAGGTCAGATAACTAGAGCCCCTAGGAATTGTTGTTCAACTCACAAACAAGATTACATCACACCCCACTGGTGTGTTAGCATATGTTCTTGTGAGGGTGAAATTTTTAATTTTTTCTACTAATTGTTATGTTCTTAAAATTGAAGATGGTAGGATGAATGGACATGCCCAAATTATATTAGGGATACCTTTATTGAAAACTACCAAAAGCATAATTAATATCCATAATGGTATATTATCTATGGATTTTGGTGGTAACATTTTCCACTTCAACATCCTTGATTCCATGAAGCACCCCTCAGAATAACATTAATCACTTTTGGTTAATTCCATTTATGCACTCCCTTCCCCTGAAAAAACTTATTTTATTTCCCCTGATCCCATTTTTTGAGTTTTCATCCTTTATAGACATGTTAGGTAATGAATCATTAATAGAATGTTGTACCATTTTAGGAAAATGTCAGGCATGTTTATTAATTGATGATTTCTTGAACAATGAGGATTCCATGACCATAAATGATACTACTAAGATTATAAAATCTTATTCCTCATATAAGGATGTTACCATTGATCTATTAGAGGAGATAATTAACCTCTCACTTTCAGACTCACTCCCATGAATCCAAAATCCATCTGAATTTGAACTTAAAAAACTGCCTCATGATTTAAAATATTCATATCTTGAGAATATACACAATATTCATGTCATAGTTGCTAGTTCACTCCCTCTATAGCATGAATTAAGACTACTTTAACTTTTAAGGGAGTATAAAAAACATTGGGATGGAAAATTAATTACATTCCTAGTATTATCCCACCAATTTGAACACATCATATATTATAAAATGATGAGGTTAAGCTAGTGAGGCATGCACAATTTCAACTAAACCCAATCCCCATAGATATTAAGAAGGAGGTAACAAAATTATTGCTTATTGGAATCATTTAATCTATCTATGAAATCCAATGGTTTAGTATAGTGTAGGTAGTTCCCAAGAAAAGTTGTCTTACTATAATAAAAAATGAAAATAATGAATTGGTTCAAACCCATGTGCAGAATAATTGGCATGTATATATAGAGTATCATCCACTAAACCAATAAAATAGGAAATACCATTTCCCATTACCTTTCATTGACCATATGCTAGAGATGATAGTAGGGAAATCCCAATACTATTTACTTTATGAGTATTCTAGATACTTTCATATCCATATTGCCCCTAAGGATCTGAAAAAAGACAACCTTCACTTGCCCAGTTGGCACATTTGCGTATAGTAGGATGCCATTTGGTCTATGAAATGCTCCAGGTAATTTCTAATGATTCATGGTTAGTAATTTTTCTGATTACCTAGATAATTTTATGGAAGTTTTCATGGGTGATTTAACTATTTATGGATCCTCTTTTGATGAATTTTTGAGTAGTTTTGGTTCTATCCTATGTCAATGTATTTAAAATAATCTTGTATTAAATTATGATAAATTCCATTTCATTGTGAAACAAGGTATATTATTGGGACATATCATTTTTTAGGATGGTATCCAAGTAGATAAATCAAAAGTGGATGTCATTTATTCCCTACTATTCCCTAAAAATGTGTTGGATGTGCGGCCATTCCTAGGTCACACTATATTTTACAATCATTTCATTTGTGAATTTAGTAAGATTTCACTCCCCCTCTCCCACTTATTCTAAAAAGAAAAAGAATTTATTTTTAATAAATAATATGATGAATCTTTTAATAAATTGAAATGGATTCTCACATCACCCCCGGTAATCCAACCACCTTGATAGGATTTACCATTTGAGCTCATGTGTGACACCTCTAACTATGTAGTTGGGGCAGTCTTATCACAAAGGGTAGATCAATTTCCACATGTCATACCCTATGCCTCATGTACACTAGACCTTGCCCAAGAAAACTGCACAACAACTGGAAAATAATTCCTTTCCATTATGTTTTCCTTTGATAAATTTAGGCCATTACTTATAGGGTGCAAAGTCATTGAGTTCTCAGACCAGGAAGACCTATGGTATCTTCTTAAGAAACCAAAATCCAAACCACATCTCATTCACTGGATGCTCCTCCTTTATAAATTTAACCTAGAAATTAGAGATAAAAAAGGAGTAGAGAATGTGGTGGCTGATCATATTAGTATGATCCTACCATCCTCAAACATTGACTCATCCCCCTATATTCCCATAAATGACATGTTCCCTAATGAGAAATTGTATTGAGTGCAAGATGTTATTCCTTGGTATGCTGAAATTGTAAATTATTTGGTAAAATCTTGAATTCCAACTAATTTTAATAAAAACCATGTTGGTCGTATAAAATATGAGCCTCGTTGGTACATTTTTGATGACCCATACCTTTGGAACACATGTAGTGATCAAGTTCTCAGGCGTTGTGTTCCCAATAGTGATTTTCAGTCTATCCTTAGGTTATTCCACACTCTTTCTTGTGAGGGGCACTTTGGTCCCCAACAGACTACTCACAAGGTCCTCGATTTTGGTCTCTTTTATCTAACATTATTTCAGTATTCCCTTGATTTATATAAATCTTGTTCTCGCTATCAAAGAATGGGGAATGTATCTAATAGAAATGAAATGCCACAACAACCCTTTATCTTCCATGACATTTTTTATGTTTAGGGAATTGAATTTATGGTTCCATTTCCCAATTCCTTTGGAAACTTGTACATTCTTTTGGCTGTTGATTACATGTCAAAATGGGTAAATACATGAGCCATGAGGAAATATGATTCCAAGACAATTGTGGAATTTTTTAGAACCCAAATTTTCTATAGGTTTAGATTACCTAGGTTCATCATCAGTGACCAGTGTTCTCATTTCTACAAGTGAACAATGCAATCACTTTTTTATCGATATGGGGTCGGGAATCGAGTGTCTACTTTATATCACTCAAAAACAAATGGTCAAGATGAGGTGTCGAATAAAGAGATAAAAAATTCTTAAAAAATGGTTCAATCAAATAGAAAATATTGGAGTATTAGAATCAATGATTCATTATGGTCTTACTGAACCACCTTCAAAACTCCCATTGTCATGTCACCATATCATCTAGTTTTTGGAAAGAGTTCTCACCACCCTGTTGAGATAGAGAACTAGTCATACTGGGCCATTAAACAATGAAGTTATAATATTTCTGGTGTAGGTGCTCAAAGTAAGTTACAAATTCATAAGATGGATGAAATTCATAGAGATTCATATATGAAATTTTGGATCTATAAAGAAATAACCAAGGATGACCATGAATTCCTTATCCTTCATCGTTAGTTCCACATTGGGAAAAAGGTCCTCCTTTTCAATGCAAGGATGAAGTTGCATCCAGGTAAGCTTCTTTCCCACTGGTTTGGACCATACACTATTACTAATGTTTATCCATTTGGTTCTGTTCACATTACAAATGAAGAATCAAAACAAACCTTCACTTTCAATGGGTAGAGGATGAAGCACTTTCATGAAGCCCTTCTAGAGTCCCTGATAGAGGAACTCCAAGTTCAAGAAGAAACCTACGAATGACACCCAAAAGGCTTTATACTTCTTTCCCACATTTTATTTTCTTATAGAGAGGACACTACACACTCTATGTGTTAGGGGTGGTTATATTCTTGGGTTAGTTAGTAATTTTTATCATCTTTTTTTTCTTTTCGTTTGCGGCATAATGTTTTCACTTTTCCTCACATTCCTATGTTAGTTAGGAATTTTCATCATCTTTATTATTTATATTTTTTTTCTTTATGAATAGTATTTTCACTTCCACCACTTTCTCCACCTCACTTTTATGATAAAATATTCATTTATAATTCCCACTCAATCATGGAAAATGATTCCCGCTTAATCATGGAAGTTATTGAAAATGCATGAGGAATTTATCTATTTAATGTTGTTCTAAAATTTAATGTTTTTGTTTCAATGATGAAATGTGTATTTAAGCATGAATTTAACATTTAGGTGTGAATTTTTAACGAAAAATGGTTGTTTTCTATGATATAAATGGTTGTATCACAATGAAAACCTTCAACAAGAATGGTTCCCTTTATGTGAGTAGTTTAAGGGGAAATTTTATCACTTAATTTCTCAACACATATTTGCACCAAACCATGAATTTTGAATTATTCCTACTCAATAAAAGGTTAATATAATTTAAGTTAATATTTATCATATTTTTAAACATATTTTTCCATACGTTCATTCCATATCTAATCTTTTTCATTACTGTACCAGATTGAACTATGTGTGTGTACCTATTATCTGGATATTGTACACCCTAAAAAAACAAAAACATGCACAAAAATATGAGTCGTGTCTTGGGAAGATAAAAAAAACTCTTTCTCGACCCTTAATATTGTTATAACTATTACAATTAGTGTCTTGAGGAGATCAAATAAAGGTTGAGAGATGAGTGTGAGATTTGTTCCAAGTGAAACTTTTGAAAAAAAACAAAAAATAATAATAAATGAGGGGAGCTATAAAATTTACAACATATGGAGATATCTAGTTAGAGATCTTAAGGTTTGAATTATGGTAATGATTAAGTGATTGGGTCATTAAATTTTACTACAAAGGATGTAGGGCAGGTTCAGTGGATAGAATCATTTAAGTAGAAATTTTTTAAAATAACCTCTATTTATTGGATAGAAAGTGGAAATAATGTCATGGAATGGTTGTAAAACACACACATGGAGAGTTAGTGAAATTTTTTACTTTTGACTTTTTTTCTCAAATTGGAATCATTCATCTCTTTGAATTTCATTCTAATGCAATTTGTGAGACATCTTTTTCCATGATCCCTGAGAATAACTCATTGGTATGATTTTTTCTTTGATCAAATTTCTATCAAGAATTAAATTTTAATTGAATGTTAAATCTTAAAGAATTTGGGAATATATTAACTCATAATTTTTGTAAATGTTAAATTTCACAGGAGTGAAATTTTTAGGTGTGGGGTGTGATCACACCATGATTCACTGTTTTATTTCACCCTTACATCACTGTGTTAAACTGATTTTGTATTGAAAATTCAAATTATTATAAAACATTTAACATAATGTTTGATTAAATTATTTTGTTTTAATCACTTTTAAAAAGGTTTATTTCACTTTTTTGGATGATTTCATTGTAGGTGGAGGTTATTTGGAGGGACCAAGATGAAGTTGAAGAAAAATAGGCCAAACTGTGCATGATTCCAAGCACACTAGTGGACTAAAAAGAATACTTAAACTAAAAAGATAATTAATTTGGGATAATATTTTTTTATGGTTCAAAATTTATTGGGATACAAATCTTATAAACAAACCTAATCCCAATTCGTCTATTAAGGAGCTCATCCAAACTAATCTGTCCAAGGGATCGAATATGCTCGAAGTCAAAAAGTTTCTTATGTATTTCATCCATATCTCAAGATTTAGGCCTCCAAATGATTCAAATATTTCTGTAAATATATTCAAGAGGTGTATCAAAATTATTTTAGTTTTTTAAAAAAGTGTTATAATACTTTCTAGTTGCTGAAAACCATGGGCCAAGTGGTTTCTTGAAATATGGGTTCTCAAAACCACCTTCAACTTTTCCTGTAAAATGGAATATTGGGAATACCATTTGTAAGTTAGAACAAGGAGTGATGTGCTGAAATTTTGGAGTTCCAAATTAGTCTTATACTCATCTTATAATTTATATAGTCCCTTATCCTTATATGGGGATCAAGGATGAATAATGAGATCCACAAAAGCTTCCTCCTCCTCTTGATGTTGGGCTAAGTGGTGAGCGTTCATTGTGAGGGAGCTACACACAAGTCAAGGGAGTTCCAATTCATATATTAGCTACTGGGATGGATTAATTTGGTTGTTAAAACATATCATTCCATTTATAATACATGATTTCATATTTTAATTCTTATTTTTATGCATGTGAATGTTATGCTCTTAATTTCTAACTAATTGGTGTGAGATTTTGAGTGTGTAACTTGTGTTGTTCTGATTAAACAACACAAGAATCCTTTTCTTATCTAATTTATTAAGATTTAAATATTATTTGGAAGCTATTATTTTATGCATAAGTTCTTGACCTTTTCAATATGATCTTTATTTCAAGGTTTGATTCTTCAATCATTGAAATAATTTCTTAGGAATTAATCATGATTCCAATTAATTTCAACCAAAGAATTACCAAAAACATGAATGAATTTCTAAGAAAAATGAACTTGAAATGTGTGTAGTGAAATCACAATAACCCCTTTATCACAAATTTTTTAAAATAAAATTGGTTTTTCAACTATTAAACTATTTAAATTAAGTTATTTTCTTAAAACTATTTTCAAAACCAGCCCCACTTTTAGTACTTTATTTTAAAAATAAACACTCTAAACCTATAAAAACTCCTTGAGAGATGAACTAGGGTCTTCCCTATACTATAAATCATTATTAAATCATAATCAAACCTCTTTTCCCCATTATTGGGAAATTTTTACTTGAAATTCCCCTTCTATGTTTAGGTACTTTCCTCCCACAAACCAAAATCTATGCCTGGGAAAATCTGAATCTCAGTAAACTTCCATTGGATTTTAGTGATAGAATGTCAGAATTCTTGAAGACTTATTTTCTTGACTATGTTGTAACATTCCCTAGTTATTTTTTCATATGTTTCTCAAAAAATTCATGGCCTATCTTCCAAAGGATTCCACTATGAGCTATATAGTACTCACCCTAGTCGGCCTTTCATAAAATATCCAAAAAATGGGTTTTCAATCGGTGGTAACTTTGTCTTCGGGAGAGACCTCATCTAAAATCATAGTCACTTTTTCCATACCATTCTTCGGATATGAGAATCCCCAAATTACAGATTACAACTTTCTCCTCTCACACACAAATATGGTAGCACATTTCCAAAAAAAAATTACCAAGAATGGGAGAACCATCAACCTTTCAATCAAAGTTAATAATATTAAATCATAGGTCCCTATTGTCCTCACTATATGACTTTAAACTAAATAGCATAATGTCCTCACTGTATTACTTTAAACTTCATAACATAATGTCCTGGTCACAAGATGATAAAATTTATAACAACATGCTCATCGTAAGATGTTAAACTACTTGATCATGCCCTGATTGCAAGACATTAAACTGCATGATAATTTCACCCATGTTAGAAAGGGCCCTCCCCCTGACATTAACCATCTCAAAAAATGTACCCTCCTTCACATGATCTAAATTCATGTAGGTGAGGTTTCCCATTCATGGAAAACACCAATACAGATATTCCCTTAATTCTCAGACACCTTCCTTTGTAAAAACCACCCATCGTAGTCTTGAGAAAGCTGAATCTATATAAACCCCATTCAACAATCAGCAATAGAATATCGGAATTTCTGAGAACTACTTTGCCTAAATATTATATAATATTCCCCAGTTGGGTTTTCATAAGTTTCTCACAAATTTCAAGGCCTTTCAGCCAAAGTATGCCATTATTTGGCTATACTGTAACATACCCTAGTTGGATCTACATAAATAATCCCATAAAATGATTTTGTAAATCAGTGGTAACATCATCCCTAGGAGAGACTTCCTCTATTCACTAATATTGTGTTTTATATTCGGGAACCACAAAATCATGTCTCAAGATTCCCCATTGTATTCTTGAAGAACGTCAGAACATTCTCGGCCCATAAGCCCTATTTGGGTTATTATTTAAAAATATATGGCCAAGATATCTGACCTAAAAAATAGTCTCATAAATCTGACTTTCATGAATTTAAATTGCCTATAAAAAGAGACACAATACTCACCATATTGAAAACCCCCAAAGGGAAATCATTGAAAAAGATAAGTCTTAGCTCGCTAGACCTATGCTATGCATGGTTTAGGAAAAATATAAAGTGATTAAAAGATTAAAGGCATAAAACTTGTTAATATGAAAACCAAAAAAGGTAGGTATAAGAAAAATCCAAGTCTCTCTTTCTAATTATCCTTTATATAGATAATAGAAAAAATGTAGGATGATGGTACAAAATACAAAAAGTTTTTAGGGTTCTCCATACAACCATAACAACAGTAAAACTATGCTCACTAGGCCCCATAGATTAAGAATTTTTTATCATTTCCCCATCCCATCACTATGGTAAAAACGAGATGATATAAATATACTTTTTTCTATGAAAATTAGTTTCAATGTAACATTATGATTGTAGGAGGAAGGGATGAATACATAGATGATTGTAAACAAAATTCTCTCCATTTATGCAAAAAAAACCTATAGAGGCATCCATAAGATGGATTCTCTTCGTCATACTTTACAATAGACGATCAACATATCTATTCATCTATTGAATGGACTCCTAATCCCCATCAACCGCATGTTGAATACCAGTCAATCAAACAGATTTAGTCACCTTGGCTTGATGAATTTCTTTCATTGTATCCACAATGGTAGTTGACCCTTTGGTTTGGGATCCTTCTAATGATTGGTGGAGTTGTACGAGCTCCCCCTGAGTGGCATCCAACTCCTGATGAAGGCGCAAAACTTGAATGGTTTTCTCATAAATCTATCACTTACATTACTCTAGCTTATTAGTATAGTTGGAATCCACCTAGGATAATACAGCCTTGAGATCATAATCATTTATGAGAATATTTGCCTTTATAAGGTCATGTTGAAGCTCATGCTCTCGCTCTCATTAGTGAATGATCTCCTTCACGACAACATGAATCATGAAATAATCAAATCCTCCATACCCCAACATACCAAACAGGAATGAAAGTCATTGGATTCTTGAATACAGGTCTTCAAGAGGCATCTTAGAGATTATTTTCCATATACCAAGACCCATGGTGGGTGATGAAAAGAACATTCTGTAATTCCAAATCCAACTTAGAGACACTATCAGAGGGAGAAACGTACTCTAGTGTCAGTGCACTTATTGAAGCACCTTTCCTTGCTCCCTCTTTGTCAATAGAGGCTTCTTTTTTGGTACTGATTGTGTTGGCATAGAGGCTTCGCCCCCAGACCCATCCATAGAGTTTGATGGTGATAAAATAGTAGGAAATACTCCTCATTATCCTAAAAAGGATAATAGACAAAATAAATAGAGGATGATTAATAGTTGGTGATGCTCACCTAGTAATAGGTCATTGGCTGTGAAAGATTTCTCCCTAGCATCCCTGACTTGGACAATTTTAACTAGAACCTCTTGATGAGGGTCACTTTCTTAGGTTTTCTCAGGACTCTCCAAATGAGGCTCATGATGACTCCCCATTTCAAGGTCCACCCGAGTTAGTCCCCCATCAACTGTGGGACTAAAATGGATTTCAATATCTTTCTCATGAATCGTCATTGCGACATTCTCTGTGGATAGAGCAGCGCATTCCAATTAGTCATGATTAGATAATCGGATAACAAAAATCGGTTTAAAAATAATAAAGGCTCACATTCATTCAATTCCCTATTAATTACCACAAATTCTACTAAAGTGGTAGGAAGATTAATATATTCTGGTATTTCATCAAAGTTCATGCCAAGGTTTCTCATGGAATCTATTGAAGTCCTAGGCCACATGGTAATCTTACCCATGGAGACACTCAGAATATCTATCTTAGGACCTAGTACATCACCCTCCTCTAATGACTTGAGACCCGGAACAGCTTCCTCAGTGACAGTCGTAGGGTCAACATCAGTCATTACAGGGTCCTCTGGGGTGTGGGATAATCTTGAACTATCATAAGTACAATAGTCAGTAGATGGATTGTACATCCTCATAATATACCTTTTAACATTACCATAATCCTACTCCCTATCCACAATAGTAGGAACAGTTACAGGAGCATATGATGTATCTTAAATCATTGATACTTCCATAGATGAGGGAACCGATTCACCAGTAGAGACTCGTGATTGGTCCATCATGCCCTCCTCGGTTCTTGGAGGCTTGTTTATAAGTACTGATTATCCAATAAAAACATATATTTTAATTACATTTTAATGGTATTAAATGTTCATTTTTGATCTTATGGGCCTGAGTTAGTGCATTTTCATTATGAACATCCATTCTCATCATTTGTGCACTTCATGCCTAATATACACCAATTTAGGCCCAATGAGTCATCTGATTCTAAGGAATTTAATTACCAATTTTTTAATTTGATATTTTGGTAACTTTATCTACACTTAAATTTGAACATTTTTCATTCAGGTATCAATGGAGAATTCATGGAAGAAGATGGGGATATTTTGTGATGAAAGGAATCAATTCTAGAGAAGGCAGATTGGACACTAGCCCACTGATGAGACTATGGGGCCCAGAATACAGGCCCAATTAATCCCAAATTTTGTGGTATTCTATAAGACATTCATAGTAACAAATAACTCTTCATGATCCAATGCTAATTCGGCCTCTATGGTGGTCATTAAATCGTCTCAAGTTAGAGATACAATTCTAGGCCAAATTCTGCGGCCCAGAAAAACAGTCCACTAATTTTATCATATCTCGGAATCTGTAACTCCAAATGGACCCAAATTTTATAGGCGGTTAGAAGACATCCGGATATCAATTTTCTTCTTATATGGCCCACTCTTATTCGGCCGGTTAGAAGGTATTTCAGATGGGTATGTTCGGTGAAGGAAAGTTGTCTGCCACCTCAGGTCAAATGTAGAAAAGTTCAGATTCCACAAGATTTCCACCACCTATGGCCTACCAAAATTAATTCAGATGCTTTGTACTGTTTGAGGCTCGGACCAAGGCTCCCAAAATGCCTATTTAAGGCAGTGGTGGTGAAGGAGTTGAGGATCTTGGATGCTTTGTTCAATTGTAATGTTATGCTGCATTTTTGTTGCCTCAATTTTGTCTTCCACATGTAAGTTGTTCAATTCACTTTAGTTTCTTAATAAAAGTTCTTCTTCTACTCGTATTCTATTGTTATTAATATCACTTTGATACCGTTGGATCAAGGTGTGAATTTATTCACACCAACCCTTGTGAAATTATTCACACAACGGTGGAGTGATCATTTTATTTTTGTTGTTTTCTTTACTTCTCCATTTCCTCCCTCATGAGTCTACTTTCCGCTTCCATTGAAACCATGGGATCAATGGAGGGCTAACCCACTTTTGGGTTGATCCAAGGGAGTAGCAAGGGGTTGGATTGGATGTTATTTATCACCTAATTAATGTATAATCACTTCTTTAATTGGGATTTTTATTTGAGGATTTTTAAACTCCATCGTCCTTGTTGAATTTAAGGCCACACACTTCAAGTACTAATACGATCCTTTACCTTGAAGTGCTCAAAACTTTGATCCTTAAAGTGTATAGGTGATTAGTATTAGAGTGTGTAGGAATTAAACCAGTAAGTGATGATGTTGTTTTATCTACTTAAATGAACCCATCTCAAATTTAAGAAATTGAAATCATTAAAAAGAAAATACATCCAATCCACCCCGAGCAATAACCTAGGATCAACTCATTCTTTTAAATTGAATCCACTTAAATCTATTAGATATCTTTAAAACCCATCCAAAATCAATCCAAGTAGGTCACTTCATAGCCAAAAATCCATCCCTTAGGTTGTGTATCTTAGGTATCTTCTTAGGTCTCTGTGGAATCGATAACCCAAGCTACACTACAAGGACCGTTCTACCCTTCTTCTCTTGGGTAAATTTGGGCGTGAACCAAATTTTGGCGCCGTTGTCGGGGACCAAGTAAGTACCTTAGATCTAAAAAAACCTTTTTTCCTCACCTCCATTCTTCTACTCTCACCCAAGATCTCTTATCTTGTCCCTTTCTCGCTTTTTTTTGGCACATGTCCGCCTACACCCGCGATTTCTCAAACAGAGTAGTTAGGGTGGAAAGTCCTAGGATAGGGGAGTCAAGTGCACCTAAGGGATTGTTTAAATCAGATTCAAATATTCTTGAAACCCCAAATTCAGAACTTGAAACAAGTCCAATGGAGGTTCATCCACAAAATCAAATTGTAAACCCTGGGGGAATCAAATGGGAAACCAAAACCAAGAAGCTCCAAACTTAGGGAATGTAGTTGATAAAACCATGAACGACTACCTCACTCCAGCTTGGACCAATGCCCCCTCATGCATTAGACACAATTACATAGGAGACACCAACTACATATTCAAACCCCATGTCCTAAACCACCTTCCAACCTTTCATGGGATGGAGTCAGAAATGCCATACCTTCATGTCAAAGAGTTCAATGACATTGTTGAAACCATGTGTCCCCCACATCAACTAGAATCCGTTAAGATGAGGCTATTTCCTTTTTCATTAAAGGATCGAGATAAAAATTGGATAAATAACTTGAGACCTGCATCAATCCACTCTTGGGACCAACTGCAAAGAGAATTCTACAAAAAATACTTCCCTCATCACAAAACAATTGCACTTAAAAAGAGCATCCAAAACTTTTTTGAAAAGGAGGGAGAGTCATTCTATGAAACATGGGAGAGGTTCAAAGACACCCTAAACATGGTTCCACACCATGGGTTTTCCATACCTAAACAAGTGAGAATTTTCTATGAAGGGTTGGGTCCGGGTAATAAAAAATTCATTGACATGATGTGTAATGGAACTTTTAAAAACAAGGCCCCAAATGATGCTTACGAGTATATGGAAGGTCTGGATGAACAAAACCGAACTTGGGGAACTTCACCTTATTCTGAAAAGCCACAAAGAACCACTGGAATTCATACACTTAGATAAGAGGAAATCCTTGGGGCTAAACTCGCAGCACTCTCTAGGAAGGTTGAAGAGATAGACTTTAGGAAAGTCCATGAAATCCAAAATGTAGACCTTGTTTGCACAATTTGTGACAAACATGACCATAAAACAGAAAACTGCCCAACCATTCCATCCATCAAGGATGTTCTTCTAGGAGGACCCCTAGCGGAATTCAATGCCCTAAACTTTTAAAAACCCCAATACCAAAACACCTTCAATCCAAGGTACAATGACCACCCAGGCTTCCGATGGAAGGATAACCAACAACATAGCCAACCACAAGGGCAAAATCCTTACCCTCAACAGAACTACCAAACCCATAACCAGTTCCAAACCCAACCTATCCAATACCAACAGCCACTGGTCCATTTTCAACAAACCATCCCACCTCCAAAATACCCCCCTGGGATAAACCAACCTACTCAAGCACCCACCCAAACTGTTCCAGAAAGCCTACTAGAACAATTGTGCAAACAAATGGAGAGGATGAACTCAGAAGTCTCTTCCCTAAAACAAGAACTTCAAACCATCAAAACAGGAAAGGCACCCATGCCTACTCAGGCGGTGCCATCCTCAACTTCAAGGGGAGAGTCAAGTTGTGCTCAAACAACTCATGAACAACTAAAGGCTGTGACTGTTTTAAGAAGTGGGAAATCAATTGAGAAACCTGAACAACTAATTCAGAACCCACCCAAAGATTCAAACTTGGATGAAAATTCAAATGAACCACAAGATAAAACTAAGGAAACTGATAACAATGTGAAGGAAGCAACTCTTCAACAAACAACCCCACAACCTGCACCATTTCCTCAACGCATGAGGGGTAAACCCAAGCCTGAACTGAGTGAAACGTTGAGAGAAATATTTTCAAAAGTCAAGTTGAACATACCCCTTCTCGATGCAATCCAAACCATACCTGCCTACTCAAAGTATCTTAAGGACTTGTGCACTTTTAAAAGAAAATTTTCACATAAAAACCAAGTCCTTTTGGCTGCTAATGTGAGTACCACCATTAAAGGGACCATTCCTCCTAAGTTGAAAGACCCAGGTTCCCCTTACATCAATGTTGAACTAGGAGAGAGCAAAGTTGTCAAGGCCTTGTGTGACCTAGGTGCTAGTGTCAATCTCATCCCATATGCTGTGTACTGCCAGTTAGGCCTAGAATAACTCCAACCCACATCTGTAAAACTTCATCTTGTTGATCGTAGCATTAGGGTTCCAAAGGGGATTTTAAAGGACGTTCTGGTAAAGGTTGAAAACTTCATCTACCCTGCTGATTTCATTGTCCTTGACAACCATCCAAATTTAGGAAATAAGGAACAAACCCCAATCATCCTTGGTCGTCCTTTCCTTGCAACAATCAACTCTGTTATCCGAGTCCGAAATGGTAACATGACCATCACCTTTGGGAACATGAGTCTAGACTTGAACATTTATAATGCAAGCTCACAAATAGGGGATGACGAGGAAATTCATGAAGTAAACATGATAGGAAGCATTAATAATGAATCCATGGAACATCAAGGAATATTTGATGAATGTTTAAGTCAGAATGACTATAGGAAACTAAACTCATTCACCAAGAAGGACCATTTCCCCTTACCATTCATTGACCAAGTCCTTGATAGAGTGGTAGGTCATGCCTTCTACTGTTTCTTAGATGGGTACTCGGGGTACAATCAAATTGAGGTCTCCCTAGAGGATCAAGGGAAGACTACATTCACATGTCCTTTCGGTACCTTTGCCTTCAAACGCATGCCCTTCGGGTTATGCAATACCCTTGGAACCTTCCAGCGGTGCATGATGGGAATCTTCTCAGACATGGTAGGGGATTTTCTTGAGGTCTTCATGGATGACTTATCTGTGTTTGGGGATACTTTTGAGGGATGTCTGCAGAATGTGGAGAGAGTCTTGTCAAGATGTGAAGAAAAAAATATGGTCCTAAACTGGGAAAAATGCCATTTCATGGTTAAAGAGGGACTTGTTCTAGGCCATCTGGTCTCGAGTAGGGGGATAGAAGTTGATAAAGCAAAGGTTGACATCATTCGTCACCTTCCATCACCCAAAACTATCAAGGAAGTGAGGTCTTTATTAGGACATGCTGGTTTCTATAGAAGATTCATCAAGGACTTTAGTTCAATATCCCGTCCCCTTTGTGCTCTCTTAGTAAAGGATGCTCCATTTGTTTGGATAGAAAGCTGTGAGGGTTCATTCTCAACCCTCAAATCCTCTCTCACCTCTCCTCCCATTATGAAATCTCCAAATTGGAACCTTCCTTTTGAACTTATGTGTGATGCTAGTGACTTTGTTGTTGAGCTGTGTTAGGACAACGTTGTGATAAAACTCCTTATGTCATTGCTTATGCAAGAAAATCCTTAAATGATGCCCAAATCAACTACACCACCACTGAAAAGGAGTTACTTTCTATTGTGTTTTCCTTAGAGAAGTTTAGGTCCTACCTCTTAGGATCACCCATCACTATGTTCACTGACCATTCTGCACTAAAATACCTCTTCCAAAAACAAGATGTTAAGGCTAGACTGATTAGGTGGGTCCTTCTCTTACAAGAATTTGACCTCACAATCAAGGATAAAAAGGGAGTTGAAAATGTTGTAGCTGATCACCTCTCTAGGATGGAATTCAAAGACAACTCAAATCACATTTCTGTGTCTGATTCATTTCCTGATGAACACTTATACTCTGTGAGTGACTGCCCTTGGTATGCTGACATAGCAAATTTCTTAGTGACAGGAGTCATTCCAAAATTCTTAGGCACTCAATATCGAAGGAAATTCCTTTCTGATGTTAGACACTATGTGTTTGATGATCCATACCTCTATAAGTTATGCCCTAACCAAGTCATTAGGAGGTGTGTTCCAGAATCTAAACAAGAGTCCATCCTTAAATTCTGTCATAGTGAGGCATGTGGAGGTCACTTTTCCTCTAAGAAAACATCTGCTAAGATTCTTCAATGTGGTCTTTTCTGGCCCACCCTCTCAAGGGACTCCTACACATTTTTTCAAAGTTGTCCTAGGTGTCAACAAGTAGGGTCCATCACAAAAAGGAATCAAATGCCACTCACTCCCATCTTAGTGGTTGAAATCTTTGACTGTTGGGGAATTGATTTCATGGGTCCCTTCCCAAACTCTCGGGGATACCTCTACATACTCTTAGCTGTTGATTATGTCTCAAAATGGGTTGAGGACATTCCCACAAAATCCAATGATCATCAAACTGTGATTAGATTCCTAAAAGAAAACATATTCTCTAGATTTGGAATTCCTAGGGCTATCATAAGTGATCGTGGAACCCATTTATGCAACCACCCATTCTCTTCACTCATGTCTACGTATGGTATTTCTCATAAAGTGTCCACTGCATACCATCCTCAAACCAATGGTCAAGCTGAGTTAGCGAATAGGGAGATTAAGAAAATTCTTGAAAAAACTGTCAACCCCTCTAGGAAAGATTGGTCTGAGAAACTCTTAGATGCTCTTTGGGCCTATAGAACTGCATATAAAATTAAGAAAATGGATTATGACCTCTCATTGGAACTGCATATAAAATTAAGAAAATGGATTATGACTCTCTCCACATTATGGTAAAGCATGCCATTTTCCAGTGGAGATTGAACATAAGGCCTTTTGGGCAATTAAGAAAATGGATTATGGCCTCTCATTGGCCAGAACAAAAAGGAAATTAGATCTCAATGAACTGGAGGAACTAAGGATGGAGGCTTATGAAAATTCAAGGATCAATAAAGCTAGAGTTCAAGCCTACCAATCTAGGAATATCAAGGTCGAACATTTTGAACTGGGAAAACTTGTGCTCTTGTATAGTTCAAAACTTCATTTACATCCGGGAAAGTTAAGGTCTAGATGGTCAGGACCTTTCATAGTGCATCATGTATTCCCCCATGGGGCAGTAGAGATTCAAGATCCCATAAGTGGTTGCATTTTCAAGGTCAATGGTCAAAGGTTAAAACCATTCATTGAATCATTCAATAAATAGGAAATAGAGGTTGAGTTAACTAAGCCAACCTATGAACAAGGAACAAATTAATAGATTTAGGGTCCATGTCGGGCTAACGACGTTAAACAAAGCGCTGAATGGGAGGAAACCCATGGTTTTCAAGTTTCCAATAATTTTGTTGTTTTAATCAACTTTATATTTTAAATAGGGTTAATGAGACATTTTGATATTTTGAAAAAAAATAATAAACTGTTGACCTGTTCTTCTATAATGAGTATGGATGGGTACGAAAGGGGAGAACCATATTCATCTGTGTCACGTGGTGTGATCCTTGAGTAATACCTTACCCAAAAATTTAAAAAGAAGGCAATGTATCATCAGTTTATTTTGTTTTTTTATTATTTTATAGGTTAAGATAAAAATAAAAATAAAATAATAATAATAATAAAAACTTCCATGCCATAGGCGGTGGGGCAAACCCCGTCACAACCGGCGAAGCCGCGGGGACTCGAACCCGGGACCGAAGGGAGACAGGGGCGCGCGCTTACCACTGACCTGCGGCTTCTTGTGCTTCCTTATTCTATAATTTTTATATATATTCTTATATTTTACTTCCTTTATTATATAAATATATATATATATTTATTTATTGTTTTTTTTTTTTTTGTTTTTTTGTTTTTCCTTTTTCCAATAGGGAACTTTGCAAGCGACATGGATATCAAAGGAATAAATTCGAGCGACAAGAACTTCAAACTTCAACCACCAGGTGACTTCATTCCGTGATCCTCATATTTCAATTTCCTTATTGAACTCCCCTTTTTATTCCTCTACCCCATTCTAAATTTTGTTTTTATGAAACTAGGGACAGTTTTATTCTAAGTTGGGGGGTGTGGAAACAAAATGTTTGTTTAAAAAAACAATGATAACAATCCTTTATCATTCATAAAATAACATCTTTGCTCACATAAAAACTACATATCAAATAATTATTATTTCCTTGACTCTTAATGTAATTCATGATTAAGTTTAAAAGCATAGATTTTGGAAAGTGTGGCTGTCCAATGTGATATTTCATCGTTTATATTTTCATCCAAATAAAAAAAATGTCACAATGCACGTCCTCTAGACTGTGGGGTACTAATTTGAATTTTTGGGGTCCCATAATAAATAGCATAGGCTGGTTTTATTTTTATGAATAATATGAGTATTCAAAAAAAAATATTTAAAAAAAAATTGCGTGTAGAGCAATGGATTGATAAAATGCGAGGCTTTCGGCACTTGGGGATCGTGACTCCAAAGTTGTCTAGCCCTGAGTTTTTCAATATATCTCTATTTATGGTAATATGACTTTTTTTTTGATTATGTTAACTCGAGACGATGCCCGAGTATGTGGGTTTCACTTGGTGCCCTAAGGCCTTTGAGTCTGGGAGTCATCGGCAAAGTCTTGCTACATGGGTTAATTTGATTAACTGCAATCTCAATTACTATGGAAATATTGCAAAAAAAAAGAATTAAGAATACTCATATTAGGATTAAATGTGATTCCACCTAGCGCTTCCATGATTTCCCCCTTGAATGAAAATGAACCCCCATATCTATTGTGATACACAACACATCATTACACCTAATTGAGTTGGATGAAGTATGATGATGGATTTGATCAAAGAAATGGGATTGGGATTGGGATCTGCTTTTAAATTCATATTGTTTTAAATTATCTTGATAGGTTATAAAAATATATTTGTGTGTAGTTTACATTGTGAGCACTGTTTGTTATAATGTGTTTGAAGAAAGAAATTCAAATAAAATCATTGAATTATTTGCTCGGGACTAGCAAATCTCAAGTTGGGGGGTGTGATTATCCAATAAAAACATATATTTTAATTACATTTTAATGGTATTAAATGTTCATTTTTGATCTTATGGGCCTGAGTTAGTGCATTTTCATTATGAACATCCATTCTCATCATTTGTGCACTTCATGCCTAATATACACCAATTTAGGCCCAATGAGTCATCTGATTATAAGGAATGTAATTACCAATTTTTTAATTTGATATTTTGGTAACCTAATCTACACTTAAATTTGAACATTTTTCATTCAGTGATCAATGGAGAATTCATGGAAGAAGATGGAGATATTTTGTGATGAAAGGAAGCAATTCTAGAGAAGGCAGATTGGACACTATCCCACTGATGAGACTGTGGGTCCCATCATACAGGCCCAATGAATCCCAAATTTTTTTTATGCTATAATACATTCAGAGTAACAAATAACTATTCATGAGCCAATGCTAATTCGGCTTCTATAGTGGTCATTAAATCGGCCCAAGTTAGAGATACAATTCTGGGCCATATTCTGCGGTCCATAAAAACAGTCCACTAGTTTTATCATATCTTGGAATCCGTAACTCCGAATGGGCCCAAATTTTATAGGCGGTTAGAAGACATCCGGAGATCCATTTTCTTTGTCTATGGCCCACTCTGATTCGTCCGTCTAGAAGGTCTTCCAGACGCGTCTGTTCGGTGAAGGAAAGCTGGCTTCCACCTCGGGTCAAATGTGGAAAAGTTTAAATTCCACAAGCTTTCCACCACCTATGGCCTACCAAAATTAATTGAGATTCTTTGTACTGTTTTAGGATCGACCCAAGGCTCCCAAAATTCCTATTTAAGGCAGTGGTGGTGAAGGAGTTGAGGATCTTGGATGCTTTGTTCAATTGTAATGTTATGCTGCATTTTTGTTGCCTCAATTTTGTCTTTCACATGTATGTTGTTCAATTCACTTTAATTTCTTAATAAAAGTTCTTATTCTAATCTTATTCTGTTGTTCTTAATATCACTTTGATACCGTTGGATCAAGGTGTGAATTTATTCACACCAACCCTTGTGAAATTATTCACACAACGGTGGAGTGATCATTTTATTTTTGTTGTTTTCTTTACTTCTCCATTTCCTCCCTCATGAGTCTACTTTCCGCTTCCATTGAAACCATGGGATCAATGGAGGGATAACCCACTTATGGGTTGATCCAAGGGAGTATAAAGGGGCTGGATTGGATGTTATTTATCACCTAATTAATGTATAATCACTTCTTTAATTGGGATTTTTATTTGATGATTTTTAAACTCCATCGTCCTTGTTGAATTTAAGGCCACACACTTCAAGTACTAATACGATCCTTTACCTTGAAGTTCTCAAAACTTTGATCCTTAAAGTGTATAGGTGATTAGTATTAGAGGGTGTAGGCATTAAACCAGTAAGTGATGATGTTGT
Organism: Viscum album; assembly: GCA_963277665.1. NCBI lineage: Eukaryota > Viridiplantae > Streptophyta > Magnoliopsida > Santalales > Viscaceae > Viscum > Viscum album. The sequence goes on along the minus strand of OY728140.1, from coordinate 238,415,601 downwards.
TTTATCTCCTTAAATGAACCCATCTCAAATTTAAGAAATTGAAATCATTAAAAAGAAAATACATCCAATCCACCCCGAGCGATAACCTAGGATCAACTCATTCTTTTAAATTGAATCCACTTAAATCTATTAGATATCTTTAAAACTCATCCAAAATCAATCCAAGTTGGCCACTTCATAGCCAAAAATCCATCCCTTAGGTTGTGTATCTTAGGTATCTTCTTAGGTCTCTGTGGAATCGACAACCCAAGCTACACTACAAGGACCGTTCTACCCTTCTTCTCTTGGGTAAATTTGGGCGTGAACCAAGTACCTTGAGAGGAGGGAGTGAGGGAAATTATATGATCCAAAGAGTTTTAGACTTCGGATTTAGATAAATAAAAAATTAACGGTTCTATGATGTCTTACCACTACTGACTATGCGCTTATCCAAAGATTTTACCCTTCATCGCTCTTTCTTTTTCGATAGTGGAGGGATAGCATCAACCTCATCAAATACGGGTATTATAGAGGGAAATATAATATTCCCCTCTATATCATCCTCCATTGATTGTTGCCCCGGGGATAGCTCCCCCTTTCCGGGTGATGATTCATCAATCCTGAGATGGGTACTAGTTGGGCCATATTTTGGTGAGGGAACCCCAATTGATTTCCCGCAGCTCGCTGCAAATCAAAATAACCTTCCCCTCAGTAACAGTGCTATGTTCCAGATAAAATAAATGAGGAACAAAAGAGAAGATGATTAAAGGAGGAGTTACATCCTTGAGATTGATATAATCAAACCATTCATCAGAAGAAAAATGATCAATCCCTTCAGTAGCACCCCACCTCGTCATTTCCTCCACCGACCTTGGGGCTAGGATTTGGTTTTCAGTCGCGTAAACGAGCATATCTAACTCCCAGATGTAAATCATCACATTAGTAGGATTGTCTTCAAAGTGAAGATTTGGGGAGCTCAAGTATCTCCTGTCCTTGAAATTCTTATCCCAACATGAAGGAGTGACCATATGATTTCGACATCTGAGGATATGATTTGTCAGAGTTGAACTACATTCGGTTGTACAAGTTTTGATGCCATCCCGATCTTTCGTGAAGATGATTCAACAACCCTGGATTTTACAAGCTTCCTGACCCTCTCCATTGAAGATAGGGGATAAGAAAATGGAACCATGGTCTCTTGTTGGAAGTGGTGACTAGACCTTCTAGGTGGAATCTCAGTTGGTGTAGCCCTTTTGATCCCGACCGAGAGAATAAACCTTACATGAAGTCTTTTGGGTGAACTCATGACCTCATCATTTGCACCATCTAAGGGGGATAAAGCATCACTACTACAAATATGGCTTTTATCAGCACTAAAAATGACCTTTAACAGCGCTAGAAAAAGCACTATTAATGCCGGCGAAGATAAAAGGGGGGTCCCCTTTACCAGCGCTCCAAAAAAAGCTGATAAAGACCCTTTTTATCAACGCTAAAAAAAGCACTGATAAAAGGGATCTTTTATCAGCGCTAAAATGAAGCACTGATAAAAGGGTCTTTTATCAGCACTTTCTTTTTAGCACTAATAAAAAATAAAAAAAATAAAAAAAATACAGCCAATCTCGGGGGGGGGGCTTTTTACAGCGCTTGAGCCCCCCTTTATCAGCGCTTTCCCGCACCTCCAGCGCCCGCCCACACCGCCTAAACCCTTTATCAGCACTAGCCCTATAAATTACCCTTGCGCGCGCGCCCCTGCCTCCACCCGGATTTGATCTCGAGACCTCTACGTTGCGCACCTAAGCCTTTGCCACTCCCCTATATTGATTTGTTCTCTTATTCATGATATATCTATTTATTTATATATATATAGTTATATTTATTCGTATAGTAATACATATTTATAATAATATATATAGTTATATTAATATATATATAGTTATATTAATATATATATTTATAGTTATATTAATATATATATAGTTATATTAATATATAGTAGTTATATAAATATTCAAATATTGGTATTTTAAATAAAATGGATATTAGTTATTATTTAGATAAAGCTAATATATTTTATATGTAAATATGTTTAATTAATTATTTAAAAAATTTAGTTTTTAAGTGTGAATATATAAAAAAATATGTACATATAGTTATATATTTGATTATAAATAGCAGTGCATTATAACAAAACGATAAAATTTCAAAGACATAATATCAATATGAATGTAATACCTTGGAATAAATTCAGTCTCCATAAAAAAAAGCCAATAATACCCCCTTAAACAAGGCTGAAAATCCACAAAATGTTAAGAAATCTGAGTACCCCGACTAAAAACTCAGTTTTGGAGGCCTTATAGGCCTCTTTTGGCCTTGAAAAACGCTTGACCTGTATTCTCTCGATCTTAGTGACGTAGAGCTCGTCGCAAACTTCGATTTGATATATGGTAGAGCTCAAACGGACACCCGGATCAAAAGTTATGGTCGTTTGAAGTTTGAGTTGCGTTTTCAACATATTTTGGATCTTTTTTATTTTTTTTTATTTTTTTAGTCTTCAAATTGTTATTAAATTACTATTACTCCATAATAATTAGCAAATTATTAATTAAAAATATTTTTTAAATTTTTTTATAGGTCATTTTCACTAAATATCTTATATATTATGTATAATAAGTGGAAATGTATATTTATACTTATCTAAAATATATTTAAAAATTATATATTATATTTATATCAGTATAACTATATTGATATATTTATATATGAATATAATATTTTTAATTATTTTTTTTTGAAGTCAGACCCTTTATCAGCGCTACTAAAAAAAGCGCTGATAAAGGGGTATTTTTATCAGCGCTTTTTTTAGCGCTGATAAAGCCTCCCCCCTTTATCAGCACTTTTTCATTAGCGCTGATAAAGGGGTGACGCTGGTCTTGGCCAATTTTGTGGTAGTGCATCCCCCAGATGAGAATAAACATCTTCTGCAGTAGCAGAAGCATTTCTTACCTATTTTCCATGCTTGGTGGATGGTACAGTCCCAATTTGTGAAAATTCTTTGGCCAAAACTCCCTCAGGGTATGATGCAATCCATGCCTTAACATACCAGGAATTCAATCCACTGGTCGCATCTACTGGATGCAAGTTAATCACCACTAGAGTCAGCTCCATGGATGTAAGCATCCATAAATTTTGGGCTACCATCAGATGCTTTTACAATCAAACATGCACTAGAGAGATACAATTATTTGTTGCAGACACTTGAATTGGTGTGAAAACCGGTAGGGAGCATAGGTATCACATATAACCTTTCCATTGACACGAGCTACCAGAACACCATCTCTAAAGGCCATCATATACGACCTCAGCTCATTACTAGCCTTCCCTTCATCAGCAAATATCCTAGTAGGTGGGCTCCCATACAATAAGAAGTTGAAATCCTTGAACATGCTCAACCTCAATAGTATCTCGTCAGGCTTTAGAGACAAAGGTGGAATGCCAGAAACGGCTTGAACATAGAGTCAAAACAGGCTCTCAAGAATCTCGACCCCAGTTAACAAGGCGTAGGATCTAAAGTGATCCACTAGCCATCCCCAATAGTACTTGGAACAGTCCTGCAATTTAAAATGGGGCCTTACCCACATGAACATGTAGGAGGCTTCAATAAATCTTCGCTAAGATAGGGATTTCCAACCCCACATGCTTCTTCTCAACTATCTTGGCTGCCATGAAAAATGTTCATAGCCTTATGTCACCATTGGAATCATGGATCAACAATAGATAGGCCCTTAGACACATGGCTAAAAATCATGCGAGGCATGTCTTCATAGGAATGATGGATTTGGGCTTGTACCCCCATTTTTTTCATACCCCCCCCCATCTAAAGTCGGCCAGAATGTATCAAGAGCACTCTGCTTCTCCATCTTGGGACACGTAATTGGGCGTATGCAAGTGGGACCTTTCCCCTCCGGCTTCAGGAAGGAACTCATTCATGCCTCATAATGGATATCCCCCTTTAGGTGGGGGTCTTCCTTTCTAATACCTGGTGCTATTTTTAGCAACTCACCTGCTAGAGGTGGCATCCTTTTAGCGTTATCCCTAGTCACCTTCAGGGGGATGAACTCATCATACATGTCTCCAAGGATCGGATCCCCAGAGATCTTGTGGATGTCCCATAAGATAATACCAACTTCTCCATGCATCAAGTGGAAAGGTTTTTTCTGTGGACTTCATCGGCTTAACAGCCTTGGAATGAATTTAGTGTTCATATATACATGATTTTTCACTACCCAAACAACCTCATAAATTTTGATGTATTGCAGCTCCTAATTGAACTCTTCACAATTTTTACGCACCCAATACACCCACCCACATCCACATAGGCTTAACACCCCCTCCCAGGTAGAATACCTATTATTTCTTCCAACCCTTTGATTGATCGGTCTAAGAATCACGGAAGACAGATGGATAACTGTGCATATTCAATTTGGGTGTTTGCGGCTTCAGATCTAGAGCACAGTGGCTATGGTGCATGAAACAGGCTGTGGATGATTTCCTGACATTAATATATGCACCCGTGCTGGAAAAGTTGGCATTAGTTAAATTTCTTTAGTTTTGATAGGGTACTGGATTGAAGTGAATTTTGAATTCCTGGAGTCAACCGCGCCATAAGAAGCCGCAGTCGGCCGAATCGGTCGAACCCAACACCATTGAAGAAGGTGAATTGATGCACATCGGAGACCCGATCCAGATTCGAGAACACCAATTGACGCCTCCATGGTTGAAGGATCCATCCATGGATTTGGTTTTTTGGGATACTGAAGTCGACAAGCCTGTTGAAGGAAGAAATTTCGGGATGGAGAACAGATGCACTTCTGGATTGGAGCAAGGGAAAGAGATGAAAGTGAACAGAAGTGAAATCTAGAGTGGAAGATCCGGGGAAGATTTTTCATCTTCTCATTTCTTTCCTGTTCTTGAATTTTAACTTTCAATTTCATGATTTCCTGATAATTGTTAGATGAAAAAATTATCTTGGGGAATAAAATTTCTTGGTTCTTTCTTATACTTATTAACATCATTTTTTTAAACACGAGAATTTTATGGGGAATTCAATTCTGGTCATAGAAATTGACTATGCTTCTGATTTTTTTTCTTCTAAAAAATGACAAAACTTTCAGCGAGATTAGTTTGATCGTGAAATTTCTTCAAATATTTCTTGGTTGGATGGTTCTTGTTGGCAGAGAGTTGTAATAACTTCCATCTACTAGTTATTCTCTTAGTGAAGGAGATTAAACTAATCATTTTTGTTGAAATGCACACAATTAATTTCATACGAATGATGAAATATATTTTAAATCAAGTGATTGAATTTCTCCTTGCTTTTGAATCTTGATTCATTTTATTCACTTGTACTTTAATTCATCCGTTGCACTTCTAAATTCTCAAATAATACTTTTCTCATGTTTTTTTTATTTTAGAAAATTTCATTACTCGTGAATGCCTTGTTGTATATATTTTTTGCTTTTGGTTATCTTTCCTGGACTGCACATTCAGTCTACCTTCCATGAGGAAACGATACCTTTCTTGCTTTCATCTAGTAGTTTTTAGGCATAATTTTTTTGGTAATCAACAACTATGTTGGCACCGTAAAATGCGTCCCCAATATTTTCAAAATGCTTCCATACATGATCCAAGAGCGTAGCCCATTTCGCAAGCTTCGATTTTACTGATCGTAGAGCCCGAACAGAGTTACAGATGATGAGTTATGAACATTTCAAATTGGGCTGGAAAACTAGTTCACGGAGCCCCTTTACGGAGCTCCTTCACGAACCAGCGTGAACATATGTCCTTCACGGCGCCCTTTTGTCTTCGCGAACCCATGCGAACGTCTCTCATTCGCGGTGTCCATTTCTTCCCAGAAGTCGCACAAACTTATGTCCTTCGTGGCACCCTTTGTTTTCGCAGAGCCGGTCGTGAATGTATATCCTTCGCGGTGCCCTTGTCTTCGCGAACCCGCATGAACGTATGTCCTTTGCGGCACCCTTTGTCTTCGAGGAGAGGACCGTGAACGTATGTCCTTTGCGGTGCCCTTGTCTTCGCGAACCCGCGCGAACGTATGTCCTTCGCGGAGCCCTTTTTCTTCGCGGCGAGCTCTGCGAATCCCGCCAACCTTTGCTGCCTATAAATACCAAGCTCACCCCCATATAGGGTGGGGGGGTGGGGGGAGGTTACGCCGCTCATTTGGTGACTGATTCCCCATTTCGCAGTGCTCCCGAGCATCGCAAAGGGATGCCCTTCGCGAAGAGGCCTTTCCCCTTCACGAAGGAGGGAGCCCCTTCAGGTTACTCGAGGCTTCACAAAGCATTTAGCCTTCGCGAAGCACTCCCCAAATAAATAGAGGTTTTCCAAGGCAAAGCCCTGCCCTGCTGATGTCTGGCCTTCGCGAATCACCAATCCTTCGTGAAACCCGATCCTTCGCAAAGTACCCTCCTTCGCAAAGCCTGATCCTTTGCGAAACACCCTTCCTTTGCGAAGCACCATGCTCCGCGAAGCACCTTTCCTCCATGAAGCTTCATGCTCCACGAGACCCTGAACTCCGCGAACCCCATTCCTTTGCGAATCCCTATCCTTCGCGAAGCTCCCACCTTCGCGCCCACCGGTCCATACCGCGGGGGCTGCACCCCCGCACCCCCGCTCAACATCAATGTTGCGCTGCGGTCCTGGCCCTTCGGGTCTGTCCCTTCACTTCCATCACTAACCCCCCACGAAAGAATTGAGAGTCACACTACGAACGTTTCGGGCCGGTACGTTGGGATTTTCCATTGCGCCCTTATGCGCACCCACCTTCCACCTATGGAGTACCATGATTCGAGATACTTCTCCACACTCCATGAAATAACTTGAGTCGACATATTTCTCTTGGTTCCTTTCACTTGTCATGAGTCGATATTCTCATCTTCAATTCCTTGAGTACCTTGAGTTGAACCATTCTTCAAGCAAATCATCCAAAACCTATCACATGGCTCTTATGCCAGGTTGAACCAGAAAGGGCCGCTCTTGCGTAAGTCTCAACACCAACCATTGCTTGGCGCCTTATGCCTAATATTCCTCTCTACGTGACATTAAACTGTAGTATACCCTATGTTACAATCATAGGATGCCTCTTGCTGCAAACAAGAGATGCCTTATGCACCAAGCATAAGATATCAATAGTCGTATCTACATGAATTTAAATTGTAGTAAACCCTATGTGACAAACATAGGATGCCTCTTGCTCTAAACAAGAGATGTCTTATGCGCCAAGAATAAGATACCAATAGTCATCTCTACATGACTATAAACTGTAGCATGCCCTATCATTCAATAATAGGATTCCTCTTCTTCCAAACAAGAGATGCTTTATGTGCTAAGCATAAGATGCCTCATGCCATGATTACAATGGCATAATTTCATGAGCATTGGAATCTGTTCGATCATTCCACCACTCCACCTTGTGATTCGTGTGTCCTTCATTTGGATCTTCATTCTCTTTCATGTCTGAAGGGACCCCCTAACGGCCTAGTCCCGTGCCGCCTCAGCTCACCTACTGTCCTGGGCCAACGCCCCAGATGACTTTGGATGACAGTTCGAGTCAGGTCATGTGTTTCGAACACAGTCAACAGTCGATCCTCATTTGTTTGTCGCCATTTCAGGCTAACACGATATGGATACTATGTTTTGAACATGGTCAACAGTTATCCTCTATCATCACGCCACCCTCACCACGTTCTGAATGTCGGGCATTTGATTCACACTTTTCATATCCCTTTGTTCAAAATGATTCCAATGCCCTTTGCGTTATTCCTCATGTGTGCTAGCTCATAGGTGTAGGCCTTAATTATATGCCTCAATGCACCAGTGTATTGGGATGACCTCATGGCCAGACATTACGAATATATTACGGGAAGATCCCCTATGTAAGCCCCATTAACCATTGTCGCTCCATATCGGCACTCGAGCAGCTCCCTTGGGTAAGCCCCATTAACCATTGCCGCTCTATAGCGGCACCCGAGCAGCTCCCTTGCGTAAGCCCCATTAATCATTGTTGCTCCATAGCGGCACCCAGGCAGCTCCCTTGCGTAAGCCCCGTTAACCATTGCCGCTCCTTAGCAGCATACAGGTAGTTGACCATGCATAAGCCCCACACAATTCATAACCATCCAACCAAGAGTATCCCTCTTGTGATGGTCTGTTGTCAACGCGTAAGCCCCAACATGTCTCTGGGTCGTTGTCCTTTGTGTACACCCCGATTCATCACCCCTTCGAACTATGTGGGTTTTGATCCGTATCATCTACACAGGGTACATAGGAAACCTCCACGAGGTTCAATCCCAGCCAATGTTAAACTTTGGTGTCCCCCATTCTGGGGTGTACTTTCTATGATCCACCCTTTGAGGTGTCTAGATCTGTGGTCACGGTGTGATATCATCCCCTTTTGGGACACACCATCTTGGGTCTGCTCTTATTGGGCGTTCTGATCCATCAATCTAGTAATCCTTCTAGGTGTTCCCTCCTATGGATCTACCAATCTGATACATCTCTATGGGATGCTTTGATCACTCTTATTCCGTCTCCGCAAGACGTTAAACTCACGACCTACCTCGTGTTAAACATGAGATGCCTGAGGAAAATCTCGGAAGACAAACCTTTGGCGTAACCATCTCCATTAGACGTTAAACTAATAGCATACCCTGTGTTGAACATAGGAAGATGAGGAAAACCTCAGAGACATGCCTCCAGTATATGATACCCTGCGACTGACGTGGGATGCCTCGGGTTCTGTGCCCTTGAGATGCCCTCTTATGAGGAAGAATACAGGTCCCCCAATGTCCATGCATCCAGATATGCCCTGACATGCCTGATGTTGTCATCTACTCTGACTGACGGTTGCTACCATGTCAAGACCCCATGGAATTTCCTGACAGAAGTAGTGTAATTAACCAGCATACACAAAGATATGGCACCGAGAATGAGATTCACGAACCACGACTCAAATATTTGAGGGAGATCTGGACTAGGCAATGAGCTCTGAGGAGGAATCCAAGGAAGGAGGAACTGAAATCCTATCATCCCGTTTCAATCAAGGAGCAAACGTCCCTGAATAAGTGATAGATGTCGCCCGCCTTTGGAAAGCGGGAATACGGGGCAACAGACTATCATGTCCTCTGAAACAGATGGATGCACACACCCCAAAGAAAGCGTTGGAAACAAAATACCCAAATAATTTTTTGGCATCATTTCTAAGGAAGGTTTCTTGCATTCAAAAAAAGAAATCTTAAAAAAATAAAAATACAAAAAAAATTATCAAAAAAATAATTAAGCAAAAATCTTGTAAAAATATATTTTTCTTCCTACTATGTACCGCTAAAAAAATTCTATTGTACATGTACACATGTTCTACTTATCAAGAGTTAGAACTGATTAATTATGAAATTTAAAGACATCTAAGAGGTTTAAGAAAACAAAACAAAACAAAAATAGAGAATCGGTGAGAAAGAAATAATGAATAAAATGAACAAAAATGTGAAGTTGCAATCATCCAATAAAATTTTTAAAGGCCTAGAATGAGCAAGTTTCAACTCCCTCAGGTATTTAGTAATACATAATCTATTAGATTGACACCTAGGGACCGAAATTATGAACTCAAATAGTTGCATATGTCAATGTTTCCTACGTTTAATGGTTTATCTAATGAAGACTCATTAGGCTTCATTAGAGATTTTTATAACACTGTGCAATAGTTTCCTTTGCAAGTACTTAATAAGGATGAGCTTATGATGAGGGTGTTTCCCTTTTGTCTCAAGTGAAATGAAAATAATTGGTTATTAGGTTTAGATGAAAATATTTTTGAAATTTGGGAATAAGTCTACAATTCATTTGTCATGAAATTTTATCCACAATGACTTTAGGGAGAGCTTCAAAAAAAATCAAAATCTTTTATCAAGAGGATGAAGAAGCCTTTCATGAGGCTTAAGATCAATTTTAGGGACCTACTTAGGCAGTGTCTCCAACACCAGATTCCATCTCATCTTCTCATGGACACCTTCTATGAAGGATTATATTCTTTTGATCAAAATATTGTCGACCAATCTACTGGGGGAAACTACAACGATAAACTGATGAGGAATTGAAACAAATTTTTAACAATCATGCTTTAAATTCTCAGCACAAATAATCTAGAAGAAAAAGAGTGAATACAGGAGGAAATAATACTGGTTCTGGATTTGAAATAAACTCTAAAATTTCTGAAATTAAGGAACAAATTCAATCCATAATGAACCCTAATGCAAAACAAAGTGTAAATAAAGTGGGATATCATAATCAAAATCAATCACTTAGAGAGAAATGTTCTGAATGTGGGATGTTTAGTCACACTAATAAATTCTTTTGAACCTTTTATATGCCTTCACATACATAAGAAGATGCTAATTTTCTAGGTGATGGTCTTATATTTCAAGCTAGATATGACCCATTTTCAAAAAACTACAACTATACTTATATAAATCATCCTAACCTTTCATGGAAAGAACAAGGTATGATAAGACAACAACCCCCTGGTTTTACTCAACAGTCGAAACCGTAATTTCAAAAACAACATAGGGCTAAATCTTCTAATTTTCAAGTGATTTTTGAGAAACAATTACTTTATAAAATGGATCAAATGTTGAGTAGGACGAATTATAAAGATGATAGACATAAAACTTAAATTTCCAACATGAAAACTCAATTCATTCAAATGGATAGAGAGTTAGGTGGTAGGGAAAAATAGAAGTTTCCAAGTATAGTTGTAATGAACTCCAGGGAGAGTGCCATGGTTGTGGTCACTAGGGGTGGTTTAAAAACTCGAGAGGAAGTTAGAGATGACCCAATGGAAGTTCAAACTGAAAATATGAAATATTATGAACAAAAAAATTTGGGAAACAATGAATCTGAAAATTTGAAAATAACTGGCGTGTACCAAGAAAATCAAGTTGTTTCACCTAAAAATATTAATAAAAGGAATTTAAAATGAGAAAAAAATAAAGTGAAATATAATATTTCTGAATAATTAAAGGAAATTCTTGTTGTTCTTATGATTTTTTCCCTATCCATCCCTTTCCCTCAAATATTAAAATCCAAAAATAAAAAAACTCATTTAGTTTAATTCATTTGGATTTTTAACAAGATCCATGTGAATATCCCTTTTATCCAAGATTTAATTCAAATTTAATTTAATTTGATAGATCTTAAGAAAATTGTTACAAATAAGAAAATTTTGGAAGAGTTCATTACATACAGCCTCACTGAAGTGTGCAATGTTGTTCTTTAAAAAAATCCCACCAAAGCTTAAAGATCCAAGAAGTTTTTCATTCCTTGTGCTTTGGGAAATAGTGGTCAATTGAACTATCTTTGTGACCTTGGTGTAAGAATAAATTTTCTCCCTTTATCTGTATTTCAATAATTGGGTTTAGGAGAGTTATAACCTACCATTATGGTGTTACAATTAGATGACCACTCTTTTAATCATCCCATATAAAAAGTTGATAACCTTATTGTAGGGGTTGGTGAGATTTTTATTCTTACATAATTTCTTGTCCTAGATATAAAGTGTGACCAAGAAGTACTTATCATTCTTGTTAGGAACTTATTAGCCACTGTAGGAGTTGTTATTGTTGTGGGAAAAGGCAGTCTAATTTTAATATTTGGTGAGAAAGAAGAAGAGTTTCATGCGCTTAAGATTGTGAAAGAACCAAGATTTGGTGAAAACTGTTTAAGAGTTAAAATACTAGAAGATGGGGAATAATTAAATCAAGAAGAATTTTTTTTGAATAGTCTGTAGCTAAAGAAACTGGTGTAGATGATGAAATTAATTCTTTCAAACAATCTAGAAAAATTAAAAATGAGAATCTGATTAATCTTCCAGAAGTAGATAGAAACTATGTTCTATCTTTAGAGAACTATCAAGAAGATGGAATTTGTGTTCTGGAACTTAGGCAATTTATAGGAGAACATGGGTTGAATTTCCCACTTTAAATTTTTTTAGGAACATTTCAATGCTCATGTGGGATATATTTTTCAAAAATATGATGAATTTGTTAAGGAAAATATTTTAAAATCAAATCTAGATATTGAGTGTAATGAGCTATCCAACTTGGAAAAAGTGAGTAAAAGTGTATTTCTGAACATGAAATTGAGAATTTTTAAAAATTTTAGAATAAATTTAAGAAGCATGTTGAAGACCATGGACCTCATATGACAAAGATTCTACCATCCAGTGAAGTGGCACCAAAACTTAAGCTTAAATATTTGCCATAACACCTGAAATATTTATTTCTGGGTGAAAAGTATTCATTACTGGTCATCATTTCTGCTGAATTAGATACAAACTAAGAGGAAAAGTTGTTATCTTTGTTGAAGAAGTACAAAAACATTGTAGGCTGAAACATTTATGATATCAAATGGATTAGTCTATCATTATGTATGTATAGGATCCTTATGGAACTTGATCACAAGACTAGAGTAGAAGAAAAAATAATATTAAATACAAACATGAAAGAGGTTGTGAGAGAGAAGGTGTAACATCCCAGTTCCGGAAGCCACCCAGAGGCGCCCCATACTCGGTTGGTCACATGGCCTCAAGCTCATTCCCCCGAATGCCAGAGGCTGCCGACTAGCAGTGAGGGCCTTGGGCGTGATAGTGGGGAAACTATGCCCTCATTGGCAGACTACACAGCGGAAATAAACAACTACATACAAGAGCGGATGTAGTAATAATGACATACAATAGTAGCAGCAGAAAACTGAAAGTATAAACTAGAGAACATATATAAAATGATGCATGATACATATGTCCAGGAAAATAGCCAAACAAGTCACAATGCTGGAATACAACAATGCTAAACCAAACTGCAAAAGAAAGTAGAGAAAGTCCTCAGCATCGTAAGTCATAGCTTGGTCCCATACTCTCCATCTCCACAACAAATCAAGTACCTGAAGTAGAAGGGCGCTTTCCCTTATTTATACTTGCAAAAATATAATTTGTTTGGGGCCAAAAGCATGGCCCAAACAAGTTGTGAGACTAAATCCCAGTAGGTAACCACCTGAAGATCTGTGCCTAATAGTCAGTGAATATATGACAGGTAAAAGTACAGAAAACAGTAAACAGGAAAGTGCTCAGCAGTAAAAAATCCACAGTTTCAAAGCAACTAATCAAGCATAGTAACCCTCTAGGAAGTGCACACAACCTATCCCCTTTGGTTCAGTTATAAGAATATATAAAGACTCTCTGAGGAAGCGCTCACAGTCAATTCCCTTTATAGTCAAGGTAAAGAAAGACTCTCTGAGGAAGCTCACATAGTCAATTCCCCTTATAGTCTAAAGTAGTCAAAGACTCTCTGAGGAAGCTCAAACAGTCAATTAACCTTATAGCCCCATGGTCACAGACTCTCTGAGGAAGCTCACTCAGTCAATTCCCCTTATAGCCTAGGTCATTTATTTAAAACAATGACTCTCTGAGGAAGCTCACACGATCAATTCCCCTTATAGTCTAAATCAATCAAGGACTCTCTGAGGAATCTCACACGATCAATTCCCCTTACATCCCCAAGTGGTTCTAGGCTCTCTGAAGATGCTCACTCGGTCAATCCCCCTTATAGCCTAAAGTGCTCAAAGACTCTCTGAGGAAGCTCACTCGGTCAATTCCCTTTATAGTCTACTACACCAGGTTCTCACAGCCCTGTGTAGGTCAACGAGCATAGCAGTGCAATATGGACAAAGTAAACCTATAGAACTACTTGGCTAAACAGTCTGCAACATATCAAGCATGTCAGAATACAAACTCTCCATCCTACAACAATAGACATGGAAAATAGGCAAGGCAACCAAACTGGCTAAACAGGACCAAATGGTCGTAAACAAAACATGCAAGGGAAAAACATCCAAAGCATAGAAATCAACCCTATTCATATCCAAATTACCTCTACACAAGCATACAAGCATGGCTGGAAATCAACAAGGGTAAAATGGTAAATAGGCAATACCCCATTCAAGGGTATTGGTGGAATTTGCACATAATACTCAAAGACTTTGAATGGAAAGGCACAAACCATCTACCTCGATGCTGGGAGATCTCTATACTTGAACCACGAGGCTTGAATCTCCTTATAACTCCATAGATCTAAGAAAACGTATAAAACATTCAACCCATGATAACTTGGAAAAGAAGAGAAATCATGAAACGAGGCTCAAGAAGAAGAGAGAACTCACTGATGTGATTCCAACGCAACCAACAATGTTCGATTCGGAGGACAGATGGAGGATCGGTGGCTCATCGAAGATTCGAGGCCGTATGGAGCTCTCGGTCAAACAAGACCTAAAAGAAGAGCATTCTGACGATTAGATGCTACCCCGATGCGTTTAATGAAAAAATAAAGTACCCGGTGTGTACTTTTGAAGTACACAACATGTACTCACCTTTTCCGTAATTCGCTTTAAGCGGCCTCCAAGTCACTCCCACACGGCCGTGTGTGTTGCTACTACACGGATAGCACACAGACTCCTGCGGCAAGGCAGTACACAACGTGTACTCATAAAGTACATGACGTGTACTTAAAAAATTTATAGAATTTTCCTATTTTCTTCAAAAACAACGAGAAAAGGAAAAACATACCTGAAAAGAAGATCTGAGTTCTTACAAACTTCCCCCTTAAAGAAATTCATCCTTAAATTTCCCTAGCATGGAATAGAAGAAGAAGCCCTGAATAATTCCGGCCACTGTGCTCGTACATCGGCCTCCCTATCCCAAGTCTTGTCCTGTACTTGCCCGTGCTGCCAAAGCACCCATACCATAGGAACATACCGGCCATGAAGAACCTTTGTACTGCGATCCACAATCTGGATAGGATGCTCCTCAAAGGATGCATCCACTTCCAACTCAACCTCCTTAGGTTGGAAGACATGAGATGAGTATGAGAAGTAACGTCGAAGCTGGGAAATATGGAAGACGTCGTGCATAGCTCGGTACCTCTGAGGTAACTACAACCGATAGGCAACCGGCCCAACCCTCTCCAACACCTCAAACGGCCCGACGTACCTCGTTGAAAGCTTACCCTGACTCCTAATCCTCTTGTGTTCCAACCTTGGTGTGACACGCAGGAAAACCTGATCCCTGACCTCGAACTTCAGAGGTCATCTCCGCTGATCAGCATAAGACTTCTATCGAGACTGTGCAGTAGCCATCCTCTTCTGAATCAACTCTATCTGCTCTGTGGTCTCCTGAACAAGACAAGGTCCTAGCAAAGCTGCCTCTCCTACCTCCAGCCAACATAAGGGTGATCGACATGACATACCGTACAAAGCCTCATGAGGTTCCATCTGAATAGTTGCTTAAAAACTATTATTGTAGGAAAAATACACAAGAGGTATATGCTTATCCCAAGAACCTCCAAAATCCAGATTGCATGCTTGGAACATGTCCTCAAGCACCTGAATTGTACACTCAGACTGGCCATCTGTCTGGGGGTGGTAAGCTGTACTCAAAAGTACCCGTGTACCCAAAGCCTTCTGAAGCCCCTGCCAGACACGACAAGTAAAATGGGCATCCCTGTCTGAAACAATGGAGTGTGGAACTCCATATAGATGTACAATCTCTTGGATGTACAACCATCCCAGCTCATCAACACTGAAGGTCTCCTTGATCGGCAAGAAGTGAGAAACCTTCGTGAGTCTGTCACTGACAACCCAAACAACATCATTCCCTTGAGGCGACCTCGAAAAACCGGTCACAAAGTCCATTGCGACATCATTCCACTTCCACTCAGGAATGGGTAACTACTGTGAAAGCCCTGTCGGTCGCTGATGCTCTGCCTTCACCTGCTGACAAGTGGAACACCTCATGATGAAACCAGCAACGTCCCTCTTTATACCTGGCCACCAATACTGATGGTGTAGATCACGATACATCTTGGTGATTCCAGGATGAACTACCCAAACCGATGAATGAAAATCCTGCATCAGCTCCTCACGTATATCTGCTGACACCCATATGCGCCCCTGGAAACGCAAGATCTCATCCTCGCCTATGGTCCATCTAGGAATAGGGTCCCCTCCTGACACACTCTCCCTTAGGACTAGGCCTTCAGAATATGATAGTTGTATCAGTCAAACTCGATCAAGAAGAGTATAGGTAACAACTACAGATGATAGAAAAGTCTACCCTTGTCTATCGTGCACCTCCAAATGCATCTCAGAGAACTGATCCATAAGCTTCCACTCACTGATGGTCTCTTGAACTGCCTGTATTTGAGTCCTCCTGCTCAACGCATCAACCATTGTGTTGCCTTTCCCAGGCGTATAGGAAAGATCAAAGTCAAAGGACTGTAGGTACTCAACCCACCTGCGCTGTCTCAAATTCAGATCACGCTGAGTGAAGATGTACTTGAGACTCTTGTGGTCGGTGAAAACCAAAAAATACTCTCCTAGAAGATAATGTATCCAATAGCGTAAGGCATGAACAAAAACTGCCAACTCCAGATCATGCGTCGGGTAATTCCTCTCATGTGGCCTCAACTGCCAAGACCCGTACGCAATGACTCCATCTCCCTGCATAAGCACACCTCCCAGCCCGATACCTGACGCATCACAATAAACAATATAACTCTTGCCCGACTCTGGAAAGACTAGTATCGGTGCTGAAGTAAACCTCCCTTTCAGCTCCTGAAAGGCTGACTCACAAGTATCTGACCATAAGAACTTCACACCCTTCTTAGTCAGACCTTTCAGCAGTGCTGCCAAGCGTGAAAAGTCCTGTATGAAGCGTTTGTAGTATCCAGCCATCCCCAAAAAACTCCGCTCCTCAAAGACGTTCTTCAGTTGTTCCCAGGAAACTACATATCTCACTTTCTCTAGGTCTACTGATACTCCTGCCTCTGAGATAATATGACCTAGGAAGTGAATCTGGTCCATCCAAAAGTGGCACTTTGAGAGATTAACATATAACTGATGCTCCCTCAGTGTACTCAAAACGATCTCAAGATGGGTATCATGGTCATGTCGAGTGTGAGAGTACACCAAGATAATCGTCCACAGAAACAACCATGAAGGAATCCAAGTATGAATGGAACACTCGGTTCATCAGTTCCATGAAAACTGCAGGCGTGTTCGTGAGACCGAACGACATAACCATATACTCATATAGACCATACCTGCTCCGTAAGTCTATAAGAGGTATATCTGATGGTCTAATGTGAAAATGATGATAACCGGACCTCAATTCAATCTTCGAGAACACCCTGGCTCCTCGAATATGATCAAAGAAATCATCAATCCTAGGCAATGGATATTGGTTCTTGACCGTCAACTGGTTCAGCTTCCAATAATCTACACAAATCCTGAGGGTACTATCCTCCTTCTTTGCAAATAGGACAGGAGAACCCCAATGAGAAGTACTGGGTCGGATGAAACCCTTTGCCTGCAACTCCTCCAACTATTTCTTGAGCTCCTGCAACTCTGGTGTAGCCATCCTATAAGGAGGAATAGACACTGGTGCCGCTCCTGGCACAAACTCAATCGAGAAGTCTACCTCTTGTTCTGGAGGCAAACTTGAAAAGTCATCTCGAAAGACATCTCTGAAACGATCCACCACTGGAGGAAAGTCTAACTATGAAGTCTCATGGTCATCCAGATATAAACTAGAAATCTGGGCCGTAACTCATCCCAACCCATGATGCTTTGGACCCGCTCTGCTCACCTGGACATCCCATTCACCCCTATAAAGAAAGGATCCACCCTCTGGTGATACGAAACTCACCCTATGACAATAACAATCGACGACTTCCTGGAAGGGAACTAGCCAGTCCATCCCAAGAATGACATCATAGCCTATCATCTCTTGGACGTAGAGGTCCCATAAGAAGTGACATCCACCAACATCTAGTGGGAACTACCTGCACTGATGTACACTAGCCATTCTAGTCCCCAACAGTGTTTCTAGCGTCAAGTTATCGGTAGAAGAAAAGATGCAGAGACCAAGGCTCTCCACAACAGCAACAAAGATAAAGCTATGGGAATCCCCTTATCAACCATGTCCGGTGTCTGATCACCGCCTGAAAACTGGCGCACAACTGGAGGACGTCTCAGTGGCATGATTCTGCAAGGTCAAGCACACACCTTAGACCAAGATTATCAAGGACTGAAAACAAGGAGTGTAAGAAGGGAACAGGAGAAAGAAAACACTCTAGTTTTACAAAACATGACTAAATGGCGTGTACATTTCCTACACGGCGTGTTCCCTTAATTCATTTACATGGGCGTGTACTCCTGCCTAAACTGGTCGTGTAACACCCAAACAACACGACGTGTTGTCCTAACACACGGTGTGTAATTGAATCCTCTTCCCCTGCCCGATTCCTTCTACACCATTAAGAAACACGACTCTCCTAAGAAAAGACTACACGGTGTGTTCAAGATAGACACAGAGTGTACTAGACAAGCTTCACCTAGCTCGTGTTGTTAGTGACACGGCTGGGTACCTGGGTCAGACTACACGACATGTTCAATGTAGACACGACATGTATAACTTAATGTCTTATCCGTCTGTGTTGTTGGTTACACGGGCAGACACAAGGTCGAGACTACACGACGTGTTCGTCTAGTACACAACGTGTTCCCACCAGACTTTCCCCATCCTGTGTCTCTGCCCACATGGCCTATGACATGGTTAGAGACTACACGGCGTATACATAAAGTACACGATGTGTACTTAAGAAAAACAGTTTCTTCCCGAACAGAAGAACACATGGCGTGTACTTAACATTACACGACGTGTATTCTGGGTTTTTCTGGACAGTAAGCCTTAGAAACTACTCCGGAACCTAGAAAAATAATGAAACGAGCATTGAAAGTTCCAAATTCTGATCCGTGAGGGCCCATACTCCCCGAAAATAAAATTTTGGCATCTTTTACACATTATAACAAGGCAAAAAAAACAATGATCCACCAAATTCCAGTCCATGAGGGCCCATAACACCTCAAGAACCAAAGCTTGGTGTCCATTCAAGCAAATCTTTACACCAAACAATTCCCTACCAAACAACAAGTATTTTTATCCAGGAAACTATCACAACAACATGCATATTTTGCACAACATCTATCACAACAACATGCAATCACCAATGCATCCTAGATGGCATGGAAAAAATGCATGACATGTGATTTCTAGCAAGTGACTATATGATGCATGAGATGGAATACCCTCATCTCATCGGGTTGCAACAGAAATAAAACCTCAATAACATAAAAAATAACAGCACAAATCATGTGAATCATTCAAGGTGAAATCAAATCAACTATAATAATTGAAAAACCAGAAAAATTGCAATTAAACAAGGTAGATTGGCTTTTCCCTATACATGGGTTAGCTACTCCCAGGAACAACTTATTACCAAGTACCTATTCTATCATATCCCTACCTAATGGCTCCAAACAGTAAGTCAAGAAGAAAATAAATCCCTCTGATACCACTTTGTAATGTCCTGGTTCCGGAAGCCACCCAAAGGCGCCCCATACCCGGTTGGTCACATGGCCTCAAGTGCATTTCCCTGAACGTCAGTGGCTGCCGACTAGCAGCGAGGTCCTTGGGTGTGATAGTGGGGAAACTATGCCCTGATTGGAAGAGTACACAGTGGAAGTAAACAAATACATACAAGAGCAGAAACAGTAATAATGACATACAACAGTAGCAACAGAAAACTGAAAGTATAAACTGGAGAACATATATAAAATGATGCATGATACATATGTCCAGGAAAACAACCAAACAAGTCACAATACTGGAATACAACAGTGCTAAACCAAATTGAAGAAGAAAGCATATAAACTCCTTAGCATCGCAAGCCATAGCTTGGTCCCATGATCTTCATATCCACAACAAATCAAGTACCTGAAGTAGAAGGGATCGTGCCCTTATCTATACCTGAAACAATATAACCTATTTGGGCCCAAAAGCATGGACCAAACAGGGTGTGAAACTAAATCCCTGTAGGTAACCACCCAAAGATCTATGCCTAACAGTCAGTGAATATATGGCAGGTAAAAGTATAGAAAACAGTAAACAGGAAAGTGCTCAGCAGTAAAAAATCCAAAGTTTCAAAGCAACTAATCAAGCACAGTAACCCTCTAAGAAGTGAACACAACCTATCCCCTCTGGTTCAATTATAAGAATATATAAATACTCTCTGAGGAAGTGCTCACAGTCAATTCCCCTTATAGTCAAGGTAAGCAAGACTCTCTGAGGAAGTTCACACAGTCAATTCCACTTATAGTCTAAGGTAGTCAAGGACTCTCTGAGGAAGCTCACACGGTCAATTCCCCTTATATCCCCAAGGTCACAGACTCTCTGAGGAAGCTCACTCGGTCAATTCCCCTTATAGCCCAGGTTGTTTAATTAAAACAAAGACTCTTTGAGGAAGCTCACACGGTCAATTCCCCTTATAGTCTAAAGCAATCAAGGACTCTCTAAGGAAGCTCACTCAGTCAATTCCCCTTATAGACTCAAGTGTCTCTAGGCTCTCTGAGGATGCTCACTCGGTCAACCCCCCTTATAGCCTAAAGTTCTTTAAGACTCTCTGAGGAAGCTCACTCGGTCAATTACCCTTATAGTCTACTACACCAGGTTCTCACGGACCTGTGTAGGTCAACGAGAATAGAAGTGCAATATGGAAAAATTAAACCTATAGAACTACTTGGCTAAATAGTCTACAACATATCAAGCATGTTAGAATACAAACTCTCCATCCTATAGCAACAGGCATGGAAAACAGGCAAGGCAACCAAACTGGCTAAATAGGACCAAACGGTCGTATACAAAACATGAAAGGGAAAAACATCCAAAGAATAGAAATCAACCCTATTCATATCCAAATTACCTCTACATAAGCATACAAGCATGTTAGGAAATCAACAGGGGTAAAACGGTAAACACACAATACCCCATTCAAGGGTATTGGTGGAATTTGAAAATAATACTCAAAGAATTTGAACGGAAACGCACAAATCACCTACCTCGACACTGGGAGATCGCTATACTCGAACCTCAAGGCTTGAATCTCCTTATAATTCCTTATATCTAAGAAAAAGTATAAAACATTCAACCCGTGATAACTTTGAAAAGAAGAGGAATCATGAAACGAGGCTCAAGCAGAAGAGATAACTCACCGATGCGATTCCAGCGCAACCAACAATGTTCGATTCGGAGGATGGATGGAGGCTCGGGGGCTCGTCGAAGATCCGCAGCCGTACGAAGCTCTCAGTCGAACGAGACCTAAAAGAAGAGCATTCTGGCGATTAGACGTGACCCCAGTGCGTTTAATAAAAAAAGAAAGTACACGGCCTGTACTCACCTTTTCTGTACTCCGCTTTAAGCGGCCTCCAAGTCACCCCCACATAGCCGTGTGTGTGGATACTACACAACCAGCACACGACCTCCTGTGGCAAGGCAGTACACGGCGTGTACTCATAAAGCACACGACGTGTATGTAGAAAATTTATAGAATTTCCTCTTTTCTCCAAAAAATGACCAGAAAAGGAATAACATACCTGAAAAGAATATCCGGGTTCTTACAGGAGGTTATTATGTTTCTTAATGTTGGAATTATATATCCAATTTCTAATAGTACTCGGGTTAGTCCGGTCGAAGTAGTGCCTAAGAAGGGAGGTTTCACTATTATGACCAATGAGAAAAATAAGAAAATTTAAGATTAAAAAGTTACCAAGTAGAGAGTTTGCATTGATTATAGAAATATGAATTCTAAAACTAGAAAGAATCATTTTCCAATGCCATTTTGAGATCAAATTCTTGAGAGGTTAGCTGAAAATGAAGTTTACTATTTTCTAGATGGTTATTCTTGTTATAACTAGATTCTTGTATCCCCTGAATACCAGGGAAAAATCACTTTCATATTCCCCTTTGGTACATTTTATTACTGGTGAATTACCTTTGGATTAATTGGTGTGCCAGCTACATTTCAAAGACGAACGATGGATATATTTTCAGATTTGATTGAGTTAATTATTGGGGTTTTTATGGATGATTTTTTCTTTTTTTGTAGTACATTTTGAACTGTTTGAAAAATATGGAACTTTTTTTAGATGGATGACTAGGGACCAATCGTGTTCTAAATTGGGAGAAATTTAAATTCACGGTTACTGAAGGCATTGTTCTTAGTCACAAGGTTTCTAGGAGGGGTATAGAGATAGATAATTATAAGATATAGGTCATTCATAAATTACCCCATCCTATCAATGTCAAGGGTGTAATAAGTTTTCTAGGCCATGATAGTTTTTACTGGAGATTCGTTAAAGATTTTTCTAAAATCATTAGGCCTATTTATTCACTATTGGAGAAAGATGCTCCCTTCTTGTTCGATGATAAATTTTTAGAATATTTTAACCTTTTTAAGGGGAAAATCACTTATTCACCCATCATCACTACACCTGATTGGATGTTTCCTTTTGAACTTATATGTGATGTAAGTGATATTCCTATAGGAGTATATTTAGGATAGAAGAAAGAAAACAGATTACATGTGGTGTACTATAATAGCTGATTTCTAGATTCGCCTTAAACAAATTACACCATAATTGAGAAAGAGTTATTGGCTGTTGTGTTTTCATTGAAAAAATTCTGGTAGTACGTAATTGAATCAAAATTTATTGTTTTCATAGAACATTGTGCCTTGAAATACTTTCTATACAAAAAATAGGAAAAACCCAAGATTATTAGATGGATAATGTTGCTATAGGAACTTGATTTAGAAATTAAATAAAAGTAGGGTGGTGAAAATTTGGTGGCAAATCATTTTTTTAGATTTTCTAATACCCAAAGTGATGATCCTTGGGAGATAAACTCAAATTTTCTTGATAAAAAATTGACCACTATTTTAGTTAAAAGATATACTTAGTATTTAAATTTTGTGAACTTTTTAGCTATTGGAGTCATCCCTAAAGATTTTACACATAACCAAAAAAATCATTTATGAGCTTAAGTACTACCTTTGGGATGACCCATTCTTGTTTATAAGGTGTGCTGATGGAATTCTTCAGAGGTTTGTTATCGAATAGGCAATGTTACCCATTCTTGAAATTTATCACTCATCAACTTTGGGTGGCTATCATGGAGGATAAATAATGGCACAAAAATTATTTCAAGTTGTATTTTATTGGCCATCTTTATCCAAGGATTCTAGGAGCTTAGTAGTTGGTTACAATAAGTGTCAATGGTTAGGGAATGTTTGAAGAAAATATGATTTTCCTCATACAGTTATTTAGAATTTGAAATTTTTTATGTTTGGGGTTTGGATTTTATGGGTCAATTTTCATCATCTCATGAGAATGAATACATTTTAGTTACTGTAGATTATGTCTCGAAGTGGGTTGAAGAAGTGGTGCTCTCAAATAATCAAGATAATCGTGTGATCAAATTCATTAAGAAAAATATCTTTTAAAGATTCGAGTTTTCGAAAGGATTTTATAACTGATAATGTAACTCACTTTAAAAATTAAAAGTTCAAATCTTTGATAGAGAAATATAGTTTTTTGCACAAAAATGGAACTCTTTACCATCCACAGTCTTGTGTAAAAGTTAAAATTTCAAAAAGGGAGTTAATTTTTTTAGAGAAAACTATCTCTATTTCCAGAAATGATTGGCCTTTAAAATTAGATAAATATTTGTGGGCTTATAGAACTGATTTCAAACCCCCAATTGGTATATCTTCTTATAGGTTATTATTTAGGAAATGTTTTCATTTACCTATGGAGTTGAAACATAAGTTATATTGGTCTTTAAAATATTTAAAATTTGATTTTTAGACTGCTAGAGAGAGAAGGATGCTAGATATTAATGATCAAGATGAGATTAAGAGAGAGTCTTATGAAAATTATAGGATTTACATAGAGAGGGACAATGTTTTGCATGATTATGTTATTAAAAACAGAAAATTCAAAGTAAGAAAGAAGGTACTTCTCTTTAATTCCAGACATAATCACTTTTCTGGAAAACTGAAATCTAAGTGGTATAGACCATTCACTATTTTGAGAGAATTAAATAATGGAGTTGTTGAAATTATAGGAGAAGAAAATAAACAAATTTTGGTAAATGGTAAAAGTAACTAATTTTATTCTGAAGGGTAGTCAAAGGGTTTGGATACCATCTTTATGCTCAAAAAATTGATTTTCATTGAAGTCTAACTAAAAAAATTTAATTCAGTGATTCATGGGAGTCAACCCATGTTCTTTCTGTGTGTTTTATTTAGTTTTGTTAAGAATAAAGTGTTGCCTTTGCTCTTACTCATGTTCACTTTTTCAGAAGGATTTTTACTCTTGTTGTTCTTGGTCTTCTTGGTCATTTTTCTTTAAGAAGGTTGCTGGTGTTTACAAAAGAGAAGAGTCCCATTTATTATCAAATCACAAGAAGCTTCATGTTGGAACATTATTGGATAAATATTCCATAAACTCAATCTCACATTTTTTATTACATTTAAGATTAATCAGTTGAATTCTTTTGTCAATATTTTTCATTTTGTAGGAACTATAGTAGAATAAACCAGTGGAATGAAATCAAAGCTAAGATGGAGGAATTAATTTTGGATTGTTTCTGAAGAAAAATCTTTTTAATAATATTGTATTACTCAAGTTAAAAAAGAGAAATCTCTTCTGCTGAATCTTAATTGTTAAAGCTTCAAATTAGGGGAGTAAAAATTCAAATTCTAATACTTTTATTCTGCTCTTGTTTAAAGATCCTACTGCTTGCTATGTGGGGTGTTTCATATTTAAATACCTTGTCATGGTGAAATGTTTTGTTTCAATCTATTAATTATTCCTACACATTTTACTACATTATTGTGCTGAAAATTTAGTGCACATGCTTATTTTATACTTTACTGAAAATAATTTTTGAACTTTAATTGTTATCATGCATCTACTTTGAAAACCATGAATATGTGCTAAAATTGATAATGTAATAACTATTTGGTTTCTTTTTTGCACATAATTATTGTTTAATTTTTTATGGCAGAATAATTTGATAATTTCTTGTGACCCATTTTAACATGTAATAATACTCTTGAATTGACAATTTTTTATAAACCAAAATATTTAATTGTTTTCTTCCAACCTAAGATTCAAATTTGAGGACAAATTTGAGTTTTTAGTGTGGGGGAGAGGCTCTTTAAATATGCTAAACTGTGCTTTAATGAAAATCCCATCAAATTCCTTATTTTTTTGGAAATTGTTAGTTTATCATGCTTTTATTCACTTTATTTTCAGTGGGATAAATTTTTTCTTATGTTTGAGGATTGGGGTGCCACCTTGAGGCTGATAATTTCTATTAATCCATGGATTTAATTGAACTCATCATTTTTACTTCACTCTTGAAATTTTTTATTTTTGATAAAATTTTTATGGAATGTTTTACAATTATTATTTGATTATAACTTTTTGGTTTAAATTAAACTCATTAAATATGCATTCAAATGGCCTCTTAAGTGAAAACCCTAGTCTGAGTTGAGTATAAAAGTTTTTATTCTTATATTATTTAATTATTAAGATACTAGATGGGTTATTTATCTTATTTTTAATTATTAAACCTACTTTTACAAGTATAATTTCAAATTATTATGACTTTTAATTATGCGTGTTGGCTCAGCCAGAGGTAAAGAGAAGTTTGGACTTCCATTTCGGATGCAAATTGACTTTTGTTTAATTCTTCTCAAAATTTTCATTTTGAATTACTTTTGTAAAACAATAAACTGAATTTGAACTGAATTTGTTTTATTTTAAGAGTGCAATTGTTTTTTAACTTGAGAAATTACATGGAGGAAAATTTATTTGAAGACCAATTCTTTGTGGCATTCTAGTTTCTCATTATTAAGATTTGTTAAAATACACTGAACTTGATTAAGTAATTGATTGAGGACAAGCAATGTTTAAGTGTGGGGTAATTTGATGAGGTATTAATTCACATGTTTTTCCACATAACTTTTGATAAATAATTTATGATTTTAGAGTTTAATTATGCTTTTTTGTGACATTTTTAGTGTAAATATTTCTTTAATTACAAATAGTAAATTGATCATCAATATGTTATAAATGATTAAATTAATGAGTGTTTTATTCTTTGTTTATTTAATTTATTTATTTTAGTATTAACTATGTTATAAAATACCATTTTTTTAAAATTAATATTTTAAACTAATTAATTTATCATATATATTTTGTTTGTTTCAATTTTAATTCAATTTTAATTTATTTTAGTTTTAGTTTTTATCATGTATTTATTTCTTTGTAATTCCTTAATTGTTTTATTTTTGTTTGTATTGCTGGACATCTGAATTTTATTAAAAAAACAATCTATGTAAGATGATTTTGAGAAGGGGCTTCTGTATAAAATAATTATATGAGTAAAAGAAATTTTATCAAGTTTGTGTAAGATAAAACAAGTTGAGGTTGAGTAAGATAACCTCTCTTGAGTAAGGTCTTGACATAGAATAATTTCTAGCTGTCGTAAGATAATTTTTTTTTGAATAAGATTTGAGTTGAAATGTAAGAAAATTATATTATGAAAACCCTTCTAGATTGAAATGAATTCTGAATTTAAGGGAGTTGACAGATCCACGAGAAGCCACAGTCGATTGAATTAGTCAAACCCAACACCATTGAAGAAGGTGAATTGGCGCACATTGGGGATCCGAGCTAGATTTGAGAACACCAATTAATGCCTTAGTGGTTGAAGGATCTAGCCATGTATCTAGTTTCATGGGAGAGTGAAGTCGATGAGCCTGTGGAAGGAAGAAATTTCGGGACTAAGACCTAAGTGAAGAATGAACTAGGGTTCATAAATGGGAGGGGACCGATTGAAGCCAGATGCCTATTCCAAGATTTCTCTATTTTAGTTGAAGAATATTCGATATATGACCATTTCATGTCTCGATTGAAGGTTTGATTTTAAGATTTGGTAAGATTCGATGATTATCCAAGTATGAGAGTCTGTATCCGCTGATGAACAACCAAGTGAGTTTTGCATCCGAGTCCAAATGAACCACGACGAAGCTTCATCGCGAACCACGACTGAATAAACCCCAACTTGGATAATACATTGAAGGTGGAAAAATTTGTAGGTGGGGTAATTTTTTTAATTATATGGGTCTAGGTTTCGATTATTTTGGAAAATGGGGCACCAAAGCGCCACTTGAAGTGGCGCATATATTTATTATTAAATATTTATAAATTTATCTCTATAAATAAATATTTATAATCATATAAATATAAATATATTAAAAAAAATTTAAATATAATTATATTTAAAATTATATAATTATTAAAATATATTTAAATATACATTTATAATATATTTATAATTATATTATAAATATTAAAATATATTTAAATATACATTTATAAACATATTTATAAAATTATTTAGAGTTTAAATGTATATTAAATTATATATTTATAAATATATTATAAATGTATATTTAAATATATTTTAATAATTATATAATTTTAAATATATTTATATTTAAATGTTTTTTAATATATTTATATTTATATAATTATAAATATTTATTTATAGAGATAAATTTATAAATATTTAATAATAAATATATTTATTATATATATATAAATAATTATAATTATATAAATATATAATTATATATAATGGTTAATAAATAATTATAAATATATAATTATATTATAAATATTAAAATATATTTAAATATACATTTATAAACATATTTATAAAATTATTTAGAGTTTAAATGTATATTAAATTATATAATTATAAATATATTATAAATGTATATTTAAATATATTTTAATAATTATATAATTTTAAATATATTTATATTTAAATGTTTTTTAATATATTTATATTTATATAATTATAAATATTTATTTATAGAGATAAATTTATAAATATTTAATAATAAATATATTTATTATATATATATAAATAATTATAATTATATAAATATATAATTCTATATTAACCATTATATATAAATTTATAAATTTTAAATAAAATGTTTATTTATATATATAAATTATTTAAATATATGGTTTGTTTAAATATAGATTTATAAATGTAGATTAATAATTATATAATTGTAAATATATTTATAAATGCAATTAAAAACAAACCTCCGAGAGTAACGGAAGAGGTAGCACAATGACATGGTTAGTGATTTTTTCCCAGCTTTTGTGATTCAATCTTGTTTTACTAATAAATATAAAGATAAAATCTCATTCTTGACAGGACTGTTAATCATGAACTCCGATTTTTGATGTGATTGAAATTTTTTATCTGTTCACAAACCTAACTCGATAAAATAGGTTTTATTTTAGTTATATGAAACACCTCATATATATATATATATATATAGAAATATATATTTATATATATAATTATATTTATTTTTAATTGTAAATATATATTTATATATAATTGAAAATATTTATTTGTAATTCAATCTTTCTCCAAAATCCATTGAGATTGTTAGTAGACAATTGACTGATAAGAATCCATTGCCTATTATGGACATAATGGAGTTGATTGATCATGATACTAGGGTGCAAGCTGAGGTGACTGATGCTTCACGTGTCACTGATGAATCTCTAGAGCAACCCCTCAATTTTTCTGAGGGGGATTGGTAGCAGATGAAAACATGGAAGCACGGGCAATATCCAAAAAACCTTGAATGAGGACCCGATAGAGATGACTGGGCCGGGCGTCGCTGGTCTACCAGGACTTCTTCAAGGGATCTGACTCTAGAACAGATTAATCTTAGGGAAATGTACTCTGTGCTTTTTAGTCAGAAGAATTTGCAGCCAAAATGGGAATTCAGTGATGATATCTCTAATCTGGATTATGGGGATGGACCTTGTTCTACCCATTTGTAGTTTTCTTTTATGCATGAGAACATTTCCTTTTTTGTTCATGTCCTCTCTCATTCTCATACTTTGTCTTTTATTTTTAAATAAATTTTGGTAGGAGCAGTTTCACCCGACTCCTAAACCTTTCTGATATAAATAAATTTATAATATTTTTAAACATATAATAAATTATAAACAAATATTTATAAATATAATTTTTTTTATAAATATATATTTACAATTATATAAATATTAATATATAAATATAATAAATATAAATACAAATCTATATCTATAAATAAATATTTCTAATTAATATATATATATATTATGAATATAATAAATAAATTATAAATAATAAATATAATAAAAATATAATTGTATAATTATAAATATAATAAATATATGATTAATATAAAATAAATATTTATATATTTACAATTATTTATTAATTATATTAATAATTATTAGTATAATAAATATTAATATAATAAATTTAAAATTATAAATATAATAAATATATAATCATAAATATAATAAATATATAGTAATAAATATAACAAATATAATTACAAATCTATCTCTATAAATAAATATTTATAATTATTTAATATATATATATATTTATAAATATGTATATATTTATAATTATATTTATTTATAACTATAAATATATATTTATTTATAATTTTTAATATTTAAATGTGTATATATTTATTTATAATCATTAATATATAAATATCTATATATTTATTTAAATATATATCTATAATTATAAAAGTGTATAAAATTAATTATAAATCAATATTTATATAATTATAAATATATTTACAGAATTGTAAATATGTACTAATAAATTTAATTTTAAATAAATATAAAAATAATAATAAATATATTTATTAAATTTATTAAATTTAGAAATTTATTATAGTAATTATATATATATATTTATTATATTTATGATTATATATTCATTATATAAATACTTATTATATTGACGATTATATATTTATTATATTTATGAAATACGTGTTTATAAATATAAATTTATTTATATAAATATATATTTAAAATTATTAATAAATATAATAATAAATATATAAATTTAGCTATATATAAAAATATATAATTATATATTAACAATTAAAAATAAATATAATTAAAAATAAATATAATTAAAAATAAATATAATTATATAATTATATAATTATATAATTATATAATTATATATATAATATAATTATGACTATTTAGTTACAGAGATAGATTTTTAATTATATTTATTATATATATGTATAAATATTTATTTATTTATATAAATAAATTCATATTTATAAATATATATTTATAATTTTATATATTTATGATTGTATACATACATACATACATATATATATATATTTATTTATAATTTTTTATATATTTTTTATATTTATATTTATTATACTACTAATTATTAATATAATTAATATATAATTGTAAATATATAAATATTTATTCTATATTTATCATATATTTATTATATTTATAATTATATAATTATATATTTATTATATTTTATATATATAATTTATTTATTATATTCATAATATATATATTACTTATAAATATTTATTTATAGATATAGATTTTTAATTATATTTATTATATATATATATATTAAAATTTATATAATTCTAAATATATATTTATAAAAATAAATTCATATTTATAAATATTTATTTATAATTTATTATATTTTTAAAAATATTATAAATTTATTTAGAAATAAATATATATTTATAACTATATAAATATATTTCTAAATATAATTATAAATAAATATAAATATATTTATACAAATATAATTATTAAAATATATTTATATATACATTTTAAATATATTTCAATTATATATAAATATATTTTTACAATTAAAAATAAATATAATTATATATATATACATATATATATAGTTTTAAATATATATAATTATAAATATATTTAACATTGATATGTAAAATAATGTATATATATATATATATAATAAAGAATGGTTTTGGGAGGGGTGGAAAGAAAACAATCAAGGCGCCAATTAGCTCACCCCCTTTCCCCAAATAAAAAACCCTACCCCATAATTTTTTTAAAAAAAATCTCCCTTCTGGAAAATTTTCCCATTAAAGGCCATCCATGAAGCCACCGATCTCTTGAAGAAGACAACCACTATCAATCGAACCTTCAATCAGGGATGAGCTGAGGATGAGCAGTTACAATAGTCACAAATCCTTCTGAGCCAGAAAGTTTGTCCTCGAGGCCACCATTATTTTTCATGCTAAGCATTAAAGATGGTGATTTGAGGGAGGTCGATGATGATTTTGTGCCCTTTCCAGATCTGAAGAAATCAGCCCCAAATTCAAGCTCACTAAAGAAGATTTGATCCGAATCAAGTCATGTGTTCCACGATGAATCTATGTTTGAATTAGATTTTGAGCTCGTTTGGTGTTTTCCTCAAAGTGATAAAGATGTTGAAAACTTTTGTTCAGATCTGAGGAATCTAAGCACCGAAATTGTTGAATCTGGCCACTGTAAATATGTTGTTGTGAGTTACTGGATGAACGTTGTGTCGCACTGAGGGAGATGGTAAGAAATTTGAAAATGGTTTGATTTCGGTGACTACCCGATAAACTTCGGTTGTGAAATCTGGCGATCCAGTGAGGAGCCGACCCCGCCCTTGCCACTGTGGACTGATTTGTTGACCACTGTGGTTTTTTGCTGCTGTCATTCTAAGGAGTTTGGGGAACTGGAGATGACAGAATTGTTCTTCGTTGTTGTGGTTGGTCAAAAGAATGCATTTTTGAATCTTCAAAAAAATCCTCACAGAAATCATGATGAAGAATGGAATTGGATGAGGGATGGTGGATAATTGGTGATGTCATGCAGGTATAGTTGTGTCAGATGATGAATTTTTTACCAGAACTTGTGGCAGAGTTATTAAAGGGGCAGTAAAAAAATGGAAGAGGAAAATAACACTCTCAGTAATGACACACAAGTGAAACTAGAAAATTAAGTTGGTTGATACTTTAAAAATATAAGTAGCATACATGAATGAAAAAAGGACAGAGCCCGTCATTATTTCCAGACAAAATTTCTAGAGAGAAGAGTGGATGGACTTTTGGGGCAGAGCAGGGGAAAGATCGACAAGCGAAAACTTGTAAAGGATGTGTGAAAAAAATTGAACTCTAAAAATGTACCTAGTATCTTAACCTTGGTAAAATGGAATACTTTAGGGATCTAACTCAATTGAGCAAAATATAAATCTTTTTAGTTGAGAGTAAAATGGGAAATTGAGATCTCATGGCGAGTCACTGAGACAAGGACCCTAAGTGTATTTCTGTTAATAAATAAATCCAAACTCGATAATTTCTATGCACAAAATAATTTTGGCTAGAAAAATTCAATTAGGGGTCTTGTCAAAAAACGAGATCATTTAGATGAGGGGAATATTGGACCCAAATGAACAAGGGGACAATTGATGTATATTAAAATCTTCTGAATTGTATCAATGAAGTGGGAAGTTGAACGTTGGATTGAGGGACCTGGGGGAGAGTGAATGCCTGTAGTTATTTTTGTTATAGTTTTAATTCCACCTAAATCTCACTGGTCAACACACCTAAAAATGGAATTCAAATCTGTATTAAAGTAGGGAAGTGAGTTTTCATCACATAGGAGGTATGATAATTTTAGGAAATGAAAGATTTTTTTATTTCCATTAATACTGGGATGCGTAATTGAACTGGGCAGGATAATCATTGTTTGTTTTTAGGAGTCTTTGTAATTACATAAATACATATAATTGCATGGGAGTGCAATTCATTAAGTTCAAAGGAATTTGATGTGGCATTTATTTTATTAAATTTTCCACATCTTTTTTTTTGTAATTAGTCATGTTCTTAATGGAAAAATAATGTATTTAGTTAAATAATTTTCAAATTATGTCACTTTGATAATAAATATTAATTTATTAATTTCTTTGCTTAATTTTAGTCCTTTGGTTAATTTATTGTTAAATAAATAAAATCGCATGACCCATCATTTTTTATAATTATTTATGTTAAATTATATACATACATATTCTTATTAATTTTAATAATAAGCATCATTTTTAATTTGTTTTATTTCAATTGTCTTATCCAAAATAATAATTTTAAATATTTAATTTTACTGTTTAATTTTACTAATTATTTATTGAAATGTATTTCAAATCAATTATTCTTCATTTTTCTAATTCATCATTTTTAACTAACTGATTTATTTTCTTTGTTCTTGTAATTTATTTAATTTATTTAGTTTTTATTCATCTCAATTAATTCAAAAATTAACTTAATTCATTCTTATGATTAATTATATATTCAATTATTTTTCAAATAATTCTTCCTGTTTCAAATTAATTAATTTAATTATTTTGAAGTTAAATCATTTTAATTTTTTTTGCATTTTAATCGTTTATTTTCTTTGACTTTTTTTTTTCTGTAAATTGTCAAATTTATTTATTCAGTTTATTTTTTTTGTGCAGATGCACCCTGCTGCCACTAGTCTGCCACCGCCAAGGTTTGTTGGTGGTACCCTAAGACTGCCAAACACGACAACTACCACCAAACAGGGAAGCTACCACCACCAACCTGTATTTCCATGGATGAATGACCGAAGCCACTGGATATCCAGATCACCATCAAACCAATAGAAGGAAACTGAAATCTCAAAATAAAAAAAATATGAAAACTAGATATGTGGATGAAAACCAGGGGATGAAGATGAACTACTATGTTGGGGATGAATCCAAAGCAATATCTGACCCTACCATCAATGAGAGAGTAGGGATCGAAGTCCTGAAGAGCGGTTGCTGCCCATATTTGCAGATTTTCACCACTGGCTGCTGCTCGATGCCATTACCGCCACTGAGTCGAGCTCCCCTTTCCACTGTGGAGGAAGGCCAAGACTCGAACATCGAACTCTGACTACCCAAGCCTCCACGAAACCATAAGTCACCACCACTGCCAACCTCTTCCACTATTGTCTGCTGCAGCAGCCTGAAGCCGTGCTATCGTCGTTGGTTCACCATGGAAGGAGGCCGAGCCCCCCCTTTGTCACCAATACCCCTCTCCACTGTCCAACCGAACCCCCTTCCTCTGATTTATTATATTTTATAATATATAATAATATATAATAATAATAACAAAATATATAATAATAAATATAAAAATTATAATTATAAAATTAATATACACAATCATAGTAATAATAATAAATATTTATATTTAATTTTTATTACAATAATGATATATATATATAAATAATTATAAATTTACAAATAATTTTAATAATAAGTATATATTTATTTACTTATATTTATTATTAATAATAACTGTTATTATAATAATTAAAAATTTATGTATTTACAAAAATTTATTTTAATTTTTAATTTTTTATGTTTATAAATAACAACTCTATAATTATAATTATAAATATAAAATTTAAAATCCAAAAAAATGTATGTATCTGGATAGGGGGATTGATTTATTTGGCCCAATTTTATGATTTTAATTTCTGAATTTATTATATTGCAGGTTACATTCAGTGGCCTGAAGTGCATGGAGAAGATCATGTAGACCTTAACATCTTTTCCTCATGGAGTGAAATTGGTTGAGGGAGATTGGTTATGGTTACCAATGGAGGAGCATGAAAAATGTCAGACCTACCACATGGAAGTGAGAGGGGGAGGATTTCAACTTCTGAGGGCGAGTGCACACTTGGCAGAAACACATATTTTCTATTTAAGAGAATAAGAGACCATAACAGCCAGAGGGGGATCCATCTAGAAAATTCCAAAACCATATTCCTGATTCATCCATTCTAGAACCATTTTGGAGACATCCATTGATCTCATTATCATTTTACCATTCCACCAGATTCATTAGAATAGAGAGAGGAGCAAGAAATCGAGTTGGGAGTAGGGAGTAGGACCTGGAGCCAAAGCTTGAAAAAGGAAGCCATCTCACAAGAGATGTTTTCCATTCTATCTTCTCTCAATTTATTTTATCTCTTATTTCATGAGTTGTTAAATATTTTAGGAGAATCAGTCTGTAATGAATTGATTTATTTGTATCCATTCTGCTTCTGTTAATTATTTTGTTCAGTGCAATCTTAAGTTCGTTGTTCTTT
The DNA here is from genome assembly GCA_963277665.1 of Viscum album. Lineage (NCBI taxonomy): Eukaryota > Viridiplantae > Streptophyta > Magnoliopsida > Santalales > Viscaceae > Viscum > Viscum album. Next base: position 238,380,489 of record OY728140.1, on the reverse strand, counting down.
TCCGTTTAATTATGATAATCAATTTACACTATCCAATAACAGACATGTGAGGGTAGTGAATCATTTGATCTTGGATCATTGATCACAGTATCAAAAATTAGGAAATGTCAATGCATATATTCTCCACATTGAACGGATTAATTCAAGGGTTAAGATCAAAATATCAAGGCTCAAGAAGGTTCATCGAAGTTTGAAGTTCACTAAAGTAAAAACTCAGTGAATCTCCACCATTTCTCAAGCACTAGATAATTGAATTAGTATGAGTAGAATAAAAGAATACCATTTATATCAGATCAAAGAATCACAAGGACCCTAATTAATCTATAGTTTGTTTCATTCTCTATTTTTTCTATCTCTACTACTGCATTTAATTCCATATTTTCCACTATTTTTGTTACAATTTCTTTTTATTATGTTGTTTTGTTGTAGTCACTGGATCACACATTAGTCCTTCCCTATGGATTGACCTATTCTCATCAACAGAATAGTAATAAGTAGGGTTTTCTAAATTTAAATTTTCATGAGTTCAACAACCTCATGGTCATGTAAAAAAGTTATTTCACAATATTACAAAGTTGAAGTGTCTATAGATTTACAAAGTTGAAGTTTCATAAAGTTACAAACTTGAAGTTTGTACATATTTAAAATGTTGAAGTTTCATAAAGTTAAAAATGTAAAGTTTACATAGAATTATAAATTTAATGTTTCACAAAGTTATGAATTTTAAGTTTGTAAAAAGTTAAAAAATTGAAGTTTCATGAAGTTACATAGTTTAAGTTTATAATAAGTTACAAAGTTGAAGTTTTATGATGTTCCAAAGTTAATGTTTTTAAAATGTTACAAAGTGGATGTTTGTACAAAGCTACAAAATTAAAATTTCATGAAGTTAAAAAGCAAAAGTATATAAAGAGTTAAAAATTTTAAGTTTCAAGTTGTAAAAATTTGATGTTACAAAGATTAATGAGTTTCTTAAATATAGAGTTTAAGGAAATTTGGCGAAAGTTGGAAACTCTTGAGAATTCAAGAGGATTCAAAAATGTTCTAGAATTAATAGGAAGCATAAAAAAAAATCAAATGGGATCAAAATTAGGATTTATGAATTTTAGTGATTGGAAAAATGAAATTGGTTTCCCACCTTTTCTATTTTTGGAGAACCTATAAATAGGACTGCAAAAGTACACCTTATTAGTCACTGTTCATATTTTCAAAATGTTGAAGTGCTACAGAGTTTTTGTTAGAGTGAGTTTCCAATTGATGTTAAATTTCATATTGAATAAGAGTTTAAGATAGAATGTTTTATTAGAGGATCAAATAGAGGTTAGATCAGTTATTGAATAGAGTACAATGGGTAGAGTTTTTGTGTACAATGTTTGTGAGGTGTTGTGTTTTGTTAAATCAGACAAAATAAAAGTTTATATCATGCATAGTTTTAGAAAAGGTGCATTGGACTAAGATTTATGAAAAGAGGCAAACCAGATGCACACTTATCAGACGGAGAAATCAGATAGAGGAATCAAAAATACTTTTCAAACAAACTTTCCTGAAGAAGAATTCACAAAGTTACATTTTTTGTGGATCATGTTTTGTAAGAAACATTTGTAAACTGATGAGAGTCAATATAATTATATCTATCAGAAGATAACAGGAGACCAATGGGAGTTGGCTCAAAATATGTATTCACTTATTCTTAATATTGAATTTACATGGTTCCATGTCATTGGTCATGACAAGGATTTGGGTTCTCACACTAAGGTTGAACCTTGTAAATCTTGCATGCCTTGTTTACTTTTCTAAATTTCTATGTTTGTGATTTCTTATAAAATTTGTAAGGAAGAAAAATACAATAAGTTATAAGGGTTAAATTTCATAAAGACATGGATTTTTTTAAAAGTTAACTATTGACTTAACCCCCCTCTCAGTGGTTCAACGATCCTTAGGAACTTCAATCTCTAAACATCATCATTGAATCTTCAGATGCTAGCTTGACTAATCTAAATTTCATATGTTGTTCATGTTTTACCATATCAGTATTATTATTCAAAGAGGAATAAATATTAATGTAATCTAAAAGGCTTGATATATGAGGAAGAGAGAGTGTTCTCTAGATCTCTAGATTTTTCGTTCTCTTCCATCCATTATGCACACCAAAAGAGAGTTATATAAAGTGATACAATTAAATCCTTATTATGGAAGGTTTAGGGTTTGAAAATCACACAAAACCCCCTCCCTAAATTAATAATTCATAGTTTACCCCTTTTACAAAAATAATAAAAATATTATTAATCTCTTGACATGTGAAACAAATTTAAGAATATAAATAAATATCATTTATACCATTTACAACTAGAACATTAAGATCAGTATGATTTCCTTCATTGATATTTACTAATCCTTGAATAATGAAAATTTAATAAATAAAAGGCACTAAATTATTTTATGAGAAATATAATAAATAATATATTCACCAAATTTTATAAATAAATATTTATTATTATTATTTAATTCAATTATTATTTTGAATAACTTGTGATTAAATTATATCAATAAAACAAACCATTTTAAATATTATTAATTATAAATTGTTAAATACATTAGTTAAATTTAATTGTTATGGAGGTTGAACTTATTGTGTGACCCTCTAGGCCTATTTCTCAGTGGAATCAGGCATAACCACCTAAAGTCCATTATTAATGTCTAGAAACACACTGAGGAACCCATATAGAAGGAATTTAATGTCATAAAGACCTCCAACCTCTAATGAATGCTTATCATGTAATATAATTCCTTTATCATGATAAATCAAATCAAGAGGGTTTCATACTGATTCCATAAACCTATATACTTGATTTCTCTTTCTTTGACTTTGTGAAAATGAACTCTCCCACTGAACACCATAGCCATGGATTTATGTTGGTAGTTCTATTCCGATAAAAAGTCATATGATATTAACTTATATCAAATGACATAAGGGGAAATACTTTTTCACATTATCCATTAATGAAATATCACTCATGTATTACCTTACAAATTCTACCTCACTGTGAGAATATGTCACCATGGTTTTTATCAATACATCAAAGTACACGAGTCATAATATCCGTTAATGATAATATTAAATTATAAGGATCAATACACATATCCACATATAGGAACAACTAACGACACATGGAAATGTGGATTTCTTATTAATTGTTCTATTCTCATTACATCCTATCTTGGATATTACCAAGGGTGAACACAATGATATAGCGACTTAATGTCTTATGAGCCCCATACCTCTGATATCTTATGCCATAGAATATTATTCAAGAATATTATTATGGAACCTCTAGGTTCTCATCATAGTAGGGATCAACTATAACCTTTCATCATGACATATAGTCATAGGACATTATCACATGAAAATGTAATGTAGAGGAACAATAATGATGTGATAAGAAAAATTAATTAATAATGAAAACATGTGAACAAGTTATAAGATATTTAGTTCTAGGGAACCAAATCCAACAAACCCCCACTTAGACTTGATCCAAATGAAAAAAATTTCAATCCACTAGATCTCACATGATACTCATGCCTCTGATAAGATAAATCCTAGGTCAATGGGTCTACCATATATTATTTTATGGATACCTTACTCACTACAACTTCACCTCTTTGAGAAAAATCTCTCTAGTGATGAAACTTTCAAATTATGTGCTTTGTCCTTTGGTTTGATATCAACTCCATGGAGAGAACCAAAACTGTATTGTTATCTAGTAGATATTAATAGGGTCTTGGCTATTAGGTATCACATCAAGATCTTGGAATTTTTTTTGAATCTAGACTTCTTCCTTGGCTTCATTAGAAGATGTATTATACTCAGAATCTACTACACAATCGATGAAAACTGGTTGCTTTGAACTCTTCCATCTCATAGCTACTCTATTGAGATAAAAGATATATCTATAATATGAATTAAAATCTTTTTAATATGAATAAATACTATAATCACTATAACATATAATTACTAGGTCTTCATCTCCTATATACACTAGAAAAATTTCCTTAGTCCTCCTCATATAATTAAGGACAACTTAACCAAAGTCCAATGTTGGTTACCTGGATCTTCTTGATATTTTCCTACCATGCTCAAATCTAGAAAACATCAAGCCTTATACATAACATGGAATACATGACTGATCCTATCATATTAACATACTAGATCATAATCATTATATCTCCTTCACATTGTGTATGAGGAAACATTTTCTAGTAAAATTTATACCCTGTGAAACTAGAACTAATCATAATTTGTATTTTTCTATACTGAACCTATTCAGTATTTAGTCAATGTATATACCTTGAATTTTTTCAAGCAGCTTCTTGGATCTATCACACATTATCTTGATCCCTAAAATATAGTCTTCTTCACTTAATACTTCACGAAGAAGCACTTTCTCAACCATTCCATAACCTCTTGTAAGGATGGTATATTCTTTATTATTACTAATATGTCAGCAACACATAATACAATGAAAAAAATTGCTCTAACTAAACTGGTTGTAAACACATGGCTTAATTTAATTCTTAATAAAACTAAATTTCTTTATGGATTCATCTAATTGAGTTTTACATGACTTATATGCTTTCTTTAATCCATATAGGGATCTATGAAACTTGAATACCTTATTGGAATTTAATGGAGACACAAACCCTTGTAGTTGTGTTATATACACCTCTTCTTGAAGGTTCTCATAATGGAAAGTATAAAAATTCATGGATTCTTTCTACCCAATGGCTTCTGAGCTCTCCAATGATTCTTTATAGGAGAGAGGATCATTATTTTCAACCAAAAACATATCAACATCATCGAGGAATATAAAATCATATCACTCTGTTTTCTTTCCTCTCTAGTGATCCTATGAAGTACTTGTGTTTTAGGATAAACATTTTCCATGGGGATCTATGTAGTCATTTACCATACAAATCTTGTGTATCTTGAGAATCAACCTCATCAAAGTCAATCTTTCTTCCATAATCCTACTTGAGGATATTCTCCCTCTCAAGAAAAACATCATGTATTGTGACAATAACTTTCTCGTCTGATATGCTGTATAGATAGAATCCCATGGTTTCTTTAGTATACCCTATAAATATACATTTAATGCCTTAGGGTTCAAGTTTATTTCTTGAGACAACCTTAAAAAATGATTCTGAACCCCATGCATAAACATGTGATAAAACATGTTTCTTTCCACTCCATAACTCAAAGGGAATACCATTTTCCACTTTAGTTGTTACTTGGTTTAGTAAGTATGATGTCATCTGAAATTAATTTCCCCAAAAGGATAATGAGAGGATTATGTAACTCATCATCAACCTTTCAATGTGATATAGTGTATAATTCCTCTTTTCACTGACACTTTTCCACTATAGTGTATAAGATGGAGTGAGTTGAGATAAAATATCACACTCTTGTAGAAATTTGATAAAGTATTGGTTAAGATATTCACCACATTGATTTGATTGAAGCTTCTTTATCTTCTTACTAGGATGATTTTCAACCTCATTCTTGAACTCTTTGAACTTTACAAAGGATTCAGATTTAAACCTCATTGAGTAGATATATCCATACCTACTCATGTCATCATTAAAATTAATAAGGTATTATAATCCATATCTTTCTTAAAATTGAAAAGGTCTTCCCACATCAGTGTATACCATATCTAGAATATCTATGTCCCTTTCACTTTAAAAACTAAATGTTGGTTTGGTTATCTTACCTTATAAACAATAATGACATCTTTCAAGTGGATTAACTTAAAAAATGTTAAGTAAGCATCTTGATAAATCTTTGTCAAATTATTCTCATTTATGTGACCAAGTTGGGGATGGAACAACTAGGTGTTATTTGAGTCACACATATTTGTTTCATTATCAATTAAAAATATTTTGTTTCTATAATTCCACACATAAATACAGTTTTGTAATTATTCCATACCATAAAATTTGTTATCTTTATAAAAGTAGCAAACCTTTTTTCCATAGAATAAAATAAATCGATCCATATCTAAAAACGAAATGGAAATTATGTTCTTGGTAACACTAGAAACATAATGAAAATTATTTAAAAAAATCAATCCTGTCAGTAATGTGAGATGGTAGTCTCTAATGTCTAGGGAAGCTAACATATCTTTATTGGCAGCCTGTAGATCTACCTCATCTCTAGTAACCTTACAAAATCTACTCGGTTCCTATATTTGGATACAAATGTGATCACCATAGGTAGTATCTAGTACTCAACTTATAGATATGAAAATATTAGACTCAATTATGAGCACACCTAAATCTCCCTCTCACTTCTTTGGATGGGTGAAATTACTCTTCCAATGGCCCTTCCCACCATATGAAAAACACACCACATCATTTTCCTTCCCTTGACTATAGATATTACTCTTCTTGGAAGGATGATACCCTAGAGCCTTAGACTTGGAATGAGTCTTTTTCCACTTTTCCTTGTTCCTCCTCTTATTATTTACCATAAGTACAATGGTTTTTTCACATATCACGTCTTTATCAACATGGAAAATAAGAGTAAGAAGTTCTAAAAGAGTCTTATCACTATTTATTATATTATAGTTCACAATAAAACTGGGGATTTTTTAGGTACTGAAGATAAAATGAGATATAAGTGTAGGTCATCAGGTATTTTAAAACCCAAGATTTCTAGTCCCTCAACATCTCCAATCATATTGACTACATGTTCCCGAGCTAGTGCTAAATATCTAAGGTTATATGTGAACAATTAATTAAAGATATCATATCTCTCTAATCTATCCTTCTCATAGTAGAGATCCCAAAGGTGTGAGACAATACTATACACATCCATACCCTCATATTTCTTTAGAATCTCATTGGACAAGGAGGATATCAAGAAACATTGGATATCCATTCCTTCATCCACATGCTTCAAATAGAGAGATACTTCTTTCCCACTAATCACTTTGGTAATGAATTTAAGAATTGAGTTTTACAATAAGTATAATTCCAATTAATGGTGTAGTATAATGTGGAATAACCTAAACCATTTTATGAAATTCACACAGATGATAAGGTTATCCTTCTCTAGTATGGATAACAGTGATATTTTTGAAGTCGTTTCATTTTCCATTTTTTACAAATTATGATAAGATAATTAGTACTTTTTTTATTACAAAAATGTTAATAAATTTAAATTAAATTCCATTAATATCCCACTATTTTTCAAAACCTAATATCTCTCACCATCAATTTTATAACATCTTTTCACTTAGATATTATAGCGGTAAGGATCTGTATTCCCATTCTCATAACCCATACATGGTCTTTAAAAGATAGCTGAAGGGTTTTCGATTGGTGTACCTTTAAAAATACATTAACTCATAGTTCCTTTATTTGTTTAATGGACTCCCCAATCCTAAAATCTTGTTTTAATTATTTTCTTAACACTTTACTCTTAGTTACACCAAGTACCGGTTGGGAAGTCAACCATTGATGTGAACCCAGATAAACCAACCCAAAACATCAATATTAAATTTCCATAATAATTAAAATCACCCCAACATGGTTTGGTCAATAAATTTGAACTATGAGGTTAATCCTAACTTAAGTTGTGGAAACTTGGGGGATTTTTATCATTATGAGTAAATCCATTTTTATCTTTTTTAAATTCCTTTATAATATTAAGTGGATGTTACTTATGTGATTAAACATATATGATAAAATATTTACACATAATCCATTTATATTTTATTACATCATGCATGTTTTTTAATTCATTTATTAGGTGATTGTGCAGTATTCACAAACATAAATAATTAACTATGAAAATAACATAAATAAAATATAAGTGTCATGATCATGAGATTATTTCATGGTTATTTTATCTAGTAAATGATAAACTAACCCTAAACCAACCTTGAAATTTAGCCTGGTTCATGTTATAGTATTTCACATTGGCTCCTATGTATCCCCATGACTGGTATCACCTTGAATTCTTGAGTTAGATCACCTCCTATCACCTTGGATATCCATCCTTAAATAATATATTACTCACACACAGGTGAGGGGATCTAATAGATTGGATAAATTGGGTTTAAATAAAAGGAAACATGGGAATACAATCCCTTACATAATAAGAAGGAGGGTATGACACACAATGCATCAATAATAATTAAATAATAATAAAATAAAATAAACCAATCACATACACGAGGATGGTATAATCTCATAATCATCCACTGAATAAAAATTATTATTTTTATTGAGAACAACCCCCTTTTAAGGGATGAGGGGGAATCCATGATGACATCATTGACTTAGACAATAAAAATCACCAACAGACCAAAGGATCAAGATCACAAAAAACCTGCAGTACAAGAAGGAAGCTCCACCCAGAAACAAAAAACATTATGTCCACTTTCCACTATCTCAGAGCTAAATGGATAGCTGTCCCGTGCGAAAGTGCATGGGCCTGGTACCAATGGCTGAAAATCCATACCCTCACACAATATTCAACGAGCATACATTTAGAATCTTATTATCAATTACTTCGATTAATTAATTAATTAATTAAGATAATGCACCATGAATTAATTAAATTTATCTTAATTACATCCAAGAATCCTAAACCCACTAGAATATATAATTTTAAACAAAATTATTTTGATTTAAAATTAATTAAGTACACAATTGTACTTGGAGGAAACTGGTGTGTTTGTCCTAAAATTTAACATGGAAATAGATTTAATATGTATAATTATAAATTCTAATACGTGGAATGTATTTTCAAATAAATGATATACATAACACATGTGAATAATTTTAATTATATATTTTATGTTTCTCCATGAAAAAATTGGGAAAAATTTTATATAGAAGACTACATGATGTATTCTATAGTATACTACATGCATTATCTTATACCCATGTCCACATTAAATTCCTTAGGAATTGGCATGTTGCCTGTTGTGGATGAGTTTGAGGTACGTGAAAGGTATTCTAACTTACATGGTGTGTGACCTTTGAGTTACATAAATCATCTGTCCCCATTCCATGTATCTAACATGTAGAATACCGGGACACATTGTATTCTAAGTCGTGAGAAAATAGGGGCTACACATCGTATACAGTGGTTACACGGTGTAGGTTCTAGGCATGGAGGAAGCATATTTCAATGGTATGAAAAAATAATATTTTATTCTTAATTTATGTGGAATCATTGTTTAACAAGATTAAAACACCATTTCTAATGAAAATTGTAGATTACATGCCCAAATTAAACACCAGAACCAGAATAGGTGGATATTCACATGTAATTTATTATTAATTTACGAGTAGAAATAAAATTTCTTTAAATTGCAATTCACATTTTATTGATGATATAGATTACTAAATATCATCAAATTATTTTTTCACTATAGGATTCAATATTATAATATGTCAAGCGGTGATCTACGTACACACCACTATCTATGAACATCACCGTAGAATCATCGAGTGATATCATGTCCAATACCGATCACTTTCATTTTTCATGTTTGATCGTAATAGTATTATTCTCGATGGAGGAAGAACTGTTGGTTATCTCTTGAAGCCTTGCAATATGAGGAAGAGAGATCTGATTCTAGATCTCTCTTCAGGGCTTAAGAGTGTCTCTCTCTATCTGCTGTGCACACAAAAATTGAGTGATGGAAAGTGAAATAATTTGTTTTTTATTATGGAAGGTGTCACGACTCATCCCAGTGGGGCTAGTTCCATGAATACCCTAATACCACCTCTTATAGGTCAGGGTATGGAAACTATCACTAAGTAGGCATATCCCACAAATGGGAGGCATTTTCCTAAGTACCCCCCCACACACATCTCCAAGAAAAAATGTTGAAACTAAAAACACTAAGTAAAGAAACAAGCATAACACTAAGATACCAATACAGTGTAAAATAGTAGAAAAATTAAAGTAAATGGGGCCAGAATATAAGCCCCAAAAAATGAAAAGTAAAAAGGTATAAGTCCCTGGAACTCCTCTATAGAAAACCCTACCTAAAGGGTAGGTAAAAAACAACTACCTGAAGTTTTAGAATCACATATCGTCTTTCAGGTCTCTTTAAGTGCCACCTAGCCCCAGTCCACCTAGAACTCTATCAAAGATTCGCTCATCTAAACAAAAAATGACACGTGTGTGAAAAGACTGTGTAGGGGTGAGTAAAACAATACTCAGTAGGACACCCCGAAACACAAGGTAAAAGACCACAAAGGGAACATCACTAAGAAGATACAGTCAGCTCAACACAAGTATATGTCTATAACACTTATAACAAGAACATCTAGGAATAATAATAAAGGATTCCAAGACTCAAGGTCTTATCCACTACTATCCATATGGTTCCATTCATAGGATGATCATTCTTGGAGATCTCACTTCTTGAGACATCTGATAGTAAGCACGTAGCACATGTATACTAAAAGTATCCAAGATAACACCTGGTCTCGTTACATCATGAAGCTTCTATAAGACATATGGTCTCACTAATACATAGTCTCAATATCACAACCAAACATCATCCACATGATTATTCTTGAGACATTCTCATTTTGGGATAACTCACTCCTTGAGCCTTGATATCATTGGAGACTCTTACAAAGAGGTCCCACAAATTTGGGCCCCACCCAAAGAGAAACCACTGGTCAAGGTCATGATATAAAGAGGGGGGATTCTTTCCAAAGAATACCGACAACACAATCTATATTAATCCATGATTTAGGGGATTATTCTCAAAGAATACTGACAACCCTATCGATGCATATCGTAACGTAGGGGATTCTCCACCGAGAGTACTAAGTACCTTATCATTACAACCCACTGGATGATGGATTAATGCCTTGCACTAGGAGGTCACATCAATTTCCACAAAAATCCATTAGGAGTGATATAGTATTTCCCAATTCCCAAGTAGGGATACCACAACTCTATCTAGGACTTGGCCTCTAGAGGGGATGGTTGTCCAGTGATTTGAATGCAATTCCTCACTAAACCCTTAAGGAAAGAACCAAGTAAAAATCCTCACCTACACTGGTCCATACTAAAAACCCAAAAATACATCTCAAAAGGACTATCTCATCACAAGGGTCCTAACGCCACAAACTTCTCATCAAACGGACCTCCCATTTGAAGGATATGGCCATTTTAGTGTAACGGGTTGGGATTGGCCCAGGTACGACCTGACTCTAGCCTGACCGACCCGACCCGACCCATTTATTCTGGGCCAACCCATTAGGCCACTAGACCGTGGCCTGTGGGGATGATTGGGTTGGTGCGGTTTCTCCAGACCAACCCTCTAAATGCATGCATACCCTTCCCCCGCACGTGACCTAGCCGCATGCACTGCCTGGTCAGCACAACTGCTACATTCCATGGATGGAATGCCCCAGCTCAACCCACGTCGCCTACCCCATGACTATTGCCACTGTAAGGTCCAAAAAGCTATCCATTTCATTCTGTAGCCTCTGTTACATCCCATTCACCACCAGCAGCTTCCGCTGCCACTGGCCCTCCTCCGGCGTGGTCCGGTTGGACCTCGTCCCTCCAATGATGGCCACCCTACCAGCGACCTCACCTGGTCGTTGCCCCATGGCCTCTGCCACATCACACTATCTTGCCACCACTGTCTTGCTTGGACTACGGGCTACCACTTCTACCGGACGCATTTCCAGTGACCGTCTTACTGGGTCTGGCTGGACCGACCTCCTTGTCAGGCCTATGCTGCCTCTGCAGAAAAATGGTCTAAGGGGGATTACTCCCAAAACACATCAATCCATCCACCACCATCATTGTTTCACCTCCTCTAGGTTTTCATGATGTTGGATCTCTTATTTTGGACTATTTCTCCAAGAAAAATACATGCAATGAATTTAAGTACATATTCCCATGGAGAACATGAAGAATGTGAAGAACTATTGGGGGAGAAATGAATAAATAGAAACCCGAGGAATGAACCTCATCCATTTGTTTGTTATGGAATTGGTCTGTTCTATAATAATGATAAAGATAAACAACCATAATAGAAATTGTCCCCAATATAATTCCCACAAATAATCCCTCCTACAAGAATGAGCGAACCACAGGTCAACCTGTTTATGCGTTGATCCACGTTCATTTTTTAACTCCATGAACAAGGAAAATAAGAAATTTAAAATATACTCCATACCCAGGGTTTGGATTAGTCACTAAGGAAGAACAAATCAGCATTGTTTTCATTCATTGATGCTTGATCCTAGTTCCGACCTACAATCCACCATCGTCAGTGAGAGAGCCTCCTTCTCCTTACCTTAGGGAAACTCTTGGGTTATGGTAATAACGCTGTATTTTCAACGAGGTTTATTAAAAAGGGAAACTTTCACTGTGTCAACACATAAAACCCAATTAAAATATTTTTATAAAATATTTTTAATGGTGTTTGCATCCAAAAACTAACTTTCACCCTCGACCGACGCCGATCAAGGTTATGCCCTTCTTAAGGAAAAAACCCCTTTATGAACTCAACTGTGGTCTTGGATTTACAATATGAGTTACCATTTATGAGTTATTAGGATTTTAAAAATAAAATAATCTTATTTAATAATTTTATTTACGATTATTCTATTTTTGGGGTTTTCCATAGAAAACCCACGCCTACTAAAGTTAAGTCGCACCTTGGGTAAAAACACTACTTTGAGCTTAATAGTTCCCTTGAATTTCTCATTTGAGAACCCATTAATAATTAATTCCACTTTTTAATTAAAATCACTAGCGTGTGCTATATAAAACATAAAATTTTTCACAGAACTATTTTGAGCACACTAGGCCTTGTAACTACACGCCTAGTCTCAGAATTTCCCAAAAAATTTCTAAAAATAAAATCAGGAAAATTCAAGTCATTACATTCTCCCCATATTTGGGTTTTATGTCCCCAAAAGTTAGAACAAAGGCTACCCAATAATATTTTGGGTACTTAGCAAGAATCTGAGCCTCCCGATCCCAAGTTCTCTCCTAGAGATTTTCATGCTGCCACCGAATGCACACTAGAGGAATTGACCACCCATGAAGGATCTGCTCCTGTCGATCCTTGATCTCCACTTGGTACTCTATAAAAGTCACCCTAATCAATGATGTTCAATGAGTCATGAACATATCTACTCAGCTGAGACCCTTGGAAGATGTCGTGTACCTGGTTCAACTATGGGGGTAGATCCAAGTGATACACCACCTCGACAACTCTACACAGTATCCATAAAGGGATGATAAACCTCAGAGATATCATTCTGTACCTATCAAATTTCTATATCCCATATCTAGGAGAGACTCTATGGAACACATGGTATCTCTCTTATCAAAATAATATTTTTGAGGGATCTGTGCTGTCTTCATCTGGTCCTAGATGACCAGCACCTTCTTTGTAGTTGCCTGCACCAACTCCAGGCCCATGAGTGCCAACTCTCTTGGGTTAGTCCAAAAAAGTTGTGACTTGAAGGGTCACCCATACCAAGGCTCAAATGGTTCCATACCAATGATGTAGGGGTAAATTTTATTATACAAAAACTCCACCAGAGTTTGGCGATCCTTCAAACTATAGCCAAAACTTTAACATGCAAGCCTGTATATTTCCCTCCAAATCCTTAATGGTCCACTCATTCTGGCCGCCCGTCTATGGGTGAAACACTGTGATAAAGTGGAGATAATCCCCAAACACCTTTTGAAATCCTTTCCATAACTGGGATGTATGGTGAGAATAATGATCTAAACTATCATTGAAGTAACTTCATGGAGTTTAACTATATCCTTCACGTAGAGGCATCCCAAGATCTCCACTGAAATCTGATCCTAGAAACATTGGAAGTGGGACAACTTGGTGAGTCGATCAACGATCACCTAGATGGTATCATGCCCCCTAGATTTACATTGTAAAAATATCATGATTTATATTATTATTGCTTCCCATTTCCATTCTGGCACCTCAAGAGGTTTATTCAAACTCATTGAAACTTGATGATCTGCCTTCACTTGTAGAAAAGTGATGCATTAAGAAACGAACTCTACCACTGCCTTCTTTATCCTTGGTCACTAAAACTAACATCATAGGTCTTGGTATATCTTCTCCACACCAGGATGTACCACCAAATGAGATGTGGGGAAATCCCTTAGAACCTCTACTCACAACGCCATTGTTACAACTGTGCGCCCTCTAAAAATAATGAAATGCTCCCCACCTATCAAAAATCCATAAGGAGAATCCCTATGGAGAACTGAGTATGTAATGTCTCACAGTTAGTATCTATGAGTTTTGCCTCCATAAATTTCTATATGAGTGAAGGGGTGGCAACCATCGACTGGAGGTAATCTTATCCATCTCTATCCACAAAGGACATATGTAACGCATCCAAATTATCCAATGCCTCACTCAACAACTGAAATATGGATATCCTACAGAGAGCATCCGTCACTATATTCACCTTACTAGGAGTATAGAAAAACATGAAGTCCTAATCCTAGAGTAACTCTAGCCATCGAATCTGTATTAGGTTTAGATCCTTTTGGGAAAAGATATACTTGAGACTCTTGTGGTCATAGTATATAGTAAACCGATCACCCATCAAGTACTGTCACCACATATTTAATGAAAAGACTAATGCTGATAGTTCAAGATCATGGGTCACATAGATCTACTTATGTGGTCACAAATGGAATAAATCATAGGCAATAACCACTTTCCTCTGCATCAGGATAAAAATATGTTTATTCCCCGACGCATTTCATAACACTACATACTCAACCCCCTCCTCTGGAAAACTCAAGATCGGGGCGCTCATCAAACTCTGTCTCAACTGATCAAAGAGGTCATCGGTCATTGGAAGTTGATACTTGTTCTCCAAAATCACTTGGTTAAAGTGCCGATAATCCAAACATAACCATAAACACTAGGTCTTACTAATACCTTAATCTATAAGTCCTCCAACTGCACCCTCAACTTGTGAAGCTATGCAGAAGTCATCCGATATGCTGATGCAGATATCAGTTCCAATTCTAGGTGTAAAATAATGAAGAAGTCTATCTCCCTATGAGGAGGTAATCCTGGAACATCTATAGGGAATAAATCCTTGTACTCTGACACTATGGATGGAAACTTGAAAACTTATAACATTTACTACTCTAAGGGTATGGATAGCCAAATCATGAGTGATCAAATTCACCCTCTTATGCATGAGTCTATCCCATGATGCATGGATTTCCTTTTTCACTGACCAAGGAAAAACCTGGTCCATCTCTATGGACATACCACACCCTTTGCCTAAAATAGTCAATATGATCATGGACTGTCGATAAACAATCCATACCAAGAATGATGTCGTAAGACCTCAACGCTTCCACTAATAGGTTCCAACTAAAACTCTCACCTCAAGGGAAAGATAAAACTATCAGCACAAGTGTGATTATCAAGTCTCTTTCTGTAGGTATCTCCAGACGTCTGGGTCAAGTAAATAGTTTAACAAGAATATCTAGGTCTCGAACAATATTCATGATAAGAAAGAATTATTAGAACCTATTTCTATTAATATACTAGCTAAGAGTAGACACATACCATAGCTCAAATCATTTATAGAGACATTGGGTTATATGCCTCGACCGCGTGCATCTGTCCCCTCCCTTATCCTCTAGCTCCCCGAGCTTGTGTGGACCACATGGGGGTAGTGGTGGTAACATATAGAAATGTATAAAACCTCCTGCTGCTCTACCAAATTATTTTCCACATCTAAGACCCTACAGATCCATCTATTCCTATCACTGTCTCTGCCTTAGTAGCCCATCCACAATTTCCCTTCCAGTAGTACGATGGGCTGTGCAATTTCTAGTGAGATGTCCCCAACCATCACATGAAAAACATTTCATATCTTTAGGATGAATGGGCTCACCCTATAAGACCTGATCTATAGATCCCCTATCCTGGGACCTCCTCTCGGAATAACTCACACATCCAGTCTCTAAGACTGATGTTAGATTTATGATCCCAAGGTCTCTACCCCTACTTTCCCAATGCTGACATTCACTGGCTATATCTTCTCAGCCAAGGGACTTTAAACCACAAAGGATTTATCTAGAACCCTTGAAAAAGTATGAAAGAATATAGGAATAGTATTGGCTCAAATGTCCCTAAACACACCTTTATTGAAGTTCCAAGATCTAAATCACCTGCAATGTATCGTATTCATTGAGTACTTGGAAATATCGATATGCCTAAATGAATACTCAGATACTAACATGTCGTCCTGATAGAGCTGTAGAATCTCTTGGGCATGTATATAACTTAGCTTCTAAGGTGATAAATTCTTTGAAAAAGGTTGTCGAACACTATCCATAGAAGAGTCACCGCATAGTACGATCGGGAAATCTAAACCCCACCATCACCCTATCATTCCACATAAAAGGATTGCCTACATGACCACCATATGATCTGCTGATGCCCTGACTAAACGAAAAACTTGGTCACCACCTCAAGCCAGTCCTCAACCAACTGAGAGTCAGGATCGCCTTGGAATATGGGGGGTCTCTATCACTGAAACTCGTGAATTACGCTCTTCTTTCATGTCTCATACGCTGGTACTATGGGTACCATGTGTTACTCTACAGGTGGTGGTATAGATGGTACACCACCTAGAGGTGTTGTATCTGATACAAATATCTCTACTGATATCTTATTACCCCAAATTTCATCCTCTTGATCATGTAGTGGAATTCTATCTAGCTATCCATATGGAAGCATCTTGAAGTAAAATAAGATGTGACATGGTCAATAGAGTATATCTGGTGAGTTGACTCAAGAAGGACATGGAAAACAAAACCCATTCATATATGATGCGTGTACCATAATTTTTTCATTTAAACTAGTGTTTTCATATACCAAGTTGAATAGTATAATTCAGGGTCTTGGTGTATGGATACATTGGCTGCTGAACCAACACTGGATTCCATGGCCTAAAATATGAACTCAAAACATTTAACACTATTCCCCCAAACCAAAACACACAGACTCCTGGTCTTTAAGATAGAACTAAATTCCATCTAATACCACTCTATCAAAACCCATCTTAGTGGGACCTGTACTGTGACTACCCAAAGCCAACCTCCCATAGGATAGGGGCTAGAGACTAGCACCAAGTAGGCATATCCCACAAATGGGAGGCATTTTCCTAAGTACCTGTACACATGCACACGTCTCTAAGTAAAAGTAATGAAAATGAAAACAATAAGTAAACAAATAGGCATACCACTAAGATACCAATAGAGAGTACAAAATTAGAAAACTGAAAGCAAAAAGGGCTAGAATTCAAGCCCAAGAAAAATGAAACGTAAAAAAGGTACAAGTCCCTGGAACTCCTCTGCAGAAAACCCTACCTGAAGGGTAGGTACAGAATAACTACTTGAAGCTACAGAAGAACACCTCATCTGTCGGGTATCTTTAAGTGCCACCTAGCCCCAGTCCACCATGGACTCCATCAAAGTGTTGATCATCTTCACAAGACATGACACGTGCAGGAAAAGTCCATGCATGGGTGAGTAAAACAATACTCAGTAGGACACCCTAAAACAAAAGGTAAAATACCACAAAGGGAACATCACTAAGAAGATAAAATAATATCAACATAGGTTTATGTATACAACACATATAACAAAAATATCTAGGCATACTTGCAAAGGATTCAAAGACTCAAGTTATCATCTACTACTAGCCATATGGTTCCACTCATATCATGCTTGTTTCAGGAGATCTCAATCCTTAATCCATCTGATAGTAAGAACGTAGATGATGTCTACTAAAAGTATCCAAGTGAACACCTAGTCTCGATACGACATAAAGATTCCCTGATACATCTGGTCTCTCTAAGACACAAAGTCTCGATATCACAAGAAAACATCATCCACATGATTCTACTCGAGACATGATCATTTTGGGAGAACTCCCTCCTCAATCTTTGATATCATCAAAGACTATTATAAAGAGGTCCCTCTAATTTGGGCCCCACCCAAGTGAAAACACCGGTCATGGTCATGATATACAGAGAGGGGATTCTTCCCAGATAATACTGATAACCCAATCTATATTAATTCACGACATAGGAGATTCTTCTCAAGGAATACCGATAACCAAACTGATGCAGTTCATAACATAGGGGATTGTACACTGATAATTATAAGAACACTATCGTTATGACCCACTGGATGGAGGATTAATTCCCTACGCTTGGAGGTCATTTAAATTCCCAAAAAAAATCATCAAGGGTGATAGAGGATCATTATAGTCTCAAGGAAGGATGCTACAACTCTATCAGGGACTTGGAATCTAGAGGGGATTGCTGTCTAGTGATGTGGATGCAATCCCTCACTGAACCCTCGAGGAAAGAACCGACGGAAAATATGAACCTACACTGGTCCATACTAAAAACCCACCAACACATCTCAAAAGGACTATCTTGTCTCAGGGTCCCAATGCCATTGACAGATCATCAAACGGACCTCCCGTTTTAAAGATATGTCCATTTTAGTGTAATGGGTGTATACCGGCCTGAGTTCGACCCGACCCAACCCAGCTGACTTGACCCGACATGACCTGGTTTTTCTAGTCTGGAAAGAACCGGCTCGGCCCACTGGGCAGCATAGTCTATCCCATAGGGTCGCCCAGGGCATCCCAATTTCTCCAGATCGGTTCGCCGCATGCAGGCTGACCCTTCACCTGAACGTGGCCTGGTCAGTGTAGCCACTACGTTTTGTGGACAACATGATTCAACTCCCCTCATGTCGCCTGCCCCACGAATGCTGCCACCATATTCCACGACCTTCGCCATGTCCCATTTGCCGCTCGTGGATTCTGCCACTATAGGCCCTCCTCCGGTGTTGTCCAGCTAGACCACATTCGGCCACCACTGGATACCCTGTCGGAGGCCTCTCCTAGTCACCGACCACAAACTTTTACACCATGGTCCATCTCAATACCACGATCCTACCTGGACTGTAGGCTTCCACCGTTGTTAGCCACCCTGCTAGTGACTGTCTTTTCGGGTCTTCCTGGTCCAACCTCCTTTCCAGATCGGAGCCTCCTCCACTAAAAAATGATCGAAGGGAGATTACTCTAAAAACAAGTCAATCCATCCACTCCCATCATCTTCACACCTCCACTAGTTCATAATAATTTAGGACCTCTAATTTCGGACTGTTGCACCAAGAAATGGACACACAATGAATTTCCGTTCATATTCCTGCAAAGAATAGGAAGAACATGAAGAAATATTGGGGGAGAAATGCACAAATAGAAACCCAAGGAATGAACATCACATATTTATTCATTTTATCCTTGATTCATTCCATAAGAACGACCAAGATAAACAAACGTAATAAAAATCATCCCCAACATAATTCCCACAAATAATCCATCTCGCAAGAATGAGCGAACCACAAATGAACCAATTTGTGGGTTGGCCTGCATTCATTTTTTAACTACAAGAATGGGGAAAAGAAGGAATTTAAAACACATACCCTACCTAGGGTTTAGATCAGTCACTCATGAAGAATGAATCTGTGTTTTCATCCTTTGTTGATACTTGATTCGAGTTCCGACCTCCAGTTCATCATCGTTGGTGAGAGATCCTCCTTCTCTTTACCTTAGGGAAACTCCAGGGTTATGGAGATAACCGTGGATTTTTTTTATGAATCTTATTAAAAAGGGAAACCTTCATTGCATCAAAACGTAATGTCTAATTAAAATATTTTTATTAAATATTTTTAATGACTTTACGTCCAAAAACTAACTTTCACCCTTGACCTACGCCAGTCGAGGTTAATACCTACTTAAGGAAAACAAACCCTTAAAAACTCAATGGCAATCTCGGATTTCCAATCCGAGTTTCCATTTATGTGTTGTTAGGATTTTAAAATAAAATAATTTTATTTGATTATTTTATTTTTGGTTATGGAATTTTTTGGTTTTTCCATAGAAGACCTTCTCCAACTAAAGTTAAGTTGAACCTTAGGTAAAAGCACTTATATGAGATTAATGGTTCCCTTATATTTCTGATCTGGACACCTATTTAAAATTTATTCTGCTTTTTTAGGAAAATCGCTCGCACACACTATTAAAAACTTAACATTTTATCCAAATAGTTCTGGGCACACTGGGCCTCAGAATAGCACACCGTCTCGGCGCGTAGTCTCAAAATATCCCCAGAAATTTTCTAAAAATAAAATTGGGAAAATATAATTCATTTCACTAGTTTTAGGGTTGGACAATCATACATAATCTTTTTACCAAATTTACTATTCCTAATTAACTCCATGTCCATTAATAATCATAATATTATTGTTAATTCCTTGAAATGTTCAATTATTTAATAAAATAAAGAAATATCATTTATACCATTTCCAATTAGACTATAAA
This sequence comes from Viscum album, assembly GCA_963277665.1. NCBI lineage: Eukaryota > Viridiplantae > Streptophyta > Magnoliopsida > Santalales > Viscaceae > Viscum > Viscum album. The sequence goes on along the minus strand of OY728140.1, from coordinate 238,360,009 downwards.
TCTCAATCCTCTTTCCTTCGTCTATATTTATTGATTATTCAGTAATTACTATTTAATAAATAAATTTTTGTGCATTAGTCCACATTAAATATCATACAGATTATATTTCCCACACATGATAATAAATACTAATTATTATTATATCTCTCACTTATTATTTATAATAACCTATGATTAAATTATGGTGATAAAACAAACTAAATAAATATTATTTATTATAACTTGTTAGGTCAAACACTTGAATTTTACTAAGATTGCAGATACACTTAGTTTTTAACCCACTAGGCCTATTTCTTAGTGGAATTAGGAATAATGACCTAAATTACAAGGTTAGTATCTAGAAAAATTATATAGAACCCATATAAAAATAATTTAAGTTGGAAACAACAAATATCCTTCTATGATCACTTATCGTGTAATATAATCCCTTTATCATGATATCTCTAATCAAGAAAGTTTCATGCTAGTTTCATAAACTTATATGATTGATGTAACTTTCTATGACTTTATTAAAATGAAATAACCCACCATAAACCATGGCCATGGATTTATATAAGTAGTTCCATGCCCATTAATAGGCCTGAGATATCAACTTCCATCAAGGGAAAGAAGGGATAAATCCTTTCTTTCATTATCTATTAATGCAATATCAATCATGATGGACCCATAGAGTCCTACCTCCCCACAAGAATATATCATCATTTTTTTTAAATATTTAAAGGTATTGAATTCATGATATCCATTCATGATAATCTTAAAGTCTAAGGATCAATACACATGTCCGCAAATAGGAACATCCAAGGACACATGTAAATGTGAATTTCTTATTAATGGGTTTATTCTCATAAACTCTTGTATTAGGGATTAACAAGGTATAAAACCATGATAAGGTGTATTAATTTCTTATTATCATCCTACCCTTGATAGACTATATAATATTTTTCTCACTAGACAATACCATCTATCCATAGAAAAAGGGTTCATGAATGCAGTCATTGAACTTCTAGGTTCCCATCAAAGCGGAGAAATAATATGACCATTCAGTGAGACATATATTTTTTGAACATTATGAAATATAATATTCATGAAAAGGAATAATTATTATGCATTAAGAAAATTCATCAATAATGAAAAAATGTAATCAATTACTAAGAATGTCAGTTCTAGGGCACTAACTCCAACAGACTCCCACTTTCACTAGACCAAACTGAAAAAATATTTTAGTCCACTAGCTCTAACATGATATCCATGCCTCTAATGTGATAAATCCTAGGCCAAGGGGTCTTCCATGTTTTTTTATGTGGATGCTCTACTCACATGAACTCCACCTCATTGAGAAAAATCCATCAAGAGATGAAATTTATGAAGTATGTGATTTTTTTCTTTGGTGTGACTTCAAATATTTAGAGAGATCCACTACTATAATGTTATAATATTAAAAAATGATAGAGTATTTACTTCTAGTAACAATATAAAGCTCTTGGAAAATGTTGAGAATCCATACCACTTCCTTGGATGCATTATAAATCATAATATACTCAGCCTCCAATGTAGAATCAGTGAAAAATAGATGAATTAAACTCTTTCATAGCATAGGTCCTCCATTGAAAAAAACAATATATACAAGATATGACTTAAAATCACTCTGATATATCTGAAATCTTTATTCTACATTACCCTTGATGAATATCTATTCATCTCCTTCATATACTAAGAACACATCCTTAGTTCACAACAGATGCTTAAAGATAGCCCTAACTACAGTATAATGTTGTTCGCCCGTAATTTCTTGATATCTTACCATCATGCTAAAAGCATAAGAAACATCAACCCTTACACATAACATGGAATACATGATGTATCCTATCATAAAAAAATATCTTACACATTCTCTCTATTAATTTTTGTAAATTATGACACATTTTCTTGTAAAGATGTATACCATATGAAACTAGATCCAATCCATTCTTAAATTGTTCTATACTCAAACTATTTAGTTGATGGTCAATGTATATACCTTAACTTAGTCAAATAATCCTCTTGGATCTATCATGTACGATATTTCTTCCTTCAATGTAGGTTTCTTCACTTAAGTCCATCACGGAGAATCACTTTCTCAACCATGCCTTAACTTATTATAAGGATAATATATCATTTCCAATTAGTAATATTTCCTTAACATATAATACTATAAAAATAATCTTACTCCCACTAAAATTATTATAAACACATGAATCACCTTCATTATTAATGAATCCAAATTCATTTATGGATTCATCGAACCAAATATTATATGACACAAATGATTTATTTAATCTATATTGGGATATCTTCAAGTTGATTACATTTTTGGCATTTCCTAGATCCAAAAACCTTCTGGTTGTGTCATATACACATTCAATTGAATGTTTCATTAAGCAATGAAGTTTTTGAATCCATTTTACAAGTATAATATTAATGGTAATCTTCTATGGAAAACAAAATTCTAATCGATATAAACATGGTAACTAGAGAAAAGGTTTTTTTCATAGTTAATTAGAATAAATTTTATAAAAAAATTATCCACTAGTTGTTCTTTATATTTATTTACTTTACCTTACATGACTAGATTTATCTTGAATACCCTTTTACATCCAAAATTATTTACATAAAATTAAAGATCAATCAAAACCCAAACTTGGTTTTTATACATGGAATCCATCTCAGAATTCATGGATTCTTGCCTTTTTATAGATTATAAGCTCTCTACTTCCTCATTTTATGAGAGAATATCATTATTTTCAACAAATAATGTGTCACCATAATTAGTTACTAGAAAACCATATCTATCTAGTTCTATTACCTCTCTAGCACTCATATACAATACTTGTGTTTTAGGTAAAACATATTCTATGAGGTACTTTGGAATCAGTACCTATACTAACTCTTTTGTATCTTGGGAATCAACTTCATTAAATTCAATCATACTCCCACTATCCTCCTTGAGTATCCACTCTTTCTCAAGAAAAATATCCTCTCTTATAGAATTCAATTTCTTGTCTACATAGTTAAATATATAGTATCCCATTGTTTCCTTAGGAAACCATATAATGATACACTTCATGCCTAATGGTGTTAGTTTGTTGCTTGATCTAGCCTTAACAAATTCCACACAACCCCCCTACATGAACATGTTGTAAAAATAGTTTATTTTCACTCCATAACTTGAAGGGAATACCATTTTCCACTTTATTTGGTACTCAATTTAGTATGTATGATGTCATCAATAATGAATATCCTCAAAAGGATAATGTAATTCTTATGTGACTCATCACCAACTCTATCATGTATGACAAGGTACTATTCCTATTTTCTCTAACACCATTTCATAATTGTGTATAAGGTGGAGTGAGTTGAGGTGAAATACCATACTCCTATATAAACTTAATAAAGTATTGGTTAATATATTCACCACCTCGATCCAATAAAAGGTTCTTTATCTTCTTACCAAGATGATTATCAACCTCATTCTTGAACTCTTTGAACTTCTAAAATCATTCTAACATATACCTCGTCAAGTAGATATAGCCATACCTTCTCAAGTCAATGATAAAAGTAATGACATATGAGAATATATCTCTAGTATCTACATAAAAAGATCCTCACACATTAGTTTGTACCAAATCTATAAACATTATAGCCCTTTACCCTTGACCACTTAATGGTGGTTTGGTCATCATACCTTGAAAATAAATGTGACATATTTCAAGTGGCTTAATCTTAAAAGATTCCAAGTAACCAACTTGATATATATTTTTTAAATAGTTATTATTTACATGACCAAGACAAACTGGGTGTTATATGAGTCAGACATATTTGTTTTTCTATCAATTTCCAATATTTGGTTTTTGTAATTATATACATAAATACTGTTATTTAATCATTCCATAGCATAACATATATTAACTTTATAAAAGTACAAGATTTTATTTCCAAAACTAAAAATAAATCCATCCATATATATTAAAGAAATAGAAATTATGTTCTTGGTAACAATAGGGACATAATAAAAATTATTTAAAACCAAAGTTAATCCTGTAATCAATATGAGATGGTAGTCCCTAATGGATAGAGTAGCCAAACTCACTCCATTCTCAGCCTGTAGATCCACCACATCTCAAAAAATATTCATAAATCTACTTTTCTTGTGTAATTGGATATAAATTTTAGCTCCATTTATAGATCTAATACCAAAATTATAGATATTGAAAGATTATACTCAATAAAGAACAAACCTAATGACTGAACTTACTTATTTGTCCAGATGAAATCCCTCTTTCAGTGGCCTTTCTTTCTACGTGAAAAACATACCACATCCTATCCATTTACTTGAATCTAAATATATTTCTTCTTGGAAGAATGATGCCCCAGATACTTAGAATTGTAGTGAGTATTAATCCCCCTTTTTTTCTAGTCTTCCTATTCTTATTTAACATATGTACAATGGGTTTTTAATTATCCATGTCCTTTTAAACTTAGGGAATAAGTGTTATAAGTTATGATAGTTTATTCTCGCTATTTTTCATATTATAGTTCATAATAAAACTATAGAAGTTTTGGGGTACTGAAGTAAAAATGATATTTATGTGTAGCTTATAAAGGGTCTTAAAACTTAATATGTCCATCTTCTCAATGAAACCAATCATCTTGACTATATGTTCCCTACATGGCACTAAATCTCCAAGAATTCATGTGAACAATGAATTAGAGATCACATACCTATCAAATCTCGCCTTCTCTTGATAGAGATCTTGAAGGTGAGAAAAATTTCTATACACATCTATATCCTCATATTAATTTAAAATCTCATTGGAAATGAAGGATAAAATTAACAATTGGATATCCATAGTGTCATCCACATGATTCAAATAGATAGATACGTCTTCCTCATTAGCCTCTTTGGCAATGAGCTCAGGAATTAAGGTTTCAATCATGTGAAATATTTGATCATGATGTTGTATAATATGAAGTATCCAACACCATTATAGGAAATTAAATATGGTGAGAAGGTTATCCTTCTAAATTATGGATCAAAATGATATTATCATATCCAATTACTTTCATATTTTCTATAAATTAAGATAAGATAATTTGTACTTGTTTTGATTATAAAAATGGATTAATAAATTTAAAATTAAATTCCACTAGTCTTCCACTATTTTTTAAAACCCAGTATCCCTCACCATCAGTTTTGGAATATCATGTTTCTTAGATATTCAAGTGGTATGGATCCATATTCCCATTTTCATAACCTATATAGGGGCCTGAAAATCTATTTAAAGGGTTTTAGGTAGGTGTACCCTTCCAACTACATTAAATCATAGTTCCTTGATATTTTGAGTGGAATCCCCAATACTAATATATTATTTTAGATATTTCCTCAAAACGTACCTCTAAGTAACACCAAGAACTTCTTTTACAATAAACCCTTGATGTAAACGAGGTTAAATCAACCCAAAACTTCAATTTAAAAGTTACATGATAATTTAAAGAAGCCCAACTTGGGTTATTCAAACCCTTTGAACGATGTGGTTTCTTCTAACTTAAGTAGTAGAAGTATATACCGACTTAAGATTTTATTTGATGGATTTTTATCCTTGTGTTTAAATCCTATATTATCTTTTAATGTTACTTGTTAATATTAAGTGAATTTTAATTATGTGATTAACCATGTATGGTAAAACATTTATGCATAACCCAGTTATAGTTTATTCTATATGGAATTACTGTTAATTAATTTATTAGGTGATCACACAACATTCAAAAAAAATAAAATTTTAACCATGAAATTGATAGAAATAAAATATAAGTGGAATGATAATGATATTATTTAATGGAAAGTTTATCTATCAAATTATAAATTAACCCTTGATCCTAGGGGAATATACCTTGAGTCATAGTTTTGGTTTTTCTTTCAATATTCCACCTTAGATCCTATATATCTTCTAGATTTGTTTCACCTCAACTTATTGACTCAGAATACCTACTCTCGATTTGGAGCTTCATCCTTACATAATCTTCTAAATCACTCACAGGTGAGTGGATTCAAGTTATTGGATAAAGAGGGTATATATAAAATAAACCACAAACACACAAACCATTATATAATAGGTAGGATGGGATGAATCACATGATATAATTTTAATTTAATAATATTAAATTAATATAAATAAATCACATAAAAGGGATGGTCTAATATAAAGTTCATCCACATATCAAGAAAAAATCATAAATTTTCAATATTATTAAGAATTACTTCAATTAGTTCTTTAATTAAGATAATGCACCATGAATTAATCAAATTAATTCAATTTTTATAAATTCCATCCTAGCATAATTAACTCACCATCATATATAATTTAAAGAAAATTTAATTTAATTTAAAATTAATGAAGTAAACAAGTGTAATTGGGGGAAAATTTGTGTTCTTATCTTGGATTTTAACATAGAATTGATTTAATGTATATAATTATCAATCTTATGACATGGTATGTACTTTGTTAAATAAATGAAAAATAGAAAACATGTGAATAGGTTTTATTAAATATATTTATTTTTTCTCAATGAATATCTTAGAAAAGTGTATATAATCGGCTACATGACATGTATAACAGTACATGATGCAAAAAGTTCACTACATGTTTTTGTAACAAAATCCTTAAGACTGGGCATGTTTCCTGTTGTGGACGATTTTGAGGTACATGAGATGTACTCAAGATACAAAACACATATCCTCATAATTTCATGGATCATTAGTTCTCATGTCATGTATCAAATATATGACACACCAGTACACCCCATTTTCTTAGCCTTAAGAAAATAGGGACTATGCATCATGTGTTTTAGTTATATGGCATGCAGTTCTTCAAGCCATGTGCCGGTCTGTCTGGATCTACACACCGATCCATTTTTTTAGATATCATATTCTATCAACTTATATATATCAAAATTTATCATGATACCCAAATATTAAAATCATAAAAAACACAGTTTTTATGAAAATATTACATTTAACACCCTAATATTTTAATAAATATTTTTCATCAAATAATTTTTTTGATGGCCTGTGATACACGGAACCCAGATTCTAAATAAACCATAATATAGTATACTATTACAAACTTCTCAATAAATTTATGGGTATAAATAGGAATAAAAAAATTATAGAAAATTTATGTATGAAATAAATTTATTTATTATCAATTGATTAGAAATATAAATAAAAATCATTTGAAAGTAAAAGATAGGATTTTTTGAAAATTTATTTTTATAAATGAAACATGTTATTATCTTAATAAATTGAGTTAATAACTACTAGAGAGTGATTTAATAAAATTTATATATTATATATTCAATAAAATTATTGATATTTATCTAATATTTTTACTATGCATAAGATAATAATAAACCCCGTTTTATGTCTAAAAACTATATTTTTTTTCTAAAAGTAGTTTTCACCACGTTTTGAAAACCTTATTTAAAATAAATTTATTCCAATTATAGGTGTTGAATTTGAAAAAATGGGTTACATATTTGGAATCCAAATGTTATAATATGGTAAATAGGCCCCTTTTATTTTTAGGTATTTAGAATAGTAACCGTGGTAAACTTTATCACCTCAATAAAGGGAAAATCAGATTAATCTTGGTTAAAAATAAGTGTTAAGATAACTATTTTCCATAAAAATTACTATTGGATGAATATAATTCAATAATTTTCACCTTAGTCTCCAATTGTAAATTTTTAGGGGCACTTTTCCATGAAAATGACCTATATAATATTTAAATCAAATAAAAATACAAAATTTTACCCTATTATATTTAAATATTTATTATGTTTCTACGTAGGGATAAAATCAAGTTAAGAATGAATAAAAGTTTTTATTTTGATAATAATGAAATTATTTTCATGATGTAAATTTATTTTTAAATTTTAGTAATTATATAATTACCTTAAATTCTTATGCAATGCTGGCACAATATTTCATCAATTAATAGAAAAATAAAATAAATAATTTTAAAAATATTAAAAGTGATATAATTTGAATGATTTATAATGTTACAAGTATTTTATATATTTTCATGGAATATTAGTGTTGATTCAAAGTATTATTTTCAAATTACAACCATGCCTTTATTTCATTTATATCAAATTTAATGAATAATGTAAAATCGACATTAATGATATATTATCAAAATATTATTTTTTAAATTATTTAAAAATCATTAAAATATTGAAATAAGAAAATTTGGATAAGTTATATTGGAATAATTTATCGATTTTCCATTTATGAACCAATTTTAACCTTATATGTAAAGTCATAACCCCTTAAAATTGAAAAAGATGTTACTGCCATTAAGATTAAAATAAGTTTTCTAAGTGGTTAAACCAAAAGATAAGTTTTAAAGTACCACTTAATCCTATAATTTTTTTTGATTATATTTCAACCATATTCCACTATATATTCAAATATATATCCATTTGGTATTATTTTTCTTGAGAATGAATTAGTTATATTTTAATCTAATTAATAATTTAAAGTGTGTCCTTTCCCTCCCCTATAAAAGGACACCCCTTTCTTCACTTCATTACACAAAATTGATTAACATATACTGATAAATACCTAACCATTAAAATTTAAAAAATCCTTATTCAATTTTTTTCACTGTCATCATCCCTTAAAAACTAACCCCATGATCCATAAGAAATGATCTAATGGAGGTCTCTCTCGAAGAGGTAATTATCTTACTCGACCTATCCCCATTTATTTATTCATATAGCTTCTGTAAATATGTTATATTTATCATAAAATAATAAATTAATTATAAAAAATAATAAAATTTTATTATGATTATTAAACCACCATTATCCACTCACCATTCCATTAAATGGAAAGTGAAAGAATCACTCATCCGTACGTACAACTTACCATCTCCATGTAGTGATATAATTAAATTTTCATCACCATATTTTATATAATGGTACTACAATGGATATAATTTTTTATATAAAAATTATAGAATAATTATACATCTATAATTATAATATCACATATACCTTCTTACTTTTCAATCCGTTGGAAAATAATAACATCGCTCATGCGTATACATGGACTACCACCTCCATGAAGTGATGTGATTTTTTTTCATTTAAGTTTTACTTGGATAGTAATAAGAATATATTTAATTATTATAAATTATTTATATGATATAATAATGATTCTATAAAGTTGAATTATTATTTATATTTCTTAGTTTCTATCCATCGAAAGGTGTAAACAACGTTCGTGCGTATGTACGACCTACCATCTCCATGAATGTTGTAATTAATTTATCTATCCATATATTTTTTTATTAATAAAAATAAATGTATATTGAATATATAAGATATTTATATCATGTTAAACATTATGGAAATGATGAAACCATGATAACATTAGAAGGAATGAGACTACCAGACCAGAATATAAATGAAAAACACAATAGTTATTACCCGAAACAGTGATTTTAAGGAAGAACTATTAATAAATGGGTGATAAAAGATTCAAAGTAAATAATATATGGAATTATATACATGAATATGGTTATATAATATATGTATAATAAATATTTAATTATTATTCATGATTTTTTACACATGTTATCGAATTGAAACATAAGGTAAGGGTTTAATTCACGATCTCCTCACTATTCGAGATTGTTTATGTTAAAGTATCCACTGGGAGAGTAATTTGAAATTTCTAAATTAAACCGAACATATTTTATATTACTTTATTTTTATATGAAAATTAAAATTTTTTCCTTTTATTTTACACTCTTTAAGTACTCATGATACCAACACCTTGTTTTTATTGAAAATTGACTTTGTTTTTCAACTCGGTTGAGAAAATTTTTCTTTCATATCAATAATTTCATTAAAATGCTAGAAAAAATATTTATAATATTCCCTAATTATTTATTAATGAATTTTTACCCATTTTTTAATTTTTAAAAAATGGTTTAGAAGGAAGATTCTTTTCATTTTCCGAAGAAATTACCTTTTCACTTTTTACAAAATTACGAATGGAATGTTTTTTAAACTACACTACAGAAATAGAATTTACTACCTTCATAACCTATAATTTATTTTAAGATTCATTTACATAATTACAAGGTTCTTTTAAAAGAAAATTATTTCTTCATATTTGGGAAATTTTATATATTTTAAATAACTGTTTTCAAAGTGAAGAGGGTATTTTCCTCAAAAAAAATTTCAATGATATTTTGAAATCATTTTAATATTTGTCAACATAATTTGTTGAATATTATTATTTAATGATATTATATTCTTATGATACCATCCACTATATTTACTTGTTTGGTTTATGATCATCTTGACTAGGGAAATTATTGTTATTTTTATGCTATTTGTTTTAATATGGGAAGTTATTGATTTTAATGAATATTGATTAAGTTATGTTGTTTATTAATATGATGAATGAATTGGACTTATAAAGTGATGGGTGGGGTCTGGAATTACATAACCCCTAGATTCATCAGAAGGTCTCATGACACAAAATAGATTGGGTATTTGGCTGAGACCTTACCCATTTACATACATGTCTTGGCATGAGGCCTTAACAATATTTTTTTATGTCTTTGAAAAATGACTCGATTGTAAGTCCAGATGTTTAAAATTAGGAATTCTATCATTATTAAATATTTTATTGATTCTTATGAGTTTATTTGAATATTTACTATATGCATTTATAAGTTTCAAACACATTTTATTATTTATATGGAATTATTTGATCATCATTTTTCCTACCATATTATATATTCTCTGTGTTTCTTCTACTATATGCATTCCCTTAACGAGAATATAATCTCACCCATTTCTTATGTTTCATTTCCCCAGGATTTGATGAAAATTTTTATGATTGATATGCAATAATATTCTATAGGTAATAAATATGATCCCAAATAAAATGTTATGTTTTATTTTATGTTTTCAAATGCATTGTGGGATTAAAGTATGTATTTTTTAAAAAGACTAATAAACTATTTGATCCTTTGGGACATGGTTTCTTGTATCTAGTACTAATGTAATAAAGTAACCACCGAATCTGAGCTACTATGGTTGGGGTCTTTATAGCAGGTATCAGAGAAAGTTTACTAGAAAACTTGGGAACTATATTCAAGAAAACATAGATTATGGAACTTAAACCTATTTTGAACCTTGAGAATATTCCAAAAGAAACCAAGATTATGATTTTGAGATTAGATACACATAAATTTTCAATTTATGTCCATTATTTCACTAGTGTTCAAATTGTATGTTATGATTCATAATTTTATGATCTAATATAGTGTGTTCAATTATTTATAAATGTCTCCTAAAAGAAGAAATAGAAACCATATCAATGCAAAAAATCCATGTAAGGATTTCCCTCCCAGTCAGGATAATGAAGTTAGAGATATAACTACAGTTAGAGCTGAAAAAATTATAACTATATTAGGTTAAATGAATCTGTTTATAATCAATGACCCTGACTATATATAACATCATTTTGATACACAATGTTGTTTAAAAATGTTATACCACTTCATGCATCAATAACCTCATTCATTAAATGGGAATATAAATCAATTTATAGATGAGAAATGGATAATTTCCATAGAGAATATATTTTATTATTTGGGAATTAATGAAAAGGAGAAGGTTTTCATGGTATTTTATCAAGTCTTATGGGATTCATATCAATTTTTTAATTAATTCCAAACACTAAGGATGATTTGGAAATATTGAGAATAGAATAGAATGATTTTAAAGATATTTTCTTAGGAAACTATTTTCCTCATGAACATTGAGAGAATATGGTGATAAAATTCATGAAACTAATATTATAAGAAGAGGAAAATGTTTCTAATTATAAAGCTAAATTCATAATATTAACAATAATTGTTGCGTACTATATATATAATCAAAAGAGTAATATTGAACATCTCTTTGATGGGATAAATCCAATACTTTGAAGGGAACTAGTATCCCAAAACTCTTATCATATGAGTATAAAATATCATGTACTATCAATACAGAGAGAGAAATATCCAAATATTATAGAATCAAAGGAAAGAAAGATAAGAAGAGGATAATATATAAAAAATAGATAAGTTAATTAAGATAAAGAAGAATTTTTCAAAATGTAATACATATGAAAGGAAACACCTTGGTACATGCCAAAAAGGAAAATGAGTTTTCTTTAAGTGTAATTAAATAATCCATCAAGCTCATGAATTCAAGGGTAAGGGAGAAGACATCAATTTATAGTGTTTTATCTATATGGATATGGAGAAATATTACAACCAATACCCAAGCATCAAGAGAACTTACCACAAAAGAATACAAAGGGAGAAGCTCAATATTATAAAATTACCACAACTAACATGGAAGTTCCTAGTGAAAAATTGAAAGGTATACTTATCATCCACTCCAACCAATTACCCAAGCATCAAGAGAACTTACTAAAAAAATAATCCCAAGGGAGAAGGTCAATATTATGAAATTACCACAACTAACATGGAAGTTCCTTGTGAAAAAGTGTTTTAACTGTATGGATATGGAGAAATATTCCAACAAATTCCCCAAGTATCAAGATAACTTACCACAAAAGAAGAAAAAGGGAGATGGTCAATATTATGAAATAACCACAACTAACATGGAAGTTACTAGTGAAAAAGTGAATGGTACAATTATCATCCAGTCAAAAAATGAAAATGTTTTATTTGATTATATTTTACCCACCCTTTTATATCTGGAGAATTTTATAGGGGTATCGTATTACTACCTCAATGATTAGATATTGAGTTGGTGGTGATGAATTCTAACTGTAGGATGACCACATCTCAAGTCTATAACTCATATCTGATAGAAGTTGTGGGATGATTATTTCTATGAGTCTCATCATTCTTCCTCAAGTTGAATTTGATGTAATTTAAGGTATGGATTGGATTTAACAGTATATATCTCATATCAATTGTTGATGAAGGGAAGTTTCATTTGATATTTTGAATTGACCTTTAATCATTTGTCAGTGCAAGGGGGAACCTAAACACCCAATGGAAATTTCTACCATTATATGGTTTTTTAACCTATTAATGGGGTATATTTATCTCAAATGGTTGGGGATAAAATCAAAATTGAAAATGTGATTATTGTTTGTGAATATTATTATGTGTTTTCTAAGGATTTTCTAATCTACACCCAAATCTTGAAGTTGATTTTTCAATAGAACTCAACCCTCATGTTATGACTACTTCAAAGAATCCATATAGAATGTCCTTGATTGAGTTATAAGACCTAGAAAAACAACTATATGGGAATATAGATAATATATTAATTTAGAAAAGTTTATCTCCATGAGGTGAACCTATTCTTTTTTTATAAAAAATGGGTTAATGAATATTTTCATTGATTATTGGGAACTTAAAAAAATTACTATTAAGAAATAGTATGCTATAACCCATATTGTTGAATTGTTTAATCAATTATGAGGAGCTCTATATTTTTTCAAGAGTGATCTTTTATTTGGGTATCATTAACCAATGATCAAGCAAGAGGATATATGCATGATGACTTTCTGTATGAGGTGTGATCATTATGAATTCATAGTAATGTAATTGGGACTTACCAATGCTCATGCTATATTCATATATTTAATGAATAAAATCTTTATAGATTATATTGATCATTTTTTTGTTTTATTTATATATTATTTTACTATATATTCAAATAGTAAGGAAGAGAATGAATGAAAATTGAGAATTATGTTGAATACCTTGAGGAAGGAAAAGTTGTATGCTAAATTTACAAAGTGTGAATTTTGGCTTTAGAAAGTTTCATTATTGGGTCATAGAATCCCAAGTGACAGTATATCAGTGGATCCTTCAAAGATGGATGTTATTAATCATTGACTTATACCAACCATAGTAACTAAAATTCATATTTTTCTTGGGTTGTTTGGATAAAAATGAAACCTTTTCAGATATTTATCACGACTTTCAAATCCCCTAACCAAGTTGAATTGGAAGGAGGTTATGTTCTTGTGGGTAGCTGAATGTGAAGAGATATTCAAATAACTAAACAGAAGGTTAGTTAAAACACACATGCTTACACTACCTGGTTCACGCCCAAATTTACCCAAGAGAAGAAGGGTAGAACGGTGCTTGTAGTGTAGCTTGGGTTGTCGATTCCACAGAGACCTAAGAAGATACCTAAGATACACAACCTAAGGGATGGATTTTTGGCTATGAAGTGGCCAACTTGGATTGATTTTGGATGGGTTTTAAAGATATCTAAAAGATTTAAGTGGATTCAATTTAAAAGAATGAGTTGATCCTAGGTTATCACTCGGGGTGGATTGGACGTATTTTCTTTTTAATGATTTCAATTTCTTAAATTTGAGATGGGTTCATTTAAGGAGATAAAACAACATCATCACTTACTGTTTTAATGCCTACACCCTCTAATACTAATCACCTATACACTTGAAGGATCAAAGTTTTGAGCACTTCAAGGTAAAGGATCGTATTAGTACTTGAAGTGTGTGGCCTTAAATTCAACAAGGACGATGGAGTTTAAAAATCATCAAATAAAAATCCCAATTAAAGAGGTGATTATACATTAATTAGGTGATAAATAACATCCAATCCAGCCCCTTGCTACTCCCTTGGATCAACCCATAAGTGGGTTATCCCTCCATTGATCCCATGGTTTCAATGGAAGCGGAAAGTAGACTCATAAGGGAGGAAATGGAGAAGTAAAGAAAACAACAAAAATAAAATGATCACTCCACCGTTGTGTGAATAATTTCACAAGGGTTGGTGTGAATAAATTCACACCTTGATCCAACGGTATCAAAGTGATATTAAGAACAACAGAATAAGAGTAGAATAAGAACTTTTATTAAGAAACTAAAGTGAATTGAACAACTTACATGTGAAAGACAAAATTGAGGCAACAAAAATGCAGCATAACATTACAATTGAACAAAGCATCCAAGATCCTCAACTCCTTCACCACCACTGCCTTAAATAGGCATTTTGGGAGCCTTGGGTCGAACCACCAACAGTACAAAGCATCTTAATTAATTTTGGTAGGCTATAGGTGGTGGAAAGCTTGTGGAATTTGGACTTTTCCACGTTTGACCCGAGGTGGCAGCCAGTTTTCATCCACCGAACAGACGCGTCTGGAAGACCTTCTAGAAGTCCGAATCAGGGTGGGCCATAGAAGAAGAAAATGGAGCTCCGGATGTCTTATAACCGCCTGTAAAATTTGGACCCATTTGTAGTTGTGTATTCCGAGATAGGATCAAAATGGTGGACTGTTTTTCTGGGCCGCAGAATCTGGCCCAGAATTTTATCTCTAACTTGGCCCGCCTAAATGACCAACATGGTGGCCGAATTAGCATTAACTCCTGAAGAGTGATTTGTTACTGTACATGTCTTCTATCGGCCCACGAAATTTGGGATTAATTGGGCCTGTATGGTGGGCCCCACAGTCTCATCAGTGGGCTGGTGTCCAATCTGCCTTCTCCAGAATTGCTTCCTTTCATTGCCAAATATCTCCATCATCCTCCATGAATTCTCCATTGATCCCTGAATCAAACATGTTCATATTTAAGTGTAGATCAATTTAAAAAAATATCAAATTAAAATATGTAAAATTAAATTCCTTTAAATCAGATGAATCATTGGGTACTTTAAATGATGTTAAAAAATGTACCACATAATAGTGCATTTTAAGAAGGTATTACAATCATAATGTGAAATGGTATTCAAAGTGTAAAATGCACTAAAATGGTGTTTATGAATAACAAAGAACATGAAAATTAAGTATATTAATAATGAATATTAGCCTCATTTAGTGGCTAATCACACCCCCCAACTTGAGTTTTGCTAGTCCCGAGCAAAATATATCTCATCAAAAATGAAATTCGAATTCCCTTTTCCAAAAACATTTTAATACACAATGATCACCAAAAAAACCTTATACCAAACAATCATGAAACCCATAAAAATATTTTAATACAAGATATTTTCATAAGCAGATCCCAATCCCAAGCCCATTCCTTTGATCAAATCCATCATCATACTTCATCCAACTCAATTAGGTGTAACGATGTGTTGTGAATCACAATAGATATGGGGGTTCATTTTCATTCAAGGGGGAAATCATGGAAGCGCTAGGTGGAATCACATTTAATCCTAATATGAGTATTCTTCATCCCTCTTTTTTTTGATTTTTTTTTTGATTTTTTTTGCAATATTGCTATAGTAATTGAGATTGCAATTAATCAAATTAACCCATGTAGCAAGACTTTGCCGATGACTCCCAGACTCAAAGGCCTTAGGGCACCAAGTGAAGCCCACATACTCGGGCATCGTCTCGAGTTAACTTAATCAAAAACAAAGTCATATTACCATAAATAGAGATATATTGAAAAACTCAGGGCTAGACAACTCTGGAGTCACGATCCCCAAGTGCCGAAAGCCTCGCATTTTATCAATCCATTGCTCTACACGCAAATTTTTATTTTTTTATTTTTTATTTTTTATTTTTTAATAATTTTTTTTTTAATAATTTTTTTTTAATACTCATATTATTCATAAAAATAAAACCATCATATGCTATTTATTATGGGACCCCAAAAATTAAAATTAGTACCCCACAGTCTAGAGGACGTGCATTGTGGAATTTTTTAATTTGGATGAAAATATAAATGATGACATATCACATTGGACAACCACACTTTCCAAAATCTATGCTCATGAAATTATACAAGGATTAAAATCAGAATCAGGGCATGCTAAATTATTTGATATTCAGTTTCAAAGTGTGCAATGTGTATTACCATGTTCGAATTTAAAGGAATTTTTCCTTCCATTTACTTTTTTTTTCAAATCATTCAATTTTTGTTTTTGACACAAAAGCATTTTTTATTTTATCTCTCCCCCCAACTTAAAACAACACTGTCCCCAGTGTTTGAAGAAATAACAATTTAGAAGGAGTAGAGGCAGATAATGGAAGTTAAGAAAAAGAAATTGAAAATGGGGGTTAAGGAATGAAGTCACCTGGTGGTTGAAGTTTGAAGTTCTTGCTGCTCCCTTTTAGTCCTTTGATATCAATGTCGCTTGCAAAGTTCCCTAGTGGAAAAAGGAAAAACAAAACAAACAAAACAAACAAAAAAAAACAATATATATATATATATATATATATTATAATAAAGGAAGTAAAATATAAGTATATATATAAAAATTATAGAATAATGAAGCACAAGCAGCCGTAGGCCAGTGGTAAGTGCGTGCCCCTGTCTCCCTTCGGTCTCGGGTTCGAGTCCCCGCGGCTTCGCCGGTTGTGACGGGGTTTTCCCCACGGCCTATGGCGTGGACTTTTTTTTTTGTATTATTATATTTTTTTTTCTTAACCTATTGAATAATAAAAACAAAATAAACTGATGATACATTGTCTTCTTTTTAAATTTCTGGGTAAGGTATTACTCAACGATCACACCACGTGACACGGATGAATATGGTGCTCCTCTTTCGTACCCATCCATACTCATAATAGAAGAACAGGTCAAAAGTCTATTTTGTTATTTTATTTTTAAATATAAAAATGATTAAGTAATCTTATTTGAAAAATAAAGATGATTCAGAAATATTAGAAACATAAAAACCACGGGTTGCCTCCCGTGCAGCGCTTTGTTTAACGTCGTTAGCTCGACTTAAACCCCTTATTGATTAATTGTTGTTTTTTTTTCATCAAAGGTAGGTTCACTCAGGTCTTCATCAACTTCATGTTTTTGGAATGGTTCTATGAATGGTTTGACTCTATGACCATTAACTTTAAATATTTGACCATTGGTGGGATCTTGAATTTCAACAGCCCCATGGGGGTACACCTTATGCACTATGTATGGACCGGACCATCTAGACCTCAACTTTCCCGGGTGCAAATGAAGTTTAGAACTATACAAAAGCACAGGTTTCCCTGGTTCAATGTGTTTAGTTTTAAGATTCCTAGACTGGTAGGCTTGAACTCTAGCTTTATTGATCCTTGAATTTTCATAAGCCTCCATCCTAAGTTCCTCAAGCTCGTTTAGATCCAATTTCCTCTTTATTCCGGCCAAAGAAATGTCAAAGTTCATTTTTTTGATTGCCCAAAAGGCCTTATGCTCAATCTCCACTGGCAAATGGCATGCTTTACCATAAACCAACCTATATGGGGACATTCCTAGGATAGTTTTAAATGCTGTTCGATATGCCCAAAGAGCATCTAAGAGTTTGCTCGACCAATCTTTCCTAGATGGATTAACAGTTTTCTCAAGAATTTGTTTGATTTCTCGATTGGCTAACTCAGCTTGACCATTGGTTTGTGGGTGGTAAGCGGTTGACACTTTGTGAGAAATTCCATACTTCTCCATGAGCGATGAGAATGGGCGATTGCAGAAATGAGTTCCACGATCACTAATGATAGCCCTAGGAATCCCAAATCTAGAGAAGATGTTTTCTTTAAGGAATCTAATCATAGTTTGATGGTCATTGGATTTTGTAGGAATGGCCTCAACCCATTTTGAGACATAATCGACAGCCAAGAGAATGTAAAGATATCCCCTAGAGTTTGGGAAGGGACCCATGAAATCAATTCCCCAACAGTCAAAGATTTCAACCACTAATATTGGAGTGAGAGGCATTTGATTCCTTTTTGTGATGGACCCTACTTGTTGACACCTAGGACAGCTTTGACAAAATGTGTAGGAGTCCCTTGAGAGGGTGGTCCAAAAGAGACCACATTGAAGAACCTTGGCAGAATTTTTCTTAGAGGAAAAGTGACCTCCACAAGCCTCACTATGACAGAACATTAGGATGGACTCTTGTTCGGATTCTGGCACACACCTCCTAATAACTTGGTCAGGACAGAACTTATATAGGTATGGATCATCAAACACATAATGCTTGACATCAGAAAGAAATTTTCTTCTAGCTTGGGTCCCTAAGAATTTTGGAATGACCCCTGAAACTAAGAAGTTGGCTATGTCAGCATACCAAGGGCAATCACTCACAGAATAGAGGTTCTCATCGGGAAATGAATCAGACACAGAAAGGTTATGTGATTTGTCCTTGAATTCCAACCTAGAGAGGTGATCAGCTACAACATTCTCGACACCCTTTTTATCCTTAATGGTTAAATCGAACTCTTGAAGAAGAAGGACCCACCTAATCAATCTAGCCTTTGCATCTTGTTTTTGGAAGAGATATTTTAGGGCTGAATGGTCGGTGAATACAATGATGGGTGATCCTAAGAGGTAGGACCTGAATTTCTCTAAGGCAAACACAACAACAAGTAACTCCTTTTCAGTGGTGGTGTAATTGATTTGGGAATCATTTAAGGATTTTCTTGCATAAGAAATGACATATGGAGTTTTATCACACCGTTGTCCTAACACAGCTCCTACAGCAAAGTCACTGGCATCACACATGAGTTCGAAAGGAAGGTCCCAGTTTGGAGATTGCATAATGGGAGGAGAGGTGAGAGCGGATTTAAGGGTTGAAAATGAACCCTCACAGCTTTCTGTCCAAACAAATGGAGCATCCTTTACTAGGAGAGCACAAAGAGGGCGAGATATTGAACTAAAGTCCTTAATGAATCTTCTATAGAAACCAGCATGTCCTAAGAAGGACCTCACTTCCTTAACAGTTCTGGGTGATGGAAGGTGACGAATGATGTCAACCTTTGCTTTATCAACTTCAATCCCCCTACTCGAGACCAGATGGCCTAGAACAAGTCCCTCTTTAACCATGAAATGGCATTTTTCCCAGTTTAGGACCAGATTTTTTTCTTCACATCTTGACAAGACTCTCTCCACATTCTGCAGACATCCCTCAAAAGTATCCCCAAAGACAGAGAAGTCATCCATGAAGACCTCTAGAAAATCCCCTACCATATCTGAGAAGATTCCCATCATGCACCGCTGGAAGGTTCCAGGGGCATTGCATAACCCGAACGACATGCGTTTGAAGGCAAAGGTGCCGAATGGACAGGTGAAGGTTGTCTTCCCTTGATCCTCCAAGGAGACCTCGATTTGATTGTAACCTGAGTACCCATCTAGGAAGCAATAGAATTGATGACCCGCCACTCGCTCGAGGACTTGATCAATAAAGGGCAAGGGAAAATGGTCCTTCTTGGTACAAGAGTTGAGCTTCCTATAGTCAATACAGACTCTCCAGCCACTACTCACCCTAGTTGGAAGAATTTCCCCATCCTTATTAGTGATCACAGTGATTCCATCTTTCTTTGGGACAACTTGAATTGGGCTTACCCACTCACTCTCAGCTATGGGGTAGATGATACCAGCTTTCAACAACTTAAGAAGTTCTTTCCTTACCACATCCATAAGATTTGGATTGAGTCTCCTCTAAGGTTGACGACATGGTTTGGATTCAGATTCAAGAGTAATCCTATGAGTTCCAATAAGTGGGCTAATCCCAGGAATATCAGACAGGGTCCAACCAATTGCTTTCTTGTGTTTCCTAAGGACGTCTAGAAGCATACCCTCCTGATTGGCTTCAAGAGAAGAAGATATGACTATAGGATGTGTTTGATTTTCCCCTAGGAAGGCATACTTGAGGGAAGTAGGAAGTTCCTTCAATTCAAGATCTGGTTGGTTCAGAATTTCAGCAGAATATTGGGGCATTGGATCAAGATCAAATTTGTTTCCTAGATTTTCAGATTGAATTGATTCCCCATGTGTAGAAGTTTCAGCCACAAGATTGTATTGACCTGGGTTAGGGAAGGGAGTTTGAGTTGTCTCCATGAATGTGGTTTCCTGAAAGGTTTCACTGATTGTTGGTCCTAAGACATCATTATAGGAGCAATTTGAAAATGATTCGAGCCAAGGAGATAAACTTCCTTCATGTGAACAAAGGAAATCAATATCATTCTGACTTAAACATCCATCAAATATTTCTTGATGTTCTATGGATTCATTTTCAATGCTTCCTAACATGTTGACTTCATGAATGTCCTCGTCATCTCCTATTTGTGAGCTTGCGTTATAGATGTTCAAGTCTAGACTCATGTTCCCAAAGGTGATGGTCATGTTCCCATTTCGGACTCGGATAACAGAGTTGATTGTTGCAAGGAAAGGACGACCAAGGATGATTGGGGTTTGTTCTTTATTTCCTAAATTTGGATGGTTGTCAAGGACAATGAAATCAGCAGGGTAGATGAAGTTTTCAACCTTTACCAGAACGTCCTTTAAAATCCCCTTTGGAACCCTAATGCTACGATCAGCAAGCTGAAGTGTGACAGATGTGGGTTGGAGCTCTTCTAGGCCTAACTGGCAGTACACAGCATATGGGATGAGATTGACACTAGCACCTAGGTCACACAAGGCCTTGACAACTTTGCTTTCTCCTAGTTCAACATTGATGTAAGGGCAACCTGGGTCTTTCAACTTAGGAGGAATGGTCCCTTGAATGGTGGTACTCACATTAGCATCCAAAAGGACTTGGGTTTTATGTGAAAATTTTCTTTTAAAAGTGCACAAGTCCTTAAGGTACTTTGAGTAGGAAGGTATGGTTTGGATTGCATCGAGAAGAGGAATGTTCAACTTGACTTGTGAGAAGATTTCCCTCAATGTTTCACTCAGTTCAGGCTTGGATTTCCCCCTCATGCGTTGGGGAAATGGTGCAGGTTGTGGGGTTGTTTGTTGAAGAGTTGTTTCTTTCACATTGTTATCAGTTTCCTCAGTTTGATCTTGTGGTTCACTTGAATTCTCATCCAAGTTTGAATCTTCAGGTGGGTTCTGAATTAGTTGTTCAGGTTTCTCAATTAATTTCCCACTTCTTAAAACAGTCACAGCCTTTAGTTGTTCATGAGTTGTTTGAGCACAACTTGACTCTCCCCTTGAAGTTGAGGACGGCACCGCCTGAGTAGGCATGGGTGCCTTTCCAGTTTTGATGGTTTGAAGTTCTTGTTTTAGGGAAGATACTTCTGAGTTCATCCTCTCCATTTGTTTGCACAGTTGTTCTAGTAGGCTTTGTGGAACAGTTTGGGTTGGTGCTTGAGTAGGTTGGTTTATCCCAGGGGGATATTTTGGAGGTGGGATGGTTTGTTGAAAATGGACCGGTGGTTGTTGGTATTGGATAGGTTGGGTTTGGAACTGGTTATGGTTTTGGTAGTTCTGATGAGGGTAAGGATTTTGCCCTTGTGGTTGGCTATGTTGTTGGTTATCCTTCCATCGAAATCCTGGGTGGTCATTGTACCTTGGATTGAAGGTGTTTTGGTATTGAGGCTTTTGAAAGTTTAGGGCATTGACTTCCGCTGGGGGTCCTCCTAGAAGAACATCCTTGATGGATGGAATGGTTGGGCAGTTGTCTGTTTTATGGTCATGTTTTTGTCACAAATTGTGCAAACAAGGTCTACATTTTGGATTTCATGGACTTTCCTAAGGTCTATCTCTTCAACCTTCCTAGAGAGTGCTGCGAGTTTAGCCCTAAGGCTTTCCTCTTCTCTAAGTGTATGAATTCCAGTGGTTCTTTGTGGCTTTTCAGAATAGGGTGAAGTTCCCCAAGTTTGGTTTTGTTCAGCCAGACTTTCCAGATACTCGTAAGCATCATTTGGGGCCTTGTTTTTAAAGGTTCCATTACACATCATGTCAATGAACTGTTTGTTCCCCGGACCCAACCCTTCATAGAAAATTCTCACTTGTTCAGGTATGGAAAACCCATGGTGTGGAACCATGTTTAGGGTGTCTTTGAACCTCTCCCATGTTTCATAAAATGACTCTCCCTCTTTTTCAAAAAAGTTTTGGATGCTCTTTTTAAGTGCAATTGTTTTGTGATGAGGGAAGTATTTTTTGTAGAATTCTCTTTGCAGTTGGTCCCAAGAGTGGATTGATGCAGGTCTCAAGTTGTTTAGCCAATTTTTAGCTCGATCCTTTAATGAAAAAGGAAATAGCCTCATCTTAGCAGATTCTAGTTGATGTGGGGGACACATGGTTTCAACAATGTCGTTGAACTCTTTGACATGAAGGTATGGCATTTCTGACTCCATCCCATGAAAGGTTGGAAGGTGGTTTAGGACATGGGGTTTGAATATGTAGTTGGTGTCTCCTATGGAATTGTGTCTAATGCATGAGGGGGCATTGGTCCAAGCTGGAGTGAGGTAGTCGTTCATGGTTTGATCAACTACATTCCCTAAGTTTGGAGCTTCTTGGTTTTGGTTTCCCATTTGATTCCCCCCAGGGTTTACAATTTGATTTTGTGGATGACCCTCCATTGGACTTGTTTCAAGTTCTAACTTTAGGGTTTCAAGAATATTTGGATCTGATTTAAACAATCCCTTAGGTGCACTTGACTCCCCTATCCTAGGACTTTCCACCCTAACTAGTCTGTTTGAGAAATCGCGGGTGTAGGCGGACATGCGCCAAAAAAAAAAGCGAGAAAGGGACAAGATAAGAGATCTTGGGTGAGAGTAGAAGAATGGAGGTGAGGAAAGAAGGTTTTTTTTTTGGATCTAAGGTACTTACTTGGTCCCCGGCAACGGCGCCAAAATTTGGTTCACGCCCAAATTTACCCAAGAGAAGAAGGGTAGAACGGTCCTTGTAGTGTAGCTTGGGTTGTCGATTCCACAGAGACCTAAGAAGATACCTAAGATACACAACCTAAGGGATGGATTTTTGGCTATGAATTGGCCAACTTGGATTGATTTTGGATGGGTTTTAAAGATATCTAAAAGATTTAAGTGGATTCAATTTAAAAGAATGAGTTGATCCTAGGTTATCACTCGGGGTGGATTGGACGTATTTTCTTTTTAATGATTTCAATTTCTTAAATTTGAGATGGGTTCATTTAAGGAGATAAAACAACATCATCACTTACTGTTTTAATGCCTAAACCCTCTAATACTAATCACCTATACACTTGAAGGATCAAAGTTTTGAGCACTTCAAGGTAAAGGATCGTATTAGTACTTGAAGTGTGTGGCCTTAAATCCAACAAGGACGATGGAGTTTAAAAATCATCAAATAAAAATCCCAATTAAAGAAGTGATTATACATTAATTAGGTGATAAATAACATCCAATCCAGCCCCTTTCTACTCCCTTGGATCAACCCATAAGTGGGTTAGCCCTCCATTGATCCCATGGTTTCAATGGAAGCGGAAAGTAGACTCATAAGGGAGGAAATGAAGAAGTAAAGAAAACAACAAAAATAAAATGATCACTCCACCGTTGTGTGAATAATTTCACAAGGGTTGGTGTGAATAAATTCACACCTTGATCCAACGGTATCAAAGTGATATTAAGAACAACAGAATAAGAGTAGAAGAAGAACTTTTATTAAGAAACTAAAGTGAATTGAACAACTTACATGTGAAAGACAAAATTGAGGCAACAAAAATGCAGCATAACATTACAATTGAACAAAGCATCCAAGATCCTCAACTCCTTCACCACCACTGCCTTAAATAGGCATTTTGGGATCCTTGGGTCGAACCACCAACAGTACAAAGCATCTTAATTAATTTTGGTAGGCTATAGGTGGTGGAAAGCTTGTGGAATTTGGACTTTTCCACGTTTGACCCGAGGTGGCAGCCAGTTTTCATCCACCGAACAGACGCGTCTGGAAGACCTTCTAGAAGTCCGAATCAGGGTGGGCCATAGACGAAGAAAATGGAGCTCCGGATGTCTTATAACCGCCTGTAAAATTTGGACCCATTTGTAGTTGTGTATTCCGAGATATGATCAAAATGGTGGACTGTTTTTCTGGGCCGCAGAATCTGGCCCAGAATTTTATCTCTAACTTGGGCCGCATAAATGGCCAACATGGTGGCCGAAGTAGCATTAACTCCTGAAGAGTGATTTGTTCCTGTACATGTCTTCTATCAGCCCACGAAAGTTGGGATTAATTGGGCCTGTATGGTGGGCCCCACAGTCTCATCAGTGGGCTGGTGTCCAATCTGCCTTCTCCAGAATTGCTTCCTTTTATTGCCAAATATCTCCATCATCCTCCATGAATTCTCCATTGATCCCTGAATCAAACATGTTCATATTTAAGTGTAGATCAATTTACAAAAATATCAAATTAAAATATGTAAAATTAAATTCCTTAAAATCAGATGAATCATTGGGTACTTTAAATGATGTTAAAAAATGTACCACATAATAGTGCATTTTAAGAAGGTATTACAATCATAATGTGAAATGGTATTCAAAGTGTAAAATGCACTAAAATGGTGTTTATGAATAACAAAGAACATGAAAATTAAGTATATTAATAATGAATATTAGCCTCATTTAGTGGCTAATCACTACCCTATAGTGTAAAATGGTTATTGATCTATAGTGATACACCAACGAAGTAAATGGGATGAATCCTCATGTAAAATGATATGGTGATAGATTTTTCCTCATGCCAACTGAAGGTTAAAGTGAAAAATTACCCTTCACATGATTTGGAGTTGGGTATGGTAATTTTTAAATTTAAAATATAGACACATTATCTGTATGGAGAAAGGTATTATATATATATAGTACTCATAAAATCTTGAAGTATATATTTACACAGAAATATTTGAATATTCACCAGAGAATAAGATTGGATTTTATCAGATATTATGACTTCTCAACACGTTACCACCCTAGGAAAGTGAATAAGGTGGTATATACTCTGATTTGAAAAGATAATTCTAGATTATCTATGATATGGATCACCAAAGATCCAATATTTTTGTATTTTTAAAGGATTTATCTAGAAATATTGAAGGAAGGGGACAAATCTTATCTTTCTTAAATGAGTGTTCGACCATCTATCCATTTGATGATTAAAGCGGCGTAGAAGGAAGATTTGTAACTAAAGAAGAAGGTCAGAAACATTCCTTAGTTAAACCTTGATTATGATAGAATGATAAGGTTTTGGAATTGTGTTTATGTTTTATCTATACCGGATTTGAAGGAATTATTGGATGAGAACCATAGATCACTATTCTCTATTCATCCTGGAACTATAAAGATGTATAAAGATCTAAAAAAGTATTTCTAGTAGGAAAATATGAAAAGATATATTACAAAATATGTATCTCAGTGCATGGTATATCAGTAAGTCAAGTCTAAGAGATATAATGGAATTTTACAACAATTACACATACACGAATAAAAATGGGAAAGCATCACCATGGATTTCATCATTGGAATCCCAGAAAATTCTAAAGGAAACAATTTTATTTTGTTTATAGTTGACCAAATTAAAAATTCAATACACATCATTATTATTATAGAGTATTTTACTCTTTATGAAATTTATAGAATATACATAAATGAGGTGGTAAGGTTGCATGGATTACCACTAGCTATTATCTCTGACCAGGATTAAAGGTTTACCTCAATGTTATGGAAAAGTATTCAATGAGATCTGGATATAATGTCAAGTTTTAGTATAGAATATCATCCTCAGATAGATGTTTATTCTGATAGAACCATCAAAACCCTAGATAATATTTTGAGATCTTTTTCTATATATTTCAAAGGAGGTTGGTATCAACACCTTCCTCTAGTCGAGTTTTCTTACAAAAATAGCTTTCACTCGAACATTTAGATGGTTAATTATGAATCTATATATGAAAGAAAGTTTAGAAATATATCCTACTAGGATAAATTTTGGGAAATTATTCTATTATGACATAGGATAGAAGAGGAAATGGAAGATAAAGTTAAATCTATACAATAACACATTAAGGAAGCTCATAGTTTATAAAAGGATTTATGATGAAAATATTTGAAATGATCTAGAATTTGATGTTGGTGAGAATTATTTTTCTATGAATTTCTCAAATGAATAAGTTTATGATATTTTTAAATAAGTGAAAGATGATCCCTATGTATGTTTTCCCTTTCAAGATTCTTGATTAAGGATGGTAGCTTATCACTTGATGCATCCACTGAACCTATCTCAAGTTCAGGATGATTTCTGTGTATGTCTCATGAAGAAGTAAATACCTGACCTGCCACTTGTACTAAACTCAGAGGTCATAATGCTGGATTATATAATTTACTATGAGCAAGAAATGGTAAAAATATTGGATCATAGAGATAAAGTTCTATGGAAAAAGAAAACTAACGGAGTTAAAGATCTATTGAGAAATAAAATTTATAAGAAGATATTTGGGAACCCATGGATGTAATGAAATAGGGATATCTTAATTTTTTTGTATTATAGTAATAAAATTTTGAGTTATAAATTATTTTCAAGGGGGTAGAATGTAACACCCTGAGATTTTATAAAATATTTATCTTCAAATAATTTTTTTGATTGCTTGCAATACACATAACCCTGAGTCTAAATGATCTATAATATAGTATAATATTATAACATAGCCATTAAATTAGTGGTTGTGAATAATAATATCTAAATTATAAATTTTTATTATGAATTGATTATAAATATAAATAATAATAATTTAAAAGTAAAAGAGAGTTTTTTTGAAAAATTGTTTTAATGTGCACAATGAATTTTTATCTTAATAAATTGAATGAATCATTATTATTGAGTGATTTTAATGAAATTTTTATATATTATATATTAAATAAAACATGTTAATATTCATCTAATATTTTTACTATTCACGGGATAAGAATAAACCTAGTTTTTTTAAAACTATATTTTTTATAAAAATAGTTTTCATCACATTTTGAGAAATTATTTTGAAATTAATTTATTCTACTTATTGGTATTAAATTTGATAAAATTTATTACATATTTGGAATCATGTGGTTAAAATTTAGAAATTGGGTACCTTTTATTTTTAGTCTTTATGAATAGTTACCACGGTAAAATTCATTACCTTGGTAAAAGGTAAATCAGGATAATCTAGGTTAAAAATAAGTGTTAAGGTCACCGTTTTACATATAAATTCCTATTGGATGAAGGGAATTCAACGCATATCACTACATGCTCTAATTTTAATTATTTAAGTGAAACATTCACATGAAAATTATCTGTATAATATTTAAAGTTAATATGAATGAAAAATGCCACCCTGTTACTTTTAAATATCTATTATGTGTCTATATAAGGAAAAAATAAAGTTATAAACAAATATTAATTTTTATTTTGAGAAAAATGGAATTATTTTCATTATTTAAATATATTTATAATTATTTACTAATTATATAATTACCTTAAATGCCTATGTGATGCTAAAACAATATTTCTTCAATTAATAGAATAATAAGATAAATAATTTTAAAAATATTCAAAGTGATATATTCTGAATGTTTTTTAGTGTTCCAAGAATTTTATCGATTAGTATGACATTGTTTTGGGTCAGTTTTAAAACGCCCAATGGTTCCGTATCCGATGATATGCGGGCCTTATTTCCAAAGGAAGGCATTCGCTGGGTGGTTTGACCAACGATGCTTAAGAACTCACATTGGTCGAGAGGATGGGAAGTCGGGCTCATCACACCCTTTTGGGTGGAAATTATTTCCTGTTCCAGGACTCTCTTATAGATTTAAGACGTATTCATATGTTCATGAATCTTTCATTTATACCCAAGCACAGTATCCACAGATTACTCATGGTTGGCAATGGTCAGTTGGACGCAGGGGTTCAGAATCATTTATGCCTGAGGTTTACCATCCCTAGTTGGATTAATGACCCTGAGGAGTCTGGAATCATTGAGGCAACACTAGGAATGGCGCGGTAGACCAATGTGAAGATAGTCGGATTGACCGGTTGTTGGTCTTGAACCTCAAGGAGGCTTCCTACGTACCCTGCCTGGGAGATAGGGATCAAAGTCCACGTAGTTCGCATAGGAGTGTCAGAGAGCCGACGTGAATGTGGACCCGGGGGTCTGATGGTGATCGGGCTTGAAACTCATGGAGGCTTCCTACGTACCATGCCTTGACACAGATCAAATTCCTCATAGTTCGCATTATATTTGGGATTACACTCTGAGGAGGCCCATAATGATGGATTGGGGCTTACACTCTGAGGAGGCCCATAATAAAGTATTGGGGATTACACTCTGAGGAGGCCCATAATGATGGATTGGGACTTACACTCTGAGGAGGCCCATAATGATGGATTGGGGCTTACACTCTGAGGTGGCCCATAATGATGGATTGGGCCTTAAACTCTGAGGAGGACCATAATAATGGATTGGGGTTTACACTCTGAGGAGGCCCATAATGATGGAATGGGGATTATACTCTGAGGAGGCCCATAATGATGGATTGGGGCTTACACTATGAGGAGGCCCATAAGAGGATGTCGTGGTCGATGCTTACTCTAAGCCCACGTGAGTCGTGCTTGGTGTGAGAAACAAGAGGCAGCAGGGACCAGACGATCACGTCGCGAAAGGTGCGTCCGTGGGAAGTGGAGTGGGGTTTACGCATAGAGATGACCCATAAGGCCATGGCTTACTCCTAGGTGGATGCTCATGGTGTCTTCCTCATGTCTGGCCATGAGGGCATCCCAACCCATTGGTGGGTTGAGGAATATAATGGGGACCAACACCTATGCGCAAGTGCACAAGCGTGATAACGCCAAGGGCGTTGGAATCAGTCCGAAAAAAGGGAGATGAAAAGTGTTAATTACATGCCTGACATTCAGAATGCAATGAGAGTGGAATGGTGATGGAGGATAACTACTGACCATGTTCGAAACACAACATCCATATCACGTTAGCCTGAAGTGGGGAAAAACAAATGAGGGTCGACTGCTGACCATGTTCGAAACACAGGACCTGACTCGAAGTGTTGTCCAAAGTCTTTAGGGGCGTTGGCCTAGGATGGTAGGTGAGCCAATGCGGCATGAGGCCAGGCCATTAGGGGGTCCCTTCAGACATGGAAGAGAATGAAGATCCTAATGAAGGACGTGCAAAGCATTAGGTGGAGTGATGGAATGTTTGAATGGATTCCAGCGCTCTTGAAATTATGCCACTATAAATATGGCATGAGGCATCTTATGCTTGTAGCATAAGGAATCTCTTTCATGGAGAAAGAGGCATCCAATTATTTAATTATAGGGAATGCTACAGTTTATAGTCATGCAGAGAGGACTGTTTCCATATAGTTTAACATCATATGGGTAGGAATAAGGTCATACAGTTTAATATCATGTGGTCAGGACGAGGGACATATAGTTTAACGTCATGTGGTCAGAATGAATAGGTAGGAGATACCTATCAATGGTTGGAGTGGGACTTATGTAAAGGCGGCCCTTTCTGGATGAACCTAGAAAAAGGAGCTATGTAATGAGGCTATAGGAGAGTCATGAGGAGTAGCTCGACTCAGGGAATGTATAGGACGAATGTTGGGGCAGCACAAGGGTGCAATGAAAAATACTGTTGACCCGACCTGAAAAGTTTGCAGTGTGACTCTCTATTTTTCATGGGGGCCAGTGATGGTAGCGAAGGGACATGCCCAGAGGGCTGGGACCGCATCCCGACAGTGACCCCGAGTGGGGGTGCAGGGGAACAACCCCCACGGTATGGACCAGTGAGTGCATGGGGTTCGTCACATGGGGGCTGGCCGCAGAGGAGGCGGGCCGCGTAGAAGCTGGCCACCTAGGATGTCCGCAAAGGAAATGGATACTTAGGGATGGCTGGATGTGGTTCGCGGTTTGGTTGTCCACGAAGGGTGTCCGCGACAGAGCTGGTCGTGGAGGAGGCGGGCTGCGAAGGAGTAGGCCGTGAAGGAGGTTGTCTGCGAAGGATGGACGCAGAGGAGATGACTGTCCATGAAGGGTGTCCTTCGCGGATGAGATGGTCGTGAAGGAAATGGCCGCGAAGGGCGTCTGTAGAGGAGATGGTGCCCGTCCTACTTCACACCTGCAGAGGGGTTCCCGCCACCATTTCTCAAATGAAACTGTTCTGTGGAGGGGGTGTTCATGAAGGAGATGGCCACATGTGGTTAACGGTTTGGTTTCTCCTTTATGCGGAAGAGTGCATCCGCGGACGATATGGGGTCTGCGGATGGCCGCGAAACTTTACTATTGGGAGCGATTTCTCTAGCGTCTCCCCACGAGTTTTCACCCGTCCTTCCTCTCTTTATTGGTTCCCCTCAGTGAATATTTATAGAGTCATAAAGGGGATATGGCGCACGACACTTATTGCAGAATCCCATAAAGGAATCCCCACCCACGAACGACTCAGTCAACTAGCTATTTTTGGAACTGAAATTCGAGGGATTGCTCCGTGGCCGTGCACCACTCCCCCTCTATCCCGCGAACGACAGCAGTTCGCGGAGGGGGCGGCTCGCGGTGGTGGACCGGCCTGACATACATCCCGCTTCGCGGCCACGGAGGGGCTTCCACCTCCATTTTGAGGATGACATCGTCTGTAGGAGGACAGTTCGCTGAATCGGCCGCGTACTGTTGCTAGGAGACGGTACGCGGACCAGTTCGGTCCTCTTCCAAGTTTTGGGGTAATCAGATTTCCCCCTTGCATAATTTTCAGGACCCTACAGACATATTATTATTGATTTAAAGTTTTAGATTCTAATTACAACCATATCTCTGTAAAATAACCCAAGACCCACTCTCCCGGATCCTATGCTTAAACAAGCTATATATTATTTTTATAAAAAAATAAACTAAGAAATATACAGTCCTTTATACTCCAGAGGATATTTTCAGTTTAGTTTTTAGAGTATTATGAAAAACCTTAAAACATATAATAGTTTAAAAAAATCTATACCAGCTATCCAACTTCACTTGAGCTATATTCTTATTCGAGACCAAACACCCTTGAAATTTATACTCATCACTATACCTATGAAAAACATTTTAAAACATAATGTGAGCCCCAAAAATACTTTGTAAGGGGTTTAAAACCAAAGGTAAAATCATTTTCTTATAAAAAATAAAAAAATATTTTAATTTATTTTATAAAATAAAAAAGTGATAAATATTTTTCCAAAATATGAAATCATTATTTTCAAAAATAACCATAGAAAATACTATACAATTTTTTTAAAAATACGTATCACTTTGAAAAACAATTTTATTTCAAAATATAATGATCTTTGAAATAAAATTTGGATTTATCCTTGAAAATATTAAAACACCACTTTGAAAATAACAACTTTTTATATGGAGTATAATAATACTTGGAAAACCTTAATAAAACAATGAGGCTATGAAAAGTATCACTTTTAGGATAATGTCCCTTTGATGTCGTGGGTTCAGTACCCATTATTCATATTCACATTCAATACCCATGTCCTAATTTTTTAGGTAATATTTTCTTTTCAAATGCTTTATTTATTATTATAATTCCATTAAAACCACCCTTTTAAAAATATCTCATGTAATTTATTTTCAAAAGAAAATAAACTTTAATATATGTTTCTTTAAATAGAATCTACACTTTTAGAAGAAATCCATCATTCAAGTTAACCTTTTATAAACTCTTATTTAAAATTAAACATAAATAATATCTTTTATAAACATCCATGTAATGTTAATGACAATTATAGTTTATTTCTGTACCTATAAGAGTTTATAACATCCATAAATCTTAATGAACATTTCATTCATAAAATGATACCTTTAAAACCCACTTGAAACATTTAAATAAAATTCTTGGAATAAACACTTCCAGAAAAATGATTTTAAAATGGAATAAATTTTTTTCCTTATATTTAGTGTTTTTTTAGAATTTAAAATAATTGTTAAAAAATATATTCTCATTAAAAAACATGGGTTGAAAAATTGAAAAAGTGATTTTCACACAATATTTTTCCTTTAAAATCATAAAATAGAAGTTTAAAAAATATTTACCTTACAAAAAGGTCTTTAGAAAATTATTAAATAAATAATTTCCCTTTTCTCATTCTGAAAACTAAATTGAGATTATCCAATCTCCACTTCCAATGCTTTGAATGTTTTAAGTGAGAAGAGAGATTGGGTTATGGGGGTTTTCTAAAGAGTAATATGGAGGTCCTTATAAAGTAGTTTCTTTCAAGTAAGCTTCATATTTTATAATTTCTAAATAGTTCTGGTTTTAAATGTAGTTAACATCACAATTTCTAAAAAAATTTGAGGATCTTACATGCATCTCAAGTGAAGGATTTGTATTTACCTTTTCTTCTGTAAGTCTAAAATCAAGTCTTCAACTTTCTACATAAGATTTGTTTGTATATATATATCTAACATAAGTAATTTAAGGATCTAATCATCAAAATCCATAAATCCATTAAAATGGAAATGACTTGAAATAAACATATATTTTTCATATATGATTATTCAAATATAATTTCTTTGAAAAGTCAATGGTTCAAAAATAATATAGAATATATATATATATATATTTATTTATTTATTAGTCGATGAAACTGGTATACTTTGATAAGCTACAAAGATATTCCTGAATGTTCTGTTATACCATACAAAAATTAATATTAAAAAATATATATATGTAATTCGTTATACTTATAGGTGAATATGTGAGGAGAAGATGACACAATCAAGAAAAGTATCCAAGAAATAGATGATCTATGGTTTTAAATGTGATGGTTTTTAATGTGTGTGCATATATATATATATATATTTATATAAATTATCAAAAGAAGTTCTGAGATTACAAAATAAGATTTGTTCAGACATGAAAACACCCACAAGATGAATTAAAGTCACAACTATCGATGTAAAAATGTTCTTTGAAACTTGGAATAAACATGAATTGTACACTATGACGTCGATATGAGTGATTCAATGCTCTTGGTAAAATAAAAACAAAGTGCTAGGGTTTTATTAAAGGGGTACAGTCTGATAAGGATTTTCACATGTAATCTTTCATGGGTTTGTGGTTTGATGTATAGTGAACCCATCTTAACATATATTAAAATTACATGAATTTTGAAGAATACTTAATTTTTTTTACAAAAGGACACCCAATGACCATATTAGTTTAGTGAATTTGGAAAAATGGAAATATAAACAACTATACATAAGTGAGCTACATTTTATTCCACTAGTTTCGCAAAGACTAGAACCCCTATTGTACTTATCATACATGAAATATATCTTCCTAACCAGGGGAATTAAACATAAAAGGGGTGATCTCATATGCTCAGTAAGGGTAAACAAGGGAGTAATGTAAGCATAAAAATGAACATAGGGGTATGAGAACAAGATCATAACATTATAAGATCACACCCTTCATATCAAATATCATAAACATGAGTTAT
Source organism: Viscum album (assembly GCA_963277665.1). NCBI lineage: Eukaryota > Viridiplantae > Streptophyta > Magnoliopsida > Santalales > Viscaceae > Viscum > Viscum album. The sequence goes on along the minus strand of OY728140.1, from coordinate 238,325,734 downwards.
GGGATAAATCATGACAGTTCATAAAACATGAATCATAAGGAAATAAATATCATAAAGCATGAAATAATAACTATGGAATAATACATAGATTTTTTTTCATGAATATAAGAATAGAAAATCTTATGTCAAGGATACCTACCAAGACCTTTATAACATGTTAGGATTGGGCTACGACACATGTAACTGCTTCAGGATAGGTCTAACAACCCATGTACCCTCTTACTTTTAGTTTTTTACTAAAACCCCTATAACTTTTTGTTTTTGAGCTTGGGATACAACCCGTCTACCCTCTTAGTTCTAGGATTGGGCTACAACCCATGCACCATCTTGTTTTTAATCTTGGGATACCACCCATGTACCTTCTTGTTTTCAGGCTTGGGCTACGACCCATGTACCCTTTGATCTCATATACAAATTATCATTACCAAATGCATTGGAGTGAGATATAAGTCCCACCCATCTCATAATAAAATCATTCGTACATGTACCACAAGATAATAAAAATTTCATCATATCATGACCCATAAAAAGAGATAGGTTTTATAAACATCAAATCATAACCCATGAAATGAAATGGATATCATTAACATTTCATCACATCATAATATATTAACAGATATAGGTTTCATAATCACTTCATGAAATCATAACATGTGAAAAGAAGTGGGTTTCAAAAGCATAAAACCCATGGAAGTGAAACCAGTGTCTTAAGCATCATTCCATCAAAACATAAACCATTTAATAAATAAAATGAATAGAACCTTTGTATCCTTTCCTAGAAGGGTATGAGTAACATCATTGAATGTTATATTATATAGAACATAACATAGAATAATATTTTTAAAAACATTTCTTGAGGAAAATATCCTTTATTCTTTGAAAAAGGATCTTTAATACATAAAAATTTTAGAAAACCAGTTTCCTTAAAAACTTGCAAACGATTCTTGATTTTTTTTGGAAAACCATTTCTTTGAAAATTAGTTATAATTTTTTTTTCTTAAAAATTAACCTTTTAAACATGAAAAGGAATATTAATAGAAATGAATATGGGTAAATCCATACATTCTATATGAGGTAAAAATAACATTCCTTTTGAATGGTAAAAAGGATAGATACATTTCTTGTTTGGAAAGTAAAAAGAAGATTCCTTTAAAAGAATTGGTAAAATAAAAAAGGGGTAAAAATGTATTTTAAATATTTTAATCGAATAGTAGAATATTATTGGGAATCCTTTTTAGAAAACATTATTTTGAAAGAACACAGATTTTCGACCGAAGAAAGGGTAAAGTCGAAATTTCTTTAAAAAAAAAACTCTTTTCTATATTGTATACCAACGATTGAAAAAATGGTACCAATACATTAATATATCATGAATAATTAGAATAGATGAAATTTAATCAGTTTTCTTGAGATATGCATCATAATATTTCATCAAAGGAAGCATAAACATAAAAAATCTCATAAAGTGATGATATTTTTTCAAAAAACTCTTACCACTTGATAACTTTGAACCATAATAACCATTTAATAAAATGAAATTAAATGAATCTTAAAATATCATGAAAAGACTAAAATTCATTATATATCATTTCAAAATAAGTATATACAGCTCTGGAAATATATAGGTGCATAACATGGCATGTGTCTCAAGGAAGTCAATTTGTGATGAAATTACTTTACCGATTTCGAAACTTTTGAAACATAAACCCCATGAAATAAATATCATAAAATTGATATGTAAATACCCATAAAATTAATTATAAGAATTGTATAATACAACCATGGTTAGTAAACACACCAAACAAAAGTAATGGGTGGTGAATAAATCATGTATCTTACAGAAATAAAAAGTGAGATGAAATTCCCTTACCTTGTGTCTTCACTCTCATAGTACTCATTAAAAACACCTATATAATAAATATAAATTTATTATACATATTTTAAAGAACCATATTTGTAACACCTGGATTTTTTTTTATGAAATATCTTCTCTAAATAATTTTAATTCTTCAATAGATTTCATTGTACACGACCATGATTTTAAATGAACCATGAGATAACCTTAGTATAAAATGAACATTTTAATCTAGCTATTTTTTAGTGGAAATAAATATAACTAACTTATGAAAATGTATGGTTAAGTCATTCACTACTAATTATTTATGAAAAATATAAATCAATTATGTTTTTTTTTATTTTTTTTGTAATAATAAAGTAAATAAATTACTATTATAAAATGAAATAAATGAAATATATATGTTATATAATTAATAAAATATTTTTTATATTCATATAATCGATTTTTTTTGTGATAGGGTATGAGTAACCACTATTTGGTGTATAAAAACCTATATTTCTAAAAGGCCAATTTTACCGCCCTTTAATGGGGAACCCTTTTTAAATTATGATTTTGACACCTAAATAAGTTTTATATGAATTTTTTTTTCTTTATAAGAGGGATATATAAATTTACTTTGGATGAATTTTTAATATATTTCTGATAACTTTCAAATTTTTATAAATAGTAAATATACACTAAATTTTAATTGAAAACTACTTTTTTCATTGAAATAATTTATATGGTTAAATTATAATATTTAATTGTTTTAAAGTATAAAAATAATATATTTTTATCATTAAATAAAATTTATTTTATTAGAATTAATTTTACATTTAATTCAAATGTAAAAACATTTCAGTATTTTGCATTGTTTTAACTTCTAAAAAACCATTCTCTCTTTCTGACAATGGGAATAATTTTAATTTTTTTTTTCAACTTCTATATTTTGGATTTTAAAAAATTTAATTCCATATTTGGAATAATTATGTCCAAATTATGTAAATAGCTTTATTTTTTTGGGTATTATGAATAGTAACATTGGTAATTTTTATTAATATGGTAAAAGGATAAATCAGCTAATTAAAGGTAAGAATTCTATTATAAAACTACCCTAATAGTTATCTTAATATCATTGTATGAGTTTTTTTTTCAACTTAAATCATCCTTGGGTTGAAATGGAGTCCTTTGGAAGCCACTTGGATGAGATTTGGAAATTTAATTTATTTTTATTTAAAGAAATGTTAAATATTTATCACTAAAATTTTAATAAATAAATCATTTTTATATAAGATTATTTAGAAGATAAATTCTATTATAAATAATCATTTTAAATAAAAAATGTTTTTATTTATCATGGTAATTTATTTTTAGTTTTTAGGAAATAAATAATTACCTTAAAGACTTATACTTTGATGATGTAAAAATTAATTAATTGATGAGAAATCAATAAAACAATTTTTATTAAATTGATAATAACCATAAAAGGAACTGAACACTTGAAAAAATATCATTGGTTGAGTATATCTCAACTATAAACATCCAAGGGTCGATTTAGTGACCATTTGGTGCCTTATATAAGATATTGTGACACTTATATTATTTTATTGAAAGTGATGTTAAAGTTGTCACATTCAGAATTTAGTAAGTATAACATTTTAAATGTTGAATTTTCCAAAAGATAAATTGGACGACATATATTATTCTAAAATATTGTAGATTTATCTTAATCAAAGTATTTTATTTTTTAATTAAATAATCACAAAAAAATTGATGTAGTAATTATTTTATTAATAGAGATAACAAATAAATTTTATTAAAAATATTAAAGTAAATATAATTTGGGATAATTAATATGTCTAATGATTTTTCTAGATGACACTTACCTCCTAGTAATATAATAAAATAGTTGGTTTGAAGTTATATTATCATATTAATATTTTTAAAAATCAATGAATTAAATATTATCAAAATCGACACTATTTATTCTTTATCAAAATAATGTTTTATTAAATTATTTTAAAGTAAAAAAAACATTTTAAAAAATATAGAATAATTATTCAATAGTCTAAAATTTTATAAATTATTTATTTATGGTGTAATTGACATCAAATAAGTAAATATGACACCCTTTTAAAATTGAAATATTTGTTACGCTAGTTAAAAATTAAATAAGATAGCTAAGTGTTAATTAAAATGATATGATTTAAATTAACCGAAGTACTTGTCAAAAATTTATTGGTTTATGAGACTACACTACAACCTTATCTAATCTCATCTTCAAACTTGGTTCATTTTTTATGTCTTTTTGATGGGGTTTGATTTTATAAATTAATATTTTTTGAGATCCAAAAAGCGCCCCTCACCTCAATTATAAAAGGGATCATCCTCCCTCACCTCTTCACATCACTTTGAGCATTAAATCTTGGACATCCCCCACACTTTTACCTTCTCAACTTCCCTAGTAATATTATATATGTTCTGGTCTTATTCAAATAAAAACTATAGTGCTCTAAGAATAGATTTAGAGGAAGTATGTCGAAGAAGAAGTAATCTACTTTATCGATTCTTTCAAAATTATTTCTTATTCTACTTCTTCTTCACGAGTTGTTTCAATATAATGTAATAACTCCAATATCACTTATATAATGAGATGTTATTATAATTATGAAATAACCATATTCATCATTCTATCCATCCTACAAAAAATTAAAACACCATGCATGCGTACATACGACTTACCATCTCCACGACGTGGTGTAATATGTTTTTCACCACCACCTTACTTGCATGGGTAAAATGATTGAAATAATAAATATATATGATTATTATAAAATTATATTGATTATGTAATATTATAAACCATTCACTTCAATACCATTCCACAATTATGGGAATGATATCGTTGCTCGTGCGTATGTACGGCCTACCATCTCCACGATTTGATGCAATTCATTCTACACAATATTTATTAAAGAATGATTATAGAAATGTATATAATAAATAAATATGATATATATAATGTTAATATTATTTGTTTAATGTCATAAATATGACCTATGAATTAGAACCAGAACTTATTCAACAAAACATTTATAATCAAATGAAGCAGTTAATACCCAAATAACAAGTAACAATGAAATGTTATTAAAACATAGATAATAAAATGATTGTATATGATATAATAAAAATTAATATTATTATAAAATAAGTCAATATAATTATTTAAAAAATTATACAGGAGGTTCAGATACATACAAAATCAGACCTAAGGTGAGGGATAATTTATTAATCTCATTATTATCCAAGATTGTTTATACGTAAGTATTTTTTGGGGTATATTTATCACCCACATCCATGATTTATAAATATATAATATTATTTATATTATTATACTATTTTTAAATTAATTTTTACCTATTTTTTAATTTTTATTAAATGGAATGAATGGAATATTTTGTCGTTATTCGATATGAGGCACTTTTTGACTTTTCCAGCAAAAGTTTGAAGAGAATGTTTTTTTAACTTATTCGGCATGATAATATTTTTAATTTTTTATAATTTCTTATTTCCATGAAGCTTCCTCTGCATGATTTTAATTGTAATTTAAAATAAATTATTTTCTTTTAAAATTTCATGGCATTTTGGAAAAGAAAATGTTTTTGAAGAAGAAATAATATTTTCCTCAAGAATTAATATCAAGTGTTTTATCAAAATTATTTTCCATCTAAGATGACATTATTTAAATAGTGTTATATTTTATTCCCTATTTTTACCATGTTTTGATTGTTTTTATGATGTAATTATATTTATGAAATCCATTTTTTATATGGATTATGATGGAATGATATTTAATATACCCATTTTATTCCTTGGGTTATGCTATGATGAATGATTAATGTGGAACACATAAGAATGATATCATTATGAGATGGGTGGGACCTATATTTCCCTCCAATGCATTGGATAAATATTTATATCTCATGATATATACATGGATATAACATGAAATGATCTCCGTTTAGTTATATAGGGATGGAAAGAGGAGTGAACTTAGTTCAGTAATGGACTTTATCCACTATGATGGTCATGGAAATGAGAATTGACTAATATGAAATGATTTTATATGCCAATTTTTATGACACAAAACTTCATGTATGTTTTTATGACTTTTGATATTACGTTCATAGATTCTTATGAACTTTCATGATTTATCCCATGTCATGATATCACAATCTTTCATATAAAGGATAATATTTTCAAATGTTATGCTCTTATGATTATGATATTATTGATATCTTCCTTGTTTACCCTTACTAGGAATCCGAGATCACCATTTCATATGTTTCTTTTCCTCAGGTCATGAATAAGGGTATTAAGTAAGTTATGTCAAAAATAGGTTTAGTTATGACAAAATAAGTGGGAGAAAATGAAGATGTCTTATGAACCATTTGTTTATGTTTCCATGTTTCTAAAGGCACTATACCTACATGATCATTTAATGAATTTTTATATTTTGTAACGAATATTCTTCAACATTGAAGTAATATCCATTCAACGGCCCGAAGGCCTTCATTTTTTTATTATAAGCTGATAAACCCCCTTTTAAGGGAATAAGAGGGGAACCCGAACATCAGGGAAATTGGAAATTACATGACCTGATGGTCGAAGAGAGAAAAAGCAGACTAAAAACATGGAGTTACCCCACCCAAGCATTTGATCGTGAAAAAGTCCTCCACCTTTGCATGTCAGTTCAGCAAGCAAGTGTCTTGTGTCAAACCACATGCCCGATCCGATGGAAAATGCCATACCCTCTCAAACAACCAAATTCGAAAAGCTATGCAAAGATGAAACACCAGCTCTGATTCCTCCTTTGGGGCATGTTCCATGCAATCAGGTCCAGCGACAAACCAACCTTGCACAATCATACTCCATTAAGAGCAGCTCCCAGACAAACCCACCATGATCCACACACCTACTACCACCATAACCATAGAAGCCACCAGAAGACGGACCAAGGAACATGTAGTCGAACCATTGTCACCTAGGACTGAATAGTCCAACACCACACCTAGGAGCATCACCGCTGAGGGGGCCCAAGCCACACTGAAACAAAAATGCCACTATGGGCATGAATCTGCTCAGATTTGAACTATAGCTGCACCCTCAACAGATTCTATAGTCAGTCACAGGAAGAAGGGGAGAGAAAAAACATGATATCGAAACAAATCCATGATGCCAAATTCATAAAACCAAACCTCCAAATCAAAACCGTCAAATAGAAACACAAAAAACCCAAATCAGCAGAACCTCCTTCAAAAACACGAAACAGAAAATTCCTCCCCCCTCCGAACCACACCAAATCCGACACCGAACATGCCAGAAAGGAGCATTCCAGAGCCATTGCTGGGCCGTACCGTTGCTGAAGAGAGATCCCGAAGCCGAAGTTGATCCGCGTCTATGAGATGTGATACCATCGCCGTGCCGTACCGAGGTGTGCATCGTCGAGCCGAGATCTCAAAACCAGACCCCACCGGAGCACCGTTGAGGTGTACTGATATCACACCAAGATCCAGCGGCCAATTCCAGGACCAGCGAGCCATCTCAGAGGAGGGAAGGAGAAATATTCGAGAGAAAACCCTAACCGTGTGAGGGGGAAAGGAGCCGCCGCTCAGAGGCTCATGTATTAGCTACGAAATACCAAAGGGGGATTGAAGTAATATCAATGTATGTAATGTACAGCTCATTATAGTTGGTATTAGAGTAAAGGTATAGTTAACCTTTGGAAGCTAGGATGAGAAAACCATAGTAAGGACCTAAAGGATATGTCGAAGTATAGGTTATAATCCTAGTGTTTTAGAAATGATCATGAATAACCTATGATAAAACCTACAGTGTCCTAAATAGGAATTTTATTCTTGATTATGTGGTTTTACCATTATGATTATTGTTGCTCACACGATGCTTCTTGGTTTTAGTCAATGGATTGAACCCAAAGGAACTGTGTTAATGTTGAATGCGACATGCAATGCAATGATTGTCCTCCCGAGAAACCAAATGTTATGGGAGATAGAATTTAAAATCATGTAGCTATCATCACACAACTTTTTTAAGATATGAATGATGTAGGACTTCCAAATGAGAAAAGGAGGGATCAAAATTCTGTTGAGTCCTTCATGAGGCGACATCCACTTTCTTTAAGCATGTATTTTGATCCATTAGTGGCTGAATAATGTATTAGCACCACTAAAAATATATTTTCAGTTCTCCAATGTTTAGAACATGATAAATTCATCTTAGTAGTCTATCGTTTGGAAGGTGAAGCTGACCAATAGTGGAACCTTATCAATGGAATGAGATTAGTTCAAGAACTTATTTTCTAATAAGTATTTTCCTTGTATTCTTCAAACAAAGATGGAGAAGGAGTTACTTGGACATAATAGAAAGGATGTTGAATCCATTGGTACCTACGAAGAAAATTTTACATGACTTGAAAGGTACGCCTTTTTAATTATTATCCAACCTTAGATTAAAATTGATTGATTTTTAGTGGCTTAAAACCATGTCTTTGAAGAGCATTATCCATAAGGGACTTCAATAACTATGAAGAAATCATTTGATGTGCTCTCAAGGTTGAGATAGATATTGGAGTAACCCATCAGTCCTATGGGTTTGATAAGAAGAGAAAAATGGAATTCATGGTAAAATATAAAGACCACACTAAAAATAAGATGATTTCTTCCTTATACTCAAAGTGTGGAAAGAAACATGGAGGAAATTATCTTAAAGGGACTAGTAAATGTTTTATGTGTGGAAAATAAGGTCATTGGGTAGTTGAATGCCAAAGTGATGGGAAAAAGATGTCCAATTATGCAAATAGAGAAAAGGCTACACAAAATTCACCTCATACAATTCAATATTACAAGTGCAAGTAAATGCGGTATTATGCCAATAAATTCCATAATCCAAGGTTTATTGATGATGATCGATGCCAAAAAACTATTAAGGACAAAGAAAAAGGAAATTCACATGCAATCACTATCAGTGATGTGTAGTGTGATAATGAAGTGGTGAAAGGTACAATTACCATCCAATCTAAAGTAGAAAATGTTTTATTTGATTATATATCCACCCAATCTTTTATTACTGAATAATTTTCTAAGTGTATCACCGTATTACCTCAAAATTATAAGTTTAGTTAATTTTGAAAACTCCTAATGGTACAATGGTCACTTAAAAAGTTTAGAATTGTTCCCCAGTTTATGTTTGTGGGAATGTGCTTCCTAAAAATCTTGTGATCCTTCCCATAGTATAATTTGATGTGATTCTTTTCATGGATTGGATTATCTATATGTATTTCATATCAATTGAAAAGGAAGGGATGTCATATTTCATTTTATAGACCAGTTGATGATTATCTATTGATCCAAGGATGAGTATGAACTTTCAGTAGAAATTTGTTCTATATTATGGGTATTGATCCCGATAAATGAAGGTTATCAATCTCAAATGGTTGGGAAGAAACTCACAATTAATAATACACCCATTGTATAGGAGTTTGATTATGTATTTCTAGAAGAATTACCAGGTCTTCCACCAAATTGTGAAGTTGAGTTTTAAATAGAACTCATACTCAGTGCTATTCCTATTTCAAAGATACCTTATAGAATGGCCCCAAATGAGATGTAGGAATTGAAGATGTAAAGAAAGACTTGATCCTGAGCTCTCAGAGTCAACCCTTATAAATGCTCTGTACTTTTTTTTCAATAAAAGAAACTGCACAATTACATAACACATTACACAATCGACGACCTTTACCGGTATAGGTTTTAGAGAGTAGAAAAACCTTACACTTTTATCAAATATGTACAAAAATAAAAGAAATATAAAATATCTAATATACTAAGACTGTGCTAAATCTTTGCTGAAGATGCTTGACTCAGAATTACTAGCTAACATATGAAAAATAATTTTAAAAACTTGGGATGAGCGACAAAATCTCACTAAGGGGTTTTTTGAAAAGAAGGAATGCATATAGGGTTTATTTGAAATGAAAAGTGGTACATGTCATGATGTCTGATAATTTTGGATTATTAAACCATTAACACTTCAAAATAAACATTTTATAAAAATTATTTATATGGATATATAATTTTAAAAAATCAACTTCATTTATTCATAAAATTATAGCAATTTCACATGAAAACTTATAAGAACTTCATGATTTAATTCTTAAAAAAACCTTGTATCATATCATAAATTCTCAGTTCACTCTCAAGACATAGTGGAAATAGTCCCATATCAGATTAGGTTTACTCCCAAATCCCATAAAGTTCTTAGGATAAACCTCCCATTCACCATAATGTGCTTAGGATAAACCTCCCACACACCATACATGACATCTCATGAGATTAACACATTACTTAATGAATTGGGTCGCTATCCGGGAGCACCCATCATAAATGGAAAAAAGTCCCATAAGGGTTTCAGGTTCAAACCTTAAACCCTGTCTTCATAATATCTAGGTGCAATTATTTGGAATTAAAAGCATTATAACTTGCATTTTCATCATAATTACCATGAAGATTCTTTAAAATTTTGAGCTTCGATGTCCATTTCATAAAAAGGAGTTTACTTGAAAAAACATGTGTCATGAAAAAAGTAGTTTTTCCTGAAATCGAACATTTATATGTATATAATAGTTTTACATAAAAGACACATACATACATTTATTGTAAATTTTTATAAAACACGATTTTCATACTCACATGCATGTATATCGATGTTAAAATATAATAATAATTTTACATAAAATGCCATATACACATACAGACATATATAATCATCAAGTGTAATATATATATATATATACATGTCTTAAACAAAACTGTTTCATATGGAAATATATATATATACATATACATATATGTATATACATATACATATAGGTATATATATATTTATATATATTTTATAAATCAAACATAGTTTGATAAATTAGAAATAACAAATCTCTTACGTTATAAATTTTTGAATGAACATTACTATACGAAAATGCAACATCCCAAATTTCATTATAACATGTTGACATGATTAATCTTCTATAAATTTTTTTTAGAAATAATAATATTATAAACATGTCATTAAGCATTTCATCCTTATATATATATATATAAGGAAGCATTTAAATTATAAATAAAATAATTTATTTCCAATATAATAGAATATTAAAATCATATTTAAACAAAACTTTAATAAATAAAATTATCCCTTTCAATTAAGTTCTTAGAGGAAAAATATTTGAAAATAAACAATTCCATAAAAAATAATAATTTTGATAAACTTTGATAAAAATGCATAAACTTACTTACATAAGAATAAATTCATATTTAAAAAAATTATGATAGAAATAAACACTTAATCCCTTACCAAAATAATTTGTACATAAAATCAAATGTAATTAAATAAATAATAAACCCATGCATATATTCATAAATTATATACTTAAATAAATAAATTGATCCTTGACACTAAAATCAAAAATTGGAACATAGTTTTGGTATATATATATATATATTCCTTTCAGAAAAATAAATCATAATTAAATACACTTTTGAATAAATATAATTCCTTGAAAATAATGTTGATAATTTACCTTCCCTTACTAAGACATAAATTATAAATTGAAGAGTAAAATTAATGGTAATCTCATATGGCCAATAGATCATGAGTTTGAATTACACACTTTGTGTTTGAGTATCATAATTCAATAACAAGATACAAATTTCAAAAAGTTAAATTTATTCATTGTAGTAGATTTAAAATGAATCAAAACATAATTTTTTAAAAATACATTTCCTTACTTGATTTTCAAACAAAGAGAAGATCATCTGCTACTTCAGACAAAAACATAGTCCAGTGGGACTGAGAACTAGATTTACCATTCTAATTTGAACACTGAAATAAGGCCATTGTATCCATTATCTATACAATGTGTAAAATAACACACACATCTTGTAAAGTAGGATGAGGCTATTAAATACAGACAGAAAGGGGGGAAAATGCATATTACTTTGATAGAAAACTACAGCATGACCCATGAAAAAGAAAACAAATCAATTATACTCATTCATTCAACAATTTTAAATAGGAAAATGTTTGACATGTATAATAAACAAACATCAAAACAAAGCAATAGCTTGACATATTCTCATCTAAAGAAGAAAAACAGCACAATAACGTTGACATAAAAAATATACAATGAAGTTAAACAGAGACAGATTTAGTTTAAAATTGCACTGGAATAGACATTTACAAACCAAAATGAAAGTGTTATATTCATATACCAAAATAAAATTGATCTAGAAGAAATAAAAAAAAATCGGCACCCATTAGAGAAGAAGAAAACATATGACGATAAAAACCAGAGGATTCAGATCTAAAAGGAGAACCTATTGGCTTATGTTGAAGAACAATAGAAACAGAAACCTGCCTGGATCGAACCTTATCCACAACACACCTCAAATCTGGGCAAAATGAAATCCTAACCTCAATTGAAACCTACTAACGACACATAGATCTCATCGATCAATCTTCCCTCTCCATGGCCGGTCCTTGATTAGTCTTCCTCACCGGCGCTAGACTTCCTCACCGAAACTCAGCCTCGCCAGTGCTCGGCTCAACTAGCATGATCAGAACCCAAAAATCAGATTTTATTGATATATTATTGTTATTTAATTTTTTGTAAACCCATGAAATTGAATATAATATTAATTTCAACTAATATATGTATAGATTTAATGTTTTTTGAAAATATCTATTCACAATTTATACCTTTATAATAAAAAATTTATAATTTTATAAAGATAATATAATTTTTAACTCAAAACTAATAATTAAACACACACACACATCATATTTTCGATTATTAAATTTTGTAAAACCTAATTAATTATATTAATATAATTATTCATTTTTTCAATTTTTTTATAAATGAATTAATTATTATTAGAAATAATAAAATATTTTCATATACTAGTATAATTAATTATTTTTTTAAAAATTAATTATAATAGTCATTAATAAATTTATAGTTTTTATTAATTTAAAATTAAATAAAAAACAATAAAATTTTCACAAAACATGATTTTTTAATAATTTTAAATGTTTAAAATAACATATATTTATTTATTAATAAATTATTATTATTATTATTATAAAATAACAACTTAATGGGATGTTACATTATCCCCCCTCAAAAGAATTACTTCCACACAATTCATTCGTTGGACTAACAAGAATTTTGAATTTCTATATTCAGAATTAAGAAATACTAGGACTCCTAGACTTCTATACTCTACGGATTAGACGACAACATCTTATCTCCAAAGTTGTATAGAATGTTTCTCGGATACCAATTATAATGAACTCATCCCGAGCTCTCGGACTTAGCCCTTATAAATGCTATTTATTTTTTTTTCAATAAAAGAAACTGAATAATTACACAACACATTACAAAATCAAGGACCTTTACCAGTCTAGGTTTTGGAGAGTTGAAAAACCTTACATTTTTATCAGAGGTGTACAAAAATAAAATAATGATAAAATATCTAATCTACTACGACTACGCTAACTCTTTTCTAAAGACTCCCCACTCAGAACTGCTAGCTAACCTGTGAAAAATAATATTAAAAACTTAGGATGAGTGACAAAATCTCTGTAAGTTTTTTTTAAAAAGGAAAGCATATATGGTTTATTTGAAATGAAAAGTGGTACATGTCGTGATGTCTGATAATGTTGGCTTATGAAACCATGAGTACTTGAAAATAATTTTTTTATCAAAAGGATTTATATGTATATATCATTTTAAAAAACTAAATTAATTTATTCATAAAACTGTATCAATTTCACTTTAAAACTTACAAGCACTTCATGATTTAATTGTCAAAGGAGCCTTGGATCATATCATAAATTCCCAGTTCACTCCCAAGACATAGTGTACATAGTCCCATGTAAGATTAGGTTTACTTATTAATCCCATAATGTTCTTAGGATGAACCTCCCGTGCACCATAATGTGCTTATCATAATCCCCCCACACACCATACATAACATATCATGAGATTAACACATTGCCCAATGCATTGGGGCGCTATTTGGGAACACCCATCATAAATGGAGAAAAGTCCCATAAGGGTTTTGGATTCAAACCCCATACCCTGCCTTCATAATATCTAGGTGTGACACTTTGGAATTAAAAACATTATAACTTGCATTTTCATCATAAGGACCATAAAGATTCTTTAATTTCTTGAGCTTCGATGTCCATTTCGTAAAAATGAATTTACTTGGCTAAAAATGTGTGATAAAAAAGTATTTTTGCCTGAAATCATAAATATATATGTATATAATAGTTTTACATAATGTTTACAAACATATATTATTTGCAAATTTTTATAAAACATGATTTTCATACTCACATGAATATATATTGATGTTAAAAAATAATAATGCTTTTACATAAAATGACATATACACATACAAACATATATAATTATAAAGAGTAATATATACATACATACATATATATATATACATGTCTTATATAAAACTATTTTATATGGAAAGATATATATATATATATATACATATATGTATATATATATTTATGCACATATATTTTACAAATCAAACATAGTTTGATAAATTGAAAAGAATAATTCTCTTACATTATAAATTTATGAATGACCATTATTATATGAAAATAAAATGTCCCAAATTTCATTATAACATGGTGACATGCTTAATCTTCTATGCGCACTTTTTTGAAAATAATAAAATTATAAACATGATATTAATCATTTCATCCTTATATATATATATTTATATATACATATATATAAACATTCAATTAAATTCTAAATAAAAGAACATGTTTCCCACATAATAGTATATTAAAGTATTATTTAAACAAATATTCGATAAATAAAAATATCCCTTTTAATTAAATTATTAGAGGAAAAATATTTGATAATAAAAAATTCCATAAAAATAATAATTTTGATAAACTTTGAGAAAAATGTATAAATTTCCTTACATAAGAATAAATTCACATTTAACAAAAATTTTGATAGATATAAATACTTACTCTCTTACAAATATAATTTTTACATAAAATCAAAAGTAATTAAATAAAAAATAAACCCTTGAATATATACAAAAATTTCAAACTTAAATAAATAAACTGATCCTTGATATTAAAATTATAAATTGAAATATAGTTTTGGTATATATATATATTTATTCCTTTCAGCAGAATAAATCACAACTAAATACACTTTTGAATAAATATAATTCCTTTAAAAGAAATATGATAATTTACTTTCCCTTACTAAGACATAAATTATAAATGGAAGAGTAAAATTAAGGTAAATCTCTTACGACCATGAGATCATGAGTATACATTCCATACATTGTGTTTGAGTATCATAATTCTATAGAGAGACACAAATTTTAAAAAGGTAAATTTATTCGTTGGAGAATATTTAAAATAAATAAAAACATAATTTTTGACAAATACATATCCTTACCTGATTTTCAACCTAAGAAAAGATCATATGATGCTTCAGACAAAACTTTAGTCTAGTGGGACTAGGAACCGGATTTACCATTCTAATTTGGACACTAAAATAAGGCCTTTACAACAATTATCTCTAGTGTGTTTTTAACAACACACCCAACTTGCAAAGAAATCCAAGGCTATTCGATGTAGACAACAAGGGAGAGAAACTCATATTAAATTAACAGATAACTACAACATGACCCATGAAGAAGACAAAAAATCAATCATAGTCGTTCATTCACTAATTTTAAACAGGAAAACATTTGTCATGTCTAATAAAAAAACATTGAAACAAATAAATAGTTTGACATATTCTCATTCGAATAAGAAAAATAGCACAATAACATGGACATAAACAATATACAATGAAGTTAAACAGGAAAAAATTTAGAATGAAATTTAACTGGAATAGAAATTTGTTGACCAAAATGAAATAATTCTATTCATATCTTAAAATAAAATTTATCCACAAGATAAAAAAAATACACACACATCGTAGAAGAATAAAATGTATGACGATAAAAACCAAAGGATTAAGATCTAAAAAAGAAAACCTACTGGCTTAGGTTGAAGAAAAAAAAACAAAACCTTCCTAGATCGAAACCTATCATAAAAATACCTCAAATCAGAACAAATGAAACCCTAGCCTTGATTGAAATCTTCCAACAACACATGGATCTCATTAATCAATCTTCCCTCGTAGTAAACGGTCCTTACTTAGTCTTCCTCACTGATTCTCGAATTCCTCTCTAGCAGTTGACCTCACCAATGTTTTACTTAGCTAGCATGCTCGAACCCCCCATAAAGACACCCTGGTCGATGCCCTTCCATTTTCTGCATGATGCACATGGACTCCCCTGTTCAGGATTCCCCCAAAAACCTGATTTTATTCATATATTATTGTAATTTTTTTAAACACATGAAATTCAATATAATATCAATTCAACTAATATATGTATAACTTTAACGTTTTTTTAAAATATATATTCATAATTTATTCCGTTATAATAAAAAATTTATAAATTTATAAATATAATATAATTTTTAACTCAAAAATAATAATTAAACACACACACACACAAATATATATATATATATATATATATATATATATCATATTTTCAAATTTCAAATTTTATAAAACCTAATTAATTATATTAATATAATTATTCAATATCTCAATTTTTTATAAATTAAATAATTATTATTTGAAAAAATAAAATATCTACCTATACTAGTATAATTTATTATTAAAAAATAAAATTATAATAGTAATTATGAAATTTATTGTTTTTATTAATTTAAAAATAAATTGAAAAATGTAAACTTTTCATATAAAAATATATTTTTTATAATTTTAAATGTTTAAAATAACATAATTTTTTTATTAATAAATTATTATTTTTATTATTATAATTATTTTAATAACATAAAAAATTACAGGGATGTTGTAAATAAACTCTAAGAGAATATTGACAAGGGATTTATAAACCCTAGTGTGTCACCTTGGGGTGCACCTATTCTATTTGTTAAGAAGAAATATAGATCAATGAGACTCTACATTGATTATTGAGAACTTAACAAGATCAGTATTAAGAACTAATATCCTCTTCCTTGCATTTGACGACTTATTTGACCAAATATGAAAAGATCAATACTTTTCCAAGATTTATCTTCATTCAGGATATCATCAACTAAGGGTTAAGAAGGTGGATATACCGAAGATGAAAATTTGTACAAGGTATGGACACTATGAATTTATAGTGATTCCTTTTGGTCTTACTAATGCCCCCTATATCTTTATGGATCAAATGAATAGAGTATTTAGAGTCTATCTTGATCAGTTTGTGGTAGTCTTTATAGAATATATTCTTTTTTATTTGAAGATAAAGTAAGAACATGAAGATCATTTGAGAATTGTACTATGGACCATGATAAAGGAGAATCTTTATGAAAAATTTTCCAAGTGTTAATTTTTTCTTTATAAAGTTTCATTTTTGAGTCACATAATCTTAAGATAGGGAATATCTATGGATCCAGTAAAAAACAGAAGTTATTGAAAGTTGGACGAGACTGAAAATGGTATATGTGATCCAAATTTTTCTTGGTTTGGCTGGATATTATCGATCATTTGTGACAAATTATTCATGATTATCTAATCCACTTACAAAGTTGACTCAAAAAGGAGTTATGTTCATTTTGATCGAGGAATGTGAAGAGATTTTCAAAGAGCTCAAAAAAAGGTTAGCTAGTGCACCTGTACTTACACTGCCTTGTAGTGGAGAAAGGTTTGTGATCTGCAGTGATGCATCAAAAATGGGATTGGATTCTGTACTCATGAAAAATGATATATTGATAGCTTATGCCTCACGACAATTTAAAATCCATAAGAAAAGTCACCCAACTAATGATTTGGAGTTATCTGCGGTAATCTTTTCACTAAAGATATGGATGATTTATCTTTATAGTGAAAAGTGTTATATATATTCTGATTACAAAAGTTTAAAGTATATCTTCACATAAAAAGAGATGAATCTGTGTCAAATAATATTGTTGGAGTTGATTAAATATTATGACTACTCAATACATTACCAACCAGATAAATCAAACAAGGTGGCAATTGATTTGAGTCAAAAGGACCATGCTAGCCTATCCATGATGAGGATCACAAAAGATCCAATATTTAGGGATTTTCATAGGATGGATCTTGAAATTTAAAAGGAAGGGTATAAATCTTATCTTTATCAAATTAATATTCAACCATATATACAATTGAATATTAAAAAGGCATATAAAGAAGATGTGGATCTACAAAAGAAGGTGATAAATGTTCCTAAATTCAAACTTGATTTTTATCGAATAATAAGGTTTAGAAATTTGGTTTTTATTCCTACCATACCACAATTAATGAAGCAACTATTGTATGGGGCTCACAGTTCTTCATTCTTTATTCACCCTAGAAGCACAAAGATGTACAGGTACCTGAAAGAGTTCTTATGGTGGTATGGAATGAAAATAGATGTTTCCAAATATGTATCTCGGTGCTTGGTTTGTCAACAAGTTGAGGCTGAAAGATTGAAGTATATGGGGATGTTATAACCATTACCCATAGTTGAATGGAAATGAGAAAATATCACTATAGACTTTGTCATCAAAATTCCCAAAACATCTAAAATCCATAATTCTATACGGGTGATAGTTGATCGCCTTATGAATTCAGAACACTTCATTGTTATTAGAGAGGATTTATCTCTCAATCATATTTCTAAGATATATATAAAGGATGTTTTAAGATTTTATGGAGTACCACTTTCCATTATATCTAATCGGGATTCAAGGGTTACTTTGAAGCTCTGGAAATGTCTTTAGTAGATTTAAGTTTCAGAACTACTTATCATCCTCAGACAGATGGTTAGTCTGAGAGGAAAATTAAAATCTAGAAGTCATGTTTAGATCTTTGTCTATGGATTTCAAAGGTGGTTGAGATCGACACCTACCTTTGGTGGAATTTTCTTACAATAGTATATTTACTCCAGTATTCAGATGGATCCTTATGAAAACCTCTATGGAATTAAATTATGAACATTTTAACCTAGTTTTTAGGTTAATATGAATAAATATAACTAACTTATGAAAATGTATGGTGAAGTCATTCGGTACAAATTATTTATGAAAAATATAAATAAATTATATTTGTATTTTTTTGTATTAATAAATTTAGAGAATTACTATTAGTAAATGAAATTAATGAAATGCATATTTTATAAACTTAATAAAATATTTTTGATATTGGTCCAATATTTTTTTTTTCATAGTTTATGAATAAAAACTATTTGATGTATAAAAACCTATATTTTTAAAAGGGAAATTTTACTACCTTTTAATGGAGAACCCTTTTTAAATTATGTTTTTGACACATTAATAATTTTTATATGATAATAAAAAAATTTTCTTTTGAAGTAGGATATATAAACTTACTTTGGATGAGTTGTTTATATTTTTATGATAACTTTCAAATTTTGATGAAAAGTAAAAACACACTAGATTTTAATTGAAAACAAATTTTTTCATTGAAATGATTTATATGGTTAAATTATAATATTTAATAGTTTTAAAGTATAAATATAATATATTTTTATTATTTAATATAATTTATGTAATTATCATTAATTTTACATTTAATATAGATGTAAAAAATTTCAATCTTTTTCAATGTTTTAACTTTTAAAAACCCGTTCTTTCTTTTTGACAACTAGAATAATATTGAATTAATTACTACAACCTATGTGTATTTAATTTTGAAAAAATGGATTTCATATTTGGAATCAATAGTTCCAAATTATTTAAATATCTTTATTTTATTTTTGGGAATTATGAATAGTAACATTGGAAATTTTTATTAATATGGTAAAAGAATAAATTGGGAAATTAAGTGTAAGAATACTATTATAAAATTACCCCAGAACTTGTCTTAATATCCTTGGATTGGTGTTTTTCGACCTAAATCATCCCTATGTTGAAATTATTTCTTTTGGAAGCCACATGTATGAGATTATGGAATTTAATTTATTTTTATTTAAATAAAAGTTAAATATGTATCACTCAAATTTTAATAAATAAATCATTTTTATATAAGTTTATACAGAATAAAAATTAGATTATAAATAATAATTTGAAATATATTTGTCTATTTATCATGTTAATTTACTTGTAATTTTTAGGAAATAAATAACTACCTTAACGAATTATACTTTGATGATGTAAAAATTAATTAATTGATGAGAAATCAATAAAACATTTTTTATTGAAATGATAATAACCATAAAAGGACCCAAACACTTAACCAAATATTATTTTTTTGAGTATATATCGACCATAAATATCCAAGGATCGAGTTATTGACTATTTGGAGCCTTATGGAAGAGATTGTGACACTTATATTATTTTATTTAAAGAGATGTTAAAGTTGTCACATTTATAATTTAGTAAGTATAACATTTTAAATACTGAATTTTCCAGAAGTTAAATTTGACAAAATATATTCTTATGAAAGCTACTATATTTATACTCATCATAGTATTTTATTTTTAATTAAATAATTACACAAAATTGATATAGTAATTATTTTATTAATAGAGATAACAAATAAATGTTATGAAAAATTTTAAAGTAAATATAATTTGGGATAATTATTATGTTTAATGGATTTTATGGATGAAATTGGCCTCCTAGAAATATAATAAAATAGTTGGTTCGAAGTTAACTTATTATATTAGTATTTTTAAAAATCAATGAATTGAATAATGTCAAAATTGACACTATTGATTATTTATCAAAATAATGTGTTATTAAATTATTTAAAAATCATAAAACATTTTTAAAAATATATAATAATTATTCAATGCTATAAAATGTTCTAAATTATTTATTTATGGTCTAATTGACATAAAATAAGTAAATATGACACCCTTATAATATTGAAATATTTGTTACCTTACTTAAAAATTAAATAAGATAACTAAGTGTTTATTAAAATGATAATGTTTAAATTGACAGAAATACGTGTAAAAATTTATTTTTTGATGAGATTTAAACCTTATATAATATTATATTCCAATTTTGGTAATTTTGGATGTTTTTTGATGGGGTTTGATTTTATTATAAATTAATAGTTTCAGAGATCACAAAAGTGCCTCTCACCTCAATTACAAAAGAGAACATCCACCCTAACCTATTCACTTCACTTTGAGGCTTCATGATTGGAAATAATATTATGTTTTACCTTATAAACTTCCCTAGTAATATTAAACAGGTTCTTTTATTCTTCAAAGACCAAATTTATTTCTATAAGAATAGATTTAGAGGAACCACGTCGAAGAAGAGGTAATCTCCTCTACCGATTGTTTCAAAATTATTTCTTCTTCTACTTCATCTTGATGAGTTATTTCATTATAAAGTAATAAATCCAGTATCAATTATTTAATAATATGTTATTATTATTATTAAACAACCATATTACACCTTCTATCAATCCTACAAAAAATTATATCACCACGTGTGCGTACGTACGACTTACCATCTCCACACCATGGTGTAATATGTTTTTCACAACCACCTTACTTGGATGGGTATAATGATGTAAAAAATAAATATATATGATTATTGTAACAATATATTTATTATTAAATATTATACAATATTCAATTCAATACCATTTCTCAATTATGGGAATGATATCTCCGCTCGTGCGTACGTACGACCTACCGTCTCCACGATGCAATGCGATTCATTATACATGATTATCATTAAATCATGATTATATAAATTTATAGAATGAATAAATAAGATATATATAATGTTAATATCATTTAATAATGATATAACTATGACCTATGAAGTATAACCATAACTTATTTAACCAAACATGCATAAGAAAATGAAGCAGTTAATACCCAAATAACAAGTAATAATGAAATGTTATTAACAAATAGATGATAATATGATCATATATTATATCAAAAAAATTACTATGATTCTGAAATAAGTAAATGAAATTATTTAAATCATTATATAGGAGGTTCATATACGTACAAGGGAAATCAGACATTAGGTTAGAGATAATTTCGCAATCTCATTTTTATTAGTGATTGTTTATACGTAAGTATTTACTAGGATATTTGTAACATCCACGCCCATGTTTCCTAAATATGAAATATTATTTATATTTTTATACTATTTTTTAAATTAAATTTTACCCATTGGTTAATTTTTATTAAATGGTATGAAATTAATCTTTTATCATTATTCGATACGAGGTACTTTTTCACTTTTTCAGAAAAAGTACGAAGATAATTCTTTTTAACATATATGACATGATCAGATTTTTACGTTTTCATAACATCTTATATCCATGAATCTTAATCTAAATTATTTAAATTTTAGTTTCAAATAATTTTTTTTAAAATTGTGCATCATTTTTAGAAAATAAAATGTTTTGAAGAAGAAAATATATTTTCCTCAAGAATTAATATCAAGTATTTTATTAAAATTATTTTCCATATAATATGACATTATTTAAATAGGGTTATTTTTATATACCTATTATTAATATTGTTTGATTGTGTTTATGATGGAATGATATTTATGAGATCCATTTGTTTTATATGGATTATGATGGAATGATGTTTAGAAAAACCATTTTATTTTTTAGGTTATACCATGATGAATGATTTATATGGAACACATAAGAATGATTTCATTATGAGATGGGTGGGACCTATATATTCTTATAATGCATTAGGTATATATTTATATGTCATTAGGTAGACATGGATGGAACATGAAATGATCTCAGTTCAGTAATACAGGGCTGAAATGAGGAGTTAACTCAGTTCAGTAATGGACTTTGTCCGCTATGAAGGTCATGAAAATGATCCTTGAATAATATGAAATGATTTTCTATGATAATGTGTATGCTAAAAACATCAAATCTTATGTTATGAATTTTTGGATTATGTTCATTTATTCTTATGAACTTTCTTGATTTATCCCATGGCATGATATCATGATCTTTCATATGCATGATAGGATTTTCAAATGTTATGTTCTTTTGATTATGATATGATTGATATATCCATTCTTTAAAATTACTAGGAATATGATCTCACACTTTAATATTTTTATTTTCCCCAGGCTATGAAGAAGGGTAATAAGTAAGTTATGACAAAAAGGGGTATAGTTATGACAAAATAAGTGTGAGACAATAAATATGTCTTCTGAACCAGTTGTTTATGTTTCTCAGTTTCTAAAGACACTATACCTGTACAGTTCTGTAATGGATTTATTATATTTTGTAATGACTATTCTTAAACTTTTAAGTAATATCAATGTATTTAAAGTATGGGTTGTTATAAAATTATTATATCTAATATGATATATGGTCTGATTATGACCTTATATTACCCATTTATTAACAATCCTATGTTAGTGAAATTTCTTTCCCTCTTGTGGAGTGGTGAAAATTTTATCAAGATTATAGTTTTTTTGAAAAATATCAACATGCATATAAACTTACATATTAATTACACATGAGATGAGTGACACAAAATCAATTAAAGGTATGATGTGAATTTAGAATGTATGGATAATTTAGGTTGAAATAATTAGAGTGGGAGTGGATGAGAATATAGGAATTGATCTCATAAGAAAAACACGGTTAATTTAATTTGAATAATGATTGGATATATACTCTTTTATTATTTTATGTGTGGAACTTAGTTGATGTATTAATTCTTAGCATTGTAAATATTAGGTGCAAGAGATTAATAATAGGTGTTCATGTAGATTTGTTTATTGAAATTAAATGATAAACCCCCCTTTTGAATACTAAAATATTAGACAATTTATTTTTTAAATTTTTCATGTTTTTAGCATCATTTATGTAAAAATAATTAAAATTTTAATTATTTTAAATGCGATGAATGAAAATGAACACACAATTAAGTTATTCATTTTGGAAATAAATTTCTGATTCTAAATTGTTAAAATGCATGTGGGTTTTTTAGACTTGTTATAATTGTATCAAAATTTCATACATTTATCAAGAAAATTCACATTTACTGATGTTGTGTTTACTGTAAATTTTTTTAGTATACATTATAAAATTTTATTTGATATTTGTTTATAATATTTTTTTGAAAAGGAAATAATTTGATTTCATAGAATTATTATAACCAAATTAAATGTTTACCATGTTGTAATATTGAATTAATATGAAAATTTATTTTCTCCCTAAAAATATAATCCCTTATTTTTACATTATATTTACTTGGAATTTATTTTGAGTTTACTTGAATATTTTCTATTTTATAAGGAATGTATTTTATCTTTTTGAAATATTCTGGGAATCTCATTTGATTGTTTAAAAATTAATTTTACAAGGATAAATTGGTTGTGATTTTTTTTGGAATTAGAACTACCTAGATCCCTTTTGTGTGTATGATTTTATCAATTATAGGACTTGGGATAGGTGAAAGTTTCATTTTAAAGGCTCAATGTTTTGGACCATTTTTAGAGGCATGATGACCAAATTCAATAAGGTAACATCATTAAAGAGGGGATGATCGAGAATTCCTATCATTCCACAATGGGAAAAGGGAAGTTGAAACCTAACTTCACTACATCCATCTGCATAATTCCACTAGAATGATTCTATTTGTGTGGCAGCTAGAACTATCCACTCGATTTGGGCCTTCGGGCCACTGGTTTGGGCCTACGGGTCTCAAGGGCCTTCAAGTCATCAAGGCCTTCGGGCCACAGGGCCTTCAGGCCATAAAGACCATAAAGTATCCCAGTTCACATAGATCATGCCCAGAAGAAGATCAGAGCAACAAGAGTAGCAGTCACCAAATGCAGAGCTAACCGGATTGGAAGAATGAGAGGGTATTGTAACCTCCATCGGGACCAGGCACCATGCAGCTTTTTACGGGGCAATAATAGCCAATCAGAAATGCAAGGTGGGGAGCTAGGCGATCAATGATGCAGAAGATATGGAGGGTTAGTTCTAGTGGGTTGGGTGTACGGGTTATGTAATGGGCATGGTATGCCTCTGGGCCTTCGGGTTATGTATTGAGGGTCATGTTGGGCCTTGTGCGTTGGGCCTACGGGTCATGTATGGGTTCCCCTTCAACCCTTAAAAGGGGGATTATCCATAATAAAATAAAAAAAGAAGGCCTTTGGGCCATTCGGGGTGGGGGGTGTTCTCCTTATTTAGTCACTTGATAGTTCATTTCAAGTTGGGCCTGCTGTGTGATTCTAGGAGAGGAGGGTTTGACCACCACTTTCCTTAGATATTGATAAAGGAAGGATTAATTAAAGATTTACCTAGGATACTCGATATATGAGGTTCATAGGATAAGAATCCAGGACATGGGAGAAGTATCCTTAAGATTATTCTTTTTTAGTTCACTATGAAGAACAGACACTGGCTTTTCTACTACTATAAAAGTTTTGTCCAGATCAGATTAGAGGAAGTTGTCTCATGCATGATACTTATTTGAATAAAAATTCAAATTTGATCCTTATACTGTTGGAGTCTTTATGTGATATTTTTTTTCACTATTATATAAAATAACTTAGATAACTGATGGAGAGAGATTCTCATGTTAATTAGTAGATCTCTATTTGTGTTTTTTACTGACCAGGTCTAATTGTTCCCTACAATCAAGGGCCTCCAACCACTGTACATTGTATACTAGTATGAAAATACAAATATTTAATACACCTTAATTCATGATTTATTATATAGTGAAACACATATTAAAATCCTAAATCAATAGGCATAGTGACTTTGGTAAATTAGATACATAACATAAAAACATGAAAGAGGGATACAATGACATTATTTAAAAAACTCCACAAAATTTCCTTAATATCCATTTATCTTCTGAAACACCATAAGATAACCTAGGGATGTAGATAAGAAAGTGGTGATCTATAAATCCTATCAAGGTAATAATGGAATTATAACATTATTAAAGTAATACATGCTAGTAAAGAGGAATATCAAGGTGACATAAAATGGGTGAGAATCATAAAAATTATCATTGAAGCATGATATAAGATGACAACATCAAGGCAATATAGGAATGTGGAAAAAACATAGAACATGAAAACATAAGCATAATTCAAGTATAATATCTAAGAAATCATAACATAATGTGATTAGGATAATTCATTTTTCACCATACATAACATATCATGAGATAAAAACATTAACCAAATCCTTGAAGGGCTATATAAATTTGGGCCCACTCATCACATTCATATCATGTACATGTATTTGTGTGTACACAGATCATACAACATAAGAATGTATTTCATAAATTTTAATCCCATGATTATGAAGTGTGGGTTATATACATGTAATTCCACAATCAGTGAAGGATAATTACATCCAAGTGAATTATCTAGAGTGGAAATGGGGACGGGTATTCACAATACAAAATTTTGGCATGGAAAATCATTGGATAATTCTAACAGCAAAACGGGTGTACATAAAGGTTCATGAAAGGGACTAATGATAGTGAAATGTGTTATATAATTATATGGTAATAATAAGGATAGTAAAAGAGATGCATAAAAATAAATTACAAAATGAATAATTAGAAATAAAAAGGCACAATACAAAGAGAGTACTTGAAATAAAAAGAGGAGAGGATCCCTTACCTTGAGAGAGTGCTTCTAAAATGTTGGAAGGATATTCTTAAGATATTGGGAACACCTTGGGAGGTATTTATAGAGGGATATGAAGATTAAATTAATTATAATTTTTTATTGCAGAGGATTGGGAGGATGGGTGAGTATTTATATCAAAAGAGGGGGAATTCTTTATTAATATCAAAACCTAGGTTTTGGAATCTATATGATAAAAAAATCAAAACTATAAACCCTACTATTGTTTATTTCCAATGGTTTCTATATAATATTATTGGTTTTAAATATTTTATAAGCACTAGAACTAAATTCCGTAAAATAATACCCTTGATGATGTGTAAGTGAGTCATGTTTATAATAAATTGATTTTGAAACCTTAAAATATAATATAGGTTTTGGAGGATTCATTAAGGGTTTATAAAATTAAAAAAATAACTTCAAAAATACATTATTTTAAATGGTAAATATATATTTGGTCATGGATTCATTTTATGGAATTTATTACATTACATATTGGCTTCTATGATGTCATAATAGATACCACATATTTATATCATATTTAATTTTTATCCAAAATATTGATTGTCTCAGAAAATTATAAAAAAATCACCGTTGGATAATTTTTAAATGAATATTTTAAAAATAATATTTATTTTATCAAAATAACTTTCTAAATAAGATAAGTTTCACTTTTGAATTAAAATTCTTATTTACTAAAAAATACTAGTTTTTATGATATTAACCACTTTTTGACTCTTATAAAAATTTAATTAGACTTCATTAAATTATTTTATCATTTATATTTAAATATTTATTTTATAATAATAATAATTTAATAAAATATCATTTATTTCAAAAATCATTGAATTTACAAAAAAATGTCTTATTTAAAACTATTTAATTCTCCCCCCAATACAATTTTTATTTCTTCACATCAAAATATAATTTTTATAAAACACATTATATAATCATTGATAAAGTAATGATAAAAAGATATAAATTTAATTATTATTTTATTAAAAGTAAAATATAAAAAATCTATATTACTAGGGTCTAGATACATAACCCCTTATTACACCAGTGTACACCCTAAAGGTAAGTTTTATGATGGTGGCACTTTCATGGTGTGGTTCAGATAACATGGTTTGGGTTTTGACATCGATAATATTGAACTTCTTTTATAAATAGTTTCACTAGAGATTTAGTTGTTGGATCTTAGATTGGAATTGGTAAAGGGTAAATCCCAATAATTCCATCTCCCCCATAAGCACTGATAAATGCACTTCATAAGGTATGATCCTACTAGTCTAGGTCATCACTTCTTTCATCTGTGACAATTGAATTTTATCATAACCCTTAATATATACTAATCATACTGATGAATCAACAATGAATATATTATTAATAGTTATGATTATTAATGTTCTGTTAAATTCAAAATGATATAACTTATAACAATCCAATATAACCATATTAGTGCATATATTTTCTGTAACTTCATTATGTAATAAGGATTTTTTTCATTCAAAAGGGAATTTCATTTTTAAAAGTCTAGTTCATTACATTATTTCCGCCTTCAGAAAATTTTCTCTCAAAATTTTATTCATACACTAAAACAAATGAGGGTACTGCTGTTTCATCATCTCTTTTAGATCCTAAGTTTCTTACACAAAATTTTGGTTTCACCATAATACTTTGGGTAGGTGATTTTTATAGTTTCATATGAATTTTTCTCTAAATCAAAACTCTTCATTGGATACTCCTCATATGAAATATCATTGTCCAAAGGTACCACTTTTGGATTTAGTGTATGTGAGGGGTATGATCTATACTTACTCAAGAGGGATACATGTAACACATCATGTACTTGATATTGGTTAGGTGTGAGTGAATTTCGACTAGCCACAACTACAATGTGACCAATGATCTCAAAGGGGTTGTTTTATCTTAGACTAAACTTCCCCTTTCTCCAAACTTCACGACTTTATTCCATGAAAATATGAAAAGAAACTCCTTATCTTCAAAATTAAACTTGAGATCTCATCGATAATTGTATTAATAGAGTTTTTGTTGAATTTTCATGGATTTCATATGACACATAATGGGTTGAAAATTCACTATCATCTATTGGATAAGATGAGGTCCCATTAGCTTCAACTCTCCATCTTCATCCTAACATTTCATATTATGACACATTTTCCCATATATATCCTCATAATGTTCCATTTGAATGTTAAAATAGAAAATATTGTTATATGATAACTCCACTATAGAAATGAGTTGATCCCAAAATCCTTGGATACGATTCGAAAAAGATATCAGTATATCCTATAGAGTTTGAATAGTCATTTCAGACTGACCATCTATTTGAGGGCGATAAACAGTATTGAAACTCAGATCTATATCCAAATCTTGTTGAAGTATTCTATAGAACTTTGAGGTAAACCTCAAATATTGATCAACCACTATAGAGTGTTGGACTCCATATATTCTTACCACTCCCCTTATGTATATCTTGATGAATTGGTCAAGGGAGAAATCTTCCTTGATAATAATGAAATGCATTGAATTTGTAAGGTGATCCACTAGCACCAAAAATGCGTTATTGAATTTAGATGTCTTGGGAGTCCTACAATGAAATCCATGGTTATGTTTTCCCATTTAAAAACCACCACGACAAACTCTTTCACTGTAACCATATATTTGTGTCATTTATCCTTGAAAATTTGGCATATTAATCATAGAGATACAAATTATAGAATCTCCCTCTTTATGTTACCCCACTAGATGATTTTATTTAGATATCTATACACATTAGTTCTTCCAAGACAAATATATAAGGATGATTTATGCACTTCATCTATAATTTACCTATTTAGTTTTGGTTTTTATGGGATTCATATCTGGGTTCCAAACTTTATAACTTCATCTTTCGAAAAGTAAAAAACCAAAATATTCATTACCTTTTTCTGTTTATCCACATAATATTTTTGTGCCTCCTTGATCCTCTCAAGAATAGATGGTTGACATGTTATTTGATAAATTAAGGATAAAAAGCCTTTTATTATTTCCATTTACAACCTTTTCATCTCCAAGAAAATTGGATCCCTTTAAATCCTCATTGTAGATAGGGTTGTAGGATCCTTTCTACTCAAAGAATCTACCACTTTGTTCACCTTCCATAGATATTAATAGATTAAACAAACATAATCCTTGATCACATCTATCCACCTTAATTGAAACATATTGATTTCATTTTCCTTGAATATATACTTTAGGGTTTTATGATCCGTATATATGTCACACTTATCCCTAGAGAGATAATGTCGGTAAATATTCAACATGAAGATCATTGAAGCTAATTTCATATCATGCATTGGGTAGTTATTCTCATGGATATTTAATTGTAGGGAGGCATAAGCTACCAACTTTTCATATGGTATGAGTACAAAACCTAATCCATTGTTGGATGTATCGTTTTAGATCACGAATAATTCCCCACAATGGGTAATGTGATCACAATTTTTGTGATTAGCCTCTTATTTAACTCTTTAAAACTTTCCTTGCATTCACATGTATAATTTTTTTTACTCCCTTATATATTATATTGTATAGTGGGATTGAAAATCATGAGAAGTTTTTCAAAAATTGATGATAGTACCAAGATATTCCAAGGAAACTATAGATCTCCATCATAGTTATTAGTCTAGGCCATCATTCATCTGACTCTATTTTTAAAGGATCCAAGGATATCCATTTTCTGGTTATATCATTCCCTAGGAATGTTATTTGGTCTATCAAAAACGCTTATTTACTATAATTCACATATAACTTTCCCCTTTTCAATATCTTTAGTAGAATTTTCAAATACTCCTCAGGTTTCTCCATGGTTTTAGAGTACATAATAATATAATCTATAAATATGATCAAAAATTTATCTTGGTAATCCCTAAATAATATATTCACTAAGTCCATGAAGGTAGTTGAATAATTAGTTAGTCCAAATGGAATCACTATGGACTCATAGTGCCTTTACCTTATACAAAAAGTAGTCTTGGTGATATCCCCATTTTTCATGTTTACATGGTAATATACGGGTTGAAGATCCACCTTGGTGATGTATTGAGCTCCAAATCACCGGTCAAACAAGTCATTAATCCATTTCATAAGATAATTTTTATTTATTTTTATCTTGTTGAGCTCAGGATAATTGATATAGAGGTGCATTGAACCATACTTCTTGATAAAGAGGAATAATTCACCCCATGGTAAAGCACTTGGTTGTATCAATCGTTTATCCAAATTCTCATACAATTGCTTCTTCAACTCTTTAAGTTAAATAGTGAACATTATATATGGATTCTTGGATATTATAAAATATTTGAGTATAAACACTATTGAGAACTCAACCTCACATCTTAAAGGAATAAAGATAAATTCTTTCAGAAACACATCAGTATATTCCCTTACAATGGGCATTCCATCAAGGGTGATGTTTTCCTTAGTCTCAATCATTTGAGTTATAATCTCTTTCTCATAAGGAAATAATATTAATCTTTGAGATGATGATACCAAAGGAGAATCATACTCCTCCTTTCACTTTTATAGAATCATATAGAAATTCATGATACGGAGGGTGATTTCATTTTATCAAAAATTTATTTTGGATATATATAAGGAAAGCCAATCCATACCCAGAATTCAATAAAATTATGATAAAAGGAGTATCACAAGATTAAATGGGAAGATCAATACAGAAATATATATAAGGGATAAGTTATATACTTGGGATGTGGTAATTTCCCCATTTTCATTATCAAATACAACACCACTTCCATATTTTTAGGCGGTGTTTGAATGGTTTTGCTAAACTTTTATGATGTTAAAGAATGTGCAAAACCATAATCAAATAGTATGTTCGATATCATTGATTGAATAACTAGTGTACCTATCACCACATAATTTTCAGGATCCAACTCATTAGTTGTGATGGAATAATATTTCACTTGATTTATAAGCCTTGGAGGTTGTTTGGCTTTGATTATTGACGATTACCATTGTCTTAGTGTATAAATTCACATAGTGTTCTTATTTTTTATAGTTGAAGAATTAGAAAGTAAGATGATGGTTGACCATAGCATTCCTTTATTCCATAAAATTGGTGGGTTTCTCATGTTGCAATTCTTTATCTAGGTGAAATTACATCCTACACCTATTGAATTTCCATGTCCCCTTTTAGTAATTTTCGAGATGCTTTATCCCACACTTTTGAGAAGTAGGATCCTGGAATTTTTTTCACCCATGATATTTCTCCATAATGCTTACAGAATTAAAATCCATTTTATGCTTCCAATTTTCTATCCCATAAGACCCATGATATTCTATTATATCCATTACAACATTTAGGGAATATTAGAAAATTTCCTCACAGATGTCAAAGTCTCAAATCAATAAATATTTTCATATAATCATCTTTATCCAACCAAAGAAGTGGTCAAATTTACTTTTAGGGGATATTAAAAAGAATGAGAAATATCACACGAGTCTTTTGAATGTCAACTCATATTCCCTAATATATTCATCATCTGTTTTCTTTAGGATAAGGAAACCCCTTTGTATTTTTAGTCAGAGAGTGTGAGGAAGATATTTATTAAAAAACATTTTCCCAAATTCTTTCCACTCAATCACTTCAATTTCCTTATAAAGCTTCATATTTTTGATTTATATAAAACATTGATCATCTTCTCCAACCATATGATAAACATTTAGTACAAATTTCTTTTTCTCAAAGAATTGAAGTATGAAGAATATCTTTTTAATGGAGTTGACACATTTCCCCATGATTAAAGGATTATAATATCCACTGAAATCCAAAGGACTTTTTTACATAAAGTTTTGAATGGAAAATTAAAATTTCTTAGAAGGATGTGGGTTTTCTCCTTAACTAATTTTTTTTCTCGAAACGTGAGTTAATTAAAAATTTGTTTTCATGATATTTATAATTCCAACAACTATTAGGTTGGGAATATCATTTGGATAGTCATCACATTTATCCTTACATTGGTTGTTGAATTTGTTCCTCCTATTCCTATCCTTTAACTAAAATAAAGATAAAATTATGGATGAGAATTTTTAAAATACTAAACACACAAAAGGTAAACTATGAACTTTGAAAGGGTAACTCATAAATGACATATATTAATTATCATCTGAATTTACAGGTTTCAATCTAAGTTATCTATGGTTTATTTCATAACATAAAATTTTATGGGAATTTTTTTACCTTAATGATGGGTTGTAAGAATATTTTGAATTAACTAAAGCATATCTCCTAGGAGTGTTAGAAAAGGTGTGTAGTAAGGCCTTTTTTCATGAAATTGGTTAAGATAGAGTCAAATCTAAATTCCTAATTTTTGAGGTTATTACCCCTATGTACAACTATTCCAAATCCACATCAACTTGTAGTATCCATATAGGGATTTGGTTTCTTGGAAACCATATAATATATAATTTTCCAAAATTAAGGTATTTTTTCACACATTAAGTCTTATTATTAATGATTTACTAAGGTTTTATAATCACAATTCCCAAAATTAACTAGACTTTCCTATGATACCAATTACGACAACCCTAGTATTTAATACACCTTAATTCATGATTTATTACATAAGGACACACATAATAAAATCCAGAAAGATCGAGAGTCCTAGTGTATTTGAGAAATTAGATATATAACATAATAAATTGAAATAGGGATACAACAACATTATTTAAAATTCTCCACAATATGTTCTTTATATCCATTGTTCTTCTAAAAATGCATGTAAAAATCTGGGGACATACATATGAAAGTGGTGAACTATAGATACTAGTGAGGTAATTATTAAAGAATAAAAAAATGAATACAATACATTTTATCGAATAGGCATATCAATGTGACATAAAAGGGATGAGAATCATTTATATGAGCATCAAATCATGATATAAGATGATTACCTAAAGGTAGTATAAGAAGGGGGAAACAACATAGAACATGAAATCATAAGAATAAGAAAAGGATAAAGAAAAATAGATCATAACATAATGTGATTAGGATAACCTACCATGAACCATACATTGAAATTCATGTGAATAAAATATTACCCAATGCATTGAAGGGCTATATAATTATGGGCCCACCCGTCACATTTATATCATGTACATGCATTTGTGTAAAACATATATCATATAACATAAGAAAATAATTCATCACTTTTAATACCATAATTTAGGAGTGTGGGTTATATACATGTATGTATATAATAAATAATGAATCGGTCCATATAGGTGGATACCCTTGAGTAAAAATGGGGATGGGTATTCATAATAAAAAAGTTTGGCGTGAAAAATCAAGGGATAATTTCAACAGCATAACAAGTGTAAATAAAGTTTCATGAAAGGGGTTAATGAGAGTGAAAGTTATTATATCATTTTAGGGAAATCATAAGGATAGTAAAATGGATTTGTAAAAAAAATTATAATATGAAAATGGAAATAAAAGGGGTTTGTATAAATGGAGTACTCGAAATAAAAAGGGATAGAAGGGATACCTTACATTGAGAGAGTGATTCTAAAAGCATGGATGAAGAATCATAAGAGATTAATAACACCTTATGAGGGATTTAGATAGCTGTAGTAAAAGTAACATTTTGAAAAATTGATTTTTAGGGAATATGAGTTAGAGGATGAGTGGATATTTATAGAAAAAGAGGGGGAAATTCTTTATTAATTTCTAAACATAGCTTTTGGACACTATATGATAAAATGACCAAAAACACAAAACTTTCCATGGTTGTTCCCATGGTTTCTACCAAAGTGGAGTGTCTTTAAATATTTTATAAATATAAGAATATGACTCCTTAAAATAATACACCTCGTGATGTGGAAGTGAGTCACTTTTTTAAAAAATGATTTTAAAACCATGAAATATAATATTGAGTTTTGAGGATTTATTAAGGGTTTATAAAATTAATCAAATAAATTAGAAAAAATAATTTCAAAAAATAAATATATATTTATATTTGTATTCATTTAATTTTATTCATTACATCACTTTTGGGTTACTATAATGTCATATGCATGTCGTATATATACCGTACTTAATTTTTAACCAAAAATATGACTATCTCAGAAAATTATGAAAAATTAACTATTGGAAAATTTCAACATGATGATTTAAAAAATAATATACATTTATCAAATTAATTTTCTAAATTTTAAAATGTTTCACTTTTAAATAAAATTCCATATTTAAAATACTAGTTTTTACCATATTAACCACTTTCTAACTTTTATAAAAATTCCTTAGGATTAATTAATTAATTTTATAATTTATATTTAAATAATTATTATCTCATTAGAAAATTTTATTAAAATTTATTTTATTTCAAAAATCTAGGAATTTACCAAAATAGTTTCCTGTTTGAAAATATATATTTCCCAAAAAAAATACAATTTTCATTTATTCATGTCAAAATCTAATTTTTATCAAACTCATTATATAATAATTTAAAAATTTATGATAAAAAGATATAAATATATACATTATTTTATTAAAATAAAACATAATTTTTTTTATGACTAGGGTCAATATACATAACCCATTATAACACCACTGTACACCCTAAGGGTAATGTGTGTCATATTGACACTTTTTGGGGTGGTTCAATGAACATGGTTTGGGTTGTGATCTCGATAAGATTGAACTTTTCCTACAAAAAGTTTCACTCAAGATTTAGTTGTTATATCTCAGCTTCATGTTGGTAAATGCAATATCCCAATAATTCCATCTCCCTCAGAAGATTAAATAAATGATCTTCATATGGTATGATCCTACTTGTCGATGCCATCACTTTTTTCATCTATTTCAATTAGATTTTATCAAAACCCTTAATATATAATATTCATAATTCTCATTATAAAACTAATATATTATCAATGGTTATGATTATTAATGATATTTTAAATCCAACATGATATAAATTATAATGGTCAAACCTAACCAAAGTAGTTCATGTGTTTTCTATAGATTTATTATATAATAAGGCATTTTTTTATTTAAAAGGAAATTTAATTTATAAAATTTTGGTTCATTAAAAATAGTGTTTGGAAGTAATAGTGATACCCACCTAGGGTTCCCACACTTTTGGGTTTTCACTACCATGAATATGCTTAGTTTTCTGTTGGATTTCATTTCATATTGGGAAATTCATGACTATTTCTTATTGAAGGAGGGTTAGTAATCAGATCAATCCATTTTCCATATTCAGGTTATCAGTTTATCCAAATTCACTTTTACCCGTTGTGGGTTTAAGTGGAATTCACAGATCAATAAGCCTCTTATTTGAAGAAAAGTTACAAGGGATTTTTCACTACTTCAAGTATGGTTCTCCAATTCACCTCACCATTCCTCCTTAAATACCCACCAGCTTATATCCCCTATTTATAGCCTTTAAAACTCTAACCAGGACCAACATCACCCACTTCCCAAAACAACTCTATAATTCATCCCATTACCCACCTTCCCCTCTACCAAATGGACCACCTTCTAACCATCTCACCTCAAATTCCTCAAGTCCACTACAAACTTAAATATCCCCTACTTAGACAAAACAAATCCCATCCTACACCCATTTAATGTAAATAATGACCATCCAACATATATATATCACAATCATCACAACATCCCATACTCTAGGGGAACATGGAATATTATAAAGGAAAGTGAAATTTAAACAAATTATATTGGAATTTTGGTACCAATGGAGGGAGGAGGCTATGCCTCTTGGAGATGCACCACTGAATCTAGTATGATATTTATATTTTATCTAATTACAAAATGGGTTGATGATATTTTATTTAAATGGGATTGAATCTCTAAAGATATAAATTCTATGGTGGATGGGACCTTATTGTTGAATAAAATTACATTTTTGTGATTTTGATAGAGCTCGAATCAGGGAATAGAGTAGTGATGATATACTATAGTAAAATGTAAATGTATCGTATAATATGAAATGTATGTTGG
Source organism: Viscum album (assembly GCA_963277665.1). Classification (NCBI taxonomy): domain Eukaryota; kingdom Viridiplantae; phylum Streptophyta; class Magnoliopsida; order Santalales; family Viscaceae; genus Viscum; species Viscum album. The sequence continues at coordinate 238,288,997 of OY728140.1, read as the reverse complement.
GGGGGGGGAATTATTATCCTACTAAAGGGAAGATTATTAGACCATGTAGAGGGGGAACTTGTTATAAGTAAGGATAAATCTGTTAGAGTTATCCAAGTCTTAAGAAAGAGTGCAAAGAGACTCTCAATTTCTTTTTCTTTTATGGTTCTTATTCCCATTTTTAATCATAGTTTTCCATACTATAATAAAAATTAGTTTGTTATCGGTTTATTGTCTGTACAAGAACTTATCACTTGTTTGGATTCCATTCTTCCTCTGCCAAATCTCATTTGGTAGAGCTGTGCATTTTTGGATCATTTCAATCAGATGAAACATGCATGACCAACTCATCATTCAAAGGAGACATGCCCAGTTGAATCATCTACCAAGGAGTTACCTACCTGCTTATGTCCACTGCAACATGATCTAATGAAATAATCACTATTTATATCTTCTCTCATTTTTGAACTACGTGAAGCACAATGAAGAGGATGGAGACTAGGAATAAAGGTTGGTGTAAATGTATAGAGAAACCCCTTAGATTAATTAAGACAAATCTATTAGAATTTTCATCAATAGTTGAAATTCTCAACCAAGTCCAGCAGTGATGGCTGCTCGAGCTATATGAATATGTATAATTCTACAAATATGTCACTGAATTGGTGCACCGGCTAGAGAAGGCACCAAATATGGAAGAAGAATCACCTCCGATGATGAGTGAAGGGTATCATCTACACTAATTTGTCATTGATGACATAAACATTCCATGTAGAGGAGCATGTGGGGAAATAGATTCCACACCACCTACATGTGACTCTTTTACAATCAAACGATGTGTTGAAATACCCATTTTTTGATGGGAAATATCTGATAGGATGGATCACTCATGATCAAATTTATCTCCAAGTTCATCAGATGTCTGAGAATGAGAAGCTATCCTTGGACCTTGTATTTATGGATAGACATTTCATTTAATGGTTTACCATACCGCTCAAAGCACATCCACATGTCACATAAGAACTATTAAAATAAAATATAATGGACTATTTTAGTGGTTTGGATGTTCAAAATCTATAAGAATGGTTCAAAACCATCCAAAAGAGGTGATTAGTTTAGGAATATATTGAAATCATTGAATACCTTGCCTCAACAATACTGTTCCAATGTAAGATGAAATATATAAGCTATTTATTTCTTGGAATGAAATATGATATTTGTAGTTGGGTCTGCATCCATAACCTAGACACTTAGCCACAAGTTCTTTATTTAGCTCTATATGTGTATCTTACTTTAATTGGATGCATCAGTACTTAGTTACATGATAGTGAGTCACAAATTTTTAACAAGGAACATGATGTTAAACCAAGACATGAACTAAAATGAATGTGGTATCACCTATAGAATGAGACTTTATCTATATTATGAGACATAAGAAATATGATATTAATGGAGTGTGATGGGAGACTCCAAGTCCAATAACTTTTGGTGGGTGGGGTATTTTCAACAAGATGACTGTATGAACTAGTCAGGATCTGTGTGACCATTGAGAGGGGGTGAATCATTGGTCAACACTTTTTTCTGCATTATTCTTTTAAAACAACATTCACCTCCAGTTAGAGATAAATTAATTTGATGAACTACAATATAAAAGTACACCCACATGAGCAAAATAATTTATAGGTATTTCTACTGTAAAAGAGTAGTAATTTCTTGGAATGATTTACAAAAAACCTAATATATCATAGTTTAGTAGAAAAAAATTCTTGTGTTTCACAACAAGCATTCTCTATCTATCACTTTTGTTACACTATTTTACACTAACTATGCATGTTCTCCTCATATAGTTGATCTGATAATAAAAATTTTGTAGCAATTGAATAAGCCTTTACCAATAGGCTTTTACATGTCATCACTGTGCTATATAGATTATTTAAAACTTTTTTGTTTTCAAGTTAGATATTTTTCTTCAATTTCTTGTGCATCAACGATCATGAAACTTTTTTATCCCTCTTCTTCTTTTATCCTTTGATATATATCTTCTTACACATGCAAAACCACCCATGATATACAATAACATTAAATATATAACATGAAACATCAGTTTACTTTCACTTGTTCTCTATCATTGATATTCAAAATACTATGTTGATCTATCATTTTGAATTACCATGATTATCTGTAATTAAAAGAACCCAATAACCTTTACTACTAAATCACAATTTACAACTATAGACACATATTTCTTCAAAACTTCCATGATCATAAATTTTTAGTATTTAATATTTTCAAACATCCCATGATTACTCAAAAAACATATTTTATTTTATTTCATGATATGTATAGAAATCATGCACCCTTCCATTTATATCACTCCACAAAATATGCATCACAAAAAACTCAAAAAATCTCACATATTGAAATTATCCACATATCCGCATCTTCCTGTTTAATATAAAGGGGTTGAAATCATGAATACCTTTATTCATGAGGCATATTTCATAGTTCAAATGCATATGGTAATATCCAATTACATACATTGATCTTTGTACTCCGACATAGCCAAATCCCATCCATGAATCATTTTCATACATGATGCAACTCTCATACGTGAAAAATTCACATACTTTGTGCTTCACATAAACATTATATGGCATGTCCTATTCTTATCTACAAAAAATTAATATACATGAACCATTCTCTTATGTTGATCCATTCATGTATGTAAAAAATTCACTTATATCACCAGTTTTCATATGTCACAAATTTTTATATGCAAAGAAACTTCAGGATTCTTAGATTCTATTACGAAACCAATCACGTATCCAATTTGCATGAATTTAGATCTACTTCCATGGACATTAAAATGCATAGTAGTTCATTTAGATACATGGACTCAACTAGGTAGGAAAAACAGTACATGGACATTCCTTTATGTGGAGAACATATGAAAATTTACATATGTATTCAACCAGTTTCCAGACTTTGTATTCTCCCCTATAAAACATTATGAATTATTTTATCATTAATAAAAAAACTTATTATAAGAATCATGATAACCATTATCATTATATTTGAACCTTAAAATAAAATTTTACTTTTTATCATGTATTTAAGTACTCTTACTGCCATAACTTACTGATTTATGCATTGCAAACAAAAGAAAACATCATAAGAGATCCCAGTTTGTGTTCACAAGATTCTTTGAAAATAAAAAATCAAATTGAAACCTATTGGTTTCAATAATGACCCCTAACATAGAAGATATACAATGCAAGAGATTTTGTTTCAAGTATGGGATACCCTATATTCCCATGCATCAGTATGCAGATCCCAACCTCAGGGTGTTGTAGTTGGAAGAGGGTGATGATGATACTCATGATGATGGCCCTATAATAGGAATGTAACCAAACTAATAAAATTTAGATACAACTCCATTCATTTTTTTGAGGAAAATACTGTTTTTTCAAGGGGTGGAAAGTGATATATCTCAAGTTAGGTCATGGAGTAGGGATGATACACTATAGTAAGGGGTAAGTGTGTCTTATGATAGGGAAATTATATTGGGGGGGATATTATTACTTTATTAAATGGAAGATTTTAGAACCACATAGTGTGGGGGGTGGAATTCATTAAAAGTAGTAGGAAGTGTGAGAGTGTAAGGAGGGAGAAATTTTTTAGATTCAGTCAAGGATTGGGTGAGAGTATAAAGATCCTCTCACTTTGTTTTTCTTCTACAATTATTCTTCTTCCCATTTTTACTCAGTTTTCAAAAATCTAATACAAACTAGTATATTACCATCTGATTATATATATGAGACCTTATCATATTTTAGAAAAATATTCATGTCTTAATATTTCTACTTATCTCCCTCTACTATTTCCTACTAATTCTCATGATAAATTCCATTTTGTTGTAGTTTTTCTATCCCCTACAGTGCTTATAATTATATTTCTAAATATTCAGTGTTATTTTGATGCTCTAATTCACTAGTTTTAGATTAATTTTTCCATGTTCTCAGTGTAACTCTTTCTTCCCTTTCATGTTACACTAATGTTTTAATTTTTTGATACATTTTTTTTGATTTTTAAATTCTATGTTCTTGTAACACCCCATGTTTTTAAAAATAAATTGAAATTCATGAAACTTTTTTTAAGTAGATATTTATTAATAGCTTTTAAACCTTATTTTGCTGCTTATATGTTATGAATTTCAATAAATAGTCATCTACAATTGTGTTCAGTAAGTTATTTGGAGTCTAATGGAACCAAATTAATTTTTGATGAATAGTAACATAACCTTATGAATAGTAATATGACCCTAATGAATAGTAAATTATATTAATATTTTATTTTCTTAAGGATTTATGATAATGACATCTTGGTTATTTTTTCAATGTGATATAAAAGTAATTATAGAATTAAAATTGTTAATTTTTGAATTAAGTATGATTTTATTTAAAAATTAAATTAATAATATTTAGAAAATTATTTTCAAAAAATAGACTTCATTTTTAAATTCTACACATTGAAAAATGGGTAGGGTGAATTTTTGGAATTTTTCTGAAATTCTTGAATTTTTTATGAATAGTGAAACACGGTAAAATACCGTATATTCAAATTATTAGTAACATACACTATTTATTACATCATAAGTGATGTAAGGCCACTTGGTTTGAACTCACATGATATTATTACTATTTTTGGTCACATGAATTGAAATTATTCATAGTCTTGAGCAAAAATATTATAACAATGATTTAAATAATGTAAAATACCTCCTCCCTTCCACTATAAATACCACCCTCATTTCCCTCTTCCTCCCACAAATATCAATACTTGAAAATTGTCTAATTTCTTCCAAATTTTCTCAAAAATATCCTTACCCACGTCCAAGACCTTCTGGTCTCATCCAAAGTCCAAAATCAAAGGACTTAAGGAGGATCTCAAGAGGAAGAGATCAAGAGGTAAGAAATCTTCTTCATTTTCATGTGTTTTCCTTTCCTTTCCTTTTATTTTGTAGTATATTACCCTCCTCTTATCCAAGAGGCACGAAAGATCCATAAATCTTGTATATTATGGATGTTATCATGTTCATGGAAAATTCATCATCATTATTTTTCTCCTCTCCCACTTATTCAAGGAATTAAAACATTGTTCATGATATGCCAAATTACCAACATCATGGATGATGTGATTTCAATTTTCTTTAAATATTTCAAGTCTGGTCATGAAACCATATTTATGGATGAACCAGGTTATAATATATTTATTATGTCTCATCTAAGATTCTTTAATTATTTTTCACACATGGTTTTAATTTATAAAACAAAATGAGGTCGTTATTATCAAAGAACCACTAAAATGATCTAAAAGAACATCATTAATGTTTTAACTTATGAATAATAACTTTTTCAAAATTGAAAATGATAAATAGAATAATTTATGGTTCTGGAAATATGTAACTACCATTTCATTCCAATTTTGGAGTTTCACTTCCAATCGCCAAGAGCATCCATTATGAACCGATCATGGAAAACATGTAAAAAGAACCCAAAATAATGGAAGAAACAAAATACTAATAATTAAAAGGTAAAATTATGTTATGAAATGATCATATAAGGTGTTATAAACATGAATATTTTTCTTTAAGATATTAATAACACTCTTTTAACCATTATACAAGAGGTTTAAACACATTTTAAGTAAGAAGAACCTGAGGTAAGTGAATTCTTTACCCAATTTCCATTATTTGGTTAACCTTCTTCTTTGTTCATTATACAGTATTAAGATAATTGGTGTGATGAATTTTTGTATATTTTATGTTTCAATATGTTTATTTATAGTGTATACACATATCCATTCCGTTCTATTAATTATAACTCCAATTATATTTTAAGGGACTTTCCTTATAAAAATCCTTTTAAAAAACTCTTTAATAAATTTGAAAAGGATTGTTTTTATATGTATATGGAATTAGTTTTTTATCCAAATTTCAAGATACTTTATTACCATGATATGTTACTTGGAAATTATTTATGTTGGGTTGATCCCATTATAGCTCATGATATGTTGGTTTGATCCCATTATAGCTCAAGATATGTTGGGTTGAGCCCATTATAGCTCAAGATATGACAGGTGAGCCCCATTATAGCTCTCCAATGAATTGGGTACTCCAGAGATGTAATTTGACCAAAAGGTTATTCCATGTGTAAGGGTGAATGTAATAGTGATATGGTAAATATGTACCAAGGCAGCTACATGATGTTTCTATGCATATGAGCTTTTATGATTATGGGTTTTAATGGGTTTTTATGTTATCACTTGACTAACACTTTCTTAATTTGTATCCCTTACTAAATTTTTTACTCATACTAAGTTTTTAAAATGTTTTTTATAGTATATAAGGATGGGTAATAGAAATAAGGGAGTCACGATGTTTCATATGGAGGGTTGTTAAAGAAATCATGTTTTAAGTTTTAATGTTTTATATTTTGAAAAAAATAGATACTATTATAGTATTATTCTTTTGTATGAATGTGGTATGTCATGTATGCAAGATATATTAATTCTTTAAAACTATAAGATCAAAAAGGCCCTCAATGTTCAATAATGTATGGTCTTCTGTAAAATTGTAGATTAAGTAACTTTTTAAGGCTGGGTCCTTATAGTTGGTATCAAAGGATGGGTTAGATAACTTTAGGGATTAAGATGATGTTAATAGAATACCATAAATGATTTTTACTCTATGATTAATTTGAAATTTTATAGAATTTAAATATTACCATGTTTTTTCAAATACGTTATGTTTGTTTAGAATGGTTTTCCATAGAAGAAATAGGGAAGCTGAAGTAGGAAGGCACCAAGAGGATGATGTCTGTCCAAATCTACAGCCTAAAATGGTGCGAATTGGAACCAAGCAGTTTTTGACAGTAATGGGTTAGTTGACTCAAGAAATAAATGGGGATGGTATCCATGATATATAGTAACATGATTTACCATGAATAAACATGTATTTTTTGGAGAATTTTATGAGGCAACATCCTCCATCATTCAGTGGAACCGCAAATATAGTAATAGATGAAGGATAGATCAATGCTCTAGAAAAGATATTTGATGCCATGGGATGTTCAGAACATCAAAAGGTAATACTATACATTTATCATTTGAAAGGTGAAGCCGATTAATGGTGGTATCTGGTTAAGAATATGAGAGAAAGAGATGATCTTGATAGTCTGGAATGGGATGATTTTAATAGTCTTTTTATGGAAAAATATTTTCCCTAAACTGTTCGACTCAGATTGGAGAAAGAATTCTTGGAACTGAAGCAGAATGATGATGATTCTATGGAAGCATATGAAACCAATTTTACAAGACTAGCCATGTATGTACCCGATTTTACTCAGGATTTTGAAAGTAAAATTAATAGATTTTACTATGGTTTGAAACCATTTTTGCATAGATATTTTCCCTCATGAGAGTTTAAAAGCTATGAGAAGCTTGTTCGTTGTTCTAAAAAAGTTGAGATGGAGTTTTCTGAAACATGTGTGCCTTGTGATGAAAAGAATAATAAGCAGCCAGGTTGGTAGGCAATGGGGAAGAACTCATCAAAGAAGTCTGACGGTAAGAAAATGAATTTTCCTTCTTGTGGAAAGTGTGGTAAAAGGCATCCTGGTGAATGTCTTGTAAATTCTAGGAAATGATATCGATGTATAATTTTTGGACACATGTATCATGAGTGTAAGGAAAATTATCCAAAAATCAATGAGAAACTGATGGTGAGATGCTTTAACTGTATGTAATTAGGTCATTTTCCTAATGTTTGTCCGAAGCTAGTTACTTAAGTAGGGAATCAACAAGATTAGAAGAATAATGGTTTGGTAAAATCATTTTCAACCACTTCAGTAGATGTTGAGCCTTTAAATGAGGCGGTATCAGGTACATTGCTTATTTTTATATATTTCACATATGTGTTTTTTAATTCAAGGTCTACACATTCCTTTCTTTTTGAGATATTTTCAAAAAAAATGGGAATTAAACCTCAAGAAATAAAAAAAGATATCATGGTGAAAACACCTAGAGGAGATATTGTGGAAAAAAGAAATTATAAGAATCCACTTATTCTCATCTATGGAAAGAGTTTACCTAAAAACCTTACTGTTTTCCTCTAGTCGAGTTTGATGTTATTTTGGGTATGGATTGGATTTATTTTTATCATGCTAAGATATATTTCATAGAAAAAGAAGTTGTTTTTCATAAATAATTTTATTTTGTGTACAAGAATGAACCTATACCATTAATAACATATTTGGAAGCTACGAAACTAATAATGTATGGAAATGAATGTTATATTGCTCATATTTTTGAAGAGAAGGGAACTATCTAGATTAATGATGTACCAGTGGTAAATAGATACTCAAGTGTTTTTCCTGATGATTTGGTTGGTTTTATTCCTAATCGAGAGGTTGAGTTTACTATTGACTTAGTTCTTCATGATAATCTAGTTTCTAAACTTCCTTATCGAATGTACCAAATAGAACTTCTAGAATTAAAAAAGCAGTTGCAAGAATTATTAGATAAAGGATTCATCCAAACCAACACTTCACCATGGGACACTCCGGTATTATTTGTTATGAAAAAATATGGTTCAATGATACTTTTAATCGATTATAAAGTATTTAATGACATTACTTTTAAAAAAAAGTATCATTTTCTTCATATCGATGTTTTTTCTGATAATCTCCATGAAGCACAGTATTTTTCGATGGTTGACCTGAGGTCAGGGTACCATCAGTTGAAATTAAAGGATGAAGATATCCAGAATACTATGTTCTGCACTAGATATAGTCACTATAGATTTTTAGTTATGCCTTTTGGGATAACTAATGCACCTGTTGTATTCATGGATCTTTTGAACAAAATATTTCAAGAGTTATTGGATAAGTTTGTGGTTGTGTTTATTGATTACATTTTGATATATTCTAGAAGTAAATAGGATCATGAAAAACATCCAAGTGTTGTTTTGAAAACCTTAAAAGAAATAAAATTTTATGGAAAATTCATCAATTGTATTTTTTGATTGCAACAGATTTCTTTTCTTAGAAAAACTGTAAATAAGGATGGAATAAAAGTTGATTATATCAAAACAAAAGTGGTTGATTAATGGACAAGACCTAAAAATTTTATAGAGATTTTTAGTTTTCTTAGATTAGTAGGTTATTACCAACAGTTGTTAAAAACTTTTCACGATTATCTAGACTTCTAACAAAAGTTAACAGAAAATGGGTTAAATTTTTTGGACATAATAATACGATGTTTTTTTTTCAGGAACTGAAGAAGAGATTGGTGAATGCTCTAGTTTTGGCCTTGACTTCCAAAAATGGTAAGTTTTTCATCTATAGTGACACTTAATTGAAGGGACTTGGTTGTGTTTTGATGCAGAATGATTAGGTAATTGATTATGCTTCAAGACAACTAAATGCTCATGAGGTAAATTATACCACACATGATTTGGAATTGGAAGCTATGTTTTTGGCTTCGAAAATTTGGAGGCATCATTTATAAGGATCCCAATGTAAAATATATACTGACCATAAAAGTCTGAAGTATATATTCACTCAAAAGGAATTAAACATGAGGCAGAGAAGATGGCTTGAACTGATAAAAGGATTATGGTTGGATGATCAGTTACCATCCTGGAAAAGAAAACAAAGTTGTGGATGCCTTGAGTCAAAAACATCATGCATCATTAACCATGTTACATTTTGAACATGATCCATTGATTAATGATTTGATGAATCTTATCTTAGAATTTTTTGGTACAAGGAATACATATATTTTGTTTTAGGTTTCAATGCAGTCATTGTTATCAGACATAATTAAGAAAGCACAGAAGGATGACCGTGAGATACAGAAAAAGGTATAATTTGTTAAAATGGGTAAGTTTCCTGAATTTAACCTTGATAAAGATTGTGTTTTAAGATTTAAACAAATTTTGTGTTCTACTTGTGATTCAGAGTGAAAAAAATATTTTTTTTGAAGCTAATAGTTCTTCATTTTCAGTTCATCCTGGAAGTACTAAGATGCATAGAGACCTTCAGGATTATTACTGGTGGGATGGAATGAAAAGGGATATTATAGAATTTATTGTGAAATGTTTGACATGTCAATAAGTTAATGTAGAGTGGTAGTTACTGAAGGGGATGTTTCAACCTTTTCCAGTGCCAGAGTGGAAGTGTGAGAATATATCCATGGACATCATGTCACGACTACCTAATTATTCTTGAGGAAACAATGCGATTTGGGTAATTGTTGATTGAATGAAAAAATCTACACATTTCAATTCTATTCAAGATACAGTGTTGTTAGATTAAATTTCTCAATTGTACCTCAAAGAGATTGTGAGGTTACATGGAGTTCCTCTTTCCATTGTATTTTATCAGGACCCCATGTTCACTTATAACTTTTGGAAGGGGCTTCAAAAGTCATTGGGCACATAATTAATTTTCAGTATAGATTTTCATCCTCAACTAGATGGGCAGTCAGAATGAATGATTCAAACCTTGGAGGATATACTTCGATCTAGTTCAATGGACTTCCAGGGAAGTTGGAATCAATTAATTTCTTTAGTTGAGTTTTCTTATAATAACAGTTTTTATTCCAGTATATATATGAAACCTTTTGAGGAATTGTATGGGAAGCGGTGTAAAATTCTAGCATTTTGGGATGAATTCAGGGAAAAGAAGTTGATGGGAACAGAATTAGTAGAGGAAGTGGCTGAGAAAGTGAAGATGATCTATCAATATATAAGGATAACTCAGAGCAGGTAGAAAAGTTATGCAGATAGCATAAGGAAATAATTCTCTTTTGAGGTAGGTGACCATGTTTTTCTTAAAATATATCCTTAGAAAAGTGTGATGTGTTTTGTTAAAAAATGAAAGCTAAGTCCAAGATTCATCGGTCCTTTGGAATCCTAGAGATAGTTGGACTAGTTTCATACTGAGTTTCTTTTCCTCCGAGCTTATCTTAGGTACATAATGTTTTTCATGTTTTGATGTTGAGAAAGTATGTGCCAGATTAATCACATGTCTTGATCCCAGAAGTAGTTCAGATGGTAGAGAACCTTTCTTATGAAGATAAACTGGTTTAGATTCTTGATCAAAGGGAATAGGTATTATGGAATAAGGTAATACACTAAGTAAAGGTTTTTTTTGAGAAACCACATTGTTGAAGAAGCAAAATGGGAATATGAAAATTCTATGAGGGAAAGGTACCCTCACTTGTTTAATGAGTAAATAAAATTGCGAGGAATCAATTTATAGAAGGTGGGGATAATGTAACACCCCATGTTGTTAAAAAAATAAAAATTCATGAAACTTTGTTTTAATTAGATATTTTTAACTATCCTTTAAACCTAATGTTTCTGATTATATGTTTTGAATTTTGAAAAATAGTCATCTACAATTGTGTTGAGTAAGTTATTTGGAGTCTAATGGAACCAACTTAATTTTTAGTGAATATTAACATACCCTTATGAATAGTAATATGAGTAGTAATATGACCCTAAGGAATAGTAAATTTTATTATTATTTTATTTTATTAAGTATTTAATATAATGACATGTTGGTTAATTTTTCAATCTGATATAAAAGTAGTTATAGAATTAAAATTGTTAATTTTTGAATTAAGTATGATTTTATTGAAAAATTAAATTAATAATATTTACAAAATTATTTTCAAAAAATTGAGTTCATTTTTTAATTCTCCACATCGAAAAATGGTTAGCGTGTGTTTTTGGGATTTTTCTGAAATTCCTGAATTTTTGACGAATAGTGAAATATGGTAAAATACCATATATTCAAATTATCAGTAAAATACACTATTTATGACATAATAAGTGATTTAAGACCACTTGGTTCGAACACACATTCCATTATTACTATTTTTGGTCACATTAATTGAGATTATTCATAGTCTTGAGAAGAAATATTATAACAATGAATTAAATAATGTAAAATACCTCCTCCCCTCCACTATAAATACCACCTTCATTCCCCTCTTCCTCCCACACATATCAAGCCTCAAGAATTGTCAAATTTCTTCTAAATTATCTCCATAATATCCTTCCCCATGTCCAAGACCTCCTAGTATCACCCAAAGGCCAAAATAAAAGGCCTTGAGGAGAATAACAAAGGGAAGAGATCAATAGGTAAGAAATCCTCTTCCTTTTCGTGTGTTTTCCTTTCCTTTCCTTTACTTTTATAGTATATTTCCCTACTCTTATAAAAGGGGCATTAAAGCTCTTTAAATATTGTATATTCTATATGTTCTCATGTTCATGGAAAATTTATCATCATTATTCTTCCCCTCTCCCACTTATTCAAGGAATAAAAACATTGTCCGTGATGTGTCGAATTATCAACATCATGGATGATTTGATTTCAATTTTCTTTAATTCTTTAAGGTCTGGTCATGAAACCATTCTTATGGTTGAACCAGGTTATAATATATGTATTATTTATCATAAAGTTTTCTATAATTCATTTGTATACATGGGTTTAATTTATAAAACAAAATGAGGTCGTTATTATCAAAGAACCACTAAAATGATCTAAACGAACATCATTAATGTTTTAACTTATGAATCATCCTCATTTTAGAATTCAAAATGAAAAATGGAATAATTGATTCTTTTGTAAATATTTAACTTCCATTTCATTCCAATTCTATAGTTTCACTTCCAATCGGCAAGATCATCCATCATGAACCGATCATGGAAAACATGTAAAGAAAGCACCCAAAACAATGGAAGGAACAGAATAATAATAATTAAAAGGTGAAATGATGTAATAAAATAATAATATAAGGTGTTATAAATATTAATATGTGTCTATAATATATTATTAACACTCTTTTAACCATTATACAGGATGTTTAAACACATTTTAAGTAAGAATAGCCTGAGGTAAGGGAATTCTTAACCCAATTTCCATTCTTTGGGTTAACCTTCTTCTTTATTCATTATATCGTATTAAGATTATTAGTATGATTGTAGACGCCGGAAAAGTCCGTTGTTCCCAAAGTAAGTTCCGGATGCGGAAAGCGAGGTCATATTTGGAGTCAGAAGCACGTTTCGGAAGGCCCGGAGGCCTTGCGCGGAATTTTGGAGGCCCGCGTGCAAAGTTGAAGTGCGGCGCGCAATCCTCTCGGGATGCGCGCAAATGCGCTGGGCCGGCGCGCAATTTTGCGCGCCCGCGGCCCGCACGACTCCCTTGCGCGCCGGGGCCCCGATTCCGCGCCCGCGAAGGAAATTCCGCGCCCGCGCCATGAATTGCACGCCGGCAGCAAGATTCCGCGCCCGGGGTTGCCTATAAATGCAAGGCGACCCCCGACGTTTTGGGGGTTGGTTGCCAGAATTCGAAGAGTCGCTCGTGCGCGCAATTCCACCCCCTCCGCGCGCAATGCCGTTCTTCAGGTAACCTCCTTTATTTTGCGCAAGCAAGCCTCGGGGTTCGCCTTCGCGCGCAAACCCTTTGGCTTCTTTCTTTTGACCAATTCCTTACTCGAAGGCATTCGCGCGTAAAAGAATCCTCTTGCGCGCAATTGCCCCCCGGGTGCGCGCAATCCAGCCCGATTGCGCGCACCCCCCCTTACTAAGTGGCCATTCGTTAAAGAATGAGCCATTGCCCCCGCGCGCTATCAGAGGCCCGGTGCGCAGAATCTCCATCTTCCGCGTGCAAAGCGCTGGCCCAATTGCGCGCCAGCCCGCCCAATTGCGCGCCGACCCGCGGTATTGCGCGCCAAGATCCTCTTTTGCACGCAAACCGCCAGGGTCGCCCCCTTTAACCCCCTGAGGGTACCCGCCTGCGTGGTGCCCGATGATCTTCATCCTGGGTGCCCGCACCGTGCGTTGTCTTCCCGTGCGGCCCTCCAGGCTCGCGCGAAGTGACACGGACCCATCGGCGGCAACATTCGTCCGCGCTGCAGGACGTTAAACTGCCAGGCATCCCTCGTCCAACATGATGTTAAACTGCATTCGTCCAAGCTGCACGACGTTAAACTGCTTAGCATATGGGCCTCCTCAAGGTGTAAGCCCCAAACTCCACTTCGTCCTCAACACACGACGTTAAACTGTACTTCGTCCGGCAAGACGTTAAACCGTCCGCTTCGTCCTCAACACACGACGTTAAACTGTACTTCGTCCGGCAAGACGTTAAACCATCCGCATCACCTGATCCCGTGCCTCGCACGCAGGGTCCCCCCCAGTTTGGATGTGGCCCCCACCCCCTCGTCTCTGCAGGGATGTCAGGATTGGAGTGGCCTTCGCCCACGGGGGTAGGGTATTACAAACCCCTAGTTTCTTGTGGGGGACTGCACATGTGTATCTCCATTGTGCTTTCCCACTGCCGAAGCCAGTAGAGGGCGTGACATGGATCGAGGTGTCTCTTACTTTCGGCCCAAGTCCCTCTCCAACTGAGTTTTGCCGCACTCAGGTTGGCTCAGTGCATAAGTCCTGACAGAATGAACTACGTGGACTTTGATCCCTGTCTCCTAAATAGGGTACGTAGGAAGCCTCCCTGAGGTTCAAGCCCACCACCTGGTCATCCCGGTCGTATTCAAGTCGGTTCGTCCATCAGTGGACCCCTCCCGGGTTCACATTCGCGTTGATCCACCCGGCCGTTCCATCCCCCTCTATGTGATGTGGTTCGGTTCAATCCTCCACCGGGTAGCCTTGACCTCTTCGTGAGTCGGCTTTCCATCGTCCAGCATGACGTTAAACTGTATATCCGAACTACGTTGACTTTGATCCGCGCTAACGCGCGGTACGTAGGAAGCCTCTACGGGGTCCAAGCTCTTCACTCCATCATCCATCTTGATCCTTACCCGGGCCGCCACATCCCGGTGGGGTCATGCCATTTCATTCCACTCCACTTCACTCGGGAAGCCGCCCATGTACTGGCCCCAGCATCGGAGGTTCCCCGCAAGGGGTTCTGTCATCTGATCCACTCCTCGTGTTGATCAGTCCGATGCCGTCCCCGCTGGATGCTAAACTCGCGGCATACCCCGTGTTAAACATGGGAAGCTGAGGAAAACCTCAGGTAACGCAGTTCCCCGCACCCAACGCGGGATGCCTCAGGCCATCACGCCTTCGAGAAGCCCTATTAGGGACAGAAGGCAGACATGCAGAGCCGCAGTGTTAAGACACGCCCACAGCACCCAGAGCTACCCGGTCTCCTCACCGCAGGTTGCTGCCCCGACCAGACCCCTTGGAGCGTCTGGGCGGAAGCAGCGTAATTAACCAATGTCCATGAAGATATGGCGCCAGGAACGAGATTCACGAACATTCTTAAATCTATGAGGGAGACCCGGATTAGGCGACGAGTTCCGAGGAGACGTCCACGGAAGGAGGAGCTGACGTCCCATCATCCCGGTTTCGATCAAGGAGAAGACGTCCCTAAATAAGGGACGGATGCCGCCCGCCTTTGGAAAGCAGGACTGCGGGGCCACAAGCCGCGCTCCCATCCCCTCGGGTCGACGGGAGCACGCGCGAACGCGTCCTGGCGGAACAACGTCGGAATGGAAACCCGACGCACATCCGCACCGAAACAGAAAAATGGTGAACCCGACGTGAATCTCTTCTCCTCAATACGAAGACCGATAGCTTTTAGAGGTGTTGGAAGATTAGCATGTTGCCCGGCCGAGCATTCAGCACCGGGGCACGGAACACGCCAGGGGCTGGGGAGGGGAAATCGGGCACTCCGTCTCACGACGTCGATGGCCTGGGTTCCCCCCACGGAAGGCGTTGTGGCACTAATGATTGGTAGTTGATTCATTTTCCTGTCAGTATTAATGGGTTCTTCTACCTATCTTCAGGAATAAGGTCGCCCGATCCAGTGCCCGATCGCCGCCCGCCCACTGGCGCAGGGGTAGGGGAAACACCGACGCGGCTACCCCGCGCGGTCCCGCCCGTTCCACAGCCGTCCCAGCAGCCGCAGCTGTGGGACAACCACGCCCTCTCTCCCCCTCGGAGGTCATCCAAAGAAGGGTGATCAACAACTTGGTGCGGAGATATGAGGAAGAGGGAGTCATCCCCACCCGGGACATGGCTCGCATAGACCTCGAGGAAGCTGCACCTCACCACCAACGCCGCCCCCGAGGGCCGCGCAGGGAGGCACCGTTGCCTACCTCGACGTCCAACCGCTTCGGGAGTTTATCCCCGGAACGCTCCGACAGCTCCTTACCCTATGCGGATGAGGTGGAGGATGTCCGGGACCACCCTATCCCAGATTCGCTCCAGGGATCCACGATAAGGGCTCCTGCTAGGCCACGTCGACACCGCCGACAGGCCTCTCAAGTCGAAGAACGGGCTCTCCACCTGCCTGCGCCACTGATCCCGACTCGTCTATCCCGACACCAACATCGGGCACGAGCGGAAGAGGATGCCCACCTTGGGGCCCTAGCAACAGCGGCCGCGTTGGCCCAAGCCACTGCTGGCTCCAGTCACCAGGCCCCTGCGCATCCTGAGTTGGGGCACTTCTATGCCCGACCTGGATCGAGGCCCCGACCACCCCAAAGGCAGGTTGGGTTGACTCTCCCGGTTGCGGGCACAGGCAATAGCAACCGCGGACCACCTCGCGGTAGCGCTATTCACCAGCAGGGTCCACTCCGTGTGGCCGATCCAAGAGGTATGGGTGATCCCACCTTCCGATCCCGGCCCGGAGGCCTGCCCGGAAGCATCTCTCCCCGCGTCCCCTTTGATATCTGTCCCGGTGCTCCTCGCACCTTGGTTTCTAGTCCTCTTGGCCCCAGCACCGGTGCGGCTAGAGGACGCCAGGACAGAGATCAGCCATGACCCGAAGAACCACCCAGGGGCAGGAAGGCGAGGCATCGACATAGAGGGAGGAATGTTACGGAATTCCGGACAGAGATCCGGCCGGTTCGTTTCTCTGATACAGAGGCGGAGTATGATTCGGCGACAGAGCCCTCCCCCCGATCCCGCCAGTCAGGGGAAGGGGTAGGAATGCGGCACGTCAGCCTCGTACTTCCCGAGAGCGAGATCGATATGATCCCCGCTTCTCTCCGAAGGTATATCCGGAGTAGCGAGGGCCTGATAGACCCCCAAGGATCAAGCTTGCGGTTGGTACCGGCCCCTCCGGAAGTGCCTTCTACCTCGATCGGAGAAGCCAGAGACCTTTTCTGGGGACCGACGGTCGAGCCACGATCTAGTGCACCCTCGGCGAGCACCGACGCTACGGCAAGATGTTCACTCGCCGGCCCATCCTATCGTGATGTGGTAGCTGGGGCACCGCCACCCTCAGAGGGCGGCCCGGGATATGGAGGCCAATCGGCCTGCTCGCCGTATTCACCGCCGGCCAGCCCGCCGGCCCAGCGGCCCGCCTCGGCACCACTGCCGGTTCCCCGTCCATTCCCAGTCGCTGAAGGGGACCAAGGAGACCTGGGTCCCGAGTTTGAGTCGTGGAGCTTCTGGACCGTCCTTGCAGAGGGCCACTTCCCTGAGAAGTTTTGGCCAGTCGCAGGACCAGACTTTGATGCACCCGAATCGCTCACCCCGGATGAGTTCGAATGCTTCCGCCGAACTCTCCGGGAGACTCACTCCCGTCTTCACCGCCTACAAATGCCATATCCCGGGAGTCAAGCGCACCTGGAGGATATTGGTGAGCAGTGCCGTCAGATTGACCTGGCCACGCTCCCCGCGGTTCGGCACCCCGGGTCATTTGGGCACCACAGGGCCCTCCAACAACGATGCGTTGAGTGTTTTAAAGTACTCCGCAAGGTTATCGAGGAAGCCACTCCCCACGTGTATATCCGTGGATGGGGGCAGTACGCTGCCCTACGCTTCAGTGCGATCCGCCGACAGCCCGATTCGTTGGGTGGCCCTGAGGGTACATCCCCAGGGACGGAAACAGTCAATATGGCTGACCTGTCGGGAGAGGGGAACGACTTGGAACTTCTCGACGGGGGCTCTCCCCCTGAAGACAAGCCATCGTTGGATCCGTCAGTGAGGGTTACTTGTCACCAGAGGAGCCTCCTGGGTCTCCCCGCACCCACTGAAGCACTGACGTTGAGACAAAACGTTAGCAAAGGTAAAGAGCACGATGGGGCTATAAAGCCCGCCGACCCATCTGCCTCCATGCAGAGGGCAGAGGAGGATCCCGAAAAGGCCACGCTACGTCAACAGCTCACCGAGCAGAAGAAGCTAGTTGACCAGCTCCTCGCCGAGCGCGCTGCAGAGTGGCGGCCTGACTACGGTGATCCTAGGCCAGGACAGCAGGGACAGAAACAACCGCTCCTCGACGAGACTCTCCCGGGAAACCGTGATTACGCCATGTTTTCCGACAGGGGAGAGGCCATTGCCTATGACAAGAGGGCGTGGTATGTTTCACCACACCCTCCCGAGCGGCGTGACTACCTGAGAGACCCCTCTCGGATTCCTCCCGCTGCCCCAAGGGCCGCTCCGCCCGCCATCCCACGAGCTGCCGAGTTCGACGACCCGGTCGACGACCCGATTGAAGGGCCATGCAATGCGCTCGTGGTTAGAGATCCTCGCCAAGACTGGAACCCATGTCCGGATGATCCGATGGTGGCACTCATCGCCCGCTTGGAAGCCTTGGAGACTTGGCAAGTGGCGATCCCACCGGACGGCAAGCCATACCCAGCATGGGTGGATGACATGCCGGAACCTCTGGGATTCGGGAACCCCACTTTCGCCCCCTTCAACGGGACTGGAGATCCGCCACAGCATTTGGCCCATTTCAACTCGAGGTGCGGGCCTATGTTGGGAACTCCGGCGCAGCAAGAGGCCGCTAAGCTTCGCTGCTTTGTCCAGACACTGAAAGGGCCAGCATTTTTCTGGTACAGCCAGCTCCCCATCGGGTCGATAACTAGCTTGGAGGACCTTCGTAGACAGTTCCTCTACCAGTTCAGTTCCACGACCCAGAAGACGAGTATCACAGACCTCTTCAAGTGTAAGCAAAGGCCTGATGAGCGAGTTGCGGATTTCGTCGCCCGATGGAAGGGTCTCACGTATTCCCTTGACATGCCATTGACTCAGGAGCAGTTGCTGACAATGTGCGTCGGGAACGTCAAGACTGAGCTGGTCCCTTACTTGATCACTCAGAATTACCCCGTAGGGTTCAGGGACTTCTTAGACAAAGCTCAACGTCTTGAGGAAGCCCTGCAACAGGCCAGTCAGGCACACCCGCTGCCTCATATGATCCCTGCAAGGAGAGTCAGCAGGGCTGAGCCCGCTGCTGTTGCCCAGATAGAGGCCCCCAGGCAGTTGGAGTTGCTGCCGGTGAGGCCAGCTCCACAGCCTCACAGGAATCCACCTCCACAGGCTCAGTTCCCGGCCCAGCAGTGGCAACCCCAGAACCGGCCGGACCCTCCGCGTAATGTACCGCCACAACCCAGGCGAGATAATCAGGGTCCACCTCCTCGGCAGGCCCCTCCAGCCCCTCGTCAAGACCATGCTCCCAGGGCCCCGCGATACCTGACTTACTCATTTCATGAGGATTAGGTCCCTGGTTATTTCCAGAGCGCCCTGGAGCAGAGGATTGTGCGATTGCCTGAGTGTTGGAGGCCAGAGGAGGCACATCTCATGGATAACCCTCGCTACTGCCCTTACCATCGGGCCCTGGGGCACACCATCCAGCGATGCTACGTGTTTAAGGACTGGCTCCAAGACCAGATTAACAACAATGTAATCAGGTTGGGCCCAGCTCCAGCGTAAGTGGCGGGTGTGTTCGTGGGATCAGGTGACGATAGTGGCGACGAGGACGAATGGAAGCTGGTCTCCGACCGCGGATCCCAGAAGTATAATAACTGGATGGCCCGCAAGATGATCATTCGCGCCCATGGAATCATCCGTGCGCGCTTGAATCAGCCTGAGCCCCCAGAATCTGCGGGTGCTGCTTCGGCATCGTCGTCCCAGCCTGCCTCCTCCGAGAAGAGAAAACGGCGGCGGTGCAAGAAGGAAGAGTGCGCCCCGCCAGTTCCGCCACTATCCCGCACTCTCGGCGATTTCATGCCCCTGGAGATGGGGGTCCCTCCTCGGATCCACCCGGTGATGAATGATTCATCCGATGATAGTGTTGGGTACGCTTCGGTTAATACCGTCGAGCTAGTAAATCCCTTTTCGGTTCCCGACGTTGAAGAACACCAGGTGGACCTCCCTAGTGTCCCCGGTCGTCGCCACCGTCGGAGGAACCGCAACAACAGGAGTCGTTGGGGCACGACAGTTGGTACCTCCAGCCAGGCCATGCACGCCACTGAGACTAGAAAGCAGGCTCAAAACCGTGCTCAGCGCGCGCAGCCCCCCCATCCGGGGATGACGGATTCGCCTCCGCCACTGTTTGTGGTGTGGGACCAGGCAGAACCGCCTCAGCCGCGCCGCGACCAGCTTCGTCCTGCCACGAGTCCATCCCGACCTCCTGGCCCCAGTACGGCTACCACTTCCCGGGCTTCAACCAGTGAACAGCGAGATGCGCCAAGCACTAGTCGGCCGCCGGTCCAACCGGCAAGGCCCGTCATGCCTCCAACCGCAGAGCAACCTCCTGCAACCAGGGGATCGCGCTTGGCAAAAAAGTATGATGTACTGAAGCACTTGGCCAACATCCCAGCAAGGATCTCCATCCTTGAGGCTCTGCGCATGTCACCTGAGATGCGCGAGGCGCTCGTTGAAGCCCTGAAGAGCCCCCTCCAGTTTGAGACGGAGGTTGCGGCTGCAGAGGCCTTTCATGCCGAAATGATTGAGGACGCCGAATGTCAGGCAGTTATCTCGTTCTCTGGTGAGGACGAAGACCCTTCTATACAGGGGCACATTCGTCCGCTGTATGTTACTGGCCAGTTCAATGGCCTTGAAGTCCGGCGCTGTCTTGTCGACACGGGGTCCGGGATTAACCTGATTCCAACTCGGACGCTCCGGAGATTGGGGTTGTCTGAGGATGACTTGATTCCCTCTGACCTCAGGATCCAGGGGTACGACCGCACCGAGCAAACTCCGGTTGGCAAGATACGTTTGAAGACCCAGTTCGGTGACCTGGTTGCCAGCACCGAATTCATGGTAGTCTCTCAGGACACTGCGTATAACGCATTGATGGGAAGGCCATGGCTCCACCTTCATGCGGCGGTTCCCTCGTCATACCACCAATGCCTTAAATACTCCCTTAATGGTCGAGTAGGTGTGCTTCAGGGAGATGCCTCTCCTTTTGCCTCATGTGAAGCCCGCTATCTGGACGCGGACTATTACAAGATCAAGGATAAGCAGATCCTGGCAGGTGAGGTTGAGCCTGTCGCTGTTGCAAGTGATCCCTGGGCCAGTTTGGATGACGCTTACGTCCTCCCGATCCATCAGTTGGACGTAGCCATGGTCTCGATGGCCTGTGAGTCTCCTGATGAGATGACCGCGACCGCCCATGCCAGCACCAGTGGCCCAGCAGGATCTGGTAGCCCCAATGAAGTTTCCAACGCAGTCTCTCCCGTGGACGATCCCTCCCCGAGTGGAGAGGACGTGGAAGATGCACCCCCAGCCTTTGAGGAGGGTGTCTCCGCCACGGTCGATGAGTTAGTACAGGTGAACCTTGGAACCGAAGCAGATCCAAGACCCACATTGGTCAGTGCCGCCATGCCCTCTGAGGAGCGGCAACAGTACATGGACTTCCTCAGACAGCACCATGATGTGTTCGCTTGGGGCTATGACAAGATGTCGGGGATAGATCCTCAGGTAGCCGTCCACCGCCTTGGTCTCCCGGTGAACCATCACGGGTTCAAGCAGCCTCCCAGGAAGATGCACCCATTCCACGGTGCCATGGTTGAGGCCGAAGTTGACAAGCTTATCAAAGCAAACTTCGTGAGGGAAGTTCAGTACCCCAAATGGCTGACCAACATTGTGCCGGTCAGGAAGAAGAACGGGCAGATCAGAGTCTGTATCGACTTCCGCGATCTCAACCGCCACTGTCCGAAGGATGATTTTCCCCTTCCGGTGAAAGAGCTGTTGATCGACTCCACAACGGGATTCCAAGCCCTCTCCTTCATGGATGGATACTCCGGATACAACCAAATCCAGATGGCCCCTGAGGATGAGGAGTTCACTGCCTTCAGGGCCCCCCAAGGTATCTTTTGTTACCAGGTCATGCCCTTCGGCCTGAAGAATGCAGGTGCCAGCTATCAACGAGTGATGAACCGCATATTCAAGCTAATCCTCGACACACTGGTGGAATGCTACGTCGACGACTTGGTGGTCAAATCGCGCCAGCGTCAGGACCATCTCAAAGATCTTGAGAAAGTGTTCGGCTTCCTCCGGTCTCGCTGCCTGAAGATGAACCCGTTGAAGTGTGCCTTCGGGGTCACCTCCGGGAAGTTTCTTGGCTTTGTGGTAAGATACCGGGGTATTGAGATCGACCCAGAGAAGATCAGGGCGATTATCCAGATGCCTCCCCCAGGTAACATCCGGGAACTGCAAGGGTTCCAAGGCCACTTAGCCTATATACGCCGATTCATCGCGAATCTGGCTGGCAAGTGTAAGCCCTTTTCTCGGCTCATGAAGAAAGGCGCCACCTATGTATGGGATAAGGAGTGTCAGACCGCTTTCGAGGAAATCAAGCAGTACTTGCTTCAACCTCCGGTTTTGATGCCGCCTGTATCCGGGAAGCCGCTGGTCCTTTATGTGACCGCCCTGGAACGGTCCCTGGGTGCCCTTCTCACCCAGAAGAACAACGAGGGAACAAAGAATAGCCTCTATTACCTCAGTCGCATGCTCCTCGATGCGGAAGTCAGGTATTCCCCCATCGAGAAGAGCTGCTTGGCGCTCGTATTTTCCGTACAGAAATTATGGCACTACTTGCAGCACCACGAGGAACAATTGGTTTCTCAGGTAGACCCGTTGAAATATATCCTGAGCCGGCCTATGTTGACTGGCCATCTAGCGTGGTGGGCTGTGATTCTCCAGCAGTTCGACATTAGGTATGTGTCTCAGAAGGCCATAAAAGGGCAAGCATTGGCGGACTTTCTGGCTGCTCACCCAACGTCCTCGGATCAGCCGCTGGATCTAGGCTTTCCTGATGAGTCCGTTCTCTCGGTCGATCGTGTCGATCCATGCTGGAAGATGCACTTTGACGGTGCTTCCCAGAGCCCCACCGGTAGAAGACTCGATGATCCTAAGCTCAACAAAGTGGGTTTGGGTATCATCTTCATTACCCCGGAGCAAGCCGTGCTGCCATACTCTTTCCTGTTGTCAGAGGGCTGTACCAACAATGAGGCGGAATAGCATGCCCTCATCACTGGCCTCGAGTTAGCTCTCGAGATCGACGTGCCCCATCTGTGTGTGAAAGGGGACTCCGAGCTGGTCGTTAAGCAGATCAATGGTGACTATGTTGTCAGGAAGCCGGAACTTGTGCCATTGCTGGAGTGCACCCTCCTCCTGATGGCCCAGTTCCCTTCTCGGCCAGAAATTGTCCATATTCCCCGGTCGCAGAACGGTCGAGCAGATGCTTTGGCCAGCCTTGCTGCGTCACTCGCAGAGCCTGAACAGGACAACCTGATCGTTCGTGTGATGCACCGCAGGCTCATCGCTCCCGTTATCCCGGAGGGAGATCACGGCCCGTCGGTAAGTAATCTCACCACGGTTGCCCCTATGCCTGGAGCCCCGAGTACCACAGATATGGCAGTCGAACCAGCCCCTGATTGGAGGACGCCTTTGGTTGAGTACCTCCAACATGGCATTCTCCCATTGGATCGGGCCGAGCGCGAGCGAGTTCGACGCCGCGCATCGCAGTTTGTCCTCCAGAGCAGTCCCGGCCTGGAGCAGATCCTCTATAGATGCGGATTTGATGGTGTTCTCCTCCGCTGCCTTCAGGGTTTTGAGATCCCACGAGTCATGCAAGAGGTTCATGCTGGTTCATGCGGTGC
The DNA here is from genome assembly GCA_963277665.1 of Viscum album. Classification (NCBI taxonomy): domain Eukaryota; kingdom Viridiplantae; phylum Streptophyta; class Magnoliopsida; order Santalales; family Viscaceae; genus Viscum; species Viscum album. The sequence goes on along the minus strand of OY728140.1, from coordinate 238,265,096 downwards.
CCACCAGACTGGGCCGAAGCTGTCCCACCAGATTCGGAGGTTGGGATACTTCTGGCCCTCCATGATCCATGACTGCATCGAGTACGCCAGGAAGTACCATGCATGCCAGGTTCACGCGAACTTTGTGCATCGGCCACCAGAGACTCTCCATACCACCAGGTATTCTTGGCCCTTTGCAGTCTGGGGAATGGACATTGTGGGACCTTACCCGCCGGCGACGGCTCGCCAGTGCCGGTTCATTCTGACCGCCACGAACTTCTTCTCCAAATGGGCAGAGGCGATTCCGCTCAGAGAGGTCAAATACTGTTCTGTCGCTGACTTCGTGACCTCCAACATAATTTTTCGATTTGGAGTGCCTCACGCTATCCTCACGGATAACAGAGCCAATTTCCGAGCAGCCGAGTTGAAGAAGTTGTACGCCAAGTACAACATTCGCTCGAACCATACATCTCGCTATCATGCATAGGAAAATGGACAGATTGAGGCGTTTAACAAAACCCTCTCTAACATTCTGCAAAAGATGGTTGGTCAGAACAAGAATAGTTGGCCGAACAAGCTCCCCAACGCCCTCTGGGCTTATCGGACGACAACTCGCAATTCCACCCAGATGAACCCTTATTCCCTAGTGTATGGAGCTGAGGCCGTCCTGCCCATCGAGATCCAGTTACCGTCCTTGCACACTGCGGTCTACGACCAGCAAGCGCCAGACAGAGCTGCTGAAGCCTGTCTAGTCGAGTTGGAAGCACTGGATGAGAATAGGCTTCGCGCTTTGCACAACTTGGAGAGGCATCAAAGCAGAATGGCTCGAGCCTTAAATAAGATGGTTCGCCTCCGCTCTTTCCTGCAGGGTGACCTAGTACTGGCCTTAAGAGCGCCAATGATCCCCGGCAGGAAGCCGCCCAAGTTGGAGCCCAAGTGGGAGGGACCTTTTGTCGTCCACAAGGTCTATCCCAATGGCGCGTACTCCCTAGCGACTATGGATGGTGAGCGTGTTACTCCTCCCACCAACGCTAGGTTCCTCAAGCAGTACTTTGCCTGAGTGCATTCGTACCGCAAGACGTTAAACTGCATTCGTCCCGCACGACGTTAAACTGCATTCGTCCCGCACGACGTTAAACTGCATTCGTCCCGCACGACGTTAAACTGCATTCGTCCCGCATGACGCTAAACTGCACCACGTCCGAGCTACAAGACGTTAAACTGTTCAGCATTCGTCCCGCATGACGCTAAACTGCACCACGTCCAAGCTACAAGACATTAAACTGTTCAACATTCGTCCCGCATGACGCTAAACTGCACTTCAAGAACTACGTGTGGCTTGATTCCCATCCTTATGGGATACGTAGGACCGCCTGAACATTCATGTTTTAGGCCCAGCCCCATTCTTCGGGAATTTCCATCCCATTTCGGGCCCTTGGCCCAAGTGCCTCTGGGTATGCAGCGTATGGTGTGAATGCGGGGCTATGCCCTCATTCACGTCGGTTTGCTCGCCACGCTGCACGCCCCCCACATTTGGGGATGCTTTCCGCTCCCCCCTTTCTTTATCGTCCTGCATGACGTTAAACTGCACTTCAAGAACTACGTGCGGCTTGATTCCCATCCTTATGGGATACGTAGGACCGCCTGAACATTCATGTTTTGGGCCCAGCCCCATTTCCCGGGAATCTCTATCCCGCGTTGGGCCTCTGGCCCAAGTTCCCCTCCTTTTTGTGCGAGGCGTATGGCGTGAGCGGGGGATTGTGTCCTCATTCACGCCGGTCTACTGGCTGCGCCTTACACCTCCCCCGTGTGTGGGACTACCTCACACCCCTCATCGTCCTGCATGACGTTAAACTGCCTCTCAAGAACTACGTACGGCTTGATTCCCATCCTTATGGGATACGTAGGACCGCCTGGACGTTTGTGTTTTAGGTCCAGCCCCGTCTTTTGGTTTCTCTCATGGTGAGTCCTCCGACCCTTTCTGGTGATCTGTTAACATGTTTTGGGTACTCCAGTCTATGACCTGTAGTGTCGGATTCAATCCCGACAAGTCCTGTGTTACTTGTCAGGCCTCACGCTTCCTCTTGTTCGAGCCTTCACTCAAAGGGATCCTTGTTAGCGGTTTGGATAAGATGCCTCAGTGCTCTCCTACCGCTCCGGGTCGATTCCTGGGCCGCAAATCGATATGAATCCTGCGCTTGAGCGGTTGATGCTCGTTTTCTTGCCTCATCCTAGGCTGACACGATCGGATGTTGTGTTGCGAGTGTGGTCAGCAACGTCCTTGATCGCCATGTCGGCTCTTTCAGGCTCTGAACATTGGTTGCGCAGTCCTCATCACACTCCGCCTCTGTGCGTTGTAGTGGAATTTCGACACTCTCTCTCTTCATACTGACCTTCAGTACACCTCTACACGTTAGGCAGGCCAACCAGGGTAATGGTGTCTTTCGAGGCTCCCACGATCTGAGCACCAAGGATATGTGCTAATGTCTTCCCTAAGGGCCATGTGTAGCTAGACCCTTGTCCCCATGAGGATGAAGGAGTCGCCCGAACAATCGCGTTCTGGGCCCAGCATAGCTGGAGGCTAGCATCTATGCCCCTCGGTTGATAGACATATGCATGCCCCTATCCCAGGATCCTTCTCCTGGAATTGTGCATGACCGCAGGGCTGGGATGTGTCCCCACCTCCGCTGTGTCCGCCGTACCGCAATAAGCGGATTCCTCCATGGTCCGAGCCACACGACCTTAAACTGTGTTGCTTGGTCTTACCACACGACCGTAAACTGTGATCGTCTTGGCCGCCCGACGAGAAACGGCACTGCATTGTGATGTTCTCCTCAGGGGACACTCACGTTGGGCGCTGGTTAATAACCACGCCATTTATCAATGCCTTTCATGGCTTGATTATTGTGGCGACTCCAGGGATTTCTTAATCACAGGCATGTCGCTGCACAAAGAAAAACCATCCACCTTTAAGGACAAACAAGAAATATCAAATACCGCTTCTTTTGGGTGTGAGGGCCAGACCCGCACCCCTCCCCATGTTGGTGCCTGATTGTGTTGTGCCGCGCTTCAAGAACTATGTGTGGCTTGATTCCCATCCTTATGGGATTCGTAGGAACGCCCGGATGTTTGAAACTTTGGGTCCAGCCCCCACCTCTTAAAGATTCCCCCTTCTCTTGGGAATCCACCGCCTTCGGGTCACCCTCAAGGCGTGTCCCTCGACCCCTTGCAGTGGCCCACCAGTGTCAAGAGTACTCTGGTCTATTGCCAGGAGGGTCAGGTTCAGCTTGGTCAGGTTCCTTCCACCTTTCAGGCTTCATGCTCCCCTTCATTCGGACCCATCGCCTACGCCCTGGGTGGAACCCCCGTGAGCGGTCTGGATACAATGCCTCAGTGCTCTCCCACCGATCCGGGCTGGTGCCCCCAAGGGCCTTGGGCAGCAAATCGATATGAATCCTGCGCTTGAGCAGTTGATGCTCGTCTGCTGCCTCATTCCATCAACGGTCAGTGCGATATTTATGCTGCTTTTCCGCCACGGTCGGCAGTACTCCCATATCGTTACGCCGGTGCCCCCAGTCCTTGAGTGAATGGCCGCATGATTCACATTACGTTTTCCACCCCCCATTCTGACCAGGCAAAATCTCGGTACTCTTGACACTATCCCTCAGTGCATATTTGCATATCCAGGGGATAGGACCACGATGTGGCGTACTTTGAGGTTCCTATGGTCCGAGCTCTAAGAACTTAAACTAAGATATGCCCCTATGGTCTGAGCTCTACGAATTTAAACTAAGATCTCCCTAATCGGGGTTCTACGTCCTGCATGACGTTAAACTGCACTCTCAGAACTATGTGTGGCTTGATATCCAGCCTGATGGAGTACGTAGGAACGCCCGAGCATCTCGACTCGGGTCCAGCCTCAGGGATCGCTAAGTCCCACCCCTCCTCGTCGCCGGTCGTTTGGCCTGGCTTCTGGTAGAGTGGTGAGGTTGTGATATTCTCCCTGACTCAGCTCGGGATGCCCCATTGCAATGATGGGAAGCGACAGTTGCCTCGTCAAAGAGGTTCTGTCTGAGAATTGGGGTGATTCACGGCCATATTAGTGCATCCGCCTAATACGCTTTCCCCATTGTGGCGCAATTTTGGGAGCGTTAGATTCTGTCCGAACAAATCATCACTTCGCCCCATGCTTCACATGCCCTTTTGATCCGGATTTCCACCCTTGTGTCTGAAGGAACCCCCAAAGTGGTATTGATGATGACATGTGATCCGCCTCCTGCAATATGAATGATGACTTTCGGTCCGTCTATTGTAGTAGTATGGTCGATTGATCCATTGTCCGCTTGCCGTCTTGGGCATTTCCTGGAAGGCCGACCGTCGTGGATTTCTGAATTCGGGACACGCGATTCACCCTTTCTCATTTCCCTATGTTCGGATAAAATCTCAACGCCCCTAGCGTTGTCCCGCTCGTGTGTCGGAACAAGTTGGGGGGATGGTACATTGATTAGGTCTGAGGTCTCCCTTCCTAGGAATGACCTCCCTCTCTTCTTTAGAAATCCAGGCCCAATTGTGGATGCCTGAAGCTTGGTTAACGCTCCCGCAAGACAATGAATTGTGGTTGAGCACGTTAAGCCCAAAAGATGCAGATAAATATATTGGTTCATACAAATGGATCGAAGTATTGAGTAGCGGAAGAAAAATGTTCTGGGAATGGAAAAAACAAATCCCCTAGGGATTAGCGTGCTGAATGAATCTTTCTAACGCCGCTACCCTTTGGCTGGCGGCCTCTAGGGCTGCTTCTCGCTCTCTGCATGCCCTCTCTTCGTCGGCGGTCGTAGCACGCAGTTCGTCGATCCTGGCTCGTGCACGCTCCCGCTCGACTTGAAGTGTGACCATCTGTTGGCCCGCCTCCGTCAGCTGTACTTGGGCGTCATCCAGCTGGGCCATCAATTGCTCCACAAGCTCAGTGCACACTGCTACGAAGGCCTCTTTCTCTGCCGCCTGCCCTTCGAGGCGCCGGACTTCCTGCTCCGCCACAAGGAGCGCCCGCGTGTTCTCCGACATGTCCCGACATTGTGCGACGTCGGCACGCCGGCGGCTCTCGCGCATCTTTTCGGCCATGAAATCATAGATCTTCAGATGGAGGCGTTGAGCATCAGCTCCCCCGGCACACAGGAAGCACAGCCAGGTTTGAAGCGATCCCATGCGCCCCAGCCACTCCGATGGGTCTCGCTTGAGGAAGCGCTGGATGCACTTCCACCCCCTGCGGCGCGTTATCCGGATCTCCTCGACTGCCTCCGCGTCCGAGTCGTCCATCTCCTCGGGGTCGGTAGGCCGGTAGGCAGGGAAGGCAGCCAGCAGGTCTGCTGCGGGGTCCGCCCCTGGGATGTCCTCACAGGGGATAGGTTCCCCAACATCTGGGCGACCTTCTTCTCTCGCCCCAGCGGCGTTGACACCCTCGTCAGCCCCCGAACTCTCTCCGATGGCAGCACCGCTGGCGTCCGCTGCCCCCTGATCAACAGTTGGTGGGGCCGGCTCGGTGTGAGAAGTCTGTTCTGGAGGAGGCGGTATGTCTGCCACTGGTCCACTCGTGAATGGCCCGGGTTCGACAGCCCGACGAGCCTCCAGTATTGAGATCACTGCACAAGGCATGCCATGGTTAGTCACGGATCGTCAACGGCAAGCACCAACAGTAAAGTAAGAAGACTTACGGGAATCCAAAGCGTCATCTTCCGCTATCCCGGCCTCCGCAGGAGCAATTGCCGCAGGGGACCCCTCAGCGCTTGTCAATTCAATGATGGGTGTCTGGCCCCCGCCCTGTCCTGCTGGTGCCTCTCCTAATCCTACTGAGGATGCCTGACCAACATCCGTGCACTCCTGAGGAAGGTGAAGAAATGGGTTAGAAGCTGCATAATAGAATGGACGAAGCAGGTTGAGTAGGGATAGAAGCGGACCTCGAGGAGCTCGGTGATATCGATATTGTCGGAGCCGGCCACCTCGCCGCTCTCCCGCGGGCTCCCCGGACGGGACCTTCCCTCCGAGCCTTCATCCTACCCCGTCTCCTCCTCTTCCTCGGAGTCATCGTTACTATCACCTTCCTCCAGCGGCATCTGTTCTGGAGCAGGCTCTAGACCGAGCATCACCTTCACCTGAAGGGAAGGTTCCGCACGCTGACCACGTTGGCGCGCGTACTCATCCATGGCTGTCAGATACGCATACCACCGGTGGAAGTTCACCCTGTCGGCGACCTGAAGGCGCCCGACCTCTGGCAGATGGATCCCTTCTCTGGTTATTTTCTGCCAGATGATTTCGGTCCCCAGCGACTGCCGCAGGGTCATCCAGGCCGACCACAGCGCTGGGAAGACTGCATCGTGAGAGGGTTCGAGCAGACGCCTTATCTGCTTCCCGGGCCGCTCCCCGACCACCGCATGTGCCCCCTCTCTGGGCGCTGAAGTCGTGGCGGCGGCCTGCGATGTGCCCGCCGCCGAAGTCCCTGCCCGCGCCGGCTCCGCTGCTTGGCACGCCTCCGTTCTCCCCCGCGTGACGGCGCCTCGCCTCCTTCCTTGACGCCCGGTCTCCGCACGGGTGACCTCGAGCCGCCGAACTGGCTTCCGTAGAAGCCCCTCGGGGTACGTGATGGCCCAATGTTCGGTGTACTCGGTTGCCAAGCCTGCGTCGACCCCGATAGGAGGGAGAGTGATGACATCGCCAGAGACGAAAGTGGCGAACATTAGCCACATCTGAGAAAGGACGCAAGGGTTCATCTCCTCCCAGACAGCAGCGAATACCCTCTTCGGCATCCGTTGAAGGCACCCGAACTGCCTGGCGAACCGGGTTAGCACGTAGGGATCACAGATCACCTTCCCGTCGATCCGAGCCACTAGCACCCCGCCCCTCATGCTCAGGAAGTATTCATGCTGCTCTAGCGGACCCTGTCCATTGTCGATCATCTGGCCAACGGGAGTGGGGAACGGGCCGAAGTTGAAATTGGCATGATTGCCAATCCGAATCCTCACGCCCTCCTCATTTAGGGTCATCGGAGCGACCCCCGCGATGTTCAGCAGGGAGGGTCGCAGGCCGTTGCCCGGAGGAATGACGGCGTTTGGAAACGTGTACCCACCGAGGTGAGCAGCCACCCAGCCGTGGAAGAATTGAAAGGGCCCACAGATCCTTCGTGGCGACCCCCCTTGTGAGATGCGTCCCAGGATGGCGTACAGCTTAGCCAGCACTGGGACCCCGAGGCTGTATCTCTTGTTGGCGGCCATGGCACCCGCCATCACCAGTGTCGCCGGGCGGACGCCCATCCTCGCGTCCCGCACTGGCAGGAGCCACCCACTCAGAAAGGCGACCAGGAACGCCGCGTACCGAACATTTGGGTCCCGGGCCTCGATGACGCGGTACCCCCATGAGCGGTAGTCGCCCGTCTCCAGGACCCGCCAGTACGACCCGTTCCGGCTCCTCTGAGCCGCGGTCGGGCACCGCTTCCCCCTGCCTGGCATCTTGACCGCTGGGTCATGCTCCAAGAACTGGCCAAACCACTCCTTGTAGGCTATGTCCTTGTGGAAGTCCTTGACCCCGAGCCGCTGCGTAGCCAGGTCCAGTAGATGCCATGTCAGAATGGGAGTCCGTGACCTGTCGTCCCAGGTGTTCTTCGGAGGCAGGAACTCATCGTATTGGTAACCCTCCAACGGGATACCTCCGATGAAGTGGATGTCCCAGAGACCGATGCTAACCTCCCCATGATGAAGATGGAAGGTGTTGGTATCCGGGGACCAGCGGGTGAACAGCTCCGGCCCGAGCTCGGGCTGCTGGTAGAAGTGGAACTATGACGTCCACACCGCCTCGAACAGGCCGATGTATCGCAACTCCTCCGCGAAGTGATCGCAGGTGTGGCGTACCCAGAATGCCCAGGCCCACTCACTGGTGAAATTTCCCCCAGACCGCAAGTCCCAGTCCTTCATCCAGCCCTTGGTGTCGTCGGTGACACTTTGGAGATACGTGCTCGAGTAGAGGGCTGGAGAGTTCTCCGCAGTAGGCTCACCCCCGGTAATGGTTCGCGTCCTCGGGTTCAGGACATAGACATCTAAGTGCCTGGTCTCCCTGGCAGGATGCCCGTTGTTGGTGATGTTGTAGCGGAGAAGCTCGTCCTCCCGAGTCACCCAGGTCCGTGGCGCATCAACCTCAAACCCCAGCACCAGAACCTCATCCAGGATGCCGTAGTTCCAGAGTGGTAGGTTGTCCGACAGCGGATACGTCTTCTGGGCCGACGTCAGCAAGTCGAACAAGGATTGATTGTTGGAAACAATCTCCTTGGATCCGTATACCTCCTCGTTCGCCGCCATCTCAGCTCTGCGAATGGCGGCATCCCCCTCATTCACTTGATTCACGGCCATCTCAGAAGCTCCGGGAGTCGTGTGGGTTAAGGGATGAGGCGTGCGGGATCGGAGGAGGCTGGTAGAGAAATTTTGGAGTTGGCGCTCAATCCTAGTGGACGGCGCGCAATTGGGAAGTCCGTCGCGCAAAACCCCGGGTGTTCGTGCAAAACAAGCCGAAATCCGGATGGGTTTGCGCACCGAACGGGCGAATTTCGCGCCGGCAAAGGCAATTTCGCGCACGAGAGCTTGGAAGCTTGTCGCGCGGAAGGCCTGTGTACGGTACGGGGGACCTAGGGCCCCTATTTATAGGTGAGGCCGGGTGTCCGCGCTGCGTGGAAAGCACTTTGCGCGACCACGGCAGCGAATTTCGCGCCTGACGCCCTTTTTGCGCACCACAGTCCCGCGCCACCCAGGACTTCGGCATTCCGGCGTCTCCCTCGGAACCCGATCGTTGCGACCTCTCGCCGATCAGATTCCGAGGGGGGGCTTTTGTAGACGCCAAAAAAGTCCATTGTTCCCAAACGAAGTTCCGGATGCGGAAAGCGAGGTCATATTTGGAGTCAGAAGCACGTTTCGGAAGGCCCTGAGGCCTTGTGCGGAATTTTGGAGGCCCGCGCGCAAAGTTGAAGTGCGGCGCGCAATCCTCCCGGGATGCGCGCAAATGCGCTGGGCCGGCGCGCAATTTTGCGCGCCCGCGGCCCGCGCGACTCCCTTGCGCGCCGGGGCCCCGATTCCGCGCCCGTGAAGGAAATTCCGCGCCCGCGCCATGAATTGCGCGCTGGCGGCAAGATTCCGCACCCGGGGTTGCCTATAAATGCAAGGAGACCCCCGACGTTTGGGGGGTTCGTTGCCAGAATTCGAAGAGTCGCTCATGCGCGCAATTCCACCCCCTCCGCGCGCAATGCAGATCTTCAGGTAACCTCCTTTATTTCGCGCAAGAAAGCCTCGGGGTTCGCCTTCGCGCGCAAACCCTTTGGCTTCTTTCCTTTGACCAATTCCTTACCCGAAGGCATTCGCGCGTAAAAGAAGCCTCTTGCACGCAATTGCCCCCCGGGTGCGCGCAATCCAGCCCGATTGCGCGCACCCCCCCTTACTAAGTGGCCATTCGTTAATGAATGAGCCGTTGCCCCCGCGCGCTATCAGAGACCCAGTGCGCGCAATCTCCATCTTCCGCGCGCAAAGCGCTGGCCCAATTGCGCGCCAGCCCGCCCAATTGCACGCCGACCCGCGGTATTGCGCGCCAAGCTCCTCTTTTGCGCGCAAACCGCCAGGGTCGCCCCCTTTAACCCCCTGAGGGTACCTGCCTGCGTGGTGCCCGATGATATTCATCCTGGGTGCCCGCACCGTACGTTGTCTTCCCGTGCGGCCCTCCAGGCTCACGCGAAGTGACACAGACCCATCGGCGGCAACATTCGTCCGCGCTGCAGGACGTTAAACTGCTAGGCATCCCTCGTCCAACATGACGTTAAACTGCATTCGTCCAAGCTGCACAACGTTAAACTGCTTAGCATATGGGCCTCCTCAAGGTGTAAGCCCCGAACTCCGCTTCGTCCTCAACACACGACGTTAAACTGTACTTCGTCCGGCAAGACGTTAAACTATCCGCATCACCCGATCCCGTGCCTCGCACGCAGGGTCCCCCCCGGTTTGGATGTGGCCCCCACCCGCTCGTCTCTGCAGGGATGTCGGGATTGGAGTGGCCTTCGCCCACAGGGGTAGGGTATTACAAACCCCTAGTTTCTTGTGGGGGACTGCACATGTGTATCTCCATTGTGATTTCCCACTGCCGAAGCCAGTAGAGGGCGTGACATGGATCGAGGTGTCTCTTACTTTCGGCCCAAGTCCCTCTCCAACTGAGTTTTGCCGCACTCAGGTTGCCTCAGTGCATAAGTCCTGACAGAATGAACTACGTGGACTTTGATCCCTGTCTCCTAAATAGGGTACGTAGGAAGCCTCCCTGAGGTTCAAGCCCACCACCTGGTCGTCCCGGTCGTATTCACGTCAGTTCGTCCATCAGTGGACCCCTCCCGGGTTCACATTCGCGTTGATCCACCCGGCCATTCCATCCCCCTCTGTGTGAGGTGGTTCGGTTCAATCCTCCGCCCGATAGCCTCGACCTCTTCGTGAGTCGGCTTGCCATCGTCCAACATGATGTTAAACTGTATATCCGAACTACGTTGACTTTGATCTGTGCTAACGCGCGATACGTAGGAAGCCTCTACGGGGTCCAAGCTCTTCACTCCATCATCCATCTTGATCCTTACCCGGGCCGCCACATCCCAGTGGGGTCATGCCATTTCATTCCACTCCACTTCACTCGGGAAGCCGCCCATGTGCTGGCCCCAGCGTCGGAGGTTCCCCGCAAGGGGTTCTGTCATCTGATCCACTCCTCGTGTTGATCAGTCCGATGCCGTCCCCGCTGGACGCTAAACTCGCGGCATACCCCATGTTAAACATGGGAAGCTGAGGAAAACCTCAGGTAACGCAGTTCCCCGCACCCAGCGCGGGATGCCTCAGGCCATCACGCCTTCGAGAAGCCCTATTAGGGACGGAAGGCAGACATGCAGAGCCGTAGTGTTAAGACACGCCCCCAGCACCCAGAGCTACCCGGTCTCCTCACCGCAGGTTGCTGCCCCGACCAGACCCCTTGGAGCGTCTGGGCGGAAGCAGCATAATTAACCGGTTTCCATGAAGATATGGCGCCGGGAACGAGATTCACAAACATTCTTAAATCTATGAGGGAGACCCGGATTGGGCGACGAGTTCCGAGGAGACGTCCACGGAAGGAGGAGCCGACGTCCCATCATCCCGATTTCGATCAAGGAGCAGACGCCCCGGAATAAGGGACGGATGCCGCCCACCTTTGGAAAGCGGGACTGCGGGGCCACAAGCCGCGCTCCCATCCCCTCGGGTCGACGGGAGCACGCGCGAACACGTCCTGGCGGAACAGCGTCGGAACGGAAACCCGACGCACATCCGCACCGAAACAATAATGATTTTTTTATATTTTATGTTTCACTATGTGTATTTATAGTGTATAAACATATCCATTCCATTCTATTAATTATCACACCAATTATATTTTAAGGGACTTTCCTTTTAAAAATCATTTTAAATCTCTATTTAATAAATTTCAAAAGGATTGTTTTTTATATGTATATGAGATTATTAGTTTCTCCTTATTTCAAGATACTTTATTACCATGATATATTTCTTGGACATTATTTATATTGGGTTAATCCCATTATATCTCAATATATGTTGGGTTGATCCCATTATAGATTATGATATGTTGGGTTGAGACCATTATAGCTCAAGATATGACAGGTCAACCCCATTATAGCTCTCCAATGCATTAAGTACTCAAGATATAGAAGTTTAAAAAAGGTTATTGCATGTGTAAGGGTAAATATAAGAGTGATATGGTCAATATTTCCCATGGAAACTACATGGTTTTTCTATGCATATGAGTTTTTATGATTATGGGTTTTAATGATTTTTTATGTTATCACTTGACTAACGCTTTCTTTCTTTATATCCCTCATAGAATTTTATACTAATCCCATGTTTTTAATTTTTTTTTGTAGTATATAAGATTGGGTAAGATAAATAAGGGAGTCATGATGTTTCATATGGATTGTTGTTAAAGAAATCATGTTTAATGTTTTAATGTTTTATATTTTGAAAAAAATGGATATTGTTTTAGTAGCATCCTCTTGTATGAATGTGGTATGTCATGTATGCAAGACATCCTTATAGTTCTGCCTCTATTTTTACTCCCTTCTATATCTTAGTGTTGTGTTTTTCTATATTACTTTTGACTCTTTATCTTATTCTTAACACATTTTCCCATCATCTTGGTTTAACCTCCCAATAATATTTATGGATGAATAACTTTATTATCAAGTCCAAGGGAGAGATTTAAATGTGAAATTTATTTATGAATTTCATTTTTATTATTCCTTCTTCATTTTTTTCTCTGAGATTGTGGTTTTTTTCACATTAGGGGGTTCTGTGAAATCACATAAAACTTCCAACCTCTATTTTCTTATTCTTAATCATAAATCCATAACTATCCCTCCCTTGACACATGCTTGAAAAAGTGATTTGTAATATTAAATAGGTTTAGTGGAATTCCATAGAGACATATAGGAAATTCCACTACACATATTGGTAGGGAATTAACCTTGATAATATAAATTTTGGTATTGGGTGTTCACTTTTTTTAATGTGTATATGGGTATGTGAGGCAATACATCTCTCACTCAATTGAGGGAGTTTTAAGGATACTTTTTTTTGATTTATAAATAAATTTGATAAACCACTTTTAGGTTATAACCCTTGGAATTAGATAGCTATTTTTAACACTCTATTCATCCACCCACAATATTATCATTCTTTCATTTCATCTTACCACCCCCACCATTTTTTTGGTCTCGGAATCATCTTGGTACATGGAAAGTGTTTTCACAGTGGAATAATAGTGTTCAGTCATGGGGGAATAAGTCATTGTATTGGATAGGGTCACATGGGGTCATAAGGGAGTCCATTATAGAGGGTTGAAAATGTGAGAACAGGTAGATTGTTTTGTTCATAATCTTTAAGAATCTTGGGAGGGAGTTCCTAGCGAGCCCTCAAAATTCTCTCCCCCATATAATCTATCGAATTGTAAGTTGGTTATTCAAAATATCTATATAATCAATAGTTACATCATTACTATGGTGGTTCAACTCCTAAATTTTGTTCCAAAATTATGAGTCCAATCATAATATGATCAGGATAATCAAAAATGGAAACATGCCATCATGTTTGAACAAAATCTATGGAGTAGTGATTGGGATGAGTGGAGGTCATTCTATCTGAGTTATTTTCAATTATATCCACCTTACATTAAAATCTAGAGTGTTGGGAGAAAGAGGTATTTGATCAAGAATAATTTTGAAATTATATCATCAAAACTATGTTCCATTTGGATAAAATGCCTTATTATGACGATGCATGACCTCTGTTGGAGACATAGATGTTCAAAGATCATTTGGAAGCTACTATTTCCCCTGAGTAGCCCAATATGGCCACAACCTCATCCATTCTAGAACAAGGATCAACTTATGACCATTTTTTAGTCATTTAGAACATGAAATTTATAATATTTTATGACGTCTATCTAGGGGATGGATCACACGAGTGTAAATGTATTTCCAAATTCATCATACTCTAGACCTGTTGAATCTTCAGATCATGCAAGTGAGTATATAAGGTATAATAGTCCACCATTTTAAAATTCTGACTAAAGTGCATTAAGAGTTAAAATATATTATGTTTAAGGAGTAATTTTTGGAATGATTTAGTATCTTCATCATAAAAAATCCATATGAGTAGTTGTAAGCTCTTCAGCAGTAGGGAACAATACATGAGTATGTAGAGAAGTTTTTTGTATTTTTCTTCTTTAATGTCAGATTTTCGGAAAAAACAATATGTCAAATAATTTTTACATAGGTTATAGGAAGATATAAACTCTTGGGTGAATTTTCTAAAACTAGTGTAATTATTATAAGTGATGGGAATAAATTGGAATATGTAATTGGACCTATAAAAGGGAGTGGAACTTTCTGTTAGTGGTGGCAGATCACACAACCTTGGAAAAGCACCTGCAGAATCTTCCACGATGGAATGGTATAACTTGATCTATTTAGATAAAGTTTGAATGAAAGATACAATCCTAGAATGAACACTAGAATACAAATCTCATAGTTCTATAGGTCACTATAGTAACTCTAATAAAACTGTCTCATAACTTTCTAGGCAATACCAATAGGACACTGTAGCAGTGTAAACATTGACATGGTAACTTTAACATATCAGACTTTAAGGACAGTGGTATTGTATCTCTATGGATATATAGACACCAGTTACTATATCATAGTGTACTTACCATGACGTTTGAGGAACATTTTCATCATATTATTTTTGAGATCATTTGAGATATGGGTTATAGTTTTGTTTCTGAAACATTAAAATTGATATGTAAATATTCTCCCAATCATAGTTAAATTTCTACCTCTCTGTATATGTAGGGATAATTTCTCTAACCACATAAATAATTATTTTCATGTGATGTTATTGTAATTATTTTGTTTTTCCTTTTTACAAGTATTCTATGAATAATTTTTTGCTTGACCACCCAACATACATTTTCTTTAGTATTAGGGTAGGTTAATCTCTCAGCCAACCCGAAAAAATACCAGTGGTTCTAATATAAAAACAAAACTCTTTATTACAGATTAATAAATGATTTATTACATAAGGTTACACTTAATAAAAACCAAAATATTAATATTTAAAATGTATTTGGGAATTAATTACATTTCATAACAATTTAAAATAGTAAAAACATCATCTTAATTGAAAGATTCCTCAACAGGATTGCACTTAAAACTGCATGGGATAACCTATGGACATACATAAGAAATGGGTGAGCTATAAAGACTAGTAATGTAATAAAGATGGAATAACATGAAGATAATAATACATGTTAGAAAATGGGGATATCAACAAGGTATAAAAAGAGTAGGAATCATAAACATGAACAATGAGACATGATATGACATGATAATCATAAAGGCAACATGGGAAATGTGGAAACAACTTAAAACACTACATCATTAACATAGGTCACGACTAACTTCCAAGACATAATGATGGAAAAAATACCATAGAGGAAATAAGTTTACTCCTTATCCCAATATGATGTCTCATGACACTAAGCATTACCCAATGAATTGACGGGCTATATAATTCTGGGAACACCCATCACTTTTATTTCATTCTCATGCTTAAGTGTGCCACATAGATCATACAAACATGGATTCATTGATCATAATATTTTACCAAATGATAAAGGAGTGTGGAATACATACATGTAATTACCAATTAAAATAATTATACGTGTATAAATGCGAACACCCTTGATATGAAATGGGTATAGTATTCATTACACAATTGTTTTGGCATGAAAATTGTGGTTAAATTTTGTCTTCATGACAACATTACTTAAAAATTAATAAAATGAATTGATGAGAGATAAAGGGTTATATCATAATTTTGAAACTAAATTAGAAGTAATACTAACATGTGAATATATATCCAAACATTATGAATTGTAAATAGAAGGCATATGATAATAAAGAAACTTGAATAAAGAAGGGAAGGTTGTGATCCCTTACTTTAGTGTGTGACTCTAAATGCTTGGGAGGATCTTCTTGAGAGATTGTGGGAACCTTGGGAGGACTATATAGAGGGAATAGTAGAGTAATAACGTTATAAAATAGTCTTAACTGTATAGAAATGGGATCTTGGGTGGGTTTATATAGGAAATTACTGGGTATTTATTTAATATTTATCATACTTAGGTTTTGGACTCAATATAATAAAATAACCAAAACACAAACCTTCACATGATTTTTTACTATGGTTTTTTTCCAAATTGTATTGGTTTTAATTATTTTATAAATAAAATGTCCAAAATTAGTAAAAAATACCCTTGATTATGCGGAAGTGAGTAAAACACATAAAGAAATGATTTCAAAACCTTTAAATATATTATATGTTTTTGAGAAATCATAATGGATTTATAAAATAAATAAAATAAACTTTAAAACATATTATTTTAAAGGTTAAAAAATATATGTAAATGTACACCATTTATAATATTTATTACATTACTTTTGGGTCATTATGATGTCATAATACACACCGTATATTTATACGATATTGAATTTTTACCCAAAAATTCGACTGTATTAGAAAATTATGAAAAATTAACCATTGTATAATTTGAAAATTATGATTCAAAATATAATATTAATTTTTTAAAAAATATTTTCTAAATATTTGTATTTTCACTTTTAAAATACGAATCAACATTTATTGAGAAATTGTGGGTTTTTCAAAAATAATAGTTTTTGAACCCTTATAAAAATTACATTTGAATTCATAAAAATTAAATGACCACTTATAATTGATTCACATTATTTAATAATAATATTTTATTAATATATTATTTATTTAAAAAATCCATTAAATCATCAAAATAAATTCCTTAATTGAATTTGAATATTACCCCAAAATACTATTTCTATCTTATTTTATCAAAATAAAAATCAATAATAATATGTTGAAAATATAATCCTCATTTTATAAAAAATAATTTACATACTCATATCTCTAGTTTCTTGACACATATACCTTTAATACACAAAAAAAAACCTAAGAGAAAGGTTCACAATGATGGGACTTCAATGGGGGTGGTTCAACGTACATGGTTTGGACCATGAACTGGATGAGCTTGAACTTATTCCGTAAATGGTTTCACTCATGCTTAAGTTGTTGGATCTCAATTTGGGATTGGTCATGGGAAAATCCTAGTGATTATATGTCCCTTATAACCTCTGATAAATGGGATTTATTGGTTAGTATCCTACTGGTTTAGGACATTACTACCTTTTTCTATGTCAATTGGATTTGTTAAAGCCCTATATTTGTACTAATGACATTATCACTATTCAACAACTATATTATCAGTGGTAAATATTTTTAATGGTTATTTCAATATGATATGATATAAAATGAAACCAAATAAATTAATTTGTTTTTATATCCACATTTCATAATAAGATGTTTAATTAAATTTCAAGGGGAATTTTATTTATAATATTTTGGGTCGTTATAATCTTACCCCCTTAAAAAATTTCTCCCTAAAAAATTTTATTTGACCACATTAAAATTGATGTGGGTAACTCTGTTTCATCACCTCCTTCGGTTCCCACATTTCTTATTCAAAATTGAGTTTTATCCTCAACACTTTTACTAGGTTCATTCTCTTATTCCATAAATTTTTTTATACGATCTAAGTTCTTTACTAGCTACTCCTCATAGGAAAGGTCATTATATAATGGTACCGCCAATGGATTGAGTACATGTGGGGTGTCTGGAATATAATTTATCAATATGGATACATTAAATACATCATGTACTTGAGATATGTTAGGAGGCAGTTCAAGTCAGTAGGCTACCACTCTAATGCGTTCAAGGATCTCAAAGTGGACAATGTATCTTGGAAGGAGATTTACCTTCTTTCCAAATCTCATGACTTTATTCACTAAAGATATGTGAAGATATACCATGCATCCAATATAAAACTCTTGGTATCATCAATGACTATCATCATATCTATTTTTTTGATTCTAAACAGCCTTGATGTGCTGTTGAATGGTCATAACCATTTCTACCATTTCCTTAACCATTTCAGGACCTATCCATTTTCACCCCCAACTTCATCCCAACATGTAGGTGTACTGCACCAATTCCATTAAAGATAATCATATGGATCCATTTGGATTCTCAAGTGAAAATTGTTGCTGTAAGAGAAATAAACTAGTGGAAGATGTTGGTCCCATACTCTTGAAGTTAGTTGAGCATGCTATCAATATGTCCTCAAGTTTTGGGGTAGTATTCTCAGATTGGATATTAGTTTGAGGGTGACAGTCTATGATAAAGTTTAACTATGTATTTAGAGGGTGTTGAAGACTTTTATCGAACATAAAGTTGAATATTGGATCTCTATAATATACAATCGATTGGGGTACTCCACATAACCTCACCACTTCTCTGATGTATATTCGTGCAAGTTGATCCAAAGAGAAATCCTATTGAATCATAATGAATTGAGTAGTATTTTTAAGACGATCAACCAAAACCTAGATGGAATTGTTCCCATGTATGTCTTCAGAAGTCTGATGACAAAGTCCATGGATATGTTTTCCCATTCCCATGTAGTTATGGGTAATGGTTGCATCATCCCCTTAAATTTTTTCCTTTTCACCTTCACTTTCTAAAATAAAAGACATGTTGATGTATATTCCATGATCTCTTTATCCATATTGTCCCACCAATAATGTTCTCAGAGATCTCAATACATCTTTTTGGTTCTAGGATGGATATAAAATGTTGATCTATGTGAATCATCCAACATATCCTTCTCTAAGTTAGGATTTAATGATACACATAGTATAGACCCAAATCTTATAATACCTTATTTATTAAAATCAAACTCTTTGGATTTACCTTTTATTATAGTTTACACTTTCTTATGAATTCCCACATCATCTCTTTGAGCATACTTTAACATATACAAAAGAGACAAATGAGAAATAATTTTTGAAATGATTGATAATGTTTCTTTCTTTTTTGATTCTCATTTCCATCCTTTCAAAATATAAGAAGATCAAATCCCTCTAAATTCTCATCAATGATAGAATTACTAAATCATTTCTACTTAAATAATCCACCACTTTATTCAATTTCCCAGGATGGTAGTGTATTGAGCATTAATAGTCCTTCACCAGCTCTAACCATCTTCATTAGTGCATATTCAACTCTTTCTGTGTGAATATATACGTGAGGATTTTTTTATTAGTATATATTTTATTCATATCCTCAAAATGATAATTCCACAAAATTTTCAAAGTGAATATCACTGTAGTAAACTCATGATCATGTGTTGGGTAGTTCTATTTGTGAAATTTCAACTACCTTGAAGCATAAGAAATGAATTTTTCACTCTGTATTAACACAAAACCCAAGCCATTCTTCAAAGCATCGCTGAATAACATTACAATATAACCACTTTTGGGTATTGTGAGAACAAGTGGAGTGATAATACTCCTTTTTAGTTACTTTAATATCTCTTAAAATTCATCATTTCAATAAAACTTGACCCCTTCCGAGTATCTTGGTTAGAGGGTTTGAAAATCACAAGAAATTTCTCACAAATCGACGATAATACCTAGTAAACCTGAGAAAACTATGGATATATGTCCCAAATGTTATACTTGAACATCCTTAAATTTCTTCTATTTTTTAAGGTTCCAAATATATCCCATTACTTATGATTATGTTCCCCAAGAATGATACTTCGTTCAACCAGAACTCACATTTGCTATACTTTTCATAAATCTTCTCCTTTATTAGTGTCTTTAGCACAATTCTCATATTCTCCTCCTCCTCCTCCTTGGTTTTGGAGAATATTGGAATATCATCTATAAAGACCACCACAATTTTTTTAGTGAATATATAAAGTCTCTACTCATCAATTCCATGAAGATTTCTGAAGCATTAATGAGATCGAATGTCATTACTATGAAATCATAGTGCTTTTACCTTATATGAAATTTTGTCTAGGGGATATCTAACTTCTTCAACCTTACTTTGTAATATTATGACCATATATCCACATTGGAGAAGTTTTGTTCTCCACATAGTTGATCAAATAAACAAACAATCCATGGAAGAGGATTCTTATTCTTTATTATGATCTTATTGAGCTCATGATAATCAATGCAAAGGCACAATGACCCATCCTTCATCTTGATTAAGAGGACTGGTGCACTGCCTGGTGAAGCACTTGGCTGCATAAAACCTTTATTAAGATTCTATTTTATTTGTTTATTCAGATCCTCAAGTTCCAAAATATCCATTCTATACAGATTCTTGGATAATGGTAATGCCCCAGGTATAAGCATGGTTGAAAATTCAACCTCTCAGCTAGGAAGAAGACCATAAAATTATCCAGGAAAAATATCAACACATTCCCTCACAATTTAAATGTATTTGAGGATTATTATTTCCTTAGACTCAATCATTTGAGATGGATATTCTTTCTTATAGGGAAATAATAATCATGCTTGAGATGTTGGTGTTAAAGAAGATTCATCCTCCTCCTTGAACTTATACAGAATCAGGGGATAATTCACAATACAGAGAGTGATTTCATTCTCACAACAACTTATGTTGGATCTATATAGATAAATCCAATCCATACCTATAATTGTATAAAATTCCACCAAAGGAAGTATGACAAGGTTCTTTGGGATGTTCAGCCCAACCATTATGACAAGGGAGGAGTTATATACTTGGGATGCAATAATTTACACATTTTAAATTTTCACTGACATATATAATTCCATTCTAGTTAGGGGTGTTTGAATAGTTATTCTAAAATATTATGATATGATGTAACATGTAGAAATAGAATAAAAAATCATGTTCAATATTATTAAACAAATAACTAGAATACCTATCACCACTTCATTTTCAGGATCCACCTCAATGGTTGTGATGAAAAAATCTCACCCTTACAACCTTAGAGGTGGTTGGTTTTCTTCAAAAACCGTTATGTTAGTGCATTAGTTTGAAAAGTTCCCAGGTTCCTTACAGTTGAAGTAATGAACAATGCGCTGAGGGTATACCATAATATTCCTTTCCTCCATCGCATTAGTGGGTTTATCCTATTGTAATGTTCAGGCTAGATATCTTTCTTTATTTCACCTAAAGCATTTTCTCATCCCCATTAGGTAATTTCTAGGGTTTTTCTTTCCACACCTTTGACCAGCGGGATGTTAAAATTTATTGGAACCATTAGATTAATCAATCAAACCACCATAATTAAACTCTACTTTCCGATTCTTATCTCCATGATTCCATAGGCATTTTATAAACTCCATTTTAGTTTTAAGGGAACATATGAAAATTTCCTCATAACTATCAAAGTAACAGATCACCATAGATTTTCATAGAATATATTTTATCCCACCAAATAAGCGATCCACCTTGAATTCGAGGGTAATGACAAAGTCAAAGGCATATCATGCAAGTATTGTGACATTTTCCTCATATGAACCAATTGATTCATCGTCTTTTTTATTAATGGAAAGAAAACCCATTTACATTTTAATATAAAGAGTGAGAGGAAAATTTTTATCAAAAAACATTTTCCAGAATTATTTCCACCCCATTCCTTCAATCTGTTCCTCTAACTTCGTATTCTAGATCATTGTCCACCATTTATCTTCTTCACACTCCATATGATAAAGAACCTAGAGAACCTTATCTTATTTGGAACATTGAAGGATAATCAAGATATTCTCAATGGATTTGGTCCATTTTCCCATGATTAAGGATTCATATGATCCATTGAAAGTCAATGGCCTTTGTCACATAAAACTCTCAATTGTAGCTTGTTATTTCTTATGGGGATTTGGGAGATCTTTCTATTTTAGGTTTATATTTAGAACCTAAGTAAGTTGAGAGTGTATTGTCACAAATATTTTGATTCCTAGTCCTATTGGATTTGACATATCATTAGGGAAGTCATAATATTGTCCGTCACATTGATTGATTACCCGATTCCTCCTATTTTAAACCATTGGCTAGAATAAATGGAAAATTAGGGATGAATATTTTTAAACTTTTAAAAACATTAATGTGAATTTAATGAAATTAAAGGGATAAATTATAACATAAATTTATTTCCTTAACTTATGAATTCCTAGGATTCAATCTAGGTTATCCATGATCTGTTACCTAAAAAATATTCTTATGGGAATTATTTTGTTCCCTTAAAAGTGGTTAATAATGAGATTATGAATTTAATAAAGAATATCCCATGGTAGTTTCAAACTAGGTGCATAGTAAGGCCTATTTTCATGTAATAAGTCATGCAGAGTCAGGCCCGGTGAACCTTTTAGGAGTTGTTACCCCTAGGGACATCTATTCCAGAACCATGTCTACTTGTAGTAACTATACAAGGATTTATTTTCATGATAAACTACTTACTCTATACATACCAAAATTTAGGGATGTTTTCTTATACTTAGTCTCATACCTAATATTTTCTCTATAGTTTTCTAATTCTAATTAACAAAATAACTAAACTTTTCATTTGATACCAACTATAACAGACCTACTATTTATTACACATTAATAAATGATATATTACATATGGTTAAAATTAATAAAACCTATAATATTAATAATAATACTATATTTTGGAATTAGTTTCATTATATAAAAATTTAAATTATTAAAAACATCATATTTAATGTTCTCACACTTAAAAAAACATGGGATAACTTGGGGACATACAAAAGAAAGATCTGAGCTATAAAGCCTATTAAGGGAATAAACATGGAATAACATGAAGAGAATAATTCATTTTATACAATAGTCATATCAATGCTTTATAAAAATTAATAATCATAAACATGAATAATGGGACATGATACAACATGATAATCATAAAGGCAATATGGGAAACATGGAAACAACTTAAAACACTAAATCATAAACATAGGTCAAGGATAACTGCCAAGACATCATGATGGAAAACATAAAAAAAGGAACCAAGTTCACTCCCTATCCCAAAATTACATCTCATGAGACTAAAAATTACCCAATGCATTGGAGCACTATATAATTCAATGTGCACCCATCACTTTCATTTCATTATCATGTTTACGTGTTCCACATAGATGATACAAACACAAATTCATTCATCATAATATTTTATTCCATATTCATGGAGTGTGGTGTAAATACATGTAAGTACCATGTTAAAAAAGTATAATTTTATAAAGGTGAATACCCGTAATAGGAAATGGGTATGGTATTCAATACCCAATTTTTTTTGTGCGGAAAATCGTCGTGAAATTTCAACTGCATAACGTGTCACTTAAAAATTATTAAAATGGATTGATGAGAGATAAAGAGGTATATCATACTTTATACCTAAAATTTATAGTAATAGGTACATGTGAATACATATCCCAATAATAGGAATTGGAAATATAAGGCATAAGATAATAAATAAACTTGAATAAATAAGAGAAAGTGAGGATCCCTTACTCAAGTGTGTGGCTCCAAATGCATGGAAGGAGCTTCTTAAGATCATGGGCGAACCTTGAGAGGACTATATAGTGGGTAGGGAAGAGTAAGGATGTGATTTAAACATTTTTAGAGAAGGGAA
Source organism: Viscum album (assembly GCA_963277665.1). Taxonomy (NCBI): domain Eukaryota; kingdom Viridiplantae; phylum Streptophyta; class Magnoliopsida; order Santalales; family Viscaceae; genus Viscum; species Viscum album. The sequence goes on along the minus strand of OY728140.1, from coordinate 238,241,882 downwards.
ATGGGATCCTGGGTGGGTTTAAATAGGAAATGAGTGGGATTTTCTTTAATATTTCTCAAACATAGGTTTTGGACTTTATATAATAAAATTACCAAAACCAAAAACCTTACTATTGATTTTACCATGGTTTATACCAAATTGGAGTGGTTTTAATTATTTTATAAGTCTAAGTTATGAAATTATTAAAATAATATGCTTTCTTATGTGGATGTGAGTCACACTCTTAAAGAAATATTTTTAAAACATTAAAATATATTATATGTTTTGGAGGATTCATAATGCATTTATAAAATAAATAAAATAAACTTAAAAACATATTATTTTAATTGTAAAATATATATTTTGTTGTGGATACCCTTTATATTATATATTACATCACTTTAGGGTTATTATTATGTCATAATACACACTGTATATTTATACAATATTTAATTTTTACCCAAACATTCGACTGTCTCAGAAAATTATGAAAAATTACCCATTGGATAATTTTGACATTATGATTCCAAAAATTAAGATTCATTTTATAAATATAATTTTATTAATAATTTTATTTTCACTTTTAAAATAAGAACATATATTAATTGAAAAATGCTTGGTTTTTTGAAAATTATAATTTTTGAACCCTTATAAAAAGTACATAATTTATAAAAATTACATGATCATTTATACTTGATAAAAATTATTTAAAAATAATATTTTATTAAAATAGTATTTATTTTAAAAATATATTAATCCATTAAAATAAATTTCTTAATTGAATTTTAATATCACCTAAAAATACTATTTGTGTTTTATCACATCAAAATAAAAATCAAGAATAATATGATGAAAATATATTCATTATTTTATAAAAAATAATGTAAATACTCATATCTTTATGGTTTTTCCACATATCCATTTAATACACCAGAAAACCCCATAAGAGTATGGTGTATGATGGTGAGAGTTTCATGGGGTTGTTCGACGTATATGGTTTGGGATGTGATCTCGATGAGCTTGAACTTCTACTGTAAATGTTTTCACTCATGATTAAGTTATTGAATATCAAGTTAGGATTAGTCAAGGGAAATTCCCAGTGATACTATCTCCCTCTTAATCTTTGATAAATTGGCTTCATAGGGTAATATCATAATGGATGAGGCTATCACTTCCTTTTTCTATGTCAATTGGATTTGTTAAATCCCTATATTTATACTAATCATATGATCACTATTCAACAACTATATTATAAATGGTAAATGTAACGACCCGAAATTTTTAAATAAATTTTGTTTCCTAATTTTATGTGTTATTGTTATACTCAACAAAAATGTTTTATTTGATAAACATGATTATAATTAAAATGAGATCAGTGGGTTTTGACTATTATATAACCATCGGTCAACATGACCGCGGTGAACAAAATGTTTTGATTATTGTCTCTAAATATAAGTAATCTTGGTTAATTATTATAGAAAGAAGATTCGATGGCCTCACCTAGTAGTCTTGGACCGATCGAAGCCCATCTAACAGAGCTTGGGAAGGAGGTAGCACCACTGGGCTTTGCTCTGGATCAAATCCAAGCCGAACTTCATCATGTGAAGCTGGAACGAAATCGCCTTCGTGAGAAGTTCAAACTGATAGAAATTACTACTCGGGCAATGTTGACTGAGCCGCCCCAAGCTTCTATCACCCTAGCACACCTTACTCTTAGGTCATATGCTGGTATAATAAGGGGTTATGTAACGAGACCATAACTACCTTGTGTAATCCTTGTTTTAAATAAAAATTGGGATTTCTTCTTATGATGAAGTTTATGAATTTTGAAATGACCGGATAAATATAGTATGCATATTTTTGATGAATTTTAGAAAAAGGATATTTTAAATATGTTTATGTAAACCCTAAATAATTAAAAATGTGTAATGATTTTCAAAAAATGGTCTTCTGAAATTATGTTCAGTACTAAATTTAGAGTCTAATAAGATCAACTTGATTTTTGATGAATAGTAAATTATGAATAGTGATTTTATGATTAGGATTAGTAATATGACCAAATGGATTAGTAATCTCACTTAAAGAAAGTTTTAAAATAATCTAGGCACCTTGATTAAGTAATGTGATTCAATAAAATAGTTAAATAACGGCTTCATTAATTATTATTCAAGTATTAGTTTTTTCCGGTGAATAGTGTTTTTTAATTAAAAATTTAATTAAAAATTTAATTAAAAATAATTAGAAAATTATTTTTATCAAAATGACTTTATTTTTGAACTCAGAGCATCGATATTATGTTATGGTAATATTTGGGGTTTTTTCTGAAAAAAATGAATTTTCGATGAATAGTGTTTTTAATTAAAAATTAAATTAAAAATATTTAGAAAATTATTTTTATAAAATGGATTTCATTTTTGAAATCAGAGCATTGATATTTGGTTAATGTTAAATTTTGGGATTTTTCTGAGAAAGTTGAATTTTCAGTGAATAGTAAAAATACAGTTTTAGGGTTTCGGTATGTTCAATGACATCATAACGGTGTCATGATGATGTCATGAGATAATTTGAGGGTTTGCCGGCCAATGGTGATGAATTATTGTTTTGGGGGCCCCATGTGGCCTAACTCCATGATAAATGACAAGGGAGAGCACATGGGTTTGAGAAAAGCACATGTGAGGTGTCTCTTGGCCATTAATGCCTTGTCCCCTCACTTTCCCTATAAATACCAAGCCCTCCTCTCATCCATTCGACTCCCCACTCATTACCAACTAATTTCTGGTCTCATTACCTCCCAAGGAGTCCTCCCAAGGTGCCCCCAAGACCTCAAGGTCCCACCCTTTGAGGTTTAAGAGTTACATTTTACGGTAAGGGATCCGACCTCTCTCTTTCTTTTCAAGTAATCTCTTTTATGTATTTTCTTTTATACTCCATGTTCTTATGTTGGAGGATGTTATTTTATATTCATCCTACTTCCTATTTCATGTTCATATGATGAGAGACCCCCCCTTGCTCTCATCAATTCGTTTTAATAATGTTTAAGTGGCGCCGTTAGGCTGCCGAATTTTTAAGGGATTCTTTCACCTTCCTCGTTTTCAAGTTCTATTTTCATTCAAGTCTTTAATGTTCCTTTTTGTTATATTGGGGTATGATCTCTATATATATCATACTGGACTCTTATGTTCATATGATGAGAGACCCCATTTGATCTCTTCAATTCAGTATTTTGATGTTTTAAGTGGCGCTGTTAGGCTGCCGAATTTTTAAGTGGTTCTTCACCCTTCTCGTTTTGAAGTTCTACTTTCATGTCAATTATTTCAAGTTCCTTTTTGTTATATTGGGGTATGATCTCTATATATATATCATACTGGACTCTTATTTTCATATGATGAGATACCCTATTTGATCTCTTCAATTCAGTATTTTGATGTTTTAAGTGGCGCCGTTAGGCTGCCGAATTTTTAAGTGGTTCTTCACCCTTCTCGTTTTGAAGTTCTACTTTCATGTCAATTCTTTCAAGTTTCTTTTTGTTATGTTGGGGAATTATATCTATATCTATCATACTGAACTCTTATGTTCACATGATGAGAGATCCTATTTGATCTTTTCAAATCATTGTTTGTTGAGGTTTAAGTAACGCCGTTAGGCTGCCGAACATTCATAAGAGAAATCTAATTTTTTTTTCCTTCCATGTTTTTCATTTCAAATGGTATGTCCTTGAAATCTCATTACCATGATCATGTATCCTTCTTATTCTGTCCATGTACTATTTTATGGGTCATTTATGAATGTTTGACCCATTTTACCTCTCTTTTAATGTCTTCTAAAACCTCGGAACATTGCCGTTATGCTGCAGAATTTCTGTCTCAAAATGTCTATCTCTTTTTCTAAAGTCCTTTTATTTTATTAAGTGAATACTCAAATCTCTTTCTTCTAAAGGGGTATTCACATATATACCAAAATGTTCTATTTTAAATTCTGGGATTTACATACATGATACCCACCTTCCTTTTCTGTGGGTTTTAAAGTGACGTAAAGATCATGTCTTTAAAGTAGTTTTTAAAACGTTATGATTATGAAATGAAACCCATTTATTTTATGCTATATGGGTTATTTATGAAATGTTTGATGATGATATATGTGGCTCACATGATAATAAAGGCAAATTTAAGGGTGCGCCCTGATAGCGCTCCAATGCATTGGGTAAAGACTTAATCTCTAGAGATGACCATTTTAACGACGCCTTGGTGAATAACCTTGGTAATTTTTAACGACACCTTGGGGATGGACCTTGGTGAAACGAAAAGATTGTCAATATTAAATGTTGCAGCCACATATTCATGTTATGAAAAAGTTTTATTTTTATTATGATATGCCTCATGATTTCATCTTCATGCATTAAAGTTCTTTTCATGACTTTATTGATGTATCTCAAGTTCATATGTAAAATGTTTCACTTGTTTCCCTTGCTGGGCCTTATGCTCACCCTTCCTTTTGATGTATGTCCCCAGGTTATGAGATGCAGTAATGAGCCTAGGGTGAACATGAGGAGAAGCCTTTCAAGTGTTTAAGAAGAATGTTTTTTTTGTTTCATGTTTTATGTTCCTTATTTCCAAGACACTAAACCTTAAAGATCCTCAGTTCCATGTAATGGAATGAAAAGTTATGTTATAAAAAGACGGGATGCTATAGTTGGTATCAAAGGATGGTTTAGTTATTTGTGGAAATTAGGATATGAATACTCTAGGAGGAACCCTATAGAAAAGTTTAATATAGGAAATCTTCCTGGTATTTTGGTGAGTATTGAGTAAGGGGTTGCCAAGCAAATACATCCCTGTCTGGATACGAGCAGGTAGAGGTGGCTCTGGCACAGATGTACATAGGGGTAAAACCCAAAAACACCGCTTTGAGCTAGACTCGAACGGGAACTGGTACACGACAACGGGCCTTGCTGCACTCTTGGTTACGACACTCCCGGGGGATATGCTTTGGTAAATTCATAAGCTTGGTATGAACCATTGTTAAAGGAACAAAGATAAAATAAAATAATGGTTCACATAATAATATATGATCATTCATAACCTAGATGGGAACCTAGGAGATCACAACTTATGGTATACCTTTCATATACAAGTTATCCTTATATGCTTTCAGTTCCTTTTCATGATTATTAGCTAAGTACTTAAGCCCCTAATTATGCTTTCTCTTCTTAGTTAATGGTGGGAAATGGAAGAACATGTTCCGACAACCAATGTGATAGGAAATGCGACGATTTTCGTATTAATATGACAGGGATGATTAGGGGATTAAAATATGATTATTATTTTGGAAGACGTTCATTATTTTGGTAACCATATTCGATCGAGGTAAATAGATTACTACGGTATTTTCATTGAGGAGTAAGGTTGACTTATATTTTGAAGAATCGATGAATTTAAGGTGAACTTATAGTAATTTAGGTTACTTATGGGAATGACTAACCTATCTTGGGTAAAATATGTTTAGGTTAGCTACTTTTTTATAAGATGTTAGGAGTGGTTGATGTTGTCTGGAGATGAACAATGAAGTTGTTTTGGAAGACTATGTTATCAAATCCTTATTTTATTTGGGTTGAAATCTTAGTTTGGTTTGTTTTGAGGAATTTTAAGGACCGTTATTTATGGAATGGTCTATGATGAACTTTGGGTAGTACCATGGAACTTTGATGATTTAAAAGTAGTTTCCATTCCTATGGGATTCTTTCTTTTTGAAGAGTTGTTTTACCTTAACCTTTCTGTTTTTGGGATAATGTTTAAAGATAGAAGAAATAGATAGTTACTCTTTTGTAGATTATGTGATTCTATAGAAGATGATTCTTGTGCTTTTATGAGACCAAGTGTTTTTGAATTCTCATCATTTGGAGAAAAGATTAGTGTTGGTAGGGACTTGTTAAAGGATGAAAATCTACTTGAAGGTAGGTATATTTTATTATGTTTTTGTTCTATGTAGTAAATGAAATCCTCAAAATTATGAAAAGAAACGTAAAACAAAAATGTTGTTGGTTTACGTTTCCTACTAGGTAATCAAAGACCGTTTACACACATCATAAGTTTGGGATTTTCTCATGGTTAACTTTCTCCTAATCATGTTCTCTATCACTCTCCCTCAGAACTTGACCCTTTGTTTTTTCCCCCATGTCCATGTTTTCCTACATGGAACCCTAGTGTGGGTTCACTCGGGTGACCATTGTACTTGCCTTTCTTTATTTTAAAGTAATAGTTTTACTGACTCTTTTTCCGATGTGGGACTTTCAATGAAATTTCAAAACCCAGTTTTAAAATTGCGAGGACGCAATTTCTTAAGGGGGGAAGATTGTAAAGACCCGAAATTTTTAAATAAATTTTGTTTCCTAATTTTATGTGTTATTGTTATACTCAACAAAAATGTTTTATTTGATAAACATGATTATAATTAAAATGAGATCAGTGGGTTTTGACTATTATATAACCATCGGTCAACATGACCGTGGTGAACAAAATGTTTTGATTATTGTCTCTAAATATAAGTAATCTTGGTTAATTATTATAGAAAGAAGATTCGATGGCCTCACCTAGTAGTCTTGGACCGATCGAAGCCCATCTAACAGAGCTTGGGAAGGAGGTAGCACCACTGGGCTTTGCTCTGGATCAAATCCAAGCCGAACTTCATCATGTGAAGCTGGAACGAAATCGCCTTCGTGAGAAGTTCAAACTGATAGAAATTACTACTCGGGCAATGTTGACTGAGCCGCCCCAAGCTTCTATCACCCTAGCACACCTTACTCTTAGGTCATATGCTGGTATTATAAGGGGTTATGTAACGAGACCATAACTACCTTGTGTAATCCTTGTTTTAAATAAAAATTGGGATTTCTTCTTATGATGAAGTTTATGAATTTTGAAATGACCGGATAAATATAGTATGCATATTTTTGATGAATTTTAGAAAAAGGATATTTTAAATATGTTTATGTAAACCCTAAATAATTAAAAATGTGTAATGATTTTCAAAAAATGGTCTTCTGAAATTATGTTCAGTACTAAATTTAGAGTCTAATAAGATCAACTTGATTTTTGATGAATAGTAAATTATGAATAGTGATTTTATGATTAGGATTAGTAATATGACCAAATGGATTAGTAATCTCACTTAAAGAAAGTTTTAAAATAATCTAGGCACCTTGATTAAGTAATGTGATTCAATAAAATAGTTAAATAACGGCTTCATTAATTATTATTCAAGTATTAGTTTTTTCGGGTGAATAGTGTTTTTTAATTAAAAATTTAATTAAAAATTTAATTAAAAATAATTAGAAAATTATTTTTATCAAAATGACTTTATTTTTGAACTCAGAGCATCGATATTATGTTATGGTAATTTTTGGGGTTTTTTCTGAAAAAAATGAATTTTCGATGAATAGTGTTTTTATTTAAAAATTAAATTAAAAATATTTAGAAAATTATTTTTATAAAATGGATTTCATTTTTTAAATCAGAGCATTGATATTTGGTTAATGTTAAATTTTGGGATTTTTCTGAGAAAGTTGAATTTTCAGTGAATAGTAAAAATACAGTTTTAGGGTTTCGGTATGTTCAATGACATCATAACGGTGTCATGATGATGTCATGAGATAATTTGAGGGTTTGCCGGCCAATGGTGATGAATTATTGTTTTGGGGGCCCCATGTGGCCTAACTCCATGATAAATGACAAGGGAGAGCACATGGGTTTGAGAAAAGCACATGTGAGGTGTCCCTTGGCCATTAATGCCTTGTCCCCTCACTTTCCCTATAAATACCAAGCCCTCCTCTCATCCATTCGACTCCCCACTCATTACCAACGAATTTATGGTCTCATTACCTCCCAAGGAGTCCTCCCAAGGTGCCCCCAAGCCCTCAAGGTCCCACCCTTTGAGGTTTAAGAGTTACATTTTACGGTAAGGGATCCGACCTCTCTCTTTCTTTTCAAGTAATCTCTTTTATGTCTTTTCTTTTATACTCCATGTTCTTATGTTGGAGGATGTTATTTTATATTCATCCTACTTCCTATTTCATGTTCATATGATGAGAGACCCCCCCTTGCTCTCATCAATTCGTTTTAATAATGTTTAAGTGGCGCCGTTAGGCTGCCGAATTTTTAAGGGATTCTTTCACCTTCCTCGTTTTCAAGTTCTATTTTCATTCAAGTCTTTAATGTTCCTTTTTGTTATATTGGGGTATGATCTCTATATATATCATACTGGAATCTTATGTTCATATGATGAGAGACCCCATTTGATCTCTTCAATTCAGTATTTTGATGTTTTAAGTGGCGCCGTTAGGCTGCCGAATTTTTAAGTGGTTCTTCACCCTTCTCGTTTTGAAGTTCTACTTTCATGTCAATTATTTCAAGTTCCTTTTTGTTATATTGGGGTATGATCTCTATATATATATCATACTGGACTCTTATTTTCATATGATGAGATACCCTATTTGATCTCTTCAATTCAGTATTTTGATGTTTTAAGTGGCGCCGTTAGGCTGCCGAATTTTTAAGTGGTTCTTCACCCTTCTCGTTTTGAAGTTCTACTTTCATGTCAATTCTTTCAAGTTTCTTTTTGTTATGTTGGGGAATTATATCTATATCTATCATACTGAACTCTTATGTTCACATGATGAGAGATCCTATTTGATCTTTTCAAATCATTGTTTGTTGAGGTTTAAGTAACGCCGTTAGGCTGCCGAACATTCATAAGAGAAATCTAATTTTTTCTTCCTTCCATGTTTTTCATTTCAAATGGTATGTCCTTGAAATCTCATTACCATGATCATGTATCCTTCTTATTCTGTCCATGTACTATTTTATGGGTCATTTATGAATGTTTGACCCATTTTACCTCTCTTTTAATGTCTTCTAAAACCTCGGAACATTGCCGTTATGCTGCAGAATTTCTGTCTCAAAATGTCTATCTCTTTTTCTAAAGTCCTTTTATTTTATTAAGTGAATACTCAAATCTCTTTATTCTAAAGGGGTATTCACATATATACCAAAATGTTCTATTTTAAATTCTGGGATTTACATACATGATACCCACCTTCCTTTTCTGTGGGTTTTAAAGTGACGTAAAGATCATGTCTTTAAAGTAGCTTTTAAAACGTTATGATTATGAAATGAAACCCATTTATTTTATGCTATATGGGTTATTTATGAAATGTTTGATGATGATATATGTGGCTCACATGATAATAAAGGCAAATTTAAGGGTGCGCCCTGATAGCGCTCCAATGCATTGGGTAAAGACTTAATCTCTAGAGATGACCATTTTAACGACACCTTGGTGAATAACCTTGGTAATTTTTAACGACACCTTGGGGATGGACCTTGGTGAAACGAAACGATTGTCAATATTAAATGTTGCAGCCACATATTCATGTTATGAAAACGTTTTATTTTTATTATGATATGCCTCATGATTTCATCTTCATGCATTAAAGTTCTTTTCATGACTTTATTGATGTATCTCAAGTTCATATGTAAAATGTTTCACTTGTTTCCCTTGCTGGGCCTTATGCTCACCCTTCCTTTTGATGTATGTCCCCAGGTTATGAGATGCAGTAATGAGCCTAGGGTGAACATGAGGAGAAGCCTTTCAAGTGTTTAAGAAGAATGTTTTTTTTGTTTCATGTTTTATGTTCCTTATTTCCAAGACACTAAACCTTAAAGATCCTCAGTTCCATGTAATGGAATGAAAATTTATGTTATAAAAAGACGGGATGCTATAGTAAATATACTTAAAATTCATTTAGATATGATAGGACATAAAATAAAACAAAAATAAGTGCATGTGTTTTCTATATCCATATTTTATAAAATGATGTTTAATTAAATTTAAATGGTAATTTTATTTATTATAGTTTGAGTTGTTATATCAAACATGACAAATGTTGAGTCTAATTAGATAGGGAAAACATCTTGTTGGTGTGTTTATAAATTTTAAAACCATGAATGGGAGGAGAATAATAGGAAAGAAATATGTTTCAAATGTGGTTTATCCTATAATCCCATTCACAAAAGTGATGATGCAAAGATACATGTGGTATTTCTCATAGAGGATTATTTTTTTATAGATAGGGATGATCATCTTGAGGATGCATGGGAGTCAAAAGTGGGGGAAGAAGTAGAGTATAAATTAGTAGAATATAAAAAATATGATGTCAACGGTGTAGTTCAGGTAACCGGTACATGATAGATGTCTTCTATGAAGATGGAGGGTTCAATGGGGGGATCTCCATTCTTATTATATTTGAAATTGGAGTGACACATAACTTTATTTAATCAAATTTGATTAAATTTCTTAGGCATGTTATGAAAGATCCATGGATGGTGACGATAAATCTTGGTTATGGACATGGGGTGAGTTACTTGGTTATATATCAAGGCCTAAATATAATTATAGTGGAATAATAATTTTTTTATTTATTCTCACGTATTCAAAGTCTAGTCCCAAAAGTTTTTCCTACCAATTATATTGCTTAGCAGTATGGCATCTTTGACTAAGAAGGTTTTTGAATGCTTTATGGTTATTATAATCCATGGAATGTTTTCAAACCATATATTACCACAATTTGATCACTTATAAAACTAGTTTCATATAATATTTATCATATAATTACTTGTAAAGACTTACTTTAGCTAAATCCTTACTGAATTAAGTGTCCAGTCATCAAGATTATGTAAGGATTTCAATGACCACTCTCTATAAACATCATATTCAATATCAAATAGATTCTTAAAGTTTAATAATTCCAAAATTGGGGTGTAAACCATTCTCTTATTAAGTATTTCAATGGCTTGTTCAACTAAAGAATTACAAAATAAATTTTCATTTTTGGTTAATTCAGTAAGAGGTTTGGAATTTTTTCCATACCCTTTAATAAAAGTTCTATTGTACTTAGTGAGAACTAGGAATCCCCAAACCCCCTTAATAGTTTGTGGAATTCTCCATCCCATAATACAATCTATTTTTTTGGATCCATAAATAACCCTTCACAAGAAATTATGTGCCTATGATATTCCACTAACAACCGAGAAAAAGATGTTTTTTTTCTAATTAACCTGAAATCAATTTATGCATAATAATTAGAAGGATATCTATTTAGAAATATGGTCGAGCCATGAATTCATATAAAATAGGATATCATAAAGGTATACAAGTATGAACCTCTTAAAATATTCTTTAAATACTCTATTTTAGTGGATTTAAATGTTTATATAGAATTCATCAATCAAAATTGCATGAATAGGTACTCACAATGTACCTAATGAGTGCTAAACATAGTATTGTAGACATAATCTATATTCAAACAAATCTGATGGTGGAAATATTTTATGTCAATTTTTTCAAAAAATCATTCTTCATGAAGTTCATCTAATAGTTCCTTTATGATTGGTATTCAAAATCTTTCTGGGAATGTTAGCTTATCGAGCGATAATATTTTCACATTCTCTAACTCTTTATCTTTTTTCCGAACCATAATAAGAGGAATGGAGTAAGGAATAATACTATATCAAATTATCACAATGGGTTGAATCTCAATCTCTTTCTTCTCTATATCATCTTTGAGGTAATTTGATAACTTATATAGAATTATGTTACTCGGTGTAGCAGCAGACACAGAAGTGATAATGTGGAACATTATATCTTATTGTTGGTAGCCCCTTGGGAACATCAAACAAAGCCTAAAATTTATATAAAATGTTTTCCTACTACTGTTGTCTATACTCTTTTCCCCATATCTCCTCACCTAGAAGTGAAGTTAATTGATTATGCCAAAACCATCCCTTTGGAACCAGTGATCAGATCTAATTTTTTTTGTTGTAATTCTATAAGACTTCCTTATTTATTAGTCTCTCCCTATAAGTTAATCTTATTTCCTTCCCCTGAAAACTTCATGGTCTTATATACCCAATTAATTAAAACATGACCTAACCCTCTCAACTACTTCATTCCCAACACCAGGTCTGGTCCCTCGATGTCAAACATAAAGGCCTATACTATGAAGAGGAAATTTGTTAAAGTTACCACAAATTGCTTATAAAATACTTATGAAATTTCTCAGTACCTACCACCTAACCTTATCAAAAAATTATTAGTTGGGATTAACTCTTTATTTCTTATATTTTTGAGAGTTTTGAAAATAAAATTATGAATTGCACCACATTCCACTAGGAATACTGTTTTCACCCCTACCATATGACCTGAGAACTTTACTGAATTAGCTCTGAAAATTCCCATGCTTCAAAATTACAATTTTATCTAGATTTATTTTTCATATATTAACATTTACCAATGTCATAATTTGATTCTTTCTCTTCCTTAGGAACTTCATATTCCTAGAACAACACCCACAAGTGTTTATCAAATAATTTGTCCATTAGGTTGTATATTTTACACAAAAAAATAGCCCCATAAACTTATGGTCTTCTCATTCCTTCTAGATGATATCCTTAGAACCATTCTAGAATTCCTCTATAACAAATTTATTTAAACCATATTATCCTTTTAGTCTGATATACTATAGTTTGATTTACCATATAATTTATCATAACAACTGTAACCCCTTGTGAAACTAGCTGTACACCCAACCCCCTGTGGATACCCATGAGAAATACCATTCTAAGGAGTTATCTCTGTATATTCCTTTCCAAGACTAGTATCATGAAATTTTTAATAGGTTTTTGTATTAAAATTCAATTTTCAATCATGGGTCAAAACCCTCCCATGAGCATGCTCATTAACTACGGCTCAAGAAAGTATGGGATCCTTAATACAGATTGCTTAAATTCTTTGATATGCTCAGCAACTATCTTGTTTTGGAATAGGACTTTAAAAATATAAATAGACCCCCTATGTTGATTACCCTAACCATTCCATGATTTTGTATTTGAAAATCTCCCATGAAAAATTTGGTGAAGGTCTGTGCCAGGATAGGTTCCAGTGTAAAGTTGTTCCTTCCATGCATTTTTTTAAAAGGTTGGGGCCAGAGCCTCATTTATTATTAAAGCAAAGAAAATACCTCTTTTAACTAGGTAGAGGAAGACCTATTACATATCCCAAAGGCCCAGTGGGAATTTAGCCCATTACATGGCCCGTAGGCCCAAAATTTTGGCCCAAGGCCCATTCTGTGAATAATACTTCTACAGTACCCTCCTACTATAGTACCACACAGTACTCACCGCCGCTACAGTACCCTACCGCCACTACAGTGACCTGCCGCCACTACAGTGCCCACCGTTGCTACAGTGCCACCGCTGCTATAGTACGCTACATTGCTGCTACAGTACCTGCACCCCATGGGTTTTGAACCCCCATTTTTCATGTATGATTATGGGGTTCTTACCACTAATCCAAACCCCAACTACCTGTTCCTTCCATGCATATCTATTCATGGTGTATCTTTATATGTTTTGAAGATTTATTAATTAAAACGAATGTATCAAACTTTCCAATCAAAAAATAAGGATAATACCTTGTAAATTATGGTCGATACCATTTTCTCAAAACTTATGTCAATCGTTCATTAAGAATGAATTCATTAGGAGACTAACTGACTCTTAGTTTTCTTCTGACCAATTTACTTCCCTAACAACTATACCATGAATTTTTGGTAAACCATTTTTATTTTTTCTAGTATTTGAATCATGATCCACTTGTATCTAAATATCTTTGAGCCTTTCCAGTATATGTTCCTCCATGTCTCATAACCATAGGGCTACTCACACCTCCTATTATTGTTCTAAGTCTTACATGACTCACTTATTACCAGCGTGAACTCACATCAGTTTGACCAAACATTCCTTCATTATAATAATTGCTATCTATATGTTTTAATATCATATTTTATTATTTCTACTTGACTATCCATCCTTATTTGAATTTAGCAGTTCCTCTGAGAACCATAATCCATTTCAAATTTTCAGATTCAATATCCCTGCCCACACTTGTCACAAGAGATTTCTTTTTATCCACACACATGTTGTAACCAAGAAAACCTCCAAAAAACAATCTCTTCGGATCTCTCACAAATTTACCCCCGAAGAGTCACCAAAATGTTAGAACAAATTATGTATATGAAGGAACAAAGTAATTTGTAATGAATTTTATATATATTTATATAAGTATAATCATAGATTTCAATAGTTACAATTGTGTGATGGAAGAAAAATAGTTAGGGAAAACCTGGTGAAGACCACTTCCCTGGTTATAGATTGTTGTAGGTGGAGAAGATTAGAGGAATGACTTCCTTACTAGACTATATCCTCATTACTGAATTTCCAGACCAGGATGCATGATCTTTTCAAGTGAGACCTTCAATAGAATATAATAACTCTATCTTTTCTAAAAAACCAATTACTAATTAGTCCAATTTTGACTTATTACACTTATACTAGTAAGTTTAAACCACTGGGTGTTGTAATCCAATAATTGTTTCAACATCTTGATCCCTAACACATATAATATTAGTCAATGGAGTTTCAATGGATCTAAAGAAAATACAAGTGGTGTCTATGTGGATCCATCCAAGAAACACATGGGAAGATATATATTTTTAGGAATGATGGTTTATTATAGGAAATTCATCAATTAATATGGTAAAATTTCTCCACCCCTAATAATATTAACAAATGAGGGTTTTTTTGACCCCATAGGACCAGGAGGATTTTGACATCATGAAGAGTCTCATGTTTTCTACACATATACTTATCATTACATATTTCTCCAATGTATTTGTGATGGAGTGTTATCCATCATGATCTAGGATAGGTTTTTTTTCTAATTCAGGATGATTAACCAATTTCATAATATAAAACGACTTTATATAATTTCAATTTGGAAAATTTTATCCATGAGAAGGAACTTATGGAATTTTTGTTTTCAATTTAGCATTGCAAGTGGTATATCTTGGGTCAGAAGTTTATGGTTAATACTTACCATCACAATCTTGAAAACATGCTTGATTAGTGATTTCAATCTATAAATCAGTAGTATTTTAGTGAAAAACTCTTTCAATTTGACTTTGAGGACATTTTATGCCTAGAATATTTAAAAACTGACCGATGCTTTATCAACAGTGGGTGAGGAAAATGATTTCTTGTGGATGTATGTTTTTGAACTCGCTTGGTTGTATGTATAGCCTATGAATGATGTGGTATTACATAATTTCTAGTTATAGGTATAATTAGAGTTTGACAGAGTGGATATATTACCATTCTAGGTTTTACCTATCTCGAAGGAATGCTATTTTATAATAACCACTTAGAGTGATCTAATATCTCCATCTTGATACTGATAATCATTCGATATTACCATTATTATCCTATTGGGGGAAACTTTGGATTAATAATTACATATAAATGCCTTTATAAAGGGTTGTATTGGACATGAATGAAAATGTAAGTGCATTATTTTTTTCTTCTCTTATGAGGGTTCTAATAAAGTAGGTATGAAGAGATGTGTCCAGCTAGACTACTATAACTGTTACCCCTGTAAGCACTGATATGGAAATAAATTCTTTGTATTTAAACTATGGGATACCAAAATAAATGGGTTATTAAGATGTGTTGTTGGTATTTTAATTATTAAGTATGCTAATTTTATATTACTTATGAATTCATATTTCATTATGATAGTTGTAAAGGTATTTATGAAGGATATAGTGATACTCCATGAAATTCATATTATAATTTTAAGTGATAGGGACCCATTTTTTACCAGTAAATTTTTGTTATAATTGTTCAAATTATAGGGTACCTCCTTGAATATGAGCTCTCCCTACCACACATGGATCAATAGTCAGACTGAGTAAATGAACCATTTCATGAAACTACATTTTTTATTTTTTTTCTCAAATCACCTAAAGAATTGGGTGTTCTAGTTGTCATGGGTAGAATTATATTATAATAAATCCTTTCACACATCCATATGAAAAAACCCCTTTGAATTTCTTCATGGCCATGAACCACCTTACACACTAAATCATGTAAAAGGGTAAACTGAAAAAGTGGTATTGGATAGTGTTTTGATTGACTGTGATGAGGAACTAAAGAAGCTTTGCATGAGTCTAAATCAAGCACAACAACTCATGGTGAAAGTTTCAAACCATTATCACCTTCTGGTGGATTACAATATCAACTATTTGGTTTGGGTCAAGATTCACTCGAATAGATATTGAGTTTTTTGATAAGTGGGAATATAGAATTGTTATTTTGGCCAAAAATACCTAGGGAAGGACATATAGTGGTTGGTTTATTGGCATGAATAAATTGATAAAAATGTTTCTTAGGAGATGACATATGAAATCAAATCATAGTTCCCTAGTTCTCACCATGAAAACAAGGTGATACTTCTAGGGGTGTTAATGATAGGG
This sequence comes from Viscum album, assembly GCA_963277665.1. Classification (NCBI taxonomy): domain Eukaryota; kingdom Viridiplantae; phylum Streptophyta; class Magnoliopsida; order Santalales; family Viscaceae; genus Viscum; species Viscum album. Next base: position 238,225,483 of record OY728140.1, on the reverse strand, counting down.
GAGTTTGGGTGAGTGGCCCTTCAGGTATGTTTCATATATAATTTAATTACTATACGAGGGTAAAGAATTATAAGGCCGGGACTGAGAGTGTTTCTTTACTACTTGAGGGTAGTACCATTATTAGTATCCTTAATCTATTAGATAGGTAATATATAGTGGGTCACTGGGCATGATATGGGAATCAATTATATTCTCTAGTAGTTTGGATTATTTTCTAATGTCTTGGGGAAATAGAGACATCCTTGTAGATATTAGATATTGAGAATTTGTAAATATTCTGAAATTTCTAATCATATTCCTATCAGGTAAGGTCACTCCTCACCAAGGTTCACCCCCTTCTTCTATTTCACACAAAAATTTGGTGAATGTATTAGTTTATTAAATTTTAGGTATCTTATTGGTTTAATGACATGAATATCACTCTAGGTTATATTCTTTAAATTTGATTTATAAATTCCATATACTGACACTTCAATGAATACCATATGTTTTTATTAGTTCCATTAAAAATTCATGACCTAATATTCAATGATGATATTCAATATAATTTAGTTTAGCAACCAATTCAATCTCTTTGATTCAGATATGAAAAAATTCTCATGTTACTGATTATTTTTATCCTCTCTAGGAATATAATGTTTCTTTATATTCTTATATCCCTATGTATGTTCTTTGTTATTCTACATTTAAAAATAAAATTTTAATAATTCTTGTAATAATTTGAATTTTAAATTTCATATTCAAATATAAATTAACATACAACCTACTCTAAACTTGTAGAAATTTTATTTTAAAAAATTATCTTAATTTTTTAAATCATCATTCAAAAATTATATTATAGTTATTTTTTTGATAATTTTATGAAAAAATTAGGGTTTTGATAAATAGTGAAAATAATGATTTTTATTAAAAAGTGTATTTTCATTAAAAGAATTTAAAAATTTTCATTTCATTTTAAGTGGTTTTAAAATAAAAAATAGTTCAATTATATTATCATTAATATAATTTATATTTTTTAAATTAATTTATTTTTAAATTTTTATATAAAAATTTTTTACACTTAAGAGAGAAAAAAGATTCTTGAAAAGAAGCTTTTAGACGTGTTTGAAGGTTTAATTTTAAATTAAATTATACCCCTTTTGTAAACTAGACTTAGATAAATGTATTAAATATTAAAAATTATAAAAATTAATATTAGGTAATATGGTAAACTTAGTTTTTGTTCATAATGAATAGTAATAATAGTAAAAAATATGTTACCACGATTAAGATTAAAACAAGTTTACCGGGAGATTAAACCAAAAGTACAAGTGTATCAGTGCTAATTAAACTTTTATAAATCATATTTTATGGAGATATTAAAACCTTATAATTTATAAAATCCATATATATGGAAATTTGGAATCATTTCTCTAGAGAATTACTTTATCATATTGTATTATTTTAAGAAATTTTGAAGTGGGACCCCTCCCTCACATATAAAAGGAAACCTCCTATACTCACCTATCTACACTTAAAGATCCTTTTGGTCCTGGAAATACCTACCCAAAATATTTCTTTACATACCTCCCCATGAACTAGAGGATGTTTTTTTATCATAAAACCAACCTATTAAAGACTTAGGTATAAACCTTAAGAGGTTTTTCGAAGAAGAGGTGTATTTCTAAACCATGAATATTTGTAATATTTATTACCTTATTAAAATATACTTCATATATGATTAAATAATAACAAAAATATCTTCCATATACTTATATTTTATTATTTTAATGAAATAAACTCTATCCATATCCTCTTCTATCAAATGGGAAACAAAATTGTCGATCGTGTGTACGACGAACTAACACCTCATGAACTGATGTAATTCATTTTCCATCACTGGATCTCACAGATGTTTTGGATATAAATATGAGTTATATTGATATTAGATTAGAAGAATATTTTCATATAGGACCTATTCAAGAGGGGGTTAATTTGAGTTTTAAAAACTTTAGTTTAAGAGAGTTTAAACTAAATCAATTCACAAACCTCTTTAAATAAAAATATCAGATTCAAACTTATCCATCAATATAATTACCAAATAATTATAATTAGGATTATTTAAATATATCATATTATTATAATCATAATCACATAAGATTAAATTACAAAAAATTAAACAGATTGGATTCACAGAAGACCCGATTAACAGATTAGAATTTTTTGTATTTAGATATATTACAATGAAGCAATTACAAACATGCATAACCGAATATAATGTAACAATACAAAATATTATCAATGGATTTTCCCTTCTGGTAAATATGTTATATAGTATAAATCACATAAAACCACATTTAGAAAACAATACAAAGATTATAAATGAAGAATCAATGAGATAAGAAGTGTTTCTATAAGTTAGAGAACCAATACCGAAGGAATAGTAAGTTAACCCATTTGAATAGTACTTTTACCCTTATGAATATTAATTTGACCAATAGAATAGTAACCTCACCTATGAAAGTATGGATAAAATTTACTAATATCATAAGTGACAATATGATATAATTATATCATTATATAAGTAAAAATATATTTTAAAAATTATTATTTAATTGTCTGCATTTTTGTAAGTCATAAATATTTAACTCCAATTTTATAATTAATATAATTATTTAAAAAAAATATTTTCATAAAAATTATTCATAAGTTAATATTTTTTCTCATGATTATGAGATAATTTTATGAGACCTTAGTTAATTTTCCAAAGGGTTATAAAATTAGTTACAATTTTAAAATATGAATTTTCAAGTAAGTTATGATTTTTATTGAAAATTAAATTTATAATATTTATAAAATTATTTTTCATGAAATGGAGTTATTTTTTGTATTATATACGTCTAAAAATTGTTTGGGTTTTTTCTAAAACAATTTAATTTTTGGTGAATAGTAAAATATGCTAACATCATGAATGTTGTAAGCACAAAAATATAGAAATTAAATTCATTCTTTTAATATATTTATTGATAATTCTCAAACTACTCATATTCAAGATCCAAAATAATAATAAAATAAATAAAATATTAAAAAATCATTCATCTCTTCCACTATAAGTACCACCCCTCACCACCTCTTCTCCTCACACCTTCCAAGATTTGAGAATTATCAAATTTCTACCCAATAATCTTCCCAAGATGATTACCCATGTCTAAAAGATCTTGTTTTTAAAAAAATAAGAAAACCCCTTACCCTAAATAGGATCTCAATGAAGATAATTCAAGTGGAAAATCCTCTTCCTTTTTCTTTTAATTTAATTTCATTTTATTTTCTTTTATTATCATATCCTCACCTCCTCTATCCAAATAATCACAATAACTTTATTTTAATCTATATACTAGAATTATATCTTGTTAATATAGTATTCATTATCAATCTCCTTACTCTCTCTCTATTTTATTTTAAAAACGAAATCATTGTTTGAGTGGTGTCAATTTACAAGCTTCGTGGATAACTAACTTTCATTATTTAATTTCTCCTTCAATGCTGGTGATGAAACCAATTTTATGGTTGAAAGATATTATAAAATATTTATTATATCTTATGTAATGCTCTCAAACGATCATATATACATGATATTAAATAATAGAACAAAACTAGTTTGTTATGATCGAAAAACTACTAAAATTAAGCTAAATGATTATCATTAACATGTTATATAATGATTCAACCTCATATATGGAAAAAATTACACATAATACCAATTAAAATTATTTTTTCATTAATAATATATAATTCCAATTATTTATAATTATCCCATATTACATGATCTTCATTACACACAAACAAGCGAACCGATCAAGCATACTAAGAAAACGAATGCTACCGAACGATGAAATTAAAATATATAACTCATCAACAAGGCCATAAATGAACTTAATAAAACCATAAGGAATAAAATACATATATATAATGTTCTAAATTATCTATTTTGGATTTTTACCCATTTATATATGTTATTGGCTCGAGGTCTTGAAGATATGGTTATGATGTCCCACATTATTCATTCCTTCATTATGAAACTAGTAATTGATAGTCCATGTGATTATTTATCTAGTATAATATCTATGGTTATGTTTTGTTATGTAATTAATTAATAATTTTATATTTCTTCTATATTACGCTCAATTTTACTTTTATGCCATGTGTTTTCAGTCATTCACCATACCTTATTGTTTATTTATGCTTCCGCTGTATTTCATACCCTAAATGAGCATATGATATTACCCCTTTCTTATGTTTTATTTTTCCCCAGGATTCAAAGATGTGTATTTTTAATGACTTTTAGGGATACTCTATGAGTTTATGTGTGATTCAAAAGAAGTTTATATGTTTTATTTCATTTCATATTGTAATGTAATGTTTATATATGTAATCAGGTTTTCCAAAAATACTAAACTATTTGGTTCTTCGGGATGCATATTATTTTTTTATATGACAATTTAATAAATTAAGGAACCATATATGAGCTATTAGGGATGAGGTATTTACATTTCGTATCAAAGGAACTTTATTAGGGAAAAAACCCTAAGATATAATTTCAGGATAAGCATACAAGAATATCATAGAATTTTGGTAAGGTAGTGATATTGTGGATCTTCCAAGAAATACATCCCTACATGGATACTACAAGTTGAAATGGTTCTAGCACATATGTACCTAGGGGTAACAACTCTGACAAGGTGTCCCAAGCCTACCTCGGGGTAACCTAGTACATGACAATGGGCTTACTGTGCACCTAGTTTGACACTCTCAGGGGATATTCTTAGGACAATTAACACTTTATTTTGAAACAATTATGAAGTATTAAAATGTAAATATGCCCCCAAAGAAACCATGCTTATGATTATGAGATTATACATGAATAAATTTTCAATTTATGTTAAGTGTTCTTCTAGTTCGACAATATACATTATGATTCATAACCTAATTTAGTGTATGCCATTATATAGATATAGATCATAGTTGAAGGAATTGAAACCACATGAACACACATATCCCATGTAGGGATTTCCACCCTATGCATGATAATGATGTTGGTTATGGAGCTGTGATTGGTGCTGAGCAACTTATAACTATAACAAGATAACTGAGTAAGGTTATGAATAATAACCTTGCCCATATGGAGTATCTGGATCCAAAAACATGGAGGATAAGTGTTATATTTATTTATGCTACAAAAACCTCCACCATTCAATGGGACTACAAACCCATTTATAGTAGAGTAATGGATAATTTATTTAGAGAAGATATTTCTCACTTTAGGATGTAACTAAAGGGAGAAGGTTGTTATGAAAACTTATCATCTTTTAGGAGATGTAGATAAATGGTGGTATTTGATTCAAAATAATAAGGAGGAGGAAGAAATATCTGACATGAAATAGGGAGAATTTAAAGGACTTTTCTTATAAAAAAACATTCTTAGTGAATAGAGAGCGGATATGGAAAGGTAATTTATGAGTATGAGGAAAACAGAGTATGAGAATGTTGCAGAGTATGAAGATAACTTCACAAGGTTAGAAAGGCATGATAAAAACTACATACGTAACCCATGGAGTAATATTTATAGGTTCTTTGATGGTTTAAAACCATTCCTATAATGGGAATTGGTCTACTAAACTTTTTCATCATACTAAGATATAGTCTAATGTGATATCAAGAAAGAAAACGAATTCTATAATTATTATGACTTTAAAGGAAATTAAAAGAATAAGAGGGCTGCTGAAAAATATGGTAAAGGAAATAAGGAAATGGGGAATAAGGGAAGAGTTGAATTTCCACCTTGTAGTTATTGTGGGAAGAAATATCCCGGTACTTTCCTAGAGGGAATGAGAGTCGGTTATAAGTGTGGAGAAAAAGGCCAAAAAACCCATGATTTTAAGGGCAATAAAGAATATTACAATGTTAAATTCTATAATTATAAATATATGGGAAATTATGTACATGAATGTCCTAGACATCAAGGAAACATTCCTCAGATAATTCCAAGGGAGCAAGGCCAAGTTTATGCGATCACAACTGCTGAGATTGAAGTTCCTAATGATGCGGTGGAAGGTATTCTAATCATTTCCTTAAAACTTATAAAATGATTTATTTTATTATGGATCATCAAAATTTTTTATATCTTACCAATATTACATGAAAATTAGACATTTTCAATTTGATTTAATAAAGGAGTTTTTATCCAAAACTCTTAAGGAAAGTATCATTGCAACAATGTTGTATTGATCAGTCCCCTTTATGACACATAAACATGATTTTGTTGTTAACCTTATCATCATACCTATTTTATAATTTGATGTAATTTTTGGTATTTATTGTATTTCAAATTATTATGCAAAAATATATTTAAAAAATAAGTAAGTTAATTTTTTTTGAGAATGATGTAGAATCCCTTATCATTAGAGATGAATCCTTATAATTGTATTCCTATCTAGATCCACCCCCAATAGATATATTGAATTAAATAGTTGGGGGGGGAGAGAAAACAATATCTGTGGTTGAGGAAATAAATATTCAAATTGAGGATATACCTATTGTGGAAGAATAGGTTGACGTGTTTCTAGAGGATTTACCTAAACATCATCTAGAGAAGAAAATTGAGTTTTCTATTGATTTAATTCTTCATGAAAGGCCTATATCAAAGAATACTTATATAATGACCATAGTGGAATTAGTGTATCTAGAGAAAAAACTAGATGAGTTGAGTAGTGAGGGGTTTATTCACCCTAGTGTTTCTCCATGGGGAGCACCAGTTCTTTTCATTAAGAAGAAAGATAGATCTATGAGGTTGTTCATTGATTACACAAAGATCAATGATATTACGAAAAATAAAAAGCATCCTCTTCCTCACATTGATGATTTATTTAATCAACTTAATGGAGCCCAATATTTTTCAAATATTGATCTTCAGTCCTAATATCATCAATTATGTGTGAAGAAGGAAGATATTACAAAGATAGCATTTCAAACTAGGTATAGGCATTGTGAGTTTATAGTAATGCTTTTTGGACTAACGAATGGTCCCTATGTTTTCATGGATCTAATGAATAGATTTTTCAAGGAATATATTCATGAATTTGTTGTTTTATTTATTGATGATATCATGGTATACTCCAAAAGTTATGAATATCATGAGAATCACTTATGCATTGTTTTGAAGACTCTTAGAAGAAAGGAGTTATATTAGAAGTTTAGCAAGTGTGAAATCGGGATTCAAGTAGTTTATTTTCATGTCCATATTGTCTCTAAAGATGGAATCTTAGTTGATACTATGAAGACAAAGGAAGTCTAGGAATGGCCTAAAAAAACAAACATAATCGAGGAACATATTTTTATTTGTTTACCTGGTTATTATTGGCATTTTATTTAGAACTTTTCTTGAATAGCTAATCCGTTAACCAAGATTACTCGTAAAGGGGTTCATATCATATAAACAAAAGAATGTTAAGAATTTTTTGAAGAATTTAATAAGTGGTTAGAGAAAGATCCAATATTTACTCTACCATCTTGAAATGGTGGATTTGTGATTTATAGTGATGCATCAAATAAAGGACATAACTGTGTTCTTAATGAAAAATGATAGAGTTATTTTCTATGCATCAAGGTTGTTAAAAACTCATGAATAGAAGTATCCAACTCATGATCTTGATTTAGTAGTTGTAATATTTTTTTTATAATGATTTGGAGACATTATCTATATAGTGAGAAATGTTAGATATATACTGGTCACAAGAGTTTGAAAAATATATTTTCACAGAAAGAACTCAACATGAGGAAAATGTGATGTCTTGAGATACTCAAGGATTATGATTGTTAAATACAATAAATCTTAGGGAAGGTGAATAGGGTAGTAGATGCATTGAGCTGGAAGGATCAGAAAGTTATGAACAAAATGATAATTGAAAAGGATCATGTATACTTGGATCTAGAAAAGATAAATATGATAATTATTAAGGAAGGTGAAACATCACTAATTTTTCTATTGGTTTCCCAACAATATTTATTGGAAATGATTAAATTTTCTCAACATCATAATGATAATTTCAAAATAAAATTAAATAACTGGGTAATGGGAAGTTGTAAGACTTCATGTATGAAGATAGAATTTTGAAATTTGGGAGAGGCAATGTGTTTCCTCTATACCAAAGTTAAAAAGAGAGTTATTAGATGATGGACATAGATATAATTTCTCTATAAAGCATGGTATAACTAATATGTATTGTGATTTTAAGGAACATTTCTAGTGGGATAATAGGAAGTGTGAAATTGTTGATTATGTATCAAGATGTTTAGTCTATCAATAAGTGAAGGCTCAAAGACAACATCCTAGAAGATTCATGAAACCTCTTTCTATTTCAACATGGAAATTGGATGATGTCACTATGTATTTAGTCACCAGATTACCCAAAACTCCAAGAAAAAATGACACAATAAGGGTAATTGTGGATCAACTTACCAAATCTACACATTTTCTCACTATAAGGGAGGATTTTTCACTGGATAACCTTGCACAACTCTACGTTAATGAAGTTGTAAGACTTCATGGAGAACCTATTTTAATAGTTTCTAATAATGATCCAATATTTACATCAAAATTCTTGAAAATTATTCAGAAATCCCTAGATACTGAGCTTCATTTGAGTACAACTTATCACCCTCAAACTGAAGGGCAATCTGAAAGAACGATCCAAAATTTAGAAGACATGTTGAGATCATGACCACTTGACTTTCGAGGTATGTGGGATTAGTAATTACCTTTGGTAGGGTTTTTATTAAACAATAGGTTCCATTAATGAATTCAAATGGCACTATATAAAGCATTGTATGGAAATATATGTCGTACACCAACTTGTTGGGATGAGGTTGGTGAAGGGAAGCTTATAGGCCTAGAGATTGTGGAGGAAACAAAAAAAATATAAAGACTGTTTAAGCCCATATCAAAGAATATCCGAGAATACAAATGGGATATACTGATAATTTAAGTAAGGATTTGTATTTTTAAGTGGGAGATCATGTTTTCATCAAAGTATCTCTATGGAATGGTTTTACAATATTTGGAAAGAAAGAAAACTAATCCCCAAGTACATTGGTCATTTTGAAATTATGGAGAGAATTGAAGATATTGATTATCATTTAGCAATGATAGATATACTTTCTAAAGTACAAAATGTGTTTCACATATCTTTTTTTAGGAAGTATATGCCAGATCCATCACATGTCCTCACTTTTAAGGGAATAAAATTGGAACCTGATTTATCTTACTGTGAAGAGCCTATCTGAATTATGGACACTAGAGAACACGTGTTGAGGAATCAAAAGACTTGGCTCATAAAGTTAATTTAAAAAAATCATAAAATTAAAGAGGTGACATGGTAAATAGAGGATGTTATGATGAAGAACTACCAAAATATTTTTGTGAGGTGACATTCTAGAAACTTCAAGGATAGAATTTTTGTAGGAGGAGAGAATGTGACAACCCAAAATTTGATCAATTGATTTTCCCTTATTATAAATATGTTATATAGTATAAATCACATAAAAACACTTTGAGAATACAAAACAAACATTATAATTGAATAATAGATGAGATAAGGAGTGTTTCTAAAAATTAGAGAACCTATACCAAAGGAATATTAAGTTAACCCTTTGGAATAATAATGTTGCCCTTATGAATAGTAATATGACCAATAGAAAGTAACCTCACCTATGAAAGTATGGATAATATTTAGTAATAATATAAGTGAAAATATAATATAATAACATCATTATATAAGTAAATAAATATTTTAAAAATTATTATTTAATTATCAATATTTTGTAAGTCATAAACATTTAACTAAAATTTTATAATTAATATAATTATTTAATAGAAAATTTATTTTCATAAAATTTATTCACAATTTAATGATTTTTTCTCATGCTTATGAGATAATTTTATGAGACCTTAGTAAAATTTTCAAAGTGTTATAAAATTAGTTATAATTTTAATATCTATATTTTTCAAGTAAATTATGATTTTTATTGAAAATTAAATTTCAAATATTTAGAAAATTATTTTCATGAAATTGAGTTCATTTTTTTGATTCTAAATGTTCAAAAATAGTTAGGTTGATATTTTTTGGATTTTTTGAAAATAGTTAAATTTTTGGTGAATAGTAAAATATAGTAATTTACGATATTTATACATTATAAGTTAAATAAACTATTCCTAACATCATGAATGATGAAATAAACATAATATATAACTTAACTTAATTATTTTAATATATTTTGTGATAATTCTAAAACTATTCATATTCTTAAGCCAAAATATTAAAAAAAATGAATAAAATATTCAAAAATCACACCTCTCTTCCTCTATAAATATGACCTGTCACCACCCCTTCTCCTAACACCTTCAAAGAATTGATCATTGTAAAATTTATGACCAATAATATTCTAAATCCCCTTCCCCATTTACATTAGCTCTTGGTCTTACCAAATGACCGAAACCCCTTTCCCTTAGAAGGTTCTCAAAGAGGATAATTCAAGAGGAAAATCCTCTTCCTTTTTCTTTTAATCTCATTTCAATTTATTTTCTTTTATTATCCTATCCTTACATAATATTTAAAAATTATAATGATAACTCAAGTATAATTTATATACTATAATTAAATCATGTTAATGGAATATCAATTATCAATCTCCTTACTCTCTTTCCATTTTATTTTAAAAATGAAATCATCATTCTGGAGGTGTCGATTTACAACCTTCAGGGAAGATGGAAATTTTTTCTTCAATTTATCCTTCAAGGTTGTTCATGAAATAAATTTTATGGTTGAAATTGATTATAAAATATTTATTATACCTTATTTAATGTTCTAGAACCATCATATATACATGATATTAAATAATAGAACAAAACTAGCTCGTTGTGATCGAGAAACTGCTAAAATTTATCTAAATGATTATAATTAACATGCTATCTAACAATTAATCCTAATATATAGAAAGAAATAATACATAATACCAATTAAACTTATTTTTTTCATTAGAAAAAATATAATTCTAATTATTTATAATTATACCCATTTTACATGAACTTCATTACTCATAAATAAGCGAACCAATCAAGGAAACCATGAAAAAGAAAGCTCCTGAACGATGAAATTAAACTCTATAACTCATAAATAAAGACATAAATGAAAATAATAAAATAATAAAGAATAAAATATATGTATTTAAGGTTATTAATTAATTAATTAATGGATTTAATTTTATTATACAGGACATTAAGGTCAAGTCCAGAATATATTCAGACATTAGGTAAGGGTTTCTCTCCAAACCTCCCTTTTTCATTCAAGATTACACTTTTTCTCTCTTTACCCCAATTAAATTCTTAATTATTATTATGTAATCTTCCTAAATTATATGTTAATGTTTTATATATGGGTACCAATCATTATTCTTCTTTATTTTATGGATATTTACATGATTTGTAAGGTTATTTTTCAATTCTTCCTGATACGCAAACCCGATTTAAGGGAACAATTTGAATTTTCACATACTTTAATGTGCACTCTATAATATGTTTTAAGACAACATTATTTTTATAAAAGGACTCATTTTATTTTGGAAAGACTATATTAGTTCACTTATGGTTTTATAAAAATGTTTTTCCAAAATAACTCCTCTTTTCAAAGTAAAAGAGTATTCTCTCTAGAATTCCTCGATGATTTTATAACAGTATTTTCATATATTTCAACACTCATGTTGATTCTTGTGTTTAATTGGGATTAATAATTTATTACATAATCTACAATTTTTTATTGGATGGTTTTTGATTAGTTTGACTATAGATGTGCTACCCGATACCATTCACCATATTACTCCAAATTGTTAGTGATTTTTTTTATTGATTAGGAAAGTTATTTACATTTCATATGATAGTTTCAATATGAATATATATGTTTATTATGTTTAACTCATTTCATATGATAAATTAATTGGACTTAGTAAGTGTTGGGTGGGGTCTTATATATCCCCTCAGTGCATCAGTAGGTCTAATGAGATAAAATAGTTTGAGTATTTACCCATTTATGTATGGTCATGACATAAAGACATGATAGTATGGTTATGATATCAATCATTATTAATTACTTTGTTATGAAAATTGTAATTGATAGTCCATATGATTATAAAACTAGTATAATATCCATAGTTAATTATTTTTATTGAATTATTTAATTAATTTATATTTTCTCTATATTATCCTCAAGTTTACTTTTAATGGAATGTGTTTTTAGTCATTCACCATGCATTATTGTTTATTTATGTTTTTTTGTATTTATTTACATTAATGAGCATCTGAGATAACCCCTTTCGTATGTTTTATTTTCCCCCAAGATGTGAATATGTGTATTATGGATGACCTATAGGGATAATCTAAGTGTTTATATGTGATTCAAAAGAAGTTGATATGTTGTATTTCATTTCATGTTGTAATGTAAAGTTCATATATATAATCTAGTTTTCAAAAACTACTAAACTATTTAGACCTCTAGGATGTGTATTCCTTGTTTATATTCATATGTAATAAATTAAGGCACCATATCCAATATATTTGGGTCGGGGTATTACATATAAGGCTTTTAAGAAACAAGTAATATAATAATAATAATTTAAGAATGACTTACAACTGTTTAAAAGGAATATATCTTTTTTAACCTTAAGAGTATGGTATACACAAACCATGGCTAAAGGTATCCCTTTTTTATAATTAAAACAAAGTATTTATTTCCCCAAAAAGGAAATACCTCGATACAAATATTTTATTCTCTATCTACCTAGCCTAAGTATCCATTGATCTGATAGATTGAATCAGTATTGATATCCCCACAATCCCTCGATCAGAAGATCAGATTTTCTATCTTGTTATCCTCGTAAGCCCTCAATCAGAATCTCAGATCGGACGCATGATTACAATGCAAAATTTCATTAGTGGGAAACATTGATATGGATTCATTAGAACTAAAAAACTCTAAATAATTAAAAAGACTAAGAATAATATGTTCACACTTGTAATATCTAGACCTATTACACAAAGAGAAATTGAAAATGAAATCAATCAACCAGCTTCAAACTATTCAAAGGATTGGGTATTTTTATGCGAGATTCCAATGGTCATTTTGACCCCACAATGGTCATATTTTTTGAAATATTATCACAAGGACTTGGAAATCTGGCATTTGGAAGCTTATATCATTCTAGAATAACATAATGTCTGACATTGTATTGATTTACACCATTATAGTGTAAACATTTTTCCTTACATTAAAGATCAGTTTTCTATATTCAGAATTTAAAATTAGTATGTATGATAGACTTACTTAAAGTTTTCATTATGATAGTATTTATGAGTGTGAATCTGATGATAATCATTTTTGGTATCAGTCTAATTATTAAGAATTTTTCTGTAAAAAAGACAAGATAGAATGTATTACATCTAATCAGATAAAGGTGAATCTGAATTTTATCAGATCCATACTCATTATGATAATCATAATGAAGTATGGTTTGTTTATGTTCTTTAATAATTTAGTACTAATTATAAGTAGGGTAAAATATTATTTTTTCAACAAAAAAATTATAAAAACACTTTGGACATGAAAAGTTAGTAATAAAGTATTTAAGAAAAAATTTGTGACTTCCAAAACAAAAGGAATGTAAAAGTCATAAGTAATTTTTTTTACTCAATATAATGGTTATTATGACGAATTTAATGTATATATATGATATTAATGAAATATTTATCATTCTATATGGGTAATATATAATATCATTTATTACCTTTATATCCATTCAAAAATGATAACATCACTCATGTGTACATGTGGACTACCACCTCCACAAAGCGATGTGATTCGTTTTTATAACCACATCACACAGATGTTATATATAAGTGTTTAAAGAAATAATATGGTATTTATGATATAATGATCATTATAAAAATAAAAAAATAATTATTATATTATTTTGATCATTATCATTGAAAAATGGATATAATGTTCATGCGTATGTATGACCTTCCATCTCCATGAACAGTGTAATTATTTTTTCTATATTTAGCTTCTATAGATGAATATAAATAGGTATATAATGTATATATATATGATATTTATATCCTGATTAATATTTTGAAGATGATTGAACAATAACTACCTATACTTTTCATACATTAATGTTATATCTTAATAGATGAGAATCCATTAAATTACATAATGATCCATGCCAAAATCATATATGTCTAGTGCCTTTTGAAACCAAATACATAGAATACTATTTCATAAGTGAAATTAATAATCTCTCACCAATTTATTCAAAATTAACACCCATATTAGATATATCATACTTAATACCCAACTTCAAAACCTGGAGAACAGAAATAAAAGAAAGGGTGATCTTAGATGCTTAATAAGGTTAAATAAAGGAGATATAAAAATGACATGAGACTAAGGGTATGAGAACATGGAAATAAATTTGAAAACTATATGTTGCATATATTATATCATAAAATTGAGTCATGGCCTAAATCATGGTAGTTCATTAGACATGAATCATATAGGATTCAAAGAGCATGATCCATGGAAGCATAATATTAGCATAAGACATGAAATTGTGGCTTACACACAAGAATATAAATTTATTTCTATATTTGTCAAGGATATTTGACAAGAATATTATAGTGGAATGTGTTCAATCCACCAAATATTTTAGTATTCAAGGTTTACTCCCAAGACCATCATAGCAGGAAAAGCACCTTACTGAACTCGGTTCACTCCCCATTCCAGTCCTGTTAATCACATGAGATGTAAATCTTTACTCAATGTATTGGAGGGAGATATAGGCCCTAACCATAACATAATTAAAATAATAAATATGTTTGAAAAAATATCATAAAACATTCATCATATCATAGCCCATGAAAAAATCAGTATCCAAAAAATTTAATTATAGCACAACACATGTAAAATAAATGGGTTTCATAATCATTTCATCATTTCATCATAGCATAAACCATGGAAAAAGAACCTGTTTCATAAAAATATTTTTATCATAATAATTAACCATCTAGAGAAATAATAAGGATAATATCATTTTATTATATCACCAATAAATGTTAAGTAACATCAACATATGAAACCTTATATAGAAAATGTTTTTAAAAAATCACATGGGACATTTCTTCTGAAAAATATCATTTTCATATTTGAAAATAAAAATTTGAAATCTAAAAATTTCCCAAATATTAAAGAAATAATTTAATTTATAAATAACTTTGGAAAATCATAAAATAATATTTAAATCATTTAATGGACAGGACTGTAGGAAATAATGTTCATACTGTACATGTTAAAAGAAATATTCCTTTCATATTTTTGGTAAAAAGTTAAAAGAGCCATGTTCAGAAAAATAATAGAAGATACATTTAAAAAGTTTTTTAAAAATTAAAACATGGGTAAAAATTTCTTTAAAAATCAGTGGATATTAGTAAAAATTTTCTTTAAAACATTTTTAGATGACATGAACATGAATGAAAAATGTTTTTTGACCAAAGAGAAAAATAATTCCATTTTTCATAAAAATATTATTTCAGTGTAACACCCCAAGGTTTGGAAAATAAATATAGAATATAATTTTATAATCTAGCCATTAAACACAACTCTGCCTCTTCTATGTTTTGAATTTTGAAAAGTGGTCATCTAAAGTTTTTAGTAAGTCATTTGGAGTCTGATAGAACAAACTTGATTTTTAGTGAATAGTAACATACCCTTATGAATAGTAATATGAACCTTATGAATAGTAAATAATAATAATATTTTATTTTCTTAAGGTAATAAGATAATGAGATCTTAATTAGTTTTTCAATGAGAAATAAAACTAATTGCACTTTAAGATTGTTATTTTTCGAATTAACTATGACCTTATTTAAAAATTAGATTAATAATATTTAGAAAATTATTTTTGAAAAATGGATTTCACTTTTTAATTCTACACATAGAAAAATGGTAGGGGTGAATTTTTGGGATTTTTCTAAAATACATGAATTTTTCATGAATAGTAAAAATACAGTTTTGACTTTTCGGTAGTTTAATGACATCATATTGATGTAATAATTAAATATAAAAGTATGGTCGACTTGTGTATAGTAACTTATTACATGATGTGTAACAAGTGGATAAAACCATGGGCAAATACCATGGGCAAGCCCATGGTTTGGAAAAAACCCCTAATGAGGTGTCCCTTAGAAATTATTAAAAAATTACCTCTCTTTTTCTATAAATACCCACTCATCCATTCATTTTCTTTCATTCCAAATCCATCATCCTTGAAGATCTGGTGGTTTTACCTCTCTAGTATTCCTCCCAAGGTTTCCCTAAGCATCCAAGGTCCCATCCTTCAAGATCTAGGAGTTATTCTACATGGTAAGGGAATCCTTCGTTCTCTTCTTTACGTCGACACTTCTTTTATGTTAGATATTCTAAATTCTTTTCTCATATGTTGGGGTTTGATTTTATTTTTTATTCTTACTGTCCTTTTTATTTTAATATTATGAGATACCCTTTTGTTCTCATAATTTAATTTTATGAAATTTTAAGTGACAACATTAGGCTGCCAAATTTTCATAAGGGATCTCTTAACTTTTCTTTTATTTTCAAGTTCATATCTTTTATTTTTCTATCCTAACATCATCTATCCAAATGATCATGATAACTACAGTATCATATATATACTGGAATTATATCATGTGAATGGAATAACCATCATAAATATTCTTACTCCCTCCCTTTTATTTTTTATAAACGAAATCAACGTCCATGAGGTTCCAGTTTATAGCCTTCATGGATGATGAAGTTTTGTTCTTCAATTTATTCTTCATTACTCATCATGAAACCATATTTATGGTTTAAACAGACTATAAAATATGTATTATAACATAATTAATATTTAGGAACCAGAATATGTACATATAATTAAGTTATATGACAGAACTAGTTCATAATAATCCAAATACTGCCAAATAATCGAAGTGGTTGTCATATAATGATTCTTACTCATTCCATGTAACGAGATGCTAGAAATGACCTTTAACAATTATTTATGTTCATAAATAATATATAATTCAAATCCTGGAGGTTTATAACCTTTCCACATGAACTCCATTACTTAAAAACAAGTGAACCAATTATAAAAATAATGAAAACGAACACCCCAAAACAATGAAATTCAACATAATAACTTATAAATAAGGTTATAAATGAAATAAAAAGAATTATGATAAAAAAAATACATGTCTAATAGGTTCTTAAATAATTTATTAATAAGTATAATTTCATATTCCAGGAGATTAAGTTCAAGAGAAGAACACGTTCAGAGTTAAGGTAAGGGGTTTCTCATCTCACTTTCATTTCTGTGAGATTTTCATTGTTCGCCACTTATTTCTTGTATGTGGTATATGTGTACTGCCATTTGATATATAAAAAAATTATTTACTTTATATTCATGTTATTCAATGATTCAATTGATATTTATTAAGTTCTGGTCATATGATTCGATTGATCACATTGTTGTAAGGGACTTTGTCCCAACTACCTTTTCGTTGTGACTAACTTTGTATTGTGCACCTAATAATCCTTATGTGGTGTACCTACTTCCCATTTGAGATCAATTTTCATTTGAAATTATATTTATATTAAAAATACATAATCTCATGTCATGGATATGTTTGTTGTCTAAACCGTATACCATCTTACATACGGTGTTTATTTGGAAAGTTATTTTAATTATATAAATATAGATGAATCTGTATACTCTACTCTATACGGATATTGAAAAGGATTATTTATCTTGTATTGAATCAATTTATAAAGAATTATTTGGACATGCAGTGGAGGGTGGGGCCCGCTATAGCCCCTCGATGCATCAGTAGGTCTCATGAGACAAAACGGTTTGGCGATAAACCCTTCGAGTTTGTTTCCACAAATCAGAAGGGTTTCTACCCATAAAACTAAATAGTTTTTATGGTATTATGGTTTCAGGTTCCAGATACATGAAATCCAATTAATAAGAATTATCTTTATTCATTATCAGTTAATATTATTATCCATGAGGTTTTCACTATGACAAAATCTATGGATGCAGTTTCATTCTCAGTTTATTAATGGCATTGGTTATTCATTTATTCACTATTCCATATTGATTATGTCAGATTGATTGTGATTCACCTATTATTGTACTCATGCTCCCATTATTTGTAACCCTTACTAAGCATTTGAGATCACCCCTTTCATTGTCTACCTTCAACAGGTGATGAAGAAAAGATCTTTTATTGAGTTCCTGGGGATGCCGTTTTTAGTTTTTGTTATGTATTGTATTTTGAAAACTTTTCCAATGTAATTTGAGTAACATATATGTATCTAGTTTCTTCAAGACTACTAAACTAATCGTTCCTTAGGGATTTTTATTTCTTCTAACCATGCCAATATCACAATTAATGCACCGGCTCTAGCCTGGAGGGGTTGGGGTGTTACATTCAGTCACTTAAGTACTTAAAGAGGGTAAAATAAAATAGAATCATATATTCTAAAATAAATAAAAATAGGATAATAAAATCCATGAGTTTATTATTATATAGATTATAATATTTTTTCATCGAAAACTCAATCATAAAAAATCCTAATATACAATGATATTGTAACACAAAACCTTACCACATTGGTAACTATTGAATCATAAGACCCATGAAATAATGAAAATTATATGGATATTTATAACCCATAAATTTAATTATAATAATTATAAAATAATTTCATTATTATTATATAAATAAATCATAATAATAAAGTGGTGAATATGACATGTATCCCATGGAAATAAAAGTGAGACGAAAATCCCTTACCTACGTTGGTAACTTTTGAATCATAAGACCCATAAAAAAATAAATTTAAATGAAACATTTAATATCACAAGAATAAAAAAATAAATTATATAACATTTCAATGTTTCTATATATACATATCATAAAATAATATAAGTACATAACATAAAATATATCAAAAAGAAGACAATTTGAGATGAAAATCCTTTACCTCAAGTCTCAGATTTCTTTATACACACTATAACCTCCTCTATAATAAATAAAGGTTTATATATATATATATATTATAGAATCATATTCATACATATTATACTATATATGATTTACTTATGATATTTTATTACACATTTATTTATATTTCCTTATTAAAATGATGTTCTGAGTAATAACTACTTCGTTTGTCGGGTAAGTTTTTGTTTGGTGTTTTCGGTCATTTTACATTGATCATGGTTCCATAATTTTCAAAATATAATATATATTCATTATATATATATATATATTTAATAATTCATTAAAGTTAGAGATATAAAATGAATTACACCATACCAAGAGATGGTAGACCATACATACGCATGAACGTTGTTTCCATTTTTTTGAAGTATAGAATAAAATAAAGGTAAATAATAATTAATAATTACATAAAAATTTCTATATAATATATTTAATATATATTTATTTAATATATCATTATTACCATACATTTTATAATAAAATAAAAAAATTTATCACATCAGTTCGTGGAGGTGGTGTTCCGCAAATACGAACAAGCGATGTTATTGTTTTCAATTGAATAGGAATGTAAGAAGGTAGATGTGATATTGTAATTATATAAGTATAAATATTCCATAAAATAATAAAAATATGTCAATTCAATCATTTTATCTATCCTTGAGAGGTAATTATGGAAAAGGAATTACATCAGTCTGTGAGGTGGTGATCCGTCGTACAACTGATTGGCAATTTTGTTTCCCATTTAATAAATGAAGAGATAGATATAGGTTATGAAATTAATATAGTAACATATCAATATATGTGAGACAATGATTTTATAATATCATCATATTTGAATAAAATTTTATGGATGTGGAAGAATAATAAAATATAAATGCTCAGTTAAAAACAATATATCTTCTTCGGATAACCTCCTTAGGTTAAAACTAAAAACCTTATAAAATGTTTTCATAATATAAAATTCATATATGTTATTTTAAAGGAATTAATTAAGGTATTTTGTTATATATTTTCTAATAAAATATTTTAAAGAGTTAATAGTAGAAGAGAGGGGTTCCCTATAAAAAGTGGGGTAAAGGACACAAATGGAATTTTTAAAAAGAAAAAGGTATATCCATATTTAAAACATGAAAAATGGATCCAAATTGATCATTATAAAATATTATATGACATATGGTCGAAATAAGGACATCAAATGGGTTTTGGACTAGTTTTTAGGTCATTTAACCACTTATATATTTAGTTTAACCCCATAGTAAAATTGTTTTAACCTTAATCATAGAAATTATTTTTTATTATTTTTAATATTCATTTTTAACAAAAATTAATTTAAAATTATATAGAATATTAATTATTCTAATTAAAAATATGAAATCCATTTTTTTGAAATTCCATTCACAAGAGTAGAAATTTTTAATAAAAAATTAAACCCAAACATGCAATGAAAAATTGATTTTCCAAGGAGAAAACTGCCATAAGTATAAAACGTTTTAATATAAAACATCCAATTAAATGTGATTACAGTAACCTAAATTGGATTAATAATAAAATTATGGAACTAATTTTAAATTTAAAACATTTTTAAATAATAAGAAACTTTTTTTAATTTTTTTAAATGAAAAGGCATTTTTTAATAAAAATATGTATTATTCACTATTCAATGAAAAATTATTTTTTCCCAAAAATTATAATAAATTATCCTAAATATAATTCATTTATTTTTTTTTAAAAATTTATATTTTGAAATAATTTTTATAAAAATTAAAAACCAAATTTTATTATTTTTTTTGAAAGAGAAATTAAAATAACTTTTTAAAAAAGATAATATTTTCAAAGCATATATATACTTTACTAAAAATAATGTACTTTTCATCCATATTTTTGTTTATATAAAACCATTTTACTTAATTTTAAAAAAATTATTACTATTCATACCCCAAAATTTAATATCTAGGTTATAATGGAATTTTTTAAATTATAATATTAATATTATATTATGGTTTGTAAAAATTTGGTATTGGTTGTAACGAAAACTATTGAAGTAATTAAATTTATTTGAAAAACTATATTTCATAAAATCTTAGGGGGTTACATTATACCCCCATTAAAATGAATTTTACCCTTGAAATTCCATCACTTTGTTTCAAAAAATTGATGATACTTCTACCTCATCATATTATTAAGTTTCCACATAGATTCTTCAAGTTGGTAGTTTCACCACAAAACTTTGGACAAATGAGTGGTCTTGTTTCATAGAATTTTTTCTCTATGATAGAAAATATCCAAAAGTTGTTCTTCATAGGAAAGATCATTATCCATTGATATGATCTCTGAGTTTAGTATATGTTAAGAATCATGTAATTACTTCATCATGAGAGATACATAGAACACATAATGGACTTGGGAGTGGTTCGGTGGAAGTATCAGATGATAAGAAATCATCCCTACTAGATCCATAATTTCAAAAGGTACAATATAACTAGGGATAAAATTTCCTTTATTCCTAATCTTATAAATTTATTATATGAATAAATTATTAGATAAACCGTCTAACTAACCTCAAACTACAGATCACGTCGATATTTATCAACATAACGTTTTTATTGACTTTGTGCCACCCTTATGTGTTGCTAAATGGGTCTAACCTTGTTTTCCACATCCTTTGATAGATCAAGTCCCAATAGATTTATTTTTCCAAATTTATCTCAGTACATTATAGTTCTATACATATTTCCATATAGGGATTCATAAGGATCCATCTGAATTATTGAGTGAAAGCTATTGAAGTATGAAAATTCGACTAGAGGAAGGTGTTTATCCCAATAATCTTTGAAATACGCAAAATAAGATCTTAGAATACACTATAGGGATTGGATGGTTCTTATGGACTAACCATATATATGAGGATGATATATAGTTATGAAACTCAACTATTTATCTAGAGAGTGCTGAAGACTTATCCTGAACATCAAGGTAAACCTCAGATCCTGATCAGATATAATAGAATGTAGTATTTTATAAAATCTTACCAATTCTTTAACATATATCTAGGACGGTTTATCCAAAGAGAAATATTCTTTGATAGTGATTATGTGTTTTCACTTCATAAGGTGATAGACTATAACCCATATAACACTGTTCCCTTTAGATGTTTTGGGGAGTCTTATGAGAAAATACATGATGATATTTTCTCATTTCCATTATGGTATGGGTAATGGTTATAATACCCCCTTATAATTTTGTCTCTCTTCCGTAACTTAATGACATACCAATAATCAAGATACAAATTCTGGAACATCTCTCTTCATGTCATCCACAATAAATTCTCTTTCAAATCTCTATACTTCTTTGTAATTCCAGGATGAATAGATAATGAAGACCTTTGAGATTACTCTAATATATAATTCTTAAAATTTGGTAAGTATGGAACACATATAAGGTTCATGAACATTATCATTCCATAAAAATCATGGGTAGACTCAAGAACTTTTCTCACCTTCTTCTTTAGATCTACATCTTCCTTTTGTGCCTCTTTAATCATCACTTGTATAGATGGTTGAACACTCATATGATGAAGTTTAATTTTTTCCTAATAATTTAGGATTTACTGATCCATACTTTACAAATATATAAATATTATATCCTTTTTGATACTCATCATAGATAATATAGCATGATTAGTTGAGACTCAAAGCACCAGGAACCTTATTTTCCTTCCCATGGTGGTGATATATTGAGTAACCAAAATCATTAAACAGCTCCAATCATCTTCTCCAAAACATTTTCAACTCTTTATGTGTGAAAATATATGTTAAAATATTATGATCATTATATATAACACACCTTTATCTGTAAATATAATTCCTCTATGTTTTTAATGCAAACATTAATGCATCAAACTCCAAACCATGAGTTGTGTAATTTTTCTCATGAACCTTCAATTTCCGTGAGGCATAATATATCAACATATAATTTTTAAATCATATTATTATCAATATAATAAAATATATGTTCCAAAAAACAAATTAATATTTATCATCCACATCAAAAAAGTCATACTAACCAAGACATCACATATGGAAATGAAAGGAATTTCACCCTTATCACCTGTCATTTGTGGTTTCAAGCCCTCTAATCTTACCAAATCTGTTAGGATTTACTTTTCAATAAAAATATATTAATATAATTCTTGTAGAATCCCAAAAAATCTAAACTTTTTTAAAAATAATGGTAATAATCAAAGGTCATATAAACCTTGAATGTTATTAATAAATTTAAACTTATGAAAAGATCATTATTCCTCAAATAATTCTTCATGTTGAACCTAAGTGTTACATATTACTTATTCCAAAAACACATCTCCCAAAATTCCTTTAAGCACATTAAGATACCATCAATTAGAACCTAAAAAGGGGTGTATAAGACTTTGAATATATGATTAACCTTAAAATCCTAAATCTATGACATCATACATATCTCTTAAGTTAATCTTACTTGAGAACATATATGCTTCCAAAATTAAGACAATCATTGAATGTTTCATGATTCTTAGAACCAAATAAAATTGGTAAAAATAATAATTCTACAACAAAACTATTGAATCCCAATACATAAATACTTCATCCCTTTTACATCAATGATTTTTAATAATATAGGTCCTTATATGGTCTAGGGGTTAACCCTTAGTTTAGGAAATTGACTCAAATAATGACCAAGTTCCCCACATATAAAAAATATAATCCTTGGAAATCCATTGCTCTATGACCATTATTTCAACATAAAAAACATCATCCCATACATTTTAGATATTCTTATTGGTCCTTCTTCAACCATTCTTGACATACAAGAATCCTAATCTTCATTCATCCATGTTCATTACCACACGAACTTTTATAAAATTCATATTCCTCTTATTTTAAATGTTTTAATTCTCACCAATGTTCACAATATTAATCATATATCACATTAGATGATTAGGGATAATTACCCAATCTTTATCTATAGTCATTATCCTATTCGGTTTCTCATAATCATTAAATTTCCTATCAAATTTAGTGTTAATATGATTCCTCCTAGTTCCATCCATTGACTAAAAAAAAGTATAGTGTAAGAAACATTAATCATATTTTAGGACCAAATAATCATGAAAACATACTTTTAGAATATCTAAATTATGACATATTTTTTTCAATCTATGAAACATTAGGCCTATCGTATTTCATTCATAGTCATTACTAAAATCCTACGTGATGGTTCATAAATAGATTTTTTATTTTAAAATCATATACCCCAGGGAATGTACAACCAGGTGTTTAGAAAGGCTCATTTACATGAACCAAATTATGATCAAGTCCATATCAATGTCTCCTTTTCAGAGTCATTACACCTAAGTATAAATGTGATCAAGCCACATCCACTTGTAGTATATAGACAAAGATGTAATTTCTCACAAACCACCCACTCTATACTTCACCCAACTTATTGGATATTTTTCTATAATTAAACATATCCTTAGACTTTTCCTCAGACATATCCCTAGGGATATAACTAAATTTTTATTATCCTACTTTCTAAAGGTTAACTAGAACTTACTATAATACCCACTATAACAACCCACACATTTCAAAAATTAATATTATATATTAATAGATGAATACTTATTCATTACATAATTATGCCTGCCAGAATTATAAAGGTATAGTTCTTTTAGAAACCTGGATACATTGAAAATTAGTCCATATGTGAACTATATCATCTAACACTAAGTTCTTCATAACTACCACCCTTCTTAGATATATCATACTTAATACCTATATTCACAACTTGGGCAAAGGAAATATAATAAAGGGTAAGGTCATATGATCTTTAAGGGTAAAAAAGGAAGATATAAATATTACATCAACATTAGGGTATGATAACATGAGAATAACATTTGAAAACAATATATTGTATATCGTATATTATAAACACGGGAGATGAAATAAATCTCGGTAGTTCATACGACATGAATTATAAAGGAATCAAAGAACAAGATCTATTGAAGCATAACATTGGTATAAGATGTGTAATTGTTCCATAAACATAAAAATAAAAAAATAATTTCCATACTAGTCAAGTATATTTTTGTAAGAACCTAGTTCTTCATTTGAGGTATGAATCTTTATTTTTAAGTTTATACTTAATGAAATGAAGGAAAAAGAGGCTTACACACCATGTATTTTGAATAACACTCTATGTAAGGAGGGTTACACACCGTATGATCCATGTACATGACCCCGTAGTGGTATGGCCATGACTTGTGCGAAGACGACATGTATTTTCAAGTACACGTTGTGTACTTTTCATAAATTTTTTAAATCGGGCATTAGCCTCATGTTTTATCAGATGAACAGATGGATCATCCCATTCGACAAACAACTGTGACGAGAGGTCATTTTTCCTATCGATTCTTCATCTGAACTCCGTTTTGATCACAATTGGTTGCGTTAGAATATAATCAGTGTGTACTAAATTCCTCTTCAGCCTTTCTTCTAGATTTATTCTCTCAACCTAGTTATCAAAGTTTAGAATAATTTCTTTTTTTTGTTGATTTACTTGGTTCTAGGCCGAATTAAAGGATGACACTAGACAAGGAGATCTATACAAGTACGAGGTAGGTGGTCATGTGCCTTTCATGGATTTTCATGATGTTTATATATGCCGGAGTACCGTGCTCCAATTTTGGGGTGTCTCTTGATTTATAATTTACCCTTATTATTTCCTCTTTGTGTTTAGGTAATCTAATATGTGTTTTAAAGTATGAAGTAGGTAGTTTAACTTGATTAAGGGGACCCATGGGTGAATTTCCCTTGGAATGATGGTTTATGGCCGTTTGGACAAGGATTCCTATGAGGCATGCCTTGTTTCCCTTATTGGGTTCTCAAGTATGAATTAAATTTATAATGGAATTTAAATTGTGATAAACAATGTTTGAATTGATTAAATTTTTGGGATGAGTGTTTTCCCCTTTTCCCCATGTCACGCCTATGTCTGTTTAAGCATGTTTGTAATGTTTTTCTCCAACTGTGAACCTTCCCATGTGATTTATGTTATGATAAGTCCTTGTAATGGTTTATATTTCTTAATATAATTGTTTTGTTACTAGTGACCTTGTTAGTGATTTTTTGATGTTAAACCATGTGATAGTTTAATTCACATGTGCTTCTTGTTATATGATTTTTCCACATGAGTTAATATGTTAAACCATGTGATAGTTTAATTTACATGTGTTTCTTGTTATATGATATGTTCCCACATGAGTTAATATGTTAAATCCATGTAATAGTTTAATTCACATGTGTTTCTTGTTATATGATATGTTCCCACATGAGTTAATATGTTAAAGCCATGCAATAGTTTAATTTACATGTGATTGCTTGTATGAAATGATTATGAAGGGGTAATTTGCAATGGGTGATCTATAGTCTCAGTTAAAAGAAAAGTTTGAGCTCATGGGACTAATTATGCCTTATATACCTTGTGTGAACCATTATCCTCGTTAAAAGATAATGGATGGGCTTAAGAGGTTAATTATGTAGAGGATATGAGTGATCCATAAATAGGGTGATTGGGATCATTGAGGCTTATTTAAAATACTGATAGAACCTAGGATCCATTGAGGGATACATAGGCCGAGATCTAATGGAAAATGAGTAAATGATGTATATGTCATGAGTTGATGGTTACTTTTATATGGGGGCTTTAGGCCTAGACAAGACCTCAATACTTTTATGTAATACAATGGAATTGAGTAATGAAATGGAATGACTAATGACACATCTACCATGCCAATTAACAATATTAGATTCAGTCTTCACTCATACTCGGTTACATTATCTTCTAAGACACCTACCGTGCTTACTTTTGAGTGCCTTCGTGTTTATTGATTTCACTATTGTACATTTCATGTTATATATATTCAATGATAGATTGGAACATACCTTGGGTGATTTCTTACTCATATTTAGTCTCACACCCTGTTTAGGTCATGCTTTTGGGACCAAATAGATTATATGATTGCAGGTGTTGATCAAGACAAGTGCCCTGCTACATGTACTTGATGTGCTTCTTAGGAGCAGGAGAGCAGGGTCTCGAGCTGAGGCTTGAAATACTTCTTAGCTTCTATAGTTTATTTTATTCTATTGGAACATATATTATGGATTACTGCAGTGTACCTGTTTGGATGTTTTCTTAGAACATAACATGCCGTATCATCTTTTGTATGGAATAATGTTTGGTTACTTCTAATACCAGTCTTCCACTATTTACTTCAGCTATATGTTGTTTACTTCTTCCTCTATTGTATTATTATTTATTCATTTATGTTACACTCTTCTAATGATGTAATATTTTCCCCACTATCACACACTTGGTGCTCACTTCTAGTTGTAAGCCTATGTTGTTTGGGGAAATACAGTTGAGGCCATGTGTCCAACCGGGTATGGGGAACAAGTTGAGTGGAATCTGGATATGGGAGGTTACAAATTAGTAATAGAGGAAGTTTCTTTTCTAGTTTTCCTTACTGTTTAGAAATATTATACATGTATTTGATGGAAATAAAGTTTGGTAATAAATTCTTCCCAAGATTATCTCCTCGCGTGTAGGGAAAATCCAAAATTGCATCGAATTGACTTGTGATTTTTGGATTTTGGATTTTTACAGTTGATTCAATTTCACAAATGGTTGAAATACTTGTTTTGTGATGTTATTATTGATATCATTGTGGTATATTTTTTTTATCAAACTGATGAGATGAGGGTATGACATCTCATGCATCATTTAGGCACTTGTTATAAATCACATTCCATGCATTCTTGGCATGCCATTTTACGAGAATTAATGATTGCATTCTATTGTGATAGATGTAATTCTAGATATTCGTGCTGTTGTGATATGTACCATGATAGATATGCCTACTATTGTGATAGGTGTATTAGTACATGTTATGGTTGAATTGGATGGATGAAATTTTTTTCCCTGAGGAGTATGGGCCCTCTTGGATCAGAATTTGGTGGATCATGTTTTGTCCATGGGATATATATTGTGTTGTTATGTGCTATATGTGTATGCCAATATTTTATTCTCAGGGAGTATGGGCCCAAAAATATTGGAATTTGGAACACTATTTTTTTTTATTTTAGAAAAATAGGGGTTTCGTGGAAGTGTCTAAGGTTTACTGTCTGGAAACCTAGACAACACATCGTGTGATGCAATGAATGCATGCCATGTATTATTCTATTCAGGAAGGGAAAAATTTTCTTAAGTACATGCCATGTACTCAAAGAAAACACCATTTGGTAATTGACCTTGTGTCCATACATGTGAGAGAGAACACAGGTTGTCGGTTTTTAGTTAGTGCATGCCGTGTATGGTAGATACACACCGTGTAGTTTCACTTAGGCAGACCCTGTGTGACTCTGGACATATAGAAGTATATATCTCAAAGGGAGAACTTGAGTACATGCCATGTTTCAGGCTGATATGCCATGTACCTAAGATGTTTACATGCCTAGGCCAGTGAGAGTACATGCCTAAGTAAGAGCTTGAGGGTACACACTATGTGTGGTTTTTAAACGTCGTTTACTTCTTTTATGGTACCCATTAAGGGCATTTTCCTGTTTTATTGCCTTTGTTAGTTTTGGACCCCAAAGTATCCCTTTCTGAGTAGTTTTCCACACTGATCACAATGTTGAAGCCTATAGAGCGTTCTGAGGAATCCAAATTTGTTTTTTGGACATTTTCTATCTAAATGAAGTGGTTCTTCCTCTAGTTATCATTGTAGTGGTCTAGTGAGAGTGATACTAGAGTGTGAATGACTGATTGGGTGTTCAAACCAACCTATTTAAGACCTATGATCTGAGATTATCTATGGGATATCTCTTGTGACCTATGATTTTTGGAACTCTCCCTTAAGAGATGCGTCCTTATGGCCATGAGGTCATGATATGAGCTGATATAAAGGATTACATGTAGGATTCCTCTGCTTTTCTTACAACCTATATAATATCATATAGGATGTCTCCATTTTATATCTGGTTACCAAGGATCCCTTGAGGGATTCCTTTACTTACAAGATATTGTAGGGAGTCCCTTGTAGGATCTATCTTATGTGTACTATTTTTGAGGATCCCTATTATAGGATGCCTCTGTTTTTTTTCTTTCAAGGATCCCATATAGTAGACTTTCCTTGACTTTTTAGCTAAGGATCCCCTATAGGATGCCTTCACTCACACTACCAAGTGAATCCCAAGTAGGATGCCTCTCAGTGTTTTACTTGACCAAACCCAACCATTATAGTGGTATTTTGGTAGTATCCCAATTTGTTTTACACCTAGACCTGACCCATGGGGTAGGTAGAGGGGTGAGTGCTTCGAGGAAGGTGTTGACCTTCCCTGTTTTGAGATATATGCTTTTGAGTAGCGAGTTTCATTGTATATTGACCCTTGATATAGGAATGATCATTGGGGAATTCTTAGTTTAGCAGGTTAGACATGCCTCATGCATGGCCAACTACATAGGAGGTCTTGTGAACCTCTCTTTCCACAAGTGATGGGTACCTTGGTACATCATCATCTGTGTAAATGGTTATGTTAATGATGTAATTTTGAGATAGTTCTTGCATGAGCCATTTATTACTAAGATGAGTAAGGTGCACAACCTATAAATAGTACCCAAAATGTGCCATTTATTCTTGTAAAAATCTAGGTAGTATATGTTCACATACGTAGTACCCATCGAGTGTTAAATGTTAAAAACAAGCCATTGAGTTCTGTTAAATTGTTGAGCTTTGATCTGCTGTGTCTATTCTTAGTTATCTCCAGAGTTGAGTGACCTGAATGTTATGGAACCAATTTTGTCCCACTGCTTGGGAGGACTTTCTAGGAAACAAGTGTTTTGACATTCCATTCAGTTTAAATTCATCTTTCATTCCATGTAATATGATATGCTTATCGTGGTTCTTGGAATGACACACATGCATTTATGTTAGTTCAGAACTAATGTGTTTAAGAGAAGCTAGTCATTCTCAATGTCTAGGAAAATATTAGTTAGTGAGAATCATATTAGTTCTGTTTAAATGTGTTCTTCTAGGTATAAGGATCATAATCAAGGACCATTCAGATATGGTTGTTTCTACTTTAATGCCTTTGATACTTGCGAGTCCTGATTCATGTTGTTGCTCTCTTAGAATCACAACATTGATGTGGTTGGATATGTGCACAACCTATGTGAGGCGCCCATGACCATGAATGGACCTTGTTTGTTAAGTTTGAACTATCACAGAAATGCCTTGGGATATAGGAATTGCGGTCAGTTAAATGATAATGCGTTGGAAAGTGGATTTGAGTTTATTTCAAGAGGTCAACCAATAGTGGTTCAACTATCCTTTTCTGGTGATCCTTGAAATCCTCATAGTGTGATATTTATTAACAAATGATCATGTACCTTATCTTGACATCGTCATGGATGCACTAAGGGAGTGTCAGTTATATGTCACACTACAGTGGAAAAATGTTAGAACAGTTCATGATCTCTTTTTGTGTTTTGTGTTGGATGCATGGTTTTAAATGAGGCTCGATTAATACTGAGTGATACCTAGGTTCCCGTGTAGGAACTCCATGGAAGAACTATGGATGCCTACTTCTTTCTTTGATGTGAACTCTAAGTGGATGCCACTATGGGTTTAATGAGTGTTCTTATATGGACTTTTGGACTTGTAACAAAGTATCACTTGTAATAGGGAGTATGGACCACCTTCGTGAGTTCCTTAGACTCCGTCTTGGTGAATCTGAGGTTGTCTCGAACTTATAGTTAGGATTAGATGTGATGTTTTAAAAGGATTTAATGATTCTGGTGGGATGGATATGAGATTATGCTTTTTCTCATTGTATACATGTGGTGCCTTGGGATAAGGCGTTGTGTTTCTATTACAATACGCCGACCTTGTAAGCCGAACGTTTATGAGATAAGTTATCTAGTGATGGTTTGACTTGTTATCCTTTTTAATCCTCATATATGGTTTGATTAAACCAGTTTAAACACTCCTCCAGTCTAAGGTGGGTATGATGTGGAAGTTCACAATGTATTTTGAGGAAAGATTTCATGACCAGTTTTGGTAAGGCCAATCAGGGTTCGACCATTACTTGTTATGAGGATATTGTTATGACCTAAGTTGTGTTCATGTTCTACTGGTTAAAGTAAAATAATTCTAATATAATTGATCGAATTATCAGGGGTGTGCACTATAGAGTATCACAATGTTGGAGGAATCCTAGTAACGATTCCATTTGTGTTGTTCTTGACATGCTCACGAAGGTTTTGTTATTCCTACCGATCAAGGAAACATTCAGCATTCATGAACTTGGGAGGTTGTACATTAATGAGATTTTATGACTTCATGGGGTCCCGACTTCTATCGTTTCAGATATAGATGTATGGTTTACTTCTCATTTCATTAAGGGGTTGAAGAGGGTGTTGGGTACACAGGTGTTTGTGAACATAGTTTACAACCCTCAGACAGATATCCTGTCAGAGTGCACGATTCAGGTGTGAGGGAATATTCTTGGGGAATGAGTCTTGTATTTTGGGGGTTCTTCAGAGAAACTCATATCCCTGGTTGATTTCTCCTATAATAATAGCTTTCAGGATTCTTTTCATATGGTGCAATAGGAGGCTTTATATATTATACCCTGCCGATCATCCATGTATTGGCTAGAGGTAGGAGAGACATCTATGATGGGACCTCGTCTTGAATAGGATACTACTGAATATGTTATGTTGATTTAGAATAAGATGACTGCTATACAGTCTCATTAGAAATATTTAGTCCATCGCAGTAGACAACCTTTGGAGTTCGAGGCCAGGGATCGAGTTTTCCTACCTATTGCCCCGAGGATGGTACAAAAAGTGGATCATTAGAAAGGGTAGGATTTCACTAAGATGCATCGTGGAATTCATGATTTTGGAAAGAGTTGTACTTGTTGTATATTTTTTGGGCAAAAATCTCTCAAGGTATCATTGAATCATTTTTGAGGTGATTGTGTTTGTTGACAAAGTAGATATCTGTGTCGTGATTATTGACAAAGCAAACCATGACATCCAAATTTTTTGAAAAAGAGGATTTCATGGTGTTATGTAGAGTTCAAGGGATATGGTTAATTATTGATGATTTATTCAAGAACTTCGACAAAGGAATGGATGATCTGGAAGCGGTACAGAAAGAGAAGATACAAGGTGGCACCGTTTTCTAGTTTTTTCAAAATTTTTGGGCCTAGAAATCGACAAATGGAGAAAAGTGGTTTTGGAAAAGGGACTTGAGTGTTGTTGTCTTGAAGGATAGGAAACTTGCGTGCCATATGTTTTTCAAGATCAGAACATCAAAATATGGAAAAGTGATAAGGGGCGCCCAAGTTTTAGGGTTGGTCGCGCAAGTGACTTGCGCGACAGAGACTTGCACGCAGAGACTTGTGCGCCAAGAGGATACTTGCACGCCATCGCATAGGGTGTCCAAATGCCTGTAAATATAGGTCAGACCCTCCTCATTTAGTAATATTTCAACACTTAGTGAAAATAAAATCTCCCGTCGCGCAGGTGTGGTGGTCGCGCAAGTGGTGGTGTGGTCACACAAGTAGAAGTTGCACGCCAGTTGATTGATGCGCGTCGAGAGTGGTTTGGGTGAGAAAGGAAGGGATTCGACCAAGTTTTGAGTTGAAGAAGGGGGTATCGCGCAAGTGTTTTGTTGACACTTGTGCACCAAGTTTTTAAGAAGTGCGACAGTTTATGGTTGCACGCCAAAATTGGTTTGGGTGTAAAAGGGTGTGAGTCACGCAAGTTTGGAGTTGCAGAAGCTAGTGTCGTGCAAGTGGTTGAGGTGAACTTGCGTGCTAGTTTTAACTTGCATGCCAAGACTTGCATGCAGGCTTGGAGAAGGGCGTTGGGTATGGTTGAAGCATGATAGTGATTCGGGGCTGCGTGGAAGCTAGAAGATTGCCCGATACCTTCGGTGCAAAGTGAGATTCATCTTGGACTTCAACAGAGCATCTACATACAACAGAGGATTTATTCATTAGTGATAATGAAGAGACCTACTGGTCTATAAACTATGAGTGGATCCTTTACAGAGAAGTGAGGAAAGGAATAGGAAGAAGGTGATCCTCTCCACCGGCAGTGAGCCAGAGAGAGAGAAACAGGGAGTGACCCTTGGGAAAGTAGTGAGCTGACCCTAAAACTTGTAAAGGAAGTGAGCCTGGGCATATAAGTGATCTAGCCCGAAACTTTTAAACAGAAGTGTTCTTTAGTTGATTTGGTACAGTGGCACATCGCCATTGTATGCTCCTTGGATGTAGCCTAGTGAGGGTGAACCAAGTAAATATCTCTGTGTCTGCCTGCTTACTTTCCTGCATTGCATTTAAAGCATCATCATCAGATAAAGAAGAAAAGAAGTTGTCATAATAAACACAAAAGTGCAAACAAATTAACCCTTATAATAAAGAGGTCAAGATCTAGTGGGGCAGGAAGAATTTTGAAAAAGAATATCCACACCCTGATTCACCCCCCCCCTCTCAGGGTATATAGGCCCCTATTGGTCCTAAAAATTGGTATCAAAGGGAGGTTTCTTTTATCAGATTTGTTTTCATTGAATTTGTTTAGTCAATTTTTGTGGATAAAGATTTAGTGTGCTCTTATTTATTATGCCATGGAAAAGGGAAGAACTTCAAAGAAGAAGAAGAAGTCTGGTGAAATTACCCATTGTGGAAGTGTCAATGGAAAGAGTGTGATTCAATTAAAGGAATCATGTAGTGAACATAAGAATGGTTTGGATGAATCATACTATGAAAATACTTACTCATTCAATGAAACTAATGGAATGAATAAAGAACCTAATATTCCAAGTGATTTTGGAATTACTGATGATGAAGAAACTCCCAGAAGTCGAAAAGTGGAAGTTGTCCCCAAAAAGAAAGAACTGGATCAGAAATTCATTGATGAAATTAAATCTAAAGATATTCGGGCACTGGAAACTGAGATAAACAAGCTAAGAGGTTTGAATCAAAGGCTTATTGATGTAGCTACTGATCCGAGGGAGAAGAACGATTCTCAAGATGAAGAACTGCGAAGCAGATCTACAAAGGTAGAAAAATCAAAAGATGATGTCAAGGGAAAGAATCTGAACTCAGATGAGATTCAAAATTTGAAATCCAAAAATGTTGATCTTGCTACACAGTTATCTGAACTAGTTCATAAGAATCAAAGGCTACAATAAAATAATGCATGTTTTTTTGTTTCTATTGAAGAAGAAAAATTGAAAGTGAAGGAGAAAAGTGACATGGTGGAAAAGCTCACACAGGAACTAGAAGATGAGTTGAGTAGTGGGAATAATCTCAAAAAATAACTCAATTATCAACTTAAATCAAGAGATAAGAAGATTCAACAATTGGAGGAAGTGATAGAAAAATCCAAGAAAGAAATGGAGATGTCAAAATACAAAGGAAAACCTAAGTTGAAGGATGCACTGCACTTACTATTCGATTGTCCTTAGGAAGGTGATGATAAAATAAAAAGGAAGTATGAGATTTCTAAGGAGAAACAAAAAAATATTTTTTCAGCTCAAAGAACATATAGTTTGGGAAAATCTGGCATTGGATTTGATGAATCCCCTCCTTTTAATGATAGAATGCGAGCTGTGAAGAGTTCCAGGAGTGGAGAAAAACCTGTAGGTATTAGAGATAGGCCTAAGAGGGCAGTTTCAAAAAGAAGTGACGACAGGTGCTATTTTTTGGGGATTCATGGACACACATCAATCTTCTGTTCAGAGGATCTGGAATACATTTTAGGCTGTGAAAATAGAATCTTTGATAAATTTGAGAATAAGAAGAAGCATCATGAGAAATCAGAGAGAAGAGTCTCTCAGAGGAAAGCATTCCTTAGATTATATTACTATGGAAGAAAGGGAAACACCTTGAATATGTGTTAGGAAGCCCAAATTCTCAATGCTAGAGGAAGAACTAAAGCTGCATCAACATCTCGGCTGAGAGATAATGAAATGAGGCATTCTTTTAATGGAAGATGTTTCATATGTTCTAATCATGGGAATTTTGAAAGATATTGCAGCAAGAAGAATGCAAAAAAGGAAAAGGATCCTAGAAAGTGATTCTTGAATCCAGTGATGTATAAAGAGAAATATTACATTGGGAGACAAAGTGGTAAGTTGGATAATAGGCTTAGAGAATTAGGGGAATCACATGAAGCTGAATGAAAGTTGTATCAGTCACACTCACAACCACCCTCTAATAAAGAACATGAACAAATCTGGAAGAAAAATAGAGGAAACACTACAACTGTGAGTAAGAAGAATGTATGTTCATTGGAGGACCTACCACCAACGAAAAATAGTGTGGTGACTCAGAAATATGATAAAAGAAAAGTAAACAAAAAATGCATTGAAGAATTTGCAAGTCATGTGCGACAACAAGAAGTGGAGGAAAGAGGAAGATCCCTATAATAGAGGAAGGAGCCAGGGAAGATGTAAAGAAGAGATATTCCTTCTTAGAGAATGAATCAAGGGAAATAGAATTTTGGCGAAACATCAAAGATAGAAATGTTTACTAGTGGGTTTAAAACCCAAATGGTGAGAAAGGCCAGGCCTGCAGAATCTTCATATCAGAAAAAGACTCAGCATGAAGGTGATGAATGCTTAGTCATATGCCCCGAGCAGTTGAAGTTGGCTAGGCAGCTAGAACAAGCCAGGAAGAAGTGTGATGCTCTGTAAGAAAGAATCAAAGGGTTGACCCATCAGGATAAACCACAATCATCATCACGAGGTTTCCATAATGTCCACCCCTCTCCTTGTGTATATAAATGCTATTAACTAATTATTCATGTGTTTTAGGTTTTTGGGAGATACGATCCAAGGGGAAGTGGCATCTATAGATGCAAAGTGGAGAAGTGATATGCTCCAGAGTTTCAATTGACTCAAATCAGGTACCAGAGTTGAAGAAGAAAGGGAGCAATAGAGCATAATAGAAAGTGACTGTGTTATTAACTTTATCGCTTATTTCTTACACCGAGTTCCAAATCAGTGGGATTAGAGTGGCTCAATGCCATGTGCCATATTTGTATAAATGATACAGGTGAAGAAGAATGGTTATGAGTCTAAATAATGGGCCTGACCCCAGGAAGTGTTTCATAACATAGGGGGAGCATTAAATGACAAAATCAGATGCAATATCCATCAAAGAAATAATTGGATGACCCAGCTCAGGAGTCGTCTATTGAGAGAAGACATATTTCCTGAGAAGCAACAATAATCATGCATCTCATGCTTATCTATTTTGTTCCAATAATGTGGTATTAGCTAACTGTTTTTAGGATACCAAGAAGCTATGGAAGAGTATCAAGAATGTTTCAACAATAAGATCAGAAAATTATTCGAATGAAATGATTTCATTGAACAATGACACAGTGATGTGTTTTCCGTTGAAAGTGAGGAAGTGGTAAGAGACTCAGGGGGAGTAAAAGTGGTTGATATTGATTCAGAAGATAATTAGACATGGGAGATTATTTCGAGGCCATCAGATAATAATGTCATCGGGACTAAATGGGTCTATTGCAACAAGATGAATGAAGACGGAACAATGATTTAAAACAAAGCACGTCTAATGTGCAAGGAATACTCCTAGATAGAGGGGAAAAATATTGATGAGACATTTTCACCGATTGTAAGGCTGGAGACAATCAGATTATTCCTAGCCATTGTAGTGAAACCGAAGTTCAAAGTGTTCCAGATGGATATCAAATATGCATTCTAGAATGGAATTCTGGAGGAAGAAGTGTATATTGAGAAACCTGATGGTTTTCTAATTCATGAGGATGAGAACAAGGTTTGCAGACTGAAGAAGGCGCTATATGGGATGAAATAAGCACCAAGAGCATGGTACTCAAGGCTTAATCAGTACTTGAAGAAGCTTGGTTTTTAGTGTGGGGGAGTTGATTAAAATATTTATTTCAGCAATGATAGTAATCATAGGATGATGGTGATGGTTTATGTCGATGACATAATATTTGGCGGATCAGATAAAGCCCAGTGAAGACAATTTTACGAATTCATGAAAAATGAGTTCGAAATGTCAATGATTGGAGAACTAATGTTTTTCCTTGGTCTACAAATGACACAAGATAGGAATGGAACATTAATTTCTCAATCCAAATATGCCAAGGAGGTTTTGAAAAGGTTTGGAATGGAAAATTCCAAGGAAATGAAGACTCCAGTTGCTACCTAGATGAAACTGTCCAAAGATGAGGATTGAAAGGCAGTTAATATCATAGAATACAGGAAAATTATTGGAATTTTGTTGTACTTGACCACAAAAAGGCCTGACATTATATTCGACACATTCCAAGGGTGAGATATTAGAGTAATGCCAAGGAAATCCACATGCTTGCAGTGAAAAGAATAATTTGGTATATCAAGGGCACAATGGACTTCGACTTGACATATAATGACAAATCTCAGACAGAGTTATTGGGATATACTGATGCAGTCTGGGCCGGTTCAGCAGATGATATGAAATCAATGTCAGGTGGTGCTTTCTATCTTGGTGGATTGTGTATTTCCTGGCTAATCAAGAAACAAGATTGCATTTCATTGAGCACCGTAGAGGCTTAGTATATTGCGGCCACTGAATCATGCACACAATTATTGTGTATGAAGAAGCAGATTGATGATATGAGAGTTGAAGTGAAGTCTCTAATCAGAATCCAGTGCGATAACTCAAGTTTTATAAATCTCAGCAAAAATATTGTTCATCACTAAAGGACAAATAACATTGAGATAAAATATCATTTCATCAAGGAAAATTTGGATCAAGGGATTCTAAAGTTGGAGTATGTGCCTACAGAGCTATAGGTTGTAGATATTATAACAAAGGCCTTACCCAATGAATCATTTGAAAGGCATCAACTGGATCTGGGAGTCCAGTCAACTCCTCGCACTTAAAAGAGTGTGGATGTGGAACACCCACCTCCCTGAGGTATGATGTGTTTTTCCCTAATGTGATGATATGTGTTCTCTACTCTATTACAAACTGCAAAGGAGTGAGCTTTGGGTTCGTTGACAAAGTGGGAGAAAATAGTGATTGTTCAAGGAGGAGAAAGTGTGGCTATTTGAGAAATCATGACAGATACGGGGAGAAGTTAACAGGTGGAGCATCCAGATAGGGGGACTTGAAGCTAGTTCAAAGTGCTTAGCTAGAGCTTAGCTTGGACAACATAGGCAATAATGCTGAAAATGATTTGCAACTGACAAAAGTTAAAGCTATGAGAAGATATGGGGAGCGTTTCAAATCTAAGGATGCTAGAAGTGATTGATCAAAGAATAGATATCACGATAATTGAGGATCATGATAAAAGCAGAAGAGTGGTGTTGGAATGTAGTAAGAATATTTCCAAAAATTGGTATCAGTTTGGTGTCAACAGTGGGTGTTAGAGTTGAAGTGATTCATTGATGAAATTTTCATTTACTCTTGTTTCTCATGCCGAGCATTGCTAATGTGGGATAGGAGTATGTGTTGAGTAAATCCTTGATCGCTATCAGAATCACAATAGGCAAATGGTGGATGAATATTTAATGATGTATACTTTTATGGAAGAGTTGTCAACAAACCCAAAGAGGGTTATTGTTGGGAAAAAATACCTCAAGGTATCATTGAAGCATTTTTGAGGTGATTGTGTTTGTTGACAAAGTGGACATCTGTGTAGTGATTGTTGAAAAAGAAAACCATGAAATCCAAATTTATTGAAAAAGGGGATTTAATGGTGGAATGTAGAGTTCAAGGGCTTTGGTTAACAATCCATGTTTGATTCAAGAACATCGAAAAAGGAATGGATGATCTGGAGGCAGTACAAAAAGAGAAGGTACAAGGTGGTGCCATTTTCCAGTGCTTCCCAAATTTTTTGGCCTAAAAATCGACAAAAGGAGAAAAGTGGTTTTGGCAAAGGGACTTGCGTGCCATTATATTGAAGGAGAGGAAACCTGCATGCTATATGTTTTTCAAGATCAGAACATCAAAATATGGCAAAGTGATAAGGGGCGCCCAAGTTTTAGGGTTGGGCGCGCAAGTGACTTGCACGACAGAAAATTGTGCGCCGAGACTTGAGCGCCAAGAGGAGACTTGCGCGCCATCACACAGGGTGTTCAAATGAATATATATAGAGTTATACCCCTTCTCATTTGGTAATAGCTAAACACTTAGGGAAAATCAGAGCTCCCGTCGTGCAGGTGTGGTGGTCGCGCAAGTGGTGGTGTGGTCGCGCAAGTAGAAGGTGGGTGCCAGTTGATTGATGCACGTCCAGAGTGGTTTGGGAGAGAAAGGAAGGGAGTCACCCAAGTTTTGAGTTTAATAAGGGGGTGTCATGTAATTATTTTGGTGACACTTGTGCTCCAGGTTTTGAAGAAGCACGACAGTTGATGGTTGCGTGCCAAAATTGGTTTGGGCGTAAAAGGGTGTGAGTCACACAAGTTTGGAGATGCAGAAGCTAGTGTCACGCAAGTGGTTGAAGTGAACTTGCACACCAGTTTTAACTTGCATGCTGAGACTTGCATGCCAACTTAGAGAAGGGTGCCAGGTATGGTTGAAGCACGATAATGATTTAGGGCTGCGTGGAAGCTGGAAGTTTTCCCAATACCTTCGGTGCAAAGTGAGATTCATATACAGGTAAAAATTGGACTTCAACAGAGCATCTACATATAATAGAGGATGTATTCATTAGTGATAATGAAGATACCTACAGGTCTATAAACCGTGAGTGGATCCTTTCTCGAGAAGTGAGCAAAGGAAGAGGAAGAAGGTGATCCTCTCCACTAGTAGTGAGCCAAAGAGAGAGAAACAGGAAGTGACCCTTTGGAAAGTAGTGAGATGACCCTAAACCTTGTAAAGGCAGTGAGCCTGGGCATAGAAGTGATCTAGCACGAAACTTGTAAATATCAGTGTGCTTTAGTGGATTTGGTAAAGCGGCACATCGCTGTTGTATGGTCCTTGGACGTAGCCTAGTGAGGGTGAACCAAGTAAAAATCTATGTGTCTTCCTACTTACTTCCATATATTGAATTTAAAGCATCATAATCCGATAGAGATGAAAATAAGTGGTCATAATAAACACACAAGTGAAAATAAAGTGACCCTTGTAAAAAAGAAGTCAAGATTCAGTGGGGAATGAAGAATTTTGAAAAAGAATATCCATACCCTGATTCACCCCCCTCCCAGGGTATATAGGCCCTTATTGGTCCTAAATATATTGGTTACAGTTACCTTAGAGGTACAAGGATATTCACGATGTCTTCCTTGCTTTCCAGTTGCAAAATTAACTTTTAGACCTATCTCATACTTTTCAACCCGAGGAGGTTGAGTTCCATGTAGATGCATGCTTTGAGGAGAATCCTTTTCATATTTTAGATCATTGCAAGAATATTCTCTAAGACCGATCTATTCCTTTAGTACAGATTCTATGGAAACATAGTTGAGTATGGGATGAGACCTGGGAGAGAGAGACTGATATATGATCGTAGTGGCTGGAGTTATTCTCTGCTTCATTCTTTTCCACCCTTGGAAGGGAAATTTAGGGACGAATTTCTTTAAGCGGGGAAGTTCATAAGAACCCAGTTCATCCTTTGATGTATGGATATTTATTTTTCAGTTTTTAATTAAGGAAATGAAGGAAAAAGAGGCTTAAACATCGTTTATTTTCAAGAACATACCGTTTAAGAAGGGTTGAATTCTGTATGATCCTAATACACAACCATGTAATGGTCTAACTAGGACTTGTATGGACATGACTTTCATTTTCAAGTACACTCAGTGTACTTTTCTAAAATTTGTTAAATCGGGAAGTAGCCTCATGTTTCATTAGACAAACATAGGGATCATCCTGTTTAACAAATAACCACACTGAGAGGTAATTTTGCCTCCCGATTGTTTATTCGAACTCTATTTCGATCGCTATTGGTTGCATTGGAATCCAATCAGTGAGTGATCAATTCCCCTATATCCTTTATTACAAATTTATTCTCTCAAAAAATTTATCAAAGGTTGAGTGTTATTTCTTGTTTTTAGATCTAATATGATCTAGGATGAATTATAGGCAAACACTGAATGAGGAGGGTCGTACAAGTACGAGGTAGGTGGCCTTGTGCCTTTTGAAAATTTTCATGAAGTTTATATATGCCGGAGTGCCGTGCGCCCATTTTTGGGATGTCTGTTGATTTATAATTTACCCTTATTATTTCCTATTTGTGTTTAGGTAAATGAATAAGTGTTTTAAAGTATGAATTAGTTTGTTTACCTTGATTAAGGTCCACCCCATGGGTGAGTTTCCCTTCATATGATCATTTATGGCCATTTGACCAAGGTAGCCTTTAAGGAAAGCCTTGTTTCCGTTATTGGGTTGTTAAGTATGAATTAAATTTATAATGGAATATAAATTGTGATAAATTGTGTATTAATTGATTAATGGTTTGGGATGAGTGTTTTCCCCTTTCCCCCATGTTATGCCTATGCCCGTTTAAGCATGTTTGTAATGTTTTTCTCCAACTATGAACCTGCCCACATGAGTTAGGTTATGCTAAGACCTTGTAATGGTTTAGAATAATTAATAGGTTTGTAATATAAATTGTTCCCAATTGAGTTATTTATTGATGTTAAACCATGTGATATTTTAATTCACATGTGTTGCTTGCTATATGATATGTGCCTATGTATGTTAATATGCTAAACCATATAATAGTTTAATTCACATGTGTTACTTGTAATATGATATGTACCCACGCGAGTTAATAGATTAAATCCATGTAATAGTTTAATTCACATGTGTTTCTTATTATATTATATGTTCCCATGTGATTTAATAAGTTAAACTCGTGTAATAGTTTAATTTACATGTGTCTACTTGTATGAAATGATTAAGAAGGGGTAATTAGAAACGAGTTAGCCATAGTCCCTGTTAAAAGACAAGGTCGGTCTCATGTGACTAATTCAACCTTATATAACTTGGGTAAACTATTTTTTGGTTAACATACAATGGATGGGCTCAGTAGTTTAATTATGTAGAGGCCATGATATATCTATTGATAGGGTGGTTGGGATCATTGAGGTTTATTTAAAATGCCAAGCGAACCTAGGATCCATCGATGGATAACTAGTTCAGGATCTATTGGAAAATTATTAAATGATGTTTATGTCATGAGTTGAAGGTTAGTTTTATATGGGGGATATTCAGGCCTATTTCAAACCTTGAGAATTTTATATAATCTGGTGGAATTGTGTAATGAAATAGAATGACTATTGATTCATCTTCCAATCCAAATCACAAGTTTGGATTTGTTCTTCACTTGTACTTGGTAACATTGTCTTCTGAGACACCTACTATGCTTAATTTTTAGTGCCTTCTGGTTTACTGATTTCACTATTTTACATTTCATGTTACATATATTCACTAACATATTGGCATATACCTTGGGTGTTTTCCTATTAGGATTTAGTCTCACAACCTATTTGGGTCATGCTTTTGGGCCCAAATAGATTATATGATTGCAGGTGTTGATCAGGACAAGTGACCTGCTACAGGTACTTGATGTGCTACTTAGGAACACGAGATAATGGGACCAAACCAATACTTTCAATACTTCTTAGATTCCTTTTTTAATTTTTTTCATTTGGAACATATATTTTAGATTACTACAGTGTACCTGTTTGGGTGTTTTATTAGAACATAACATGCTGCATCATCTTTTGCATGGAATGATGTTTGGTTACTTATAATATTAGTCTTCTACTATTTACTTCAGTTGTATGCTATTTACTTCTTCCTATATTGTATTATTATTTATTCCGATATGTTACACTTGACCAATGAGGGTATAGTTTCCCCAAAATCACACCCTTGGCCCTCACTACTAGTTGGTAGCCACTGACATTTATGGAAATGTGCTTGATTCCATGTGGATAAAAGGGTATGGGGTACCGGTTGAGTGGCATCCAGATCGAGGATGTTACAATTTTATAATACTATCATAGTGAATGTGTTTCCATCCCTAACACCATCACAATAGTTATGGTTCAATCTAGAGACTATCATAGTGGACAATGTTCCATATTTAATTAGGTTCACTCCCCATTCTAATCATGTCTATCTCATGAGATCTTAGTCTTTACCCAATGCATTGGAAGGATATATAGGTCCCACCCATCATGTAATTAAAATAATACACTTGTCTCCTATAAGAACATAAAACATTCATTATATCATAACCCATGAAAAGAAACGAGTTTCATAAACATTTTATCATACCATAACCCATGGAAAAGAAACAAGTTTCAAAAATAATTTCATCATTTCACCACATCATAACCCATGGAAAAGGAATGGGTTCCATAAACATATTTTAGTCATAATCATAAACTACCCAGATGAATAATAAGTATGGTATCACTAGATCATATCACTAGTAAATACTAATTGACATAAAAGGATATCATCTTAGATGGAAAATGATTTTGAAAAATTTATTAAAACATTTCTTGAGAAAAATAACCTTTTATAATTTGAAAAACAATTATTATAATCTAAAAATATCACAAATATTTATCAATAAATTTTATTTTAAAATTACCTTGGAAACTTATAAATTAATCCTTAAATCATTGAGAGGTCCTAACAGTTGGATATACCATTCATTTTGACATGTTAACAAACATTTCTTTATATTTTTGGTAAAAAGTCAAAAGATACATGTTCAAAAAATGACAAGAATATTCCTTTTAAACCATTTTATAAAAATTCAAAAATTGGTAAATTTTTTCATTAAAAATAATTGGAGAATAGCAAAAACTTTCTTTGAATGAATTTTATAAAAAATAGAAATGGAAGAAAAATAATTTTCTACCAAAGAGAGAAATAAGTATATTTTTCATAAAAACATTCATTCAATATATTGAGTAATTAAAGAGAGGAAAATAAAATAGAATAATTTATTATATATAAATAACTAGGGGATAATAAAATCCATGTTTTTCTTGAGAGATTGATCATTATATTTCCCAATCAAGAATATAGTTATAAATAATCCTAATAAACAACGAGATTGTAACTTAAAACATTTAACACTTTGGTAAATTTTGAATCATAAACCATTGAAATAAATAAAATTAGATAGATATATATATAATAATTTTCTCAGGAAAATAATCATAGAATAAATTCATGGGTAGTATATACACCACCGAAAATAAACAAGTGGTGAATATGTCATGTGTTCCATAGACATAAAAGTGGGACAAAAATCTCTTACCTACTTTGGTAACTTTTGAATCATAATGCCCATGAAAAAATAATTTTGACTAAAAAAATAAATATCATTGGAAGAATTATATTAATTACATAACATTTCAAATATTATATATATACAACTCATAAAATAATATAGGTTAATAACTTAACATATGTCCTAAAGAAGACAATTTGTGGCGAAAATCCCTTACCTTTAGTCTTAAATTTATTCATACATGTTATAAAATCCTATATAATAAATATAATTTTATTATAAATATATTAAATAACAATAATAAAACATATAATACTATATATTATTTTATTAGGACATTTTATTATTTGTTTGTTAACAAATCCTTGTTAAAATCA
Organism: Viscum album; assembly: GCA_963277665.1. NCBI lineage: Eukaryota > Viridiplantae > Streptophyta > Magnoliopsida > Santalales > Viscaceae > Viscum > Viscum album. The sequence goes on along the minus strand of OY728140.1, from coordinate 238,180,573 downwards.
CCTTTCGGGTAATACCTGGTTTCTTTTTCATATATGTTTTGGTATGATATTTTTGGTCCTTTTAGTTTGATCATGGTTTCATAATATATATAATTTTAACCATTTTATAAATATCATATATATATATATATGTATTTATGTTAATCTATTAAATTTATAGATAGAAAATAAATTACTCTGTTCATAGAGATGGTAGGTCATATGTATGCATGAACACTGTTTCCATTTTCTCAATAGATGGAATGAAATAAAGGTAAATATTAATTAAAAATTGAAAAAATTTATATAATAGATATCATAAATATTAATATATTATATTTTTATTAAAAATCTATGTAAAAATAAGATAAAAAACGTATCACATCACTTCGTGGAGGCGGTAGTCCACACATATGCCAAGCGATGTTATCATTTTCTAGTGAATTGGAAGGTAAACAGTTAGATGTAATATTATAATACCAATAGTATAATTATTTCATAAATATCATGTAATTATGTTAAATCCATCATTATATTCATATATGAGAGGCGGTGATGGAAATTAATTACACCAGTTTGTAAGGCGGTAGTCCGCTTTACACACGATCAAGAGTTTCGTTTCTCATTTAAGGGAGGAGTAGATGATTATAGGTTATTAAATTAATATAGTAAAATCTATGTATATGGTAGATAATAATGTTATTATATATGAATATTTTAATAATATATTAAGGATTTGTGAGAAGAATTAAAACAAAATATACTCGATTATGAAAGATACTTATTCTTCAGACAACCACCTTAGGTTAGAATTAAATAAATTCTTAGAAGAGTTTCATAATCAAAATAATATCTATATGATGTGGGTATGGAGTTAAGAAAGGTATTTAGGCCGGTTTTGTCTAAAAAAAATATTTTGAAGAGTCAAGAGGAGAGGAGAGGGGGTGCCTATTTATATGTGGGGAAGCTGATACACATGGAATTCTTTAAATAAAAAAGGTATACCCGCATTTTAAACATGAAAAAGGATCAATAATGGATAATTAAAAATAATTGGATGATATATGGTCAAAATATGGACAAAAAATATGACTCATACAAGTTTTTAGGTCATTTTACTCCTTATCGTTTTAGTTTAACCTCCAGTAAACCCCTTTTAACTATAACCGTAATAATTAATTTTTATTGATTTCATTATTTATTTGTATAAAAAATTATGATGAACTTATAATATAATATTAGTTATTATAATTATAAATATTGAATCAACTTTTCCAAATTTTAGTCCTATAATTGGGAAAAGTTTATTAAAATGAAACCCACAAGCAAATTGAAAAGTGATTTTCCAAAGAGAAAATTTTCATTAGTATAGAAAGTTTTAATATCAAATGTCTTTATGAATTTGAATAAAATGAACTAAACTATATTAATAATAAAATTATTGAACTAATTTTAATCTTGAAACATTTATAAACAATATTTAACTTTATAAATGTTGTAAAAAAAGTCAATTTTTAATAAAAAGCAATAATTTTCACTTTTCAATGAAAAAATAATGTTTTTAGAAAATCTCAAAAACAATGAAGTTAATTTTTCAATTTTTTTTTATAAAACTGTCAAAAACTAAATTTAATATTTGGCCACAAAAAATAAATTAAAATAGATTTTTGAGAAAAATGTATTTTCAAAGCATATAAATACTTTACTAAAAGTTAAGTACTTTTTTATCAATCTGTTTTCCTTATATAAAACAATTATAATTAATTTTATTTTTTATTCCTATTCATACTTCCAAATTTAATTTCTAGGTTAAAACTGTGATTTTTAAATAACAAAATTAATGATATATTGTGGTTCACAAAAACTCGGTGTTGTATGTAACACATGTTATTGAAGAAATTAACTTAATTTAAAAAGAAGTATTCATTAAAATATTAGGTTGTTATAGGAATTATAATCAATGTACAAGGGAAAAACTATTAAACCAAAATATACCTGAAAATGAAGATGTTATCACCTAGAACATTGATTTAATAAAGAATTATTAATAAAATTGCAGTGCAAGGTTATAAGTAAAAAATATATGGTATGATATATATGAGTATTATTATATAATATATGTATAATAAATATAAATCTACTATAAATTAGGTTCTAACATATATGAGGGAAGTCAGATTTGAGATAAGGGATTTTCATCCCACTTTTATGCTTATGAGACACATTCCATATTACCCAATTTATTCTTTTATGTGGTGCATATACTACATATAAATCAATTTTATGATGATTATTATGAAATTTATTGGGATTTACATATCTATATAAGGTCATTTATTTCAAAAGTCTTATGATTCAAAAGTTACCAAAGTGGTAAGGGATTTATGTTACATTGTCATTATTTATCGGGACTATTTTGATCATTCTTTAGATAATTAAATTTATTTATATGACTATCAAGAATATCATGAAATTTATTATCCTCTATTTATTTATAAAAATTACATGTTTTAATTTCATTTTATTCTCTTTATGTAATGAAAATACCAAAATAATTTTATTAAGGAAAAACTGAGTTTATTTATCTATTTGATTGAAAATATTTTCTCTTTAATGTTCATGTTTTCTAGAAATGTTTTCATGAATATTTTTACTATTATATAATGATTTATTAACGTAATTTTTACCCATATTTGAATTTTCAAGAAATAGTTTAAAATTAATTTTTTTGTCATTTTCTGAATGAGGTTCCTGTTATTTATGGATAATGTGAGTGGAATATTTGTTTTAATTTATAAAAAATTAATGGAATTTACCACCATAATGATCACTCAATGATTGTAATATTTTTTTATAATTTTTCATGTTTCTTCTCAAAGAAAATAATTTCCATAATATTTTGGATTTTAAATAAGTGATTCCAATAGGAAATAATAATTTTCCTTAAGAAGTGTTATAAATGATCTTTTAAATATATTTTTCATCTTATATGAAATTCATTGATGTTACTTAAGTTTTAATGGAGGTATGATCAAATGATATCATTATTATTCTTTCTATAGAGAGTTTATAATTATAACGAAAATATATTTATAAAACCCATTCCTTTTCATGGTTTATCTATAATGAATTGATGAAATGATTATGAAACTTGTTTCTTTTCCAGAGTTATTCCATTCTGAAATATCTATTAAACTTATTTATTTTCATTGGTTATTAAATGAATGAATTTTTTTATGATATTGTGGAACACATCTATATGATTTCATTATGTGCTTGGTGAGCCTATGATTATATATCCCTCCAATGCATTTGGTAAAGATAAATATATAATGAGATAAATTGGAATAGAATGAGGAGTGAACCTTGTTTAGTAATGGACTCTGTCTACAAATATAGTCCTGAGAGAGAACCTTAACTAATAATATGGTTTAGAGAGTAAAAAAAATCAATATTATAGTCTTGGAAATGATCCTTGACTACTAAGGAAATGATGAGGGTTTTTCAAGCACTCCAATGTCAGCCTCTTCTTGGATTTGGCTTTAGGTTTTAGTCCTGGAGAGCAAGGAGGGATCATCTACTATTTTCCCTACCCTAAACCCAAGACTCTCTTCCTTTCTCTGAGTTGGATATGGAGGCATGTTTCCTCAATGGTTTTTGGAGGTGTGATTTGGCAACTGAAGATGCTTATTGTGCGAAATGTTTTGGATCTACATGAGGTTTGTATCATGATGATTTTGTTCTATGTCTCTTGTAAGATTTTTTTCTTGTTTTTTTATGGTGGTGGCCTTTATATGTTCACAATGGTTTTGTTTCATTATTTTTTCATTTCTATGAGGATGGTCTCCAACGGTGGTGTTCGGTTAACGTCGTTGGGTTATGATCGTGATAGTTGGTCTGTTATTGTTTATCTATTTAGTGTTTTGGATGTTCTATGAAGTCTCATTATGGAGTTTCTATGGAATCAATGAATTTGTTCTTTTAGTGATGAAATTAAGTGGTTCGTATTTCTTTAAGGTGTTATAGTGGTTTTATTCGGTGGTGGGACAAGGTCTGGTGGGTTCTCATCGGTAGTCATTGTAGAGAAATTTTTGAGGTAGCTCACGTCTCGAGATCTGATGATGAGTGATAACCGCTTGCGATTTCTGATGATAGAGTTTGGAAGATAGTTTGTGATAATGGATATCCTGATGATGGACTTTATTTTTTTGAATCTTGAATGTTTAATCAGTTATCTCATGTATGTTTGGGTATGGGTTACTACTCATCCTTAAAGCAGATGTCAAAAATCAAATAAAAAGATAATTTTTAGTCTGTAAGACTACTAAGGAAATGATTTCCTATTCTTATGTGTACTTAAGAAATCTATATATTATACTAAAGTTATACTACCATGGATCTTATTATTTGTTTCTTTTATGATTCATGTCTTATGAATTCTAATTTTTATGAAATGAATCAAGATTATGATCTAGGATATGTAGTTTATTAGTTTCAAATGTTATGATCAAGTTATCCTACCCTTATTCTCATGTTATGTTTACGTATATCCTTTATTTACCCTTACTGAGAATCATAGCATTCCCTTTCTTATGTTTCCTTTCTCTAGGTTATGAATAAAGGTTTTATGTATGATATGTGTAAGGAGGGTTCTAGTTATGAAACACTTAGTGGGAAGTGATGTATTTCACTTATAAACTACTTTTTATGTATCCTTGTTTATAAAGTCACTAGACCTATTCAATTATAGCATGGATAATTATTCTATGTAATGAATATTAATCTATTAAGATAAGATATCTATATATGAAAAGTATGAGTCACTATATTTGGTATCAGAGAAAGGTTTAGTTAACCTTTAGAAACTAGTATGAGAAAATTTCAGTAAAAAACACGGCGAAAATTCTATACATAAGATAACATCCTTAAATTTTGTTAATTATTATTGATGACCTAGGTTAAACCTAGGTTTTCATATATTCAAATAACGTGTTTTGATTTCTACATCCTATAAATTATTTTTCATGACTATGTGTTTTACCACTATGATGATTATTTCTTACACAATGATTTTTAGTTTTAATTGATGGTTGGAACCTAAATGAATCATTTTTATAATAAATGAATCATAAAATGAAATGATTTTACTTCTAATAAACCTAATGTTATGGGATATGGGGAAAAAAATCATGTTTTCATTCTCACACAACTTTCTCAAGCTATGAATCATGATGAAATTCTAACCAAGAAAATGGGGAAACAAAGTTCATTTTGAGTCCTTCATAAGGAAATATATACTAAATTTTAGTCAGTCCATTTATCTACTAGTTTCCAAATAATGGATCAATACCATTGAAAATATATTTTTCCATTGTTCAGTGTTTGGATCATGAAAATTTCATTTTTATGATCTTTGTTTTTGGAGGAAAAATCGATGAATGGTGGAATCTTATTAATAATGTGAGGAAACAAGATGAAATTGACTCCACGGATTGGGATGAGTTAAGTGATTATTTTTAATTAAGTACTTTCCTCATATTCATCATATGAAAATAAAGAAGTAATTCATTGAGTTAAAGTAGAAGGATGGTGAATCTGTTCATAACTATGAGGAAAATTTTAAAAGACTTGTGAGGTACACTACTGGTATTACCATCAAAACTAAAATAAAGTTTGATCAATTATTTGTTGGCTTAAAACCAAGACCCCAAGGGTTTAATCAATAGGTTAATTAGTAGCTTTAAAATAATCAGTCACTGTTCTATCAAGGGGGAATGGAGGTTGGAGTTACCCATAAATATCTTGGTTTTGATAATAAGAGATATATGAAATTCAAAGGAAACTATAAAAACCATATATATAAGATGATAATCCTTCCTTTGTGATCAAAGTGAACATAGAAACAATTATCTGAAGGGGATTAGTAAATGTTTTAACTACAGAAAATAAGTTCACCAGGAAGTCAATCAATGAAGTGATGTGAAGAAGCTATCTTATGATGTAAATAGAGAGAAAACTTCATAGAATTTACTAACCACACTCCAATGTTTCAAACTCAAGGAGAATGGTAATTATTCTAACTAGTTCTCAAATATGAAGGTTAATGAATATGTACGACATCAAAAACCTATTAAGCCTATGAAAAATTAGAAATATCATATGATCACTATTTATGATGAGGGGTACATTAATGACATGGTGAAAGTTACCCTTACTATCAAATCTATAACTGATAATGATTTATTTGACAATGTATATACCCACAATTTTATATCTGAAGAATTTTCTATGGGTATCAAAATTACACCCCAATTATTTGATGTCGAATTATTAGTGAAAACCCCTAATGGTGCGATAATCACATCTCAAGTCTATGATTATTATTTAGTTGAAGTTTGTGGAAATGTGAATTATGAAAATATCATTATTCTCCCTTGGGTTAAATTTTGTGTATCACAGGAATGGATTGGATTACTCTATATAAATCCCACAACAATTGTTAAGAAAGGGAAATCATGTATGATAAAACAAGTTATAATCATTTATCATTGCGATTATAAATATGGACATCTTATGGAAATTAAACCGATTGTATTGGTCTTGATTCCTATTCAAAAGGGATGTTTGTCTCATATGGTTGGGGAGAAACTAAACATAGAATATATCCCTATTGTATGTGAGTTTTTTGATTTTTTTCTAGAATAATTATCTAGTCTTATACTAAATCATGAAGTTGAGTTTTCAATAAAAGTCATACCTGGTGCTATGCTTATTTCAAAGACTCCATATAGAATGTACCTGATTGAGTTACCATAATTAAAGAAACAACTCTAGAATACCTTCATAAGGGATTTATTTATCCAAGTGTGTCACCTTGGTGTGAACATATTCTTTTTGTTAATAAAAAAATATGGATCAATTCGATTTTTCAATAATAATCAGAAATTTAATAAGATCATAATCAATAACAAGTATCCTCTACCCTATATTGATGACTTTTTTGATAAACTATGTGAGAATAAATACTTTTCTATGATTGATCTTAGTTCTGGATATCATTAATTGAGGTTCAATAAAGAGTATATACCCAATAAATCATTTCATACAAGTTATGGACACTACGAATTTGTAGTGACTCTATTTGGTCTTACTTATACCCCTACTATATTCATGGATTTAATGAATAGAGTCTGTATAGATTACCTTGATAATATTTTGGTATTCTTTGTAATTATATTGTTTTATATTTAATGAGAAAGGAAGATCATGGATAAAAATTAATAATTGTATTGTTGACCCTCAAGAAGGAGAATTTGTATACAATATTTACCAAGTGTGAACTTTAGTTACAAAAGGTCTCATTTTTGGGCCATGTAATCTAAAGAGAGGGAATATCTATGGATCCATCAGAGATCGACGTTATTGTAAATTAGCTCAGACTAACCACTATGACCAAGATCCAATGTTTTCTTGGTTTATATGGATGTTATCAATGACTTGTAGATAATTTCTCATAGTTATACAATGCACTAACCAATTTAACTCATAAGGGAGCAAAGTTCCTTTTGATAGATGAATGTGAGGAAAATTTCAAGGATCCAAAGGCAAGTTCAGTCATTGTACCTATGCTTATATAACCTTACAATGGATAAGGTTCTATAATGTAAAGTGATGAATTATAGAAGAAACTAGGATGTTCCATCATATAGAATGATATGGTGATAGTACATACCTCATGAAAATTTAATGTTCATGAGATAAATTACCCAACTCATGATTTGGATTTAGTCAAGGTAATTTTTTATTAAATATATGGAGACATTATATTTATGGAGAAATGTGTGATATATATTCACATCATAAAATATTCATGTATATATTCACACAAAAAAGTTTAATATGTGGTAGATAAGATGGTTGTAAATGATTAAACATTATGACTTGTTAGTAAATTACTGCCCTGGGAAATAAAAAAAGGTGTAAGATGTTTAGATTAAAAAAATCATACTAGCTTATCTTTGAAGAGGATAACAAAAAATAAAGTATGTAAGAATTTTGAACGTATGTATCTTGAAATATTGAAGGAATGTGAGAAATCTTATTTTTCTCAAATGAGTGTTCTACTATCTATCCATATGACAGTTAAAGAGGCGTAAAATGAATATGTGGAACTATAACAGAAGGTGATAAATGTTCCTTAGTTCAACATTGATTGTGATGGAATGATAAAGTTCAATAATTGTGTATGTGTTTCATTCGTACCAGATTTGATGGAGTTTTTGGATGTAGTTCATAGTTCATCATTATCTATTCATCCTGAAAGTACAAAGATATATAGAGATTTGAAAGAGTATTACTGGTGGGAAAAAATGAAGAGGGATATTACTGAATATATATCTCAATTATTGATATGCCAGCATGTTGAAGATGAATAAAATAAGTTTATGGGTATGTTACAAACATTACCCATACCAGAATGGAAATGGGAAAACATCACCATGTATTTTTTTATCAGACTCCCCAAAATTTCAAAAGGTCATAATGATATTTGGGTTGTAGTCAACTTAATTAAAAATTCAATACACTTCATCAATATAACATAAGACTTATATATTGATCATCTTACTAGAATAAACATTAATGAGTGCTAAGGCTACATGGAGTACCAATTTTTTTCTCTTCAGAATCGGGATATGAGGTTTACCATGATGTTATGGTGAAGTATTCAATAGACTATGGATACATAGTTAAGTTTCATCACTTATTATCACACTCAGATAGAAATTTATTCTTATTCAACCATTAAAACCCTATAGAATACGTTGAGATCTTGTTCTATAGATTTTAAAGGTGGTTGGGATCAACACCTTACTCTAGTCAATCGTTCTTACAAAAATAGCTTTCAATTGATCATTTAGATAGCTCCTTATGAATACCTATATGGAAATAAGTTTAGAATGCCAATGTGCTGGAATGAATTCAAAGAAATAAATATACTGGCACATAATTTAGATGAATAAATAGAGAATAAGTATAGATCCATATATAAAAACAAAAGGGTAGCTCAATGTTGATAGAAAAGTTATACTAATAATCATTGGTGGGATTTGGAGTTTGAAGTTAGTGACAATGTGTTTCTATGAATATCTTTGTGGAAGATGGTTATGATATTTGGGAATAAAAAAAAGCTGATTCCCTATTATATTAGCCCCTTTAATATTATTTATCAAGTAGGTATAGTAGCTTATTGCTTGATGTATCCACCAAACCTATCTCAAGTTCATGATATAGTCCATGTATCTCTCTTGAGGAATTACACAACAGACACTTCACATGTATTGAACTTAGAGGTCATACCACTAGAGAAAAATATATCTTTTTAGGAATAACCAGTGGAGATTATACATTATAGGGTATAAGTAATAAAAAATAAAATCACTCAACTGGTCAATGTTTTGTGGTGAAACCACCAATTTGAGGAAGCTACATGGGATCCTGAGGATACAATGAGGAAGAAGTATACTCAGTTTTCTGTATCAGAGTAACAAAATTTTGAGGGTGAAATTCATTTTAATGGGAGTAACATGTAAAATCCTAATAAATTTGTAAATATATTTTTCAAATAAATTTAATTTCTTCAATAAATTATGTTACATGCAACATTGTGTTTAAAAAAACCATCTTATACTACTAAAAGATTTTTTTAATGTCACAATAACAACATAGAAATTAAATTGGTGAGTATGAATAGGACTAGATAAATTTTAAAAATTATATGGGTTAAAAGGGTAAAAAAATTCCTTGTTTATCAATTGATTATAAAGGAAAAAAACCATTTTAAAGTAAAATAATTATATTTCTGAATTCTATTTTTATGTACATAATGTGTTTTTTTATTAATAAATTAAATTAATCTATATTGGTGAATTATTTTAATGAAATAATTATATTATATATTTAATAAAATGTTTTATCATTCATATAATATTTTTTCTAAGCACGAGATAAGAATAAATACCTTTTTAGGTTCTAATAGGGTACAATTCAGTTGGTGACATGTGCATGTCACAAGATCTCAAGGGTAGGGGTATTGTGTTTGACCCCATTCCAATAGTGTATAACAACAATTTATTTGAGGGAGTGGCTTTATTTTCTGGGCATGGGTACGCTGGGTGGCCTTCGAGCGGTGGTAACGCCTCTGGCAGACACACAGGAAGGGCAGTGCTGGTGGTTGATGATGAATTAGTAGGGTTAGTCAGTAAAGTAGCACCACCAGTGGTTGAGGAATTGTGGTTGGGATGATCACTGTTGGGAATGTGTGACAACATCATCATCTAGAAACCAGTGAATGTGACAACCTCGAGGTAGGCACACGATTCAGGATGACATGGTTGACTAGTTGATGATGCTAGATGGATTTCTTGATTGGTGGCTTGTGAATTAGGTGGATTTTTTAGGGGATGTATTGGTATAGGTTCCTTATTATGGGTTTCTAGTCATGATCTCGACAGAGATACAACATAAGGGTGGGTCACAGAAGGCCTACTGGTTATCGGCCTTGGTCTGGTTCAGTTGGGCTATATTTGCTATGTGGTTTCATGTTCACTGGGCCTATGAGTCATGAAATGGGATCCTCATACCAAGAAAACAAGGTTTTATGTTATTTAATAAAAATAAATGTGGATCTTCCCTCTTACCTTTAACAAAATACAATTTTATGCTTAAAAATGTTTTATTTTTAAAAATAAGTTTCATCGTGTTTTTGAAAATTATTTTAAAATTAATTTTTGATAATTTTATAAAATTTTTATGTAAAAATGAATATAATTTGTGATATCAATATTCCAAAATTATCTTATAGTTCATTTTTGATAATTTTTTGAAAATATAAATTTTTAGATGAATAGTGAAAAATATTGATTTTTTAAAAAAATTTCTTTTCATTTAAAGAATTTACAAAGTTACATTTTGTATTAAATTATTTTAAAATAAGTATTAGTAAAATAATTTTATTATTAATCATATTGATATCACTGGAATTAATTTTATTTTGAATTTTGAAAAAAAATTATACATAAGAAACAATTTTCTTCAGAAAACTACTTTTCATCGCATTTTCTGATTTAATTTTAAATTATATTCTTATAATTTTATGATTTGAATTTGGTAAAATGGATTCCAAATTTGAAATAATAATAATTAATATTAGGTAATAAGTTCAACTTATTTTTTTTTCATACTTAATAGTAAAAACAATAAATAATATGATACCATAGTTAATGTTAAAACGAGTTTATCAGGGGGTCAAAACAAAACATAAGTGTAATTTTACAAATTAAACATGTATAAATCATATTTTATTGATATATTTTCACCTTATAATATTCCAAATTCTAATATATATCCATTTAGAAGCATTTTACATGACAATTTAGTTATCATATAGTATTATTTTAAGAAATTTTGAAGTGGGATGGCTCCCCACTTATAAAAGGACACATCATATCCTCTCCTATTCACAAATCAATATCATATTGTTTCAACCAATACCTACCCAAAATCCTTCTTTAAATCTATACCCATGACCATGATTCCATTGTTTTATTATAAAACCATCCTTGCAAGGCTGTAGGTATAAAACTAAATAGATTTTACAAAAAAAGAGGTAAAGTTCTTAACCGATGGATTTTGTTTTATTCCTTATTCTACCATATTCAAATATTATTAAACTATAATTAAGTTATAAAAAAAGTATCTTAAATATACTTATATGTTATTATGTTAATATAATGAACTATGATAATCTCCTCTTCCATCAAATGGGAAACAAAACTGTTTATTGTGTGTACAACAGACTACCGCCTTGTGAATTGATGCAATTTTTTTTCATCACTGCCTCTCACAGATGGTTATAATTATGAATTTAATATATATTTATTATATTAATAAAATATTTATAATTATTGAAATATAATATGTTATATACTTTGTTACATTTATATCCATTAAAAAATGATAACATCATTTATCTGTATCTCTGGACTACCACTTCCACAAAGTGATGTGATTTGTTTTTCAAATCAACATAACATGGATACTATATATAAGTATTTAAAGAAAAAAAATATATTTATGATATAATTATCATTCTATAAATATAAAATAATAATTATCTTCTGTCCGCTATGATCTTTAAAAAATGGAAATAGTGTTAATGCGTATGTACGACCAACAATCTCCGTGAACGATATAATTCATTTAAGTATTTATAAATTTTATGAATAAATATAAATAAATAAATAAATATAAATATTTAATATATGTGATATTTATATATTTATTAAAATTATTTATATGATGTAATCATAATAAAATTACAAGGACCAAAACTACAGAAGAAACACATATATAAAAAGAGAAGTAGTTATCACCCATAATAATGATTTTAATAAATAATTTTTAATAAAAAGTTTTTAAAAGGTTATTATAAAATCAAAAATGTTATTCTATATATGATTTTGGTTCTATAATAGATTCTTAATAAATATATTTTTACTATATAGGATTTTTGAACATGTACGAGGGAAGTTAGACTTGAGGTAAGAGATTTTCATCTCACTTTTATGTTTGTGAGACACAAGCCATATTCACTGCTTGATTCTTTTTATGTGGTGTATATACTTCCAATTAATGTAATTTATAAATATTATTATTAATTTTATGGTTATTTAAAAATTCATACAAGGTTCTTAATTTCATTGGGAAAATGATTCAAAAGTTACCATAGTGGTAAGAGATTTATGTTATAATGTCATTATTTATATGGATTGTTTTTATTATGCTTCTGATAATGAAATTTATTGATATAACATTAAATAATATCATTAAATTAATTATAATTTGGTTAATTCATTAACTTATTTTTTCCTTTTATATTCCTCTCGTTATATACTCAATAAATTGAAAGAGTGTTCAAAAATCATTTGTATTATATTCCCATGATTTCTAAAAAACAATTCAGGAATGTTTTTACCATTCTACAATGATTAGTTCAAGTAGTTTTTAATTTTTTTTATTTTCTATAAAAATTATTTAATATTAATATTCCTTTAATTTTATGATTTAGTTATTTTGAATTTTTATAGACAATATGAGATGAATCTTTGTTTTAATATATACGACATAAAAAAATTTCCTTATGCCAGGACCACTCAATAATTTTAAGATTCATTTAATTTTTTTCACATTAATTCCAAAATAAAAAAATATTTTTAATATTTTGAAAATAATATTTTTAAATAAGTTATTTCAAATAGAAAAGGGTGTTTTCCTCTGGAGATGTTACAATTGATATTCTAAATACATTTTTTATCTAATATGAAATCCTTTGATGTTACTTATGTTTTACTAATGATATGATCCAGTGAAACCATTATTATTATTTCTCTGAAAGTTTTATGATTATGATAAAATGATTCTTATGATACATACTCATTTCCACAGGTTATGCTACGATGAATTGATGAAATTTTTATAAACACCATTTCATTTCTAGGGGTTATACCATGATGAAATGTTTATAAAACCTATTTCTTTTAATATATTAATATATGATGAATGATTTATGATATTTTGGAACACATATGTATGAATTTAATTATATTATGGGTGGTCACAAAATTATATATCCTTCCAATTTATTGTGTAGATATGAATATATCACTATATAAATAAGATGAGAATGGGGAGCAAACCTAGTTCAGTAAGGGGCTTTGTCTCCCAAGAGAATTTTGGGAGTGAAAATTGACTAGTATGATGGTTTTGGGAGTGAAAATAATCCAATATGATAGTATTGGAAATTATCCTTAAATACTAAGGAAATTATTTTCTACACTTATGTGTATGAAAAAAATATATGTATTATGCCAATGTTAAGCTCTCATGGATCCTATGCTTTGATTCCTTTACGATTCTTATCTTATGAACTACCAATATTTATTCCATGACTCTTGATTATGATCTTTAAAATGTATTTTATGGTTTTAAAATGTTATTATCATGTTATCATACCCTTATGACCATGTTATGTTTACGTATCTCTCTTATTTACCCTTATTAAGCATCATATTTCAATCTTTCTTATGTTTCCTTTCCCCAGGTAATGAATAAGGGTTAAATGTATGATACACCTAATAAGGACAATAGTTATGAAGAACTTAGTGGGATATAACATAGTTTACTTATGAAACATTTTGTATTTATCCAAGTTTCAAAATATACTAAACCTATATAATCCTATAATTGATCATTATTTTATGTAATTAAAATTTATCTATTAATATGTGATATCATTGCTTGAGAAGTATGGGTTTCTATATTACTAAACTAATAGTTGAGTATAAAGTACCATAAAAAATTTTATTTAAAATGGAATAATTTATCCTCATGTTAAATATATAAGTGAGATAAATTTTTTGGTAATACTCAGTTAAATTTTATCCAGAATCAATAAACATGATAGTTATAAGTTGTGTAATTCTCACCGCTGACTTAGAAATCACCCTTTCTCAGCTTGTTAAAGAAGTCAACTTACTTCTTGTAATATTTCTATACTTATATTGTTAATGTATTTTTATGAAAATGTGTGGTAAAAATTCAATATATAATACCTAAAAAGTCAAATAGAAACATTATATACAATGATGAATATACTTATCTCAGAACACAAAAAGTAGATATCCCATTATATGGTGATTTTACTATTTTCCATAAAGGTGGCTGTGAATGTGTCTTTAGGATCACACTATCCATTGGAATTTTTATTTTTTCCTTTCAACCTGTTCACCATAATAACTAGAGATTAATATTTCTTAAGTTCTTATATGCATGGAGAACCTTTTACAAAATTCAATAAATTAGTATCTTCATATTGGTCATTTACTAAACATATAAAAATAAGAATGATTGGGTGATAAAGATATAATAATGGGTTTTATTGAAATATCATGATATATATTTTTATTTACATATTTTTAGTGTAATCAACATCTCATTCATATCTCACTTCAATTTATCCTTACAGATCTCTCAGAGATGAGGGAACATGATTTAACAATCCATGTCCACCTGTTTCAATTGAAACCCTTTGGATATTGTTGATATTATTATGATATAGACATAAAATGAATCATTAATGATTCTCTTATAATCATATTTATTCCCCTCTCTTACTGAGGTGGCTCAATATGTAGTGAGTATTCCAAAACATAGACTTTATTTGATCATAGTACCTTTCACATGTGCATATACTACTCTTGAAAATTATTCTTATTAAGGATTTTTTTTTCATCTAGAATTTATCATAGTTAATTTTTCATATTACTACCCATTCTTATACAAAATAAAACTTAAGATGATTGATAATTTTATATTGATTAACATTTATTACACATAATATATTTTTTATCTTAAATGTCTCCCACTATTTTGTCGAATTCTAGTATCCTTCAACTAGTAGATTCAAAATACTTATCCACTTGAGTATTATAGGAGAAAATATCTTTGAAAAATATTCTCATCATCCAAGCTAAAATTACAACCCTACTCATAGAGTCTCAAGGCAGGCCTTCAGTTTTCCAACCACATTAACATGTGGCTTCTTGATCTGTTAAGTGGAGTCTACTATCCTATAAAGGGTTACATTACATTTCTCAATACTTTACCTATAATGTTTCAATAATCTATATATGATTTTTTTCTTCCAACATTAGTTATGTTGACCCAACACTCTAATAATAACTTCATAGTAATAGGAGTCACCCTCAACTAGAGCTAATGATAACCTTGTAAAATCGATGTTGTTCAAAATTAATTGATCAAAGGAATTATGACTTAATATTTATATGAGGGTTTTTATTAATCTCAGTGAATATAATCATTTTTTGTTAACATTATATTAATCTATGTTACTTCCCTCACATATTTACAATTATATAAATTGAAAACTATTCACCACACATTTTTATTTTATCTACACATGCTTGGTTATTATTTTATGTGATCACACATAAAATCTACATAGAAATAAAACAATGAACCATAAATAAATAATATGAAATGATTCAATCATGATATGATACTAATGGTTGATCTTTTGAATGAATAATGGTTCAACCAAGACCCTAGGGGTAAATCCTCAAATCGTAATGCATGTGACTTGAGTTGCAGTACTCAGCCCTCCAATTCATGAAATTCTCATTTGGCGTCTCTCTAATTAATGGCACAAAATGTGTCACATTTCACCTACTTCAGTTTAAAATAATAATCACTGCATTCATCTGGATCTTTGGTATGTGGGATAAAGATAAATAAAATTTATTGTGGGTGTGAAAACCCTTATAAAAATTATGATGAATGGGCCGATACATAAATCACCATTTATTAAATAATTATTATAAATAAATAAATTTTAATAAATAAATAAATAAAATAGGACAATCATTGCTCTGTTTATATCTCACGATATTTTTATTTACATTAAACTCTTATAAATAAATTAAATTTGTGATGAATTAAAATTAATTGTATTTATTATTAATTTAAATAATTTTAATTCACAAAACATTTTTGACACAGTCCCAAAAATTATTTAATTAAATTCCAAATAAATATATTTTTCTTAAATATTGTTTTGGGTTTTTTTGGCCATCCTAAGCCTTTATAAGTATTTTTTAGATTCTCTAAGGGGTTCTGGGTTATGATGAGAACCCAGTTAGGACTGGCAGACTAGAGGGAGCCCGAAACATCTTATACTAGGTCGGGCTAAGCTAATAGAACCATTGGGTTGGTGGTTCCCCTAGGTGTGAGTGAATTGGGGGGGGGGGGATATGTTTTCCACACAGTGGGCAGTTCATATGCCCAAAGTTTTTTATAAAATTCAAAATCTTAAATCATGGTCTTTGATTTTTTTAAAATAGTTTTCTGGAATAAAAATCTTTCCCTCTTTATCCCTCTCATATATATATATATATAATATCACATATATATACAATATTCTATTTCCTTTCTTTTATAATAATTCTTTCATTGACATGGAAGTCTCCCTGATAGTTAATATTCACTTAAATAGTATCCCAAGTACTATTCACCAAATATATTAATGTTTTGATTAAAATAGAAATAAATATTAATATCAATAGCCTAATAATTCATTATTAAATTTAATCTTTAACAAGTATAATTTCAATATTTAGATAATCATAACTTGGTCATCCAATCTCTGATCATTGTGTCGTCAGTGGCATTGGGACTATTACAATACCCTATAATCTAATTTAAAAATTATAATTTTATTTTCTCTTAATTTAATGAATGGTTTTTTATACTATTTTTTGGTACCAATTACACAGAGGAAGCCCAAAATATCAAGAATTTAAAATTTTACTTTGAAATAATCATTGTTAAGTAACATCCATTATAAATATAGACTATTTATAACCTAGGGATCCCATGAAATTTAATTTAAGCATAAAAGTTTAACGCAAAACCATGAATTATCTGAGTTTGAGTGGAACCACATTTTTCTCGTCTCCGGTGATCATCGCTCAAAATAAATAAACTTAGAACTGTATAAATCATCCACACACACTTTAAATTATTTTGGGTATTCTATTAATTGATATTTGGGTGCTAGAATGGAGAATCTATGATCCCAATGACGTCCTTTCAATCGCAGTTATGCCTTTCCATAGATCCACAAAGGCAAACATGGATTGATCCTTGGAACATGATACTTCTCTATCTTGGAAGTAGCATAAATGAGATAGGAACTATTAAATTCAAATTTATGAATATTCCAACGAATTTATGTTTTCTCTAACTTTTTCAGCATGGTAAAAACACACAAAAAATGGTCCTATAACCCATAAACACATTTTATCCACTAAACAATCCATAAATTAATTCATTTGATTAATTTTCTAAATTAGAAATATCATTTAAATTTTTAATTATTTTAATATATTAAATCTATTACATGATAAAATAAAGTTACTAGATCGACTACTTATTCCCAAATTTTTTAAACTAACCTTAATTATTAAAAAATATTAATTCATTAATTTTTTCATGTATTTAGTGAAAAAAATGTGCATAATTTTAATAAAAAATCAATAAAAATTATTATAAACATTAATAATATGAATTTATTTGTTTCATGATGATCATTCAAACTTTGACATCACCCGAACCCCATGTTGGGGACAACAATGTACTAAAATCCTATTCATATGAAAAGGCCAGAATTTTGAATACGTTGAGTTTGTTACACTTTAGTCCCTTACCATGATATCAATGAGGAGTACTCACCAACTAGGAGTAGAGTGTAGTAACCTATCAAGGTTCCTTAAGAGATAAGGTATATTCAAAGCAATGGTAAACTCCTATGAACTTACCTATTGTAATATAATCTCTTTGACTCATGATATTTCATAAATTAGGATGCACACTTTGTGTCATCGTCCTTTATTCCTTTGTTATTTACTGATCTTATTAAAGAGAATTATATTCAATCACCCTGTATATGGATTTACTAAAGGTACTACCATCCTAGTAAAATAGGCTAGAGATGTTTCTTCTGAATGATTCAATATTCTCACAAATATTAATTAATCCTGGAATTTTAAAATAATATTAATTCCTTAAATATTTTTCTGTGTATTCACTAAATTAATTATGAATATTTTTAATAAATAAATTCATTACCAATTATTCTAAAATCAAATAATATGAGTTTATTTATTTCATGTCGATCTTCAAAAGTAAAAAATCGATCAGAACCAATGGTGGGACCCACCATGACCTAAAATCATTTTCATAATATTGGGATTAACTTTTGAATTCTCTATCTGTGTGACCTTCTAGGCCCTCATCTTGATTACAGTGAGCATTTTGTTTCATCATCCTTTCTGGATATATTATTTATTAACATTACAAGATGTACATACCTTAAATAACTATGGAAATTGATTAAGTAAAGGTACTAGAATCCTGACCAATTGGGATTGAAATAACTCTTCCCTTTGGAAGAAAAAAAATATGTATTGACCATTTAATAAAATACTTAGCACTAATTATTCACCTAATGAAAGAAACATTTCCCTGAAAAAAATTCATGGTTTTCATCTTGAATCAAAGTACGTGATACAAATGATCTACATTGATAATGATATCAAGTCGAGAGTGGAAAGTAAATTCTTGTAGATAGGGAAAACCAATGACACCAAAATCATGTAGTTTTTCCAGTAGCGGGTTAGTCCTCATGATCTCCTATACTTGAGATCATTAGGTTTGAACTCATGAAAGGAAGACTCAATTCTTATGATCCCCCGACTGTAACGCCCTGACCCCAGTTACCTAGAGTCGGTGCATTATTACATAACATTGGCATGATTAAAATAAAGATCAAATCTCGAAAGACCTATTGGTTTAGTATCCTTGGAAACACTAGATATATTCATAATGTTTTACATTACATCATAAAGTGAAAAACTACTAAAACAACATAATGTCTCCATAGTCCACACTATTATCCCCTCATAATATCCCTGCAGGTCATTCATAACTTACTTCTTCACATCCTGGGAAAAATAAAACATAGAAAAGGGGTGAGCTCAAATGCCCAGTAAGGATAACAATATAGCGGAAACTTTCAAAAATAAGCATAATCATTTAAGGCAATGTATAACTAAAACAAAAGCCTTTTAAACTTGAACCTCAACATAGTATGGAAAAAGTAAAATGAAATAATGCCATTTACTTATTCACATGGATATTCTACTAATCGAATAATCACATGCAATATCAATAACCACTTTCATAATGATGGAATGCATAATGCTGAACTTTAATTTCTTTGTCAAGGCCTCGTCCCAAGACCTAGGGGCTAACTGTAACCGGAACCCAACCCAGAGTGCCTCTAATAACCGGACACCAACACGGAGTGACTCTAATAACCGGACACCAACCTGGAGTTCCTCTAATAACCGGAGACCAAACTAGAGTTCCTCTAATAACCGGAGACCAAACCGGAGGGCTTACTTTTACCAGTCCCCAACCCGGAACATACTTGTCTAACACATTCATCTGAATGAAAGGTTGAAATATAACATAAAAATTCGGATTAAAAATAACTTATGAAATGTCAATACTTTAAAAAAAACCATGTGTGACATAAGAATAGCTTATCCACAGTCAAAAATATCACAAAACCTTCAATAAAATATGGATGTTTTGTATCATAATAAATCAACTTCAAATAAGCTTAAAAGCCATCAAAGGATGTTGAATAGATGAAATCAAAACTATTTTAGAGAAAAATCTCTTTTTTTTAAATCATTTTAAAAGTAAAATAATTATAAAATAATACATTCAATTTGAAATTATTCTTATAAGCTTGTAAGGGAAGCTATGACGATTTTATAACGGCGGTAAATAGCCGCACCCGCCGTAAGTTAAAAAAACATTCTTACCTTAAATTTGTCAAAAAGGTTAAAAGTGCCTTGTTTTGAAAACGACGGAAAGATTCCTTTCGAAACACATAAGGGTATAAATGACGTTAACCCATATTCTTGTAAATAGTAAAAATTATTTGAAATACATTATTAAGAAACATGGTTGTGGATGATAAAGAGATCCCATTAGATTATTACGTATAAACAACCTCGGATAATGAAGAGATTGTGAAATAGCCCTTAACTTGTACTTTTCCTTGGTTGGGTTAGGTAAACCTCCTATATAATGGTGAAATAATTGTTATTAAATTATACAAGAATCATATATATTAATATGATATCATATATGATCTTTTAACATTGATTTGTTAATAATATCTTTGAATTATCGTCGTTTTGGGTGTTAACTTACTCATTTTCTTTTATATGTTTTGTTACATAAGCCATGTATGTTATGGATAGGTTGTATCTTATTCATATCTAGAATGATATCAAGTCCTTAAACATCATTTTTAAATCATCAAATGATAATTATACTTTAATGGATACGATGGAGAATGAATCTCATCGCGTTCGTGGAGACGGTAGTCCGTACGTACGGACGAGCGACAATATCATTCTGTTGATATTAAAATAATATATAAATGGATGGTATATCATATATACAGAATCATTAATATGTTATATTTATTATTTACATGAGTTACACATCATTATTATACCCATCCAAATAATAATATATTGAATAACAATTACACCACGACGTGGAGACGGTAAGCCGTACGTACGCACGTATGATGACATGTTATTCAAAGGGTGGATAGAATAATGAATATGGTTTTACCATATTTATAATAACATCACAGTATATATAAGATAATGGAGTTATTATTTTAGAATGGTAATAACAAAGAAAGAAGAAGTGGAAGAAGAAAGGAACTTGAAAAGGGGTGGTGAAAACATTACCTCTTGTTCGGGTTATTCCTTTTGATTTGATCAAAAGGGATCCTTAGGTAGGATTTATGATCAAACTAAGGCCTCTAGGTTGTAGTTAGGGAAGTTGGGAGAGTATTTGGTCAGAGTTTGGCCGAACAAAAAGGCTTTGAAGGTGTGAAGAAATGAGAAGGAGGAGTGCCCTTTTATAAGAGGGGTGAGGGGCACCTTTGGAAAAGCTAGAAATATTAGTTTATAATAAATTCATATTCAGTTTATAATGGCTCCAAAGTTGATTATTTAAATTTTAAGGTGGGTAGGGGTCGAAAAAAACTCAACCAATAGAATTTAGACAGGTTTGGGAACTTATATTAACCTTATCTTTAAGTATTAACTCTAAGTTAATTAGTTTCACTTTTACAATGTCTCTTTGTATTTTTATATTATATGGCTAATAAACTTACCATATACATACAAGCGACCCCCAAGTGGTCCATTAATGATATAACTCTCATTATATAAGTTTCTTGTCCGAACCGTATATTTTTAGGAATTTAATATCAATTAATAATATAATATATTTTTAAAAAACTCTTTTATGTCAATTTTGACACTATTCAATAGTTGATTTTCTTGAAACTCATAAAAGAATTATTACTTCGAAATTTTTTAATTAAATAAATAATAACATATCCTATTAACTTATAAAATTATTTTAGTTCATAAAAAGTCTCAAATTATATTTATTTTGGTATTTATAATATCAATTTTGCTAATTTTTCACTATTATGGTAATTACTGCATCATCATTGTGTCATAAATAAATTAAATTATTTAATGTCTAAAAATTATAAATAAAATATCATTATGTAGTAAATCCTTTTATCTTTATAATGAATATTTATAGTCTAAAATAAAACATAAATAACCCTATTTAAAAATTGTTTTTCTAAAAGATATATGCTTATTTCATTTTTGTACTCATTTTAACTTAATTAAAATAAAGTGTCCCTATCACCTACAAGTGGCTCCATGGGGTCCCCAAATCGACCCAAAGATGACTATGGTCGAACATGTATCAACCAATAAGGTTAGGACACTTTTTAGGGTAATTTATTATTATTATAATATTATTTTTTAACCCTTATTTACCAGATTTACCCTTAACCATGGTAAATAATATATTTACCGTAGTAATTATTCAAAATGTCTAAAAATAAAAGTTACCTATTTACACAATTTAAAAATACTGACTCCAAATATGGAATCTATTTTTCCAAATTCAAAACACAGAAGTGGCAGAAATTAATTTAAAATTAATTCCCGTTGTTAAAATGAAAAGCGTGTTTTTAAGAGATAATAACTATGAAAAGATTAATACTTGTTTATGTTCGGTTTAATTGTGAAATTATGTCCAATGAACAACATTGTATTAAATGGTAATAATATATTCTAAATATACTTTAAAACCACTCAAATTAATTATTTATCACTTTTAATTATTTTGATTAAAAAGTTGTTTTTAATTAAAATCTAGTAATTTTCACTATTCATCAAAATTTTAAAGTTATCCGAAAAGTACCAAAATTTCACCTTAGGCTAAATTCGATATTCCGAATCCAAAAATGAAGTCCATTTTGAGAGATAAAATTTCAAAAATTTGGTATTACTATTCATAACAGCTAGTATGATTGGTTGTGGTGTGTGTTAAAACTCGAAGTTGCATACAACACACACTACTATATTATTCAAAGGAAAGCGTACCGTGGAAGCTTGGGATGTTTCATTTTAAATTTTTGATGACCCCATTTAGTCAAAAAGATTAAAATATTGTATTTAAAAAGGTTTCACTATTAAAAGTTGATAAAAGTGCAATACTGAAAATGAAGTTGTTCTTACATTATGTCTAAGAAACTCATAATATGGATTCTAAAATTATAAGGATTATATAAAGTTTAAAATTTAGTTAACACTATTCATAACCTCTTTTGAACGACTTGTTTGGTAAGTCATGGTGCACTTGAACTTGGTGTTGCGTGTAGTGAAATTTATTGAATTATTTTGAAGAAATAACACACTATGAAATCTTGGGGTGTTACATTCTCCCCTCCTTCAATAAATTGCGTCCTCGCAATTTGAAATTGTTCTTCGAAAATAAAAGGTTGAAAATAGAAAATATCTTTGTGGGAAAACCCACATAGGAAATTAGGTTACTAAAATTTAGTCTTAATATGAGGAAAAGAGAAATGAAAGGGTCACCACCAAATTATGATCTCGATTAGGAGAACATTGGTGGAAATTAGAGACATATAATTGGAGGAAAAACGTAAATATTTATAGGTAGTGATCGAGGTAATCAATCACAAACAAGTGTAAAATTGAGGTCCTTAAATTCATCAATCTATGATGATTTGAAATACAATTGGTTCAACAAAACATAGGGTATTAGGATAACACATTTTTGACATATCAAAATATATTAGTTGAAATCCCATATCGAAAAATGAATTAATGAGGCCTCTATTTAAAATAAAGAGTGGAAAGTATGAAGATTACCAAAAATAACACATACTAGGGTTCCATGTAGGAAAATATGGATATGGAAGAGAAATCTGACCATCAATTAGCTGATGGAGAGTGGTAGAGAACATGTCTATGAAAAGGCCAACAATCCCAAAGCCATAAATTAGTGATGATTTAAGGCACCATCTAGGAAAACATTTTTGTTCTAAGTTCCTTTTCTTAATGTTGAGGAATTTATTTATGAGATTGGCTAAGATCATAAGGAGATATACTTACTTTATAATTAGAGTTTTATCCATTAATAAATTTCTACCACAAACTCATCTTTCACTCTAAAAGATAATAGAACATAAAAAAATTCTATTTATACTATTCATACAGGGTTCCAAAATAAATGAATTTATAATTCATCTACCAGATCTTTTAAAAAAAACTACATTATTTAATCCAGGACATCTCGTGGTCCAGTGGTAGGTGATACACCCTTGTCGCCCTTCGGTTGCGGGTTCAAGTCTCGCGGCCTTGCCGACCACGATGGGTTGCCGCCCGACCTATGGGTTGTCCTTTTATGGAAATCCAAAATAATCCGAACTAGAACTATCCAAAATACATATGTCCAAACTCACAGTCCAAAATTTATAAGGAAGGTAAACATAATGTATATCCTTTTTACCCCGTAATAGCATATGAATACCTTCATCATGTATTCTTTTAATACACCGAAACATCCTGAATTACTGTATTCCTTATTGATTAAATTCATCCTCCCTTATTCCATATAGAATTCTGGATATACTTCATCAATACAAAAATGTTTTAAACCCCAATAATGATGGAATATACAAATCATTAATCAATTTCAAGGTAGTAAAAAATATCCAATATAATTTATCCAAATAAATCATGTATTATTCCAAAATCACTACCTCGGTATCAGAACTATATTATGGTTTATCATTCTCTCAACCATATATTTTCTAAAATTTTATCCTACTATTGAGTCACTTTTCTTTGTTCCACACAATCTCAAGTCCTTAATGAAATAGTACAGCAGTACAATCCTTATATACTCTAAAATTATTATAACAAGTACATTGTTGATACAACACTCAAATGACATAATCAACATAAGAACTCTAATCATTCCTCTTCATCTATGGTAGCATCATAACTTGATTATTATCCAATAGCATCATTTGCAGCATATTCTGATGACTGAGACATAGGTTCGCGTAGTGTCCAAACTCCTTGCAAATAAAGCATTGTACATTTGAAACCATTTTATTACCCTTGCAGTAACGTACTTTGTGAACTTTTCCTCCACACTTATAACAAACTCCAATTCCATTCAGGAAAGTTCCAGGGTGTTTCTTCCCATAGTTATCACATATGGGAAAATTCTTCTTTTCCATCTTCCCTTTATCCATATTTCCCTCTTCCATCCTTTTCTTCTCTTGCTTCCCTTAAAATCCATAGGACTCAGTACAATCTTTACATATCTTATCAACACATGATATTATTTCTTCATATGATGATAATACATGGGATACTATTTCTCTTATAAATTCTGGCTTAAGACCATGAAAGATATGATCCTTCTTTCTCTTTGGATCATGTGCATTGCTAGAGTTCTCATTCCTTCTACTGGGTGCCATTTCTAAACAATGGAACACACTAAATTAGTTTATGAATCAAAATACATAATCTCATACTTATAAAACACTTAACATAAATTGAACTATTTATGGATATAATCCATAATCATAAGAATGTTTTCTTTGAGGAAGTATATACTCATAAACCCTTCATAATGATTTGTAAAGAAAATTAGAGTTATCCTAAGCATATCCCCCGGGAGTGTCGTAACCAAGAGTGCAGCAAGGCCCATTGTCGTGCACCAGTTCCCGTTCGAGTCTAGCTCAAAGCAGTGTTTTCGGGTTTTACCCCTAGGTACATCTGTGCCAGAGCCGCCTCTACCTACTCGTATCCAGACAGGGATGTATTGCTCAGAAAACTCACAAAATCTCTAAAATACCAAAATTCTAGGAAGTTCTTCTATACTAATTCTCAATGTTCATCTTAGGTCTACGTTCTCTAATCAGAGTTTATCTAAATCTAGCTTCCAAGGTTTGTAATAAACTTCCTCTGATACCAACTGTAACGCCCCGACCCCTGTTACCCAGAGTCGGTGCATTATTACATAACATTGGCATGATCACAAGAAAGATCAAATCTCTAAAGACCTATTGGTTTAGTATCCTTGGAAACACTAGATATATTCATAATGTTTTACATTACATCATAAAGTGAAAAACTACTAAAACAACATAATGTCTCCATAGTCCACACTATTATCCCCTCATAATATCCCTGCAGGTCATTCATAACTTACTTCTTCACATCCTGGGAAAAATAAAACATTGAAAAGGGGTGAG
Source organism: Viscum album (assembly GCA_963277665.1). Taxonomy (NCBI): domain Eukaryota; kingdom Viridiplantae; phylum Streptophyta; class Magnoliopsida; order Santalales; family Viscaceae; genus Viscum; species Viscum album. The sequence continues at coordinate 238,154,193 of OY728140.1, read as the reverse complement.
CTCAAATGCCCAGTAAGGATAACAATATAGCGGAAACTTTCAAAAATAAGCATAAACATTTAAGGCAATGTATAACTAAAACAAAATCCTTTTAAAATTGAACCTCAACATAGTATGACAAAAGTAAAATGAAATAATGCCATTTACTTATTCACATGGATATTCTACTAATCGAATAATCACATGCAATATCAATAACCACTTTCATAATGATGGAATGCATAATCCTGAACTTTAATTTCTTTGTCAAGGCCTCGTCCCAAGACCTAGGGGCTAACTGTAACTGGAACCCAACCCAGAGTGCCTCTAATAACCGGACATCAACCCGGAGTGCCTCTAATAACAGGACACCAACCTGGAGTTCCTCTAATAACCAGAGACCAAACCGGAGTTCCTCTAATAACCGGAGACCAAACCGGAGGGCTTACTTTTACCGGTCCCCAACCCGGAACATACTTGTCTAACACATTCATCTGAATGAAAGGTTGAAATATAACATAAACATTCGGATTAAAAATAACTTCTGAAATGTCAATACTTTAAAAAAACCACGAGTGACATAAGAATAGCTTATCCACCGTCAAAAATATCGCAAAACCTTCAATAAAATATGGATGTTATGTATCATAATAAATCAACATCAAATAAGCTTAAAATCCATCAAAGGATGTTGAATAGATGAAATCAAAACTATTGTAGAGAAATCTCTCTTTTTTTTAAATCATTTTAAAAGTAACATAATTATAAAATAATACATTCAATTTGAAATTATTCTTATAAGCTTGTAAGGGAAGCTTTGACGATTTTATAACGACGGTAAATAGCCGCACCCTCCGTATAAGTTAAAAAAACATTCTTACCTTAAATTTTTCGAAAAGGTTAAAAGTGCCTTGTTTGGAAAACGACGAAAAGATTCCTTTTGAAACACATAAGGGTATAAATGAATTTAACCCATATTCTTGTAAATAGTAAAAATTATTTTAAATACATTATTAAGAAACATGGTTGTGGATGATAAAGAGATCCCATTAGATTATTACGTATAAACAACCTCGGATAATGAAGAGATTGTGAAATAGCCCTTAACTTGTACTTTTCCTTGGTTGGGTTAGGTAAACCTCCTATATAATGGTGAAATAATTGTTATTAAATTATACAAGAATCATATATATTAATATGATATCATATATGATCTTTTAACATTGATTTGTTAATAATATCTTTGAATTATCGTCGTTTTGGGTGTTAACTTACTCATTTTCTTTTATATGTTTTGTTACATAAGCCATGTATGTTATGGATAGGTTGTATCTTATTCATATCTAGAATGATATCAAGTCCTTAAACATCATTTTTAAATCATCAAATGATAATTATACTTTAATGGATACGATGGAGAATTAATCTCATCGCGTTCGTGGAGACGGTAGTCCGTACGTATGGATGAGCGACAATATCATTCTTTTGATATTAAAATAATATATAAATGGATGGTATATCATATATACAGAATCATTAACATGTTATATTTATTATTTACATGAGTTACACATCATTATTATACCCATACAAATAATAATATATTGAATAACAATTACACCACGACGTGGAGACGGTAAGCCGTACGTACGCACATATGGTGACATGTTATTCAAAGGGTGGATAGAATACTGAATATGGTTGTACCATATTTATAATAACATCATAGTATATATAATATACTGGAGTTATTATTTTATAATGGTAATAACAAAGAAAGAAGAAGTGGAAGAAGAAAGGAACTTGAAAAGGGGTGGTGAAAACATTACCTCTTCTTCGGGTTCTTCCTTTTGATTTGATCAAAAGGGATCCTTATGTTGGCTTTTTGATCAAAATAAGGCCTCTAGTTTGTAGTTAGGGAAGTTGGGAGAGTATTTGGGCAGAGTTTGGCTGAACCAAAAGGCTTTGAAGGTGTGAAGAAATGAGAAGGATGAGTGCCCTTTTATAAGAGGGGTGAGGGGCACCTTTGTAAAAGCTAGAAATATTAGTTTATAATAAATTCATATTCGGTTTATAATGGATCAAAAGTTGATTATTTAAATTTTAAGGTGGGGAGGGGTCGAAACAACTCAACCAATAGAATTTAGACAGGTTTGGGTACTTATATTAACCTTATCTTTAAGTATTAACTCTAAGTTAATTAGTTTCACTTTTACAATGTCTCTTTGTATTTTTATATTATATGGCTAATAAACTTACCATATACATAAAAGAGACCCCCAAGTGGTCCATTAATGATATAACTCTCATTATATAAGTCTCTTGGCCGAACTGTATATTTTTAGGAATTTAATATCAATTAATAATATAATATATTTTTAAAAAACTCTTTTATGTCAATTTTGACACTATTCAATAGTTGATTTTCTTGAAACTCATAAAAGAATTATTACTTCAAAAAAATTTAATTAAATCAATTATAACATGTCCTATTAACTTATAAAATTATTTTAGTTCATAAAAAATCTCAAATTATATTTATTTTGGTATTTATAATATCCCTTTTGCTAATTTTTCACTATTATGGTAATTACTTCATCATCATTGTGTCATAAATAAATTAAATTATTTAATTTCTAAAAATTATACATAAAATATAATTATTTAGGAAATCGTTTTATCTTTCTAATGAATATTTATAGTCGAAAATACAACATATATATCCCTATTTAAAAATTGTTTTTCTAAACGATATATGCATATGTCATTTTTGTACTCATTTTAACTTAATTAAAATAAAGTGTCCCTATCACCTACAAGTGGCTCCATGGGGTCCCCAAATCGACCCAAAGATGTCTATGGTCGAACATGTATCAACCAATAAGGTTAGGACACGTTTTAGGGTAATTTATTATTATTATAATATTATTTTTTAACCCTTATTTACCGGATTTACCCTTAACCATGGTAAATAATATATTTACCGTAGTAATTACTCAAAATTTCTAAAAATAAAAGTTACCTATTTACACAATTTGAACATCATGATTCCAAATATGGAATCCATTTTTCCAAATTCAAAATACAGAAGTGGAAGAAATTAATTTAAAATAAATTCCCGTTGTTAAAATGAAAAGCATGTTTTTAAGAGATAATAACTATCAAAAGACTGATACTTGTTTATGATCGGTTTAATTGTGAAATTATGTCCAATGAACAACATTGTATTAAATGGTAAAAATATATTCTAAATATACTTTAAAACCACTCAAATTAATTATTTATCACTTTTAATTATTTTGATTAAAAAGTTGTTTTTAATTAAAATTTAGTAATTTTCACTATTCATCAAAATATTAAAGTTATCCGAAAAGTACCAAAATTTCACCTGAGGATAAATTCGATATTCCGAATCCAAAAATGAAGTCCATTTTGAGAGATAAAATTTCAAAAATTTGGTATTACTATTCATAACGGCTAGTTTGATTGGTTGTGGTGTGTGTTAAAACTCGAAGTTGCGTACAACACACGCTACTATATTATTCAAGGGAAAGCGTACCGTGGAAGCTTGGGATGTTTCATTTTAAATTTTTGATGACCCCATTTAGTCAAAAAGTTTAAAATATTGTATTTAAAAAGGTTTCACTATTAAAAGTTGATAAAAGTGCAATACTGAAAATGAAGTTGTTCTTACATTATGTCTAAGAAACTCAAAATATGGATTCTAAAATTATAAGGATTATATAAAGTTTAAAATTTAGTTAACACTATTCATAACCTCTTTTGAACGACTTGTTTGGTAAGTCATGGTGCGCTTGAACTTGGTGTTGCGTGTAGTGAAAGTTATAGAATTATTTTGAAGAAATAACACACTATGAAATCTTGGGGTGTTACACCGACACCTGATATAAAAACATCATACCTGTACTGTCAGTATAAAGTATTTAGACTACCAGAAATAAGTTTAAGAATATTTTTTTATTGTATCTCATGGTTTTAATTATAGTTAGGGACTACTATAACCTATTGATATGAAAATTAATCAAAGGAAATAACACCGTAAATAGTGGTAGAAGATGTTTCAACACTTTTGTAGTAAGTATATATCATGAAAAACACTTTAAACATGAAATGGTAATCAAGAAGTACTATTAAAGTTGGGTCTAGTGCACCCAATTTCTCAACCATGTGAATAATTTCACATTTATTATTTTTAATACTTAGTTAATATTAGCATGTCAGTATCGAAATGAACCACAATACATGTTTGAATCGTTATATTTATCCTGGAATTTTAAGATTTTCATGAAATAATATGTCTTTATTTAAAATTATTTATTTGAAATTTTGATACTTATAACATATGATTGGAAAAATAGTTTTCTAAAACTTTGATTCATTTTTCCTTGGTTAATTTCATGATAAGTTAAATAGAATAGAATGTTGTTCTTATTCCCTATTATATTCGAAAATAATAAAGCATGTCAAGTACAATGAATAATGTAACACATATATTTATTAACTGTCAAGTATAATGGACTATTGTAATGTTTTATTTTGGAACTCACATATTTTTTGGATCATTGAGCTTAGAAGCATGCTAAAAATGTAACTATTTTTGTTTATTCTAGAACCTCACAAAACATACCTCCTGGGATGGAATACTGATTTTAATTCGTGTAATGTATGTAATTAGAAAATTATGCCAATAGAAAAATAATAAAGTTATGATATATTAATCATAATAGTATATTTTAAGGTGTTTACTATTTTTAAAAAATTTTAATTAGTGGTTTATTGATTATGGAGGAATGTGAAATTTATGATTTTATTTTATTTTAGTTTTTTTAAATTATTCAATAATTGAGCATGCTTGATTTTAAAAATCTATTTTAATATATTTATTAAACTTCTAACTTTAAAGAATTTGATATAATAGTAATGAAGGTTTCACAAAATGTAATTTCATTTTATTTAATTGGTTATAAAGTCATATGGTTAATATTTTTGGCACTATATTAATTTTTTTTTGTACTCAATAGGTTTATTAATCATGGTTTAATAAGAAATTTGGTCACCTTTTCTTGCATATAAGATGATTGGATCATGTTGTGTTGTTTTTGTGTTGTTATATGGTTTGGTTAAATAGGATTATGTGATCAAATCTAATTATCCATGTCTTTATGACAAATAGGTTTTCAATTTACTAAATGTTTTCTAGACTTTATCTTTTAAATATTTTATAGATTTAAAACTGGTTACAAAAATGATTATATGGAATTTTTTATAAAAAATTTAAATTTCAAATGTTTTGATTTATAATGGTTAAACTATTTCATGTAGGTTTTAATAAGATTTTATAAAAAAAAATTCACAATGGTTGTATTGGTGTTTGGATTTTAGAGCATATTTAACGTGCTTCTTTATTTGGGTTTTAGGAAAATGATCATCTTCATAAAAAATATCTTCATTTTTTTGAAACTTGACTATTTCAAATATGTTTCTAAGATGAATTATAACATGATGAAAAGAAAAATGAGAGCCTTATAATATATTTATGTAATAGTAAATATAGACATATGGGGCCTTGAATATACTGTTGGATATACCCTTAGAGGAGTTGGTATTTTGACCATAATTACCTTGCTGGTTTTTTTTTCTGTTCTAGTTTTTATTAGTTTGTTTCAATTCTAGTTTACTTATTGTTTTTGTAGTTATAATTATGATCATGTGGTAATTCCATTTTTTATGTTATTTATATTTTTTTCACTAGTTATATTATCTATATTTTCATGAAATTGTACTTGATATATACTTCTTTTTTCTTAAATGTTTTGTGTACTTAACTGTGTTTAAAAGGTTATGTTTATTTCTTAGAGATAGAAATAATGTGCAAAGGAGAAATAATAGTCTTTTGGGATATTATGTCTCATGGAATTATAATTAATATTTCTAGTGGGTAATGAGATATCATGGGACTTGAAATGGGTTACCATTCTCTTTTTCATTATCAATAGTGTAGGTTTGGTGGGATTATGTTTTTTTCAAAGAGTCTATGTAGAAATATATAAAATTAAATGGTTCCAGACATTAAATTTAATATTCATTACTCTCATTTTTTGACTAATCCCACATATTCTAAAAGAATATGTTTTTCATTTAATGGTTTCAGAACCGCCAGCCCTTTGTTTCCTTCTATTCCGAGTCTTAGGACATTGATTAAATGGGATCGTCATGAGTATTTTAGGGTCAATACTTTATTATAAAGTTTTCTAGAGTATAGATACCTACTTGTTCATGTGACTGTATTCCGTAAAGATATATATATTTTTTATATACCTAAATCTTCCATAACCTCTATGATATATTGGTTTATTGAAATTCCTTATTCTTATATTCTCATGTTCGGTTTCACCAAGGACTACTCGGTTTAGTCCTCACAATTCATAACTAATTGAATAATGGATATCTATTATCTCTAGTCAATGGGAAGTGGGTTAATAGAATTTTAGAGCACTTACTATTCCTGGGTAAAACCATTAGAATAAACTTAGGTTACATGGACAAAGACTATGTAACATTTTGTTGTTTAAAAGTTTCATTTCCACCTTGGGTGACCAAGTCTATGAAATTTCACTTGTAGAATCTTCAAATTTTTATGATTAGGTTAAAACATATGGTGGGGAGCTGTAAATAGTGGTCAGAGGATGAAAATTATCTCTCTATCAAATTGGGTCCCAATTTAGGTTCTTCCCTATGTTAGGACAACCTCAAGTAGATTTCCTATCTAAATGTCGAAAAGGTGATCATGACAATCAATATCACACACTGACTGGGGGTTTTTCATAATACCATAGGTAAATTATAGTAGTGTTATTGTGTTCTGTTCCACTTCTCATTCCCATTTAAGATATAGTTTCTATAGAATTTAGTTGGTGGTGTTTGTTTGGGAAGTGTTAGACTTTCCTTCTGTACTACCTATCACCATCTTTAGCTGAACCTGAGTATTCTGTGTGGTTTAGTGGTTGAATCATTTACCCATTAAACCTATTTAATTATTAAGTTCATGGAAATTTCACTGACTTTAATATGGTTTATATATGGTTATACTCATTTGTATATTGTTCTTTACCATGTTTAGATCATTGTACCATCACTTGCGACATCTTCTAGTTTTCAAAGTTAGTGTTTCACTATGTAATCTATCATTTGAAAGCATTCATATATCTTAATATATCTATAGGGTTAAATAACTATTTAATTTTTAATTGATAGAGGTTGTATTTTTTTTGGGTGAAACCATTAGAGTTTCTCAGCTGTATCAGTGGGGTTTTTCAATGGGTATCATTGCAACCCAAATTCAACAGTCCTCCATATTTCTTTTTCTCAGATAAAGAGTAAAATATTGGTTATATATAAGATAGAATCATGTTCCTTAAGGATCTATTTGATATTTCATACCTTTTGTATGCATGAACTAGTATTTAACTTTTTATTATTTACTAGTATTATATAGGTTTCCAAGGATGGAAAAACTTATATTGGGGAGAATATAACACAATTGGTGTCAGCTAATTTAACCTTTTATTATGTTTTTGTGATGTAATATAATACATGGGTTCATATTCAAGAGTTTTCCATGGTTTTGGAAAGTTTTTTATGGTATTTAAAGGGTGAACAATGTAACGACCTGCCTTTTTGACGAAGGTATGAATCATTAGTTTTCATTTTTAATACCTTAAATGGACGTAGTTAAGAGTCTTAATCAAGTCACAAAGGTCACAAGATAATGCGAGGATCATTAAAAACTCTGAGTTATTGAAAATGGGATAAGTGAATGGGATGAACAGTTTTTACAAACTGTGTTCCCATGGCATATACTCGTTTGGATGCAAATAGGGGAACCTGAAAGCTTGCATAGTTTGTCTAAAATCGTGCGGGCCTAAGAAAAGGGCCATGAAACATGATTTAGTTTCTTGGTATAGTGACATAGATAATATTTTCATATTTATTAAAATGTTTTTAAATTATTTAATCCCTTATCATTAACCAATTTGGGCTTCTTTGGATCATTTTATGACTTTGGGTGAGTTTTGAGCTTAAGTGTGAAAATTGGTTAATTCTGGACATTTAACAGTTTTATGTTGTCTCTGTATTTCGAGCATAAATCCTAAAATTTTAATTCAATTCACATAATTTATTTTTTTAGGATGAAAGGAGTTTTGGGATATAAATAAATATTCTGGACCCCGAGCCAATTCAAACTCTAAGAGGCCAGACAAAATTGGTCAATGTGAACACATAATCTGGCCGACAGAATACACCTTGACTCATTCAATGACTCATATCTCGGGATAACGATCATAAAATTGGATGATTCCAATTGGGTTATAAATACAACTCTACTAGGAATCTTCAAATAAAATTCATGGAGAAAAAAGTTTATTAAGGCTTCCCTTCAGCCGGTCAAAGTTGGGTTGGTGGAATAGTGATTGACAGCCAGAAAAAGTCAGGTCTACTAATTCGGACACAACTAATTCCAAACGGCTCAAAATGATTTCAAACTTCGTGGGTAGATGTACAACGACATTCCTCACATCATATAAGAAGGGACCTCGGCCTGATTCGATGATATTGTTGATGAACCGAAGTAGATCTTCTGGTGTAAAGATTCTGGAGGAAATGTTCATGTTCTTCTTTTTCCCTTCTTTTCTTTATTTTAGTTTTGTAATGTATTATTCTTCCCCATTATTCTCAATTACCCTTAACATGGTGGGATAAATCTTATGAGTGATTGGGGAAGGTTAGTTTTTCCATTTTTTAATGTTTGAGTTCATGCGCTTAAAGTTATAAAATGTTTTCTCTATTATGAAGTTGGTTTCAATTGTAAAAATAGCTTATATTATCTTTGTGATTTTATTTGATTTTATATTATGTTGTTATTATTTCTTTGTTTAATGAAAATTATATCCCTCACTAGGTTCTGGTCTATATATGATGGAATAGATCAGAACATAGTGGTGAAGTATTTGATGATCGTCAGTACGTGTGAGATTTGTACTGAGTATTATTGCACAATTTGTGCACGGTTTTAAAAATGTGCGTCTAGATAGTACGTAGTGGTATTTTGGGGAAAAATTACCATTTTTATCCTATTGAATTCAAAAATATATATTTCATTCTCCCTTGTATTCTGGTGGCCAAACCAGTGGGGTTCCTCTCCTTGAGATTAAGAAACCTCCCATGTTGGGATTTAATCTATAACCTTCATCCGATATGTATTTTCAATTTTATCAGAAACATTGGGTATAATAAGGTAAGGCTAACCTCAAACGCCCTTATTTACTCAGAAAATCTACCCATCTATTACAATATTTAGATGTCGGTTCATTCAACCTATTTTTAGGGTGTTTTAATGAAACATATATCCCTTCTAACTTTCTTCAAATATGAGGTTAATATTGAGCGAGGCATAGTCTGATGCCCTAAGGTAGGTGGTCACATAGTTTTCCATTTGAGTTTTTGTCATTTTGTATTTATTACATTGTTCTATATGCTAACATTTTCCTAGTATCTATGTTCTGTAGGTACCTTTATTTCCAAATGACCCTATTTCCTTGATATATGAAAATTGGTTGTAATTTAAGGGTTTAGAAACCACACATACCCTTTATGGACAGCCATAGGTGTGCCATCATGAAATTTATCATTTAGGTCAAATTTCTCAAAATGCCTGGAACCCAAATTGACTTCTGAATTGACTTAAAATGTAATAGTCTTTATTTAATATGTGATTAATTTAACCCAAGAAACCCCAATATCTTCTTGTTCCCCTTAAGCATGGAATTTCCCAAAATGGGAAATTGAGTTGTTACATGGCGATACTCTTGACACTTATGCCTTATATTTGAATTTTCCATATTTAGGAAAATGGAATGGTTTGGTTTATATAATATGGTTAGGGTAATATGGATAGGGTAAGATGGTTATGACATTTTAAATGAATTGTTATTAAATGGAATGTTTTCAAGGGATAGAATTTCTATTCCCTTTCTCATGTTTAATAAAAATGCACCATATGAAAAAAATTTCTTAGTTAAAAATGAACTTAATTATTGGATGGTGAACCCATTAGTTTATTCATGATTTTTATAAATGATAAATGTTAAATGGGATTCCTTGAATGACCTAAAAATGGTTCAAGGAACACATGAGATGTTTTTCATCATGTATCATATGGTATAATCGATCATTCCTTGATTTCTTCATGAATGGTTTAACAACATGACATAAGAGGTAATTCCATATGATATTCTTAATTAATGTGAACATGATTGTGATTTATAGTAATATGTTGTAAATGATTATGAAATATAGTCTATGGAGCCAAGGGAACACGAGAGCCCTTGGGATAAGAGACTATGCGAGCTTCCCAGCTAGAGCTAGGGGATTGACCGTGAGAGATCCCTTGGTGATGGATATCCTTGGGTGACATCCTGATCCTTCAAGATGATGGAGCCATGGGATTGACTATAATAACTACCCTATTGATGTATGCTAATGGGTTACATCCACTCCTACCAGCACATAATTCCAAGAGACCATGAGAGCTCTTGGGTTTGGGCCTTGGGTTAGACTGTGAGAGCTTCCCCTTAGTATTGGATGTCTGAGAGTTATGTCCCCGATCTATCCCAACACACACACACACACACACACATATATACAATTATACTATATATATATAGTGAGATAATCAGACATACCAGCCATGGGATGAAGTAGGTAGACCCTCCTGGTGTCCTTTAGGAGCCTGAGTGGGAGGATATTTATTTATTCAGCATCACTTTTCCTTCCTATTATTACATGAACAAAATTTATTTACGGGCACCAAATCGGATTAGACATAGACATCGTCAGTGGTGGCCTGCTGATATTTTTATCTCACACCTTACTTGGGCCACATTTGGCACCCAATACGACAATATGGTTGCATGTACTTAATAGGGTAAAGGGCCTTCTACAGGTTGTTGACTTTTACTTATTAGTTAAATCTTTATAGAAGAGGATCAAGATTTTCCTCGAGATTATCATGGATCTTTCCCCCGTTTTTATATTGTTGTATAACATGATTATATCTATGTTAAATTATTGTATTTTCATTCCATGCATCATTGTATCTGACTCATCCTTGAGGTTTTTTATATATATGTCATGTTTTCAGTTAACTATTTCTTCTGCCTCTTGGTTAGTTAGTTTACTATTATGATTTTTCTCTTTATTGCATATGTATGATGTATTATTCTTCTGTTAATATTTATTATATTTTTTATCTACTATTTTACTCTGACATGAGGGAATAGTCTACCAACTATACTACCCTTACACCCTCACTACTTGTATGTAGACACTGGGGTATGGGGAGATGCATTTGAGGTCATGTGACCAACTGAGCTCGGGGCATGGGTTAAGTGGAATCCAGGACTAAGATGTCACAAAGTGGTATCAGTGCGGTTTCTTTATTGATTTACTATTTGGAGACAATAGGATGATAATTGGGAATTTTTGGGAATTGGTCACAAGTAGTGAATAAGATTTGTGAACCCATGTATGGTGTAAAGGCTGCATTTTTTGAATTGTCATTATTATTCTATTTATGACTATTATGGTTGATATCATTTCACCATTGGGTGGTTCAATTTTTTTTGATGCTATTTATATTTATGTTATTGAAATTATGATTTTACTATTTTGGCCCGATGAAATGAGGGTTATGTATTATAAAATGAATCATCATAGGTACGACATGAAATATAGCCAATGCATCATTCCATGCCAGGTTTAATTTTTAGTGAGGATTTCTTTTTACATGTTGATCATGCCTTGTGATATATATATTAAATTGTGCTGACATGTCTTGTAGGATCAGGAATGTGATTTGGTGTGAGTTAAGGGGGTTCCACATTTTGATTCATAAGGTGTATAACCCCTTATAGACCATAAAATGAAATTCTTACTAGATTAACCAATATAAAGTTGTTTAAACTCATGAACAAGAACAATTTAAATGAGAATGAAATCTAAGTGAATGATATCTTTTTGTTCACAAGGTGTATGAGAACTTATGGTCTAAAAAAATTAATATCATCAGATTATGCTAATTCAAATGTTTTAAATGTCTAAATGATCACGTTTTAAAATGGTAAATGACATACAACTTGAGAATAACCATTATTCAATTTCCGAACAGAGAAAATTGAGTTGAACCCGGACTTGGTAGTGGGTAGTGTATAGTGGGCGCTTCTTCATTCTTGAGGAATGTTTTGGTCTATTCCATCATTTATACCTAGATTTTGAAGCTGGTAGAGAGGCATGCTCATTATTATTGAAATCATTTTGTACCTATCCTAGTTTCCTAAATGAAATTTTCTAAATTTCTTGAATCACTTTCAATACATTCATTTGGAATTATAGAATTAGTCTATCATGACGTACTCGAGTCTCACATACTAAAGGCTTAAACAATCATGTTATTGATGTGGAAATCCATGAGCTACTAGTCATTACTCATATTGAACCACTTATGGCTCCTCTTACAGTTCCTGATGAGGTCACTAATGCCCAGTTCTAATAGGGATTTAGGCATTTTATGTAATCAATGCAAGGTATAGTACAACCTTCCTTGAGTATGACCGAATAGACTCATGAGTTTCAATAGCAGTATCCTCCCACTTTCTCAGGGGATGGAAGGATATATGTTGTAGAGTCTTTGATGAAGGTTTTTTTTTTATTTTTTAGCACCTAGAGATGAATCCATGGTGGATGGGAAAGTTAGATACTTATATTCTTTGATATTCAGCTAAGAGGTGGTGGGATGTCAACAATCAGGTAGAAGAGAATAGAGACATGGTCTGGGTGGATTTTCAGAGCATCTTCTATGACTACTACTTCCCCCAACTTTGAGGGCCAAAAGAGCTAAAGAATTAATGAACCTATATAATGGGAGAATATAAGTTATAAAATTCCCATATTTTTTCATCGAGATACATCAGTTTGATCCCTCTCTAGTTACTAATGATCTGATGACTACTAGGCGATTCGAGGATGGGATGTGTTATTCCATTCAGTGGTAGGTCAACATATTTAGGCTAATGACTATTTCTAAAATCATAAACCATGCCCTAATTATAGAGAGGAATTTGAGAGATGTTAAAGGTACAATCTAGGGAGGTTCAGCACCTACGGCTTCTATAGGATCTTCATCTGGGAAAAAATATGTTTTGAGGTGTCTTATATAGGAACCAAAATTCAGGCTCATAGAATAGATTGTATTATTGTTTATCACTAGTTTGAATGATTAGGGCACACCAGGTCTCTATATTCATGAGATCTAATGGAGCATAGAGGGTGTGGAAGGGTGGACCATCTTCAACTCTTCTATAGTACATTCCCTCCAGTTTCTAGTGAGCAAGGATCTTCACCTACACCTTAGTTAGGATTGGAATCAGTTGGATAATGATAGTTAGGTAGATATAATACCACTGATCTGTCAATAAAAAGTGGCTGTTGAGGAAGAGGTAGTCAGACATATGATTCCCATCATCAGAAGAGTTGGCCTACTCAGGACAATCAAGAAGTGACTCAGGGCCACTATAAAAGCCTGATAGGTGCAATCTATCTTATGTCATGGGAGTAGAGCACCCAACCATCTATTATATTAAGTACTATTCTAGTTACATCCAATTTAGTGTCTTTTGTTTTGATAAAATAATGTATCATTCATTTATATATGGGGTAATAACTAAGAATTTGGGCCCCAACATCGAGTACTATCATAGTGTCTTGATGCTAGATGCAACACTAGGTATCCATTTAGAGGGCGTTCACAGTTGTGAGAATTTTCCCCTTGAGATATGTTTTACCTACAAACTTGGAATCTATACATACTCAACATGATAGGATTCTATGTAATTAGTGTGATGGATTGGCTAGTTTTTTAGAGATCTTGTATTGACTTCTATCATCAGAGGGTGATGCTCACATCACCAGAGGTCGTTACACATGTGCATAAGGGAGAATGGTATGTTAAGGGTTTTCAGTCAAGACCTGAGAATCAGAGGGTGGGTAATGTGATAGAGAAAGCCTATAATATTTATCTATATGACCAGGGGTTACAACCCAATATCTTTTCTCTAGTAGTGGACTATTACAGAGAGGTCTTTCCAGACGACTTCTCTATCCTACCTCCGGTGAAATATGTAATGTTTACTATTGATCTTGTGCTTGGAGAATCACCTGTGACCCTACCTCCTTATAGGATGGTATCTAAGGAGTTTCTAGAGATCAAGAATCAGATGGAGTATCTAGAGGTGAAAAAATTTATATACACCAACACTTCTCTTTAGTGTCCGTCGGTACTATTTTCCAAGAAGGTGGATGCTACCCTTGGGATTTTTGTGGATTAACTCCAATTGAATCAACTTAATATCAAGAACCGATATCTATTTCTTATAATAGACAATCACATTGATCATATTCAAAGATCAAAAGTATTTTCAGAGATAGATCTAAGGTCAGGATATCTTCAGGTTCATGTCATGACTTCAGAAATACCTCACACATATTTTAGGAGTAAGTATGGTCTCTATGAGTACCTGGTTATACCATTCAAACTCATGAACACACCTAATCTCTTCATGGATCTTATGAACTAGGTCTTCCACTCATATTTGTATTCATTTTTGGTTATCATTTTTGATAATATCTTGGTGTATTCATGATCCAAACACAACCATTCAACCCATCTTGAGATTGTACTGAATACAGCGAGAGAGAATCATCTATAAGCTAATATCAGTAAATTCAACTTATGAATAAATAAATTCCACTTCATGAGTCATATCATCTTGTAATTGATAGTTTCAGTTGACCTTGAGAAAGTGAGAGTTGTGGCTTCTTGGGATAATCTAAATAAATTCATTGATATTTGGAGTTTCTTGGGTCTTTCTAGTTACTACAGATGCTTCATCCATGATTTATCACTCCTTGAAATGATGATTATGGGATTGAAAAATAAGGGTGTGAAATTAGAATGGTATAAATATTATGAAGAATTATTTCAGGAGTTTAAGGAAATACTGACTTTAGTATAAATACTGATTCTGCTGGAGCCATAAAAATATTATACAGTCTACTATGATACATCTGGTGTCTAGATTGGATTTGTTCTGATGTAGGATGAGCTCTTCATTGTGTATAGTTCTCTTCATTTGAGGCCTCACAAGTATAATTACCCAACATACATTCTCGAACTCGCTGGGGTTCTACATACCTTCTGCTATTGTAGAAAATATATTTTGTGAGATCATTTTGTGGTATTCATAGACCAAAAAAGCCTCAAGTACACCTTTACATAGTGGGATCTGAATATCGGGAAGTGTAGGTGGGCCAAGTACCTTAAATAGTTTTATTTCAAGCCTACATACACTCAAGGAAAAGGGGAATTTTGGATCCAATGTTTTGAGATGAAAGACTTAGACCTGGGCGGTTTGAGAATCCAGTGATGAATGGAATATTATGGCCATATTTTCCGAGATGAACATTGAGGTTCAGGAGGAACATGGTCAAACTATCTTCTCGGCCTTAATAGTGAAATCTACTCTTCTTTAATGGGTAATATTGAGATATCTATATTATATTGAAGAATTTGTCCTATGGGAAAGTGTTTAAGATGATGATACATATTCTAGTTGGATGACTGATGGGGATGGTACTCTTTTGTTTCATAGGCATGTATGGGTCCCAATAGACATTAGGGATGATATGATGTTGGATTACAACACATCATCTTGGGAAGTTCACCCTCGTGTCACCAAAATTTACTGAGATCTGCGACACCAATACTGGTGGCCCAACATGAACCATGGAATTTCTAGTTTCATCAGTCAATTTTCCACCTATTAGTAGGTAAAGGAGAAACATTAGTTTTCAAAAGGGATTCTTCAGCCATTTTCCATTATTTAGTGGAAATGAGATGATGTTTTGATGGAATTTGTGACTATACTACATAGATCACCCTATGGAAACAACATAGTGTGGGTTGTGATTGATCATCTAAAGAAGGTCACACACTTCATAACTATGTGAGAGACCTTCTTGGTAGAAAAGTTTAAAAGTATATATGTTAAATAGGTGGTACCTCTTCTTGGAGCTCCTCATTCTTTCATTTCTGGTAGATATGATAGTTTCGTGTCACAATTATGGAATGGGTTGCAGAAGGAATTGGGTACATAGGTAATTTTGATCACAACCTATCCCCTGTTTACTGATGGATAGATAGAGCATACAATTCATGTTTTAGAGGAAATTCCTTGAGCATGCATCCTCAACTTCATGGGTTCTTCAGATAAACACATTACTCTTGTGAAATTTTCTTATAATAATAGCTTCCAGGCTACCATTAAGATGGATCCCTATGAAGCCTTATATGGTAGGCCATTCTGCTCACCTATGTAAAGTATAGAGGTAGAGGGAGTAGCTATTATTAGACCACATCTCATATAGGAGACTATAGAGTAGGTCTATCTGATCAGAAAGTGCATGTTGAAAGATCAGTCTATATGGTATTCTTATACCAACAGGCGCCGATGACCTCTTGAGTTCAATGTTAGAGACCATGTTTTCTTACGAGTCTCACCCAGGTCAAGGAAAAGATGTATTCAGAAGTAGGTTAAGCTATCACTAAGGTTCATTAGACCCTTCAAGGTTGTGAAAGAGATTGGAGCAGTCGCTTTCCTATTGGCAGTTCCACATAGATACTGGTCTATACATGATGTCTTTCATGTATCTCAGCTTCACCAATACTATCCAGACCTGTCACACATCTTTAAGTCTGATGATTTTGATATGGATATGAATGATCCCTTAGATGATTATCTAGTGTGTATTGTTGATCAGATCAAGAAGACACTATGATACATGTCTGTTCCTCTTGTATGGGTTTTATAGAAACTTGAACGAGTGCATTACAAGACCTAGGAGAGGGAAGCTGATATATGATCTCAATGGATAAAACTCTTCATTGAAAGTTCCTCTTTACCCTTATAAGGCCAACTCAAGGATGAGTTTCTATAAGGATATGTTGTTATAATGATCCACCTTATTGATGAAGGTATGAATTTTTATTTTATAATTTTGAATACATTAAATGTCTCTAGTTATGAGTCTTAATCAAGTCACAAAGTTTAGGGGAGAATCCATGGTTTTTTTGGAGCTTGAAGTTCATGAAAATTGGATAAGTGACTGGGCTGCATGGTTTTTATAAACCATGAAACCCAGGGTGCACACCCTTGAGGCTGTAGACATGGGAACATGCAAGTTCACACAGTTGTTTTGCAACCATGTGAGCTTAGGCACATGGTCATGGGGCCTGAAGCTATTTTTTGGAAAGGGACTAATGTACGATTTTCAAATCGTGCGCCTAAATCACGATCATTGGAAATTTGGTAAAAATTACCATTTTTACCCACTTTAATTCTAAAACCAATATTTCCTTCTCCCTTGTTTTCTAGTGGCCAAAATAGTGGGTTTTATACTATTGAACTCAAGAAATATCCCATGCTAGGCTTTGAGATAGATCCTTATTCAAACATCTATTTTCTATTCTGTTGTAAGAGTTGGGTAGAATAGGGTAAGGATAACCTCACACACCCTCATTTACTCAGTAAATCTCACAATCTACAATGCTATTTAAATGAAGGCTCATTCTCCCAATTTTCTATGGGATGGACTGGAACTTGTATCTCTTCCAAACTACTTCAAATATAAGGTTGATATCGACAAAGGAATTGTCTATGACCCTATCGGTGAATTTTATCTCATTTAAGGGTTTAGAAATCACACATACTCTTTATCGACACCATATGTGTGCCCACTTGAAATTGGTCATTTTAGAAAAATAGATCAAAAATGATTGGAGCCCAAATTGACTTCCAGTTTGAATTTAAATATAATATAAATTTTATCATATGTGATTATTTGAACCCAAGACACGCCATAGGTGTTTGGTACCCTTATGCTTAGAATTTACCAAATGGGCAATTGATTTATTACATGGCCTTACCTTTGATACTTATGCCTTAAATTTATATTTTCCACATTTAGAAAAATGGAATGGTTTCATTTATATAATATGGTTAGGGTAATATGGATAAGGTAAGATGGTTATTACCGTTTAAATTAATTATCATTATATCAAATGGTTTTAAGGGATTGTATGGCCTTGCCTCATGTTTTATAAAATGGCATAATATGAAATGAATTTCTTATTTGAAAATAAACTTGATTATAGGATGGTGAACCCAAGTCTTTCTTCTTGATTCTTATAAACAATAAATGTTAAATGGTATGACTTTAAGGACATAAATATGGTTCAAGGAACATGTGGGAGGTTTTAACTCACGTGTCATATTTTATACTTAACCATGCCTTGGTTTCTTTGTGAAAGGCTTGACAACATGTTATAAGAGGAAATGCATTATGATCATTTAAATTAATGTGACCATTCTTATTATTTATAATGATATGTTATAAATTATTATTCTATATAGTTTGTGGAGCTAAGGGATTGTGAGAGCCCTTGGGAGGGGAGACTGTGTGACATTCCTAGTTGGAGCTAGGGGATTGACCGTGAGAGATCCCCTAGTGATGGAATTGCTTGGGTTACATCCCGATCCCTCCAGCAGTTGGAAACATCATATTGACCATGAGAGCTCCCTTGGTGATAGATGACCATGGGTTACATCATGGTCCTACATGTATGTGAATTCTAATAAACCGTGAGACCTCTTGGGGCTGGGCTAGGGGTTAGACCGTGAGAGCTTCTGCCTGGCATTGGATATTTGAGAGTTACGTTCTCATCCATCCCAACATATATATATATATACACACACAATTATAATATATATATATATATAGTGAAATTATTAGAAATAAAAGCCATGGGATGAAGCAGGTAGACCTTTTAGGCATCCTTTATGAAATTTAACGGCATGTTATTTATTTATTCACCATTTCTTTTATTTCATATTATTTCCTAAAAAAGGATTAGTTAGAAGTACCTACTCAGATTACATGTTGACACTATTGGTGGTGGCCTACTAATATTTTTATCTCACTCCCTACTCAATCCTCCTTTGGTACCCGAGAATATTATATTGATGTAGGTACTGGAAAGGGTAAAGGACCTTCTATAGGTTGTTGACTTGTACTTCACATCTAGAGTTTAGGAGAAGAGGATCAGGCTTAGGCTTGATATTCTCATAGAGGCTTTTTGTCCTTATTTTCTTTTTGTATAATTGTGTATCATGCTTGTATCTCAGTTACCTTATTGGATTAGCATGCCATGCATCATTTTATGAAGAACCTTTTTGAGGCTTTTGTTATATATCTCATGTGTTCTGTTATCTATTTCTTCCACTTCTTTGTTATTTAGTTTACTTTTATGATTATACTGTTTATCGTATCTGTCTGTTGTTTTAATTTTACACCACTTTGTATTATTTTTTATCCACTATGGTGCTCTGACATGGAAGTATAGTCTCCCCACTATACTACCCTTACACCCACAATGCTAGTAGATAGCCTCTACTATACAGGGAGACGAACTTGAGGTCATGTGGCCAACTGGACCTGGAGTGTAGGTCAAGTGGTATCTGGGTCTAGGATGCCACATACAGTCAATGAAAAGTTATATAAAACTATGTAGTTCTTTCCAAGAAACCATGAATCTTTCTTAAGGAGGTTAAGAAGGTGTTTATGACTAGCATACAAATTTTCCAAACCATGAAGCAACTTAGGAAAAACTATTCATGTAGAGATATTGAGGAAAATTTGGTTGGTGCACATTTTTTCATACCATGAAAAAAAAACCATGTGAGGTGGAGGTTGGAAGAGATTTTCATGTTCATTTTAATGCATGGTTTCCTAGACCATGCATCCAAACCATGTGATGTGCATTAATTACTCCAAAAAATTATAGTTTCTTTGAAACCCTTATTTTTATTCTCCACTATCAATATCTATAACTCCTCTCCTTAACTATTCATTCTTGTGGGTTCCTTTAGATCCAGTGTCTCTTTTTGGTGAATCCATGTGTATTAGATCTTCATATTGAATGAAAAGCACCTATTTTCACTTATTATTCTAAAATCTTCTCATTTTATCTCACCTATAACATTAAATTTATTTATTTATAGATAGATCTTTGATCAATGATGTGTTTTTATGAGATTTTGATTGGATATATCAAAGGGAGGCGGGTTGTACCTAGATATAGGGGTGTTATTGAACTATTCTCCATTATCATTACCCATTGAGAGGTAGGTTTCTTCCTACTCTTATCCACTTATTCTAGAAATTTAAGGCTTATTTTAGTTATGGACTTGTAATAAAAAAGTGGAATTATCTCTTGATGGAAATCCTTTTGGGTTTATGAATTGGGGATCTTGGAATTTGAATGGCTTATTGAAAAACCATTTTATTTATAATTTTATGTTATGGTTTTAAAATGGTGGGTTTTTTATGATGAAAGAAAAATGTTCGATGAAAGTTTTTAAAGGGATGAAATATTTTATATTGATTGAATTTATATGAAATATGGAATTTGAATAAATAGTTCCAAGTTCTCACATTTCAGTATATAAG
This sequence comes from Viscum album, assembly GCA_963277665.1. Taxonomy (NCBI): domain Eukaryota; kingdom Viridiplantae; phylum Streptophyta; class Magnoliopsida; order Santalales; family Viscaceae; genus Viscum; species Viscum album. The sequence continues at coordinate 238,133,514 of OY728140.1, read as the reverse complement.
GCCCTTTTGAAACAGACATGGTGGTTGATGCAGACTAGAAAGGCACGTTGGATTTATCACCTTATGATGACTCGATGAAGGACAAATCACCACTCACAAGCATTGTGATTGTCTTTTTTACATGCTTGTGTGTGTGTGTGTGTGTGAAACATTGATGGGTATGTAGAGTGATAAAAAGGTCGAATTGATAAATTGATTTAGTTTACATGTTTTTTCATATTCTATATTTTTGTGATAAACTATTTGATTTTATCACCCTATACTTTATATATATGTTTTTTAACTTTTTTATGTCCTTGTGAAATGTGTGGGAAGTTTTCGGTAGATTTCCTATTAGGTATGAATACTAACCCCTTTCATGCTCTCTTTGGTGTGTGTGAAGACTTTATTTAACTTTATATAGATAAAGATAAATCTCTCACTTTTATAGTAGAGCATGGGCTGATATGGTCTTCAATAATTGATTTTAGAGCTCATGGGTCACAATTACACAGATATTGATTAGTAAAATGTTTCAAATATTTTCATTCTTTTTGGATTTTTCTTACTGTATCCTCTTCATAATTATATTGGTTGATGCACTCTGATACTGTTGTTATATTGTAATTTATTTGAGTTTTATTTCTTTATACTCATGAATAATATAGTGTGTTGTTTTTTTTATAGTTTATCTTTTTAGGGCATGCGTTCGTCTACGAAAATCATCCCCAAATGTTTTACTAGTACCTTGTTATTTATTATCCGCCTTTGGTATCTTAGAGACATAAACTATGGTTTTTATCAGCTATTCCTCTTCCCAAACTAATGGGTGAGGGGAAGGATGTTATAGGAACTTTAACAAGTAAATATATGGAATTGGTGGATACTATGACTAGAAGAGATATTTGTTTATTGAGTTTATAAGAGACTAAATTGGTGGGATAAAAGGAAAAAAAGTCATATAGTGATAGTGTTAAACTTTGGTAGTAGGGTAAGATTAAGAATATAATGGTGTTAAGAGGTAAATGGTTGATATCATAAGATTAGGGGATAAAGTAATATCTATTAAGACAATTGTAGTAAACAAGCCTTTCAACTTCATTAGTGTTTACATGCCTAAAGAAGGTCTAGATGTATACAAAAAGTATAATTTTGGGTACCTAAATGAGAATTCTAGAACTGATTATAGAGATCATATATATTTCCATATAATATTTGGTTTGGGTATAATAAATAATGAAGGGTCATATATATTAGAATTTTCATATAGTTTTGATTTTTAGTTTCAAATATTCTCTTTAGAATACTAGAGAAACATATTATTACTTATAAAAGTAGATTCAAAAGATCCCAAATTGATCATACATTAGTAAAAAGGATTAATAGAAGTTCTATTAGGGATTTTAATGTTATAAATGGTATAATTTTTACCACCAGGCATCATGTATAAGTTTTATATCTGCAAGTTAATAATTATAAAAGAAATAGGAAAAAATTAATGAATCCCAAAATTATATGGGGTTACTAAAGGATAATATTATAATGGAATTTAAGAACAAACAATTGAATGAAGTGGATTTGGATGTTCATGGAACCTCTAACTATATATAGTATGAGGTGTCTAAAAGTGTTTGTAGTATAGATACTTCAATTCTAGTAGTATCACAAGGGTTTTATCAAAAAGATAAATAATTATGGTGGTGGAATTAGAATGCTTAAAAAAATGTTAAATATAAAAAATAGTGTTAAAAATATTTACCCTTTTATAATAGTGAATATACATGATCTCGATATCATTTTTCCCTTATAGAGGATAAAAAATCATTTTCTAGGATAAATATCTTGTTTTTAGGAGTTTTATCAATTATTTCATAAAAAGAATCATGAAATAAAAATATAATGTTTAACTAGGTTTAGTGTGAAAAAATATTTATATTTTGATCATATTGGGTGTATAATGGATGTTTAAGGATATTCCATTTTAGGGATTAAAAATTCAGAAAATATGGGGATGTTACTTTAACAATATCTTCAATGAATAGAAGATATGTGGATTAAACATAGATAATTTAAGTACTAGTAATGAGGAACTCAATTATAGCTATTATAAAAAATTTCATCCTTTTGAGGTTAAAAATGATTTAAGAAGGATTGAAAAATTTAAAGAATTTAGGATAGTTAAAATCTACATTTAAGTGTGGAAAATTAAGAGGATTTGGGTATTAATTTAATCATTCTATTATTTAATGAGAATATGACATCTAGGAGGACTCCCTATGAAATGAAGAAGAATTCTGAAATACCTATGTATAAGAATAAATGAGATATTTTAAGTTGTGAAAATTATAGAGGCATTAAGTTTATTAGAGATAGTATGAAACTTTAGGAGATACTAACTAAACACATGATTTTAAATGAATCTAAATATTTAGGTAACCATTTGGTTTTACACCTATACATTAATAATATAATCATTTTTTTCTGAGGGGTTTGATAGATTATTTTCAACAAAAATTCAAATATTTTCATATAGTTTTTGTAACATATAATATTAATTTATTGTATGTGAACATTTTAACACAATAAAAATGTAATATAATGATCATTTTAAAATTTAATGGCATACAAATTCAAATTTTATAGGATGGATATCCTTTTTTGACTTACTAAGTCAAAATTATCATAGAATGAGTTTTTAAATCTTCCCTTAGAAATAATATTTTATGAATAATTATAAATATTTTATTTAACTAATCCACATTTTATTTATAATAATGTGTTGTAATTAACCACATATTTATTAACAATTTTATAGAAATAAATACAAGATCATTTGGAGGTAAAATGGATATTTTTCAAAAAACTATTTTTAAGTGCACACCAATTTTTTATTTTAATTAATTGAAATAATACCTAATGATGACTTTTTAAAGTTAAATTTATAGATTATACATATAACTATATTAATTTGAATTACCATAATTATTATTAATAGTCATAGAGTTAATGGAAGACTAGATTATTCTTGGAAAATGCATTTCCATTTTTCATCACAGTTTGTGGGTTCATTTTTATATTCATTTCTACAACTTAAAGAAATTGAATTTTATAAAATGGTTTCCTTATTTTTAATTGGGTGGTTAAATTTGGTAGATTGATCCTTCTTATTTTTAGGCATTATGAATAGTAAACATGGTAAAATATATAACCTGTGTAAATGGTAAAATGTGGTAAAAAAGGTTAAAAATATAGTATAGGGCTTCAGAAATAATCTATAAACTTACCTAAATTTCATTAAATGAGTGTAACTTTAACATTAATTTCATATATTTGAATATATAATATCTTGCTTATATTTTTTATTGAAGAAATTGTTATGTTGTTTTAATTAAAATAAAATATCTATATTTCACTCTCATGCATTTAATTTCTCTTATATGTCCTCATAGGGCTAAAAAGATGTTATGAATTAATTTTTTTTTTATTTCGAACATAATTATTTTAATTTTATGACGGTAATTTATTTTAAAATTCTATTGATTATATAATTACCTTAAATGAATACACAACATAGACATGGTGTTTGTACAATAAATAGAAAAATCAAAGTAAATGATTTTAAAAACATCAAATGTAATATTTTCTAGATGAACTATCATGTAAAATGGATTTAATGGTTAATATTAATATATAATTGATGGTTAAAAAGTTTATATTTTAATTCCATTCTTTTATAGATTTATTTAAACTCAAAATATGTAAACAAGTATTGAAATTATTTTAAAGGTATTTCATGTTAATTAATATTCTATTAAATGATTTAAAAATCACAAAAATATTGAAGTAGGATAAGAGGGGTGGGATATGGAAAAAAATTTCCTCAGTTGAACATTTGTGTTCTAATTTTTCCTTATAATAAAATTTATAAGCCTTTATGAAATAAAACATTGTTACTATAGTTATTGTTCAAATTGGTCAACAAAGGGATTAAACTGAAAGATAAGGTTTAAAATGTGATATAAACCTTTCCAAATTCTGTTGGTCGAAATGATTTCAAAATTTATATGTCATAGATTAGAATATTTTACCACTTAGTTCCACTTTAAAATGAAAAAATAATTTATTATATTAAAATATTTTAAGTAATTACATTTAAGCCGCGGAAATTTTAAAAATAAAACTACGTTCGATTTTGTATATAATACACAATACCAAGCTTAAATAGACCGCATAATATTATTATTTAAATATGACTGTTATAACCAAGATATTGAATTTTAATGTATGAATAGGAATAATCACACTATGAAATATGTATAAATTTTATACTCAATACAAATGTACAAATTAATTCTGTAGAAATAAGTAGTCAATTTTTCTGTAAATTTATTCTGTTCTTCAAAAATACATTTTATTCAAAAATGTTTTTAATTTATTTTGAGATACAATATTATAATTAATTTTTATTACATTTAGAAATATTATTTTTTAAAAATTATATCATTTTTAAAATGATCATATCAAAAATATCTTGGGATAAAAGTTTGGGATTTTTTGAAAAGATTGATTTTTCATTGAATAGTGAAAAATATCATTTTTTAGTAAAATTATCATTTACTCTCAGAATAAATTATCATTATTATTTTAATTTAATATTATATTAATATAATAATCCTTCGGTTATAATTAATATAATTTATATCATATTAATTATTTTTATACTTGATTTTTGGTATAAGTTCATTTTGGCCTTAAAAAACATTTTTCTAAAAACTGTTTTGGTTGTGTTTTACACATTTATATTGAAAGTATTTTATTAAACTTGAAGGAATTTAATTTTATGATGTATAATTCATTTTCGTATTCATCAAGTAATGTTTATTAAAGTATTAATTTATTACAATTTTCATAAGAAGTTAAATTTTTTATGAATAGTAAAATAATATAGTTTTTATCAAATATGGTTTCTTTTATGATATCTCAAAGAAATAAATTGATATCAATTATTATTAAAATTATCGAATGAATCATTTATTTTAACATACTAAAAAATAATATTAAAATGATTCAAAATATAATAATTAGAGTTTATTTCATGAAAAACAGAAAAATGATTTTCTGTGTCGACAAAGTGCTTGTGTGACATTGGAAAAGTTGAATTTGGTGCCATAAAATTAATATTTGAGATTATATAAGTGTTTTATATATTTATTAGTAACTATAAAGTATTATTAATTCTTTTTATATATATGTTTTAATATTAAAGTTATATATCAATTGACTTATTCAAATTCTTGTGTAATGCTTTCACATGGCTTGAAAAGCCAAAATAACATATTAAATAAGTATTCATGACATAGATATAAGTAAATATTCATATTTAATGAATATAAGAGTTTATTTTGAACTTAATGATATTAATTTTATTATGTTAATTTCTTTATTTGGTATTAATGAAATAATTATCATAAATTATTATGCAACACTAACACAAGGTCTCTGTAAGCAGTAGAAAAATTTGGAATTGATTTTAAAAACACTATAAGTAATATTTTTGGAGTGATTTATAGTGTCCCATTAATTTTATTGATAAATATAATATTCTAGAGATGTACTAAAGGATTATATTATAAATCCATTTTTTTCATTTTTTTTCAATGTCAAATAAAATAAATAATGTCAAAAATGATATTAATTATATTTTATGTTAATCATTATCTTATTAAATTATTTTAAAATCATAAACATATTATTAAAATACAATTAGGATATATAATGGCCTAAAATTTCATATATTATCCATTTAAGAGCTAATTTTCTCATTATAAGTTAAATTAAGAACCTTTAACACTGACAAAGTCATTACCAGGATTAAGGTTAATGTTTGTTAAATACGGGGTTAAACCAAATTATAAGGATTAAAATGATATATAATCATATAAAAATATCATTTTATGAATATATTATTACCATATATTAATTATCATTGAAACCATTTTACATGAGTTATATACATATTATATTATAATATTTTATGTATTTATAAAAATGACATCAAGGATATTTTATAATAAATAATATGTTATTAAATAATTTAAAATTCACCATAAACCTATACTTATACAATTAAATGAAATATGGTTGAAAATATCAACTGTTTTCCATTTATGGATCAATTTTTTTATAGTATCATTCTCAACCCTTAAATATTTAAAAACTTTGATGTTGTGGTAATTCTTGAAAGGAATAGTTTGGGTAAAAACTAAAAGATAAGGGTTAAAACTTCCATTAAACTTGTATAAATATTATTTTATTAGATTAATTTTAATCATCCTAACCATATATTATAAATATATTAATTTGGATCCACCTTAAATAGAAAATTAATTTAATATACTATGTAATTCGAAGAACGCACGTCCTATCACTTATAAAAGGGAACCTATTCTCCTTAATTCATAACACCATTTGCAACGTATAGATACAAAATAACCTTGGAAATTTTACTTAAAACTTCTCTATATATTAATCATAAGTGATTGTATTCTTAATATACTATCCCAATGTTACTTAATATAATATCTAAAGGAGGTCTACCAAAGAAGAGGCAACCATCTGTACCAACTATTTCAAGTTTATTTACCCTCTTTTTCATATAAATATGTTTTAACCATCCTAAAATAATAAATACAGTATCTTAAATATAATCAGATGTTATTATGATTATTTTATAATAATGTTTTACACATTTTCAACCTAGAGAAAGCAAAAACATCACTCATTCATACGTACAACATACCATCTCCATGTAGCGGTGTAATTTTTTTTCATCACCATTTTAATTAGATTGTTATAAATATGGAAGTAATGAGTACATTTGGTATTTATGAAATGATTATGGGTTTTTAAATATAATATATCAATTACCTTCTTAATCTATTAGAAAATGATAACGTCACTCGTGCGTATGTGTGGACTACCACCTCTACGAAGCGATGTGATTTGTTTATCATTTATATGTTAAATGGATAAAAATAAGTATATATTTAATGAATATATATGTAATATATATGATATAATAAGTATTTTAGACAGGATACTTATTATTTATCTTTCCTTCGTTCTATCCGTTGAAAAGTGAAAACAACGTTCATGCATATGTATGGACTACCATATCGATGAATAGTGTAATTCATTTTTATTTATCTACCATCCATGAATGATTTTTTACATGAATATAGTGAATATATATTATTTTTATATCATGATTATTATTCTAGATATGATGTATCCATGATAAAAATTCAAGAACCTTAACCACCGAAATGAACCCTCTAAGAAAAACGAAACAGTTAACACTGTAAATGATGATTTTAAAATAATTATTAATAAATAATTATTGAAATATTATAAATGTATAATATATGATACTAAAAGTTTTCACATTATTTTGGTATATAATTTTAAAAAATAAAAAATTATTATACAATATTTTTGAGTACTTTTTATTAATGTGAAACATGAGGTAATAAACTTTATCTCAGTTTCCCTTCATTGAGGTATATTTTAATGTAATTCACTTAATTTATTTTATATGGTAAATATATTACCCCCTTTAAATGTTATATAATGAATCATTTATACTATATATAATTTTATGTTATAATTCAAATTTTTTCATACAAGGCGATTTTACGTGAAATTTACCAAGTGTTCAGGTTTTTCTTAATTCATTTTTCACTCATTGGGTTATACATCTACTTCATTTACAATGTTATTACATTATTATGTGAAAAATAACTTTTTATTTAATTATGTTTCATTTCGTTTTTTTTATTTAAAATTATCACACATAATCATTTCATTGATTAATTATCACTTCAATGATATGATCTTTGTAAAGGTTTATTTTACAATCTCATTATTTTTTAGGATTGTTTATGTTTAAGTATATATTGGGGGAATTATATGGAATTTATAAAATAAAACCAATAAATTTTCTTCTAATTTATTTATTTATAAAAAATAAAACTTTTCCTTTTTTTTCTCATATAAGTTCCCATGAGATTGAAAACATATTTTTAAGGAAATCCAAATAGGGTTTTTATTCGGTTGGGATTATTTTAGTCCATTCTTTATTTTCATTAAAAATTTTCAAATAATGTTTTTAATATTATACTATGATTATTTAGTGTTCTTTTTACCCATGAATTAATTTCTATAAATTAATTCCAAATTAATATTCTTGTCATTTTCTGAACAATGTACTTTTTTACTTTTTACCAAACACGTGAAAGGTATATTAATTTTAACATAATCGATGTAAACAAAATTTCCACCATTATGACCACACAATTATTTGAAGATTATATTTCCAATTTCCAAGATAATTTTCAAAGAAAACATTTTTCCTATTTTTTTGGAAATTTTTATTCATTCAAAATTTAATTTCAAAGTGAAAAGGGAATTTTCCTAATGAATGTTTATAATGATCCTTTTGTGGAATTTATATTTATAAATAATAATAACCATTTATTTCACTTATGTTATACTGAGGAAATATTTTAATGATACAATCCTTGTTATTTCATTAAATGGTTTATGATCAGTTCCATTGGGAAAGTATTGACATTCTGTATACTAGTTTTCCCTATATAGGCATTTATTTATTATTAAGTCATGCTAATTAATTTTTATTATTTATTCATATGATGAATTAATTAGACTTAGTAAATAATGTATGAGGCCCATTATATCCCATAGATACATTGTAGGCCTCATGAGACAAACTAGTTTTGGAATTTAGAGTACACCTTACCAATTTATTTATGATGTCTTGGATCAAGGCCTTGACTATATATTTATGATGTCTTGCACAAGGTCTCGATGATAAGTAATGATGTACAAAATTATGAATTATGTCATTATGAAATAATTTATTGATTTATATGTGATTATTTTAATAACTATGATATTCATTGATAAGTTTCCATGTCATGTGATTATTTATATTCCATTATTTGATCATTATTTATTCCTTCCATATTATTCTTCAAGTTCAAGTTATTGATTAAAAGACATTTATTTTTAGTTATTTACCTTGACATATTGATTATTCCTTATTTACTTAAGATAGATTTGAATGTTTTTAACCCTCAATAAGGATTTGAGATTACCCTTATTTTGTTTCCATACCCCATGATGCTCGGAAGTGTACTATGATTTATATTTAAGGATATTCTTTAGAGACAATAATAATGTTATCAAATAAAAAACTTTTTAGCATTTTATATTTTCAAATGTAAATGATATTCAAGTATGTATATTTTTTAACAATAATACTAAACTATTCAGTCCTTTGGGTTTTGATCACTTGTGTCTTTTTCCAATGTAATAAAGTAACCACCAAATCTAGGCTATTGTAGTTAGGATATTTACATTCCAAGTGTATCCTTTTATTCACTATAAAATAATAAAACCCTCCTATTTTCCTCATGATTTTTGATCCATGTATCGTAACTTATACCTACCCATATCCCTTCCCAAACTTCCTCCCCATGAACTAGAGGCTCTGGTCTCATCAAAGGACCATCCTAGAAGGCTTATGATGTAATCTAAGGGTGGTTTTATGAAGAGAAGGCATAACTCTTAACCAAGTGAATTAATTTCATTTCCTCTTATACCTATATAAATTATTTTAAAACCATGATAAAATAATATCATCAGAATATTCCATATAATAAAACATTATTATACTAGTTGAAAAACCCGGATTCATCTCTTTTCTATCCTATGGAAAATAAAAACATCACTCATGTGTATATACAACCTACTATATCCATGTCTTCGTATAATTCCTTTTTCATCACCACTTTATTTGGATGATTTTAATAATGGAAATAATGAATATATATAGTATTCATGACATAAATATGATTTTTGAAATAAAATATATTACTTACCTTCTTACCCATCGACTCGTTAATAAATGATTATGTCGCTCGTAGGTATGTGTGGACTACCACCCCCATGAGGAAATGTGATTCATTTTTCATGTATGAATTTAATAGATGATTCTAAAATTGTATTTAAGGTATAAATGTTATAATTATTTAATTTTTAAAATTCTATAGATGATATTACCATGAACCCTTTGACTATGGACAACCTACCAAAAGTTTTCTATGATTATTAATTAAACATCCTCAAAACATTCTCCATTAACTTAACTGATTTAATTCATATATATGGAATGCTAATAAATGAAATAAATGAGATAATAATAAGTTAATACACATATAAAATTCTATTAATTATGTATAAAAATAATATAAGTTTATAATACATGAGATAAAATAAATATATACATAGTGAGTCAGACATGAGTTAATGGGGTTCTTAGCTCAATTTATTTTCATTAGTTTATATTACTTATTCATTGTATATTCTATACCAAGATTACGTGTTCAATGACATATGATTATTTTATATTTTAGTTACACTTTATTTATGTGGATTAAATTTTTTTTCCACATAATCACTTTAATGATTAATTCCCATTTCAATGTTAAGATCTTTGAAAGGAATTTCATCTCAATTTAAATTATATTGAGACATATTTGGTATTATGAACCAATTTTATTTTATGTGCTGTATATTATCCTGAACCCTCCCCAAAAATGTTCCCCTCCTAGTCTAGTAATGAGAGAAGATAGATAATGATGCCCAAATACCACTTTTAATCAGCCATGGGTTGGTGACAAACACTTTGGGTATATCATACACACAGATGTGAGGAATTACCTTATAATATTTGAAAATAAATAGATAATATAAAAAAACCACACAAAATCCTTCTTAGAATAAAAAGTAAAGAAAGATTTATAGTGCATGAATATAATAAAATACAACTAAAATCACTAAAATATCTTAAATACATCCTCACTAGTGACCACAAAGATCCAAAAGCTCATGAACAGACCCTCAATCTACAAATGTATAGATCTATCACCAATTATACGCTATTAACCTTAAAATAGTTTATATATATTTAGGGTGAGCATAAAATTTATATTCAATAGGTTCCTCCCTATAACATCTCATACGAAAACTGAAAGAAGCATACTAAAGAGCAGTACATAAACAAATGAAACCAATGCATCAACTAAATAAGTTTAATATTATTTTACCATAATAACCATGTATAACTTAATAATTATAATATACAAGTAATAATATAATATAATAATAAAATAGGTAACCAAGATACCACTTCTCCACTAGTTTTTTGCTCTTCCCCAACATCGCACATCCTAATCTATCTCTCTCCAAAATCCATCCAAAAGAAACCAGGACTAAAGAAAGCCTACATGAAGAAACATGGGGTAAATTAATATATTATAAAACATAGTCATCACATCATCCCATCATCACAAACATATATTCATATATCTACTGAGTAGTTTCGAAGTGTAAACATGGTCTGTACATCATTTATTATACCTTAATCTATCACAGGTCATACACAACATACCTATAATGACCACTATGATACTATATCTAAATAAATATGTGTGTAATATAAAAAAAATTAATTAAAACCCTCTAAACAAATATATGGTGAAATATAACCACATTTCATACTAGAACATAATCCTAATAGTAGAATAGAGAAGGATTAGAGGTTGTAGTTAGCCATCCGTTCCACACCAACCTTGATGTTGGGGAAAACACCCTAATAGATTCCACTGAGTGTTAGTCACCCTACCATAATAGGAGAGTATAATTTGAAATAAAAAACATAAAATATATATATAAATCTTTAAAATACACTATGGGAAACTACTTAGCCTTAGAATCATCTGTGGCTAATGTTAGACTGGATTCCCGACTACCACTGCTAAGTTATGGGTATCAAATAGGCATACAAGCATCATGATTCATTATAATTAATTCATTATACATTAATTAATATATTTTTTTATTTTCTATGATTAAAATTTGAATCTTATTATTCTATTGTTGATGGAAATTTTAATTCGTTTCTTATAATCTCAAGTATTTCATAATTATAAAGAATGAATCAAGAAACAACCTCATTATTTCATCAATTAAGTTTTCATTTAAAAGTTATTAGGGTAGACTAGAACTCAGTACAACAGAACACATAACATTTTCATTGATTTTGAATAGTATTGAATTAATTATCACTGTTATAAAATGATTATATAAAAAGAACCAACCATAAACCATTGATTAAGAATATTCATTATCAAGAAAGCATCCCAGCTTCCAGCATAACAACCAAAAATCCAATCTTCAACTCATTATATCAGTATCGATGTTATCCCTAAGACCACTACACATAATATCATATCATACTACCCATTCCAATATCATCATCATCATCATCATCATCATCACTGAAACCCCATTCCACTATCATAACCTTGGGAATCCCCACCAATATCATCAACATAACCAGACCCTATGACACAACCACAACCCTAGGAATTATAACCCATTATTTCAATTGTATAAGGTTTTTAATTTTACCCTATGAAGGATCCAAATATATAATGAATAAATACATATTTAATTTATTATTCCACACATAATTTCAAAGGAAACTATAACCAAATCTAAAGAGGCATTTCATCCATTATCAATAATATCAGAGACACTCATAACTAATCTAATTATTTAATAAATAATTAAATTTTTATTAGAATATATAATTATTTGATTTATAATGAATAGATTCTAGAAGTATTATCCATAAAAACCAATCAAGGATTAATATTATTTATTTCATTTTTTGTTCTGCCTTAAGATATATTTTTTCTTATAACAACATTATCAATGATAATTATTCAATCATTCCAATTTTATTGTAATAATTTATTAACCACATTAATATATTATCAAATTTACAAGAATATCTAACATTATTAACAACTATATTAAAAATAGCACACAATTTAGTAAATCCATGAGGCAACGAAATATATTTCAAAATCATGTGATCACACATCCCAAATATTTTTGCATGAATATTAATGTTTCTATATGTGATAATATAAATTTAAATATTCTAATAGATTGAATTATCAAATAATTTTAAACAGTATTATTTAATCCGTTTAACACTACATCATACCACAATTTGATTCTCTCTTTTAAGTAATATCTAGAATAATTATCACCATTCTTCAATATGAAATTATTTATTTCCTATTTTATTCAACAATATATAGAGTATCAACTATTTTTATCTACTTCATGTAATAAATCATTAATTCCCATTATTAAAGTTTTTATCAACAATATTCATTTTAAATATATTTCAATAACCAATTTCTAGATTCAAGAGATATTTTTTGTCAATGGAATTCAATATTATTTCTAATTCAATTTTGGAAAATTAAACAATAATTGGTTAAATATTTTTGTAAAGAACTAAAATTATCTTTCTATTTATAAGGTTATATTAACAAATTAATTATAATCCTATATTACCATAAAAAATATTACATTGCATAAATTTTTATTCAATTTAACTTTCAATAATTAATAATATACAATTAATAGAATTAAAAACATGTATTTTAACCTCCACTTTCCATATTATCACATATTTATTCTTCCTGTGATTATTTCCCATATTTTAATCTAATTATGGTTAATCACATCCATCTAAAAAAAGGAGTCTAAATCATGGTAATTTTACATTTTCATGGTTTGAAAATGTAGAAGTCATGGATCCCCTACCCGCATATTTTATCATTAAAATCCCTACACCTAAAACAATATAGAGAGGAAGATTTATTCAACATAGAAAAACTTATGTTCAAAAATAGAAGAAGCCTTGGGCAATTTTCATAAGACTGCAAAAAAACTCGAACGTCAGGGTTTTGGGATAGAAAGAAATCAAGATAAATAAAGAGGAACTCAAAAAAGAGAAATAAAAACATTTTAACATTTATAGATATACCTTCATTGATAATCCATCAAATTTCTATTTAAAACTCTTTTAAAACTTCTAAATTTAAGGACGGTAAAATATTATATTTAAAAAAATTAATAGATTCAAAAATACTGATTTCCACATTAAATTCCCATTAATTATGTTGAAAAATGTTACTGGAGATTTAAGAACAGAAAAAATTAGTTTTTAATAATTTTTTACTACCTATAAATTGTAGGAATGCATTGAATAAGGGTAATAAGGGTTTACCCTTATGCATATGGTTACCCTTACTTGAGTAGAATAAACTCAATAACACCCATACATATGCTTAAGGATATCTTGGTTACACATACTGAAGATTCATATTAACATTAAAAATATTTATAACTCATCGATTACCCTTACAAAACTATCATATTACCATTACATAGGGATCAATGACCTTTACATGAATAGGGAAGTACCCTTACATGAGAAAACATAAAGGATTTATATTTACACAAGTAGGAAAGTCCCATATGTAAGGTTTAAATTAACTTTTTTAGGCTTTGAAAAATAAAAGGAATCCTTATACAGTTTATGGGATGAACTTTATGAGAATCCACCTTCATGCGAATTCCCTTACACAACCTTAAGGATTTTAGTTCTACCTTTACAAATCTAGGGGAACCTTTACACTTTGCATGAGATTTTCGAGTAACCTGTTGGGACCAGTATTACATTTTATGTCAATAATGTGTCTATATGTGTTTAGTGATATGTAATGAAGTGGTGATGTTTTTAGAATTATTATGGATTCATCTAATGTCTTTGGATGTCATGCTTGGAAAATTCTCCTTGAAAAATATGACAATTGATTTTACTAATATTAAATTCCCCACACATGTGTTAAGAATGAATACATTTTTTACAACAATGTTTGGAAGAATTTAAGGCTGTGAAATAATATAAATCTATATTTTATATGATTAATATGTAAATAATAGATTAGGGCTTGAGTGGGCTTGAAATTAACATTTGAGGATGGATTTGAATTTATTAGTTACTTATAAATTTTCTAATTTTTTAGTGTGGTTTTTATTAAAAAGTTTTAAAAAAAATAGCCAACCGAAGAAAAAGGATCATCCAAAAGATCATGTGGGACATATGTCTACCATGACCAGTGGGATACAAACAGAAGGAGTTAGGTGCATGTGTAAGCCCAGACTAGGACTTTATAAAGTTCCCATAGATTTTACAACATAAGGTGTGTGCGCATCCATTGGGCCAGAATCCTGCATGTCCAAGAGTCCCTGTAGTGGGTGTCTGATGGTTTTATAGGTTAAAACTCCCATTATCATCTCAAATGATTGGCGGTCACAACTTTTATAAAATATCGATGGGATACCTCACGTGGAGTTTGACGTGGGCTGTGTTTATTGTAAATAATGTTCATATATTTAAAAAACCTGAGGATAATTTCTATACCACTGGATGTGATCAATCAAAATAATCCATTTGGATCCCTCACTCCTAATTTATGAACTCATCCAAACATTATTCTAATATCCCATTTTCTTGAACCTCTAGATAAGTCTACTGTCTATGAGAGCTAAAGACAACTGGTCCACCCCACTCAACATGTCGAAGGATTGGGACATTTTCGAAGAACCAATGAATGGCATGGAATTATTATATTTCATGTATTCAAAGATAAAAGAAAACACATGAAGATATATTATGAAGGACCAGTAGAATGAGAAGCCATTTTATGATGATCTTTTGATCATGAAATCAATTAGAGATAATCAATTGAGGAAACATGACGCCGCTTGGTGGCATGTCGAAAATCACCAAAGGATGTTGCACGAAGATGAACACACCCCCAACCATAAGAAAAATCCATATTTATAGGTATTACCATTTGGATTATTTTCATAATTTCTACAAAATCATGAAAAAGTGGTCACATTAAGGAATCACGAGAATCTTACTGTAGGGTTATATTATCAAGCTAAGTGATCATGTGATCACATGATCACATCGATGATACTTAAAGATGCTATGGATCTTATCATTCATGATCTCATGAGATATTCAGGGTGTTTGAAGAAGTCCACATATGGAATGAAATGAGGATATAGGTGGTGAATCCTTTCCTATATAAATAGAGGAAGAGTAGAGTGTTTCACAACTAGTTTTCTAAGAACTCAATAGAAACTCTCAAAACATAGGATTCCATGTAATTTGATCATTATAATAAGACCTTTTGGAAAATTATAGTCTCATGAATGAATCCATAGAACAATAGTCTTTCTCACAATGTTGGTTGAGAAGGTATATATGAGAACCATCTATGTTTCATGAATAAGAAACCTATATGACAATAAGTCTTGTGGAGACTTAAATGGGAACTCATAGAAACATCCTATTTCACATGAAGAATTTACGTGAGACATATTCTAATCATGTGAAGGTTTTTGTGGAGAAAACCAAAAACACACCCTGTGTCATGTGAAATAAGAAATATGAGCTAGAAAATTCTCATGAAGGTGTTGAGAAGACACGCCTTGTATCACGAAGCATTTGAGGATACACCTGTGAGACAACTAGGTCTTTCAAAGTGATTGAGAGAGTAAATTTTTTTCGATCATCTTTTGAAACTATTTTTTATGTGAAAATTAGTGTGATATTGATAAAAACATACATAGATGAAATATTATTAAGGGATAATAGTTCATGTTATTTCAATATGAATTTTTAAAGGAAGAACTAAGCTAATAAGATCCCTTCCCACAAAGGAAATAGGACAACCGATGTGTTGCATTAGGGTCTTACGAAGTAGTAAAAAAATCACATAAATTTTTTTAGATCATGTGATAATCATGATATAGTGAAGAATAATGTAAGACAATGGATGCATGAAACCCATGCTACCCATGAAATATACGAAATCAAAGTTGAGATATCCAAAACAATTCAAATTCCATGCAATTAATTCATGAAGTATACTTGATTGAAGTGAGTTGATAATTAAAGAAGTTGTAGTTTGTGTTTGTTCAAGTTATTTATTGCATAAAATATTTATGAATATTTTGTTCAGCTCTTGCACACATTTTTATGAGGCCCAGACTTCATTCAGAAGGAAGCAGAGACCTATCATTATTGTAATGTGGAAACTAGTCATTATAGGCGATAAAAAATAACTAGGAAAAGATGACATACATCTTAAATGTCTATTGAAGATAATTGAAGTGAACATGAGCAATTAACATCATATAAGATCATGGAATAAGATTAATGATCATCCTGTAGTGGCTCAATTCTTCATCAAAGATGATGTCCTTTGTTTTTTACCAGGAGTAGTTGAAGTATTCAAGTTGGAGTAAGGAGAAGAAGAAGTATCTAAGTTAGAGATAATGAATAAGTCTTTTAGTTGTTGATGTAAGAAAATTGAGTCTCTCAATTGGAGTTGGATAATTGTAATAACTTTTTGGATGGTGAATAATATATATTGGGGGACTATCATGTCAAGGATTTGGTCTTAGTATTAAACCTTGTAAATATCGTGTTCTTTACTACCTATTACTAAATTTTCATAAAAAGTGAGCTTAAGAGATAATATTTAGTGTATCAATAACCTTAACAAGTCTACGAGGTTGAATTAAAAAAATAATTCATAAAAAGAAACCATTGATTCACCCCTCTAATCTCAGTGGTAAATTAGTCCTGAGGCACTACAAGTGGTATAAGAGATTTAGGTTGCCTTTTAAAAACCCTAGAATTATTTTTTCAAAACGATAATATTAATTCTATCAAAATATGAGGTGTTACAACATTTTATCAGATGAATTATAATAGTTGTAAGAATTGGATGCTCCCCTATATCCATTCACTCAGACTACAAGTGAGAGATACTACAAAAATGGGGTTTACCCCATTGCTAACAATTCTTCCTTAACACAAGATGATATGAGAAATATGGTGTTATATGAAAAGGCTAAAAATGTAATCTTGATGTCTCTAATAGAAAAGTCTAACAAAACGTTCATGGGTCTTCAACCAGATCTGAAAAAAACTCATAAGTATCTATAAAGTAAATTTCAAAGTCAATGAATCCAAATTACATGATTATATGATTAAGTTTGAGGAAATTAAAATTAATGATGAAGAAATTATTTAGGACTATTTTACAAAATTAAAAGAGGTAGATAACAATATTTGATGATTTGGTGGGAAGATGGATTACACTATCATTGTCAAAGTTATGATGAGAAATTTTCCAGGTTATTTTGATTTAAAGGTATGAGCCCCAAAATAAATCAATTATTTATATCTTGATGAACTGAATGACATTATAATAGCTTATGAGATGAGGAAAAATTATAAATTTCAAGAAGAAATATAAAATTTAAATGTAATTTTAAAACATGATAAAGGGAAAAGTCATAGAAAATGAGGCTGAAGAATCTTATGATTCAGAATGTGATTTAGATGATGATGAATTCAATATCATTGTTTACCTTATATAAAATGGTTTTTGAAATGTAAAATGGATGGTTCTGAATATGAAACAACCTAAATACTTCAACCATTATAGCACTGGTCATTTTTCCAAGAAGTTTCTAAAGAATAAGGTTAAAGAATTAGAATCAGAATCAAAATAAAATGATGAAAGATCCCATAAACACAAATGAGATAAGAATAATAATAATTACAAAAGTAGAAAAAATATAAATCTTATGAGATATAATAAGAAATATTGATCATCAAGTTTTTATTTTGATAATTAAGTTTGTTTCTTTTCCCAATCAAATAGAATTACTGATTCATCAAGTAGTAGTAATGCTGAAGAGGAAGGAAACAAACATGAGTGGAAGTTGAAATAACAATTATAATTCAGAATGGAAAGGATCAAATGTCTCACAAAATAAATGAATAAGTTTGCAAAAGAAAATAATAAATTAAATTATGAAAATAATAAGGAAGATATAGTTATTTTTGATGATCGAATAGAGGATATGATCAAGAAAGAAGTAACTTTTTTTAGTGACATAAATATTTACAAATTAAAAATCATTGAACAAGATAATATTATATGTGATATTGAATAGAAGTTGGATTCTAGAGAAAAATATTTGTTTTAGACATAATCCATATGATTCACAGTTCAACATGAGTGGAATATGGCCAATGAACATTTCAATAAATCCATTGATATCAAGAGAGAAACTTTGTCAAGATAAAGAGAATAAAGGTAAATATTCACTTAATAATTTTTATGGATATGTTACTTTTAATAGTGCATGTGTGAACAAACAATATGATAATATAAGGTATACGGATAATGAGAAGAAATATCCCACATATGGGGAGGAGAAAAATATTATAAGAAGGTCTCAATACGCAAAAAAGAGAACAAAAACATAGATCTGGATTTGTCTGGAATAAATCTGGGAAAATAATGTTTCAAGACTTTTATTGGTGTTATGGTAAGAAGGTTAAAAATAATACTCTTACTGGTTCACCTGTAATTACCATTAATGAGGAATGAATTAGGGGGGGGGGGGTTGTAATTAGAATCATAATAAAAGGTTTCAGAGAAAAAAAAATATAAAAAGAAATACACCACAACTACTAAGTAAATTAAATTTCATATTTTGGATAAATTTTGTAGTAGATGATGTTTAGAATGTCACAAGGATGAGGTATGTATGAAAAGGCTAGATGGATATGTTTCCTATGATTTTAAAGGGGAGGGGTCCCAATACAAAACCAATTAAATTCTTGTAAATATTTTAAGAAATCCAAGAATGTCAAAAAACTCTACCTATTTGTTTGGACACATTGGTTGAAACTTGATTAATAATTAGAGGAAGTGGAGAAAATTTATGAATTTAAATGAAAGAAAGAGGTCTAAGAAAAATATGTGGAATTGCGATGTTACACACAATTGGAAAAATGATTATCTAGAAAAATGAAGTTGAAATATTTATTCAACAAAAAGATGAAGTCCAAGGGAGGAAAGAAGATATTCAAACTAATGAGACTCAAAATAAAAGAAAGAGTCCCAAGATATCATTATATATAGAGATTGGTAAAAAATAATATCTCATATTGATAGTAATCTCTTAGTATGAATGTTACTTTTGAGAAACCAAAAGTTAACTATTTATTCTCCATTATTTTAGGTTTTTTAACTAAATATGTAGGGAATTTAAGGAGATGTTTGAGGCTATCATTTATGGCTAGTATGATGAGATTTTAATTCATGGAGTTTACTGACTTCCATGAAATAGATGAAATGTATGAATACCTTTAGCGAAAGCTTTATCTTTTTTCACCTAAACATTCTAATGAGTCTTCTAGTGTATGAGTAGGATTTATCATTTCATTAATGAATCTTATTATTTATAGTACCCTAAATGATAATTGAGATATTCTGGGCATTATTTGACATGCATAGAGTTTATGAATTTCTTATCCACCCTAGGTTGCATATCCCTTGTTTTCTACACTAGATTAGACCATTTAGACTTAGAGTTTATTAAATAAATCCTCTTTTCTAAGTGAAACAATAGAGATAATTTCATCCTATAATTTTTCATGGAATTTTCATAAAAAGGATATGTTCATATTTTGAGAAACATTTGAGATAAGAAGACCCCCCAATGTTTCCTTTACATTTTTTATGAAAGGGGAGAATGTTTTGAACACACATAGTGAATTTTGAAAAGGATGTTGAAAAAAAATACAAAGTGGGATATTGTTGGGACCATTTTTGTATTTTTTTTCAATGATGTGAAAATATGTGTTTAGTGTGATGTTGATGAAGTGGTAATTCCTGTAGAATTGTTATAGATTCATCTAATGGAATTTAATGTCATGATTGGAAAATTATCCTTGAAAAATGCGATTATTGATTTTTCTGATCTTAAATGTCTAAGACATGCATTAAAAAGGAACACATGTTTACCATAATGTTTAGAAGAACTAAAGGTTGTTAAAAAATATCAATCTATATTTTCCATGATGAATATGAGAATAAGAGATGATGGCTTGAGATGGCTTGGAATTTATATTTGAGGATGGATTTTCTTTTATTTGTTACATAGAAGTTATCTAAGTATTTTAGTGTGGTATTTTATTAAGAATTTTCCAACCCATGGTCTAGCCAAGGCCAAGGATCAACCATAGGCTCATGTGGGGAAACAGTCAAATATTCCCAATGGGAGCCAACCTATGCCCGAAATTAGGCAAGAAGGCCATGTGTAAGCCCTAAGAGGGACCATGTATAGGGTATATAGATTTCACATCCAATTTCACACACATATGAGTTGGGGAAGAAGCTCATAGGGTCGAGAGGCTTTATGGTGGGTCTGTAATGGTGGTATGAGTGTTGAACCCTGTTTCAGGATCAAAAAAATTCTGGTCACAGCTTTGATAATATAAAAGATGGGTGTTGTATGTGGAGTACGATGTTGGATGTGTTTATTACAGAGAATATTAATTTTTATAAAAAACCTAGATAAATTTCCTATACTTTCATATGCAACCGATCCACACAATTCATTTGGATCATGTGATATGCATATTTGAAATCAACAACACATTATTTGAATGTCCCATTATCTTCAACCTTATAAGTGGTGACTTCCCATAAAATCTCAATACAACTAGTCCACCCCACTAGATATGTCAAAGGCTTGATAAATGTAGAAATAACTAAAGAAATGAATGAAATTTTTGTCTAGAATTCATTAGTAGATCAAAGAGATTTCATGAAGTGGTTATAAGAATGAGAAGCATCATGAGAAGTTGTCATGTGATGATCTTTTAATCACATGATTGATTGAAGATAATAAACTGAGGACACATGACATCACTTGGTGTCATGAAAAAAATAATAAAAATTCTATCTCAAGAAGATGAATGCATCCACAAATACTAAAACCTTACATATTTTTCATGTATTATCATTTGGATTATTTGGAGTATTTCAACCAAAACATGAAAAAGGGGTCACATGAAGGCATCAATATAATATTACAGAAGAATTAAAGATCAATAGAATCTATCATGTGATTGAATGATCACCTCTATAGTTCTTGGATGTCCTGGCCCGTCCCCCGGGGCCCATGCCGTGATTACCCCAATCCTAGCTCTTGAAGGCCAGAGGTTGGAGACTAGTGCTGAAGGCGTTAACCTATAAGTGGGAGGCATTTTTTTGAGTACATGTACACATACACAACCCAACCAAGTCCCACACACTGAACAAGGAAACTAGTATCACTAAAAAAAGATGAGTACAACTAATAAATGTGGGACAAAATACAAACTCAATGAAAGAACTGAAAGCATCAAAGTACTCAAAGAGAACCCTGATGGCCATTCACGGAAAAACCCAACTAATCATGAGAGTAGCGTAGGTACTGGAAGCCAAAGTAGAATGTCCTGTCCAGCCGATCCTACTGAGCCCTGCTTGGTCCTAGGACACCAAGTCTATGGTCGTATCATCCCTCAGTCCCGTATCCCTAAGCACCTCTAGGTCGTGGTCCACCAATGTCTCTTTCACAACGTTTATCATCTACACCAGAAACAACAAATACGGGCAAAGCCCATATAGGGGTGAGTAAAAAAGAACTAAGTTGGGACCCTAAAATAAAAAGGGAATACCACACAACAATCCTAAAGTATTGAACAAAACAACAAGAAAACTCAAAACAGGTATACATTTAGGGTAGTGATAGGAGAATCAACAGTCACATCATCGAACAACTTGGCTGCTGGAGAAGCTAAGGATCTTGACATTCATGATTAATTAAGATATACAGGACATTGGAAGAAGTCCATAAAAGGAATGAAAAGAAGAGATAGGTAGTTAATCCTTTCATATGTAAACTGAGTAAGGGAAGATATTTTTTCCGCTATTTTTAGGATACCTCAAGAGGAACTCTGGAAATAAGGGAGATCGTAAGATTCAATCACATTAAGTAGATTCCCTAGAAACTTCTTATCTTACGAAGTAATAAATGGAAAAAAAATCTGTCTCATGAAGTTGGTTGAGAATGTAGCCATGGAAACCATATATGTCTCACAAAGAAGAAACCCACAAGAGCCCAAGTCTTATGAATAGGTAAAGTAGAACATATGGACACACACTATATCACACGTAGCATTTACATGAGATGTATTATGATATTGAAAATGTGTTTATTGATACAACCAAGGACACACCTAGTTTCATGTGGATGACAACCCAAAATTCATAAATTTATCTTCAAGAGTTTAGGATACACCCCGTTTCTCATGATGCATTTGAGGATCACCCAACAAATAGAAAGGTCTTGAAAAGTGTTTGAGATAGAAACTCATGGAAAATAATATTTTCACATAGATTGTTTCTGTTCAAATAATTGAGATCTTGGAAACATATACATGGAGGAAGTATGCTTATGTTATTTTAGGTTTTTTCAAGTTATAACTTGCCAAAAAATACTTAATAATATTGTGTGAAACTTTTAGAACACATTTTAGTGAGTCTGAAGATTCATTAAGTAGGAAGCAGAGCTTGAGTATTATTACACTAGGAAAACTAGTCATTACAGGTGATTAGAAATAATTGAGAAAGGCAAAAAATCATCTAAAGTGTTTCTTGATTTTTTTAGAGTGTAAAAGAGAAAGTCGAATCCAAAAAAATCACGGAGGATGATTACAGATCATCATGTAATGAATCAATCCTTCATCAAAGCTAAAGTATTTAGGTTGGTTTTGTGAGTATTTTAAGTCTTATAATTGGATTTAGTATAAGGAGTGTCTTAGTTGGAGCTGATGAAAAACTATTTCAGTTGGATCTGTAAGAAAACAAATTCTCTCAGTTTAATCCAGATCATTTTAATAAATTTTTTGATAGTGAATAAATAATGTTGGGGGTACAACATAGAAAAGAGAAGGTATCTGCACCAAACCATATAAATATAGCATTCTTCTCTCTCTATTACTACTATTGTACATGAAGTGAGATGGATAGATAATATTGAGTTGATTAAGAACCTTAAAAGGTTCAAGAGGTTTATTTTTAAAGAAAAGGAATTTGTAAAAATAACCCAATGATTCAAACCTCCCCTATTAGTGGTCAATAATTCCTAGGGAACTACATTAACCTTATGAAAATAAAAGAAACAATTACTTAAATTTATTCAAATAATACAAAACAACATGTACCTTTATGTACCCTTGACAAAAAAATAAGATTTACCTTTACACATGTGTATTGACATCCATAAGGGTATGGAAAATTTAAAAATATTTTATTAATACATATATAAACTTATAAATAGTCAATTAAAATATTTTTTATCGCTTATAAAATCCCAAAGCACTTCTAAAATATTTTAATCACATTATAAAACTTCCAAATTAATTAAAAAATAAACATTAACACTTTTAAATTACTTCCTTAACTTTTAAAATCACTTAAATATAAATTTATAAATTTCTAAATCATTTTAAAACTCATTATAAAATTATTAAATTACTCCCAAACCATTAGAAACCCCAGAACAAAAAATGAAGGGATTGGGAAAATCTAATCCCTCACATTATATACCTCTATAAAATTCTCATCCTTGATAATGAATGAAAATCCAGGAATGAGAGGGAAGATATGGCTAATAAATAAAACACCTCAACGTTATCTTTATATTTGGAACATAGAAACCACTAGAGGAACAAAGAATAAATCTATGATACATTTTATAATAGTTCAAAAAAATATCCCAAGGAGATACATCTAAAACAGAAACATAATAATTTATGAAATATTACATCTTAGGATAGAATACATCTCATATATAAATATTAGAAGAGATATATTTTCCAACAGAATTTAGTAAATGACTTTGATTATTGGGAAAATATTAATGGATCTCATTCCCAAGAAAGACCACATAAATGGGCACACAGATAACAAAAAAAATCAAATAATCCATGCATATCCAATAAAAAACATAATATTAAAATAAAAAATCATAATGAATACTATGAAAAACACATCAATTTAAAAAAAATAAAAATAATCCATTTGAGAGAAAATAAATTTATCTCCAACTATTCAACAATTTTCCTTAGTTATGACATTGAATGAAAATATTTTTAAAAGTTTCTTTATAAAAATTCATATATCAAAATATTCTTCAAGAAAACACTTTAAATACATTTGAAGAACATCTTTTAAAATAAATCTAAGTTTCATAGAAGAATTGGATTTTTTTATTTAAGAAAACATGTTATACAAAAATCAGTTTTACCAGGAGGATATTATTGAATATTATTATAAGTGATGAAGAAAACATCCAAGAATGATATAATCAAAATAAACTTTCCTTTTCCAAAAAATTTCATATTTAACATGAGTATTATGATAAATCACTTGCATAGAAAAGTTATATTCTTTCATTATTTCATTTTTATTCATTTAACACATCTCTACCATGATTTTTATAAAATTAATATTAACAAAAATACCTTCAAAAACGTGAAGAACTCAAATTTAACAAATTAAATTCTTTAATAAAAATCTCTAGGTTTAAACCATCTAGTTTATTTAAATATAAAATTTTTCCCAAGTTTTTTAACAAATCATTATTAAACTGGGACAGTCTCAAGAAAAATATTTAATGCCCTGAACCTAGTTACCTAGAGTCGGTACATTATTACATAACACTGGCATGATGTAAGGAATCATTTCTTGAAAGAACAATCAGTTTAGTAGCTTTGGAAGTACTAGATACATACATAAGTTTTACATTACATTATAAAATGAAAAATAACAAAAACATTATCTCTTTAGAACACATTAATATTCCTTAGACTATCCCTATAGGTCAGTTATAATATACTTCTTCGTATCCTGGGAAAAATAAAACATAGAAACGGGTGACCTCAGATGCTCAGTAAGGATAACAATATAGAGGAAACTTTCATAAATAATCAAAAACATTTAAGGCAATGTATAAGACTAAAACACAATCCTTTTAAACTTAAACATCAGCATAATATGGAAAATACAAATCAAATAATTTCATTTACGTATTCAAATGGATATTATACTAGTAGAATAATCACATGTAATATCAATATCCAATTTCATAATGATGGAATGCATAATGCCTGACTTTTTAAACACATAGTCTAGGCCTCATGCCAAGACTACAAACAAAGTTTTTTCAAGGTCTTGTGCTAAGACACTAGTTTGTATCCTTAGACCTACCGATTCATCGAGGAGATATAGCGGGCTCCACCCATCACATACTATGTCCAATTCATTTCTCATATGAAAAGGTAGAAACATAACGTAAAAATTTGTATTAAAACTTGCATATGAAAACTAAATACTTTATCCGTAAATCATGAATGGTACAAAAATAACACATCCACAGTCAAACATATCACAAATACTTCAACAAAATATTGAATATTGTATCATAATAAATGAAATTCAAACAATTGTAAAATACATCAAAGAATGTTGACATAGATGAAATAAAAACAATTTGAGTGAAATATCACTTTCTATTTTGAAATCACTTAAAAGTCACATAATTATAAAATAGAACATTTATTTTTAAAATATTCTTATAAGCTTGTAAGTGAAGCTTTAAATATGTTATAATGGTGGAAAATAGATGCACTCACCATATAAGTTAAAAAACATTCTTTTCCTAATTTTGTCGAAAAGGTCGTAAATGACATTTTTTAGAAAACTACAGAAACATTACATTATAATAATATTAAAAAAAGTCAAACAAGGGTATAAATGAATTTAAACCACAGTATAGTAAATATTATTATTTTATGAAATAAATTTTTATGAAACACGGATATGGATGATAAAGAGGTCCCAGTACATACTCACGTATAAACAACATCAGATAATGAAGAGATTGTAGAATTAACCCTTACCTTGTACTTTTCCTTGGTCGAGGGTATGTTAACCTCCTGTATAATAGTTAAATAGTTGATATTAAATTATAAAATAACCACATACATAAATATGATATCATATATGATCTTCTAATATCGCTTTGTTAATAATATTTCAGTAGTATCATCATTTCATGTGTTAACTGATTCATTTTCCTTTATATGTTTTGTAATGTAAGTCAGGTTTATTATGGATAAGATGTATTTTATTTATATACATAATGATATTAAGTTCTTAAACATTATTTTTTAATCAAAAAATGATATTTATTCCTGAATGATTACGACTGGGAATGAATCTCATCGCGTTCGTGGAGACGGTAATCTGTATGCTCGCACAAGCGACAATACCATTCTATTGATGGTGGAATCGTATGTAATTGAATTTTATATCATATAAAAAGTATCATTAATATGTTATGTTTATTATTTTGATCAATTATACTCATTATTATACATATCCAAATAATGAAGTGTTTGAATAACAAACTACACCGCGACGTGGAGACAGTAAGTCGTACGTACACACGTATAGTGACTTGTCATTCATAGGATGGATAGAATAATGAATATGGTTTTACAATATTTATAATAACATGAATTTATGTATAATGTACTCAATTGTTTTTTATGGAAACAATAGTGAACTTTCATTCATTGGAAGGATAAAATAATGAATATGGTTTTACAATATTTATAATAACATGAATTTATGTATAAAGTACTCAATTTATTATTTTTTTATGGAAACAACAAATAAAGAGTAAGTGGAAGAAGAAAATAACATTGAAAGAGGTGGTGGAATTATTACCTCTTCATCGGGTGTTTCCTTTTGAGTTGATCAAAAGGGATCCTTAGGTTGGATTTATGATCAAAGTAAGGCCTATAGGTCAATGTGAGGGTATTTGGGAGGATATTTGAGTAGGGTTTGGCTAATAAAAATGGCTTTGGAGGTGTGAAATTAAGAGAAGGGAAATTACCCTTTTATAAGAGAGGTGTGGGTCACTTTAGGAAAACCTTGAAATATTATTATATTATTTATTAATATTTAGTTTATAATGGCTTCATAAGGATTTAATTCAAGGATAAAGTGGGTATGGGTCGGAAAACTCTCAAAAAATAGGTTTTAGACAGGTTTAGGTCACCCTATTAACCTTATCTTTTAGATTTAACTCTTGGTTAAATAGTTTAACATTTACCATGTCTCCTTGTATTTTTATATTATATAGTTAATAAAATTACTATACAATGACAAGAGAACCCCAAGTGGTTCATTAATGCTATATCTATTATTATATAAGTCCTTTGGAAGAACCTTAGATTTTTAGGACTATTAAATCATATAATAATATAGTAGTTTTTTTAAAATCTCATTAATGTCAATTTTGACACAATTTAGAATATGATTTTTTTTAAGTCATAAAAACTTGATTACTTTGAAAAAAATTTATTTAATCAACCCTAAAATGTAATATTAACCTATAAAATTATTTTAATTCATCAAAATTCTAAATTTACATTTATTTGGATATTTATAATATCAATTATTTAAATCTTTCATTAATAAGGTAATTACTACATCATCATTGTGTCATAAATAAATTTAATTATTTAATGTCTAAATATTATAAATAAAATACCATTATGTAGGAAATATTTTTTGTTTCTAATTAATATTTATAGTTGAATTTATCTTATGTATAACCCTATATTAAAAATGGTTTAGTTTTTAAACTTTGAATTTAATACTTTTAAATCTTCTTTAAATAAAATAATAATAAATGTCCTAATCTAATACAAGTCGACCAAAAGGATCATATTTTATTTCTAAGGTTGGTTTGGGACGAAATAAACTTATCCAATAGAATTAGGACATGTGTTAGGGTAATAATAATATTAGTTTTACCTTTAACTACCCTATATACTTTTAACTGTGGTAAATAAAAGTCAAAAATTACTATTTAAAAAAAATTATTTTCATCTTATTGAACCACATATTACTTATTGATATAAAAATTGTATCTTGTATTTTCAAATTCAATTCACAGAAGCAGTAAAATTACGTTTTATGCAAACTTTCTAACGTGCCTAGAAGGTGGGTAAAAGACGGTAAAAAGTTCAATAAAATTTTATATATCTAATATTATTATTAAATGACTCCAATGAATTAAATTGAACATATATAGGTATTATGTATCTATTTTTACCTAATATAAATTTATATAAAATAACTAATTATTTAAATGAAAATTCGGTTTTAAACAATAACGTAGTGTTTTTCAGTTTTCATCAAAAATTGAATGTTTTTAGAAAATACAAAAAAATTCACCCTAAGCTAAATTTGATATAAAAAATCGAAAAATTAAGTCTATTTTGAAAAATAAAATTGTTAAAATTTCAAAAAGTGGTTATTATTATTCATAAAATCTAGTTTGATTAGTCGTGGTTTGTTAGAACTTGAAGTTGCTTACAACACAAGCTATTATTTTATTCAAAGAGAAGCACACCACAAAATCTTGGGGTGTTACATTCTTCCCTCATTCAAATAATTTCATCCTCAAAATTTATATAATATTATAGAATAAAAATATTTGGGTGGTTTGTTATCATAAGTTCCCTAGGTTCCCACATTGACTCTTCCATATTATGGTTTCTCCATAGAACTTTCACCAGAGGAGTCATCCCGTTTCTCAGCACTTGTTCTCTAGTATCAATAATTCTGATAGTCTCTTCACAATAAGACAACTCAGGTTCCAATTATATTTCTTCATAGATTAGTACATGTGTTGGGTCAGACATTTATTTTCTCAACAGTGATACGTGGAACACATCATGAACATTGGAGAGACTTAGAGGAATTTCCAAATGATAAGATACAACTCCAATTCGTTCAAGAATTTAGAAAGGTCCGGTGTATCTGGGACTTAATTTACCCTTCTTACCAAAATGTATAACACCCTTCCATGGAGATATCTTCAAGAAAACATGATCTCTTACTTAAAATTCTAAATCTTTCATTTTGTTATCGACACAGCTCTTTTGCCTACTTTGACCAGCTTTGATGTGTGTTTGGATAAACTTCACCTGTCCTATTGTTTCCATAATAATTTCTAGGCCTATGAGTCTTCTTTCACCAACATCATCCCCACAAGTTGGTGTGCGACATCTCTTTCTGTATAACGCTTCATATGGCGCCATCTGAATACTTGAATGGAAGCTATTATTGTAGGAAAATTCTACCAGAGGTAAATATTGATCCCACATACCTTGAAAGTCCAGTGAGAAAGATCTCAATATGTCTTCAAAGGTTTGAATAGTCCTTTATGATTTTCCATTAGTTTGATGGTGGTAGGAAGTGCTCAAACGAAGTTCAGTATCCAAGGCCTTCTGAATACTTTTCTAGAATCTTGATGTAAAATTGGGATCACAATCAGAAACAATTGATAGGGGTACTCTATGAAGTCTTACAACTTCATTAATATATAGTATTGCTAAACGTTCACATGGTAAATCTTCTCTTATAGCATGAAAATGTGCTGACTTGGTAAGATGGTAAAAAATGAACCATATTTCATCATTCTTACTTGGATTTTTTGGTAGTCCCATGACAAGTTCCATCATAATATCACCCCATTTCCACTTAGTTATGTGAAGAGGTTTCATGACCCCTCTAGGATGTTTTCTTCCAACTTTAACTTGTTTAAAACCAAACATCTTTACACATAATCAATAATCTCTCTTTTCATGTTGACCCACCAAAAATGTTCCTTCAAATCTCTATACATCTTAGTGCTACTAGGGTGTATTGGGAAATTGGATCTATGAACATAATCCAAAAATTCCCTTTTTAGATCAGGTATGTGCGGAACACAAAGCCTCTTCCCAAATTTCAAAATCCCATCTTCATATACAAAGTTGATCAATCTCCCATCATTCACAGCTTTAATTTTCTTTTGAAACTCCTCATCATTATCTGATAAATTTTTATCCTTTATAGTAGAATGGTTATAACACCCGAGACTTTTATGTCATATAAATCATCAAAGGAATCTTTTTCTAAACACAACACTTGCTTGGCTTGCTTCACATGAAATCACGACCTTCCTCGATAGCTTGCGTCATACGCAATACCGAGTTTCACTAAATAATGATATGCTATTAAAATATTATTAAAACTAGCCATTATGAATAGTAATAACCACCTTTTGAAATTTTATAAATTTTATTTTTCAAAATGGACATCATTTTTGGATTCGAAATATCGAAATTAGCATAGGGTGAAATTTTGGTATTTTTCTGAAAACTTTCAATTTTTGATGAATAGTGAAACCACTATGTGGTAGTTAAAAAACGGAATTTTTCATAAAACTTAATTTTACCGCTTCTGTGAGTGGAATTTCAAAAATCCGAGAGACACAGTTGATGTCAGTAAGTAAAATGTGGTTCAATGAGATGAAAATAATTTTTGGTAAATAGTAACTTTTTACTTTTATTTACCACGGTTAAAAGGAAATAGGGTAATTAAGGGTAAAAATGATATTATTATTATCCTAACACATGTCCTAATTCTTTTGGATAAGTGTAATGCGACCAAAAACAAACTAAGGAATAAAATATGACCATTTAGGCCCACTTGGATTAGATTAGGACATTTATTATTAATTTATTTAAAGAAGGGTTAAAATAGTTAAAATCAAAGTTTAATAAGTAAATAATTTTTAATATAAGGTTATACATAAGATAAATTCGACTATAAATATTCATTATAAAACTAAAAAGATTTCCTACATAATGATATTTTATTTGTAATTTTTAGACATTAAATAATTTAATTTATTTATGACACAAAGATGATGAAGTAATTATCTTATTAATGAAATATTGACATAATTTATGTTATAAACACCAAATTAAATGTAATTTGAGACTTTTTATGAATTAGAATAATTTTCTAGGTTAATATGACATGTTATTATTGATTTAATTAACTTTTTTCTAACTAATCATTCTGTTATGATTTTCACAAAAATCAAATACTAAATAGTTTCAAAATTTGCATAAAATAGTTTTTAAAACAAATATTATATTAGTAGTTGTTATTTTATTTTTAAAAATATAATGTTTGGAAAAATGACTTATATAAGGTTATATATATTAATAATAAACAACTTGGGGTTCGTTCGGCTGCTTATAGTAAGTTTATTAACCTTATAGTATAAGAACACAAGAAGACATGGTAAAATTAAAATTATTTAACTTAATGTTAAATCTAAATGCTAATGTTAAAATAGGAACCTAAACTTGTCTAAATTCTATGGTATGAGAGGATTTCGACCCATCCCCACCTTATCTTCGAAATATATCAATTTGGATCTATTGAAAACCGAACTTGACTTTATAATAAAATAATATTTTTAGTTTTCCCAAAGGAGCCCCTCTCCTCCCTTATAAAAGGGCACCTCCTCCCCCACTTCCTCACACCACTTTGAGCCTTCAAGCTCGGAAAAACCCTGCCAATTCCTCCTCTCCACTTCCCTAGAGACATCCTAGAGGTCCCGTTCTTCTTTAAAGGCCAATTTTAGTGCCCTAAAAGAAGGTCTCAAAGAAGCACTTCAAAGAAGAGGTAATGTCCGTTACCGATTCATTCATCTTTATTTCTTCTTCCACTTATTCTTCTTTAGTTGTTTCATTATGAAGTAATAACATTAGTATCACTCATATACTTATATGTTATTATAAGTATTAAACAACCCTATTTCACCATCTATCCATCCTACGGAAAAAGAAATCACCGTGCGTGCGTACGTACGGAATACCGTCTCCACGCCGTAGTGTAATCTATTTTCCACCACCACCTTACTTGGATGGGTATAATGGTGTAAATAATGACTATATATGACTATTATAAATTGATACTGATTCTGAAATAGTTTACATACACTCCAATACAATTCCACGATCATAGGAACGATATCATCACTCGTGCGTACGTACGGAATACCGTCTCCACGATGTGATGCGACTCGTTCTACATGATCTTCATTTCATAATGATTATATAAATGAATTTAATGAATGAATATGATATATATTACACTAATACCATTCTGGAAATGAGGTATCTATAACCTAAAGAGAAGAATAATAATTTATTCGACAAAACACGCATAAGAACAAAAAGTTATAAACACCCGAATAACAAGTAGCAATGAAATATTACTACTAAGAAGCTAAGAATATGACCATATATAATATCATAAAAATAAGTATGATTCTGGAATAAGTCAATAACATTATTTAAATCATGATACAGGAGGTTCGGACACTTACGAAGCAAAACAGACATAAGGTAAGGGAAATATCACAATCTCATTTTTATCCGAGATTGTTTATACTTTGGTATTTACTGGGTTGTATTTTATCATCCACATCAATGTTTCCTCAATATGTAATATTATTTCAATCCACCTACAATTGTTTAAATCCAATTTTTCCCTTCGTAAAGTTTTTAGTAAAAGATATGAAATGAATCTTTTGTCGTTTTTTCATACAAGGTACTTTAGGACTTTTCCGACAAAAGTACGAAAAGAATGTTTTTTTAACTTATACGGCATGAATGGATTTTTAAAAAATTATTTCCAAGAATCTTACTTTACAAGTTTTCATGTTTATTTTTAATCAACTTATCTTAGTTTAGAATTGTATGACATGTTAAGAAAAGAAAAGTGTTTTTGAAGTAGAAAGGATATTTTCCTCAAGAATGGAGTTCAAGTGTTTTATCAAAATTATTTTCCATCTAAGATAATATAGGGTTCTGTTTATATCCCTATTATTACATGGATTTGATTATGTTGTGATGGAAATATTTTTATGAATTCCTTTATCTTATATGAATTGTTTTATGATGTCATGTTGTTTAAGAATCCCATTTTTACTACATGGGTTATGCATTGATGTATGATTTATGATTTTGTGGCACACATAAGAATGGTATCATTATGAGATGGTTGGGACCTATATCTCCCTCCAATGCATTGGGTAAAGATTTTATATCTCATGAGATAGACATGGATGGAACGGTAGGTTATACCAGTTCAGTGAAACAGGACTGAAACGAGGAGTAAACTCGGTTCAGAAATGGAATTTGTCCACTAAGATAGTCTTGGAAATGAGTCTTGACTAATAAGAAATGATTATCTATGATTATGTGTGTATTCCACAAAGTTTCATGTTTTAAGTTATGATTATTGGGATCACATTTCACTACTATGATTTATCCCATGTTATGAAATTATGATCTCTTTTGCAGGTTAAGATTTACAAAAGTTATGTGCTTATGTATATGATGTGATTGATATTTATTTTGTTTACCCTTACTGAGAATTTGAGATCACCCTTTTGTATGTTTTATTTCCCCAGGTCAGGAAGAAGGTTGTTAAGTAGAATATGCCAAAAAGGGACTCTAGATATGATGAAATAAATGGGAGGAAAAGTAGATGCTTTATGAACCAGTTGTTTATGTTTACCAGTTTCTAAAGACACTATACCTATACGGCCCTTTCTTGGTTTTGTTATATGTTGTAATAAGTGTGCTTCAATTCTGAAGTAATAATAATGTATGTAAGGTATGGGTCGTTATAGTTGGTATCAGAGGAAAGGTATAGTCAACCTTTGGAAACTAGGATGTGAAAGCCTTAGTAAGAACCCTAAGGATAAGTCTAAGAATAGAACACAATCTTAGTGTTTTAGAAATGGCCATGAATAACCTAGGATAAGACCTTAAGTGTGAAATCTTATTCTTGATTATGTGGTTTTCCTATTATAATTAGTGTTGCTAACACTATTCTTCTTGGTTTTAGTCAATGGATGGAACCCGAAGGAATTGTGTAAATGCGGAATGCGACGGGCAATGCAATGATTGTCCCCCTAAGCAACCAAATGTTATGGGAGCTGGAATGAAACATCTTATAGCCATGATCACACAACTTTCTCAAGCTATAAATCATGCAGGACTTCCAAACGAGCAAAGGAAGGAGCAACATTCTGTTGAATCCTTCATGAGACAACATCCACCTTCTTTCAGCGGGTCTACTGATCCATTAGTTGCTGAACAATGGATTAGTACTACTGAAAAGATATTTTCAGTTCTTCAATGTTCTGAGCATGATAAAGTCATCTTAGCAGTGTATCGTTTGTAAGGTGATGCTGATCAATGGTGGAATCTTATTAAGAATACGAGGAAAATGGATGAAATTGAGTCCATGGAATGGGACAAGTTCGAGAACTTATTTTTCAATAAGTACTTCCCTCGTATTCTCCGAACAAAGATAGAGAAATAGTTTCTTGAACTGAAGCAAAAGGATGATGAATCTGTTGGTACCTATGAAGTAAATTTTACAAGACTTGCAAGGTACGCTTCTGGTATTGTTATCCAACCTGAGAGTAAGATCGATCGATTCTTTAGTGGCTTAAAACCAAGTCTTCGAAGGGCCTTATCCATAAGGGACATCAATAGCTACGAGGAAATCGTTCGATGTTCTCTCAAAGTTAAGATGGAGATTGGAGTAACCCATCAGTCATATGGGTTTGATAAGAAGAGAAAATGGAATTCAAAGGAAAATCTAAAGAGCACACTGAAAAGAAGATGAGCTTTCCCTTATGCTCAAAGTGTGGAAATAAACATGGAGGGAGTTGTCTTAAAGGGTCAAGTAAATGTTTCAAATGTGGAAAGGAAGTTCATCGGGCATTTGAATTCCGCGATGATGGGAAGAAGATGTCTAATGATGCAAACAAAGGAAGGGATACACAAAATGAACCTACTACACTTCAATGTTTCAAGTGCAAGGAGATGGGACATTATGCCAATAAATGCCCTAATCCAATGGTTGATGATGATGGTCGACATCAACAAACTCTTAAGGCTAAAGACAAAGGAAAGTCACATGCAATTTCTATCAGCGATGTGGAGTACGATAATGATGTGGTGAATGGTACAATTACCATCCACTCTAAAGTAGAAAATGTTTGATTTGATTCTGGATCCACCCACTCCTTTATTTCTGAAGAATTTTCTAAGGGTATCACCATATTACCTCAAAAAGTAGATGTTGAGTTAGCTGTGACAACACCTAATGGCATAACAATCGCATCAAAAGTTTATAATTCTTCTCCGATTGAAGTTTGTGGGAAAGTGCTTCCTGCAAATATTGTGATCCTTTCTATAGTGGAATTTTATGTGATTCTTGGCATGGATTTGCTTTCTCTACATGGAGCTCATATCAATTTCCAAAGAAGGGAAGTCACATTTCATTTTCCAGATCAATCTATGATCGTCTATCGATGCAAGGATGAACATAACCTTCCAGTGGAAATTTCTTCCATTTTATGGGTATTGATTCCACTAAATGAAGGTTATTTATCTCAAATGGTTGGTGAGAAAATCATGATTAAAAATATGCCCATTGTACGAGAGTTTGATGATGTCTTTCTGGAGGAATTACCAGGTTTTCCACCAAATCATGAAGTTGATTTTTCAACAGAACTCGTACCGGGTGCTTTGCCTATTTCAAAGACACCATATAGAATGGCCCCAATTGAGTTGTAGGAATTGAAGAAGCAACTCCAAGAGAATCTTGATAAGGGGTTCATACGCCCTAGTGCGTCACCTTGGGGAGCACCTGTTCTGTTTGTTAAGAAGAAAGATGGATCAATGAGACTCTGCATTGATTATCGAGAACTTAACAAGATCACTATCACGAACAAATATCCTCTCCCACGCATTGATGACCTATTTGACCAACTACACGGAACTCAATACTTTTCCAAGATTTATCTTCGTTCAGGGTATCATCAATTAAAGGTCAAAAGGGAGGATATACCAAAGACGACTTTCCATACAAGGTATGGACACTATGAATTTATAGTGATGCCATTTGGTCTTACTAATTCCCCTGATATCTTCATGGATCTAATGAATAGAGTCTTTAGAGACTATCTTGATTAGTTTGTGGTAGTCTTTATAGACGATATTCTTGTATATTCAAAGAGAAAGGAAGAACATGAAGATCACTTGATAATTATATTGATGACCCTGAGAAAGGAGAAGCTTTATGCCAAATTTACCAAGTGTGAATTTTGGCTTCAAAAAGTTTCATTTTTGGGTCACATAATCTCAAAAGAGGGGATATCTGTGAATCCAGCAAAAACAGAGGTTATCGAAACATGGTCAAGACCAACAACAGTAACTGAGATCCGAAGTTTTCTTGGTTTGGCTGGATATTAT
The DNA here is from genome assembly GCA_963277665.1 of Viscum album. Lineage (NCBI taxonomy): Eukaryota > Viridiplantae > Streptophyta > Magnoliopsida > Santalales > Viscaceae > Viscum > Viscum album. The sequence goes on along the minus strand of OY728140.1, from coordinate 238,096,322 downwards.
TGACGTTTTGTGAAAGATTTTTCACGATTATCTAATCCACTCACCAAGTTGACTCGGAAAGGAGTTAAGTTTGTTTGGACGGAGGAATGTGAAGATAATTTCAAGGAGTTGAAAAGAAGGTTATCCAGTGCACCTGTGCTCACACTACCTTGTAGTGGAGAAAGTTTTGTGATCTATAGTGATGCATCCAAGAAGGGATTGGGGTGTGTTCTTATGAAAAATGATATGGTGATAGCTTATGCCTCACGACAGTTGAAAATCCATGAGCAAAATTACCCAACACATGATTTGGAGTTAGCTGCGGTAATCTTTACATTAAAGATTTGGAGGAATTATCTTTATGAATAAAGGTGTGACATTTATTCTGATCATAAAAGTTTAAAGTATATTTTCACACAAAAGGAGCTGAATATGCATCAAAGAAGATGGTTGGAGCTGATTAAGGATTATTACTGCTCAATCCATTACCACCCTGGGAAAGCAAACAAGGTGGAAAATGCATTAAGTCAACAAGACCATGCCATTTTATCCATGATGAGGATCACAAAAGATCCAATATTTATGGATTTACAAAGGATGGATCTTGAAATTATAATGGAAGGGGAAAATCGTATCTTTCTCAAATGAATGTTCAACCATCTATACATGTGAATATTAAAGAGGCATATAAGGAAGATGTCGAGTTACAAAAGAAGGTGAGAAATGTTCCTGAATTCAACCTTGATTGTGATGGGATAATAAAGTTCAGGAATCAAGTTTGTGTTCCTCGCATCCCCGAATTAAAGAAGGAGCTGCTGGATGAGGCTCATAGTTCTTCATTCTCTATTAATCCTGGAAGCACGAAGATGTATAGGGACCTGAAAGAGTACTTCTGGTGGGATGGCATGAAAAGAGATGTTGCTGAATATGTCTCTCGATGCTTGGTTTGTCAAAAAGTTAAAGCTGAGAGACAGAAGTCTAAGGGGATGTTACAACCATTACCCATACCCGAATGGAAATGGGAAAACATCACTATGGACTTTGTCACAGGACTTCCTAAAACATCCAAAGGCAATAATGCTATCTGGGTCATAGTTGATCGTCTTACAAAGTCTGCACACTTCATTGCTATTAGAGAGGATTTCTCTCTGGATCAGCTTGCCAGGATATATGTAAAGGAAGTGGTAAGATTGCATGGAGTACCACTTTATATTATATCTGATCGGGATCCGAGATTTACCTCGAAGTTCTGGCGTAGTCTTTAGCATACTCTGGATACAGAGTTGAGTTTCAGCACTGCTTATCATCCTCAGACAGACGGTCAGTCTGAGATAACAATTAAAACTCTAGAAGATATGTTGAGAGCTTGCTCAATGGATTTCAAAGGTGGTTGGGATCAACACCTACCTTTGGTGGAATTTTCTTATAATAATATCTTTCACTCTAGTATTCAGATGTCTCCTTATGAAGCTCTCTATGGAAAGAAATGCAGGACTCCAACTTGCTGGGATGAAGTTGGGGAAAGAAAGCTATTAGGACCCGATCTCGTCGATGAAATGGCAGAAAAGGTAAGATCTATTCAACAACACATAAGAGCAGCTCAGAGTCGAAAGAAAAGTTATGCCGACAACCGAAGAAAAGACCTAGATTTTGAAGTGGGTTATAAAGTGTTCTTACGAATATCTCCCGGGAAGAGGGTCATGAGATTTGGAAAGAAGGAGAAGTTGAGACCTAGATATATCAGTCCTTTCGAAATACTAGATCGTGTTGGGAAGGTAGCTTACCGATTGGCGCTACCACCGAATCTCTCTCAAGTTAATGATGTGTTCCATGTATCTCTCCTGAGAAAGTACATACATGATCCTTCACATGTACTCAGCTTAGAAGTTGTACCGCTGGAGCATGATCTTTCTTATGAAGAACAACCGATAGAGATTCTGGATCGTAGAGAAAAAGTCCTACGAAACAAGACCACTATATTGGTGAAAGTTTTACGGAGAAACCACCAATTAGAAGAAGCTGCATGGGAGCTTGAGGATATGATGAGGGAGAGGTATCCTCATCTGTTTGTTACAAAGTGACGAATTTCGAGGGCGAAATTCATTTTAAGGGGGGTAGAATGTAACACCCGAGACTTTTATGTTATATAAATCATAAAATGAATCTTTTTCTACACACAAAACTTTCTTGGCTTACTTTACAAGAAATCACGACCTTCCTCGATAGCTTGCGTCGTACGCAATACCGAGTTTCACTAAACAATGATATGCTATTAAAATATTATTAAAACTAGCCGTTATGAATAGTAATAACCACTTTTTGAAATTTTATAAATTTTATTTTTCAAAATCGACTTCATTTTTGGATTCGGAAGGGTGAAATTTTGGTATTTTTCTGAAAACTTTCAATTTTTGATGAATAGTGAAACCACTAAGTGGTAGTTAAAAAACTGAATTTTTCATAAAACTTAATTTTACCGCTTCTGTGAGTGGAATTTAAAAAATCCTAGAGACACGGTTGATGTCAGTAAGTAAAATGTGGTTCAATGAGATGAAAATAATTTTTGGTGAATAGTAACTTTTTACTTTTATTTACCACGATTAAAAGTAAATAGGGTAATTAAGGGTAAAAATGATATTATTATTACCCTAACACATGTCATAATTCTATTGGATAAGTGTAATTAGACCAAAAACAAACTTAGGAATAAGATATGACAATTTAGGCCCACTTGGATTAGATTAGGACATTTATTATTAATTTCTTTAAAGAAGGGTTAAAATAGTTAAAATCAAGGTTTATTAAGTAAATAATTTTTAATATAAGGTTATACATAAGATAAATTCAACTATAAATATTCATTAGAAAGATAAAAATATTTCCTACATAATGATAGTTTATTTTTAATTTTTAGACCTTAAAAAATTTAATTTATTTATGACACAAAGATGATGCAGTAATTATCTTATTAATGAAATATTGACATAATTGATGTTATAAACACCAAAATAAATGTAATTTGAGACTTTTTATGAATTAAACTAATTTTATAGGTTAATATGACATGTTATTATTGATTTAATTAGCTTTTTTTCTAACTAATAATTCTGTTATGATTTTCACAAAAATCAATTACTAAATAGTGTCAAAATTGACATAAAATAGTTTTTAAAACATATATTATATTAGTAATTGTATTTTATTCCTAAAAATATAATGTTAGGCCAAATTAATTATATAAGGTTATATATATTAATAATAAACAACTTGGGGTTTGTTTGGCTGCTTATAGTAAGTTTATTAACCTTATAGTATAAGAACACAAGAAGACACGGTAAAAGTAAAATTATTTAACTTAATGTTAAATATAAATGATAAGGTTAAAATAGGAGCCTAAACTTGTCTCAATTCTATTGGATGAGAGGATTTAGACCCATCCCCACCTTATCTTCTATATATATCAATTTGGAGCTATTTAAAACCGAACTTGACTTTATAATAAAATAATATTTTTAGTTTTCCCAAAGGAGCCCCTCTCATCCCTTATAAAAGGGCACCTCCTCCCCCTCTTCCTCACACCACTGTGAGCCTTCAAGCTCGGAAAAACCCTAACAATTCCTCCTCTCCACTTCCATAGAAACATCCTAGAGGTCCTGGTCTTCTTCAAAGACCAATTTTAGTGCCCTAAAATAAGGTCTCAAAGAAGCACTTCAAAGAAGAGGTAATGCCTGTTACCGATTCTTTCATCTTTATTTCTTCTTCCACTTCTTCTTCTTTAGTTGTTTCATTATGAAGTAATAAAATCAGTATCACTCATATAATTATATATTATTATAAGTATTAAACAACCCTATTTCATCATCTATCCATCCTACGGAAAAATAAATCACCGCGCGTGCGTACGTAGAGAATACCGTCTCCACACCGTGGTGTAATCTATTTTCCACCACCACCTTACTTGGATGGGTATAATGGTGTAAATAATGAATATATATGACTATTATAAAGTGATACTGATTCTGAAATAGTATACATACACTCCAATACAATTCCACGATCCTAGGAATGATATCATCACTCGTGCGTACGTACGGAATACCGTCTCCACGATGTGATGCGAATCGTTCTACATGATCATCATTTAATAATGATTATATAAATGAATTGAATGAATTAATATGATATATATTACCCTAATACCATTCTGGAAATGAGGGATCTATAACCTAAAGAGAAGAATAATAATTTATTCGACAAAACACACATAAGAACAAAAAGTTATAAACACCCAAATAACAAGTAGCAATGAAATATTACTACTAAGAAGCTAAGAAAATGACCATATATGATATCATAAAAATAAGTATGATTTTGTAATAAGTCAATAACATTATTTAAATCATTATACAGGAGGTTCAGACACTTACGAAGAAAAACGGACCTAAGGTAAGGGAAATATCACAATCTCATTTTTATCCGAGATTGTTTATACTTTGGTATTTACTGGGGTGTATTTTATCATCCACATAAATGTTTCCTAAATATGTAATATTATTTCCGTCCACCTACAATTTTTTAAATCCAATTTTACCCTTCGGTATGTTTTTAGTAAAAGATATGAAAGGAATCTTTTGTCGTTTTTTCATACGAGGTACTTTTTGACTTTTCCGACAAAAGTACGAAAATAATGTTTTTTTAACTTATACAGCATGAATGGATTTTTAAAACATTATTTTCAAGAATATTACTTTAAAAGTTTTCAGGTTTATTTTTAATCAACTTATATTAGTTTATAATTGTATGACATGTTAAGAAAGGAAAAGTGTTTTTGAAGTAGAAAGGATATTTTCCTCAAAAATGGAGTTCAAGTGTTTTATCAAAATTATTTTCCATATAAGATAATATAGGGTTCTGTTTCTATCCCTATTATTACATGGATTTGATTATTTTGTGATGGAAATATTTTTATGAATTCCTTTATCTTATATGAATTGTTTTATGATGTCATGTTGTTTAGGAATCCCATTTTTACTACATGGGTTATGCAATGATGTATGATTTATGATTTTGTGGAACACATAAGAATGGTATCATTTTGAGATGGGTGGGACCTATATCTCCCTACAATTCATTGGGTAATGATTTTATATCTCATGATATAGACATGGCTGGAATGGTAGGTTATACCAGTTCAGTGAAATAGGACTGAAACGAGGAGTGAACTCGGTTCAGAAATGGAATTTGTCCACTAAGATAGTCTTGGAAATGAGTCTTGACTAATAAGAAATGATTCTCTATGATTATGTGTGTATGCCACAAAGTTTCATGTTTTAAGTTATGATTATTGGGATCACATTTCACTACTATGATTTATCCCATGTTATAAAATTATGATCTCTTTTGCAGGTTAAGATTTCCAAAAGTTATGTGCTTATGTATATGATGTGATTGATATTTATTTTGTTTACCCTTACTGAGAACTTGAGCTCACCCTTTTGTATGTTTTATTTCCCCAGGTCAGGAAGAAGGTTGTTAAGTAGAATATGCCAAAAAGGGACTCTAGATATGATGAAATAAATGGGAGGCAAAGTAGATGCTTTATGAACCAGTTGTTTATGTTTCCCAGTTTCTAAAGACACTATACCTATATGGTCCTTTCTTGGTTTTGTTATATGTTGTAATAAGTGTTCTTCAATTCTGAAGTAATAATAATGTATGTAAAGTATGGGTCGTTATAGTTGGTATTAGAGGAAAGGTATAGTCAACCTTTGGAAACTAGGATGTGGAAGCCTTAGTAAGAACCCTAAGGATAAGTCTAAGCATAGAAAACAATCTTAGTGTTTTAGAAATGGCCATGAATAACCTAGGATAAGACCTTAAGTGTGAAATCTTATTCTTGATTATGTGGTTTTCCTATTATAATTAGTATTGCTCACACTATTCTTCTTGGTTTTAGTCAATGGCTGGAACCCAAAGGAATTGTGTTAATGCGGAATGCGACGGGCAATGCAATGATTGTCCCCCTAAGAAACCAAATGTTATGGGAGCTGGAATGCAAAATCTTGTAGCCATGCTCACACAAATTTCTCAAGCTATGAATCATGCAGGACTTCCAAACGAGCAAAGGAAGGAGCAACATTCTGTTGAATCCTTCATGAGACAGCATCCACCTTCTCTCAGCGGGTCTACTGATCCATTAGTTGCTGAACAATGGATTAGTACTACTGAAAAGATATTTTCAGTTCTTCAATGTTTTGAGCATGATAAAGTCATCTTAGCAGTGTATCGTTTGGAAGGTGATGCTGATCAATGGTGGAATCTTATTAAGAATACGAGGCAAATGGATGAAATTGAGTCCATGGAATGGGACGAGTTCAAGAACTTATTTTTCAATAAGTACTTCCCTCGTATTCTCCAAAAAAAGATGGAGAAAGAGTTTCTTGAACTGAAGCAAAAGGATGATGAATCTGTTGGTACCTATGAAGCAAATTTTACAAGACTTGCAAGGAACGCTTCTGGTATTATTATCCAACCTGGGAGTAAGATCGATCGATTCTTTAGTGGCTTAAAACCAAGTCTTCGAAGGTCCTTAGCCATAAGGGACATCAATAGCTATGAGGAAATCGTTCGATGTGCTCTCAAAGTTAAGATGGAGATTTTAGTAACCCATCAGTCATATGGGTTTGATAAGAAGAGGAAAATGGAATTCAAAGGAAAATCTAAAGAGCACACTGAAAAGAAGATGAGCTTTCCCTTATGCTCAAAGTGTGGAAAGAAACATGGAGGGAGTTGTCTTAAAGGGACAAGTAAATGTTTCAAATGTGGAAAGGAAGGTCATCGGGCATTTGAATGCCGCGATGATGGGAAGAAGATGTCTAATGATGCAAACAAAGGAAGGGATACACAAAATGAACCTACTACACTTCAATGTTTCATGTGCAAGGAGAAGGGACATTATGCCAATAAATGCCTTAATCCAAGGGTTGATGATGATGGTCGACGTCAACAAACTCTTAAGGCTAAAGACAAAGGAAAGTCACATGCAATTTATATCAGTGATGTGGAGTACGATAACGATGTGTTGAAAGGTACACTTACCATCCACTCTAAAGTAGAAAATGTTTTATTTGATTCTGGATCCACCCATTCCTTTATTTCTGAAGAATTTTCTAAGGGTATCACCGTATTACCTCAACAATTAGATGTTGAGTTAGCTATGACAACACCTAATGGCCTAACAGTTGCATCAAAAGTTTATAATTCTTCTCCGATTGAAGTTTGTGGGAAAGTGCTTCCTGCAAATATTGCGATCCTTCCTATAGTGGAATTTGATGTGATTCTTGGCATGGATTGGCTTTCTCGACATGGAGCTCATATCAATTTCCAAAGAAGGGAAGTCAGATTTCATATTCCAGATCAATCTATGATCGTCTATCGATGCAAGGATGAACATAACCTTCCAGTGGAAATTTCTTCCATTTTATGGGTATTGATTCCACTAAATTAAGGTTATTTATCTCAAATGGTTGGTGAGAAACTCACGATTAAAAATATTCCCATTGTACGGGAGTTTGATGATGTCTTTCCGGAGGAATTACCGGGTCTTCCACCAAATCGTGAAGTTGATTTTTCAATAGAACTCGTACCAGGTGATTTTCCTATTTCAAAGACAACTTATAGAATGGCCCCAATTGAGTTATAGGAATTGAAGAAGCAACTCCAAGAGAATCTTGATAAGGGGTTCATCCGCCCTAGTGCGTCACCTTGGGGAGCACCTGTTCTGTTTGTTAAGAAGAAAGATTGATCAATGAGACTCTGCATTGATTATCGAGAACTTAACAAGATCACTATCAAGAACAAATATCCTCTCCCACGCATTGATGACCTATTTGACCAACTACGCGGAACTCAATACTTTTCCAAGATTGATCTTCGTTCAGGGTATCATCAATTAAGGGTCAAAAGGGAGGAAATACCAAAGACAGATTTCCGTACAAGGTATGGAAACTAAGAATTTATAGTGATGCCATTTGGTCTTACTAATTCCCCTGCTATCTTCATGGATCTAATGAATAGAGTCTTTAGAGACTATCTTGATTAGTTTGTGGTAGTCTTTATAGACGATATTCTTGTATATTCAAAGAGAAAGGAAGAACATGAAGATCACTTGAGAATTATATTGAAGACCCTGAGAAAGGAGAAGCTTTATGCCAAATTTACCAAGTGTGAATTTTGGCTTCAAAAAGTTTCATTTTTGGGTCACATAATCTCAAAAGAGGGGATATCTGTGGATCCAGTAAAAACAGAGGTTATCGAAAGATGGTCAAGACCAACAATAGTAACTGAGATCCGAAGTTTTCTTGGTTTGGCTGGATATTATCGACGTTTTGTGAAAGATTTTTCACGATTATCTAATCCAATCACCAAGTTGACTCGGAAAGGAGTTAAGTTTGTTTGGATGGAGGAACGTGAAGAGAATTTCAAGGAGTTAAAGGAAGGTTATCTAGTGCACCTGTGCTCACAATGCCTTGTAGTGGATAAAGTTTTCTGATCTATAGTGATGCATCCAAGAAGGGATTGGGGTGTGTTCTTATGTAAAATGATATGGTGATAGCTTATGCCTCACGACAGTTGAAAATTCATGAGCAAAATTACCCAACACATGATTTAGAGTTAGCTGCGGTAATCTTTGCATTAAAGATTTGGAGGAATTATCTTTATGAAGAAAGGTGTGACATTTATACTGATCATAAAAGTTTAAAGTATATTTTCACACAAAAGGAGATGAATATGCATCAAAGAAGATGGTTGGATCTGATTAAGGATTATGACTGCTCAATCCATTACCACCCTGGGAAAGCAAACAAGGTGGAAAATGCATTAAGTCAACAAGACCATGCCAGTTTATCCATGATGAGGATCACAAAAGATCCAATATTTATGGATTTACAAAGGATGGATCTTGAAATTATAATGGAAGGGGAAAAATTGTATCTTTCTCAAATGAATGTTCAAACATCTATACATGTGAAGATTAAAGAGGCACATAAAGAAGATGTCGAGTTACAAAAGAAGGTGAGAAATGTTCCTGAATTCAACCTTGATTGTGATGGGATAATAAAGTTCAGGAATCGGGTTTGTGTTCCTCGCATCCCCGAATTAAAGAAGGAGCTGCTAGATGAGGCTCATAGTTCTTCATTCTCTATTAATCCTGGAAGCACGAAGATGTATAGGGACCTGAAAGAGTACTTCTGGTGGGATGGCATGAAAAGAAATATTGCTGAATATGTCTCTCGATGCTTGGTTTGTCAACAAGTTAAAGCTGAGAGACAGAAGTATAAGGGGATGTTACAACCATTACCCATACCCGAATGGAAATGGGAAAACATAACTATGGACTTTGTCACATGACTTCCTAAAACATCCAAAGGCAATAATGCTATCTGGGTTATAGTTGATCGTCTTACAAAGTCTGCACACTTCATTGCTATTAGAGAGGATTTCTCTCTGGATCAGCTTTCCAGGATATATGTAAAGGAAGTGGTAAGATTGCATGGAGTACCACTTTCTATTATATCTGATCAGGATCCGAGATTTACCTCGAAGTTCTGTCATAGTCTTCAGCATACTCTGGATAAAGAGTTGAGTTTCAGCACTGCTTATCATCCTTAGATAGACAGTCAATATGAGAGAACAATTCAAACTCTAGAAGATATGTTGAGAGCTTGCTCTATGGATTTCAAAGGTGGTTGGGATCAACACCTACCTTTGGTGGAATATTCTTATAATAATAGCTTTCACTCTAGTATTCATATGGCTCCTTATGAAGCTCTCTATGGAAAGAAATGCAGGACACTAACTTGCTGGGATGAAGTTGGGGAAAGAAAGCTATTAGGACCTGATCTCGTTGATGAAATGGAAGAAAAGGTCAGATCTATTCAACAACACATAAGAGAAGCTCAGATTCGACAGAAAAGTTATGCCGACAACCGAAGAAAAGACCTAGAGTTTGAAGTGGGTGATAAAGTGTTCTTATGAATATCTCCCGGGAAGAGGGTCATGAGATTTGGAAAGAAGGGGAAGTTGAGCCCTAGATATATCGGTCCTTTCGAAATACTAGATCGTGTTGGGAAGGTAGCTTAATGATTGGCGCTTCTACCAAATCTCTCTCAAGTTCATGATGTGTTCCATGTATCTCTCTTGAGAAAGTACATAGCTGATCCTTCACATGTACTCAGCTCAGAAGTTGTACCGCTGGAGCAGGATCTTTCTTATGAAGAACAGCCGATAGAGATTCTGGATCGTAGCGAAAAGGTCCTACAAAACAAGACCACTCTATTGGTGAAAGTTTTATGGAGGAACCACCAATTGGAAGAAGCTACATGGGAGCTTGAGGATATGATGAGGGAGAGGTATCCTCATCTGTTTGTTACAAAGTGAAGAATTTCGAGGGAGAAATTCATTTTAAGGGGGGTAGAATGTAACACCCGAGACTTTTATGTTAAATAAATCATCAAAGGAATATTTTTCTACACACAAAACTTTCTTGGCTTACTTTACACGAAATCGCGACCTTCCTCGATAGCTTGCGTCGTACGCAATACCGAGTTTCACTAAACAATGATATGCTATTAAAATATTATTAAAACTAGCCGTTATGAATAGTAATAATGACTTTTTGAAATTTTATAAATTTTATTTTTCAAAATGGACTTCATTTTTGGATTCGGAATATCGAAATTAGCCTAGGGTGAAATCTTAGTATTTTTCTGAAAACTTTCAATTTTTGATGAATAGTGAAACCACTAAGTGGTAGTTAAAAAACTGAATTTTTCCTAAAACTTAATTTTACCACTTCTGTGAGTGGAATTTCAAAAATCCTAGAGACACGGTTGATGTCAGTAAGTAAAATGTGGTTCAATGAGAAGAAAATAATTTTTGGTGAATAGTAACTTTTTACTTTTATTTACCACGATTAAAAGTAAATAGGGTAATTAAGGGTAAAAATGATATTTTTATTACCCTAACACATGTCCTAATTCTATTGTACAAGTGTAATTAGACCAAAAACAAACTTAGGAATAACATATGACCATTTAGGCCAACTTGGATTAGATTAGGACATTTATTATTAATTTATTTAAAGAAGGGTTAAAATAGTTAAAATCAAGGTTCAATAAGTAAATAATTTTTAATATAAGGTTATAAATAAGATAAATTCAACTATAAATATTCATTAGAAAGCTAAAAATATTTCCTACATAATGATATTTTATTTGTAATTTTTAGACATTAAATAATTTAATTTATTTATGACACAAAGATGATGCAGTAATTATCCTATTAATGAAATATTGACATAATTGATGTTATAAACACCAAAATAAATTTAATTTGAGACTTTTTATGAATTAAAATAATTTGATAGGTTAATATGACATGTTAGTATTGATTTAATTAACTTTTTTCTAACTAATAATTCTGTTACGAGTTTCACAAAAATCAATTACTAAATAGTGTCAACATTGACATAAAATAGTTTTTGAAACATATATTATATTAGTAATTGTATTTTATTCCTAAAAATCTAAGATTAGGCCAAATGACTTATATAAGGTTATATATATTAATAATAAACAACTTGGGGTTCTTTTGTCTGCTTATAGTATGTTAATTAACCTTATAGTATAAGAACACAAGAAGACACGGTAAAAGTAAAATTATTTAACTTAATGTTAAATCTAAATTATAAGGTTAAAATAGGAACCTAAACTTGTCTAAATTCTATTGGATGAGAGTATTTCGACCCATCCCCACCTTATCTTCTATATATATCAATTTGGAGCTATTTAATACCGAACTTGACTTTATAATAAAATAATATTTTTAGTTTTCCCAAAGGAGACCCTCTCATCCCTTATAAAAGGGCACCTCCTCCCCCTCTTCCTCACACCACTGTGAGCCTTCAATCTCGGAAAACCCCTGACAATTCCTCCTCTCCACTTCTCTAGAGACATCCTAGAGGTCCTGGTCTTCTTCAAAGACCAATTTTAGTGCCCTAAAAGAAGGTCTCAAAGAAGCACTTCAAAGAAGAGGTAATGTCCGTTACCGATTCTTTCATCTTTATTTCTTCTTCCACTTATTCTTATTTAGTTGTTTCATTATGAAGTAATAAAATCAGTATCCCTCATATAATGATATGTTATTATAAGTATTAAACAACCCTATTTCACCATCTATCCATCCTACGGAAAAAGAAATCACCGCGCGTGCGTACGTACGGAATACCGTCTCCACGCCGTGGTGTAATCTATTTTCCACCACAGCCTTACTTGGATGGGTATAATGGTGTAAATAATGACCATATATGACTATTATAAAGTGATACTGATTATGAAATAGTATAAATACACTCTAATACAATTCCACGATCATAGGAACGATATCATCACTCGTGCGTACGTACGGAATGCCGTCTCCACGATGTGATGCGACTCGTTCTACATGATCTTCATTTCATAATGATTATATATGTGAATTGAATGAATGAATATGATATATATTACACTAATACCATTCTGGAAATGAGGTATCTATAACCTAAAGAGAAGAATAATAATTTATTCGACAAAACACACATAAGAACAAAAAGTTATAAACACCCGAATAACAAGTAGCAACGAAATATTACTACTAAGAAGATAAGAATATGACCATATATGATATCATAAAAATAAGTATTATTCTGGAATAAGTCAATAACATTATTTAAATAATTATACAGGAGGTTCGGACACTTACAAATCAAAACGGACCTAAGGTAAGGGAAATATCACAATCTCATTTTTATCCGAGATTGTTTATACTTTGGTATTTACTGGGGTGTATTTTATCATCCACATCCATGTTTCCTAAATATGTAATATTATTTCCATCCACCTAAAATTGTTTAAATCCAATTTTACCCTTCGTTAAGTTTTTAGTAAAAGATATGAAAGGAATCTTTTGTTGTTTTTTCATACGAGGTACTTTTTGACTTTTCCGACAATAGTACGAAAAGAATGTTTTTTTAACTTATATGGCATGAATGGATTTTTAAAACATTATTTCCAATAATATTACTTTACAAGTTTTCATGTTTATTTTTAATCAACTTCTCTTATTTTAGAATTGTATGACATGTTAAGAAAGGAAAAGTGTTTTTGAAGTAGAAAGGATATTTTCCTCAAGAATGGAGTTCAGGTGTTTTATCAAAATTATTTTCCATCTAAGATAATATAGGGTTATGTTTCTATCCCTATTATTACATGGATTTGATTATATTGTGATGGAAATATTTTTATGAATTCCTTTATCTTATATGAATTGTTTTATGATGTCATGTTGTTTAAGAATCCCATTTTTACTACATGGGTTATGCAATGATGTGTGATTTGTGATTTTGTGGCACACATAAGAATGGTATCATTATGAGATGGGTGGGACCTATAACTCCCTCCATTTAATTGGGTAATGATTTTATATCTCATGAGATAGACATGTCTGGAACGGTAGGTTATACCAGTTCATTGAAACAGGACTGAAACGAGGAGTGAACTCGGTTCAGAAATGGACTTTTTCCACTAAGATAGTCTTGACAATGAGTCTTGACTAATAAGAAATGATTCTCTATGATTATGTGTGTATGACACAAAGTTTCATGTTTTAAGTTATGATTATTGGGATCACATTTCACTACTATGATTTATCCCATGTTATGAAATTATGATCTATTTTGCAGGTTAAGATTTCCAAAAGTTATGTGCTTATGTATATGATGTGATGAATATTTCTTTTGTTTACCCTTACTAAGAATTTGAGCTCACCCTTTTGTATGTTTTATTTCCCCAGGTCAGGAAGAAGGTTGTTAAGTAGAATATGCCAAAAGGGACTCTAGATATGATGAAATAAATGGGAGGCAAAGTAGATGCTTTATGAACCAGTTGTTTATGTTTCCCAGTTTCTAAAGACACTATACCTATACGGTCCTTTCTTGGTTTTGTTATATTTTGTAATAAGTGTGCTTCAATTCTGAAGTAATAACAATGTATGTAAAGTATGGTTCGTTATAATTGTTTAGCAACTATTTGAAAAAGTATTAATGTTTAACCTTCCATTATTATTTCTATATCTATCTTTACTAGATCTATGAACATAGGATCCCTTTCAACTCTCATATTGTTCAAAAATCCACGATCCTTTCTTCTCAAAGCATCTTCCACCTTATTTTCCTTCCCCAAGTAGTAGTGTATAGTGAAATAATAATCCTTGAGTAGTTTGATCCATCTCCATTTCCTCATGTTGAGTTCTTTTTTGTGAGAAAATATATTTCAAACTCTTGTGGTTAGTATATATCTCACATTTTTCACCATAGAGATAGTGTCTTCATATCTTCAAAGTAATGATTACAAATACTAACTCTAGATCATTAGTGGGATAGTTTTGTTCATGAATTTTTAGCTACCATGATGCATAATAAATAACTCTATCATTATGTATAAGGACACAACCAAGTCCTTTATTTTAAGAATCACTTTAAATAACTAACCCATCATTTCCTGATGGTAGAGTCAAGATAGGAGAATTAACTAATCTTATCTTCAGTTCTTCAAAACATTCTTCAAAATCTTTTTTCCAAACAAATTTAACCCCTTTACATGTGATCTTGGTTAATGGGTTATCAAATTAGGAAAATTTATGGATGAAGTGCTGGTAATAACCTACTAAACAAATAAAACCACGTACCTTAGTTATACTTGTCAGTGCTGGCCATTCTTGGATTACCTTGGTCTTTGAAGGATCAATAGAGATTCCATCCTTAGGGACAATATGGTCAAGAAACGAAATCTCCTAAAGTAAAAATTCACACTTGATAAAAATACCATATAATTCATTTCCTTTGAGGGTTTTCAGAATTGTGTGCATGCTATTTTCATGATCCTTGTAGCTTTTTGAGTAAACCAAGATATCATTAATAAATAACAGTAAAAATTCATCATGACATTACTTGAAAAATCTATTCATTAGATCCATGAAAATAGAGGGTTCATTTTTCAGTCCAAAAGGAATTACTATAAACTCGTAATGCCCGTACCTGGTTCGAAATGCTGTTTTCAGAATGTATTCCTTCTTCACACACAACTGATGATATCCAGATTGAAGGCCAATCTTTGAAAAAAATTGAGCTCCATAAAGTTAGTTGAATAAATCATCAATGCGAGAGAGGGGATACTTTTTCTTTATTGTTAAAGCATTGATATCCTTGTAATCAATGCACAACCTCATAGATACACCTTTATTATTAGAAAAAAGAAAAGGGTCTCCCCATGAAGAAACACTAGGGAAAATAAATCCCTTGTTACTCAATTCCTCTAGTTGTTTCTTTAGTTCCACTAATTCTAGAGTGGCCATTCTATAAGGGGTCTTCTATATAGGCCTTGAACTTGAAATTAAATCAATGGAAAACTCAATTTCTCATCCTTGAGGATGTATAGGTAAATCCTATAGAAACACATCAACATATTCTTCCACAATAGGTACATTATCTATTTGAACATTCATTTCCTCCCCCATAGGTATTTCATTCTCTTACTCCCCAATAATTGAATTTAGTTGAGCTACTGGGGTGGATCTTGATAAGAATCAGGTGGTGACGTTTTTACTCTAAAGATATAGTACTTCTTATCATCATCGAAAATTATAACATCCTTCTTCTTATAATAATTTTTTGCCTCATGGTATGAAATCCAATCTATACCAAAGATTACATAAAATTAAATCTTGGGTATGATGATGAGAACATCAAATAAAGAACATTTATATGCCCTAATGGGTACTGATTCACAAAAATTTGTTGCAATGATAATTCCCTTAGTTTTTTTGAATGAAAACTTCCTTATTAAATCAAATTGGAAATATTTAATTGTCTTAGAAAACTGGGAAGATATGAAATAATGTGATGATCCAGAATTAAATAAAGCATTGGATAAATTTGAGGAAACCATTAAATTACCTGCCACCACATCATTCAGAGCTTCAACCTCAGTAGTAGCGATCACATAATCTTAGCCTTGCTACCTTAGCCTTTCCTGAGGTAAGTTTCCTTGGTGCTTTGGAAATTCATATGCGTAATGCCCCATTTCCCTACAATTATAGAATTCAACATCGACAACCTCTTTCTTTCCCTTGTAATCACGAGCTTGGTGGCCTTTTTCACCACACATGTAACAGACTCCCATTCCCTTCAGGAAAGTATTGGGGTGTTTCTTCCCATACTTACCATAGTATAGATATTCATCTTTTCCCTTCATCCACTTATTTCAATTTACAATGTGTTAAATAGATCTCTTATTCTCTTTCTTTTCTTTAAAGTCATAAGAATTAAAGAATTTCCTTTTTTTTTCTTGATAGAACATGAGTCAATATCTTCGTATGATGAGAAGGATTGTGAGATTAATGATTGTTGGAGAAATGGTTTTAACCCATCTAAGAATCGATAAATCTTACTCATTGGGTTACATATATAATCTGTTTCATACCTTACTAACCTTTTTAAGTTAGCCTCATAATTTGCAACCTTCTCATCCACCTTTTGCCTCAGACTCAGAAATTGTCTTTCTATATCTGCTTGATGGTCACGAGGAAATTATTTTTCTAAGAAAATATTTTTAAACTCCCTCTATTTCGTATTTGATACTTCTTCATCCTCTTTTGTGTTTTGAATTAATGAACACCATTGATCTGCATCTCCCGTGAGGCGATTAACTGCCATGTCAACTTTTTCCCTTTCTCTACTCCCCAAAGCATGAAATATTTAATCTAAGGAACTTGTACATTTCTCAGAAAGAAATGGATTTGTAGTCCCATTTAATGTTCGTGGTTGTTGCCTCATGAAGAGGTCTAACATTGATCCTCCATGTTGTGGATCAGGGTACTCCATATGGGTAAGGTTATTATTCATAACCTGAGTGAGTTGTCACAATATGGTGATAATCTGACCAACACCAGTTGTATCACCATATCCACTATAATTATCTTGATTAGGAGGGAAATACCTACATGGATTACATGTGTCGATATGATTTCCATTCTTTCCACTAAGTGCCATTTCTAAACAATGTCATACAGTAGATTAGTTTATCAATCAGAATAAATAATTCCAAACATGTACAACACTTAACATAAATTAAACCATTTATGGATATAATCAATAATCATAAAAATATTTTCCTTGAGGCGATATAAACTCACAAATACATCATAATGGATTGTAAAGAAAATTTGAATTATCTTAATAATATCCCCTAGGAGTGTCATAACCAAGAGTGCACCAAGGCCCTTTGTCATGTACCAGGATACCCCAGGTCAAGCCCAAAACTACTTGTCAGAGTTTTCACTCCTAAGTACATATGTGTCAGATCCGCCTCTACCTTCTCGTATCTAGACAGGGATGTATTTCTTGAAAAACACACAAAATCTCTACATTACCATAATTCTAGGAAGTTCTTCTATACTAATCCTCAAAGTCTGTCTTAGGGTAAAGTTATCTAATCAGAGATTTCTAAATCTAGCTTCTAAGGTTTGTAATAATATTACTTTGATACCAACTATAATGCCCCGAACATAGTTACCTAGAGTTGGTGCATTATTACATAACATTTCAATGATATAAGAAATCATGTCCCAATAGACCGATCATTTGAGTAGCCATGGAAGTACTAGATACACACCTATGTTTTACATTACATTATAAAATGAAAAGAACAAAACATTGTATCATTTGAACACATTAATATATCTTAGACTATCCCTACGGGTCAGTCATAATATACTTCTTCACATCCTAGAAGAAATAAAACATAGTAAGGGGTGAGATCAGATGCTCAGTAAGGATAACAATATAGTGGAAACTTTTATAAATAAGCATAAAAATTTAAGGCAATGTATAAGACTAAAACAAAAGACTTTCACACTTAAAATTTAGAATAATATAGAAAGGATAAATCAAATAATTCCATTTAATTATTCACATGGATATTCTACTAGTCGAATAATCACATGTAATATCAATATCCATTTTCATAATGATGGAATGCATAATGCCAGACATCATAACCACATATTCAAGGCCTCGTGCCAAGACTAAAAATACGATTTTGTAAAGGGATTTTTCCAAGAAACTAGTTTATCTCATTACACCTACTGATGCATCGAGGAGCTATAGAGGTCTCCAACCTTCACTTACTATGTCCAATGAATTCCTCATATTAAAAGGTTGAAACATAACATAAAAATTCGTATTAAAACTAGAATACAAAATGTAAATACTTTATCAATCAACCATGAATGGTACAAAAATAACACATCCATAGTCAAACATATCACAAATCCTAAAATAAAATATGAAATATTTTTATCATAAAAAATCCTCTTCAAACAAGTGTAAAATACATCAAAGGATGTTGATATAGTTGAAATCAAAACTACTTGAGAGAAATATCACTTTCTATTTTGAAATATTTTAAGAGTATCATAATTATAAAATAAAATATTTATTTTAAAAATATTATTATAAGCTTTTAAGGAAATTTTTGAAGATTTTATAACGGCAGAAAATATCTGCACTCGCTGTATAAGTTAAAAAAACATTCTTCCATTAATTTTGTCAAAAAGGTTGTAAAGGACCTTGTTTGGAAAACGAAGAAAATATTCATTTATACTTTTTTTATAAAAAGCAAAACAAGTTTATAAATGAATTTAACCCATAGTAAATTAAATAGTAAAAATGTTTTGAAATACATTTTTAAGAAACACGAATGTAGATGATAAAGAGGTCCCAGTACATACCCATGTATAAACAACCTCAGATAATGAAGTGATTGTAGAATTAACCCTTAACTTGTACTTTTCCTTGGTCGAGGGTAATTTAACCTCCATTATAATAGTTAAATAATTTTTATTAAATTATAAAAGAACCAAATACCTAAATATGATATCATATATGATCTTATAATATTGCTTTGTTAATAATATTTCAGTAGTATCATCATTTTGGGTGTTAACTATTTCATTTTACTTTATATGTTTGGTTATGTAAGTCATGTTTTTTATGGATCAGATGTATTTTATTCATATATAGAATCACGTTAGGTTCTTAAACATTGTTTTTTAATCATAAAATGATATTTATTCTTGAATGGTTACGATGGGGAATGAATCTCCTCGCGTTCGTGGAGACGGTAATCCGTACGTACGCATGAGCATGAATACCATTCTATTAGTGGTGGAATCATATGTAATTGGATGATATATCATATATAAAGAATAATTAACTTGTTAAATTTATTATTGACATCAATTATACTCATTATTATACCCATCCAAATAGTAAAGGTTTTGAATAACAAACGACACCACGACGTGGAGACGGTAAGCCGTACATACACACGTATGGTGACTTGTCATTCATAGGATGGATAGAATAATTAATATTGTTGTAAAAATATTTATAATAGCTCTAAATTATGTATATTTTAATGGAGTTATTATTTTTGTATGGAAACAACAAAGAAAGAGGAAGTGGAAGAAGAAAAGAACTTTGAAAGAGGTGGTGAAATTATTACCTCTTCTTTGGGTGTTTCCTTTTGGGTTGATCAAAATGGATCCTTAGTTTCTATTTATGATCAAAGTAATTCATATAGGTAAAATCGAGGGTAGTTGGGAGGTTATTTGATCAGGTTGTTTCTGATCCAAATGGCTTTGGAGGTGTGAAATTAAGAGAAGGGGAAGTACACTTTTATAAGAGAGGTGAGATTCACTTTAGGAAAACCTTGAAATATTATTTTCTTATACAAAAATATTATGTTTATAATGGATCCAAAATGATTTATTTCAAGACTAAGGTGGGTAGGTGTCTAAAAAATCGCAACCAATAGGTTTTATACAGGTTTATGTCACCAATTTAACCTTATCTTTTAGATTTAACTCTTGGTCAAATAGTTTAACATTTACGATGTCTCCTTGTATTTTTATATTATATGGTTAATAAACTTACTATAAAATGCCAATAGAAACCCAAGTGGTTCATTAATGACATATATATTATTATATAAGTCCTTTTTAAGAACCTTATGTTTTTATAACTTTTATATCATTTAATAATATAGTATTTGTTTTTAAAAACTCATTTATGTCAATTTTGACACTATTTAGTATCTGTTTTTTGTTAAAGTCCTAAAAACTTGATTACTTCAAAAAAAATTCATTTAATCAACAATAACATGTCATATTATCCTAAAAAAATATTTTAATTCATCAAAAGTCTCAATTTACATTTATATGGATATTTATAATATCAATTAAATTAATCTTTCATTAATAAGGTAATTACAACATAATCATTGTGCCATAAATAAATTTAATTATTTAATGTCTAAAAATTATAAATAAAATACCATTATGTAGGAAATATTTTTATCTTTATAATTAATATTTATAGTCTAATTTATCTTATGTATAACCCTATATTAAAAATGTTTTAGTTATTAAACTTTGAATTTAAAACTTTTAACTCTTCTTTAAATAAAATAATAATAATTGTCCTAATCTAATAAAAGTGAACCAAAAGGATTATATTTTATTACTAAGGATGTTTTTGGTCTAAATAAACTTATAAAATAAAATTAGGACATGTTTTGGGGTAATAATAAAATCATTTTTATCCTTAATTACACTATTTACTTTTAACCGTGCTAAATAAAAGTCAAAAGTAACTATTCACCAAAAATTATTTTCATCTTATTGAACCTAATTTTACTTACTGATATCAACCATGTCTCTTGGATTTTTGAAATTAAATTCACATAAGTGGTAAATTTACGTTTTATGAAAATTTGTTAACTTGCCTAGAAGGTGGGTAAAAGACGGTAAAGAGTTAAATAAAATTATATATATCTAATATTATAATAAAATAACTCCAATGAATTACATTGAACATATATATTCATTATTTATATATTTTTACCTCATATAAATTTTAATAAAATAACTAATTATGTAAATAAAATGTTGGTTTTAAACAATAACATAATGTTTTTCACTATTCATCAAAAATTGAAAGTTTTCGGAGAAATACCAAAAATTAACCCTAAGATAATTTTGATATTTTGAATCCAAAAATGAAGTCCATTTTAAAAAATAAAATTTATATAATTTCAAAAAGTGGGTATTACTATTCATAATGGCAAGTTTGATTGGTCGTGGTGTGTTAGAACTCGAAGTTGCATACAATGCAAGCTATTGTATTATTCAAAGGGAAGCATACTGTGGAAGCTTGGGGTGTTACAAAATCTACAGGGGATATAAGATCCCATTAACCACAGGTGAAAGAAATTACTTTAATATTTTTCAAATTAACATCACATAACATCCCACATTCATCACAAACAATGATATTAGAAAACTTTTCAGTAGCATACAAATCCAAGGAACCTATCCACCATAGAAATATATTATCCACTTTGGGTGGAACTGAATCATCTACATGGTTTTAAAATGTGTCATAATATAATGGGTCATGATATGTGAAGTGTCCCATATATTCATATACTCAAGGACATAACATATTTAAATAGTATGAAATAAATCCATTCTATGGAAGTAAGCACACCTGGACACAACCATATCATTAACAAAGCCATGTGTAATACCTACCATATAGAATAATTAAATTCACAATAGAGATAGAGTAATTAATCCAATACTAAGAAAAAATAAATCATAGTAAAACTTATGATATTATCATTTCCTTGAAACAAGTCCCATATCATTCTGAATGAGTGAAGATTATATTGATTACAACAAAGGAATACATATAATAAACCCTTCCCCAATATCAAATCTCCACCACCCCAAGCCTGATATAAGAGTAAAGGATGAAAATAATGATAGAAACCTCTCCCCCTAATAAGAAAAGGGTTCAAGAAGAGATTAATATACTAATAAAAATAGTATTAGAGAGACCCATTCCCTATAACATATCAAAATCTTGACACTAGATCATGGAACGAGTTATGCTTACCATATCTGAAGGAATTTAGCTGTGAGATGGAGACTAAAAGATTGAAGTGATAAAAATGATGATGGCTCAAGGATTTATTATGTGAGTTTCAATCGAATGAAATATACAGTTTCCCTATACTCATTATGAAGTTATTATAATCTAACAATAACAGTAATCATTATTATTCACTTCAAAAGATAAAAATCGAACGGTTTTAGGCTCAAAAAGTAAATTCAATAGTCACACCACAAAATAAGAGGAGATATTATATATTCCACACCTGAGGGAAGCATTTACTAGATAATAATTCCACCCATAGGTTCAAATGAAGAAACAAGTCTTAGATATTTCCTCAAAACATCCCCCACCAAACATCCAACTCCTCGTAAAATTATTGGAATAGAGAACCTCACTATCTAGCTAACCCACACAACATCATCATAGTTAAAGGAACCAATTTCTCTCTCTAATCATGATTAACCTGAAGGATATCACCTCCACCTCTAACCAGAATTATGCCTCATAATATGAAATAGAAACCTTGTAATTATATAGACTCTCGAACTATAACACTCATAGTTTCCTCCTCCAAGAATTGTTATTATCATCATGCACTATATAGATATTTTATAACACATAATGTAGAAAATATTCATCATTAACTTTATAGGGACATCTACCTAGAGTCACTCTTTTGAAAGAAAACTTTTTAGAGACTCCTAACCTGATACACATATTATTTAACTTTAATTATTTTACTTTATTTTTAACTATTTCCCATTGTCCACCCCATTTAATGGAAAGCAATTAAAATAATGATTCATGATACATTCATAGGTTTTCACCCAACAAAACACATCAATTCTATTAGAATACCTAGTAAACTTGAAGTTTTTCATTTTGGATCATAGGGGTGCCTAAAATTCCATGTCCTAGATGGTATCCCTCGTTTACAGCACATACTATCCCAGATAACACTGTCGGCATATAATCCAAGTATCCTAACCAAGGAATAACTCCAAAATCTATCCTATATCTCAACAATCACATATTATTCCAATATATAATGAACCCCTCCCCAAAAGGTACCCATATTTTTATGGAAAATATAGAATATTGATAATGATGTTCGAATCCCTCCTCGAATGGGAATGATTTTAGTGACTAGCACTAAGGGTATATTATACACAGAGATGAGAGGAATTAATCCCTATGATTTGAAATGTAAGATATATGATGAGAATAAATAAAAAACCACTCTTAATCATAATAAAAAGTAAATATATATCCCAAGTACATGAATTTAATTATATACAACTCAAATAAGTAAAAACACTGAAGCAGATCCTCAGTAATGACCATGAAGCACCAACAACTCCTAAACAACTCATTGAAGAAAAAATGTCCACCAAAATCATTATACATCCCTTAATAATATGAAAAAAAGTTTATATATATATAGGGCGATCATATCATGTTTACTCAATAGGATCATACTTATAACATCTCTTGCAAAAATTTAAATAAGCATACTAATTCCAGTGAGAAAACAAATGAAACAAACTTATCACCTGAACAAGTTTTATATTATTTTACCATAATCACCATGGATAACTCACCAAATATCACATAAAAGTACTCATATAATATAATAATAAAATATGTTACCCTGCTACCACTTCCACAATGGTTTCCTTCTCTACCTTGACATCACATGTCTTGAGCAATCTATCTCCATTATCTAACCCAAAGTCACTGGTGCTAAATTAATCCAACCCATTGTCACATGGGATAAACTAATATATGATTAACCCCATGTATCACATCATCCCTCCATCCTAACCACATATCCATATTGTGATAAATTTATTTTTGAGAACCATTACAGCTTGTATGTCGTGTATTATACATTAATCCATCACAACCCATACACAATATACCTAGAATACCCATTAAGGTACTATATCTAGAGATATATTTCTGATATAACCCCATTTCATTACAACCCTATAGACACATATATGAAAAAATATAACCACAATTCATACCAATACATAACAATATTAGGAGAAGACATCAGGGTTAGAGGAAGTAGTCATCCATCTATTCCTTGAAAACTTGGGTGTTGGAGAAAATCCCCTCCCATAGTCCACTGGGTGTCAGTTTCCCGAATGACATAGGTGGGGTAGAATATGAAAAAATATATATTTAAATCACACAACCACACTATGAGAAAACTAACAAGACTTAGACTCATCTATTGGTAACATCATAGGTCACTCCTGGATGCTAGTTCTAAGGCCTAAGTTTCAAATAACCATAAAAGCATCAAGATTCATTTCAATTAATTAATTATCAAATAATTAATATTATTCTTTTTTATTTTCGAAGATTAAAATTTTAACATTATGAGATAAGTTATGATGGAATTATGAATTAATTCTTTACATTATAAAGTATATCAGCATCATAGAGAAGGAATCAAGAACCAACCTCATTCTTCCATTAATTCATTTTTTCATTTCAAAATCATCTGGGTACTCTATGATTCAAGACGAGTTACCACATAGAAGATGCAGTCACTGTACATGGTATCAAAATAATTTCCATAGCTAGAAACTGATTATATAAATAAAAACTGTTCACTAGCCATTAAATAGTAATATTCATTACAAAGAAAGCATCTCAGCTTCCAGTGAAACAATAATAGGAAAGACCAAATTTAACCCATTATTTTAGTCCTAATGTTATCCCCAGTGCCACTTTTCATAATATCACTTACAACTTACCATGCCAATATCATCATCATTGGAACCCTATGCCACAATCATTTCCTCGGGTATCCCTTCCCATATCATCACCATAACCATAACCTTATTCCACTATCATAGCCTCAGGTATGCCCCCCCCCCATTATTCAACCAAACAAGGTTATCATTCAACTATATCAAGGCTTTAAATCCATAAATCATAAATACATATTAAATATATTATTACCCACATTATTAAAAAAAGGTAATTATAGAAAAAATAAATAATTATAGGATTTATCAACAACATCAGGCTCGCTTAGCCCCAAAGTAAAGACTTAAGGAATCCTTAAATTTTCATTATAATCGTTAATTATATAATTTACAATAAATAAATTATAGCATAATTATCCATACAAAATAGTAAAGGTTAAATATTATTGATTGGATTTGGAATTCA
Source organism: Viscum album (assembly GCA_963277665.1). NCBI lineage: Eukaryota > Viridiplantae > Streptophyta > Magnoliopsida > Santalales > Viscaceae > Viscum > Viscum album. Next base: position 238,071,034 of record OY728140.1, on the reverse strand, counting down.
TCCCTACACTTTTTTATATAAGAACAATCTAAATGGTAATTATTTCAAAATTCCACTTTTATTATAAAAAAACATTACCAAATTTAATTTGTTATAAAATTTCAAAGAATAACAACTTTACTTAAGAATCATAACAATATATTGCACAATATATAGTAAATCTTAGAATAAGAAAAAAAATATTTCATAGGAATATAATCAAATATTCAAAATATTTCATCATGAATATTAATATTTATACATTTGATTATTTACATTGCAATAATTTTATAAACAGAAATATAAAATAATTCTTACTAAATTATTTAAGTAGTTTAACACTGTAGAATACCTTTATTTGTTTCTCTCTCTTAAATAATCTCTATAATAATTATAATTATTCTACAATGTGAAATTATTTATTTCTTATTTCTTATAAGAATCTTATAGATTATCAAATATTATTATCTATTTTATATAATAAATAAATAATTTTAATTGTTGAAATTATTATCAATAGTATTCATTATACATGTATTTCAATAATCAATTTCAAGATTCCAAATTAACATTATTTATCTAGGGCATGAAATATTATTTATAATTCAATTATGAAAAATTAAATAACTGGTTAACCATTTTCTACAAGAATTAAACTATTATTTTATTTATTGAAATAATATGAACACCTTAATTCCATTCAATAATTATTAGAACAAAACATTATACTTAATAAATTATTATTCCATTTAATTATTTTAAATCAATCATAATTCATTAACGTAATTACACAACATGAATTTTATCCGCCTCCTTGTGTATTATTACATTATAATTCTATATGTTATTATTTCTAATATTTTTATTTTATTATGGTTTATAATATCTATATAAAAAAGGAGTCTAATGTATGATAATTTCAAATTTGTACAATATGAAAAAGGAGGAATCACAGACCCCCCACCAAGTGTTTTAATATTGTAAGTCCCTACACTCAAAATATAGGTGAGAGGAATATATCTTAAACATAGAAAAATTTTGGTCAGAAAGAAAAACAATCCTCAAATAATTTAAAGAAAACTTCAAAATACTCGAATTTTGGGGTTTTGGGTCACCATAACTTGAGATAAACAAGGAATAACCAAAATGAGTTAAAGAAACTAATTTATAAAATTCATAGATATGTCTCCTTATACACTCAATCAAATTTATGTTTAAGACTTATTTAAAACATCTAAATTTAAATAAGGGAAAATGTTATATTTAAAACCCTTATCATATTCTTTACCACTAATTTCCACATTAAATTTCCAATAATTATGTTGAAAAAATGTTATGGGAGAGGCGGGAAGGAAAAATTTGAGATTTTAAGCAATGTTTTCTACCCATATGTAGGATGGATGAACTACATAAAGGTAACATGGTTTTACCATTACACATCTAGTTACACTTATGTGGGCATAAAAAATCATTAGGACCCTTATGAATGCTTAAGAATCTCATGGTTACCAATACACAATATTTACATTAGGTTTACAAGTGCTTAAAAAAATGATATACCCATACACAAATCTCCTATTACCCTTACATAGGTATGGGTAACCTTTATGTGATAAGGGAAATAACCTTATGTGAGACAATTAGAAGTCTTTACCTTGACATAAGGATGGCGTACCCTTATGCAAGATAGGGAATTACCTTAACACATGCCTTGAAAAAGAAAAGATACCATTATTTAGTTCAATAGATGACCCTTATGTGACTATACCCCCATGAGAATACCCTTAAACAAAATAAATGATATTTTTTATACCTTGACATAATTATGGGGATCCTTTACACAGTTCATGATATTTCCAGGATACCCATACACAGCTCAAGAGAACTGCTACTTACATTTAAAAAATTAATAAAAAATAACATGTTTTATTATAAACCCCATTTAAATTTTTTCCCTTACAATGATTTATAGACATGAATAAGTGTAAAGAAACTTTAAAACTATTTTTTTACCACTTATATAAACATATATATAATTAATAAAAAATATTTATTATCACTTACAAAATCCAAAAATCACTTCTAAAATATTCAAATCAATTTAAGAACTTATAAATTAATTTCCAAATAAAATTTTAACACTTTCAAATTACTTCCTTGACTCGAAAAAGCACTTAAAAAACTTTACAAATTGTTAAATCATTTTAAAATAACTTAAAATGATGAAATTACTCTTGAAATACTGGACAACCTAGAAAACAAAGGAAGGGCTTAGTAACATACATACCCTTACATATATATTTCCCATTTGATGTATATAATGTGAATCTAAATTTAATAATGTAAATTAATGTTTGAATTCATGTTTTCACTTTCAAGTGGTTGCAACTTTAACGTTTCCAAGGAGTTGGGAACTTATTTTACAATATTATTTCTATGATATTTATTATATTTTTGTTGAAGGAAATTTATAATATAACCTTCATAAAATATATTTATTTTTTATCCTATGGATGTTTAATAAATTTTCATGATTAATTCCAACTTTTATATATTTTTTAATTTGGATCAGGAAAATAAATATTTATAATAAAATGAATTCTTAATTCTCTTTTTGATCGGGCATATTTTTATTCTATATCCATATTCGTTTTTTAAAAAATTAAAAAATACCATTTTATTTACATAATTATTTATTAAGGATATATTATGTTATCCTTGAAATTTTTAAAAGTTTTTATATAAATATTTATAATGTTTTCTTGAATGGTTTATTTTTTACTCTATTTTAAAAAAGTAAAAAGGAATGATTCTTTTTAATTTATATGAAGTTAACAAATTTTCTTGCCTCCATGACTGTTTATACTATCTAGCTTCTTATACTAGTTTCTAATGGTTTTACAGAGAAAATTATATAATTAAATCTTATTTTAATTCTTCACTTTCATTTTATTCTATTTTATAAAATTCACGATTTTATTAAAAAACTAATATTTTTGATGAATTTATGGGAATATTTTATATAATATTAATTTAATGATTATTTATTTCTTGAAACATTTACTTTTATATGATATTAATTCATCTAAAATTACATTTTTATTCTATATTCATATTTTATATATCATTATTATGAATATTTCTTTAACTATATCCCATTTCTACATACTGTATTTTACTATGAAAGTTAATTTATTGATTAGAGAAATATTTAAATTCTAAATTATTTACTTAATAAAGATATTTGTTGATAAATAATATTGTTTATATATTAAATTTATCATTAAATATATATGGAATGTACTAGAAATGTAGTTATGGGTGGGGCCTAATTATAGATATCCCCTTGATGCATCAACGAGTATCATTAGACAAACCAGTTAGCTTGATTTATTAAATGATTTTTTGGTGTATACCTACCCATATTTTGAAAATATGTTATCACAAGTCCTTGATATAGATGTTCATCATTATGAATTTCCTTAATTTATAATTTAGTTTTTATTATACATGGTAGTATTACATTAATATTATTTATGTACGCATTTCATTCCCAAGTCATTGATTAAGTGAAATTTTTTTCAATTATCTATACTACCATATTGATTATTCCTTATTTACTCACGATAGATTATTAAGTACACAATCTTGGTTGATCATTTGAGTTTACCCTTATTTTTTTCCTTTATACATGATTTAAGGAAAGAATCTATGAATTATTTTCAAGGATAAAAATGCTTTTCTTTTAATGTTTTTTATATTTTGTTTATAATGTAAAATGGGAGTCATTTATGTATCTAGTTCGTCCAGACTACAAAACCAGTCAATCATTGGTGATGTGACACCTTATATTTTAATCCAATTTAATAAAGCACACATTAGCTATGGGTGACTAAATTTTGGGTGTTACACTTAGTATCAATGGATGTTTAGTAGAAATCTGGGGAACTAGATTTTGGGAAATATGGATAAGAGAATGTAACCCTAATAATGAATATTAGAATAAGTATAAGTATATGATAATATCATAATGTTTTAGTAAAGTATATATTGTGTCTATTTACTAGAAAATAAAACCCTTTTTGGATACTATAAAGTGGTTGTGACTCCAGATTAGACACCCATAGGGGTAACAATTCTAAATGGAGTAGATTTGGAAGTAACTCGATCATCACTGGTGCATGATGAGTGTTACTAATACTACATACTTAGCAAGAAAATACCAAGGGATATTATTTACTTGATTCAAAATCTATTGTTGAAAAATTATTAAATATTTTAAAATATTTTTATTATTTTGGGATATTACAAAATAAAAAAATTATGATTCTAAGATTAACAGATGCATTAAGATGGAATTACCATTGATTGCTGACTAAAAATGAGGATTAATATGGATCTAATGTTTAGAGATTTAGAAAATATGGATATGGTAATTATTAGGGAAGTTGAAACATCACTAATTTTCTAAATTATTTCAAAACCATATCTATTAGAAAATATAAAAATTTATCAGCATAATGATGAGAATTTAAACAAAAATAATGTCATGAATTATGGGAAATTGGAAAACTTCATTTATAAATGTGGTGTTATGAAATTTTGAAAGAGGATATGTGTTCCATCTATATCTAAGATGAAAATGGAATTATTAGTTGATTCTCATAGCTCAAATTTCTCTATACACCATAGTAGCTCTAAGATGTATAGGGATCTATAGGAAAGGTTTTGGTGGGATAATATTAAGATGGAAATTGAAGATTATGTGTCAAGACACATATATTATCAATGCATAAAGGCTAATAGAAAACATTCCAATGGAGTCATGGAACCAAAACCTATTACAATGTGTAAATTATATGATATAACTATATATTTGTTCATTGGATTTCTAAATACTCCTATAAATAATGATGCAATATGGATCATTTTTTATTACCTTTCCAAATCTGCATATTTCATTGTTGTAAGAGAATATTTACCAACCAAGATTCCTACATGAATCTATATTATTAATGTTTATATAGTTCATGGTCCACTTATTTCAATTGTATATATTAATAATGCATAATTAACATCAAAATTATTAAAAAGTATTTAGAAGTCTCTTGATATAGAGCTTCATCTGAGAACCAAATTTCTTCCTCAAATTGATGGATAGTCTAAATAGACAATTAAAACATTAGAAAATATATTAATGTCATTATCACATTATATTAAAGTTACGTGAGATCATTATTTACCTTTATTAGAGTTATATTATAACAATATATTTTATTAAAGTATTCAAACTACATCATACGAAGCATTATATGGTATGTTATTTCATACTCTTATATGCTAGGATGAGGTTGGTGAAAGGAAGATTGTGGTACTTGAACTTATTATATTGAAAAAGATGAAGGTAAATACTAATTATATCTATATTAGAGAAGTTCAAATTAGTTAAGGGTGCTATGTAAATAAATGAATGAATTATTTAGAATTTCAATTGAGAGATCATGTTTTCTTGAATGTATCTCTATGTAAGGATGTCATAAAGTTCTATACTAAATGAAAAATTATCCCCATCTATATCATAACTTTTGAAATTATATAAGGAATTGGAGTCATGACCTACTATTTGGAAGTTACACCAAACCTCTATAAATTACACGATGTATTACCTGTCTCATTATTAATGATGTATATGTAGAACCCAAAAAATGTGAATCCCTTTGAAGAAATAGAATTTGAATTTTATTTATCTTACTGTGAAGAGACTACGTAGATAATTAACACAAGAGAAAAATTATTTTAGAATAAGATGTTTTTGAATGGTAATGATACTTTAGAGAAATAAAAAAATAGTGGAAGCAAAATTGTAACCTAAGGAAGTTATGACGAACCACCCTTATTTGATTAGAAAATAAAATCTTGGAATATTTAAAGGATTAATTTTTTTAAGGAGGGATGAATTTTAATTCCTAAGCTTCAATTATAGTAAATGAATATTATATCATAATGAAACTATAATATAGTAAAAATTTTAATATTTCATTGTATAAAAATTCTAATTTGATAGAATGAATATTGATTTTGAACTAAACACATAAAAATAAACCTAGAATGGGTTTTTGAAAATTTACCTTACAAATAAGATTTTATGAATAATTGAAATTTTAATATTTAAATAATCCAAATTTTATTTTTAATAATGAGTTATAATTAATCATATATTTATTATCAATTTAATATAAATTATGACAAGATCATTTGGAGGTAAAAAATGATATTTTTCAAAAAACAAAACTGTTTTTAAGTGAATAATGATTTTTTATTTTAGTTAACTAAATTAATACCAAATTATGAATGATTAGAATGAAATTTATAGATTATATATTTACTTATATAAATTTAAATTCCTATACTAATGATTAGGAGTCATATAGTTGATATAAGATCATCTTAAGTATAAACAATTCATTTTTATAAAAGAGATTTTCATCCCTATTTGTATGTTTATTTTTAAATTATTTTAATCTACTTATAGAAATTGAATATCATAAAATTGATTACATCTTGTAATCATGAGGTAAAAATTTGATAAATACAACCCTTTTATTTTTAGGCATTATTAATAGTAATTGTGGTAAAATTTATCACCTTGGTAATGGGTAAAATGGGATAAAAAAGGTAAAACTATATAATAATGCTTCAAAATTATCCATACCCTAGCCTATATTTAATTGGATGAGTGTAATTATACAACCCCTTTATATATTAAAAAATATTGCAACTTGGTTCTAATTTTCTTTAAAAAATACCTTTATATTATTTTAAGCAAAAGAGAATTCCAAAATGTGCCACTTTTTATTTTAATATCTATTATATAATCAAATATAGACAAGAAGATGTTATGAATGAATCCCAAAATTTATTTTTAACTTAATTAATTTAATTTTATGATGGTAGTTTTTTTTTAAATTTTTAGTGATGGTATAAATACCTTAAATGCTTCCACAACGCTGACACAGTGCTTATGAAAACAGTAAACAAATCGATGTAAATTATTTTAAAAACATAAAAAGTAATATTGTTTTGTTGAATTATGGTTTCCCATGAATTTTATGGTTAATAATAATGTATAATAGTTGTTAAAAGATTTAATATTCATATTTCATTATTATGTTGATGCCTTTAAAGTCAAAATATTTTAATTTTTCTTAAAATGAGCTTGGGTTGTTTTATATTGTTATTACAATTGTTTTATGTGGATTTACATCTGTTACACATAATCACTTCATTAATTAATTATCAGTTCAATGTTATGATCATTGTAAGGGATTTTATCTCAATTTTCACTTATTTGAAACATATTTGGTATTATGAACCCACTTTATTTTATGTAGTGCATATACATCCAGTTTGATATATACAACATGAATATATATTTAAAAATTTAAATTAAAGTATCAATTCAAGTTTACTTCATCAAATAGTTATAATTTTAATGGTACCCATGTTTTAAGAATTTATTTTACAATCTCATTTATTTTGATTTCTTATAATTTCATTGAAGGGATATTATAATATATACTTCATAAAATTCATCTATATTATTTTACATTAGATATTTTATTAGTTTCAATGTTTTCTTCCAACTTTCTGCCTATTTGGAACTCGAATCATGCAAATTAATGTTTAATAGAAAACTAGTCTTATTTTTCTTTTTAATTGGCAATATTTTTCTTCGATGTCATTATTTTTCATCATTATTTTACAAAATTAATTTGTAATTACTTAAATGATTTATTAAGAAAATTTTATATTATCATAAACTATTTAAAATGTTTGAAAGGAATCTATAAAATGGTTTCAGAAAGTGTCATTTTTTACTTTTATTATAAAAAGTTAAAAGAAAATTTTCTTTTTAATGTATATTAAATTAAAGGATTTTCCCACTACCATAACCGGTTTATGATATTTATCTTATTCGATCGGTTTCTCAAGGTTTTAAAAAGAAGATTATTTAATGAAACCTTAATTTAATATTTTACTTCCATTTTATTCTATTTTTTCAAAAGACTTTATTTTTTTACAAAACATATATTACTGCTAAATCGATGGTCATATTATATCTCTTGTTAATTTTGTGTTCATTAAATTTCTCTTGAAAAAATTAATTTCTTATGGTCATATTTCAGTAGAAATTACATTTCCCTTCTATATAAATATTATTTGTGTCTTAGGTATTATTTTTACCTAAATTTTATACCATTTCTACATACATTGTTTTATTGTGAAAGTTTTTTAACTAGGGATATTTGGAAATTCTATATTCATTACTCAATATGGATATTTATCGATAAGAAATTTTTTATGAATAAAATTTATCAATAAATATATATGAAATTCATTTTACACATAGTTATGGTTGTGTCCTAGTTATAAATAATACCCCAATGCATCAAAAATTATCATTAAGAAAAGTAATTGGAAAACCTTATTAAATGTTTTTTTGGTGTATACCTACCAAAATTTGAAAATATATCATCACAAGGCCGTGAATAAGTGGTATAAAATTGTGAATTTACTTCATTTAGAATTAAATTATTATTATCCATGATTACTATTTCATTGATATTATTAAGGGATTCATTTTTTGATCATGTTATTTATTAAATGGAAATTTTTTTAGTTATCAACATTTCCATATCGATTATTCTTTATTTATATAGGATAGATTCCACTGTATGAAACCCTTATCGAGTGTTTTATCCCAAACATATCTTGTTTTCATTTCTATAGGATAATAAAAATGAATATCAAAATGATTTTCATATATTTAGATTAATTACTTTTTTCTATGTCATATCTTTTATTTCTAATATAAATATGGTGTCATGTATATATATGATTTTTCAAGACTAATTAACTTATTTATATTTGGTTATGTGGTCTCTTATATATTATTTCAATGTTATAAAATATTTATCAACTCTGAATTACTATAGTTGGGGTTGTTATAGTTTTCATTTATTTAGAAAATATACAAGATAATATTTTTAGAGTGGTTGTATGGAAAACACATAAAAGAAAAGAGGGGAAAATGATGTATATAAAACTCTTCCAAGAAATGTATGAAGAATATTTACTTGAGTTGGAAAAAAATTTAATGATACAAAAAACATCCTCGTCTTGATAGGACTGAAGTAAGGTTTTTCTTTAATTCTATACTATTTTTATTTGGTCATAGATGAACTTATAAAGTATATTCAAGATGAGATATCTAATTGCCTGAATTTTACGGATGATAGTGTTCTAGTTGCATAATTCAAAGAGGCTTCCAATTTAAAGTTATATATTTGAGAAGGTACTTTATAATTACAAGGTTTTTATCTTAATAGGTATATGAAATAACATATGGAGTTTTGTTTCAGATAAATATTTTCTGGTAATATTTTGGATGTAGTATTGGGGGACCAAGTTATTTAAAAATGTGATCATTTTCAGTATTTAGGATCAATTTGGAAATGTGATGGATTTATTAATAAATTTTTTCAATAAGGATCCATACTATATGAATAAATTATAAAACAATATCTGGGGTGTTTTATGATTGTAAAATTTCATTGAAATCGAAGGGTAAATTTTATAGGACTATTATTAGGTCAAATATTCTGTATGGTTGTGAGTGATTCCTTTTTATAGAACATCTTAAAAAAAATAAAGGCAATATAAATGAAAATTTTATAATGAACATGTGGAAATACTAATATGGACATGTTTAGAAATGATTGTGTTTGATTAAAAAATTTGAATAACTCTAATTGAAGAAAAGATGACTGAAATTAGATTAAAACAGTTTAGATTGTTAAAACAAGATCTAGGTATGCACTTATTAATTGAGTAATACTGATGAGAGATTCAATAATTAAAAAACGTTTACGTAGACATAAAAGTATCCTTAAACAAAGAAATCATGATTATCATGTTCTAAATGGTTTAATTGAATTATGGTCTTAAATAGAGCTAATCGATTATGTTTTATCAACGTAGTAGAAATTATTTAGTTGAGTTTAAGACTTGTTTATCATTGTTTGTAAATTTTTTAAATGCATCATTAGAACTAAATTACATATATGTTTATATAAAATGTATATTAAGAGGGTATATTCCCACTAAAATATATTTTTTGTTTAAATTATTAATTTTTTGGTGTCGTTTTCTATAAATATCATTTTTTGTTTTTTTCTAAATTAAACTCTTTGGATTCTTCAAATTTTGATGATCAAATTGAATATTTAAATTCCACAAATATTCATTTTATTTAAAATTTGTGTTTCACTTTGAAAATTTAGTTTACAATCATGGTGAATCCATTTTTCCAGAGGGCCATGCAATGCTCAAAAATATTAATCTCTACCAGTATATGGATATTCAATAGGAGTCGGTGGAAATGAACTCATTTATCATCTACAAATCTCTTCACAAGTCAGTCTCCACTCCATGGACCATCAACTACCTCATTCATAGAATTGAGTTACTTCTCTATGACCATGTTGAGGTTCTTCTTACTTAGTGAGAAGGTAAGGAAATAGTTGATTCTATATCTTCTTGGATCCCTATAGATGATCACTTTATTTTGTTTTATATCTGGGGCTCCCATTCTTCTGAGTCTGTGAGACTAAAAAGGATAAATTTCCTTGGATTTCATTATTTTTATCCTCAGTGAATTTTATTTTTTTGGTGCTGTATTCTTATATACTTCTATAATAACATCTTAACACTCTTGATGATGATGTTTATGGGAAGTATAATTGAAATTTTGAAAATATTATTTCTATCCCTTTTTTTTTGAAAAACATTTTGGAAGGATGAATTTAATCTTTTTCTTGCATTTTTAGAAATAAAACTCTATGAAACCATTATGTGAGTTTGTTTTTTACAATTTTGGACCATGGGATGATTGGGAATTCTTTTAGTGCAACAATAAATAATATAATCTAAACCCTTGGTTCAAAATATCCATCTACATCATTCTATCAAAATTACACTATTTGGGAGTTTATCAAGTGGATACACCTAATTTTTCCTAAAAAGTTGGATCTGCTACATGATTCTAAAAAAGGCGGGATTGGCCACCACTTTCCCTAGATCTCAAAAAAGGAAATATCGATTCAAGGTTTACCCAGGAATCTCAATACATGAGGTTTGAAATCTTGGGAACTAGTTTGTGAAGGTAAAATAAATGATTTTATCTTTATGAAAGTGTTGGGGAATAATCAAAATTTTGGGAACATAATTTCTTAAAAATATTTTGAAAAAACCTGAAGAAATATGGAAGTGATATAAATAATAATATATAAATCATCACACTATATTTTTAACATGGAAAACCTCTGATGTAGATGATTGAAAAAATACAGGAAAACTCCAAAAAATACACTAATAATTAGAGAGTTTAAAAAATGAATTTAATTCCCATCAAAGAATTTCAATGATGGAATAGAAAAAACCGCATGAAAATTACACCCTAATATTCATCCTTCTTCTCTCTTAGAATAATTTTGCAAACACCATGCTTGAATGACTAATCTAAGACAAAATCTCACCCTTTTGTTGAGAAAACGTCACTACGTAAAGGATCTTCATATGAACATGAGTTAGCCTCACACCATATTTCAACACCCGAAGTATTTTTGTCTCTTGGGATCTCACCAAAATGATATATAATGGATTATCAATCATGACATTCCATCTAATCACTGCAATTAAGAAGTCTTTTGATACATTTCCTTAAACTTAGATCACATCACTATTTCTTCACACATATTAAATGAAGAAAAACTAAAAATTTTACCATCGATGTGATAGAACCTTACCGCTCTTGGTGGACTATATCTTGAACAGATTTCCAGGCACCTCTCCATGAGTACAAGTTAATTATGTCAACATCGTGGAGTCACACGGGCCACCGTAAACGCAGAAACGCTTTCTTGGTTCTATCTTTCCAACAACATTGTGTTGGATAACCTTACAAAATAGGTTACTACATCCTATTATATAGACACCAATCCAAAATCATCAATTGATTTAGTCAACATTAAATTTTATGTCCATTGATATTTATAATTAACTCTCCATTAATGTTGGGATAAAATCCTCTATTATTATTGAGATAAATCTCTCCATTGATTATTTTTTCTATTTCCTAAATAGATGTTCTAAATACCAAATCTCCCCTTCAGAACATCAAAGAATGAAAGACATCCAAAAAACTCAATTAAAATGAAATTAGGTTTTAATTTCATCAACCATCATCTTTTGTAGAAAATACGTTGACGCCCATTTCACTTTTGATAGAAAAATTATATTCTACCCATGCAAAAAAAATCCTAATGCTGAAGTCTTAATCATATCTGTATATGCACCATCATGCAGAACAAGACTAGAACCAGAAACATATGGCTCACCCATAATAGTGATAACCACATTATCAAGAGAACCAATCAAAATTAAATTCTCTTCCTGCTCAACATTTTCTGGTAAGGCATCTGTATCACCACACTCAAGCTGCTTTGATTTCCAAACCTAACTCTTCTTTGTGCACATATCATCTATCCTATAAGAAACCTCCATAATTACCATGTTAAATTATAATCACAAAACATCACCTATGATACCACTTTTGGGGGATAATACCAATTTTGGGAAGAAAATTTCTTCAATAATATTTGTGTGAAACCCGAAGAAATATGCAAGTGATATAAAGAATAATAAATAAACCAACACATAGGATTATTAATTTGAAAAAACCCCTTGATTTGGAAGATTAAAAATCCATAGGTAAATTCCAAAAATTACATTAATAGTCAGAGAGTCTAAACATTTCATGTAAATGAACATGCTTGAATTTCCACGACGACATAGAAGGACTTATATGAAAAAACACCCTCATATTACTTTGTCTTCTTTCTAAAAATTAATTCATCGATGCCATACTTGAAAGATCCATCTGAGAAAAATCTCACCCTTCTATCAATGAAATGTCGCTACTTTAGGGATCTTCATTTGAACATGCATCAGCCTCAAACCATCTTGCGATACCCAAAAAATGTTTCTCTCTCATGATTTTGCTATCATGATATACTACTAATCATCAACCGGTATATGCCTCTTGATCACCACTATTAAGTATACATTCGATACACAGCCTTGATAATTAATCATGTTGTTGTTACTTCACACATATTAAATGATGATGCACCGCACATTCTACCACCAATATGGTTTACCCCTTCATAAACTTGGTGGAATACACATTGAACACATTTCTAATCACCTCTCCACTAGTAGAAGTTAATTGTGTTAACATCATCAAGTCACACATTCCACCAAAAACGTGACAAACCATTTATCATTCTCTCTTTCCGGATACATCATTATGGAACACCTTGAAAAATATATTACCCCATCCTCGTATATGGAAAAAAAGTACATATATTCAATTAATACAATAAACATTAAATTCTCCATCCATTAATATTAATAATTAACTCCCCATTAATGTTGGGATAAAAATCCTCTATTAATGTTGATATAAATCTCTCTACTAATAAATTTCTATCTATCCTCAATAAATGTGATGAATACAAAAAAATATTTCTATATCAGATTCAAGGAAATTATATTGTTAAAGATACTTGTTCTATGAGGTTTGTGGATTTTATACTTCCCAAGTTAGAGGCTTACTATGATATGGGTCTCATTATTGGAGTCACTACATATGAATGTTGATGGAGATAAATTCTCATGTTCACTAATGGAGTGAATCCCATTCTTTATTGTGACATAGGTCCTATTTTTTACTATAATTAATAGTCTTTGACATCTACACATTTCAAATTAGAGTCTGGTAGTGAAAGTGACAACACTTGAGGTTCCCATGTTGTTTGGGTTTGCGCAGCCATGAATATGATTAGTCTGAAACTTTAGTTTTCATTTTAAATTAAAAAATTATTGACCATTTCACATTAGAGGAGGCTCAATTCTTCAAATCCAAAACACCTTTTCAGATTCTCACTTCTTTAATGTTTCCCAGATTTACTACTTTTAATCATGGAATCAAATGGAATTCAAAATTCTTTAATACACCTTTTCCATGAAAAGATACATGGTAGTTCTCACTACTTCAAGGTTGGTTCTAAAAATTTTCACCATTTCCCCACTAAAATCCCTACTAATCCACATCTCCTTTCCTAACTTCTGACAACCCAACCATGCCCAATAATAAAAACTTACCAAACTAACTCCCTAATTCATCCCACTATCCATCTTCTACTCTACCAAATGGTGTACCCCTTTACCATCTCAAATAAAATTACTCAATCCCATTTCAAGATTCATCAACCACTATATAGTCCTAAAAATTAAAATCTATATCCACATGATTTATATATTGTCTATCCCACATGTGAAAATCACATAAAACTCAATATCATAACCATATGGGACACCTAGAAGACTACCATGGAAAGAGAAAATGCAAAAAATTATGTTGGATTTTTTTACTAGTGTAAAGAGGAGGATCTTCTAATGGCGGTTACACCAATAAATCTAGTATTTCATTTCTAGATTATCTAATTCTAGAAATGGATCAGGCTATGTTTATTTGAAGGGGTTGGGTACCTAGATATATCTATTCCCAAGTGGAGGGGATTGTTGGATGAGTGCATGTATTTCCATCACACTGAATAATATTATCATTGAGGGATTCTAGATACCTTTTCCTTCATTAAAATTGTACCTTGTTTTTATCCACTATTCCATGCTAAAACTCATGAAAAAATATGGTTTGAGTAGTGTTTCTATCTATCATGGTGCTTATATTTTAGTTTATGAATGCTATGTTTTGTTATATTACCCCCTCCCACAGGTTTTAGTGTTTTGTTTCCATGTGTTTATTATTAGTCTTTATTCTCCTTCATTTTGAACTATTTTAAAAACAATTACACTTTGTTTCAGGTTTATGAGATCATTTCTTCAATCATTCTTGCTATCTTATATGTGCCTCTTTTATTATTGATTCTTCATCTTCTTTGTTTTCCTTTATTCCCTTGTTGTTTAGTGACATCTCATTTCCATTTATAGAGGACTAAATTACATGTCAAGTCCAATTTTGAGATTTAATTATGGGATTGAGTTTTTAATTTTATTTTCCTTGTGACTTATTAATTTTACCTTTAAGAATGTGGTGTTTATAGGAGTGGTTGTGGAAAAATCCAATCAATCCTATGACCATTATTTTCTTTTATTCATTTTTAAATGTATGATTCACTTGAGTAGAAACTTTCTTGACAAAGTGAGTAGTAAAATTGAAGTGGTGTGGTTTATTTCCATAAATAAATATATGAAATTCCACTAAACTTAATGGAAGATAATTTCTCTTGTATAAAATCATTTCAGAAAGCAATGTTTACTATTTTCAAGGTAAAGATTATTAAGTGAGGAATGATATTGCTTGCTCAATTGAGTGATTTTAAAGGAGACATTTTTTTTATATTTTTAAATAACTTTGATAAACCACTTCTAGGTGAGTCCCTCCATGGCTATCTATGATCTTTCTAACCTATGTTTCACAAACCCAAAAGAATTTAATTAATCCATTACATTCCATATTACCCTCTTCCTTTTTCATTATTAATTTCATTCATTATTTCATTATTAAAAGTAATTTTTCATTACTTTCATATTAATTTTATAATAAAAAAGAGTAAATATTCTATGAAATACAAAAACATAAAATAAAAATAATAGAACCATTTCTGAACACAAATCTTCTATTAGAGAATGATCCTCGAGGTTATCCACTATGTGTTACTGTGATGTTACCTTCTCCTTGAATTTCAATGGATATGACAAATAGTGAGGTTCAACTTAGAGTGAATGAACTCGAGTGTGTTCAAATAAGGTATGATAATTCTAATTTATAATCCCCATTCATTGAGTAAGGATCCTATTGGAGTCTTAACATTTTATATGTTATTAAGAAACAAATTTTTTCATTCCACTATTGTAATTAATACAATGAACACCTCATCAATTATGTGATTATTAAACCCCTTTAACAATAAAAAATATATCAATATATCATTGGACATTTTTTTAATAAGATGAATAAGAAAACTAATCATCATAGAAATTCTTAATGATAGATATCCCATATCATTCTTATATGAATGCTACAATGTGGTGTTAAGAGAAATGTGAAGATACAAACCATAACATGGTTACTATAACCACTTTATGGTTTATGATTTAGTGAATATTGTATAATATCATTGATTTTTATTTCACACCTAAACATAATTTATTACATAAACTTACACTTAAGAAAACATTGAGGATATAGAGTTCTAGTGTCTTGGGATGTTAGGAACATTATATCACAAATTAGTATATAAAATAAAACTTCTTTATTAAAAGCTTATTTTACATGACCAGATCATTCCTTCATATTTATCGTTGCATGAGATAACCTGAGCACAAACATAAGAAAAGGGTGAGCTATATAGCCTAGTAAGGGAGTAAACGAGTCATAAATTGAATAATAAAATACATGATAGGAAATAATAATATCAATGGATTATAATAAAAAAATTATCTTAATGGCATGATATATCATGGTCATCATAACATGGAGATGTGGCAACACCATTTAACATGATATTAGCATGAGACAATGCTCAGTGCACATGGATCATGAGTAAAACCTCATTGTACTTGAATTAGCATGAGTAAAACCTCATTAAACTTGAATTATCATGAGTAAACCCTTATTTCACATGGCGTATCATGATATTATTCTTTACCTAACGCATTGGTGCGCCATCAGGGCACACCATTATAAACATTTCATTTCATGCATAAGATGTGCCACATGGATCATATAACATGGAAACATTCAACATCATAAGCTATTACAAAATTAAATAACATGGAATATATACATGTAAGTACCATTAAATAAGTATATGTGTATAAATGTGAATAACCATGATATAGAAATGGGTATGGTATTTATTACACAATGATTTTGGTTTGGAAAATTACGGTGCAATTTTGGATGCATAATGGATTGACATAAAAATTCATAAAAATGGCTAGCGAGAGATAAAGGGGTATATCATCATATTTAAATTAAAAATACAGTAAGGGGTTCATATATATACATTTCCCAAAACATGGAATTTGGAAATAGAAGGTGTAACATAATAAATAAACATGAAGAAAGAGGGGAAATGGAATAACTCTTACGATATTTCGGTATGGAAATAGGTGTACATGGGAGGGATTAACGAGAGGGAAAGAGGTATCTAATCATTCAAAAATAAGTAGGTAATCATGGGTGAGGGGAAAAATCATACCCCAACAACTATAATAGGAAAAAGGGTATATCAATAAAAAGAACTTGGACGAAAATGAGAATGGAAGAAATCCCTTACTTGAAAGTGTGATCCCAATGGCTTGGAAGTGGCTTGAGAGAGGTTTCTTGGGAGATTGTGGAGCCTTGGGAGGATTCTATAACGAGGAGGGTAGAGGTTGGTCAAGATCCAAATGGTTTTAGTGAAGTTAAATGGGAGATTGAGTGGGTTTATATGGGAATTGAGAGGCAATTATTTATTATTTAGGTTTTGGAGAGTACACATTAAACTAATCAAAACAACAAACCATCCTATAGTTTTTGCCGATGATTTTTTACAAAGTGGAGTGGAAAAAAATATTTTATAAGGAAAATGGTCTAAATTATTAAAATATTCAGCTTGATTATGTGGAGGTGAGTCACAATATCAAGGAAAGCATTTTAAGAAGTTAAAATATTTTATAAGTCTTGGAGGGTCCACTGAAGAACCATAAAATTAATCAAAAAATAAAAATGAAAATAAAATTAATAAAAGGTAAAACAAATATTGGCAGATTATACCATTTATGGTATTTTATTACATCACTATTGGGTCACTATGATATCATAAAACACATTATATATTTAAATGGTATTTATTTTTTTCCCAAAACTTCGACTGTCCTAGAAAAATATGAAAAATTCACCATTAGATAATTTTGATGTCCTAAATCCCAAAATGATATTAATTTTAACTAAATAATTTTCTAAATATGTAAATTTTTAATTTAAAAATAAATACCTAAATTTATCGAAAATTCACAGGTTTTGACAAAAACAACTTTCCAACCTTAATAAAAATTACCATTGTATTCATAAAAAATTATATTATAATTTATATTTAATAAAAAATAATTTAGTAATAATATTTTATTAAAATATTATTTAATTAAAAAATCCATTAATTAATTAAAATATATTTCTTAATTTAATATTAACTAAAAATACTATATGTTCTTTAAAAATCATTTACAAAGTAATAATAATAAAATGAATGTATATTATTTATATATGAAAATAAAGAACATAATCATAATGCTAGGATATTGTTACATAACCACTTATAACACAAACATAAGACCTAAGGGAAAGGTCTGTGATGGTGACAAACTCTTGTGGCAGATTAGAAATCATCGCTTAGGTGGTAATCTCTATTAACATCCACTTCTTCTATAGTCAGCTCTGTTCAAGCTTAACATGTTGAAGGTCAGCTTATTCTCGTTCAAGACTGAATCCCAATGAAGTTACCTCCTTTTCAAGCTCCAATAAACGGGATTCATATGGAGAAATTCTTCTAGATGAGGCCATCACTTCATTTTTCTGAGTAAATTGGATTTTGTAAAGCCCTATATTTATACTAATCATGTGATCACTCCTCAATGACTATATTATCAATGGTAAAAATTATTAATTGTATTTTAAAATCCAAAAACATAAAACCAAGGAAGTTCATATATTTTATATATCCATTTTACATAATAGGACATTTATTTAGATCATGTGGAATTTTTATTAATAAATATTTTGGTCGTTAAAATCTTCCCCCTTAATAAATTTCACCCTAAAAATTTCCTTTTCACACACTAAAATATATGAGGGTAACTTTGCTTCATTAATTCCTCTGATTCCCATTTTTCTTCTACAAACATTTGGTTTCACCACAAAACCTTGAGAAGGGGCATTGTCTTATTTCGTAGAACTTTTTCCATATTATATATGATCTTCACTGACTTATCTTTATAGTAGAGGTCATTCTCCAATGGTACCACCTCTAGATTGAGTACATGTGATGGGTCAGGTATGTTCTTCCTCAAGAGTGATACGTGGGATACATCATGTACTTGCGATAGGTTTTGGTGGGGGTGCTAGTCGATAAGCCACTGATCCAATGTGATCAAGGATATCAAAAGGGTCAATGCACGTTGGAGTAAGCTTTCCCTTTTTCCCAAATCTCATAACTCTCTTTTCACAGTGATATGTGGAAGAATACTATGTCTCCAACATCAAACTCTAGGTCTCTTGTACAATTGTCATTATTTCTCTTTTGTTGACTCTGAGAAGATTTAATGTGTTTTGGTATGGTATTGACCTTCTCCATAATTTATTCGACCATTTATGGACATAGGATTTTTCGCTTCCCAACTTCATCCCAACATGCCTGTGTTCTGTACCTCTTCCTATAAAGTTCCTCATAAGTATCCATTTGGATACTTGAGTGAAAACTGTTATTGTAAGAGAAATAAACCAGAGGAAGATGTTCATCCCATCCCCCTTTGATGTCTATTGATCATGATCTAAACAATTCCTCATGTATTTGGATATTCCACTCAGATTGTCCATTAGTTTGAAGATGATAAACCATACTGAAGTTTAGCTAAGTATTCAGAGCATGTTGGAGAGTCTTCCAGAACATAGAGGTGAATCTTAGATCTTGATCGGATACAATCAATAGTGGTACTCAATGTAGCATAAAAACTTATCTGATGTATATTTGTGCCTATTTACCTAATGATAAATCCTCACAAATTGCAATGAAATGTGAAGACTTTGTAAGACTATCCAAAACAACACAGAGAGAATTGTTTCCTTTGGATGTATTCAGAAGTCTGATGAAAAATTACATGGTGATGTTTCCCATTTCCATATTGGTATGGGTAGTGGTTGAATCATCCCCTTAGACTTATACCCATTAACCTTCAGTTGCTGACATACTTGTAACTTTGATGTATACTCAACATTCTTCTTCATATGTTATCCCACCAATAATGCTCTCTGAGATCTAGATACATCTTTGTGTTTCCTGGGTGAATGGATAAATTCTAAATATGTTCACTATCCAAAAGTTCTTTATTTAACTATGCACTTGATGGAACACATAGTCTTGACCCAAATCTCATAATTTCTCCTTCATTAACAATAAACACTGGGGATTTCCCTTTTCTGATTGTTTCCACTTTCTTCTAAATTCCCACATCATCCTTTTGATCATCCATTGGAATTTCCAAAAGAAATGGTTAAACAATAATTTGTAAAATAATTCATTATGTTCCCTTATTTATGATTCCCATGTATATATTCATAAAATCTAATAATATTGGATCCTTTCCAATTCTCATTAATGATAGAATTGATGGGTCCTTTCTACTTAGAGCATCTTCCACCTTGTTCGTTTTCCTAGGGTGGAAATGGATTGATCAGTCAGAGTATTTGACTAGCTCTAACCATCTTCGTTGGCTCATATTCAACTCTTTCTATGTGAATATTTAATTGAGTCTTTTGTGATCCATATATATTTTACACTTCTCCCCAAATAGGTAATTTCACCAAGTTTTTAAAGCGAATATTTTTGCAGCCAACTCCAGATCATGTGTTGGACAATTTTTTCTAATGAACTTTCAATTTCCTTGGATCATAGGAAATTAATTAGTAATTTTTCATTAACACACAACCCATTAGCTTATTTGAAGCATCACAAAATACCACAAAAATTTGTCCACTTTTGGTAGTGCACTCCAAGAAAACTTGACTCCCTTCCAATTTATCATTAAAAGAGGATTTGAAAATCATGAGAAATTTCTCACAAATTGGAAACAATATCATGCTAACCCCATGAAGCTAAAAATATCCGTCACTGATGTTTGCATCAACCATACCTCAATTTCATTTTTCTTGGAGGGGTCCATAGATATCCCACTACTTGTGATGATATGTATGAAGAATAATACTTCCTTCAACCATAAATCACACTTGCTATAATTTTCATAGATCTTCTCCATTGACAATGTCTCTAGTACAGTGTTTAGATGTTCCTCATGCTCTCCTTGGTTATGGATTATAGTAGAATATCATCTATAAAGACTACCCCAAATTTGTCATAGTAATCTCTAGAGAATCTATTCATCAAGTCCATGAAGATTTCTAGAGCATTAGTGAGTCTGAAAGGCATTAATATGAATTCATAGTGCACATACCTTGTACAAAAAGCAGTCTTGGGGATATCCTCCTTCATCACCATTAAATGGAATCATGTCGACTATAGATCCACATTTGAGAATTATTGGGCTCCATATAGCTGATAGAACAAGTCATCAATTCATTGAAAATGATACTTGTTCTTTATTGTGATTTTACTGAGATCATGATAATCAAGGAAAAGGCGCATTGACCCATCATCCTTATTGATGAAGAGGACTGGTTCCCCCCATGGTGAAGCACTTGGCCGTATAAAACCTTTATCCAAATTCTCATATAGTTGTTTCTTTATCTCCTCAAGAACCCAGGAAGCCATTATATGAGGATTATTGGATATTGGAAAAGACCTAGGATAAGATAAATCTAGAATTCAACATCTCTTATAATAGGAAGACCAAGAAATTCCTAGTGAAACTCTTCCGTGAATTCCCTCACAATAGGCATGTAGTCAAGGATGGTTGATTCCATAGATTCAATCATCTGAGCAAGATACACAATGCTCATAGGGCAGTAATATACATGCTTGAGATGATGATGCTAAAGAATATTCGTCCTCTTCCTTTTAAATGTATAGAATTGGGGGTTGATTCACCATATGGAGAGTGATTTCCCACTAAAGGCAATTTATGTTGGCTCAATATAGGGAAAGACAATCCATGCTAAGAATTACATGAAATTCCACAAGAGGGAGTATGAAGAGGTTTTACAGGAAATTAAATCCGCAATTTGTGATAGTGTAGGATTTATATTCATGGGATGAAATAATTTTTCCATTTTTCATTCTCACCGAAATCTATACTTCCATGATTTTTTGTGGTGTTGGGACTGTTCTACTAAACTTTCTAGATATAATAGAATGTGTAGAACTAGAATAAAAAAGTAAGTTCTCTATTCATGAATTAATAACTTGTGTACTTATCACCACTTACTTGTTGGGGGTTCTATATAGTGGTAGTGATGGCCAAAGCTCACCCTTTTTTCCTTGGAGGTTGTTGGTTTCCTTCGAAAACCCTTTTCCTAGGGAACTAGTTTGCGAAGTGCCCCAGTTCTTTGTCGTTGAAGCAATGAACAATATGTTGAGGTTTCAATGGATTGTTCCTCTCCTCCATCGCAATAATGGATTTTTCTTGTCAGTATTTAATGGCTAGTATCCCTTCTCTTCCACACATAAAGTAATTCCTCATCCCCTTCAAGTAATTTCTGGGGTGATTTTTTCTACAACTTCGGCAAGTGGGGGAATAGAATTTCTCAGCTCCATTGGATTTATCCATTGGACTACATGAATTAAATTCCACTTTCCACTTATTATCCCCATGATACTTATGAGATTATTTGATCTCCATTTCAAAAATGAGGGCATATCAGACAATTTACACATAGCTATCAAATTCACGGATTGCTAGGGATTTCCATTGGCTAGGTTTTAGCCCACAAAAGAAGTGATCAACCTTGCATTTAGGGGTAACGACAAAGCCGGAGGCATATCAAGAAATCTTTGTGAACTTTTCCTTGTACTCTCTATTTCATTCATCATTTTTTCCATGATGGAAAGAAAGCCCCTTTCCATCTTAAGTTAGAGGGTTCGAGAAAAATATTTATTGAAAATCATTTTCCGAAAATCCATCCACTCCAATTCCTCGATATCTTCCTCAGGATTTGAATTTTTGATCAATGTCCACCATTGATCAGCTCTACCCTCCATAAGATAAGAAGCCAAAATAACCTTATCTTTTTCAGAATATTGAAGGTTGGAAAAGATATTCTCAATGGATTTGATCCATTTTTCAGCGATTGAGGGATCAAATGATCCATTAAATGTAGGAGGCCTTCCTCACATAAAGTCTCAACTTCATCTTGTTATTTATTGGGGGGGGGGGGGGTTGGACGGTCCTCTTGATCTATGTTTTTATACAACACTAGACTTAAATGAGAGAGTATTGTGACAAAGTTTGTGATTCCCAATCCAATAGGATTGAGAATCTAATTTGGATAGTCATCACATTAATCATGGTATCATTTGTTAGCCTGAGTCCTCCTATTATTGGACATTGGAAGGAATAAAAGGAAATCTAGGGGTAACACATAAAGGGAAATCCAATGTAAAAATGGATAGCTTATAAATTAAATTTATTTCCTTAAATTTTGAATTTATAGGCATCAATTTATGTTATCCATGATCTACATCCCAAAATATATTCTTAGGTTCAATTTTTTATTCCCTTTACAATGGTTCATACTAAGATTATGATTTTACTAAAGCATATCCCATGGGAGTGTCGAACTAAGAGTGCCAAAAGGTCCTTTTTTGTGCACTAGTTCCTGTTCAAGTCTAGCTCAATGTGGTGTTTTTGGGTTTTTCCCCAAGATACATCTGTGCCCGAGCCACCTTTACTTGTTCGTATCCATACATGGATGTAGTTTTTTGATAAATAACGTACTCTATACTAACCAAAATTTAGGGATGTTTTTATTATACTTAGTATTATCCATAATGCTTTCACTATATTTTTCTAATCATAATCCCAAAAATAACTAAACCTTCCTTTGATACCAGCTATAACAAACCTACACTTTATTTCACACTTAAACATAAGTTTTAACATAAAATTACACTTAATAAAACTATGAGGATCGAAAATTCGAGATTCATGGGAAATTAAGAACATTACATGACAACTTGAGACATAAAATACAACATATTTATTGAAAACATATTTTACATGATCACAAAATTCATTCTTACTTAGTATTTCATGGGATAACCTAAAGACATACATAAGAAAAGGGTGGGCTATAAATACCACTAAGGGAGTAAAAAAGGCATAACATAAAGAATAAAATACGTGTTAGTAAATAGGCATATCAATGGATCCTAAGGGAAACATGAACATAATGTCATGATATAGTATGATCATCATAACGTGGAGATGTGGAAATAACATTTAACATGATGTTAGCATGAGCCAAGGCTTATTGCACATGGGGCATGACTAACCCTCATTGCACTTGAATTAGCATGATTAAACCCTCATTTCACTTGAATTATCATGATTAAATCCACATTTCACTTGTCACATCATGATATTATTATTTACCCAATGCTTTGGAGTGCTATCATGGCACACCCTTTATAAAAATTTTATTTCATGCATAAGTGTGCCACATGGATCCTATAACATGGAAAAAATGAACATCATAAGCTATTCCAATATTAAATAATGTGGAATATATATATTTAACTTCAATTATATAAGTATATGTGCATAAAGGGGAATACCCTTGATAGAAAAATAGATATGGTATTCACTACATAATAATTTTGGCATGGAAAATGACGGTACAATTTCGTAAGCATAACGACGTGACATAAAAATTCATAAAAATGGTTGATGTGAAAGAAAGGGGCATCTCATCATTGATGACATTGGAAAACACATCCCCAAAATTTTCTAAATGATCCCATAAATGATCCAAGAATGTATCCAATTTTGTAAGCTTCGATTTGATAGGTTGTAGAGCCCGAATGAATTTACAGATTAAGAGTTATGGACATTTGATGTTGGGTCAATAAACTGGTTCATGGATCCCATTCGCGAATTCCCTCCATGATCGCAGATAAGAGGAACCTGACTGGATCCCCAAGAGCCTCGCGGCTGGCGCAAATCTCCCCCTTCATGAAGCTGCTACAGAGAAAAGAGGCAGGATTCTCCGCAAACCCCTTTGACATTTGTGATCCACCACGGAGCAAGGAGGCGGGATGCTCTGCGAAACCCCTTTGACGTTTGTGATCCACCAGGGAGAAAGGAGGTGGGATGATCTGTGAACCCCTTTTATGTTCACGATTTTCCGCGGATCTCGGAGGTGGGATGCACCTTAAACCCCTTTTCCATTCACAATCTTCCACGGAGCGTGCTCTAGCTTCACGCCGAGCAGGATCTGCTTCGCGGTGCCTCTTGCCTATAAATACCCAGCTCACCCCCTTCATAAAACGGTTACGCTGCCCCTTGGGCAGCTAATCTACCAATTCGTGGAGCTCATCTTTCCTTCATGAAGCTTCTCCATGAGTCCATGATCCACGAGTCTATGCTCTGCGAGTCTATGCTCCGTGAGTCGATGCTCCGCGAGTCGATGCTCCGTGAGTCAATGCTCTGCAAGTCGATGCTCCATGAGTCCATGCCTCGCAAGTCCATTCTCCACGATTCAATGCTTCGTGAGTCAATTCTACATGAGTCCATGCCCAAAGAGTCCATTCTCTGTGAGTCCATTCTCCGTGAGTCCATGCTTCGTGATTCCATGAACTGCGAGCACCTTTCCTTCGCGAAGCTTCTCTGTAAGACCCCATGCTCCACGATCCCCTTTTCTCCGTGAAGCTACTTCGTGAAGACTTGTCAGTTGCGAAGCACCTACATTTTCACCCACCAGTCCATACCACGAGGGCTGTGCCCCCACACCCCGGCTCGTGGTCAGTGCCGGGATGCAGTCCCAGCCCTCCGGTCCGGTCCTTTCATTACCATCACTAACCCCCGTGAAAAATGGAGAGTCGCACCATGATGTTTTTGGGCCAGGACATATGGATTTTCCATTGCTCCCTTATGTGCACCCACCTTCCACATATGGAATAGCATGATTTGAGATGCTCTTCTTCACACCATGGAACACCTTGATTCAACAGATTCCTCTTGGTTTTTTTCTCATGTTGTGAGTTAAGATTCTCCTCATCAATTCCCTGAGTACCATGAGTTGAACCATTCCTCCAGCAACTCATCCAAACCCTATCACTTGGATTCTATTCCAGGTTGAACCAGAAAGGGTTGCCCTTGCGTAAGTCCCAACACCAACCATTCCTAGGTTCCTTATTCCTAACAATCCTATCTACATGACTATAAACTCTAGTAATACCTATGTTCCAAACATAGGATGCCTGTTTCTCTAAACAAGAGATGCCTTATGTGCCAAACATGAGATGCCAACAATCCTATCTACATGACTACAAACTGTTGTACACCCTATGTTCCAAACATAGGATGTATCTTTCTCTAAAAAATTCATGCCTTATGCTCCATGCATAAGATACCAATAGTCCTATCCACATGAATCTAAACTGTTGTACGCCCTATGTTCCAAACATAGGATGCCTCTTGCTCCAAATAATAGATGCCTTATGCTCCAAGTATAAGATGCCAATAGTCTTATCTACATGACTATAAACTGTAGTACACCCTATGTCCCAAATATAGGATTCCCCTTGATCCAAACAAGAGATTCCTTATGCGCCAATAATGAGATGCCAATAGTCATATCTATATGACTATAAAATATAGTATGCACTATGTTCCAAACATAGGATGCCTCTTTCTCTAAAAAAGAGATGCCTTATGCTCCATGCCTAAGATACCAACAGTCCTATCTACCTAACTCTAAAATATAGTACAACCTATGTTCCAAACATAGGATTCCTCTTTCTTAAAACTAGAGATTCCTTGTGCTCCAAGCATGAGATGCTAATAGTTATATCTACATGACTATAAACTGTTGTACTCCCAATGTTCCAAGAATTGGATGCATGTTGTTCTAAATAAGAGATGTCTTACGCTCCAAGAATAACATGCTAACAGTCCCCTCTATATGGCTATAAATTGTAGAATTCCCCATCATTCAATAATAGGATTATACTTGTTCCAAATAAAAGATGCCTTATGTGAAAAACATAAGATGCCTCATGCCATGATTACTGTGGCATAAATTCATGAGCATTGGAATCTATTCGAGCATTCCACCACTCTGCCTCACACTTTTTGTGTCCTTCATTAGTATCTTTAACCTCTTTCATATCAGAAGGGACCCCCTAATGTCATGGTCCTATGCCACATCGGCTCACCTACCGTCCTGGGCTAATGCCCTGGAAGACTTCAGATGACACTATGAGTCCGGTCCTGTGTATCGAACACGGTCAGCAGTCAACCCTCATTTGTTTTTCCCCATTTCAAGCTAACATGATATGGATGTTCTGTTTCGAACATGGTCAACAGTTATCCTCCAACACTAGGCTCCCCTCATTTCATTCCGAATATTGGGCATGTTATTCACACTTTTAATCTCCCTTTGTTCGGACTGATTCCAATTCCCCTTGGTGTTATCCCACTTATTTACTTGTGCATAGGTGTTGGTCCCAATTATATACCTCAACGCACTAGTGAGTTGGGAGGCCCGCATGGACAGACATGAGGAAGACACCCAGGAGTATTCCTTGCGTAATCCCCATTCACCATTGACACTCCATATCGGAACCCGAGATGCTTCCTTGCGTAAGCTCCATCCACCATTGCCACTCCATAGCGACACTCGGGCAGCTTCCATGTGTAAGCCCCATCCACCATTTCCGCTCCTTAGTGGCACTCGGGCAGCTTCCTTGTGTAATCCCCATCCACCATTGCTGCTCCATAGCAGCACCCAGGTAGATTCATTGCGTTATCCCCATTCACCATTTCCGCTCCATAGTGGCACCTGGGCAGCTTCCATGTGTAAGCCCTATTCACCACCCTTCATGGACGCACCTTTATGACATGATCATCAGGTCATTTACACCTTTTGTTTCTCACATAGAGCATGACTCACATGGGCTTAGAGTAAGCATAGACCATGACATCCTCTCTGGGTAGCCTACAGTGTAAGCCCCAAACACCATTCTAAACTACGTGGTCTTTGATCCTTTCCAAGGCAATGTACGTAGGAAGCCTCCCCGAGGTTCAAGCCCAAAACCCATTCATCCCGACCATCTTCAAGTCGGTTACAACAATTGTGAATTACGTGGACTTTGATCATCACCAAGGCAAGGTACATAGGAAGCCTCCCCAAGGTTAAAGCCCACAAACCATTGGTCCCGACTATCTTCACGTCGGCTCACCAAAACCCTACTTGAACTACATGGTCTTTTATCCTTTCCAAGGTGACGTACGTTAGAAGCCTCCTTGAGGTTCAATCCCAACAACCATTGGTCCCAACCATCTTCTAGTCGGTTCCAACCATTCTAAACGACGTGGAATTTGATCCTCACCAAGGAATGGTATTTTGGAAGCCTCCTTGATGTTCAAGCCCACCAACCATTGCTCCCAACTATCTTCGCGTCGGCTCACCAAAACCCAAATTGAACTACGTGGTCTCTGATCCTTGCCAAGGTGATGTACGTAAGAAGCCTCCCTAAGGTTCAAGACTAACACCCATTGGTCCCAACCATCTTCACGTCTGTTCCAACCTTCCGGAAATATGTGGACATTGATCCTCACCAAGACAAGGTGCATAGGAAGCCTCCCCGAGGTTCAATACCACCAACAATTGGTCCTGACTATCTTCACGTCGGCTCACCAATACCCAAACTGAACTATGTGGTCTTTGATCCTTTCCAAGGAGATGTACATAAGAAGCATCCCTGAGGTTCAAGCCCAACACCCATTGGTCCCGACCATCTTCACATCGGTTCCAACCATCCTGAATTATGTGGACTTTGATCCTTACCAAGGCAAGGTATGTAGGAAGCCTCCCTGAGGTTCAAGCCCACCAACCATTGGTTCTGACCCCCCTTCACGTTGGTTACCACTCCTCTCTAACTACGTGGGATTTGATCCATGTCTCCGAGATAGGGTACATAGGACGCCTCCCCAAGGTTCATCCCCATTCATTGGTAATCCATTATAAACACCATTCAGTGGTAAGATGTTTTCAACCCCATTTAACAGTAATCCGTTTTCAACCCCATTCGGTGGTAAGCCATTTAAGTCTCCAATAAATGGTTGGTCGTCGTCAAATGAACTATGTGGAATTTGATTCCTTGACACGATGATACGTAGGAATCATCTATGAGGTTCAACCCCATCACCCATGTCTCATCCCGATCTATCCCTTGATCCAATTTGTTCTAGGAAGTTTATTCCCCAACCAAGAGGTTATATTTCCTCCAGATCCCATCCATGCATCCATTATCATGGGTCTCCTCCTTAGGTGTCCCATAGTCCCACCGAACTATGCAGACTTTGATTACCTGCCACGTGGATACGTAGAAAGTCTCTTCAAGGCTTAGTCCCAACATCACTATCGTCCTCATGTCAGTTCATCTCATTCTCCTTCCACTTCATTCAACTCTCCATCATCTATATTGATTCTTACCCGGGCCACCACATCCCGGTGGGATCATGGAATCTACCTCTTCACTGCTCCTAGTAGTACCTGGGCTGTAATCCACGCGTAATCCCTAGAAAGTCTCCAGGTCGTTGTCCTTTGGGTACACCCCGATTAATCACCCCTTCGAACTATGTGGGTTTTGATCCCTGCTGTCTACACAGGGTACATAGGAAACCTACACGAGGTTCAATCCCAACCAATGGTAAACCTTGGTGTTCCCCCATTTTGAGGTGCACACTCCCTAATCCACCCTCAGTGGTGTCCATATGAGCATTCACGGTGTGAAATATTCCCTTTATGGGACACGCCATCTTGGGTCTTCTTTTATTGAGTGTTCTGATCCATCCACTTGGTAAACCTTAAAGGTGTTCTCTCCTAGGGATGTACCAATCTGTTCCATCTCTAGGGGAGGTTCTGATCGCCCTTATTCCGTCTCCACAAGACGTTAAACTTGTGACCTACCTCATGTTAAACATGATATTCTCGTGGAAAACCTTGGAATAAACGATTTTGGCGTAACCATCTTCACAAGATGTTAAACTCGCAACATAACCTGTGTTAAAAATGGGAAGATGATGAAAACCTCAAAGACATGCCTCCAACATAAGATACCCCATGACTAACATGGGATGCCTCAGGTTCTGCGCCCATGAGATGCCATCTTATGAAGAAGAATACAGATTCCCCAATTCCACGCATCCAGAGATGCCCTGGCTTGCCTGATGTTGTCATCTACTCCAACTAAAGGTTACTAACTTGTCAATACCCCATGGAATGTCCTGACAGAAGTAGTGTAATTAACCAGAATCCACAAAGATATAACACTCAGAACGAGATTCATGAACTATGCCATTATATTTAAGGGACACCCAGAAGAGGTAACGAGTTATGGGGAGGAATCCATGGAAGGAAGAACTGACATCCCATTATCTCGTTTCAATTCAGGAGAAAACATACCTAAGTAAGAAACGTATGTCGCTCGCCTTTAGAAAGCAGGAATGCAGGGAAACAGTTGTGCATCCTCCACAAACGGATGCACATGCCCTGGATAAATCATTGGAAACAATCATATTTACAGGAAAATGATAGTAAGGGTTCATATAGATACATTTCACAACACATGGAATTTTTAAATAGAATGCATAAAAGAATAATGAAACTTTATGAAATAGGAGAACTGGAATAAATCTAGAGAAATTTTGTCATGGTAACGAGTGTACATGGGAGGTATTAAAGAGAGGGAAATAGGTATTTTATAATTAAAAAATAATTAGGGAGGTATGTTTAATTAAAAAACTAAAAGGGTATAAAAAACATAAATAACTTGGACAGAAATGAGAAAAGAAGAAATCCCTTACTTGGAAGTGTGATCTAAAAGGCTTGGGAGAGGCTTAAGAGAGGATTATTAGGAGTATGGGGTGCCTTAAGAGGATAATAGAGAGGGGATGGAAGAGTTTGGTCAAGATTCAAATGTTTTTTGTGAATTTTAACGGGAGTTGAGTGGGTTTATATAGGAAAGGAGAGGGAATTCATTATTATTTAGGTTTTGGAAACTACATATTAAACTAATCAAAACCACAAACCATACCATAGTTTTTGCCCATGGATTTTGAAAAAGTGGAGTAAAAATATCATTTTATAAGTCCAATTTCCGAAATTATTAAAATATTAGGCTTCCTTTTGTGAAGGTGAGCAACACTCTCAAGGAAATCATTTTAAAAAGTTAAAATATTATATAAGTTGGTGGGGTCCACTAAGGAACCCAAAAATTTATAAAAAAAATATAAAATAACATTATTTTAAAGATAAAACATATATTGGACGAACATATCTTTTATAATATTTTATTAAATCCCTATTGGGTCATTATGATGTCATAAAACACAATATATATTTAAAAGGTATTTAATTTTTCCCCAAAAATTTGACTATCTCAAGAAATTATAAAAAATTCACCATTATATAACTTTGACATCCTGAATTCAAAAATGATATTCATTTTATCTAACTAATTTTATAATTTTTATAATTTTTAATTTTAAAATAAAAACAGGTATTTATTGAAAATTCATGGGTTTAAAAAAAAACTTTCAAACCTTAATAAATATTACCATTGTATTCATAAAAAATTATAAAATCATTTATATTTAATAGAAAGTAATTTATTAATAATATTTTACTAAAATATTATTTAATTAAAAAATCTATTAATTTATCAAAATAGATTTATTAATTGATTTTTGACAAAAATATTAATTTCTCTTTAAAAACTATTTACAAAGTAACAATAAAAAATTGAATTTATATTCTTTTTAAAAAAAAAATAAAGCAAATAATAATATTTATAGGTTCTTGTCAAATAACTCATTATAACACTTGCATAAGACCTAAATGTAAGGTGTGCGATGGTGATAGACTCTTGGGGCGGCTTGGATAACATCGATCGGGTGGTAATCTATCTTAACTTCCACTTTTCCTATAGGCCATTCTATTAATGCTTAACGTGTTGTATCTCAGCTTGGGTTTGGTCAAGAGTGAATCCCAATGACGCTACCTCCTTTCCGAGCTCTAAAAAATGGGCTTTATATGGATTAATTCTATAGGATGAGGCTATCAATTCCTTTTTCTGTGAAAATTGGATTAGTTAAAGCTCTATATTTATACTTTTCATGTGGACACAGTTCAATGACTATATTAGCAATCTTAAAAATTCTTAAAGTTATTTTAAAATAAAAAAACATAAAAACAAGGAAGTGAATATGTTTTATATAAACATTTTACACAATAAGACATTCAATTAGATCAAAAATAATTTTTATTAATTGAAGTTTGGGTCGTTACAATCTTCCTACCTTAAGAAATTTCCCCCATGATATTTTCTTTTTCCCACACTAAAACAGAAGAAGGTAACTCTGAATCATCACTTCCTATAATTCCCATGTTATTTCTTCAAACTTGTGGTTTTTCCAAAACCCCTTGACGAGGGGAATTGTCTTTTTTCATAGATATGTTTCCTTGTGATATAACATCTTCAATGGATTCTATTCATAGTATAAGTCATTATCCAATGGTACCACCTATGGATTGAGTACATGCAATGGGTCAGGTATGTACTTTATCAAGAGTGATACATGGAATATATCATGTACTTGAGATAGGTTCGGTGGGAGTGCTAGTCGGTAGGTCACTACTCCAATGCGATCAAGGATCTCAAAAGAGTTGATGTACCTTGGACTAAGATTTCCCTTCTTCCAAAATATCATAACTCTATTCCATAGTGATATATAGAGGAATACCTTGTCTCCAACATCAAACTCTATGTCTCATCAACAGATGTCAACATATCACTTTTTTTAACTCTAAGTTGCTTTAATGTGCTGCTGGATGGTCTTAACCTTCTCCACCATTTCTTCGACCATTTCTAGACCTAGGAGTTTTCACTCCCAAACTTCATCCCAACATGTCAATGTTATATACCTCTTCCCATAAGGGGCTTCATAAGGATCCATTTGGATGCTTAAGTAGAAACTGTAATTGTAAGAGAGCTCAACTGGAGGTAGATGTTAATCCCATAATCCTTTGAAGTCCGTTGAGCATGCTCTCAACATGTTCTCAACTTTTTGGATAGTCCCCTATGATTGGAAATCAGTTTGAGGATGATAAGTAGCACTGATGTTCATCTCAGTATTTAGAGCGTGTTGGAGATTCTTCCAAAACATAGAGGTTAATCTTGGATCTTGATCAGATACAATCTATAGTGGTACTCCATTAAAAGTTACAACTTATCTGATGTATATCCATGCTAGTTGATCAAATTAGAAATCATCTGAAATTGAAATGAAGTGTGCAGTCTTTAGCAGATGATGCACAAAAACCTAGATAACATTATTTCATTTGGATGTCTTCTGAAGTTCGGTGACAAAGTAAATGGTGATGCAATTCCATTTATATATTGGTATGGGTAATGGTTTCATAATACCCCTATACTTCTACCTCTCAACCTTCAGTTGCAGATATACCAGGCACTTTGATTTGTACTTAGCGATCTCCTTCTTCATATAATCCCACCAATAATTCTCTCAGAGATCTTGATTCATCATTGTGTTTCCTGGGTGAATAGAGAAATTTGAACTATGGGAATCATCCATAAGATCATTATTTAACTCCAGAATTGAGGAAACACACAGTCTTGAAAAAATCTCACAATTCATTCTTCATTAACATTGAACTCTGAGGATTTCCCTATTCTGATAGTTTCC
Organism: Viscum album; assembly: GCA_963277665.1. Taxonomy (NCBI): domain Eukaryota; kingdom Viridiplantae; phylum Streptophyta; class Magnoliopsida; order Santalales; family Viscaceae; genus Viscum; species Viscum album. The sequence continues at coordinate 238,037,203 of OY728140.1, read as the reverse complement.
ACTTTCTTTATAGTTCCCACATTATCCTTTTGAGCATCCTTTAACCTTTAAAAAAGAGACTTTTGAGAAATAATTTGTGAAAGGATTAATGATGTTACCTTGTTTATGATTCCCTTTTCCGTATTCATAAAATCTAAGAAGATTAGATTCTTTTCAATTCTCATCAATGATAGAATCACTAGGTCCTTTCTACTTAGAGAATCTTCCACCTTGTTTGTTTTCCCAGGGTGGTAATGGATTGACAAGTCATAGTATTTGATCACCTTTAACCATATTTGTTTTTCCATATTCAACTCTTTCTGTGTGATTATATACTTGAGGCTTTGTTGATCTGTATATATTTCACACTTCTCCCCAAAGAGGCAATGTCACCAAATTTTTAAAGTGAAGATTTCTGCAGCCAACTCCAAATCATTTGATGGATAGTATTGCTCATGAGCATTAAATTTCCTTGAAAAATTGGCAATTAATTTTTCATTTTTCATCAACAAACATCCCATACCCTTTTTTGAACCATCACTAAATACCATTAAAATTTCTCCCCTTGTGGGTCGTGTTAGCACATGAATATTGATAAGCCTCCTTTTCAACTCCTTGAATAACTCTTCACATTCATCACTCCATGAAAACTTGATTCCCATCCAAGTTAGCTTGGTAAGAGGGTTTGAAAATCTTGAGAAATGTCTCACAAATCGGTGATAATATCCTTATAAACCGAAGAAGCTATGAATATCCATCACCAATTTTGTCCTCAACCATCCTCAAATTACATTTGTTGTAGATGGTTCCACAAAAATCCCATTGCTTGTGATGATATAACCCAAGAATGAGACTTCCTTCAACCAGAACTCACACATGTTGTTCTTTTCAAAGAGCTTCTCCTTTTTCAAGGTATCCAGTACAGTGCTTAGTTGCTCCTCATGCTCCTCCTTTTTTGGGGAGTATACTATAATATCGTCTATAATGACTACCACAAATTTATCAAGGTAATCTCTAAAGACTCTATTCATCATGTACATGAGGATTTGTGGAGCATTAGTGAGTCTGAAAGGAATTACTATAAATTCATAGTGTTTGTACCTTATACGAAAACAAGTCTTGGGGATATACTCCTTCTGCACCCTTACTTGGTAATATCCTGACCAAATATCCACCGTGAAGAAGTATTGGGCTCCACATAGCTAATCGAACATGTCATCAATTCGTGGAAAAGGATACTTGTTCCTTGTCATGATTTTGTTGAGATCATGATAATTAATGAAAATGCACAATAACCCATCATTCTTATTAATAATGAGGACTAGTGCACCCCATGGTGAATCACTTGGGCATATAAACCCTTTATCAAAATTTTCTTATAGTTGTTTCTTTATCTCCTCAGGATCCACAACTGACATTCTATAAAGATTCTTGGATATGGATAATGCCCCAAGTATAAGATCAATCGGGAATTCAACATATCTTCTAGGAGGAAGACCATACAATTCCTTAGGAAACACATCAATGAATTAACTCACAATAGACATGTCTTTAAGGATGGTTGCTTCCTTAGAATCAATCATCTGATAAAGATAGGTGTGATCATAGGGAATTAATATCCACACTTAAGATGATGTTGTTAAAGTAGATTTGTCCTACTCGTTACAGTTGTACCAAATCGGGTTTCGATTCACCATATGGAGAGTGATTTCCCTCTCAAAACAATTTATGTTGGCTCTTTATAGGGAAAGCCAATAAATGCCAAGAATTGCATCAAATTCTTACAGAGGGAGTATGATGAGGTTCTATGGGAAATTCAATCCCAAAATTGTGATGGGGTAGGAGTTATATTCATGGGATACAATAATTCCCCCATTTTCTGTTCTCACCGACATCTCTACATCTTTGATTTGTGGTGGTGTTGGGATTATTCTAAAAAACTAATGGGATATAAAAGAATAAATAGAACCAGAATCAAAATTTATGTTCTCTATTATTGAATGAATAACTAGTGTAATTGTCACCACTTTGTTGTTGGGGTTTGATTCAGTGGTAGTGATGGAAAAAGATCTCCCTTGCTGCCTTAGAGGTTGTTGGTTGCCTTCGAACACCCTTTGATTAGGGAATTGGTTTGTGAAGTGCCCTATTTCTTTGTAGTTGAAGCAATAAACAATGTGTTTAAGGTCGAACAGAGCATTCCTCTCATTTTTTACAGAAGCATATTTTTCTTGTTGACAATTAATGGTCAGGTGACCTTCTCTTACACACCTAAAGCATTTCTTCACCCCCTTCATGAAATTTTCCGGGTGCTTCTTTCTGCACCTTTGGTAAGTGGGGTGCTGGAATTTCTTACCACCGTTGGATTTTTCCAACGGACTTCCAGAGTTAAAGTCCAATTTTTGATTCTTTATCCCCATGATACCCCTGAGATTATTCAATATCAATATCAACATTTATGGCACAACAGATAATTTTCTCATAGCTATAAAAGTCACAGATTTCTAGGTCTTTCCATAGGCTAGGTTTTAGCCTACCAAAGAAGCATTCAAACTTTAATTAAAGGGAATGGACAAAGCCATAGGCTTATTGTATAGTCCTTGTGAAGTTTTTGTCATACAATTCAATGGATTCATCTTTTTTTTGATTGAGGGAAAGGATGTATTTTTCATTCTTAAGTCAAAGGGTGTGAGGAATATATTTATTGAAAAATATATTTTGGAAATCATTCTATTCTAATGCATCAATATTTTCCTCAGGCTTCATATTTTTTATCAATGTCCACCATTGATCTGCTTCACCCTCCATACGATAATCATCCAGAATAACCTTCTCTTATTCATAACTGTTTCCGACGCTTTCCTCCGGGGTGCGCACATGCATCTATCATGCAGAGGACGCACAGCTTGTTTCCATGCATTCCCGCTTTCCAAATGCGGGTGACATCTGTTCCTTGTTCAGGGACGTCTGCTCCTTGATCAAAACCGGGATGATGGAATGTCGGTTCTTCCTACCGTGGATTCCTCCTTAGAGCTCGTCACCTAGTTCGAGTCTCCCTCATAGATTTAATACATATTTGTGAAGCTCTTTCCTGGTGCCATATCTTCATGGACACCAGTTAATTACGATGCTTCCGTCGAGACACTCCAAGGGGTCTGGTCGGGGCAGAAACCTTCGGTTTGGAGAATGGTCACGCTTGGGCGTCGTTGGCATGTCTTGACGCTGGGGGATTGGCATGTCTGTCTTCTTTCACTTATAATAGGGCTTCTCGAGGGAGCAGAATCCCGAGGCATCCCACATCAAACGCGGGGAATTTTCATTACATAGGCATGTATCTGAGGTTTTCCTCAGCTTACCATGTTTAACACGGGGTATGCCGCGAGTTTAATGTCTTGCAGAGACGGTTACGCCAAGGGCGTGTCTTCTGAGGTTTTCCTCAGCTTCCCATGTTTAACACATGGTATTCCATGAATTTAATGTCTTTCGGAGACGGATTAGACTGATCAAAACACTAAGAGTGGATCAGATAAAAGGACCCCCTGAAGGGAACTCCAATGTTGGGGCCAACACTTGGGCAGCTTCCCGGTTAATTTGGAGTGGAATGAGGTGGAATGATACCACCAGGATGTGGCGGCCTGGGTAGGAATCAGGATGGGTGATGGAGTGAAGGGGCTTGAACCTCATGGAGGCTTCCTATGTACCATGCCTTGACATGGATCAAAGTCCCCGTAGTTTTGGTATACAGTTTAACATCATGCGGGCCGGGGGCATATGGGGCTTACGCTCTGAGGCGGCCCATAATGGTGGATATGGGGTTTATGCTCTAAGGCAGCCCACAATGGTGGATATGGGGATTAAGCTCTGAGGCGGCCCACAAGGGTGGATATGGGTCTTACACTCTGAGGCGGCCCATAATGGTGGATATGGGGCTTACTCTTTGAGGCGGCCCACAATGGTGGATATGGGGCTTACACTCTGAGGCGGCCCATAATGGTGGATATGTGGCTTACGCTCTGAGGCAGCCCATAATGGTGGATATGGGACTTATGATATGAGGCGGCCCATAATGGTGGATATGGGACTTACGCTCTGAGGCGACCCATAATGGTGGTTGGTGAACCAAAACTAAGGGGTCAGAACAACCGAGTGATGGGATTGAACCTCATGGAGGCTACCTATGTACCATGATTTTGCACAGATCAAAGTCCACGTAGTTCGGGCATACAGTTTATCGTCATGCGGGACAAGGCAGATAGTTTAATGTCTTGCTGGATGGGCAATTTGGGGCTTACGCTCTGAGACGGCCCAAAGTGTTGGCGAACCGGCATGAAGAGGTCGGAACAACCAGGCGGTGGGCTTGAACCTCGTGGAGGCTACCTACGTACCATTCTATGACATGGTTCAAAGTCCTCGTAGTTCACAGGGATGGGGCATATGCTCTGAGGCGGCCCACAATAGTGTCATGGTCGATGCTCACTCTAAGCCCATGTGAGTCATGCTCGGTGTGAGAAACAAGAGGCAGCAAGGACCAGACGATCACGTCATGAAGGGTGCATCCATGAGAAGTGGAGAGGGGCTTACGCATTGAGTGGCCCATAGTGTTGGGTATTACTCTAGGATGGAGGCCCGTGATGTGAAAAAACACAGAGGGAGAGGGATTTGGGACCGAAAAAAGGAGATGCCTCATTCCCTATCACACCCTCCTCTGGCCTTGGCGGTGGGGAAGTACGGAGGTGCATGGGTTCTACCTTCCTCAGGAGAGGCTAGGGGCTTACGCTATGAGGCATCCCTTCCCCCGTGGACAAACACCACTCAGAGAGGGAGGATATCATTCTATGTGAGGAAGATTCCATTTCCGTGGAGATGAGCGGTGTAAAGAATGTTCGATCCAGGGGGACCCTGCGTGCGAGGAACAAGGTCAGATCACAGTTTAACATCATGTGTTGAGGACGGGGTGCTTGGAAGTTTAACTTCATTCAGCTTAGACGTGGTGAGTTCGCTCCACACTCCTAGGGCTTACATGCCCAACACCCTCTACCCCTTATGGGAGGGAAGGCATCGGCAAGGCCGTGGTGAAAGGGGGCCGCAGGGCGAACCATCGAGGGGTCCACATTAGTGTGGCTATGCAATGAAGCAATAGGCGTTAGCGTGCCTATGCGAAGAAGCATGAGGAAAAGAAACGCAATGGGAAACACCGCCCAAGGGACCTTGACGTTACTTCATATGATCCTGTAAGGTCGTACGGGAAAACAACGCATGGCGTGCATGCCCGGTATAGAGGACATCAGGCGCCTATGCAGGGAGGCACCCCGGGGGCATCAAGTTGAAGGGTCCAGGGGTTTGCGTGCAAAGAGAAGGTTTGCGCACAAAACACCGGGATGGTGCGCAATTGGGGCAGAGGTATTGCGTGAGGCTAGGGGGATTGCGCACAATGGGCTTGGATTGCGCACGTGGCCAACGACTGATCCCTAAGGTAGGGAAAAACCTAATGAATGGATTGTGCACAATTGGGTTTCGCGCGCAATGGAGGGAGTGTGCACAATGGAAGTGATTGTGCACAAAGGAGGAACCCTGAGGAGTTTCCAATTTATTTAAGTTGGTGGGATTGTGCACAAAGGCGAACCCCGGGGCAAGGTTGCACGAAAAGTGTCAATAACTGAAAGTCATATTGCGTGCGCGGGAGTCCAATTTCGTGCATGGGATCTGGTCTGAATTCTGCAACCCTGAAACGGAAGGGGTATCCTTCTATTTATAGGCCTCAGGTGTCGCGGAATCTGGGCGACACATGAAATACTGCGCGCCAGGACCAGCCGGCGCGAAAGGCCGCACCGCGCGGAACCGGGCACGCAAAATTGCACACCCATCAATGCTTTTTTGCGAATCTCGGACTTCCTTCGTGTGAGCAAAATTTTTTCACGCAAGTCCTCCTTAATATCGCGCACCACTTCCGGGCCCTCCGGACCAAGCCTCTGAGTCCGAATATGAATTTGCTTCGTCATTTCAAAACTTCCATTAGGAGTTATATATTTTTTTCAGCGTCTACAAATTCCCACCTCAGAATTGGATCGACGAGAAGTCGCAACGATCAGATTCCAAGGGAAACACCGAAATGCTGAAGTGGTGGATTTCATGGGAACTTTGCACAAAAAAGTCAAAAGGGCGTTCAAAACTCTGGTTTGGCAAGGAATTCTCTTTCCATGCGGCGCGGAACCCCAACCTCACCTATAAAAAGGGGCGCTGGGTCCCAAGTTCTGTGATCAAGATTTTCTGCGCGATAGGCTTTGAGATCTCGCGTGCGAAATTGTTTTAGCGATGGCGCGGAAAACACATGGTGTAAGTGCGTAATTCCTTCTGAATTCTAGACGCATTTATGCGCGAACTCGGGATATTTCACACCAACAAATCTGATTTCGTGCCCTACTCCTGAATTGCACGCCACATATCCCAATTTCGCGCAACTCTTTCCGATTTTGCGCAACCCATCGAGATTTCGCGCAACTCTCAAAGAACTCAAGATGGCCGCCAACCAAGTTGATGAGGGGGAAGCCGCCACTCGTAGATTCGAAATGGTAGCAAATGAAGAGGTTTATGGCACCAAGGTGGTTGTTTTTGACAACCTTACCTTGTTTAACCTATTGACCACTTCTCAGAAAGAGTATCCTCTATCCAACAACCTCCCGCTCTGGAACTTTGGCATCCTAGAGGAGGTCCCACTTCCAGGCTTCGAGGTGGACACACCACGATCATGGGTGACCCAGGAGGACAACCTTCCCTGCTACAACATCACCAACAATGGTCATCCTACCAGAGAGACTAGACACATGGATGTTTATGTCCTGAACCCAAGGACCAAGACCATTGCTGTGGGTGATTCTGTTGCAGAGAGATCTCCGGCCCTCTATGCGAGCACGTTCTGTCAGAGCATCACATACGACACCAAGGGATGGCTACAGGATTGGGACCTGTGGTCCGGAGGCAACTTCTCCAGTGAGTGGGCCTGGGCATACTGGGGGCTCCATACATGCGACCAATTTGGGGACGAGATGCGGCACATTGGTCTATTCGGGGCGGTGTGGACGTCGCAATTCAACTTCTACCATCAACCCGAACTTGGGCCGGAGCTGTTTACCCGATGGTCCCCTGATACCAACACATTCCATCTTCACCATGGGGAAGTTGGCATCAGCCTATGGGACATTCACTGAATCAGAGGTATCCCACTAGAGGGCTACCAATACGACGAGTTCATCCCTTCAATGAACACTTGGGAAGATAGGTCACATACCCCTATGCTGACGTGGCACCTGTTGCAGCTGGCCAAAGAGAGGCTGGGGGTCAGGGACTTCCTGAAGGACATTGCCTACAAGGACTGGTTCAGCCAGTTCCTAGAGAAGGACCCGACGGTCAGGATGCCGGGGCGGGGAAAACGGTGCCCAACCACAGATCAGAGGAGCAAGAATGGATTGTACTAGAGGACCCTGGAGGCAGGGCAATACCAATCGTGGGGCTACCACGTCATTGAGGCCCGGGACCCGAATGTCCAATATGTCAGGTTCATTGCCACCTTCCTGAGCGGGTGGCTCCTGCCGGTGTAGGACGCAAGAATGGGCATCCTTCCAGCAACACTGGTGATGGCAGGCACCATGTCTTCCAACAAAAGGTTCAATCTGGGGGTCCCCGTGCTGGATAGGTTATATGCCATTCTGGGACGCATATCCAGAGGGGGGTCACCTCGGAGGGTGTGTGGCCCCTTCCAGATCTTTCATAGATGGGTGGCAGCTCATCTTGGCAGGTACACCTTCCCAAAAACCATTCGTCCTCCAGGAAACGGCCTGCAGCCATCTCTCCTGAATATTGTCGGGGTTGCACCGATGATGCTCAATGAGGAGGGCGTAAGGATCTGAATCGGTAACCATGCCAACTTTAACTTCAGCACGTTCCCCACCCCGATCGAACAGATGGTGGATAATGGGAAAGGATTGCTGGAGAATCAAGAATACTTCTATATCATCCGAGGCGGGGTGCTTGTAGCTCAGATTGACGGGCAGATCATTTGTGAGCCTTACGTGCTGTCCCGATTCGCCAGGCAGTTCGGGTGCCTCCAGCAAATGCCGAAGAAGGTATTCACGGAAATCCGGGAGGAGAAGAATCCCTACGTCCTTCTTCAAATGTGGTTAATGTTCACCACCTATAGCTCTGGTGACATCATTACCCTTCCTCCTAATGGGGTTGATGCTGGCTTATCAACCGAGTATGCCGAACACTGGACCATCGCGTACCCTGAGGGGATTTTACGCAAGCGAGTCCAGAAACTTGAGACTACCCGTATGGAAACTGGGCGATGGGGGAGCATGCAAGGTGCTACTAGGAGGGGGGAATCAAGGGTGTGTCAGGCAGCGAGGCTTGCGCAGGCCGGGACCTCAGCAGCGGGGACATCGCATGGTGTCGTTGCGACCTCGTTGCCCATAGGGGGGTCACACAAGGCGTCCAGAGATCTTCCCAGGAAGCAGATAAGATACCAGCTCGAACCTTCCCAAGATGCAATTTCCTCGGCATTGTGGTCAGCCTGGATGACCCTGCGGCAATCAATGAGCGTTGAAGCCATCTGGCAGAAGATAATGCAGGATGGGATCCAGCTGCCACAGGTCGGGCTCATTCGAATTACCGACCGGGTAAACTTCCATCGGCAGCACACATGTCTAATGGAAATGGACACATACGCATTCCAAAGGGGTCGGCGCGCAGAGCCACCTTTCCTGGTGAAAGTGATGCTCAGCCAAGAGCATGATCTAGAATTGATACTGCCGAGAGAAGGCGACACTGATGGAGAGTCATAGGGGGAGGAGGAAACATGAGAAGATGAAGGCGAAGGAGAAGACGAAGGAGAAGGTGAAGGAGAAGTAGAAGGAGAACCTGAAGGTTAGGGGTCGCAGGGGGAGGCCTACCAAGGGAGTCTCCAGGAGAGCGGCGAGATCGTCAGCTTTGATCTCGACATAACCGAGATACTCAAGGTTTGTATCTATCTGTATTCATCTTCATTCTTTGTCCATTCTCTTTTTCAATTTCTAACCCATTTTTATATCTCACTCAGGAGCACATAGGTGCTGATCAGGCACCCCCAATAGAGGAAGGAGGAGAAGAACCGGTAGGACTGGGTAGGACTCCGATTCCCATTATCTAACTAACAAGCGCTGAGGGGTCTCCTGCCATGACAGCTCCTATAGTGGCCACCACACCGGAGGCTGGTGCTCTGTGTTTCTGTGAGTCCCCTGTTTCGCCACTGGTAATTACTGCCGAAAAACCCAACTAATCAGGATTCTCCTTGTACAGTGATCTTGGCATTGGAGGCTCATCGGGATGATGAGCCCGGGCCGTCCGTGAGTGGACTAGTGGCAGACATACCACATCCTCTAGAACATACTATCCAAACTGATTCGGACCCGACAATTGGTGAGTAGGGGACGACATATATTAGTGGTGCTGTCATTGGAGCAAGGCCGGAAGCTGATGGAGGCACCGCCATTGTCGGGGCGAGAGAGGAAGGTCGCCCGGACATCGAGGACCCTATTCCTTGTGAAGGCATCCCTGAGGCAGACCCTGCTGGTGACCTACTGGATACCATTCCTGCATACCGGCCCGCTGATCCCGAGGAGATATATGATTCAGACTTGGAAGCGGCCAAGGAGAGCCTGATGACATGGCGCAAAGGGTGGAAGTGTATCCAGCTCTTTCTCAAGTAGCCTCAGATGGATTGGCTGAGGCAGATGCGATCACTCCGGACCTGGCCATGCTTCCTGTGTGCCGGAGGGGATGACGCTCAACATCTTCATCTGACTGTTTGTGATTACATGGTCGAGAAGATATGTGAGAGCAGCCGGCGCACCGACGTTGCCCAGTGTTGGGAAAGATCGGTGAGCACTCAAGCATTTCTAAGGGCGGATTAGGAAGTCCGGTGCCTCGAAGGGCAGGCGGTAGAGAAGGAGGTCTTCATTGCAACGTGCTCTGAGCTCATGGAGCAACTGACAGACCAGCTGGCTGATGCCCAGGAACAGTTGATGGAGTCGATTCACCAGATGAACATACTTCAAACTGAACTGGCGCAGGAACAAGCTAGGATTGGAGAACTGTGCTCCATGGTTGCTGATGAAGAGAGAGACATCCGGGAGCGAAAAGCAGTCCTGGAGGCTACCATCCAAAGGGTAACAGCGTTGGAAAGATCAATCCAGCACACTGATCCTTGGTTCAATATGCTCAACCATAATCCTGAAATGAATAACAAATCACCACTAAGATCATGTGGGTCTCACCCAATGTGAGAAACAAAGGATTCTCATGTTATCATTCCGTCCAACTGTGGGGCGTCAACCAAGATTTAGACATATGAAATCAGGCATGGACTTATGAGGAGGGGACCTCAGACCGATTGATATATCATCTTCTCAATGTGTTCTGAAACACGAGTGGGGCAATGCCGAGGGCATTGAAATCCATCTGAGCATAGGGAGATGAAAAAGGTGAATCACGTTACCCAAATTCGGAACACTATGGGGGGCGCGACGATGGAGGATAACTGTTAGCCGTGGCAGAAACACAGCATCCATATCACATTGGCCTGAAATGGGGACAACAAATGAGGGCTGACTGCTGACCATGTTCGCAACATGGGGCCTAACTCAAATATCGTCGGTCAGTCTTCCGAAACATTGGCCCAGGACAGCAGGCAGACCGTAGGTCAATCGTCCATATTGTTACAATAGGCGGACCAAAGTTATATCATCCATATTGTTACAACAGGAGAACCAAAGGTCTATCATCCATATTGTTAGGGGGTCCCATCAAACATGACCAGTCTTCTAGAACGTTGGTCCAGGACAGAAGACATACCGTAGATCAATCATCCATACTGTAGAAATAGGCAGAACAAAGGTCTATCATCCATATTGCTACAGCAAGCGGACCAAAGTTCTATCATCCATAATATTAGGGGGTCCCATCAAACATGAAATATCATGAATATCATAATAAAGGGGAACACAAAGAATGGAAATTGGAGTGGTGGTTTGTTCAATCAGAGTCCAACACTCCCAAAATTGCACCACCATGGTGGAAGCGCATTAGGAGGATGCATTAATCCGGTCACAGATCGTCCCAATTTTCATACAGGACCTCTCTGGTGTGAGAACTACCACTTACCAACATCACTATGGGGCATCCTGAACTTGTTCGGGGCAGATGATGCAGTTACACAACTCCCCAGGAAGTCAGGCCAAGGGGTCGACAGTGAGGAGGGATGAGAATTTGGTAATCCCTGGGGCTGGACCCAAGAAGAAATGTCCAGGTGTTCCTACATAACTCATAAGGATGAGAATCAAGAAACACGTAGTTCTAGAAAAGGATCTTAGTTTAAGGTCTTACAGCTCAGACCAAAAGAGTAAGAGAAGTAGGAGACACATGGTAAAGTGGTTACGAAACCCGACGTGAATGGGAGAAAGGTCCTGCTTACTATGTGCTCCTTGGAACGTGTTTAGGTCAAGGGGCCGAACACGAAAGTTAGGCTGGGCCTCTGGGGAAGTGCCCAGGAACTCCTACATATCTCATAAGGATGATAATCAAGCCATACATAGTTCATGGGGGTTCCTTTTAACGTCGTGCAAGACAAGAAATAGGAGGGCTAATTCTCATAATAGGGCACACATGGTGTGGCTATCATAAACCTGACATGAATGAGGACAAGGTCCTTCTTACCACGCCACACAGTCCCATGGTCAAAGCCCCAAAAGCAGGAAAAACATGATGAATTAGCGGACCCCAAGCTGGACCCTTAGACCAGAGGTCTGGGCATTCTTAAGTACCCCATGAGAATGGGGATCAAGCTTCACGTAGTTCTTGAAGGGTGGCATGACACGAAATGGTACCTGTGCAGAGGATGAAAGAGGTGTGTGGGTCTATCCCTCACACCAAAAGAAGTGGCATTGGATATGTCCTGTTTGTCCTTGAAGGTGAATGGTTTTCTTTCGTGGAATGACCGGCCTAGGGTAGAAATTCCTAGCATCGCCACAATAATCAAGCTCTATACAAGCGTTGACAAATGGTATGGTAATCGACCAATACCCAGAGTGATGCCCCCTATGGAGAGGTCATCACAATGTAGTGCCATTTTCTGTCATGCGGCCGGGATGATATCATCACAGTTTATAGTCGTTTGGTAGGACCAATTAGCATAGTTTAAGGTCATATGGATTGGACATGGGGGAACATGCACGATGCGATAAGGCACACCCGATGTAGATGAGGGAATATCCTCATACTGTCACCACACATTATTCCAGGAGAGGAGCCTCGAGCCAAGAAGCTGACGAGGGTCCAACAATCAGGGGGAAAGACACTAGATTCCAGCTGAGCCGGGCCTAAAACGCAATTTTTGGGCGAATCCTTGTTTTCCATGGGGATGAGGGTCAAGATACACATGATCCTTAGAGAAAACCCAAGCATATAACCTTGGTGATCAGATCGCGAGAGCCCTGAGAGACTCCGTCACATAGCTTTGTCCGCCTGACGTGTGGAGGTGCACTGAGGGTTAGTGCAAGGAGTGTCGAGATTCCACCTTGACAGGATGGGGTGGAACATAATGTAAATCATGTAACCAACATTCATGGCCTAAAGGAGCTGGCGTGGCGACTAAGGACTACTGCTGACCATGTTCTCAACACAACATCCTGTCGCGTTAGCCTAAAATGGGGACAAACAAATGAGCATCGATCGCTGACCATATTCGCAACGTGGGATTTGTATCAATTTGTTTTCTAAAACCCTCAGGGCATTGGCCCATGATGGTAGGAGATCCCTTATGCATTGCATCCAAGCCGTTCTTGGGGGTCCCTCTGGGTGTGAAAGATAACGGGGCCCTGAATGAAAGGGAGCACGAAGCTTGACAAGTGAAAAACAACTTTCCTAAGTCGAATCTGACACTCCAGGTCCTAGACTAGAGTACTCTGAGCACATTAGTGGACCACTGGAAAGGGTCAAATGGCTAAGTTTGAGTGCGGCCAAAATATGGAGAATTCCCGGGAGAAGGGGGCATAGTGCCAAAAACCCTGTACCACACCTATGTACTCCCCCGCGGGGAGGGACATGACAAGAGACTGAGGTGACTGAGAGATCGTGGGATCTCCTAAGAGATGGGGCTGGACCTGAAACCTAGACATTCAGGCGGTCCTATGTATCCCACAAGGATGGGAATCAAGATGCACGAAGTTCTAAAAGCACAGTTTAATGTCATGTAGGACGATGAGCGACATTTCATCCAGGAATGTGCATGGCGCAGCGGGTAACCCATCATGAATGAGGACATAATCCTACACCAAACTGCACGCTCTGGGTAAGGACTGGGGTTAAGGGGCCCAAGAAGGCCAAGAGGCCTGAGGCTGGGCCTCGGTTAGGAAGGCCTAACCAGCTTGCAGTTTAACGTCTGGCAGTGAGGACGAGCATGTAGTTTAAGGTCATGGTGGACCATAAGGATCCTAGTTTAAGGTCTTAGAACTCGGACCAAAGAGGCCCAGATGTAGGGCCAAGTATAGTTTAAGGTCGTGCTGGACCAAATGTAGTTTAGGGTCATGCAGGACCGGGTGCAGTTTCAGGTCATGCGGGACCGGGCGTAGTTTAGGGTCATGCGGGACCGTTATCCAATTTAAGGTCTTGGGGGAACCTGTAGGGTCAGGAAAAATACTGCTTGAGGAACTTGGCATTGGTTGGAGGAGTGACACGCTCGCCATCCATAGTCACCAGGGAGTACACACCATTGGGATAGACCTTATGGATGATGAAAGGCCCCTTCCATTTGGGCTCCAAATTGGGTGGTTTCCTACTGGGAATCATTGGCGCCCTAAGGGCCAGTACCAGGTCACCTAGCAAGAAAGAGTGGAGGAAAACCTTCTTGTTAAAAGCTCGAGCCATCCTGCTCTGATGCGTTTACAGGTTGTGCAAGGTGCGAAGCCTATTCTCGTCCAGCGCTTCTAATTCTGCTAGACGGATTTCGACAACTCTATCTGGAGCTTGCTGGTTGTAGACTGCCGTGCGCAATGATGGAAACTAAATCTCGATGGGCAGGCCAGCCTCAGCTCCGTACACCAGGGAATACAGGGTCACCTGGGTGGAATTACGAGTCGTCGTCCGATAAGCCTAGAGGGCATTGGGGAGATTTTCCAGACAACTTTTCTTGTTCTGACCAACCATTTTTTTGCAGAATGTTAGAGAGGGTTTTGTTAAATGCCTTGATCTATCCATTCTCCTGCGCGTGATAGTGGGAGGTATGGTTAGAGCGAATGCTATACTTGGAGTACAATTTCATCAGCTCGGCCGATCAGAAGTTGGTTCCGTTATCCATGAGGATAGTGTGAGGCACTCTTAATCGATAGATGATGTTGGAACTCATGAAGTCAGTGATAGAATGATCTTTGACTTCCTTGAGCGGAATTTCCTCTACCCACATGGAAAAGAAATCCATAACGGTCAGAATGAACCGGCATTGGCGAGCCGTCGCTGGTGGGTAAGGTCCTACGACATCCAACCCCCAGACTGAAAAGGGACAAGAATACTTGGTAGTGTAGAGGGGATTCGATGGCCGATGCACAAAGTTAGTATGGACCTAGCATGAATGAAACCTCTTGGAAAACTAGATGCAATCATAGATCATAGAGGGCCAAAAGTACCACGGCCTCCGAATCTGGTGAGACAACTTTGACCCGGCCTGATGGGCGCCACATGAACCAGCATGAACCTATTGCATGACCTGGGGGATCTCAACTCCTTGAAGGCAACAGAGGAGAACACTATCAAATCCGAATCTGTAAAGGATCTTCTCAAGACTAGGACCGATCTGAAGGGTAAACTGCAGCGCGCGGAATCAGATTCGCTCGTGCTCTTCCTGGTCTGACGGAAGATTACCGCATTGGGGGTATTCAACCAAGGGAATCCTCTAATCAAGAACTACATCGATCACCATATCTGAAGTACTTGGGACCCCCGACGTAGGGGCACCGACAGTAAGATGGTTCACCCACAGGCCACAATCATCCACTGGGGTAACGAGAGCAATGAATCTCCAGTGCACTACGTGGATAATCAGGTCGTTCTGTTCGGGCTCTGCAAGTGACGCGGCCAGGCTGGCCAAAGCATCTGCTCGACTATTCTGCGACCGGGGGATATGAACGACCTCTGGCCGAGAAGGGAACTGAGACATTAGACGGAGGGTGCACTCTAAAAATGGCATGAGTTCAAGATTTCTAACAACATAGTCACCATTGACCTACTTGATGACCAGCTCAGAGTCCCCTTTCACATACAGATGGGTCACATCGATCTCGAGGGCTAGCTCGAGGCCAGTGATGAGGGCATGATACTCTGCCTCATTGTTGGTGCAGCCCTCAGAGAACAGGAATGAATATGACAAAACTTCTTGCTCCGGGGCGATGAAGACGATACCTAGGCCCACTCTGTTGAGCCTATGTTCGTTGAGTCTTCTACAGGTGGGGATCCAGGAGGCACCGTCAAAGTGCATCTGCCAGCATGGGATGACGTGATCGACTGAGAGTATTACCTCATCAGGAAAACCTAGATCCAGTGGCTGATCCGAAGAAGTTGGGTGAGCAGCTAAAAAGTATGCCAACACCTGTCCTTTGAAATCCCTTTAAGGTACGAACCTGATGTCGAACTGCTGGAGGATCAATGCCCACCGCGCTAGTCATCCAATCAACATAGGTCGGTTTAGGATGTATTTCGATGGGTCTACCCGAGAGACCAACTATACCTCATGGGTCTACAAGTAGTGCCGTAATTTCTATACGGTGAATACGAGCACCAGGAAGCTCTTCACTATGGGAGAATATCTAATTTCTGTATCGAGGAGCATGCGGCTATGGTAGTAGATTCTGTTCTCTGTTCCTTCGTTGTTCTTCTAGGTGAGAAGTGCGTCGATGGACCGTTCCATGGCGGTCAAGTAATGAACCAGCGACTTCCAGGAAATGGGTGGCATCAAGACTGGAGGTTGGAGCAGATACTGCTTGATTTCCTCGAAGGCGGTCTAACACTCTTCATCCCATTCATAGGTGGCACCTTTCTTCATGAGTTGGGAAAAGGGCTTCCACTTGCCTGCCAGATTCGCAATGAATCGGCGTATGTAAGCTAAGTTACCCTAGAGACCTCGAATGTCCCGAAATATTTCTCTGGGGAGGCATATGGATGATGACCTTGATCTTCTCCAGGTCAATCTTGATTCCTCGGTATCTGAAAACAAATCCAAGAAACTTCCCGGAGGTGACCCCGAAGGAACACTTCAGTGGGTTCATCTTTAGGTGGAAGGAACGGAGGAGGCCAAACATCTTCTCAAGGTCCTTGAGATGGTCCTGGCACTGGCGAGATTTGACAACTAGATCATCCACATAGCACTCCACCAGTGTCCTGAGAATTGGCTTGAATATGCGATGCATGGCCCGCTGATAGGTGGAACCTGCATTCTTCAGGCTGAAGGGCATAACCTGGTAACAAAAAGTTCCTTGGGGGGCGTTGAAGGCGATGGACTCTTCATCCTCGGGGGACATACAGATCTGGTTGTCCCCAAAATACCCATCCATGAAGGAGAGGGCTTGGAACCCGACCTTATAATCAATCAACAACTCTGTCACTGGAAGGGTAAAATCATCCTTTGAACAGTGGCGGTTGAGATCACGGAAGTTGAGACAGACCCTAATCTGTCCGTTTTATTCCTCACCGGAACAATATTGGCTAGCCACCAGGGTTACTGGACTTCCTTGATGAAGTTGGCCTTGATAAGCTTGTCAACATTGGCCTCAACCATTGCACTGTGAGAAGGGTGCATCTTTCTGGGAGCTGCTTGAACCCGCGATGGTTTGCTGGAAGGCCAAGGCGGTGGCTACCTGAGGATCTAGTCCTGGAATCTCGTCGTAACTCCAAGTGAACACATAATGGTGTTGTCTAAGGTATTATTTGTACCTTTTATTCTCCTCGGGGGGCATGGCGGTGCTGACCAACATGGGTCTTGGGTTTACCTCGCTACCGAGGTTCACCTGCACTAACTCATTGACCGTGGTGGAGATGACCTCCTAAAACGTGGGGGCGCATCTTCCATTTCCTCTCCACTTGTGGAGGGATCATCCGCGGGGGGATTCGTTTCGGGGATACTAGACCCTAATGGGAAGCTGGTGCCGGCTTGGGCGGTAGTGGTCATCATATCAGGAGACTCATGCGCCACGGAGACCATAACGATGAGGGCCGTCGATCCAATCCCATCTGGTCTTCGGCCCAAGGGGCTACGCTTGATGACATCAAAGCAGTAGTGGCGCGTCGGATTGAACCATTTAATTCCATCCCGACAGAAGAGAAATGTATGATGAACCGCCATTTCCATGAGCCTGACGTCCCAATACCGTACAGGGGTAGGAGGTTCTGGAATCACCAGATCCTAGTTGGTGTAGGGGTATGAGATGATTTTCCACCGTCACTTGGACCTGGGAACATACCTTCTTCTTATACCCGACACCAAAAAACACTGCCCCATGTCGGGGGTTGCGGCCTCCAACCGATGGATTGGGAAGATGTAAGCATCATCCAAACCTGCCCAAGGATCACTTGTGACAGCGGTGGGCTCAACCTCACATGCCAGAACCTACTTATCCTTTCTCATGTAGTAGTCAGCGTCCAGATAATGGGCTTAGCAAGAGGAAAAATGAGACACGTCTCTTTGGAGCATGCATACTCGACCATTAAGGGAGTATTTGAGGCACTATTGATATAATGAGGGGGCCGCCGCGTGAAGGTGGAGCCACGACCTACCCATCAGTGCATTGTAGGCGGTGTCCTGAGAGAAAACCATGATTTATGTACTAGAAATTAGGCCATCGAACTAGGTCTTCAAGCGAATCTTGTTGACTGGAGTTTGCTCGGTTATGTCATACCCCTGGATCCTGAGGTCGGAGGGAGTTAAATCATCCTAAGATAGACCCAGCTTCCGTAGTGTCTGAGTTGAGATTAGGTTAATCCCAGAACCTGTGTCAATAAGACAGCGGCGGAATTCCATGCCATTGAACTGGACAGTGATGTACAGTGGGAGAATGTGCCCCTGTATGGGAGGGTCTTCATCTTCATCAGAGAATGAGATAACCGCCTGGCATTCGGTGTTCTCAATTACCTCAGAGTGGAAGGATTATGAAGCTTCTACCTCTGTCTCAAACTAGAGGGGGATCCTTAGGGCCTCGGCGAGCACCTCACGCATTTCAGAAAACAGGTGAAGAGACTCAAGGATAGAAAGCCTTGCTGGAATGCTGGCTAGGTGCTTCAGAACATCATACATCTGGGCCAAACGCGAGCCTCTGCATACAGGAGGCCACTCTGCGATTGGAGGCATGACGGGCCCTGCCGGTGGGACCGGTGGCTGAATGGTACTAGGCACATCTCACTATTCACTAGTCAAAGCCCGAAGAGTGGCTGCCAGATTAGGACCGGAAGGCTGGGGTTGGCATGTAGCAGGGTAGAGCTGGTTGCGGCACGACCGAGGTGGTTCTGCCTAATCAAGCAACACAAACGGTGGTGGAGGTGGACCTGTCGACATTGGATAAAGGGTCCACGTGTGCTGAGCTCTATACTGGGCCTGCTTCCTGGTCTCAGTGGCATGCACGACCTGGCTGGAGGTGCCAACTATCGTGCCCTGGTGATTAATATAGCCACGGCTCCACCGACTTTGGCGATGACTGGGGACATTGGGAAGGTCCACCTGGCGTTCCTCATCGTCGAGAGTCAAAAAGGGCTTTACCAACTCTATGGTGTTAACCGAATCATACCCCTGACTATCACTTGAGGAGTCATTTGGTGCCAGGAGGAGTCTCAGAGGGATCCTCATTTCTGGGGGCATGAAGCCGCCAAGAGTGCGGGATGGCGACAACATTGTCAAGGTGTGTTCTTTCTTCTTGCATCGCCACCGGTCGCTCTTCTGGGAAGAGGCAGTCTGAGATGACAATGTCGAGGTAGAAACCGTAGCTCCTGAGGGCTCCGGCTGATTTCGGCGTGTGCGGATGATGCCATGGGCGCATGCGACCATCTTGCAGGCCATCCAGTCGTTATACTTCCGTGACCCATGGTCAGAAACCTGCTGTTTATCCTCTTCACCGCTACCGCCATCTGATCTCACAAAGACACCTACTACTTGTGCCGGAGGTGGGCCCAACCTGACTATATTGTTGTCAAAATGATCTTGGAGCCAGTTCTTGAACATGTAGCATCGCTGGATGGTATGCCCCAGAATCCGGTGACTAGGACAGTAGTTGGGGTGATCAGTGAGATGCGCCTCTTCTAGCTTCCGACATTCAGGCAGCCGCACTATTCTCTGCTCCAAAGCACTATGGATGTAACTAGGGACCTGATCCTCGTCAAATGAGTATGTCTAATTCTTTCTGTATGGAAAGGGGGATCTAGGAGGCTGGCCCTGACGAGGGGCCGTAGGAGCATGTCGGGGCGGTGGAACCTGATTATCTCGCCAAGGTGGTGGCGGTGTGTTACGTGGAGGCGCTTGCCGATTTTGAGGCGGTCTCTGCTGGGCCGGAGGCTGTGCCCGTGGGGGTGGACCCCTATGGGGATACGGAGCTGGCTTCCCTGGTATCAACTCTAGCTATTTGGGGGCCTCTATCTGGACCACAGTAGTGGGCTCGGGTCTAGCAGATCTCCTTGCAGGGATTACAGGAGGCAACGGGCGTGCCTGACTGGCCTATTGCAGGGCCTCTTCAAGGCGCTGAGCCTTGTCTGAGAAGTCCTGGAACCCTCCGGGGTAATTCTGAGTGATCAGAGAAGGGACCAGCTATTCCTTGACATTCCCTATGCACATTGTCAGTAATTGCTCCTGATTTAGTGGCATGTCAAGGGAGTATGTGAGCCCCTTCCACCGGGCGACGAAGTCCATGACTCGCTCATCAGGCCTTTGCTTGCACCTGAAGAGGTTTGCGATGTTCGTCTTCCGATTTGTGGAACTATACTGGTAGAGGAATTTCCTGCGAAGGTCCTCCCATCTAGTCACAGATCCAATAGGGAGCTGGCTATACCAGACGAATGCCAACCCTTCTAGTGTCTGAACAAAGCTACAGAGCTTGGCGGCCTCCTGCTACGCTGGGGTTCCTAACATAGGCCCACAACTCGAGTTGAAGTGGGTCAGGTGATGTGGCGGGTATCCTATCCCGTTAAAGGGAGTGAAAGTGGGGTTCCCAAATCCCAGAGGTGCTGGCATATCATCCACCCATGCTGGGTATGGCTTGCCAGCCGGTGGGATTGCCACCTGCCGAGTTTCCAAAGCCTCTAAGTGGACGATGAGTGCCACCATCAGATCGTCTGGACGTGGGTTCTTGTCCTGATGGGGATCCCAAAACACAAGTGCATTTTCTGTCTCTTTAATCCGATAGTCAAGATCAGCATCTCACGAGGCGGCTGGTTGAGTGACTCTTGGGGGTGCGGGAGGAACCCGAGCGAGGTCCCTTGGGTGATCACGCTGCTCAGGAGGGTTCGGTGAAACAAATCGCACCCTCTTTCCATGATCTCTGGCCTCTCCTCTATTTTCAAACATGGAATGATTGCGGTTGACCAGGAGAATCCCATCGAGGGGTAGTTGTTCCTGCCCCTGCTGTCCCAACCTTGGATCATCGTAGTCAGGCCACCGCTCTGCAATTCGTTCATCCAGGAGCTCATCAACCAGCCTCCTCTACTCAGCAAGATGTTGGCGCAGCGTGGCCTTCTCGGAATCTTCCTCTTCTTTCTGCACTAAGGCAGATGGGTTGGTGAGCTTGACAGCCCCAACACGCTCTTTACCCTTGTCGATATTCCAGATCAGTATTAATGCCTCAGTGGGTGCGAGAGACCTAGGAGGTTTCTCTGTTGGCGATTAATGCTTCTCGGATGGGTCCAATAGTGTCTTATCCTACGGGGGTGAGTCCCC
Source organism: Viscum album (assembly GCA_963277665.1). Lineage (NCBI taxonomy): Eukaryota > Viridiplantae > Streptophyta > Magnoliopsida > Santalales > Viscaceae > Viscum > Viscum album. The sequence goes on along the minus strand of OY728140.1, from coordinate 238,016,241 downwards.
ATAGAGAAGTTCCAAACCGTTCCCCTCTCCTGATAGGTCGACCATGTTGACCGCTGCTACCCTCGGGGGCATTCCCTCAAAACCGCTCGGTGAGTCAGGCTGCCGGCGAATCGTACCAAAGAGAATGGAAGTGTAATGCCCCCATCCTCAGACATGTGCGTGGGGGGTGGATTCCTCGATAAATTTGCGAAGTACTTGAAAACTCTGGATGCATTGTTGTTGGAGGGCCCTGTGGTGTCCAAGTGACTCGGGGTGCTAAACCGCAGGGAGCGTGGCCAGGTCGACCTGACGACACTACTCACCGATATTCTCGAGATGTGCTGGAATCCCAGGATAAGGCACCTGCTGATGACGAAGACAGGAGTCAATCACCTAGATTTTCGGGAGGAAACATTCAAACTCTCCCGGGGTGAGCGATTCTGGTATATCAAAATTCGATCCTACGACCGGCCAAAACATCTCAGGGAAGTGGCCTACTGTGAGGACGGTCCAGAAGCTCCACGACTCAGGTTCAGGATCCGAACCTTTCTGGCCCCACTCATCAACCGATAATGGCTGGAGAACTGGTAGCGGTATCGAGGCAGGCCACTGGGCTAGCGGGCAGAGAATACGGCGATCAGCCCGATTGGCCACCGAATCCTAAGTCATCCTCCATGGGCTGCAGTATCCTGGATGTCACGTCACGAGAGGATGGGCAGGCCAATGGGCCTCCTGTCATAGTGTCAGTGCTTTCTGAGGGTGTGCCGTGTTGCGACTCTTTCGTCAGTCCCCAGAAAAGTTATCCTCCCTCTCTGACCGAGGTGGAAGGTTCTTCTAGAGAGGCCAAAGGTAACTGCAAGTTTGATCCCTGTGGGTACGCCAAGTCCTCATGCTCTTGGATATACCTTCGGAGGGAGGCGAGGATCATACGGATCTCACATTCAGGGAGTACAAGGCTGACGCGCCACATCCCTATCCCTGCCCTTAACTCATAGGACCAGGGGGAGGGCTCCATCGCTGAGTCGTACTCCGCCTCAGAGTATGAGAAACAGACTGGTCTGATTTCTGTCCGACGTTCCCTGGAGTTTCTCTTGCGGCGATGACGTCCTGCCTTACTGCCCCTGGGTGGCTCCTCAGGGCAAGGCTGATTCCTGTCATGGAGTCCTCTGGCCACAATGGTGCTGGGGTGGAGAAGATCGAGGGCCAGGGTGCGAGAAGCACCAAGGCAGATGTCGAAAGGGACATGGGGAGGAACTCCATGTGGGTGAGTGACTGGACATGCAACAACTCCTTAATCACGGTCTGCGCTGGGGGAAGTGACCCCGTACCTAGTGTTGTGAGCATGGGAAAGAGTCCCAATTGGAGCGTTACTATCATGGGGAAGCCTTTTACCTACGGCGAGGGTGGCTCCAGGTAGCCCTCCGGGCCGAGGTTGGGAGAAGGGAGGACCCATACCCCCCGAAACGGTGGTATGGAGAGGCCTTCACGTTGGATGTAAGTACCGTGAATTGGTCTGTGGTGGACATTGCCCGTGCCAATGACCGGGAGAGTCGACCTAACCTGCCTGTGGGACGGTCAGGGCCTCAATCCGGGTAGAGCATGTAACTGCCCCTGCTCAACATGTGAGGGGGTTTGATGACAGGAGTCAGCAGTGGCTCGGGCCACAGTGGTTGCTGACGCTATTGCCCCAGGGTGGGAATCCTCTTTTGCTCACGCCCGACGCTAGCGTCGGGTCAGATGGGTTGGAACCAGTGGTGCAGGCACATGATTTCTTGCTCTTCAGCCCGGGGAGTCGGGCAGCAGTGTCGACGCAGCCTAGCGGGGGCCCTTGTCATGAACCCCTGGAGCGGGTCCCCGATTGGGCGAACTTAGACATACCCCAACTCATCGACATATGGAATGGAGGTGTCGAGGTGTTCCGGGGATAAAATCCCGAAACAGTTGAACGTCGGGGTGGGGCGCGGTGGCTCCCTACGTGGCCCTCAGGGGAGGTGATGGCAGTGAGGTGCAGTTTCCTAGAGATCCAAACGGGCCATGTCCCTGGTTGGGATGACACCTTCCACCTCGTACCTACGCACAAGGTCGTTGATCACCCTCCGTTGGATAACCTCTGACAGAGAGAGGGGGTACGAGCACCCGACAGTCACTGTGGTTGGACCAACTGTGAAAAAGGTGGGACCACGCAGGGTGGGCACGTCAGTACTTCCCCTTCCCTGACGCCAGTGGGAAGGTGGCGATCAAGCTCTGGATGCAGTGATCTAATTCCTGAAAGCAGGGAGATAAACCCATTTACACTACCGAGAAAAGGAATCAACAACCAATAGCCCAACGTAATTCTGCATTCCGTAGTCGATAAGAGGGATCCACGATGATGACATCGCAGAACAGAGTGCTCAATGTCCTGACCACCCCAACCCCTGGAAGGTTTCACGTCCTAGTGCTGGGTACCTGGACCAGATGACATGCTAATCTTCGGATACCCCAATGCTACCGGTCTCCATATTGAGGATAAGAGATTCACGTCGGGTTCACAATTCTCTGTTTCCGACGCTTTCCGCCGGGGCATGCGTGCACATCCATCACACAGAGGACACATGACTTGTTGCCCCGCATTCCTGCTTTCCAATGCCAGGCGACATCCGTTCCTTGTTCAGGGACGTCTGCTCCTTGATCGAAACTGGGACGATGAGATGTTGGTTCTTCCTTCTGTGGATTCCTCCTCGTAGCTCGTCACCTAGTCTGGGTCTCCCTCATAGATTTAAGATGTATTCTTGAAGCTCATTCCCAGTGCCATATCATCATGGACACTAGTTAATTACGCTGCTTCCGTCGAGATGCTCCAAGGGGTCTGGTCAGGGCAGCAACCTTCGGTGAGGAGAATGGTCATGCTGGGGCGTCGTTGGAGTGTCTTGACACTATGGGATTAGAATGTCTGTCTTCTGTCCCTTATTATAGTACTTCTCGAGGGTGCGGAAGCCTGAGGCATCCCACATCGAACGTGGGTAATTTTCATTCCATAGGCATGTATCTGAGGTTTTCCTCAGCTTCCCATGTTTAACATGGGGTATGCCATGAGTTTAACGTCTTGCGGAGACGGTTACTCCAAGGTTGTGTCTTCTGAGGTTTTCCTCAGCTTACCATGTTTAACACGGGGTATGAAGTGAGTTTAACATCTTGCGGAGATGGATCCGACTGATCAGAACACTGAGAGTGGATCAGATAAAAGGACCCCTTGAAGGGAACTCCGATGTTGGGGCCATCACGTGGGCGGCTTACCGGTTACTGTGGAGTGGAATGAGGTGGCATGATCTCACCGGGATGTGGTGGCCTGGGAAGGAATCAGGATGGGTGATGGAGTGAAGGGGCTTGAACCTCGTGGAGGCTTCCTACGTACCATGCCTTGACATGGATCAAAGTACACATAGTTCAGGTATACAGTTTAAGGTCATGCGAGATGGGGGAATATGGGGCTTACACTCTGAGGCGGCCCACAATGGTGGATATGGGGCTTACGCTCTGAGGTGGCCCACAATGGTGGATATGGGGCTTATGCTTTGAGGCGGCCCACAATGGTGGATATGGGGCTTACGCTCTGAGGCGGCCCACAATGGTGGATATGGGGTTTACACTCTGAGGTGGCCCATAATGGTGGATATGGGACTTACGCTATGAGGTATCCCATAATGGTGGATATGGGACTTATGCTCTGAGGCGGGCCATAATAGTGGATATGGGACTTACGCTCTAAGGCGGCCCATAATGGTGGTTGGTGAACCGAAAGTAAGGGGTCGGAACAACAGAGTGATGGGCTTGAACCTCATGGAGGCTACCTACGTATCATGCATTAGCACGGATCAAAGTCCACATAGTTCGGGCATACAGTTTAACATCATGTGGGATGAGGCAGACCTTTTAACATCATGCTGGATGGGCAATTTGGGGATTACGCTATGAGGTGGCCCAAAGTGTTGGCAAACCGAGGTGAAGAGGTCGGAACGACCGGATATCCACAAAGATATGGCACTCAGAACGTGATTCAAGAACCAAGACATTATATTTAAGGGAGACCCAGACGAGGTAATGAGTTCTGGGGAGGAATCCACAGAAGGAAGAACTGCCATCCCATCATCCTGTTTCGATTCAGGAGAAAACATCCCTGAGTAAGAAACTATGTCGATCACCTTTAGAAAGTAGGAATGCTGTGAAACAGCTATGCGTATTCCACAAACGGATGCACATGCCCCAAAGAAAGAATTGGAAAGAATCATATTTACAAGAAAAGGATAGTAAGGGTTCATACAGATACATTTCACAACACATGGAATTTTGAAATAGAATGTATAATAGAATAATGAAACTTGAAGAAATAGGAGAACTGGAATAACTCTAGTGAAAATTTTTCATGGTAACGAGTGTACATGTGAGGTATTAAAGAGAAGGAAATAGGTCTTTAATAATTAAAAAATTAGCAGGGAGGTATGTTTAATTAAAAAACTAAAAGGGTACATCAACATAAATAACATGGACATAAATGAGAAAAGAAGAAATCCCTTACTTGGATGTGTGATCTAAAAGTATTGGGAGAGGCTTGAGAGAAGATTATTGGGAGTATGGGGTGCCTTAAGAAGATAATAGAGAGGGGATGGAAGAGTTTTGTCAAGATCAAAATGTTTTTTGTGAATTTTAATGGGAGTAGAGTGGGTTTATATAGGAAAGGAGAGGGAATTCATTATTATTTAGGTTTTGGAAACTACATATTAAACTAATCAAAACCACAAACCATACCATGGTTTTTGCCCATGGATTTTGAAAAAGTTGGGTGTAAAATATTATTTTATAAGGCCAATTTCCTAAATTATTAAAATATTAGGCTTCCTATTGTGATGGTGAGTCATACTCTCAAAGAAATCATTTTAAATAGTAAAAATATTATATAAGTTTGGGGGGTCCACTAAGGAACCCTAAAATTAATAAAAAAAATATAAAATAACATTATTTTAAAGATAAAACATATATTGGCTGAAAATATCTTTTATAATATTTTATTAAATCACTATTGGGTCATTATGATGTCATAAAACACATTATATATTTAAAAGGTATTTAATTTTTTCCCAACAATTCGACTATCTCAAGAAATTATAAAAAATTAACCATTATATTACTTTGACATCTTGAATCCAATAATGATATTCATTTTATCTAAATAATTTTATAAATTTTATAATTTTTAATTTTAAAATAAAAACCGACATTTATTGAAAATTCATGGGTTTTGAATAAAAATAACTTTCAAACCTTAATAATTATTACTATTGTATTCATAAAAAATTATACAATCATTTATATTTAATAGAAATTAATTTATAAATAATATTTTATTAAAATATTATTTAATTAGAAAATCCATTAATTTATCAAAATAGATTTCTTAATTGATTTTTAACAAAAATATTATTTTCTCTTTAAAAACCTTTTACAAAGTAACAATAAAAAACTCAATGTATATTATTTTTACAAAAACAATAAAGCACATAATCATATTTCTATAGTCTTGTTAAATAAATCATTATAACACTTGCATAAGACCTAATGGGAAGGTGTGCGATGGTGATAGACTCTTGGGGCGGCTCAGATAACATCGATCGGGTGGTAATCCCTCTTAACTTCCAATTTTCTTATAGGCCATTCTATTAAAGCTTAACGTGTTGAATCTCAGCTTGGATTTGGTCAAAAGTGAATCCTAGTGATGCTACCTCCTTTCTGAGCTCTAAAAAATGGGCTTTATATGGAGTAATTCTATAGGATGAGGCTATCAATTCCTTTTTCTCAGCAAATTGGATTAGTTAAAGCTCTATATTTATACTTATCATGTGGACACAGTTCACTGACTATATTAGCAGTCTTAACAATTCTTAAAGTTATTTTAAAATAAAAAAACATAAAACCAAGGAAGTGAATATGTTTTATGTAAACATTTTACACAATAACACATTCAATTAGATCAAAAAAAGTTTTTATTAATTAAAGTTTGGGTCGTTAGAATCTTACTACCTTAAGAAATTTCCCCCATGATATCTTATTTTTTCCACACTAAAACAGATGAAGGTAACTCTAATTCATCAATTCCTATGATTCCTATGTTACTTCTTCAAACTTGTGGTTTTTCCAAAACCCCTTGATGAGAGGAATTGTCTTTTTCCATAGATATTTTTCCCTATGATATAAGATCTTTAATGGATTCTCTTAACAGTAGTGGTCATTCTCCAATGGTACCACCTATGGATTGAGTACATGTGATGGGTCAGGTATATACTTTCTCAAGAGTAATACATGGAATACATCATGTACTTGAGATAGGTTCGGTGGGAGTGCTAGTCGGTAGGTCACTGCTCCAATACGATCAAGGATCTCAAAAGAGTTGATGTACCTTGGACTAAGCTTTCCCTTCTTCCCAAATATCATAACTCTCTTCCATAGTGATATATATAGGAATATCATGTCTCCAACATCAAACTATATGTCTCATCGACGGATGTCAACATAGCACTTTTTTCAACTCTAAGTTGCTTTAATGTGCTGCTGGATGGTCTTAACCTTCTCCACCATTTCTTCGACCATTTTTGGACCTAGGAGTTTTCGCTTCCAAACTTCATCCCAACAGGTCAATGTTCTGTACCTCTTCCAATAAGGGGATTTATAAGGAGCCATTTGGATGCTTGAGTGGAAACTGTTATATAAGAGAACTCAACTGGAGGTAGATGTTGATCCCATCATCCTTTGAAGTCCATTGAGCATGCTCTCAATATGTTCTCAACTATTTGGATAGTCCACTCAGATTGGACATCAGTTTGAGGATGATAAGTAGCACTTAAGTTCAGCTCAGTATTTAGAGCGTGTTGGAGATTCTTCCAGAAAACGTTACCAATTATCTGATGTATATCCATGCCAGTAGATCCAATGAGAAATCATCTGAAATTGAAATGAAGTGTGCAGTCTTTGTCAAATGATGCACAAAAACCAAGATAGCATTATTTCCTTTGGATGCCTTCTGATGTCCGGTGACAAAGTCAATGGTGTTTCAATCCCATTTATATATTGGTATGGGTAATGGTTGCATTATCCCCTTATACTTATACCTATCAACCTTCAGTTGCGGATATACCAGGCACTTTGATGTGTACTTAGAGATCTCATTCTTCATATAATCCCACCAATAATTATCTCAGAGATCTCGATACATCATTGTGTTTCCTGGGTTAATGGAGAAATTTTAACTACGTGAATCATCCATAAGTTCATTATTTAACTCCAGAATTGATGAAACACAAAGTCTTGGAAAAAATCTCACAATTACTTATTCATTAACTTTGAACTCTGAGGATTTCCCTATTCTGATAGTTTCCACTTTCTTCATAATTGCCACATTATCCTTTTGAGAATCCTTTAACATTTTAAAACGATACTTTTGAGAAATAATTTGTGAAAGGATTGATGATGTTACCTTCTTTATGATTCGCTTTTCCATATTAATCAAATCCAAGAAGATTAGATTCTTTTCAATTCTCATCAATGATAGAATCACTAGGTCCTTTCTACATAGAGAATCTTCCACCTTGTTCATTTTCCTAGGGTGGTAATAGATTGACAATTCATAGTATTTGATCACCTCTAACCATATTTGTTGGTCCATATTCAACTCTTTCTGTGTGATTATATACTTGAGGATTTTTTGATCTGTATATATTTCACACTTCTCCCCCAAGAGGTAATGTCACCAAAATTTTAAAGCGAATATTTCTGCAGCCAACTCCAAATCATTTGATGGATAGTATTGCTCATGGACATTCAATTTCCTTGAAGAATTGGCAATGGCTTTTTCATTTTTCATCAACAAACATCCCATACCCTTTTTTGAAGCATCACTAAATACCATGAAAATTTCTCCACTTGTGGGTAGTGTTAGCACAAGAGTATTGATAAGCCTCCTTTTCAACTCCTTGAATAACTCTTCGCATTCATCACTCCATGAAAACATGACTCCCTTCCAAGTTATCTTGGTAATATGGTTTGAAAATCTTGAGAAAGTTCTTACAAATCTGTGATAATATCCTTATAAACCCAAGAAGCTATGAATATCCATCACAAATTTTGTCCTCAACCATCCTCACATTGCATTTGTCGTAGATGGATCCACAAATATACCATTGCTTGTGATGATATGACCCAAGAATGAGACTTCCTTCAACTACAACTCACACTTGTTGTTCTTTTCATAGTGCTTCTCTTTTTCAAGGTATCCAGTACAGTGCTTAGTTGCTCCTCATGCTCCTCCTTTTTTTGGGAGTATATTATAATATCGTCTATAATGACTACCAAAAATTTATCAAGGTAATATCTAAAGACTATATTCATCATGTACATGAATATTTATGGAGCATTAGTGAGTCTGAAAGGAATTACTATAAATTCATAGTGTCTGTACCTTGTACGAAATGCAGTCTTGGGGATATACTAATTCTGCACGCTTACTTGGTAATATCCCGACCAAAGATCCACCGTGGAGAAGTATTTGGCTCCACATAGCTAATAGAACAAGTCATCAATTCGTGGAAAATGACACTTGTTCTTTGTGATGATTTTGTTGAGCTCATGATAATTAATGAAAATGCACAATAACCCATCATTCTTATTAACAATGAGGACTAGTGCACCCCATGGTGAATCACTTGGGCATATAAACCATTTATACAAATTCTCGTATAGTTGTTTCTTTATCTCCTCAGGATGCACAAATTCCATTCTATCAAGATTATTGGATACAGATAAAGCCCCAAGTATAAGATCAATCGAGAATTCAACATATATTCTAGGAGGAAGACCAGACAATTTGTTAGGAAACACTTGAAGGAATTAACTCATAATATACATGTCTTTAAGGATGGTTGCTTCCTTAGAATCAATCATCTGAAAAAGATAGGTGTGATCATAGGGAAGTAATATCCACACTTTAGATGATGGTGTTAAAGTAGATTTGTCCTAATCCTTACACTTGTACCGAATCGGGGTTCGATTCACCATATAGAGAGTGATTTCCCTCTAACAACAATTTATGTTGGCTCTATATAGTGAAATCCAATCCATGCGAAGAATTGCATCAAATTCCTACAGAGGGAGTATGATGAGGTTCTAGGGGAAATTAAATCCCCGATATGTGATGGGGTAGGAGTTATATTCATGGGATATAATAATTTCCCCATTTTCCATTCTCACTGACATCTCTACATCTATGAATTGTGGTGGTGTTGGGATTGTTCTAAAAAAATATTGGGATATAAAAGAATAAATAAAACCAGAATCAAAATTTACGTTATCTATTATTGAATGAAGGACTAGTGTAATTGTCACCACTTTGTTGTTGGGATTTGATTCAGTGGTAGTGATGGAAAAATATCTCCCTTGTTTCCGTAGAGGTTGTTGGTTGCCTTTGAACACCCTTGGATTAGGGAATTGGTTTGCGAAGTGCCATGGTTCTTTGTAGTTGAAGCAATAATCAATGTGTTGAAGGTCAAACAGAGCATTACTATCATTTTTTACAGAATCAGATTTTTCTTGTCGAAAATTAATGGTCAGGTGACCTTATCTTACACAACTAAAGCATTTCTTCACCCCCTTCATGAAATTTCCAGGGTGATTTTTTCTGCACCTTTGGCAAGTGGGGTGCTGGAATTTCTTACCACCGTTGGATTTTTCAATTATACTTCCAGAATTAAAGTCCAATTTTCGATTATTTATCCCCATGATACCCCTGAGATTATTCGAACTCAATATAAACATTTATGGCACAACAGATAATTTCCTCATAGCTATAAAAGTCATAGATTTATAGGGCTTTCCATAGGCTAGGTTTTAGCCTACCAAAGAAGCAGTCAACCTTGAATTCAAGGGAATGGACAAAGACAAAGGCGTATTGTATAGTCCTTGTGAAGTTTTCCTCATACAATTCAATGGATTCATCGTTTTTTTGATTGAGGGAAAGAATGTATTTTTCCTTCTTAAGTTATACGGTGCGAGGAAAATATTTATTGAAAAATATTTTTTGGAAATCCTTCCATTATAATGCATCAATCTTTTCCTCAGGCATCGTATTGTTTATCAATGTCCACCATTTATCTGCTTCACCCTCCATACGATAATCATCCAGAAGAACCTTCTCTTATTCATAACTGTTTCCGACACTTTCCGTCGGGGTGCACATGTGCATCCGTCACGCAGAGGACGCACGGCTTGTTGCCCCACATTACTGCTTTCCAAAGGCTTGTGACATCCATTCCTTTTTCAGGGATGTCTGCTCCTTGATCGAAATCAGGATGATGGGATGTCAGTTCTTCCTTCTGTAGATTCCTCCTCCGAACTAGTCACCTAGTATGGGTCTCCCTCATAGATTTAAGATGTATTTGTGAAGCTCATTCCTAGTGCCATATCTTCATGGAAACCAGTTAATTACGCTGCTTCCATCGAGAAACTCCAAGGGGTCTGGTCAGGGCAGTAACCTTTGGTGAGGAGAATGGTCACGTTGGAGCATCGTTGGCGTGTCTTGACGCTGGGGGATTGGCATGTCTGTCTTCTATCCCTTATTACAGGGCTTCTCGAGGGCGCGAAAGCTCGAGGCATCCCACATCAAACATGGGGAATTGTCATCCCATAGTCATGTATCTAAGGTTTTACTCATCTTCCTATGTTTAACACGGGGTATTCCACCAGTTTAACGTCTTGAAGAGACGGTTATGCCACGGGAGTGTCTTCTGAGGTCGTCCTCAGCTTCCCATTTTTAACACGGGGTATGTCGTGAGTTTAATGTCTTGCGGAGACGGATCAGACTAATCAGAACACTGAGAGTGGATCCTATAAAAGGACCCCCAGAAGGGAGCTCCGATGTTGGGGCCAGCACGTGGGTGGCTTCCCGGTTACTGTGGAGTGGAATGAGGTGGCATGATCCCGCTGGGTTGTGGCGTCCCGGGAAGGAATCAAGATGGGTGATGGAGTGAAGGGGATTTAATCTCATAAAAGTTTCATACGTACCATGCCTTGACATGGATCAAAGTCCCCGTAGTTCAGGTATACAGTTAATGTCATGCAGGAAGGGGGAATATGAGGCTTACACTCTGAGGTGACGCACAATGGTGGATATAGGGCTTATGCTCTGAGGCGTCCCAGAATGGTGGATATGGGGCTTATGCTTATGGTGGCCCACAATGGTGGATATGGGGCTTACACTCTGAGGCGGCCCAGAATGGTGGATATGGGGCGTACGCTCTGAGGCGGCCCACAATGGTTGATATGTGGCTTACACTCTGAGGCAGCCCATAATGGTGGATATGGGACTTACGCTCTGAGATGGCCCATAATAGTGGATATGGGACTTACGCTCTGATGCGACCCATAATGGTGGTTTGTGAGCCGAAACTAAGGGGTCAGAACAACCGAGTGATGGGCTTGAACCTCGTGGAGGCTACCTACATACCATGATTTAGCACGGATCAAAGTCCATGTAGTTTGGGCATACAGTTTAACGTCATGCGGGATGAGGCAGACAGTTTAATACCATGCTGGATGGGAAATTTGGGGCTTACCCTCTGAGACGGCCCAAAGTGTTGGTAAACTGACGTGAAGAGGTCAGAATGACTGGGCGGTGGGCTTGAACCTCGTGGAGGCTACCTACGTACCATGCTTTGACATGGATCAAAGTCCTCATAGTTTACCGGGATGGGGATTATGCTTTGAGGCGGCCCACAATGATTTCATGGTCAATGATCACTCTAAGCCCACATGAGTCATGCTCGGTGTGAGAAACACGAGGCAGTAAGGACCAGACGATCACATCGCGAAGGGTGCGTCCGTGAGAAGCAGAGAGGGGCTTACGCGTTGAGCGGCCCTTAGTGTTGGGGATTACTCGAGGATGGAGGCCCGTGATGCGACAAAGAACAGAGGGAGAGGTATTTCGGACCGAAAAAAGGAGATGCCTCGTTCCCTATCACACCCCCTCTGGCCTTGGCGGTGGGGCAGTACATAGGTGCATGGGTGCTACCTTCTGCCTGAGACGCTAGGGGATTACGCTCTGAGTCAGCCCTTCCCCCATGGACAAACGCCACTCATAGAGGGAGGATATCATTCCATGTGAGGAATATTCCATTCCCGTGGAGATGAGTGATGTAAAGAATGTCCGAGCCGGGGGTACCCTGCGTGCGAGGCATGGGGTCCGATCACAGTTTAACGTCATGTGTTGAGGACGAGGTGCTTGGAAGTTTAAAGTCCTGCAGCTCAGATGAGGTGGGTTCACTCCACACCCCTAGGGCTTACATGCCCAACACCCTCTACCCCTTGTGGGAGGGAAGGAATCAGAAAGGCCGTGGTGAAAGGGGGCCGCAGGGAGAACCATCGAGGGGTCCACATTAGCGTGGCTATGCAAAGAAGCAATAGCCGTTAGCGTACCTATGCGAAGAAGCATGAGGAAAAGCAACGCAATGTGAAACATCACCCAAGGGACCTTGAGGATACTTTGTGCGATCCTGGAAGGCCATGCGGGAAAACAACACATGGCATGCATGCCCGGTATAGGGGACATCGTGCGCCTATGCAGGGAGGCACCCCGTGGGACGTCAAGGTGAAGAGTCCGGGGGTTTGCGCGCAAAGAGATGGTTTGTGCACAAAACACCGGGATGACGCGCAATTGGGGTAGAGGGATTGCGCGCTGCTAGGGGGATTTCACGCAATGGGCTTAGATTGCACGTGGGGGAAACGGCTGATCCCTAAGGTACCTAACAAAAAGATTGCGTGCAATTGGGTTTCGCACGTAAAGGAGGGAGTGTGCGCAATGGAAGTGATTTCACGCAAAGGAGGAACCCTGAGGAGTTTTCAATTTATTTAAGCCGGTGGGATTGCGCGCAAAGGCGAACCCTGGGGCAAGGTTGTGTGAAAAGGTTCCATACCTGAAAGTCATATTGCGTGCGCGAGAGTCCAATTTCACGCATGGGAGCTGGTCTGAATTCCGAAACCCTGAAACAAAAGGGTATCCTTATATTTATAGGCCTCAGGCATCACAGAATTCGGGCGACACACAAAATATTCCACTCCAGAACCGACAGGCACGAAAGGCCGCACCGCGCGGAACCGAGCACGCAAAATTGTGCACCCCACCGGTGCTTTTTCGTGAATCCCATACTTCCTTCGCACTGGAAACATTTTTTCGTGCAAGTCCTCCTTAATTTCGCGCACCACTTTCGGGCCCTCCAGACCGAGCATCCGGGTCCGAATATGACTTCGCTTCGTCATTTTGAAACTTTCTTTTGGAGTTATGATATTTTTTCGGTGTCTACAATAAAATTTAAGGATGGAGAAGATATACTCAATGGAGTTGATCCACTATTCAGTGATTGAGGGATCAAATGATCCTTTAAATATAAGAGTCATTTGTCTCATGGATCCCTTGAATGTGGATTGTTCTTTCCTGGGGGGGGGGGGTTTGACGTTACACATGAACGATGTTTCTATTCAAAACAATATTTAACTGAGAGAGTATTGTGATAATGTTTTCGATTCCCACTCCCATTAGATTGGGAATCTCATTAGGACAATCATCACATTGATCTTCGAATTAGTTGTTAGCCCGAGTCCTCCGATTACTGGCCATTTCCTGGAATAAAAGGAAATATAGGGGTAACACATAAAGGGGAATCCAATGAGAAAAAATTTATATCTTATAAATTACATTTATTTCCTTAACTTATGAATTTATAGGAATCAATCTTTGTTATCCATTATCTACTTCCCAACATATTTTCTTAGAAGCATTTTTTATACCTTTAATAATGGTTCATACTAATATTTTGAATTTACCAAAGCATATCCCATGGGAGTGTCGAACCAATAGTGAAGAAAGGCCCATTGTTGTGAACCATTTCCCATTTGATTCCATCTCAATGAATTGTTTTTGGGTTTTACCCCTTGATACATCTGTTCTAGATCCACCTCTACTTGTTCGTATCTATACAAGGGTGTATTTTCTTAATAAAAAACATACTCTATACTAAACAAAATTTAGGGATATTTTTAATATAATTAGTCTTACTCTTAAGGATTTCACTAGGCTTTTCTAATCCTAATACCAAAAATAATTAAACCTTCCTTCTATACCAACTATAACAACCCTACTCTTTATTTCACACTTAAAAATAAATTATTACATAAAAAATCACTTAAGACAACTCTGAAAATCGCGAGGTCTAGTATATTTGGAAATTAGGAACAATACATGACCACTTAAAACATAAAATACAACATATTTATTGGAATATTCTTTTATATGACCATAATATTCCATTGAACTTAGCATTGAATGGGATAACCAGAGGACATACATTAGAAAATTGTGAGCTATAAATCCCAGTAAGGTAGTAAAAAAGAAATAAACCGAAGAATACAATACATGTTAGGAAATAGGAATATAGTTGGATCATAAGAGAAACATGAACATAAAGACGTGATATATAATGATCTTCATAACATGGATATGTGGAAAGAACTTTTAACATGATATTATCATGAGCCAAGGATCATTACACATGGAGCATGTGTAAAACCTCATTGCACCTGAAATAGTATGCGTAAACCCTCATTGCACTTGAATTATCATGATTAAACCCTAATTTCACATGGGTGACCATGATACTATTCTTTATCCAATGCATTGGAGCACAATCAGGGAATACCCTTTATAAAATTTGCATTTCCTGCATAAGTGTGCCACATGGATCATATAAAATGGAAACTTTCAACATCATAAGATCTTTAAAAATTAAATAATGTGGAATAAATATATGTAATTACCATTAAAAAATTATTTATTCATAAAGGTGAATAACCTTGACAGAGAAATGTGTATGGTATTCACTACACAATGATTTTGGCTTGGAAAATCGCAGTGTAATTTCGGCAGCATAACAACGTGACATAAAAATTCATAAAAATGGTTGATGAGAGAGAAAGAGGTATCAAATAATATTTAAATTAAAATGAAAGTAAGGGGTTCATATTGATACATTTCACAACGCATGGATTTTTTATCTAGAAGGTGTAACGTAATAAAGAAACTTGAAGAAAGAGGACAAATGAAACAACTCTTACGAAATATCGGCATGGTAACATGTGTACACGAGAGGGATTAATAAGAGGGAAATAGGTCCCTCAAAATTAAACATAATTAGGGAAGTATGTGGGAGGTGATAAATAATACCCCAAAAAATTTAACCGAAAAAAATAAAATGGTATATCAATATAATGAACTTGGACAAAAATGAGAAAGGAATAAATCCCTTACTTGGAAGTGTGACACCAAAGGCTTGGTAAAGGCTTGAGAGAGGATTATTTGGATATTGGGGATAATTTGGAGGATTATAGAGAGATAATGGAAGACGTTGGTCTAGATCCATATGTTTTTATTGAAGAGGAATGATATATTGAGTGGGTTTATATAGGAAATTAGAGGGAATTCATTATTATTTAGGTTTTGGACACTACACATTAAACTACTCAAAACCAAAAATCAAACCATGGTTTTTGATCATGGATTTTCCAAAGTGGATTGGAAAAAATTATTTTATAAGGCCAATGGATGAAGGTATTAAAATATTAGGCTTTCTTATTTGGAGGTGAGTCACACTATCGCAAAAATAATTTTAAAAAGATAAAATATTTTATAAGTCTTGGAGGGTCCTCTAAGGCACGATAAAATTAACCAAACAATTCTAAAATCACTTTATTTTAAAGATAAAAAATATATTGGCCTAAAAACCCTTTTATAGGGTTTTATTACATCACTATTGGGTCATTATGATGTCATAAAACACATTATATATTTAAACGATATTTAATTATTACCCAAAAATTTGACAGTCTCTAAAAATTATGAAAAATTCACCATTAGATAATTTTGACTTTTTGAATACAAAAATGATATTCATTTTATATACATAAGTATATAAATATGTGAATTTTTTAATTTTATAATAAAAATGGACATTTATAAAAAATTCATGGGTTTTGACAAAAACAACTTTCAAACCTTAATAAAAATTACCATTATATTCATGAAGAAATATAAGATAATTTATATTTAATAAAAAATAATTTAGTAATAATATTTTGATAAAATATTATTTAATTATAAAATCCATTAATTCGTCAAAATATATTTCATAATAGAATATTAACTAAAAAATACTATTTGTGATTTAAGAACCATTCACAAAGTAACACTAATATTTTGAATGTATGTTATTTATCAAACAAATAAAGCACATAATAAAAATTCTATGGTTTTGTTACATAACCCCATATAAAACCAACTTAAGACCTAAGGGTAATGTGTGTGATGGTTATAGACTCTTGGTGAAGCTTAGATAATATCACTCAGGTGGTAATCTCTATTAACATCCACTTCTCCCGTAGGTGGTTTCGTTCAAGCTTAACGTGTTGAATCGTAGCTTGTGCTTGGTCAAGAGTGAAGAATAGTGATTCTAACTCCTTTCTGAGCACCAAAAAATGTGTTTTATATGGAGCAATTCTACTAGATGAGGTTGTCAATTCTTTTTTCTGAGTAAATTGGATTTGTTAAAGCCCTATATTTTTTCTAATCATGTGATCACTGTTCAACAATTATATTAGCCCTGATAACAATTCTTAACACTATTTCAAAATCCAAAAACATAAAACCAAGGAAGTGAATATGTTTTATAAAGCCTTTTTTCATAATAAGATATTTAATTTGATGAAGAGGAATTTTCATTATCAAAGTTTGGGTCATAAAATATTCCATCCACTAAATTTCTATGATTGTCTTAACTAAGGAATTTTCATTCATAAGAGAGTGTTATTCGATCTTCTTTCATGATAGATATAACTAAAATCTAATATTAAGAGTTTGAATTTGTAATTATAAATTTAATTTATTTTTTAATCCCATTTTATTTATTCTTATGTGATTTATGTATTTATTTGGTGTTTATTATGTGTAGTATGTTTGATTGGTAGCATATGAAACTTACAATTTTTGATACGGTCATCAATTTTGGGGTTTGCAAGAGATCAATTTTGGGTTGTCGATTGTTTAATACTCTTTGAAGTTAATGAGTTTGACTATTCATTTCCATTTATATACTTCCCCCAATTCCATTTTCATTTTATTTCATGATAGAACCACTTTTTATTAGTTTAGAGGAAACTATTACATGTCCAAAAGGCCCTATGACCTAAAGTCTCAATGAAAGTTGATGGTTTCAATTTCTAATGATATGAAATCCCAATAGATTCCCATAAACCCAGGTATAATTGCAACAAATCATCCCATCTTTTTGTAGTTTTCTCATGTAGGCCTACACCCTGAAGTTTCATATACATTCTGCCTCTTGGTCTATGGTTATCCTTAATCCACCAACTTTATAGGTGACTGTCTTTGCACTATATCCTATTCGTATCATGCTTGTTGGTCCAACTGTAACTAAGAAACAGCTTTTTTTCATTTTAGTGCTTCATTTTATTTATTATATTCTATATTTGATAAATATCAATTATATTTCCATTTCAAGATATAATTATCATGGTTTTGTAATTTTTTTATTATCATATTAATAAAAAAATTGTTTTTCACATTATATGATAATTTTTAATATAGAGAGTATTGTTATTTAATGGTTATTTCTATGACTGTTTCGATTATTTTATATTTAATATTTATTAATTTAAAAAATAGTAACCATAAAATATTTATTAATCATCCCTTTCTATGGTTCAAAATTGGGGTTTTAATCTATTATAAGACAATAATTAGCATTATAGCTGTAAAACCATTATGATTTTAAAGAAATTTTAATCAAGTAAATTTTATGGTGAACATGATTTTAATCTCTATCCTACTAATATGTGTACATTATAAGTTAAAAAAATCTTTTTTTTGTGATTTATATTTTCTTTATTAAATAATTAAATAAATACATATTTATCTACTGATGGAAATAGTTCAATATCTATTATTGATGTCCCCTTTAGTGCCTTCAATAAAGAATATAGCTTAATCCCACACTTTTGGTGATAATGTTTTGTGTTAGGTTTCATATGAGTCAGAAAATGATGTCATATGGAATAATATTTAATGTATTTGAATGTTTAAATATATTATTTGCATGTCGTATAAAAATTTTATATTATATACTTTAAAAATATAGTTACAAACTACAGTTTGATCTCACATAGATGCTTTTAATAAGATCTAAGTTAACCTTGTCAACATAGTTATTATGATATATTAGGATGACAATGAATTTATTTTCCTAACATATATAGATAGTTTATTTGTAAATCTTAAGGAAATTATGATGCATGAAAGGATCCCTATCTCTAAGGCCATTTTAATTTTATTTATTATATATTCTCTTTTAATTTTTTTGAGAGATAATCTTTACTTGGATCGAATTCTTAGAGGCAAAAAGGTATTTTTACATTTTTCATTGACTTGAATACACTAAAAAACCCCTCCCCGAAACCTCTTCAATGTGTGTACTCAGTTCACCACCTGATGATTCAATCAGCTCGTCCTTTCCCCACACAGAGCTACACGATTCCTAAACCCAGTAGTTTTTATGCCTTATACATCCCTCTCCACATATGGTTAGCTCTTACTGGTGACTAATAAAACTATGATCCATCTTCATTGGGATGATACAATATAGTTGAAGAAGTCTATATTGATGATCTAAAAGGCCCAGTAACTTGGAGGACCAATACATTGTCAGGAATTCCAATTTGGATGAATATTGATGGTGTTACAGTACTCCAATATAGTACATACCACAATACCCACACTACTATAATGCAATATTACTACTATTATACCTTTAGAAATCCACTACAACCCAATTCTTAAGTTGAATCTCGTGCATGATAGGGATTAGTATTTACCACTCAGGTAAGAATAGAACTACATGTGGAAAAGGATCCATTATCCTTAGAATATTGTATATTTTCATTCATATCATGATATTTATAGTATGGTAATATGGTTAAGACCAAGGATGGGGGAAATAATTTTAAGTGTATGATTGAAGATAGAGGTAAAAAAAGTATAATAATCAAATAAAAAGAGTTAGTTTTTGTCTAAGAATATACTGAATTTTTTTATCATTATAAATAACCATACCATCCAAGAAAATTCCCAACTCGGAATTATTTTAATAATTCTAAGGTTGGGGTAGATGTGATACCCATGTTTTAAAAGGTATTTATTTATTTTTGTGTGTAATAATTTCCTTGAGTATTTGGAGTTAGGAGATAGAAATAACCTAAATTTATAAATCCTTTTAGAATTAATTGATTAATAGAATATTTTAGGGAACTATGCAACCTAACCCTACATGGTATGGACCCCACTCTAATAGAAAATGCATGGCTGACATATGGTTTCTCTAACCACGAAACCCAATTTTGATTTTATCTATATTTTTTTATTTTTATTTTTTATTATGTTTATCTTCAATTTTCACCCTATCAATTTCACAAACATACACATGGTCTCTAAACCGTTGACTCCCCTATCCCTCTTTTCTCTATGGTTCTCTTCCTTTAATTCTCAAGTGACCTCTTAGGGTAATCTCGACTTTATATCCTCATTTCCTATTTTTTTACCATCCTTCTATTCATCTCTTCTCTCATTATTAATTTTTATTTCCATAATCAACCTTGATGCCCAACCCTATTGTTAGGGAATGTCTCAATAATAGAGTTTTTTATGTATAGGACTCACATGGCTTGTCTCTTATCCTAATCTTCATTATTTTTGTGTTTTATATAATGGTTATTTCAACTGTTGTTGGGTTTTAATTTTCTAAATCTATATTTTATACAAAAAAGGCGATTGAATGAATTTATTTGATACATATTTTTTTTAAAATGAATTTTTATATGATATCTTATATATTTTTTTTTATAAATGTAATTTTAGGATTTTACAATATTTTTTCATTTATGAAGGTATATTGGAAAAAAGTTAGGTTGTTATTGATTTTATTTTAATTAATCAACTTGTATCATTAATGTATTTGTTTTATAATTTTTGATTTTTATCATTTTGATATGGATTTGATAAATTAGATATTGTTTGAAAAGTTCCTAAAGGTGAAATGAGAGTTATTTATATTATTGATTGATTTCTTTACGACTAGAATTTATTATATTTACTTGGGACCCTTGGTAAGATATGTGAGAATCTTGCAATGAGTGATACAATAGTTCATAAATATGTTCTATTTATTGTAACCAAGTGTAGTTTATTCCCTTTCTTGGTGGTTTCCACCTAGTGATTTCTGTGAGTTTGTGTTGGGGTCTGTAAATGCTATGGTCATATCATAGGCTAAAAGATAGGTCCGCGTAAGTGAAGTTATATGTTGTCCCAGTATAATAAAGGTAATTATCATATGTTGGGATTTATTTTATATTATATATATTTATTTATATATAATATTATTCCTTTTGTATCATAGTTATGTTTTCATCATAGAAAACTTGTCTTAAAGAAAATGATGTTTATAAAATGTGATTTGTTTTCCTTATCATGTAAATAATAAATGTATTCTCTAACATAAATATACTGTTGAGATTTTATTACCAAAGTAATTACATAGATTCATGGAGAAATCATACCAGGAATTAGCTAACATAATAGATACACACACTCATGTGTGTGTAGACTTAGATTTACTTGATGCATGAAAGGGGAAATGATCTTCTTCCTTCAATGTTGTATCATGTGTACCTTCTTGGTGGCTTGAAAATGGGATTCTCTATGGTTATGTAAAGATATCCTAAGAGGATATTGAAGTTCTCTTGATAATTGGGGGAGTGTTGGTGATTCATGGAGTTGAATAACCCTCATAAAGTAAATTGAAAAAGGGGGAGTTGTGAGTTGAGCAAAATTGTGACATCATCAATATGTTATTGATATTTATAATTAGAGTATGATAATCATAAATAAAATCCTTTTACCCTATGATGTGTAATTTATATTACTTATATATTGGAATCATACTATGAATTATTTATTAAGATAACCAATTATCATTTTTTGAATGTCTTTTCTTGTTGTATTTATTTTCAACTTGCTCATGGATGAGTTTGAGTGTATGTGATTGAGAATGATATACTCTATAATACCAAACGTAGGATCAAAATAAGAATGAGTTTCACAGATATAAGAGGGGGGGGGGGTGAATTTTACCTTTTAAAAATTCACTTAGGAAATTTTTAGGATGGTTATGTTTAACAAGGTTAAAAAGGACAATTCACAAGACCTCTATGAGTTATAAAAGATTACTTGATTCTGGAAAAGTAATTCCAAAAATGGAACTTAACTAAAGTTACAAAGATTAATGTTCTATCTTAAAGAGTATAGAATCTAACTATATCAGAGTACAAGGATGAGGAAGTATTAGATATTATAATTTCCTCAACAATACAAAATGCAGCAGAAAAACTTATAACAAAAACAAGTAACAAGTAATAAGTCTTTTAACCCAAAGAGAAGGGTATCCAACAACCTTGGATAAAGGTACCTTGATTTATACTTTCAAGAAATTATGTCTTACCCACACCAGGTTAAGCCCTTGATACAAAGATTAGAGTCTGTCTTTCTATCCCTGCAAATCCTCAAATATCTGGTAGTCGACACCTCTATCTTCCTCAGCAAGGAAGCCTTCAACTTCAAGGTGTTGGAACCTCTGTCTTCCTATCCCCGGAAGCCCTCAATTGTACACAACAGCAATTAGAGTCACATGAAGAAAATATACACAAGGAAAAGTTTTAACAATCCATTCAATCGTTTTTGCACGAATATTGAGAGTTGATAAGAGCCTCTCTTTCTAGAAATCACTTCAGGAAGTTCTGATCACCAAAAATTCCAAAAGTCCCGAGCACGTTCAAATGAGATCCTATTTATAGGTGAAGCTCCAACGGACAGCTCCCTCCTCCAACGGTCAAATTTTTCCTTGAATTTTGGAGGGACCTATATACGTGTCACTCAAATAACGGTTAGTCAATAACTGAAAGAACAACATAATTTTGTAATAAAACAAGTGTAAGAATAACTACACTAATATTCGGAATGCACAAAACGATAGTTCATAATGATAAAAGTTAAAGTTCGGAGTCTATCCAGAAAATTAATTCGGAGTCTATAATACAAGGATATTCAGATTCTGTTTTTCTAAGAAATTCATAATGAGAATTCGTAATCAGAATTCATCATCAGAATTCGTAATGAGAATTCATAATCAGAATTCATCATCATAATTCATAATGAGAATTCGTAATCAGAATTATTCATTAGAATTCGTAATCAGAATTCTTCATCAGAATTCATAATGAGAATTCGTAATCATAATTCTTCATCAGAATTCGTAATGAGAATTCGTAATCAGATATCTTCATCAGAATTCGTAATGAGAATTCATAATCAGAATTCTTCATCAGAATTCGTAATGAGAATTTGTAATCAGAATTCTTCATCAGAATTCGTAATGAGACTTCTTAATCAGAATTCATCATTATAATTCATAGTTATAATTTTATATAAGTTCATAATAAGAATTTAGAGTTGAACTTCATAAAAGTTCATAACATGGAATTCAGAATAGAACTTCATAAAAATTCGTAACAGGAATTCAGATCCTAAAATAGAATACCTCATATCTAAGTATTATATGATTCCACAATTTTGGACTAAAATCCGAATTTTTAAGAAACTTTATGATATGAAAAATGAAATCTAGGCAAGGGTAAATTTCCTTGAGGAAGGAAATTTTCCTTATAGAAGTAAAACAGGGGTAAAAGAGAATTTTCCATAAAATAAGGTGTTTGTGATTTTCAAAACAAGAGGAATGATAAAGTCATAAGGAAAGCCTTAATGACTTAACAATCCCCCCCTTGAATGAATGAATGGAAAAAGTCATAAGGAAAACCTTATTAACTCAACAATCTCCCACCTTTTGGAAAGCTCAAACATCCTAATGAAAAAGAATGTAATGACTTAGAATAAATTTATAGACTTTGAAAATTAAATCTTATATCTCTGTGTTTATGAACAATGGTGAATACGAATAAATCCCCCTTAGGATTTGGAACTCTAAGGATCATATTCTATATTTATGGAATGAGAAATTTCATTTTAATGTAGAATTATTCGTAATGAGAACTCTGCCTTACAAAGAGATAGTTCTTATTTACTTAGAAATTTTTATCCTCCATTTTAGAATTATTTTTCCTTCTCCCCCTTTGTGATTTTCAAAAAGAATTGAGGGAATGGAAAAGAAATAAAGTACCTGAAAATTAGTAAAGGCATACAAACAAACAAGCATCAATAATTCCATTATGATTGGAAGTATTAGTACAAAAAAATACAGTACAACAAAAGATCGGAATGGTCTATTTGTCTTCTTTTTCATTAGGGATTAGCTTATTCAGAAGGATTTTTAGCTTCTTTAACTCTTTATGTTCCTCCTCATCTTGCTTTTCTAAGGCTCTAATCCTGTCATCGTGAGTCTTTAGATCCTTAGACCGAGCCTTAAAAACTTCATCCTGCTTTATAAGCTTCTCTTCTATCTCAATCTGGAGATCTCTTTCCCTTTTCCAGATTTGAGAAACAGAGTTAAGCTTCCCATTCAGATACTTTACATGTTGATTCTGAGTATTTTGCTCAAGGGTTAGCTTTTCTTGAAGATAAGAAAAAGTTAGGTTTTTAAAATCCAGACTTGCTTGGATACGGGAATTTCAGAAAGTAAAATTTTGGGAACCCACATCTTCTTAGAAAAATAAGCTTTTTAAAATCATAAAGATTGGGTTTTGTTTAGAGAACAATTATTTTCCCAGTGACCACCACATTGACATTTAGTATAGAATAGGGCACTTTGAGGAACAAAGTAGTTGTTACTAGAAATCGGTTTAGAACTTGTTTAACCAAAACCAGAAGTATTCCTTCGAGGTCGGATTTGTGAATACATTTTATCAAAATTTTCTTTACCTAGGGTAATGTTTGAAAAAAACATCCTCAAGGAAAATATTTCATATTTGAGTTTTATAACTATGTTCTTGTCTTAAAAATCATCTGATTTTGAGCTAGAGCTAGGCTCGAAAACATTTTTCATAGAAATTAATTTTTCTAGATCTTTAGAAAGTTTATTATTTTCAGAACTTACTTCCTCATAATTTTTTGAAATATTTTCAAAATCAACATTTTTCTTATCAAGATCTTTAGAAAGATCTGATATTTCCTTAGTAAGAATAATATTTCTAGAATTTTCTTTATCAGGTTTTTTCATGAGTTTTGAATTCTCATTTTCAAGGAGTTTGGAAAACCTAGAATATTCTTCATAGGTAGGTAATTTATTATCTTAATCAGAAGAAGATTATTCATCCGAAGAGTTATAATATTTACTATCTTTAGAATTCAAAGAAAAATTGGTTATTGATTCAGAATTGTGTACCTTAGCCATCAAAAATGATTATCAATAGGTAGCCTCGCTAAAAGACCAAGATTCTTCTATCCAGAAGATTCATAATCCAAATATTCATCTGAAGAGTCTCCACCACTAGCACTCTATGTGTCATTAGCTTTCAAAAATTTCTTAGCTTTGGACTTGTAATACTTCTTTCTATTTTTCTCAAAATTCCTTTCTTTTCTTTCTTTTCTCTTGAGCATAGGGCAGTCAGGTCTTATGTGTCCAAATCTCTTGCATTCATATCATGTAACTTAAGAATCTTTCTTGTCTATCCTTTCATTCTTCTTGTGTTTAGATTGAAAGTTCCTCTGTCTAGCTATCTTGTTCATCCTTCAAGCAATATTTTCTAATTAATTTTCTGATGATTCACTTACACTAGATCCGGAATGGATAAAAAATTTCTTAGATCAGGATCTAGTTACTCTCTCAGGAGTCTTGGATTTTATATAATTGGAAGTTGTGGTAAAATCTACACTGCCATTTCCATTATTCGTCTTCACTACATCATCATATCTCTTCATTCTAGTCTCATGCTGAAGAAGAGTTCGAAACAGCTCATCAAGGGTAATCTGAGTAACCTTTCTATTCTCATCACTTGCCGTCCTTTCATATTTCCACTCATTCAGCATGATGTCAATAATATTGTCCACAAGAGCTTCATCATCCAAAACATTTTCACCCATTGATTGTAAACTATTAAATATAGTCATGAATCTCTATTGCACTTTTCATATGGGTTCACCATAAGGAAAACTAAAATTATGATATTCGGCTCTATGCATGGCTTTTATAGTCTTAATTAATTTGGAAGTTCCAAAGTGAGTAACTTTGAAATTCTTCCATATAGAATTTTATGCTTCACAAGATGAAATTTGGATATATATATTTCTAGTCATTGAACAAAGTAATGTATTACATACCTTATAGTTTAGTTGGTAATCATGATTTTCTTGATTTGTAAAGGAACTTACTTCTTTATCAGGGATCTTGTATCCAAAAGTAAGCATGACAAAATTTTCAACCCCAGTGTTGATAATGAAATTCTTCATGCGATCTCTCCAATATTCGTAATCATTACCATCAAAAATAGGTGGCCTGGTTGGATTGAGATTGTCAATGGATCCAACATTGATTCCCCCCATTCTGAAGAAAATCTTTGGCACACAAACTTGTTAGTAGTACAAGTTTCTAAACAAGAGGAAATATCCTAAGCAAGAAATTAGATATTTTATCTTTAAGAAAAAGTGATTCCGAACTATATGAGTCCGAATTGGTGAATCCGAAAAAATATGAATCCGAAAAATAGGTTCTGAAAAAATATGAATCCAGAAAATGTTATTCCGAGAATTCCCTTCTGAATCTAATCATGAGATTAATTCGGGTTAAACCAATACTCTGATACCAATTGTAGGATGGTTTGTGACTGAGTATGATATACTCTATAATACAAAACTTAGGATCAAAATAAGAACTAGATTCTCAGATACAAGAGGGGGGGGGGGGGTGAATTGTACCTTTTAAAAATTTCATTAGGAAAATTTTAGGATGGTTATGTTTAATAAGGTTAAACATGATAATTCACAAGACCTATATGAGTTATAATAGCTTGCTTGATTCTAGAAAAGTGATTCTGAAAATGGAACTTAAATAAAGTTACAAAGATTAAGATTCTACCTTAAAGCGTATAGAATCTAACTATATCAGAGTACACGGAAGGGGAAGTATCAGATAGTATACTTTCCTCAAAAATAAAAAATGTAGTGGAAAAACTTGTAACAAAAACTTGTGACAAGTAATATGTCTTTTAACCCAAAGATAAGGGTATCCAACAACCTTTGATAAAGGTCCCTTGATTTATATTTTCAAGAACGTCTGTCTTACCCACACCAGGGTAAGACCTCGATACGAAAATCGAAGTCTGTCTTGCTATCCCTGTAAACCCTCAACTATCAGGTAGTCGTCACCTCTGTCTTCCTCAGAAATTAATCCCTCAACTTCAAGGTATTGGAACCTATGTCTTCTTATCCCTGGATTCCCTCGACTGTACACAAAAAAAAATCGGAGTCGCACGAAGCAAGTTTTCACAAGTAAAAGTTTTAACAAGCCATTCAAACATTCTGCATGAAGCTTGAGAGTTGATAAGAGCCTCTCTCCCCAAAAATCACTTTAGGATGTTCTGATCACCAAAAATTCCAAAAGTCCTGAGCACGTTCAAATGTGATCTTATTTATAGGTGAAGCTCCAATGGTCGACTCCCTCCTCCAACGGTCGAATTCTTCCTTGAATTTCAGAGGGACCTGTATATGTGTCACTCAAAGAACAGTTAGCCAATAACTGAAAGCATGACATCATTTTGTAATAAAACAAGTGTAAGATAACTACACTGATATTCGAAATGGAGAAAATGAAAGTTAGGAATGATTAAAGTAAAAGTTCAGAGTCTATCCAAAAAATGAATTCGGAGTCTATAATACAAGGATATTTAGATTCTGTTTTATAAGGAATTCGTAACAAGAATTCGTAATCAGAATTCATCATCAGAATTCTTAATGAGAATTCGTAACCATAATTCATCATCAGAATTCGTATTGAGAATTCATAATCAGAATTCTTCATTAGAATTCATAATGAGAATTCACAATCATAATTCTTCATTAGAATTCGTAATGAGAATTTGTAATCAGAATTCTTCATCAGAATTCATAATGAGAATTCGTAATCAAAATTATTCATCATAATTCATAATGATAATTCGTAATCATAATTCTTCATTAGAATTCGTAATGAGAATTCGTAATCAGATTTTTTCAAGAAAATTCATAATCAGAATTTGTAATCAGAATTCATCATTAGAATTCTTAGTTATAATTTTATATAAGTTCGTAATCAGAATTCAAAGTTGAACATCATAAAAGTTCGTAAGAGGGAATTTAGAGTAGAACTTCATAAAAATTAGTAATAGGAATTCGGATCCTAAAACAGAATACCTCATATCTAAGTATTATATGATTCTGAGGTTATGGACTACAATTCTAATTTTATACTTAGAAAATTTATGATATTAAAAATGAAATCTAGGCAAGGGTAAATTTTCTTGAGGAAGGAAATTTTCCTTATAGAAGTAAAATAGGGGTAAAATAGCAATTTCCTTAAAATAAGGTGTTTGTGATTTTCAAAACAAGAGGAATGATAATGTCATAATGAAATCCTTAATGACTTAACAATATCCCCCTTGAATTATGGAATGGAAAAAGTCATAAGGAAAACCTTATTTACTCAGCATGAATGTTGCCTATGAATATTTTAATCACAATGTGAAAGAATTAATTGTGTCATGATCTATTGAGAGTTATAAATATTTATATATCTATATAGGAAATCATTCCATAAAAATATTTTTTTTGGTGATATTTCTCTAAAAATTCATGGGTACTTAACCACACTGCCATATACAGTCAATAAAATTTTGTGTGATGATATTTATGAGAGCTAAAGTTATTACACCATAATCAAAAGAAGTATCCCACAATATAAGAGCTTAAAATAAAATATAATATACAATGAAAGATTTTTTTAATTAGATTTGATAAGATAAGTATACCATTTCGTAGTTCACTTGGCCACTCCATAATGGGGGATCAATTTTCAAGGATATATATGAGAATTTGAAAAGTGCTATATTCTATATATTTTAGATTTATTAATCACACTACAACCCTCATCATCACACTGTGAAATATTCTAGGCCTATTAATTGGAGGAGTTTCACCAAGAAGAAATGTGTGACATGAGAGATGAAATTATGAGATAACTAACCACAGTTTATATGGATAATTTCTATGATATTTAAGCTTGGATCGAGGAGAAGATCAAGGGTGAACATAGGATCCAAATGTAAAATCTCAAAATTTCTAATGAATATTTGTTTCTATTAATTTTCTCTTCATTTAAAAATGTAAATGATAAATAAATTTATTTTCTTATTTATTTTATTATATTAACCCTGAATTTATATACATATTTATCACTTAATCCATTTCCTTTACATAGTTTTCATGTAATATGTTATTTTATTAAAATAGTTATATTAAATAATTTTTTATTGTATTTGTGATTCATTTTATGCATATAGTTTAATTTTATAACTACATTACTTGTATACATTGTTTTGTTGTTAATTAATTCTTTATAATCTTATGGTTAACAAAATATTATACATGTTTTCATAGTAAAAAATTTGGGACATATATAAATTAAAAAACAATGACATATAACATTTAATGTGAGACGTTTGATAAATGATTGAATATAATTTTTACACTAAAATAACACTTCATCATGATTTTTTAATTTACATCATAGTTTATTTAGTTACTAAATGGTTGTTATCATATTTTGTGAAAATATTTTATTACACTAAAATGTTTTCTTTTAAAATTTCAAGTAACACATTTTTTAATAAAATAATATTATAAAAAATTATTATTTTCAATTTAAAATATAATTATACATATTTATAATTTCTTATTATCATAATGTTTTTATCATTTTTTGAAAATATAGTTTTTATAAAATATAATGATTATCGATATAGTATTGTAATCATAGTTTATAAAGTTTTTTTACAATAAAACTCTTTTATCAATTAGTTATTTAGAAAAAAAATTACACTTAATTGGAAGAAAAATTTCAAACAATTTAAATATTTGACATGTAAAAATAATTAATTATCAATCATATAGTAATTAATATATAATAATAGAAATAAGAGTAACCAATTCTAATAGAGGAAAAAGTTTTTTTTCAAAATTGAATCGATTTTCCTTGTAATTAATATTTTTATTCGAAAGTATAATTTATAAATTTTAGAAATAGAACTTTATAAAAAATAATTTATTTTTTATATCAGCACATCAAAAAAAATATTTGTGTGTTTTTTTAGATTTTTATAAAAATATTTATATTTTTGTGAATATCAGAAATAATGTTTTGACACATTCTATAACTTTTGTTAAAACACCATTATATAATTAAGAAATTTTATTAAGAACGTTTTTTTTATCTAAAAATTTTTTACATAGAAAAATAATTAATTTTAAAATATAATGTTAAATTTATAAACCTATGTTTGAATTTTTTTAGCCTAAGTTATATTTTATTCAAATAAAACTATTATTTTCGATTATTTACCTTATATGGAGTTGTTCAATGATTTCATTTAGTTTTTTCAGGATTATAATGTAAAAGAACCTTAATTTATTTCGACAGAAGCCAATAAATTCATTTTAATTACCCCTATTCAAAATTATTTGGCTTAAATGAATTAAATACTCAAATAATTTATTGGAAATACCCCACCCCTTGAATATATAAAATAACCTTCTCCACCAGTTCCTAATCACTCTAAAAATACGTTAATTTTATAAATATATGAAAAAATACCTCTCTTCTTAGTCCTATATCTATCATTATTCCTCTAGTATTGATAAAAAACCCTATACAGAAGTTTTTATGCTAAATCGAATAGTAGAAACTCAAGAGCATGGTAATGTTTACTATTCATGGACCTTCCACTTTTTTTTGAGATTCATTTACCATGACCAATTTTAAACACCAATTTATGGTTCTAAAATAATTATATATCCATTGAATTATCATATATTTAATTCATTTTTGAATATTGTCTATTAATTCCCTCTGATTGAACCCTTTTCACAACTCGTTACTATATCAAAACAACAATTTTTTTAATTCACTTTTTTATTTCTTATATGGAATTCATTTTCTTTAAAATACACTAAAAATTAATTTAATTTGTTTTTATGATTTCATTTTTATGTTATTTTCATTATTTTTAACTATTACTGATAATAGATTTCCAATTTCCTCTCATCAAACCCATTTCATAGGTCATTATTAAATCGAAATGTGTGGTTTTAAAAAATGAGGTCTTTTTGTTTCAAAATTTCTATTAAAAATTTCAATTAAAAATTTAATATTTGAAGTTAAACTTAAAATATTTTCTTGATTATTATATTTTTTGTAAAACTACAACATTTATTGTGTTTCCCTTATTTTAAACTATTTTTAAAAACATCGCTCATCGTGGTAGTTTCACACTACCTAAGTGAACGATTATGTTTTCATTAACCTTTGACCGCCATGGATATCATTAAAATTTATTTCCTGTTAAAATATAATATGAATATTATTTTAATTTTAGGATTATGATTTTGTAATAGAATAATTTTAATCATAACAGTGAAATTAAAAAGTAAAAAAGCATAATCTTTTTTAATAGTTAAAAACAAACTTAAGAATACAGAATCCATGAATGGTAATTAATTGAATACTTATTTATCACCTTTTCTTTTGAAATGAAATGAAACGTATACTATGACTCTTAAGGTTATTATAAAGTAATTGAAATATTACCTTTAACCATTATAATTATACCACAATAGTTTTGGAGACTATAAACTGACCAACCCAAAAATGTTTGAAGTAAACTATACTAATATATTAAATGAATGATAAATAAAAATAAACGAATTAAAAAAAATTAATAATAAAATTGCAATACCCTAAACTCTAGAACCCCATATTCAAAAAGTTATATTACAATATAGGTATATAATACAAAAGTTTTTGAAGGATCCAATAATTTAGTAATCTTGGAAGACATGATACATACATAAAATACATTTAAAAAAATAAGATACAACCTCAAAATATTGAGATAACATGATTATAACTTATATAATAACACTATAAATTACTCACAGTCCTCTTATAGGTTTCCCAGGGAAAGAAAAAAAAGGGTGAGCTCTGATACTATGCAATGAATAGAAAACAACAGAATATTTCATAACATAAACATGGAATAATTAATATATTAGGAATAATTAAACATCACGAATCCTTAATAAAATAAAACCGAGGTCATGTTATATCCATGATAATAAATGAAAATATTGATACACAATCATTTATCACAAACTGATGGAATATATAATTCTAGATATCAAAACAATCTACATTGTCTTTATACCAAGAAATAATTCTATTATGGTAAGATGTATACACTGAAACCCAAAATATTTTGTCTCATGATACCTTTTAATTCATAGAGAAGATATATAATTCTCATCCCCACTTGGAACTTGATTAATTCTATTTCATTTACAATAATAGTTAATAAGACCTTTCATAAAATTCCCTAAGGTTACTTTTGGAATGACCTGACCCCAGAAGCCCAGAGCCGGTGCATTATTTTAATACATTTAAATGATTAAAAGAAATAAAATCACAAGGGACTGAGTATTTTAGTAGTTTTAGAAAACTAGAAACTTAAATTGGTTCAACATTACAACTTGATGAAAAAAATAAAACAATTGTTTTATTAAGAACATCCACAACTCTCTGTTTATCCCTGCAGGTCATTCATAATTAACTTCTTTATGTCCCAAGAAAATTAAACACAAGAAAGGATGAGTTCAAATGCTTAGTAAGGGTAACCAATATAATGGAATATATCATAACATAAGCACTATTCATGTTGAAGACATAAAAACATATGCCTTTAACAAAAAGTTGAACACATTATGGCTGGAATAATATCTTAATAAATAATGTCGTAATCATGGGTATTATACTATTAGAATAAACAAGAACCATTAATAATATATTCTTAATGATCTAATTCATAATGTGGGACATCATAACCATACAGTCTAGGCCTCGTGCCAAGACCATAAATAATCATTTTGTCAAGGCCTTGTGCCGAGACCATAGTTTTTCTCCCAAGACATACTGATGCACTGATGGGTTATAGCAAGCCCCAACTAACACTTACTATGTCCAATGAATTCCTCATATGAAGAGGGATAAATATAAACAATATATACATTCATATTGATACTAACATATGAAATGTAAATAACTTTCCCTAGAAATTAAGCATAAACACTAACCATTCAGAGTAAATTAGTGAATGATTTTATGATAGAACGTCCCCAGTAAAACTAATTATAAAGCATTAAATTAAATATACTAGATGATATCATGAAATATAAACCTCAATTAAGTACAATAATGAACAAGGATGTTGACATAGATAAAATACTTTTAAATGATACCATTGAAAATTTCTTAAGGAAATAATCCTTAAACATTCCAAAGTGTACCATACCCCCTTGAAACATTCAAATACTAATCACTTAGAATATAATGAGAATAAGTATACTTTTCATATGGTATAAAAAAGGGAAGTAAATACACTATATACAAGTAATAAGTGGTGAACAAGGTGTATATCTCCTAAAAGTTAAAGTGTGACGAGGAAAATCCTTTTTTTCACTTTGGAAAGAAGAGTTCTATTGTATTTTTCATGAAATTAGATTTGTAAAAATTTATATCCTAGAAAAGTAGAGGTATGAAAATTGAAATTATATTTGAGTCAAAAATATTTCCCCACTAAAGTGAAATCTGGTAAAAAGTGTTTTTAAAGAAGATTTAGAATTAAATAATTTTAGTGTGGGTTAAGGAATTCATTAATAAGATTTTAAAGTTAAAAAGGCAAGTTTTCTTTAATAAAACCATAAATTAAACAAAATAGTTTTTTAATGGTAAGATTTTTTATTTTATAATGATAAATATGTATTAAAATAGATTATATAGTTCTCTTGAAAATACGTAAGAATTTGAGATATTCTCTTGAATCAGGCTTATATTTCAGAAATAATTTTGAATGTTCCTTTTAAAACGTTTAACTAGAAATAAAATATGAAGGATTATGGTTGGTAAACATATATATAACACTCAAAAAAATTTATGAGGAGTAAAAAATAATACACAAGAATTTCATTATGGTAATTAGACAATAAAAGTAACCTAAATGAAAATGGAGTAGCCCAGTTCACACAGAACAGGCCCTAGAAGAGGATTAGAGAAACAGGAGTAGAAACCACCAGATACAGAGCTAACCAGATTGGAAGAATTAGAGGGTATGACAGCCGACATCGGGACCAAGCACCGTGCAGCTTTGTATGGGGCAATGCTAGCCGATTAGCAATTCAAGGTGGGGAGCTAGGTGATCAATGAAGCAGAAAGCTGGGGAGGGGCAGTTCAAGTGGGTTGGGCCTACGGGTCATGTATTGGGCATGGTATGCCTCTGGGACTTCGGGTCATGTATTGCGGGTTTGTAGGGCCTTGTGCCTTAGGCCTACAGGTCATGTACGTGTTCCCCTTAAACCCTTAAAAAGGGTATTATCCATAAAAAAATGAAGGCCTTCGGGCCATTCGGGCTAAGTTAGATGAAGAAACCCTTACCTTAAGTCAGATGGTGTTCTTCACATGATCTTAGTGTCATGGATAACCAAATTAAATTCATTAATTATTTTTTACATAATCTTTTATATATAAAATTGACTTATTATAACATTATTAAGTTCATTCATGGACTTTTGATGGGTAAAGAGGTTCAATTTCATTGTTCGGTTCCCTTTGTTTTATGATCGGTATACTTATACATGAGTAAGGATGTTCATGTGGAATGAATGTAAATATACAAAATTGAAATTAAATATTATTTATTAACATAAATAAGTGTTAATGGTATTTTCTATCATTTTATTACATGTAATGAGGATGAATCATTAGGTGAAATATTAATGACATTCACTTAGATTATTTTAGAGGTATTTTGAATATTAGGAACTAGTTTGGTCATATGATTTAATAATATGTTTGTATACTAGTTACTGAATATTAAATAGGTTATAATACATATATTATATTCTGTTTCAACCATTAAAATGGTTTCATGACCCTTAATGAAGGATAAATTAAAGAAGGAAACTTCGTTATCCACGAAGGTTGTAAATTGGAACCTCACATTCAATAATTTTGTTTATAATATTAAAGAGAGAGTAAGAATATTGATGATGGTTATTACATTACAATGATATAATTAAATTATATCGATTATAATAGAGGTATAATGGTTATTTGGATAGAGAAGGTGACGAGAGGATAACAACAGAAAGGAACATGAAATGAAAATGAAAGAAATTAAATGTGAATTTACCTCTTGAATCCACCTCCTTGAGAATCTCTTAAAGGGATGGGGTTTTGGTATTTTGGAAAGACCAAGAGATTATTGGACATGGAGAGTTACTAGGGAAGGGTATTTTATAAGATCATTGAAGAGCTTCATGTCTTATAATAGTGAAGAGAAGTGGGAGTGATGAGGGTTTTTATTGTGGAGGAGAGGAGTGAATTTTGAATATTTTATTCATTATTTTATTAATTCCATAAAAAATCCAATAGTGTTGTTTCATGTGACCCCTAATAGTAATAAGTTCATGTGGGTTCAAGCCAAGTGTCCTTAAATCACTCTTGATTTCATAAATAGTGCATTTAACTGATAATTTGTATATACGATATTTTACTGTTTTCACTATTCATAAAAAATGCAAGAATTTTAGAAAAATTCCAAAAATTCACCCTATCTATTTTTTGATGTGTAGAATTCAAAAATGGAATCAGTTTTTTTTGAAATTAACTTTCGTAACATTTTTAATTTATTTTTTACATAAAATAAAAATTTATTTCAAAAAAACAACATTAAAAAAATAACTTGTTTTATAACACATTGAGAAATTAATCAAGGTACCATAAATTTATCTTATAACTATAAGAATATAAATCAACAATTTATGAATAAATTTTAAGAAAATACATTTCAATTTAAAATTAATAAATTAATCATAAAATTATAATTAAAATATTGATGACATAGAAAAATACCGATAGTTATATTTTGATCATTGTTTCACTTATAAGACGTATAAATTGTATTTATACATTCATGGGTGAAGTTTCTATTTTTTTGGCAAATTTACTATTAATTACCCTCCATAAAGTGTTTTTTACTATTCATAATGGTATGTTATTATTCATCCAAAATTAATTTTGTCTTATCAGACTCTCAATATCTTACTGAATGAAACCATGTATGTTAATTTTTCAAAATTCAAATCATATAAGTGGAAAAATTATGTTTATTGGCTAGGTTATAATAAAGTGTTGTTTTGTAAATAATTAGTGTTTCATACATTCTATATTAAATCTATTTTTATATTCTCGGGGTGTTACATTATTCCATGATCAACATAATTTTGTCCTATTAATTCGAAACTGGACTTCAAATGTTAGAGGTTAATGATTGAAAAATCCCTTGTGGAAACCCCCATCGAAAATAGGGTTAATAAAATATCCTCTTAAAAAAAGAGGTTAAGGGAAATGAGGTGGTCATAGAAGAAATTATGTTTTCAAATGGGGTGACATTATTGGGAGTAAAAACATGGGAATGGAAGAAAAATCTAACTATAAAGTTTTGATGGAACATGATAGAGAACATGTTCAGACGAAAGTGGATTATGAAAAAACTATAAACTACTAAAAAAAATTCATCAATATTATCAATGATTATGATAATAGGAAAAAATTTTCTTTAATATTATTTTCTTTTAGTTGAGTAATTATTCCACTCTATAAGAGTATGAATATACATTTATACTTACAAAATAATCCTTTTATTTCACTTGAACTACCTACACCTCATCACTTAGCACGGGTTACACCATTTGGTGAAGCAATAAATTAACCTCTGAAAGATCATATAATTATCAACAAAAACCATTTCATAAATGGTTAAAAATTTCAAAAATATAATGATTCAACACATTATAATTAAGTCCTCTAAATTTCCAAGATGAAGTTATCATTAACCCTTAATCAACATGAAGTCTCTCTAAATTCCACATTCCAATCATGTGAATAACTTCATCATGTATTCTCTTGAAATATGGTAATAACATGAATTAACGTAAAAACCTAATTGTAATCATGCATTATTCCCTATTAATTAAGTAAGATACATGTTATTGGATATATTACATAATTCCAAAGTGCTATAAAATCCATCAATGATAGCAGAGATCACTTCTTGACAATTCAAAAATCAGTTCCATGGTATTCAGCACTTATCTGAATCAATTATTTCTTCATCAGTATCTCAACATTAGATATATATTAAGGGTTTTCTTTCCCTCAATCATGTTTTTTCCTTAAAAAACTATCTTTCTACTGAATCAATTTTTCTTTATATCATTCATCATACGACCTCAAATCCTTAATGAAATAGTACTATAGTAAAATCCTTATATATCTCACAATTATTACAATAGGTACATTACTGAAAAAATATTCAAATGACATAATTCTTGACTATGCATATTAATCATTATACTTCATCTCCAGTAGCATCATAACTTGATCATTATCCAAAATCATCATTTGGTGTATATTCCTTTTACGTTTGGGACCTTGATTCACATAGTGACCCATCTCCTTACAGTTGAACCTTGAATATAAGAAAATTATTTCCTTGTCTTGAAATTATGATCATGGTTTCCTTTTTCTCCAAACTTTAAGCTAACTCCTTTTCCTCTCAAGTATATACCAAGTTGTTTCCTTCCACAATTATCACATTAGGGAAAATACTTATTTCCCATATTCCATTTATCCATGTTTTCCCTTTATATCCTCTTATTCTTATTTATTCCCTTCAAATCCATAAGACTCATAGAAGTCTTTACATACCTTTTTAACACATGAAATTATTTACTCATATGACGAGGACACATGGGAGACTATCTTCATTTGAAAATATGGCTTTATACCATGAGAGATATGACCCTTCTTACTATTTCCATCGTGTGCATTAGTGATGATATCATTCCTTATGCTAATGACCATTTCTAAACAATAATATATACTAGAATAGATTATGAATCATAATTTATAATTTCAACTTAGAAAAATACTTATCATATATTGAAATCATATCCATAACAAATCTCATAATCATAAACACAGTTTATTTGAAGAGAAAAAAATAATTACATTTAATTCCTTCATAATGGATTTTAAAGAAAATGTGAATTATTCTAAGAATATCCTCTGGGAGTGTCAAATAAGGTGCGCAGTAAGGCCCATTGTCATGTTCAAAGATACCCTGGGTTAAGACCAAAACTCCATGTCAGAGTTTTCACTCCTAGGTAAATCTGGGCTAGAACCACATCCACTTGTAGTATCCATAAAGGGATATATTTTCCTGAAAATTCACATAATATATTCTTTAATAAGATTATAGGATTTTTTTCTATGTTTATCCTCAATTTTTATCTTAGGGATTTTTTCCCTAATATATATTTTCTAAATCTAATTTCCATGTTTTCTACTAAAATTTATTTTGATATCAAATGTAACGCCTTGTCCCTAGAAGCCCAGATCCGGTGCATTATTATATACATTGGTATGATTACAAGAAATCTAATTCCAAAGGACTGAGTAGTTTAGTAGTTTTGGAAAACCAAATACTTACATAGGTTCAACATTACAACATGAAGAAAAAAACAACACAAATGTTTTATTGAGAATATGAACAACTCTAAGTTTATTTCTATAGGTTATTCATAATAAACTTCTTTAAGTCATGAGAAAATGAAACATAAGAAAGGGGTGATCTCAAATGATCAGTTAGGGTAAGAAATAAATTGAAAGATATCATAACATAAACATTAGACATGTTGAATTCATAAAACATATGATGTTAAAAAACGTGAACACAATATTGAAGGAATACGAACTAAATAAATAATTCCATAATCATGGGAACTATACTAGTCGAATAACCACATGAAATATCAATACAATATTCATAATGAGGTAATTAATAATGCGGGACATCATAACCATACCGTCTAAGCCTCATTCTATGGCCATAAATAATAATTTTGTCAAAGCCTTGTGATAAGAATATAGTTTGTCTCATGAGACCTACTGATGCACCAAGGGTATATAGAGGGCCCCACATGACACTTATTATTTCCAATTCATTCCTTTTATGAATATGGATTAATATAAACAACATACACATTCATATCTAAACTAACATATGAAATATAAATAGCTTTCCTAGAACATTAAGGTAAACACTAACCATTCAGAGTAAATTGGTGAATGGTTTTAAGATAATACATACATATTCAAACTAATTATAAACCATTAAATTAATTATGGTGGATGATATCATGAAAGATACACCTCAATTAAGTACAATATTCAACAAGGATGTTGAAATAGATAAGACACTTTAAATGATACCACTAAAAATTTCTTAAGGAAATAATCCTTAAACATTCCAAAGTTTCCCATAACACCTTGAAAAATTAAAAGAAAAATACCTTAGAATATATCGAGATTAAGGAAACTCTTTATATGATATAAAAAATTGTATTACATACACCACACACAAGTAATATGTGGTGAACAAGGTGTATATCTCCTAGAAGTTAATGTGAGATGAGAAAAATCCTTTTTACTTTTAAAAGAAGTGTTCTTTGGTATTATTCATGAAATAAGATTTGTAAAAATTTATATCCAAAAAAAGAATATGTAAGAACATTGAAATTATATTTCAGTGATAAATTTTGTCCCCCTGAAGTGAAACCTTGTAAAAAGTGTTTGTAAAGATGCTTTAGAATTAAAACATTTTAGTGCAGTTTAAGGAATTCATTAAGGAGATTTTAAATCGCAAAGGCATGTTTTTCATTCATAAAACTAGAAATTAAACAAAATATAATTTTCATGTAAAAGTTTATGATTTTATAAAGATAAATATTTCTTAAAATAGATTATATATTTCTCTTGAAAATTGATAAGAATTTGAGAAATTCCCTTGAACCAGGCATGTATTTCAGATATAATTTTGAATGTTCCTTTTTAAAATATGTAACTAGCCATAAAATAAAAAAGTATTATGGTTGGTAAACATATATAGAATACTCGAACATAATTTAGGAGCAGTAAATAATAATACATAAGAATTGGATTATGGTAATTATAATATAAAAGTAACCAGAATGAAAATTGATGTTCGGGTGAAAAAACCTTACAACTTTGTAATCTATTGAATCATATGCCCCCCAATTAATGATTGTAAAATTATAAATTTAATATCATGAAAATAAATATATTAATGATATGAAACATAAATGAGAAGTATGCATACACCATACAAATGTAATAGTAGTGATTAAATAATATCTCACAAAAATGGAAGTGAGATGAAGAAACCCTTAACTTAAGTTTGATGGTGTTCTTAAAATAATCTTAGTGGAATGGATAACCAAATAAAATTCTTTAATTAATATTTAAATAACCTATTATACATGTAATTAATTTATTATAACCTTATTAAGCTCTTTTATGGCCTTTTTGATGAGTTAAGAGGATCAATTTCATTGTTGGGGTCTTTTTGTTTCATGATCAGTATACTTATATATGAGTATAGATGTTCATGTGGAATGGATGTAAATATCCATAATTGAATTAAATATTATTTATTAACATAAATTATTTTAAATATTCATTTATATAATCTGGTTACATGTAATTAGGATGAATCATTAGATTAAATAGTAATGACATTAACTTAGATTATTTTAGCGGTATTTTGATTATTAGAACTAGTTTGGTCATATGAGTTAATAATATGTACATATACTAGATCTAGAAAATTAAATAGGTTATAATAAATATATTATAGTCTTGTTCAACCATAAAAATGGTTTAATTACCAGTAATGAGGGATTAATTGAAGAATGAAACTTCGTCGTCCATGAAGGTTGTAAATTGGAACCTCACAGACGATAATTTCGTTCATATAATAAAAGAGATAGAGTAAGAATATTGATGATGGTTCTTCCATTAACAAGATATAATTATAGTATTTAAATTATAATGGATTTATCATGATCATTTTGATAGAGGAGGTGAGGAGAATATTACAATAGAATGGAACTTGAAATGAAAATGAAAGAAATAAAATGTGAATTTACCTCTTGAATCCACCTCCTTGAGAATCTCTTAAATGATAGGGGTTTTGGTATTTTGGAAAGAACAAGAGATTCTTGGACGTGGGGAGTGACTAGGGAAGGGGATTTGGGACGAAATTTTAGGAGAATCAAGGGTTAGAGGAGTGATGAGAAGAGGGAGTGATGGGGGGTGTTTATATTGGAGGAGAGGAGTGGATTTTGAATATGTTATTCATTATTTTTTTAATTCCATCAAGACAACCAATAGTGTTGTTTCATGTGACACGTAATAGTAATAAGTTCATGTGATTTTGAACCAAATGGCCTTAAATCACTCATGATGTCATAAATAGTGCATTCAAAAGATAATTTGTATTTACAGTATTTTACCCTATTTCACTATACATCAAAATTTCAAGAATTTCAGAAAAATACCAAAAAATCACCAGAACAATTTTTTGTAGTGTAGAATTAAAAAATGAAATAATTTTTTTGTAATTAATTTTACAAATAGTTTTAATTTAGTTTTTAAATAAAATCATAATTTATTCCAAAAAAATAGCTTTCAAACTATTAATCATTTTATAACACATTGAGAAATTAATCAGGGTCCCATAAAATGATCTTTTAACCATAAGACAATAAAGTAAAAAATTATGAATACATTTTATAAAAATGAATTTTAATTTTAAAATTTTAAATTAATCATAAAATTGTAATTAAAATATTTATGACATACAAAAATACCAATAGTTATACTATAATCATTTTTTTAACTAATAATATTTCTAAATTGTATTTAAACATTCATGGAAACATTTTCTATTTTATTGGTCAATTTATTATTCATTACTATTCATAAATGGTATGTTACTATTCATAAGGGTATGTTACTATTCATAAAAAATTATGTTGGGCTTATCAGACTCTAAATATCGTACTGAACGCAATCATGTATGTTAGTTTTTCAAAATTCAAATCATAGAAGTGGAAAAATTATGTTTATTGGTTAGGTTATAATAAAGTGTAGTTATGTAGATAGTCAATGCTTCATACATTGTATATTAAATCTTTTTGTAAATTCTTGGGTTGTTGTACCTAAAACTGAGTAAAACTCTTATATACACATAATGAGAAATAAGGAAATTAAATACATCCTTATTTAATATAAGAATGTGAATGTATAGGATAACATACCTTGATCAACTTAGAAGCTATGTGATTAAATCAAAGTAACATGATGTGCCTTATAAAATGAATATATTAGTGAGGGTACTTACAATGTGATGGGTTATCAATGGAAGATAAAAATTGGATTCGATAGATTGTATTGTTTGGAAACTAAGGAAATGGTAGGAAATATCCTTCATCATGATTCCCAAAGAGTATGTTAATATTCCAAAGCATATCGGTTGGGGTGTAGTAGAGAGGTGTAAATTCATAAGAACAGTCATTGTGAATCAAAGTGACGATTGAGTCAATTCTCAATGAACAATTTTCACTATGATTACCAATATGTCAATCGGTGCCACAATCGTATCCAATTTATAGTATCTAGATAGTGATTTATTTTATAGGAAACTATATATACTTTTACTTTACCAAAACATAGGATGGGTTTTCCACCATGGAAAGGATTTGGTTTTACAACAGTTTTGGGTACTCTAGTTTCAAAATAATACAAGATAGGGAAAAAAATATAGTCATTTAAATCACTTAAATTTAATTATTAATATGGTAAACGTCTTCTATGTAAATATATGCACCACACAAAAGAAAATATGTGGTGAATATCACACGAGTCTTAATGAATGAAAATTAATACAAAAAACCCACTTATGTATTAGTTAGTAATTCAATAGTAACATCCTGCGAGAGTGGATTAAAACAATCTTTAAATATTATGAATAAATGAATTTAATTATATGACCTATCAAATAGATAGTATAAATACACCACATAATGGAAATTAGGTTCATAATACAAAAAATGTCTGAGAGAGGAATTTGATATGGAGACTCTTACATTGATTTATACAAATAGAGTTTAACCTTATATATCATAAAAAAATAAATCTTATTCACTTAATTCATAAAATTAATCATATCCATTTTTATTTATACTTTTCATTATTAATAATTCTCTATATTAATTCTACTTATTTTTCACATAATGTGTTTATAGTTTTGATCATTTGTGTTAGTTTTATAAAAGTGATGTGTGTATTAATTATTCTTCCCAAATTAATTTTTTCTAGGTCATTAATGTTTCTATTTGGGATGATTTATAATTATTTATGATGTTTCAAATTTCATTCATGAGTGTTTTATTCTTTACAATTCCAGATTAAATCGATAAC
The DNA here is from genome assembly GCA_963277665.1 of Viscum album. Taxonomy (NCBI): domain Eukaryota; kingdom Viridiplantae; phylum Streptophyta; class Magnoliopsida; order Santalales; family Viscaceae; genus Viscum; species Viscum album. The sequence continues at coordinate 237,973,363 of OY728140.1, read as the reverse complement.
AAGAATGTTTTGCTGATTCTTGATGATCTAATGGTGTTTTCTTACACAACTTCAGGTCTTGATTTTTATAGTGATAAAAATTAGCTTTATCAGCAATGATAAAAGCCACCTTTTATCAGCATTAAAAAAAACTGATAAAGTCCCCCATTGTCAGTTCTTAAAAAAGCATTGAAAAGGAACCTTTTTATCAATGCCTAAAAAATTGCCGATAAAGAGACCCTTTATCGGTGATATTTTTATGTGATAATGAAAGTGTAAATAAAAATTGGAGTTCTCTGCCACCCCTTTGTCAAATCTATTCGCCCACTTTCCCCCACCTCACCTACGACCCAATTTTACACACCCACCCATTTATCAGGGCTAAAAATGACCATTTTTAGTGCTTTTCCAAAGCATATCCTCCTTTTCACCCCCACACATGCCTAGATTTGATCCATGTACCTCTCTATAGAAACTCGAATGCCATTACACCTACACCAAGATGTTTTACTATATATTTTTTGATATTTATGCTTATACATATATATATAAATATTTACATTTATATTTTCATACATTTGTATAATTATTTTTAAATACATTTATAAAATAAATGTTTGTGGGTGTGTGATATATATACACTTATATTTATTTAAATATCATATATATTAATATTCATTTTCATATATCAGAATATAAATAAATAAATAAATAAATATATATATATATATTAATAAACACGCATTTGTATATATAAACATTATATAAATATATTTTGGTGTATATATATATGAAAATATTTTTATAATGTAAAAAATGGGTTGATATTGTTTTAAATACATTTTGAATATGCATATATATTTTATATTTAAATATAAAATTTATTCATTATATATATGTATATATATAAATATTCATATATATATTTATACATATTCATATATAATTATATATTTACATATAATTTTTTTATTATGTATTTATAATTATTTAATATAAAAAAAGTTTATAAACTATATTTAATAGTAATTATTTTTTTATAAAAAATACTTTTATATATGATTTATTTTCATAATATTGATACACACACACACACACATATTCACACACACAAGTATACATCTATATTTCTCACATACACATATATACATACATATATATATATATACGTATTTATTTACATATATTAGAATATACCTGTCAATATATATATTTTCTATTGACAAAACATTTATATATATAAACATTACTTGTATATGTATATATATACATATTTATGCATTTTTATAAGGAAAATAAAATGGATAATTTTTTATTATAAATAAAATTAATAATATATTTATATATATATTTACATTTGGTTTATATATTTAAAAATACATTATTATGTAAATACGTTTAAATAAATTTATTTATTAAATAGATTTATTATAATTAAATATAATAAAATATGAATATATTTAATTATAAATAAAACTAAAATATGAAAAATGATAAAATTTCAAAACTGTAGTATCTATATGAATGAAATCCCAGAGAATAAATTCATTCTCCATTGAAAAAGGAAAAGATGAATCTCTTAAATGAAGATAAAATACTATCCAATATTAAAAAATAACAGTATCCCAATTAAAAACATAGTTTTGAAGGCTTTTTGGGCCTTTTCTGACCTCAAAAAGGGTTTCCATGGTCCACCCCAGTAAACATGACATACATCTTTTTAGTTACATTGGTTTGATATACGGTAGAGCTCAAACAGGCACCATGATCAAAAGATAGGTCAATTTGAAGTTTATGTCGTGTTTTCAACATATCTTAGACCATTCATTAGTTTAATGAATTTTTTATCATCCAATTGTTATTAAATAACTATTACATGATAGTAATTATAAAATTATTAATTAGTACTATTTTTAAATTATTTTATAATCCATTTTGATTAAATATATTATATAAAAATTTAAATTCATATTTTGCCTTATGTAAATCATATTTAATAAAATATTATATATATATATATATATATATCAATATATCAATATTAATATATTATTTTTAATGATTTTTAATTTTTTATGAAACTTATACTTTATGAGTGCTCGTAAAAATTAACTAATAACTGGTGTCCATTATCAGCGCTACTAAAAAGCGCTGATAAAGTCCCCATTTATCAGTGCTTTTTTACTAGTACTGATAGAGCCCCCCTTTATCAGTGCTTGTTTTCTAGAGATGATAAATTATGGCCTTTATTAGTGTTAATAAAAAATATGATGAAGGGGGTTTTATTTTTTACTTTTTAGTGCTGATTATGGCATCCCTTTATCAGTTCTAGTGAGAAAGTGCTGATAAAGGGGGACTTTATCAGTGCTAAAAAGACACTAATAAAGGCCCCCCGTTATCAATGTTTTTTGACTAGCACAAATAAATGGGGACCTTTATCATTTTTTTCTTTCCCTAATAAATGGATCCTTTATCACACCTTTTTGTGGTTCTAATAAATGGTTCTTTTATCAACACTTTTTTCTAGTGATGATAAAGTGTTATGAGTTCTTTTTACTAGTGGTTATAAAGGCTAGCGCTATATAAACCCAAATTATTAGTAGTGTTTAGTGATGAATTATATATTTATTTAAAATATCTATATCTAGAAACTAATAATAATTGATAAATTTATATAATACTATATGAGTAATTATTTTCCCATAGTCGTTCATGACTTAAATTTATTGTATTGTTCAAAAAGGTGGTTCAACTAGCCAAAACATGAACATAACCTGATTTAATGTACGATTATTAAGTGATTTTATTATAATACCATTATAAAATAATCATTATGAGTTTATTGTGTGCTTATTTGTGTGATTTTTTATAATTTTAAGTAAGTTGAAGAACAATTAATTAATATGAAAATATTACATAACTTGAATAAATGATTATCCTCATAATATGCCTATTTTAAATAATTAAATTAACAATGATCGTTTATTAATCATATAATTAATATGTTATCTAATTTAACTTAATAAGACATTAATGATGTCATAAAAATCATATTTACACATTAAATTCATTCTACGAACCATCATTGATGGGTGGTGATGAAAAATGAATTTTGTTTCTCATGGTGGAGGTAGTCCAAACGTACACACAAATGACGATTAGATTTTCCAAAATGGATAGGATAGATGAATAAATAATCATAATAACCTTATATAGAACATTAAGTTATATAAATGATACTAATATCATTATTTCAGCAAGGATATAATAAATTTTAATGAATATAATTGATAATCAAATAAAAGTATTTGATAATACTCATGATGGGGATGAAATATTCCTTCAAAGTCTCCTTGTAAATGAATACATTATTCTAAATAATGGTTTCTAGAAGCTTTTAAACATTGGATTGGTTTATAGCAGCATAAAAAAATATTTTCAAGAATAAATTTAATGAGAGATGAGTCTTGAAGTTGTTGGAGTTTAAACCATTTATAAGTGAAGGGAAGGGTAATTTTGGGAGTGAACTTAATATTTTAATTAATGTAATGTTACTATTCATGGGTCAGTGGAAATGTATTTTAAAACATAAGAGGGGATAGGATGTGTGTGTAATAATTCACCTTGTACACTATTGTTTTGACAACTTTTAGTGTTTTAAGGATTCTCATTAACTTTTTACCATCTATACAAATTTACTTTTGGATTGGTAATTAATTTTTTAATTTAGTAATAAAATTTAATGAAAAAAATAATATTAAACTTTTTTCCTAATTTTATCCTTTTTTATTTATAATATTATTATAATTTTATCAAACAAATTAACTAAATTTTTCAAATGTTAATTTTAAATTAAACACCCTTAATAACATAAAAAAGATGTTTATTGAAATAATTTTTAAAGTATTAAATTTATTTATAAGAAAAAATTATCATTGATACTAATTAAAATGAAATAAATGGATTTATTATAAATTAAATAGAATATATGCGGATTTTTGGGGGGAAAACCGAATCTCCCATGAAAATACATGATTCAAAGAGAAGACCAAAAAATAATTTTTTATTACCCTAACATTTTAATTAGTTCTAAAAATATTGGACACGAGATTTATAATTTCAAAGAATATTTTAAAATGAATATTCATTATTACATAAATTATAATTTTATTACATAATATCCTTTTTAAACATCTATTCCATTCTTATATAATAGTAAATTAATTCAAAGTACAAGTTTTGTGAAAAGAATATATTTCAACTAAGAAATGACCTTTTCAGAAAAAACTCAAAAAATTAATTCTATGATAATTTTGATATTTATAATTCAAAAATGACTACATTTTAGCTAATTTAAATTTATAAAATGTAACTTTAAAATAAAATCATGAATTAAGGCTATTTAGAGTTCACATTGTGCAATGGTTTTTGGATGTAGCATTTAACTGCTATAGTAACATCTTAGGTATTACATTCTCACCCAGTTAAGTGATTTCATACTATAAATTTGGTTATATATATATATATGTTATTGAGAAAATATGGATGTTTCTGACTCATATCTTCTTCAGGCTCCCATGTTTCCTCTTTTGGTTTGGGATTTCTCTAAATGACATTCACCAATTAGGTTGTTCAATCTCGATGCACATTGTCTTGGGTGTCATGAATCTAGATGAAAAGATTATTATATGTAAATACTAGTTCTAACTCTATTCTGTAAAATGTGAGAACATTTGTTTGATCTAGAGTGTAATTTCTTATTAATTAAATATGGAAGATGTCATGTATTTTAGAAACGTTGAGTGGCATACTAAATAAGAAAGTTATAACTATGACTCTTTCAAGTATTCGAAAAGGAACAACATACCTAGAGATTAATTTCCCTATTTTACCAAATCTTACAACTATCATCCATAGTGAAACTTTCAATAATACATGATCTCTTATTCAAAATTTTATGTCTTACCTTTTATTATCAGCATAGATCTTTTGTATTCCATAGAAAACCTCAACATGATCCTGAGTAGTTCCTATATTAAAAATAGTTTCCTCCACAATATTAAGGATAATTTTATTTATTTCTCCAATTTATTCCCAAAAGGTTGGAGTAAATCACATCTTCCCATACACTATTTCAAATTGTACCATATGGATGCTCAAATAGAAGAAATTATTATATTAAAATTCCATCCAAGGTATAAATTGATGCCACATAACTTTGAAGTTAAGAGAACAAGATATAAACATGAATTCTAAATTCTAAATATTCCTTTCAGACTGAACATCAGTTTGGGTATGAAAAGTAGTGCTTAAATTAATATCAGTGTTAATATCTATTTGAATACTCTTCCATAATTTCAATATGAACCGAGGACCAAAATAAGATATAATCAGTAGAGGTTCAACATCAAGACTTATGATTTCATTGATATAGAGACAAGGGAGGCATTAAAGGGGTATATCATCTCTTATTTCTAATAAATGAATAGAATTTTTAATATGATCGATGATAAAAAATATAACATCATTCTTCCTTAGAGTATTTGGAGTCTATTGAAAAATTTCATTGTAACACTGTCCCACTTCTATAAAGGTATAGGTAGAGGTTACATGACCCCCTTAGGAAGTTTTCCTTTAGCCTTTACCTATTGGAATACTAATAATATATATAGATAGTCTAAAATATCATACTTAATACCATACCACCAGAAATATTCTCTTAAATCAATATACATCTTTCTGCTACTAGAATGTATAAAGAAATTCAAATTATTTGATTTGTCTAATAGTCCCCATTTCAACTCTAGTATAGATAGAACATTTAGCTCTTCCCAAACTTCTACACTCCATATATATAGATAAATTATTGATTTAATATCCTATTTCATGTTATCATCATCCTTCTTGGAATTCACAATATTTTCTATTAATGATTGTTTGACAATTGATTAGAAAATGATAGATAGCACCCATTTCCTAAAAATCACCATATTCAAATTTATTATATCTCTATATATATTATCCTTTTTAATCCTCATCATTATCAGAAATAAAATGTCCCTCCAACTCAATATATCATCAAAATGGGTTACCTTCCTAGGGTGGTAGTGCATCCTGAAATCATAGTTCATAAGTAGTTACAACTAGATTCTTTGTATCTAGATGAAATCGTTATCAAAGAAGATATAGTTAAAAATATTTTAGTTCTTATATATATCACATAATTAACCATAAATTTTTGTCTCCATATTTTAAAAGCATGTATTATCTCTTCTTGATCAGGTTCATGGTTGGTAAAGTATTATTCATGTATTTTCAATTGTCTTTATGCATATGAAACCACCCTATCATTCTATATAATGACACACCTATGTTATTTAATCGATGGATAAATATATATTTAAAATCATTCCTTACCTTATGGTAAATTAGATGTTAGTTAATTACTAAATATCATCTTCATATCTTCAAAAAAATTCCTCAAATTCACATCACCATATAAATTTAACCACTTTACATGTTAAATTGGTTAACAAGTTGAAAAATCCGGAAAAATCATGAATAAACCACCAATAGTAACCTATTAAACCCATGAAAAATAAAATATTGGTTATTTTCCTTAGTGTAGGACATTATTTGACTAATTTTAACATGACAGGGTCAGTAAATATTCTATCCTTGGAGATAATATGGCCATGAGAATAAACTTCATTAATCCAAAATTCATACTTACTATATTTACCATATAATTATTTCTCCCAAGGGCCTCTAGAATTATTCACAGATGAATGTCATGGCCTTCATATATATTAGAGTATATTATTATATAATCAATTAATATAACCATAAAGTTATAAATATAATCCTATAATACTCTATTCATAAGATCCATATAGAATGAAGGTACAATAGTCAATTCAAAAGGAATAATGTCTATACCTTGTTTGAAATGTTGTCTTCGACATATCATCCCATCCATAGGTGGTTATAAAAAGAGTAAGTATTATTAATTAAAAAGTATTCTTCTCTATTAATTTGATCAAATAAGTCCCCAGTTCATGGTAAATAATACTTATTTTTTATAGTAATGTAATTGATCTCCCTATAATTGATGTATAAGCTCATAAAACCATCAATATTTTTCACGAAATAAATTATGGTTCCCAACGGTGAAATAGTAGGGTGTATAAATCCATTATCAACTCCACTAATTGAACTTTTATAATTCTATATGGAGTTTATGATATTGGACATACATCAAGAATGAGTTCAGTAGAAAAAATAAACTTCATGCTTTAGTGGATAATAAGGTAATTCCTATAGAAATAAATCAATGTATTTTCTTACAACGGGTATATTTTATATCATTAGGATGTATTTACCATTCATGTAGAGTTATTTCTACTCTTCATTGATATAATTTTGTTTCTATAGTGCATAAAAAACCTCTTCTTTTGTTGATTCTCTTTAAAGGCATAAGCCTTGGGGAATACCTTCTCTTCCTTAATGAAACTTGAGATTATATACTCATATGATATAAAATAACCAAGATAATAACACCCTTAGAATTATTAAATTTATCCCATCAAAGAAATGATCAATATTCATTTTTGTTAGGGTACACAATATTTCTAGTTATCCTAATATAGTAACCCATATAATTCACAACATTTTCCCCCACCTTCAATCCAAGACGGAGGAATAACCATTCCATTTCATCCCTTTTTATAAGGGATGTATTTCACATATAGTACATACTTAAAAGTTCCCAATTCCATTTACTTTATGACATATTCTTATTTAGTGTTTTTTATTTGTTATTATCATTAGTATGTATATCCCTTTAGAAGATATACCGCCATGATAACTTTTTTTATATCTCACTACTTCCCAAGGTGAGAAATATTTCTTCAGGGGCTTGATCAAAGTTTCATCTTCCAATGGATTAGTATTTACACTAAATTCTAGAGGTTATTATCACCTGAAGTGGTCTAACATAGTTACACTATGTTTTGGATTAGCAGAATGTTCTGTGGGGGAGAGATTATTTGTAATAACTTGGATCAAATACATCAATATGGTTATTAAATCATTAGATTCAACACCAGCATCATTAAATTTTTTAGGGATAATATACCTTCATGTATTATGATTATATACAGGGTTCCCATTCCACCAATTAGTCACCATCTTTATATAATGTCATACACTTAATTAGATCAGGGTACTAAATTATAAAATAAAATTATTATTATGTTATGTTTAGTGTTCTATAAGAATGTTGAGGATTTTTTTCATAGTAACTATGCTATCTCACTTGGTTCCACTAAATCCAATCACAATGGTTTCTTATAAAATTAATTTAATACCAACTGTAACATCACAGACTTCATAAACCCAATTCTAGTATTTATATTTCATTAGTCATAAAAATTCTAAGAGTTCCTAAAGGATCCACCAAATCAGTAATCTTGGAAGACCAAATATACACACACAATAAATTTTATAACATATTATTGAATACAAATATATTAAAATAACATGATTATCCCTTCTATTATATCCCTAAAAAACCCTTAGTCTTTTATAGGTTTCATGGGAAAAGGAACACCAATAAGTATGAGGTCAGATTTTTAGTAAGGAGTTGCATGAAAAAGAATCCCACATATCATAACAAAGGAATTTATGATATAAATTGTATAAATGAATAAAATAAATCCTTAATCAACTAAAACAAAGTGTATTATATTTTCATGATAATAAATGAAAACATGGATAAAAACCCATTAATCTCATAATAACTGAATGCATGATGTCAGACATAAAAACACACTATAAAAGTCTCACAAAAAGTCATTATCCTATTATGGGAAGAGGTATACACCAAAATTCAACCTGTTTTGTCTCATGAAACCTGTTAGTATAGTGAGGGGTTATATAATTTTATGCCCCACCTTTCATCTGAATTTGTTTAATGTATTTACTATAAGAGTCATCAATACCCCTCATACCATGCTCCAAGGAACCTATTAATAAATAAACCCTAGATACACATGTAATGAGAAATATAGAAATTGAATAATTACCATTTCAATAGAATAATTTAGACATCTACAAGAACATCCCTTGATCAACTTATAATTCCCAGGGTATATTCAAAGTAATATAAATCACCATTGCCAAAGGAATATAATGGAAATGATAATTACAATGTTCTAGGTTACACATTGAATATGTGCATTGGATTCAATAGATTCTATTTGTAGGAGACTAATGAAATGGTAGGAAATATCCTTCATTATATTTCAAAAATATCCTATGAATATTCATAGGCATATCCCCTATGAATTTCAATCCAGGTGTTTAGTCTTAGGTGAATTTGTTGTGTATCAGAGTGATGATTGACTCAATGCTTAACAATTCCCTCTTTATAGAGATTACCAATGGGTACCTCTATGTGATAACCGTATCCACATATAGTATCTAGATAGGTATTTATTTTCTTATAAACTATTGTTAATTTTACATTACCAAAACCTTTGATTGTTTTTCTATCATTAAAAAGATTTAGTTTTACAATGGGTTTGGTTACTCTTAAATAAAATGAATATGAAGTAGTAATAAAAATATATATTTTTAAATCCCTTAAATTTCGTGAGTAATATGTTAAATTTAATCAATAGAAGTTTATACACCACAAAAAATGAAATAGGTTGTGAATATAACATGAGTTCCAAAGAATGAAAATTGAGATGGAAAACCCAAATTATTTCTTAGGTAGAAATTCAATTATAACCTCTTAATAGAGAGAGATAGATTCAAATTGATCATTAATTACCATGAATAAGTCAATTTTGTTATATAAAATCTCAAATAAGTATTATATATACACCATATAAAGGAGATTAGATGTATAAAATGAAACATGTCTCAATGAGAGGAATCTGAGATAAAAACACTTATCTCTTGTCCTGAAGTCCCCAGACATATGTTGTACTTCTATATTATAAAAAAATATCTTAATTACTTAATTAAAAACCTTAATCGTATCAATTTTGATTTATACTCTTTATTAATAGAACTTCTCTATATTAATTCTAAATATTTTTTCATGCTCGGTGTTTATAGTTTTGATCGTTTCAATTATTTTCATAATAGTTGTGTCGTTATTTATTATTATTCCAAACACTACTAGAATTCTAGGAATTTGTGATGGGTTATTTGCGACGAGATTCCTTCTAAAATAATCTTTAGATACGAGGACCCATCACAAATAGCTTGTTGTAGAAAATGTCGTTGCAAAAAATGTTATTTGCGACGGGCCCGTCGCAAATAATTTTTTGCGACAGGTCTGTAATCCCATCGCAAATACTTTAAAAAAAATTATTTAGGCTATTTGTGATGGGAACCCGTCACAATAGATCCTGTCACAAATAATGATTTTTTTTTAAAAAATAAATTTAATAAAATTCTGATTATTGAAAAATTAATTTTAATATTATTAAAATAATAAAAAATTAAAAAATATTAAAATTCACAATATTCACAAAAAAATATAAAAAATCATAAAATATTATTATTATTATTATTATTTGTATAATAAACAAAAATTAAAAAATATAATACTGGAAAAATATATTTAATAAAATTATGATTAATGAAAAATTAATATTAATATTATTAAAATAATAAAGGAATAAAAATTATTAAAATTTTCAATATTCATAAAAAAATCAGAAAATATTAAAAATTAAATTATGTAATATTCACACAAATATAAAAGACAGAAACTGTAAATAGTTCATATTACAACAAATGTTAAATTCAAATGTTTTTAACATAAAAAAATCACTGGGGGGGGTCGTCTTCTGGAGGAGGTGGAAGAGCTAAAGGAGATGGTGGAGGAAACTCCATCCCTAAACTACGAGTCAAAAGGCAAATGTAATCCATCTGCTCGTGATGCTGCTACTACCATCAACACATCTCCTCCTCATGCTGCTGCTTCTGCTGCTGCTGCTGCTATTGACACATCTCTTCATGCTACTTCTGCAAACTCTCTATAAGGTCATTTTGATCTCGAAACTACTCCTGATACTGTGAGGCAGAAGATGATGCCTCTCCACGAGCTCCTATTGAGCTGGACACCAACATCACATCAGTACCATAATAAGTACCAGGAGTCAGATGAGATCCGATACCAACTACTCATCCCTTGTCAAAGCCATACTGAGTCGCCAGCATCCATGCCGCCTCGTCGAAATGGTGGGCTCTGGTCTGATCAGTCACCTCGTCCTGACCCTCATCCTGTGTCTGAGAGGTCGCAGCCTCATATGACTCCTTCAATTCCAATTTGAAATTAAAATGGAGAAAATATTATATGTAGTTAATTTTCAAACTTAAAAAAATAAGACTAACCACAATCTGACATTGGTGATCACCTCTAATCTCTCAGGGGGTTGGATCAGTGTACATCCTCCAATAAACATCATACTCTGCAATATCGAGATGCTCGACTACCTATATGAATATAAAATAAACTATTAATATTTGAAGTTATATAAAATATTTTAAAAAATACTTACCAGATGCTCTCTATGCATAATGAATGTACGACTACCAGCTCGATGCATCACCGCCTATCTCCCCCGATTCTGACGACCCAATGAAGATCTCCTCTGAAATCCAACACCAAAACAGTGTGCACATAATCCACCCCAAACCTGAGATGAGATTTAATCTGGTCGGTGGGCTCTACATGACTCATCAAATATTGTCTCTTCTTATTTCTTAATGGTTGTCTTTCTCAAATTGTGCAAAAACTGACGCAAACGCTCATGCATATCCACCTCCCATGCGGCATAGATATCGTCACACATGCTATCATCTATGGGATACCATAAATCCTACAAATAATTTATAATATCAAGTTATTAATAAAATAAATTTCAAAAAAAATATTATTTATTTACATACCTGTCAATGATTGTACATGTCGAGCTTCACATCAATGAGAATCTCTTTCCATGTGATCCATGGCTGAGAAAAATAATTGTGCAAGATAGCGCTCCCTTGTCCAATAGCTACATGCACCAAACTATGAAAATAGAATAAATAATCGAACAATTAGTATATATATAAATAAAATAATGAAATCTAACTAAAATATAAAGGTTACCATACATCCGTGTTCATGGATCAAAGCTAAGACGTGGATATCACTCAGGGATAGGGCCCAAAATCATCATTTGTGCAACACCGCCCCCTCCATGTACCTCCTAAACCACCAATAGAATGATGGTCTGATGATCCCACATCCACCTCATCCAAAGGTAGCTCATCCTCCTATAACTCAAAAAATAGATCAGAGTCCATCTGATACACAAAATGATTGTTTTTAGCAGATAGTTGAAAATAACTATTATATATAGATATATATTAGTTATGATCATAACCAGCATTTCACTGTGTCAATGTTCACCTTCATCGTCATCTTTATATCTAATGATTTCAATGTCTTCATATTCCTCCTTGGCATCATCAATATCCATATGAGTTTAAATTTCACCATATCTTGTCATTTCAAATTCATTTGTAACATCATTAGCATCTTCGTCACCATCGACCCTTAATTGTGGGGTGTCATCATCGATATTCAGGTTTCATTGTGAAAATGATGGATTTTGAGTAGTCTCTTGAAAATTTTCAATTCCTTCCACTTTAGTAGAACAATATTCAATTTGAGTAAATTGATTTTCCCAAGATTTTGTTTTTATTATGCTCCACCAATCAATCAGGTCTCTTGAAGTAGAACAATACTTTGTGTAATAAATTTGATGTGTCTGTTGAGCCAGCAAAAATTGTTCATTTACTGCAAGAACAATTTTATATTATATATAGACGATTCCATGAGTCGGATGAACACGCAAGACTCTCTCAATATCCAACCACCCACATTTAAACATCGTTATGTAATTCTGTCCAAGATAACATAGCTCAATAATTTCATCCAGAATGTCGTAAAATTAAACTTCAGTTTCTCTATGATGTGATCCTCTCAATCAAACTCAACTGTTCATTTTTTTTATTCCCCATGTGCATGTGTATGAAACCGAAAACCATTCACCACATATGCATTATAAGATTTAACCATTTTGGATGGTGGGTTACTCAATATACACAGTTGCTTATCAATTTTATCAGCATGTTGAGACACCTAAAAATTTGAAAAACTATTATCAATATAATACATAGTAAACTGAATTGATATTAAACCATCAATAATTTATGTTACCATTTTTTAAAACCATTGAATTTTTTTGTATGCGTTTTTAAGAGCAGCTGCTGTAATTTGTGGAAGTTGTTTCTTGATATGATTATGATATAACCTACCAATAAAATAAGTTTACATATTGTAACAGAAATTATAGAATAAGTGATATAAGCACTCACAGTACAAATTCTATCATTTCTTCTCATTTAAGCAGAACATATGTATGATCTCTGTGATGTTCATCGTCTGAAAGCCATCGTTCTTGAACTCCACCAAAGCCAAGATTTGGATGATTAAAAACTGATAATTGATTTTCCATTTCATCATTAGCATTTCCCTCATTTTGTCCCATGCAGTTTGGTTTTGAGGGATATTCATATTGAAAATAGTGAGAGCATAAAAAAGCTATTTCATCTTGCAAATAAGCTTAAGAAATTGAGCCCACAACTGATTCTTTTTTACATACTTTTTTCTTCAATTTCTGCATGCATCTCTCGAATGGGCACATCCATCAAAACTGTACTGGACCTCCACATTTATCTTCATGTGGAAAAGGTAATACCAGATGTTCGATTGAGTCAAAGAAAGTAGGCAGAATGATTTTTTCCACTTTATATATAATTACAACAACATCTTCTTCAAGTTTTCTTAGCACATCGTAGTCTTTTGTCTCTACACAAATGTTTTGAAAAAAATATGATATGTCTGTTATCGAATCCCAAATCATAGAATTAAATAAACCTCTAAATCCAATCGACATAATTCTTTCCATTATAACATGAAAATCCTGACTTTTTAATCCAGTAATATGACCATTCTTAACGAATCTGCCCAAATTGGAAGCATATCCATCTAGAAGTCTCAAATATGAAATCCACTGAAAAAATAATAAGCGACTCTCTTTGGAAAGTGTATAAGCTACTTTTGGCTTCATTAACCTCTACGATATGACATTTTCAAATAGTTCAAGTTCTGGTCGCCGGCAAATTTTGGCAAGATCTTACTGTAATTTTATAGTATCTTTAGTCTTACATTGTGTATCCAAAACTATATGAAATAAATTATCAAAATAGTTCTTCTCAATATGCATGACATCCAACATGTGATGGATCAACAAATCAGTCCAATATGGGAGATCCCAAAAAATGCTCCGTTTTATCCAATTATGTTTTTTTTCCAAAGCTATGAATTTTCTGTTGGTTTACCATTGGCACAAATGCGATGGGAGGTAATAAAAATACAACTTATTTTAACTCTTTACCTGAGATCATTTTTGGAGGTTCATCCCTTTCAATGGTGCCTTTCCTGACATGATATTTGTTCCTTTGAAAAGGATGATCGGTTGGAAGAAATCTACGATTACAGTCAAAATAGAATGTTTTTTTCCAATGAAAAGCATAAAAGCTTTGTTGTCTTTCATACAGTATGGACATGATTTCTTACCATGTGTACTCTAGCGAGATAATATTCCATATGCCGAAAAGTAACTAATCATCCATATCAATGCATCTTTTTAATATGAAATTTTTTTTCGCAGCAACATCATATGTATTAACACCATTACTCCAAAATGCATTTAACTCATCAATCAATGATTTCAAATAAACATCAATATTATTTCTTGGATGTACTGGGATTAATAAGGTCAAAAAGATATAGGGATCCTTCAACAACATCCATGGAGGTAGATTGTACGAAGTTATATAGATAGGCCAACATGAATATTGACCACCATAAGAACCAGATGGACAGAAACCGTTATTAGAAAGACCCAATCGCACGTTTCAGACTTCTAAAGAAAAAGACGGACGTTGACGATCAAAATGTTTCCATGAATCACCATCAGATGGATGATTCAAGCTTTTACTAGTTGAAATATTGGTTTTGTTCCATGACATCATTGAAACTTTGTTTTGAGTTAGAAATAAACATTGCAGCCAAGGTGTAAGGGGGAAATATCTCAACTGTTTTACAGGAATCGATCCAGACTTCCCTGGTTGAGCTTCTTTATACCTCGATTTTCCACATGTGGGACAACTATCCAACGAATCATTTTCACCAGAATATAAGATGGAATAATTTTCACATGCATGAATCATCCGATAACTCAGGCCTAGATTATGAACTAACCTCTTTCTCTCATAGTAAATTACAGGCAACACATTTCCTTCAGGTGACAATGATTTAACCAAAGAAAATATCTGATCAAAACAGTTGTTTGACATTGAATTATCTAATTTAATATCCATAAATTTTGAAACCACTTCTAATTTTCTTATCTTAGAACTAGGATATAATGCACCCTCAACAGACCTCAACAACTCATAAAATTCAGATGGTTCCAACTCAAGAGTTAAATCAATATCAGCGTGAGTTTCAGTTTGTCGAACAGATGGACCTACAACATCATGTACTAAATTTTGGTATCGTGATGGATCCATAATCAAGTTATTAGTATCTTCTCTAGAACTATGTTCATCATGTTGATACCAAAAAACATAATCTTGTGTAAAACCAAACCGCAAGAGATTTACCCAACCTTGTCAAATGTGTCAAACGTTCTCAGAGAACATTTTTTACAAGGACACTTAATTGTGCCTTCTGAAACATATTCTGGTTTTGATGATAAATATGTTAAGAATGCTTCAACACCATCTATATATACAGGATTTAAACCAGAAAAATTTGGATTTCTACGCTGATTTATCCAAGCACGATAATCTAATAATGATTGATGTCCACTTCCTTGTCCCATATTTGTCTACAAAATATAAAATCATCACTGTTTTTGAATAATTAGAAATTATAAAAACACTGTCTGAAAAAAGAAGATAAATAATTACTACTACTTCTTAATAATTACCATTAATTAAGGGTGACACAATTTCTAGTGGATTGACGACTACTCTTTTTTTCGACGGCTCATTTACTTGCATCTTTCTCACACCGAAATCACAATGAAGAATTTGGTCAGAGGTACACATATTCATTCTCATATGCATGAGAACGAATATGCGTATCTCTGACCATATTCTTCATTGTGATTTCGGTGTGAGAAAGATGCATGTAAATGAGCCCTCAGATAAAAGATCCCCCTTTTCGTCGATGAATCGTCTTCTTCCAACTGTCACCGCCTAAAAAAATTAAAAATAATATGATCCTACGAATGCATATCCAATATCATGCATAAGATATTGAATATGCCTATGTAGCAACACATTTTTCATAATGTTTTAAGTCAGTGAGAGTTGAAGGGAGAAAACTAATCGAGCAAAAGGAGTGTCGTCAATCCACTGGAAATTGTGAAAAGTTCTTAAAATTTATTAAAATTTATTAAAATTTCTTTCAAACTATTCCTAACTGTTCCTAACTAATTATTACTAATTATTACTATTTATTGCTAATTATTCCAATTTATCACTAATTATTCCTATTTATTACTAATTATTCCTATTTATTAGTAACAATTCCTATTTATTACTAACTATTACTATTTATTACTACCTATTACTATTTATTACTAATTATTACTAATTATTACTAATTATTATTAATTATTACTATTTATTACTAATTATTCTGATTTATTACTATTTATTCCTATTTATTACTAATTATTCATATTTATTACTAACTATTCATATTTATTTCTAACTATTACTATTCTTTCCTAACTATTCTTATTTATTACTAACTATTACTATTTATTCCTAATTATTACTAATTATTCCTATTTATTTATACTTATTCCTATTTATTCATATTTAAGAATAATTATTACTAATTATTACTCATTATCACTAATTAATACTAATTATTACTAATTATTACTAATTATTACTAATTATTCCTATTTATTACTATTTATTCCTAATCATTCCTAATTATTACTAATTATTCCTAATTATCCCTAATTATTACTAATTATTCCTAATTATTACTAATTATTCCTATTTATTTTATTTATTACTAATTATTGTAATTTATTACTAATTATTTCTAATTAATACTAATTATTGCTAATTATTCCTAATTATTGATAATTATAGCTATTTATTTCTAATTATTTCTAGTTATTCCTAATTAATGCTAATTATTGCTAATTGTTAGTTTTTATTAGTAATTATTAGTAATTGTTAGTATTTATTACTAATTATTACAATTTATTACTGATTATTACAATTTATTACTAATTATGTTTAATTATTCCTATTTATTACTAATTATTCCTAATTATTCATAATTATTACAAATTATTACTAATTATTCAAATTTATTACTATTTATTCATATTTTTTTTACTATTTATTACTATTTTTTAATATTGTTGCTATTTATTACTAATTATTGTTAATTATTTCTAATTATTAGTAATTATTAGTAATTATTAGTATTAATTACTAATTATTAGTATTTATTACTAATTATTACACTTTATTACTAATTATTACAATTTATTAGTAATTATTACAATTTATTGCAATTTATTACTAATTATTACTAATTATTACTAATTATTACAATTTATAACTAATTATTTCAATTTATTACAATTATTACTAATTATTACTAATTATTTGTATTTATAACTAATTATATGTATTTATTACTAATTATTACAAATTATTACTAATTATTAGTATTTATTAATAAATATTACTAAATATTACTAATTATTACAATTTGTTAGTAATTATTATTGTTTATTACTAATTATTACAGTTTATTACTAATTATTACAATTTATTACTAATTATTACAATTTATTACTAATTACTACAATTTATTACTAATTATTAGTAATTATTACAATCTATTAGTAATTATTACAATTTATTACCAAATATAACAATTTATTACAATTTATTAGTAATTATTACAATTTAGGAGTAATTATTACAATTTATTAGTAATTATTACAATTTTTTACTAATTATTACAATTTATTACTAATTAATACCATTTATAACTATTTATTACTCATTATTACTATTTACTACTCATTATTACAATTTACTACTCATTATTACAATTTATTACTAATTATTACAATTTATTACTAATTATTAAAATTTATTACTAATTTTTACAATTTATTACTAATTATTACAATTCGATACTAATTATTACAATTTATTACTAATTACTACAATTTATTACTATTTATGACAATTTATTACAATTTATTACTCATTATTACTATTTATTACTCATTATTACTATTTATTACTCATTATAACTATTTATTACTATTTATTAATAATTATTAATGCTCATTACTAAATATTAGTATTTATTATTATTTATAACCAATTATTATTAATTACTACAAATTAATTATATACGTTACTAATTTTCGTTAATAATTATTAATTACTACTAATTAATAAAAATTAGTACTAAAAATTTCTATTTATTAGTACAAATAAATACTCAGGACAAAACAATTTAAATTTAATTTAATTACAACTAATCAACAATAATAAAAATTCACATAAAAATGGAATAAATAATAAATTAAATAAAACTTAAATACCTTTAAGCTTGATTTTCTATTGATGTAGACGGCTTCACAACTTCTTCGTGAACAAAAAAATTAACTTAGAAAATTTTTCCCTCTAAAATCAAATTTTAGAGAGAAACAAGATCTAAGAATTGAGAGGAATGAGAGGAAAATGGATGGGGCTATATATAGGTTAGATTATTTGTGACGGGATACCCGTCGCAAATAGTATCCTTTGCGACGGGACCCGTCGCAAATACCTACGCTCGCATTAATTACTGTCGGCGGTTAAAAAGTTATTGGTGGCGTGTCCTGTAGCAAATAGTCCCTGCCGACACACCTTTTGCGACGGGACGACATCCCGTCACAAAAAGCTATTAACCACCGCCGAGTATTTGCAATAGGGCCCGCCACAAATACTTCACTATTTGCGATGGTGGTATCCCACCGTCGCAAATAACCTTCACGCGGTTTGGCGTGCTACTCACGCCAAACTTTTTGTGACAGTAGACGAAATCCCGTCACAAATAATTGGTTATTTGCAACAGGTCGTTACCCCCGTCGCAAATAACCTCTTGGACGGACTTTTTGCGACATGATTTATTCCCGTTGCAAAAAAGTCCATCGCAAAAAGTCCGTTTTCCTATAGTGAAAGTTCATTTTAACTAGGTCATTAAAGTTACTGTTAGGAATGATTTATGAAACAACACATATTTTAGGTACTGTACCCATTTATTATGTATTTTTTATGCTATATATTACTTGGGTTGAGTTTCTAGAGTTTCTAGATAGTTTCAAAATGTTTTGGAAGTATTTTTGGAGGTTAACTATTCGATAATGGTTAATATAAACCATTCACTATCTGTAAAAAACCATGAAATGATAAAATGGGAGTCACTTGGAAGATATTGGTTGGTTCATGATTTTTCCAAACCATTCAGATTCCAAGTAGACCATGCGCGGTTTTTTTTGTTTGAAAAGTAGTGTCGTATGGTTGGCGCATGGTTTGTAAAAACTGTGTGTCGCAACCTTGTGACCCCTAAAAAAATTTACAGCAGTAGCTCACTAATTGAACATTAATTATCCAAATCATGAAGCATGACCATACAGATCTCTAAATATTTTCTAGTATAACATGCATGGTTGGTGCTTGTTTTGAAAAATTGTATATCCTAACTTTGAAAAAATAATTAAGTGCTTCAAAAATAAGCCCTTAACTCGAATTAAACCCCAAAAAGTCTTATTATTATCTTTTTATCATGATATTAATAATTCCATTTCCTCCTTGGTCATTAAAGGAAATTTCATTTGATTTAGAAGAAACTTTTTATGAATCAATTTGTGTTTGATCTCCAGAATCAATGATAAGTCCTTGTTCTTCCCTTTTCTTCTTCGATCTACTCTTATAATATATCTTTGAGCTATATTTCAGTTATTACATAGATAGATATATGCTCTAAGATGAAAATATTTATGATATCTTGTTGTATATATTTAAGGGAAGGTATTTTGAGATTAGATCTAGAAGTTCTTAGAGTAGTTCTTCGTCTTTTCATCTGTTGACAGTACGTGGATTCTCTCCCATTTCTACTTATTCTAGAACATAAAACATTGTATTTATTTACACTTTTTTCCTGGATTTTTATATTTTAACTTTTTGATATTTATTCAATAAAATCATTTGGGTTCAATTTTTTTATATATGAGAAATTGGATGGATTTTGGAAAACCTATATTTACAATTATTAAAAGATGGTTTTAAAATTATGGAATTGTTTTGATGATAGAAAACTGTTTGGTGAAATATTTTTAAAGGAATATTTGCCTTATGTAAAAAGAATTGGATTAAAATTTGGAATAATTGGGTTGATGTGTGTTCATTGTGATAGAGTTTGTTCATGATGTACCACTGTAAAATTGGGATAATTTTTGTTCATGAAGTACCACTGTCAATGCGGGACATCAATCTTGTTTATGTGTATTGTAGTTTGTGTGTGTGTGAATATGGGAATGATTATATTGATTGATAAGGAATTGTATAATTATTTTTTATGTTTTTATCAAATTTAATTCCATTATATATTTTTATAATCTGTTTATCAATTTTTAACCATTTTATTCAAATGTTCTAACTAGTTATTTTCCTAGCGGCATGTGTTGGGAAGTCTATAAGGATTAACTAATGAGTGTTATACTCACCCCTTAATTTAGAAAATTGGTGTGTTTAAAGATGTTGTATATTGAGAAATATGAAATTGAAAGGTATATTATTTCTCTAGAAATGCATCTTGATACCGTGGGAATGGAAGTTGGTGATGGAGCTTGGAGCTAGTTCAGGTGATGCTTGGGATGTCACTTTGGTTTCATTGGGTCATGTTTTCTTTGGGTCTTTGTTCATTGATTCCTCTTTTTGTCACTCTGATATTTTTGTTTTATTATATTTACCTTCAGTTTGAATTATTATTATTCATTAATCATGGATATAGTTTAGTTATCTATATTTTATCTTTTTAGGATAATTTATTTTCAAAGGGGAAAACATCCCCCAATGTTTCTTAATACCTTATAATCTATCTACAACCATTGGTGTCTTAGAGATTTCCCCTAAGGTTAGTGGAACTCTATCTCTTATCAACCCAATGACTCAGGGTGGGATTTTTTAAATTTTATCAGTTTCATTTGGTTCCTCTATCTTGGGATGAGAGAAAGGAGAGAGAAATGTCAGAAATTGAAATGTATCGCATAAAAATTCATAGCCATCATTATTACGCTAAACAGTATGTTACCAAGGTTTCTGGGTACAAAAGTGTTCAAAGATAATTTTGGGTGTGTTTCCATCTTATTTTCATTGATTTAACTGATGAGAATAGTACATAATGCATTAGTATTGAGAGGATGCCTCATGTTTTGAAATATACAACATCTTTCATCCAATGAGAGTTTTGACCTATTAAGTGTGTTTCATGTTCTATAAAAATCAATGAGGATGAGTTTGACGGTCATTTCTCTATTATTGAGATGGATATCTATGAAATTTTTTTGCAAATTAATTGGTTTATATCCATCAAATCATACATCTACTATTATGCTTGGTAAGATAGTGTCACATATTTTGATGTCATTACAAAACTCTTTAAAAAAGATTGGGATGTGAATGTAAGCTGAAAATTAAATTTGGTACCATTTTTCAAAAATATATATTACCAGTTAATTCTAATTAATTTTTCATCCATGGATTCAATCGCACATAGATATTATCCAACCATATTTGACTAATTTTCCGATTTATTTCCTGAAAAATTCTCCGAGTTTACATGTAAAAGAGAAGAGGAATTTATGATTGATCTCCAACTAGTGACCAATATTATTTTACTTATATTCTATAATATGGATCCAAAATAATTAATGTTATTAATGGTTCAACTAGAATAGTTATAGATTAAAGGTTTCATTTTACTGAGCATGTTTCCATGGGAAACAACAATTATTTTTCTAAAAAAGTATGATGAAAATTTTGACCTTTGTGTGGATTATTAGAAGCTCAACCAATTTCTAATAAATAATAGATATCATATTTCTTGAATTGATTATATTTTTTTTAATTCAGGGTTACCACTTGGTTCTCTAATATTGATTTATGATTAGGGTACTTTCAACTTCGTGTATAGAAGGAGGATATCCCAAAAATATCTTTCTAGTGTCGTTATGGGAATTATGAATATGTGGTTATGCCCTTTAATTTTATGAATGCACCAGAATGTTTTATGGTATCAATGAATTAGAAATTTGTTACGTATATTTCCTCCTTTTTAGTGGTGTTTTTTGATGATATTCAAGTGTTTTCTTGGAAAAAGGATGATCCAAACTATAAAAGGAAATATTTTGGGTAAATTGTTGGAACATCACCTTCATGATAATATTTCAATGTGTTATTTCTATAGATAAGAAGTAAATTTCCTTGGACACATAATTTTTAAATTATTGTCTTCTATGGATCATGAAAAGGTATAAGCTGTTATCACAAGGAAACCATCATGATTGTATTTGAGATAAGTAGTTTCCTCAGTTTAGCAGGATATTACTGATGCTCTGTTCAGGATATTTCATGAAATGACCCACCAATGAAAACTTTAATGATAAAAAATGTTCCTTTCCAATGGAATGATGATTTATATAAATATTTTCAACTGCTTAAGATATGTATTACTTTAGAACCTATCCTTAAATTTTTAGAGTCTCGACAAGGCTATTTGATCTTTTACGATTCATCTAGTTCTTAGTGAGGATGGGTTATCATACAAGGAGATCATGTTATATCTTATGGCTCATGAAAATTATGGGTACATTGTAATAATTACCCAAAACATGATTTTTTATTTTCTTATATAGTATATACCATGAAAATGTTACATCATTATCTTTTTGGTGAGAAATTTATGGTGTTTACAGATAATAAATGTTTGAATAACATTTTCTTACAAAGATATTTGAATCTAAGGAAATAAATATAGAGGACATATATTCTTATGTTTGAATTTGAATTAATGTATACATTGGGTAAATGAAATAATTTGGATGATGCATTGATTATGATGTCTTATATACAATTTGATAAAGTGGTCTATGATCAGTTGAAACCGATGAAGGCTATAGAGAATATGCATCATGATTGTACTAAGAAATATGATGTTTCACATTCCTTTATAGTTTCTTCTATTCCTAATTTGGTTGGTCAATTCAAAGAGGCTGAGACCTCTAATCTAGAATGTCTAACTAGGAGGACAAAACTCAATGGTTGGGTGACCATTAAGGGATGAACTCTAGATGTGAGATCTGTTTTTCATTTTTGAGATTAGATTTTTGTTCCGCCAACATATCCATAAAAACTTATTTATTATTTCTATAATTCAAGATAACTTATTAACCCTATCATTTAGAATATGTATAGGACAATGATAACATAGTTTTGGTGGGATGGCATGAACAAAAGAGGTGACTTTTTTGTCAAGATTCCTTACCTATAAGAAAGTTAAGGAGGATCCTAAATAACAAGATGGTATGTTGCAATATTTACTTATACCAATATGGAAATGGGAATATATATATATATATATATGAATTTTGTTACATGTATACCAATAATGGTTTCGAAATATTATTCCATATCAGTGATTTTGGATTGAATCATGTAGTTGGCTCACTTAATTCAGATTTTAGAATCTAATATGGTGGAATAATTTTTGAAAATATACTTTTATAAAGTTGTAAATATGCATAGTTTACTAGTTCCAATTTTTTCTAACCACGACGCTAGGTTTACATCTTGTTTTCTGAAGTTCGTGCAATAAGCCCTTCGAACCCAGTTGAGCATGAGCATAGGTTATCATCCTCAAATGGATGGCTAGTCCGAGCAGATAATCCAAATACTAAAAGATATTATTAGAGCTTGTGTTATGAATTTTAGAGGCTCGTTGAAGGAGAATATAATGTTAGTATAGTTTTTATACAATAATATTTATTATAAATAGATAAATATTAATCCTTTCAATATATTTTATGGTTTCCCTTGTCAATATTCACTTTTATGGATGTAAATGGGTGATACTTTACTTATTAGACCTAATGATTATGAAAATTCAATTAATTATAAAGAGGATGATGATAACTATGAGTTTTTAAAAATTGTCTGGAGGTCACTAGTATCAGTAGTTAACTTTTCAGGAGTGTGATCATGTGATGTGAGATGAAATTTTAATCATTTTTTTGACTTTTATTGATTGAAAACACCCCACACTGTAGTTAAATTCTTAGGTTAATATTATTTTT
Organism: Viscum album; assembly: GCA_963277665.1. Classification (NCBI taxonomy): domain Eukaryota; kingdom Viridiplantae; phylum Streptophyta; class Magnoliopsida; order Santalales; family Viscaceae; genus Viscum; species Viscum album. The sequence goes on along the minus strand of OY728140.1, from coordinate 237,948,785 downwards.
TGTTGAATTTCTATAATTTTAACTTAATTAAAAATTAGATTTATATATGGAGTTAATTTATGTATACATATTTTAAAAAAAATTGGACCCATTTTTTAATGGAAATTGTTTTCTTTTGAATTATTAGGTATATAATTTTATTATTGAAAATACTACACTAATATAAAATTATATCATTTATAGGTTGTAAAATTACAAAGGCCATAAATGACCACGACATCTATGGTAAATATGCTTACCATGGGTAACGATTGTGTTCTATACCTGTATAAACCTACTTCCACATGGTAGGCATGGTGATCATACATTCAACATACTATAGGTACTTCTCATGGTCACTTGTCAGTCATACGACACCCCATACTCTGGGTAGGTAGACCAACTATGAGTCCCATCAGTTGACCATGTGTTCCAACACTCTACAAAGGATCAACCTGATGACTGCAGGAAAACAATTTATTTTCCATGCCACTACTCTATCGGTTGGAGTACCTACAATGTGGCCCTCTTTTCATCAACCATCTCACAGTTACCACACTGATTTTAACCATTATTGTAGGCATACTTATCATAAGCTCTACCCAAATCTGTTACCATGCCTTTTTTCACACATGCATCAACATACCCTATGAATAAAATTCACTTGAAGAAAAAAAATCCATATTTACTAATTCCTGAAATAGATATAGAGAATGATTGTTACTTCCAAATTTTCAACCACCATTTATCTTCCACCCTGAGGAAAAATAGAATTCCACATACCCTGCGGGCACCACCTTTATCTACCACCCACAGATTTGAGATGATGATGGAGTGAAGACACATTAATATGAGAATCATGGAGCTACTCCACTCCAATATAAGCTCCACATAGACTAAGATGATATCCAACTGAGTACGCGATGAGTAATGTCTCCCTACCTACACAACCTCTAAGGGATATTTTTCATTCCACTTTAATGTGAAAACGACTTGTCCTTATTAATAATAGAGACACATAACAAAAGACTAGGATCCCATGAGGACCATAAGGAAATAAGGGAGAATCGTTGAACTATGAGTATACTTCCACCATTAAGTAGAATTATTAGTGGTTGTGATTTCTGGACCTGAACTAAGACAGAAAAAAATTCCACTAGAAAAATTTAGTGCCACTAACAAGGAAATGATTGGCATTCCCCGGATAATGATGGGTGAATGTGAGTTGCATATACTATAAGAGTGACATATCATGGATAAAACAATTATATCTCGACACATTATAAAATAATGAGGCACAAAACTAAAATCCAAAACCCATTTTCCTTACCCACTATATTGAATATCACGATATCACTCCAACCTAAAAAAGATATTGGGATAGACCATAGAAGAGAAATAATGACTTAAAAAATTCACAAAACCCTTCCATCTGTACATGTTTCAACCATCGAGCTCAAATTAAAAATACTCCCTACTCAATGCATATATTCTAAAATTAAATAAAGAAACATGTACCCCTCACAAGGAAGGAAAACATGTAATTTTAGCATTAATCTATATAAGGAGATCAATAATGGAAGAAAATGAGAAGAGGATGGACTCTTAAACTCTAAGAAGGGGAGGATAATCATGTACTATTGGTTATTACTATTGTTTTATACTCATTAATTGTTTAACATTAGATGATGGCACACTAGACCCTCTATGTTTTCGCCAAGGACTTTACCTTCACCTCACCTTTTGAAGATTTTTGATCATTAAATGATATTACTAACACCTCTAAAGAATTTAATTTTTTAATAAGTGGTTATATCTTATAATTTTATATTTAAATTTCTTTAGTTTATTACCAACAATTCACACAAATAAAACTTGGAAAAGGGAACTCTGAGAGTATCAATACTTGGGTCTTCAGAAGAATAAGGTCTCCATTTCAGTTCAGGAGACTAAGGTTTGTTTGGAGTATGGGTAGATTTCCTTCAATTTGACTCATGATATAAAGAAGTACTGGTTTTCATTGGCTTTGAGGATACTATGTTAGGGAGATCTCCAGTAGTGATTTTTATTCATTAGGGATTTTGATAAGTTGAATTTTATATGGAAATATCTATTTTATAAATTTCAGGCAGAGTTTCGTTCATTAACCATGAAGGCGACATGTTGGTAAGATGCTTAAACTCTCTTCCAAGGGAATTCCAACATGTAGTGCATTCAGTATCCAATATAAGAGCCTCATAGATTATTATTCAGACCATATTAAATATTAGGATGTTAGTATAAATAATTTCAATGATTATTTCCATCCATATATCTAGAACATGGTCACCATATTTTTATTATTGACATATCTTAAGGAGATGGAAAGGGAAGATGTTGTTAAGGGAGTAATAACTATGAATTGATCATAATTTTAAGTGATTATTCGGTAATATTCATGAATAATATATATAAATATAATTTCCTAGTTTCTATGTTAGCCAATGTTGTAGATAGTGAGGATTTGGTTCGAACATTTAGTTTCACTTAGGATGGAAATTATCAGACCCCTATTAGTGGATTAGGAAAGGTTAGTTTTTATTATTAAGATCATGGTCATTATAATATTGATTCTCCACCCATAATCTACTATTATCATGAATTTAAAAACACTCTTCCAGTTCATCTGGTGTAGCATTATCCACTGAGGTACCAACACCAATATATGGCTTTTGGTTTTGATAGGTGGAGATGGGATGAGGTGGGAAGAAGGTATCCCCATGATTCCCCTTGACCTTAAGGAAAAGGAATAGAGATAGGCCGTTGGTGTGGTGTTATAATAGTGGCTTCCCTAGAACCAATATAAATATTACTTTTTTATTACCATATAACAAATACAATGAGTTATACATTATCAACACTTATCATAATATATATATATATATATATATTAATGTGTACACTATTAAAATAGTAATATCCATAGACTAATTATCGTGTCAAAAGGTTATAGAAGTTTTCATTATATAATGACTACCTCAAGATACTATGTTATTAATCGTAAACACATTTACAATAGTCTAGATACATAATACTTATTATACATGGTTTATGCATGACTATCAGGTGTTGGGGGATCAAAATCATTGAGACTTCTTCTCATGAAGCTTGTACTTGGAGATCTCTTTTACATGAGATCATTTGGACAAACCTACCAATGGGAATACCAAATGTTTCAAGTGTCATTGGTTGCTACTATCTTTGGAAATTTCTATTAGTCTCCTGACTTGAGACCAAAATCAATGCGTGTTATTTGATCATGTAATTTGATGTGAGGAAAATACCATGAAAATGAATTCATAGTGAGGTATCTTGTGTTGGGTTGTCATTGGTGGTATGAAAGTGGTTGAAGGATAAAGATATAATTTTTCAAAACTAGTTATGGAAGTAATATCTCAGTCCTGGTTGATCAGTATTGTATTACATTGATAAATCCTCAAACAAGGTAGTCAAATGTAAGTTTGTCGAATAAGATCAACAAATAATAAATCTATAAAGAACTATGAATTAAGTGTGTGTCTTACATTATGAGATATCTAATAATAAAGAAATATTATTACACATTGTGTGTTCAATGTTTGGTTGTAATTTCTATGACTATTACTAATCTCTTTAGAGGCCATGATGGGTAGCTAGATTTATCTCTTGGTTTATGAATTTTTTTCAATGTCATCAAGGCAGGGGCATTGAGGGTCACACAAAATATAATATTCAAGAATATTCCATTTTATATTGAATAAGTATATAGGACATGAAAGGTGACACCATGGGGTATGAGGGTTGTCCAAGTATTAACGATCACTAGAGAATGAATAAATTCTTTATTAATTGATTTTTTAATAGTTGGGTTGAATTTATTTTTAAATTTTTTACAAGGTATTTAAGTGAATATGAGAAAAATATAATATGAATGAATATTATTTTTATATTCAAGGTTTATTTAATATTATCAGGAATTATGAGTCGAGTTAAATTAATCGGTTTTATCATGTAATATATTAAATATATATATATATATATTATTAGTATGTAATAAAATATAAATAATATCTATGATTTTATAAGTTTATCATAATTATTTATTTATTTGTTATTTAGTGGACGTTAAATTTCTTATGGTGAAGGAACCCTTTTGGGTATTTTGATCCATCCACTATATAAGTAGGAGGAGAGGCTCATTACAATAACTATTCATTTCAATGGAATGAGGGCCCCTCTCTCATATTACTTTATAGAGATATAAATACTTTCATCAATCGACCAATCCAAGAACACCTTTTATGGATCAAAGGCAAAAAATTGAAGTGATCATCGCAACACTAAAGATTCATTGGAGATCTGTTCTAGAACCAAGAATTTGATAAATGGAGATAATTTGGTTTCTTGTAGCATGTGTGGATGATCTAAAGTAGTTAAAATTCGAATCGTTCAAGAAATGATCGAAGGAAAAAATCTATAGTCAATTCCACTACCAAATTGAATTTGGTATTCATTTATTTTATTTTTTTCTTTGAATAATTCATGCAATATCCATTGACCTCTATAGGGCTTGGATAGTCGAAGACAATTGGTTTCAACACTATAGTGATGAAATGTTTTAAATCCCCAAACCAATGGATTTGGATGCATTCCCCAATACCTTCAATTCATATAAGATAAATCATGTAAATTTACAGAGAAAAGGAAAAATTATTTGATTTTAAATTTAAGATGATGGTTTTAATTCTATCCCAACGTCTTTGACTACTTTCCAGTTCGATATCAAATGACCATGATATGTCCATATGATGTTTTTAATATAGAACCATTATGTATTCACATGTATAAAAGTTCACATAAAATATATTTTAGTATATGAGTTTTTATCCCATATAAGTGGTCGGAGTTAATTTGTGGTATACTAGCCATGTTTAGACCATATCCTGATGGGTAGAATGGGTTCCAATGGAAGGAATGGTGTTTTATAGGTAATTTTAATATTCCACTGATATTGTGGAAACTAAATAATAATAACAATAATTATTATTATATTTTAAGACTATTTGACTGGCCTTTGGAAAAACCAAATGTTTGGCATGTGTGAAGATATCCACACAGGAACCACAGTAGTAGAAAAAAATTATGATGGGAATTCCACAACACATCCCCTCCATCAGACCTCCTTATTCACCTCCTTCCAATTGAAGTTACCCTACCACCTCACTAGGACCAGCTACTGGCCAGACTCACCTGGCACTGCACTCCTCCATTAGAGCAGCAGGGATGCATCCCTCCTCCCTCTGGAAAACCATAAATCCCACCATCTCGAATCCTTGTTCTCTAGAAATATCTCCTCCTAGTGATGTGTTTCCACCTCCCATGAGGCCCAATCATCGCCAGTCACTAGACACTAGTTACTCACTTCATCACATTCTGTGAGATCCTACTACTACCCAACGTAGATCTGAAAGTGCTACTTCCGCCAAATCTGAGGTCCATCTCAACACAGTCTATTGAAAATCCCTGGAATATGAGTTTCTGGAATCATCTACAATTAATTACAATGACCCCATAGTGGTTAGACCCATCATTAACCCCCCATACAACACTGACCTGATGGTATTTTCTTTCATATACAAGAAATGTCGCAACCTTTCCCAACCACTGCAGTAACCCCTGCTATATTTGTTTCCCATTGGACTATTCTTTCAACCCATGGGTTCTGCTTGCCTGGTATGGGACTTTGCAGGTCTGTTTATCCTAGAAAATCCCCGCACTTGGTTTATTCGGCCTACAACGGGATAACACGGGGTCGACCCCACACTCACTGGCCCTCTGAGGGGTTTGATGGATCGATAAGTTTTCATATAATAAATAAATAATTTCATTATTTAATTTTATTTTAGTATTAAAAATAAATTAATGAAAAATTAATTTTTTTAACAATATAATTTTTAATGCTCATTAAATATTAATTAAATTTGGGTGATAAATTAAATTAAATAGACTAATTTAATTTTTGGAATTAAACTAAATTAATATAGGGACATAGTAAATTTTTTGAATCAATTTTTTGGATTTAAATAATTCAATTAATTTATTTTAAATCCCTAAAATATTAAATTTATTGTAATTTAATTTTATCTCGATATTAGTTTACCTGTTAACTGGTCTTGAACCCTGACCAAATATTTTTTTGTATGGTTATTTAATTTAATTATTTATTACTAAAGTTCGATTTTTTTAATAAGTAGTTATATTTTTGATGGTATGTGCATTGTCTTTCTTTATTTTAACATGTATAAGTGTTAGCGTACCAAGATTAAAATTAGTTATCTTTTTATGAACCACGAGACCCCCTAACTTATTTGAAAGTATTTTTTTTATAATGATGAGGATATTGTAAGATGCATACAACACCAATTTGAGGTGAAAGTCAAATGAGAAGTAGACACACTGGATGGGGGATGTGATGTATTACGAATCATGCTACAACTTAGGTGTGATACTCTTAGGTGTTGGTTGTTGTATTGAGTTTAAATAGATCAACCAATATCAAAATCTCAAGGTAATTCGAGAATTTTTATTTCCTTTATCCATTGTTCATTATTTTATGCATTTTCATGACAACGAGAAACAAATAAAATAGTAAATAATAAAATAAAGGAACATGTGAAGAATGTTTTAGTATTAATGTTCTATTGTAAGCATGACAAAATTTAATGAAATTTTTAATAAAACTGGATTACAATTGTTGAGAAAAATATTAAAAATACTCAATGAAATACTAACTCATAAATTATTTCCATAATTTAAATTTGAACATAACTTTGTCTTGTAGGATCTCATCATCCAGGTTGAGGGTGCCTCCTACTATAGAGGAGTTATTTTGAGAATGGTGGGTTGACGTAACTATTGTTGGTAGCAAAGAAGAATCCAAATCCATCTTCTTGAAACTTTTGAGGAAATCATTGGGTAAATCATTTTCATGATGTTAGAAGTTTGGATTTAACTCAATAGATTAAAGGTCCGCGAGTTAATGTGATTGTCCAGTCAAACACCTACCTTGAACTCACTGAGTAGTGGTGTAGCCAAATACTATAGACATGAGGGGAGGTTTCATGGATTCTTTCTACTATAATACCTAAGAAACAAAGTAATCTAATTATATTATAGATGGTTTCTAGAGTTAGATAAAATAGTGGGAGACATTTTAGGATTAAATTAATCGATGATATGTAATTTATAATCCATATAAAAGTTCTAATCAGCTAGATTATTTAAAAATGTTTAATTTAATATCACAAATGTAATGAAATGATCGTGGATAAAGTAAATTTCAAAACTCACTTGAATTTTAAAGTATAATACATGTGGTTTCTCAAATTACTAAAACTCCAAATATTTATGGTTCCAGTATCCCCAACACCTGTTAAGCCACCTCCTTAATCGAGGCTGTTAAAAATATTCTTAGAGGAGACTCATGTGTGAATCATATGAAGGATATATCATAATGTTATCAATTTCCAATGTGATTTGTGGATAATACATCAGTACATAGATGAAATTACATGTAGTATCTTCTTCAAGAAGTTTTCAATGATAAAGAGAAGTGGAGATACAAATAAGTGATGATTATAATGGATATGTTTAGATTGAAAGATGGATCATGATCTTTCAATTGATTCCTTTATCATATAATTTTCACCCATTTAAATGAGTTTTTTTAAATTAAAAAATAAACATGAACGTTTTGTTAGATTTTGGGTAAGGTTCATCAAGTAATAAAAAAATTAAAGAATATTTAGTACTTGTAGAGAACAAGTTAAAATACAAAGTTAAAAGGACAGTGGTATGCATGATGTCAAAGGAATATTCATAATTTTTTTAAAGAAAGTGGTATTAAAGACGAGGTTATTTTATTCATATATTACAATATAAAATCTATAGAAAATATATGTAATGAACTGAATCGGAGAAGAAAGTTTTCGTTTCTTCATACATATTCATCAATTGTAAATAATGTTTCATTTATAGGTTTTGGTTATTGAATCCAATATTTCTATATCATATGTGTATTTGAATATAGTAACCAAGTAAATAATGACCCATTTCAAGAATTAAGGTGTGTTGTCTTTGAGGCTAAAAAGGGTGGTTCCTAAGTTAGTATTGATAAGTATACAACTTGTTATTGCTAAGGGAATGATTCTAGTTAAAATTTTATTGATTATTACTAAAACAATTATAAAATGTGTCCTTTGGAAACAAGGTGAAATTATTGTAGAATGGAATGAATGTTTTTTGTATTATTTAATACCCAACCATTACTTCAATAATTCTTAAATATTATGAAATACAAGATGAATAAAAAATGAAAGAATTATATACCTAGTTGTGGGATGATAATTCTTTATGAAGAAAAAATATGTAGTTGTCAATTATATTTCTAGTATGGTTTTAGAATAATTGGATTAAAAGACCATAGGTACTATCAATACATTTATGTACATAGTTTTGGACAATAAAACCCTTCGAAATAATGGTATGCTATAATGCTTTCATAACCAGTTCAGCTAGAGAGCATTGAAAAATCCAAGGGTAAGCTGGTGGTAAATATACTTCATTAGATTATTTTTATTTATTATTAAAAAATTGAAACTGATGTATGCTATATTCATTTTAAGAAGATGTGAGTAACTTCAAGCCCACAATCCAATGTATGTCTTGACCCAGCATTCATCGATCAATATAATGTAGCGTGGATAATTCTTAAACACACATTCCCATACGCACATTAAATACAAGATGCTAATAAGGAGGATTGCTGATGAGTCTTACATGGTTACATTGATCAATAAAATGTAGCATGAAGTAATTCCAAAATGAAAATTTTCTTATACAGATTAGATTCATGGTGTAAGTTAAAGAAGTATAAATGTTGTAACATGTATCCATTGAAAATACTTTCATTTTTTTCAAGACATGCATCACAAATAATGGTGTTATCCCTTAACAAAATGCCAATTATATTGAAAAATGGATATCATATGAGTTATAGTATGATGGAAATACATAATGACATAAGCACGTGTGTTTACATCCTACGGCTTTTTAATGTTATAAAAAGGAATTCATTAGGAAAAACAAAATGGGATTCCAATGTAATTAAACTAAATGTTTCTTAGGATATTACATAAATATGTATGATATAAAAGTTATAGTTAAGTGATAAACCAAATTTCTATAATAGGCTTCACATTCATATTTGAGAAAGTGGGAGAAATATTGACTAGGGTTTAATCAATGATAGAGATGCATAAATAGTTTTCATAGGAACAAGTTCCACAAGGCCTTATGGAAATGGAATGTTTTAGGGACACATAATACATATAATGGATAAAACTATGGTTATCGTCTTATATTCACTATGGATGATGATATATTATTCATTAGGGACAATAATTCCTACATGTAATAAGTATATGACAATTAGCTAAAATTGATAGGACGAATTAATATTCAATAATGGATTCCATGTATCAAAGTATATGGGAATTATTATTTTGAACACTAAAATGGGTATTCAAGTGATACTATACATGGATAGTATATTTTTGGCACTAGTAAGGCTTTATTGGTAACAATAATTCATTATTCCTACATCCATTAGAATTTTACTTAAAATAGATAATTTCTATGAATATTTTTTTTAAGAATTATATGTCAAGACCAAAAATAATGGAAGGTGTCTATACGACACAAGAATAAAGGTATGGTGACACCATGGAATGACAATAAGTTATGAAAGTTACAAAAATATAGTTTAAGATTAAATTAAGCTCCACGATCATAAAAAATTAATTTGGAATGAATAATTTCCATTCGAATACCATAGGTTAGTGGGAGATTCATTATTTTAAAAGTAAAATATGTTTGACAACATATGAAAAAAACTATTATTCTTACAGTTAATAAAAGAATGAAAGAATCTGTATAGATATTTACATAATGTAGATACTAAAGTTAGAGGGAATTATATACATTGAGATAGATATAATGGTTACTTATACCTAGTAAATACTACTTATACTGACAAGGAATTGAAAATTACAAGTTAAAAAATTTGAGAGAGAACTATTATCAATGTCACATGGCATAAATCTCCCTAAGAATACATGAATTGAACATAAGATGAGATTTAAGTGGTGAGATTAATTACATTCTATTAATTAATGTATCAATCTCTTATTACATGATATTTTCATGAAATTATATTTCCAACATATAATTTTTGGTTAGAAAAATATCAGTTATGTTAAGGAGAACTACAAGGGAAGTAGTCAGTATTATTCAATTCTACGTGAAAAAGTACAAAAGAAATTTCAATGGAATGTGAAGAGGGTAGGATACTATTTACAAGGGAAAAAAAGTATTTCTTTGATAAATATGATATAATATCATAGTTATGATAAGGTAATGAGTGTGAAAATCTCATAAAAGGTAGTGGTAGTCATATCTAAAAATATCAAGTACGTTATAGCTTTTAAGGAAAATAAGATGAAGTGTGTCAATACATAATGATTTTTTCAAGTTCTTTGAATCACACATAGAAAGTAAATTTTTATCAATATGATAATTTTATTACTATTACTAGGAAAAATGTCAAGTTATGCTAGTGTAAAAAATGGAATACTCAAGGATTACATGTCCTGACGAGTCTTAATCAAAGAGGTGAGGTTTCAGGTTACATAATCTCCATAAACCGGAGACGTGGATGGACAATGATTAAATATATAACTCAGTAGAAAAATGATTTTATTATTTGAGTGCTAACAAGTATAGTTTTCAAGTTGGACCTTGTGAAAGTGGGAGTGTTGTAATAATGGGTTCCCTAAACCAAATATAAATAGTACTTTTTATTACCACTTCATGGATACAATGAGTTATACTTTATTCACACTTACAATAATAGTGTATATATTTATGTGTCTACTATTTAAATGGAAATTTCCATAGATTAATATGAATATCAAAATATTATAGAAGTTCCCAGGCTATAATTAGAACCTTGAGATACTATGTCATTAATATTAAACATGTTTTTATGGTCAAGATACATTATACTGACTGGATATAGTTGATGACTAACTATCAGGTGTTGGAGGATCATAAGGATTGAGACTTATTCTCTTGAATTTATTACTTGGTGATATATGTATGTGATATCATCAGGACATACCTACTAATAGGATCACCACATGTTTCAAGTGTTATTGGTTGTTCATATCCATCAACATGTGTATTGGTATCCTCACATGAGATCAATATCAATTTATTCCATTTTATATTGTACTTTGATGGATGTAAAACCCCATTTTAATGAATTCATTGTGTGGTAGCTTCTGTTGGGGGTCTCATTGGTGGTATGGGATTAGTTGAGTGATCATGATAGAATTTCTCACTTTTGAGTTGAGGAAGAAATATCTCAGGCCTAGTTGATTAGGATGGTAGTACATTCATATGATATTGGAAAAGTTAGTCTAAGGTTAGTATGTTCAGTTAGATCAACTGATGATAAATCAATAAAGGGTGACGACATAATTGTACGTATTTCATTATGAGATATCTAAAGGCAAGGAGGTCATATTATAAAGTGCATGTTCATAGGTTGGTTATCATTACTATGAATATTAGATATATCTTTAATGGCCTTGATGGGTTGGCATACTAATCTCTTGGTACAATAATATCATTCACTTATATCAAGATATGATCCTAGAGGGCCACACAAAATAGCGTATTCAAGAATATTCCATATTCTTGTGAATAAGTATATATGTCTTAGTAGGGCCGACCATGGAGTTTGAGGGCTTTCTAGGTACAAATATAATTGATGAGTAAATATATTTATAATTATTATAGTATAGAATAATTTTATTGAATATATTTATAAAAAATATTCATAAGGTATATATGTGAATATAAGAAAAATAGTATACAAAAGAATATGATTTTAATATTCAAGGTTCATTTATTATTATTGGGAATTAAAAGTCGAGTAAAGTGACTCAGTTTTATCAAATAATATAATTAAAATATATATATTATAAGTATGTGAGAAAATATAAATAATATTTATGATGCATTTATGTCATCGTAATTATTTTATTCTTTCTTATTTAGTAGCGTTCAATTTTTGGGGACAAGGGAACTATTATGAGTATTTTAATCCTTCCACTAAATAAGCAGGATGAGATGAACATTACTAGAAATGTTAATTACAATGGAATGAGATCCTCTATCTCTATACACATTATAGAGAGAGAAAGTATATCTCTAAGCGACCGATCCAATAATGCATTTGATGGATCAAAGGCACGAGATTAGGGTGATCATCGTGACGACGAATGATTCATTAGATCTATGTTATAGCACTCATAAATCAATGAATACTAAGTGAACATATTCTTATAGCTAGTGTACATGATATAGAGTGGTAAGATATCCTTAGAGAAACAAATTTTGGTGATGATATGCAGTCAAACAAACCACTCAATAGAGTGAGGTACTCATTTATTTAATTTTTGTGGATTAAATAATTCACAAAAGATCGTCATAGCTCTACTGAGGCTAATATCATTAGAGATTAGAAGTTTCATCCCTCAAGTGATGAAATATTTTAAATCACCCCCACCAGCTTCCATTGTGTCCCCCGGTACCTTCATGTGGTCACCATCAATTTTAGTGAGGCCATGAATGAGGTAATAGTCATACTCAATCCATATAGTTTTTAGTTATATGAAATAGATACATTATATGAGGTAATGTATTATTATATTTTACTTGGGTTTATACCTTGTTTGATTCAGAATCTATTAACTCCTTTTCACCCACCATAATAAATACATTGGTACTAGCGGTAGAGAGTTTTCTGGTGCCCTTGGAGATGATTATGTCATTATGAGGTTGAGATAATTTTTATGATTTGCGTAGAGACAATGAGTTGATGCAAGGGAATCATCTCTCTTGTGGATATATCATATATTTTAAAATACATCTTATAAAATCATCTCCACCTTGGATTAGTGGTAATTTTTCACTTCCCAACCCGATGGGTCTCGAAAAATGACAACCCCAAGCCCACCTTCTATAGGCCCCGGGTTGTCGACTAGTTTCTAGTATCCATATTACTCACATGGGATGCATTACGCTAAAGTAACTATACAAACAAACAGACAAACACACACACACATATATGAAAATAAAATTCAAGAATGCGAATCATATAATACTAATACATGAATAAATCTATAATCTCAGAATCAAAATATGATAGTAAAATACTGAAAGCATTAAAGGGGTGAAATAAAAGATCGAAAAAATGCAGAGAGTATATCTTACTCAGAAGGTGCGGAATATTATCAAATAAAACCTCCAGAAAAACACTATTCTCTATCTAGATAAAGCTATTCTCCACCACCTCCCTATCCTCCCATGAAACCATCAAATGGGTCATCGTCTATATAAGACACGACACATGCTTGTAGATACCATGTATGGGTGATTATATAAATACCAGTAGGAAACTATGAAAAAACTAAAAATAAAGAATCAAGAGTATTAATATCATAAAAATGATATAGAAAACAAAGGAATAACAAATAAAACAATGATATACTCAGGGAGGACTCTACACCTCTAGGAAGATTCAACCAAACTACCAGCCATAGGATTATTCTTGAAGGTCAAGGAAATTATCTTTCTGAGAAAATATTCTCCATGAGACACACTTTCATAAAAGAAACTCATCTAAGAGGTTATGATCATTTGACCCTACCTGAGAAAAGTCACTGGACTCTGAATACCTCAATACTCAGATAAAGGATCTCACCAAGGATAACAGGAAGACACCAAAAACCCAATCTAGATCAACACTCTATATAGGGGATCATATTCCAATGAGAATTTAATCCCAATTGAAACAAAATTCAGGATGGAGGATCAAATCCCAGCTCAATGAGGTCTTGTGGATTCCGAAAACCCCACTTTGGGTATAAGAATTAATGGTAGAGGATCACACACTGGCCTCATGGAGGGGTACCACAAACTCTATCAGAGGATCATCCTTCATATGGGATCATAATTTTGGTATTTGGATTTAATTATACCCTATAGCCTCAAGGGGATGTACCAATGGAATACAATCAACCAATAATGGTCCAAACTGATGGAACAAAGAGCTCTAAACACCCTCAATGGTGGTACATAGCGTGTAATAGGGGTATATAGCAGTTTCGTACAACCCCTTGTCTACCCTTGTGGTGATGCCTCACATGGCCTATATTACTCTATATACACCACATGTACCAAAGTGTACATGACATATAAAACTCTTTCGACACCCTTATAATGTTTTATATCATTTTTTATGTACTTTTGTCCCATCTGTGTACTGTCCCATGTACCTGGCCAAGTAACTACATGTTCTCCATTGGTTACACACAAATCTTCTAGGTAAAGGTCACTCGACATCTGGAAGGGACTATAAAGAATTTGATCCTTATCTTTAATGTGGAAACCCTAGAACTGAAAAGGGGGTCTCACATGGTGTATAATTATAATTACATCATGTGTAACTTGGTAGTTTCTAGAACTTGTAGGTTCTTCTTTTCATCTCCATCCATGTTGTCACCATCGCAAAACCCCTATAAAATCATGGATCTAGGGTTTTTCGACCTTCTTGTCATTAGATTTTGGGATTCGGGCTTCGAATTTGCTTGAAAAATGCTATCGTTGAGAAACACCATCTTTGTCACACATGAAACCTCAAAAAAATCACTTTTGATACATTTCTATCCACCTTTTATCATCTTCTATTTCCACACCACAAATCACAGCCTCGATAGAGAACCGCACCCATAGTACTGATATGTTGTGCCGAAGAATGGATGTGCACTAATCAAATACATGGTATTAAATAAACTATTTTCTAGAGAAAATACCAATGATAAATGTGTAATGAAATAGGAGAGAAATCCATAAACCATAAAAATGACGAATGAACCTTATCCTTTATCCCTTTTCAGTCTCAATCTACTGTCAAATAATTAGATTAACTAAGAGGGAGGAACCAATGAAAAAATAAACGGTCTTATTTTTTCATCATCAGTGAGATCTACGAAATTTGATGGTGTAATTATCCTTAATCTCGATCAAATATGATGTCATCCACCAAGATCCCATCCAATGTTTCTCCCAAAAACTCCTCTCAATTTGTAGGATTACATGTCTTAGCCTTCAAATTGTCCGTAGAAGAATATTTATAAGGAATCATTAGTTTAGTCTTTTATTTAAATAATTAAATAAATATAATGAAATTTAATTAATTGTTATCTCATAGAGGCTACAAAGACCGATGCGTAATTTCTATATATATTATGTCATTCCTAGGGTAAACCCATTCTTTAAACTCAATGTTGGTATTAGATTTCCTATCTTGTCCTCTTTTCAATAGTTATTCAAATTTCAAATGATATTGTGTGTGTGTGTGTGATTTTTTTTAATATTTTACAAATTTCAATTTTGAACACATAGGGCCTTAGAATATCACTTTTTATTAGTGATTATATCCAAAAATAATCCACATAATATTATGAAGTAATATAACAAAAAAATATAGTTGTTATATTCTCCCCAGCATAGAGATTTATTTCCAAAAAAGAAAAAAACATACTAAAAACAAGAGGGTATTGGGCTGGAATCTGGGTCTCCTGCTCTAAGGCACTCTCTTGAAGACTCTTGTGATACCAAAAAAACACCCTAGGGGAATTTATCACCCATGAAGGATCCTATTCTTCCGATCCTTGACCTATACTAGGTACTATGTAAATGTATCACTATCATTATTTTCCACTTTTCCCAAGTTGATAACATGTGACACGTCCTGGAATACATCCTCAGATACGACATGTGGAATATGTATTGTACCTAATCACATAGTGAAAATATAGGTAAGGGATACACCACCTCACTAACTCAATGAATTATATGAAATGGGACAAATAATCTCATAGATAGCTTGTCTCATCAACGTAATATATAAAATCTATATTAGGGTAAGATTCTCAGAAACTCATGGTCTCCCTCCTTAAACTCCAGATATATCCCTCATTATTTTTTATTTGACTTATAATGGATCTGAGTTGTTATCAAACCCTCCTAGATTATCTTCCCCTTATCTATCATGGATGATACCAACTTTTGTCCCTTGAGTGTTGACTCCCCTGCATCAATCTGAAAAAGTGATGACCTATAGGTTCGTTAATACAAGGCCTTGAATTATTCCAAAACTGATAGTGGATTGGTGGCTACTATTATATTCCAACTCTACCAAGGGTAGGTGATCCTCTGATGTATGGATGAAATATAGTATGTAAGCCCAAAACATTCCCTCTAATACCTGAATGGAATTATCTGTCAAACCATTATTTTGAGGTTGAAAAACCATGCTCAAATGCAACTAAACCCCATAGGCCTCCTACAATCATCTGCATAATCGTGACATGAAGTGAGCGTCATGGTATGAAATGATAGTAAAGGGAAATCTATGTATCTGGAATATATCTTATATGTACGATCATCTCAAGATCTCTACTAAAATCTTCTCTCAAAATGATAGGAGGCTAGGTGACTTGGTGTGTCAGTCTATGAACAACCAGATTTCATTTTGTCCCCTAGACATAAATGGTAACCCCATCGTGATGTCCATGGATATCTCATCCCATTTCAACTATGGAACCTCAATGGGTTAAATTAAACCCGATGGATCCTGGTGATCACCCTTCACTTACTATCAAGTATGGAATTAGGAGACAAACTATGAAACAATTAACATTATCCCTGACCACAAGAACTATTACTGAAGGTCCTGGTATATCTTTTCCACACCTAGATGTACCACTAAGGGTAAAGTATGAAATCCATTTGGAACCTAGTCTCCCAGTTCTACTAGAACCATCATCCTTACTAATAAAATAATGGCACTCTCTCCACCTTCATAAAAACCAACAGGATCATTTACAATGGATATCTGAGTACTCATGATCTTATAGTCGATATCCCTAAGATGTTCCTCCCTAACTTGTTATAAAAGTGAATGTGCAATAAACACTGGATGGAGGTAATATACTTTATCCTCATCCTTTGAGGAAAACTTTAAATAGTCTAACCACTTTGATGTCATACTCAATAACCATGAATTGGATCTCATACTGTGGGTTTCTTCTACCACATTACCCTTCCAGAAAGTATAGAAAATATTTAAGTCATAGTCTTGTTAGAAATATAACCATCACCACTATCTGAATTTAAGATACCTTTGAAGAATATATACTTGAGATAATATTGGTCAGATTAGATGATAAGATACTCCCCACAAGGTAGTGTTTACATATCATTAGTGTGAAGACTACCACTGCTAGCTCAAGATTGTGGGTTACATAGTTCTTCTCATGATGTGTCAACTTTCTAGACCCGTAGGCAGTCACTTATTGTCTTGAAATTAGGAAAAAACCATGACTAGTCTCTATGGCATCACATAACACTACGTACTCAACACCCTCCTTCGACAATCTCAATATAAGGGCACCCTTTAACCTCTTCTTGAACTCTTGGAAACACTAATGAAACCGTTTTTCACCTGAAAGGCTTCCCCTTACATGTCAAATTTTTGAAGGGTTCTACCATCAAGAAAAATTGTGTACCAACCTCTTACAGTACCCCTAGAAACACAAGGAAACTTCACACATCAGTAAAACTCTTGGGAAGCTCCCATGTTTTCACACCTCAACCTTTCATGGGTCTATATAAACACCATTTTTTGAGATAACGTAAACCACAAATTGGACCTCATAAATCTAGAACATGAAATTTGAGAGCTTCCAATAAATATGTTTCAGTTGGAGTATGTAAAGAACCATCCTCCAGTGTCTTGCATGCTTCTATTCAATGATAAAATGCATCACCATGTACTCATACCAAAAGGCATCACCAAGTAATAATTTTGACTATTGTGAAATATCAATTAAGTCTTCATAATATCCTCATCTCATACTCATAGTTGGTGATAACCAAATATAAAGTCAATATTTGAGAACTATCACACCCCTACCAACTGATCAATGTTCTGTTAATCCACACATAACCTCAAGAACCCATCCACATTTTTGAAAAAAAACACTAGGGCTCCACAGGGGTAAACAATGGTTCTCATGAATCCATTCTTGTGAGACTACTCTAACTACACCCTCAACTAATGAACCTCTATGGGATCTATATGATATGATGGTGCATATATCAGGGATTTCCCATTGTGTAATTCAATGTAAAAGTATATATTTTGTTGGTGAGGTAATATTATAATGTCCTTAAGAAAAACATCCTTATACATCACCGCCACTATAGGGAACTAATAGCCCATATCATCTACTGATGCAAGATTCATTCGAGAAAAATTCTGAGAAGTTGTTTGCACTCTATAATATATGTTCTTATCCTACTCCTCCAAGGTTTCTATTCACCTAAAAAAGAAAACCTCATTTCATTTTTACTAGCACACTGAACCCTCTTCCTTTAATAGTCAATATGGGCATGAACTGGGGATAGATAGTCCATAACTAAGATGATATCTTAAGGTGTCTTCACCAGTATAACGAGATCACATAGGAAGACCTAAAATCCAAGTGAGAAATACCAATATCAGCAGAAGTGTGCTCTCACCAAGTCACCTCCTATCAGAGTCTGCAACTGCAAGGGTCAATCCAAATACTCAAACAAAATCTCCATGTTCCATACCAAATAAGTGGAAAGAAAGGAATGATTCACTCCTAGGTCTATTAATATGTTATCTAAGGTAAAAAAACATAGATCACACATAATATCATCCCTCGAGCCTCAGTGGTCATATTTCTCCATAACCAACAACTTCCTTCATCCCTAAACACTAAATCCTTAAACATGGTGCAGACAACCTGGGGGTGGTGGTGGAAATTCGTCAAATGTACAACCACCTTCTGCTACTCTACCAGCCCCTCTTCCATTTCTTCCACCCTGTAGAACTCCATGATCCTACTTCTTCCTCTTCCTTTGTAGTCCCTTGACTATCTCCCAAAGCATTGTATGACAGGTTGGACAATCTCATGGAATATTTCCCAGAACACTGTGATAGAACTTTTTCCATTACTATAGCTAATTTGAACCATCCAAAGAGCCTTGATCCACTGATCCCTGGTACTAAGATCCTCTTCTAAAGAATTAAAAATGGAAATATCTATACAACTGTAGTCAGCTAGGTAATGCTGATGTCTCAACTCTTGGGTTCCCACTACCAGCACCAACTATTGGTTCCAGCTCTTCCAGAAATCTCTCCACCACTAAGTCCTGCTCAACCACCCTAGAATAGGAAAGAATAAAAATATAGATCATTGAATTCCTGAAATCCATATGAAATCCCTGATTAATGGTTTGGTATTTAAACACCAATCTCATATCATCTCTATAGAGTACCACAATAGATCATTAAACCACTCTGAATAATCCTCTATAGTCATACTTCCCTACTGTCGATTTATAACCTTATGGATGAACACTGATCACAATGTGGATACATAAAACTCCTCCCTAAAAAGATGTTTGAAGTCTAATAAGGAGATATATGTCTCATCATATGACTGAGGCGCTACACTCCATAATAACCTAGAGGATCCTTCAAGAAGAATTTATGTGATGATCTCCATCTAATCTACATGTGTCCTCATAAGAGAAAAAACTCACGTGACTGACTCTAGCCAGTCCTTCTCTACCTATGGGTCTAGATAACCCCAAAACATGGGAGTTAAATCATTATCAAACTCATGAAATTCACTATTACATTGTGCATCCTTAGTAGGTATTGCTGGCACTAACATCTACTCATCGGGTGGTGGTAATACTGGTAAAACTCCCATAGATAATATCTCTAGTTCATTATCCTACACTGAAGCCTTGTCACTCAGTGGATCACCCTCATGATCACATATTGGAATCGTGGCTAGCTATATTAGTGGTGGCGTTATAAAATAAAAAAGATATACCATGACCAAAGAGTATATCTAGGGATCCGACTCATGGAAGAAAAGGAAACTAGAACCGATTATTATATGATGCATATACTAATGAATCCCCTGCAACAAATGCCTACATGTACCGAGTCAATAAGATAGTTCTGAGAGTCCTCGTGAATAGATACATCAAATACATTACCAGCACTGGGGTACCTAGCTAGATATCTAGGAAAAAAACATCTTAACACTATTTACAAAAAATCCCAAACCAATATCAGATACTCTTGTCCTAAGGAAGAACCAACACCACTGATACCACTATATTATGACCTATCCCGATAGGGCCGAAACTATAACAACCCCAAGTCTGCCTCTAGTAGGCCAGGGGATAGAGATTAGTTCCAAGTAGGCATATCATAAACATGGGAGGCATTGGCTTACTGTATGTAAACACACACACACACACACACACACACAATGCCATAAAACGAGGGAACATAAAACAACTGAAACTAATGCAAGCATACATCTATAATTCCCTTAGTCATAGTTTAGTAATAAAGTAATTAAAGAGATAAAGGGAATCAATAAAATCCAAAAAAATTTACTATGTTTCCAAACCAGCTCATAATGTGTGAAATACAAGTAAATAAAACCACAATGAAAATACGTAGGTCTTTCTTGCTCAAACTAAGTTACACTGGCTCCCTTTCCTCCCCAGACACCATCAAAGTGGTCATCGTCTAATTAAGACATGATATGTGTGAGAAGATACCACGATGGTGTGGGTATAATAATACATAGTATCACACCCTAAAAACTAAACATATGGAATCAAGAGTAATAATATAATAAAAATGATATAAAAATCAAAGGAATAACAAAAAAATCGAAAAATAATCATGAAGGGACTCACACCTCCAGGAAGTCTAAACCAAACTAACAGCTATATAATTTTTCTAAAACTTCTAGGAAATGAATGATCTAGGAGAACTCACTCCATGATTCATGATATCATCAGATACACTCATCCAAGAGTTCATAATCATTGGGTCCCAACCAAGAAAACTCACTGGTTGCTGAAGACCTCAATACTCACATAGGGGATCACACCTTAGAAATATGGGGGACACCGCAACCCCAATCTAGATCAACCCAGTATATAAGGGATCATATTACAATGATACTACTGACCCTACTAAAATATACTTCTAGAAAGAGTATCCAAAATCTTTCCAAGTAGGTCTTATCAATTCCAAAAACCTCACCTAGAGTATAAGAAGGAATGATAGAGGATCACACTCTGCTCTTATAGAGGGACACTACAATAACTACTGGAGAAACATCCTCCCAAGGGGATCACAATATATATATTTGGACATAATTTCACATTGTACCCTGGAGGGGATAGAACTTGGGAATACACTCAACTGATACTGGTCTAAACTGATGAAACAAAGGGATTCAAATCCCCTCAATTGAGGTACATGGTGTGTACTTGGGGTACACAATGTGTCCATCCAACCCCTGGTCTTCCCGTTTGGTGATTCCACACACAAAATGTATAACACTATATACAAGGAATGTACCAAAGTGTACATAGAGTGTTGAGATATGTCGATACCCTCCCCTTTCCATCTTTTGGTTTTCATGTACTTCTTTCCTGCCCACATACTACCCCATGTACTTGGTCGTTTAACTTCCCATGCACCCCAGGTTATACGCTTGGCCACCAAGGGAAGGCCCCAAAATTTTTGGTCAGGAACACATGGCATGTGATCCTTATCTTCATTGTGGAAACCCAATTGTAACATAGTGGATCCCACATGATGTGTTATTTCAGATTCCACCTCATACTACCCAAGATTTTCCAAAACCCATGGGTTATACATTGCATCACCATTCTCACTGTTTTCACCTCAAAAACCAACTAGAAATAATGGATTTGGGGTCGACTAACCTTCCCATCACTGGAAATCAGGATTTTTGATTCAAATCTTCTGTATGAATGATACCATCGAGCCATGATGTTTCTATCACATGTTAGATCTATATGAATGGAATAATCAATTAGTTTTATTCCACCTCTAATCAGCCTCTGTTTCTGCACTATCGATGAAACCTCTGATTGAGAACCCGAACTATATTATTCATTTGTTTCATCGAAGAATGAATGTGCAACAATCAAATATCGGGTATTCATCGAGTCATTGGAAATAGAAAATACCAATGATGAATTTTCTAAAAAACTAGGGAGAAATCCATAAACCATGAACATGATAAATGAACCTCAAACTTTGTTTGTTTTTATCCTCAATACATTATTAAAAAAATAGACAAACTAATAGAGATAAACAAATGAAAAAATAAAATCAACTGTAAATAGAAGCAATCATCGATGCGTAAATTAATTCTTATTCACATAATTGGTACATGTTTGATTAGGATGAAAATTTCAAAAATAAAATATCCTATAGCGAGTTTGGATAAATCATCAATATAAATGGTCCTTATTTTCTATTATTGGAGGAGTCCATAAACTTCTATGGAAAAAATATCCTTGATCTTGTTCTGATCTGATGTCGTTCAACAAGATGTACTACAATTTTATTCCCTAACGACTCCTATCAATTTTCAGGGTAATGTGGCTAAACATTCAAATTGGCCATAGAAGCACAATTATATGGAACCATTAGGTTAGGATTCTAATTAAAAACTTAAATAAATATAACTAAATTTATTTAATTATTCACCCTGAAGGCCCTCAAGATCAATGCTCGATGCTGACATAAATTATTTCATTCATAGGGTAAATCTAACACTCTGAAATCAACAGATTCCTTTAGTTTCTGATCCGAGCCTCCGTTTGGGAGTTATTTCATTTTTTTAGGAAAATAAACACCCATGATTTTAATATTTTAAATATTTTTAAAATTTCAATTCTAAAATAACCAGGCCATGGATTCTCACATCGTCTTAGTAGCTAGATCTAAAAATAATGTACATAATATTATGTAGTAATTCAAGGAAAAATTCGATTCATTACATATTTGGTGATGTCTACTGTGAATTTCAATATAAGGTAATATGTATTATATGATATTGATAGAGAGTAGGCTATGTTTCTAGGAGAGTGAGACCCTCAAATGGGTTGGAGGAATATTGAGTCCATGTAATTCTTGATGGTTGCGCCGATGTTTTTTTCCGTGGTGGATTGTTCAGTGTGGTTTCTCTTCATTTTGGAATAGTACCCCATTTTTTTCATAAAGTAGTTTAGAACAAACCGCCTTGAAGTGGTATTAAGATCAAGATAGAGTTACAGCTGGGCATAAATTGGATATCAATGTCCCCATGTTGGATATCCTCCTATGATTTATAGGAACTACAAATATTTATTGATAATATTATATATAGAGGATTTATTTGGCCAAGTGTGTTTCCTTCGAGTGATCCAATTCTATTTGTAAAAATGTTAGATGGTGTTCAATGTTTGTGTATTGATTATCATCACTTGAATCAAGTGACGTTGAGGAAAAACTATCCTCTCCAATGAATTAATGATTTATTAAATAAGTATAATTATGAAAGATGGTTCTTGAAGATCTATTTGGGGTTAGGATATCATATGATGCAAGTAAAGGATGAGTATATTTTAAAGACTTAATTTAGATGTCATTATAAGCATTAAAATATTTCTATGATATCATTTGGTTTGAAAAAAAAATTATCCATGTTCATGGGACTGATATGTGTAGTGTTTCATGAGTTTCTTGATTGAATCACGGTGGTGTTTATTGATGACATACTTGTGTTATCTATGTCAGAGGAGGATCGTGCAGAGCATCAATGATCTATTTTGGAAGTTCCTAAATTTCAAAATCTATTTGGGAAGATTTCAAAGTGTGTGTTCTGGGCCTATGATATATGTTCTATGGGACATGTGGTGTCTCAACATTGAGTATCCATGATTATTTTAAATATCGTGGCTTTTGTTTCTATGGTATCCTATAAGAATGTTATAGATATGCATATTTTCCCTGTAATTGTATTATTTTACTGGAGGTTCATTACTAAATAATCTCAAATCAAAACTCCTATTATAGCATTAAATTGGAATGATCAAGAATTAGTGTGGATAGACCAGTTTCAATATTATTTTATGTATTTTATGCATAAGATGGTTGGTGTTTTAGTTCATTTGTTTGTAGAGAAGGATGTTGTGTTTAAGTTATATTACGGTGCTTCATGTCTTGGTGTGGGTTGTGTTATGATCTAGTGAAGCGATGTTATCACTTAAGGGTCTTAGAAATTATGTCTAATTAATATAGCTATAACTCCCATGATTTTGATCTTGATGCAATCGTGTTTTCTTTGAAATTATGGGGGAATTACTTCACCAATGAGTTCTTTATGGTCTCTACATATCATATGACCCTAAGGTATGTCTTTTCCCATCATAAATTGAATTTTTGACAGAGATTTTAAATGTAATTATTTTAGGTTTATAACATTGAGATATTCTATACACTTGGGAAAGGGGATGTTATGGATGATTCTCCAAGCTTAAGTCACGTAGTGATATAATAGATGTGTTTGGAGATGTTTCAAAGGTAATAAAGTATATTTACACAATTCACCTCAATATGAAATTAATTGATCGTAGAGGGTGTATTGTTTAGATTTCTATTAATTAATATTTGGTTCCACATGTGGAGGAGTCCTAGCTATGGGATTTTGAGGTGAAGGCCTAGAGAGATAGAGTTTTTGGTAGTGATACTCCTTAGGGATGGTCAAAGGAAGTTCATCAGGAAGATTTTTTTAGGGGAGGCTCTTCATTCCATTGATGATTTGTGGGGTGGTCCTCTCGGAACTTGGAAATTCTCCCTTGGTGGTATATCCTAGTGTAGAAAATTTGTATAATTCCTTTTGAGTTTAGTTTTGGTGGTTGAAAATGGATAGAACACTTATATAGTTTGTCTCTCAAGGTTTTAATTTATATAGGGTGATGGTGAAGCATTTTTCTCCGGATGGGTTGCTCCAAATGCTTTATTTTATCCATTGGAAGTGGGAGGACATGCCGATGGAAATTTTCCTGAGTTTTCCTTCAGATCGGGGAGGATGTGATGAAATATGGGTGATTATTGCCTATTTGAAAAATTTATATCACTTCTTATTGATTAAGGATACAAATATGGGGATGGTTTGGTAGAAGAAGTATCTAGAAGAGGTAGTGTGGCTTCATGAGAATTTGAAAATGAACATATAAAATCATGATCCACATTTTACCTCTAGGGTTTGGAGAGCCCTTCAGTATCCTGTTGGATAATAGTTATTCATAACCACTAATTTTCATCCACATATAGACATTCAGAAAAAGATGACTATATAGAATTTGTAGGACATTTTTCATATATGTATTCTATATTTTGGAGGTTTATGGGTTTAATTACATCCCTTTATGGATTTTTATTAAAAATATTTGATATCTCTAAAATATTGGCATAGGTCTATTTGAAGCCTTGTATGAATGACATTGTTGAATGTTGTAGTGATGTACAGAGGTTAGGGAGTCAACAATTCTTGTACCAAAGTTATCACTGAGTATATAAAGGTATATGTTATCCCTAATAGAATGAATGCAGTTTAAGACTATCATAAGTCCTATTCTAATTATAGGTAGGGGACTATGGAGTTCGAAATTGGAGACCATGTGTTCTTGAAGGAATCTCCTCATCATTTCCAGTGAAGTTTTGATAATGGTAGTAAGATTTATCCCTTATTTGTTATATATTCCTAGGTGTTAGTTCAATTTGGAGATATTTTAAATCAGTTAGAACTACTATTTTAGATGATCCATATTCATGTTGTCTTCCACATCATTCATCTTCACAAATAACTTCACAAGGATTTCCTTATCATTATATGGGGTGGGATGGGAGTTGAAGATGATGCGACCTTTGAGGAGTAGCCAGTTGAAGTCCAAGAATACCTGAAAAGGCATTTCATTAACACCATATTACTTTGGTTTATGTCATATGGTGACATGCTAGTTTGGAGAGAACTTAACAGTGGTATCCCTGGATGTAGGATCAATATCCCAAGTTGTTTTAGTTTTGGTTCCATTTCTATTGAGATGTTATGTTTAAACCTTTTTAGTTTATGAGATGTTTTATGGATGGTTTTGCATGTTTATATTCCATGATAATATTATGTGTGGGTCATTTTCTTGATGTAGTTAGATCCTTGATAGGTATATCTTGAGCTTTTATGTTTTTTTCCTTTCATTCCTTCATGGGTTTAGATTTATATTCTCTTGGATTAATTTTTTTTGAGAAAAATTTGATGTAAGGGCTTGGTTTTTCTGGAGCCTTTTGTGTCTTCGGTGGTTAGTGGTGTCCGAGGAGTATTTGAGGATAAAAGGTGGATTTTGGTTTGTATTATTATCTAAGGATACATTATAAGAATTAGAGCCTTAGATTATTTCCTAGGATTTGTTGTTATTTCATGGCCATAGACTCTAAAATGTATGGTTTGGAGATTTAGTTTTTGGTTTCTCTACATCCTAAGAGGTACCTATGACATATATATAGTATACAAAATAACATCCTAGTATCCAAGTTTTCTGGTATTTATTTTTTCTAAGGGTCACAACAACATGGGGGTCGACTATAACAAATATTACCATATGGCGACTCTACTAGAGTAGGGGTGGACACAGTGTAATTCATAGGTTATGTTATGAAATTACCATATGTTTAGATAATCTAGGGTAGATGATACGTATATTTCACTATGGTTTTTGGAGTGGGGTTGGACCAGCATACCTTATAGCGTGGTCTTTAATTTCATTTCATTATTTGGTTAGAAATCCAAGGGACTATGACATGGTCAAATAATTTCCATTATGGTCTTTTATTTTAACATTTGGGAATATATTCATATATGCATTCAAAATATTCATAATTTATTATATCTTATTTTAATCATATTTTCATTAAATCACTCTTTCAGATAATTTAATCCACCCTTTTTGCGGCTTTATCCCCTAATATCTAGAGATAATCTGTTGTTGGTATGATATGAGTTTTTTCTTCTATAATTAATTATTCTCTCTCATATAATCTATCTATATGAAATGGGTTTTCAACTATTCGTTTTTAGTGTGGTTTTATCTAGAAAGTTATGGATTATTACTTATGGGATGATGTTATTAGTAATCATTGGGTTCTAATTGGAGAAGTGATCGTAGAATATTTTTTTCTATTCCATTCTTCCTTAGATAAAATTGAATGCTCATGTTGAGGTTGGGGATTCATTACTTATCTTTTATTATGTGAATGTGTGGGATTATCATGAATTATCTCCTTTTATGATGATGTGATTAGTCTAAATAATGATAATAACTAGGTTAATGAATGAACTTGAATGGATGTTGTGATCACATCTATTGATGGTTTGTTGATGATGCCTCATGTGTTTTTCTAGATTGTTTTCTATCAAATTTATGTGATTATTTTTGTTTCTGATCATGGGTTATGTTATTGAAAATTGATATAAATTTTAAATCTGTTAAATATTAAATCGTTAATGAAGATTCATGTAATTTGATTACAATTCATCCAATAAATTGATGAAAAATAATTTATTTATTTAATAACGTTTACATTTTATTGTTTTAGTGATATTTTTTGTTTATAGATTTATTATTTTGAAACAAACTCATAAGAAATAAGTTAATTAAAATATGATAAAAACAATGTTTTTGGATAAAATATTTGGGGATGAATGAGCGCATATTATATGATGGAATTAATGTATACCTTGTAATTACGTGATTAATTTCCCCTAGTTTTTCCATGATATTTTTTCCATGTATGGGTTATCTAAGATAATAGACCCTTACTATGACTGATGTGTGGGATTTTTTATGGTTAGGATAGGTATTACAAGTTGAGAGTGGAGCTTGACTATCAATATTTTGTTAATATGAGGTTTATTATAGGATACATGGACTAGGTTGAGATATGATATTTCCTATTTTTTTCAGGTTTTATGTGATATTTTTTTGTGTTTGGATTGAGAGTGGGGCTTCCTGATTTTCTTATTTAATTATTTTTTTACTTTATGGATTGTTTGTGGAAGGGGTTTCTTTATGATATACACCTATCTAATGTAGTTTGATTATATATTTTTATATATTCTATTCATGGTAGTTTAGGATAACTCTTAGAGATCCTAGATTATGGAATGGTAAATGAGACAATGATGGACTCATGGTATATGAATTATTAATGTGGAAATTATATATGTTAAATAATAGAAACCACATATTTTTTTGGAAAGAAAGGATCTGATGAGAATGGTATATAATCTTGAAATAAAAATATGGATTATGGAAATGAGATGGATAAATATGAAATGTGTTGATTAAACTAGAATTTATAATGGGTATATATTTCATAAATAGTAATTTTAAAATTATTAAGTAAATATTGTTAATGATGTTGAATCTTACTACTTGTGAGATTAGGAGAAATATAGTCTAATGATATAGAGAAGTGACAAATGAGTGTAACATGGGATGATAACTACAGTTGTGTTTAAGGAAACATAGATTTCCTTTATATTGTTTTGTGTGACATTATTCTAATATTTTCTGATTTCATATGCATCACCACCCATGTTAGTATGGATACCGAAACCAAATGCAAATTCAGGTTGTCTTTTTCAATTTTCAAGTTAATGAGGGAACATATGGATGAATTTTAACTACCCATCACGATTTTTTATATGTTTCATGATGTGTTAGAATATCTCGGATGTAATGGATTAAGGTATAGGGTATGTTTTTACTTAGGATATAATGGATTATTATTACTACACATTTATGTTCTATCTATAGTTGATATAGGTCACACCACATACTTAAATTTTGGTTGGAATGTTTATAGTTCCCTACAGGTGTTCTTTCCAAGGTTTTGACCGCTTGTGGTATAATGCATGTTACATTATATTTAGTGTCTTCTAGATGGTTATGTATAACATGATGAGGATAAGGTTGTGATGAGATGTATGGAATGAAGGATGAAGTGTGATATGTATTCAAGAGCTTTAAGATGATATATCGAAGGTATTGTAGCATGAGATGTTTAGAATTGGGATGTGAGAGTGATAAATCAGTAGGGATGTTTAATAAGGGTACTTATTTAGATTTAAGTTTGATATCAATATACTTACGTGTACGAATTACTTGGTGAGTGATCCTTGGTGAGGATGTTATATATTCTTATCTATTTATGTAAAATATGGTTTCAATTATTATTCACTGGAATTTAGTATGCTTCTTTCACAGTTTTCATGAGATATTTTGAGAGGGATCCTACAGTGTATTGACTAATGATCATCATACATATACATATATATATATATATAATTTTTCATTTACAAATGATATAGTTGGTAATTGATATATGAATTATTGAATTGGGTTTTTTATGGTTTAAAGGACTTTTTAGTCACTGCCAAGGATTTCATTTGGTATATTTTTAGTTTTTTTCCTCAATGTATGAAATTACACTCCTTTATTATGATTTCTTTTTTATTTATACGTGGTAATGATTAGTGGATATCATATCATCTCTTATTACTAAAACATTAATAAATATTGTAATGAATTTTAATTTTATGGATCATATACCCTCAGTTCTATTTGCTGACCTATGTCTTTTGAGGGGTAGGATTCGGGGGCCATACCCCTCTATTCATTATTGACCCTAGAGAGGTACTAGTTGTTTTTCTGTGTGTGTGTGGGGGGGGGGGGTCGTGATAAGTAAAAATTCATAAGCGTCATTTCCTTTGATTATTTTTCTCATGGAGGGGTAGGTCACACCATGGTAGGGGTTGTATCATCATGGTGGTGGATTTTATGTATTGAGTCCTCTTATATGCATTTGTGGATTTTTGGATAGAGGTATAGGTCAAATAGTGTCTATAGGAATAATAACAATATGAGTATCATGACATGTCAAATTTTGTCTATGTCCTATAAAAACTAGTATGTGAAATTTCTATTACTCATGGGAACCCTCTTATAGTCGGTTATTTCCTTTTTGAAAATAAAGTGGAAGGGGGATTGATTTGTGATGGTCTGACATCATGCCTTGATGGGGGTGCCACAAGAATTCCCACACGGTGGGGCTAGGCTTTGAATGCATTTATCGTATTGAGAGAATGGGGTTCTAGTCATATTTTAGGCATGTTTATCACTCTATTACCGGGAGGATCATTGAATAGTGGGTGTATTCAAGTGGCACTATTCCATGAACAATAGGTCCTTGTGCTGAAGTGTTCCTCTCATATTTCTACTATAATAATTTTTGTATTTATAGCCTATTTTACAAAAAGTATATTCAGTATATTATTTATCATAATTCACATGGTCAACATTAGGGAGAATTGTTGAAGTTTCTCCTATTCTCTATTTCATTGAATCCATTTTCATTCGAATTTCAAGTGGAGTTGGAGGGTTTGATCATATCTTTCTGTTCATTGTTCTTTCGTCTTATAATTTTTCTTTATTTATAATTTACCAACGAACCTTAATATCTATAGTGTTCAAATCTAGGATTTTAAAGGAGATATTCATAGGGATATGGTTTTTCAGGCTATGTAGAGGTCATTCTTTATCAAGGATGAGATTTTACCAGCAAAGGAAATTTGTATTCAAGGATTGAGGTAGACGTTATTAAGAAATTACTTTATTTTAGATTCCATGAAGTTCATTAGTTTTCTTAAAATAATTTCTTATTAAGTTATACTTATATTTTATACCCTAAATGACTATAAAACGTTTTCAATGGTTTTTAATCTTTGTATAAATT
Source organism: Viscum album (assembly GCA_963277665.1). Classification (NCBI taxonomy): domain Eukaryota; kingdom Viridiplantae; phylum Streptophyta; class Magnoliopsida; order Santalales; family Viscaceae; genus Viscum; species Viscum album. Next base: position 237,917,809 of record OY728140.1, on the reverse strand, counting down.
TGTATTTATGGTTTTCTAGTCACTACTTATCCAAAACCATTGTTTAGGAAGGCTGAGTGGTTTTAAAAATTATTAAGATGATATATTTAAATGTATATGATGATTGAAATGTTTTTTTGTTTTAAAACTATATATAAAGGATGTTTCATGGATGATTTTCAAAGTATGGTTGAAAAAAATGGCATTCCATGTAGGTTTCAAATTCATATTCATAGATTTATGAAAATAATTTTACTTGGAAATTATTATACCATCATTTAGATCCCCTTGGTTTATAATATTCCTTGTATATAATTTTTCCATTATATAGGTTGAATTTGATTTCTATTTAATTATTGTATGAATTGGAAAGGGTATATTTCTTCACAGGTTTTGGAGGTGAGTAATGATTTATAAGATATGTTTTATAATTGATAAATGTCTTGACCACATGATATAATTATTTCTCACATATAAATTATTGATTCTAAGGGATCCTAAGGAAGATAAGTAAGTGACCCAAGTTTATGATACACTATCCTTTATTATGCATTGTAAAGTGTACCCAAGTATAGATTAATTTCTTTTTAGGGGAGTGCCCTAATGAGATTGTGATAACATCTCAATAGCTTATTTTGTTAGGAATTAAGTATAGGTTGACAATTGATTCAAATTGATTATTTTCTAGGATTAGCGTACATTTGGACCTAACAAGTTTCTCATGATTTTTATTTCATTATAGTTTATTCTATTATGGGAATTCCCACATTATACTTCTTTTCATACCCTTATTACCACATTGGTTTATGGAACCATCTATGTTATCATCATTTATCAATGTTACAATTATTTTATATTATGATTCTTTCTAGAGTTTATATTTTTATTTTCTTATGGTTGGTATTACATCCTTAATTATTTCTAAAAGTTTATTTGAAATAATGTTTACAAAGGGAAAAAGGGAATCTTTTTTATTTATGGGATTTTGAAAAAGGTTTTTATATGAGGAGAAAGACTTGTTTTGTTTTTAAAAAATATAAATTCTCCACTTCATGGTTTCAAATATTTTTCAATTACTATGTGTAAATTCTAATTATCTTATTTTTTAATAAGTGATTCATTCATTACAGTTAAAATAATGATATTTAGATTTCTCTATGATTTCTTATGATGAAGATCTATTTTTTAAATAATGATTAAATTATCATTTATGAAATGTTTTAAAAATTAATTTCATATAATATTTTCTGAAATCCTAATAAGACTGTTTAGTTCACACCCAACATACACACTGATGTGTTTATGTAGATATCATGTTTTCCTTAAGGCACCCTATTATAATTTCGTTGTAGTATTAATTTAACTTGGTTCATTTATGAATGTGTAATGATTTGGTATATGTACATGGGTCATGTTGAGTAAAATTCATGATGGTTAATGTTTTGTATTATTTTGGGACATTGATTTTTTATCGAATATGATTTTTTGGACTTTATTTGTCATCTTCCCAATTTTAGTTTTCTGAATGTATTTATAGTTCGGATCCATTTATACCAATTCCTATTTTTCAAAGAGTTTGTTTTTTGTATATAAAAGAGCGACTTATTGTATATATTTATTAGACATAATTTGTTTTGTTTATTTTTATGTAACAATGTATTTCTAATGCATGGATGTCTAATTTTTGGGAACACCATTGATAATTTTCAATAACAATTTTAATATTTTTTTATCTGAGGGTTAAACCATTCTCACTGGTTATTATTTGATACCCTATAACAAGTTTAGAAACTAGAGTGATCGAGAACGAACCTTGTGTCTTGTAGTGGGATGAATTATGTATTTGTTCACGGTATTCTAGGTAGATTTTTAAAATTAGTTTTATTACTTATCTATGGAAATTAACTCACTGCACTAGGATAACCTATACCTATAATATCTACTTTGGGATTAACCTGGATCTAAGATGAACCATATTTAAATTAGGGTGAACCACCCATCTTAATTTTGGAATAGGAATGATATATATTAATGTTGGGTTATCCATGCCCACCATCCCATTAAAGGTTAGGGAAGGGTTATAAATAGATTTAGTACATTTTGGGACCTTCATGTACCCAAAAACATGTCATCATGATTTAGTGTACTTGATCACCAACCAATAAAGTATAGTATAGATATTTTAAATTAAAATTTAATCACATCATATAATAATGTTTTAATGATTTATAAAACATAATACAAGGTTACATTAGAAATAAAGCATACCAAATTATGAAACATAATCATGTTCTAGATGAAATTAATCATTAAGAATTCATAGTATTTAATGCTTCCAACTAGGAAAATTATAATGTATGATTAAAAATATACCAATCATGTCAAAGTGGGGAAGTTTAAACTATGTCATTACAACTTGTACAAATAACAAAAACTTCCCAAAAAACATAAATTTATTTTTGAATTCATTGGATGAAAATAATTATTTAAAGGAAATAATTTGTTTTTTCTTATATTCCCTCATCCTTACAATTTTTCTAACCCAACCATAAATTAATGTGATAGGAGGAAGGGATTTTATAAAAAAATAATTATTGATTAATTTATTTATGTACAAGGAATAAAATATAGCCACAATATAAATATGAAAACTAACCACAAACTAAAATAGAATCAGTTCTTATTCTAATCCCAACAAAAAATATAAAATTATATAAGGAAGCCATGGTAATACCATATTTTCATCCAAGATAATCCTCCACTGATGAAAAACTGGAAGAAGATTGAATTTGTAGGATGATTTCATAATACCTTAACATTTATAGATTATTTTTAAAAATAATATTGTGAAAAATAGTGGAATGAGGAGATATAGAGGTGTGTTAAGGTTTTACAGCATCAAATATAAATTTTAATTACCAGATGATTCCAAGATAGGTAGGGGATTCAATGGAGGGAAAAATAAGTTCTTAGATAGATCAAAAGAGTCCAAATAGAGGAATAATGATATTAATTCTAGTGAAAAAGGGATTTAATAGTTTTAATTAAGGTATCAATATATTATGTTTATCATTATGAAGAGAAATTTTCCTGGAGGTATATTAGTTAAACAGTAATAATTCACCAAGATTCCAGTTAGACCAAAAAGATCAACATGTACCCTAGGGGCTTCATCAAGAAGCAAGTAGTAAGCCACCGAGTAGCCAGTTCTTATCGTAGCATAACCCTCCCCCTACCCCAAATTCACTTGAAGCCTATAGTAACCTCCATTACACCACTTAAAATCATCTTAAATCCTTGATGCATTTTAGATGATTATTTTCCATGTATTAAATCAAATTTTTGATAATAATCTCTATGTATGGATCTTATTTTTTATAAACATTAGTTGTCCCAAATTTAGTTATATATAGTTTCTAACAAATAATATTTGAAGTTTCACAAGATGAAATATGAATACATATATTTCTGGTCATAAACATAAAGAAGTATTTATAACTCCTTAATTGAGTTGATATTCATTCTTTCATTGATTTATAAATGTAAAAACATCTTTTTACTAAATAACATAACTCCTAGTAGGAATTAAACATTTGAAAAATCTAGTGTTAATAACCTAATTTCTCATTATATATCTCCAATATTCATACTCCTCAGCATAAAAAATTGGAGTTCTTCTCAATTTTGTAATCTATAAATTCCCAATGTAAAATCATACCATATTTATAAAAATAATTATTACCATTTTCTAAAATATGAATTAGTGTAATATTTTGTATCAAATAGAAAAAAAGACAAAAAATATATCAGTTTATAAAAAATATAAACTAGAAAAATCTGTAGAAACAACTCTAATAGAAAATTTAGTATCAAAATAGTATACAAGAATACCTACAATAGTGGGGTGAATTGTAGTTTATAAAATAAAACTCATAAATTACTTATCCTCTTTATGAAGGTATTTTATAGAAATAATCTATCCCATTTATAAGAAATTAATTTTAAGAAAATTTGTACCAATACTTTATATTATCATAATTTAGGAAAATTTTATAACATTCAATATAAATCTTTTTAATACGTTCATCTAAGAAATTATAAACTTTAAAATACAAGTAAAGTAAACTTTATATAAAATTAAGAAAAATATAAATAATTTTTATAAAAAAAGATATCAACTTTTTAACCACTAAATTTATGGAATTCAATAGCCCTAACTTTGGGTATACATGGTTTTCACCAAACTATAAAATTATATCTTCTTTAACCAAAAAATTCCTTGATATTAATACTGTACAATATTTTATTTCACTATACTCGAGAACCCAAGATAAGAAGTACCAGAATAACCTTTGTATTACTACCCTGAAATCATTCAATTAACAAGTCTATTCAAAACAATTTCAAGCATAAAATTTCTTAGATGAATTAAAATAATCCTCACAAGGTTTCCATAAGAAAAATACTATGAAAAGTTTAAAAAGATGTATTGTCAATGTAATAAGATCTTCAGAGAAACTATATATTGACAGTAATGCAAATTTTTATTCTTCTTAGAATGAAACTTCAATTTATAGAAAAATATCCAATTGTAATATTTTGTATTTCTCATAGTTTTTTTAAATGATTCATATTAACTTAATATTTTATTTAAAGGATTATCATAGTTTTTTCTAATGGTCTCCATGGTAGAAAAATTATAATTCTATAGAATTTTATCTGATTGAATGAATATTGCATGTACACTATAAGGAATGTTTTTCACCCTATGGAATTATTGTTTTTCTTTAAATGGAATAAACAATGTTCATTAAATAGAATTAAATTATCAATATGATATATTTTACAATATTTCATCTGGAAAGCATGTTTTTATCTATCTGATAAATGTTTTTTTTCAATGGACTCAATAGATTTTCTTCTATTGTGGCATGGTTATACTTTTTTAGAAGGACTTTATAAATAAACCATTGATTAAATTTAATATGTCCAATATATAAAATTATAAGGTATTTTTGGTTAAGAAAGTTTTGTACGATAATAAATGTTTTCTACATCCCATAAAATATCATTCATATAAAATAATTCTAAAACATTCAAATTATAATGTTAGTAAAATAATTAGTTTACAGAAGCATGTTGTGATATTCAAAAATAAGTCTAAAACGTTTTTAAAGTAAACATCTGACACAATGTCTGGAATAATGGTAAATTTTTGACAACCATATGTCCCCTCATAAGTTATCAAAGGGATCACTAATTCTAGCTGAGGGGTAGTGATTCTTTACTGTGATCTAGTGAAGATTTTGGTATTCAACACCAAGGTAGATAATTATATTAGTATTCTTTTAAAAAAACCATAAAATACCATGAGAACATGATCAACCTAATGAACCACTTTGATAAAAGATTATTTTAAATATATTTTGATGTCTCATAATTATTTTGGATCCATTCAATATTGAGGGATAGAAATTAGTTCAGTTCCTGGAAGAATATTTTTAATAAATTACACCTCTTTAATAGGTGGAAACATTTAAAATTCATCAATAAAAAATTCTTGATAAAGATACACCACTGGAGGTAAAACCAGTTGCCTATAAGATTAAATACTAAAATTTGAAAACATTCCATTACCATTGTGATAGCCCTGACCTACCCATTTTCAGTACCTACTCAGCCAACCTGAAACTCCCACTCCCTGTAGAGGATATATGTTGTACCATCCATAGATGATAAATATAATCTAAAAATATAGGAGTTAATGAAGACTTTTATTTTATTTATCCAATACATTAATTGTTTTTTAAAATATTACATATTCAAGACAATAAAATCCCAAAATTTCTAATTTAATGAAACCACTAAATATCATGAAGGAAACATCTTTTTCTAATCAATTATTTTCTTGATAGGTGTATTGAGGATTTTATAAGTGACATGGATTCCACTTTAAGCCCCAAAAGAATTACTACTTTAGTAGAAAAAGAGTGTGTTGTACTTGTATTAAATATAGTAAAATCTAATTTAGAGGAAGCAAAAATAATACCTATAACACTAGACGGTCCCACTCTAACATTAATGGTAGACTAGTCATCAAGATTGATTATGTCTATATTGCTATAATGACCCCGAGGTAGGTACTCATGTGCTAATAACTGTACCAAAACCATTTCAACATTGTCTACCATATCAATACCCTCAACCAGATTTTATTAAAAGTGGTTATATATCCTAAGTGGATTGAATAATTAACTATTCTTTGGATTCTAAGTCTACTGAGGTCACTACTCAATGCTCTTAGATAAACCAAAATTCTAGAAACGTTTTTTGAAATATTGACTGAATAAATGTAATTTCCTTCATTAAAAGGCATAGTATATCTGGATGTGGATAAAACATCCATATTGATAACAATGTGTAGATGAACATCCAAAAATATGATTCAGAGGAACATCACTACCTTATCTACCTTTGTGAAATCCACCCTTGCTCATTTTCACCATTCACTATTTATATACACTATTGGAACTATCTCCTGCATCTTTTCTAGATAATGATCAACATACTCTTATTCTTTCCGTTAATCCATTCTTATCCAAAATAGATTTCTTCTCCATGTTCAAGAAGCTATGTATTTTTAAGAGATTAACCTATATATACAATTAATCTTTTAAGACCATTTAAATTTTTATTCATCATTATCCCTTAGATAAGGTTTAGAAATACGATATCTATAAACATGGAAGCATAAGATATAGAAATTATTTTTCCAAAATTCATATTCATGACCTATTTCACTTTAATCCAACACAAATTATCATGATAAAAATTCTCAAATAATAGTCATCAATTTTTTTAACTCTGTCCCTTCTCTTTCTTAGCTTCCAGCACCATATACCACCATCGTTAAGCTGTTCACCCGATCATGAAAGTGGGGATGTAACCCCATGTCACTCAGGTATCACAATACTCTCTAAGATCTGGTGAAGGTTATTTACAAACTCATCATCCTCCAGAGGAGGAACATCACTTCAAAACATCAAATATTGGTGGAACTCAAAATCATTAATAATTTTATAAGTGGTTAGATCCTTTTATGAATCTACCAAACATGAAAACTGGAGAAGATACACATGCCCTTCGTGGACATGATGATCAAGTATAAGCTGGTCATGGGGTGCATGCTCCCCTACCCATTCCAGCTCAATAGGTATAGGTCTTTGAGATGAAATAATATACTATAATGTGTATAACCCTTTCAAAATCCAATCATCCCAAAGAGAGTCAATCCCTATGTTAATGAATTATAGTTCAATAGTATTTCTAAACTCATTAACTCGCTTCCATAATATATTTCTTTATCAAAAATCTTTTATACTTAAATAAATGCTCATCAAGCCATTAATATAGTCAATCATGCTTTTAACATAAATTTAAAGACATATATTAATTTATTTTAATATATAATTAAAAATAAAATCTTGTATTAAGCATTAACTAATAAAATAATGCATACCTACTTCAAATTTAATGAAATTTTTATAAACCATCACCAATAAATAATAGATACATAGTTAAAGAACCAATTGTTGAATCATATTTATATAATCATTTATAATCAATAGAAAAGATACCACATTTATTTATTCTTATTTTTTTAGTTAACATGATCCTAAAATTGATTCTATTCATAACATTATCAAGGAAAACATTAAAATTCAGAGTTCTACATAATCCTAAATGTTCATACATACTAAGATCAAATATGATGTGTGTGGCTCAAGGATTAATACCAAACAGAATATGGAATATATAATAAATCCTTTTACCACTATTGAAAACATATAATTCCACCTTAATTTTTTTGAAGAAGTATACACATGGGAAACTTCTGATGCCCTAATAGTCATATGTCCTAGATACTCTTATATCACATACCAATGATCCCATAAAGTGTTCTTAGATACCATTTTGTAATGACCAAGTTCTGATGACTCAAATGGAATCCTGACATTTCTCCACAACACCACATTTAATATTGTAATTTCCAAAGGATGATGTAAACATTGGTCAATAAAGTGAGTAATTGTGGTAGAAATTATTCCTACTAAGTATAAACAAGCATGAAAACTGGGTACATTATTCAAGTGGCGTGAAAAAACTATTTAGGGTCACCAAATATATAAACAACACAAAAAAGAAGAATGTTTATCAAAATAACTATTAATAATGCATGATATGTCTTGAGAACTCAATACATATATCACAAAAGTGAAAAAAACCAATTATACTCTAAATGGGAATATTGTTGAAGAAAATTGATATATATTACAAGTTCATTAGAATTATTAATTAATTAATTTATTTACTTTCTTAAAACTCGATAGTGATGAGAAGGGTCAAACCCCTAGGGTATGTAAAGTTTGTTCTAACCTAGAATAAAACTCATGAAAAAGAAAGCAACACCAAACCAGGAATTAGTGAGTTTGTGTCAATTATGATGATGAATTTTGAAAATGGAAAAAAATAGTGTGAATACATGTATAAAATGGGTGAATTCTAAAAAATAAGGAAGAATAATATGTATTTAATAAGGATAAGGAAAATTTGTATTGATTTTTTAATTGATTTTCCTTTTTTTATGAATCTAGAATACTACGATTCTATTATTCATAATATGTCAACAACACCTTCTGTTGAGGGTGTTAGATCTTGGATGTAAGAACATAACCTTTTATGGGCATGTATCGATCTTCTTTTCAAGAGGGCTTATATCTATATCAGGCTAACATTTTTTTGGGTTATATCATGGGATGTTTTTGGGTAAAATTTTAGAATTTTGGAAGTGGAGAGGCTATGCATGGTTGGAGGGTGGTTTTCCAAAACCGTGCACGCCAGCTGAGAAAACCATGAAAACCCGTGATGGAGAGATTCACATGATTGTTGTACAGTTTTAAAAAAATTCACCCTAGAAGAAGAAACCATACACCCCCTAGAAGAGGAGCATGGTTAAGTTACACAGTTTGGTGAAACACACATCCCTACCAGTAAACTATGTGTGCTATTTTAATTAACCTGAAAATTAGATTTCAAAATACTCATACCCCCTATTAATTTTTCCCTCACTCATCCATAATGATTCATATTTATTTTTTAGGATCCCTAATGATTTCCTAAGGGATAACAACATCCGTTCTAAGAGATTCAAAGTCTAGATTAAAGATATGTACCTTCTAATGTAACTAAATCTTATCCCACTTGGTGTCCCTTATCTTTCATATTATTCTCCCGTACTTTATGGGATTCTTTCCTCTGCTAGTGATGGATCTAGATATTTGATTTTTTGATCTAATCTATTTAAATCTTTGATCTGGTAATTGAACCAAGATCACATTCATTGACATGTTTAGGGTTAGTCCGCTCAATTGAGGATATCAGTTGTAAAGCATTCCTCACCGATTTGAGGTAAGTGGTCTATTATTCAAATCCTAATGTATTGATTTCAATTAAGCATATGTAATTTTATAATTTTTATTGGTTGATTAGAAATTGAGTTTTAAAAAATTGAATTAATTAATTTGTGGAATTAATTAACAAATGGATTGTAAAATTGGGGGTATTTGGATTTTAGACATGGAATAATTAATTTTTTAATTTATTATAAGGATGATGGGGTTTAAAATTTCATAAAATATTAATGTAATTGATGTGAATAAATAATTAGTGAATTAATTAATGTGTTTTATGTGATAAAAAATTTGAATTGGTAATGAGATTGAATGTGATTAATTAATTATGGAATTTATTTATGGAATTTACATGAACAACTAACTCGTGAATTAATTGAAGGGATTGAATGTGATAAATTAATTGACGATTTGATTAATAGAATTGATGTGAACAACTAATTATTTAATTAATTGAAGGGATTGAATGTGATTAATTATTTTTGGAATAATTAATGGAATTGATTTGAATAATTAATTTGCAAATTAATTGAAGGTATTGAATGTGATTAATTAATTGTAGAAATAATTAATGGAATTGATGTGAAAAATTAATTGGTGAATTAATTGAAGGGATTCAGTGTGATTAATTAATTGTGGAATTAATTAATGGAATTGATGTGAACAATTAATTGGTGAATTAATTGAAGGTATTGAATGTGATTAATTAATTGTTGAATTACTTAATGGAATTTATGTAAAAAACTTAATTTTTGAATTAATTCAAGGGTTTTAATGTGATTAATTAATTATGGAATTATTTAATGGAATTAAAAATATAATTTAGTTGGGGAATTGATTTAAGGAATTTAATGTGATTAGTTAATCGAAATAACATGAAGAATTAATTTTTGAATTAATTGAATGGGTTGAATGTGGTTAATTAATTATTAAATTAATTAATGAAATTTATATGAATAATTAAATGGTGAATTAATATAATGGATTGAATATGATTAATTAATTTCAAAATTAATTAATTTAATTGACATGAATAATTAATTAGTGAGTAAATTTAAGGGATTGAATATGATTAAATAATTATAGAATCAATTAATAGAATTAATGTGAAAAATTAGTTGGTGAGTTGATTGAAGGGATTGAATGTGATTAATTAATGATGTAATTAATTAATATAATTAATTTGACTGGTTAATTGTTGAATTAATTAAATGGATTAATTAATTATTCAATTAATTAGTGAATTAATTAATGGATATAATGTTATGATTGTTGAATTGGATTAATTAGTTGGTGAATTAATTAATGGAAGTAATTTTTTTCCTATTGAAATGGATTAATTAATTGTTGAATTAGATAATGATGATTTTTATGATTATAGAATTTAAAAATTTGGATTAATTAGTTATTGAATTAATTATTGGAAATTTATATGATTATAGAATTAATGAATTGAAATAATTAATTGATGAACTAATTAATGGATTATTGTGATTATGGAAATAATGAATTGGATTAATTAAATGTTGAATTAATTAATGAAATTTTTTGTGAGTATTGAAATTGTTGAATTGAAATAATTAATTTCTGAATTAATTAGTGGGATATTGATATTATTATATAGGATTAATTAATTTTTGAATTAATTAATCACTACTACAAATATGGCCTGTAACAGTGCTAGTAAAAGGGCTTTATCAGTACTTCAGAAGCACATAACATTCGAGAAATGTTAAAGGGTTGGATTTAATAGTGCTTGAAAAAAGACACATTAAAGGAAACATTTAATAGTTCTATAAAAAATATTAAAGGGGTCCTTTATTTGTGATCTTTTTTCATAGTGAAAAAAGGGTGTCTTTAAGAGTGCTTTTAGCGCTATTATTTACCACCATTCTCAGTGCTAAAAAGGCACAGATAAAGACCCCACTAGTAAAGGGGAATTTTTGTTATTTGAACATCTTCCCACCCAACATTTTATCAGTTATTCCCACCCCCTTTATCAGAACTTTAGATAATTCCACAATCCCACATAGGCACTTTCCTCTAGCTAGTTTCGAACCCAAGTCCTACTGCAGATATCCCAAAACCTTTCCACTCCCTTTTGTTGTTTCGTCTTCTATTTTTTGATATATCTATATATTTATATATATTTAGATAAATTTTTTATTCTATATATATAAGTGTATATATATATATATATTTATATATAAGTTTTTAAAAATAAATATATAAATTGTGTTTATTTTGTGTGTGTATGTATGAATATATAAAATATATGTATATATTGTTATATATTTGGTTATAAATAATAGTATATTTTAAAAATGATAAAAATTGATAACCAAAACATCAATATGACTGTAATCATTGGAAATAAATGCAGTCCCCACTGAAAAAGTCAATAATACCCCCTTAAAAGTGGTTGGAATTCCATATAATGTTAAAACATTTGGGTACCCCAACAAAAAAATCTATTTTGGAGGACTTTTGGGCCTCTTTTGACCACACAAAAATATAGATAGGGGTATCCCTGGTCAACACATTGTAGAGCTCATCGTAGTATTCAATTTGATATATGGTAGAGCCCAAATAGGCACCCAGATATAAATTTATGGTTGTTTGAAATTTGAGTTACTTTTTTAACTTATTTTAGATCATTTAATTAATTTTTATATTTCTTTAACCTTAAAATTTTTATGAAATGACTATTACTTGGTAATAATTATAAAATTATTAATTAATTTTTTTAATTATTTTTAATCCATTTTAACTAAATATTATATATATTAACTGTAAATACATATTTAGCCTTATCTAAAACATATTTAAAAAAATATATAATATATTTATATCAATATATATATATATATTAATATATTATTTTGAATGAAATAATATTTTTTTTGAAATACACCCTTTACTAGAGCTAGTAAAAAAGAACTGATAAAGAACCCCCTTTATCACCGATTTTTTAAAAGATCTAATAATGAACCCCCTTTTACACCGCTTTCATTAGAATTGAAATAGGGGTATTTAATTGATATTTTAGCTAGCACTGTTAAATCCCTAGAGCTAGATAAACCCTATTTTGTTGTAGTGAATGGAATTGACATGATTAATTAAAGTTCAAATTAATTAGTTGAATTTAATTGGATTAATTTATTATTGAATTAAATAATGGAATTAATGTGATTAATTAATTGTTTAATTAATTAATGGTATATATGTGAATAATTAATTTTTGAATTAATTAATGGAATGATGTGAATATTAAATTTTTACATTTGATTAATTAACTGGTGAATTATTTAATGGGTTGTTGTGATGCATGTAATATTGAGTTATATGTGATATTGTGATTGAAATGGTAAATAGAAACAATATAATTCACATATGAATTAAAATGGTGAATGGTAAAAATGGAATTCACATATGAATTGAAATAGTGAATGGAAAAAAAGGATTTCACATGTGAGTTTGAACAGAGAAAGGTAATAAGGGCATCTACATGTGAATTGAAATGTTGATTGGTAACAATGGAATCCATATGTGACTTTAGATGGTGAATGGTAACAATGTAATCCACATGTCACTTGTTATGGTGAATGGTAACAATGTAATTCACATGTGACTTGAAATGGTGAATGGTAAAAATTGAACAGACATGTGACTTAAAATGGTGAATGGTTACAATGGAATTCACATGTAACATAAAATGGTGAATTGTAAAAATGGTATTCACATCTGACTTGAAATTGTAATTGGTAACAATGGAATTAACATGTGAATTTAAATGATGAATTGTAACAATGTAATTCATATATGACTTTAGATGATGAATGGTAAAAATGGAATTCACAATTGAATGGAGAGTTCAGGTGTCCCCAGGAACACAAGGGCTATGTGGTTAAATAAATTATACTAGAATAAATATAAAATGTTTACTTTATTACTTATATTGATTCTTTATACTAATACATACACTGGTTTTACAGGATATTATTTTAGTTTTTTTTGGTGGTGGCCTACTAAGTTATGCTCACACTATACTTGGGCTTCCTGTTTGATACCCTAATAGATTACATGTTTGAAGGATAAGATAAGGTAAAATTCCTCATGTTATATTGTGGATTTTGAATGGAAAATGGATGATGGAACAATACGTGGTTCAAGGCCCGCTTTGAATTTATTAGTATATTTACTTTTGGGTTTTAATTTTTAACACTTAGAATTTACTTTGGCATGGAATATTTATTGTTTAATTTTGGTATTATATTTCATGATTTAGTCAATATGTGATATTGGTATCATAATAGTTATGGTTATATCACTTGGTTATTTATAATTATTTATATTATGGTATTACTCTGATATATATGGTGTAATCTCCCTGTGATTTATATTAAACCCTTATTGCTAGTCGATTTACTTTTCTAAATGGGGAGGCATGCTTGATGTCATGTAGTGGTCTAGCTCAGGGAACCAGTGTGTGGAACCTTTGTCAGTACATTACTAAGTGGTATTAGAGCCAGAATTTATTTTATTTTCATTTTCATGATAATTGGGATGTGTATACAGGAGACTCAGAAGAGGCAGGTCTTGGTTATACAATCATTCATGGTAGTTTCTAACCCATGTACATAGGAAAACCAAACTAACCAGGGTGATATTGTTGTTATTGGTATTTTATATTACATTGTAATGATATTTCACCATTGGGGATGCACTTGTTGTGTAATGTGATTATTGTTTTAGAGATTTGTTGAGATTTGAATCATGACCCGGAAAGTCATGAGTGTTGAGTATGCAATCATCATTCTAGGAGCTTATGACTATTTTTTAACATGCATCATTTTATACATACATGGGAAAAGGAGCTATGGGTAAGTTGTTGAAAATGAAATATTTTACTTTTCTTGAATAATTGAATTGAAAAAGGGGCCTAATGTGAATTTTTAAAATTATAAAATGATGCTAGATTTGAATAAATGGGTATCTAATGAGACTTAAAAAATTGGAATAAGTTTACACTTTTTTTACCATGACGTTGATATAGGATGGTTAAGGGTAATGATAGTTCTTTGGTTTTGACTGCATCGTAGGAAAAGAGTGATTATCCTACTATGGATTTCTATGAATCACTATTGTTAAAAATATTAATTTTATAAAATGTGCCCAAATATGTTGTTTTGTAATTGTAAAGTTCTACCTCTATAAATGATAAATACTGGTATAAATATAGGAATACATGGAAAAAAATGTGCCTCCAGTTGTGGAATAAAATCCACCATTAGTTCTATGTATTAGAGCGGAAGGGAAGTTATATGGGAACCTTTATCATTTTATATAGATGATGGAACCATGAGGCATGGGTAATTAGTATCCTTTTTTGTTTAGTTTTCAATTGATGTTGGTGGTTTTGGAGGTGAGAGTGAACAAGTTTGAGAACTCAGTTGTAGTTTGTTGGAGTGACCTTCTGGTTTTGGATTTTTCTGGTGAGATGTTGTCCATTGGAGAAGGCTGATACATTCGATAGGTTAAGGAGTTTACATAATGGGAGGTAACATCATTGATGGAGTATTTTTGGTGGTGTTCAATTATGAATTCATAGCACAATTTTAATTATTTACGATCATTTATAGTATCTCAACAACATCTTAGGTATGAAGAGAATGTCCTATCTTTACACCTATCTACAGGAATGTTTTTTGGATGGATATAGGGCCTCTTAGAGCTTTATATTATGAATTGGTATATGTGGAGCTGGATGGTGGGAGGTACACCATTTAATGTTTTTAGACGAGATTCTTAGAATAGACCAAAGGATGATGAATATCATGGGTTCCACACTCAAAAACTAGGAATGTGTAGTGGTTGATGTTGTTTTATTGTATTCTGGAAGGATAGAATGCCACATACAAGTTTTACGGTTTCACTTGTGATTGAATTATGGGCTATATTGGTTGAGTTTCTTGTCAAAGTAGTTTTAATAATCTATAAAAGTGGGGAGAAGTGTGTCAATAGTTGGTGTGTTGAGCATGACCATGGGTTCAAAGTGGTGGAATCAGAATATCAATGTGGAACCTATAAGGTTCATTTTTAAATTCATTAGGGAAAGGCTAAGTGGTCCTTATAGGATATGGATGCACATCCTTTACAAGAAGTTTTGATGGAAAGTTTGAGTGATAATGTTGGATTTTTTTCTTTTTATTGTTGGTAACAATGAGTTTGGGAACATTTCATGTTTGATTTGTAAGTAGATCTTGAGATATATGCATCCTTTGAGGAGCATCGAATTCATGTATTGCAGCAACATGGGTGTATGAAGGAAGAAAAAAGAAGATAAGTGGACATGAGGGCTCATTGGCCTGATATTTTGGACTCATAATCTTATAGATGCATGGGAGTAGAGCTCGAAGAAGATCAGTTGTAAAGTAGGAGATTCTAAGATCCCAACCTTTTATTGATATTTTTTAGGATTGTTTTCATGTACTCTTTTGTATAATTTTATGTAAATTTTTTTTGGGTTGTTTCTTAGGGTATTTTTGGGTGAAATTTTAGAATTATAAAAAGAGGAGAGGTTGTGCATGGTTGGCACATGGTTTTCCAAAACCGTTCACACCATCACAACAAACAGTATGAACCCAGGTAGAGGGTGTTTTCACAGCTGTTGCAAGGTCTTTAAAACTATTCACCCTATATAGAGAAATCATTCACTCCCCCTTGAAGAGGAACATGGTTAAGGCACACAGTTTGGAAAACCATGTTCCCCTTCCAAAAAAATGGTTCTCCGAGTTTTAATTAACCCGAAATTTATATTTTAAAATATATAAACCCCTATATTAACCCCAAATAGAACCCCACTTGCACCCTAATTATTCTTATCAACTTTGGTTCTTTCAGATAATTTAATAGGACCCCAACCTTTGTTCTTAGTGATTTATAGTTCCTATTAAAGATCTACCCCTTCCCCATTATGTTAATCTCGTCCGAGTTGGTTTTCTGTTTATTTTCAATTCTTCTCCCATAATTGAATGGATTGTTTCCATTATTCTTCATTGATCTAGATCTAGGTTTTACTTGATCTGATCTGTTTAAATCTTGGATCAATGAAATGAATTAATATATGTTTCTTATTTTTGTTTAGGGTTATTTCACTCAATTGGGGATATCAGTTGGTGAGTGTTTGTCACCGATTTGAGGTAGGCAGTGTACTATTCAAATACCAATGTCTTGATTTCAATTACGTGTATGTAATTTTATAATTTATATTGTTTTTTTACAAATTTTGTTTTCTTAAATTGAATTAATTAATTTGGTGAATTAAATAACTCAAGGATTGTGAAATTGGGGATAGTGAGATTTTAGACTTGGAATAAATAATTATTGATTTAATTATAAGGATGATAGGATTGTGAATTTGATGAATTAATTAATGGAATTGATGGGATTAAATAATTGGTGAATTAATTAATTATTATGATGTAATAAATTATTGAATTAGTAATGATATTAAATGTTATTAATTAATTTTTGAATTAATTAATGTAATTGTTGTGAATAATCAATTAGTGAATTAATTAAAGAGATTGAATGTGATTAATTAATTGTGTAATTAATTAATGCAATAGATAAGAACAATTAGGTAGTGAAATAATTAAACTGATTGAATTTGATTAATTAATTGTTGAATTAATTAATGGAATTGATGTGAAAAATTAATCAGTGAATAAATTGAAGGGGTTGAAAGAGATTAACTATTTGTGTAATTAATTAACCGAACGTTGGGTTTTTTAACTGTAAACGATTTGACTCTTGACCTCTATAGACAATTTAGTTGTGGAATTAGTCCCTTGATATATTGGTGGTGCTCTCATTTCCCATTTTACATCTTGGCTAACCTGGTTTTGATAAACCTCTCCCAGCTGACCCTGGGGGTGAGGTTCCTACCACCTCTCGCATTGGTTCGAAGTCTTTAAAGGAAGCTCTTGCTAGACCTTCGTCCCCTACTGGGGAGCTTCCTTGTATTTCTAGAATCTATCTGGCTTCATGTTGATTTGGTTCTATGAACAGCTTTCCTACATTGGATATTTTAGAGGAAGATATCTCTTAAGCCACGACATTCCATAATCTATCACTGGTGGCACAGTTCGGTCGAGATAAACCATCCTTGGCTTTCTGCAGGGGCTTCATCAAATCTTAGGGTCTCAGTCTTCTGGAAGAAGTCTTAGATCTCTCAAGGTCTTTCTTATATCTTCATATCTTCCCCCAGGAGAATTTTGTTAAATATTGGGTGTGCGAGGATCATCATTTCATGTTTTTGGGGTTCTCCCTCTTCATATGGTCCTGGGACACTCACTATGGAAAAGATTCTTGTATGGAAGATGTTTGAATCTACCTTCCGGGTCTCCCTATGCTCTTGTATAATACATACATACTTCAGTCTATCGACAACATTCTAGGGAACTATTTAAATCTGGAAGATTCTACTCAATGTCTTAAAAATTAGGCTTGTCCGTGTATGTATGTTGTGGTGGATCCGTCTAAAGAGATTTTTTTGTGGGTTCTAGTTTGGATGATTCCTATATTTCTTGGTGGAAGAATGTGTTTTCCCAAACCACCCTATATTTTTTTCTTCTTTCCATCTCCAGGGCCACATGACTGATGTCTACGGGAAGTCTATGAAGGAGAGGGTGGCTCCTGTAGATGTCGCTCAACCATGTCCTCTAGATGTGCACCCTGAAGGTGTTGAGTTTCATTTTTATACTTTAGTGTTTTGTGGTAATCTCCCCCATTTGGATTCTGGGGGCATAGTGGCATCATTTAGTGCTTATTATAGGTCACTAAATTTGTCGATATAGACTCTGATGGTGGTCAACTGGGCATCGGTAGATGGAGTTGAAGTCGTAAAAAAGGCAGACTCAACTTTTTCAATTTATTATTCTGAGGATAACATGCATGCCTCTCTTGTCATGCCTGAAAAGTCGACCATTGTGTCACCATTCATGTAGGAATCTATTTGAGGCTATTTTCTCCCGCTGATTCCTGCTGTTAGTGGCTCAGTTTGTCATATAGTTCCATCCATTGACCCTCCCATCCCACGGTCTCTTGTGCTTCTCGCATCCTCTTCTACGATTACATGGGATGCTCATATTTCAGTGGATTTTTTTCAGAAGAAATCATTCTTGAAGGGTGTCATCGATGAGATCCAAATGGATTTTTTCTCACCAGAACATTGGGTTCTTAAATCCTTTTATCCAGGTTGGGTGGAATCATCGTTCTCCAAGGTTGATATTGTATCCAACAACAGTTTTGCGACTCATGAGGCCCCTAAATCTCCTTTGAATGACCTTTCCTATACTCCAATAAAGAAGGGTAAGGATGTTCATTAGGACCCTCCTCTATGGATAGTGGTCATATCACACAGTCCATGGTGAGAGGTATATCCACTCAAAACCCCCTCTCAGAGCCTGGTTCTCTATGTCACAAGGCCATCAACATTATTGTTTAATGTTTTATATCATTATTGGGAATGTTCATTGGCTTGGTTCCCATGCAGAGACAACCTTTCATAATATGGAAGCACGACAATGGAATGCTTCTATGATTGTTATCTTAAATCCCAAACAAGGGGTGGATCGTATCGCCTTCTTTTTCAAGAAACTGGTCTTTGGTAATTTCATGCATGGAAATCCTCTCAACTGTAAAATATATATTTTTTGGGGAAAAAATATTTTAGTTCACTCATTAGTTTTTTTCCTCTCAGTATATCTCAGTCAGAATCAGGGATTGAGGGTCTGGATGTTTTATTTTCTTTTGTTTATGTGAAATGTGAGGTTATGGAAAGTATGGACATATGGCATTGACTTTTAGAGTTTCAGTCCCACTTGTTCCCCTATTTATAGGTGGCGACATTAATTTAATTGTGGATGCTTCGGAGAAAAGGATAGAAGATGATATTGCAAGTTAATGCATGATTGATTTTACAACTTCTTAGCCAAAAATGGTCTCATTCACATGGGTTTCATCAGGAACAACTGCAATAATAGGAAATTAAATGCAAGGATATGGTGGAGGTTGGATAGGTACCATTCAAAACTCCAGGGGCTTGATTCTTTTGCATAGGCCTTGGCCTCTCAACATACCAGAACTCTCTCGGACCATACTCCCCTTTTAGTCGATTTGAAAACAGAGGTTCATAGGTAGAAAGCTTTTCATTAAATAGCTACCTATAATCAGTTATATGGGTTTATTTAGGTAATTAATGACTCGTGTGGGAAACTAGTGAGTGGATTTTCATGATTGTTCTGGCACAACGCCTTTGACGTCTCAAAAGCAACCTCCTGGGTTGTATCTCCAAGACCGAAGGGGACCCCAACCTAGAGGATCTAAAACAGGTTATGGAGAATCTTGAGGATGACTTGAAGAAAATATGGGATAACAATGTCTTCATGATGATGATCGAGAAAATAAAATTCATAGTAGAGTCATTGATTAAAATCAAGAATATTTCGTGGGAAAATTCTAGATCCCTTTGGCCTAAGTAGGGAGATCATAATAATTCATTCATTCATGCTTGTATAAGATGTAGGATGGTTTTAATGAGGATTAACCTGAAATTTGATGATGGTTCCTTCATGTATGATGTGTAAGTGGAAGGTATTATGGATGTGAATTAATTTCTGGGACTGTTGGGAGGTCAGAGGGAGGCCCCTGATGATGATCATGGTGATCAGTCTTAGGATGGATCTTCTATGGGTGGTATCCCATGTATTGTGGGAGAGTATGACAACTAGGTTCTGTTCAGAGTACCAGGGGAAGAAAAAATAATGCAAGTAGTGTTAAATTAGAATTATGAGAGTTCCCTAGGGCCAGATGGGTTCCCAGGGTCGTTCTTCATCACATTGGGGATTATTACCAAAATCCAGGTGATAGAGGCAGTTTATGATCTTTTTAGAGGTTGTTGTGCTTCTAGGGCTATTCTATTAGAAAAGGGTATTGACCCTACAGACCTCTCTCAGTTTATACCCATGTATCTCTGTAATTTCACCTTCAAGATTCTTTCCAACTTATTGAATAGGTGGATAAGTTTTCTCATACCAAAGATTATTTTGGAGGAGTAACATGGGTTTTTTTGTGGGGTAGGCATATCAAATGGGTGATAGGAATTTCTAAGGAGATAGTCGATGAATTGAATCTAAGAGAAATGGGTTCCAATATTATGATCAATTCAGACATGAGAAAAGCTTACGACAAACTTGAATGAGACTTTATTATTAAATGGATGAGGAAATTTTGTTTTCATGATTGGTTTTGTGACCTTTGCTTCAGGTGTTATGCCACTTGTTGGATCTCAATATATTTGATTGGAAAAGGCATCAAGTACTTTAAAATGGAATGTAGTTTCAGACAAGGAGACCCCATCTTCTCATATCTATTCATCATGGATCAAGAGGCCATGTAGGGGAATATCATGAGGGGTATAGAAATGGGTCCTTGATGGATTACAAAAACATTTTCGGTAATAGTATGATATCTCATCTGATGTATGATGATGATATTCTCATTTTAATCAATGGAAGGTGTATGTTAGTCATTGGTTTGATGAATATAACCTCTGTGAATGGGAATTTGTGTGGTCAACTCATTAATCAGGTGAAGAGAAGTGTATTAATTTCTATCAAATGCTCTAGAGTCTACAACCAGAAAATTTAGGAGTTTCTTGGTATGAGAAGGAGACAAATCCCGATGGACTATCTCAGTGCCCCTATTTCAAAAGGAATAAATAAAATATCCTCGTTTGGTGACATCATCCACAGGATTACCAAAAGAATATGGAGTTGGAAGAAAAAATTTATTTCATTCGGAGGTCGTATAAATCTGATTAATAGCATTCTAGGATCTATTCTTATGCATGCCCCAACCATCATTAAAACCCCTAAAATAATACTTAATAGACTCACAAAACTAATGAATAACTTCTTATGGGGTTCCAATCAAGCATGAAAATTCCATTGGGCAGCTTGGAAACGGTTTTCTAGGCCTATTAATGAGAGAGGCATTAATCATTACAGTGTTGAGGAGATGATGCATGCCATGTAGACCTATATGGAATGTGAGATCATGGAGTGCATATCCGTTTGGGATAAATTTATGAAAAATAATTATGGAGATTACTGGGAAGACTGGTCTTAGTGGAACAGGGGGTTATCTTACCTTTCTCAGTGCATGATGGGTTGTATTGAGGAGATGGAAGATAATAGTCTCTATGTGGTGGGAATTAGAGACCCCAATTTCTTATATTCCAACCATTTTGTGGAGAAGATGGCCTTCCCTGGCTATCCAAATCCCAATTTATCCTTCATGGAGGCTAGCCTTTATATGGGATTCATCGACACCATCTTGAACATGGAGTAGAAAAAAATCTACAAGAGGATTCAATAGATTAATGAACCAGATAAATGGGTCTTCTCCGGTTCATCTTCCAGGGATTTAAACAGTAGGGATTTCAAGATCACGAGTCATGTGAGAAGTGGTACAGATGAGTGGGATCCTAGTATTTGGTGCAAGGAGTTACCTAGAATGATTAACATTCTTATTTTGAGGTTAAGAAACAGTGTATTACCTTTGGATGAGAACATCTAAAGGAATGGTGTGGTTCAGGCATATTAGTGTCAATGTTGTATTTCACCCAAACAGGAGTCTTAATGTAATGATTTATTCTATGGGAAATTGGCTATGTATTTATGGAATTTAACAGGTATCATTTATGGTTTTAATTTCAAGGGTGACTCTATCAAAGTTTTATGGTGAACTGGTAATAGGAAGCGATGCAGCCAGGCAAGGAGTTGAGGACTTGGGTGTTTTTTTTATGCATTCTACTAGGACATTTGGGAAGCGAGAAATAAAATTAGAAATGGCAGACATTATTAGGACTCTCTCATGTAGGTTCAGATCCTATCCCTTATTGATTACTTGGGGATGCTACTGAAGGGAGGGTTGTTAGTGATATACCTATAGATATTTCTTCCATAGGTTCTCAGAAATAGGAATATGAGTAGAATATTTTAGGGGTTGTGGATTAAATGGAGTCCTCTGACATCTGGTTTGAAGATTTAATTTGATGGATCCTGAGGCTCTAGAGTGATGAGGGGTGGTGGTCTGGTAAGATATTACTGGGGATCTGTACTTATGTGTTTTAGTGCATTCAATGGTATGGGTACCTCTTTGGGAGTGGAAGCAAGGGCCATGTATATTGGTTTTATGCTGCGTAGAAGCTTGAACTTACAGATTTATGAAGTCAAATATGACCCAACATTTCTGGTCAGATTTTTCCCGGGTTAAGTCAGGGCCCCTTGGGAGCTTGATTACTTCATTTAAAATTGCTGAGTCTACACCAATCAGGGCATTATCTTCAAACCTAAGTATAGGGAAGAGAACTTCTCCGTAGATGCTCTTACAAACAAAGGATCTCTAAGAGTTAGTGGTGCATTATATTCTTACACAGTCTCCCTTCATGAGTATTTTAATGAATTGGTAACCATGTATTTCCTCAGGCTCCATCATTTCCATCCTCCATGATTTAGAGCAGGCCTATTTGTTTGATATGTTTTTCAATAAAAGGACAATTTTTAGTCCAAAAAAAATTATTGGAATAGGAATGAACAATTATTTGGTGAATTAATTGATAGAATTTAATATAATTAATTCATTTTGGAATTAATTAATGGAAATGACTGAATAATTAATTTCTAAATTAATTAAAGGGGTTGAATGTGATTAATTAATTATTGAACTAATTAATGGAATTGATGTGAACAATTAATTGGTTTATTAATAGAATAGATTGAATGTAATTAATTAATAATGGAATTAATTAATGTAATGGATGTGAACAATTAATTAGTGAATTAATTTAACAGACTGAATGTGGTTAATTAATTTTGGAATTAAATAATGAAATTGATGTGATGTATTAATTGGAGATTTAATTGAGGGGATTTAATGTAATTAATTTATGGTTTAATTAATTAATTTAATATATGTGATCAATAAATTGGTGAATTAATTAAAGGTATTGAATGTGATTTTTTAATTTTGTAATTAATTAATGGAATTTATCAGAAAAAGTAATTGGTAAAATAATTTAAGTGATTGAATGTGACAATTTAATTCTGAGTCTAATTTATAGAACTCATGTGAACAATTAATTGGTGAATTAGTCGAATTAGTTGAATGTGATTAATTAATTATGTAATTAATTAATGGAATTGATTTAAATAATTGATTAGTGAATTAATTGAAGTGATTGAGCGTGATTAGTTAATTGTTGAATTAATTAATAGAATTAATTTGGATTAACTAATTGGTGAATAAATTAATGGATATAATGTTATAATTGTTGATTTGGATTAATTAATTAGTGAATTAATTTACATATGTAATGTTTTTATTATTTAATTAATTAATTAATTGTTAGATTAGTTAATGATAATTGTTAAGATTAAATAATTAGTGGATTTGGATTAATTATTTTTTGAATTAATTAATGATAATTTTTATGATTATTAAATTAATAAATTGGATAAATTAATTGTTGAATTAATTAATGAATCATTACGATTATGGAAATGGTGTATTGAATTAATTAATTATTAATTTATTTAATGAGATTTTCTGGATTATAGAAAATTTCAAATTGGAATAAATAATTTTTTAATTAATTTTTGGAATATTGGTATTATTAAATAATATTAAATAATGGTTGGATTAAAAAATGGAATTGGGGTCATTGATTAATTATTTAATTAATTTTTGGAATGAGTGTGATTAATTAATTGTTGAATTAATTAAAGGGATAAATGTCATTAGTTAATTTTTGAATTAATTAACAGAATGATGTGAATATGCAGTTGTTAAATTTGATTAATTAATTAGAGAACTACTTAATGGGTTACTGTGATGCATGTAATACTACGATATATGTGATATGGTGATTTAAATGGTGAATGGTAGCAATGAAATTCACTTATGAATTGAAATGGTGAATGGTAACAATGAAATTCAGTTAAATGGTAACAATGGAATTCACATGTGACTTGAAATAGTGGATGGAAACAATTCCATTCACATGTGACTTGATATGGTGAATGGTAATGATGGAATTCACATGTGACTTGAAATGGTCAATGGTAACAATGGAATTCACATTTGACTTGTAATAGTGAATGGTAACAATGAAATTAACATGTGACTTGAAATGGTGAATGATAACAATAAAATTCACATGCGAATTGAAATATTGAATGGTAACAATTGCATTCACATGTGACTTGAAATGAAGAATGGTAATAATGGAATTCACATGTGACTTGAAATGGTTAATGGTAAAAATTTGAATTCAAATATAATTTTAAATGAGTAATGGAAATAATGGAATTCATATATGAATATAGATGATGAATGATAATAATGGAATCCACATTTTAATTTAGATTTCAGGTGTCCTTGGGGATTGATTTGATATTGTTTTAGATATTGTTGGTGGTGGAATATTGATTTTTACTCACACCCTACAATGGCTACATGATGAGTACCCAAATAGATTACATGTTTTCTGGATATGATGATAGAAAAGGTACCACATTACATTAATGATTTGAGATAGATCATGGATGAGGGAACCAAATATGGTTTGGGATGTTGGGGAGTTGTCTATGTCTTTACTTTTGGGTTTTCCTTTTTTACACTTACCACGTACTTTGGCATGGAATATTTACTATTCAGTTTGGTATTGTATTTCCACTTTTGGTCTATATGTGATGTTGGTATAATTATGGTTTTGGTTATATAATTTGGTTATTTTATTATTTCTAATATATAATTACTCTGATAAATCGGGTGTATTCTACACATGATTGATATTGGACTCTCTCTACTAGTTGGAAGCCTATGTCATATGGGGAGGCATGCCCGAGGTCATGTAGTGGTCTAGCTCAGGGCACTGGGGTGTGGCACCAGGGTCATGATATTACATTGGATGGGTGAATTTAGTGAATTATCAACAATTTAATTCAAAAATAAAGAGAGATGAAGTTTGGGTTTCCTAGATTAATTTTTCCTTTGATCTTAAGAAACAATAAACTAGGAAAATAAATGATTCAAGAATTAATTAAAGTGATGAAAAAATAATATTTTCCCATAAAGTTTTATCCAAAAAATTATTTTATCCAAAAAATTATTTTTTATTAAAATATTAATGAGATTCATAATAAAAATTAATGAAAATTAGAAGTTTGTGAAATTAGTCTTATATATCAATCCAAATCCTATCTCCAATATCTACCTTCTCTATACTACTATTATCGCCAAACATGCAGTGTTTATGTGTCTCTATGTTCTCTATCATCATTATATAATGAATTTCCAAAATGTTTAGGTCGTCACAAACTTAAATTATTTCATGTTTCAACTTTAGAAACCAACTCAAATTTAGCATCATCAATCAAGAATCGCCATAGTCTACGTGGTACCCATCCCTATTAACCATCTTCCTCTAAGTGACATCAGTAAATCATCCCATAAATTTTTTAATCCAAAGTGATTTTGATTTATATTATAAAAATATTCCACAATAATATTTAATTTACCCCATTATATTTATCTTAATAATATAAATCTCATGTACACACATTTTTTTAATTTTGAGTTGAGAATCTAGGCTGAAGTGGCATTTTAATAACACTCCAAAATTCTAAAATAAGAACATTGTATTTGATAGTGTATGTGACACACAAAACCAATCTTAGAATAAAATATAACACCCCATTATTTTAAAACAGATTTATCTTTAATTAAATATAATCTTTTCAACATCTTTCATTATATGCCACACTGAGTTTTTCTTGCATTATAGGAAAGACCAAGTATAAATGAAACATGACATATTATTAAAATATTTTTATTTAAAATAATTGTGAAAACCAAGACCTTAATTTTCTTGGTATGAATTTTAGATAATAAATTTTGAAATTTATGGTCATATATGGATTTGGAATAACATAAGAATCATTTAAAGGAAAAAAGAAATGTTTTTCTTTGAAAAAAAACGTATTTTTCTAAAAGGCGGTTTAGTCACGTCTTGTGCACATAACATAAAAATAATTTTTATCACTTTCAAAAAATTAATTTGAAAAATATATATAATTATTTAAATAATAATACAAAAATTATATTAGGGAGAATTTTTGTGATTTTTCTCAAAGGTTTATTTTTTCGGTGAATGGTGAAAAATACTAAATTTTAATATTAAATTGGTGTTTTGTTTAAGTAATTTATATTATTAAATAATATATATAATTGGGTTTAATTAAAAATTAGTTAAATTATATATAAATTAATCCAATTTATTTCCTTGGAATTATCTTCATATTTAATTTTGAAATAAAAACTTTCTAAACATTTGAACATTTTCTCTTTTAAAACTCTACTTTTTCACCGCGTCAATGCAATTTATTTTTAATTTAAATTTCTCACTTATGTGAATTGAATTTGGTAAAATGCGTTATATATTTTTAATTCTAATAATTTATAATTTCTAATAAGGTAAACACTATTTTTTACCATATGAATAGTGAAAATAGTAAAAATTAATTGGCACGATTTAGGTAAAAATGGATTTTCTGATGGTTAAACAATGAAGATTAGGGTTAAAATGAATTATAAATTTTTCCAACAACAAGTTTATTTCAATATCTCAACCCTAATGACCTTAGGATACATTTTTATTATTGTTTTGCACACTTCTCTATGAATTTGACCAATATAATAAGTTAAGTACAGAAAAAGATAAAAAAGAACAATTCTTACTTTTAATATCTATAAAGCATTATGATAGACACAATAATAAAATATCCTCAGTTATAAATATTTTTTTTAAATATGAATGAGTTTTTTTATCATCATAATTTATTTTTAATTTTTGGATTTGAAACAATGACTTTCAATGCTTAAGAAATACCGAATGAGTAATTATTTAGTAAATAATTAAATAAAATAAATGATACTAAAAATATTACAAGTTAAGTATATTTAATTAATTTTTATGTTATATTAATTTTTAGATTAATAAACCATGTTACACAATTGTGGAAAAAATATACATGAATTCTATTATAAGAACTCAACCATAAAAACCCATAGAGGGTTCCTTACTTTAATTTATTGGCCTAGATACAAGCTTCAAATCCCATGGTTGCAAAGATTTTGGTAGTTTTGGAATGTAATATTACATACATGATACCCATATTACATTGTTAAATATAAGATAAAACTTGAAACATAATAAAATTAAATGAACAACATCCTTGAAATCTTATTTAAATATATCTTCTTCCTAACAAGGGGAGAGGAAAAAATAAGGGTGAGATAAAAAAACCAGTAAGGGTATGTATTGTGGAAAAACTAAATAATAAATAATAATTAATTATCATTTAAAGGCAAGAAACTGAGAACACATTCCTTTCAAATAACTTGATAAGTCATAATAAATTTTTCAAAGTAAAAAAATTAAAACACATTCCATTTAATCAATAAGATGGATGAAATGAATCCATAGATCTTTCCATATAAAACTATCAGGGAAAGAATGATAACTGATAATAAAGGAAATTCTTATTTATTTGATTTCATATCTCAGGAACATGAAAACCTCAACTATCAAGACCTATCCTCGAAACATTTTATTCTATTCTGATTTATCCAACATATTTTTCTCATGAGAACCTATCGATTCAACGAAGGGTTATGTAAAGTATATAACACACACATAATTTCATGTCCAAAGAATTACTCATATCAAATAATATATTTAATTAACATATAATATGACTTATCAAATATCTGTATTGAATAAAAGATATGTATTTATCAATAGTTTCCCAGTTAATCAAATAACAATCAATGTGAACATAGTTTTTAAAAATGGAATACAAATTAGGAAATAAAAATATTCATCATCCAATAATGTGGATATTTAAATGATTACAATAAATTTATTTTTCAGTATAAATTTAGCAATCATAATGAAAGTTAGAATATAAAGACAATCCTTAAAAATGTTCTCAAGGAGAATAATATTTAAATAATCCAAAGTGTCCCATAGAACATTAAAATATTTAAATTATAATATCTATGAAGGAATAAAATTAAATTAAACTTATAATATCATAGAAATACGTTTATTCATGATATAAGTTTTCAATGTTTAGTATATAAACCATATAAAAGTGAAGTGGTGTATATCAAAAAATAAGTCTATATGGAATGTAAATTGAGACAAAATCATTTACCATGAGTCTGACTTTTCACATGAGACATTATATTCCTTAATAATAAACATATGATAATTATTTAACTGTTTTGTATAATTTTTCTTGTTTATAATAAATTTTCTTTCACTCATTAGAATTATGTAAACAACTACTTAAACAATTATTTTTTACATTGGGTGTTTTGACCATATTTGGTTTTTGTGTCAAAAATGACTTTGGTGGGTAAAATAAAGTCAAAGGTTTCATTATATAATCACATAAAATATATTAATCATAAAAAAATTATTATATTTATTCGTCAATTATATTTTCAAAAAAATTATAAAATATTGTTATGAACAATGAACCAACATTACAATCTTTGAAATAGTAGGTCATATGTACACGTGAGTAACATTCACATTTTTCAATGATCATTACTGAAAAAAGTTAAGTAACATGATATATTTACATAATTATAATTATATCATACATAAATTATTATTTAATTATAAATAATTAAATATATAATTCTTGTGATGTAAAAGGAATCACATCGTATCGAAGAGGAGGTAGTCCACACGTCCACAACTGACGTTATCACTTTTTAGTGTGTGTAATGGATAACAAATAAAATGATATATTATATTTCTAGAAAGGTAATTATGATATTAATTTCATATTAATTTCATTTATAACACATATTTTTAATTAAAACAAACAGTTTTACTTTCCATGTATCGCATTAATGAATCATATCACTTTGAGGAGGCATTGTCCACACTTCCACCAATAATGTTAACATATTCTCAAAAAATGGAAATCATAAAGGTATGTTATATATTAAAATTAAACATGCATAAAGATATTATAAATACCATATATATCATATATAAAAATCATGTCCATCATAATTCCTAACCATAAAAGCTGGTAAAGGAAAGAAATAACATTGTTTCATTAGGTGGTAGTTTGTTGTACACCCGAGCGGTGAGTTTGTTACCCATTAAATGGATGTATGTGTTAGTGTAGTTTGAAACATTAACATACATAAATCTATGTATATTTATTTTATTGTATTTTATATAATAAATCAATAAGGATAATTGTAGTATTGGAAAATGAAATAAAACTAAAGAGCTTAGGGAAGGATGTTACCTCTTATTCTGGTTACTTCTTTTGGTTTTCCCCAACAGGATTCCTTGGATAGATTTATGCCAAATTTTAGGCATCTTGGTTTAGGGGATAATGTTTAGGAGTTATCTAAATAGATATTGGTCGAGCAAAGGTGGATTGATAGGTTTGAGTAAGAGGTATGGGTGAGTGCCTTTTTATAGTGGAGGAGGAGTGACATTCCAGTAAAGTTTTTAAAAGAGAATTCCACTAACATTTTTATAATGAATAGTCGATCCAATAATGGTAATAATTCAATACAATAAATTTTATGTTATAAATAATTCCTTGAAATGTATCTTTGACAAGTTTATTAGTTATTTGGGGGCCTAAGATTAAGGTTTATTCTTTTGTTAAGCTAATGTTTCTCTTAATCATTGTAATTAATTTTAATCACTTTCACTAATATTTTCGGTAAAAAAATAAGTTGCGAATATTTTAAAATATAAATTATATTGATTAAAAATATTTAATCCAATGTTTCAAATTCAATCATAGAAGTGTCAGAAATTAATTTAAATATAATCCTGCGGACGAGACGATAATGCATGTTTTTAATGTAAAAACATTCAAAAGATTGCTATATTATTATATCAAGTTTCAAAGTAAAATGTATTTCAATGAAATAAATTTTATTAATTTATTTATAATTTACATAATTTTACTTTAAAACCAAAAAATAATAATTTAATCATATAAATAAATTAGAAGAAAAACCAGTTTTGAAATAAAATCCAGTATTTTTTACTATTCATCAAGAAATGAAACATCACAGAAAAATACCAGAAAATAAACCTATCCTATTTATTATTATTGAAATTAAAAAATTAATTTTATTTTATCATATAAAATTTATAGAAGTTCCAGAATTTTGATTCAAAATATGTCATGCATTAAAATTTAGTAAAAGCGCCTTTCTAAAAATATAAGTTTTTATACATAAAATGGGTTTATTCTTATATTATTCTTATAAAATATATTTGATGAATTTAAAAAATATTTGTCTAATAATAATATATATACTATATTAATATCACTCACTAATTATATTTAATTTATTTTTTAGGATAAAACAACTTTGTGTGCATAATAATACTTTTTTATAAAAACATTACCTTTATATTCTATTGGTTATTATATTAATTTTTAATTAATTTGTAACTAATGAATTAAACCACATATTTTTATAATTTACATAACCCTAAAAATAAGAATCATTTTAATGGCTAGGTTGTATCTTATTATATAAAATAATAATATTTTTAATTATATATTATTGTTTGGTAAAACATAGTGTTGCATGTTACAAAAACCATTGAGGAAAGTCATTCATGAATGTAATGAAATATAACCTCAATATTCCATGTATATTAAGATAAATATTATATTTCTTGTAACATAATTTTTAATAGGTGTTTTTATAAATAAATCTAGGAAAAAATTAAATTTATTCTAAATAGAAAATATGGTAATGTCTTCAGGTGTAACATTATCTTCACCATAAATATATTTTAACCTCACAATTCAGAATTGATTTTGGTAAGCAAGGTATTGATATTTGAAAATAAAATACTTTTTAAAATCCTAAATCTTGAATAGGGTTAATAATAGATCTTCTTAATAAGAGAGAAAGTGAAGTACAATGGCCACATAACTAGGTTCCCTAGTTGGAAAACATAAATATGAAATGGAAACATGGATACAAAAGAAAAATTTAACAATCAATTTCTGATGGAGATTGATAGAGAAAATGTTCAGATGAAATTTATTAACCACAAAACCATAAATCCTAGTTGTGAATAAAATCTATTTATTTCATAAAAAATGATGATAATAGGACAATATTATTGTTTCAAGACACTTTTTACTACTACTGAAAAATTCATTCACTCTCTAAGAACATAAGTAATTATAATTACTTGATGAATTTATATAAGAACAATCATCTCAAATGGACATTCCTTGAACTATTTCACATGTTTTCCTAACATATATTTCATCACATGGTTAAGTAATATAATAATCTCAAACGCTTCATCAAAATATCAACGTAAACCATTTCATAAATGGATAAATTTTACAATAGATTATGATATAACACTTTATAAATAAGGTCACAAAATCTTCAGAATAAACATATCAAATAACATCAAGTGGATTTTAATTGTCACATACCAAGCATGTGAATGTGGAAATAACTTGAATTACCAGAAAACTTTATTAAAAACTTGAGTTATTACTATTTAAAGAAAACATATATTATTCAATATATTCCTTAAATCCTAAAATGATGTAAAATATATCAATTATATCATAAAAAACTTTTTCAATAAATAATTACTCAGTTCCAAGGTAGTCGGAACTTATCTTATTTACATTATCAAAACAAATATATCTTTATAAAAACATCATTGTATTAACATTGGGAACATATTAAGGGTTATATTTCCCTCAAACTATTGTTTTCTAAAATGTTTTACTTTCTACTGGGTAAGTTTTCTTGGTACCATTCATCATATGATATCAAATAATTAACAAAAAAGAATTGTAGTGAAATACTCCTATATTATATAACTATTTTAAC
The DNA here is from genome assembly GCA_963277665.1 of Viscum album. Classification (NCBI taxonomy): domain Eukaryota; kingdom Viridiplantae; phylum Streptophyta; class Magnoliopsida; order Santalales; family Viscaceae; genus Viscum; species Viscum album. The sequence continues at coordinate 237,885,293 of OY728140.1, read as the reverse complement.
CAAAACATCATTGATAAGATTTTCTAATTACAAAATTTTTGAATCCAAACATAAAAATATTAACCATTACTCTTCATCTTTGGTAGCATCATAACCCTAACCATGATCCATTATCCTTTTTTTGTGGTATATTACTTTAATTCTTCGGTAATATATTTCCATATTTCCCAATATCTATACCGTTTTAACACTAAATATCAGCATTTTCCTTTTACCCATTGAATTATTTTTCCTGGTGAACATTTTTTTTGTACTTATATCAAACTCCCAACCCTCTCAATAATTCACTGGGGTTATTCTTTCCATAGTTAGAACATGTGGAAAAATATTTCATTCCCCTCTTCCCATTATCTTATATTTGAATTTTTTTTTCTCTTTTTCTCTTTATTCCCTGTGAATCCATACATCTTGGATAATTCATTACCCATATCTTTGTCACATGATACTGTGTCCTCATTTGATGAGAATTCTTATGGGATTATTTCCCTTTGAAATATTTGCCTATGGCCATAAAAGATGTGATCCTTATTACTATTTATATCATATACATTAGAGAGGTTCATGTTTATTCTCCTAGTAAAAATTTATAAATAATGAAATACAATAAATTTATTCATATCATTATAAAAAATATTGTATAATCAAAAATCTAGTAAAAACATTAAATAAATAGAATGTTTAATTAATAGAAAATATTATAAACATAAACATGGTTTATTTGGGGACATTTTTTACTTTCAAATACTTCTATAGGGTTTTTAAAGAAAATGAGAATTATCTGATGAGAATCACCCAAGAGTGTCAAACAAGGTTTTCAGTAAGGATTATTGTCGTGTACTAGGTCATATCTTGTCAGGCCTGACACACCATGTTAGAGTTGTTACTCTTATGTACATCTATCCCTGAACCACATACACTTGTAGTATCTAGAAATAGATGTATTTATAAGAAGAACCAAATAATATATAGTTTACCAAAATTCTATTATATTCTTCTATACTTACCCTCAATATATACCTTAGAGATATTTTTTTTCTTAATCTATGTTTTTTAAATCTAGTTTCCAAGGTTTCTACTAAAATTTCTCTGATACCAACTGTAATGACCCAACCCCAGAAGCCCGAAGTCGATGCCTATATTATTTCATTGGCACTAATAAAATATTCAAATCCCAAGGGACCAAATAGTTTATCTTATAAACTAGTATTACATACATGATACCCTTACTAAATTTGTAAATAGAATATAAAACATGATACATAATAAAATGAAAAGAATAACATCATTAAAATATTATTCCAATATTTCATCCTCAAAACATAGGGAAAGAAAAAAATATAAGGGTGAGAACAAATGATAAGTAAGGGTAAGTACAATTTAAGTAATAATGAATCAATAAAAAAATTAGCATGGAAAGGAATGAAACTAAGAACACATTCGATTCAGATAACTGGACAAGGATTAATAAGTATGGAAAGGTAAATGAATGAAAAAATCTCATTTGATCAACAATCTGAGAATGAAATGCATCCATAGATATTATCATATAATAATATCATGGATATTATTTTAAAATAAAATGATTTCAATTCTTACTTATTGGAATTCATGTCCCAGGAATATGAAAATCTCTACTATTAAGATATAACCTCCAAAAAATTTAATCTATTCTTTTTTGGCCTACTGATTTATATAATGAGAAAAGTTTCATGTATCAAGGGGATATGTAGAGTCTGAGTCCCACCCATAATTTCATGCCCAAATAATTCATCTTATAAACTAATATATTTAATTAATAGATAAAATTCCTTATCAAATCTCTATATTAAATAAAAGATCTGGATTTATCAATAATTTCCAAGTTAATAAAATAACTTTCAAAGTGAACATTATATATTAAAATGGTATACAGTTTAGGAAATAATATTAGCCATCACCCAATAATTTGGATATTTAAATTATTATAATAAAGTTATTTTTTCAAGATAATAGTGACAATCACTAAGAAATTGAGATTGTAAATATAATTATTAAAAAGTTTCCTTTGGAGATTAATCTTTAAACATTCAAATGTGTCCCATAACACATAAAAAAATTTCATAATAATCCCTATAATGGAATAAAATTAAATGGAAATTATAATATTAAGATGATAATTATATTCATGATATAACATGTCAAAGTACATTATATACAACATATTAAATTGAAGTGTTTCATAACAACAAATAAGTCTCAATGGAATGTATATTGAGACGAAATACCTTTCCTTGAGTCCTACTTGACTTGTGTTTCTTTATATTCTTTAATTAAGAAACTTATGTTAATTATTTACTTTCTTTGAAACATTTTTCATTTTTATAATTAGGTTTATTTCACTTATTACAATGTTGTAAACAACTACTTAAATGATTAATATTATATCGGGTGTTTTGACCTTATTTGGTTTATGTGTCAAAAATGAAATTGGATGGTAATCTATGGTAAAAGGGGTAATTATATAAAAATATCCATAATAATTATAATTAAATATTTAACATATTTATACATCAATTATAATTTTAAAACCAATCATGAAATATGGTAATGAAAAATGAACAAACATTAAAATCATGGAGATAGTAGGTCGAATATATGCATGAGTAGTGTTATCATTTTTTGATGATCATTACGGAAAAAAGGTATGTAAGATTATATAAATCAAGAATAATAATTATATCATAAAAAAATTTAGTTAATAAAATATAGGTATATATATATATAATTCCTTTGACCTAAAAGGAATCATATCGTGTCGATGAGGCAGAATTCCACATGCGCACGACTGTCATTATCACTATTTTAGTGAGTGAAAAAGGTAAAAAAATGTATATTATATTACAATAAATTTAGTTATTTAATAAATTTAATATTAATTTCATTTATGTCACATATGTATAATTCAAACCATCCTTTATACATTCAATGTATCGCGTGATTGAATCACATCATTTTGAGGAAGAGGTAGTCTATACTTCCATAATCAATGTTATCGTATACCCACAAAGTGGAATGAATAAAGGTATGTTATGTATAAAAATTATTGAATCATAAGGAAATTATAAATACCATGTAAATAATATATAAATATTGTTTTGTCCAAAATTTCCAACCACGAAAGGAATTAAATTAAAAATAAACAGCTTCTATTCGTAAGGCGGTAGTTCATCGTACCCAAGAAAATTGAGTTGGTTACCCATTAGATGGAAGTGTTAGTAAGAGGTGAAACCATAATATAAAAAATTATAAATATATTTAGGATAACATTTTTTATACAATCATTAAATAATTATAATTTAAGGAGTGGACAAAGAAATAATGATAATGGGCGTGAGGAAGGATGTTACCTCTTATTTTGGTAACTCCTTTTGGTTTTCACCGAAGGGAATCATTGGATGGATTTCTATCCAATTTTTGTATTATAGGATGAGGTAATGGAGTTTTAGAAGCTATTTGGGTAGATATTGTTTGAGACAATGTGTATTGAAATGTGTGAGGAAGTGGGAGGGTTGAGTTCCTTTTTATAGTGGAGGAGGAGTGGCATTATTGTAATTTTTTTAATAGGGAATTCCAACCACGTTTTTTCTATGAAAAGTGGCTCAAATAATAGTAAAAAGTTTAAACAAGGGATTATAGGTTCTATATATGTCCATAAAATGGATTTTTTATAATTTTATAGGTTATTTGGGCCCCTAATTTTAAGGTTTAGTCCTTTATTAAGCTAATTTTTCTCCTAGTCGTTCAAGTTAATTTCAAAACAATTTACTACTGTTTTTGGTAAAAATATGTGTTGACATTATTTGAAATAAAAAATTATTCTTATTCCAAATATGGAATCCATTTTTCCAATTTCCAATCACAGAAGTGGAAAAAACAATTTAAATATAATCTTATAGATGGGACGACAATTGGGGGTTTTAAAGTAAAACATTCAAAAGTTTGCTAAGTTACTTTTCCCAATAAAAAAATAGGATTATTTTCTTTATAATATATATAATTTAACATTAAAATCAATAAAATAATTTATACTTATAAATAAATTATATTATAAAGTAGTTTTGAAATAAAATTTATTATTTTTCACTTTTTAATGAAAAATGAAACATCACAAAGAAATAAAAAAAATTACCCTAGACTAGTTTTGATGTTTCAATTTTAAAATGATGTTTATTTTAAAATATAATATTTACAAAATATCCAAAATTTGGATTTATAATATGATCTCTATTAAAAGTTTATAAAAGGGCCATTATAAAAATATAGGTTTTACGTTTAAAATTAGTTTTGTTCTTATCTTATGATAATAAAGTATATTAAATGAATCAAAAAAATATTTCATTGAATATATAGTATATATATTATATTAATATAACTCACTAATTTTAATTTATTTATTTTACTAGGATAAAATTACATTTTGACCATAAAAATAAATTTTTTATAAAAAAACATCATCTTTTTATTCAACCAGTTCTTTTATACATTTATAATTAATTGGTAACTAATGAATTCCACAATTGTTTTATATTGTTTTTAATCCTATTCATAACAATAAATTTAAATGATAAGTTTTATCATATTATATTAAATAACAATATTTTTAATAGTATATTATTGTTCGGTACTACTTGGTATTGTGTGTTATGAAAGCCATCGAGGAGGCGTGATGATCTTCCTTCACCTTCAATTCCTTCTTGTACTCCCAACTACCCCCTTTCACAAACCAATATTCACTACCTTTATTCCCTTCAAGTAAAGTTAGCCATAATGTTTAACCGTGAAAACCATAATTATTTTCTTTTTATTATCCAGAAAAAGACTTTTAACCAAAAAGTGATAAACCCTAGGAGAAGGCATTGTTATTAAAATAAAACTTAAACCTATTGACATGATTATCCTTAAGAAGATCATCAGAGAAATAATTAACCAATGTTTTTGGATCATCCTTTATAAGGTCATCAAAACGACATGTTAGTCTGTACGAAGATTGCATGTACTCCTCTGTGTTGATTTTCCTTGCATTAAAACCACTTACTAAGATATTATTATTCTTGTAAATATAATCACTCTCTACTTTATTGGTGTCCACCCAAATGGCTATTTCTATAATTTTATCACCATATTCAATTAAATAATTAATCACATGGGATTCCTACCCCATTTATTCTTAAGAGTGTAGTAGAATCTCCAATGGTTTCACAACATCGATGTCTATCTTATGCAAGACATTTGTATTGGGATTAGCCCTGTAGTCCACAACCTCTGCTCAAACAAAATTTCCATTAATCTTAAGAACACCTTCCTTAACTTGGGCCTTCAACTTCCGGGCAGATTGTGTCTCCATTGTTGAAGGCAGATATGAATAATCCATTCAACATCTTATACCGACTCACCGGTCTTTCCTTCCTCAGACGATAGACGTCTCTACCACGAAAGTCTTGAGAAATGTCTCCCAAAAACTAAGTAGATGAATCATCACCAAACTCATCCCTAATAATATCCTACTCCTCATTGATTATTTCTATCTGGTCTTCCTCCTAGGAAGGCCATTCATTCTTCAATCTCTCAAAGCGGTTACTCAGTTTAATAGTTAGCAACTCTCTTCTCGGGCTTGGCCTGATCACTTGAGTTGGATCATCCCCCTTACATCCAATGTTATCAAGCCTTTTAAGCACAAACTCCACATAAGAAGAAGACTTGAGGGATATTGAACCTTCCTATGTAGCCATTCGAGTTTCCACAACCCTACTAGTACCATTATCAGGGGCTGGAACATCTGTAGTGGCAGTAATTTCTAAAACAGATTCCACTTGTCCCAAAGGACCTTGCACTACAGGTGTGGGAGTACAAAGTGGCTCATTAAGCAGTTAAAAACTTTAAAAACCGAGGTATTACTCTACAAGGATTCTCGTTGATCAACCTTTACTGAAGATGAGTCAGAACCAGCATCCAAACAGCTCTACCCAATTGGACCTTCAATAGTCCCTTATCCCTTGCCTCAATCTTCAAAATCCACTGCCGCCTGGTCATCACATTTATTGGCTCCACGTCTATTGGATTCCGATGTGTGACAAATTTTCTTACAAGCAGAGCAAAAATTGAACCAAGTCCCAAAATCTACGAACTATTTCCATCGATACTCATCCTCAAAGCAGATCCACACATACTCGGTTGCAAATTTTGAGGCATCAACTTCCACGCATATTCGAGGAGCCACTGGATGAAAAATTGGATGCGTTCTACTCTCTAGGCACAAGTACCTTCCCACTAAATTTCCTACATATGCAAGACAGTAGGGTGTTGAAATGGTAAGGTAAGTTCAAAGAAACATACCCAGATCTCCATGGATGGGGATTCCCATTTCATGTGAAAGTCAAAGGACCACCGAAAGAGATAGAAGCGAAGGTCGTTGTAGCTGCGAGGGGCACTATACCACACCTTGATCAAGTCATCCTTTCACATCCCATTGTATTAGCACTATTGGATCCTACTCTGGTGGTTCGATTTGGGAAGAAATGTCCCTCTATCGATTCCTTAGATAGGTTCATGTACTCTTCTGGTAATCTATATGACTAAGATATTGTTAGTCTTTTAGATGTGAATCATATACAAATATATTTTTTGAAATATGATGTCATGATTTATTTTTGGGATTATTATCCATGATCTATAGAGTATTTTCATTTTTTCCTCTTCTTGTGGTCCTTTGATTTTCACCTTATATGAGAATCGCTGGTCACTTCACTCTAGATCACTCTCCTCAGACTCCCTTTACCATTCTAGAATCAGGCAATTCTCTGGTTGATCGCTAACATGGTAGGGTTCTACCTCTACTCTAATTCTCATACTAATGACATATTCCATCCAGTATCACAGAGGATTTGGGTTAAAGATATTTTTTCAAAGGGCCCGCTGTACTACAATACCATCAATATTGAAGGTGAAGTCCTATGGATTGAGAAAGTATGCTATGAAACCTAGACTGACTATTCTGTTTTCTTTGGCCATCTTATAAACTTAGCATGAGTATGTCGGCATGGGAATAGTTTCAACCAAGTGTATACCTTGAAGTATGGGGGTGGTTTTGGTGAGAGAACTGATGTGGCTCAGATGATCCATCCATGGGAGAATCACCTTGAAGTATTAGCGCAAGAGACCATTCTTACCTCTGATATACTCTTTGTTATTGATGCAACCAAGGCTTCCCATTTTGAGTTAGGGAAGAGGCATGTCAACCCAAATTTGGTGGACATATTGGGACACCTGAAACATGACCTAGGTGTCCCAAATAAGACAAATAACCCTAGAGCTAAAATTTTTTATTTCCCTAGATTAGTGGACTGAGCGCCTAAGACAATATGCATTTAGAAAATCCATAATGTTTCAATAGGTGATCCACCTAATGGGAAAGGGAATTCTAGTGTGATTGAGATAATTGGAAATGGAATACAAGAGGGGAACTTGTGGGATGTGATAGTTCAAGCTGGACATGGTTCCAAGGGTATGATGAGGTGAATTTTCCGTGTTCCTTGTTCCTAAAAACTTTCATTTCAAAGGCCCCATCCTATTCGGTGGCTTTGTATGAAGGTATGAAGGTTGAACCAGAGGTAGGTATGAGAGGGAATATATCCCAAAATCATTTTTATTTTTTAGGAGAGGGTGACTATCATGCACCTGAAGAATGGATTGAAGTGGAGGCATCTCATGATGAGTATCCCCCGATGAGGCTAGAGCACCATGAAGAGTACAACGACTCTACCTCGAACTCCCAGTTAGTACAGTCCAAGGAATTACACATTGCGGATTATTTTTTGAGATACTCCTCAAATAAAGGAATGAAAATATTCATAGAATCATATGGATTTATTAAATACACTTGGAGGATGTGAAGATGAATGGACTATTCTAATATACCTAGTCCTCATTTTACATGATCTTCCAGAAAATGTAAATTCCCTCTATCACTTGGGGATAACAACCTCAAGAGAAAGTATAAATTACATTAAAATAATGTGGAGTCAGGGACTCACAAGGAGCAAGAATCTCAAAAGGGAAACTCATCAATCATCGATATGGTTAATATAGAAAAGGAGATTTCTATGTTAGATATCCCCCCTTGTAAAAATCAACTGGTGGAGTGTGATGTTTGGGAACTTGTTTTCATTTTAAAAGAATAATCCATAAAGTAGGAATTTGAGGTAAATTTAACACACGAGGAGTTGGGAACCTACAAAAAGATGATATATGTGGAAGATTTTATCCAAATATGGGAGAAGGTGGCTAAAAATATTGAATACCTCCTCAAATAGGATCCATATGCAATTTTCAATGCTCTACAATGAAGTGTTTACAAAGGTAAGGTTTATAAAAGGATTAAACTTCAATTTAAAGAGCCATCCATTGCTTATGATGTTGTTTGAATGTCTGATTTAATTCATTGTTGGATTCAAACCTTTTCTTAAAAAGTGATTTATTTAAGAAATAAAATATTAGAGAGAGGAAATTATGTATTTCATGTAACACAAGCTAACATTAGTGTCCCATGTGTAGAAAACTATGATTTATAATGATTGAAATATTAGTTTAAGTTATTGTAACATATAAAGATATATAAGGTAAAAAATAAATTTTATTATAAAAGGAAAATATTTAAAATACTTGGGGTGTTAAATCCATCAATGTATTGATGATATATTTTAATTTAAAATTATATGAATAAGGTCAAAATTGAAGTTAAGGTTAATTTATAATAAATGTTATTTTATTAAATTATTTAAAATTAATAAATATAATATCGTATTACAAGTGATTTATCAATATTAAAAATTATAAAATATTTTCCATTCATGGAGTAATTATTCTTTTATAATGGATATTTTTATTCCATTATAGTAAAAACATTTTTATTATAGTTAAGGTTAAAGTGATATTCTTTATCGTTACTAGAAATTTGGTAAAATTAATTTCCAAAACATATAGGATTTATAAATTATAAATTTTATATCATATTTTGAGTTAGTGGGCCAAAATTATCTAATACATCTCATTTTATTTTAGGTTTAAATTATATATTATCATGGTTAAAAATACCAGTTACTATAAGGAAAACCCACAAATGGTAAAAGTAAGGAAACATAGAAATTATGTGGATAAAATTTAAAATATGTTATTTGTCCTATTTTTGAGGTGTGTCTCAACATTATCATCCCTCTAAACCATAAAATATAATTTTTTAAGGCACTTGGGTAATTTGAGACTTCCCAATAGTGAATAATATTTTGTATTCAAAAAAAAGTCACCCAACTTAACTATAAAAGGTCAGCACTCTCCTCTATTATTAAAACCATAAAAAGTCTTTGGTTAAACCAAAAAATTCCCAAATAACTTAATAAAAACCCTAAACTAATCTTATAGGCAATATTTTTTGCATAAATACACCATATGAAGGCTTTAGTGAAAACCTTAGGAAGATACCAGAAGAAGAGGTAATTTGTTTCAACGTGCATTGTTTTTTATTTCCTTATCCACCTCCCTAAATTCATATTAAACCATGAAGATATAATAATCAATGTATATTCCATATTTTAGGTTGTTTTTATTATAATTTAATGTCCAATATCCATCCCAACTTCTATAAAATGGGTTATGAAACCATCGTTTGTGTGTTTGGAGGACTACCACCTCACGAACCGATGTTATTCATTATTCCATTACCACCTTTCATGGTTGGGTGTAATGATGGATTTAAATTATATATATATATATATGATAATTATAAAATAAATAAATTTTGGATTCATTATAACATAAATATTATTTTTTATTTTCCATTCCTTAGGTGATATGATAACGTTGCTCATGTGTATGATGTACTACCACCTCACCAAGCAATGTGATTTGGATTCCACTAAAACATTACATGAATGGTGATAATAAAAAAGTAAATGATTATATGTGATATAAATGAAATAATTATTATATTAATGAAATATTTATCTGTCTGTAATGATATTATATATCAGTTTATTTTTTAGCTTTTCACTTACTAAAAGATGATAACATCGTTATTGTATGTGTGGGCTACCGCCTTCTCGTAGCGATGATACAATCATTTAATAACCATAGTGTATGGATGATAAATATAATTATATAACATTTTATTTATAATATTATGATCACTATCGTAATATTTAATATTACATACCTCATTTATGTAATGATCATTGAAAAATGAAAATGTTACTCATGCGTACATACGACCTACCATCTCCAAGATCATTATATACATAATTTTTCATAACCAAAATTCGTGGTTAGATTTAAAAGTATAAATGATGTATATATATGATAATTATATCATTATTATTATTATAATGATCATTAAACAATATAATATTCAAAAGAACCAAATATTTCCTGATGAAACACACATGAAAAAATATATAAATTAACAACCAAAATAATGTAAATAATGAAAGATCATTATTGAATGGGTGATAAAATGTTATAAAAGGATTAAATATGATATTATAAATACTAATATAGTTATATTAAAAATTAAATACATGATTAAAACAATTATATATGAGGCTAAACCATGTTTCATTAAAGGAATTTGTGAGGTAAGGGAATTTTCTCAATTTATATTCCTTTGAGACTTATTTGTTATTATACAACAATTTAATTTTATATAGTGTATATAATTTCCCTTTGAAATGTTATATCAAGATTCATTCACACTTCATGTTATTTTATGTTTCACTTTGATTCATTTCATCCAAAATTATTTGAATTGAAAATTACCAAGAGGTAAAGTTATTGCAAAACATATATTTCATTTATAATTGTTAAATTAAAATTAAAAAATAACTACATTGTAATAATTTTTTATTGGAAATTATAATTATATAAAATATTCATATTCTTGAATTAGATATATGATCAATTCCAAATTTTTATATAATTTTTACATACTTTTTTGGTTTAAATATTATTTGATTAACTGGAAAAATGTTGATAAATCCTTATCCATTACACAATATGGAAATTTATATTGATTCTGGAATTTAATATATTATTCGATATATAAGGATTTATTTTGATCTACAGTGATCGGTGGGGCCCAAAAATATATAACCCCTCGATGCATCGGTATGTCTCATGAGACAAGCAAGTTAATCTAGTAGTAATCAGTTTTTACCTATAGTTTAAATAGTTTTGTGAAAGGTCTTGACATTAGGTGTATAATCTTTCAGAGACATGATGTCTATTAATAAATAATTAACTTCTATATGAATTAAGTTATTATTTTCCATGATTTTTTCACAATGATATTTTTACAATGATATTGTCTTTGAATGTTATTCATTTTTAGTTTATTGATTAAACATCATGTGATTTCATTTATTTACATTTCTACATTGTTTATTCATTATCCATTTATTTAAAAAGAATGTTTTTTCAGTTATTCACCATTACATATTTATTATCCATATTGATTCATGATAACTTCTACTTTACTTAGCACAAACAGATTATTTAAGAACATCCTTGTTTTTTCCTTTCCTTGGAATTTATTAAGTATACTATGAAATATATGCAGAATTATGATAGAGGGAATGATGGTATTATAAAAAAAATTACATTGTTATTTTCAAATTCTAATATATTAGGGGAATCATGTATGTTTCTATTTTAAAAATACTAATAACTTTTGGGTCCATTGGGATGAAATTCCTTGTATCTTATGCCAATGTAATAGAGTAGACAATGACTTTGGGTTATTTATGTTTGGGTAGATACAATTTAAATTAGGGGGAATTTTGTATAAACCATGGGAACTATATTTTTGGAAGAATATATTAGGGAACATAACCTTATGATAATCATTGAGAAATTTTATAGAAGAACGTCATAAATTTTATTCAAGGTAGAGATTATTTTGTTTTTCCTAGAAAATAAACACCATTATGGATACTATATGTGGACAAAGATCTAGAATAGATGTGCCTTGGGGTAATAACACTGAAAATGGAATATTGGGATTTACCTGATAGTCAATGGGTGCTTAAAAATATTCCTTACTATGCACCTTATTTGAAACTCCTGAGGGATTTACTTAAGATTATTCACAATCTCATTACAAACCATTATGAAGGATATAGAAATAAATATATACCTAGAGAAACCATGTTTATGATTATGAGATTTTCTAAGCATATATTTATTAATTTATTTTATGTATGTTACCAGTTTTGGGATTACACATTATGTTTCATAATTATATTATCCAATCCAGTGTATTCCATAATATATAAATTGTACATGGAAAAAGGAATGGGAACTGCATTAATTCAAGTAATCCAAAGGGTGAGAATGATCCTTTCATTGAGGTGATTAATCCAATATTTCAAAGGGAACTAGTCTCCCAAACATTATCAACATATGAAGCAACATTACCATGTGTTAACAAGATAGTTACATAATTATCAATGTATTATGGCTTTTAAGGGAACAAGATAAGAATAGGAAGTGAGATAAAAATATGTTAAATGGAAGAAGGGAAAGGAAGATTTTACCACAAGTTATATTTATGGAAGGAAACACCTTGGTACATGATTAATAGGAAAATGAGATTGCTTCAAGTGGATAAAAAAGTACACCATGCTCATGATTGAAAAACAGTGAATGAATTTTCTAATTTTCGATGCTTCAACTATAAGGATATGGGAAACTATCTAAATGAATGACCCAAGAATCATGTGAATATAACTTAAAATGAAAATTTGAGATTAATTAAAGCTTATGATATTACCACAGATGAAGAATAATGATTTATGTGATTATGTTTTGATACAAGAATTATGTCATTTGAGTATTTTATCAATGATATCTTGGTCATAATAATTAGACATGTATAATGATTTTACTAAAATATTTTTTCATCATGGATTTGGGGTGTATGTTTAATGACACCGATGACCAAGAAAAATGATATTGTGGAAATTATAACTTCGTAGAAAACACACGATTGAAGGAAAGATAACCCATAATATGTTCATGGTGTTAAGGTAATGATATTGGAATAAATATATTATTGATATGGATAAAGTAAATTGGATATTAATAACATCCTTAAAAATAATTAATGATATGATGACAATGTTTTTTATGATTAATGAGGTTTACAATAATTTTGTATTTTAGGAATATATAAAATAATATATGTATTACTTAAGAAATATTCATAAATGAATGTTTCAATAATTTTTTATCGTAATTCCGATTATTACCATGTTTCAAGAGAATACATGATGAAGGTATTCATTTGTTTTATAGGTGAAAATTAAGAGCTACTTCATATTGTTTTGCGGATTGATGATAAGTTCATTTTATAAATACAATGACCTTCATTATTAAGTTATAGATCTTAATCTCTTGAAAGATCCATAAGGATAACCATTTATAAAATGGTTTAATATGAACTTTCGACAAGGATATAATGATTAATTTATTATGTAACTATATAGAAATTCAAAAATATTGGATAACCTATGATAACCATATTTATTTTTAAATTATTTATAGGCATATTGAAATACTTGTCACTCTTCTATGGATATTAAGATTTGTTAAAGGTGAATTTTAGTTCTTTAGGAATAAAACTTTCATTTTTAGATATTCATTTTTGGGGTAAGGGATGAATTTGAAATTGATCAAAGAAAAACCAATGAATGAAAATTTACATATGAAATATAAATTTATTAACTTGGTATATTTCCATATTGCGTAGACATTAAAATAATTCCTCAACTCTAGGAAAAGTATATTGTTTTATTTCCTAAATACCTTTATTTATGTTGGAAAAATTTTCTTTTAAATCAACCAAGATTTCTGGTTTATAGGATTTTAAATTAACATTCGTCATTCACATTCTTCTTGTCGATGACCTCAAACCCTCTATAATTTTTTATGGTTTTTCTCCATTCCATGTTTTTATTTCCCACCAATTTTATCATACAAGGAAACGTTGTTATGTGTTATTCAATATGAATATGGCAATTCCTTTTCTCTATTATTAAGAGGATATTTTAGTGACTATTTTTATGATGATGGTTTTCAATGAAATAATTTTCAAATATCAAACCCATGATTACCACAATGAGGTTTAAATTTTGAAGTCATAATTTGTTAAGGGTGGGGGGAATGAAACACCCCAAAATTCTAAAATAAGAACAATTTATGTAATAGAATATGTGACATGAAACACCGAGTTTAGAATAAAATATAAAATGAAATGAATGTATCATATAATTATTTTTACATAATTATATTATTTTCAATAAATTTCATTACACACAACACTGTGTTTAGCTTGAGTTACACACAACACAGAGTTTATACAAAACATGAAATATTATTAAAATGTTATTATTTGATATAACATTTATAACATTGATATTAAATTGGTAGGTATAAATATTAAAAACTAAATTATGATAACTATGGAAATATATTCATTTTTAATAAAATAATAATCATTTAAAAGAAAAATAAAACTTTTTTTAATTTTATCTTCTCAAAGGTAATTTAATCGCTCCTTGTACACATAACATAAAATTAATTTGTAAAAATTTAAGAAATTTAATTTTAAAAGAAACAATTTTTTGAAATAATAATACAAAAATTATCTTACGGTGATGTTTTGTGATTTTTCTAAATGATTTCAATTTTTGATGAATAGTGAAAAATACTGACATTTAATTAAAATTTTACTTTTAATTTAAATAAATTATATTGTTAATTTATATTTTGAAATTTTTTTAAATCAATTTTAGTTCAATTATATATCAATTAATCCAATTTATGTAATTTTAATTAGTTTCATTTTGAATTTGGACATAAAAAAATTATAAACATTTGAACATTTTCTCTTTAAAAACCAACTTTCTCATCGATTCTGTGGGATTAATTTTTAATTAAAATTTTCAACATTAGTTAATTGAATTTGGAATAATTGATTCCACATTAGGAATCATAATAATTTATAATTTATAATAAGGTCATACTAATTTTAGTCCAAAATGAATTGTGAAATAATTAAAAATTAATTCCTACAGTTAATGTAGAAATAGACTTACCAGAGGGTTAAATAAGAAGCATTAGGGTTAAAATGGCCTAATTTTTTTTCAAAACCAATTGTATGTCCATATTTTTATCCTTATGACCATATGATCTATTATTATGCATTTTTGTGACACTTGTCAATGAAATTGGACAATATAATAAGTTAAATAATGAAAAGGACTAAAAATGATCCTTTCTTGCTTTTAATATCTATAAAGCATTGGGATAGAGACAATAAAAATATTTGTTTGGTTATAAATATTATTTTTAAATATAAATGATTTTTTTATAATAAAAATTTATTTTTAATTTTATGAAGATTAAATAATTACTTTAAATTCTTAAGAAATTCCAACGTAGTAATTATTTAGTTAATAATAAAATAAAATAAATAATATTAAAAACAATAAATGTGAATTAAATTGAATGAATTGTTGAGTTACATTATTTTATATATTTATATATCATTTAACATTGGTTTTAAATTAATATATTTCAATTCCAGCATTATCTTTATATTTTTTAAATTAAAATTAAATGAATAATGGAAAAATTTTCATTGAAATTATTTTATAATAAATGATATTTTATTAAATGATTAAAAGTTACTAAAAATAAAATCTTCTTATAAGTGATTTTAAATAATTATAATTTCAACTATAGTTCATTTATGGACCAATGTATTTTCTTTGATGAATATATTAACCCCACAATATTAAAAACATTGTCAGCACGGTTAATTTTAAAGTAGCGTTCTTGCACATTACATGTGTTTATTTTAAATTAATATGTATCACACATAAGATTTATAGTTTATAAACTATACCTAATATTTAGAATCCTTGGGTTCAAATTATCTAATAAGTCTCAATTTATTTTTTTCTAAAATTATAAATTACCAAGGTTAAAAATACTTGTTATCATAGTGAAAACCCATAATGGTAAAATTAAGGAAACATAGATGTTGAGGAACAAAAATATTTAAAATGGGTGTATAATTTCATAGTGTATGTTTTTAGACCATATAATCTCATCCAAACACTTAATTATGAATTTCGAAACTACTTTGGGTAAGTGAGAACTTATAATAGTGAATACTTGTGGGTATTTACCAAAATACCACTCCTCAACTATAAAAGACCATACCATATCCACTATTATACAGTCCCTCATACCTCATAGGTGAGAATTAACCTTTCCCTAATAAATTTAAAATTTCCCAACAAAAAAATATAGTAAACTAATTGCAGAATAAATCCATCCTAGGAATTCTTTAGTGAAAAACTAAATAGGATACCTAAAAAAGAGGTAATGGTTTTCACCAATCATCATTATTTTATTTCATTCTCCATATAATTAAATTTTTATCAAAGCGTGATAATATAATAACCTTTGTATCTACCATATACTATAATAATTTTATAATAACTTCATTACCTTCATCCATCTCCACTTCCATAAAATGGGTGAGAAATCATCCATCATATGTTCGGCAGACTACCACCTTGCGAACCAAAGTTATTCATTCTTCCATTACCGAAATTCACGGTTGGGTATGATGATAGAAAAATATTATATATATATGATATTTATGATATAATTAAACCTCTATATTAATTATATAATGTATTATTTTTTTACTTTCTATTCCATAGGGAATATGATAACATCACTTGTCTGTATGACGGACGACCACCTTGCAAACCAATGTGATTCGACTTCCACTAACACTTTACATAGATGTAAGTAAGGATAAATCAAATGATTAAATGTGATATAAATGAAATAATTATTGTACTCATGAAATATATATCATTATTTAAAAATAATACATATCATTTTATTTCTTACCATTTTTCTCACTAAAAGATGACAACATCGTTCGTGTACGTGTGGACAAATGCCTTCACAAAGGGAGGTGATTCTATTTTCATCCCCAAACAACATGGATGATACATATATATATATACATGGTATTTATGATATTATGAACATTCAGGAAATATAAAATATACATCACACCTTTATAAATGATCATTGAAAAATGAAAATTTTACTCATGCGTATATACAACCCATCATCTCTCTGATGGTAACATACTTTTTTTTTCATAACCATCATTAATGATTGGTTTAAAAATAATAATTTGTTGATGATTTTGATAATTATTTCATTATTATTAGTCTTTAAATTATTAAACTATATAATATTTTTAAGAACCGAATCATTAATGAAGACACACGCATGAGAAAACATGGCTATTAACAAATGAAATAGTGAAAATAATGAATGTATATTAATGTAAATGTGAAAATATGTTATAAAAGGATAATATATGATATTTTAATAATTAAAATGGTTCTATATTAAATTAATTACAAGATTAAAACCATTATACTAAATGTTAAATAATGTTCAACTAAAGGAAAGCGTGTGGTAAGGTATTTCATCTCAACTAACATTACATTGAGACTTATTTGTTATTATAAACAAATTCAATTTTATGTAGTGTATATATATCCCATTTGGAATGTGATATAATTATTCATTCATAATTCATTATATTTGATGTTTCACTTTGAATCACTTCATCCAAGGGGATTTGACTTGAAAATCACCCAGTGTTAAATTTATTATAAAATATCACTTTCTTTTAGGATTGTTAAGGTTTTATTTAAACAATAACTTTTTGAAAAAAAAATTATTAGATAATACATTTATCTTAAATATCCAAAATATTTAATTATATATATTATTGTTTTCATAAATAATATACCATTTGTGTATATGGTGTTTACTTTGAATGTTATTTAATCAACTCCTGAAATATTGATAAATTAATATCTTTTACTCAATATGGATATTTGATGATAAGATATATTGATTCATGAATTAAACTGATTTTTAGATTTATAAAGAATTATTTGGACCAATATATATTGTTGTGACCCAACATTATATATCCTCATGCCAAATTGGTAGGTCTCATGAGAAAATCATGTTAAGATTTCGTTAAATGGGTTTTTACCTATCGTTTAAACTGTTTTGTGATGTGTTGAAAATAGAGGTATCATTTGCTTGAGAAATGAAATCCATTAATTAATAATTATATTAATATATAATTTAGTTATTGTTATAAATGATATTTTTATAATAATATTATATCTTGTTTCCATTCATCTTCAGTTTATTGATTAAATTGCATGTGTTTTCAGTTATTTATGTTGCCATATTTTTTATATCTTCTCCAATTATTTAAATATAATTTGTTTTTAGTTATTTACCATTCTATATTAACAATGAATATTTATTCATGATATATTTTAGTTTATTTAAGTCTTATTGAGCATTTGAGGTGATCCTTATTTGGCATCCTTTTCTAATAATCCATGAAGTGTACTATGAAAGATATACGGGATTATGCTAGAGGGAATAATGATATTTTCAAAAAAATCATTCACTCATAATTTTTTTAATAAGATTTAATATGTGGATGATCTATGTATCTAATTTACAAGTACTACTAAACAATTAAGTCTTTCTGGACCCAATTCCTTGTATCTAAGGTCAATGTAATAAAGTAAACAATGTCTGTGGGTTACTAGGCCTTGTGGCACTACAATTTCAATCCTTCCTGGTAAAAGGAATATATTTTTCAGAAAATATTTTATCCTAATAACCAAATTTATCCTTACAAGGTGTATTATATTTTTAATAGTGGTCTTTCAATTTTTTTGATCTTTCTAAACATGTTTATCCTTATGAAGTCCATTTTATCTTTTTGAGTAGAGTTTTCATTATACAAATGATCCTTATGAGAAAATTTATCCATACATAGATGTTATAACCTTCAATAGAAGTGAGTAATTTGTGGGATTTATCAATTAAAAATACAAAATTATTCTCCAAAACAAAACAACTATTGAAAATTTGTTCCAATAATTTAAATTAATAATATAAACACGGAACATTGAAACATAACTTCCAAAACTGAAAACCAGGAAAAACATTAAAACCATTATTTCCATGATATTTATCTAAAGAAAAAAATTATCTTAAAATATAAGAAAATAAATACATGAATTATTTCATTATTATGTTCAAAAAATACAAAATATCATTAAAATAATTAATAAATAATATTTTCATTAAAGGATAGTAAATGAAAAAAATCATCTATTTAGAGAAAAAATTGATATTAAAAAATAAATTAACACAGAAAATAGATGTGGGTAATATGTATCAAATAGAAGAAATATAAAATTCCTTAAAACATAATACATTTCATGTCATTAAGTAATCTATTTTTCAAATTTTTTGGAATAAAATTTATCTAAAAGGTGAAATATTTTTACTGCCAACTAAGAGGTGATTTTGAAATATTTTTCCTCAATGAAATCTTATATATTAAATTTTTTTTTTTAATATTATTATAATAAATTTATTGGGTAATATTTTTTATTCTTGTTTTATAAAAACAATCAAAATTTAATGTTCTTAAATTTAATTAAACAAATATCACTTTTTCATTCAAATATTATTAAAAACCTCTAATTTTATCCTTGGTGAACATAAAATCATATTTTTCAACATATAATAGTTATAAACAATTAAATGGATGAGTGATTTTAATAATTAAAAAGAGGAATAAGTAACTGAAGCAACATTTTTAGCTTAAATAATAAAAAGATCAAATAAGATTAAGAGTTCACTTCATAGACCATTTGAATGAAAAGATTATTAGTTTATCCCTAAACAAGAAGTTAGGATTCAATAAAAATTATACATATTAATCTAAATCATTTACCAAATGAATAAACTTTTAATAAGTAAAATACAATATTTTACATGACTGAGCCCATGTTTGAATAGAAATGATTAAGTATTCAATGTAATAAAACTGTTACAAATTCCAAGAAAAATGTACCACCATTGAAAATGAGAATTGAGCATTGAAAATAGTTAATTTAAAATAATATTAAGGGATTTAAGATGTTTATTCAATGAAATATACTTTCGAAAAAAATAAACACCCACACCTAAAACTCAACATTTCCCCAAATTTTGAATTTTAAATTAAATGAATCAAGTAAAAAATTGTAGTCAAAAAATGATTTGAAATTAATAATTTCAAGAGATTATTAAAAGGGGTAAAAATAATGTTCTAAATCATATTTTAAACTAAATAAAAAAACAAATAACTATATATAATTTAAATATATATATTATCTAGTGACTAAATCCAAATGTCAGTGCACAAGAAAAAAACATCTCAAGAATGCAGGCTCAAAAAATCGAAGGTTTAGTGTATTTTTAAACAAACTCAGAAATCAGCCTCAAAGGGAATTATTTTATAAAAAATTTCTTCCAAAAACATAAGTAAGTAATTTTATTTTCTATTGTATTTATTATGATAGTAGCAGTACCAAAATAATTAATGACTTAAATTCCCAAAATATAAATAACAAGTTTTTTCCATCACTTAAATGATTATAAATGAGTACGAAATTAAAGAAATAAATCCCATGATAAAGAATAGTTATCATAAATTTTCCTAAAATAATACCTTTATTCACTTTTCATTGAAAAAGATCCATCTATTTACTTGATTACAAAATCTGAGTTAGTAAGTCAAAGAAGTGTCTTTTCATGTATCTCATACTAAAATCTCTTATTTGTCTTTACAAGAAATTGAAATTATATGAAAAAAAATAATTTTTTTATCTCTGGTGATGATAGATGGTTTTTATTTTCTAAAACGATAAGGGGACTATATTATTAATATACATGTAAGAATAATTTTGATTCTTATTTAAAACAAATAAAAATAAATGAGTATGAAAAATCATGTGATGGTTCCCATAAAACACTAAATTTTATGTCTTCATTTAGACTCAATAAAAACATAGTTTTTACACACAAAGATAGTATCCAAGTACCTTGGATTACCCCCTAGTACATTAACCAATAATGGAATTTCCCCCATATTAATTAATTGTAGAGATCCATTAACCATGAATCTCAAGATAGTGAAGGGTACATGACACTCATATTTATATTTTCAAGAAATAGTTTAAGAAAAAAATTAAAATTAGTACTCACTATGCAGCCTTAAAAACCCTATTCTAAATAATTCAATAATAAAATGATATGTTTATTTCATTTTATATCCTTGAATTTTCATAATATTATCTTTTCATTTCATCAAGTTGACTGAGTTCTAGTAATCATCTTTTCCTAGTAGTTTTAAAATAAAAGCTTAAGTACTTCACAACCCAAAATAATGTATGCTAAAGTTCTAAAAGAAAATTGAATGATTTTCAAAAGACTAACCTATAAGGGGATATCCCATTGGCTCTCTTGAATGTAGTTTTATAGGATCAAAAAGGATCATCCATTTTTAGAGACCAGTCCCTCATAGAACAAAAAAGTATTTTCTCTAGATTTTTTTTTTCAAATTATTATTTGAACATTATATTTCCCACTAGATTGAGGATGGAAATGTTGGAGTTAGTGTAATAGGAAAAACTATTTTTACTTTGATTACATGTATATTCGATGTGTTGAACATTAATAAAAATTATTATTATATATATTTGTGGGGTTCTACATGACTTTAATATAATAATGTTCTAGAGTATACATCACATTGATAAGGTCATAGTAGTTTCCCCATATTATGTGATACATGATATATTATGAATATTTTTTAAAATATTGTTCTATGGTTGGATAACAAACTATGACGGGACATATAGTACATAGAATGTCAGATACAGCTAGTCATAAGCAGATAAGGATTCTTCTTATGAATTTTTCACTTGGTAATCTCCAATATGGTAGATCAGGAGAACGGACCTCCCAGTTGGAATTCTGATTTTTTTTGTAATTGGGTATTCCTTTATATCATCATGTGTGATGTTCCTTATAATTTATTATTATTATTAATTAATGTTACAACTCGCGTACTTAGATTTATTTCATAAAAAATGATGATAATAGTTCATGGTGTAGTTGGATATGTTGAGTGCATCACGAGTAACATTTCATTAATGAACATGTCGTGGAAAATTTTTTCCCTTCCATATTTATGGATGTTGATATCGCAGCCCTTTGATTGAAATAGAACCACCACATTAAATTCTATGTTCATGGTATAATGACGTGTTTATTTCAGATAGTAAATGAAATTCATATCGATCATATACATTGGAGAAATGGATGTGAAACCTACATGATAAGATATTGTGACAAAAAGAATATATTACGCAGTGAGCATTCGTAGTGGTTCTCAATGTTGCAACATTATGTTCTTTACCTTGGGATCCTTGACCCATTGCAAGACAATAATCTCATATTTTAGGCAAACCTACATAATTCCAATGGGAAAGAATCATAGATGGTCATACACTAAGTGTTTTCATCAATCTCAATTAAAGTCTATTTTACATTAATTAGTGGAATAAATAATACTATCAGAAATGAGGAATAATTTTATTCAAGTTATATTGATCACATAAATTAAATGAATATTTTTTCATTCGCGTGTGAATAAAATATTTATTTTATTTATTTAATTTTTTAATAAATATTTCTTTTATAGATTGTGTATGAAATATTTATTTTTGAATAAAATATTTATTCAGTTGTTTAATAAATGATAGAGGAGTTCAAATGGACCAAGATTGAGTTTAGTAACAAATATTAATTAACAAGACCGTTATATAATAATAATTATTGTGCTAGTTGGCGCACACCAAAAAATAATAATTATATAATTATTATGAATAATGGAGTTTTTTAAATTTAATAAGAAATAATTAATGTGGAGTATTCAATTAAATAATATTTTAACTTAAATTTCAACTCTATAAATAGACAACTATGTCTGTTGTATAGATCGTCCAAAATTGAGAATAGAGAATTGTTCTGTACAAAAAATTATTGAGAGGACCAGTTTTTGATACACCTAACACAGAGGGGGGATAAATCAGTGTTGATGACATTTTAATCCAATTTCATATTTTAATCCCTATATCTCGTAGACCTGTTTGGATTTTGATTATCTTATTATCTTTTCTCTATCGCATGCAAGTATATAAATGAAATTAAAATATCACATGATATTTTCACATGGTTCACTACTCAACAGGAGTATATACGTTATTGGCATGGTCAAAAATAATCCTAACCACACAAATACTAGAAAATAATCCTTTTGTGTGGTTACAAAGAGTAGGATATACCCTTACACTCATGATGCACTTTGAAATGAATCCAATAGTGTGTGTTTAGCATATATTGGTTGGATATTTATAATGCCTCTCAATACAGTATTCTCCTTCTTGATGAGGGTTTGCAACAACAATAAAGTCTTCCTGTTGAGACCAATTGGATGTCACAATACTACTTTGTTCTTCCACAACCTTCTACTTCACATGGATACTTTAAAAACAATAGGAATGTAACAATTCTCACTTCTCCCTAGAAAAAAATGTGATATTTTTACTATATTCTTCTTCTAATAATCACAATAATATTAATGTTGTATACTAATGAACTTTATTAATCATGACCCAAATGATGATCAATTTTTATCAACTTGGTCAGTCACTTATTATTCTCTTATTTTTCTCCTTCAGTGTAAAACCAACTACACTAAGATCTATTATTCTTCTTCTTACTGGAATCCCAAATTTCGTATGTGATTATTAATCAATGAATATCAACTCAACATAGCGACATCTCAACGGATATGGCATGAATAACTGAATATAGATCAGAAACTATCTTTCTTCTTCATTGACATAGAATAATATGGAATAGTTCAATAGTGTCTTGATTTCCCTTTCTTATTCACTTTACTTCCTAAAATCTATTAAGAAATTCTGGTGCAACCCACAAATTGTGATCCACTCCCTTCTTATGCACCACCTAGTACTTGCATGCAATTTCTGGCTTGCACGAAAGTCACTGCTTGAAACCCTCTACTTGGGAATAACTATCTGATTGTGTACTACTTCTATATTGCATGGAACTCACTACTTGCACACCACTCACTGCTCATTTTCTACTCTCTCCTTGTGTACCTCCCTGCTTTCACACCACTCCCAACATGCATACCGATATTCTACACAACTCAAAACTTGCACACCACTTCTGCTTCCTTTCCACTCCCTATTACTTGCGCAATCCAAATCTTATATTTTATCTTATATTTTGAGCCTCCCAAATGAATATGGTATCCAAATATTTATAGGCATTTCACACTATATGCTACTTCTTGCTTGCTCACTACCTACTACTGGAATAGAAACTCCATAATTTGCATGATATAGAGATCTAATTTTATCTAAATGTTGATCATTATAAATGGGGAGGGTAGCCGCCTATTTAATTTCATTTCACCATGCTCGCAACTTGTAAGGACCCAAACTTTTGAATAATTTTTTTTTTCTAAATTTTTCTTTTCTTTTATTTTGTACTCTACAAAAATATATTGTTTTATTAATGAAGTGAGTATAACTAAAATGAGACATTTGGGTTTCGACTATTATATGATCATTGGTCAATATGACCATTGGTCAATATGACAGTTGGTCAACATGACTGTCAGAAACTATAATCTTAATGTTATGATTATTGTTTCTAAATACAAATTATCATGGTTAATTAATATAGAAAGAAGATTCGATGGCCTCATCTAGTAGAATTGTGCCGTAAAATTCCCATATGTTGTAGCTTGGGAAGGAGGTAGCATCATAGGGCTTTGCTATGGACCAAGCCCAAGTGAAACTGCATCATGTTAAGCTCGAAAGGAATCGATTATGGGAGAAGTTAAAGCAGATAGAAATCACTACTTGGGTAATGATGTCTGAGCCACCCCAAGATTCTATCACCATAGCACACCTTACTCTTATGTCCACTGCAGGTGCTATAAGGGTCTATGTAACGAGGCCTTAGTTAATTAGTTTAATCATTTTGTATAAATAAAATTTTCCATTCTTATTATGGTCAAATTTGTGAATTTAAAATTTCTAGATAAATAAAGGATGAATTTACAGAAGTTCCATATTATTGATGAATATTGGAAGAAAGGTATTTTAAATATTTTATTTATATTAAGATAACAAATAATGTGAAATGATTTTCAAAAAATATTATTATATAGTTATAATCAGAAAGAAATTTAGATTCTAATAAGAACAACTTAATTTTTAGTGAATTGTAAATTATGAATTGAAATATTACCCTTATGAATATTAATGTGACCCATGGAATAGTAACCTCACTTAAGAATTCATAAATACAATTTAGTAATCTTGATTGGTAATGTGATATAATAGCATTGGTAAATAACTATTTCAAAAATTATTAGTTATGAATTAGTATTTTTTCGGGTAAATAATATTTGTACATAAAAATTAAATATCGCATTATTCAAAAATTATTTTCATAAAATGGATTTCATTTTTTAATTTAGAGAATTTATATTAAGTTAATGTGAGTTTATGATATTTTTATAAAATGTTTTGTTTTTAGGTGAATTGTAAAAACACAGTTTTGAATTTCAGTGTGTTTAATGACATCATTAACGATGTAATAATGATGTAATAATTTTGGTTGACATGGGTAAAGTAAGAAATGTTATGAGGGGTCCGAAGTGGCCAATACCATTTATAAATACCATGGACACGCCCATGGTTTTGAAAATACCACCAATGAGGTGTCTCTTGGAAATTAGTAAAATATTCTTTTTTTACTATAAATACCAAACCATTCATTCATTAAATTCATTAAAAATTTCTCCTCAATGAGGCTATGGTATTTTCACCTCAAGGAGTCCTCCCAAGGTTACCTAAATCCCCCAAGGTCCCAACCATCATGTTTTTTAATTTACTATTCAAGGTAAGAGAACCATTCACCCTCTTCTTTTAGTCATGACTTTCTTTATGTTATTTTTTATAGTATCCATTTTATTTTATGGTGGTATGTTACTCTATATCCTTATTTCTTTTCAATTTATTACCAACTGATTATATACCCTTTCATCTCTCATCAACTAATTTTATGAATTTTTAAGTGATGTTGTTAGGTAGCTGAATTTTTGTAAAAGAAATCACATCTTCCCTTTTCTTTCATGTTTCCTTTTCTTTTGGTATGTCATTAAAATATGAATACCATGATAATATTTACATTTTATTCCTTCCCTACACTGTATTATGAGATTTTTTGAGTGGTTTCCCCTTGTCCCCTCTCTTTTCATTGTTTTTCAAAAAGCATGTTGTATTGTCGTTATGCGGTAGAATTTTCATCTCAAAAAATCACTCTTTTTCTCAAGAAATTTTCTTATTTTATTTAGGTGAATACCCAAACCTATTTCATCTCTATTTTTATTCATAAAGATAAAAAATGATATGCTTTATTCTATAATTGACAAACATAAAACCCTTATTCCATTTCCATGTGTTATAAATGATTTAATGATCTTGTTTTTAAGCACATTTTAAAAACGTCACGATTTTCATATGAAACCCATTTCTTTTATTTTAATTTGGTTATTTATAAAATGTATGATTATGATATATTCGTATCACAGGAAAATAAATATATATTAAGGTAGTTATTTAATATATCTCCAATGCATTGGGTAAAGAATTTAATATCTTGAGATGACACATTTCACGATACATTGGTGAATAAACTGGGTAATTTTTATGATACCATGGGGATGGACCATGGTGATATGTTCATTAATGTCTAAAAATAATCATTTAGAAAAAATTTCAAGTTTTGTTTCAATTTGTTATTATTATGATATGCATCTTTATCTACATGTTCTTATTTATATCGCTTAATTTCACATGTAAACTGTGTCACTTGATTTCCGTACTAGGCCTTCTTCTCACCCTTTCCTTTGATGTATGTCTCCAGGTTATGAGATGTAGTAATTGTATATAGGATGAAATTTTCAATAATATTTTTAAGAGTATTTAATATAATGTTTTATGTTTTCATATTTTATGTCCCTGACTTCCATGAAACTGGACTTTAAAGATCCTCTATTTTTAAAATGTAATGAAAAGTTATGAAATAAAATTCCAGGATGGAATAGTTGGAATCAAATGGAGGTTTAGCTATTTTGTAAATTAAGGAATAAAAAAATTAGGAATAACCATATAGAAAAGTTTAAATACAAGAAAACTTCATGGTATTTTGGTGAAATATTAAGTAAGTGGTTTCTGAAAAAACAAATCCTTATCTAGATACGAACAAATGGATGTGGCTTCGAAACAGATGTACCTAGGAGTGAATACTTAGACACAGAGTATTGGGATTGAACCTAGGTATCTTGGTACACAAAAACATTCCTTACTACACTCATGGTTTGACACTCCCAAGGGATATTTCGGGTTTATAATAATCCTTTCATGAAACATTATTAAGGATTTATAGAGAAATTTATTTTTTTAAGAATTAAATTTTAAGAAATAAAATACTTTATAGCTAAAAGATTCAAAAATGAAAAAATCTTATAAATAAGTATTTATTATTTTAGAAAATGGTGGGAACTGGGAGTAGCCATGAAAATGGTGACCATAATGGATCATGCAGTGACGACCCTATGATGGAAGATGGAATTGAAATATTCAGTAGAATGATGAACCAACAGAATCATGTTATGGTAAATAACATGAATCAAGCTGAGATACAGATATCACAATTAATGGAAAAACATTTTGTTGAGTCATTTATGTGTCAAAGAACACCACCCTTTAGTGAATCTACTAATCCATTGATTTTTGAATAGTGTATCATCTCTATCGAGAAGATATTTTCTATGCTCCACTATTCAGAACAAGAGAAGCTCACCCTAGTTGTTTACCGCTTAGAGGGAGAAGCTGATAAGTGGTGGGAACTGATTAAAACATGAGTCCAAGAGTGAAGGATGATTCTATAGAGTGGGCATATTTCAGATGGATCTTATTCAATAATAATTTCCCTTTTTCTATGAGAAAAAAATTCAATAAGGAGTTTCTTGAGCTGAATAAGTAGGAGAACAAATTTGTTGGAAGCTATGAGATAAAATTCACAAGACTATCCCGTTACACCTCAATATTTGTCATGAATCCTAATGGGAAGGTTGACAGATTATTTGGTGGACTAAGACCTAATCTATGGATGAATATAGCCAACCTAGATTATGATAGTTATAAGGAGATCGTGCAAAGTGCGATGAAAGTCAAACTAGAGTTCAGTGAGATGTTGTGGTCTCACAAATCAAATTAAAAGAATAGATCAGTAAACCCTAGCTTAGGGAGGACCTTCTATTGGGAAAGAGGAGGCAGGAAAGTGAAATTTCCCATTTGTAATAAATGTGGGAAGAATAATTTAGTGAAATACCTACATGGGATCGTGAAATGATAATAGTGTGGAAGAGAAGGCCATATTGCACATAATTGTAGTAGTGAGGTAAAGCCTAAAATTTCGAACACTAACGACAAGGGGAACATGACACAAGACCTACCTGATGTATAATTCTATATGTGTGGAAAACATGGGCTCTTTTCCCATCATTTTTCAAATCCTAGGGAAGCGGAGGGGAACCACCATTAGCCTCAACAAAGGCCAAGGGAGTATGGTCGTGGTTTTTCTATTACAACAGCTGATGTTGAATCACCAAATGATGTGGTGGAAGGTACTCTTGTTGTTTTATCAAAGCTATAAAGTACTTTGTTTGGTTCTATTTCTACACATTCCTTTATTTCCTCAACATTTTCATTGAATTTAGAATCTACCCCTGAATTGTTAAAAGTATAGTTATTAGTCATGACTTCTTGTGGGTTTATCCAAGCATCGTCAGTGTTTAGAAACTCTATTATTTAAATTAGTGAGAAAAATATTATATCAAATCTAGTAGTCATTCCTATGATATAAATTGATATTATACTAGGGATGGATTGGATCTCAACGTATAATGCTAATATCAAATGCATAAGCAAGGAAATATCATCAGTCTTGAATGAAAAAACTACAATTATCTTCTAATGAGAGATATCCTAACATGATATCTTCTTGAAATAACCTCTTATATCCTTATTCATGGAGTTGATCGGTGAAGAAGAAGAATGAAATGAGAGTATTAGAATAGAAAATGGCCCCATAATCCATGAATACATTGATGTACTACCTGAGGAGTTACGTGGATCTCCCCTAGAAAGAGAGGTAGAGTTCTCCATTGAACTCATACTAGATCTCATATGATATTAAATACCCAAAATATGATGAAAAATGTGGAGTTGGAGGAATTAAAGAAACAAATCCAAGATCTTTTGGAGAAGGGGTTTATCTGACCGAGTGAGTCTCCTTGGGGATCACCTATTCTATTTGTGAAGAAGAAGGATGGATCAATGGGGCTATGAAATGATTATAGAGAACTGAACGAGATCATAGTTAAGAAAAAATACCCTCATACAAGAATTGATGACATATTTGACCAACTTCTTGGGGATAAATTCTTTTCCAAGATTGATCTTCGATATGGTTATCATCAATTTAGGGGGAATAAAGAAGATATTCCCAAAATATTCTTTCCAATCAAGTTATGGGTATTATGAGTTTGTTGTTATTCCCTTCGAACTAACTAATGTACCTGTTATTGATATGGATTTGATGAATAAAGTATTTAAGGACTACCTAGATAACATTACGGCAGTTTTTATTGATGATATTATGATATATTCCAAAATTCATGAGGGGAATGAGGATCATCTAAGGGTAATTTTTAGAACTCTTTAAAATGAGTGCATTTTTGGAAAGTTCAGAAAATGTTAATTTTGGTTGCAACAAGTTTATTTCATGTGGACCTTTGTAATCAATGAAGGAATCATAGTTGACCTTGCAAAGACAAAGTGTCATGACCCGTCCCTCGGGGCCCGTGCCATGACTACCCCAAACCTACCTTCCATAGGCCAGAGCTGGCGAATAACACTGGAAAGGAGTATCCCTAGGATGGGAAGGCATTGCCTTTAAACTTGTTCAAACACAAGGATCAAAAACACAACCAGAAAAAATTATGAAGTAAACTACTATAGTAAAAGTGTACTGAAAGTAAAGGGGACAGAATGAATACAAGTATAACAAAAAAATCACAAGTATAACTAAAAAGTACAAAATAGTTTAAAGGTGAAATGAAGCTCATGGATCTTCTACCACGGATACTACCTGATTGGTAGGTACAACTCTTGATTAGTAGTCCCCGCATCATGTCACACCAATAGTCCACCTATGAGTATTGTCCATTCCTGTATCCCTCAAACCCTAGCCCAGCTGCTCACCATTTTCACAAGACACAACAAGGTGTGGGTGAAGCCTGTGCAAGGGTGAGTATAACAATACACAGTAGGTACCCCGAGACCCCAAAGGTCTCTTAGAATTTCACATGGAAAACCAAAAAATCATGATATAAATCAAAAAGCATGAATAAATAGACCTAGATTAATTAGATTTTCAGTTCAAACCAGGTTTTCAGTGAATTATAGAAGTACAAATGATTAGTCACGAAGCTAGATCATCTTATTCTGTTAATAGGCACCGCTTTGGACCATACGGAGTCTAACCTACATAGGATCTATAGGTACTAACCCCCACAATGATCCAACAGGATCCAAATTGCCTAGATTTGATAGGTACTAACCCTCTCAATGACCCAAATAGGATCTGATCCGACTAGGATCAGTATATTGTTGAACCACGATGGACCGCTCAAAGGCAGGTCCTTGTCGGGTCACGAGGTGCTGATCCAAACATGACCGCTAAGTGCTGATCCATAGAGGACCGCTGGGGACTGATCCACACATTACTAATAGGTGCTGATCTACATAGGACCATTAGTTGTTGAACCACACAGGATCGCTCGGTACCAACCTTCGTATGATCTATCTCCAACCTCTGCCTCACTGCGAGCCTCTGGATTCCTCGCACCTAGTGCGCTCGAGTACTGTAGTATCTTCCCCTAGAGATATCAATAATACCTCTACCTCCCCTAATCACCACAAATTAGTAACCCAAAGGACCCCCATGTCAAAAGGGTTCCAACGTGACAGACAATGCGCCAATCGGACGCCCGATCAGTGCGTTATAAGTGTTTTAGTTCTGAGGGCCCGGTTGGTTTTAGGTTCAATTAAACCCGAAATTACTCCAAATGTCTCTAAACCTCAATTGGATTATACCGAAAGGACCTTCTCGATACAAGGATCCCAACTCCATGGGTGGTTCATCAAACAGACGTCCAGTTCTCAAGATGTGGCTCTTTAAGTGTTTCTGGGTCCGGTTGGGCCCAGGTCAGGTTTGATCCAGTCGGACCTACCCGAACTGACCCGGTCTGGACTGTGATATGGCGGGATCAACCCATTGGGTTGCGGTATGGCCTAGCCCTCAAGGGGGAGACATGAAAAGGGCGGTTTGGCCCGCAAGGGGGCAGCCCGCAAAGGTGGCGACCTACAAGGACAACAGCCCGCTAGGGCGGAAGATCGGTATGTGGGGGAGTGCAGACTGGTAGGGAATGCAGCCCAGTTCATGGGGGTGTGTGGCTGAGCCCGAGGTGGGTTGTAGTCCAGTACGAGGGGGAGCGTGGGCCGCAGTTGGGTCTACCCTTGCCGGCGTAGGGGGTGTGACCCCCCGGTCTTCCGAACTCTTGAATAGCCCGGAGGCTGTTCTATTTAAAAAGCAGCAGCACCGCATCAGAGTTTCTCGGTCACCGAAAAACACACCAAAAGCATGGGTTTGGCCTCCATCGATGCTTTGTCCTTGGCTTCTGTTCACTGGCATCACACTAGTCACGCCACCTCCCTTTCCGTGACCGTCCGTTGTGGTAGCCGCCTCCTCCATTCGTCACAAGTGATGAGCCGCGTCCCTTTGCTCACCAGTGATGTGTGACGGCGCACCACACTACCTCCGTGACCGGCAAGTGCCAGTCGCTCCGATGACCGCTGCAGTTTTGTGTGGCACCCTCCTCTAGTGGAGTTCGTTGATGTACTATTCCCAACGTAGGTCGTCGGTGTCGCCGTGATGACGGTCTTCCAAGGAGGCGTAAGGATAGCAAGATAGAAAAGGGTTAGAGTCATGTTTGTTAGGCCCACTCCCTCAACATTATCTCATAAACATGATGGGGATTAAGGGTTTAATAATCAATTGAATTAAAAACAATCAAAACCCTACAAAGATACCCCACAACAATCTTCTGCAAAAACGAATGAATCACGGATTAACCCGTTAGTTGGTTGGTCCATGTTCTTCATATTATTCAATAATGAGGAAGATTAAATCATTTAATATGCATAAAAGAATAAATCCCCTACCTCGAATTGTCGTAGAAACACCCGTGCTTGAAGGTGGATCGATTTTCTTCATTCCCGCAACATTCTTCCAACGACACTGCTCGTATGCCGTCCTCTGGTTCATGGTTCGGTGTCACCCGTTATTTCCTACTAGGATAGGATCCATCCTCTAAGGTTTCGACGTCATGACACTCTTTCAACACTTCATTACTTGGTGAATTTGTATCGATACCCCTCCCCAAGATCCATATATATAGGTGAGGGGGAGGGTATGTAACAACGTGGGGATTTAATGGGGTCTTATAAATTAAAAACCTTCCTAATTATCTAACAACGTCGTTACATAGGACTGGAAAGTCAAGCCATTTAATGGCTTGAAACATCGCTAGTCCCTCACTCCTTTAGTTCAGTGGTGGAGATGAAAGAAAAATAAAATAATAAAATTATTTTGTTTAATTTTTTTAAAAAAGTCACAAAACATAAATTTTTCTCTAGACCTACAATGGTTAAAGAAAAGTATCCCTTAAGCGAATCCCAGTGCATCAGATTCAATAGTGCCCTCAGATTTTTAATCCGAGCCCCGATTCAAAAATTAGAAAACACCGCTCGTGTGTTTACTTGACATACCTAAAAAAATTCAATAAATTAATAACATTCACCCTCAAACCACACCATTCGAGGTTAGGCTTGTCATAAAGAGAACACACTGCAATGAACTCAAAGATACTCTCATATTTTAAATCTGAGTCAACGTTTAGAAGTTATTGATTTTACAATAAAATAATTTTCCGTTAATTATTTTATTTAAGGCCAAAAACTCACTTTCACTGGTAGCCCATGCTGGCCAATATTAGTATCAGCCTAAGGAAAGCATGCCCTCATGAATTCAGTAGTGGTATCATGTTTTCAATCCGAGTTACTGTTCATGAGTTATAAGCATTTGAATAATAAAATAATTCTATTTAATTATTTTATTTACATTTATGCCATTTTAGGGTTTACTCACAGAAGGTTTGCGCAGACTAAACATAAGTCGCGCCTAGGGTACATCTTCCATCCTGAACCCAAAGATGCCCTTAGATTTATGATCTTGGCATCCATTTATGTGTTATTTCACTATTACAAGAAAACTACTTACCTGTGCTAATTAAAGCTTAAAAAAACTTCAACAGATCATTTCTGGAACTCCAGGCCTTGGAATCACGTGCCTTCAGATTTCAAGGTCTCGAAATAATTCCATTTTATTAAAAAAAATTATATGAAAATTCTGGGACATTAAATTCTCCCCACATTAGGTATTTACATCCCCTAAATCCAAAACAAAGGAAAAACAAACAAATGAGGGTACTGAGCACAAATATGAGCCTTCTACTCCATTGTACTCTCCTAGAGATCCCCGTGCTTCCACAAAACTCACATGAGAGGGATCGAGCATCCACGAAGGACTCACTCCTACCAATCCCCTATCTCCATTGGGAAATCCGTAAAAGTCACCACACCATCAATGTTAAACTTTCCCTAGTAGATAACGTGAAAGGGATCATGCACGCATCTCCTCAACTGCGACACATGGAAAACATTATGCACTCGGTGCATCTGTGGGGAAATAGATATAGGGTATGTCACCTTTCCCACTCTACTGAGAATCTTGAAAGG
The DNA here is from genome assembly GCA_963277665.1 of Viscum album. Taxonomy (NCBI): domain Eukaryota; kingdom Viridiplantae; phylum Streptophyta; class Magnoliopsida; order Santalales; family Viscaceae; genus Viscum; species Viscum album. Next base: position 237,851,133 of record OY728140.1, on the reverse strand, counting down.
TATGATGTTCCTTGGAGAATGTTTGTCACCCTGACCAAACCTTCATAATCCTCATCAGGGTGAGACCTGTAGGAGGACATGGTATCCCTCCTCAGACTCCAAGGGTTTTCATATCCTGTCGACATAAGACTTTTGTCGGATCTGTGCAGTCATCACTTACAGACAAGTTAGGCATCAAGATACACACTCTGCCACTGCTTCCTTCATTCCTGGCCACCGGTACTGACACTGGAGGTCCTCGTACTCCTTCGCCACTCTAGGATGTACCTCTAAAGGGGATGTATGGATCTCCCTCAACACCTCATCCTATAGCGCCATCGGTACCATGGTAAATCCTATGAATAGGATGATGTGCTTCCCACCTTCAAGAAATCCATTAGGTGCCTATTCTGAGGATATCTGAGTATGTCAATTCTCACAGTAAATGTCTCCAAGATACTCCTCCCTAACTCACTGAAGGACTGGGGTAGTGACAATCATAGACTGAAGGTATGCTTCTTCACCTCTATCCAAGAAGGATATCTACAACGTGGATAGCGACTCTATCACCTCACTAATCAACTACAGACCAGACCTCCTAATGAGTGCATCTGCTACCATGTTCCCCTTCCCAGGAGTATAGACTATCTCAAAGTTATTGTCCATGAAGAACTCAAGCCATTGACACCGTCCCATGTTAAGGTCCTTCTGAGAGAAGATATACCTGAGAATCCTTTGATCAGAGTAGACTATAAATGTTCCCCCATCAAGTTATGTCGACACCCCTTCAAGGCCAAGACCACTACTACTAACTCCAGGTCATGGGTGGCATATTTCTGATCATGGTGCCTCAACTATCATGATCCATAGGCAATCACTACTCTCTCATGCATCAGGACACACCCAAATCCGGTCCCTGATGCGTCACAGTAGTCTACATACCCAACACCCTCTTCTGGTAGCCTTAAGATGTGGGCACTCGTTAGTCTCTTCCTCAGCTCTTGAATGCTCTTCTAACACGTCTCCATCCATAGGAAAGGATACCCATTCTTCGTCAAAGATGAAAAGGGTGGCGCTACCCTGTAGAAGTTATGTACAAACTCCATTGGTTCCCAGCCAAAGCAGAAGTCCCTCTACCTTTGAGGAGGTAATTTTGGAAACATCTTTTGAAAATATGTACCCAAACTCTACCACTCCGGTTGGGAATTAAAAATTCAAAATCTCATGTTTCCATGAGGGTAATGCTGGTTGGCACAAGAGTGATCCGCTACACCCTCATATGATTGATTTTAACCTGTGCTGCATGAGTTTCCTTTTTTTCCGACCAAGGATAACCCCATTCCAATGTTGTAGATAAACCACAACCTTTTTCCGTAATACAATCAATATGAGTATGAAATGTGGATGTCCATTCTATACCCAAACTAACATTGTAAGGCCTCGACGCTGCCACCAAGGGGTTCTAATTGAAACATTATCCTCAAGGGTCAGATCACACCATCGAAATATGTGTCATTATCGAGTATCTTGCCAAAGGTGTCTCCAGACGTAAGGATCAAGTATTCAGTTTAATTGGACACTCGAGGTCTTGAACAAGATTCATGGTAAGAAGGAATGATTTTTATATATGTCTATTAATACAATAGCTAGTAGTAGAGACAGACCATACCGATAATCATTCCTGGTGCCCATGGGTCACACTCCTTGACGACATGCATCTACACCCTTCCCATGTGCTCTAATTCCATGGTCTTGGTGGGGACGACATTAGGGTGGTGGTTGTAACATATCAAAATGCATACCACCTCTTGCTGCTATCTTAGCTCCTCCTCCACGTCTGCTGCCCGGCAGATTCATCTGCCTTTACCACTTCCTCTTCTCAAAAAATTTCACACGCCTAAGTCTCTGATACTGGCGTCAGTTTCATGCTTTCACACTACTAACATTAAATGGATGTATTCACTCAGCCGAAGAACATTCAACCACAAAGGTTCTCTCTAGAACCCTAACATAAGTAGGAACACATAGAGGAATAGTGATTGCTTGAATGTCCTTAACCACACATCACTCGAAGGTCTGAGACCTGAAGAACTGACCACACTATATTCATTGAGTACCTAGGATGGTTGGTACGCCATGATGAATACTCTGTAACTGACTTGTCATCCTACTGAAACTGTAGATGATCTAGGGAACTTTCATCCCTTATCTCTTTATGGATAGCAACCCCCTCCTCTAAGGAAGGTTCTTAAGCTTGTCCACAGAAAAGTCACATCTTCACAAGATCATGGTAAACTAAACCCAATCATCATCCTGCTGATCCACGTAGAAGGCTCTCTACCAGGACCACCATCTGATCGAATGGTGACATGGCTAGATGGAAACTTGGCTACCTCCTCAAGCCTATCCGTAGCCGCCTCTGAGTTGGACTGACCTCAGAACCTGAGGGGTATCTTATGCTGAATCACATGTAATGAAATAATTATACACCTGTCCTCTACCCGTACTTACAGTTGTAACTTTTGACCAACGAGATGTGATATACCTGGCTGTAAAGACCCGGAAATTTCAAGGAATTTTTTTTCTTAATTTTATTTGGAATTTTACAAGAACATAGTTTTTGACGACACCTGATTCTGAGGCCCGGTGTGACCGGAATCATTTTTCAAAGTTTAGCTCGGGTACGTTTAGTGAACGAACGAGCGAGTTTTCATAACTTTTGAACCGGTGCTCGGAATCGAAATCCGAGGGCACCGATGAACTCGCAGCGCTGATAATTGCTTAAGAAAACCCCTTTCTAGAGTTGTGTTTTCTCGGGATGAGTTGTTTAAATAAAGTGAGGGATAATAATATAATTGTTTTACAATTATATTTTCTTTTAATGTTAAGTGGATGAAGTGTTGTGTCACAACACTTTTCCACTCTCTTATGTGGTTATAACCTATGTAAGGGAGTTAGGGGTGGGACCCACTTGTTGATAACTACCTTTGAGAGGATTAAAGTGGGGTGGGGTCCACACGAGCCCAACCCCTCACCTTCCCCTAATGTTCATAACTTTTCCCCTCTTAATTTTGTAACTCTCAAAAATAACCCCCCCCCCTTTTTAAATAATGTCAACTCATTAATTGAGTAGGTTTTTCAAGTAATTAATTCTTGGATTCATTTGAATTTTTCAAATGAATTCCATTGGCTTGTGTGTTAATTAAATAAGACTAAGTCTTATTTCGTGGGAGGATAGTTGATGGTGTGAAAGGATTTGGGGAGGAAAGCTCTAAGTTCCGAAGGACGTTCTTCCTCCTTGAAGAACGCGAAGAACGCACTGTCACCAACAAAGAATGCCGACCTCCGACGAAGGACGACGGTAAGAGACGCCTTCCTCGGAGATCGACGACGTGATGCCGTGTACCGTGACGCCAACGACACTCTCCTTCCGCGATGCCTTCTTCCGTGACGTTCAATTCTGCGAAAAACCTTTGTTCAACGATTACATCAGGTAAGGGTTTATTTATTGTTGATCATGATCTCATCTGTCGCCATTCTTGGATTCATTTGAGCAGCCTGATATCGCAATAACGAGAGGGGGTCGGACCGCACGAACACGGCCGACCAGCCTCCCCCTTGTTTGTTGGATTTTTTTGTGGCACGTGAAAGGCGGCGCGGTGCCGTTGCACCGCGCAGAAACTATGAGAAAGGGTGAAGAAGCGCGGCACCGCTGCACCGCGCCGTTGAAGTCAAATAAGCCGCGGCACCGTCGCGCCACGCAGGAAAAGGATGAAGAGGCCGCGGTTTAATTATTTGATCGTTGTGTGCGGATTGATGGGCAGTGAAAAACGGGGCCGCAAAGTCAATTTGAAGCCTCAGCAGTGAAGGTCAGGTCCCGGGAGGACCGTTGGCGGAAGCGGTGAGAAAAACGGACCACAGGAGCACGTCCGGTGGTCCTTGGAAGGCGGCGGTGGCGGCATGCCGCCGGAACGGAACCACCGCGATGACGGGCTGAACAGGAACGGCTTAGCCGTTCCGTAGGCGGAGCGGCGTGGCTCAAAGCCCCACCAGTTGTTTCGACCGCGGGGGTTTGTAACCCCCACACCCACTGGCCATGCGGGCACCGTGCCAGCGCCAGCGCTGGGCCGGGCCGCGCAAGCTGGGCCGAGCCGCACCATCCGGGCCGGGCTGCGCCCAAGCGGGCCGGACCCGGTTCGGGTCGACCCGGTTCGGGCTGACCCAAGGGGTCTCGGGCCGGGTCGGACCAGGCCCAAACCCCCTATTCTCAGGCAGTTTCCGTTCAAATGCCCATATCATGGGCCACATACCTCCGATCGATGCACCGTTAGTTGAGATGAAATCCTTGGATTGAGACGGTCGTTTCGGTATATTACACTCAAGGTTTCGGAGAATTTGGGTATGGCCGGGTTGGTTCGAACACGAAACCAACGAGGCCCTCGGAGCAGAAACACTTATATCTTGAGCTCCGGACGTCCGATTGACATGTCGTCGACTTTGTTGGATTACTCTTGATGAGAAAGAACTTTTGGAATTATTACCTGGAAGTTTGGACACAGGTGGATAGTGGTCGGGTTGGATTGAACCTGAAATCCAACAGGGCCCCTAGAACGGAAAACTTGATAACTTTCAGACCGGACGTCCATTTGAAGAGCCGTCAGCGGCGTTGGTGATCACGTTGAGAAAAGGTCCCTATGAGTATACCTTATGAGGGTTCAGGGTCCAGTCGAGATATGACCGTGTTGGTTCGCACACGAAACCAACCAGGCCCTTAGGACGAAAAGGCTAATAACTCACAGATCGGGCGTCCAATTGACGCGCCGTCTATTGTGTTGAGACCCCTATGACGAGGCAGTCCATTGAGATACTTCTTCATGGGAATTTGTGATACTTGGAGTATTGAACAGTAGCTTGTGGAGTGGACCCTCCTGGAGACGAGCGTGCGGAGTGCAGAGACCGTGTAGCCGACTGAGACTTGACGACGACAGATCGATCGACTCGGTGAGTTTCGGAGAGCCCAGTGGGGAGCACTTGGTTGTAGCGGAAGACCCGCGGTACTCAACAGAAGGAGTACCTATGAAGGATATGAGGGGGAGTGCTTGGTTGTAGCTGCAGACCCATGGTGGGAAGCGCTTGGTTGAAGCGGCAGACCCACGACGGGGGACCGCTTGGTTGTAGCGGCAGACCCGCGGTACTCAACAGAAGGAGTACCTCTGGAGGCTATGAGGGGGAGCGCTTAGTTGTAGCGGCATACCCATGGTGGGAAGTGCTTGGTTGTAGCAGCAGGCCCACAGTACTCGACAGGTGGAGTACCTCAGCAGTCATAGGTTAGTACCTCAGAGTCGTGACAGGATCACTGTACACTCCAGAGACGGGGCTCTTCAGCAGTAACGGTTTCGATATTTGAAAATCCTGGTTTCAACTGAGTTTATGACCTTTGTGAATACCTCATTATTGATATGGGACACTTGATAACTTGGGTATATGTATGGGCATATACCTGGGTAGTGGTTATCCGTTGATTTCAAAATCTTTGTGTTTCCTCATGATTGAGATGGGTTACTTGATAACTTAGGTATATGTATGGGAGTATACCTAAGTAGAGGTTATCTGTTGAGATATTTATTTGTGGTTACCCTTGTTGGATTTAGTGAGACCTTGAGGGTCTCAGGGTCCTTACTGAGTATCGTTATACTCACCCCTGCATGGGCTTTGCCCGCACTTCGTTGTGTTGGTTCCAGACGACGCGCAGCGTCGACAGAGGCTGAGTGTTCGAGGAATGGACGGTTCTCGGAGGTGGACCTCACAACGAGTCAGTATCCGGAGGTGGAATTCACAATGAGACGATACTCGGAAGGGGATGACGGGTGAGAGCGTTGAGGAGGCTATATGTACCTACCCTTTAGGTAGGATCCGTGGTGGACGATCCAGGAGCTGCGCTATCTGTACCTACCCTATAGGTTGGATCCGAGGTGGACGACCCAGGAGCTGCTTCTACAATTCCATATCCTTGTCTTTCTGTTGTACTGCTTTTTAGTTGTAGTTGTACTTTTCAGTTGGGTTTGTATTCTGGCCCATTTAATTTTCTGCACTTTCTTTTATACTTAGTGTATTACTTCTACTTGTTCTCTTTGGTGTTTTGTTTACTTTTATAAAGGCAATGACTTCCCAGTTTCGGGATTTACGCCTTTGGTGCTAGTCTCCATCCCCTGGCCTATGGAAGGCGGGCTTGGGGTAGTCACGACACGGGCCCCGAGGATGGGTCATGAAAAATTGGTATCAAAGGAGTTCAGTTCTACCGCAGAACTTATAACTCTGATATTTTCTTTCTGTGAAGCAACAGTGTTAAGAGTACCGAGTGTGGTTTTCAGTTCAGGGAGTCCAGTGTTGGTGCGGGCGGCCAACGTATCCATACACCAAGACCATGACAACTGATTTTTGACATTGTGCATGAAAAAACTGATTGCGTGTGTGTTTCCAGAAGTTTTTAAAAGTCAGCTCAAACCAGGTCAGCTCACCAGGTATAATCGTTTGACCATGTCACGTATGTTTCTTTCAGGATGCCTTTTCACGGATGACCAGCTAGATCCCAGAGGGATTTCCGTACTGATAGCCTGCTGAGCGACGAGGCTTTGGTACATGGCCCTCTTATAGTTGAGGCACCAGCGGAGGCACCAGTGGTACTACCATACGTTGGGACATCGATGCCACCAGCCCCAGCAGTAGGCGATGCACGCCTCTTGAGCACCCTGCACGAGTTCCAGCGCCAGAGGCCACCCAGGTTCTGGGGAGAGACGGACCCGCAGGCGGCTGAGGATTGGCTGGAGGCTGTAGTGAGAGTCTCCAGGCTAGTGGGGATGCCAGCAGACATCATGGTGATCTTTGCTGCCAGCCTTCTTCAGGCAGCAGCAGGCAGGTGGTGGAGCCACTTGTTCCAGTTTGGCGACGGGATGACCTTCACATAGGAAGACTTCGAGACCTTCTTCAGGGTGGAGTTTGTGCCAATGGCTCTACACCCCGAGCGTGTACAGGAGATGCTGCCTTGCCGTAAGATTTTAGATCAGTAGCCGAGTCATCTGTGGACAGTAGACAGATGATGCAAAGGTCCAAGAGGACTTGAGCCAGCCGTACGAGGAGAAGAAAGTGTTATGAATGCGACAGGAAGGGTCACCTGGGACGTGACTGTCCGACCTCCCGCACATTCGATCCGCAGGCGTTGGAGGAGCCACTGAGGCAGAAGCAGAAGTGGGTGCTTGAGCAATAGCCGAGCAGTGGACAAGGCAGTAGAGCTCCGGGAGAAGGTGTACAGGAGAGGAACTAGTGGATACATCCCTTGTAGTTCTATTTCCATGTTGTTATTATATTCGTGTCATTGTACTAAGAGCTGCAATAATAAAAAGACACTTATCTTTGTGATGTTTGGTTTCCTGCCCTTTTGTTTGGTTGAAACTTAGAGGTCCCGGTTAAAACTGTTGACTTGACCCTCACTTTTGAGATTTCTACTGGAGGAGACCTAGTGACCTCACACTTATGCCGACAGTGTGACTCGACCCTTGGAGGTGAGAGTGACAGTTGGATCTCTTGGTAGTTACGTCGAGGCCTTACGACGTCATCCATTGCATGAATGCATCATTCATGTCAGGATTGACTGTATTAGGAAATGGGTGTGGTTCATCCAGGGGATGAGACCGAGTTTCTCTTTTCGGGAAAGGAGAAATTTTAGCAGCTCTTTCAGATCGTAGACAAAGAAGGTGCAGATCATCCAGGAGCGGATGAAGACTACACAGTGCAGTAAGAAACAGGAAACCGACATCAGTCTTAGAGACTCGAGCGTGTTAAATGTTTCAAGAAGATTAATCTTTAAGGAGAGATGAGTCTACGAAGTAGCAGATGTGGAGGCTGAGCTAGGAGAGAAGCATGAGGTGGTGTACGTTTTAACATGCTACAACCACCTGCCTTAGTTGTCCCCATCATGCTCAGGGAGCTAGAGGGCAAGGGAAGAGATTAGCTGCATGTGGTCAGGGAGAGTGAACAAATGGCTCTAAGAATGATTCAAGGGACAGTCTGTGTCCACTACTAGATACCGTAGTAATAGATGTTGATATGAATCATTCCTTCCTTCCACGAATCTTGCCCCAGACCTAGATTTTCCGGTAAGCCGTGGACTTGACCCTCACATCTGGAGATACCTTGGGAGGAGACTCGATAATCACACTTATGACGATGGTGTGGTCAGACCCTCTAGGTGAAAGTTTCAGTTGGAATCTCTTGGTGGCAGCATCGAGGCCTTACGACGTTGGTTTGAGTATGGACTGGGCAATCACAGTTCATACACAAATTGACGATATTAGGAAAAAAGGTTGTGGTTTAACTACAACATCGGGATGAGTTTTCCTCAGTCGGCGAAAAGGAAATCCCAGACAGCATCGGATAAACTCATGCATAGGAGGGTGCGGTCGATCACTCTTGAGTCAGAAAATCTTACCCTCATGGAAGCAGGAGTTTTGAGTTTCAGTTCTAAACAGAAATTGGAGACCTCTTGAGTTCGAGGATGACGATCACGTCCTTATACGGGTCTCACCTCGATGAGGTTTACAGAGATGTGGCCAAGGCGGCAAGTTATCTCTGAGGATCAGCGGACCTTTCTAGGTCCTCAGCAGGATTGGTGAGGTGGTTTACTGCTTGACCCATCCAACTCAGTTGCACCGGGTTCACGATGACTTCCACGTATCTCTACTGACGAGATACGTGCTTGACCCGACGCATATCATCGACCATGGGGAGCTGGAATTTGGCGTTGGGGTGACTTTTTCGAGGTTCTAGTAGGAGTTGAGGATCGACAAGAGTAGTCCTACGAGGACGCTAAATTCCTCTTCTTCACTTTCACCGGCAGTACGGGGAACCTCCAGGTGAGCACATGGGAGCAGAAGGCTCAGATGCATGCTCAGTACCACTTTCTTGTGTCCCTAGTTTTTGTTAAAGCTTTACAAGGACGTAAAGCCCTGAGGTGGGTGTAATGTAAAGACCTGGAAATTTCGAGGAAATTTTTTTTCTTAATTTTATTTAGAATTTTCAAGAACATAGTTTCTGACAGCACCTGATTCTGAGGCCCGGTGTGCCCGAAATCATTTTCCGAAGTTTATCTTGGGTACGTTCAGTGAACGAACGAGCAGGTTTTCCTAAATTTTGAACCGGTGCTCGGAATCAAAATCTGAGGGCACCGATGAACTCGCAGTGCCAGTAATTGCTTAAGAAGACCCCTTTCTAGAGTTGCGTTTTCTCAGGATGAGTTGTTTAAATAAATTGAGGGATAATAATATAATTATTTTACAATTATATTTTCTTTTCTTGTTAAGTGGATTAAGTGTTGTGTCACAACACTTTTACTCTCTCTTATGTGGTTATAAGCTATGTATGGGAGTTAGGGGTGGGACCCACTTTTTGATAACTACCATTGAGAGGATTAAGGTGGGGTGGGGCCCACACAAGCCCAACCCCTCACCTTCCCCTAACGTTCATAACTTTTACCCTCTTAATTTTGTAACTCTCAAAAAGAAACCCCCCCTTTTTTTTAAATAAAGTCAACTCATTAATTGAGTAGGTTTTGCAAGTAATTAATTCTTGGATTCGTTTGAATTTTTCAAATGAATTCCTTTGGCTTGTGTGTTAATTAAATAAGACTAAGTCTTATTTCGTTGGAGGATAGTTGATGGTGTGAAAGGATTTTGGGAGGAAAGCTCTAAGTTCCGAAAGGACGTTCTTCCTCCTTGAAGAACGCGAAGAACGCACCGTCGCTGACGAAGAACGCTGACCTCTGGCGAAGGACGATGGTAAGAGACACCTTCCTCCGACGCCGTGTACCGCGACGCCAACGACCCTCTCCTTCCGCAATGCCTTCTTCCGTGATGTTCAATTCCGCGACGAACCTTCATTCAACGATTACATCAGGTAGGGGTTTATTTGTTGTTGATCGTGATATCATCTGTCGTTATTCTTGGTTTCATTTGAGCCTCCTGATATCGCAATAATGAGAGGGGGTCGGACCGCACGAACACGACTAACCCTCCTCCCCCCTTGTTTGATTGAATTTTTTGCGGCATGTGAAAGGCGGCGCGGTGCCGTTGCACCGTGCGGAAACTATGAGAAAGGGAGAAGAAGCGCGACACCGTCGCACCGCGCCGTTTAAGTCAAACAAGCTACGGCGCCGTCGCGCCGCGCAGGAAAACCACAAAAAGGCCGCGGTTTGATTATTTGATCGTTGTGCGCGGATTGATGGGCGATGAAAAATGGGGCCACAAAGTCAATTTGAAGCCTCCGTAGTGAAGGTCGGGTCCCGAGAGGACCGTTGGCAGAAGCGGTGAGCAAAACGGACCACCGGAGCGCGTTCGGTGGTCCGCGGAAGGCGGCGGCGGCGACACACAGCCGGAACGGAACCGCCGCGGCTCAAAGCCATGCCGGTTGTTTCGACCGCGGGGGTTTGTAACCCCAACACCCGTTGGCCACGCGGGCACCGTGCCAGCGCCAGCGTCGGGCCGGCCCGCACCATCCGGGCCGGGCTGCGCCCAAGCGGACTGGACCCGTACCCAGTTCGGGCCGACCTAGTGGGTCTCGGGCCGGGTCGGACCGAGCCCGAACCTGCTATTCTTGGGTAGTTTCCGTTCAAATGCCTATATCTTGGGCCACTGACCTCCGATCGACGCACCGTCAGTTGCGATGCGATCCTTGGATTGAGACGAGCATTTCGATATATTACACTCAAGGTTTAGGAGAACTTTGGGTACCGCCGGGTTGGTTCGAACATGAAACCAACCGGGCCCTCGGAGCGGAAACACTTATATCTCGAGCTTCGGATGTCTGATTGACGTGTCGTCGACTTTGTTGTATTCTTCTTGATGAGATGGAACTTTAGGAATTTTCACCTGAGGTTTGGATGTAGGTGGATAGTGGCCAGGTTGGATTGAATCCGAAATCCAACCGGGCCCCTGGAACGGAAAAGCTGATAACTTTCAGACCGGACGTCCGTTTGACGTACCGTCAGCGGCATTGGTGATCACGTTGAGAAATAGTCCCTATGAGTATACCTTATGAGGGTTCAGGGTACAGTTGAGATACGGCTGGGTTGGTTCTCAAATGAAACCAACCGGGCCCCTGGGACGAAAAGGCTAATAACTCATAGACCGGGTGTCTGATTGACGCGCCGTCTCTTGTGTTGAGACCCCTATAATGAGGCAGTCCTTTGAGATACTTCTTCATGGGAATTTGTGATACTTGGAGTGTTTACCAGTATCTTGTGGAGCGGACCCTCCCGGAGATGAGCGTGCAGAGTGCGGAGACCGTGTAGCCGACTGAGACTTGACGACGATAGATCGATCGACTCGGTGAGTTTCGGATAGCCCAGTGGGGAGCGCTTGGTTGTAGCGGCAGACCCACGACGGAGGAGCGCTTGGTTGTAGCAGAAGTCCCACGGTACTCAACAGAAGGAGTACCTCTGAAGGCTATGAGGGGGAGCGCTTGGTTGTAGCTGCAGACGCATGGTGGGAAGCGCTTGGTTGTAGCGGCAGACCCACGGCGGAGGAGCGCTTGGTTGTAGCGGCAGACCCGTGGTAGTCAATAGAAGGAGTGTTGGGCGGAGAAAACGGGGAAAGATGGCAAGAGGGGGGGGTGAATTGCCTTTAAAAAAAATTGATTAACAAATTAAAATCAAAGTGAAAATCAAAGTATGTGCAGCGGAAAATAAAAGAGACAATCACACAAGAAATTGTTAACGGAGTTCGGCCAAAACCCGGCCTACGTCTCCGCTCCCAACTCAACCGTTGAGAGATTTCTACCGCTTGCTTTTCATTGGTTTTAGCAAGAAACCCACTAGGCTTTGAGGTAGCACTAGGACCTATTACAGCTTGCTTTTGTGGTTTAGCAAGAACCCACTTGCTTTTAATGGTTCAGCAAGAACCCACTAGCCTTTTTAACGGGTGAAGGCTAGCTCACCGAAAACTCAAGCCCTTTAAAAGGAAAGGCTTGAAGAAACCTCTTCACACCTTAGTGGTGGTGTGAAACCCAAAAGAAAGGGGGATGAGAAAAGGGTTTGGGGTTTGTAGGCACAAACCCAATTTTAAGCTCAAAATAAATATACAAAGAAAAACCGTAATTGGAGGAAGTCTTGGGCGCCTTTGATTGATTGATGATGTTGAAGGACGCTTCCAAGCTTCTTTGGAGGAACTCCTTGGATGTGGAATTGGATGGAGCACTTCGGGTTCCCTTGAAGTGGCTTGCCGGAGGATTGCCGAATGATGGAAAATGTGTCTGTTGGCTTCACAATGGTTCCGGTAGGTGTCCGGGGCTTCCTCAGCCTTTATTTATAGGCATGGAACCCATTGGGGGCCTTCGGAGCCGTTGGAGAAGTCCTCGGAGCCGTTGGAGGCCAAAAGAGGGTTGACTGGTCAAACCCAACGGCTAGTTTGACTGGGCTACCGGCTGGCCGGTGCAGGGCCACCGGCTGGCCGGTGCCTTGGATGTTGGAGAGGAATTCTGTCCAGGGGCCACCGGCTGACCGGTGCCAGAGCCACCGGCTGGCCGGTCGCAAGACAGTAGCAAACACTGTTTGGGCTGGGGGCCACCGGCTGGCCGGTATAAGACCACCGGCTGGCCGGTATAAGGCCACCGGTTGGCCGGTGCTGAGGCAGTGGCTCAGCCCTCTGTTCTGGGTGCCACCGGCTGGCCGGTGGTCAAGCCACCGGCTGACCGGTGGAACCTGGCAGTGGGCAATGCCTCTGCCAGGTCCACCGGCTGGCCGGTGCTATCACACCGGTTGGCCGGTGGACTGAATTTCAGTCCACTTTGCCAGCTTTCTTGGGCCAATCCATTGGCCATCTTTTTCCTATCATCCACAACACTTAAAAACAAGGTTAGACAAATAATAAGGTGATTGTGATCATGAAAATCAAACAACGAGGGGAACGAGAGGTACAACAATCTACCCCTATTTTAATGATCACAATCACCAAAACAATTAAAGTAAAAACATGAATTTAAAGACATTCTTAAAGGAAAATTTGAAAATAAATCAAAGCATGATAGAAAAGATTCTCCCCCAATCAATCAAGAAATTTCTCCCCCTTTGTGATTATCAAAATAGAATGGGGCATAAAACTTGATTGAGGGAAAATTGAGAATCAAGATTTGAAAATTTAAAAATCAATTGAGATTTTTGAAATTGAAATGAAAATTTGAATAACAGTTTGTATTGAAAGTTTTGAATCAAAAAACCAATTGAATTTTGAAATTTGAAACCAAATGAAATTTTTGAATCAAAAATTGAATAACAGTTTGAATTGAAAGTTTTGAATAAAAAAAAATTCGATACCAACTGTTGGAAATTTAGAAATGAAAAAAAAAAATTTGAATTGAAAAAATTGAAACCAAGAGTTGAAAAAAAAATGAATTGAAGGTTTTGATACCAAAAGTTGAGGAAAAAAAAAACTTTTAATATACAAAAAGGCTTAAAAGATCCTAACTCCCCCTAAATAAAAACAAAGAATCATCGGGGAGAGGAATTTTGAAAAGAGACAATTTTAGGCCCGGTGAGACTCGCAAGAAGGGATTTTTCAATCCAAACTTGTCTCATAGCGGGTCTTCTCCTATAGAATTCGTCCGAATAAAAAATCGATTTGGGCCTACCATACCGGGCGTTTTTGCAATTACATTCATATATCATGTGCCCGGGTTTTTTGCAATAGTTACAAAATTTAAAACTAGAGCTCCCCCTTACAAAAACAGTTGGAGCATGGGAGGAGGAAGCTTGGTTGGTGTATCCTAGCCCTTGGGTGGTTCTAGATATTCGTTGGGAACCTAGGAGATTGTTCAAATTTTGTTCACCTTGGGTGAACTTGGCTAGGGTCTCCCTTAGGTCTTTGATGGTTGATTCCATAGAATCAACATTTGGAAAATTTTGGATTTTAAGGGTGAGTTCCTCCTTCTCTTTGAGAAGTTGTTATTTTTCGGAGGAAAGTTTTTTGAAAGACTTTTTTAAAGCAACAAATTTTGACGAGAGTTCGTGAAAACCATTTTCTAATTGGTCTCTAGCATATTGGAGATCCTCATAAGAAAGATGATTTAAAGAATTTGAATTTGAAGAGCAAGAGGAGGAGGAGTCGGAAGATGTTACCTCATGAAATGCCATTAGGCATTTGTTACCGTTGTCGCTTGAGGAGGAGGAGGAGGATGATGATGAGGAGGTGTCACTCCATGTCGCCTTGAGGACCTTTTTCTTTCCTTTTTCCTTAGCCCGTTTCTTGTTGAGTGGGAAATCGGGCTTGTAATGGCCCTTTTCTCCGCACCCGTAGCATTTCACCTTGGGCTCAGATCTTTTGTCGGGTTCTTGCTTTCGATGCTTGCAGGATTTCTTCTTCTTGTGCTTCTTCATAAACTTGTGCATTTGGTGGGCGAGATTCTCCATTTCCGAGTCGCCGCTTGATGATGAAGAAGATGAAGATGATGATGAGGAGGAGGAGCTTACTTCTTTTTGTACCTTGAGGGCGATGTTCTTTGGTGTCTTGATTGGTGTGCCCTCCTTTTGAGCTTGCCTCCTCATCGTAATCTCGTACGTCATTAGGGATCCGATGAGCTCCTCTACCGGCATATTTTTGACGTCCTTAGCTTCTTGGATCGCCGTCACCTTTGGTGCCCATGAGCTCGGAAGGACCCATAAGATCTTCTTGACCATCGTCTCGGCTGAAACATCATCACCAAGAGATTTCCTTCCATTGCACACGTCAGTAAAGCGAGTAAACATATCGGAAATAGACTCATTTGGATGCATTGAAAATGACTCAAAATCTTGCCTATACATATCCAATCTAGTGTCTTTGACTTTGTTAGTGCCCTCATGAGTTACTTCTAAAAGTTTCCAAATTTCATGTGAGGAGGTGCAAGTAGACACTCGATTGAATTCATTTCGGTCTAGGCCGCAATGGAGAGCGTTCATGGCTTTGCCATCAAGCTCAAAATTCTTTATATTGGTGGGGGTCCATTTGGATTCATCGGGGGTAGACAAAGTATAACCTTGCATGACAATTTTGTAAATGGGGTAACCTATGCTTCTAAGAAAGGTAGTCATGCGGGTTTTCCAATAATTATAGTCGGTCCCATTAAAAAATGGAGCCCGACCCAATGAGTAGCCCTCGGGGGCGAAAGAGGTAGATGCCATCACAATGGATCTTTAATTTGAAACCGGGTTAGGGTATTACTCAAAGTTTCCCTCTGATACCAATTGTTGGGCGGAGAAAACGGGGAAAGATGGCAAGAGGGGGGGTGAATTGCCTTTAAAAAAAATTGATTAACAAATTAAAATCAAAGTGAAAATCAAAGTATGTGCAGCGGAAAATAAAAGAGGCAATCACACAAGAAATTGTTAACGGAGTTCGGCCAAAACCCGGCCTACGTCTCCGCTCCCAACTCAACCGTTGAGAGATTCCTACCGCTTGCTTTTCAATGGTTTTAGCAAGAAACCCACTAGGCTTTGAGGTAGCACTAGGACCTATTACAGCTTGCTTTTGTGGTTTAGCAAGAACCCACTTGCTTTTAATGGTTTAGCAAGAACCCACTAGCCTTTTTAACGGGTGAAGGCTAGCTCACCGAAAACTCAAGCCCTTTAAAAGGAAAGGCTTGAAGAAACCTCTTCACACCTTAGCGGTGGTGTGAAACCCAAAAGAAAGGGGGATGAGAAAAGGGTTTGGGGTTTGTAGGCACAAACCCAATTTTAAGCTCAAAATAAATATACAAAGAAAAACCGTAATTGGAGGAAGTCTTGGGCGCCTTTGATTGATTGATGATGTTGAAGGACGCTTCCAAGCTTCTTTGGAGGAACTCCTTGGATGTGGAATTGGATGGAGCACTTGGGGTTCCCTTGAAGTAGCTTGCCGGAGGATTGCCGAATGATGGAAAATGTGTCCGTTGGCTTCACAATGGTTCCGGTAGGTGTCTGGGGCTTCCTCAGCCTTTATTTATAGGCATGGAACCCATTGGGGGCCTTCGGAGCCGTTGGAGAAGTCCTCGGAGCCGTTGGAGGCCAAAAGAGGGTTGACTGGTCAAACCCAACGGCTAGTTTGACTGGGCTACCGGCTGGCCGGTGCAGGGCCACCGGCTGGCCGGTGCCTTGGATGTTGGAGAGGAATTCTGTCCAGGGGCCACCGGCTGACCGGTGCCAGAGCCACCGGCTGGCCGGTGGCAAGACAGTAGCAAAAACTGTTTGGGCTGGGGGCCACCGGCTGGCCGGTACAAGGCCACCGGTTGGCCGGTGCTGAGGCAGTGGCTCAGCCCTCTGTTCTGGGTGCCACCGGCTGGCCGGTGGTCAAGCCACCGGCTGACCGGTGGAACCTGGCAGTGGGCAATGCCTCTGCCAGGTCCACCGGCTGGCCGGTGCTATCACACCGGTTGGCCGGTGGACTGAATTTCAGTCCACTTTGCCAGCTTTCTTGGGACAATCCATTGGCCATCTTTTGCCTATCATCCACAACACTTAAAAACAAGGTTAGACAAATAATAAGGTGATTGTGATCATGAAAATCAAACAACGAGGGGAACGAGAGGTACAACAAGGAGTACCTCTGGAGGCTATGAGGGGGAGTGCTTGGCTGTAGTGGTAGACCCATAGTGGGAAGCGCTTCGTTGTAACAGTAGCCCCACAGTACTCGACAAGTGGAGTACCTCAGTAGTCTTAGGTTAGTACCTCGGAGTCGTGACAGGATCACTGTACACTCCAAAGAATGGGCTCTTCAGCAGTTACGGTTTCGATATTTGAAAATCCTGGTTTGAACTGAGTCTATGACCTTTTTGAATACCTCATGATTGAGATGGGACACTTGATAACTTGGGTATATGTATGGGCATATACCTGGGTAGTGGTTATCTGTTGATTTCATAATCTTTGTGTTTCCTCATGATTGAGATGGGTTACTTGATAACTTATGTATATGTATGGGCATATACCTAAGTAGAGATTATATGTTAAGTTCTTTCTTTTTGGTTAACCTTGTTGGATTTAGTGAGCCCTTGAGGGTCTCGAGGTCCCTAATGGGTATCGTTATACCCACCCCTGCACCGGCTTTGCCCGCACTTCGTTGTGTTGGTTGCAGACGACGGGCTGCGTTGACAGAGGCTGAGTGTTCGAGGACTAGACGTTACCCGGAGGTGGACCTCACGACGAGTCAGTATCTGGAGGTGGAATTCATGACGAGGCGATACTCGGAGGAGGTTGACGGGTGAGAGCGCTGAGGAGGCTATTTGTACCTACCCTTTAGGTAGGATCCATGGTGGACGATCCAAGAGCTGCGCTATCTGTACCTACCCTACAGGTAGGATCCGAAGTGGACGACCCAGGAGCTGCTTCTACTCTTCCAGCTAATTGTCTTTATGTTGTACTTCTTTTCAGTTGTAGTTTCACTTTTTAGTTGGGTTTGTATTCTGGCCCATTTACTTTTCAACACTTTCTGTTGTACATAGTGTATTACTTCCACTTGTACTCTTTGGTGTTTTGTTTACTTTTATAAAGGCAATGACTTCCAGTTTTGGGATTTACGCCTTTGGTGCTAGTCTCCAGCCCCTGGACTATGGAAGGCGGGCTTGGGGTTGTCACGGCACGGGCCCCGAGGAAGAGTCATGGCACTGGCACACTACCTGAAGGTACCATCTCAGGAAACAGTCCATGTACCGAAGCTTCATCATCATGTGGAACATCCTCATGGTCACGCACTGGAAAAGACAGGCATCCAAGAACGCCATCTGCTCAACTGGGGTCTCAAATAGGCGGAATACTCTAGCCACCTCCTCTAGCTAGTCCTCACCTACCTAATAATCAGTCACTCCTCGAAACATCAGAGGCCTATACCGCGAGAACTCGTGCAATTCACTCAGTTTGCATGCTACATTTTCTAGTGTGGATGGAGGTAACTACTGCCCAACATGTGTTGGTGCTGCTGGTACACCACCCGAAGGTTCCAATACAGTAAGAGGGCGCTTCACAGGAGCCTTGTCGCTCGGTGGGCTGTCGTCATGTACTCTCTTGGGAATCCTGGATGGCTGTCTATGTGGAATCATCCTGATAAGGAATAGGTGTGTCATGGTCATTAAGTTATACCTGGTAAGATGAATCAATGAAATCATAAGAAATAATTTTTTAAAAAAATACAATCAGTGTTTTTGTGCGCTGAGTGAGAAATCAAAATTCAGGGTCCTGGTGTGTGGATACGTTGGCCGCCGCACCAACACTGGATTCCCCAAAATAAAAACCACACTCATAAAACATAAAACTATTTCCACAAAAAAATATCAGATTCATAGTTCTTCAGTAGAACCAAACTCCTCTGATACCACTTTTTCATGATCCGTCCCTTGGGGCCCATGACTTAAGTACCCCAAGCCCAGCTTCCACATGACTGGGGCTGGTGATTAGTACCTGAAAGGAATATCCCTATGATGGGAAGACATTGCCTTTAAACCTGTACAAACACTTGGTCCAAAAACACAACAAGAAGCAACTGTGAAGTAAACTGCTATAGTAAAAGTGTACCGAAAGTATAGGGTCCAGAATACAAGCCCAACTGGAAATGTACAAGTATAACTGAAAAGTAAAAAACAACTAAAAGGTAAAAAGACCCTCTTGGATCAGCCACCATAGATCCTACCAGAAGGGTAGGTATAACACTTGATCAGTAGTTCTTACATCACGTCATGCCAATGGTCCACCTCTAAGTATTCTATAGTCCTGGATCCCTCAAACCCCAGCCCAACTTCTCAACATCTACACAAGACACAACAAGGTGTAGGAAAAGCCCGTGCAGGGGTGAGTATAACAACACCAAGTATGGACCCCGACACCCCCAAAGGTCTCTTAAAATTCCACATGGAAAACAACAAATAATGATCTCAATCACAAAGAATAAAGCAATATACACAACTCAATTAGTGACTCAGCTCAAAATAGGTTTTTAGTGAAGTATAGATGTTCAGATGATTATTCGTGAAACTAGATCATCTTATTCTATCAATAGACACTTCTTCTGACCATACAGAGTCTAACCCACAAAGGATCGATAGGTAAAAACCCCCGCAATGATGCACAAATGATCTGATCCTCCTAGAGTCCATAGGTACTAAACTCAACAATGACCCACACAGGATTTGATCCGCCCAGGATCAGTATATCGTAGAACCATGATGGGACGCTCGAAGGATGGTATTCATCGAGTCATGAGATTTTAATCCACACAGGACTGCAAGGTGATGATCCACATAGGACCACTAGGTTTTGATCCATAAAGGAGGTTTGGGTTTTTATCCACACAGTATTGCTCTATATTAACCTCTGTATGATCTGTCTCCAACCTATACCTCACTACCAGCCACTGGATTCCTCGCACACAGTGCACTCGAGTACAGAAGTATCTACACCTCTAGATATCAATCGTACCTTTACCACCACTAATTTCCACAAAGTATTAATCCAAAGGACACCCATGTCTTAAGGGTTCCAACGCGACTGACGGCTTGTCAATTGGATGCTTGATGTTTGAGTTAGATGTGTTTTAGTTCCGAGGGCCCGGTTGGATTCTAGTTCGATCTAACCCAGATATACTCGAAATGTCACCAAAACATAAGTGGAGTATACCAAAAGGATCATTTCAATCCAAGGATCACAAATCCATAGTTGGTTTGTCAAACGAACGTTTGGTTCTCAAGATATGGCCCTTTAAGTGTTTCTTGGTCCGGTGGGGCCTGAGTTTGGTCCGACCGAGCCCGACCCTGTTTGGACTAGGCCACGACAGGGTCAGCCTGCTGGGCCATGGTCTGACTCGGCCCCCAAGGGGTTGGCTCACTGGGCCACGGTCCGACCCGGCCCGCAAGGGGGTGGCCCAAAAAGGGGGCGGCCAGGTAGGGCAGCAGCCCGGTCTATGGGGGAGCACGACCGGGCAGGGCACGATCCCGGTCCATGGGGGAGCACGGCCTGACCCAAGGTAGGGTATGATCTGGTCTGAGGGGGAGCGTGGCCCACTTTGGGGTCCAATATATCCAGCGTAGGTGGTGTGACCCCCCCGGTCTTCCGAAGACATGAATGGATCAGAGGCCGTTCGATTTGCAAAGAAGCAACGCCGTGTGGGTGCCGCTCGGTTGCCGCAGAACCCACCAGAGGCACGGGTTCAGCCTCCTCTCTAGCTTCAGGTGAGGCTTATGTTCAATGGCGGCGCGTTGTTCGCACTACCTCCCACTTTCCGATAGCATGGTGGTCGTGCCACCTCCCTTTCCGTAGCTGGCCAATGTGTCGGTTGCCTCCTCCATTCGCCAAGGCTGAGGAGCCATGAACCTTTGATCACCGGGGGTGCGTGATGTCATGCCACACCACCTCTGCATCTGGTCAGTACTAGACGCTCTACTGACAACGGCAGTTCTGTGCCATGACCTCCTCTAGAGGCATGCGTCAACACACAATTCCCAATGTAGTCGGTCGATGTTGTTGCACTGGCGGTCTTCCACAGAGGTGAAATGATAACAAGATAGTGGAGGGTATAGTCTGGGTTCGTTAGGCTTGCACCCTCCATATTAGCTTGTAAACATGAGGGGGATTAAGGATTTAATAATCAATTGAATAAACAACAATCAAAACCCAACAAAGATACCCGCAAACAAACTCCCGAAAAAACAAACAAATTTTAGATCAACCCATTAGTCGGTTGGTCTGCGTTCTTCGTATTATTCAAGAACAGGGAAGAGGAAATCCTTTAAAATGCATAAATGAATAAACACCCTACCTCAAATCATCAGAGAAATCACTGCGCTTGAAGTTAGGTCGGTGTTCTTCATTCCTGCAACAGGCTTCCAATGACGCTGCTCGTATGTCTTCCTCCAGTTCGTGGTTTGGTGTCTCCTGTCACCTCCTGTTATGATCAGCTCCATTCTATAAGGGTTATGCATCACAACACTTCTTCTGTACTTCACTGCTTGGTGAAGCTGTGTTGATACCCCTCTCCAAGCTCCATATATATAGGAGAGGGGGAGGGTATGTAACGAGGTGGTGAATTAATGGGGGCTCATAAATTAAGAACCTTCCTAATTCCCCAAGGATGTCATTACTTAGGATTGGAAAGTCATGCCATTTAATTTATTGACACATCACTGATCCCACACTCTATTTGTCTATTGGTGGCTAAGAAAGAAAAATAAAATAATAAAATTATTTCATTTCATTTATTCTAAAAATTCAGAAAACAGAACTTTTTTTCTAGACCTACTATGGTAAAGGAAAAGTCTCCCTTAAGCGAATCTCGACACTGCAGATTCAACGGTGCCCTCTGATTTTTAATCCGAGAACTGGTTCAAAAGTTAGAAAATGATGCTCGCATGTTTAATTGGTGTACCTTAAAAAGAGTTCAATAAATTAATAACGTTCACCCTCGACCCGCGCATGTCGAGGTTAGGCTCTGCCTTAGGATAAAATGCCTCAAAGAACTCAATGGTACTCTTGTATTTTCAATCAGAGTTACCATTTAGAAGTTATGGATTTTACATTAAAATAATTGTCATTTAATTATTTTATTTATGGCCAAAAACTAACTTCCACTAGTGGTCCGTGCTGGCCAATGTTAGTATCGGCCTAAGGAAAGCGTACACTCAGGAGTTCAGTGGTGGTCATAGATTTTCATTCCAAGTTACCATTCGTGAGTTATAAGTATTTAAAAAATAAAATAATTTTATTTAATAATTTTATTTACTATTATACCATTTTCGGGTTTTCTCACAAGAGGTCCGCCCGGACTAAACTTAAGTCATGCCTAGGGTAAACCTACTATCCGGAATGCAACGCTGACCTCATATTTCTGATCTATACAATTGTTTAAGATTTATTCCACTATTTTAGTAAAACTTCTTACACATGATAATTAATTCTTAATGAAAATTCGATGAATCATTCTAGGAACTTCGGGCCTCAAAATAACGCGCTTTCAGATTTTTCATTCTCAAAATAATTTCATATAATTAAAAATATTATACAGAAATTTTGGGACATTACAAAATGGTTGTAGAGGAGTGGCCTCAACTGACAATAGTAACCAATATTCGTAGTTTCCTTGGATTAGAAAGATATTATAGGTGGTTTGTGAAATAGTTTTCATGACTTTATAATCCATTAACCATGTTTACTTGAAAAGGGGTCAAGTTAACCTAGAAAATGTAGTGTAATGAATGTGTCCAAGAGCTGAAGAAGATACGGGTTACTACACCCATGCTAACTCAGCCCTCAAGTGGAGAAGGATTAATTATTTTTAGCGATGCATCTCTGAAAGGGCTTGGCTCCATCCCCATAAAAAATGACAAAGTCATTGATTATGAATCTCGATAGTGAAAGACTCATGAGAAGGACTATCCTATCCATGGTCATGAACTCATTGCAGTAGTTGTTTCTTTGAATATGGATGGAACTATATTTATGGGGATAAATGTGATATATACCCAGACCATCAATGTTTAATTATATTTTCACACAAAAGGAATTCAACATGAGATAAAGGATATGGTTGGAACTTCTTAACGACTATGATTGTTCAATTCATTATCATCCCAGAAGAGAAAACAATGTCACTAATTCATTAAGTAGGAAATACCCAGTTGTTCTCTCCATGATGAGGATTCAAAGAGATCCTTTGATTAATGAGATAGTAAATCTAGAAATTGGAATTATAAGTGAAGGGTCATCATAAACCCTATTCCAAATGATTTTTCTACCATCATAACTAGAGATGATCAAGAAAGATCAAAATGAAGATCCTTTATTACAAAAGAAGTTTGAGGCTATGAAGGATGGGATGTTTCCTGAGTTTAATATTGATCAAGAAGGTGTACTAAAATTTCATAAAATAGTAATGTTCCATCTATTCTAAAAATAAATAAGGAGCTAATGGATGAATCTTATATCTCTATTTTCTCTATACATCTGGGAAGCACGAAAATGTATAGGGACCTTCTTGATCATTATTGGTGGGAAAAAATGAAAAGGGAGATTGCTGACTACACTAGAAGGTTCTTGGTATTTCAGCAAGTGAAGGAAGAGGGACAAATTCCTAAAGGGGTTTTACAACCACTTCCCATCTAAGCATGGAAGTGGGATAATATCACTATGAACATTATGGTTGGTCTCCCAATGACTTCCATGATAAGCAATGTGATATAGGTTATAGTAGACCATATCACCAAGACTGACCATTTTATCTCTATTCGGGATGAGTTATCACTTGATCAACTTTCCAGGATTTACATAAAGGAATTGGTAAGGCTGCATAATGTTCCACTTTCTATCGTATCTGATTGTGATCCAAGTTTCACATTGAAATTCTAGAGAAGTATTCAACCTGATCTATGTAGCAAATTGAACATCAGTACGGCCTATCACCCCTAACTAAAATCCAATCTGAATTTACTATTCAATCACTCGAGGACAAGTTGAGAACTCGATCAATGGAATTTAGAGGTGGATGAGATCAACATCACCCACTAGTTGAGTTCTCTTACAAAAAAACTTAAATTAGAGCATTCAAATGGAACCCTATGAATCTCAATATGGGAAGCAATGTAGAACTCATACTTGATGGGATCAAGATAGTGAGAGAAATATTCTCGGTCCTGATCTTGTACAAGAGATTATAGGAAAATTCCATGCCATCCATTAAAACATTATGGCTGCTTAGAGTGGGAAAAAGAGCTATGATGACAATCGTCTAAGGGACACAGAGTATGATTTTGGTGAAAAAATATTTCTTCAAAATTCACCTTGGAAGAGATTCGTGAGGTTTGGGAAGAAAGGGAAGTGCAGACCTAGGTACATTGGCCCATATGAAATTCTTGATGGTGTAGGAGGAGCATCCTATCACCTTACACTTCCTCCAAATCTCGTACAAGTTCATGATGTCTTCCCCGCATCCCTCTTGAGAAAGTACATACCTGACCCTTCAAATGTACTAAATCCAGAGGTGGTACAACTAGAACATGACCTCTCTTATGAGGAGTAGCTGGTGGAGAAGTTGGATCATAATGACAGGGTTCTATGCAACAAGACTACCCACCTAGTCAAGGTGTTGTGGAGGAAACACAACTGTGAAGAAGCCACGTGTGAACCAGAGGATTCAATGAGATAGAAGTACCCATGACTTTTCTATTTTGAGGTTATGATTTGAAATTTCAGGGAAAAAACTTCTTAAGGGGGAAGAATGTAATGACCCGGACATTTGAATAATATTTCATTCCAAAATTTATGTGTTATTTTATTTTGTACTAAAATACCTATATCCATTTATTAATGAAGTGAGTATAATTAAAATTATACCTTTGTTTTCGACTATTATATGACCATTGGTCAATATGAATGTTGAAAATTGTACTCATAACATTATGATTACTGTTTATAAATGAAAATGGTCATGGTTAATTAATACAGAAAGAAGAGTCGATGGCCTCATCCAATACACTTGGGTCATATGAAGCCCATATATCAGAGCGCAGAAAGGAGGTAGCATCAATGGGTTTTACTCTGGACCAACCCCAAGATGAACTCCAACATGTTAATCTTGAAAGGAAATGCTTACAGCGTAAGTTCAAGTTGATAGAAATCACCACTCGTGAAATATTGTCCGAGCCGCCCCAAGATTCTATCACCAAAGTAAACCTTACTATTAGGGTCTATGCTGGTGTTAAAAGGGGCTATGTAAGGAGGCATTAATTACTTATGTGTAATCTTTTTGTAAAAATAAAATTGGTATTTCTCATTATGGTAAACACTGTGAATTTAAAATGTTTAGATAAATAATGGATGAATTTATAGAAGTTCCATATTATTGATGATTATTGGAAAAAAGGTATTTTAAATATTTTTTATACTTTAAATAACTAATAATGTGAAATTATTTTCAAAAAATAGTCCTCTACAATTGTGATCATAAAGAAATTTAGATTCTAATTAGATCAACTTATTTTTTGGTGAATAGTAAATTATGAATAGTAATATGACCCTTATGAATTGTAATGTGACCAATAGAATAGTAACCTCACTTAGTAAATTATAAATATAATTTAGGCATCTTGATTGGTAATGTGATATAATAGCATTAGTAATAACTATTTTAGAAATTATTAGTTAAGTGTTAGTATTTTTTTGGGTTAATAGTGTTTCTATATAGAAATTAAATATCTCATAATTAAAAAATTATTTTCATAAAATAGAGTTCATTTATTAATTCTGAGAATTGATATTAGGTTAGGGTGAATTTATGTTATTTTTATAAAATGTTTTGTTTTTCAGTGAATAGTTAAAATACAGTTTTGAGTTTCGTTGTGTTTAATGACATCATTAATGATGTAACCGTGATGTAATAATTCTGGTCGACTTGTGTATAGTAAGATATGTTATGATTTGTACCAAGTGTCCAATACCATGGGAAAATACCTTGGTAAATCCCATGGGTTATCAAATACCACTAATGAGGTGTTTCTTGGAAATTAATAAAATATTCTCTTTTTTTCTATAAATACCAACCCATTCTATCATTCCTTTAATTATAAATTACTCCTCAACTAAGAAATGGTATTCCCCCCCATAAAGTCCTATTTAGGTTCCCTCAAGCCCCCCAAGGTCCCAACCATCATGTTTTTAAAGTTACTCTTCAAGGTAATGGAACCTTTCACCCTCCTCTTTTAGTCATGACTTCATTTATGTTATATCTTATAGTTTTCATTTTATTACGTGGGGGTATGTTCTTCTATATCACTATTATTGTTCATTTTTTTCCAAATTATGTGATAACATTTCTGCTCTCATCAACTGATTTTATGAATTTTTAAGTGATGTTGTTAGGCTGCCGAATTTTCGTAAAAGGAATCACATCATCTCTTTTCATTCAAGTTTTTTTTCATGTGGTATATCATTAAAATATCCATACCATGATCTTATTTAAAATTTATTCTGTCCCTATACTGTATTATGAGTTACTTATGAGGGGGTGACCCTTGTACCCTCTCTCTTTACTTTTTTTTCTAAAACCATGTTGTATAGTCATTATGCTATAGACTTTTCATCTCTAAATATCTCTCTTTTTGTCAAGAAATTATATTATTTTATTTAATTGAATACCCAAACCTATTTCATCTACAAGTGTATTAATCAAGACATAAAAATGATATATTTTATTCCGAAATTGACATACATAAAACACTTATTCCTATTTCTTGGGTTATAAATGATATAATGATCTTATTTTTAAGCACTTTTTAAAAACATCATGATTTCAGTATGAAACCCATTTATTTTATTTTCTTTGGGTTATTTATTAAATATATGATTATGATCTACATGGATAACATTAAAGTAAATACATATTAATTGTGTGCCTTGATAGCACTCCAATGCATTGGGAAAAGAATTTAATCTCTTGAGATGACAAGTTTCACAATTCCTTGGTGAATAACCTTGGAAATTTTTATAATGCCTTGGGGATGGAAATTGGTGATATGTTAATGAGTGTCTAAATTAAATGTTTTATCCAAATTTTTAGGTTATGTTTAAAGTTATTATTATTATGATATTCCTCTTTATCTACATGCTCTTATTGATATCACTCAAGTTCACATGTAAACTATTCCACTTGCTTTCTTTACTAGGACTTCTACTCACCCATTCCTTTAATGTATGTTTCCAGGTTATTAGATGTAGTAATTTTACATATGATGAAATTTTCAAGAATATTTTTAAGATGATTTAAAATAATTTTTTAGGTTTTTATGTTTTATGTTCCTGATTGCCAATACACTAGACTTTAAGGATCCTTTGTTTGTAAAATGTAATGAAAAGTTATGAAATAAAATGGTGGGATGCTGTACAACTTACTGCATGTACACCACCTACTAATGGAATGAAAACTCTCTACTTGAACACCACTACCTCAACTAGAATAAACTTATTTACTTTGTCATATTTTTTTGTGATGATATTGAAATATTAATTGCATGAAACTTTCTAAACATGCTTAGCAGTTTCACGCAACTTCCCTTTCCAAAAACACTTCTTTCCATTCTCAAATTTTTCTGGACCCAAAAAGTTGGAAAAAACTAGAAAAAAACCTTAAAATCGTATTAGACAACACCACTATAACTAATTTGTGTCCATATTAAAAAACCCCTCTCTTGTCATATTTATCCCCTAATTAATCACCTTTATTATAGTCATGTTTTCCGTGGAAAGTATTCTAAATTTCCTATCTCCCAGTGCCATACTTCATTCCAATCAAATATGAATATGATTGATAATACCTTTTATGCCCCTTTCTATCATAAGGCCTTCACCACAAGTTCTCTAAACAAAATATGATATTTTTGAATTGCAAATCAGAAAAGCATCATTATATTAAACTAGTAGAATTATTCCACCATGACATCCATTTTCCTCAAATAAATCTATAGCAATTCTCTGGTCATCACTTTGAAACTCAATGTCTTCAAACTATTCACATGTTTCTTGGAATATCAAGATATGAGGACCTCATTCAATCTCCATTAACTTTGGAACTATGTCATCATATTGACAACAATACAATCTTCATATCTCATTAACCACCATTAACAACCATTGAAAATTAGATGACAACAAATACAATCTATACAGAAAGAAAGCACAATAATCCCTCCTTTCTATTTGTTAGAAATACCTTAAATGTTCTTTCTAAATTATTTTTTCAATATGTGAAACTATTATATTCTCTTCCCCCTTTAATTTCAAAACATTTATTTCACTTTATCTCCCAATTATTGACACAAAAAACAAAGTTCATGGGAAAAGTTGTATCGGTCCATACATAAGAAATGTTTCATTCATCATTTCACTCTAAGTCTACTTGAGCTGTGCATTGTGTAGAAAAACAGGATTTTGTTTAGAAAAATTGTTTTACATTACCAACTAATCATGATACCTTGAGAAATGAGAACTCCTGTACTTCTATTCAAGGATTGTTCACTGCCATTCCAAGATAAAATTAATAAATGTGAGATTATTTTTTAAGAACAATCAACCTGAAACTTCTAGACTCCCATAAATAAATAGATCAAAAAAATTCATGTGCAATAGGTGGGATTAATGACCTTGGGGAACATCCATTCTTTTAATGTAATTGAATAATAAAATTGACCCCCCTTTGTAATATGATCTTTATTTTGAATAAATAAGGATGAGAGATTAAGAAATGACATACCTTTTACAATGACATTATCCTAAAGGGATTTCTAGAGTAAATGGATTTGATACTCATTGAAATAATAATTCTGGAAGTTTCTTCATTTATCTCCCCCTCAAGGAAAACACATCTCATCATCTTCATCATGGAAGATCTCACCAAGAATGGATTTTAAGAAACTCCTATATGGGGAATACACCAGAATAGATCTTCAACATTGTTATCTATAATTGAGAGCACCCACTAATTTTCATGTTCTCCCCTAAGAGTTTGCTTCACCTTCCATTCCATATATTATAAGCACAAATACAATACAAAAAGATTTAAGGGAATATGGTGGATCCTCCTTTATTCATAAATGTTAATAGTAAGGTTGAGATATTTTTTCTCAATCAAGTAGAATCATTTGATTCATTCTTCATGCTTGCACATCAGAACTTATGTTCTGATTTATGTTGAGGAAGGATGGATCTCTTCCCATAATCTTATTCTTTTGTGGAGAACTTTTATTCTTACCACCCTTTACTGATGATACATCATTACTCCTCATTAAGAATAATTTTTTCTCTAGTAGTAAGGTTAAAAACCCTTTTCCAATGTGACCAGATTTCATGCATCTCTCACTCATAACTTATTTAATAAAAGATTTTCCATTTGATTACAACCTCTCATTCACATTTTCTTCATCATGTGGAATATTTTCATTTCCTTTTTCAATATCTTTAGCTAGTGAATCTTCAAGATTCATCATTCTTTCAAAATCATATGGTCATATAACTAAAATTTCAATAGGAACCATGGAATCATGTTTGGATATTTCACATGGGTTCTTCAGAGTATCATCCCTCTTGGTAGTTATTTTGGATGAAACAACCTTCAGCTTATTGGATTTATAATCCAAGGTATTTTTAATATTATTCTTTGGAATCTTTTTGGGAGAATTTTTTTTCACAAAATTATTCTGATTCATTCCCAATGTAGCTTCTTAAATATTGTCTTGCTTATGTGATCTTATTTTCTTATCAGCTTTGCATACATGTTGAGATGAGCACACACAATCCTTATGACCACTACCATTGTGTACATCACAGATGTTATCAAAAAGTCCAAATATATTTGTTGTATACATATTCTTCTAGAAAGGTGGATGTTTCTTCTTCTTAACTAGCATTCTACCCCTTGATATAGGATTCTATTATGACTTTACATTTTTAGGATTGTACCAAAAATTTAATGCACAATGCCCAAATATGTAATATCACCACCATTGACCCAAAAATCTTGATTTATTGATATCATATGTACAAGGTTGGTGGGACTTCTTGAAGATTTTTTGTGCTATCTATGGGGTACTATCTTCAAAATGCTTTCTCCTATACACCCTTGTGGTAGGTTCTTATATTCTTTCTTCATCAATACTTGTTTGGATTGTGCTTTCTTACATTCACTATTTTTAGAAACATATTTAGAAACATTACTATAAATGGTGTGGATGGTAACTTTTCCTTTTAAGCTTCTTGTGATAGATCAAGAAAATATGTCATGATATTATTATCACATGTTAGAGGTATTTAAACCATATAATTCTTCAATGAAAATTGAGTACCAGTAGAAACTGTATCCTTCTTTTGGGAAGTGTCAATATGTGTCTTCTCAAGAATGACCAATTGGGCTTCCAATTCTAGAAATTTCATACAGAGGATGATTTTTTGATATTAAATCATAATCATATTCACTTCACAATCCTTCTTCTATATTTTAACTTCTTCTTCATGCATGATAACTTTGTTTTGTAACAATGATTCAAGTTTCTTGATCTTCCTAGAATTTTCTTACAATTTGAAACCCTTGATTACAATGTTGTTCTTTAACTTATCTTTAAGTTATGGATATTTTTTTCTAGAGTATTATTGATTCCATATTTCTCTTCAACTTCTTTGAGAAATTTTGATTAACTAATTTAAATTTATTCCTTTATTTCTTCAAAGGTTCAAACCTATCTAGAGAGCAATAAACATTCAAAAATTTTGTATTTCAATCAACTTCCCAAAAAATATGTTTCTTCTTCTCGGTGGGTGATATCCTCTTACATATATTTAAGTACTCTATAAATAAGGTATTCACTTTATTTAGGAATATCAGGTAGAATAACTCTTAATCTATCAACTAATAACTATTGAGAAGTTGTATATTTACCATCATCGCCACTTTTGCTGATAATTTAATCTATAGGAATGATTTTAAATGTAATAACACATACCTCTTTATTGCTAGAGGTATGAAGTTTATTTATCATCTTGGTAGAAACTTGAGTCACCTGTAAATTAATATCTATATCTGATATGTATTTATTTTCAGAAAGGTGTGGAAAAACATACATTTCCACTTCTTTAAATAAGAGGGACTACTTCTTTAGATTTTTCTTCTATTTCTTTTTCCTATTCATCACGGTCTTGGTATATATTAAATTCTAATCATATGAAACTAAATCATCACCAAAACTTCACTTCATATATCAGTCGATAAAGAAACTCAAATCTTGAAAAGATAATAAATTCACTATAGAGAATACAAAAGAGGTGAACCGTTCCTCTGATACCAATTGGGATGAAAAGATTGGGATACACCTAACACTGAGAGGGGGTTGGTGGGGGGTGAACCAGGTTTGAGGAATTTTTTATCCAATTTAATATTTTTATCCCAATACCTATTATAACTATTAGGATCTTGATTCTTTTATTCTCTTTTCCCTATCACATGAAAGTATATGAAAGCAGTAAAGACAACACACTATATATTTACGAGGTTCACTACTCAATAAGAGTGGATACATCCTTGGCATGGGAAGAAATAATCCTAGCCAAAAAACCACTATAAAATAATCTTTTTGGGTGGTTACAATGAGTAGGATATACCCTTACACTCGTGAATCACTTTAAAAAAATCCAATATTTCATGTTTAAGAGCTCTTGGATGGATCTTTAAATTGCCTCCCAAGATGGTCTTCTCCTTGTTGATGAGGGTTTTCAAATCCAATAAAGTATTCCTATTGATACCTATTTGATGCCACAATACTACTTTGTTCTTCCGTAACCTTCTACTTCACATAGTTACTTTCACTACAACATGGAAGAAAATCTGCTTACATCTTTCTAGCTGCAAACCTGCTAGCTTCATTATCTCCTTCTTATATCTGTCACACTAAAATTATTGTTGTAGACCAATGAACCGTATAATCTCTAACCCAAATGATTATCAACTGATATCAACTTGGTAAGTAACATACTATTATCTTATTTTTCTCATTTAGTGAAAAACTAGCTTTATTGTGACCTCTTCTTCTTATTCTGGCTGGAATCACAATCTTCCTATGTTATTATTAATTGACGATGATCATCTCAACATAGAAGCATCACAATTGATATGGCCTAAAAAACTGAATATTTATTTTCCACTCAATTTATTCTTCTTTGAAATGGAATAATATAGAATCTCGTAGTAGTGTCTTGATCTCACATTCTTCTTCACTTTCCTACTCATAGGTTGGTAAGAACTTTTGGCTCAACTCACAACTTTCACACCACTCCCTACTTGCGTGCCACTAAGTACTTGAGCACCACTTCTATCTTGCGCACAACACACTACTTGAAACTCTATACTTTAGAATAACTATATGTTTGTGTGCCACTTACGGATTGCACAGATCTCAATACTTGCGTTCCACTCACTACTTGTTCACTACTCAATATTTGCATGCCTCCCTCCTTGCATGCCTACCTACTGGTGCACCACTCCATGCTTGTGCTACACTCTTATGTGAAAATCGAAACATTTGTTCCACTTCTTGTTACATGCCACTCCCTACTACTTTAGTGATATCAATATCAAATTTTCTCTTATGTTTTGGGCTTCACAAATGAAGATGGTATCCATTTATTACTGGGCATTTCACCCAACATGCAACTTCCTGCATGCACTCCACCAACTACTTTCATGGAAACTTCCTACTTGCATGATCCAGAGCACAAATTTTCTTTAAGAGTTGAGAATTAAAAATAATGATGGTAGCCTCCATTTTATAGAAATTTCACCTTCTTCGCAACTTTATTCTCGCACGCCACCTACTACATGTGTGATAACTCCCTTATTTTGAACCGCTACCTTAACTTATATGAAATTCTTTCCGTTTTCATATTTCAAGGTGATGATTGTGAAATATGACTTTTGTGAAACTTCCCAAACCTCCTTAACACATGCGTGCAAATTTATACTCAAAAAACACTTCTTTCCTCTCTCCTTTAAATACATTTGTTCCATTTTCAAAAAATCTGGTTTAAGGATTACCAGTAACTGTTCAAAAAAGAAAACCAAAATTCAAACACAAAAGATCCACTGTCATAGTACCCATACAATTTAGAATTTATTCAAATTTTAAAATTTTAAAAATTGAGGGGAGTCATGATCATACCTCAGTCCACGATAAATTGCTAAAGACAAGGGTCTAACTTGTTTTACCCAAATACATCGATCTGCTAACCCATAATATTGGGTCAATAATCAGAGTAGGTCACCGACAAGACCATCCACCAGAATTATCATTGTCACAGGCCCATCAAGAGATCATTGAAATTCAACCCCCACTTTCTATTCCAAGCGATGCTGAAACAACCATTTTTAGATAGACTTGTATGATAAACCACCGCACACTAGGCCTCCAGAACACCACTAAAACCATCCATCATAAATCCTCTCCATTGCCCTAGAAAACACCAACAACACCGCCAAACCAAAAAAACACACTGGGGTAGAACCTGAAGAGCACCAAACAAGAAAGAACCATAAATCACAGGGGGAAAATAGATCTTCCATACAAAACTATTTGAAATGAAGAGAACCATCAACCAAAATCCACCAAAATGTAAGAGAATAACTAGGGCTACCTTCTGGGACACCGAGGCTAAATGAGCGTACAACCCAAAACATACTTTCAATCAACTTAGTCGACTGATAGGGAGAGTGGTAAAAGTAGCATGAAGCCAGAGTAGCGAAGGGTTCAATCAAGGATTCAATTGAGAAACCACCACCAAACACATAGCCCAAACCGATGAATCCATCCCTAGATGAGAAGGATAATTTGCAAAAACTGTACACAACAACCACAAATGAATATCATTACATCATATATTGGGGCCATAAAAAGATGCACCTCCTGAAGCACCAACAACCAAACAACCCGCACATCCCAATGCCTATGTGAAACCACCGCAGTGAACCAACTATGAGAGTAGCACATAATATGAAGGCCAGAGCAGTGGTTGAGACTAGTCCCGATTTCAACAGAGAGGCATGATCTCGATTGAGCTTCCAATACCTTGATATGAAGTCTCTTCCAAATGAAAAATGCACCTGCAACTAAAACAGAGGAAAACCACCACCCAGAAAAACACCAAGAGTTACTGAGACCAGAAGGAGGAGGGGAAATGGGGGAGGTGATTCCATAGAGTGGATCTCTAGATTTTTCAAGGAATGTATTGTAAAATTCATATGTCCTAGCACCATACATTTTTCTAATCAAACCTGAAGATGAATAAAATCAAATTTTCTTCGGAATTCTTTCATAACGATTGAAACACAAGATCTCCCAACAACTTTTGATAATTGTGAATTAAAAATTATAAAATCATCATCATATTAAACTAGGAGTATTATTCAACCATGAAATCCAATGTAATAAAATTAATCCATAAAAATTCCATGGCCATCACTTTGAAACTCAAATTCTTTAAACCATTCACATGTTTCATGAAATATAAAGACTTTGGAACTTTATTCATTCTCTATAAAATTTGGAACTACTTCATCATATTGACAGCAATGAGAATATAGTATCTCATTTAACACCATTGAGAACGAATGAAAATTATTTTATAACAAATAAAATACATACAAAAAGTGGGAAAAACAATTAAATCTCAATTTCTCTTTCTCTCTCCCTCTTGATAATGAGAAGTGGAAGAAATATTTCTTCACGGATGAATAACGAGCGATCAATAACTAACTATTTAATACATTTGACTCACTGCGTTAACACCCTAAAATAATGTGGTGTTTCTTGAAGATCATAGGAGCATGTGTGGATCACTACTAGAGGGATTTTATTCTTGGATCATCATAGTGCAATGAAGGTATTCCAAAGGGGTCTTTTTGGATGTTCAACATTCACCAATGAAGAAAGTTCATTAGCCTAGATATTTATTTCTTCAAATATTAAATAAATTAAATATAAATTTTATAGGAAAGATCCTCACTCTTGGTTTTAGGAAATGATTATTAAAAGAAATGTTAATATATCTCCCACCAATGCATGATTTCTCTACACTCATAACCTTCAAGTGGTTTTAGATACATTTTACTTTTAAATTTATAACTATTTATTTTATTGTTAATCTATTTGAAATTGTCATCAAATTATCATTTCAAGTTATTAATTCTTTAATCTGATTTGAATTTACTCATTATCAATAAGTTATTCATGTTTGTTCAGTGTTTCATTTTCTTAAAGCTTTAATAAAAAATGAAGAGTGGGAAAATATGTCATCGGGAAGTGACAAAAAATTTGATAGTAAAACTGGGTTAAAAGACATGATGTGGGAGCACATGATTTATAAACATGTGCATAGTATATAGATGTGTCAGTAAATTAATTACACATAGTGATTTTATTGCACACCATAGGTTGACTGAGACATCCTAGACCACGACAACCAGATAATGGGTGTGTGGCTATCATGTACAAACTGTGTAGTCTGGCTGAGTTAACATGCCAAATCCCCATGCATGTGAATTGAATATATGGTAAACAAGTTACATGGTGTGTAACTCCATGTACATTCTGTGTAGTCTCCAATTAATGTAAATAAAAAAATCTAAACTAAATTTGAAAATTTCCACACTAAAACATTATTTTATTGATTGGAACATCGTTCAGTGTTTGAAAATTTTATAATGGTTTTAAATGATTTTAACTGCTTAATTAATTTATTATAATTAATGTATCATTATTTTTTCTACTGTTTGTTTTCTATGAATTCCATTAATGATGAGTATATCCAAATTAGATCGGATGATCATTAATGATGAATGAGAATTATTTAATTAATTACTTAAATAATTAAATTAAGAATGTTTATCTCAAATAATAAAAGTCTAAATAATGAAATGAATTCTATCCATTTACTTTTGCGTATTAGTTGCATGTGTGACCATTCAAGAGAATTACCAATACAAGTGTATATGTTGGATGTTTTGATTTAATTTATTCCATGATTTTTCAATTATTAAATTTTAAATTAGATGATGGCTTGTGAGTCATCCCTCCCTCCATTATTATGTAGGTCCTACTTGTCCAATGATATTTATGTAAAATCATTTAACCAATACTTTGGTTCCTCTCAGCTATATTTTAGTAATAAATATCTATAATTAATATAGAATCTCAGGGTGTGTGAAGGTTGTTCAAGATAAAACCATAATGATATCAACCAAGGTGACACACAAGTGGACAACTTGAATGTTGTAACTCATGCACAGACTAGCAATAAGAGTTATTTCCCCTAATTCAAATGTTAATTTAATATCCTCTCATAAAATTAACAATAAGATAAATCTCATTAATGTGTCGTATAATTAAATAATTATTAATTTATTTATTTATATATATGGAATTATTTATTTTATGGATGCAAGGCCATGATCACTAAATAAATGATGTAATGTGAAAAGACATAAATTTAATAAATTAATTATGTGTAAATTTTTTATCCAACATGTTTAATTAATTTAGTAACATACACTTAATATTAATATGATGTGTAAAGGATAAAAATAGGATAAAATTTATGCATAAAAAATTAAAATCACTCAATTAAATATTATGTCAGACTAAGTCTTCCATTAATTCATTGAGAAAGAAACCGTAGAACTAAGTGTAGTACATGGCCAAAGTATGTGCACTTTCTTTTATCCAGTATTTCTCATAATATTTTTTAGTAGAATTTTCCGAAATTGAATTTAGTTTAATAGAAAAAGTTTGTTCAATAAAAATTTGGAGGCAAGTGTTCTGGAAATCCATATCAAGATTTAAGGATGGGGGAATCCACTCAACAGATCAAGAAACTGAAACTCCATAGATGAAAGAACCACTTACCTAATTACATTATTATGGATTTTATGGCCAATGATTGGATCATATAGAAAATTAATGGGGATCCTTGGCACTAGAATGGTAAGGAAACTATATATTACAAATTCAATGGTGAGGGATATTGATTCTTGATAAAATAGTGGGAGATTTAATAAATAAAAATATATAATTTATTATATATCGCTTATTTTGTAATCAAGAAATTTAATAATAATTTACTCCATTTAATTGTAGAATAAAAGGACTAGTTCATCATCCACACTATCCCTAAAATCAATATTGGAGAAATATGACCCCCAAACTAGAAATAACTTCATGGAGTTTGTTATATTCCTTCTTGTTTTTATATTCCATGAATGGAAATATTACATTCTAGGATACTCAATGAAATATCCACCTTCTAAAGAGGAAAGTGATAAAGAGTTCATTGTCTATGAAACATATTTGAGGTTCTTGTCCGATGCTCAATGTTTTAGGATTTAATAAATGTCTAGAGAAATAATTAAATCTCACAAAAACATGGATGTGTAAATCATACTTGAGAACTTTGTGGTCTTTAATAAGAGAGAGCTATATATGAACGTTTTAAGATTTCCGAGGTTCTCATTCAGATAAACCCTAGAGAGGGTGCCCCATCCAAACCTCACATATTCAATATCATTAGCAAAATTTATGTCTTAGATGTTATAGGTTTTAAAATCCCTAAATGACTATGTATTATCCTCATTCTCGAATCACTTGCTTAGAGCTTCCCCAGATTTCTTGTGAATTTTAATATGAAAAACATTGAGAAGTCATTGAGATATCTTCTTACTTTTTTTCACCAATAATATATTGATACAAATCATAAAAAAACCATCCATCCTTATGGTTAAAAAATGGAAATGTCACTAAAATATCATTATAAATCAATATTCTTGATGCCCTTACAAGAAGAGGAAGATCAAGGGAAAAGAAATGGAACATGAAATTGTCTGTTGCATGTGTCGAGAAGGGCCACTGGAAGAAAAAGTACACTCATTCAAAGAAGAAAATGGAAGCTTCATGTTTTTTTATCAACTAAATATTTATATTTTTCTACAATTTGGGTATTAGATAAAGATGGTGGTGATCAAATATGTATTGAAATATAGGAACCAATTCAATTCCAGTATATTTACCGAGGACAGATAGAACTTCGAGCATCCAATATAACTAAACATTTCATTATAATTATCGGTGATTATCACCTCACATTTATGACCAGAGTGGACTTCATTTTAAAGATTTTTTATTATGTGACATCAGTTAACAAAAACAATATTTCTATATCTAGGCTTGTTAGATGTATTTATTTTCAATTTTCTGAATAAATGTTTATTCTTTTATAAATATAGCATTTGTTATGGTAAGGAGTGTTAAAATTGCAATATTTATATGTTTAATGACATGAACCAAATAATGGAAATCAAAAACAATTTTTCTTCATAGGAATCACGCCACACCCAATTTTGGAATCACCAGCTAGATCATGTAAGTGAATAGTGGTTGACTAAATTACATCAAAATGGATATTTAAATTCTTTTGAGATAAAACCACTTAGTGTATGTTTTTCTTGTTTACAAGGAAAAATGGGCAAGCCCACATTTAGTGGGAAAGGTGAAAGGGATATAAGGATTATTTAATTGGTTCATACTGATTTGTGTGGACAATTTATTATTTAATCATGTGTTGGGTACTCATACATTATACCTTTTAATGATGATTTTATAAGGCATGGATATTTATAATTAATGAGGTAAAAGTTAGACACTTTGGATAACTTCAATGAATACAAGAATGAAGTTGTGAGCTATCATGGTTGGAATATTAAGAAACATTGCTCAAACCATGGTGGATAATATATCAATCACGACTTCATTGATTATTTATCAGAGTTTTGGATTTTATCTCAACTCACTCTTCCTTATATGCCTCAATGGAATGATGTAAGAAAAGGATTAAACATAGCTTGTTGGACATGGTGAGATCAATGATGAGTCATGTGAGTCTTCCAATATCCTTTTTTGGGATATGTGTTATTAAAATTATCATATATAAAAAACGTAATTCCAAATAAAGAATAATATGGTATACCATACCAATTATATAATAGAAAGAAACTTGTGTTTCTTTAACAGGCTTGAACCACTAGGCACCTAATGTATCATTATAGGATATCCCAATGAAAAAAAGGATATCCCAATGAAACAAATGATATCCCAATGAATAGTCATGTGAGTCTTCCATAACAGGCTTGAACCACTAAGCACCTAATGTATCATTATAGGATAACCCAATGAAATAAAGGGATGATACCTATACAATCCTTCAGACAAAATGGTTGTGGTTGATAGACATCCCACATTTTTTGAGGAGTATCCTATATCTAAAGGAGATAGTGGGATTGAGATAGACATTGATGAATTCTAGGATCAAGAAATGCAAGTGTTAAAATAGTAAAGTATCCCACAAAGCCCCATGAAAGAAGAAATTGTTCTAGAGACACAATTATTGCATAGTATTACCGAAGAGGTTATAAAACCATAAAGATATGGTTTTATAGTCACTGTAACACCCGAGACTTTTATGTTATATGAATCATCAAAGGAATATTTTTCTACACAACACTTTCTTGGCTTGCTTTACACGCAATCTCGACCTTCCTCGATAGCTTGCGTCATACGCAATACCGAGTTTCACTAAACAACAATATGCTATTAAAACTAGCTGTTATGAATAGTAATAACCACTTTTTGAAATTTTATAAATTTTATTTTTCAAAATGGACTTCATTTTTGGACTCAGAATATCGAAATTAGCCTAGGGTAAAATTTTGGTATTTTTCTGAAAACTTTCAATTTTTGATGAATAGTGAAACCACTAAGTGGTAGGTTAAAAACTGAATTTTGCATAAAAATTAATTTTTACCGCTTTTGTGAATGGAATTTCAAAAATCCGACAGAAACGATTGATATCAGTATGTAAAATGTGGTTCAATGAGATAAAAATAAATTTTTGGTGAATAGTAACTTTTTACTTTTTTTACCGCGGTCAATAGTAAATAGGGTACCTAAGGGTAAATATGATATTAATATTACCCTAACACATGTCCTAATTCTGTTGGACAAGTGTAATTCGACCAAAAACGAACTTAGGAATAAAAATATGACCATTTAGGCCCACTTGGATTAGATTAGGACATTTATTATTAATTTATTTAAAGAAGGGTTAAAATAGTTAAAATCAAAGTTTAATAAGTAAATCATTTTTAATATGGGATTATACATAAGATAAATTAGACTATAAATATTCATTAGAAAGATAAAACGATTTCCTACATAATGGTATTTTATTTTTAATTTTTAGACATTAAATAATTTAATTTATTTATGACACAATGATGATGCAGTAATTATCTTATTAATGAAATATTGACATAATTGATGTTATAAACACCAAAATAAATGTAATTTGAGACTTTTTATAAATTACACTAATTTTCTAGGTTACTTTGATATATTAATGTTGATTTAATCAACTTGGTTTGAACATATAATTCTGTTATGACTTTCACAAAAATCATATATCAAATAGTGTCAAAATTGACACAAAATAGTTTTTAAATCAAATATTATATTATTAATTGTTATTTTATTCCTAAAAATCTAAGGTTCGGCCAAATGACTTAGATAAGGATATATATATTAATAATAAACAATTTGGGGTTCGTTTGGCATGTTATAGTAAGTTTATTAACCATATAGTGAAAGAAAACAAAAAGAGACGGTAAAAGTTAAATTATTTAACTTAGAGTTAAATCTAATTGATAAGGTTGAAATAATACCCTAAACTTGTCTAAATCCTATTGGTTGATAGGATTTGGACCCATCCCCACTTTAGCTTCTAAATAATACCCTTTGGAACCATTATAAACCGATTTTGACTTTAATATAAAATAACATTTTGAGATATTCCTAAGGTGCCCCTCTCCTCCATTATAAAAGGGCACCTCCTCCCCCTCCTCCTCACACCAATTTGAGCACTCAATCTCGGCCAAACCCTGACATTTTCTCCTCTCCACTACCCTAGAATAATCCTAGAGGTCCTGGTCTTCTTCAAAGACCAATCTTAGTTCCCTAAGTGGAGTATTCAAAGAGGCGTTCCAAAGAAGAGGTAATATCCATTACCGATCTTTTCAATTTCTTTCTTCTTCAACTTCTTCTTCTTTAGTTGTTTCATGATAAAGTAACAACATCAGTATTACTTACATACTGATATGTTATTATAAATATGAAACAACCCTAATTCACCTTCTATCCATCCCACGGAAAAATGAAATCACCGCGCATGCGTACGTACGGAATACCGTCTCCACGCCGTGGTGTAATCTATTTTTCCACCATCACTTTACAAGGATGGGTATAATGGTGTAATGAGTAACTATTTATGATTATTATAAAGTAATATTGATACTGAAATAATATATATATACTCCAATACAATTCCACGATCATAGGAACGATATCATCACTCGTGCGTACGTACGGAATACCATCTCCACGATGTGATGCGACTTGTTCTACATGATCATCATTACATAGTAATTATATAAATGAATTTAATGAATAAATATGATATATGTTACACTAATACCATTCTGGATATAAGGTATCTATAACCTTAAAAGAAGAATAAGAATGTATTCTGCAAAACACGCATAAGAACAAAAGGCAATAAAGACCCGAGTAACAAGTAACAATGAAATATTACTAACAAGAAGCTAAGAATATGACCATATATGATATCATATCAATATGTATGATTCTGGAATAAGTCAATAACATTATTTAAACTATTATACAGGAGCTTCGGACACGTACAAAGCAAATCGGACCTAAGGTAAGGGAAATATCACAATCTCATTTTTATCCGAGATTGTTTATTCATAAGTATTTACTGGGGTGTATTTTATCATCCACATCCATGTTTCATCAATATGTAATGTTATTTCCATCCACCTACAATTGTTTAAATCCATTTTTAACCTTCGGTGAGTTTTTAGTAATATGTATGAAAGGAATCTTTTGTCGTTTTTCGTACGAGGTACTTTTTGAATTTTCCGACAAAAGAACGAAGAATGTTTTTTTAACTTATACGGCATGAATGGATTTTTAAAACATTATTCCCAAGAAGCTTCCTTTACAAGTTTTCAAGTTTATTTTTAATCAACTTCTTTTAGTTTATAATTGTATGACATGTTAAGAAAAGAAAAGTGTTTTTGAAGAAGAAAAGATATTTTCCTCAAGAATGGAGTTCAAGTGTTTTATCAAAATTATTTTCCATCTAAGATAATAAAGGGTTCTGTTTTTAACCCTATTATTACATTGATTTGATCATATTGTGATGGAATTATTATTTTTTATGAATTCCATTATCTTATATGAATTTATTTATGATGTCATTATGTTTCAAGAATCCCATTTTTGTTACATGTGTTATGCGATGATGTATGATTTATGATTATGTGGCACACATAAAAAAGGATTCATTATAAGATGGGTGGGACCTATATCTCCCTCCAATGCATTGGGTAAAGATTTTATATCTCATGAGATAGAAATGGCTGGAACGGTAGGTTATACCGGTTCAGTGAAACAGGACTGGAACGAGGGTGACTCGGTTCAAAAAGGGACTTTGTCCACTATGATAGTCTTGGAAATGAGTCATGACTAACAAGAAATGATTTTCCATGATTATGTGTGCATGCCACAAAGTTTCAAGTTTCATGTTATGATTATGGGGATCTCATTTTCACTTCTATGATTTATTCCATGTTAAGATTTTATGATCTCTTTTGCAGGTTATGATTTTCAAAAAGATATGATATGATTTTTATTTCCTTTATTTTCCCTTGCTGAGCATTTGAGCTCACCCTTTTATGTTTTCTTTTCCCTAAGTCAGGAAGATGGATATTAAGTAGAATATGCTAAAAGGGACCCTAGATATGATGAAATAAATGGGAGACATTGTAGAAGATTTATGAACCAGTTGTTTATGTTTCCCAGTTTCTAAAGACATTATACCTATACGGTCCTTTGTGGTTTTGTCATATGTTGTAATAAGTGTGCTTCAATTTTGAAGTATTAACAATGTATGTAAAGTATGGGTCGTTATAGTTGGTATCAGAGGAAAGGAATAGTCAACCTTTGGAAACTAGGATGTGAAATCCTTAGTAAGAACCCTAAGGATAAGTCTAAGCATAGAACACAATCTTAGTGTTTTAGAAATGGCCTTGAATAACCTAGGATAAGACCTTAAGCATGAAAATTTTATTCTTGAATTATGTGGTTTTCCTATTATAATTAGTGTTTCTCACACTATTCTTCTTGGTTTTAGTCAATGGCTGGAACCCGAAGGAACCGTGTTAATGCGGAATGCGATGGGCAATGCAATGATTGTCCCCCTGAGCAACCAAACGATATGGGAGCTAGAATGCAAAATCTTGTAGCCATGCTAACACAACTTTCTCAAGCTATGAATCATGCAGGACTTCCAAACGAGCAAAGGAAGGAGCAACATTCTGTTGAATCCTTCATGAGGCAGCGTCCTCCTTCTTTCTGCGGGTCTACTGATCCATTAGTTGCTGAACAATGGATTAGTACTACTGAAAAGATATTTTCAGTTATTCAATGTTCTGAGCATGATAAATTCATCCTCGCAGTGTATCGTTTGGAAGGAGATGCTGATCAATGGTGGAATCTTATTAAGAATACGAGGCAAAGGGATGAAATTGAGTCTATGGAATGGGACGAGTTCAAGAACTTATTTTTTAATAAGTACTTCCCTCGTATTCTCCGAACAAAGATGGAGAAAGAGTTCCTTGAACTGAAGCAAAGGGATGATGAATCTGTTGGTACCTATGAAGCAAATTTTACAAAACTTGCAAGGTACGTTTCTGGTATTATTATCCAACCTGAGAGTAAGATCGATCGATTCTCTAGTGGCTTATAACCAAGTCTTCGAAGGGCGTTAGCCATAAGGGACTTCAATAGCTACGAGGAAATCATTCGATGTGCTCTCAAAGTCGAGATGGAGATTGGAGTAACCCATCAGTCACATGGGTTTGATAAGAAGAGAAAGATGGAATTCAAAGGAAAATCTAAAGAGCACACTGAAAAGAAGATGAACTTTCCCTTATGCTCAATGTGTGGAAAGAAACATGGAGGGAGTTGACTTAATGGGACAAGTAAATGTTTTAAATGTGGAAAGGAAGGTCATCAGGCATTTGAATGCCGCGATAATGGGAAGAAGATGTCTAATGATGCAAACAAAGGAAGGGATACACAGAATGAACCTACTACACTTCAATGTTTCAAGTGCAAGGAGATGGGGCATTATGCCAATCAATGCCCAAATCCAAGGGTTGATGATGATGGTCGACGTCAACAAAATCTTAAGGCTAAAGACAAAGGAAAGTCACATGCAATTTCTATCAGCGATGTGGAGTACGATAACGAAGTGGTGAAAGGTACACTTACCATCCACT
Organism: Viscum album; assembly: GCA_963277665.1. Classification (NCBI taxonomy): domain Eukaryota; kingdom Viridiplantae; phylum Streptophyta; class Magnoliopsida; order Santalales; family Viscaceae; genus Viscum; species Viscum album. Next base: position 237,807,127 of record OY728140.1, on the reverse strand, counting down.
CTAATGTAGAAAATGTTTTATTTGATTCTGGATCCACCCACTCTTTTATTTCTAAAGAATTTTCTAAGGGTATCACCGTATTACCTCAACAATTAGATGTTGAGTTAGCTGTGACAACACCTAATGGCACAACAGTCGCATCAAAAGTTTATAATTCTTCTCCGATCGAAGTTTGTGGGAAAGTGCTTCCTGCAAATCTTGTGATCCTTCCTTTAATAGAATTTGATGTGATTCTTAGCATGGATTGGCTTTCTCTACATGGAGCTCATATCAATTGCCAAAGAAGGGAAGTCACATTTCATATTCCAGATCAATCTACGATCGTCTATCAATGCAAGGATGAACATAACCTTCCAGTGGAAATTCCTTCCATCTTATGGGTCTTGATTCCACTAAATGAAGGTTATTTATCTCAAATGGTTGGTGAGAAACTCAAGATTAAGAATATGCCAATTGTACGGGAGTTTGATGATGTCTTTCTGGAGGAATTACCGGGTCTTCCACCAAATCGTGAAGTTGAGTTTTCAATAGAACTCATACCGGGTGCTTTGCCTATTTCAAAGACACCTTATAGAATGGACCCAATTGAGTTGCAGGAATTGAAGAAGCAACTCCAAGAGAATCTTGATAAGGGATTCATACGCCCTAGTGTGTCACCTTGGGGAGCACCTGTTCTATTTGTTAAGAAGAAAGATGGATCAATGAGACTCTGCATTGATTATCGAGAACTTAACAAGATCACTATCAAGAACAGATATCCTCTCCCACGCATTGATGACTTATTTGACCAACTACGCGGAGCTCAATACTTTTCCAAGATTGATCTTCGTTCAGGGTATCATCAATTAAGGGTCAAAAGGGAGGATATACCAAAGACGGTTTTCCGTACAAGGTATGGACACTATGAATTTATAGTGATGCCATTTGGTCTTACTAATGCCCTTGCTATCTTCATGTATCTAATGAATAGAGTCTTTAGAGACTATCTTGATCAATTTGTGGTAGTCTTTATAGACGATATTCTTGTCTATTCAAAGAGCAAGGAAGAGCATGAATATCACTTGAGAATTATATTGAAGACCCTTAGAAAGGAGAAGCTTTATGCCAAATTTACCAAGTGTGAATTTTGGCTTCAAAAAGTTGCATTTTTGGGTCACATAATCTCAAAAGAGGGGATATCTATGGATCCAACAAAAACAGAGGTTATCGAAAGATGGTCGAGACCAACAACAGTAACTGAGATTCGAAGTTTTCTTGGTTTGGCTGGATATTATCGGCGTTTTGTAAAATATTTTTCACGATTATCTAATCCACTCACCAAGTTGACTCGGAAAGGAGTTAAGTTTGTCTGGACAGAGGAATGTGAAGAGAATTTCAAGGAGTTGAAAAGAAGGTTATCCAGTGCACCTGTGCTCACACTGCCTTGTAGTGGAGAAAGGTTTGTGATCTACAGTGATGCATCCAAGAAGGGATTGGGGTGTGTTCTTATGCAAAATGATATGGTGATAGCTTATGCCTCACGACAGTTGAAAATCCATGAGCAAAATTACCCAACACATGATTTGGAGTTGGCTGCGGTAATCTTTGCATTAAATATTTGGAGGCATTACCTTTATGGTGAAAGGTGTGATATTTATACTGATCATAAAAGTTTAAAGTATATTTTCACACAAAAGGAGCTGAATATGCGCCAAAGAAGATGGTTGGAGCTGATTAAGGATTATGACTACTCAATCCATTACCACCCTGGGAAAGCAAACAAGGTGGCAGATGCATTATGTCGACAAGACCATGCTAGTTTATCCATGATGAGGATCACAAAAGATCCAATATTTATGGATTTACAAAGGATGGATCTTGGAATTATAATGGAAGGGGAAAAATCTTATCTTTCTCAAATGAATGTTCAACCATCTATACATGTAAAGATTAAAGAGGCACAGAAAGAAGATGTCGAGTTACAAAAGAAGGTGAGAAATGTTCCTGAATTCAACCTTGATTATGATGGGATAATAAAGTTCAGGAATTGGGTTTGTGTTCCTCCCATCCCCGAATTAAAGAAGGAGCTGCTGGATGAGGCTCATAGTTCATCATTCTCTATTCATCCTGGAAGCACGAAGATGTATAGGGACCTGAAATATTACTTCTGGTGGGATGGCATGAAAAGAGATGTTGCTGAATATGTCTCTCGATGCTTGGTTTGTCAACAAGTTAAAGCTGAGAGACAAAAGTCTAAGGGGATGTTACAACCATTACCCATACCCGAATGGAAATGGGAAAACATCACTATGGACTTTGTCACAGGACTTCCTAAAACATCCAAAGGCAATAATGCTATCTGGGTCATAGTCGACCGTCTTACAAAGTCTGCACACTTCATTGCTATTAGAGAGGATTTCTCTCTAGATCAGCTTGCCAGGATATATGTAAAGGAAGTGGTAAGATTGCATAAAGTACCACTTTCTATTATATCTGATCGAGATTTGAGATTTACCTCGAAGTTCTGGCGAAGTCTTCAGCATACTCTGGATACAGAGTTAAGTTTCAGCACTGCTTATCATCCCCAGACAGACGGTCAGTCTGAGAGAACAATTCAAACCCTAGAAGATATGTTGAGAGCGTGCTCTATGGATTTCAAAGGAGGTTGGGATCAACACCTACCTTTGGTGGAATTTTCTTATAATAATAGCTTTCACTCCAGTATTCAGATGGCTTCTTATGAAGCTCTCTATGGAAAGAAATGCAGGACTCCAACTTGCTGGGATGAAGTTGGGGAAAGAAAGCTATTAGGACCTGATCTCATTGATGAAATGGCAGAAAAGGTTAGATCTATTCAACAACACATAAGAGCAGCTCAGAGTCGAAAGAAAAGTTATGCCAACAACCGAAGAAAAGACCTAGAGTTTGAAGTGGGAGATAAAGTGTTCTTATGAATATCTCCCTGGAAGAGGGTTATGAGATTTGGAAAGAAGAGAAAGTTGAGCCCTAGATATATTGGTCCTTTCGAAATACTGGATCGTGTTGGAAAGGTAGCATACCGATTGGCGCTTCCACCGAATCTCTCTCAAGTTCACGATTTGTTCCATGTATCTCTCCTGAGAAAGTACATACCAGATCCTTCACATGTACTCAGCTCAGAAGTTGTACCGCTGGAGCAAGATCTTTCTTATGAAGAACAGCCGATAGAGATTCTGGATCGTAGCGAAAAAGTCCTACGAAACAAGACCACTCGATTGGTGAATGTTTTATGGAGGAACCACCAACTTGAAGAAGCTACATGGGAGCTTGAGGATATGATGAGGGAGAAGTATCCTCATCTGTTTGTTACAAAGTGACGAATTTCGAGGGCGAAATTCTTTTTAAGGGGGGTAGAATGTAACACCCGAGACTTTTATGTTATATGAATCATCAAAGGAATCTTTTTCTACACAACACTTGCTTGGCTTTCTTTACATGCAATCTCGGCCTTCCTCGATAGCTTGCGTCGTACGCAATACCAAGTTTCACTAAACAACAATATGCTATTAAAACTAGCCGTTATGAATAGTAATAACCACTTTTTGAAATTTTATAAATTTTATTTTTCAAAATGGACTTCATTTTTGGACTCAGAATATCGAAATTAGCCTAGGGTGAAATTTTGGTATTTTTCTGAAAACTTTCAATTTTTGATGAATAGTGAAACCACTAAGTGGTAGGTTAAAAACTGAATTTTGCATAAAACTTAATTTTACCGCTTCTGTGAATGGAATTTCAAAAATCCGACAGACGTGGTTGATATCAGTAAGTAAAATGTGGTTCAATGAGATAAAAATAAATTTTTGGTGAATAGTAACTTTTTACTTTTTTTACCGCGGTTAATAGTAAATAGGGTAACTAAGGGTAAATATGATATTAATATTACCCTAACACATGTCCTAATTCTATTGGACAAGTGTAATTCGACCAAAAACGAACTTAGGAATAAAAATATGACCATTTAGGCCCACTTGGATTAGATTAGGACATTTATTATTAATTTATTTAAAGAAGGGTTAAAATAGGTAAAATCAAAGTTTAATAAGTAAATCATTTTTAATATGGGGTTATATATAAGATAAATTCGACTATAAATATTCATTATAAAGCTAAAACAATTTCCTACATAATGGTATTTTATTTGTAATTTTTAGACATTAAATAATTTAATTTATTTATGACACAATGATGATGCATTAATTATCTTATTAATGAAATATTGACTTAATTGATGTTATAAACACCAAAATAAATGTAATTTGAGACTTTTTATGAATTCCACTAATTTTCTAGGTTACTATGATATATTAATGTTGATTTTATCAACTTGGTTTGAACATATAATTTGGTTATGACTTTCAAAAAAATCATATATCAAATAGTGTCAAAATTGACACAAAATAGTTTTTAAAACAAATATTATATTATTAATTGTTATTTTATTCCTAAAAATCTAAGGTTCGGCCAAATGACTTAGATAAAAATATATATATTAATAATAAACAATTTGGGGTTCGTTTGGCATGTTATAGTAAGTTTATTAACCATATAGTGAAAGAAAACAAAAAGAGACAGTAAAAGTTAGATTATTTAACTTAGAGTTAAATCTAATTGATAAGGTTAAAATAATACCCTAAACTTGTCTAAATCCTATTGGTTGATAGGATTTCGACCCATCCCCACTTTATCTTCGAAATAAGACCCTTTGGAACCATTATAAACTGATTTTGACTTTAATATAAAATAATATTTTGAGATATTCCTAAGGTACCCCTCTCCTCCCTTATAAAAGGGCACCTCCTCCCCCTCCTCCTCACACCAATTTGAGCACTAAATCTCGGCCAAACCCTGCCATTTTCTCCTATCCACTTCCCTAGAATAATCCTAGAGGTTCTGGTCTTCTTCAAAGACCAATCTTAGTTTCCTAAGTGGAGGATTCAAAGAGGAGTTCCAAAGAAGAGGTAATATCCATTACCGATCTTTTCAATTTCTTTCTTCTTCAACTTCTTCTTATTTAGTTGTTTCATGATAAAGTAATAACATCAGTATTACTTAAATACTGAAATGTTATTATAAATATGAAACAACCCTAATTCACCTTCTATCCATCCCACGGAAAAATGAAATCACCGCGCGTGCATACGTACGGAATACCGTCTCCACGCCGTGGTGTAATCTATTTTTCCACCATCACTTTACAAGGATGGGTATAATGGTGTAATGAGTAACTATTTGTGATTATTATAAATTAATATTGATACTGAAATAATATATATATACTCCAATACAGTTCCACTATCATAGGAACGATATCATCACTCGTGCGTACGTACGGAATACCGTCTCCACGATGTGATGCGACTCGTTCTACATGATCATCATTACATAGTAATTATATAAATGAATTGAATGAATAAATATGATATATGTTACACTAATACCATTCTGGATATAAGGTATCTATAACCTCAAAAGAAGAATAAGAATGTATTCGGCAAAACACGCATAAGAACAAAAGGCAATAAAGACCCGAGTAACAAGTAACAATGAAATATTACTAACAAGAAGCTAAGAATATGACCATATATGATATCATATCAATATGTATGATTCTGGAATAAGTCAATAACATTATTTAAACCATTATACAGGAGCTTCGGACACGTACAAAGCAAATCGACCTAAGGTAAGGGAAATATCACAATCTCATTTTTATCCGAGATTGTTTATTCGTAAGTATTTACTGGGGTGTATTTTATCATCCACATCCATGTTTCATCAATATGTAATGTTATTTACATCCACCTAAAATTGTTTAAATCCATTTTTACCCTTCGGTGAGTTTTTAGTAATATGTATGAAAGGAATCTTTTGTCATTTTTCGTACGTGGTACTTTTTGACTTTTCCGACAAAAGAACGAATAATGTTTTTTTTAACTTATACGGCATGAATGGATTTTTAAAACATTATTCCCAAGAAGCTTCCATTACAAGTTTTCAAGTTTATTTTTAATCAACATCTTTTAGTTTATAATTGTATGACATGTTAAGAAAAGAAAAGTGTTTTTGAAGAAGAAAGGATATTTTCCTCAAGAATGGAGTTCAAGTGTTTTATCAAAATTATTTTCCATCTAAGATAATAAAGGGTTCTGTTTTTAACCCTATTATTACATTGATTTGATCATATTGTGATGGAATTTTTTTTTATGGATTCCTTTATCTTATATGAATTTATTTATGATGTCATGATGTTTCAAGAATCCCATTTTTGTTACATGTGTTATGTGATGATGTATGATTTATGATTATGTGGCACACATAAGAAAGGATTCATTATAAGATGGGTGGGACCTATATCTCCCTCCAATGCATTGGGTAAAGATTTTATATCTCATGAGATAGACATGGCTGGAATGGTAGGTTATACCGGTTCAGTGAAACAGGACTGGAACGAGGGTGACTCGGTTCAGAAAGGGACTTTTTCCACTGAGATAGTCTTGGCAATGAGTCATGACTAACAAGAAATGATTTTCCATGATTATGTGTGCATGCCACAAAGTTTCAAGTTTCATGTTATGATTATGGGGATCTCATTTTCACTTCTATGATTTATTCCATGTTAAGATTTTATGATCTCTTTTGCAGGTTATGATTTTCAAAAAGATATGATATGATTTTTATTTCCTTTATTTGCCCTTGCTGAGCATTTGAGCTCACCCTTTTATGTTTTCTTTTCCCCAGGTCAGGAATATGGATATTAAGTAGAATATGCTAAAAGGGACCCTAGATATGATGAAATAAATGGGAGACACTGTAGAAGATTTATGAACCAGTTGTTTATGTTTCCCAGTTTCTAAAGACACTATACCTATACGGTCCTTTGTGGTTTTGTCATATGTTGTAATAAGTGTGCTTCAATTTTGAAGTATTAATAATGTATGTAAACTATGGGTCGTTATAGTTACTGAGGATAGTGAATCCATATTATTTGAAAATAATGATCCTCTAACCTACAAATAAGAAGAAAGTGGAACAGATGTTTCCAAGTGCAAAGAATCCATGAATTCTAAAATAGATTACAAGTACCAAAAGTAAGTTTCTAATTTTGTAGAAACTATAGTAGACGTAAATACCATTGTTCACAAATGGGTATTTAAGAAGAAAATAGACATGGAAGGGTTACTCCATACATATAAGGCTTGACTAGTTGTAAAAGGGTTTAAAAGGCATCAATTAATTGAATACTAAGAAACCTTTTCATTAGTATCAATAAAAACATCCATCTGAATTATACATTCCACCATGGAATTATATGATTATGAAATTTGGTAAATGGATTTCAAAACATATATCCTTAACCAAAACCTTCAAAATTATGTCTATATGAGATATCCCAAAGGGTTTGTGGCTTAAAAGTATTCTAAAAATCTATGCAAGTTAAAAAGATCCATTTATGGATTAAATAAAGAATCAAGGTCATGAAACATTCATTTTGATGATGGCATAATGAAATTTGTTTTCATAAATAATTATTTTGATCCATGTATCGATAATTGTTTTAGTTGGAGTGCAATTATTTTCTATATAGTATATATTGATGGCATATTACTCATTGGAAATGAAATACCATTATTATAGTTTATTAATTCATGATTAAATAAATTATTCTCTATGATGGACTTGGGTGAGGTGGTATTTATTCATGTGATAATGATATGTCATGATAGATCCAATAGGTTAATTGGCCTATGTGAAAGTAAATACATTGAAAAAATAATGATGAGATTAAGTATGGAACAATACAAGAGGGGATTGTTTCAAACATCACCTCATCATCTTATATAAATTTTTATTCGAAGAAAAGAAGATACAAGAGAGAAATTAGATTTATCAACACTATCCTTTTATAAATAACATTACATGATTTTAAACATAATTATATATCAGAGTACAAGACAAGGATCATAATGTCTAGTTTCTTAGAAGACTAGGTACATAAAACAGAAAACATGGGACTAAAACAACACATCTTTATTTAATCTTTATAAAGATATCCTAACTTCCTTTGAGAAATTAAATCTTCATAGGGTACCCTAGGGATCATATGAATGAAAGGATGAGCTAAAATCCTAGTAAGGGAATAAATATAAGAATAAGGATTTAGCACAAGGGTTATAGATCATGAAATAATGATATAAAATGGTAAATAGAATCACAACATATAAACATGGGATAATATAAACACGATTTCATAGTTATTTGGAAGAAAAATAAATTATGGATTTAGCACGAGTCAAAGCTCATTGCACATAGGGGAGCACAAGTCAAGGTTAATGACCAAGACCGTTGCACATGGTAGCACGAGCCAAGGATAACTGCCAAGACTATTTCAAACAACGTATCATGAGACTAAACATTACCCTATGTATTGAAGCACAATCTAGGTGCAACCATCATAAACGGTTCATGAATATTCTTTACACACATATAATCATACATAAATAATCATAAGAATAATGGCACAAGCCGAAAGAAATTGTTATCTTAATCATGTCATAAAACACAATGAATTGGTGTATCATAGAAGTGTCTATGAAATAAAGGAATTAGAACTTACATGTAAATTTATAAGGTAAAATAGGAAAATATCATGTTAAGGTATGTAAAATATATGTGAAAACATGTAAAAATAGTATTTAATAAATTTTTTCATTAAATCATTTTAGTGTGGTTTTAAGGAAAACAATAACAAGAATTTGAAATATAAAAGGGAATAATATTTTGTTCAAAACCAGAAGTGATCCAAGTAGGTTTTTGAAATAAGAAAACACTGTTTTTATAAAAACAATGGTGTCTTAAAGAATATGGTATAGTTCACTTGAATTTCGATATGAATTCAGGAAGTTCCCTTCAAACGGGTTTTCATATAGAGAAGTATTGAGGAAGGAATAAAAAAACATGTATATCCCCAAAAGATAATGATGAAAGGGTTTTGATAAATTATATGTTACATGTACAAAACATTTATATTTTTTATGTAAAAATATAAGATAACTTCATTTTGGTAAAAGGAAGATAAGGCAACCCGAAGGAAAAAATGAGGTTCGAGTAAAATCCCTTACGAAAAATCAGCATTGTATCAGGTGTACATAAGAGGGATTAATGAGAGTGAAAAAAGATTATCCTCACGTAAACATAATGAGGGTAATTTTGGGGAATTTATAAATCTTACCCCATAATTATGGATTACACATAAAAGGGAATAACATAGATGACATTGTTGAATAAAAGGGAAATAGAGAGGATCCCTTACCTTAAGTCTAATGGTGTTCTCCACTTGATATTAATGACCTGAATAATAAAATTATGCTCACTAATTAGTAATTAAATAACATATTAAACATGTAATATATTTAGTATTGCCTTTTTAAGTTCATTCATGACCTATTTGATGGGTTAAGTGGTTCAATTTCATTGTTTGGGTCTGTTTGTTTTCTTGGTTTTTACGATTGGTTTACTTATTTTCATGAATGGGAAATCATGTAAAATGGAGATGGTTGTCCAAAATTGGAGTTATATTTTATTATTGAACATCCATAATGTTACATGGTTGTAAATGTAATTTGTTTACTTGGATTGAAGTTGAATCATTATATAAAATGTTAGTGATAACCTTTTGGGTTTATTGCCAGTTTTCGATCACTAAGAACTCATCTTGCACTATAATTTAATACCATGTTACAAAAATATTATTGAACCATACATAGGATATATTAAATTATAATCTAGTTCAACCATAACAAAAATGGTTTCATGACCATAATTGAATATGGTCAAAGAAATTGAAAACCCATCTTCCATGAATGTGGTAAATTTACACATATCGGATGGTGTCTTTACTGTTCATATAAAATAATAGTAAAAGAGAGATTATAATAACATATTCCATTATCATAAAAAAAATTCCAGTATATGTAAGGTACTAGATTTGTTATAACATTTGGATTTGGAGAGGTTAGGAGAGAAAAAAACAAATGAACATAAAGGAAAGTAAATGAAATGAAATGAGAAATTTACCTTTGGAATCAATCTTCCTTGAGAGCCTCTTAAGGGGAGATGATTTGGTCTTTTTAAAATAATAATGAATGTTCTATGTGGGGGAGGAGCTTGAAGTGATATTTGTGAAAAATTTAGGCAAGGTACAAATCTTGAGAGGAGTGAAGAGAAGAGGTAAAGAAGGGTGGTATTTATAATGGAGGAGGGGAGGGTTTTCATAATATTTAATTCTTTAGTTTATTAATTTCCCTCATGTACTTAAATAGTGATGATTCCATGACCAAAAATAGTAATAAGTTAATATGAATTCGAAATAAGGTTTCTAAAATCATCCATGATGCTAGAAATAGTCCATTTAACATATAATATATGTATATATGTGGAAAATTACTGTATTTTACTATTCATAAAAAATTCATGTCTTTTAGAAAAATCCCTAATATTCTCCCATACCATTTTTAAATAAGTAGAACCCTAAAAATGAACTCTATTTTTCGAAAATATTTTTATAATTATAATTAATTTAATTTTTAATTAAAATAATAATTTGCCTGAAAAATACGGATTTTAAAACTATAACTCATTTAATTGTGTTTTCAAAAATTGCATAAGGTCTAATAAAATTATCTTAAAACCATAAGACCTAAAATTGATAATTTATGAACACCTTTTAACAAAATAAAATTTATTTCAAATAAATAAATTAATTTTAATTATTTATTTATGAAATACCGAAATACTAATACTCTTACTATGATCATATAATCTCCTATAAGATACATAAATTTTATTTATACAAACATGGGAAAGGTTACTATTATTTTCTATGATTCACTATTCATAAAGGTGGGTTACTATTCCCAAGGGTATGTTACTATTCATAAAAAATTAATTTTTTCTTTATCAGACTCCAAACATCCTACTGATCACAACTGTGTATGTCAAATTTTCAAAATTCAAAAAACAAAAGAGTCAAAATTAAGTTTAAAGGTTACATAGTACTTAATAGTTCATTGTGTTGTGATTTTATATGATTATATAACGTATTTATAAGAAATTAATTTCCATTGATAAAAAATTGGGTCATTACATTATTCCCCCTTCTGAAATTTCTCCCTTGAAATTTTGTTGTACATTCTAATATATAAATAGGTGATGGTACTTTTCAATAAATGCCTCCTCCTATTCTAATGTTGTCTCTTCGTACATATGGTTCTGTCAAATTACTTTGACCATGTGAGTAGTGTTGTTTACTAAAAAATTTTCCCTATAATTTAAGATCTTAACAGGATTCTCCTCGTAAGAAATATTATTCTCTAATTGTAGCACCTCTTAAAAGAGCACATGTGAAGGATCTGGAGTATATTTTTTTTAAGAGGGATACATGGGAGACATCTTGTACATTGGCCATGGTGGGTTTAAGTGCTAGTCGATAGGGAACAACCCTGATACGAACAAAAATTTCAAAGGGGATGATATACCTAGGACATAGCTTTCCTTTCTTCCCAAACCTCATGAACTTCTTCCATGGAGATGTGTATAGAAAAACCATATCCCCAACATTGAAAATGAGGTCTCATCCATGATTATCTTCATAAGTTTGTTTTGTATAATTTGGGATTCCTTGATGTGTTTCTTAACGGTTTTCACCTTCTCCACCATTTCATTGACCATTTTACATCCTAGCAGCTTATGCTCACTGACTACATCCTAACATTCAGGTGTTATACACCATTTCAAATAAAGGGAATTGTATGGAGCCATTCAAATGCTCAATTTGAAATTGTAATTGTAGAATAATTTAACCAATGGAAGATTTAGGTCCCATCCTCTTTATAAGTCCATAGAATATTCTCTCAACATATCTTCTAGTGTATGAATAGTTCACTAAGATTGGCCATTTGTTTGAGGATGATAGGTTGTACTGAATTTTAGTTCATTTCTTATAGCATGTTGGAGAATTTTCTAGAACATTTCGGTAAATATTGGATCTCAATCAGATATTAATGATAGTGGTAGTCCATGAATCGTTACCACCTCTTGGATATATAGCAGCGAAATTTGATCCAATGAGAAATCCTCTCTAATTTCGATAAAGTGAGTTGTCTTTGTATGGAGATCCAAAATGACCCATACAACATTATTTCATCTGGTTGTCCATGAAAGTGCAGTGACAATGTCCATTGTGATGTTCTCCCACTTCCATTTTGGTATGGGTAGCGGTTTCATCAACCCCATATACTTAAATCTTACAGACATTACTTATTGACATACCATTCACTTTGTTGTATACTCAGCTATCTCCTTCTTCATATTGTCCCACCAAATTTTTCTCAGAGATATCGATACATCTTTGTTCTCCCTATGTGGATAGAGAAGGTTGAGATAGGTGTTTCATTCAGAAGCTCATTCTTTATCACTGGATCGTATAGTACACATTATTGTGACCCAAATCATAAAACTCCTTCCTCATCAATATTTAACTCTGAGGATTTATCATTTTTAATGGATTATACCCTTTTCTGAATTTCCACATCTTTTATTTGAGCATCCCTTATTTTCCCCATTAAGGATTTTTGAGAAATCATTTGAGAAAGGATAGATGTTGTTACTAACTTAATGATTCCCATGTCCATACTCATAAAATCTAAGAATATTGGACCCTTTTCAACTGTCATCATTAATAAAGATACATGATCCTTTCTACTCAGAGCATCCCCCACCATATTTTCATTACCGAGATGCTAGTGGATTAAGAATCCATAATCTTTGATGATATTTATCTATCTTTTCAGGATCATATTAAGCACTTTTAGTGTGAATATATATTTTAGACTCTTGTGATTAGTATAAATCTCACACTTCTCCCTATACAGATAATGCTTTCAGATTTTTTAACGAAAAGATCATAGCTGCCAACTCTAGATCCTGTTTAGGATAGTTTTACTCTTGGATTTTCAACTTCCTTGAGGCATATGCTATCATTTTATCATTTTTCATCTGCACACAGCCTCGCCCCTTGTTTGAAGCATCATTGTACACCACAAATAATTCTCCACTTGTAGGGAGTGTGAGTACTGGCATTGTGATTAGCCTATTTTTCAAATCGTTAAAGCAGTCTTCACATTCCTAATTCTATAAAATCTTTAATCACTTTAATTCCATCTTTTTCATTGGGTTCTAAAATCATGAAATGTTATTCAAAAATCATCGATAATACCCTGCTAGACCCAGAAAGCTGCAGATCTCCATTAAAAATGTTGTCCTGGGCCACTCTTCTATCACCTTTGTCTTGGAAGGGTCCACATCTGTCCGTTTACTGGTGATAACATGCCCCAATAATGATACTTCTTCCTTCTAGAAGTCACAGTTACCATTATTTTCGTACATCTTATCCCTTGAAAATGTCTTTAACACATTATTCAAATGCTCCTCATGTTCCTCCTTTGTCTTGGAGTGTATCTGAATTTCTTCGATAAAGACTACCACACATTTGTCAAGCCAATATCTAAATAATTTATTCATTAAATCCATGAAAATTTCTGGATCATTAGTGAGTTTGAAGGGCATCACTATGAACTCATAGTTTCCATACCTCATTTTAAAGTTAGTCTTGGGAATATCTTCCTTCCTCACCTTTAATTAGTGATATCCTGAACGATGGTCCACCTTAGATAAATAACTAGACCCACAAATCTGATCTAATAATTCATCTATCTATGATAGGGGATACTTTTCCCTTATCATGATATTATTGAGCTCATGATAATCAATACAGAGGGGTATTGATCCATTATTTTCCTTGATGAAGAGGATGAGACCACCCGATGGTGAAGCAATTGGGAAAATAAAACCCTTCTATAGATTATCCTATAACTACTTATTCATATCTTCCAGCTCTACGGTGGACATTCTCTAAGGTGTATTTGATATAGATAGATATCTAGAAATAAATTCAATTGAAAACTCAACCTCTTGATCAGGTGGAAGACCCTAAAACTCTTCTAGGAATATATCAATGAAATCCCTCATGATGGGAACATCTTCAAGCATGATTCTCTCCTTTGTCCCAATCATTTGAGCTAGACATCCTTGCTCATAAGAAATTAATATTAACACATCATACAATGATTCTAAAGGATATTCATATTCCTAATTACAATTTGAAAGAATTTGTGGAATCTTTGGGATGTAACGAGTGATCTCCCTTTCCCGATAGTTGGTCTTTTATATAAAGATTACCAATCCATGAATAATATAGCGTCGAAGTCCACTAAATAAAGTTTGATGATATTTTATGGGATGTTATGTAGACAAATGTTAACTAGATAAGAGTTATAAACCATGGATTCAATTATTTCCCCATTATAAGTAATCAAAAAGAACATATCCTATAGATTTTGAGGTGGTGTTTGAATAGCTATACTAAACATGTAAGATATAAAATAATGCAAAGAACTAGAATAAAATAGTATGTTCACTATTCATGAATAAATAACTTGTGTACCTATCACCGCACCTTTTTCCAACTCTACCTTAGAAGTAGTGATAACATAATACTTTACATGATTCCATGGTGGTTGTTATTGAATGCCTTCTACAACCCTTGGCTTAAAGAATTTTTTGTCATAATTCTTATGCTCCTTAAAGTTTTAACACTTCAATATAGGCTGAGGGTTGATCTGAAACTTCCTTTATTCTTCCACAATAGCAGGATTCTTCATATCAAATAGGAAGTTTTTAACAAGATGACCCAACATTCCACATTTGAAGAAATTCATGGTTCCCTTTATATAGTCTCTAGGATGCCTCTTACCACATTTTTTACACATGGGATGACCGGGCTTCTTTCCATCATGTAATTTATTTGACGGACCACGCACATTAGATTCCACTTTTCTCTTCTTATAATTGGGCCCATGATACCACTTAGAGTCATTAATCTCCATTTAAACTATGAGGGAACAAAAGAAAATCACTTTTCTATTCTTATCATTGGGACCATGATACCACTGAGAGTCTTTAATCTCTATTTCAACAATGAGGGAACAACAGAAATTCTCCTCATAGTTGGCAAAGCCTCGAATCACCAATTCTTTTTCTAGACTCATCTTTAGTCATCTAAAGAAGCAATCCAAATTACCTTTGGAGTTCAAGACAAATCCATAGGAATACCTAGAAAGACAAATAAAATTTTCTTCACATGCCCTGATTGACTCATCTTTCTTCTACTAAAGTATGAGGAACTCTCTTTCCATCTTGAGATAGAGGGTTTGAGGAAAATATTTATTAAAAAAATCTTTGAATTTTTCCCAATACATGGAATATATTTTCTCTTGGGTATTATTATTAGTTATTAGTGTAATCCATGGATTAGAATCCCCATAAAAATTATAGACCACCAGTACAAATTTCTCTTCTTCTGGGATTTAGAGGATAGTGAATATATTTTTAATGGAGTTAATCCATTGTTCTGTGAGGAGGGGATCCAAATATCCACTAAACATGATAGACCATTTCTCTACGAAGGATTCAATGTAAACTTTTTCTTTCATTGGAATATGATAGTGTTTCACATGATTCAAGTTATTATTCATAACTTGTGCCGGCCAAGAAAGTACTATTATGATGTTTTGAGCACCCATTCCCATCATATCAGACATAGAGTTAGGGAAATATTCACATTCCCTATCAATTTATGGTTGTCACGTGCTCTTCTATTTTTCTCTATTAACTAAGAAAAATGACATAAAATTAGAGGGATTGAATACTTAGCTATTGCGCATTGAAAGGAAACATAGAACATAATAGGATAAACTTGTAAAGGAGAAGTATATCCTAACTTATGATTAAAGAGTTTTAAATATAGGTTATCCTTGATCTATTTCATAACTTATATTCATATGGGATTTTTTATTCCCTTAATAATGTTTTGGACTAATCTCATGAATTTACCAAAGAATATCCCCTGGGAGTGTCAAATAAAGAGCGCATCAAGGCCCGTTGTCATGAACCAATTTTAGTTTGAGTCTATATCAAAGTGGGTTTTTTGGGTTTTACCACTAGATACATCTTTTCCCAATCCCCATATACTTATTTTCATCCATACAGGGAAGTATTTTCTTGATAAACCACTTACTATATACTTACCAACATTTAGGGGTGTTTTCTTATACTTAGTCTCATAATTAAGTTTCTTACTAAAGTTCTCAATTCCTAATATCCAAAAATTATATACTATCCTCCAATACCAACTGTATAATCTCTAGAATTTTACATATAACATTACATTATTTAAAACATAATTATACATCAGAGTACATGCTAATTATCATAATGTTTTTGTATTGGAAGACTAGGTACACAAAACTGAAAAATTGGGACCAAGAAACACTTATTTATTTAATATTCATAAAGAGATACTAGCTTCCTTTAATCCCTTACACCTCTATAGGGTACCCTGGGGATCACATTAAAGAAATGATTAGATAAAAGCCCTGTAAGGTAATAAATAGAAGAATAAGGCTTTAGCACAAGGGTTAGAGATCATGAAATAATGATATAAAATGGAATATTTAATCATTAAATATAAAAATAAAATCATAGAAAAATGAATTCATAGTAATTTGGAAGAGAAATGACTCATTACTTTATCACAAATCATGGGTCACTGCACATAGAGGAGTAGAATTCAATGTTAAACCACCATTATCGTTGCACATGGTAGCACGAGTCAAGGCTAACTGCCAGGACCATTGCACATAACATCTCATGAGACTAAACTTTACGCAATTCATTGGAGTACTATCTAGGTGAACCCATATTAACATATTTATGAATATTTTTTCCTATCATAAAATCATACCTAAACAATTATAATCATAATTTCACCCATGTAAAGAAATGAGTATCTTAATCATGTCATAAAACATAAGGAATGTGTGTATCACAATAGTTTATTTGAAAGAACGGAATTAGAACATATATGAACATTCATAATGTAAAATAGGCATATATCATGGTAGGTGATGTCAAATATAAGTGGAAACACATAAAAATAGTATTTACTAATTTTTATCATTAAAACATTTTAATGCAGTTTTAAGGAAAACACTTACAAGAACATGAAATATGAAAGGGAATAATATTTTGTAAAATACAAGAAATGATAAAAGTAGGTTTCCCTAATAAAAAACACTAGTTATATAAAATCAATGGTGTCTCAAAACATATTGTAGAGTGAACTTGAATTTGGGTATAGATTTAGGAAGTTACCTTAAAATGAGTTTTCTTATCAGGAAGTATTGAGGAGGGAATCACTTAGAAACATATATATACCTGATTGATAATGATGAAAGGGTCTTGAAAAATTAATTAGGCACATAAAAAAATCATTTATATGTTTCAAATAAAAAACAAGATAACTTCATTTTGGTAAAAGGAAGATAAGGAAACCTGAAAGAACAAAGGAGGTTCTGGTAGAATCCCTTACGGATTATCGACATGGTATTGGGTGTACTTAAGAGGGATTAATGAGAGAAAAATGGGTTTCTAATCACTTGAAAATCATGTGGGTAGTATGGTGGAGGTGTGAAATCATACCCCATCATCAGTTAATACACATAAAAGGGTATAACATAGAGGACATTGTTGAATAAAAGTGAAATAGAGAAAATCCCTTACCTTAAGTCTGATGGTGTTCTCCAATTGATATTAAAAACCTGAAAAATAACATTAAGTTCATTAATTAATAATTAAATAACCTATTAAAGATTTAAAATATTTATTATGACCTTTTTAATTTCATTAAAGACCTTTTGGATGGGTTAAGTTGTTCAATTTCAGTGTTCGGGTTTGTTTCTTTTCTTGATTTTTACGATCAGTTTTCTTATTTTCTTGAACAGAGAATCATGAAATATGAAGATTTTTGTTCATAATTGGAGTTAAATTTATAAAGTAACACCCAATAGGTTAATTTTTTTTAAATTTAATTTGGTTACTTGAAGTGAATTTGAATCGTTATATAAAACATTAGTGATAACCTTTTGCGTTTATTGGTGGGTTTTGATCACTACAAACTCATTTTGCATTATAATTTAATACCTTGTGTACAAAAAGATTATAGAACCTTACATAGGATATATTCTCTAATAATATGGTTCAACCACTACAAAAATGGTTTCATGACCAAAAATTATGCTGGTAAAAGAAATTGAAAACCCATCGTCCTTGAATGTGGTAAATTAACACATCTCAGATGTTGTCTTTACTACTTGTATAAAATAAGGGTAATGAAGGGATAATAATAAATTATTCCATTATCATAATGAAATTACATTATATGTATGATACTGGGGTTGTTATAACATTTATATGTGGAGTGGTATGGATATAGAATAAAACAAATGAACTTGGAAAGAAAGTAAAAGAATTGAAAAGAGGAATTTACCTCTTAAATAAATCTTCCTTGAGAGCCTCTTAAGGGGAGAGGATTTGGTCTTTTGAAGAGACTAAGGGCTGTTGGAATTTAGGGAGGATATTTTGGTGATATTTGGGAATAATGTAGGAAAGGAAAAAATCTTTAGAGGAGTGAAGATAAGAGGTAAGGAGGGATGATATTTAGAGTGGAGGAGAGATGGGTTTTCAGAATATTTAAATCCTTGGTTTTTTAATTCACCAAAAGGATATAAATAGTGATGATTCAATGAACAAAAATAGTAATAAGTTTATGTGAATTTTAAATAAGGCATATTACATCATCTGTGATGCTAGGAATATTCCATTTAACTTATAATGTATATATAGGGTAAATTATTGTATTTCACTATTCCTCAAAAGTTCATGTATTTTAGAAATATCTCAAAAATTCACCCTAACCATTTTTCAACATGTAGAATCTAAAAATGAACTCCATTTTTCAACAATAATTTTCCAAAAATTATTTATTTAATTTGTATTTAAAATTATAATAAACTTGAGAAATACAGATTTTAAAACTATAACAAATTTTATAATGTTTTCAAAAATTACATAAGGTCTCATAAAAGTTTCATAAAACTAGAAGAGATAAAATTGATAATTCATGAAAATTTTTTAGAAAAATACATTTTATTTTAAATTAAACAATAAATTTTAGTTAATTACTTATGAATTACAAAAATACCGATACTTTTACCATTGTCATATTATAACCTATAAGATACCAAAATTTTATTTATACAAACATGGGCAAGGATACTATTATTTTAGATGATTTACTATTCATAATGGTGGGTTACTACTCAAAAGGGTAGTTTACTAATCACAAAAAATTAATTTTGTCTAATCGGACTCCAGACATCTTACAAATTGCAACCGTGTTTGTAATTTTTTTGAAATTCAAAACAGAAAAATGAGAAAATTAAATTTAAAGTTCACATAGTACATAGTATTTCACTGTGATGTGATTTAATATGATTATATGACATATTTATAAGAAATTCATTTTCATGGTAAAACGTTGGTTTGTTATAGGAGACCCAGCCCTCGATGCCCTTAGAGCTAAGAGTATGAACTATGGAGGCCTGAAATAATAAATCCCAAGGGTTTCAACAATTGGTTTATTCATGTATGATGTTCTATGTACTAGGGAAGATGTCTCAAATGTATTAATTGTTGTATAAATATATCAAGAAATTATTGGGGGCCACAATTGGATGGTATTCATGACTATCCTTAATTATATGAGGCATACTATTCATATGTCCCTGGTTTATGGGGGATATGAAGAACTAGTCATCATATGTTATGAGAATTATTGTTTCTAAACTTATCAAGATGACATGAAGGCCCAAACAGTATACATATTCACTTTTAATGGAGGTGTTGTGAGATGGAAGAGTTAAAAGTAGTCTATGGTTCTAGATTATACTATAGAGACTGAGAATAGTATGGTTTATGAGGTAGTTAAAGTAGAAGTATGGATGCACGACTTCATCCAAGATCTTGATGTGGTAAAAAGTTATAAATATCCTATCAAACTTTATTATTGTAATACTGTAGTGGTGGATCTTGGAAAAGAAACAAGGTCACATAAATAGAGGAATCACTTACTTTGGAGAATCCTTCCTTGAGGGATTTTTCATAGAGAGATGAAGTTGCAGTGAGAAGTATTTCCATTGAAGACAACATGGTATACCCCTTTACTAAATCCTTTACTCAGAAGAAACATGACTATCATGTGAGGTCTTGAGGACTAAATATTTTAGGTAGTTATATCTATTCCATGTTAGAATTTGTTGGAGTTCGTGTCTTAGGACCAACATTTTCTACTTTGATTACAAGTATATTCAATGTATTGAATATTAATAAAAATTATTATTACATATCCTTTATTGGTCTACATGACTCTAATGTAATAATGTCCAAGAGTATACAACGCATTGATAAGGTCTTATAGGTTCCTCACAATGATGAGAACATTAATGTTCTTCAATGATATTCCCAAATAATATTTTAAAATTGGATAATGTACTATGATGGGACACATAGTACATATATTGTTGAATTAGAGTACTCATAAGTAGATAAAGTTTTTACAATGAATATCTCACCTTGTAATCTCCAGGATGGAGATTATGATAACAGACCCACTAGTTTAAATTCCGCATGTTTTTTTGTTATCATATGATCCTATCTATGAGCGTGTGTGATGGTCCTTATACATTTAAATTATTGTTAATGTGTGATACAACTCACATACCTAGTTGTATTTCATAATCCATGATGATAAAAGTTCATGGAAAAGTTAGATATATTAGGTGCATCATGATTGACATGTCATTAATGAATAAGTAGAGGAAGGAATTTTCCATTCCATATTTATTTAATCTAATATATCATCCTCTAATTAGGATAGAAATGCCAAATTAAAATTCATTTCCATAGTTTAGTGACTTGTTTATTTCAGATAATCAATGAAATAAAAATAAGGGTGTAGGCCGGTGACATAGACGTACAACCTTCTTGATGAGATACAGTGACAAATGGATTATAATATATAGTGAGCATTCATATGTTGTTTTCAATGTTGTAACATTATGTTTTTTCTCTTGGGTTCCTTGAAACATTACTAGATAGCAACCTTGTACTTTTGGAAACCTCACCAAATTCTAGTGAGAAAGAATCTTAGACGGTTACATACTATGTGATTACTTTGATCTCAATTAAATTATATTTGATTTTAATTTATGGAATAAATATTATTCTCAAGTTTGAGGAAAAATTTTATCCAAGTAACATTGATCACATAAATTCAATAATTATTTATTCGTCAGCTTCTGAATAAAATACTAATTTTATTTATTGAATATTTTAATAAATATTTTTTCACTAGATTGTGAATAAAATATTTATTCAAGAATAAAATATTGATTTAGTTTTTCAACAAATTCTAGAGGAGTTTTAATGGACCAAGACCAAGTCCAGTGACAAATATTAATTAACAAGACCGTTATATAATATTTCTGATTGCGCTAATTGGTGCACACCAAAAAATAATTACTATATAATTAGTATTATGTGTCATGGTATTTATTAATGGTAGTAAATTTTATTTAATGGAAAATATGAAATTAATTAATACAATAACATAAATATAAACTCTGCAAATAGGTGCCAAAATCTATCGTGTAGAGCATCCAAAATTGAGAATAGAGGGTTGTTGTGCATAATAAATTCTCTCCAAACTCTTCATTCTCTATCCCTCTCAATAATTATAAGTGAAACCAATATTTCATTAAGACCAAAGAATGATCCATCATGAATGAAAAAGAGAATACATTCAAGTCAACACACTAGTAACTGAAGATTGAGTGTTGTTTCTCAGAGATCATAGGTGCACATGTGGATCATTTATAGAGGGATTATGTCCTTGTTTCATCACATCACAATGATGTTAATCCAAAAGGGTATTTCTAGGTGATCAATATTCACTAATGACTAAAGTTCCAGGCCCCCAGAATTTATTTCTTCAAATATTAAATAAATTATTTATAAATTTTATTTGAAGGATCTTCAGTATTAATTTCATGTTATAATTATTAAAAGAAATATTAATATGTCACCCACCTCAACACGCTTCTGATGGACTCAAAACCATACCATATGTTTTTCCCATTTTTGTGAAAAAATCTCATTTTTTCATTAAAGTGTTGAATTTTAATGTTCTGGAACCAGGATCCAATACTAATGATAAAATCATTGGTCAAATAAAATTTGGAGAAAATTATCATTTTAATGAATTTGAGAATACTCTTTTCTTTATTATTTGGTTGTTCCACTACCTCTATCCATTTAGAAATACAGTCTATATCCAAACAAATGTACTCATTCCATTATGAATATGAGAATTGCCATATAAAATACAACCCCAAAACATTAAAAAACTGAACTTCAAGAATCCTATTATGCGTAAGCTCCTGTTTTCTACCAATATTACAGAACCTTTGGAAAATTTTACAACCCAAAACATAGCTCGTATCATCCATTAAATAATTATGAAAATATAATAAAACTTGAATCACTTTTTTTGATATTATTTCTTCCCTATTATATTCCCTAATGGTGAAGTGTGAAAATTCTCAATAATAAACAATATCTATTCCTTAGTCACACACCACATAAGGATTCCATCATCACACCTACAAAAAAATAATGTATGATCAAAAAGTTATAATTAATCTATGGGATGAATTAAATTATATAATTTTATGAGATATAATTTAAATTCATTCTTTCATTAAGAAATTAAAAGAAAATCATACCAAGAATCTAGTTTCACTAAAACTAATCGCATCTTTCTATATAAGAATGAAAAAATTATGCCTATTCGGTTATCATTTTTGGTATTTTAAATCCTTTAAAAATGGTCAAAAACAATATTTGTTTCACCTTAAAATCCATAATTTTGAAATAAAAATCTAGGAATATGATTATAGATCTTATTAACCATGCTTTTTCCTATCTCTTGGCTTGAAGGTACTTTTGGTAAGCATGGTCATTAAAACCTATGACTTTGGATTAAATCAAGTATTTTATATATTTATGAAGATAAATAATAAATATTAAAATAACTTCTTAGATGTAGATTTATTTCATTGAGAATCATCTAACAACCTACTATAATAATACTCTATATGTATCCATCTATATTTCGTTTTCTATAAAATATCACAAACATCTTTATAACTGACAACAGAAATAAAATAAAAGGGAAATTTGCAATCCAAAATAGTGAGGATTGGGGTTATGGTTTTTTTTCTTTTAAAAGGTTAAATAAATCTAAAAAATTCTCATAAAAAATAAAGGGTTAAACCTTGACCAAAAGAGAGAAAAGGGAACTTATAATCTTTGAAAAATCCTTGATGGATCTTCAATGAAAACTTACATTCCCTGAACACAATTAAAAAACAAAACATTATAATTTCAGGAGGGGTATTTTTTGAATGACCAATATCTTATAATTTTTAACTTTTATACCCATCCTAGAAAATTTTTAACCAAGTGAAATTCCATCGGTAACCAAGAATTGTCATTTTCCCAATTAATAACTCGATTGGTATCTTGAAACAATTATAAAACTAATTCCAAATTATCTAAAAAAATGAGTATGATTCCATAAATGGATAAATAATCCATAAATACATCAATTATTATTTCAATAATGCCAAAAAAACGTCCATCATATATATTTTAAAAGTTGTTGGAGGCTCCACACAAACCAATGGACATTCTCTGATAAGTAAATGTTTCAAATGAAAATATAAAGGTTGTTTTATACTGGTTTTTCAGGGCAATGGAAATCTAGTTATTACCAGAATAACCATAAAGGAAGAATAAAAATTCATTACCAAATAGTCTCTTAATAATTTTATCCAAAACGGAAAAAGGAAAAAGGACTATATTAGTGGTTGAATTGAGTTTCTTACATTTAATACAAATACTTCACGTAGTCAAATTTCTAACATGAATTTGATCGATTTTTCTATAGTGATTACTATGACACCCCCTTATGAAGAAATATTTGGATAAATACGACCTAGGGGTTGTTTGAGATTAGATAAACACTCCAATATCATGTAAATTAATAATATAACCCAGGGGTTGGTTTGTTCATCTCTTCACAGGACAGCTAGCCGAACAACCATATAATGGTGGAGAGATGGTCACGATGCAGATGATGGGGAGTGGAGGTTCTATGTAGTCATAGTATGAATTTATTCCTCTAAGAACATTAGGTCATGTAATGTCACGAAATCTTATGGTCCATGTAAGGGTTCCCCTTTACCCTTAAAAGGGGGATTAACAAAAATTGATAAAAATTTAAGGCCTTCGAGCCCTTTAGGAGTGATATCATCAATGGAACAAACTATAAAAGTTCAAAACCTATTAAAAAAAATTCATAAACATTCCCTATTGGCCTTTTTAAAATTTTTTATGAAATGATAATTGAGAGTGTGGAATTATCACATAGAAATGAGTATTTCAAGTCATATGGTAGTGGTTTTAGCTCTATATATTGTGCTTCTTGGCTAAAAGGTAGGGTTTTTGGATGAGGTGGTATGAGGTCTTCAATATCTATATTATATGAACTGTTATCATTTGAAAAGTCATGATACTCTCTAATATCCCTATTGGATATCTCTTTAGACAACAGTTCTAGATCTTCCCAAATATTTTTTCTTAATAAACAAATCTAGGTGTTCTAAAAACTTATATCCAACTCATGTAAGGGATCCTTCTACTTTTCAAAACCTATTTTTAAACAATAATATTTATGAATGGGATATATAATAATCTTCTCAGTCACTATATAAGAGTCTACCTTTTCTCTAATAATAGGTTCATTAATTTATATTAGATTTTTTTGAGGAACTTTCAACTTGGGAGGTGAATTAAATCTCTTGAAAAAATTAAATTCCTTAGTATTTTAACCCAAATTGAAGATAATTTTACATTTAAAAACCTAAATTCATAATCCACCTATGGATAGGAAATTCCTAGATGATGGTGACTTTATTATAACACTCCAAGTAAAGTATTATAAAATCAATAGGAAAATATAGGTTACCTATACCCACAAGGAATTTATCCACTCTCCCAATAGGGTTAGTAATAGATCAATATGCCATATGAAACCCTAAAATGGGAGGACATAAATCTCCTAGTATCGAGTGTTGGAATAATGCTATTAGGATAAAATTAATACTCAAACCATGGTGAAAAAAATAGTTATGTTTACAACATCATTATATGTTGCATGGATTGAAAAAGATTCATGGTTGTTACAACTTATGAGGGGTCCTATGATGAAGGAAAACACTAAACTCCCAAATCAGATTATAGGGAGAAAATTATTTAATAGTTTTTTTTAGATTTATTTACTTAATTATTATAAATATGAAGGGATTCTCACAAAATCTTGATATAAAGGAATATAGATTCTAATTTCCATAAACCACTCAACAAAATTGACAAGTTTAGGTTCCATATTTCTATTCTTGATTATTTAAAGAAAATGGATGAGTGGGGGGTTTTTTTAATATTTTGGAATAACTTAAAGCTCCTCATCAGTTTTCTACCCCTTTTTCCAACTTAGATTCAATTATTTTTTATTTTATTTGAAATAAAACAACAAGACCAGAGAAAATATCAAGGTTGCTATATAAAATTATATAATTTATGTTTACCTAATTATGATTTTGAGAATCATTAATATTTTCACTTTTAAATCCCCTAAGGTTATCTCTATCTTATTGAAGATTTTTAAAAATACTCATTATCAGTAAATCTATGATGTTATCCTTAAGGTTTTACTTATTTTTCCTTAGTGTTTTACCCTTTTCCCCTGAATTAATGTCTCTATCCAAAAAAAATATTTAAAATTCTTTATCTTTTATCAAATAATATTTCTATGTATTTTGTGTTTTTTCCTTAGACTCCAATGCATTAAAATTTCCCAAAAACTATTACATCATAACCCTTAACCCCCCATTGATAATTAGAGGACTCAAATCATTGTTGCTTTTGTTATTTTTGTTTTAAATGTTATGGGAATTCAGAGACACAAGGTGATTAAATATTCCATTCTCTCTCCATGTAAAATTAAAAAAGTTTATATAGATTGGATTATAGTTACTATAAAATGATCATTATTTGATTATCTATGAGAAAAATACCCCAAAAAACAAATATTTTCATTCATTTGGGAAATAATTTCCATTTTAGGATAATAATTATTATTATGAATAAACATACCAACTCAAGAACATTTTTTTCTATGTGATTTATTGTGGTTTTTACTTTCAATATATTTTACACTTTTTCTGTAATTTTGGCACCATATAGACTGAATTTATTATTTTATTTTTGAATATTTATCATTCATTTCCATCATCAAACTTGATATTGACTCTCCCCTATTGATTAGTTTTCTCCTAAAAGATTTTTTTTCATAATTAAGGGTAATATTTTTATAAATTTATGGAAGTTCCTCATCTCCCTAATAAGTTTAGTTCCCCCAAGCTAATTGGTTAACTAAATTTTGACATGAAGTAGAAATTACATCATAGAAGGAATATGTGGGAAGATGGGATTTGATATGATGTTGAGGGAAATTTCATAAGAATATCCTTTAACCTATCCCAGTAATTATTAAATGCCTCTCCATACTCCTGATGAAAAATAGTAATTTTTTTTCTAATCTCCCCCTTCAATCTTCATGGGTAAAATTTCATGAAAAAGGGATTGTAAACATGATCCCTATTTTCACAAATATTCTCATATTAATATAATAACCAATTTATATCAGTACAATTTATTTACAAGGGTAAAAATCCCATTTTTAATTCTTTTTCACTAAGCCCGTGAAGATTCGTATTTTCTACTACATTGTAGAATATCCTAATGAGGGATACAGATTCCTTACTAGGTAAACCATCCAATCTATAAAGTAGTGATAGGTGAGACTTTCAATACACATATTTTTGGTCTTATGGATTTTTTCTAATGGAATAAGGTTTTCTTGACACTTAAGGAGGTTGAAATTCCCTCATACTAGGTCTCTCTAGTATTTATTGAATAACATTATGTTGACGGTTTTGGTTATAGTCTACATATATTATCTCTCACATTGATAATAAATTTTATTCTAGTTTAATTCTTGTGATAATAGATGTGTTTTTTTAATTTCTGATTAATGATTTCTAAGTCTCTTAAGGTTGATATTGGGTGTATATACAAGATATATTTTAGAGGTGATCAACCAAAATAACAGATATTTCGTTTTATTTTACATAAAATAGTTTTTTTATGTTTTCCTTATTTTTTGTTATTTTATCTTGGAATTACCTAGAAATGATTACTTAATTTGGAAAGATTTGTGGAATTATGAATTAATAATTTATTTTCCTACATAAAAAGTATAGTGATGAGTTGGGATAATCCCATAGGGAAGATGAAGTGTGTACTGACCATGATTAAAACAAAAGAAAAAGAAAAATAATAAAAAGATAGGATTGAATTGGTAGTGGTGATGATAATGAAGGTTTAAATTGGTGAAAATAGAGTCAAGATGTGTATTAAATGTGTGAATTCCATACAATAAGATAGAATAGAAGTATTAATAAGGATTAGATAAATTTAAATTGTTTATTGTTAAATGACTTTTTCATTATTATTTATAAAATAGAAAAGTGGGTTTCCAAAAGTCATAATATGTCACCACAACATTCTATCATGGTTGTTAGTACTCAAATATGTTACTTTATTGATATAATTTGTATTAAATTCATTTAACCAAAAATATATACATTTTTTCACTCCAAGATAAATTTGTTTTGTGATCTTGAATAATCACAACCCAATTAAATAAATGATTCAATAATGAAATTAAGGGATGGAGGAAATTTAATATTATTTTCCCTTAATAATTTAAGATAAGAAGAATTTTTTTTCAACAGGGATTTTAAAATTCCCAACATTTAATTAAAAATATAAGGACAAGGGAAAGAAGAGTCTTATATATCAATCCAACTCCTATCTCAAATCTCTATCTTATATCAACAGCTTTAATCACCCAACTTGGTACATTTTAGTGTCTCTATTTCCTCACTCCTCACTCTCTAAAGAATATCCCAAAATGTATTGGTTCACCTAATTTTTAATAACTTCATGAACTATATCCCAAAAATCGGATCACATTATATATTATCTATCTCATATCTTTGAACTCCATATGTCCCCCATCAGTATTGATAATATTCTTCTACATTACTTAAGAAAATCTCCCAAGAAAATTTCTCAAGCACATATACTATTTATTCATATCCTATTAAGTGTCCTTGTTATGATTTATTATCTCTTTTAATATTTATATTTAATGTCATAATCTAAGGATCACTCCTTTTTTTATTATGAATTTAGTAATTATAGATGATGTGGAATTTTAATCCTTCACTGTATCAAAATATGATTTCTCATAAAGTGTGAGGTCCTTTCTAGAAGATTTATCCCTCCACATTGATTTCTCCATTAGATAATGGCCCTTACAGGTTTCTAACCCTTCCTTGACGAATTATCCTTATGAAGTATATTTTTTCCTTTTGAATGAAGATATCGTTCTGGGGATGATTTTAACTATAACAAAAGTGAGTAATTTTTTAGATTTATCGATTTATAATAAAATCTTAACTCCTAACCTTAACATAATAATTAAAATCCATCCCAAAAATTTCTATAAAAAATATGAACATGGACCTTGGAGAAATCAATTCCAAAATCAAAAATCTAAAAAAAGATAAAAAAAATTACCATGAATATTCCTCAAAACATTAAAATATATTTTACTAAAATATAGAAAAACAAAACCAAGATAAATTTCATAGATTAAGTACCAAAAACAAAAAATTTCTTTAAAATATTAAAAGAAAAAATAATTCCTTAAAAAAGGAAAATAAATAATAATCCTCCCCTCAAGAACATTTTGGCATTAAAAATACAATTAAATTCAAAAAATGATTTATAAAATTTTATCAAATCAAATACACATAAATATATATAAAATTTCATCCAAACATGAAATGAGGGACCAAAATTAAAGACAAATGTTTGAAAATTTTCCTATGAATTATCATGCACATCTCTCAAACCATCAATTAGATCTCCATCCAAGTGTTTAAAAATGATTCCACCCAGATATCTCACCCCATAAGAAACTTCATCCCATGATCTGTTACCTTTTACTTACTTAGGTAACATAAAAAATAAACTACGCAATCTTTATAGGGGATTATGAAGGGTTTGAGTAAGGTATACTCTGTAGGCGGTCACCACCATCCCATAATCCTATGTTATATTCTCATGTGTATGAAGAAATAGAAATTTTCTATAATAATAGATAGACTATTCCAGAAAAAAAATTCTTTCTATTCTATTTGATTTTTTAGTTTTCTAAAATGGTTAACTCTATGTTCAAAGAGGGTGTATACTTGTTAAACCTTCTTTATTCTTAACTAGTATCAAAGACAAACCAATCAAGGTGAAATAACCATGCCTTTTGAATGGAAAGGTAATAAAAAATAATGTATCTAGTTTAGTCATTACAATCATCCCATTCAAGGTAGAGGAGGGGTATAATAGTGCCTGGGAATTATGATCACATCCTTCACTATTAACAAGTTCATCATGATTTGGTGTTATTGACCACCCTTATTTAAGAATAGATATAACCACTTTAAAATTTAAATTTAAATGTCTTGTATAACAAATTAATACCAAATTTATAAAATATATGACATGTTGATAGAGAAAATACAAAATACATAACATTGTAACCTAAGAACATGGGACAGAAAATAAAAGTTTAAGCCTTCTTAGAATTTAAAGCTTCTGATCAATGTAATTACAATGTAAACATCAAAATTTACAAAGCATAACATAGTGTGTAAATTTTAAACTATTTATTTATAATATTTACAATCATCTAAAATATCCCAGTAAATATCATGTTATTACAGAAACAATTTAATGGAGACCATTATTTAAAAGAAATCCCCTTGTTTTATTTATATTCACTCACACCTACACAATTAATACCTAATCCCTTAATTAATAGGATAGGAGGAAGGTATTTTACTACAAAAAATGATTTTAGTGGATATTATTAGTATCCAATAAAGAAGATGAAGACACCACTCAATTCTTAAGACCAACCTTTAACTAACATAGATTTAAGGTTTATTCCAATCCCAACATAATATATGAAATCAAAGAAGGTAACCATAGTAATAACTTATTATCATCCAAGAAAACCATCTAATAATTCCAAACTATAAGAATATTTAAGATGTAGGATGATCACAAAATACCAATATATTTATAGATTAGGTTTACATCAATCACATTAATAAATAGTATAATTAAAAGAGATATGGGTGAGTAAGGGATTTACCCTTACAAATATAATCTTTCATGAAAAAGACACACTAATTCAGGTAATTAATTGATAGGTTATTCAATATAGGGAATAATAGGACATTGTAGAATCATCAACAGGTGTAAATGGTGAATAATGAAATTAATTCCCATGTAAAAGGCACTAAAGGGGATTAGTTTTTGTTTTAAAAAGATAAATTTTATATTTTTAAGTGAATATACCTAAAAGGATACTGGGTAACTGGTACTAATCTACTGTGTACCTAGTGTCCGTAATAGAGTTAATAATACCAATAAAGCTCTTTCAAGTACCTGATACTGAGACACTATGTGCCCAATGATTTATGTATCACTACCCCATCCACTTTTGTCCCTAATTCCGTATAAAATATAACATAACCATATGGAACCCCCTTAAAACTAAAATAGACCCAGAATAAATACTAATGGATATTACTTCAAGTGAAATTCATAATTTGAGATATCAGGGTCTTTATTTTTTGGGATTAATAAAGAACCTTGAGTATGGTATTATATACTAGAATGAATCTTTAGATAATGAAATTCAGGAAAGTCACGGTGAATAAAAATTTCTATGTCAAGGGAGATGACACATATCACATACTATGTTTTTGTATGTATATAAATAAATAATAAATTTATGATAAATTTACTTCCTAAATTAAGAAAAACATTGAGATGTAAATGATTAGTGATATGATATTCTTTTTGGGCTTCCAAGTCAAAATATTTATAGGTTTCATCTTTCTCTCACATGAAAAGTGTACTAGTGAGTTATTAAAAAAGTTCATAGCAGGAAACTCTAGAGATGTATCATATAGAAATTAGGACCATAAAATACATGAGTGAAGTAAAAAATTAGTGTGGATCAAATGGAATTCGAGAGTCTTATTAGAATATTATTATACTTTATACTATCTATAAGGAACGTCTTATTTGTGATTAAACATTAACATGATTCCAAATAAATACAAAAGATTCACCTCTTATGTATGTGAAACCTTTCTAACTCTATATCAAATGGACACTTGATTATGAATTGAATTATAAAGAGGAAATATATTCTTATATTGATAACTATTGAAATGTGTATTGAGAAGGTGATATTGAGGATCGATAATCAACATCTGGAAGTTCCTTCTTAATTGGAGGAAGATGACTTTCAGGGTACTCCAAGAAGATAAATTAAATAAATGTATGAAAACCAGATTTTTGAAAATACTCCGCTTCATAATCCATAAAGAAAATGAAATAAAATAAGTATCATATTTTATACTTGTGGTTGAATGTTTCGTACCCATTTATGATTGGATGTGATTATCATGGGAACTCTACATTTTAAAGAATCAGATACAAAATTTGTGGTTGAATCATATTGATATCAAATTATACTTCATCATGTGAAAGGTGGTATTTAGAGATATTTCATTGGAATATGTTTTAATACAGAATAAATAACCCACTAATGAATAATATTTTCAGAAAAATGTGTGTATTTTCCTGAGTTCGTTCTATACCAAAATCCTTTATTTTTTTGGTTATTTTAACTATTTAACTATTTTTTATTTTTTAAAAATGGGGGAGAATATTATGAATCTATTCTTGAAAAGGTGGTGAGACTCTATTTATTTTTATTGAATATATTAATGGGAGATATAATAACAATAAGAGTTATCATTGCAATAGGATATATGATATATTAGTTAATGTTGTTTGGATAAGAGGTAATATACATTGTTTCAAATGTTACTAATAAATCATAAGGGGGTAATTTTAGATCCCCCGTGGGAATATTTAACTTCCCATAATGATTGTTGAAAACTGATGAGTATTGGAGTTGAAGGGATATCATGTAGGGAGTTGGCATGGTGGGAGCTATGAAAAGACTTTAATGGAGACATAATTAGTATATTATTGATGTATACATTTATTGTTAGATAATTTTAGAAACCATCATTATATCACCACATTTGGTATTTAGATATGTTCTATATTTTTATTATGTAAGGTATTTTTTTGGGGTATACATTTATAAGTCTAAAAAATAGTTTTGAGTTGTATTAATGGACAATATGCTCACAGATGAGTAGGAGGATTATTAGTGTTGAGATAGAGTGTGAAGATATACTTTTTTCCTAAGTGGAAGGTCATCACAGTGTGAAGGAAGTTAATGATATGTGATATATTTATAAAGTTTATAATTTATGAATTTATAAAGTAAATAACACCAAATTCTACTAAATTTCATTTTTATGGTTTTCTCTAATATGTCACAGGGATAGGCCCACACAACCATGTGGAGCCATGATTTTTTTTTAAATTTTTGTTCTTGGGAGATGAATTTGTTTGTCGATATTCAAAATCAACCTTCCACAACAGTGAACTTCAATGTTTAATATTCTATACCATGAATATTATTTATTTCACTAGTGTTGATAAAATTAGAAAACTATGGCACATTTCAGTCATCCATACCCCAATTATGGTTCAATTTTTAATGATCAATACAAGAATTTTAAAAGTGATATGTTTCATATTGTTTTTATTTGGGAATAACACTATAATATTCATCATCAATCCATGATGCACATTTTATTATTAATATGAGGAGTTTCACCCAGTATGGATGTGTGATGTGAGAAAATAAACTTCAACATAGCCAGTCACAAACTCAAGGGATCATTCCAAGGATATTCTAGTTTAGAGCATGGAGAAAATCAAGGGTGAATGTGTGATCCAAATTTTGGATACATTTGTGGTGGTAAGCAAGGATTGATCAACTTATTAAATCGAACCTAAATTTTTATTGTTCTAGGATTTTGAACCATCTTTCTATTTCATTTATCATTAATAATAATAAGAAGAAAATAACATTGATATTGGGATCCCAACCATTTCACACTATTTATTAACCACTAGAAAACAATAGGGAGTCATTATTGTAATACCCAATATGTTATGTGTGTTATTTATCCCTATATCCCATGTCATCATATCATTTTTCTCAAGATCCAATAATAAAAAATAGTTAATGGAAAATTATTTTTACAGTTGGTGTTTTGGTATCCACTAATTCACCCCCTCTTAGTAGTGGCCAACTCTCAATTAGGACTATCATGACATTTGGAAACATGGAGTTTTCTTATGTCGTTTTAATGGGACATCCATATTTCATGGGATATATAATATATTGACCACATCAATCATCTTATGACAATTTCTTCTCATTATATTTTGATATATAATGGATTATCTTATTAAATTTTATAGGTTATTTTATTATATTTCTATTATTATATATTTAATTATTATAGATCATTTTATTGAATTATTATTTAATTTTTTTTGCATTGATATAAAATATATGGACACTTCATAATAAAATATAAATTGGATTAAATTGTATATTTTGTGGATATTGAGTGTGAAATCATACCCAATCTGTATGTTTAATATCCTCAACACTTGTTTTCAACATATAAAAATTGAGATTAGGATTTAAGAATTATGGTGTGATATATTAGTTGAAATGAGAGGTTTACCATGATATTTTTATTATAAGATGGTATTAGATACCTCTTGATATATAGGATGTAAATTTGGACTAAATATAATTTCGTTGGAACTTTAGGGGTAGGTAAGGGAGAGTGTTTGGACAACTCATTATCATGCTAATATTTGATTTACCTTTGGTAGTCGAGATGTGCATCTTAAATTTTACTATTACATGTAATTGTTAGATATGTTTTGATCAAAATAAGAATTTTTATGTTTTACATCGAAATTTCATGGTTTCATTGGAGAAGTTATTTTTTTTAGTGAAAAGTTGGAAAATTAAAGGGTTTGTGATTATTGTGCATGGATATCCAAATCATGCACAAACTACGCATTTCATTATAGTAGAATATTATAGGGATTTTCATGAATGTTTCATGAAATTTTCTATTGTGTCGTCAAACCATTAATTTTTCAAAAGACACTTGAGTAATTTTTTTTTGATTCCTTATGATTTCAAACTACATCCATTATTATTTATGAATTATTTGAGATAAATTTAAGAGGAGTTTAGTTATGAAGATATGTAATTGGGGTGACTGATATTTTATTTTATTTAATTTTAAATTTGGGATATTATTTTATTAGGTTTTATAATTAATGTTATTATAGAAAATTATTCCCAGAAAGGAATAAGTAAAACATAAAGATGAATCTAAAAATAAATTTCCAAAGGAAAATATTCCTTTGAACCCAAATTTGTTATAGTATGCCAATTATACTATAGAGAACATGTTCATGGAAGGTGATAATGATCTAGATCAAGTGATGGATCATTGAAAAGAAATCACCTTGAATAACCCTCCTACCTCTTATGTTGACTACGATTCTTCAGATCTTGAGTAACGGTTGGAGAAAATTGAACTAATAAATAATCTTAATTAGAAACCTAAGTCATTCAAAGTAACGTTTTTAGTTATATTTTGAATGGACAAGTGAAAAAATGGGTGGAGATGGTTATGAAGTACATGATACATGAGGACCTCACATAGAGTATATATCATGCAGATATTCCAATAGAAATTCCTTAAAATAATCATTTAATATAGCTATGTTGTGGGAGTTTATGAATGTTTAGCTTGGATACCATTATTCCATGTAATAAGATACACAATTTGTATAATTAAACAATTTTATCCAAATCATATATCCAATGAAACATTAAAATATCATCCTTTTGAGATGATTTTTCTACCTTACATCTGGTCTAAGGTCATTATCAACATTCTACCCTCATATACAAAATTTGTGAATAAATTAGTGATGGTGAAGACTGATATCGTAGGGATGATTGGTATTAATATTGTTTCATAAGTTTCTTATGCAGGCCACAATTCTATATCTATTCAAAAAAGGATGTGTGAGGAGTCTCAATGGGGAGGTTATGGTTTTTTTCAATAATCATCTAACCTTGTTTCCTATTTACCTTAGGTCTTATAACACTGATATGGTTTTAATTTGGTGCATATGGTGATTTAAATTCATATTTTCATAATACTCCAAAGTATTCCCTTTTTGGTTGGAATATCAGTCCACATATAATGCTTCTAGAATTTTCCTATTGTGTAGGGTAAAATGGATGGTTTTTTATTTTATAAAGTCTGTGAAATGAAATAAGATTCATCTAAGGGAGTATATACTCAATCTCATATATAGGAAGAAAATTTTCATATGTAGGGTAAATATTATTCCGGATGTAAGTCTCATAATAGACCTAAATCATATTGCTTATATGTGTTTGATCATTTTCTTATAAAATTAGAAGTCAAACCAAGGATTGATATAGTTAACATGATTTTTTATTCTACTATAGTTCTAGTTTTATTTGTTAATGGATATGTGTATTATTTTATATCATCTAATGTGACTTATTAATTGATTCAGTGGATTTTTATTTTTTCCTTCTGTGATAAACATTGATACCCCCTTAAGAATGGGGGAGTAGATGAGATCCAAAATCCATTTATATCATCTGTTGATTATAGATATCAATATCCTATGTAATTTTTTTTATTCTTAATTTGGACATATTTTAACTCATCTTAAATGTAGATTGGATGATCATATCTATGGAATATGTTTATTTCTAAGACCATATGGTCTCATTTCTTTATCCTAATAGAAACACACATGTATTGCAAGAAAGTGATATTATATATAAAAAAGATAAATCACTAAACATCTAGATATTGTGATTTTATCTTATCAATTATCATGATTCCATATAAATTTTATCTAAAGGAATTTTAGTGATCAGCATCCTATGCTCATGGAATTGTATCTCAATGTATTTCCTGATGATATATTTAAATTGGAATGGGAGAGGGAGGTTTAATTTTCTATTAATATACTTATAGGGACCAATCCAATTAGTTTTAATGCATATCATATGGATATAGTATGATAGATGTAATTCCAAATTTATCATAAATATTATTAGAGAAGGGTTCTCATTCTTCTAAATATGTGATAATGTGAAGCTATGGTTTACTATGGAAAAAATGGATATGGATGCCTCTAATTTTGTATTGATTACAAGAAACTGAACTAGGTGACATTCATGAATAAATTCCTTTATCTTGGATCAATGTATTTTTTTATCATCTTAGGGAACCAAGATGTATTTCTAAAATTAATCTATGATTAGAATATCATAATTTGGGAGTGAAAGAGGATGATATTAAAAAAAACATTCAAGAGTAGATATGAGAACTATGAATATATTGTGATCCGCTTTGAGCACATTAAGGATCCTATGATCTTTATGGAACTTATAAATCATGTCTTCCATAGAAATATAATTTTTTTAATAATGTTTGTTGATTATATCCCAATTTATTATATAAAATAATATAATAAAGGTGATCTTAATGTTGGTTCAAGAACTTCAATTAATCATTACATGTATTCAATGTTTAATAAATTTATGTTTTTTTAAAGAATACATGTTTTTTCGTTGTGTTATTTATAAAAGGGTAATTTTAGTATACCTCAAAAAGCTTAAACCTATAACACCGTAATTTAATCTAAATAATGTATTTGAAATTTTTTGTTTCGTAGGTTTAGAGGGGAACAACATGCAATTTTATTCGGATTTATCTAATCTAGAATGTCTCTTTATTATTTTATCATGAATGGGAGTGAAATTTGATTAGAGTAACAAATGATAAATATCCTTTAATATTTTGAATAAGTTGTTATCATTTTTGGTATTTCATATCTTTCTTGATTCGGGTAATGATATATAGTTTGTTATGATGCATCATTTATAGAGTTGAAATGTTTTTTATGCAACATGACCATGTAGTTGGATATAGATCACTCAAATTATTCCCTCATAAATGGAACTAACCCTCTCATGTCCTTAAGTTGGCTACTCATACTCATTCATTTAAGTGTTTGTGAAACTACCTATTCAATGATATATTTATAGTATCTGCATATCACATGATTCTTAAGAATGCTTTATGTCAGAGGAATATCAATCTCAAATAGATATGTGGAAAAGAGTATCTTCATACCATTGAAATTTATTTTTCTTATTCTTCTAGTAAATATAATGCAGTTTTTGGTACCCTTAGTAAGAAATTTCCAACATACGAGGTGAAAGAGTTTAAGAATGAATGAAATTTGATAAGTTTTTTTTACAAAATTTATGTAAATAAAAATGAAGAAGAGGATGACGTTTCTATATCATGTGTATAAATCACACCATCCATTGATGGTAAAATTAAAAAATAATATATATTTAATCCATAATTTTAAGACAATAAAATAATTATAATTTTTAGGAACATCAATGGATGTTGTAATTAACCTCCCAATGGGGCTATATACTTTCATAAGAAATTAGTGGTTCCTTAATCATTTATAAAGGAGGTTGAGGGATGCGAATTGGCCTAATTATGCTACTTACCATAGTGAAATTAAGATGTTATATGATAAAAAGTGTAGATATTTGGGGACATTGATAAATAAAGGAACTTCCAAATTTATATACCATTTCCTTACATGTAAAAATGTAGCAGCTAAATGTCAAAAAAACCATTTTATTATTTTAAATTATACCCATTATTTTTTTGGTAATGGGTAGATATTTTCATGAACATTATAATATATTTTCCTCATCATTCTCATTAAAATATTTGAATATGGGACATTATTTTCTAGAGAACAAAACATGTACATTATCTCCTCATAAATAAGAGTATGAACGTAGAGGATCATAGAAACTTGTATGTGTAGATGATTATGAAACTATATGGAGTACCATTTTTCATTACTTGTAACCATGAAATATATATTATTTTATAGTTTTTGAAAGGTAACTTGGAATAAATTAACGCTAAACTAATTTTTATCATGATATATCATTCTAGGAGTGATGGTAAGATAGGGTGAGCTATTTTATTCTTAAACATACACTCTATTATTTCATGCTCAAATTTAAAGGTACATGTGAAATAAATTTATCATTGATTGAGTTTTATTACATTAAAATTTACCAATAAATTAATATTATGGATCAATTTAATGATATATTTGGATTGTTATGGTGGTACCTTCTTAGATAGGATGAAATTGGTAAAAGATAATTATCTGGTCTAAGAATTTTGTTGGAGAAGATGATTAAGATTCAACTGATTTGTAAAATATTTGACAGAACTAAAAATCATCAGAAAATTGTCAAAATTTTCAATCCATTGAGTTTTAATCTAGTAATAATTTATTTATAATTATTTCTCCTTTATTAGTAAATAAAAATTTGGGAAAAAATGGTTAAGATAATGTCAAGGTTTGATAGTACATTTGATATCATGGAATAACATGAGAATATAGAATGCAAGATTGCACTACATCTTTAATAGGATTGAATTCATGATGAATTTGATATATCTTAGTAAAAAGTAACATCTTTCTCCCTCCCATATGATTTAATGGAAATACATTATTTTTCTTCCATTGGAACTAAGGTGGAGAATCATGTTTATATTTTTTTTACCAATGTTATGTATTTTGGGGAAAATAAATTACATTAATTCATGTTATATGAGAACATGGAAAAGATATCAATGAGAATTGGGAGTGTATAGTCTAGATGATTATCCAATATCCTCATCACTTTTTTCATTGAGAATATTGATTAATTTATAGGGGTTGAAATTAGAAAGGTGGTGAGAATTATTAAATCCATAATGACACATGTACATATTTTTTTAGTGTTTATTAATTCACGTGTGTTTTTTAAGTTTAGTGTAAGAAAATAATTAAAATTTTAAAATATTCTAGAATACATTTTTTATGAACATTTTTAGGGAAATCATGAAACCAAACCATGTATTGGTTAACTCTTAACCATCCATTTTTCAAAGAAGGCATGTTGACTTTATTCAATTGTGGTTGTTTTTTTATCTCATTCATTTATTTAAAATAATTTATAATTATTTTTTTAATTATTTTATTATGACTTTAAAAATTATATTTCATTAAAATAAAATTGTTATTTAATTTAATTTTTATTTATATGTTTAAAAAAGGGTTTTTCAATGGATGTTGGATTTTAATTTTCTGATGCTATATTTTATCCACATAAGGTGTTTAAAGATATTTATTTGATGATTTATTTATTTAAAATGGATTTATAATTTAACTTTGATATATATTTGTTTTTTTATAAAAAAAATTTAATGATTTAACATTATTATTTTGTATATAAATTCATGTCTGTAAAAAATAATAATGTTATTGAGTATTGGATACTCTCTTTATATCTCCCCTTGTATTGTTGATGTATTTTTTGGAATTTTGTGATATTAAAAATTATGATATGGATTTGATATAAGGGATATTGTTTTAATTATTTGGGGTGGTAACATTAGTCTTATTTAAGTAATTGATTTTTTTTCCTTGTAATTGAATAAATTTACATGGGATCCTTGGATAGCTAGGTGTTAAGTTAGAGATTAATGCCATACTAGTTCAGGATTACACACCAGTTAGTGTCACATAATATATTTGATACCCTATTTAAGATGATTCCCTAAGGAAATTAAAGTAAGGGTATGTTGGGTTTTATGACTATTAGGATTTCATTGAATGTTAGTATATGGGTTCATTTTAGAAAAGTCATAGGTTGTCCCTGTTTAATCGATGTGGTTATCCAATGTCATGAGTTACCCTATGTTGTATTTTTTTTGATTTCATCTTTCTATTACTAATTTTTCTTATAGTAATGTTTCCATAAAATAAAAAGGGGTTTTAAAAAAATTAAGGGTAAAAAATTCTATTTTTTTCTTATCATTTGTTTTAAACAAATTTATTTTATAATTTTTTTTGGAATTAGAATTTTGAGCTTGTTTTATAGGTGGAATATTATAGAATCAAGGTGGTACTCTACTAAGAATTAACTTATATAATAAATACAAACTTTCATGTGTATGTATAATTGTTTTACATAATACATGAAAAGGGAAAGATTCTTATTCCATCACTGGTGTTTTATAGGTGGTTTCTCGATGACTTGATGATGGAGATGTTCAAATAGTGGCCACATGTCCCATAGGGTTTCCTCATGTTCATTTTTTTAAACTTTTATATTTCATGCGGTGTTTTAGGTATAAAAAATCAGTAGTATCTTTACACTACTATCTCATTTTAATTTGATATATCATGGGTCACATTATTATATTCCTTAGTAAAGCCTTTGTTTAATGTTTTACATCATATTTCCAGCTTATTCGTATTTTTCTTGTTTAATATTTAAAATTAATTTATTATTTAGAATGGAAATATAATATATTGAAACATAAACAATTACCAATAAGATAATTTTTTCACTTTATTTGGATTTATAGGGTGAAATAATTTTAAAATTATTCATTTGATACCCCTACATATTATTTCTAGGATATGGTGGTTAGGAATGTATTTTAGTGCTTATGCTAAACGGTCATAGGTGACATGAGTGGTTAAACTAGGATAGTTCATTACAATAGATCACACATTACTTATTGATACATGGTATGAGATTTTTGATGTATTCAATTTTCCTAGTAAGTTGATAAGAGAGGAGTGGGTTTATTAATTTGTGTGTTCCTTTTATATGTTCCCTGTGAGTGATTGTATTCTATGAAATAAATGAAGGAAATGATGGAAATGTGATTTTATGAAATAATAATTGTTATTTAATCATTGGTAGAGGTTATAATTTAGTTTTTTAACATAAGAAAACTATGTAAACCCTAATAGAAATTGGTTGGTTACCCAAGTAATAAAAACCTAATATAATTTGGTATGATTCACATAAATGGGTTTTAGTTTTTTTATAAAGAAGGCTATATAAAAATCACTAAACATTCCTTCATTGTTAGGACATGTTTACTCAAGAATAGATCATTTCTTCTTATTGTTAAGATCTATTTTAGATGGTGAATATCTTCCTATAACATAAATAGATACCAATACCTATTATATAATATAAATTTATGGAAAATTAATGGTAAGAGAGATGAATAAAAACAAAATAATAGTTACTAAATAGAAATATTTTTAGTAATATTCTATTATGTGAATATTTTGTCTTTTGGTAATATAAGTGTGTAAGAATTAATAGATTCAAATTAAAAATATAATAATCATTTATACTATGATTATTTAATTTTATGGGGACTTTATAGAACTATATATCATGGGGAATGATACTATAACCTCACCAGTATCGATAACTATTCTAGGATGTTATGGATTTGTATATGATAAAACTTGACACTTTTAAGGATTTTAAGGATGGAAGACTATGGTGGTGGACTAGATTGATACTAATGGTAATTATTATATGAAATAATTAGTTATATTCTTATTCCACTAAATTTATACAAGTACTAAAAACTAAGGATTTTTAGAATAATCAGACTATTAAGGGTATAACTTAACAAAATGGTCCAGTTGAGATGACGAGTCAATATATATCATAAAACATTAGGATTATATTTTTTATTTAGGTAATCCCCATTTACTTTTGGTATTAGGATCTCTCTATAATAGTTTATCAAGTAGATACGTGTGAATATATTTCCACTTATTTTAATACACTAGAAGAAATGTGAATTATGAACAAATTTCATATGAATATTTTTTAGTTTTTAGGTGGAGTGACTATGATCATTCATGTACTGAAAAGGTAAAACCATTATATTTTTAATGTATCTTAATAATTTACCAAGAAGGAATATATGGATATGAATTATAGATAGATAAAACCAAAATTTTAAAATCCATAATATACAAACATGTCACATTTCACGATTCAAGTGCTTATAAGTATAAAAAATATGATCATAGAAATACCACTACACCTTAACCCTATGTTATTAAGTATTATTTACTAAAAAAATTAATTTCAAAAGATGATATTATTTAGCCACACTTAAGAAGAGATCTAGATTCAAAATAATAGATTGAGTATTAGAGTAGCGTTTATGATAATCTAATCATGAGAGATAAATTTAAGCGGTTAATATAAACACCTTAAATATTTTACAATGTTGAGGTATCTAATTTTTCATTTATTTTGTCCCATGGTTTTATTCATTATAAAACTCAATATTATATGCATTTAGTGAAGAGTAATTAAACATAATATTATATGTAGTTAGTGAAAACTAAAAGTGGTTTATAAATTATTTGAATGGTTGGGAATTGATTAGTTTTGGAAGTATTTGTTTCCCCATCACAAAATGTATTTTTTAATCCCACATGGTGTTCTCTAATTAAAAAAATGTGATATTTTTAAAATATACATATTGTGATCATCAAAGGATTTTTTTAAAAAAAGAATCTATTCTATGCACACACATGTTCCTGACACTAAAATATATACATATAATCCTGATTTACAAAACAAAATCTCATTTACACATTATAAATAAATTATTTAAATATATACATAATAAAATAATATCTAATATTGATTAATTAATTATTTTAAGCCAATCCATTATCATGTTACTAAAAGGTAATTAACTTTACAGTTATTAATGTAGTAATAACATAAAAAAATTAACAAATAAAGTCTAATTGAATGTTTTACTATATAAATTGAAGTAAAACTACAAAAATAATATTTTTATACATTACATATTAATTTAACTATTCTGAATACGCTGCAAATCGAATTTATGTGATGCATGTACCTATATTTCAGAAAATAATCAATGATCATTTTCTTTGGTTTCATGTCAATTCAATGTTGTTTTCAATTTTTTGGCAATATAAATTATTTTCAATCACTTTTTACTCTAAAAATATGTTTTTGGCCATTCTAAAAATATAGCATATAAGAATCGTTTTTTATATATGTTTATATGTCACAAATTAATGGGAAACCATTATCCAATGATTTCTTAATAATATGAACTTGTACACTTGTTTTTGAACTTATCACTAGTTTATAATAAAATTTTAATATAATACTATTTTTTCATTTACACCACACCATTCATTATATTAAAATTATATTCACCCCAATAATAAAAAAGTATGTAGTGATCATTGTCATAATAATTCACCATAATCTGAGGTAATTTTTTCATTCATGATTTTTAAACCCAAGATTTAATGGATTTCAAATTATAAAATGATCCTCAAGACACTATGAGAACAAAATATTTAATATTGGAATAAAAAATATCCTAACATTTGATAAAATAATCCCGGATAATTTTCAAAAAAAAATCACGAATTTTTTGATTATTTGTTAGGTTTGAACTATTTTAGCAATTTTAACCACCTTTTTTCTGTAAAATATAATTTTGGGTTATTAAAACTACACCTTATGTTTAATTTATTGGATCTGTATTTTTATATATTATATATTTATTAGATAATGTTTTTCTAATACATTATAAAAATATGCAGTTTCTTCTTTTTTTAAATATTTTAAATTTCCTAATCAATTTTAAGTCTAAAATTTCATTCTAGTAAATCTATCCTAACTACACCCTACATTTAGGAGTCATTCATTTGTACATTTAAAAAAATTAAATGATATTTTTGACATAAAATTGTATGATATTCAAAGGTTATTTTCTAAACCTTTACCACAATATGCATTTTTGTAAGGAATTTTAATTTTATAAAAACGTAATTTTTATTATTCTGAAGAAATATAACATTGTATTAATATCC
The DNA here is from genome assembly GCA_963277665.1 of Viscum album. NCBI lineage: Eukaryota > Viridiplantae > Streptophyta > Magnoliopsida > Santalales > Viscaceae > Viscum > Viscum album. The sequence continues at coordinate 237,762,820 of OY728140.1, read as the reverse complement.
ATTATTTTCATATATGTACGAAATTAATCGATATCCATTTTCTTAGTAATTTATGAGAATCTATGTTCATTTTATAGGTTTTTAATGTGTAACCTTTTTAAAAAGTTTTAACTCAAAAAATGGCCATTTTTAGCACACCATGTAATTACTGAAACTTTTAAGGAATGTTTTGCCTTTATTTTATCCTTTTATTAGTATTTATAAATTATGAATTTATTTGGTGATGTATTAGGTATCATATTGTGTAACGCCCCAACCCTAGTTACCCAGAGTCGGTGCGTTATTACATAACATTGGCATGATCACGAGGAAATCTTTTCTCGAAAGACTGATCATTTTAGTACTATTGGAAACAAGATTCATACATAAGTTCAACATTACAACTTGAAAAGAAGTACAAAATGAATATATTCCATTATAAACATCCAATCCTCTTGGATTATTCCTACAAGTCACTCATAACTAACTTCATCAGATCCTGGGAAAATTAAACATAAGAAAGGGGTGAGCTCAAGCGCTCAGAGGGTAAGCAATACAGCAGAAAATAACATAAATATTAAGCATGGTGAATAATTGAAACCACATTCCTTTAACAATAATAAACATGAATACTTTTATGGTAGGAATATGAGATGAGTAAATAATTCAATAATAAAACATAATCGTCAATATTCTACAAGTATAACGACCACATGAACCATCAATATTATTTTCATAATGAGGGAATGTATCATGCGAGACATTATGAAACATTTTGTCAAGGCCTCGACCAAGTCATCTAAAAATGATTGAGGCCTCGGAAAAAACCATATATAAAATTGGGAAAGGCCTTGGCCAATGCCACATCTAGTTGTCTCATGAGACCTACCGATGCATCGAGGAGCTATAGCGGACTCCACTAGTCACTTACAAATTCCAATACATTCCTCATATGAAAATGTTGAAATATAACATAAATATTCGTATTAAACTATCATAAGAAATGTCAATACATTAACCATAAACCATGAATGGTAAAAAAATAACACATCCATAGTCAAACATATCACAAAACCTTCAATATAATATAGAAGTTTTGTAACATAATAAATCAACTTCAAATAAACTTAAAATCCATCCAAGGATGTTGACATAGATGAAATCAAAACCTTTTTAGAGAAATATATCTTTCTATTTTGAAATAATTTAGGAGTCACATAATTATAAAGAAAACCTTTATTTGGAAAATATTATTATAAGCTGGTAAGGGAAGCTTCGATGATGTTATAATAGTGGAAAATAGCCACACCCGCCGTATAAGTTAGAAAAACATCCTTACCTTAATTTTGTCGAAAAGGTCATAAAGTACCTTGTGTGAAAAATGACAGAAAGATTCATTTATAAAAATCTTATAAAAGTCAAACAAGGGTATAAATTACTTTAACCCATATTCTATAAATTATTAAGAATGTTTTGAAATACGTTTTTAAGAAACATGGATGTGGATGATAAAGAGGTCCCAGTAGATAATTATGTATAAACAACCTCAGATAATAAAGAGATTGTGAAATTAACCCTTACCTTGTAATTTTCCTTGGTTGAGGGTAGTTTAACCTCCCTTATAATGGTGAAATAATTGTTATTAAATTATACAAGAATAATATACATTAATATAATATCATATATGATCTTTTAATGTTTCTTTGTTAATAACATCTTAGTATTATCGTCTTATCAGGTGTTAACTAATTCATTTTTTTAATATTCTTTGTAATTTAAGTAATGTTTGTTATGGATAGGATGTATCATATTCATATTAAGAATTATTTAAGTCTTTAAACAATATTTTTAATCATCTAATGAAAATTAGTCTTGAATGGATATGATGGGGAATGAATCTCATTGCGTTCGTGGAGACGGTAATTCGTATGTACGCACAAGCAAGAATAAAATTATTTTGATATTAAAATAATATATAATTGGATGATATATCATATATACAGAATCATTATCATGTTATATTTATTATTTACATCAATTACACATCATTATTATACCCATCCAAATAATAATGTATTGAATAACAATTACACCACGATGTGGAGACGGTAAGTCATACGTACGCACGTATGGTGACATGTTATTCAAAGGATTAATAGAATAATGAATTTGGTTGTACCATATTTATAATAAAATCACAGTATATAGAAGATACTAGAGTTATTATTTTAGAATGGAAACAACAAAGAAAAAGGAAGTGGAAGAAAAAAGGAACTTGAAAGAGTTGGTGAGATATTTACCTCTTCTTCGGGTTCTTACTTTTGATTTGATAAAAAGGGATCCATATGTTCACATTCTGACTAAATTAATGACTCAATGATGAAGGTATGAGAGTTTATAGGGTATTTGGGTAGGTTTTGTCTGATCCAAATGGCTCTGAAGGTGTGAATTAGAGAGAAGGGGGAGTGCCCTTTTATAATAGGGGTATGAGGCACCTTAGGAAAAGCTAGAAATATTATTTTATAATAAGCTAATTTTCGGTTTCTAATGGATAAAAAATGGACCATTTAAAGGAAAAAGTTGATATGGGTCGAAAACCACTCAACCAATAGGTTTTAGACAGCTTTGGGTCGTTATATTAACATTATCTTTTATATTTAACTCTTAGTAAAATAGTTTGACATTTACCATGTCTCTTTGAAGTTTTATATTATATGGTTAATAAACTTACTATATACTTCCAATAGAACCCCAACTAGCTCATTAATAATAAAAATATAATTATATAAGTCTTTTTTCCAAACCATAGATTTTTATGATTAGAATATCAATTAACAAAATAATATTTATTTTAAAAACTCTTTTATGTCAATTTTGACACTACTTGGTATTTTATTTTTTCTAAATTCATAAAAACATTATTAATTAAAAAAAAATTATTCTAATGAACCCTAATATGCCATATTAACTTATATAATTAGTGTAATTCATAAAAAGTATCAAATTACAATTATTAGGATATTTATAATATCAATTAGTTTAATATTTCATTAATTAGGTAATTACTACATCATCATTGTGTCATACATAAATTAAATTATTCAATGTATAGAATTTTTAAATAAAATACAATTATGTATGAAATAATTTTATCTTTCTAATGAATATTTATAGTCTAATTTATCTTATGTATAACCCTATATTAAAAAAAATTAGTTATTAAACTTTGGTTTTAACACTTTTAACTCTTCTTTAAAAAAATAATAATAAGTGTCCTAATCTAATCCAAGTGAACCAAAGAGATTCATATTTTATTATTAAGGTTTTTTGGTCGAATTATACTTATCCAATATAATTAGGACATGGTTTAGGGTAATAATAATATCATTTTTACCCTTAATTACCCTATTTACTTTTAACCGTGGTAAATAAAAGTAAAAAGTTACTATTCACCAAAAATTATTTTCATTTTATTGAACCAAATTTTACTTACTGATTTCAACTATGCCTCCCATATTTTTTTAAATTCCACTCACAAAAGTGGTAAAATTATGTTTTATGTGAATTTTCAAATTCTCCTAGGAGGCGGGTAAAAGATGGTGAAAAGTTCAATAAATTTTTTATATATCTAAAATTATTATAAACTGACTCCAAAGAATTAAATTGAACTTATATAGGTATTTTGTATCTATTTTTACCTGAAATAAATTTAAGTAAAGTAAATAATTATTTTAATAAAAATTCAGTTTTAAACTATAAATTAGTGTTTTTCACTATTCATAAAAAATTGAAAGTTTTCAGAAAAATACCAAAACTTCACCCTAGTCTAATTTTGATATTCTGAATCAAAAAATGAAGTCTATTTTGGAATTTAAAATTTATAAAATTTCAAAAAGTGGGTATTACTATTCATAACGGCTAGTTTGATTGGTCATGGTGTGTTAGAATCTCGAAGTTGCGTACAATGCAAGCTATTTCATTATTCAAAGGGAAATGTACCGTGGAAGCTTTGGGTTTTACATTCTCCCCTCCTTCAAATAATTTCATCCTAGAAATTTCTAGAATACTACCGCATGAAAAGACTCAGGTGGTTCTTCATCATAAGTTCCTCAGGTTCCCACGTTGCATCTTCCATCTTGTTGTTTCTCCATAGAACTTTTACCAGAAGAGTCATCGAGTTTCTCAGCACTTGTTCTCTTGTATCAAAAATCTTGACAGGATCTTCGGAATAAGATATATTGGGTTCTAGTTCTAATTCCTCATAGATGAGTACATGCGTTGGGTCAGGAATTTATTTTCTCAATAGTGATACATGGAACACAGCATGGAATTTGGAGAGACTTGGTGGCATTTCCAACTGGTAAGTTACAACCCCAATCCATTCTAGAATTTCGAAAGGTCCGATGTACCTGGGACTTAATTTTCCCTTCTGACTGAAACGTATAACACCTTTCCATGGAGATACCTTCAAGAAAACATGATCTTTTACCTGAAATTACAAATCTGTCTTTTGGTTATCAGCATAGCTCTTCTTCCTACTTTGAGCTGCTTAGATGTGGTTTTGGATTATCTTTACCTTTTCCATCATTTCCTCCACAAGTTCTCGGCTTACGAGTTTTCTTTTGCCAACATCATCCCAACAATTTGGTGTGAGACATCTCTTTACATATAATGCTTTATATGGGTCCATCTGAATACTTGAATGAAAGCTATTGTTATAGAAGAATTCTACCTGAAGTAGATATTGCTCCCACATACCTTGAAAGTAAAGTGAGCATGATATCAACATGTCTTCTAAGGTTTTAATATTCCGTTCTGATAGTCTGTCAGTTTGAGGGTGGTAGGTAGTGCCCAAACGAAGCTCAGTATCTAGGAATTTCTGAAGACTTTTCCAAAATCTTGATGTAAAATGAGGATCACGATCAGAAACAATCGACAATGGTACTCCATGAAGTCTTAAGACTTCATTAATATATAGTCTTACTAATCATTCAAGTGGTAAATCTTCTCTTATAGCAAGAAAATGTGCTGACTTGGTAAGACGCTCAACAATGACCCATATTTCATCATTTCTTCTAGGAGTCTCTAGTAGTCCCATGAAAAAGTCCATCGTAACATTATCCCATTTCCACTCAGGTATGGGAAGAGGTTTCAAGACTTCTCTAGGTTGCTTCCATCCAGCTTTCACTTGTTGACAAACCATACATATTGACACAAAATTAGTAATCTCCCTCTTCATGTTTTCCCACCAAATATTTTCCTTCAAATCTCTATAATTTTGGTGCTACCAGGGTGTATAGAGAAATTGTAACTATGAGCATCAACTAACAATTACCTTTTTAGATCAGGTATATCAGAAACACAATGCCTCTAACCAAATTTCAAAATTCCATCTTAATACACAAATTCACTCAATCTCCCATCATTCATAGCTTTAATCTTCTTTTGAAACTCTTCATCATTGGTTTGAGAACTCTGTATCCTTTAGAGTAAAGATCGTTTGGAAATCATTTGAAAAATTATTGATGTTTCACCTTCCACGGTGATTCCCATATCAATATTTACTACATCCATGTATATAGGATCCTTTTCAGCTCTCATATTGTTCAGAACTCCATGATCCTTTCTGCTCAAAGCATCCGCCACCTTATTTTCCTGCCCCGGGTGGTAGTGTATCATGCAATCATAATCCTTGAGTAGTTCAAGCCATCTCTTTTTCCTCATGTTGAGTTCTTTCTCTGAGAAAATATACTTAAAACTCTTGTGATCAGTATAAATCTCACATTTCTCACCATAGAGATACTGTCTCCAAATATTCAAAGAAAAGATTAAAACTGAAAACTAAATATCATGAGTAAGATAGTTTTTCTCATGAATTTTCAGCTGTCGTGCTGCATAGAAAATAACTCTATCATTCTATATAAGGACACAACCAATTCCTTTCTTCGATGCATCACTATAAATAACAAATCCATAATTCCCTGATGGTAGAGTCAAGATAGGAACATTGACTAATCTTCTCTTCAGTTCTTCAAAACGTTCTTCACACTCTTTTTTCCAACCAAATTTAACCCCTTTTCATGTGAGCTTTGTTAATGGGTTAGCCAACCAAAAAAAAATTCTGGACGAAATGTCGATAATAACCTGCTAAACCAATAAAATCACGTACCTTAGTTATACTCATCAGTGCTGTCTATTCTTGGATTTCCTTGGTCTTAGAAGGATCAACATAGATTCTATCCATGGAGACAATATAGACAAGAAAAGAAATCTCCTAAATCCAAAATTCACAGTTGCTAAAATTCTGATATAATTCGTGTCTTCTTATTGTCTTCAGGATAATGCGCAAGTGATTTTCATGATATTCGTAGCTTTTGGATTATGGCAATATATCATTAATAAATACCACTACAAAGTCATCAATATATTCCTTAAAAACTCTATTCATTATATCCATGAATACATAGGGTGCATTAGTCAATCCAAAAGGAATTACTGTAAACTCACAATGCCCGTACCAAGTTCAAAATGCTATTTTAGGAATGTTTTCCTTCATCTCACACAACTGATGATATCCAGATTGAAGGTAAATCTTTGAAAATTATTGATAACCCGGAAGTTGTTAGAATAAATCATTAATGCGAGGTAGGGGATGTTCGTTCTTTATTGCAACAGCATTGATCTCCCTGTAGTCAATGCACAACCTCATAGATCCATATTTCTTCTTAACAAAAAGAATAGGGGCTCTCCATGGAGAAACACTAGGGTGAATAAATCCCTTATTACTCAATTCCTCTAGTTGTTTCTTTAGTTCCAATAATTCCACAGTTTCCATTCTATAAGGGGTCATCGATATGGGCCTTGAACCAAGAATTAAATCAATGGAAAACTCAATTTCTCGTTCTGGAGGATGTCCAGGTAAATCATCTAGAAACAATTCAACAAATTCTTTCACAATAGGTACATCCTTTATTTAAACATTCTTTTCCTCACTCATAGTTATCTCATTCTCTTCCTCCCCAATAATTGAATTTAGTTGAGATACTGGGGGTGGATCTAAATAAGAATTAGGTGGTGACAATTCTTCTCTAAAGATAAGGTTTTCTTTTTCATTGTCAGAAAAAATAGTAACCTCATTCTTCTTACAATAATTTTTTGCATCATGGTCCGAAATTGAATCCATACCAAGGATTATATCAAATTAAATCATGGGTATGATGATGAGATCAGTAGATAAAGAACATTTATATGCCCTAATGGGGACTAATTCAAAAACATTGTTGCAATGATACTTACCTTATGAGTTTTTACTGAAAACTCCCTTGTTAAATAAAATTGGAAATATCTAATTTTCTTAGAAGACTGAGAAGATATAAAACATTGTGTTGATCCATAATCAAATAAAGCATTGGATAAACTTGAGGAAACCATTAAATTACCTGCCACCATGTCTTTTGGGGTTTCAACCTCAGTAGTAGTGATCACATAAGCTTGGCCTTGATACCTTGTCCTTTTCTGAGGTAAGTATCTCTGACGCTTAGGAAATTCATTTGCATAATGTCCCATCTCTCTGAAATGGTAGCATTGAACACTAGTAGCATCTTTCTTTCCCTTAAAATCACCAGCAAGATGGCCTTTCTGTCCACATTTGTCGCATAATCCTTTTCCTTTTAGACAGACACCAGGGTGCTTCCTTCCAAAATTATCACAGAGTGGAAATTTAATTCTTTCATTCTTCCCTGTTTCCTTATTTCCTTTCCCAGAGTGTTCAGAATATTTCTTCTTCTCTTTATTCTCTTTAAATCATAAGAGTTAGATAATTCCTTTTCTGTCTTGATAGCACACGAGACAATATCTTCGTATGATGATAAGGATTGTTATACTAATTTTTGGCGAAGAAATGGTTTTAATACATCAAATAAAATATCAATATAAATTCTTGGGTTATGTATATAATCTTCTTTATGCCTCACTAACCTTGTAAAGTTAGCTTCATACTATGCGGAATTCTCATCCTCCTTTTGCCTCAGAATCAGAAATTGTCTTTCCATATTTTCTCGATGGTCATGAGGAAAGTATTTTTTTATATGAAATTTTCTTTAAACTCCCTCCATTCCATATTTGATTCTTCATCATATTCCTTTGTGTTTTGAATCAATGACCACTATTGATCAGCATCTCCAGTGAGGAGGTAAACTGCCATGACAACTTTTTCCCTTTCGCTACTCCCATAGGCATGGAATATTTTCTCTAAAGAATTTATCCTTTGGTCTGATTCTAATGTATTTGTACCCCCCATTAAATGTTGGTGGTTGTTGCATCATGAATTGGTCTAACATTGATTCTCCATAACGTGAATTAGGGTGCTCCATACGGGTAAGGTTATTATTCATAACCTGTGTGAGTTGTCCCAGTATAGTGATAAGCTGATCAGCACCAGCTGTATCACCAGCTCCACTATAATTATCTTGAATAGGAGGGAAATTCCTACATGGATTACGTTCATTGATATGGTTTCCTTTCCTTCCACTAGGCGCCATTTCTAAACAATGGCATACACTAGATTAGTTTATGAATCGCAATACATAAATCCAAACTTGTAAAACACTTAACATAAATTGAACAATTTATGGATATAATCCATAATCATAAAAATGTTTTCTTTGAGAAAAGTATATACTCATAAACACTTCATAATGGTTTGTAAAAAAAAGAGAATTATCCTAAGCATATCCCCCAGGAGTGTCGTAACCAAGAGTGTAGCAAGGCCTATTGTCATGCACCAGTTCCCATTAGAGTCTAGCTCAAAGCGGTGTTTTTGGGTTTTACCCCTAGGTACATCTATGCCAGAGTCACCTCTACCTACTCGTATCTAGATAGGGATGTATTTCTTGGAAAACTCACAAAATCTCTACAATACCAAAATAACAAGAAGTTCTTCTATACTAATCCTCAAAGTCTATCTTAGGGTAATGTGCTCTAATTAGATGTTATCTAAATATAGTTTCCAAGGTTTTTACTAAACTTTCTCTGATGCCAAATATAACACCTCAACCCTTATTACCTAGATTCAATGCATTGTTACGTAACATTCGGTTGATAACAAGGAAATACGGTCTCGAAAGACCGATCAGTTTAGTACTATTGGAAACAAGATTCATACATAAGATCAACTTTACAGCTTAAAAAGAAAAAAAATATAATATATTCCATTAGAAACATCCAAGACCCCTATATAATGCCTAAAATTCACTCATAACAAACTTCTTTTGATTTTGGAAAAATGATACATAAGAAATTGGTGAGCTCAAACGCTCAGTAAGGGTAAGAAATACAGTGAAAAATAACGTAAATATTAAGCATGGTAAATAATTGAAACCAAATGCCCTTACCAATAATAAAAATGAATACTTTTATGGAAAGAATATGAGCTGAGTAAATAATTCCATAATAAAACACAATCATGGGTATTCTAGTAGTATAATGAGCACATGAAACATCAATATTATTTTCATAATGAGGGAATGTATAATGTCAGACATTCCAAAACATTTTTTCAAGGCCTCATCCAAGACATATTAAAATGATTAAGGCCTCTGCCAAAACCATATATCAAATTGGGAAAGGCCTCGGCCAATTTGACATCTAGTTGTCTCATGAGACCTACCGATGCATCGAGGAGATATAGCGGGCTCAACCTGTCACTTACTAAGTCCAATACATTCCTCAAATGAAAAGGTTGAAATATAACATAATCATTCATATTAAAACTAGCATAAGAAATTTCAAAACTTTAACCATAAACCATGAATGGTAAACAAATATCACATCCATATTCAAAAATACCATAAAACCTTCAATATAATATGGAAGTTTTGTATCATAATAAATCAACTTCAAATAAACTTAAAATCCATCAAAGGATGTTGACATAGATGAAATCAAAACCTTTTTAGAGAAATATCTATTTCTATTTGGAAATAATTTAAGAGTCACATAATTATAAAGAAAACATTTATTTTGAAAATATTCTTATATTCTTGTAAGGGATGCTTCAACGATCTTATAACGGCGAAAAATAGCCGCACCCACTGTATAAGTTAAAAAACATTCTTACCTTAATTTTGTCGAAAAGGTCACAAAGTACATTGTTTGGAAAATGATGAAAAGATTCATTTATAAACATATAATAAAAGTAAAACAAGGGTATAAATTACTTTAACCCATAGTTTATAAAATTTTAAGAATGTTTTGAAATAAATGTTTCAGAAACATGGATTTGGATGATAAAAAGTTCTCAGTAGATAATTACGTGTAAACAACCTTGGATAATAAAGAGATTGTGAAATTAACCCTTACCTTGTAATTTTACTTGGTCTAGGGTAGGTTAAACTCTTGTATAATGGTGAAATAATTGTTATTAAATTATACAAGAATAATATAAATTAATATGATATCATATAAGATCTTTTAATATTTCTTTGTTAATAATATCTTAGTATTATCGTCGTTCCCGGTGTTAACTGATTCATTTTCCTTTATATGCTTTATTACGTAAGTAATGTTTTTATGGATAGGATGTATCTTATTCATATTAATAATTATATTAAGTATTTAAACATTATTTTTAATCATCTAATGAAAATTAGTCTTGAATGGATACGATGGGGAATGAATCTCATTGCATTCGTGGAGACGGTAATCCGTATGTACGCACGAGCAACAATATCATTCTTTTGATATTAAAATAATATATAATTTGATTTTATATCATATATATAGAATAATTATCATTTTATATTTAATATTTACATAAATTATACATCATTATTATACCCATCCAAATAATAATGTATTGAATAATAATTACAACACGACGTAGAGACGACAAGTCGTGCGTACGCATGTATGATGACATGTTATTCAAAGGATGGATAGAATAATGAATTCGGTTGTAAAATATTTATAATAACATCAAAAAATATAGAAGACATTGGAGTTATTATTTTATAATGGAAACAACCCAGAAAAAGGAAGTTGAAGAAGAAAGGAACTTGAAAGAGGTGGTGAGATATTTACCTTTTCTTCAGGTTATTACTTTTTATTTGATCAAAAGGGCTCCTTAGGTTGGATTTATGACTAAAGTAAGGCCTCTATGATGAAGGGAGGATAGTTTATAGGGTATTCGGGTTAGGTTTGTCCTAGCCAAATGGCTTTGATGGTGTGAATTAGTGAGATGGGGGAGTGACTTTTTATAAGAGGGGTGAGGGGTACCTTGGGAAAAGCCAGAAATATTATTTTATAATAAAATAATTTTAGGTTTATAATGGATACAAAATGTATTATTTAAATTCTAAGGTAGGTAAGGGTTGAAAAACACTAAACTAATAGTTTTTATAAGGGTTTGGGTCATTATATTAACTTTATCTTTTAGATTTAACTCTTAGTTAAATAGTTTGACATTTACCATGTCTCTTTGTATTTTTATATTATATGGTTAATAAACATACTATATACTTCCAATAGAAACCCATGTATCTCATTAATGATACACCTATCATTATATATGTCTTTTGGAGGAACCATATATTTTTAGAAATAGAATATCAATTAATAATATAATATTTGTTTTAAAAATTCTTTTTTGTCAATTTTGACACTATTTGGTATTTTGTTTTTTCTGAATTCACAACAACATTATTACTTCGAAAAAAATTTATATAAAAAACTCTAATATGTCATATTAACCCATAAATTTATTATAATTCATAAAAAGTCTCAAATTACATTTATTTGGATATTTATAATATCAATTTTTTTAATATTTCATTAATTCGGTAATTAGTGCATCATTATTGTGTCATAAATAAATTAAATTACTTAATGTATAAAAATTATAAATAACATACAATTATGTAGAAATTTTTTTTATCTTTCTAATGAATATTTATAGTGGAATTTATCATATGTATTACCCTATATTAAATTTTTTTAGTTATTAAACATTGATTTTAACTCTTTTAACTCTTCTTTAAATAAAGTAATAATAAGTGTCCAAATCTAATCCAAGTAGACCAAAGAGGTTAATATATTATTACTAATGTTATTTTTGGTCGAATTATACATATATAATTGAATTAGGACATGTGTTAGGGTAATAATAATATCATTTTTACCCTTAATTATCCTATTTACTTTTAACTGTGTTAAATAAACGTAAAAAGTTACTATTCACCAAAAATTATTTTCATTTTATTGAAAAACATTTTACTTAATGATATCAACTTTTTCTCTCAGATATTTTTAAATTCTACTCATAGAAGCGGTAAAATTAAGTTTTATGTGAATTTGCAAATTCTCCTAGGAGGTGGGTAAAAGATGGTGAAAAGTTCAATAAAATTTTTATATATCTAATATTATTATAAACTGACTCCAATGAATTAAATTGAACTTATATAAGTATTATGTATCTATTAGGACCTAAAATAAATTTAAATAAAAATTCAGTTTTAAACTATTACTCATTGTTTTTCACTATTCATCAAAATGGAATGTTTTATGAAAAATACTAAAAAATCACACTAGGATAATTTTGATATTCTGAATCAAAAAATGTTGTCCATTTTGAATGATAAAATTTATAAAATTTCAAAAAGTGGGTATTACTATTCATAACGGCTAGTTTGATAGGCCGCGGTGTGTTATAATCTCAAAGTTGCATACAATGCAAGCTATTGCATTATTCAAATGGAAGTGTACCGTGGATGCTTGGGGTGTTACATATTGGCCATTTTTGAAGGATTATACTTTCTTTTTTTGGGGTACACATTTTGAGTATGGTGTGAGAAAACTGTACGGTTCTCCCATGGAAACCATGAGACCCATTAGAGGGGGCTTGTATATAGTTCATGGTTGGATAATGGTTTGATGAAACCATGTGACAACATCATGTAAAAATTGTGACTCATGATAGAGTCAAAATTATAGTTGGTTCATGGTTTACCAAACTCCACATCCAAAGTATTTGAGTTCCAGAAAGAGGCAGTGCACCTTGCAGGATTGAGTATATTGTAGGACCAAACCGTGAATATCATATTAATTAATCTTAAAATTCATACTTAGATCACAAAATATACCTAAAAACCTTTATTCTTATTCTTAATCATAATTCTATCAAACCTAGGGACTCTAGTGTTTTTTCTTGGTGATTCCTCTCCCTCATACTCTGATTTCAGTGGAGATGGGGGATTTGGCCTATGATAATTCATGGTAAGAGGTTTTTCCTCCACTATTATTCATGTTTATTCTAGGTCTCCTCTCCTCCTTCTAAATGGAATTATAGCTTTAGGATATCATGGAGAGATCTATAAATTCTATTTTCATCTAATAAAGTAATTCTTAATTTTTTTTGGACAAGCGGCTATTCTAGGTTATTATCTTATTCCCTTAATGAATTATATATTCGTTGGTTTTGAAGGTTCTCATTGGGAAATATTAATTGAATTCAAACCCTAATCATGTTCGTTTTCTTTTATTTAGACTATACAATAATCATGTTATGAATTGGGAATATTTTCATGGAATAATTGATGTTTGGACTTGATCTGGGTATAAATTCATCGATTTGGGCATTGATACCCTTGAAGAAGGAAGTCCTTACCATTTAGAACCTTTGTATGAATTTTATTGGGATGAGATGTATGTGAGGGCATGTGTGTGTCATGAGACCCAATATTGATGTGTTTTTCCTGTGGGTTCATGTGTGGCCCATGAGACACTTTCTTGATGTCATATGCATGTTGGTGCATGTGTAACCAATGAGGCCTTGCTTAATATGACATGATTATTACTACATATACTCTAGATTGTGATTGGATGCATGTATGGTTTCCCTATGATTGGTCTTGAGGTACAAGGACAGTATTGCTCAACTAGTAGGCCCCTTAAAGGGGACTTGCTTCTACTATGATTGAAATATCATGTTTTCACCTTCAAAGAGATTTGTGGAAATGGATTTTCCCAGAATTGGATAATTAGGTTGACATGTGTGGATGTGTCTTACCAAATAGACTAATATTGGGTTGGTGTATTTGAATTTTTTCCCTAGAGCCATAAATCTGTTCAACATGTACATACCATGTCTTACCCTTAAAGGTAAGTGAATAATTTTTCCTTAATGTTTGAAAGTGAATACAATATAGTTGGATGAGGTTTTCTGGTTGATGTGTGGATCACTTGGTAGGATCTAAGATATTAAACTATTACTTTTGACCTTTGTTTTGGAATATTTTCATATGAATTAGATCTGAGGTTCATGGAATCTTGGTTAATACATGATCACTTAGCACATTATTAGGCATTTATAAAATTTCCATATTATAATGGAACAAAAATTTATATACATGCTAGCTTATGTTAAGGATACAATGGTGGTTCCCATCATGTTTTATACTCACTAAATGTATACACATCTTGATTCTTAGGATGATTTCATGTCCACAGATCTATATAAGGGATATGGACCTATATCCTGTAGCATAGAAGGTGGAGCTTGGAGGATAGAGAAAGTTATATAATGAACTCCAAACTCATTCTATAAATTTTTTCCCTTTTATTTTGTTATTATAAATTAGTTGACTCTCCATATTGAGATACTTTTGGTTATATTGGTGTTGTCTATATTAAATTTTATTATATCATGATTATATTTATTAGGTTTTTTGTATACAATTCTAGGATTTATATTAATACATTATTGTTATTATAGTGTATGGGTTTTTTACTGAGGGAATATTCTCCCGAGGAAACTGTTCAAAACCTTTCTATTAGTCAGTGACCTCTTGCATATGTGTAGGTTCACATGAATTGTTTAATATCTTCAGATTTGACATTGTGATTTTGGTTGGGGAGTTATAAATTGGTATTAGATAATATTTTCTTTTCTTTTTTCTTTAATATGTTTTTGGAAAGGTAGAATGGAGATAGGTCGTGTGGAACTTAGGTAGGGAGTCATGTATGTGCATGGATAGATCTTACGTAACATGCCTCTAAGTTTTTAATGATGGTATTTAGTATACCAATTGTGCTATTATATTTTCATAAAAATCTTGAGTACTAATGTATTCCTACAGTTTAAATTATTTAGGTGTCTTTATGTATCTTCATTGTAGACATAGGTTCACATTTCATGCATATGATTTTATATCATACATAGAAATTCAATTAATGATGTTGCATTGGTAATGATTGATACATTTTTATGTGATGTATATATACTGAAATTTTAATTAATTCAACTGAGCATTCTATGTCCTATTATATTTATGTGTGACTATATCTAATGTGCTGGTATTGATGACGTATATTTGATCCCTGTGTAGGTGGTATGTTTTAGGTGTTCTTTTTACCTTGATATGCATTCTATTTATTGAGATATTTCAATCAATTTTGAAGGAGAAAATTCACTTGAAAAAAAATGTGTTAAATGGTTTTCAAAAGAATATGGTTTCTAAAATTATTTTGAAATTCTTAGTGATGATGAAAATTATAAATGTTTCATTTTAAAATAATATGGATTTACATGGGAAAATGGGTTTCTTTTCCCAATGTGATTGAATGAAAATTTAATTTTTAATTTTAATGGTTATTTAAACCTGTTGGAACCTAAACATGGGAGGAATGAAATGTGTGGTTTTAAAAGGATTTTTAATTGAAAATTGGTTAATATATTTAAAGAGTGAAAAAATATATCCCTAAATTGTTTTGGATGAAAATTTTGTCTAAAATTGAGTTTTCAAGGGTATAAATGAATCGATTTATCGAATAAGAAATTAGTTTGGATAATTTGAAATTTTTAAAATGGGTTTTATAATATTCTTTCTTGAGCATATTTAATGCCACATGTTTTTTGTGGTTGATGGGATTTGTGATAAAAGATCATGTTCTGTTTGGATGATCTTGGACCAAGTAAATATGTTATGAATGTGTATTTTAATAAATATCCACATTTGGGAATGTTATAAAAAGTGTACAACTATTTAAGATCAGATAATATTCTATCATTAGACACTTGAAAGGGGTAAGTTTTTGGTGATTTCTCAGGTTATAGTTATGTGGCTATCACTAAAGTTATTAGAGTGTTTTTTTGAAATGCAAATTCCTATTTGAACCTTGAGTGAGGTGTGAAAACCTTAAGTGGTTGATGTTGTGGTGTGATTCTTAAGGAAATGTCATATATTTTAAATGAATTGTTGTGAAGTATCACCCTAGACATTGAGATGTAGATATATATGTTATAGTTGGACTATTAGTAGTGTAAGGATTATGGTTGTGTTTGGTGTTTGCATGTTCTATACTAGTTAGTGGAATGGTCAGGTTTCACAATCCTTGAGGGTCATGGAAAAAAAATTTATCCTTAAATTCAGAAGAAATTGATATGGAAAAGAATTTTTAAGTGTGTATTAGTACATGTCCTAGGTTGTGAGATGCTTAGGTTTCAATGCATGTTTGACATAGGACCGACCATCTAGAATGTCAGGTGGGGTATCTATGTTATAAATCATGAGGTCAATGAGTGATCTAATTCCTTGTGTATAGTTCAAAGATGATTTTGGGAATTTATACCAACATATATTTATTTTTCTAATAAATTCACTGGTTTATGATGTGAACCAGGTATTCAATTCTTGAAAGGGACCCTAAAACATTTCTTAAAATGAGTTATATTTTGGTTTTTGATTTAAAACCAAATCTATACCTTGAATTGAGTTGAGACTATTAGTTGTTCTTGGATTAGCATAGACTAGAAAATACATGGTGGTATAAAATCATTATAAAAGATAAAATGTACTAATAATCATGTAGGGGTGCCTTTGAATTATGATGTTTCAAGTTTTTAGGGACCTTGGGTTCTTGAATAGTATAAATAGAGAATAGAATTGAAGTGAGTGATTGATGTTGGAATTCCATGTTGTTAGGAAACATATTAAAGAACATTAAGTGTACCTTTCAGTGCATCTAATTGATAATTACATCATAAAATACCCTAGGAGTGGTCATTCCTTGAGCCTCTGGATCTATTCTTGGCGTGTTGTGAAGATAAATGTAATGGCATTCCATTACTTACAATTTAATCTATACAGGTTCATGATAAGTGTGTAATACAGAAATTTTTTCTAATAAATCATTAGTTGAGTAGTTTTCCTCTATTAGAGACCATTTTTTAGAGAGATGCATCAGAAATTAATTTGGACATTAATGTTTATAAGTTTATTTAGTTTACATTGAGTTAGGGAGATAATCCAATCATAATTAGGATTTTCGGATGATATGGCAGGTTGTTTATTTAACATATAGACCGTGTTTAAATGCTGGGAGGCCTTGGGACATATGGTTCATAAGTTGGAGACCCCTGTATTGGTTTAGTTTGGATTTTTGATATATTTTTTGTGCATTGTGGTGGTCCATGTGTTTAAATTGGGATGTTGGTCAAATATTAGGAATAACAAGTGTGTGTTGTTAATAAATCAGTGATTTAAGAATTCGAATTTAGAACCTTGGATTGAGGTTTCTAGGATTCCATATAAATATTTCATAAGGTAAACCACATGAAATTGAAAACCCATGTGGTAGGTTTCAGGCTATGTGTGTGTGAGAAATCCAATGATATGTGGTGGTGTCAAAGATGGTGACCCATATTAAAAATGGTAGAAGTGGATAATATTTTTGGCTAAATAATTGGTGGGTGAATTTGTGGGAAAGGGGGTGATGACATGAGACCCACTTAATTTTCATGTTTTCCTTGGTGTATAGGATGAAATATAATTAGGAGTCATATTTTGAGTGATTAAAGATACATAAATGTTTAGTGGTGAACAAACCATTTCCAGGATAATCATTAGATAGAGATGATGTGATCAATGCTCATTGGACATTTGTGGTTCCTTCATCCAGAAGAGAAATGACTATGAGAGAACCTCTTTATTCATATTTTTCTATACACCCTGGATCCATAAAGATGTATCCTGACATAAGACCACATTTTTTGTGGCTAGGTATGAAGTGGGAAAGAACGTGATTTGTCTCTTATTTTTCTATATATCAAAGCGTTAAGGATGTGAAGCATAGACCATGTGGTTTTCTTCAACCTCTTACTATTCCTAGTTGGAAGTAGGAAATGGTGATGGTGGAATTTTTTATAAGTTTCACATAACCACAAATAGTTAATATGTTGTGTGGATTGTGACTTTTCAAATGAAACAGGTGTTACATTTCTTACTGATCTGAGAGACTCTATCTATTAATGAGTTGAGAAAACTCAATGTTTAGCTGATAGTGTCATTTCATGGAGTGACTGTGATTATAGAATCAGAATGACATGATAATTTTACATCACGACTTTGGAAAGAATTGCAGAAGGTGATGAGGACTCATTTGAAGGTGATTATATTGTATTATCATGTAATAATTATAATTCATAGAGGGAGATCGATATTTTATATGATATATTTTAGGAATTCATCCTTGATTGAGGTGTAGCATGACATGGTAATTTTTCCTTATCATAATCATTGTGAAATAAAAGTTAATAGACTTCGATTCATCTGGCCTTGTTCAAGGATATCTATGTGTCAGTCATGCCATTTACCACTATGTGGATATATAGAACACATATTCTTATTGCGTATGGTGAAAGTGAACTCTAACGAGGTCCAATTGACTTGGAAGAAATTGGTGACCGTGGAATGTAGGTAGTGATTGTATTCCAACCAGAGGATATTACTCAGGAGTTTTCTATGGGAAACCTAGATTTTTTATGGGTTTTGTCCTTGTTTGGGAATTGATGATTAGATAAATAAGGGAAGTTAGAAGCACATTTTCTAGGACTGTTTAAGATCAACAATAATTTTAGAACTATTACCTACTAATAAGATCTTCCTATATGGTACTAAGGTATAAAAAATGTGTTCCAAGTGTCTCATCTTCATAGGTATGACTCCAATTCTATCCATGTGATAGAAACTAAGGATGTTGGGCTAGAACCTTATGCATTGTTCATAGAATAACTGATCCAAATGATGAACTAGTGGGAGAAGGTGTTTCATGGGAAGATAGTGCCCTTTCTTTGAATTTTATGGTAGTATAGTCATATTCCAGAGGAGAATTGGGAGTGGGAATATAATTTTCTAGATCAATGGACCATGATGTTTGGTAAGGAACTATATGTACACTTCTCAAGGATGATATGCCCTTATAGGGGGGTATTATAGTGGTCCAAAAATTGCAGGCACATTACTCCTTTCATTCAACCCTTTTCTATGTATTTTTGAGATATTCCATGCTTAGGTGTAGTTTCGGGTAACTTATTAATTTTTATTTGAGGGGTCTAGAGGCTTATAATGGGGTTCATTTATTAAGAATGATTTTATAAAACCCTATAGTTTTACATATAAAATCATGAACCAAGTTTGATATGGATAACATATGGTGCATGGTAGGCGCTAATTCTCTGACTTCCTCCAAGAAATTGTGTTACTTTAGTGCTAAAAATAAAGATGGTGAATGGTTTATTAAATTGTTTTGACATACCATGAAGGTTCCCTAAAGAGGTAGGGTTCCATGAATAGTTAGTGCATGGTTTAGTAAACCGTATGAAAAAACTGTGTTTGATAGATAAATTAATGAAAAATGAGGATTTAAACTCAAAACCTCTCTAAAACCTATTATTCTTCCTCTTACATATAAATATATCAAATATAGGGGCTCTAGTGCATGTTCATGATGATTACACAACTTATTAAATCCAATTTCACAGGATTAATAGTCTATAGACCATGAGAAATCAATTTTGGGGCTCATTCTTCATGTTTCCTATATATCTTCTCTCCTCCTATAGGAATGAATCAAATGTTTAAGATATAATAAGCTTGATATATGAATTATATAATGATATAATACGTGATTTATCATTTTTTTAATAGATAAGTAGTCAGGTCAATAGAATTATCATCTTCCCTTGATGAATTCTAGATATGTTGGCAGTGGCGGTTCTCTTTTGGAAAGATTGTTCAAATTAAATAACTTATCCTATTTTTTTACATTTATATTGATTCTTGAATCCTCATGTTATTAATTGGTGAGGGATTTTGGAATCTTTGTTTTGTGGGCTTGATCTTATCATTAGGAATTGATACCCTTGTGGAAATAATTTTTTATCATTTAGGGACCCCACTTTAAATTTTATGATATTATATACATGTGGGTGCATGTGTGGACCATGAGACTCTTTCTTTATGTGACATGCATTTAGTGAATGTATGGTTCATGAGAACCTTGTCTAATGTGATATACATGTGGGTTCATGTGTAGCCTATGTGACCATTTGTTGATATGTTATTCTTGTGGGTGTGTGTATATCATGGGACCCATCTTGATATAATGTTCTTATTAATTTTTATATTGTGTCTTGTGTTTAGATTCATTTATGGTTTATTTTTTATTAGTTTAAAGGAACCAAGTTAGTCTATCTTAAAAATGTTTCCCCTTAGAGGTGGAGTGTCGCTGTTATGGTTGAATATTTTGCGTTTTAACCCTCAATGATGACATGGGGATATGTCTTTCCCAGGTCCAGATTATTGAGTTGACATGTGTAGATGTGTATTTCCACAAAGTTGTCTATTGGGTTTACATATGTGAACGTTTTTTACCTAGATATTTAAATTGGGACCACATGTGGACACTATGGATTTCCCTTAAAAGTGGGTATGAAATTATTCGTTAATGGTGGAACATGGAAACATGATAGTTGTATAATTTTTTCAATAAAGAATGTGGATAACTTAAAATGATATAATTTTTTTAATATTTACTTTTGACATTCTTTTGGACATATTTCCCAAGTAGGTATAGTAAGGGTTCATGGAAGCTTGGTTAGTTCCCAATGACTCGACACATGATTGGGTATTTATGAATATAATTTGTTTTTATGGGATAAAAATTTATATACATCTAAAATAATATTTTGGATGCATTATTGGTTCCCTAAAGAATTTATACTCACACCCTAAAGAGTCATCTCAATGCGCATTCATATTTCATGGTCAATAATATAGCTAAGGGTAAGGCCCCTACATTAGAGAGATAAGAAGGTGGGTCTTAGAGGATAGAGGAAATATTTGGATGAGCTATGTACTGTATCTACGTTATTTTTTATTTTAATTGGTTATCATTAATTGGATGAATTACCAAAAATGGACTATTTTGGTTATTTTGGGGTTATATGTATGAAATTTTATAATAGCATGATGATATTCATTAGGTTTCCATTGTTCTATTCTATCATGACTATTTATACATTTTTTCGGACTAGGGTGTATGAATATTTTTATAGAGGGTGAAATCTCCCCATGAATCCATTAATATATTCCCAAAAAACTAATTTTTTGTCATTTTACAATGATTACACGAATAACTAATATATTTTTTGTGGTTTTTATGGGTTCACATGTTTTTAATATCTGTTTTTCTAATACTATTTTTATTCATTCTGACCATACCACATAATAAATTGAGATAATGTTTAATTATACAAGTAAAAAAAAGTAATTGACCATTGTCCTAATATTTCAAAATAATAAGAGGTATTTTCCTAGTTTTGGTTACCTAATAATTTTTTAATGATTTTCAAATCTATTAAAAGTGCACTTTTTTTATTTAATACAAACGATTCATTAAAATAATGTGTATTTTGTTCCTAATTGCAATAAATTATTACAATCATATTATACTGTGATGTTATTTTTATTCAAGGATGTTTTTTGGATTTTGACAATATCACTAATTTATATTCATGTTTTAATATACTATTAAAATTTAGGTCATTAGAACCACACTACATTTCAGATTGATGTCTTTTTCATTTCTACATGTAAGGAATTATTCAGTGATCCATGTCCTATATTTCTTAAAAATTTGAGATCATTTTCTATTTTTTAACCATATTAGTTGTGTGTATGATACATATTTTGAAGTTAAAATTTATTTCATATCTATAAATCCAACTATAATTATAGATATAAAATGAATAATTAATGAAGGAAATAACGATGAAACATGCCTCATGTATATTTTTTTCTTTGTCTGATCACCTAGGGACTCAAAATGTTTCCCTCTAACAACATATATAACCTAAAATAAATTTATTTTATATATTATATGAATATTTAAAATAATAATTTTTTACCTATGATTCTAGCACATGTGCATAATTAATGGGTGGATAACCCATTCGAAAACAGTACATCACTACCTCCTCTAGAAATGTCATGAATATGAAAAATATATCCTCATAATATTTTTAAAGAAACATAAACTAAGCATATATCCCATTTAATAGCCTATACACTAACATCGATCATAGACTATATGCGTATACCAACATTTTTATATGTATGTATTGTTTTCGACCTCATAAAAACATGTCATGGGACACATGTTCTATACATAAAATAAATATCCAAGTCCAACATTTCTTAGACACGCTGAAATATATCTTCTTCACACATAGTAACCTTCCACTAATTATATGGAATCTATTTCATATTTGTGTTAAAATACACATTATAAATATACATAATTAATTAATATATTTTCAAATATTGTATATAATATAAATATATTTTCTCAATAATATACTTACTATGATAAAAAATATAAATACGTCATTGACTTGGAGAGTAATTATTCAAACTAATAGAGGATCGGTGGGATCACCAAACCAGAATAACTACATATTCCAAACATTAATTTAAAATTAATATACATGTTATAATATACTAAATTAATATTTTAATGATAAAATTTATAAATTTATATCTTGCCTATACTATGAATAATGTTGAGTTCCATGTCTAGAAAGAATCCATTACTTTGATAGATTATGTTAATGATGGATAAATTCTATATAAATTTAGAATATTTAGTTATTGTACATACAACATACTAAAATTGTTAAAATATTCAAATCACTCAATCTCACCATCACCAACCCACTTGACTAGTATAAAACCTAATCATACCATCGGGTATGAAGAACAATAGGAAGAAACCACTGTAATATTTCAGGAACATTAATAAACACTCATTATTTTTCTCATTTACTATATCATATTTAATAATTCCATTGTTTTTAAGACACTGGATGAAACTCATCACGATATGATATGAAATTATTCCATTAAAAATAAATTAATTATTTACAATAATAATATATAAAATATCATAGAAATATAATTTTTTATCATACATGAATCTCATTCCATAATAGTATAATACTCATCCAAATAAATAATTTCAACTCATCAATCATCCGGGGATATATGTGGGGGTTTCATTTTATATTCTCCAATTGAAAAATTAATGCACTTGTAACCTCTTCTAATGTATGAAATGTTTCATCAAATAAGACTGAAAATTTGGTACTAGAGTTATAGGAAGAAACCCCTCTACTAGGGCCCCAATATCTTCTTTAATACATGTAAAATATTACTATATTCAAATTTATAATATTTTAAATTATTACTAGTTTTTATTAAAAATTACAATAATAAGAAATAAATGTTAACATAATTATAGAAAATTATGATAATATTGAAATAATACATTCCACTAATGCTGATGAACTCCCTATGCTCCTTGTGATATATTTATAATAAAAATTAAAATTAATTTAATTTCAGTTACGTTTTTAAAAATAAATACGATATATTTTAAAAAAGTAGGGAAAATAATAAATACAATTTAAAAAAATTTATCAACATTTTATTGATCATGAAAATGTATAATATAACATTCAAAAAAATATATGACCCATTTAATATCATCTTCTCATATAACTATAGCGGGTTATTAAATTTTTTTCATAGAAAATGTCGTAATAAATAAATCATATTCTTCAATTAGATTCACTTCCCTTCAATACATTTTCATCATAAATTTATAATTTGAATAACTGATAAAAAATTTAACTTATCCAAATTTCTTTTTCTATATGAAATGATTATTTCTTACATGGATATATTAATAAAATAATATGTTAATGTTTACCAATGTAAACTCAAAATTTCCAATATCATTCCATGGACCATATTTAAGCTATTGGAAAAAAAGAATATAAATCTGAATCCATAACCCGAGATTAATTTAATGATGTCATTCAATATACTATAGTAATTACCTTCATTTATGGATGGACAACCATTACCACTATTTGTAATTTCTCAATTCATATCAACATTACCGATGTGAAATCAAAATCTTTTAGAATTAAAAGACTCTTAAGAACATTGAAAAAAGAATAGAACATTTTATAGGTAATTTAATTCATTTTTCACTTTATGAGCACACGATTCATGTAAAACTAAAAATTCCACATAAGTTAAATGATGTAAGGTGTGTGAAAGTGATCCTAAGATACATTTTAATAAATAAAGAAGAAATTATTTATATATATATAATGAATAAAAAAATTTGGAATGATTTTTTTGGATTTGATTATTTGTAGCAAATGTTTTTTCCTTTTTCAAATCATTGATTTGTGTCCTAAAATAAATAACTATAAAAGGGAAGGTAAAAATTAAATATAAATATTAAACACATAATATTTTAACTATATGTAATACTCTATGAACTTTTTAGCTAATTAAGTATTGAAAAAACACATATCTATGAGATTGATCACAATCATCATTGTCCATATAAAATGTTTTCCATTGTCCAATTAGGACTATATTAATCTAGGGTGAATAATCTAGTTCCATTTTCACATCATTAAGATATCTAATATATAATATTTTGTAATTATTCATCATATAACCCTTATATATCGAATTTTTTATATGGGATATGTTTCACATGTACTATTTTAATTTATTCAAGTAGTTCTCGGTTGGATACTCCTCTTAATATTTACAAGACCACCAGAAATGACTTCAACTTATCACATTAACATTCAAGTAGACCATGACATCACCAAAAAG
This sequence comes from Viscum album, assembly GCA_963277665.1. Lineage (NCBI taxonomy): Eukaryota > Viridiplantae > Streptophyta > Magnoliopsida > Santalales > Viscaceae > Viscum > Viscum album. The sequence goes on along the minus strand of OY728140.1, from coordinate 237,737,807 downwards.
TGGAAATTGTTTTTCTAAATGACAAAGTGAGAACAAAACCCAATATTGTATATTTTTTAAATCACTCATGTAATGAATTATTGAAAATGGTTGCTTAAAAAATTAGAAACATTGATAAATGTATCAACAACATAAGTTTACAAACAAAAATGAATTTTAATTATAATTAATTATGTAAGTAAAATATGATTTTTGTGAATCATCATCCCTGGAATGTACTGGATTATACATCTAATGAATATAAATATTAAATTAATGATGACCAGGAACTATGACTATATTTAAAATGAAAATAATGGACTCTTTATAATTTTTAATAACTATGTATTTTTTCAAAAACATATATTCAAAATTAAACTCACCCCACTCTAAATATAAATCTTTTATTCAATCGAATTTCTTATAAATTACTTCATGACTTAGCGTTGACTATTGATTTCACCTTGATACCCAAAGTAGTCAAAAATATATATCAATATCATTTTTTACAATGTGTATCACATATAAATTTTTCATTAAGATATTATATTACCCATAATTATATTCTTAAAAATACACCTACTTCTCCAATTATCACTACACTATCTATCTATAGTAGTAATAGATTTCAATTCTAGTGCTAAAAAGTACTTACACTTTACTACAGTGTGGATGTTTTATTTTTTAATTTGTGTTAAAATTTATACCCATTTCATGATTTTCAATTTTGGGTCATGTTCTTTATTCCCCTCATAGAAAATTTAATATTTTTTTAACTTGTATTATGGAGTAAAATGGTTTAAATGAAGAAATATTCCCCATGTAATATATTTATTAACCCATATTCACATCTTATTTTTATTTTATTAAGGATATCCAAATTTAATTTTTTAGTCTAACCATAAAAATTCACATATGAATGAAGGTCACTAATTTGACCTAATAATGAAACTAATATTATATAACTTTTTTCCTTTTTAGTCACAATTCATCACAACTTACACCCGAATTTCATGAATCTCATCAATCAATGCTTTTATATAACCATTAATTTTTTCAATGGATCCACTTTGTATATAAAATAGAGAAGAATGAAATTAAATTTGTTACTTCATACATAAACATTGGAGAAGGTTATATGGGATCAAAATCATTAGTATTTTACTATGGGTCACACTAACCAGAGACATGAATGGTTCAGAAACATCTACTACCAAACCCAGTTGAAAATTATCTCTTTATTTAAAAAATTCTTGAGTATCTCCAATAAAACTCTTTTAATGAAAAATAATTTTTAATGTGATTTAACTTATTATTGTCATTATTTTTATCTAAATTCATTTTCATCTATTTAGTAATATTTAGTCACAAGAAGAACCTATTCATCCTTGGTATTAGTTAGATGTGATGCATATGCTTTACGGTCATATTCATCCCATGGTTGGAGACCCTACCATGAAGAATCTTAAAAGATTGATTTATATTTTTATATTATGACCAATAGGACTAATATAAATTAGAATAAATAATCTATATATTTTAATTTTTAAATAGTATATTGTTTTTGGATTTTCATCAATAATATCATATTGGAAACCAATGTTTATAGTTAAATTTCCATCACAGTAGTGTAAATATAAAATCTTCATTCTAATAGGGAGTACCTTCTATAAACAAACAAATAATATATCAGTTAAAATAAGTGTTTATCAATCTTCAACAAAATGAGGATTAATCCCCCCAATATCAATGATCTCAAAGTTATTCCCGGTATAACAAAATAGATATATCATGTCATTGGGAATTATGTTCATTGAATCACCTATTTATTATATTAACACCTATATTAACACATTAGGATTAATTTTAGGAGACATACCCTTCCCCATGAAATTTACCATACATATAGTTTTTTTTTAAAAAAAATATTCAATTCCCAACATTACCTCATGATATCTCATTTAAAAATTATTTCATTTACATATTTATTATATAGGTATCTAATAAAATCACTTTGAAATCCACATGTGAGATTAATAAACATCTTAGTAACTATAAAATATTCAATAGAAAATATATATAGAAGAAAACCCTCTATATTATCTGTATATATATCTTCAGAATACTAGAAAATTGAGTTAGATAAACTATAATGAACCACATAGATATGTGTTAGAGGGGTTATATAATATTCATTTTTGAATGAGATAAAAAATGTATGAAATTGAATTTTTGAATCCAAAAAAGGTATTAAAACTAATAAATATGTTTAAAATTATTTAAAATATATTTTTCAAGTAAAAGTATACATTAAAAACCTTATAACATAATTTTAGATGTCATTTAAATGTGTTGATAGAGATAAGTGGTAGCAATGAGCCATTAAAATTTCATTATGGCTAACTGAACCCTACATAAAGTGTGGGTATGTATTTTCTTTTTGGTATTTTCCAAAAAACCCCTTTGGGATTTTTTTACCTAGTTGACCAATGTAATATGGTAGTATATCCTTGTTTCCTATATACTCCACTATTTCTTCCTATTTATTTATGGTGTCTAGGTATTATTCATCCACTAGTTAATGATAATTTATCTTCATTTCATTACCATATCTTCTTATATTCATGTTTACTGTAATTTGAGTTAGATGGAATTAGATATTTCATCACATTTCAACTAGATCAGGGTGGAATAAGTTTGATGGTATATGAATTTCATGGGAGATAGTTATAAGATGAAATACATTACCTCATTAATTATTTAGTTCTCAACAAATATAGATGCAATTAAAGAGAATTTGGATGTAAAAAACATTAGTCTTACTAGAGGTTTTCATGAATTTTTAGGGTATTATACAAATTAATTCATGATGTTTTATCCAGAAGAGGATACCAAAGTGATTATGATGTTGAGTATGATTCATGCAGCTTAGTAAAGCTTGGATAATGTGATGCATCATTGATTTCAAGAGGGGATAACTTTGTGTTTTAGTTAGGTGGTCCCTAATATTACCATTATTATAATAAATTTAAAATAATTATGTTATTTTTAAGTGGGGGAAGTGAATTTGATATAATTTAGAAATATCTTCATTTAGATTATTTATGAGAGGCATGGATAATGAGTTTCATCAGACTTATAGAATATCCCTAGAGTATTTTACTTGATCACATTGCTACAAATGTATATTTTTTTACTTATGGAAGTGTTTGGTGGGAAGTATTTGGATCCTTGATGGGAATCCAACCTAAATTATTTTATCTAGTTCCCAAATGAGGTTTTTTTGGATGTGATGTTCATTTAGAGAAATAGATAGGGATATGGGTCTTGATTGGTCATTGAATTTTCAATATGATATATGGGTGGGAGAAACTTTCTATAGGCCAGAGGTGACACATGCATGATGTAAGTAGGTGGTGATGTGGGAATGACACAGAGAAATGGTGGGGTCGTAATGATATAGGAATGATTCTAAATTGAGAAATTAGGCCATTTTGTGGGCCTTTCATTCCCACTGGGCCTTCAGTTCATGTCCTAAATTAATAAGACTGGATGGGTGGGATATCCCTTGGGGGATATGGCCTTCCTTTTCAGTCTATGTGTGTGTGTTGAATGTAATTATAACCCCATGAACCTAATATATAAATAACTATTAAGAACTATATAAATAGTGATAGGTCTTATGAGACTTGTGCTTTTTTATCATGGTTATTAATGACCATGTAACCTTGGGAAAGTGGTGAGTGACTATGAAGTAGAATCCTAGAGGGGTGTCCTTACTTGAGATCTGATTTAGGGAAACTTCTGGGGTATCCCTAATTATTCCTTGATGATGGATAACATAAATATAGGTGAGGATAATGATGAATTATCCTTATATATTGTTTTTATTATAATTAGTACCCACTTTAGTGGGATAATTGTGAGATGGGTGATTTAGTAGGATCTAAATCCATCTCAATTAGACCAAAAAGATAAGGATCTGGTTGAATCCAGTCCTAAGAAAAATTTATAAAAAAATATCAATGAAAGATAATCATTATAATGTATAATTACAAAATATTTATGTCTATTACACCATCGATATCATCACTCATCATTGGAAAACAATATTCAGGTGTCCTGAATGACCGCATCATGTTTATCCATATGATCCCATTCATTGATAGGGCATCCACCACTTGATTTTCCTCCCTATATAAATGTGAGATGACCATACTGAGTCGATTTATATTCCTCATACATTCAATCCAATAAGGAATAATTTTCCACTTCACATTCCTTGGTCTTGTTTGCAAAGTCTTGATTGAAAGTTCTTAGTCATACTCAATTGATAAACAAATCTAGTATATTGAATGGAGTATTGTAATGTATCCACAATGAAATGTAACTCATCTTCATGGGACACTCCAATTCCATTGTAATGGTATAAAAAACCCTTGAAAAACCACACCAAGTTAGGAACACACCTCCACAGCCCGAGAGGCTTGGTGTTCTAGAATCATCTCCATCTATGTTGATCGTTATGCATTATTTAAGTGGTAGGGTCCATCTTATATATTTCATAATTTTTTTCTTCCTCAACATGCATGTCATTCCCAAGATCCATATTGTTTTCAAATCATCATAAAATTTTTGAATAACTCATGTTTTCACCAGTGAGGCAGTGCAATCCTTCAATTATAGTGCAATCAGGACAAGTTGAATAGATCGTTCTGGATTCTGGAACAACATTCCATTACATGCAGTCAACATAACATATAATATTGAATCCACTTTTTTTAGGAGGATATTATACTAATTTTCACTATGGCCAATAGTTTAATTCTTCTCAAGTAGTTTGGGTACCTACAGATGAGTATCAATGTACAACCCAAATAAGAATCCAATACATGCCCATAGCTTCTTGAAAAATTCACAACACAAAAATAAGTGTTGGACATACTCTTCAGAATTCAAACAAAGAGATCATAATGACACAATGTGTTGACCTATTTTCTTAATCTGGCTATGATTGGGATTCTGATTTTTCTAGATTTATAATAAAAGAAAAAAATCTAGAGGGTTGTATGAATGGTGCACTGAAATCCAGAAGTCATTTTAGTGTTCTTCCAGAGATACTGCATTCCATTGTGTAGTGTTCCTTGGTATTGAACTTCCCATTCTAGTTTTGTTTCTATTTTATGGTTTCATAATACATAAAATAATAATTTTAAATTTCGAAATTAGTTTTTACAACCACCATACTCTCATGAATTTGAAGTTGTGCAATAAATTCAGAAATAGTATTGAGTTCTGAATCATAGGGTATGAAAAAAAATATCATGCAAAGGGGTTCCCATCCAATTCATGTTTCAGTAGTTGAGTTTGGATTCTCTTCTTAACAACCATTGCATTTAAAACATGATTATAAGAAATGACTTGTTAATATCTATCAAAACAGAGGATATCATATTGAAATACATGCAAATTATAGGTTGAGAATGACATATGTATTTTAAGTGTACAATATCTGAGTAATGGGTAGACTAATAAGTATTTAAATTAGTTAGAGAAATTCTTCCAGTGACTATTCATTCAACCATGTATATGTTATGATTATAGTGGTTATTCATTCACCATTATTTATTTTTACATTTATAGTGATAATACATTCACCCTTGATTATGTTCTATTATCCGGGATTATCCATTCACCCATGATTATTTTTATATTTTTGGTGATTACCCAATAACCCTTAATTATGTAATATTATTGGTGATTATCTTTTCACCCCTGTTTATTTGTGTTTATATTAATGTGTATAACTCATTAAACCTTTATTATGTTTTGTTTTTTATACATTAAACCTTGATTATATTTATGACTGTGACGATGATCTATTCACCCATGATTATGTATATGTTTAGGGTAAATATCCATTCACCTTTGAATATGTATTTGTTAATGGTGATTATCTATTCACTATTAATTGTTCACCCTTCTCTTAATTTAATGTTACTGATGATAACACAACCGTCCTTAAACAATATGATTGGTTCACCATATTTAGTCACATGTTTACCATAATTGTAATAAGTAGTGATGTCCTATTCACCAATACTATTTTTTATGGTTGTGATTACCCATTTTTTCACATGTAATTATATATTTTGGATAACCCATTCATCATAGGTGACAATCCATAGAACATTACTTGAGTATTTTTTCTGAAAGCCTATTCACCATAGGTGACGACCCAATCACCATATTTATTAGTAGTATGGTGATGAAAAAATCACCTAGGTTGATATTAGAGTAGTGATGAACCATTGAATCATACTATTTGATGTAACTAAATCATATTGACCCTTATCTTTTGCATAGAATCCATGATACAATCCTCACTCAGATAACACAAGTCAAATTTGGGAAGATAATTATTTTAATGTATAAAGAAGACACAAAGGGGATCTCAATGTATTTTATTATACCTCTCTCACTAAGGGATATATATTCCTAAAAAAAGTTCTTTTATGGTGATACATTGTTCAGAACCCCCCACTGGTAGTAGGGAATCCATTTCAACTATTTTTAATGAAAATTTTATATATTTTTTTGTATTCTAAACACACTCTTGATTTATAAAACACTAACTATATATAAACTTATTTATTATTACTATAATTAATTTTACTTGATTGAATTTCATATATCATGAAGTCGAAAAGGATCTATTGATCAAAATATATGGCCATATTAATTTGTTCTACTCTCTAGTTTAACTAATGGTAGTCAACCATATTGAAATTACATGGACTATGAAAGAATTATGAGGAGATTTATCATTTGTAGTCATGAATTTCAGTTCTATATAGACTATTTAATTTTATGCATCCTAGAAGGAAGGAATTTTTATGGCCACAAAATAATTAAGAAACATGGTCATCATGTGCAGTCCTGATATAAAAATATATTATAGACACTAAAATCTTATAAATATTCATTTTTGTTTGGGTCATTGAGTGAAATTACACTAAAATATTGAGAATATTATATGTCCACATAATAATTGTTTTATCCAGAGGGGTAAAATTAGTGTCCTTTACCAGATTAGCCACCCAAACAGTGCTTTCGTAATGGGATCCACTAGCCATAGGCACTCCTCCCCATACGCTAAAGGCTGATGACTAGGAGAAAGGGTGTAAAAGGGGTTATAGTGGGGATATTTTACCCTCATGTGGGGATAATATAATGGTCTGAGTATATATATAACATGTAGAGGAAGAAAATACTCAGCAGAATCAAAGTAAACCCACCAAAGGATAAAGAAAAATAAAAAAACATTGAATAGAAGAAATGAAATACTTCAACAATGAAGGAAAAAATAAACATGAAAACATGGCACAATCAGCTAAAAAATCAAATCATGTATCCAATAAAAGTCTTATAGTATAATAGCTAGAAAAGGGTAACCCATGGAATACCATTGTAGTTACATACATATATCATAATTATGATGAAACTGGAAGGGAAAATAAAAGTAACTCCAGTCGAGGTAAGGACCTTAGGATCCCTGACCTTCTATCCATTCCAACTCAACTAGTATATATATCTTGTCCTCAACCCCTTACCTGAATGTAAACTATTAAACTCTATACAAATCTTGAAGGGACCATGTAGGGTGTGAGAACATGTATCAGTAGGGTAAAACCCTAGTGTGCATACCATAAATTTATTATTAAGAAGGTGTGTGATATAATAATCAAAACAACCCATGAAATTTAAATAAAACGAAGCTTCCCTGGTGCCCAACATCCACTAGGTAGTTATGACATACTTCGACCAATTATAGAATCATTGAATAAGAGAGGATATTTGAACCATAGAATAAGGTATCCCCTAATGTCAAATAGTCCCAAGTGAACCCATAGGTTCCACCTCTAATTGAGTGACCTGACACCATGTGTCCCAAATCAAGTCACTGATATCATGGCGCACCCAAGAAAATAGAACCCTAGTCCCTCAAACCCCTTCTCAAAAGCACCCATTGACTCAAAGCCCAACGTATGGAGGGAAAACGATATCTATCCTCAAATAATAACCAGTTTGGTCTCAAAGAATGACGTCTTGAGGAATGGTGTACCCCATCCTCACATAACAGTCCATCAATAATGGATTCAATATGGGGGGCCTCATCCCCCAACTGATAAACATAACAAAATCATTCAATCGATCCTCACCATCCCCATTGATTAATATGGGAAGAACCACCAAACCAATTTCCTAATCCACACCACCGGGGTCCTCTACCCACATAAGTGGCCAAAATAACCTCATTACTAGGTTAATATATGTGAACAAGACTCAAAATGGGGCTTTGGACTACATGGGTGAGTGGAAATCACCAATTTAGTACCAAAGACACATAATCTCTAGCACATCATGCCCCTAAGACCATGTCACTCAAACTAATGGCCATTACATCTAAAATCACACAAGCTCTTCTGTAACCTTGTCATAATTATTCTTAATTCCAATGACCAAATCACCGAATCCAATGATTAAAATCTCTCAAAGATTTTTGGTCAAGCCCAACTAGACAACCAATGTCACCTCAATCACGATGGCCTTAATCCCATAGCCATGATCATCATGATCACATGGATAATATCTCATGAAATTCAAACATTTCACTTATATAAATATTTCAAATCACTTTAAAAAATAAATTAAACTAAAAAAGAATTCAGTTTGACTTAAAAAACACACCTGACACAACCACCCAAGTGGTCTACAACCTCTAACTATAATTACCTATAACTAATTTCCCAGAGTCGGTGCCTTGTATTATTATATTGGAATGATTGCAATAAATTTTTATCTTGAAGGAAAGAATAGTTTAGTAGTTTTGGAAAACAATATACAAAAATAATTTCAATATTACAACCTAAAATGAATGACATACTAGAAATTTCATTGGAATCATAAATGACATGTAAATTATCCTTGAAAGTAATTCATAATATTTATCTTCACAACCTAGAGAAATTAACACATAATAATTTGGTGATCTCATATTCTTAGTAAAAATTTCTAATACGATGTTTGTTATCATGTAAATATACACTAGGCATATTGAACGACTAAAAATACATGCCTTTAAAAATATATATTAGCATAATATGGAAGGAATAAAAGATTAATAAATAAGGCTATATAAATGATCATAAGAGAATGAAATATATCCATTGATATTATACTAGTAAAATAATCACATGCTATATAAATTACTAATACCATAATGATTGAATGCATAATGTTGGACATCAGAAACATGGTGTCAAGGCCTTAGCCAAGATGTTGGAAAATACGAGGTTAAGGCCTCAGCCAAAACCCAATTTTGTTTTGTCTCATGAGACATATAGAAGTATTGAAGGGCTTTATTGGGCCCCAACCATTACATTCTATGTTACAACCCAAGATTCTATGGTACGTTTCCCATTGAATAATAAAATAGCTTTCGTTGTACGCAACATTGAGTTCTAGCACAACACGACCAATCAAACTAGCCATTATGAATAGTAATACTTACATTTTGAAACATTATAAATTTTAATTTTCAAAATGACTTCATTTTTGGATTTTTAATATCAAAATTATCTTAGGGTAAGATTTTGGTATTTTTCTGAAAACTTTTAACTTTTGATGAATAGTGAAAAAAACACTGCGTTATTGTTTAAAACCGACTTTTTTTGAATAATTATTTATTTTATTTAAATTTATTATAAGTCAAAATATATACATAATACCTATATTATTTCAATGCAATTCATTGGAGTCATTTTAAAATAAAAATAGATGTATACAATTTTATTGAACTTTTTACCGTCTTTTACCCTACTTCTAGGCGCATTTTCAAATTTGCATAAAACGTAATTTTACCACATCTGTGAATTAAATTTAAAAAATCCAAGTGACACCGTGGATATAATTAAGTAAAATTTTGTTCCATAAGTTGAAAATAATTTCTTTTGAATAGTAAATTTTGACTTTTTACCACCGTTTAAAGTAAATAGGGTAATTAAAGATAAAAATTATATTATTATTACCGTAACACATGTCCTAATTCTATTGGATAAATGTATTTAGACCAAAATAAACCTTAGGAATAATCTATGATCCTTTTGGTCCACTTGGATTATATTAGGACATTTATTATTATTTTATTTAAAGAAGTGTTAAAAGTGTTAAATTCAACATTTCATAACTAATTTTTTTTAATATAGAGTTATATATAAGATAAATTCGACTATAAATATTAATTAAAAATATAAACATATTTCCTACATAATTTTATTTTATTTATAATTTTTAGACTCTAAATAATTAAATTATTTATGAAAAAATGATGATGCAGTAATTACCTAATTAATGAAAGATTAAAATAATTAATATTATAAATATCCAAGTAAATGAAAATTGATATTTTTGATGAATTCCACTAATTTTATAGATTAATATGAAATTTCACGGTTGATTCAATGAATTTATTTCAATGTAATCATACTTTTATGACTTCCACAAAAATCAGAAACTAAATAGTGTCAAAACTGACATAAATGTGTTTTTTAAACAAATATTGTATTATTAAATGATATAACAGTCCTAAAAATATATTACTTCGAAAAAGGACTTATATAATAATAAATATGTCATTAATTAACCATTTGGGGTTCTCTTGGAATTTTATAGTATGTTTATTAACCATATAATATAAAAATACAAGGAGACATGGTAAATGTTAAACTATTTAACCAAGAGTTAAATCTAAAAGATAAGTTTAATATGATGACCTAAACCTGTCTAAAACCTATTGGATGAGAGGATTTAGACCCATCCCAACCTTATCATTGAAATAATTACTTTTGGAGCCATTATAAACTGAATATGATTGTATAATAAAATAATATTTCAAGGTTTTCCTAAAATGACCCTCATCTCTATTATAAAAGAGTACATCACCTTCTCATAAAATCACACCTCCATTGCCCTTTGGTTCAGCAAACCCCTACTGAAATATCAGACCCACTACCCCCAATCCTACCTAGATTCATTAATTTGATCAGAAATCCAAGCTAAGGAGCCATTTTTAATCAAATTAAAAGGAAACACCTGAAGAATAGGTAATAATTTCACCACCTCATTCAAAGTTCATTTCTTCTTCCACTTCCTCTTTCATGGTAGTTTCCATACCCGAATAATAGCTCTAATACCTTATACATAATTGTATTTCATTAAAAATATTGTACAACCATATTCATTACTCTATCCATCTTATTAATGACAAATCATTATACATGCATACGTATGGCTTACCGTCTCCACGTCGTGGGGTAGTTTGTTATTCAAACACATCATTATTTGGATGGGTATAATAACGAGTATAACTGATGTAAATAATAAATATAACATGTCAAGGATTATGTATATATGATATAACATCCAATTACATAATATTTGACCATAAATAAAATGTTATTGTCGCTCGTTCGTACATATGGATTACTGTATCCACGAACGCGATTAGATTCATTCCCCATCGTAACCATTAAAGAATAAATTTTATTTTATGATTAAAAAATCTTTTTTAAGAACCTAATATCATTATGTATATGAATCAAATACAAATTATCCCTAAAAAACATTTCTAATGTACACAACATATAAAACTAATCAGTTAACACCCTAAATGATGATACTACTGAAATATTATTAACAAAGAAATATTAGAAGATCATATATGATATCATATTTATGTATGTGGTTCTTGTATAATTTAATAATTATTATTTAACTATTATAAATGAGTTCAATATTCTCTTGACCAAGTAAAAGTACATGGTAATGGTTAATTTCACAATCTATCTACTTATCTGAGTTGTTTATACATTAGTATTTTCTAAGACCTATTTATCATCCACATCCGTGTTTCTTAAAAATGTATTTCAAAACATTTTTAAAATTTACTAGACTGTGATTTAAATTCATTTATAGACTTGTTTTAATGTTTATAAAATGTTTTTAATGGAATATTTCTATCTCTTTCCAAACAAGGTACTTTATGACGTTTTTGTCAAATTATGGTAAGAATGTTTTTTAACTTATATGGAAGGTGCAGCTATTTTCCACCATTATAACACCTTTGAAGCTTCCCTTACAAGATTATAAGAATATTTTCAAAATAAATGTGTTCTTTTATAATTACCTAAATTTTAAATTATTTCAAAATAGAAATATATATTTCTCTCAAATAGTTTTGATTTCATCTATTTCAACATCCTTTGATGGATTTCACACTTATTTGAATTTGATTTATTATGATAAAATCTTCCATATTGCATTGAAGGTTTTGTGATATGTTTGACTATGGATGTGTTATTTTTATACCATTCATGGTTTATTGTTAAAGTATTAACATTTCGTATGCTAGTTTTAATATGAATGTGTATATTATGTTTCATCCATTTCATATGAGGAATGCATTAGTCTTAGTAAGTGACGGGTAGAGCCCACTATAGGTCCTTGATGCATCGATAGGTCTCGTGAGACAAACTAGTGTCTTGGCATAACGCCTTGACAAAATCTTATTTGTAGTCTTGGCACAAGGCCTTGAATATGTGATAATGATGTATGGAATTATACATTCCATCATTATGAAATTGGCTATTGATATTACATGTGATTATTCAACTAGTGGAATATCCATGTGAATAAGTAAATGGAATTATTTGATTTATCTTTTCCATGTTATGCTAAAGTTTATTTTTAAAATGATTGTGTTATAGTCTTATACATTTCCTTAATTATTTATGACTATCTATGTAAGTTTCCTCTATATTCTTATCCTTACTTTTCACGTGAGCTCACCCATTTCTATGTTTTATTTTTTCCAAGATGCGAAGAAGTATATTATGACTAACCTACAGGGATAGTCTAAGGGAGATGATTATTTTAATAGGAGACACAATCTGAATTTTTTATTTAATGATGTAATGTCAAACATATGTATGTATCTAGTACTTCCAAGGCTACTAAACTGACCGGTCTTTCGGCACATGATTCCCAATATAATGACAATGTTATAAATAATGCACCGACTCTAGGTAATTGGGTTCGAGGCATTATAGTTGGTATCAGAGGATATTTAGTACCAACCTTGGAAGTTAGATTTAGAAAAATTCTGATTAGAGACCATTACCTTAAGAGAGACTATGAGGATCAGTATAGAAGTTCTTCCTAGAATTTTCGTAATGTAGAGATTTTGTGAGTTTTCCGATCAATACATCTCTATGTAGATATGAGCAGGTAGAGGCGGCTCTAGAACAGATGTACCTAGGCGTAGAATCTCCCATGTGAAGTTTCGAGCTTGAATTGGGGTATCCTGGTACATGACAACGGGCCTTGCTGCACTCTTCGTTATGACATTCCTGGGGGTTATGCTTAGGATAATTCACATTTTCTTTACAAACCATTATAAAGAATTTCTGAGTATATACCTCCTCAAAGAAAACATTTGTATGATTATGGATTATATCCATAAACTTTTCAGTTTATGTTAAGTGTTTTACGAGTTTGGAATTATGTATTGTGATTCATAAACTAATCTAGTGTATGGAATTGTTTAGAAATGGTGCCTAGTCGAAGGAATGGAAACCATATCCACACACGTAATAAATGTTGGGATTTCCCTTATACTCAAGATAATTATAGTGGAGATGGTGATGCAACCGGTGCTGATCAGATTATCCCCATGCAGGGACAACTCACTCAGGTTATGAATAATAACCCTACCTGAATGGATCACACTGATCCACAACGTAGAGGATCAATTTCATACCACTTCATGAGGCAACAACCACCAACATTGAATGGGACTACAAATCAATTTTTTTCTAAGAAATGGATAAGTTCCTTAGAGAAAATATTTCATGCTTTGGGGAGCAACGAAGAGGAAAAAGTTTACATGGAAGTTTATCACCTCACGGGAGATGAAAATCAATGGTGGTGATTAATTCAAAACACAAAGGAAGATGAAAAAGTATAAAATATAGAATAAAGGGAGTTTAAAGAGTTTTTCATAGAAAAATATTTTCCTCATGGCCATTGAGCAGATATGGAATGGCAATTTCTGAGTCTGAGGAAAAAGGAGGATAAGAATGTCACAAAGTATGAGGATAACATTACAAGGTTACCAAGGCATGTTGAATACTATATAAGTTACCCAAGGAGTAAGATTTATCAAATATATGATGGGTTAAAACCATTCCTATTTTGAGCATTATTCTAACAACAATTTTAATCAAATGAAGATATTGCATCATGTGCTATCAAGACAGAAAAAGAATTTTCTAAGTCTCACGACATTAAAGAAAATAAAGTGAACAAGAGATCTTCTGAACACTCTGGAAATGGAAATAAGGGGAAGAATGAAAATTTGAATATCTATCCTATAGTAAATGTTGGAAGAAACACCTCAGTACTTGACTGAATGGAATGAGATTATGTTACAAGTGTGGTGAAAAAGGCCACAAAGATCGTTATTGCAAGGGAAAGAAAGAGGCTGTCAATGTTGAATGCTACAATTTTATAGAAAAGGGGAATTATGAAAATTAATTCCCCAAGAACCAAGGAAACTTACCTCAGAAAAGGCCAAGGGGAAAATTCCAAGCTTATGAAATTTGTACTGCTGAGGTTGAAGCTCTGAATGACATGGTGGAAGGTAAATTAATGGTTTTCTCAAAATTAGCCAATGCGTTATTTGATTCTGGATCATCTCATTGTTGGATATCTTCCCAGTTTTCTATGAAAATTAGATATTTCAAATTTTATTTAACAAGGTAGTTTTCAGTCATAACTCTTAAGGGAAGTATCATTGTAACAACGTTTTGTGAATCAGTCCCCCTTAGGGCATATGAATTTTCTTTATCTTCTACTCTCATCATCATACCCATTATTAAATTTGATATAATCCTCAGAATGGATTGGATTTTAGACCATGTTGCGAAAATTTATTATAAGATGAATTAGGTTACAATTTTCGATGATGATACAGAGTACCTAATATTTAGAGAATAAATGTCACCTCATGATTCTTATCTAGATCCACCCCCAGTAGATCTACTAAATTCAATTATTAAGGAAAAATATAATAAAATAACTATGGGTGAGGAAATAAATGTTCAAATAGAGGACATACCTATTGTGAAATAATATGTTGATGCATTTCTAGAGGATTTACTTAGACATCCTCGAGATCAAGAAATTGATTTTTTTCATTTATTTAATTCCGGGTTCAAGGCCCATATCAAAGACCCCATATAGAATGGCCACTGTGGAATTTTTGGAAATAAAGAAACAACTGGAGGAATTGACTAATAAGGGAATTATTTTCCAAAGTGTTTCTCCATGGGTAGCCCCTATTCTTTTTGTTAAGAAGAAATATGGGTCTAGGAGGTTGTGCATTGACTATAGGGAGATCAATGCCATAACAATAATGAACAAGTACCCCTACCTCACTTTGATGATTTATTCGACCAACTTCATGGATATCATTATTTTTAAAAGAATGACCTTTGATCTGGATATCATCAGTTCTGTGTGAAGAAGGAAGATATTCCGAAGACAACATTTCATAACAGGTATGGGCATCATGAGATTACAGTAATTCCTTTTGGAATGACTAATTCACCCAACGTCTTCCTGTATCTAATGAACAGATTTTTCAAGGAATATCATGATGACATTGTAGTGTTATTTATTAATGATTTCTTGGTATACTCTAAAATCTACAAAGATCATGAAAATCACTTGCGCTCTATTCTAAAGACTCTTAGAAGAGATGAATTATATGGTAAGTTCAGAAAGTGTGAATTCTTGCTTCATGATATTTCATTTCTTGGCCATATTATCTCTAAGGATGGAATCTCTGTAGATCCTTCAAAGAGTAGGGAAATCCAAGAATGGCCAGGACTGACGATTATAACTGAGGTACGAAGTTTTTTTGGTTTAGCATGTTATTATCCTAATTTTATTCAGAATTTTTCTCGATTGGAAAACCCATTAACCAAGATCACATGTAAAGGGGTTAAATTTGTTTGGACAAAAGAGTGTGAAGAATGTTTTGAATAACTGAAGAGAAGATTATTCAATGATCCAATCTTTACTCTACCATCGGGGAATGGAGGATTTTTTATTTATAGTGATGCTTCAAAGAAAGGACTTGGTTGTGTACTTATGAATAATTATAGATTTATAGCATATGCATCACAATAGCTAAAAATTAATGATAAAAACTTTCCCACTCATGATATTGAGTTAGCAGCTATAATCATTGCTATTAAAATATAGAGACACTATCTCTATGGTGACAAATGTGAGATTTATACTGATCACAGGAGTTTAAAGTATGTTTTATCACAAAAATAACTCAGCATGTGGAAAAGGAGATGGTTTGAACTACTCAAGGATTATGATCTCACTATACACTAACACCCGAGGAATGAAAATAAGGTGGAATATGCTTTGAGTAGAACAGATCATGGAGTTTTGAAAAATATGTGAGTTGAAAGGGATCCTATTTTCATGGATCTAGTAAAGATAGATATGGGAATAACCATGGAAGGTGAAACATCAATACTTTTTCAAATGGTTTCCAAACCATATTTACTAGAAAGGATGAAAATTTCTCACACTTATGATGAGGAGTTTCAAAAGAAAATTATAGCAGTGAATGATGGGATATTGATCGACATCATATATGAAGATGGTTGTTTGAAATTTGGGAAGAGACTTTGTGTTTTGCGCACACCTAATCTAAAAATGGAATTGTTGGGTGATTCTCATAGATCCAATTTCTCTATACACTCTGGTAGCACTAAGATGTATTGATATTTGAAGAAACATTTTTGGTCATACAACATAAAGAGGGGTATTTCAGATTATGTGTTAATACATATGGTTTGTCAATAGGTGAAGGCTAGAAGACAACGTCCAAGAGGATTCATGAAACCTCTTCCCATACCTGAGTGGAAATGGGATGATATTATGATGAACTTTATCATGGGGCTACCAATGACTTCTAGAAGGAATGATACAATATGGGTCATTATTGATCATCTTACCAAGTCAGCACATTTTCTTATTATAAGAGAAGATTTAAAAATTGAATTTTTAGTAAGACTATATATTAATGAAGTTGTAATACTTCATTGTGTACCCCTATCGATTGTTTCTGATCATGATCCTCATTTTACATCAAGATTCTGGAAAAGTCGTCAGAAGGGCTTGGATACTGAAATTCGTTTGAGCACTACCTACCACCCTCAAATTTATTGACAATCAGAATGGACTACTAAAACCTTAGAATACAAGTTGAGATCTTTCTCACCTGACTTTCAAGGTATGTGGGATTAATATTTACCTCTTGTATAATTTTCTTATAACAATATATTCCATTCAACTATTCAGATGGCACCTTATGAAGCATTATACAGAAAGAGATGTCTCACACCAACTTTTTGGGATGATGTTGGTGAAAGAATACTCATAGGCCTAAAACCTTTTGAGGAAACAATGGAAAAGGAGAGTGTTATCCAAACCCACATCAAAGAAGCTCAATGTAGGAAAAAGAGATATGCCAATAACTGAAGGAAGGATTTGAAATTTAAAGTATGTGATCACATTTTCTTGAAGGTATCTCTATGGAAGGGTGTTATACAATTCAGTGCGAAGGGTAAATTTAGTCCTAGGTACATCGGACATTTTGAAATTATTGAACAAATTTGAGTTGTAGCTTATCGTTTGGAAATGCCGCCAAGTCTCTCCAAATCTCATGATTTGTTCCATGTAACACTGTTGAGAAAATACAAGCCTGACCCAATGTATGTACTCACCTATGAGTAGATTTAATTGGAACCTAATATGTCTTGTTGTGAAGATCTTTTCAAGATTCTTGATACAAGAGAACAAGTGTTGAGAAACCAGATGACTCGTCTGGTAAAGGTTCTATAGAGAAATCATAAGATGGAAGAGGAAACGTGGGAACTCAAGGAACCTATGATAAAGAACCACCTAAATCTTTTTATGCAGTAGTATTCTAGAAATTTTGAAGAAAAATTATTTGAAGGAGGGGATAATGTAACACCTTAATCCTCCATGGTACATTTCCCTTTGAATAATACAATAGCTTGTGTTGTACACAACTTTGTGTTCTTACACACCACAACCAATCAAACTAGCCATTATGAGTTATAATACCCACCTTTTGAAACTTTATAAATATTAATTTTTAAAATGGACTTCATTCTTGGATTCGGAATATCAAAAATAACTTAGGGTGATTTTTTGGTATTTTTCTAAAAACATTAAATTTTTGATGACTAGTGAAAAACATTGCGTTATTGTTTAAAACCAACTTTATATTTAAATAATTATTTATTTTATTTAAATTTATTATAAGTAAAAATAGACACATAATACCTATATTAGTAGAATTCAATTCATTGGTGTCATTTTATAATAAAATTATATGTATAAAAATTTATTGATCTTTTTACCATCTTTTACCAACCTTCTAGGCGCATTTGTATAAAATTTAATTTTACCGCTTCTTTGAATTGAATTTCAAAAATCATAGAGGCACGATTGATATTAGTATGTAAAATGTGGTTTAATTAAAAGAGAATAATTTTTGGTGAACAGTAACTTTTTGCATTTATTTACCACGGTTAAAAGTAAATAGGTTAATTAAAGGTAAAAATTATATTATTATTATTACCCTAACACTTTTCCTAATTCTATTGGATAAGTGTAATTTGACCAAAATCTACATTAGTATTAAAATATGATCCTTTTGGTTCACTTGTATTAGATTAAAACATTTATTATTATTTTATTTAAAGAAGAGTTAAAACTGTTAAATTCAAATTTTCATAACTAAATTATATTTAATATAGGGTTATACTTAAGATAAATTTGACAGTAAAATATTAATTAGAAATAAAAAAATATTTCCTAAATAATGGTTTGTTATTTATTATTTTTAGACATTAAATATTTAATTTTATTTATGACATAATGATGATGCATTAATTACCTTATTAATGAGTGATTAAAATAATTTATGTCATAAATATCTAAATAAATGTAAATTGAGACTTTTGATGCAATCCAATAATTTTATAGATTAATATGACATGTTAGGGTTTATTCAAATAATTTTTTTTGAATTAATCATGTTTTATTACTTCCACAAAAATCAGATACTAAATAGTGAAAGAATTGACATAAATGAGTTTTTAAAACAAATACTATATTATTAAATGATATAATAGCCCTAAAAATAAATCGTTCGACCAAAGGAATTATATAATAATATATATGTCATTAATGAACCACTTGGGGTTCTCTATCATTCTATTTTATGTTTACTAACCATATAATATAAAAATACAAGGAGACATGTTAAATGCTAAACTATTTAACCAAGAGTTAAATCTAAAAGATAAGATTAATATGGTGACATAAACCTATATAAAACCTATTGGTTGAGAGATTTTATACCCATCCCTACCTTATCCTTGAAGTAAATCCTTTTGGAGGAATTATAAACCTAATATGATTTTATAATAAAATAATATTTCATGGTTTTCTAAAAGTGACCCTCACCTATCTTATAAAAGGTTACTCACCTTTCTCTTAAAATCACACCTCCAAAGCCATTTCGATCAGCTAAAACTTACTATAATGTCCTCCCAACTACAATCACTTCTACGTATAGGCCTTACTTTGATCAGAAATCCATCCTAAGGATCCCTTTTGATCAAATCAAAAGGAAACACCCAAATAAGAGGTAATAATTTCACCACCTCTTTCAAAATTGTTTTCTTCTTCCACTTCTTCTTTCATTGTTGTTTCCATAACAAAATAATAACTCCAGTAAATTATTCATACTATGATTTTATTATAAATATTGTACAACCATAATCATTATTCTAATCATGCTATGAATGACAAGTCACCATACGTGCGTACGTACAGCTTACCGTCTCCACGTCGTGGTGTAGTTTGTTATTCAAACATTAAATTATTTGGATGGGTATAATAATGAGTATAACGGATTTAAATAATAAATATAACATGTCAAGGATTTTTTATATATGATATACCATCCAATTAATACTATTTCACCATCAATAGAATGGTATTGTAACTCGTGCATACGTACGGATTACCGTATCCACGAACACGATGAGATTCATTCCCCATCATAACCATTCAAGAATAATTTTCATTTTATGATAAAAAAATAATGTTTAAGAACATAATATCATTTTGGATATGAATCAAATATATCTTATTTATAACAAACATGACATATGTAACAAAACTTAAAAAACAAATCAGTTAACACCTGAAATAATGATACTACTGAAATATTATTGACAAAGGAATATTAGAAGATCATATATGATATCATATTTATGTATGTGGTTCTTCAATAATTTAATAACAATTATTTTACTATTATACAAGATGTTAACGTACTATAGACCACGGAAAAGTACAAGTTAAGGGTTAATATTACAATCTCTTTACTTATCAGAGGCTGTTTATACGTAAGTATCTACTGGGACCAATTTATCATCCATATATGTGTTTCTTAAAAATGTATTTTAAAACATTTTTACTATTTACTAGACTATGGGATAAATTCATTTATACCCTTGTTTTGAATTTTATAAAATGGATTGGAAGGAATATTTCTGTATCTTTCCAAACAAGGTACTTTATGAACTTTTTGACAAATTAATGTAAGAATGTTTTTTAAATTATACAGCATGTGAAGTTATTTTCCGCCATTATAACACTTTTTAAGCATCCATTATATGATATTGTTAGGACCAATATGGGCTAATATACCCTGAGAGCGGGGGGGGGTGAATCTAGGTATGGATATTATTTTTCAAAATTCTTCCTGACCCACTAGATCTTGAACATTTTATTACAAGGGTCACTTTGTTTGCACTTGTGTTTTTATTATGATCACTTATTTTCTTCTTTATCTAATGATGATGCTATAAATGAAATGTAGGGAAGTAAGTAGGTAGACATAGAGATTTTTACTTGGTTCACCCTCACTGGGATATGTCCAAGGAGCATACGCCGACAAGTTGTCGGTCATACCAAATTCCACTATTCTTCACAATATGTGGATACAAAGGTTCAGGAATAGTAACTTTGTACCAGGCTCACAGCCTTTACAAGGTTTATGGTCAGCTCAATGCTTTCCAAAGGGTCACTCCTTATTCCTCTCTCTTTGGCTCACTGCCGGTGGAGAGGATCACCTTCTTCCTCTTCCTTTTCTCACTGCTCCGGAAAGGATTTACTCATAGTTTATTAACTTGTAGGTCTCTTCATTATCTCAAATAAATGCATCCTCTTTTGTATGTAGAGGCTCCGTTAAAGTCTAACTTTCACCTATAGATGAATTTCTCTTTGCAACAAAGGTATCAGGAAATCATCCATCCTTCATGCAGCCCTAAATAACCACCGTGAATCAACCTTACTTGGCACACAAGTCTAACTCAGTGCACAAGTATCGGAACACATATCACAACTGGCGCACAAGTCACTTAAAACACTTGCGCGACACAATATTCTACAACTTCAAACCTGCGCAACTCGACCCCTTTTACGCCCAAACCAATATTGGCGTGCAACAACCAACCAACGCGTGACTTCAAAAACTAGCGCATAAGTCGACCTATGCGACCACACACCACTTGTGCGACCACCACACCAGCGTGACAAGAGCTCTGATTTTTCCATGTGTTGAACTCCGTTAGAAATGAGGAGGGGTGGTCCTGTATTTATAGGCATTTGGTCAACCTAGGCGGTGGCGCGCAAGTCTCCCCTTGGTGCGCAAGTCTCGCCGCGTAGGTTTCTTCCCCTGCAAGACACATGCACGACCCTATTTCCTTTTCCATATTTCGAATATTTGATCTTGAGAAACATATGGCGTGCAACCTTCCAACCCACCAAGGCACCGACACGCAGGTCCTTTCACGGCGCGCAAGTCACCTGCACGATAACACCAATACCTGCACGACCCTCTTTCCTTTGCCATATTTTGATCTTCTGATCTTGAAAAATATTATGCGATCATGTTTCCTCTCATTCATGTACATGGAGCGCAAGTCCCTTTTCCAAAAACCACTTTTCTTCATTTGTCAATTTTCAGGGCAAACAATTTGGAAAAAACTGGAAAATGGCGCCGCCTTGTATCTGTTCTTTTTGTACCACCTCCAAATCAACCATTCCTTTGTCGAAGTTCTTGAATAAAACATGGATCATTTATCACATCTATTGAACTCGACATTCCACTATGTAATCCCCTTTTTCAGCAAATTTGTATGTCATTGTTTTTCTTTGTCAACAATCACCACACATATGTCCACTTTGTCAACAAACACAATCACCCCAAAAAATGATTCAATGATACCTTGATGGATGTTTGCCCAACAATCTCCCCCTTTGGGTATATTGAAAACTCTTCCATAAAAAGATACATCGTTAATTCTTCAGCCACCATTATCCTTTTGCGATTCTGATAGAGATCAAGGATTTACTCAACATATACTCTATTCCCACATGAGGAATGCTCGGCGTGAGAAAAAAGATTAAATGAAAAGTTCATCAATGGATCACTTCATCTATGACATCCACTGTTAACACCAAACTGATACCAATTTTTTGAATATTTGGAAATACTTGGAAATATTCTTACCGCATTCCAACACCACACTTCTGCTTTTATCACGATCCTCATCTGTCGTTATATCTATTCTGTGATCCATCACTTCTAGCATCGTCAGATTTAATATGCTCCCCCTATCTGGCTACTCCACCTGTCAGCTTATCCCCCTATCTATCATGATTTATCACATAACCACACTTTCTCCCCTTGAACAATCACTATTTTATCCCCCTTTGTCAAGGAACCCAAAGGTCACTCCTTTGTAGTCTGTAATAGAGTAGAGAACACATATCAGAACATGTAGGAAAAACACATCATACCTCAGGGAGAGGGGGGTGATCCACATACACACTCTTTCAAGTGCGGGAAGTCTACTGAACTCCCAGATCCTGTCGATTCCTGTCAAAATATTCCTTGGTTAATGCCTTTTTCAGAATTTCTGCAACTTGTAACTCTATAGGCACAAACTCCAACTTCACGATTCCCTGCCCAACCTTCTCCTAGATAAAATGGTACTTTATCTCAATGTGATTTTTCCTTGAATGATGGATGATATTTTTGCTGAGATTGATAGCACTTGAGTTATCACACTAGATTCTGATCGAAGACTTTACATCAACTCTCATATCTTCAAGGTGATTCTTCTTCCACAATAACTGTGTGCATTCTTGAGTGGCATCGATATACTCAGCTTCTGTGGTGCTCAATGAGATGCAATCTTTCTTCTTGCTTAGCTAAGAAATACACAATCTACCAAGATAGAATGAACCTCCTGACATTGATTTTTTGTCATCTACTGATCCGGCCTAATCTGTATCGAAATATTCTTTTCACTGCAAGCGTGTGTGTTTCCTTGGGATAACTCTGATATCTCGCTACTTGGCATGTGGTGAAAACATTATAAGGCCTTGTTGCGGTCAAGTATAACAAAATTCAAATAATTTTCCTATATTCTATGATATAACTGCCTTTCCATCCTCATCTTTTCATAATTTCATCTGGGTAGAAACCGAAGTCTTCATCTCCTTGGAATTCTCCATGCTAAACCTTCTTAAAATCTCCTTGGAATATTTGCGTTGAGAAATGAATGTTACATTCCTTCCTTGTTTCACCATCAGTATCTTCGTCTGAATCAACTTTATCCACTTCTTCTCTCCCTGAGTCTCTTACCACTTCCTCACATTCAAAAAAAATCTTTTCACTATTTTATGGATTAATGATGTCATTTCTTTCTACTACTTTTCTGATATTCTTGTTTAAACATTGTTGATACTCTCTCACAGCTTCTAGGTATCCTAAAAATAGTCAGCAGATACCACATTGTTAGAGAAAAATAAATAAGCATGAAATGCTTGATTATTTATTCTTCCCCCGCAATATGTCTTCCCTCCATAGACGACACCTGGGTCAAGTCATTCAATTATTTCATTGATGGATCTTGCATCAGATTTTGTTATTGAATGCTCCACCTATGTTATGAAAAACTTCCTCGGGTTAGTCCCACCATTTAGACTCATAACCATTCTTCTCCTCATGTATCATTTATTCTAATCTACCACTTAGCATCGAGCCATTAACCAAATCTCTAAGCCTACTGAGTTGGAACTAGGTGTAAGAAACAAGAGATAGAGTTAATAACACAATCACTTCCTATTGTGTTCTGTTTCTCCCTTTCTTTTTCAAATCTAGTACCTTATTTGTATCAATTGAAACTCTAGACCATATCACTTCTCCACTTCGCATCCTTAGATTCCACTTCCCCTTGGATCGTATCTCCCTAGAACCTAAAACACATGACTCATCAGTTAATAGAATTTATATACATAGGGAGATAGCTTCTTCTAGAATCTTCAAGATGAGGATTGTGGTTGATCCTGATGGGTCAACCGTTTGATTATTTCTTGCAGAGCATCATACTCTTTCCTTTCTTCTTCTAGCTACCAAGCCAACTTCAACTGCTCTGGCCATATGACTAAGAATTCATTACTCACATGATGAGTCTTCTTCTGATATGAAGATTCTAAAATCCTGGAATTTCTCACCATTTTAGGATTAAACCCACTAGTACACATTTCTGTCTTTTATGTTCCACTAAAATTCTATTTCCCTTGATTCCTTATCTGAGCAAGAATATCTTTTCTTCCTGCCATCCGTTACTTCTTTCACTATTTCCAGGATCTTGCACCTTCCTCCAATTTTCGCTGTGGAACACAAAATGTGAATTTTTCAATACATTAATTTTACATATTTATTTTATCAGAGGTATCAGTCACCGCATCGTTTTCACTGGTGGTGATTCCTCCATTGAACATTCATTCTTCTTTATCACAGCTGGAGTGGATCTCCCCTTAATCTTCCAAGTTTGTTCACTTTCTCTCCATGCGATCTATTGTGAGTATGACATAGGAGGCGACTGATACATCTTTCGTTCATCTCCATGGGATTCCCCTGAGTCTCTAAGCCTATTCTTCTCTATAACAATTTGTCTCCCAGTGTAAAATTTCTCATTATGCATCATTGGAGTTGAGAATATCCTTTCGAGTTCCTCTTCCTTTCTTGCGTTCTTCTTGCTGAAATTTATTGCTAAATTCCCATTATCTGAACATATAAAACATCTTCCATCAAAGTCATACCTCTTTTCTTCATTTCTATGTCGATATGCTGATACACCTAGATTTATTCTTCTGACACGGGCTCTTGAGATTCCTGACACATACTCATGGTGTGTCCCATTCTTCCATAGTAATAGCATCTAACAGATGCTTTCCTCTGAGAGATTCTTCTTTCTGATTTCTCATGACACATCTTCTTCTTCTCAGATTTAGTAATGTTTCTATTTTCACAGCCTGAGATGTATTCCTGTGCCTCTAAATAGAAGCTTGATGGGTGGATATGAATCCCACAAAAATAGCACATGCCATAACTACATTTTGTAAATGTCCTCTTAGGCCTATATCCATCACCTATATGTTTTTCTCCACTCCAGGAACTATTCATGGCTCACATTCTATCATGCACGGGAGGGGATTCATCAAATCCAATGCCAGATTTTCCAAAGATATATGGTCTTTGAGCTGAGAAAATATTTTGTTGTTTCTCCTCAGAAATCTCATACTTCCATTTCATTTCATCATCACCTTCTGAAGGACAATTGAATAGTAGGTGCAGTGCATCCTTTAACATAGGTTTTCCTTTGTCCATTGATATCTCCATTTATTTCTTATATTTTTCTATCACTTCCTTAAATTGTTGAATTTTCTTATCTCTTGATTCAAGTTGAGCATTAAATTCATTTCTGAGATTCTTCTGGATACTCAACTCATCTTCATGTTCCCATGTGAGATTTTCCACCTTGTCACCTTTCCCATCTACCTTCAATTTTTCTTGAGCAACATATTTAGAGACAGATTCATTCTCTTATTGTAGCCTTTGATTCTTCTGAACATCTTCAGACAACTGTGTTACTAGATCATCATTTCTAGCTTTTAGATTTTTAACTTCATCTGAATTTTTATTTTCTTCATAATCACCAGCATTTTGTTTTCCTTTCATTTTAGCAATCTTTTGTAGTTCTTCACCTTGATAATAATTCTTCTTCTTTAGGTCAGTAGCCACATCAATAATCCTTTGATTTAAGCCTCTTATCTTGTTGACCTCAATTTCCAATACTTGGATCCTAATATTTTTATATTTAACTTCTTCATCCAATTTGTGATCCAATTTCTTTGTCATGTTGACAAAATCTACTGGTGGCTTCCTTATCAAAAGTTTTTCATCATCAGTTATTTCAGTATCACTTTGATGTTCATGTAATTAACTCATTCTAACATCATGATTGATGGAATCAATATTTTCCCTATCAGATTCATCCAGAACTTCCTTCAGTCAGCTGTTTGATTCTTTTAGTTAAATCCCACTTTTTTCATAAACACTTCCGCACTGAAGGACGTCTCCTCACTTCTGATTATTCTTTGATATTTTTCCCTTTTTCATGGAACACCGAGATAAGAGAAGACTTATTATTTAACCACACAGATCGACTACACCAAGTCAGAGAAAAAAAATCTGATAAAGGCATACTTCCCTCTTATAACAATTGTTAGGACCAATAGGGGTTTATATACCCTAAGGGGGGTGAATTAGGGTATGAATATTATTTTTCAAAATTCTTCCTGCCCCACTGTATCTTGACCTCTTTATTAAAAGGGTCAATTTTCTTTCACTTGTGTGTTTATTATGTTCACTTATCTTCTTCTTTATATGATGATGATTGTTTAAATGAAATGCAGGGAAGTAAGTAGGCAGACACAGAGATTTTTACTTGGTTCACCCTCACTGGGCTATGTCGAAGGATCATACACCGACAAGTTGTCGGTCATACCAAATTCCACTATTCTTCACAAGATTTGGATACAAAGGTTTAGGAACAATCACTCTATCCCAAGCTCACTGCCTTTACAAGGTTTAGGTTCAGCTCACTACTTTCCCAAGGGTCACTCCCTATTTCTCTCTCTCTGGCTCACTTCCAGCGGAGAGGATCACCATCTTCCTCTTCCTTTGCTAACTACTCCGGAAAGGATCCAATCATAGTTTATATAATTGCAGGTCTCTTCATTATCTCTAATGAATGAATCCTCTGTTGTATGTAGATGATCTGTTGAAGTCTAACTTTCACCCATAGATGAATTTCTCTTTGCACTGAAGTTATCGGGAAATCTTCCAAACTTCACGCATCCCTGAATAACTACCATGAATCAACCTTACTTGGTGCGCAAGTCTAACCCCATGCGCAAGTATCGGTGCACAGGTCACAAATAGCGCGGAAGTCACTTAAAACACTTGCGCGACACAATCTCCTCCAACTTCAAACCTGCGCGACTCAAACCATTTTACGCCCAAACCAATATTGACGTGCAACAACCAACCGACACACAACATCAAGCACTGGTGTGCAAGTCCACCTATGCGACCACACACCACTTGTGAAACCACCACACTAACACGACATGAGATCTGATTTTTCAAAGTGTTGAACTTCTTTAGAAATGAGGAGGGGTGGTCCTGTATTTATAGGCATTTGGTCAACCTACACGGCAGCGTGCAAGTATCCCCTCGGCACGCAAGTCCTGACGTGCAGGTTTCTTCCCCTATAAGACACCTTCACGAACCTATTTCATTTTACGTATTCCGAAGATCTAATCTTGAAAAAAATATGGTGCGCAAAATTCCAACCCTCCTACGCACCGGCGCATAGGTTCTTTCACGGCGCGCAAGTCACCTGCGTGACCACACCAATACCTACGTGACCCTTTTTTCTTTTGCCATATTTTAACCTTCTGATCTTTAAAAACATTAGGCACGCAAGTTTCCTCTACTTCAAGTACATAGTTGGAAAGTCTCTTTTCCAAAAACCACTTTTCTTCATTTTTCAATTTTCAGGCCCAAAAGTTTTGCAAAAACTGGAAAACCGTGCCACCATGTATCTGTTCTTTTTGTACCACCTCCAGGTCATCCATTTATTTATCGACGTTCATGAATCAAACATGGATCGTTGATCACAACTCTTGAACTCGAAATTCCACCATGTAATCCCCTTTGTCAGCAAATTTTTATGTCATTGTTTTTCTTTGTCAACAATCACCACATAGATTTCCACTTTGTCAACAAACACAATCACCCCAAAAATGATTCAATGATACCTTGATGGATTTATTCCCAATGATCTCCCCCTTTGGGTTTTTTGAAAACTCTTCCATAAAAAGATAAATCGTTAATTTTTCAGCCACCATTCGACTTTTTTGATTCTGATAGCAATCAAGGATTTTCTCAACACATACTCAAAGCCCACATGAGCAATTATCGGCGTGAGAAACAAGAGTAAATGAAAAGTTCATCAATAGATCACATCATCTCTGACATCCACTGTTAACACCCAACTAATACCAATTTTTTAGAATATTTGGAAATACTCAGAAATATTATTATCGCATTCCAACACCACCCTTCTGCTTTTATCACGATCCCCAGCTGTCGTGATATCTGTTCTGTGATCGATCACTTCTAGCATCGTCATATTTAATACGCTCCCCCTATCTCATTGCTCCCCCTATCTGGTTGCTCCACCTGTCAGCTTCTCCCCCTATCTGTCATGATTTCTCACATAACCACACTGTCTCCCCCTTGAAAAATCATTATTATCTCCACCTTTGTCAACGAACCCAAAGGTCACTCATTTGTGGTCTGTAACAGAGTAGAGAACACATATCAGCACATGTAGGTAAAACACATCATACCTCAGGGAGAGGGGGGTGATCCACATCCACACTCTTTCAAGTGAAGGAAGTCGACTGAACTCCCAGAGCCAGTCTATTCCTCTCAAAAGCTTCCTTGGGTAAGGTCTTTGTCAGAATGTGTGGAAACTATTACTCTGTAGGCACATACTCCAACTTCACAATTCCCGGCTCAACCTTCTCTTTGATAAAATGATACTTTATCTCAATGTGCTTTGTCCTTCAATGATGGAAGAGATTTTTGCTGAGATTTATAGCACTTGAGTTATCACACTGGATTACGATCAGAGACTTTACTTCAACTCCCATATCTTGAAGCTGCTGCTTCATCCACAATTACTTTGTGCATGCTTGAGTGGCAGCAATATACTCAGCTTCCACGGTTCTCAACGAGATTCAATATTGATTCTTGCTTAGCCAAGAAATATACAATCCACCAAGATAGAATGCACCTCCTGACGTTTATTTTCTATCATCTACCGATCC
This sequence comes from Viscum album, assembly GCA_963277665.1. Classification (NCBI taxonomy): domain Eukaryota; kingdom Viridiplantae; phylum Streptophyta; class Magnoliopsida; order Santalales; family Viscaceae; genus Viscum; species Viscum album. Next base: position 237,708,254 of record OY728140.1, on the reverse strand, counting down.
GTCCCAATCTGTATTGAAATATTCTTGTCACTGCAAGCATGTGGCTTTCCATGGGATAACTCTGATATCTCGCTACTTGGCATGTGGAGAAAACAATATCAGGACTTGTTGCAGTCAAGTACAACAAACTTCCAATAATTTTTTTATAGTCTGTGATATTAACTGCCTTTCCATCCTCATCTTTTGATAATTTCATCCTAGTAGAAATCGGAGACTTCATCTCCTTGGAATTCTCCATGCCAATCCTTCTTAAAACCTCCTTGGAATATTTGGATTGAGAAATGAATGTTCCATTCTTTACTTATGTCACAATAAGTATCTTCTTCTGAATCAGCTTCAGCCACTTTTGATCTCCCTGAGTCTCTTACCACTTCCTCACATTCAACAAAAAACTTTTAACTATGTCATGGTTTAATGATGTCATTTATTTATACTAATTTTTTGATCTTCTTGTTGAAACATTGTTGGTACTCTCTCGCAGCTTCTTGGTATCCTGAAAATAGTAAACTTAAACCACATTGTTAGAGAAAAATAAATAAGAATGAAATGCTTGATTATTGCTGCTTCCCCCGAAATATGTCTTCTCTCCATAGATGACACCTGGTTCGAGTCATTAAATTATTGCATTATGGCACTTGCATCTGATTTTGTTATTGAATGCCCCCGCTATATTATGAAACACTTCCTGGGGTTATTCCCAATATTTGGACTCATAACCATTCTTCTCCTCAGGCACCATTTATTCTTATCTCACACTCAACATCGAGCCATTAACCAAATCTCTAAGACTACTGAGATGGAACTTGGTGTAGGAAACAAGAGATAGAGTTAATAACACAATCACTTCCTATTGTGCTATGTTTCTCACTTTCTTCTTTAACTCTAGTACCTGATTTTAATCAATTGAAATAGTAGAGCCTATCAATTCTCCACTTCGCATCCTTAGATTCCACTTCCCCTTGGATCGTATGTCCCTAGAACCTAAAACACATGAATCATTAGTTAATATCATTTATATACATTGGGATATGGGTGCTTCTAGAATCCTCAAGATGAGGATTGAGGTTGATCCTGATGGGTCAACCCTTTGATTCTTTCTTGCATAGCATCATACTCTTTACTTGATTCTTCTAGCTGCCTATCCAACTTCAACTGCTCTAGCCATATGACTAAGCATTCATTACTCACATGATGAGACTTATTCTAATATGAAGATTCTACAGGCCTGTCCTTTCTCACTATTTGAGGTTTAAACCCACTAGTACACATTTCCATCTTTGATGTTAAACCAAAATTCCATTTCCCTTGATTCCTTATCTGAGCATCAATATCTTTTCTTTCTATCTTCCCTTTCTTCTTCCACCATTTCCAGGATCTTGCACCTTCCTCCACTTTTCGCTGTGGAACACGACATGCAAATTTTTCAATACATTCTTTGTTCATCTTTATTTTATCAGATGTCTGAGTAACCAAACTCTTTTTCACTGGTGGTGAGTCCTCCGTTAAACATTCATTCTTCTTTATAACAGCTGGAGTGGATCTCCCCTTAATCTTCTAGGTTTGTTCACATTTTCTCCTTGATAGTTGTTGTGAGTATGACAGAGGAGGTGACTGATGCACCTTTAATTCAGCTCCATGTGATTCCCTAGAGGCTCTAAGCCTATTCGTCTCCATACCACTTTGTCTCCCATTGTAAAATTTCTAATTATGAATCATTGGAGTCGAGAATCTCCTTTCAAGTTCCTTTTCCTTTCTTGCATTCTTCTTGCTTCAATTTTTTTCCAAATTCCCATAATCTGAACATATAAAACATCTTCCATCAAATTCATACCTCATTTCATCATTTCTATGTCGATATGATTATACACCTTGAGTTCTTCTTCTGACACGGGGCTCTTGAGCTTCCTGACACATACTCATGGTGTGTCCCATTCTTCCACAGTAATAGCATCTAAAAGATTCTTTCATCTGAGGGATTCTTCTTTCTGATTTCTCATGACACTTCTTCTTCTTCTCAGATTTAGTAATAATTCTATTTTCACAGCCTGAGAAGTATTCTTGTGCCTCTAAACAGAAGCTTGATGTGTGGCTATGAATCCTACATAAATAACACATGCCATCACTTCTTTTTGTATCTGTCCTCTTAGGCTTATCTTCAGCACCTATATGTTTTTCTCCACTCCTGGAACTATTCATGGCCTGCATTCAATCATGTACGGGAGGGGATTCATCAAATCCAATGCCATATTTTCCCAATATATATGGTCTTTGAGATGAGAAAATATTTTTTTGTTTCTCCTCAGTAATCTCATACTTACTTTTCATTTCTTCATCAATTTCCGAAGGACAATTGAATAGTAGGTGCAGTACATCCTTAAACTTATGTTTTCCTTTGTCCTTTGATATCTCTATTTCATTGTTGGATTTTTCTATCAATTCCTTCAATTGTTCAATATTCTTATCTCTTAATTTATTTTTATCATTAAGTTGTTTTTTGAGATAATTCTAGCTACTCAACTCATCTTCAAGTTTCTGAGTGAGATTTTCCACCATGTCACTTTTCTCCTCTACATTCAATTTTTCTTAAGCAACATATTCAAAGATAGATTAATTTTCTTGTTGTATCATTTGATTCTTCTGAACTTCTTCAGACAACTGTGTTTCTAGATCATCATTTCTAGATTTCAGATTCTGAACTTCATCTAACTTTTGATTTTCTTCATAATCACCAGCCTGTTGTTTTCCTTTCATTTTAACCACATTTTGTAGTTCTTCACCTTGAGAATCTTTCTTCTCCTTTAGGTAAGTAGCCACATCGATAAGCCTTTTATTTAATCCTCTTAGCTTGTTGACCTCAATTTCCAATACTTGGATCCATATATTTTTAGATTTAACTTATTCATCCAATTTATGATCCAATTTGATTATCATGTTGACAACATCTACCGGTGGATTCCTTCTCAAAACCTCTTCATCATCAGTTCTTTCGGTATCACATTGATGTTCATGTACTTTACTTATTCCAAAATCATGATTGAGGGAATAAATATTTTCACTATCAGATTCATCCAGACCTTCCTTCAGTATGTTTTTTGATTCTTTTAGTTGAATCACACTTTTTCCATAAACACTTCCGCACTGAGGGATTTCTGCTAACTTATGATCACTTATTTTCATCTTTATCTGATGATGATTCTTTAAATGAGATTTAGGGAAGTAAGTAGGTAGACACATAGATTTTTACTTGGTTCACCCTCACTAGGCTACGTCCAATGAGCATACGCAGACAAGTTGCCGGTCATACCATATTCCACTATTCTTCACACGATGTGGATACAATGGTTCAGGAACAGTCACTCTGTCCCTGGCTCACTGTCTTTACAAGGTTTATGGTTAGCTCACTGCTTTCCCAAGAGTCAGTCCCTATTTCTCTCTCTCTGGATCACTGCCAGTGGAGAGGATCACCTTCTTCCTCTTCCTTTGCTCACTGCTCCAGAAGTGATCCACTCATATTTTATAGACTTGTAGGTATCTTCATTATCTCTAATGAATTCATCCTCTGTTGTATGTAGATGCTCTGTTGAAGTCCAACTTTCACCCACAGATGAATTTCTCTTTGCCCCGAAGGTATTATGAAATATTCCAGCCTTCACGCAGCCCTGAATAACCGCTGTGAATCAACATTACATGGCATGCAGTTCTAACCTAGAGCGCAAGTATCGTCGCACATGTCACAACTAGCGTGAAAGTCACTTCAAACACTTGTGCGTCACAATATTCTGCAAATTCAAACCTACGTGACTCAACCCATTTTATGCCCAAACCAATATTGGTGCACAATAACCAACCGGCACGCAACTTCAAACACTGGCGTGAGAGTCCACCTGCACGACCACAGACCACTTGCGCAACCACCACACCAGTGCGAAGGGAGCTCTGATTTTTCAAAGTGTTGAAATCCATTAGAAATAAGGAGGGTTGGTCTTGTATTTATAGGCATTTGGTCAACCTACATGGCGGCGCTCAAGTATCCCCTCAGTGCACAAGTCCCGATGTACAGGTTTTTTCCCCTACAAGACACCTTTGCGACCCTATTTCCTTTGCCATATTTCGAAGATCTGATCTCGAAAAACATATGGTATAAAACTTTCCAACCCTCCTAGGCACCGACGCGCATGTCCTTTCACAGCACGCAAGTCACCTGCGTGACCACACCAATACCTGCATGACCCTATTTCCTTTTCCATATTTTGACCTTCTGGTCTTGAAAAACATTAGGCATGAAAGATTCCGCTCCATCAAGTACATGGCGTGCACGTCCCTTTGCCAAAAATCACTTTTCTTCATTTGTCAATTTTCAGGCCCAAAAATTTGGCAAAAACTATAAAACAGCACCACCTTGTATATGTTCGTTTTGTATCGCCTCCAGATCATCCATTCCTTTGTCGATGTTCTTGAATAAAACATGGATCGTTGATCACAGCTCTTGAACTTGACATTCCACCATGTAATCCCCTTTGTCCACAAATTTTTATGTCATTTTTTTGCTTTGTCAACAATCACCACACATATGTCCACTTTGTCAACAAACACAATCACCCCAAAAAAGATTCAATGGTACCTTGATGGATTTTTTCCCAACAGCTTATAAGAATATTTACAAAATAAATTTGTTCTTTTATAATTAAATAAATTTAAAATGATTACAAATATTAAAATATATATTTCTCTCAAATAGTTTTTATTTTATCTATGTCAACATCCTTTGATGAATTTTACACTTGTTTGAAGTTGATTTATTATGATACAATCTTTTTGCCTCAGATTCCAAAATTTCTTTTCCATATCTACTCATTGTTCATGAGGAAAGTATTTTTCTAATATATTTTCCTTAAAATCCCCCCATTCCATATTTTAAATCTCTTCATCCTTAGTTGTGTTTTGAATCAATGACCACCATTGATCTGCATCTCCCGATAGATGATAAACTACCAGAAAAACCTCTTCCCATTTGTTAATTCCCAAAGAGAGAAATATATTCTATAAAGAACATATCAAATACTCTACTATTCCTGGATTTTCAGTCCAATTAAACCATGGAGTCTGGTATCACATAAAGTAGTCTAAAATTGATCCCCCAAATTGTGGATTAGGATGCTCTATATAGGTAAGGTTATTGTTCATAATCTGAGTCAGTTGTCCCAGTATAGTTAGAAGCTACTTAGTACCTATCTCATCTCAAGTACCAACATCATTATAATTCATTAGAGGAACATCCCTACATGGGATACATGTGTTCATGTGGTTTCTATTCCTCCCACTAGGCACCATTTCTGAATAATGGCATAAAAAAAATTAGTTTATGAATCATAATGTATCACGATTAATTAGAAAAACAAATAACATATATTTAAATTTTATAAATGTCTAATATCATAATCATAATAATGGTTTCCTTGAATACATAATAAAATTTAAATCCTTAATAATGGTTTATAAAGATAATGTGAATTATCTATGCATATCCCCTAAGAGTTTCAAACCATGTGAATAGTAAGGTTCATTGTTGTGTACTAGGTTACACTGAGTCAAGCCCGGAACACCTTGTCAGAGTAGTTACTCCTAGGAAAATTTATCCCAAATCCACGTCCACTTGTATTTTCTAAATAGAGATATATTTTCTAGAAATATCTACATAATATATACCTTAGAAAAATTGTAGGATATTATTTTATACTTACCCTCAAAGTCTATCTTAGGGTTTTGTTCCCTAATATACATTTTCTAAATCTTGTTTCTAGGTTTTCTACTAAACTACCTCTAATACTGACTATAAATCCCTAAAACAAGTTTCCCATAACTGGTGAATTATATTAATACATTGGAATGATTACAATATAGTCGTATCTGGAAGGATCTAATAGTTTTTTTGTTTTATAAAACAAGATACAAACATAAGTTTAACATTAAAACTTGAAACGAAATACATAATATAATTTCCATTGGAAACATCCATGACTCCTTGATTATCTCTGTAATTCATTCATAACTTTCTTCTTAACAACCTTGGAAAATTGACACATAATAAAGGGGTGAGATCAGATGATTGTTAAGGGTATGTAATACAACAGAATTTATTGTAAAAATAAACACTAGTCATCGTGAAGAACTAAAAACACATTCCTTTAAAAATATACTTGAGCATAATATAACATGAATGAAAAATGCTTAAATAAGGCTATATAAATAATCATAAGGGAATGAAAAATAACCATTTATATTATTATAGTCGAACAATCACACAGATTATAAATTAAAAATATAATAATGATGGAATTCATAATGTCGGACATCAGAAACATATTGTCACGGCCTCAGCCAAGACGTTCGAAAATACAAGGCTGAGGCCTCAGCCAAAACCCAATTCTCTTTTATCTCATTAGAACTAACGATGCATCTAGGGGATATATAATTCCCCATTCATAACTTTTTAAGAACAATTCATTCCTTATATTAAAGGGGTTAAACAAAAACAACATGAACATAGGAAATAACTTTCCCCAATTTGTACACATAAAAACGAACCATTCTGAGTAGTATGGCGAATTGTATGAAGATAGAACATCCACAGTAAAACTAAGAATAAAATATTTAATAAAATATGTAAGATGATAAAAATAATATATTAACCTCAATAAGACTTAAATTTACATATATGTGTTGAAATGGGCAAAAATACTCTAATAAAATCATAGAGGATTTTTTTAGAGAAATACACTTTTACTTTGAAAAGAGGAGTTCTTTTGAAAAACTATTTGAATAAAACTAGAAATTAACTAAGGTAGTTTTTCCATGAGGACAATAATGGTTTTATAAAAATAATTGTGTCTTAAAATAGATTATATAGATTACTTGAAAATAAGTAAGAATTTGCGAAGTTCCATTGAATCAAGCTTGTTTATCGAGAAGAATTGTGAAGGTTATTTATAAAACATTTAACTCCCCAAACAATAAATACAGATTTAGATTGGTATATAAATATATAAAATTCATAAAAATATTTATTATGATTAATTTATAATAATTAAGAATTTAATTTGGATTAAGAGAGAAAAAGAGTAACTCGAAAGAAAGTGGAGGTTCATGTAGAAAACCTGCACCTTTTGTCTGAAAGAGTTCTTTACTAGACCTTAACATCCTGTATAATAAAACCGAATCAATTAATTAATTAATTAAAAACATTATATATATTTATTTTATTTATTATAATTATATTAAATACATTTATGGAATTTTTTATGAGTTTTAATATAAATTTTATCACTCTGGAGTGTTCAGTTCGATGGTTTTCATGATCGTTATACTTGTATAAGAGTATGGAAGTTCATGTGGAATTGGAATAATTATATAGAATATAATCTGTATGATAAAAATAAACATCCAAAATATTTAATGGTGATTTAATTAATTAGGTTATATTGTATGAGGATTTGTTATTATATAGAACATTAATGATAATCATTTAGATTATTTTGGCAATATTTTGAAAATTATAAACTATTTTTTTTCATATGAATTAATATTATGTATATATACTGATTTAAAACATTATATAAGATATAATACATATTTTATAATATTATTCAACCATAAAATTTTTTTAATGACCATCCTTAATGGATAAATTGATGAACGAAGGATTGTCATCCACAAAGGTTGTAAATCGACACCTCCCAGATAATGATTTCATTTTGAAAATAAAAGAGAGATAACTAGTAGTTTGAGGAATGATATTATATTAACATGATTTAATCTATGTATATATATTATAATAGAGTTATCATGATCATTTTTATAGAGGAGGTGAGGAGACGATATGAAAAGAAAATAAATTGAAAATAAAATTAAAAAAAAGGAAGAGGGTTTACCCTTAGATATATCCACTTTGAGAATCTCCTAAAGGGAAAGGGTTTTGGTATTTCTTAAATACCTATATCTCCTAGATTTAGGAAAGACTAGGGATGTGGATTTGAGATGAACTTTGAGAAGTTTCAAAATGTAGAGGAGTGAGGAGAAGAGGGAGTGAGGGGTGCAATTATAGTGGAGGAGAGGGGTAATTTTTTAATATCTAATTCATTATTTTATTATTTTTCTGAATACAAGTAGGAGTGTTGATTCTTGTGACCAAAAATAGTAATAAGTGAATGTTAATTTGAACCAATTGTGCATACATTAGTGATGAATCATGTAATAGTGTATATATCTTTTAATGAATTTATACTCTAAATTACCTTATGTTATTAATCACAAATAATTCATGTGTTTTAGAAAAAGACCAAAAAATCATAATAACCATTTTTCGATGTGAGAATTTAAAAATGAACTCTATTTTATGAAAATAAGTTTCTAAATATGAGATATTTAATTTTTTATTTAAAATCATCATTTACTCAAAAAATATAGTTTTTAAAATTAAAACTAATTTTATAACACCATAAAAAATTAACTAAAGTTTTTTTAATTATCATAATGTTATGGGAAAAAATATTTATTTAAGAATACATTTGCTGAAAATTAATAATATTTTAAATTAATTTATTAATTTAAAATTGTAATTAAATATTTTTTTCTCACCAAAATACCAATAATTAATTTTTAATTTTTAAAATATTCACTCTCAGTTATAAGTTGCCTAAATTATATTTTTATAGACTTGGTTGTGGTTTCTATTCATAAAGGTCATATTACTATTCAAAAGGGTATATTACTATTCATATGGGTCATGTTAATCACCACAAAAAATTTATGTTTATCCCATCAGGCTCTAAATATCTTACTGATCGCAACCGTGTATGTTTGTTTTTCAAAATTCAAAACATTGGTGGAAATATTATGTTTAACGGCTAGATTATAATAAAAAAGTTCTGTTTGGAAGAGACTCATCTTGTAAGCATTAAATTCTATATTAATTTTATTTTTAAAATCTTAGGGTGTTACACTAACTCAGTTATGTACTATTAAACAAGATTTGGGAATCACCAAAGGCTTTCCCTAAAGACTAATTAATTAATTAAAAGAAACTATTAATTTTATAGGGTCTCTCTCAGTCAAAACCCTAGAATAATAAAATCCACATCCCACAAACACACATGAAATCTCAATGAAAGGTATGTGACACCTACCTTGGATTCATAGACATAGGCACATATTTTATTAGGATCTAACTCCAGATAGTTTGTAAGAAATATTTTTTCTTCAATAATCCCTAAAAATAGTGAAAAAACAACTTGCACAGATTTAGTGGTCTGTGATGATAGAGAAAATGAGAACCTTACTGAGATATATCCAACGCACATGACATTGGAAGAAACCGAGCTCAGACGAGGGAGATGGATGACACCGTAGGGGAGGAGGAAATGTATGAGCCCCTTGATGTGTGTGCGACCAAGAAGGAGGAAAAGAGGAGGAAAGAAAGAAAATGGGAAAAGGGTAAACCTATAAAACCACCTCTTTAAAAGGCCACACTGTTGCGTCACATGGGTTTCCAAACCACGTAGCAACCATGTGGGGTATAGTGTTGAGGTACTGCAAACGTTGTACTACTCATGTGGATTGTGCATGGTTTTAAAAATCGTGCACAAACAATGAAAAATCCCTATATAAAACTACAAATGTTCACACAAAATCATGCAACCAAACAAGATGGATATGCCAAACCATGCGTTAGTTTGAAATTGGGCTACACAATTTGCTGGGAGAAGCTTCATAGATTACCTAAACTGCATGCCTTGACATCAATCCTCTTAAATAGGGGCTTTGGGCCTCTAACATATGTGAAAACCATCCGAACACCTGGGTCCCTCTCAAATCCTCTAAACCTACCGAGAAATAGGATATTGGGTTGATAGAAAAGTTATAATTGAAATGATCAAAAAGAAATTTGAATACCCTCAAATTAAAAAAAATTCAAAAAGGGAGAGGTTTTCAACCCGCTTTGAAATAACCAGGATGTTAGAAGAGATCCTCTTTTGCTAAAAATCTTCATTTGTGAAGTGAAATTTGTTGGAAGAATCAAGGGGAGATTTTTATATAAATAGATACATTTTTATTCGATAGTGGTTATACATATATTGTAGTGGGAACATAAATATAATTTCATATAAATAGATACCCCAACATACCTATCAACTTACATGGAATACTAGGAGATTTTTAGAGGCTGAGAATTTTAGATATCACATCATGTGTGGTAAAGTCATTTTTGAGAGGGTATTTAGAGATGAAATCACTTATGTAGAGTTGAAATGCATGGCTTAAGAGGGATGAAACACATTTAGTAAAAACATCATTGTAATTTATCATCCATAAAAATCATGGTATGGCCTGTATAAACTTTTTTAGGGACACCACCTCTATTTTTAGATCTTTTCCATAGAAATACTCATTGTATAAAACATATGTGGTGTCTAACCATAATCATCCTTACCCCTTAGTGGATTCCATCTATTTACATACACAAAATATTATGAAGAATTAGTATTACTTAAAATAAATGATTCACACTTTCCAATGATCCTTTACATATAATATTTTACCTACGGTTACCCACTTCATGAAATATTCATCAAAAGTTTTCCATGCCTTATTATGTGAAAAAATTACTTTCACATAAACTAAATCACTCTAGGGACTTGATAAAGTAGTATCATAAATTTATTTCATTCAAAAATACCCCCTCACATTATATTGGTTGTAGGTAAATACCTTTTACAAAAAACTCTTTTATGGTTATAAATTCATCCTTACATTGAAAACTATCCTTTAAAACCAACAAAATATTTTAGGTGATTATAAAATATTTTTTAACATGATAATTCCCTTATAAAATTCCACCATTTTGTATGATTTGATGTAGGGTATCCTCTTGTGAAAACTATTAGTCATATTGGATGTTAGTGAATAATCCTCACACAAAAACCTTGATTTTAGGTATTCCTCTTAGTTTCCTAAAAAAATCAGTTGAGATCCCCCACATGGTTTCTTAATACACCTTGAGTCGAGATACTCCACTTGGTTTCCTAAAACACCTTGATCTATGATCCTGATATTGGTTTTCATAGAACACATTAAGTGAAGATCCCCTCCTAGTTTCCTAAAAAACATTTGTTTAAAAAAAACCATTATTCATGATCCTCATATTGGGTTTCCTAAAAATATTTAGTTGAGATAATCCACTTGGTTTCATTAAATACTTAAATTAAATATAATATTATTGGTTTCCAAAAAGACATTCACATGATTCATTTATGAAGTTAGACCATAAAATTATAATTTAGTGCAAGTCCCACAGCAACCCATTACTTGGTACCTTTCACCAAGTAGTTCACTCCACATAACATTAAAATGCTTGGATGTGGTCATAGATGAACAACCTTAAATGAAAAAATTATGGTCCTCATCCCATTAATATGTAAGGTATAATGTTACACATTAAATGAAATTGGACTACATGATTTATGATTCCCTTAATAGGGATACATAGGAACCCCCATTCAAAAGCTTGATCATATCTTCATGATACATCTTGCCTCCTTTCATTAGTGTCCAATGCCTCATGGGATAGTGATAAATACAATAGTGACCTCATATATGTCTTTAAACTATAGAGTAAGAAAATTATTGGATCAAATTTGGGACAATATAATCACCATGTCAATTCTTTCAAACATACTGTGGTTTTGTGAAGGGGTTCTTCTATCACTTTACTTACATTGGGGTTGCCTAGGAGGACGAATTATGGGTGATAATTCATGTTGTTATGTATGATTTCTGATATAATTGGATCATGTTATGGATTGAATCGGACTCCCAGTTTGCAGTTCATGCCTTGGAATCAAGAACGCGAAATGTTCCCTAGAGATTGTACCTCACTTGGTGGAATGTCTCCGCAAGGTACCTAATTTACTATTTTTAGTCTCAAATGATTTTAGGGAATCCAATAAGGTGGCAGATGCTTTGTCCAAGTAGGGAATTTTGGAGATGGATATGATGTGGTCCTTTACGTCCCCCGATTGTTGTGCTTCAATGGTGTGGGAGGATATGTTGGGTGTCATGCACTCTCGGTTGTGTAATAATACCTTTTTTGTCTGAATCATTTATATTTTTGTTTAATAAATCTATTATGACCGGTTTCTATCGGGTCCTGGGATTTTAGAGTAATCACCATGTGTAGTATCCCCTTAAATGAATGTTATTAGTAAATCAATTTCTACAAAGGGGAACAAATGTTGTTACCAAAATGGATTTTTTAAATTTTCTTAACCTTATAAAAAATCATAGACTAGGAAACAAGACCCCCTCATGGGTTGTTTTTATATATTATAATCCCATCTAACAAAAGGGTTCATCTTCACTACCCTAGGTAATCAAGAGGCTACCGACCATCGAAGAGAGAGAGTCATGTAGGACTTGAAAAAACCAGAACTATCCATTGGGAATTGAAAGTGTCAGATAAAATACTATTATTATTAGTGATTACACAGTCACCTATATTTTTGTTATCGCCATTGGTTTTATTATGTTGACCAATTCAATATTTGAATTGGAGATAAATAATTCACTCTCTTATTACAATGAAATTATGGGTGTATCTGTCTCAATTTGGTACTTGATGAACTTGGAATGATTCAATCATCTTGGTGGACTTTGAGTATCCAATAGTATGATTAGTGCATGTGTGCGATTTATATATAAGTTTTATGTCATGTGGTATATACATACACATATGTATAATATTTTATTAGGGGGACCATTATTGGTGGCCTACTATGTTTTTTTCTCTCACCTTTTACATGAACCATAATAGACCTATGAGCCTTATTGTTATCATATATTCCAAAATTTAAACCCTAGTATAAGAGAGTGATCTATAGAATATCTAAATGGATATGAAGAAAATTATAACACGATGGTGGAGAAATTTATGGCTTTCTTATTTTATGTATAGATTTTTTTTCATATTATCAACCCATTGGGTGGTCTTCCATAGATATGTGATTGTATGAACTACATGGGTTCCATCTTTTATAACACAGTGATGCAATAAAATTATGATTTTTCCACTATAAATATATTGTTAACAAATTTTATTCCTATTAAGGACCTTATATTTTTTAAATCTTACTTATTTTTTTGATATGGAGGTTCTAGTCTTCCCATGTGGTTTTTCGGACTTTCACCACTAACTGATAACCTTTGGTTTACAAAGAGGCTTAACCTAAGGTGCCTACAAATCCAATTCAAGAAATTCAAGTGGGTAATGTGTTGATACTATTTCAAGAACAATACAAATTAAAAAATAATGATCTATGATTAATAAAAAAAAATAACATATAAAATCAGATAAATCTTATACTACTTAAAAGTATGAAGAGAGAAAATATATTATGTATGAAATAAAAATCAAACATCAAAATTCGATATTATTGATAAAAATTAAAATTAAAATAAATATAATTAATTATATAAAATAAATATTACATGTACTAAATCCAATAATTTGTCCTTCATTGATTTTATTAATGTGTAAAAGAGAATTTTAATGGAATTTTTTTCTAATTGTGTTAAAATTTTGAATACCAACATATAAAATTTAATGGAAAATTTAAACAATAAAATATTATAAAAATTATTCAATTAATAATTATTATTTTAATTTAGACCCATTTGATTAAAGAAACTCTGTAAAACTGGTTATATCATTATAACAATGAAGAAAATCATTATGTTATCCACTGATCAGTGTGGAACATTTTCAGGGTATATCAATAATATATTCAAAATAAATACATATATATATTAATGCATATCCAGTGGTCATTTAAACATGATCATTTAATTTAATATACATTTTTTCTTTTTGTAACCTTTTCTTTTCTCATAAGAATAATTCATTTCTATATATGAATCATTATATCAGATAAGTTCATTATTAGTATGAAAAATAACATTTATTTATTATTTATAAGTGCTCAAAATGTGATCTATATTGTTAGAATTTTTCTTTTAATAGTTATAAAAACACACTAAGACAGACCTTATTTATCAGTGCTGATAAAAAAATGTTTTTATAAGCATAGTTTTAGTAGTGATAAAAAAGGAATTTGTTTATGCATTTTATCATTTATAAAAAGGCATTTATCATTGCTTGTTTTAGAAATGAAAAAATCTAAGTTAGTTGATGTTGAATGACCATGCAAGACCAACGCATTACAACATTTAATATCAATCCATAAAACATTTATATTTTAATAATTTAAATATAACATGTAATGAAAATTATATTTGTATTAAACTATTTGAATACAAATTAAATTTACATTGAAAAAATCCAATACATTGAAATTTAATTTGATATATAAAATACCTTAGAAATAATTATAATTTCCAAACAAATCATTAATAATCAATCTAACTCATAGGAAAATATGTCCATGGATCAACTAACCCTTGATAAATAAAGACTGTACAAACAACTAAAAATTCATTATTTTAGAAATATTAAATAAATAATTTAATAAAAATTAAATTATATAATAATTCATAAATAAAAAATATATAAAATTGATTGAATAAAAACAAAAATTATGTATATTGTTAAGTATCATAATAATTTGAGCACAATTGTTTTATTGAATTTGTGAAATATTTTTTGAATTAAAATATATCACTTTAAGACTGAAAGTAAACACTTTACCAACTAAATTGTCTGTTAGAATAATGTCACTTAAATTCATACACATCAAAAAAGAATCATGGTTTTTTCATCAAATATCACAATAGTTCAAGAGTTTTTTCTCAGTTTTAACTATGTGATGCATTTTTTGAATGGAAATTTAATGTTTGAACTAAAAACATGGACAAGATCATAATGAACACAATGTTCATCATATTGGAATGCATTTAATTTCAACACTTCATAAATGAATCTAGGATTTTTATCTAGAAGTATCATGAAAATCCAAAAATGTCTTCATGTTTTTTGAGCATCTGATTTATGTTTGTAATTGAGATTTTTATATTTAATAGAAAACATGGATTTCAGTCATTCCAGACATGTCATTTTCTTAAATTGACATAAGATTAAATACAACCTATAAGAAATGTTTCAGAATTTATTTTATGAATGTACCAGATTAATCTAAATGTTTTTCTTAGTTTTGAGCATGTGACTCATGTTTTTTAACGAAAATTTAATTTTAAATTGAAAAATCAAACAATAATTCATATCAGACACACGATATTTTATATTGATCAGGGGTTAATTTCTACATTTAAAAATTAAATTCCAATTAATTTTCAAAAAGTATCATGATAATCTGAGTTCATTTTATTGGTTTTGATTATGTGGTGTGTTGGATGAACTGAATTGTCACTTTTATATGAAAACATGGAATACATATAATACCCACCACATCGTGCATAAGATTAATGTGAGGATAATTCCTACATGAAAAGAATGGTTCATGCATCATTGAACTAAATTAGATGAAAATCCTAATCCATTTTCCCATTGTGGATTATGTGAGGGGTGTTTTGAAATAAAATTTCCCTTTTAATCTAAAAATATTTAATTTCATTCATATCAGAAACACTGTGTATTTTAGTTATTTTAGGGTAATTATTAATTTTTATAAATTAATCATGGATCAATTTCTAAAAGTTACACTACACTATAATATCATTTAATTAGTTTTGAGTATGTGATGCATTTTTTATGTAAAATGAATCTTTTTAAATGAAAACGTGAACCTTCTATCTTACCAACCACACCATGTGCCTAATTGACATGAGGTTAATACCTATAGGTAGAATTGAATCAAAAACATTTATCCTAATTTATTATGACAATATGAGTTATTTTTATTATTTTTGGTTATGTGATGTGCCTTGTTACCTAAAAAGTGACATTCAAAATGAAAACACATGCTTTCAGTCCTACCTAGAACACTGCGTGTCATATTGTTGTGCGGGTAATTCTTACAGGTCAAAAAATGAACCATTTATCATTTTTCAGAATTATCATGGAAATTTGACCCATTTTCATGGTCTAACCTAGGTAATGCATGTTTTTAACTAAGACATTAGTTTTTATTAGAAAAAATACATTTTAAAAAATGGGAATAAAATAATTATTTAAAGATAAATATATTTTCAAGAATGAATATAGGGTCTTAAAAATATGAATAACAATAAAAACCTTTTTAGAAGATACAAAAATTGTTATATAAAAATTGGAATAAAAAATGATCCATTAAAAATTCAATAACGATAGTACAATAATAATTATAAAAAAATCAGCATACCACATATTTACATTTATAGCAGAGTCTCTAAACCAATCATGTTGGTATGTTAATATGAATAACTAGCCAGTAGTTTTTATCAACTCAAACCACTGCACTAAGAAACTTGAGTTTATTTTTATATATTGGTATATATTATTCATATTATTTTTTACTGAGGATGATAATTAATAATATAAATATTTATCTTCATAAAAAACAATCTCAAGCCATTTGGTGTTGTGGTTATAATTGATAAAAACTACCAACTAGTGGTTGATAATCTCATACATGTATGGTTAGTGTACCTTTGTTCACTCAACACTGTTGTTTTAATTATGTTATGCATCCAAAATTATGGGTCATATGATAAGATGTTAATCACATAGAATTATAATAAATGTCTCTAATAATGGTAGGAAACCATCTCTTCATTATATATGAAAACATTATGACACCATATGAGCTTCCCACTCATTCCAAAACAAATTTATTTCTATTTAAAATATGTGGATTATTGATAGTCCTAATAATACTAAAAAAAATATAGATGAAAAATATATAAAGAATATTTTATATAAACTAGTAATTAAATTATGAATTATCCCTTAAAGTATTTTAAATTGCGGATGGAATTTGATATCTTTCATAAATTTACTAAAACAACGACCACAATAGATGTGATTACTTTGTTTAAGACACTGTATAAACATTGAAAAATATATTTAATTTGTTTTGATATATGTTTTGATAATGAAATATTATTTTAGATTACCAAAAAATTATCCAGTCATAGAAATCCGAAGGTTTTAATTACACCTTGAATAACCTCAAACAATGGATTATATGATAAATAAACACCATACAATCATAATAAAAAGATTTTAATATCATAATATAAAAACAATAATTTTAATTTAATTTGGATAATGTTAAATGTAGTGTATTATAAATTAATAATTCATATCATGTGTGGTTGATTTTTTAGATATCCATGAATTGGATAAATATATATATATATCTTCATATAATCCAAATTGATCACCATATGTAACCAGTGAGTCTTAAAAAAGGAATATATAATATGAAAAATTAAAATATATTTTATATGATTATAGTTTAGAGTTTTACCCCTACACTATATGATTCATGAAGACCCAATCATCTTTTATTCTCTTTTGAAACATAGTGTCAACATGGTTTTCTCTTAATAAAATTTCATCTTATTCTATTAATTTTTTTATAGAAATGAAATATGGAATATTTAATACAAAGTTTTATTCATAAGGTCATTCCTTTGCATTAGTGTGATATAAATTCCAATATAGACTATGAATATTGTTAAATTATAATGAAAATAGTAGGTTAACTTTTGGAAAAATATTATGAAAATGTACCTCATGTATACATTTACAACTGAGAATACTAATCATTCATGCTTGAGAATTTCATTTACATTCTCAAGACTAACCATGTTATAATGAACTATCTCTATATTTTTTATTCATAATAAATATAGGATTTTTTTGGGAACGTTTTATATTCATGAACTTGTAACATTAATAAATTACATAGTTAAATTGATGGGGTAATGGTTCTCTCAATGGGTCCTTTGGATCTATTAGTTGATACTTTAGATTGTATTGATATAGACTTTTATTTCCCATAACGTTTGTATTCTATAATAGTGTACCCAAGTTGAGACCTCTTTCAGATAATTGTAAAAGGAGGTATATATAATATAAATTCGAAATATAAAATCTCATTATCATTATAGTCTTTATAAGATTAAATAACTATGCTATGAATTTTTGGAAAACAAGTTCTATCAGGTGAACATCAGTATCATTAAGGGGAATATGTTGATCGATGTTCGGATCATGATCTACATAAATACTTACCCTCACATGATATTTTATAATTTTTTACATTGTGTAGAATAAGACGATATATATTGTATATTAAACCACTAACAATAATGAAATGAGTGGGTGATAATAGATATTAATCACAATAAATTTCACCATGTAGAATTTTATTACAATAAAGGAATCATTAGTGGTTTTATTTATATTTAGTAGAAACTATTATGATAATATCAATTATTGTTTGTGAGGAAATACTTTTAGTAGAATGGATTTCCTCAAAAATAGTGGTTTCTGAATCATCTCATTATGGTAGTTGATGTGTTGATTCATCTCATTAATCCATTTTATGAAACTATTTTATCACATCATCCTTGAAAATAAATTATTCTATTAGAGTATCTATCTTTGATGACATATTTTTCTTTTTATTGTCAATATAGGCCAGTGTCTTTTCTTTCTCTACGTATTCTCATATGGAAAGAATAAAACATACACCTCTAGCAAGGACATACTATTATGGATTCTCAAAATCCACTAAAAGTAGTGATTAAATAGCCACATTAGATGAATTTTATTATTTATAAAATGTATATAACATATAAGAAAATAAGTATTAATTGTTATGGAATATGTTTTAAAAGTATCACAAACTTCTATTATCTCATAATTACACATGATTCTCATACATTCAATGTGTTTTCATATACTATTTATACATTTTAATTTAATGATTCTCTTTCCATATCATGTGATGTGGGATAGAAGTGGATTGAGAATTAAATTCATCCATCTTTATTTAACAATGTAATACAATTATGTTGTTTCATATCATATAAAATTTATAATATAGATTTAAAATACATATCCTTTATTTGATGTGAAGTGTACATTATCCTTTCTTTATGGTATGGGTATTGTGATTTTAATAAATGTTTATTTTATACACACCATGGATATTTTATAAGTTAAAAATATTGAATAAGATTAAATAATACATGTATCATCAAAGAAAATAAATACCAATTATAATGTACCTTAAATGATTAGTCCTCCTAAAGTCTAATGAAATGATCACATGATACATTATTTATGATGATTTTGTATATATTTTGAGTGTGGGGTTTAATTTTTCCCTCAATATAACTAAAAGGATATAACATTAGATGTGTTTTCAATTCCCTATGATCATTTTCTCTGACCATTAGTATCAATTGTAAATGAAAATATTCTATAAATTTACTTTGTATGGGATAATGAAGAGTAAATCAACAATCCATTTTTTTAGTTTTTCAATAAAATATAGAAACTATACGATAATTTTACCCTAATGTATTCTAAATTTTTTTCATTCAATTCAAGAAAATTTTTTTGTCATGTATATATCTTCATGTGAATTCGTGTACAATACCCTATATAAATACTAAAAATGGAATTTTTGAGGACAATAGGTTTTTTGAAATAGTGGGTTCCCTAGACCCAACTATGGAGTACTTTTGATTACCATATCTTGTGTATAGTTAGATATGCATGATATTATCTTACCATTATAGTATAGACGTTTCTGATTCCACTATTATAATGGTAATGTCAAAAGGTTAATTTTTATGTCGAGATGTTAGAGGAGATCCCATGCTATAATGAGAACCTCAAGACACTATGACATTAATCTTCAATAAATTTTGTATGGTCTAGATACATACTACTGACTAGACACAATAGATATCTGAATATCTGGCGCTGGGGGCTTATAAGCATTGAGACTTCTTCTCATGAAGCTCACACTTGGTGATCTCTAATAGTGAGATCATGAGGACAAACTCATCAATAGGAACACCACATGTTTTGGGTGTCATTGGTTGTTCCTATCTGCTGACATGTGTACTTGTCTCTTGACTTGAGACCATTACCAATATATATTATTTGATTACAGACTTTTATGGAAGGAGAAAACCATGGTAGTGATGTCGTGGCGAGGTAGTTTGTGTTGGGTACACTGTTGGTGGTATGACATTGGCTGAATGGTCAAGAAAGGATTTGTTGCTTCCAAGTTCAAGAAGATGTATATCTCAGGCCTGGTTGATCAGGATGGTGCTACCATCAAAAGTATTTGACCAAAGCAGTAGAAAGTTGTTGGGAAAAATCCCTCAAGGTATCATTGAAGCATTTTTGAGGTGATTGTGTTTGTTGAAAAAGTGGACATCTGAGTTGTGATTGTTGACAAAGTAAAACAATGACATACAAATTTGTTGACAAAGAGGATTTCATGGTGGAATGTCGAGTTCAAGAGCTGAGGTCAACGATCCATGTTTTATTCAAGAACGTCGATAAAAGGAATGGATTATCTGGAGGCGGTTCAAAAGAACAGATACAAGGTGGCGCCGTTTTCCAGTGTTTGCCAAATTTTTGGGCCTGAAAATCGACAGATGAAGAAAAGTGTTTTTGGCAAAGGGACTTGCGCGCCGAGGACTTGGAGAATAGGAAACTTGCGCGCCATATGTTTTTCAAGATTGGAAGATCAAAATATGGCAAAGGAAGTAGGTTCGCGCATGTTTGGGAGTTTGTCACGCAAGTGTCCAAAAGGACAGAAGACTTGCACGCTGAAAATGGGTCGCGCAGGTGACTTGCGCGCCGTCGCGCAGGGTGGTCAGATTGCCTATAAATACTGGACCACCCCTCCTCATTTTCAATGGAGTTCAACACTTTGAGAAATCAGAGCTCCTGTCGCGCAGGTGTTGTGGTCGTGCAAGTGGTGAGTGTGGGTCGCGCAGGTGGAGTTGCGCGCCAGTAGTTGAAGTTGTGCGCCGATGTTAGAAGTTGCGCGCCGGTTGGCAGTTGCATGCCAATATTGGTTTGGGCGTAAAAGGAAGAGAGTCGCGCAAGTTTGGAGTTGAGGAAGCTTGAGTCGTGCAAGTGTCTGAGGAGGACTTGCGCACCCGTTGTGACTTGCGCACCGATACTTGCGCGCCGAGATTGACTTGCACGCCAAGTAAGGTTTTGTTCCAGCGGTGCTTCTCGGACTGCGTGGAAGCTGGTACATTTCCCGACACCTTTGGTGCAAAGAGATATTCATCTACGGGTGAAGGTTGTACTTCAACAGAGCATCTACACATAGAGGAAGATGCATTCATTCATGCAAATGAAGAGACCTACAGGTCTATAAACTGTGAGTGGATTCCCTTCTGGAGTAGTGAGTTTAGGAAGAGGAAGTAGGTGATCCTCTCCACCGGCAGTGAGCCATAGAGATAGAAACAGGGAGTGACCCTTGGGAAAGCAGTGAGCTGACCCTAAACTTGTAAAGGCAGTGAGCCTGGGCATAGAAGTGATCTAGCCCGAACTTTGTATGCACATCTAGTGAAGATTAGTGGAATTTGGTACGACCAGCAACTTGTCAGCGTACGCTACTTGGACGTAGCCCAGTGAGGGTGAACCAAGTAAAAATATCTATGTCTACCTATTTGCTTCCCTGCATTGCATTCAAAGCATCATCATTAGATAAAAAAGTAAAGACATGGTCATAGTTTACACACAAGAGCAAACAAAGTGACCCTTGAAATAAAGAGGTCAAGATCCAGTGGGGTAGGAAGAACTTTGAAAAAGAATATCCATACCCTGATTCACCCCCCCTCTCAGGGTATATAGGCCCCTATTGGACCTAACAAAAGTAAAATCCATCTAGATAGATCATCAAATAATAAATCAAGATATGAATGGTGACACAAGAGTGCATCCAAATTTATGAGATATTTAATGATAAAGAGATTATAGTACACAATCAATGTTCGTAGGATGGTAGTCATTGTTATGACCATCTGATGCACAGTTGTGCATAAGAAATTTCCTCTTGGTCTAATATCTATAAAATGGTTTTGTGGATGGTTTTTACATGGTTTTAACAATGTTAATGTATCTTGATAGGTTTTTCGGCCAACAAAGGATAAATCATGGATTTTATGAAGTTTGGAGATTCAGAAGGGAATTGGAGGAATAAAGACCCTTTTCCCCTGATTATGCTAGAAGGGAGTCACCCAGATCAAACATTTGACATGAAGGACAAATATTTGAGGAATATCAAAGGCAGAGATGACCCGTACGGTATCTGCACAGTTATCCAAACTATGTGCAAACCGTGCGGGAGGAGATTCCAATGGCTGAAAGGCCGCCACGGTTGGCACACGACTTAACCAAACCATGTGGGCCATGCAAGAAAACCGTGCAGTTCAAATATTCAAGATAGAAGTTTTCACATGGTTGGCACATGGTTTACCAAACCGTGCCCCCAAACAGTGCACCTGAAGGATTTGAAACAGAAGCTTCTGCAAGGCTGGTGCACGGTCTACCAAACCGTGCGCCCAAACCGTGAAGACCACTGCAGTCTTCTTATTTTGCTTTACCAATTTACAACAACTCCTTGACATGGGATTTCCTTTGATGCTTACTTTTGGACAACTGAGAAAAGGCCCTTTTGGATGGGGAAACCCTGGGGAGTGAGCCATGGAAGAGAGGTAGAACTCAAGAAAACGGAGGAAGTGGCTGGGAAAAAAGGGGGAGAGGAGGAAGGAGACAAATTTTCTCTTGGAAATTGTTTTTGTTTTTGTAATATTGTATTTATGACTTTTCTTCTTGTTATGTTGTAATGAATTCGCTGATACATTTTAGTAAGTTTCTTACTCTTTTGATCATGATTAGCTAAACCCCCCCTTCTGTTGGGGCTGGAAAAAATGTGGGTTCACTAAAACCATTTTATCTGCTCTTGTATTTTTTCATGATCTCTCACTTAATTCTCTGAATTCCTTAGTGTCTTATTTCGCTAGAAACCCCATATCGGACCAATAATGGAGTTTCCACGGATTTGGGAGAATTACAACAAGAATATCCATGACTATTGGATACCCTTGTCATTTTTAGAGGGTTTTCCCAAATTAAGAGTCGGTAGAAATCAATTTCCAGACCATGGAATTGATTTATAACGACTTGATCAAAACTCACCGGACCAAGGGAGTTCTGACACATCTAAAACCAAAAAATGTGGGTTATTATGAACAATACAACACAATAGGGAATAAGGTTTAACATCCAACACATGTCCAGCCCCGGAATATTTTCAACATTATTCATTAAAATTTTGTTTTAAGTAATCTTTAGTTTCAAGTTTAATCGGTAGTGACTTAGATAATCTCAAGTGACTATTTATCTTTTGAGATCCGTTCCATGAACCAAGCAAATGTATTTAAATTCAGCATCTTCCCGTAAGTGACTTCAATTCAAGAAACATAAAACATCAACACTACTTCCCTGTAGACCAACCCCGTACTTTCTCTCTATACTAGTACAAGTTAGGGAAATTAATTTGGATGAAAACAATATTTCAGGTAAATTACCGTCCAAATTTTGGTGTCGTTTACAGGGAATTCAGTAGTCATTTTTGTTTATTGAATTGGAATTATATAGTGAAAATAAAAATTTAAAATTTTCTAAAAAAATTCTTTTCTACATCTCTTTTCAATTTTTCATTATTTTCTCCCTTTTATGCTGGGTGTTTTTTCTGTTTTGTGAAGGACTATATTATATCAGTGGCCGATTCACTTGTTCCCAGATTGCCGAGTCATCGAAGTTACACCCGATAGACCCTGAAATCGACAGAACGTTTTCCAGGCGAAGCCGGGGACTTATGAGTAACAACAATGTAGATGATCTCATGGCGCATCAGGAAGAAGAACTGGTGGGATGTCAAAGTCATTGGGTATCCATTTTTTATTAAAGGGAATCTACCAATGGGTGGTGAGGACGAGCAACATCTGAATCCACCAGGGGATTATATGGAATACTGGCCGACGAACCAACAACGACCACCAACTCAATATGCGTCGGGGTTGTTGTAGCCACTACAGAGACAATATATTCCACAGGAGCATCCTTCTTATATGCCTCAGAACCCACAAGTTTACTATCCATGGGAGCAACAATAGTTTATTCCCTAGGCACCTTAGGAACCGGTGCCGCCACACTAGACTCTTATGCAATATGGACTTCCATCCATTCAGGGGGCAGACACTGGAATAGTCAGACCACCAGTGCATTACCAACATTTTGAAATCAAGACGAAGATAATGTAGTTAATCCAAAATACCATACAGTTTTGTGGTTTGCCGAGCGGAGACCCCAATGCTCACCTCTCCAACATTTTGGAGATCTGTGAAACTTTTCGGTATCGTGGAGTATCCGAGGATGCATTCCGCCTAAGGTTGTTTTCCTTCTCATTAAGGGACAAGGATAAGGACTATATTAAGGGGCTCCATCAGAGATCCATTCTTACTTAGGAGGCATTGGCCAAGGAATTTTTATCCAAATATTTCCCTCCTTCGAAAACTGTCACTTTAATAAATGAAATTCATAACTTTCAGCAGCATGACTCAGAATAATTATACGAGTCATGTGAATTATTTAAGGAGATTCTAAGGAATTTCCCAGACCACGGACTTCGATTTTGGATGAAAGTACAGATTTTTTATGGTGGTCTCACTACTAACACAAAGTCTATGGTTGATGTAGCTGCTGGAGTGACAGTCTTGAGGAAGTCCCCTGAAGATATGTTTGAATGGATAGAAGACATGTCAACCAATAACTTTCAGTGTAATTCTGAAATAGGTACTCAGAAATGGGTCGTTCATAATATTGATGCCACCATCATGCTTGTGGCTCAAATTGATGTCGTCTTAAATAAGATTGAAGCTTTGAATCTCAAGATTTCGTCTCAAGTTCCAACAGTCAGTCTACCAGCGTGTGGTGATTGTGGTGACAACCATGCCATGGGTGAGTTCCAAGGGGCCAATACGGGAGCTTCAACCAGTGAGGTCAATTATGTTTCATAGAATAGAAGACCCATCAACTACCCTTAATACCAGAACCAGGGGTGGCAGGAAAATCAAAATACAGGCTGGGGGCTGCAACAGCAAAATCCTCTTCCCTGACCACAAATACCACCTAGTTACGGGCAACAATAGTTCCAAAATCAATTCCCGAGGTAGCAACAGAGTAACCAATTTTAGTAGGGTACATGTCAGCAACAAGGGTATCAAAACCCTTGTCCTTCTCAACCATTGAGACAACCACCTCCTCCACAATTCACCCAAAAACTTAGAAGCAACCTCCCTCAAGTCTAGAAGAAATGATGTCTAAATTCATAACTACTGTTGAGACACAATCTCAAAACCAGGAGGTTTCAATCCAAAGACTTGAGAACCATATTGGGAAGATTTCTAATCATATTTCCCATAGACATCCTGGTACACTACTGGTAAACACAGAGAAAAACCCACAGGAGGAGGCAAATGTTGTTACTATACACAACGGGAAGGAGCTGACGCAAAAGGTCATTATGAGTCAGGGTAACCCAACATCAAAGCAGTCCACATACTTAGGTGGAGAAGTGGAATCTGATGAATCTTCCCCAAGACATGCGAAGGATAAAGAACCGGAAGTCCCATGGGACAAGTTTAAAGAAGTGATCAAAGCATATGAGCCGCCCATTCTATTTTCAGCGAGAATAAAATAACGGAAGCTGGACCAGCAATTTACTAAATTTATGGAAGTCTTCCAGAAGCTTCATATCAACTTCCCCTTTGCCGATGCATTAAGTCAAATTTCAACCTACACGAAGTTCATGAAAGAAAACCTTTAAAACAAAAGGAAAATGGAAGACTCGGGCACCATTACCCTAACCAGGGAACGCTCGGCAGTTGTCCAACATACTCTCCCTCCTAAGCCCCAAGATCTGGGAAGCTTTACTATCCCATGTACTATTGGGCCTTGTGAGTGTGTCAAAGATATTTGTGATTTGGGGGGTGAGGGTTAATCTAATTCCCTTTGGTTTATTCAAGAAGATAGGTCTGAACGATCTCAATCCAACCTGAGTGTCACTCTAACTAGCTGACCGTTCTGTTAAATACCCCAGGGGGGGGATGTTGGAAGACGTATTGGTGAAAGTGGGGAAGTTGATTCTTCCAGCAGATTTTATTATCCTCGATATGGAAGAAGGCCAAGAGGCATCCCTAATTCTTGGAAGACCATTTCTGGAAACCAGGAAGGTGTTAATTGATGTGAACCAAGGCGAGATGATCTTCCTTGTTGGTGAAGAGAAGGTTTCCTACAACATCCTAAAGGCGGTAAAACAAGTTTCACTGATGGAGAAAGAGGATTTTTGTGCTTTGACAATGATGGTTGAGTGTTTCAGCCTATATGAAGATGATATGTAATCTTATTCTTTCAGTAAATAATTCGTTCTTGAGGATGACCACCTTGAAGAAAACCATGTAGAAGTAAGCTTCATTGAAGGAAAACACGGCCATTACTAGAAAAGGGAAATTGTTTCAGATTTGTTAGAGCAAGCCGTGGTTGAGCCTATCATACCGCCCATTCTCGTGGCTCCCCAGCACGAGTTGAAACCTCTCCCTTCCTCGTTGAATTATGGTTATTTGGCAGAGGAACATACATTACCCATGATCCTAAATGCATGACTCTCAAAAGATCAAGAAGAGGCTCTTCTGCAAGTCATCTG
This sequence comes from Viscum album, assembly GCA_963277665.1. Classification (NCBI taxonomy): domain Eukaryota; kingdom Viridiplantae; phylum Streptophyta; class Magnoliopsida; order Santalales; family Viscaceae; genus Viscum; species Viscum album. The sequence goes on along the minus strand of OY728140.1, from coordinate 237,681,489 downwards.
AAAGAGAAAATAGGCCATCGGCTGGATGGTTGCTGACCTTAAGGGTATAAGCCCCATTATCTACACCCACAAGGTATTTATGGAGGAATAGGAAAAAGCAACTCGCCAACCATAATGAAGACTGAACCCCCCCCCCCCCCCCCCCTTGAAATAAGTGGTCAAAAAGGAGGTGATCAAATTACTCGATGCTGGTATTAGATAACCCATCTCCAACAGCCCGTGGGTGAGCCATCTCCAAGTGGTGCCTAAAAAGGGAGGCATCACGGTCGTCACCAAATAAAAAAATGAGCTCATCCCGACCCGGACAGTTACGAGATGGCAGGTTTGTGTCGATTACCGGAAGTTAAATGATGCAACTAGGAAGGATCATTTCCATCTCCCATTTATGAATGATGATTGAAATATTGGAGGGGCATGAATTTTACTGTTTCTTAGATGGTTATTCTGGATATAACTAGATTTCTATCACTCTAGAGTATTAAGAAAAGAGTACCTTTACTTTTCCTTATGGGACCTTCACCTACCACCAAATGTCGTTCATAATCTGCAACGCACCAGCCACATTTCAGAGGTGCATGTTATCCAACTTCCATGATATGGCGGAGAAGATTCTATAGGTCTTCACGGATGACTTCATGATATACAAGAAGTCATTTAACACATGTTTGGCGAATTTGGAGCTGGTGCTTGAGCGATGTGAGCATACCAATCTGGTTTTGAATTGGGAGAAGTGTCACTTTATGGTGAAACACATAATCATTTTAGGCCATAGGATCTCAATGAAATAAATTCAGGTGGATTTGGCTAAAATTGAAGTTATCTCATAGCTTCCCATTCCCACATCAGTCCGAGCGATTCAAAGCTTTTTGGGGCATGCGGGTTTTTATCGAAGATTCATCTGTGACTTCTCGAAGATTTCTAATCCCTTAACCAATCTACCATCCAAAGATGTAATTTTTGAGTTTGATGATAGATTTGTCTCAGCCTTCCAAATTCTGAAGGAAAAATGGTCGCCTTACCCGTCACGATCCCTCCAAATTAGGGGGATTAGTTTGAACTTATGTGCGATGTGAGCGATTATGTTGTAGGGGTAGTGCCTGTACAACAAATGGATCATATTTTCAGACCGATCTATTATGCATGCTGAGCATTAAATGAGGCATAGCTGAATTACACCACCACCGAGAAAGAGATGCTGGCTGTGGTTTTTTCATTCGACAGATTCTGTTCATATTTAGTTCTTTTTAAAGTTGTGGTCTACACAGACCATGCTGCACTAAAGTATTTGTTGAAAAAGAAGGACACCAAACCAAGGCTCATCCATTGGTTTTTCCTCCTCCTGGAGTTTGATTTGGAAATCAAGGGAAAAAGGGTGGAGAGAATGTGGTGGATGATCACCTCTCCCGGCGGGAACTGCCACACTTAGAGAGAGAAGAGTACCGGGAGGTCAAGGAATCCTTCCCGAGACCAACTATTTTCCATCAAAGTGCTTCCTCGACCATAGTTCTCCGATCTTGCAATCTACTTAGCCACATGAGTTGTCCACCCGGAAATAACATTCCAACAGAGGAACATTTTTTTCCATAGGTAAAGAGGTATTTCTAGGAAGACCCCATACTTTTCTGCTCATGTGGCGATGGGGTAATCTGTAGTTGCGTCTCGGATGAAGAAATTAAAAGTATTTTGGAATTCTGTCACTCTTCTCCGATAGAAGGACATCATGGGCCGGATCAAACAATTACAAAAGTTTTACAATCAGGATTCTTCTGGCCGACCATGCATAAGGACGCTCATCAATTTGTCTCATTCTGTGATTGATGCCAGCAGACGGGAAATGTAGGTCGTCGTGCTGAGATTCCGCAACACTCGATACTTGAAATTGTAATTTTTGATTGCTGGGGAATCGACTTTATGGGTCTATTTCCCCCACCCTTTGGGCAAACTTACATTATGGTATGTTTTGATTACGTATCCAAGTGGGTGGAAGCAGCAAAAACAACTCATAATACGCCTCAGGTCGTCATCACTTTTCTCAAGAAAAATATTTTCAGTCTGTTTGGGACCCCGTAGGTGCTGATTAGCGACTGTGGAACTCATTTTGACAACACACTTGTGAGAAATGTGCTCTTAAAGTATGGGGTCAAGTACAACCAAGGGACGCCCTACCACCCACAATCTAGTGGTCAGGTGGAGGTTTCAAACCATGAGATAGAGCAAATACTGGAGAAAATGGTAGGCGCATCAAGAAACGATTGGTCCAAGAAATTGGATGATGCGTTATGGGATTACTAGACAGCTTTCAAAACACCCTCGGGTATGTCACATTTTCGATTAATCTATGTAAAACCCTACCAATTACTGGTGGAGATGGAGTATAAAGCCTATTGGGCTGTCAAGGCACTTAACAATGATCTCAAGGCTGCAGAAGAAAAAATAAAATTCCAATTAACAGAGCTTGATGAGATAAGGTGTGAGGCCTCTGAGAATGCGACATTGTATAAGGAGAAAACAAAGGTGGACCATGACCGAATGATCTCTTGGAAATCCTTCCATCTAAGTGATAAAGTCTTAATTTTTAACTCTCATCTGAAGTTTCTCCCAGGAAAGTTGAAGTCTCGTTGGTCGGGACCCTTCACGGTGATAACTGTTTTTCAGCAAAGAGCAGTGGAAGTGGCAGGTGTGGATGGTCAAACATTTAAAGTTAATGGGAAGCACATGAAACCTTAATTTAGCATGGAATACATGGTGGGAACAGTTTCCACTATGCAATTGGGGTAGCTCAAGGCCCAAGTAAGTCAAGCTCGAGACTTAAAATGTATAACTAACCGGGAAGTAACCCGGTATTTTGAAAAAATTTCTATTAGAATGCTTTGTTTGCTTGAGTGTGCTTAGGACTGCATGCTAGTTTGATTTTTTTACTGTGTTGTACTGTCTTACCTGGTGTGATGTTTTTGACTGCATTGGTATGATTGTCTGTTGTGCTTTTCTTTTTCTGCTGTTGGTACTGCTTTTTCCTGCTTCAATTATATGGTTCTTTTGTCTTGCTAGCAGCCGTTTCCTCTATTCCACGTCGGCCACTTTTCCATTCATTGGGATCTCACACACCACCTACTTTTCACACTTTCCATCATTCAGGGGAGCTTTTCACTTTTTACTTTTTCCATTCTTTCTTTGGCCCTCCTTTGCATGCTATTTTTCCCACCCATCTCTACATTATTACCTTCACGGGGGACCGTGATCGGTTTTAAGTACGGGTGAGGGCACCCTTAATTAGAACCCCATTTTGATTGATTGATTGTCCATGTATTTAGGGTTGCATATTTTTTTTAGGTGTTTCTAAAGGGATGTTATAGATGTCTTGGGTTTAAAACAATCAGCTAAAACTGAATTTTGGCAATTATCTCTGAAAATGGATCATATGCCCGGATTGTCGAACCTAGTTTGTGATGTGAATAAACATTGTAATACTTGAAAAGGAGCATTTAGCCAACCATTTAGAAAAAAAATTATACTTATAGATGATTTTTGTGATGGAGTAATTCGAATTGAGAAACCCCTTAAAATGGAAGTCGAATTGTGCATAAAGAGAGGTGAGGTTTTGGGAATTGTTGTTGATGCACTAGTGGCTATTACGCCGTCTTAATTTCATGAACTCTTGACTTGCTCAAACATTCTCATTATGTGTTTACATGAGAATATTGGTCCTAATTATATTCTATTATCTCACACCACTAAAAATAAAAAAAATATATTTTGAGATATGCAAAGGCATGCCCAAAATTTTTGATAACCTTTAATCATTTTACAAACGACACAAGTCAATGAGGGTGTGTGACCTATAAAATTGATAGCTCTCCAATTGGCTATGATGAAACCTGGGATTAGCTAATATGAGTGTATAACATGATGAAAATGGAGTTAGGAACTCTCTTTGAGTGAAGAAGGGAAAACTCACTTTTAAGCAAAAATTGATTTATAAATGAATGGTTAACTGTTTTGGATTAATTCAACTTTGTTGGATAGCTTCATAGACTTGGGAATCCATGAAGTATGCATGCTGTAATTTTTAATGGTAATTAGTTCAAAATTCATATTCACCTAATTGGTATAATCTGTGATGTTTCTACCTGTCTCTTTGGTGACCCCTTGGTTTTGAATTTCTATGCTTTTGTTTAAGGACAAACAACCAATCAAGTGTGGGGGATTTTGATGCACTGTTGTGCATAAGGAATTTACACTTGGTCTGATATCTAAAAAATGGTTTTGTGGATGGTTTTTACATGAGTTTCACAATGTTAATGGATCTTGATAGGTTTTTCATCCACAAAAGGATAAAGCATGGATTCTATGAAGTTTGGATATTAATAAGGGAATTTGAGGCGTAATGACCCTTTTTCCCCTGATTATGTTGGAAGGGAGTCCCTCAGATCAAACACATGACATGAAGGACATAAATTTGAGGAATATCAAAGTTATATATGACTCGCATGATAGTCGTACAGTTATCCAAACCATGTGGAAACTGTGTGGGAGGAAATTCCAATGATAGAAAGGCCCGTACAGTTGGTACATAACTTAACCAAACCATGCGGGCCATCGAAGAAAAACGTTCAGTTCAAATATTCAAGATAAAAGCTGCCACACGGTTGGCGCACAGTTTACCAAACTCTACGCCCAAAAGGTGCAGCTGAAGGATTTGAGGCAGAAGCTTTCGCATGGCTGGCGCATGGTATACCAAACAGTGCGCCCAAACCGTGCAGACCACTGCAGTCTTCTTCTTTTTCTTTATCACTTTCCAACAACAACTTGACCCATGATTTCCTATGATGCTTGCTTTTGGAAAACTGGGAAAATGTCCTTTTTGAATGGGGAGACCTTCGGGAGTGAGCCAGGGAAGAGAGGGAGAAATCAAGAAAATAGAGTAGGAGGCTGGGAAAAAAGGGGAGAGGAGAAAGAAGGAGAAATTTTTTATCTGGGCACTTGTTTTTGTTTTTTTAATATTGTCCTTCTAACTTTTCTTCTGGTTCTGTTGTAATGATTTCCCTGATACATTTTAGTAAGTTTCGAACTCTTTTGTTCATGAGTAGCTAAACCCCCCTTGTGGTGGGGCTGGAAAAAATGTGGCTTCACTAAAACCATTTTCTCTACTCTTGTATTTGTTCATTATCTCTCAGATAATTCTGCAAACACCTTCATGTCTTATTTTGCTGGAAAGTCCATATCGGACCAAGAATGGAGTATCGAGGGATCTTTGGGAGAATTACAACAATAATATCCATGACCATTGGATACTCTTGACATTTATAGAGGGTGGTTCCTAAATTAAGAGTCATTAAAAATCAATTCCCAGACCAAGGAATTGATTTCTAACGACTTGATCAGAAATCACCAGACCAAGGGAGTTCTAACACATATGAAACCCAGAAATGTGGGTTATTATGAACAATACAACACAATAGGGAATAAGGTTTAACGTCCCACACATGTCCATCCCTAACACATTTTCATCATTATTCATTAAAATTTAGTTTTAAGTAATCTTCAGTTTCAAGTATAATCAGTAGTGAATTAGAAAAGCTCATGTAACTAGTTACCATTTGAGATCTGTTCCATGAACCAACCAAATGTATTGAAATTCAGAATCTTCACGTAAGTGACTTCAATTCATGAAACATAAAACGCCACCACTGCTTCCCTGTGGACCGACCCCGAACTTGCTCTCTATATTAGTAGAAGTTAGGGAAATTAATTTGGCTGAAAACAATATTTCGGGTAAACGACCGGCCACTATCCTTAACTCTTGAGGGGCCATAATAGGTTACTAGACTCCACTCTTGGCCTATGGATTTTATTCACTGATATCGAGATAAGGTCCTAGAGGGTCACACATAATAGCGTATTCAAGAATCCACCCTATTCAGTCGAATAAGTTTATGGACATAGTGGGCCCCATAATGGGTCCGAGTGTTGTCCTAGTTATCGACCACTGATGAATTAAAAAAATTCATTATTATTCAAGTTATGAATAATTGGACTTGAATTTATTTAATGTATTTACAATATTAGTAAATACGAGAAAATATTAATCGAACGAATATTATTTTAATATTCATGATTTGTTTAATATTAACCGGGATAGTGAGTCAAGTTAAATGACTCAGTTTTGTCATGTAATATATTATATACATATTACAAGTATGTGATACAATAATAAATCATATTAGCACAGTTAATTTCATCAAAATTATTTATGTATTGGACGTTGAAATAAGCGGGGGTCGGGGAACCCAACCAGGTATTTCTCAAGTCCACTATAAATATAAGGGGAGGATCTCTCTTATGTAGTGTAATTCTCTATTCATTAATTCATGGAATAAATGTTGAGAGCCTCTCTCTCCTCCCACTCTCTAAAGAGGGAAGGTCTCGATCCAAGAATCTCGGATCAAGATCTCTCATGCATTGAAGGCTTCTCGATGCAGTGATCGTCGGGACGTCGAAAGCATCGTCGGATCACCGCGCTAGCTCCTAATGTCCGATGATCGATGTTCCAGTGGATTTTTTGGAGTGAGTGTGGAGGATCTAGATGGATTTTACTTTGGATCCTTCAAGTGATGATTGCCATCGACTAGTTGCAGTCGACCATGGCTTCAGATTTGAAACGGTTACGTTTCTATTTTAATTTTTTTCTCTTCACAATCTACATGAGATCTCCAGACTTCACCGGGGCTTAGATCATCAGTGTCGACAAGTACCGTCAATCTTCCGATGAAAAATTTAAAATCCTAGGCCCACCGGCTTCAGCTGCGGGCCCAAGAACCTAACAGTGGTACCAGAGTGATTGAAATTTTTTTAAGCATAGAAAATTAAATTTTCATTAAAATTAAGTAGAGGTTTTAAAGACTGTCCCAATGGTTCATACCGCGCGTCAATCTGATGTTGAATTAACGAGTTATGTTCAGTTTAATTTTTCATATTGGATCGAATTTACGGTTTGATCTCGTGTTCTAATTTTATTTCATCTTGTTGAACTGATTAAAATTCAATTGGTTAATTAGAAATAAAATTAATTCTGCAATTATAATTTTATAATATAATAATTTTCATTTTAATTTTATTATTAAAATAATATTTATTTTATTATTATAAAAATATAATATTAATAAGTTATTATTTTATTATAATAATGTAATTATTATTAAATTTAAAAGCTAAATAGCCTTTAGAAATTTTGAGTGTGGAAAAAACACACAAAATATTTCATTGGTGGAGACTTAAAATTGTAAGAAGACTCAATTAAAAAACAAAAAAACAAAATAGGAAGACTTGACATCCTTTTAAAAGGAAGGGAATAAAAAAATAAAAAAATAAAAAAAGGATGGGCGATGGTTTTACAAAAGGAAACAAAGGAAACCATGGGTCGGCAGAACCCTAGATGGTCTCCCTCAGGACTTCACCCAAAGGGGCGCCACACCCAGCAAGTGCCACTTGCTCCTTCTCCCACGCACTGTGCAACAGGCACCACACCGCCCAGTAGAGGCGGACTCCCGCCGTAGCGCCGCACCACCTCATCCCACTCAGCCTCCACCCAACCCGCACCCCGGGGGTTTCTTCCCACCTGCAGCAGGCTCCCGCATGACCTCACCGCTGAACCGTCCAGCAGGTGCCGTGCCGCCAGCTTGGTCCCAATGTCCACATCCCAGTAGTGGCATGCAGCAGCAAGGCTTCATGCAACAGCCAGCTGCCACACCAGCAGCAGGCCTGCAGCCTCCTTCTGCAGCACCGGCCTTCCAAGCTATGCACCCTGCGGCAACCTGCTACACCGCATGACCCTGCCTTCCCGACCTCCTCTCGCGGGTGAGCCGAGCTCCTGAATGCCGGCATGCCTTGCATCGGATGGACCTCCCTGACTGACCTACTCCCACAGAAGGCTTCACCTTCCCCTACTGCTGTGAGACCACCCGACCAACAGGAGGCCCGACCCCCTGCTGCCTTGCTGAATTCGGTCGCTGCAGCCCGTAACAACACACAACCTTGCAGGTTGGACTCCCTTCGATGCCAGTGCCGCCAAGCCACCCACATCCCACCGCCCTTGCGCCAGGCCACTACACGACCATCATGCCACCCGGATGCGCCCCTCGTTGGTGTGCCGCCCCGGGGTTCCCTCCGCACAGGCATCCAACCTCCTGCAACGACGTGATGTGGCTACCAGCTGGGAGGTATCTTTTTGTCTTTAAGTATTTCCACACAATAATTTTAGCCCTGAAACAGTCTAGGTAGACCTACCCAACCCAAAACGGGTTTGGGCGGATCAGTCCGACCTAGTTTGGCCCGGCACGTGTTTGACCCGACACACACAGGTCGTGGAGTGACGTTTCGGGGACCAAAAAATTTAAATTAATCGAAGTAATTAGATTAATTAATTTAATTTTAGAATCTAAATAAATAAATAAATATTAATTTTGGTTAAGTATTTTAATACCTGAGTATATAAATTAATTTTATATTGAAATTATATTAATTTAATTAAGTAATTTAATTTTGGAATAAAAATATAAATTAAGTAGAGGGCCGATGATTAATTAAATTATTTGAATTATTAAATTCATTTAATTTAATTTAGATAACCCTCGTACTTATTTAATGCATTTTAATTTTATCGCTCTTTATTTTACCCACATTCTGGTCTTGAGCATCGACCCATTTATGTTACCTCTTATTTAATTAATTATTTTAACCATGTGTGATGCTTGTAATTAATTAAAAAGACGGTTTGTGCATCGTCTTTCATTTTCGGTTAAAATGTATAAGGGAATGTGCACCAAATTTTTACCCGATGTACATTTATACCCGAGTCCCCATCGCCTTTGTACGGGTATTATTATACTTCAGATGAAGATGAAAAACAACACATGGACCCCGCCAAGACGAGGTGATACTCCAAGACGTGACATGGACCCCACCAAGATAGGGCGATGTTCCAGATGCGAAGCGAACATAAAGGACAGAGGGAAGGCTGTATCAATAGTCAAGAATTCGACTTAGCTATGATGACCTAAGGTCATTTAGATTCTCAAGACCAGCTGAGTAGTAGGTCAACCTTTATGATTTTTTTATTATTTTTATACATTTTAGAATAGTGAGAATATAAGTAAAATAATAGATAATAAAGTGACTAAAGAAGTGGCGTATGTTTTTCAATTAATGTTTAGTTGTGAGTGAGGAAACATAGATGAACCAATTTAATAGAAATGGATTACATTCGTCGAGAGAGAAAACCAATAAAACCCTCAAAGAAAATATTATGTCACAAATCGCCTTCCATCATTAAGTTTTGAACAAAACCAATTGTTCTAGGTTCTGGTAAAGCCTTAGCTAAGGGCGCCTCTTACTACCGGGGAGTTCTTATTCAAGTGGTGTGTCGACATAAATAAAATTGCATCAAATAAATAGCCATATCATGCTTGTTTTAATTTTAGTGGAAAGTGTTGAGTAAATCAGTAAATGATTTTTGAAGCAGGGACTTCACTCAACAGATCTTGGAACCACATGTAAATGTGTTTGGTCAGCCAAAAGCCAACCTCGAACCCTCTAAGTAGTTGCGTATCCATATCTTTTATACTATGTGGGAGGTTTAGGGATCTTTTCCAATAGAATACTCAAGAGTATTCTGATTCTAGTAAAGAGGGTTCCTAGAATACGAAATATTATTAGGATACTTCTAATGATTAAATAATCAGTAATGTCACTTTTGGTAATCAATATTAAAGGTACAATATGCTAAATTTTATTTTTAAGAAAATGGAAAGTAATACCATAATAAAAACAGCAATAAAAATTAGCCACTGTTATTGTCCAAGAAATTAATAAATTCCAAGTGTAGTATAGGCATTTGCGCACATTACTACTATAATGGAAATTCCAGATACTTGTGCCCCAACCTGATAAACTACCTTAGGAAGCAAGGGTGTAAAATTGCTTAAAGGAGACTCATGAAAAAAGAATATGATGGATCTTTAATAATGCTATCATCAACGTCTGATGTTAGTTACGGTCACTATATCTTGACTTGGATGATGATCACATGTAGTCTCATCTCCAAGAAATTTTTGAGGAGAAAGCTAGGAAACATATGAATGTGGTGATAACACTCAGTTTGTGTAAAGTGAACGATAGTTCAAAATCTTTCATGTCATACCATTTATATACATTTTACATCCAATTACTATAGTTTCATTTAAGGGTTCAAATGAATGATATAGAATAAGCACTTCATTACCTTTATGGTAACATTCTATATGTAATAAGAATATTAGAGATAATGCCATCCTTTATTCTTTTGGCGAATAAATTGAAAGACAAGGCAGAAAGACCTATGGAAAGTTACTCCAAAGGCACCTATGTCATGTTATTCCATGAAAAGGGGTGGGTTATTTAACATGAGATTATTTTCATCACATAATGAAATAAATTTGTGGAAGTTTAAAAATTCAATTAATTGAAATACTAGAAGTAAGTACCCGCTACTTGTTCATTTAACTTTCGTCAAATAAAAGTATTTTTTTCTCACATACTTCTTGGGTACTAAAATACAATATTTTTTCACATATATGTATTGAAATATAGTAACAAATTGAGTAGAGAAATATTACTAGAAGTAAAGTGTCTTCTACAAGCAGCTGAGAAAGGGTGATTCCTAATTCAGCGGTGAGAATCACATAACTTATAATTGCCAAGTGATTTATTCAAATTGAACAAGTTGTGGAGTATAACTGAAAACATTTATCTCATGTTCCTATTTGGAGATGATGAGACATTATTCCATGTTTTGGAATGAATGTTGTTTGTGGTAACATACTCAACAAATAGTTCAGACATACTTGAATCAAAGGTAATACATGATGAATATAAAATTGTAAAACCTACCCAACTGAGGCTAGAAGATTCTTTGTCAAGTAAAACTAAAATTGGATTTCAGGAATATACCCAGTATGGTATTTAGGATCAACACAGCTAAAAACCTTTGGTATTATTGACACCCTTAGTTTAGACAAAGAAACCTTTAGAAATAAAGTTATGCCAAAAATCATATGAGGATTAATTCAACATGAGAGTTTGAACTATTCCAAAGGAGATCTAGATGTAAAGATACATCAAATGTTTCTTTTATGTTATTAAGGAATGTAATAGTGAAGTATATGCATGGTCATAAAATATGAGTTTCTTTAGATCAACATGCCGAAGAATATCTTGACTATGCAATCATCGATCATGATAATGTAACATGGAGTAATTCCTAAATGCATGTTACCTTATCTACATCGCCGTATTGATGTTCCTAAGGGGGGTCGATGATGATGTAATATATTTTAACATTGATCAACAAAATTTATTGTGGAGAAATTCCTAAAAACACATTTTATACCTCAAATTTAGGATATTAGTTGTATCAATGTAGCAATATGTAGAAACTTCCATTATATTTCAAGATGTGATTTGCAAATAACGGCATAAACCCATAACCAATATGCCAACAAAAATAACAAATGGATATCATACAAGTCACAGAATGATGAAAATCCATTATGTTATAGGACATGGGTTTAGGATGAAAAGCGTTTGTTAGGGAAAAAGAAAACAAACATGCATCAAGTTAAACACATTGTGCATCTTAGGTAATTATCCTAACAGTGGATTTCGATATTACATAAATCCCTAAGATAGAAAATATGTAGTCAAGTATTAGACTACATTTCTATATAAGGGTGCATATCTCTATTAGAGATAGTGGGAGTTGAATTGACTTGGACTTAGTCAATTCTCGATATGCACAAATGGTTAACATACAAACATTCCACAAGTACATGTAGAATAGGCATGTTCTAGAGACACACACTACGTAAGAAGTATGAAACCATGGGGATGGTTTTCTTTTCACCGTGGTCGGTGATAAATTATTCATTAAGAATAATAAATCCTACATGTAATCAGTATATTGTAATAAGCTAAGATTGACAAGATAATTTAATAATAGATTCCATGTATCAAATAGAAAAGGGGATTATAAATTGAATACTATAGTGGGTATTCCAATGAGAAGTTACATGGATGATACAAGCCTGGTACCAATAAGGATCGATTGGTTATACCAAGTAGGTATGCCTAAATCTATTAGAATTTTACTTGTCATAGTTAACTTCTAAGATCATTCTATTGGTCATTGGATGTCAAGACCATCTTTCATGGAAGGTGTCTATATGACACAACCAGAAAGAGATGATTTCATCATATGATTCCAATAAGGGTTTCAAGTTACTGAAATCCAATTCTGGATTAAATTAAGCAACATGATCTTCTAGAATTCATTATAAATCAATCATTTCCTTTTGTCTACCAAAGGTTAGTTGGAGCACCAATGTTTTCCAAGTGAAATATTTTTGAAAACATTTGGAAAACAGATCTTGATCTTATAGTTGGATAAGATTAGAATAAAAGCAATTGTCTAATGATTGACTTAAAGTAATAACCTGAGTTATAGGGAATAGGATCTAATGAAGTAGATCCATAGGTTTCTTGGTCCTAGTAAATCTCGTACATATAGTGACATTGTTTTGAAAAATAAAATTTGGAACAATTCAAGAGATTAATTATTTCTCATGTCACAAGGATTAATCTCTTCAAATTAACATGTTTGGAACATAGGAAGAGATTAAAGTTGTGGTTTGAGTACCATACACTTCAGCGATGGATCAATCAAATATGCCATATTATGTACACTAATCGATATTGAAAGGATATAATTTATTGTAGGCAGATATAAATAATTTCAAGGAGAACTGCATGTGATGCAGTCAGAACTATCATCTTGTACTTCAGCAAGTACAAATGATATGTACCTAGAATGTAGAGAGAAAGGTATACTAGTTTATGTGGGAAACAAACTAGTAATCCTTAGATCAATTTGATATAGTATCACAATTAGGAAATGTAGATGAGCGAGAGAAGCTCATAAAAGATAGTGGTATCCATACCTAAAAATACCGAGTAGGTTGCAGCTTCTAAGGAAGCTAAGAAGTAGTTATAAACTGCTACAATTTGTTCCTGTTCATAGATTCACACCTAGTGATAAAATTATTATCATAATGTAAATTATGAAATTCTTACTAGCCAAGTTGTAAAGTAATGAAAATGGACAATGTGATGTCCTCAGGGATACCTTACCTTGAGAAGTTTTACTCAAGCAGATGAAGTTTCATATAACAGATATGCCAAATGGCAAAAACATGGCAGGCCCAGCAGTAAAATCCATTACTCAGCAGAAGCATGATATTTATCACGTGAGTTGCTAACAAGTTTGGTTAGAAAGTTGGATCTAGTGCAAGTCGGAGTGTTTAAATAGTGGGTTCCCTAGACCTAACAATGTAGTAATTTTTATTACCATATCATGTGTATAGTCAGATATGCATGATGTTATCTAACCATTATAGTGTAAGCTTTTCTACATCCACTATTATAATGGTAATGTCCAAAGGTTAATTGTCATGTTGAGAGGTTATAGTAGATCCCAGGCTATAATGACAACCTCAAGACACTATGACATTAATCTTAAATAAATGTTCTATGGTCTAGATACATCTTACTGACTGGACACAGTATATGTTGGAATATCTGGTGTTGGGGGATCATAATCATTGAGACTTCTTCTCATGAAGTTCGCACTCAGTGATCTCTAGTAGTGAGATCATGAGGACATACCCGCCAATAGAAACACCACATGTTTTGGGTGTCATTGTTTGCTCCTATCTAAGGACATGTGTATTGGTCTCCTGACTTGAGACCATTACCAATGTATATCAGTTGATTATGGACTTTGATGCAAGACAAAAATCACAGAAGTGATTCCATGGTGAGGTAGTTTGTGTTGGGTGCGTCATTGGTGGCATGACATTGGCTAAATGGTCAAGAAAGGATTTGTCACTTCCATGTTTAGGAATTTTTATATCTCAGCTCTGGTTGTTCAGGATGGTGTCACCTTCATATGTATTTGACCAGAGCATAAGAAAGGAAAATACATCCAGATAGATCAACAAATAACAAAGAAAGAGAAGGACAATGACACAACAGTGCGTCCTACTTTATGAGATATTTAATGATAAAGATATTATAGTACACAGTCAGTGTTCGTAGAATGGTAGTCGTTGTTATGACTGTCCTTATCTCATTAGGGGCCATGATGGGTTACAAGAATCCGCTCTTGGTCTATGGATTTTATTTACTACTATTGAGATTAGGTCCTCGAGGGTCACACATAATATCGTATTCAAGAATACAACCTATTCAGTCGAATAGGTATTTAGACATAGTGGGCCCCACTATGGGGTCTGAGTGTTCTCATAGTTATCAATCATCGATGAATTAAATAAATTAATTATTATTCAAGTTATTAATAATTGGGATTGAATTTAATTAATGTATTTACAAGATTAATAAATATAGGAAAATATTAATCGAATGAATGTTTTTTTAATATTCAAGGTTCGTTTAATATTAAGAGGGATAGCGAGTCGGGTTAAATGACTCGGTTTTATCACGTAATATATTATATATATATTACCTGTGTGTGATAAAATAATAAATAATATTGGTGCATTTTAGTTCATCAAAAGTAATTATTTATTAGACGTTGAAATAAACGGGGGATGGGGAACCCAACCGGGTATTTCTCAAGTCCACTATAAGTATAAGAGGAGGCTCTCTCTTAGGTTGTGTAATTCACTATTCATGCATTCATGGAATGAAATTTGAGAGACTCCCTCTCCTCCCACTATCTAGAGAGGGAATCTCTTGATCCAAGAAGATCAGATCAATATCTCTCGTGCATCGAAGGCTTCCCGAGGCGGTGATCATCGGGACGTCGATAACATTGTCGGATTGCTTCTCAAGCACCTGTAGTTCAACGCTCAATGTTCTAGCAGATGTTTTGGAGCACGTGAGGATGATCTAGGGGGATCCTGCATTGGGTCCATCCATCGAAGATCTCCATCGACTTGTTGCAGTTGACCGTGGCTTTAGATTTGAGATGGGTACATTTCCATTTTAATTTTGTGATCTTTACAATCTACACGAGATCCTCGGTCTTCACTGTGGTTGGATCATCATTGTCGGCAAGTACCATCAATCCGCTGAAAAAAATTTAAAATCCCCAGCCCAACCGCTTCTGCTACGGGCCCCTGAACCTAACAAGGTTGACCACATGCATTCCATCCAACCTCAATTTTTTTAATTTACATCCCACCTTAATAATTTTTACTAACATTATCATACTACATTATCTTTTTAATTTTTCAACCAATTAACTTTTTAATTATCTCTATCCTTTAGGTTATTTACCACCTACATAATGTTGTTCACCTTATAAAAGTTTCTCAATTTAAATATCATCACTATGTTATTCCTTGATATTTGTTACATCGGTAGGTGTATGAGACATTATTTTCAAAAATAGTTAAACATTTAATTTACCAACCTAAAATCCATTTTTCTTAAATATTAGAAAAACCACTTTTTTTCCAAGTGGGAACCAAAAAAATGACTTACATTAATTCAGAAAAATATAGAATTATTAAAACACAATAATTATATTAGTTACCAATACAAACAATATCAACACCCATACAATCCAATATCCAAATAAAAAATTGTATCTCGACTATAAAAATATACTTTATGATCACAATAACAATAAAAAAATTCAAACAACACATCTCAAAATATCAAGTATGATAAGATTGATGAAATATGATCTTCCTAGTTAAAAAAGAAGCATCCTACAAAAGAGACAAGAAAAAAAATTAAACTAACTATAAAGTCTCTCAGAAACCTATGGGGAAGCTTGGAGATAATACATATAACCTATATCTTTATCCAATAAACAATTGAATACTCATTGTAAAACCAATTTTCTTATTCTCATTCTGAAATGAAGAAATAAAACTCATCTGGAAACACAAATGATCATACCTAGGATAGACTAACATTTACAGGATAAGTTGATAACATCAAGGGTTTTATACAGGTACTTATAAACTTCTATAGATCTAAAAATAATGTTCTCAATATTCACTAAAACATAAAAGGTAAAATAAATTCAATACACTCTTAGAAAAATACCATCCAAATGGTAAGAAAATCATAGAAATGTACCTTTAATGAGGCCACGAGAAAACATAATATAGTATTTAATATATAATATTATGATGAATCACTTTTTATATAAAAAACTAATCAATAATATTTTACTTCTTCATCATAATATGTTTTTCCTTCAAATATTGAATGGTTTGGAAACATTTATTAAGTATCCAAATTCCCTCATTATGTTCTTCTATTAAATATAGGAGACCATCTATATTGGTCCCACTATAAAATGATTATGATGATACAATGAATGGTTTATCCTAAATAGAATTTTCATTTAACCCTATAAATATTTTATTTGATAACATAAAAATTCAAAAAAATCTATTCGCGAGATATATGACATAAAATACTTACAGTACCTATGACACCATTGTAAATGGAACATTATTATACTATTCCATACTAAAATTCACATTCAAGAATCCCAATACATTAATTTAAACTTCTCTCAAATAAAAAACAACTCTTAGAATGTTTTATAATCATAGTCCAATATATTTTCAATGATACCAATGTATGAAATATTTTCATAAATTGGATTTTTATCCTTGTTACCAAATATATGTATTCCTTCCACAACAATCCTAAGACCAATATTTCTCATCAAACCCCATTAATTAAATTAATTTTATAGAATGTATAAATATTAATTACATATCCATTATAATATTATATATGTGCACTTGGACCTCTAATTAACCATCAAAGTAGTTTTGAAATTTAATTCGGATTTTTATATAAGAAATGATTTGGGGATAGGCCCCTTTATTAAAAAAAGTGAACTCCTATTTTACTAGGTTATTGAAACCCATTATATATTAAGAGAACCAAATCAATCGGACATAATTCCAAGCGAAAAAACAAAATAACAAGACCAAAACTACCCAGGGAAAAAAACATGGAATGAAATCCTAAAAAATTTAACTTACAAGGCCTAGAGGCCCAGTAGTCAATGTGAATAAAATATTCTGAAAATTATTTATAAATTTTATATTATGTTTTTAAAATCCATATTTTTTCCCATGAAGGATTTGAATACCTAAGAATAACTATTTTAATCTCAAAATATTCCACAACCATTGTACTATTTTGTAAAAAACAAAAGGGGAACCTCCTCCCATATTTAAATATTAAGTGAGACAATAACACTTTCATAAATTCCTTCACCCACAAGGAACCCGCAGTAGTGCAATTTTGGGAGACCAATTTTATGAGAATCAGACAAGTATTCAGTTAAATTCAGTTTTTCCTCTACAATATTCTCTTTAAAATCAAAACATATGGATGAATTTTATTTTTGATTCACCCTTTGAAAATCTGCATATACAATTTACTTGAGTACATCCATTTGTAATGTGTATGGCCACATAGTTAGATCTCTCTAAAAAAGATAACCATCTACTGAACTATTATATCAAATTATGATGGTGAGAAGAATATATACAATTCAAATAATATGATATAAATTTCTTTTTTCATATATTGAAGGGTTTTCATGTCTACATGTTTAGTATATATATCTTTTAAATCATTAATAATATTGGTTAATTTATGGAAAACTTGTTTTAGTAGAATGCATTGTAAACCCTTGGGAATTAAATATTGCTTCAAAACATAAAAACCAAGTGATTTTAATCATTTGAAGATAAAGTTAGTTATGGACATGATATTCATGATATTTTATGAATACCAATATAGAACATTTAAACCATTTATAATATTGAAAAAGTAGAAATCTATCTTTCTTAGAAAGATTGTAAGTTATTAGAGGAATATCATTTTGACTTTTACCATCCACTGGTGCCTGATCTTACCTTATCTCCATATCAATCATTTCTAAACTAGCCTAAACAACATTTTTTATTTTTTTGTTTGAATTTAGTAATGTTCCAATGAAACTACCATATACATTTTTTTCTATTTGAATTACATTAATAAAATTTAGGATGTATACACAATTAAGATACGGTAATTACAAAAAACCAATCCCTTTTTCCATCCCATTTTATAATGATTTTTTAAAAATATTTACTAGAAATGATAGAAATACCAATTACATTATAAAATTATTCGTGACATTTATAGGGAAGGCGGTGTACCTTTTTAAAAATTCTCATCAAAAGATGTTGTCTATAATTAGTATTTATAGAATCCAGGTAAAAATTTACAATGTCCTAGTTAAAATTTCATCAAGTAAATTTTCAACCAAACTGAGTGTATAACTTCTTCACAAATAAAACACTATGTCATTCTATTAATATTATATCTTGGTAAATTTTTATTAGCATAAAAACATTTATTATCTATAAAAACATGGATATTAACGGGGACACTTCATTTCTATGATCATTAAAGAATGTTACACCATAATCCCACATCAATTTCATAACATCACTCAATGGATCCCAAAAATCTCAATATCATTAGCTGGTTGTTTTAGTCCAGATATAAATAGAGAAAACACAATGTACTTCTACATCATAAATAATCTAAGTGTTAAGTTTTAATTTACCCACATAATGGGTCATGTGGCCATGTAATATGAGTGGAACGTTTTCACCAAAAGAATTCATTGCAACTGTATATAGTGAAAATGAAGGTCTCTCAAATTGTTTCTAAATTCAGGATACTCATGTTCAGTTATATTCCATTATGGAGAGTCTGAAAGGCGATGATGTTTCACATATTGAATTCTTTTATTTTAATGTCATGTCAACTTCCATATAGTTTCATCACCATTTTATAATTTTATAATCTATATAAGGACTTAAAAGTTCCATATTACTTTCAAAGGGCTTGATCTACCATTCTTGTATCAAGCCTAACCATGGATAAACATCATTTTAAGCTATTACTAGTAATTAAGAAATAATATATTGTCATTTGGATAAGCATGTATTCTTTTAGAGATCATACCCCTCCAACATCACATTCATTTAGGATCATATTTTTTGTAAAGAATCTCATTATCTTTTGGAAACTTATCATTAAATTGAGAAACTAGTTATGTGAAGATGTTGTTTCTCCATCCATTTGTAGATTTCAAATTATATAGCTTTGATGATGCTTATAATTTTTTAAATTTATTATAATGAACATATAATAAATTATTTTGACACCTCTTTAACTTCTAAATAAGCTTTGGGAAATCATGAAGATCATCTTCAACATCCATTTTATTTTCCCTAATGTTATCTCTATCGATATTTATAGTTTTAATCATATCAAATGATATATAAACCGTAGTTTTATATCACTCTCTAGAAAAATGTATTTCTTCCTCTTGTTTAGTTCAATTCATACAACATTGATCTATTTTTAACATATCATGTGTTCTTCCAACTCATCTGGAAAAACTTATCTTGAATAAAAACAATGAGAACATAGAGAAATGATTTGAGAATGGTAATTTTCAAGATCTTTTCAAACCTGATGAACTCTTCAAACCCATCCTCATACTATTTTATTATATGATGGGAATTATCCCATTTTAAATTCAATTCCATCCTATTTAGTTTAATTTTATTCATATTTTACCTATATATATATATATATTGTCCAATCCAGTAATTATATTGAATCATACTCATCATGTTTGACTTAACAATAGTAATATTCCCTCCACAAAATAATGAATCCTATAAAATTTGGTAATCATCCCATTTTCAAATTCATGATTTCATTAAAATCTATTTCCTTCATATTTTATATTTATTTTAACTATAATGATTAATAAAATTATGCTAACTTAATTAACATTATTATTTTCAACTTCCTATTTCCCAAAATCACACATTTGTTACATTATTTTCTTTGAGACATATAAATGTGTTATAATTGTAATTTTTAACAAAATTTCATTACATACAAAATATATTGAAAATCTATTTTTATCAAATTTTTAATTAAATAATTTTCAATAAAATCCCAAAACATTTACAATATAACATAAATATATTATAATAATTTAAAACACTATTTTAATTTAGAAATAATAATTAATGTAATTTGTTTTTATTTTGATGTAATTTTATAATATATTTTATAAATTTGTTTTTTTGTGGCTAGAAATTCTAGAAATAAATATTGAACTACATGTTACATAGCTAACACACACTAGTTTTCATTTCCTCAATCAAGATCATTATGAAATAATAATAGAAAATAGGATATAATGTAATTGTATACAAGATTCCATCATAGTTAGACCTACAAGTATGACATGGACAATATATGCCATATTTACATCAATGATGGGAAAGAGGCTACATTACAATGAAAAAAATGCAAGAAAAAAATGCATGGGAAATACACGATGATGCTTGAACATGATACCTCACCAAAACCCATAGGAGTAGATGTAACTTAGTTTCAACCTAAGGGTAATGTATGAAATAATTTCCCAAAAAAATATTTTATAAGAAAAAAATATAAACAAACAAGAATGTAAATTATAAACAAACATATATTTTTGTGCGTGTAGACATATATCAATTGATATGGGAATATATTTAAATATAAAAATACACACATGCATACATATATAGTGTAGGGAGAGAGCATCAAGGTTCGACAAGGATGAACTAACTATGAAGATTGACATATACATAATGAAGAATCCAAATAAATCATAAAAAACAAGTCATGATGGGAGGTGGTATAAATAAAACGTATGTTTAAAACATTATACCATCGATTTCAGATGTGGAATCATCCAAATAATGATGTGTGTGTATGGGGTGGGGGGGGGGAAGACCACATATTCCTAATATTTTTTTTGGTAGGGTGGTTGGGATATATAGTTATGGTTTAAAAAATATGGTTCGAGATTTTTCATCTCTGGTTTTAAAACACTAATAAAATAGTCTTTTAAAAGCACTAAAATTTTATGCTGGAATTTATGATTTTATAAGCCCCACTTTTAGTGCTAATAAAGATTGGTCTTTCTTGGTGATAAATGTACAACGGATAATTCTAATACTAATCCTACCTAGCTTCAAAAATATATAGTTTCATATAAGTAGATCCTGTTAAATATTATAAGGATACCATTATCAATGTGAATTCAAGTGATGATAAATCTAAAAAAACTATAAAAGGTTAATTAAAATATCTATATATTATTAATTTTATTTATAAATTAATAGTTAAAATTATATTTCAATTAAAATACTTTTATTTAAGAAATATGGTTAAGTATATAATTTTTTAAATATTTTTTACTATATATTATTTATTATATATATTTCTAAAAAAATATTAATATATTAAAAATTACAATTCAATAAAAAATATTTTCAATAGATTACTAAATAAATAATTTTAAATAATATTATATATATATACGCAATATTAATAATTTTTAGTTGATTTAGAACATTTTTAACAATATGTACAAACTTTTATTAGTTATAGGAATGAATAAATATTCAATACTTTTTAAAAATGTATACTAATAACTATATATTAATTTATAAAGGATTATTTTCAATATATTACTAATTAGATATAAATCCTAAATTTATAATCAATTATATTTAAACTAAAAAAATTATTTCTAAAAAAATATAAATATTAAATTAAATAGTATAGTGTTTTTTATAAATTACATGAAAAATATAAATTTATACATGTGTTTGAATAATATATTATTTATTACAAAAATGAAAAATAAAAATTAAATGTTTTAATAATTATTTTTAAATAGAAATATGGTTGGTTGTATATAGATGTGTATAGTATTAATTATAAATGAAATTAATTATTAATTATATTTAAAAACAATATTTATATTTAAAAATACAATTTTTTAAATAAATGAATTATGATTTTTTAACCCTGATCATCTTCGATTTGTTGGAGGATTTCTTCTTCGCTTTGCAACATGTGTGGATGGAGATTAGTTACTAGATATGTGGCTGATAGTGATGTGAGGATTGTGTGTCGTTGTAGCTAGAAAAGTGAGGGTGTAGTTCAACCTTCCATTAAAAATTAAGGGGGGTGGCAATGTAGGAGATGCTAGAATGAGAATACCCACACCCATCATGATGGATGCAATAACCATGCCTTCAGGTGGGTTTCTACCCAAATAAACTTTAGGGCATTCAACTAAAAAATATATTATACCGTGAGGGATATTTTTATATTCCATATAGAAATGTTTAAACCCATCAAACTCGACTGATATTCACAAAATTCTGCAAATAAAGTATTATAAAACAAGAAAGATGCGCGCAACATGCCCTTTTCTAGGGAGGTACCAATACTAAGAAACTAGTCCACTTAGATTTCAAGTTTCTCTTCAATGGTCAAAATAATAATACCAAATTGGGTTTATCTAGTTCCAATCTTTATTAGTGCTATCTTAAATCACATATAATGACAACTATTCTCATTGTTAAAAAAAATACTGATAAATGTTGTCTTTTTTCAGTGCTAAAAAAGTATTGATAAAAGACCCCCATTATCCGCAGCATTTTCTACCACTGATAATATAGACCATTATCCGCACTAAAAAAGATGATAAAGGGTAATTTTTTTAGCACATGATAGAAAAGGATAAAGGGCCACTTTTATTAGTGCTAAAAAACATTGATAATGAATCTTTTATCAACAATTTTTTAGAACTGATAAAAAACACACCTAATCAATGATTTTTTTACTCCTGATAAAATATATATTTCAAAAATAGTATATATCATAAAATGATAATAAAATATGAATATATTTATATTCCTAAAAAATAATATATTTAATTAAATAAGATATATAGAACACTAAATACACATTTACATTTAATATATAATAAATTTTGTGAAGAGACTTATAAAAAATGTAAAAAAAATATTAATTAATAATTTTTTAATTATTGTTTTATAATTGAAATTTAATAACAATTAGATAAAATAAAAATTTAATAAATGACTTAATGATTTATGATTAGTTGAAAACCTCAATTGAACCTCAAATGACCATAACTATTAATTAGGGTGTCTGTTTGAACTCTACTCTATATAAAATAGAATCATGCAAGGAGAGATACATAATGTTGACCATGGAAACCCTACTCACATTTTACGACGTCAAAAAGGTCTGAAATTCCTCCAAAATTTAGTTTTTTGGGATACCCTAATTTTTGCATTGTCAATAATAATTTAGTTCTTTTTAAGGGCGCCTTCTATCCCTTTTTTAGTGCCAAATAAATTTATTCCCTAGGATTAGATTTATATAGATAATTGGGTTTTTAAATTTTATTGTTTTGCAGACTATAGTTTTATTTATAATTAAATAAATACATATTTTCTTACATTTAGATATAATAAACTAATTGTATAAATACATATTTAAACATATTTATATAAAAATACATTTTTAAAAATATAAACCATACGAAAGTAAATATTTATTTTTCATTTTATTTTAAATAAACAATTACCCATTTTACTTAAAATATAAAAATTCATTGTCATATATATACCTATACAAGCAATGTTTATATATAAACATGTTTTCCAATAAAAAATATATATTTAAATATATATTTATTTCCTACACTTTTTTGTCGGGGCACACCTCTTCATGCAAGATGCATGGGTCACTTCGGTTGAATAGGTCATGTTGTTACCCCACATTCCCACATTCCAATGTAAATAACCATTAATCACCTCTTGAGGGATGTTTTCTCCTTGATCAAAATTGGATGATTGGATGTTAGTCTCTCCTCCCATGAATTCCTCCTTGGAAATCGTCATCAAATCTGAGTCTCCCTTAAAGTTTAAGACATTGTCCATGAAACTCTTCTTTGTTCCATATCTTTGTGGATGCTGGTTAATTACATTGCTTCTATCATTAAATTTCAAAGGGGTAAAGTAAGGGAAGTGATCTGCGATTCGCAGAGTAGTCTCATTGGGCATCGTTAGTGTGTCTGGATGCTGAATCATTGCTACACCTAGATTTTACCTTATCAGAGGGCCTCTTTAAGGCAAGGAATCCAAATCCAACACATGTTGAATGTGTGGAATTGTATACCAGAGGAATGTCTTTTAGGTTTTCCCTATCTTTCCATTTTTAACACTGGGTACGCCATGAGGTTAGCGTCTATTAGAGATGGATCTAACTAATCAGAACACATATTAATGTGGATCATATTGGTACATTTTTAGGAGGGATCACATGGAATTTTTACTGGATGGGTGGATTAAGAAGCTTTATGAGGAGGGACCATGGAGTTGTGTTTCCTAAAAAGGGAAGATTTCACAATGTGAAAGATTATCCAGACACCACAAAGGGAGGATCAGAGAAGGATGATGGGTCCCTACAAAGGGGACACCAAGGATTACAATTGTCTTGGATTTAACCTCATGGAGGAATCAAAAATACCTTGTGTTTGAAGAAAGGGATTAAATCCCACATAGTTTTAGAGGGTGAGTCATGGGGATGGGGTGTACACAATGGATAATGACCTGAAGACGTACTGGGGATTATGCCGGGTTTGTATCCCTGATGCTATAAAGAACAATGAGATTAATGGGGATTAAACATGGTTAGAAACCTGTCGGGATTTAATGATTTCACTAGGATGTGGAAGACCAAGTGAAATTAGGATGTTTATGTATGATGTGTTGAATGGTGGAAAGAATGGGAATGGAACTGAGAACCCTTGTGAAGGTGAAGATATTTTTCTTGAACCTTTAGGAGGTTTCCTATTATCCTAGTGACACATAATCAATCCCCATGTAGTTATATTATGGGTGATGTGTCAAATGAGAAGGGGGATTGAGAGAATGGACGCATGGATGAGGACCTAAAGGAAATGGAGGCAATGAGCGACCTGATGTTCTTGAGACACAAAGTCATGAGGAAGAGATGAATATGGGACATGGGATATTGGATTTAATCTCAAGGATCCTTCATACGTACATTTATCAAAAAGGGAAAAGAAATAATCCCATGTATTATAAGAACGGGGCACATAATCAGGGTGTAAACAAAGAACAGTAACCTGAATACATGCATAGTGCTTACATTGGGTAAGTATCCCATTACAAGATGGACACTCTTGGTTGTAGGAGTATGGTTTGAGTGTGGTACTTATGCACTGAGATGTCCTAGGAACTGGTTTGAAACCACTAAATAGTGGAACTTGGATGTGGGTACCAACAAAGGGGACACCAAAGTTTATTATAGTTCGGGGTTTAACCTCAAGGAGACTTCCTACGTACTCTATCAAGTAGGCAGGGATCAAAATACACATATTTTGATAAAATACAGTTTAATGTCATTTGTGATTAAAGGGGAAGTCATTTTAATATCATAAGGTATGAGGGAGAACTGACGTGAAGTTTTCGAGACCAATGGGTGATGGTATTGGACCTCAGGGAGGATTCCTATATATCCCCATGGTATGAAATCAAAGGCCATGCAGATTGATGGAGAGGGAGATAGGGATAACATGCTTATGCAGTCAAAGAGGATGTCTTGGTCGATGCTTACTATAAGCCTACACTAGTCATACTCAGTGTGATAAAAAATATTCTTAAATATACTTGGTGATTGTTTCATGAAAAGTATGTTAGTAAGGAATAGAGCTAGGCTTACATGTGGTTATTAGCCCAAATAGGAAATAGGGTATTACACGTGATTGGAGGACTAGGGAAAGTAATATTGGGACTTAATCCAAGAAGGAAGCCTAAGGAGGATGTCCATATGTATGAGTGGGATATGCTCATCATATATGGGGCATACTATCATGTTGGGTCGGGGATCACACAATGGACGTCTGAGAGGCACACATGGTGACAAAGCTTAGAGGGAAAGAGAGAGTGGGAGGGCACCAGTTCCCATCCCATCTCTTGTCCTATTAGACCTACCAAGCATTAAACAAATTTTTTTAATTTATTTTTTTGAGGATGTGGGGTTTTATGTAGTTTAAAATCTTGCAGCTCAGACAATGAGGTCTCACACCCCTAATAGGTCTTACATAACTTGTACGACCCTATACCTAGGGAAAGGAAGGCACAAGAAATTCCCAATATTGGGGGTTGTGGAGTGATCCATTGAGGTATCCATGTTAGCATTTATATTCGAAGAAGAAATATTCATTACCATGCCAATGTGATGGAGCACAAGGCTGTGAAACACAACGTGAAGCACCACTCGGGAGACCTTGAAATCACTTCGTATAAGCCTGGAGGGCCACACATGAGAGGATTTTGCAAAGGATCTCTTTCCAAGAGGGGATTCATGAATGTTTATGCTTCGGGAAGAGGATGAACTTCTGGAATCTCTGGTTCTTTGTAAAGAGTACAGTCTTCATGAAGGTAAGGGCCTTTGTGAAGGACTGATGCTTCTTTAAGGGAGGTTTTCAATGGATAAGATATTTATAGTAGAAAAAGACTCTATTTGAAGAGTGTTTCTTGCAGGCTTAATCCTTCGTGGTGCCTCGACCACCCCGAATGTGCTCCCTCATTTGTGAATGTCACATGCCTTCGCAATGGGCATCCCCAACATATACGAGTGCCATAAAGAATACCATGCGGCACGACTCATAGAGGCCAAGTACATTTGGTGATACATTTTTCAACTTTTCGAAGGTCTTTGCGAAACAAGAGATTAGAAATAGAAAGGGTGGATTTACAATGTATTTAAGGGGTTTGAGCCTTATATTTATAGGTAATGAAGGTCGCTAGGGGGGGGGGGTTGTAGGGACCGTAGTGGAGAAACTCCGGGCACTGCGAAGAGAAGGTGACATCGTGAAGCCAAAGGGGTGGCCTCAGACTCAGTCAAACCAATTGAGGGTCCATCAATGTGATGATTTTGTAGCTCACAGTGATGAAAAAGTGATGTCATAGAGAGGTAGGGTTCCGCCGGACTTTGTCAGACTCAATGAGGGTATCTGAAGCCACATAGGGGATCACTGAGGAAAACATCACGGAGCAGCCTGTGGGTTGAATGTGGTGTCGTGAAGGCAACGAGACTCGCCCGACACAAATAGGTTCTATCACAGATGCTAGCGATCATAGAGCTGGGGAAACCCAGCAATGTTCTTCACAACCTAGGCCCTTCGGGATAGTTTTGATGGATTTGAATGCCATTTTGAGTCTAGATTTACGTTGAACCTGCCTAGACTATTTTCATACTTCAAGTGTAAATTTTTTTGGTGAAAACAAATATCCACCCTCAAAATTGGAGTCAATGGAAAATAGGGCCAAATTTAGAGGGAATGTCATCAAAAAACTAGAATTATTGAAAAAAAGAAGATCACAAAGCTTGATCACAAAGCTGGATCACCAAGTCAAATCTTGAAGTAGCATCGCAAAACAGTACTAGAATAAGGGCACAAAAAATCATGGGAAACGACTTCCAGAAGCATAGGCATAGATCACCATGATTCTCGAGCTGACCGTACCTATAAATAAGTCAACATGGGAATTTTTCTCGTACTTTGATCGCCTCAAAAGACGGTGTTGTTACTCTCTATTTAAGAAGAAATCCACCCCATGAATGTGACTACACAAACCAGGTTTTTTTGTATGGTGCTCCATGGATTCTTTAGCGAACCAGTGCATCACAATATTCTAATTCATCTAGGACATTTGCTGATATTGAGGCTGCTTCGCAGAGGGATATCTCTTTGTGAATCGTCTTCACGAAGGGGTCTCTACGTCCAACTTCTCAATCCAACCAAAAATTTTTGTTCTTAGTTCAATGGCTGGTCAGGAGGTTACTTGAGAGGAATTTTTCAATTCTTCTCAGTGGAATACCATGGAAAAATATATCCAAAATGGGGAATACATCAGGAAAAATTATGTTCCCCAATCATTGATGTCATTAATGATAGAGGTGAAGAAATAATATCCATTGTTCAAGAACATTCCACTCTATGACATCAGCTTACGAGATGAAACCTTCATCTCTATGGTGAGCAGAGATGAACCAACATACTGGTTTAGCAGTACACCAGAAAAATATCAATTGTATAGGGATTCGGATGACCATTGTGGAATGGTTCAAACCCCTGTCACAACTTAATACCTCTACAACCGCATCAACAACATTGATGGAAAGGTGATGGCCGTAGATACATCCCCGTCGTAGTTCATGACCATTATCAAGGTGGGTCTCAGGAATTCAGATAAGGGATGGATCAGAATATGGGATCTAAGCCAGGGTGACAACTTCTCTGATGAGTGGTCATAGGCTTACTGGGCATGTGCATCCTTTGAAGAATTCAATACTATGATGAGGTGGGTAGGCCTATACAAAGCTTACCAATTTAGTGTTTCCTAACTAAAGGAATTCATATTGGAACTACTAATCTAGTGGTTGTCGGATACCAACACATTCCACCTACACCACAGGGAGATTGATATCATCCTCTGAGACCTTCAACAAATATTTGGCATCCCAATCCTAGGAGGGATGTATGGTGATTTTCTTCCATTCATGAAGATCTGGGAGGATGCGGAAGATATGTAACATCTAGCAAAGTCATTACTGAATTTAGTACCATGAATGAATGATGATAAGAAAAACATCCAAGACTTCAACTTGAAGAAGTGGTCCGAATACATTCTGAACTTCCCACTAGCAGAAAAGGCACTAACAACAAGTCCATCAACATTCTAGAGCGGAGATCAGTGGGTCAAATAGGGTTCACACTAGCAGATTCTATAGGATAGCTAGTTGAAGATTTGGGGTTACAGTGTCAAGACTATGTAGTAGCCAACAGTCGGTCTGGTTTCATTCATCATGGCATTGATATGCGGGTGGATGCTACCAGTAATATATTCTCACATGGAAGTACAACTGAGCAAGATTATTATGGCATCACAACAGGATGGTAGAGAATATGGCAATCTGAGCATACTGTTGTGGGTGAAGTTATATCTTTTACTTCTGCACATTAGTGAGGGAAAGTGGTTGTTGTAGGTATGTAGGCCATTCAATTTATTGTATACCTAGATTTCATAAAATATTGGGGGATGTGAATATCTCAAACCCATTCCATCAAATGGGATACACTCTTAACTAGAAATTATGAATATCGCAGGGACTGCCTCGCTAAAATAGGATGAAGTGGCGGTGTTGGGTAAAATGGGGCTGGTAGAATAATTCATCTTCCACCCATTTCCTCTTCCAAATGAATAATATAATGATGATGGAATAAACACCATCGAGAAATGATCGTACCCAATTTCCTCACAAGGAAGTGTGTTGGTTGCATAGGTAGATTGTGAACCCATATACAATCCGTACACTCTACACCAGTTTTCAAAACAATTCATATGCATGCAAAGAAAAACCTTGAAGGTGTATCTGGGGGTGATTCAAGAGAATCACCCATGTGTGATGAGACAGATATGGATGATATTTAAATAGGAGGATGGGAAGATGTAGAATGAGTTTTCATGGACTCTCTCCACATTTAGGTTGGCTCATGGATATGTATTATGTCAGGGAGATGGTTACCATACCCTAATGAGACGCTGAAGAGAACAACCATATGGGCTAGCAATTCATCGGTCACCATGCCTCCTAGTTAGAAAGTGATGATAGGGGGCATCATGAGGGTGGTTACAACCTACATTATGGCGATGATTCTGTAGTATTAGGGGCAGTATTCCACGATCCTAATCCAATTGAAGGTTAATAAAGAGATGCGTGAAGGCTGTGCCTAGCTATTCCGATTGAAGGAATCCAATAGAGAGGGGAATCTTCAAGGGGATTCCATGGGAAGTCACCTCAAGCCCAAGTAATGTAGGTGTACTATGTTTCTATTCCTTCTAATACTTTTTATACTATGGCCTGGGGTGACTAAGAATTATACAAGCATTACTTCGGTACTGATGACCTCTGGGTGATGTAAAACAGGCCTGGAATGGAGTTGGGGAAAGTTTTACTTGCCAAGGCTATGTAAAATGATGGTTGTATTGTGGGAAGAATGTTTTTTTGGGAGTTGGATATACTGGTTCAATCTAGAGTTATTCCATGTCCATTGACAGAGTAGGTGCATGTGTTTTTAAACAAACCTTCCCCCCTAATGGAGTTGACAACTCAATTGGGGGAATAAATTCCTCTACCTGGAATGTCATAGAGATCATGGGAGGAATATGTAATTGAGGAATACCTCTATAAGGGTAATGAGGAAGTGTCTTTAAAGGGGGCCACTTGAGAAGAAGGAGAAATAGTGGCCTCAAAGGGGACTTCTCTGATCAAGTCTACTAAATCTCTTGATGCAAGCTCTAACTCATCTTCTTTGAGTCATTTTCCTTCCTACTTTATTTTGGTCCCACAACTAACACCTATCTGTTGAAGAGGATCTTTAACAATGTGCTCCCGATGATGGGAATGAAGGCACGATTATAGGTATAGAGAACCCAATATCAGGAACCGCAACCAGTGAGATGATAGTTTCACATTCTAGTTGTGCTGTAGAAGTGAGGGTGGTCTCCTTGGCACCTTCAAAGTCTAAAATCATATCTGGAGGACCATTCCCTAGCATCCCATCAATGACAAGTCCAAGGGAGGATCATGTGGATGACTAGTGTACGTATCATGCTTTAGAGCTGTACCTGTTTCCTGGTTGATTAAACTGGCTAACCAGACCCATACGCACAGTTCATAGAATCGAACACATGCTTCTAGTGAAAATGGATGGAGGACTCAAGGATCCTATCCAAATAGAGAATCCAATATTTATATAGTGAAGTACCTGAGTTGATTATTCCATAGTTCCTTATGGGAAATCGATGGTAATGAACAATACCATGGGTGGGACAGAGTCTAGAGTTGGCCAGGTTGACATCATCTCAGTAGAATCATGCGATGAAGACCAACCTGAAGAAGAACTTGTTACTGAACTTAGGGAGGAATATCCTAAGTATGAACCTAACATACTAGAGGAGTAGTATGAGAACCCTTCTGCTGAAGATGATAGAAATAATTTCCACCACATTTCATGGAAAATGATCAAATGCTTCATCAAAGACACACGTCAATTGGAGTGGATGCCCAACACCCCCATATTCTCATTCTAGATTAACTTTGTAAGAATGTTTGAGACACTAGATAGATTTTGGAAGCCACATGGTGCCGAAAGATGTCCCAAAACACTCAGAAACATGAATTGGCCAAGTGGGCACTCCAAAACCTCAATAAACAGATAAGTGACCAATTCAAATTTATTTCCATGCAGACATGGATGTTCAATGATCTTGAGGTTCAATTGGAAAAATCCCATGAGATACTGACACAAGTGAACCATATTGTGGTGGAACATTGAGCTAAGAGGGACCAAACATAGATCCGAGCAGACGAACATCACCTTATAGCCGCTGATGAGGAAGGGGATCTCAAGATGAGGGAAGGAATACTAGAAGCCACATGCCAGAAAATAGCAGAACCGGGGTGCTCCCTTGAGGATGGAAATATATAGGTTATGTGTTTTGCAAGAACGAAACACACACTTTTATGCTCCCTTTTTTATTTTGGGTTGTGTGCATGAGTCTCATTACCTACTTTGATTAGTCTATCTCAATCATATTTGTGAAACACCCCATGATCAATCCCTGAGCTCACATGGGTCATTACCAGTGAGAGAAAAAAGGGACGACAACATAATTATTCACCCTATATATGAGAGCACCAACCAATTACTAGACACATGGGGTCTGAATGACCACTTGGAGTTTCTGGGAGAAGGGGGTCATGACTAGAGGATATAGTTCTTGGAACAGCGAAATTACCCTTTCCTAACATGGTCTAGCGCATGAGTGGGATAATTCTAAGGGATTTACAATCAATTCAAACAATTGGGAATGGAAAGTGAGAATCATGTTTCCAAAAATTTAGAATTCAATGAGGGTGGCATGACGACGGAGGATAACTTCTGACTATCTTCATAGCATAGCATCCACATTGTGTTGGCCTGAGATGAAAACCAATAAACAAGGGCCAACCGTCATCCCTATTTGAAAAAAAGGGCAAAAATCATAGTGTCATCTGTTATATTATAGAAAGCTAGATCAAAACAGTAGGGGAACCATCTGACTGATCATCCATACCATTAGGGGTCCCTTTCGACATGAAAGAGGATGATAATCCAAATAAGGGGCACGAAAAGTGCATGAATGGAGTGATGGGCTATTCGAATAGAGTCCAACAGTCTTGAAATTACGCCACTATGAAAAAATCCCACTGAGAATGCATATTGGTCTGAATTCAGATGAAACATATTACTATACAGGACCCCTATGGTCGGGATCTAGGATTCCTTGTAGTTTCACATCTTGAAAATGAGGATTATGAACACATTGATTAACATCATATAATATGGAAGTAATACATAGTTTATAGTCATATAGTCTTGATAATGGTCAATAGTTTAAATTCATGTTACATGAACTGGGGACTCCTAGATTAGGATCCTATAGTATGGACCATAATTAGGGGAAAAAAGCAGGAAGAGTTAATGAACTTGTGGCTGGGTCTGAGGCGAGATGCTCGTTTGTCCCTATGTATCACGCGAGGGTATGAATCAAGTAATATGTAGTTCTTAAATTCCATATTGTTTAACATCATATGGTATTTACATTGTAAAATTAATTTAGAAACATGTGGCATGGTACATAAGCTAACATGAATGGGGAAAAAATAATTCCACACCACATCACACAATCCTGAAAAGGGGCTAGGTCCAAGAGGCCATAAAGATGAAATAGATTATGGCTATACCATATACAAAGAGTCTAAGACTTCTTATATATCCCACGATTAAGGTAACCATTCCATATGTAGTTCTTGAGGATGGTATGGATTATGGCCAATACCAAAAGAAGATATATCCTCTCATGTGAGGAAAATCATAATTATTACGTTGTTTAATTTCATGCGAACTAGTACATTGTAAGTAATAGATTAAAGGCCATAGAGTTCGGACATATGTTATGGAGAGGTTCAGTATAGCATCATGAGGAAACCCAACAAGAATGAGGAAAAAGTAAGTCCACACTAGACCACACCTTTCCAGTGGGGAAAAGCTAGGCCAAGATGGGGTGAAAAGGTTCATGACCCTAAGTCTTGACCCAGAGGTAAAATACCCAGGTGTCTCAGAGGGGTGATAATCAATCCAAATGTATTTTTTTTCAATGTGGCATGGAGGGGGGACAATTATGAAGGGTAAATGTCTTCTCTAAATAATAAATCATATGGTTGGGTAGATAATCTATACACAACCTAGATGTGAAAGGTGTAGTTTAACATCATAAGATATGGATGCAGGAGATCCTAGTTTATGGTTATTTTTCTAAGACCATATAGAGGTGTGATTATTTCATGAAGTCATAAACAATTCCCAAATCCCTAACCCCACAAGATCCATGATCGGTGTGATAAAAAAGGATGGGGAATATCTTTACAACAAATGGAAGTACATGGTAGGGAGCGAAGGTCAAAAATCAAGGATGACCCCACAATATCCGTTCGTCCTTTCAACGTGAAAAGTTATATGAAGAGATAACACTGAGGGTGTTAATGTTCCATATGAACATTATAAAATAGAATGTAATGTGAAACACAAAACCAATATTTATGGAATAAAGGGTTTCACATAAAGATGGAGGATAACTATTGACCATATTCAAAAGACATCATCCATACCGTGTGACCTGGAATGAGAACAAACAATTGAATATAGACCACTGACCATATTTTTAATGCTATATTTATTTCAAATCTGGTTGAAGATCTTTTGGGGCATGGGCTCAAAATTGTAGGTGATCCATAAGGCTGATAATACATATCTCTTGGGGATACTCTCAAATTCTAGAGATTATGGAGACCCAAAAAGAGGGACCCGTGAAGCATGGAAATGGAATGAGAGCATGTATATATAGAATCCAACATTCTAGGTCCTAAACCCGAGTGCTTGTGAGCTTGTTGGTGAGGCATATCTGAGTCTTCGGGGGTCCAGTTATGGGTGAAAAACAAGAATAGAAGAGTTGATGAAAAGGGAAAAATATGTCAATGAACCAAGGGATGGACTTGAAGAAAAGTTTTCTGGTGTTCTTTGTATCCCATAAAGATGGGAGTCAAGCCATATGTAGTAATTTAAGTGTTGTAATGCTTAACATCATGTGGTAAGGAACAAAGTTGATGAGGTAAAGAAGGTGGTGTGCATGGTATGGTAAGAGAACCCGATGTGAATGAAGACAAAGAATTATACAACATACCACACTCCACTCTCAGAGAAAACTCTGGCCACAATGCAGAAAGATAAGGGAAATCAGAAAATCATCACGTGGTTTAATGTTGTACAGAATGGGGGGGGGGGTAATTTCCTTTTAAGGCCATGAATAAAGGACTATAAATTATATGAATTTTATCATCTTATAGTTAGTAAAAAATAGTTTAACGTTATATGGGATGAGAGATATCTTATTTTATAGCCGTATGACTCAGACCATAAGGTAGGGGCTAGAGGGACAAAAAGTGTGAGAAACCTGTGGCTGGAACCAAATACTATATCTCTGGGTGCTCCTACGTATCTCATTAGAATGGGATTCAATTCATACATAGATATATAATGTCATCCAGTTTAACATCATGCAGTAAGGAGGTAGATGGAAGAGGAAATACCATAGGGTGGAGTATATGGTGAAACTATTATAAATAAGACGTGAATGAAGATAAAATAATTCCACATGCCACACAATGTAAACCCATAAGAATTAGGGTCGAGGGGCTGAAGGAAAGAGATAATTTGTTGAGACTAGGTTAGACCCAGGGAAGAAATGTATGGGCATTCATACATATCCCATATGGATGGGAATAGTGACATGTACATAGTTCTGTAATTATGTGCTGTTTAACATCATATTGAAAGATTGTGGATGGAGGGGAGGTATTCTAAAGGGAGGAACATGATGAGACTATTGTAAAACCAATGTGAATGAGGAAAAAATAAACACCACACCACATGCTTAAAAAGGGAATCTCAATCCAAAAGACAAAAAATGTGGAGACTTGGGTCTAGACCCAATGAAAAAATGTCTAGGCATTCCTATATATCCTATATCGATAGGAATCAATCCATACATATTTCATGAATTCCATGGTGTTTAACATCATGTAATAAGGACATTGATGAAAAAGAAGGTTCTAAATGGAATTTTCATGGTGCGATAATGCATACCTAACATGAATGGGGATATGAGAAGTCCACATCACACCATGCACAACCCCAATGGGGAACCATAGGAAAAATGGGCGAAAAAGATCAAGGGACATGGGGATGGATTCGAAGACAAAATGTATGGGAGTTCCTATGTATCCTATATGGATGGGAATCAAGCCACACATAGTTCTTGAAATGTGGTCTAGTTTAACATTATCCAGTATTGGTGTAGATAAAATAGGATGTTCTAAAGGGATGAGAACATGGTGCAGCTATTGTAACCCATACATGAATGAGGAAAGAAGAAGTATGCAGCATACCATATGTAGCCCTTAATGGGAACTGAACCCTACTGGGGAACCAAAGATATGGAAAAGTTTTTTGGGATGGACCCGAAGAAAAAATTATTTTGGCGTTCCTATGTATCTTTCATGGGTTGGAATAAATCCACACTTAGTTTTAGAAATTCCATGTAGTTTAACTTCATTAGGTAAGTATGACTAAAGGAGGAGATCCTTGAAGGGGATACACAACATGGTAGTTGTATTCCCACTGTGAACGAGTAAAAAATAATTCCACCTGGTGTCACTTGCTTCGGGATACATAGGCCAAGAGACTAAATGGAAGGTGGAATCTGCCGTACATGGGGATGAACCCGAAGCCAAAGTGTTCAGGCATTCCTACGTATCCAAGAATTATGGAAATCAAGCCATAAATAGATCTCAAGATGCAGTCCAGTTTAATGTCATGTGGTAAGGATGAAAAAGATCTTAGTTTAAGGTCATAGATCTCAGACTGTAGACGCCCAGTTTAATGTAATGTGTCTAGGACAAAAGGGTAAAAAGGTGAATAATCACACTTGATATTTGGGGCACCATGGGGATGTAAATAACGATAGAGGATAGTTTTTTACCATGTTTGCAACACATTATACATATCATGTGACCTAGAATAAGAAAAAATAATTGAACATTGACCACGGACCTTATTCACAATGCAGGGCTTATATAAAATTTTCATTTGAGATCCTTTGAGATGTTGGATTGGAATGATAAGTGATCCATGGTGGCATGGGACTAGGCCTCTAGGGGGTCCTTTCAGATGTGAAAGATGATGAAGACCCAAATGACAGGCACACACGAAGCATGGTGATACCCATGTAGTTAAATTCATTCTGGTAAGGATGAGAGAGATATTAGTTTAAGGTCTTAGATCTTGGACCATGAGGTATGTTTACCACTTGTAGTTTATCATCATGTAAGACAAGGGTGTCGGGTAATTTTATGGGATGCAAAGGACAGATTGTGTAGTTTTATGACATGTGATAAGGATGAATATGATCTTAGTTTAAGGTCTTATTGATTAGACTATATGGTGTATTCAACATTTGTAGTTTATCATCATGCATGATGAGGGTTCACTCATGCGAAGCTATACTTGAGAAACACTACATTGGTGGGAGGAGTAATGCGCTCACCATCCATGGGGACTAGAGAGTATCCACCATTGAGGTAAACCATGTGAATGTTATATGGTCCCTCCCATTTTGGATCAAAATTTGGTGGCTAACTACAAGGTATCATTGGTGTTTTCTGGGAGAATACCATGTCACCTTGAAGGAATGAATGGAGAAAAAATTTCTTATTGAATTATCAGGCTATATTATTCTAATGCCTCATCAGATTGTGCAAGGCACAAAGCCTATTCTCATTAAGGGATTATAGTTCATCCAAATAGACATATACTACCTTTACAGACATATTCTAATCATAGACAGTAGTGCAGAGTGATGAAAACTAAATATTAATGGGTAGGATTTCCTCTATTTTGTACACCATGGAATATGAGGTCACCTGGGTTGAATCACGAGTCGTTGTCCGATAATCCCAAAGAGCATTGGGAAGCTTATCCGGCCTAATACTCTTATTCTGACCAACCATCTTCTGAATGATACGAGGGATAGTTTTTTGAACACCTCAATATACCCATTTTCTAGGGCATAATAGTGAGAGGTATGATTAGAACGAACATTGTACTTGGCGTACAATTTCTTCATCTCGGCTGCCTGGAATTTGGTGTCTTTATCGTTAAGGAAGTGTAAGGGACTAGAAATCGGTGGATAATATTGGAGATAACGATTTCAACGATAGGACATGCCTTGAAATCCTTGAGTGGATTTTCATTTTCCCACATGGAAAAGAAATCCATAGTAGTTAGGATGAACCTGCACTTGCGAGTTGTTGCTGGTGGATACGGTCCTATGACATTGAGTCCCCATACTGCAAATGGATAAGAGTATTTGGTGGTATGGAGAGGCTCTTGTAGTATATTCCCAAAATTATCATGGATCTCACATGCCTATCACCTCTTGGTGAACATGATATAGTCATTGACCATGGTGGGCCAGAAGTAGCCCAACCATTGGTTTTGATGATAGAGTTTTGAACCTCCCTGATGGGATCCACTGGAACTGGCATGAACTTACTAACTTACTTGGGGAATCTCATCTCCCTGAATTAAATATAGGATAATACCATCAAACCCACAACTATAGAGGATTTCCTCAAGACTGAGACCACACTAGATGGTGAACTGAACTACACGCTGATAGATTCTCTCACATTAATCTATATCCTTTGAGAGATTTCCATGATGGAGATACTTGATAAAGGGAGTTTTCCAATCAGTATTCTCTTCTAGTATTGTGATAGGATCCTATAGGTCATGATGTGGATGCACCATTGGTGTGATGGCTTACCTACTTACTATCATCATCATCTGGAGTGACGAGAGTGATGACACTTTGATGCGCCACATGGATAATCAAATCATCCTAATTAGGCTCTAAAAGAGATGCTGAAAAGCTGGCCAATGAATCATACCGACCATTATACGATCTAGGAAAATGAATGACCTCAGGCTTGGAAGGGAATTAGTCCATTATTTTTTTTGTGCACTCTAATAGGGGTACAACCTCCGGCTTCCTAACAACATATTCGCTCTTTATCTTCTTAAGGAATAGTTCAGAGTCCCCATTCACATATAGGTGGGAAGCTTTAATAAAGAGGGCTAGTTCAAGGCCAGTGATGAGGGCTTGATACTCCACCATGTTGTGAGTGAATCCTTCTGAAAAAAATAACAAATAGGGAAGGAAAACAAATATAGGAACGGTGGAGACGATACCTAGACCCAATCTGTTAAGTCTTAGATCATTGAGTCTATTACTTGTAGGGATTCATGAGGGACTGTCAAAGTGGATATACCAACATAAAATATATTGATCCACTAAGAGGATTGTCTCATCTGGGAAATCATGACCTAGAGACTTATCTGTAGGGTATAGATGGGTGGAAAGTAAGTCTGTTAGTGCATGATCCATGACAGCATTCTGCAGAATGAACCTGATGATAAACCATAAAAGGATAACTGCCTACCGAGCTAGATGTCCTATCAGTATGGGGAAATTCAGAATATACTATATCAATTCTACACAATACACCATCTATACCTCATGGTGATGCACATAATATCCCAATTTTTTGACTGTGAATACCAGAGCGAGCCATGTCTTCTCTATAAAGGAATATCTAGTTTCTGTATCGAAGAGCATGTGGCTGAGATAGTATAAACTATTCTATATCCCCACATTTCTCATCTGAGTGAGACCGAGGGACCATTCTATAGCAGTCACATAAATGACTAGTGAATTTCAAGAGATGTGTGGAATTGAAACCAGAGGTTGTAGAAGGTACTGCTTGATCTCCAAAAATGCAGCCTAACACTGTTTATCCCACTGGTAGTCGACACATTTTTCATGATCCAGGAAAAAGGAATACACTTTCTAGAGAGATTCAAAATGAATTGGTGTATGTAGGCCTATTGGACTTAAAATCCTTGTAGCCCCTGGATATTTCTCGGAGGAGGATTCTAACTAATAGCCTAGATCTTCTCTGGATTGATCTTGATTCCATAATTTATAATGAAAAATCTGATAATCTTTCCAGTGGAAATCCCTAAGCACACTTCTAGGGGTTCATCTTCAAAATGGTAGGACTGGAGGAAAATAAATAATTTCTCAAGATCATTTATTTGGTCCTAACTCTAGTGGGATTTGACTACCAAATCATCCAAATACAACTCCACTAATCTCCAGAGTATTGGTTTGAATTTTCAGTGCATGGAATGCAGGTAGGTCGATCCTGCATTCTTTAGACCTAAAG
The DNA here is from genome assembly GCA_963277665.1 of Viscum album. Lineage (NCBI taxonomy): Eukaryota > Viridiplantae > Streptophyta > Magnoliopsida > Santalales > Viscaceae > Viscum > Viscum album. The sequence goes on along the minus strand of OY728140.1, from coordinate 237,641,898 downwards.
GAATTAACTAATAACAAAAAGTACCCTATGATGCACTAAAGGTAGAAGAAATTTCTTCCTTGGGGGTCCTTCATATTTTATTATATCCAGAATACACATCCATGGAAGAGAGGTCATAGAATCCAGCGATAGCATTGATCAATGGATCTATCATAGGAAGGGGAAAATCATCCTTCATATAGGGATAGTTGAGATCCTGTAAGTTGATGCAGACTCTGATATCTATTTTCTACTTTCGAATGTCAATGATGTTGGCTAGTAATTTTGGGTATTGGAATACCTTGATGAAGTTGTCTTTAATGAGCTAATCAACACTGGCCTCGACCGTGGCACCATGAAAGGGGTGAATATTTCTGGGAGTCTTTTTTAACCAGAGATGGATTATCGAGAGACCAAAGTTGTTGAAGGTGACCAGAAGATATCTTACTAGAATTTATTCATAGATCCATTCAAATATGTATTGATGATGCTTCAAGAAACCCACATACCATTGCTATTTGTCTGCATACATGATTATTCTGACCAGTTTTGGTTTCAAATGTGTCTCAGTGGGGAGGTTCACCTATACCAACTCATTAGTGGAGGTGGATACACCTTCCTCAAACACATTAAGAGTTTCCTAAAATTACTCATCATAGTCCACAATGAGATGATCATTGAAAGGGGGAAATTATTCTTAGTTGACTAATTCTAACGGAATGCTGGTGTTGGCTAGAGTAGTAGTGGAGTCTTTATTGGGGGACTTGTGCAATGCTAAAATACTGGGAATGAAAGCTGTTGATCCAATTCCATATATCCTTTGACCCATTGGGCTATGATTGACAATATCAAAGCAGTAGTGGTAGGTCAGGTTAATCTATTTCTACCCATCCCTCAAAAAAGCAAGTATGATGTATTTATGTTGCCATGAAGTAAATATCCAAATACCTTACAGGGGTATGGGGTTATAGGATCACTCAATCCTGATTTCTATAGGAGTGTTAAGAGATATATTTTTTTTGCATTCCTTGTATTTGGGTTGAGCTTTCCCCTTACCCTAGAGATTCCATAACAATGTCCCATGTATAGGGTTTTGGCCTCTAATCGGTGAATTGGGAGAATGTAGGCATTATCCAAGTCATCCCATAGGTCAGCCAAAACAGTTTCATTCTCAACCTCATTGGCCTAAATAGACTACTCCTTTCACTTATAGTAGTCAGAATCAGGGTAGAATGCTTAGAAAGAGGAAAATGGAGATGCATCGCCTTGGAGCATTCCCACTTGACTATTAAGGGAGTACTTTCTGCATTGATTATATGAGGAGGGGACTGCTGTGTGGAAATAGAGACAGGGTCTACCCATCAGTTCCTTATAGGCAGTGTCCAACAAGGAAACCACGAACTTTATTCTAGAAATATGACCACCAAATTAGTTCATGAAGTGTATTTTTACAATAATAGTATGTTCTATCTTTTTGTAACCATGAATCATTTGGTCATAGAGATTCAAACCTATTTCCGATAGCCCCATCTTTTAGAGCATCTGGATTGGGATGAGATTGATCCTGGAACCCATGTCGATGAGACAATGTTCGAATTCCATATCATTGAACTGACCAGTGATGTATATTGGATGGATGTGACCCTCTATAAGAGAACATTCATCTTCTCCTAATAATGAGATGATGGACTGACATTCTGCAAGTTCAGCTTCCTCAGCATAGATTGTCTCTGCAACAACTACCTATGTTTCAAATTGGAGGGGGATCCTCAAAGCCTATGTGAGGGATTCACACAAATTGTTGTAAAAATAGAGAGCCTCAAGAATCAAGAGTTTGGTAGGAATGAGGGAAAAGTTCTTGATCACATCATACTTTCGTGCCATGTGCACACTTTTTCTAATTGGAGATCGCTCTACGACAGGAGGTATGGAAGACACTGCCGGTCGGACAAGAATATTTCAACTGGTGCTTGGGTTATCCCACTGCTCACAACCTGAATCTTCTAGGATGACTATGAGATGATTATAGAATGATTGTGGCATGGTCTCAGCTTGTTTGTGTGTGTGTGTATTTGTGTGTGACTATATTAAAAACTGATATATATTAATATATGAATAAATATATAGATAAAAAATATAACTAAATATATAAATAGATAGATATAAATATATATTAATATAAGAATAAATATATAAATATATTAATATATAAATTTAGTATTATATTAATATTACTATACATATATACAAATATATATATATATAATAATATATGAATACATATATATATATTAATATAACTCAATATATATTTTAATATAAATATATATATGTTGATATAAATATATATTTATATACAAATAAATATAACAATATATAAAAACAAATAGTTATATCATTAAATGGACAACAAAGCAAAATAGAGGAGTGGTAAAGGGTTCATGCGCATAGTGGGAGGTCACAAGTTCGAATCCTAGGGTAGGAAGGGTCAAAAACAATGGAAAAGGGTTGTGATGAACTATTAAATTGGGGTTCTAGCATAATTAAAGGTTTGATGCATGCTAGGGTGGTAGGGGCATGTTGTTGGAACCATGGTCTTCTATGCATGTTTTGGAGTATGGTTTGTGTTTGTTGTCAATCATCAATGGAAGTTTGGATCATGTACCAGCAAAGAGATCATACCATTCAATGGAGGTGGTTTGGAAATTGCGAAGACCAGAATAATGGAGGCGGTGAGTCTTCGTGATTACGTCAGAGCTTCGCGAATGGAAGAGTTGAAGCACATCGCGACGGTGAAGGGATTTGTGAGGGATCTTTGTGGCAAAGGCGTGAAGGAAAGATGACGGTGCTACTCCACGATTACGACGAGCTCCGCGACAGGAAAATTGCTGTAGTGCTACGCGATTTTGGGAGAATTTCGGCGGGAACTTCGGAGCTTCGCGATTGGAGTTGAGGTGGCGATGACTTCGCACGGAAGGGTCGAGGGTTGGTGTAATCGCCTATAAATACAGGTCGACCCCCTAAAGAGAAGTAGAAAAGAATTTCAGAGAAAATCCTTTGCTATCGGTTCACAAAGGTCTCTCACGAAGGCAGTGTGCTTCGTGAAAGAGGAGCTTCGCGACGAAAATTCTAGCTCCGCAAAAGTCGTGCGCCCCGCGTTGGCTCAGTGACCTTCGTGAAGAGGCAGGAGCTCCACGATAGCCAAGCATTGTGAAGGCTGGAGCATCGCGAGAGTGCTTCGCGATTGATCTTCGTGAAAAGGCAGGGACTCTGCGAAGGCTTGTTTGAGCTTTGAAAAATTGGGAGCAGTGCGAAGTAGGGTACTTTGTGAAGGCCATTTCCAAAGGTAGTTTTCCTAGTAGACAAGGGAAAAGGGGGTATTCATCAGTGGTTGGAATTTGGAAATTAACAGAGCATTAACTCAGGACTCTGAAGCAAGAAAAGTCTCATGCTGAACAGGAGACAAAGTCCTTCATGTCTATCTATTGAAGAGACCTTCACATCTATAAACCGAGTGAGACTTCACCAACAATAGTGGGCCAAGGGGAGTCAACGGAAGTGACCAGATGGAAGTAGTGAGCTATCCCTGAACCTTTGTAAAGGCAGTGAGCCTGGTACAGAGTGACTGTTCCCGAACAATTGTAATCCACAACTTGTGAAGATTAGTGGATTTTGGTACGACCGACAACTTGTCGTCGTATGCTCCTTGGACGTAGCCCTTAGTGGTGAACCAAGTAAAAAGGGGTGTGTCTTCTCTGTGCATGTGCATGTTTTCTTTCTGATCATTTTCATCTTACAGGTTCAACAAGTTCCTACCAATGTGGGGACAAGATCTATCACATTAAAATAAATAGTTGTCACCCTGATTCACCCCTCCCCTCTCATGGTGTCTCGGGGTCCTTCAAGTGGTATCAGAGACAGGTTACTGGTGTTGAATCTGTCCTTTTGCGTCATGGAGAATGCAGTCAATGTCAGGGGAGTCCCTCACTTCGATGGAAGTAATTTCCAGATCTGTAAGAATAGAATGAGATCTCATCTAAGATCTCTTGGAATGGAAGTTCTTTTTTCTACTATCCAAGGAATACAAGTCACTGACCCAACAGGCCTGGCTATGACTAAAAAAGACAGGAAAATTCTTGATGCAGTTGCTAAAGCACAAAATGCACTTACTACTGCCCTTTCTGACCAGATCTACCTAAAGGTGATGAATTTCACCTCAGCAAAATCCATGTGGGATAAACTCGAGAATATTTTTGAAGGAGATAGCAAAGTGAAGGAGGAAAAATTACAAGTGCTGCACAATCGGTTTGATGATCTGAAGATGAATCCAGATGATAATGCAGACTCTTTCTTCAATCGAATTACTGAAGTGGTTGGAGCAATTCAGGGTCTAGGTGAAGAAATCAAAGACATTGATATTGTAAAGAAAATATTAAGAAGACATCCACCGCTATACAATGAAAAGTTGTCAGCCCTTGAGGAAATAGATCTTTCAAGACTTTCTCTGGATGATCTACTTAGCAGCTTGGTAGCATATGAAATGAGAGTCAAACCAGAAGATTCTACGTCTCGTGTGAGCAAGGAAATTTCATTCAAGACCATGGATAAATAGAAAATCTCAAAATATAGTAGTGGTGAAGATGAAGAAGAAAAGGAAATTCTTTCTCTCATTGCAAAGAAGTTCCAGAAGGGGAAAGGGAAATTCAAAGGGAAGTTACCTCTCGCATGTTTTCGTTGTGGAAAATTTGGGCACATTGCCTCTCAGTGCTTAAGAACAATCAATGACAAAGATAGTGAAGATTAATGCATCGAGAAGCCTTGGAGAAGGTTCTTCAAAAGGGGAGACTTCAAATTTGGAAAGAAAATGCAAAGGAAGAGTTTTGTCTGTGAAGAGGAAGAAGATGATAATGAATTCTGTGATGAAGAAGAACCAGAATTCAAAACTGGGAACCATGCTTCCATGATGACCACTTTTGAAAATTCAGAAGATACTGGTGGAGAAAAACAACTGATAACTTGTGTAGATCCCGAGATGCAACTTAAGAATGCGGTTAATAAGCTTAAGATTAAATGAAAGAGTTGCAAAAAGTGGAAATCTATTGTAGAAGAATCAGCTGAATATGTTGATAAACTTGAGGCTGAAATTGAATGACTGGAAGAATTTGTGAAGGTACAGTCTAAAATAATTTAAAGTAATGATGATGTAGTAGATCTGAAGGTGAGAATTGAAGAGCAGGAAAAGGTCATCAACGACCTCACCTCCAGACTTGATGAAAAATCCAAGACTGCTGAGGGTTTTGAGGAGGAAGTCGTTACTCTAAGGAGTAAACATGAGACTGAATAAATTCCAAAAGAATCTAGGAAGAAAATACAGTTTGGAAGATTCTCAGATGCAGAATTACTAGCAAGAGCCAAGTGTGGTTCAGATGGGGTTGGAAACATATTGAGTAATCAAAGACCCGCTTGCATGGGAATGAGTGGAATTGGTTGTGAGGCTGAGACATCAACTGCTGGAAGTGAAAATATCCAAAATAAAGATAATATGACAGTTGAACATGTTGAAACATTGCCTAAAGTTCTGAAAAAGGAACCCTCAAACAAAACTAAAAGGAGAACTGAAAATTATCCTCAAACATTAAGAAATGACAGATAGTCTAACTTTTCTCCCAAGGAAGAAGGTATGAGGAGAAATTCAAGTGGGAGGACATTTCCTCTCATGAAGTGTCAGTTTTGTGGCTATCTGGGCCATACCATGTCTTATTGTGAGGAGGCAAGAAGCTATCTAAATGGAGAAGATATAGAAGTTCAACAAAGGAGAACAAATTCATATCCTATTTCTTATAGAAGAAACAATTTCTATGGATATTGTTTTCGTTGTTCTAACATTGGTCATAAGGCTCCTAATTGCAGGCAGAGAAGGGACATGAACACCTCATACCGAAGTTCAAGACAAGTCAAGTCTCATCAGCAAGACAGTGTGGCTCTTTCAAATAGGTTTTCTCCTCTCGAAGAAGATTTTTACTATAAAGAACCTGGGTATGCGGAAGAGATAATTGAAAGGCCATCAGTTCTATATACTCAATCCAATGTCTCATCGAAGGAAAGGAAGAAGATTGAGAAATCCAACCTTGCAGAGGTGGCCCTCAATGCTACAAAGAACAACAATACCTGGATTCTGGATAGTGGTTGTTCATCTCATATGTAGGGTAATGTGGGCCTGCTAACAGATATCAAAAGGACGGTTGATGGTACAGTACGATTTGGTAATGATGGGGCTCTGAAAATCAAAGGGAGTGGAAGTACCGAGTTAGCTAATGGAGAACTAAAGATGACTGAAGTCCTTTACATTAATGGACTACGTCATAATCTCCTCAGCATGAGTCAACTCTGTGACGCAGGACTTATAGTTACTTTTAATCAGAAAGGCTGCACTATCAAGGGAAAGACATGCAATTCACTTATGAAGGGATGCAGAATAGAAGGAAACTTGTATCTGGTTGATAGCGAAGAAAATGTATGTTACATGACTGTTGAAGAAGAAAACAATTTGTGGCATCGGAGACTGGAACACATCAATCAACAAGACATGGAGAAAATTTCAAAATTGAGAATTGTCATGGACATTCGCAACCTGAAGCGTGAGCGTGAAAAATATTGTGATTCTTGCATTCGTGGGAAGCTGGTCTGTAGTTCATATCAGCCAAAGAAGAAAAGGGAATCTCACCTTCTTGATCTGATTCATATATATGTATGTGGGCTGATAAATGTTGCCGTAACTCATGGAGAAATGTACTTTTTCCTTTTCATAGATTATTACAGTAGAATGGAATGTGTGATGGTCATTCACAGGAAACGACAAGTCCTTGACTGCATGAAAACATATCGGCGAATCGCCGAGAATGATACTGGACGAACAATCAAAGTGTTGTGATCTGACAATGGAGTAGAATACACATCCATTGAATTTGAAAATTATCTGGAGAAGCATGGGATACAGCATGAGGTAGCTACTGTGAGAACTCCACAACAAAATGGAGTTTTTGAACGTAGGAATTGACAGGTGAACAACATGGCACAAACTATGCTGATTGAGAGTCGTATTCCAAGACATTACTGGAAAAAGGCTGTTCAAGCTGCAGTGCACATTCAGAATCGAACGGCACTTTATATGGGTGAGAGGAAGACACCATATGAATTGTGGAATGGACGGAAGCCTTCTTTAAAATACTTTCGTGTCTTTGGAAGTAAATGCTTCATCAGGAACAAAGAAGGAAATAAAGGGAAATATGGAGACAATGCAGATGAAGGAATTTTCCTCGGTTACTCAATGAAAAGCAAAGCCTACAAGTGTTTCAACAAGCGTTCAGGAAGGATTGTGGAAAGCAATGATGTTAAGATAATTGAAGATAAAAGTACAAATTCATCAAGGACATCATATGCTGATGTGATAGAAAGTTAGGAAGAAAATGAAAGGGAAGAAAATACAAATGCAGAAATAGAGGAAGTTGTTCAAAACACTCAGCAGTCACATCATGATGTTGACTCAGCCGAAGAATCTGAAGAGGAAATCTTGGATGGTGAGAATGAGACTGAACCTCATAGGAGAAATCGAAGAGCAGATATTGATCCATCTAACATAATTGGAGACTGGAATGCACCCACACAGACAAGGAGGATGAGGAATAACATACCTTCTGTATTTATGTCAGTTGTGGAGCCATCCTCATTTGAAGAAGCTGTAAAGGATGAATCCTGGGTGAAAGCCATGAATGAAGAGTTAGATCAGATTGAAAAGAATCAAACATGGGATCTTGTCCAGAGACCCAAAGGTCACAATGTGATTGGAACAAAATGGATATTCAAGAACATGTTTGATGAGCATGGAAATGTTATCAGAAAGAAGGCTCGACTTGTATGTAAAGGGTATTCTCAGATAGAAGGTGTTGATGTTGAAGAGACCTTTGCTTTAGTGGCTATATTGGAGTCAATCAGGCTGTTTCTTTCCATGGCTCTCCAAAGAGGATATAAATTATATCAAATGGATGTCAAGACATCATTTTTAAATGGTGGACTCGAAGAAGAAGTCTACATTGAACAAACCGTGGGTTTTCTTCTTGGTGCTGATGAATCAAAGGTCTATAAGCTAAAGAAAACACTTTATGGCCTGAAACAGGCACCATGGGCGTGGTACTCTAGACTGGATTCTTACCTCAAGAAGCTGGAATTCAAAAGAGGAGGAGTAGATCAGAATCTCTATGTGAAGAATTCTTCGATAGATCAGTTCATGGTTCTAGTTTATATCGATGACATTATATTTGGTGGCATCATATAGAAATCAGTGGATGTATTTTCCAATCATATGAAATCATAATTTGAAATTTCAATGATTGGGGAGATCACATATTTCTTGGGACTACAAGTGACTCAAAGGAAAGAATTCACCTTTATCTCTTTGGAAAAGTATGCTAGAGAGCTGCTGAAGAAGTTCAATATGCAAGACTCCAAACCAATGTCAACTCCGATTTTAGTTGGAACCAAACTTGGAAAGCGTGAGGAAGGGACATCTGTAGATCCCACCATGTACATAAGAATCATTGGGAGCCTACTGTACCTGACAGCGACACGACCATATATTGTCTTTGCCACATGTCTTGCTGCCCGCTTTCAGAGTATTCCAAAGGAGGAAGATATGGGGGCAGTCAAAAGAATCATGCAATACATTCAAGGTACACACAACTTTGTGTTACATTTTCCTACAGGTAGGGACAGTGAATTATCAGTGTTTTCTGATGCTGACTGGGCTGGTGATGTAGTAGACAGAAAGTCCACTAGTGGTGGAGCTTTCTATATTGGGCAGAAATGTGTTGAATGGTTGAGAAAGAAACAAGAAAGTACTTCTCTTAGTACTGCTGAAGCTGAGTATATGTCCGCCAAAAAGGCATGCACTCAACTGATATGGATGAAGCAACAATTAAGTGATATTGGTGATGAGGTGAAGCAACCAATGGTGATTTACTGTGACAATAAGAGTGCAATTGATCTTACGAAGAATCCCTTTCATCACTCTCGTACAAAACACATTGAAATCAGGTATCACTTTATCAAAGATAAAGTTGAGCAAAGCGCGATTAGAATGGACCATGTGGGAACAGATGAGCAAGTGGCTGATATCCTAACAAAGCCACTGTCAGCGGCTATGTTTGAGAAGCATCGGTTGAACCTCGGTGTTCGGCCACCTCCCAGTGCATAAGGAGGTTACAGAATTCCCCTCTCCCCGTTTTTTATAACTGTTTTAATCTGTTTATGGATGTGATGCAGGTTTATGAGGGAGATACTATCCAGGGGGAGTATGGTTTGAGTTGAACATGAAAAAATTAATGGTCTTTGGATTTATTGTCAATGGGGGAGAATGTAGAATGGAATAAATTCAGGCAGCTTCTGTGATGAGAAGAATGAGAAGGAAAATAGTGGAACCCAATTCAAGCCTCCTCTCTTGTTTTCTACACCGAGCATTGCTCATGTAGACTTTGAGTGTTGGCTGAGTTTATTCCTGCATTTTAGATGGAGATCTATTAAGTTTATTTTCTGATTGCCAACAAACCCAAAGGGGGATATTGTTGGAACCATGGTCTTCTATGCATGTTTTGGAGTATGGTTTGTGTTTTTTGTCAATCATAAATGAATGTTCGGATAACAATTAAATATGTCAAAGGCATGAATTTTGTGAAGATAACAATTAAATATGTCAAAGGCATGAATTTTGTGAAGATAGGATGCATGGTTTGGAAATCGCGAAGACCAGAATAATGCAGGTGGTGAGTCTTCGCGATTACGTCAGAGCTTCGCGAACGGCAGAGTTGAAGCGCATCGCGGCGGTGAAGGCCTTTGCGAGGGAGCTTCATGGAGAAGGCACGAGGTAAAGATGACGGTGCTACTCCATTATTACGACGAGCTCCGCGAATGGAAAATTGTCGTAGTGCTTCGCGATTTTGAGAGAATTTTGGCGGGAACTTCAGAGCTTCGCGATTTGATCTGACGTGGCTTTGACTTCGCGCGGAAGGGTCGAGGGTTAGTGGAATTGCCTATAAATATAGGTCGACCCCCTCAAGAGAAGTAGAAAAGAATTTCAGAGAAAATCCTTTGCTCTCGGTTCGCAAAGGTCTCTCGCGAAGGCAGTGTGCTTCGCGAAAGAGGAGCTTCGTGGCGACTATTCTAGATCCATGAACGTCGTGCGCCCCGTGTTGGATCAGTGAGCTCCGCGAAGAGGCAGGAGCTCCGCGATATCCAAGCATGGCGAAGGTTGGAGCATCACGAGAGTGCTTCGCGATTGAGTTTCATGAAAAGGCAGGGACTCCGCGAAGGCTTGTTTGAGCTTTGCAAAATTGGGAGCCTTGCGAAGTAGGGTATTTTGTAAAGGACATTTCCAAAGGTAGTTTGCCCAGTGGACAAGGGAAAAGGGGGTATTCATCAGTGGTTGGAATATGGACTTTAATAGAGCATTAACTCAGGACACTGATGCAAGAAAAATCTCATGCTGAACAGGAGACAAAGTCCTTCATGTCTATCTATTGAAGATACATTCATGTCTATAAACTGAGTGAGACTTCACCAACAGCAGTGAGCCAGGGGGAGTCAACGGGAGTGACCTGAGGGAAGCAGTGAGCTATCCATGAACCTTTGTAAAGGCAGTGAGCCTGGGACAAAGTGACTTTGCCCGAACAATTGTAATACACAACTTGTGAAGATTAGTGGATTTTGGTACGACCGACAACTTGTCGGCATATGCTCCTTGGACGTAGCCCTTAGTGGTGAACCAAGTAAAAAGGGCTGTGTCTTCTCTGTGGATGTGAATGTTTTCTTTCTGATCATTTTCATCTTACAGGTTCAACAAGTTCCTACCAACATGGGAATAAGATCCATCACTTTAAAAGAAAAAGTTGTCACCCTGAATCACCCCTCCCCTCTCAGGGTGTCCCGGGGTCCTTCACATGCGTGGGCGGGTGGGGTTGGTGGATAGCGATGGTGGGGGGGGGGGGTCATGTTTTGTTAAAACCCCACTCTAATCTATAGAAATTTATTTAATTTTTTTTATAATTTCTTAAACTTTTATCAGTGATTTTTAAAAATCACTGATAAAAGGGGACTTTTATTAGTGCTAAAAAGAAGAGTGGATAAAGGACACCTTTTATTAGCGCTTTTTTATCACTAATAAAATTCCCCTTTTATCAACTCTTTTTTTAGCGATGTTAAAAGGGGTCACTATCTTTGATTTTTTAGCACTGATAAAAGTGACCCCATTTATCTTCACAGAGATTAACAAAACATATTTTAGTGATGTAAATGGCCTTTTATAGCTCTTTTAAAGGCCGTATCCGTAGTTGTGAGTGAACATATCAATAATTATCCTTTTTTACAATTTATGTAGAAGTAGTGGACAAGGTGGAGATGGTTGAGGGAGACATAACCATGAAAAATATAAATTACATATTTAATAATTTAGTATTATTTATCAATTAAATGAAAAATAATGATTTATTAATGTTTTTCAAAATATATTATTTGTTTTAAAAATTAAAAATTTATTTTTTTAATAATTATATTTAAATAGATATTTTTCGGTCGTATATAGATGTTTATAGTATTAAATATATTAAAAAAATAATTATTAATTATATTTAAAAATTATATATTTATTTTTAAAAATATTATTATTTATATAAATAAATTGTTATTTCTTAACCCTGATCATTTTGAATTTGATGGGAGATTTCTAATTGACTTTACAACTTGTGTGCATTGGGATTGGCGACTGAATATGGGGGTGATAATGATGTGTGGATTGTGTGTTGTTGCATCCAGAAAATAGAGGGTTCAGTAAAACCTGCAATTAATAATTATGGGGGATGGAAATGTAGGAATTACAAGCATGATCATACCCACACCCATCATGATGGCTGTTGGAAGAATTACTTCATGCGGGTTTCTATCCATATTAAAAAAACGTATGGCCCTTCCACTCAAAAAATAATCTTCACATTGAGATTACAGGTCCTCCTATACTGGTGTTGTCAGCCCACCTATGTGGGTTAAGGATTTAAAAACCTTTTATTCCACCATATTTTTTACTACTAGTCTGGAGATATTTTTTGTAGTACAAGCCTCTTAATGGATCTATTCAGTGTACTAGAATTGAAATTTCTTTTTCTTGTCACCACTTTCTCTCGGCCAAGGATTCACTCTGTCATCTCTTTGTTCACTACATTTTCTCCCACAGACTATGGAGGTATGTGAAGTGCATCTTTGGATACACTCTTCATTATTGGTGTTTGGAAATATTTATGGCATACATTAGAAATGTTGTTTGTAGTGATGAGATTCATTCATTGTTGTTAACAAATTCATCTTCACTCATATAAAATTCATAAAAGGCACGAAATGTGGTTGCAATTAATGATTATGTTCCCTATTTTCATGATGGATTTAGGTAAATTCATAGAAAATTATTACTGACTCGAAAATTAAAATGGGATAAATAAATAATGACTTCTCTAGAATAGTTATTTTGAGATCCTTTGGTGTCAATGGTAGGTCTAAAAAACCATTACTAGCTAAATCCATTAGATGGATTCCCCTGCACTTATGGAGGCATTACTATGGTATGATTTTATCACTTTATTGGGAATGTTCATGAAATTGATGATAGTTTAAGGGATATGATCAAGGATATTAGGTATGTTATATACTATGGATGACATTGCATATGGGTGAAATATGATTCTAGTTTCGCCATGAAAATTATCAATGAATGCTCTAGGAATATTCCATGGAGAATTATGTTGTATTGTATTTATTTTCATTCTCTTATGGATCATATTTTTCATGAATTCACACGTGTTTAGAGGGAATAAAATCAAGTTTTTAATTCTCTCTCCAAGAGGCAGGTCATGGAGACAACTTTGTATAGTCCTCCATCACTCCTAATATTTGTTCTGATTTGGTTGACAAGGATATTCCTAGTGACATTTATACCCAAATTAGTAAATATCACTTATAATTTCTCTTTGCAACATTTATTTTTCGATTTTTTGGAGAAAGATTACATGATTTTGGAACCTTAGTCAAACTCAAGTGTCCACTTAGACATGTTTAAAGGCAATAATATCAACTCAGTGACTCGTATGATTCAACTTCAATAATAATAAAAATATTATAAAGCACGAAATACACACACAAGATTACCACTCCTAGAGAGGTGTAATTATATAGAAATTGGTCCACTTGCATTTGGAGTTTATCTTCAATTCCTAATGAAATAATAAATATTTGGGTTTATCCAATGCTAACCATTACCAATTCTAGCTAAACTCACTTATAACAACCATCTTTATTAGTGCTAAAAAAATGCTTATAAATAAATTATTTTATCAGTGCTTTTTTACCGATGATAAATGGCATATTATAAAAAAATTATATATAATTAAGAATAATATAGTAATATATAATTTTTTTTATATTGATATAAAATAATATATTTAATTAAATATGATTCATTGATGACTAAATTAACATTAACAATTAATATATAAGATATTTAGTGAAAAAATGTCTTATAAAATAATGTGAAGATTTTATTAATTAATAATACGTTAATTATTATTGTGTAGTAGTCATTTAATAAAAATTGAACGAAATTGAAATCCAATAAATAAATGAATGATTTAAGATAAGTTGAAAAAATGTATAGAACTTGAATCGAAATTAACTTTTAATCTGGATATTTTTTTGAGATCCACCACATATCAAATGGAAATATTTGAATATATATACATTTTGATGACCATGAAAACCCTAGTCATGATTTTTTAGAGGTCAAAAAATGTCTGGATTGCCTGTAAAAGTGAGTTTTTTGTTGGGATACCCTAATTGTCACAAATTCGATGAGAATTTGGTTTTGATTAAGAGGGTATTCTTGTAATTTTTCAGGGGATACTGAATTTATTCCAAAGGATTAGATTCATATAGATATCATGGTTTTGAAATTTTATCAGTTTTCATATTATATTTTTAGTTATAATTATATATATACATATTCTCTTATATTTAAATATAACGAATCAACTATATAAATAAATATTTAAACATATTTACATAAACAAGAATTTTTTAAAATATAAACCATACAGAAATAAATATTTGTTTTTTATTTTATTTAAAATACAAATTACCCTTTTTTTACATTATAAGATTGAAATAATAAATAAGTACCTATACAAGTAATGTTTATATATAAACCTGTGTGTGTCAATAAAACAAAAATATTTAAATGTATATTATAATATACATAATTAAATTGATATATATATAAATATGTGTACGTGTATATGAGAAATATAAATGTGTACGTGTATGTGTAAATATGTGTGTATGTATGTGTATCACGTATTGTGTATATACATTATGTATAAATGTATTTTTATAAAAATTTCATTGTCATTAAATATAGTAATTAATCATGTTTACAATAAATATATATTAATACATTAAAATAATTTATATCTAAATATATAATTATATGTAAATATGTATAAATATATTTTTAAATAAATAAATACATAAACATATATATCATGAATAAAATTTATTTCCAAATATGAAATATATAGACATATTTTGAAAATATATTTAAAAATAATTATATTAATCACCTGAAATTAATTACTATCAATTTTATTTAAAACAACATTTAACCGTGGTTTATATATTATAAAAAAATATGAATATATATATATGTACAAATTTATATATAATGTTTATATATACATATGTGTATGTATTAATAAATAAATATATATTTAAATTTATATTCTAATATTGGTAAGTTAATACTATTTTAAGACATATTTAAATAAATTTAAGTGTATATATATCACACACACAAACACAAGAATATGTTTAATGAATTTATTTAAAAACTATAATATATATATTATAATTAAAAATATGTATGGGAATATATATAAATAGGTAGAAATATTGTTAAATATTGAATAACCAAGGGTAGAAATATAATACATGGGTTTTCATTTCAGATGGAGGCCACAAGATCAAATCGAGTAGAGCTTGAGTGGGTGAGTAGGTATTAGGGTACCTCTATAGAACTAAAGACATGAGGGGGGGGGGGGGTCAGGAGATTGGGTGTGGGGTGTGAGGGTGGGGGAATGGAGGCCCTGACAAAAGGGGTCCCCAACACTGAGGGGCACTCCAATTTTTTTAAACTTTATAAGAGCTAAATATTAAGAACTGATAAAGGAATCCTTTATTAGGGTGAAAAAAAAGCGCTAAGAAGTCCTTTATGAGTGGTTTTTATTATCACTAATAAAGGAATCCTTTTAAGAAATCATAGATACTATGTGTTTTTTTAAAACTAATAAATCCTATTTGTAGCACTGAAAACACAATATGTATTAGTAAATACATAACATATATTTTATCCAACTCCCATACTCAACATCATCTTCATTGTAACAACAGAATAAAACCATCAAATTGATTTCATAATATATTTTTATTAGTTCCCAGATCATATTGTTCTGGATCTATAATAGGTCAAAAAAAAAGAAATATCCATCTAAATAGAGACTCCAATTCCAAGGGATAGACTAGTAATGACATGACCAAAAACTACCGAACTTTAGAAGAGTAAACACAAACCCAGAAAACATATCCCATAAGACCTATTGCAGCACTTGATTCAACTTCTAGGTTTACAATAGCATGAATTTCCACAAACTCAATCATTCTAACCATTACAAGAAATATCCAAACTATGCAGCATTAAGACAACATGAACATAAAGTGAACTAGTAAACAAAGAAGTAAATCTAGATGTATAATCAATGAGAGTGACCATCCCAAAAAATACGGAACTTTAAACTTCAAAATCAAAATTAATATATTTGAAAAAGAAAACACAAAAAAAAAACACAATCAATTTATATCGAAATTCACATCAGACAACCAATTAACATCATTCCAACAACAATCCAATTAAAAAAATTAAATCAGTATTTAGAAAAATAAATCACTAGTTTATGAAGAAACCAAATTCATAATAAAAACTGCACTATAAAATATTAAATTCACGTAACAGTTCAAATTAAAAAAATTATTAGGAGGTCATGAGATTATAATAGAACTCACCATGATATTAATCTAGTCCACAAAACATTGAAGGATTAGAGGTGGTTCATTTAATACATTACTAGAAAAGTTGAGGTGGACAAATAATAATCGCCATGCATCCTTGTCTAGTGTGCTATATAAGATCATGCGCTAGTATCTTATGTGTGCAATAGTGTGAATTGAGTGAGAGGTTGTTAGGATGCATTTCCATGCAAGGCACTAATAGATTGAAAGAGACGTAGTGGGTGTGAGGCAGTGCTAAGATGGAAAAGGTAAAGGAATGTAAACCCAAGGCATCAACATGTAAGGGTTTATGGGATTGTAGTTTTAGATATTAAATCAACCTACCAGATTAAAAAATAAAAAGGGTCATTGGTTCACTATTGATACTTTGAAATTCTACACGCGAGAAAGAGTCTATTAAAAGTCTATATATTTTTAACTTATTCTACCAGAAATTGATTCATCAGGTAGGTTGAATTCATAAGTTGGAGTGGATCCCTAAACATGTACGATTCTATGAGTTGAATTGTGATTTCGAATACCCTTCTCATAGGTGCTTGATAATATTTATATGGTGGGGTGAGACTTGACCTACATTGATTCATTGGGTGTGTGTGTGAGTTTGTTTCTTTATAATAACCCATACATTAAATATATAATTATTAATTAAATTAATTTTAAACTTTATTTTAAAAAAATATATACTTTTCATTTTTATTTATATTTAATTGAATATTTATCTCTTAAAATTATTTTATTAAATACACAGAAAAAATTAATATTTTAGTTATATTAATAATATTTCATTTATCAAAAATATATCAGTAATTATAAAAAATATATAAAAATATAATGTTAATAATATTAGAATTTGTATAAAAAAGTATTATTTATATTTAAATAATATATAATTTTTTTAATTATGAATGTTTTTCAGTTTTAAGCATATGTTTATTTATAAATTTGTTTAATTGGAGTGAATTTTTCAATTACTGATATATATATATATATATAATGGTGAACCTTAAATATAAGAATACATTTGTGTGTGGGAGTGTTTGTTTCTAAAACCTAAGGGCATGTGTCTACGTGGGTGCAATATCTGAACCTACACACATGTACGTATATCAAACTATATGAAATGCATGTAATATGAATTATTTTATAATTTATTTATAAGATAATATTAATAAAATTAGAAAAAATTAATTATTATTTATATATATAAATATTTTGAACAGATATATATATAATAATATTAATAAATACAAAATAACTCATATAAAATTTTTTGAACGTAAAAATGTTTAATTAAATTATTAATAAATTAAACTGTCACTTATTTAACTTAAATAAAAAAATTTAAATAGTTTACCTAGAAATAAATTATAAATTCTATTAGAAAAAGTAATAAAATATATCTTTTATCCATGCTCAATAAAATAATGATAAAGGTTTGACCTTTATTAGCTGGTGATGTCCAATAAAATGGAGAAACAATTTACAGATGTTAAAGTTGAAGAGAAACTAGGGGTTACAGATAAAGATGCAGTAATTCATCAGAAGATATCTATAAATATCTATTTTATTAATAGAGCTTATTTATATGAGAGAGGTTAAAAAACAAGACATAAAATGAAAAATTGTTTGACAAAACTCCATTCCAAATAATAATAAATGAAATTATCTATGAATGTATAGGAAAATTAGGTCACATTACCAACCAAGGTGGGAAAACTGGTTTCATACAATGATGAATCTAAAGGGAAGAAATGAGACATGAAAATTGGTGAGACTCAAAATAGAAAAAAGTGTCTTAGAAAATTTTCTCTTTATGAGTTTGGAATAAAAAACAATCTTATGTCAAGAGTATACTCTTTATCCCAGCGTTAATTCTAAGGAAAAAAGTGGCCCCTCATTATTGCTTTAAACTGATGTTTTCATGTGATAACATTTAGGGAATTGAAGGTATAAATTGTGTGGTGTACATATTGTACAAAAAATGAGGTGTTATTCATATGGTTTTCTAAATATATTTGAGATGAAGTATTGAGTTCATCCATTGGGGGGAGGAGAATAAGTAAAAGCTATCATACAATTAAAAGATAAATTCTATAAAGAAGAACACATGAAAAAATGGTATTCTAATCATAATTATAACCATTATTTTTATTTAATTTAAACAATCCTCTTATTAGGGTGGGTATGTTGATGAAAAGATGAGAAAAAGGGGATCATTATTGAATGTACATGAACTATTTTTCTAGTGGTGTTAATATGTGTGATTGTTAAATATATATTGTTAAACATATTTGAGAATCCCCTACAATGCATTATGAGATTGGTATCACAAGTTTGGTTTTTAGGGCCCAAATTAACAAATTTGGTTATATAGATCTTTTTTCATGCATCAGGATAGTCTAATTAGACATATATTATACTAACTAATGGCTCTTTCATATAGATAATTATGTTGTTTCATGTAATTTTATGGAGAATAAGACTATTTTTGGATGTCATGTAATGGAGATGATGAGATAAAAACACTAGTCCCTTTTCATTTATTGTCAACAAGGGGGATATGAATTAATTTTACTAGAAGATGATACAAGTAAAAAATGGTATATTGTTTTTTCCATATAAAGAATCTATACATTCTTTCCATAACAATGTGAGAAGTAAAGTCAAAGTGTGGAGATTTTATTATTGTATAATTATGATAAATGGAAAAGGTGTTTTGGGAATTTTTCTTAGATATTATAACTTGGAATTATTAAAGGAAAATCAATAAGTATTTGTGATGATTGTTGTTTTTTTCTTGAATAAAATTGATAAAAGTATTTTTGGATGAAGTTTCACTATTTTAAAACATTTGGGAAGTGTTTTAGAGCTATTTTTAAGAGTCCTCATAATAATTTCATTTATTTATCGATTCATTGAAATATTCTTTGAATTCCTGAACTAGAGTTAGAAAAATGGAAAATTCCCTAATTTTATGACATTTCGAAAATAATAATAAAAAATTTAGTCATATAAAATGAGTTTTTAATGACATAATTTACCATAAATCTTTGAATCAAATCATAATTATTTGTCATTAGACTCCGTTCCATTGTATGGCCCTCAACCACATCGCATAAAAGTAACTTGAACTTGTGTAAAGTTAATTAGTAGAGTCTATGTAATGGACACACTGAAAATCTAGATATGTATTTGGATCCTCATGGAGTTATACTTATTATGTAAAAGTCCTCTGATGGTTTCCCAAAGGTTATATGTAAAGTGTGATTTCGGTGGGAAAATGAGATTACTAAAATTAAAATATACTAAGAATTTGAGAATAACATATTTTGAATAATATGAAAATAAATAAAATTATGCTTATACTTCTCTCCATGATTCAAGTATGTAATTTATTAATGTGGATTTTTTTTCCTAGTTATTGAGGATTCAACATCAAACTAAATGTGATTCCATAAGCAGCTAAATAATTACAATATCTTTGATTATGAGATTAATGTTAACTCATTGCGGTAACATCGAAATGAAAACAGGGACACCCTATATTTTATTATCTGTTGGATTTTTTTAATGTTGGGAATTAAAAAATAGGTGTTATAATATATATATGTAAATATAAAAGAGTATGTTGAATTAGCTATTTCAATGATCATTTTATATTGGATATCCACCAATGAGAAATTGTGAGTTGAAATATTCCATGGTATTAGTTTTGGCATTACAAATGATATGTGAAGGATTAATCACAGAGACATCAAGAGATTTAAGAGGGATATTATCTCAATTTTAAATAAATATTCCCTAGGATTTAATGGAAGAGGTTTTGTGTAATATTTCAATGAAGTAAATATGTGAGTATTCAAGAAATTCCAAAAAAATATTTGAATGAAAATTCAAATAATACTGAATTATGAAAATGAAATCATAATCTATTGATTGATTTAAAATAATTTTTACATACATCCTAAGATCACAAAGTTTCCATGTTTTAATATGGAATATAATATTTACACTATTATTTACATGAATATAAAATATAGAAGGTACTATGGGAAAAGGTATTGGGTGATCGTTGAGAAAAAACAAAAATTTTAAGTGTGGGAATTTTGAAGAACCGAGAGTATAATTGTTTCTATTTTTTAAGAGATAAAATATGTCTTAATACATAGAGATATTTATTGGAGAATAATTCCCTATTCCCAAGTATTCATAAATAATATAAGGACATAAATAATTTATAATATAGAGCATATTTCAAGACAAATAATGATAATTATAATTTTCGTCTACAGAAGTTTGAATGTATACATGAGAGAACTAATTTTTTTATGATCATGGAGGAATATCATCTCAAGTGGTGTAGAAGAAACCATGATCATAAGAATAAGATCATTCTTGTTTGTATCATGACATTATAGTGGTTAATGTGAAGTTTTATGCTCACCTATGTTACACAAAAGAACTAATTGAGTGTGAATCATTGTTGTTAGTACTACAAGGGTCATTGAATTTTTAATCCCTTGTGGATATAGGGGAGAATCCAGTACTGGTGCATCGAACCAATCATGATAAAGAGTAATATTTTATATCAAATATTTTAAATCCTTGTGTTCCTTTTCCATGATTACATCTATATTCATTCAAGTAAGGATAAGATAATTATTTTTAGTGTGTATGAAGTCTTTAACCAGTCACAATGGTTGTGTTAAAAGGGAGAAACTAATAAAATATAATGATTTCACTAATTCACCTCCTCCCCCTCTCAGACATCCAATAATATCTAATAACTTAAATTGGTATCAAATCCAAGGTCACTTATGGGTGATTCATGAGTTTATTGAGAATAAAGAATATAAAGTTTTTGAAAAATTGGGGTGTTTCTACATTTTATGGATGTAATCATCAAAACTATAGAAATAAGATGATACCCTACCTCTAATCCATTGGTCAAAAAGTTCATGATTTTGTAATTGTGGGATTTCTATCCATCAATGGGGATGTTTCTGTGAATCTTAATTTAAAGAAAAATATGGAGAAAAATATTAAGAAACAAAAATGAATATCTTCATTCATTTCATGAAACATTCTATAAAACATTCATGGTACTTAAAACTACTAATGGAATTTGGGAAAAATTGAGGAGTAGAAATGAATGTAATATTGAAGTAATATAAAACATGATATATGTTTGGGGGAGTATATTTGAGGATATAATGATGGGCGTAGATGAGAATATTGTAAACTATTTTGCAGTGTTAGTGAGATTTCCATAAATAACTGAGTATTTGGTAAGAAGATTTATGATTCTACCATTTTAAAGAAGATAATGTGAGTTTTTTATATAGATTTGATAATAATGTTCTATATTTGGAATATAGTGAATATTTTCCCCAAGATAAAACTCATAATATTATCATAGCATACAAAATGAGAAAGACACTATCTTTCAAGAATAAGGTGAAATATGAGATAGATTTTGGATCCATGAGAAAATGAAAATTCATAAATAAGGAAGTTTCATAATCAATTTATTCTAAATATGAGGAAAATTGGGATGAATTCAAAAATATTATAGCTCATTTTTCAAATAGACTTAGATAATGAAAATGGATTGTAAATGGAAAAAACAATTACAAATTTTCAAATAAGATGATATTGGACACTTTTCTATGATTTCCAAATGAAGAAAGATGCCGATATTAAATCAAATAAGGAGTATAGGAAGTTTGAAAATATAAAAATGGAAAAATTAGGAAGACGTTTAGTAGTAAAATAATATGTCTTAGAAGAAATAAATAGAAATCTGAATCATGTAAAAGTTTATATGATGTGGTTATCATTAATACTCTGGTCAAGAGCAGATCTGAAAACACATGTATTAATGATCAGGAAGATTGGAAATGATTGTAGTGGAACTTCAATGGTGTGTATGAATATTTTTAAGAGAAAATCATCGAGCGCAATAATTTTCATGGAAATTTCCATTTCAAGGATCAAGGTAAGTGTCATAGAAAAAACACATATACCCACTTGGTAAATTCCAAGACTAATAATTCCAAACACCCCTGCGGTGTCTTGGGATTAATAAATTTCACATTATACAACAACAATTTTATTTTTAAGTCGATATGTATTTCAAATTAAGATCCATTCATTTCAACCATTTGGCCTAATATGTCGAAATTCAAGGTGGCACACCTTTGAGTGTCCAAAAAAAATCATGAGTGATGTCTAAACCCCTAATCAATATCCAACTCACCTATATAAAAAAACTAGGGTTAATTGGACATGAATAAATGATAAAAATTCATTAGCTTACCAATGATAGGATTATGGGATGAAAACATAAATAAGAAACAACCAAAACTCAAATGGAAAACTATGTGGAAACCTACCATAGGGTCGTAGTCGATGTGTCCCTTGATATTAACCACAAATTCGAAGCAGGTAGTAAGAGATCTGTGTTTCAGTCAAACACCATGAAAATTGGAAGAATGATCCTTCATTTAAATATCAAAATTGGTGGTGATATTTATAGAGGAAAGAAGAGCTCAAGGCTTTTCCTTACCTTAGGCTATCTAATGCTTCATTTGAATCAAAGTTCGGTTGCCGGATGGAGGATTTGTTCGTGATTAGAGATTTAGGGAATTTGAAACCCATAATAAGAGAATATGAAGCCCAAGAACTTGAAAATAAGGGATTATAATAAATTAGACTTAAGTTTTATGTAGGGGTAATGGTAATAGTTTTTCAAAATCCCACTCTGCACAGTTTATGAGTACAATTTATGAATTGTGTACAAACTATGCCTTAAGGCTCTATCTTATTTATGAAGTAGGTTGCATGAAAATGTGCCTAGTCCTACAAGGTTGCAGACAATCCTTGTATACTGGTAGGTTCCCCTATCTATAGCCACATGGTTTTGTAAAAACCTATGCCATGGGTCACATAGTTTCTACTAACAGTGTAGCCCAACCTATAGCCCACTTTTCTAGAATTCTGAGCTAAGAAAAATCCCCAGACACTCCCCATACCTCCCCTAGTCCATAATATACAACTACCATAATTAATGAAATGATTCAAAATTAAATACTAATGATCCATACCTTATTTAAAAAGATGGTTCATTACAACCAATGTATGTTATCTTAGGATACATCGAGAAACATACCATTATGTGAGAATTGATATCTACTTATGTCTAAAAGATTAAATTTTCATAGGTCTAGATTTAATTCTATTATCCCTCTTGAGTATGTACAATAAAATTTATGGGGACCTATAGGACTGATTTTCCATGGTGGAGGATCATACCATGTCCCCTATATAGATGAATTTTCATTGTAGGAATATATCAATGTATTGATTAATACAAATGATACAATTGATGTGTTTAAGACATGAAATTACACTTTTTAAAACCAAACTATGAATAGTATTAAGTCCATAAAAATTGAATATGGTTTATTATACATATCATCCAAGTATTATCAGTTTTTTGACTATAATTTCATTCTTATGTGCCACACTATCATTTTAAATGATCAACTAAATGGACTAGAAGATCATATGAATCACACCAATTGGGAATGGGCTCAAAGAATGCATATATGCTACATCCTGCACAAATATTTCTGGGTAGAGGTTTCCACAATGATAGTCTACCTTATCATTTGATTTCTATAATCATATTATTAGTTTAAGACTCTAAAATAACTCTAGATAAATTGACATCCAGACTATTTAAATTTAAGGGAAATTAGATACACTTCTATTACCGATATTCAGACCGAGAGGCTGAAACCTTGGATTTTCATGTTAATTTTCATAGTTTATTTAAAGGGGGTGATTGGTTATTAACAATGGGATAAAAACAATGTTTAAAAAAATTATTATAGGTTAAGATGTTTTGTTCGATTAATTAGTTTCTAAAAAGGAGATTCCTTCCACTAATTACATAGTTATACACCCTAAACATGGGTGAACGATGTTGGTTCTTTATTTGAAATCGAGACTCTTATTGTGATTCCTTTATCTGATCCTAAACCTGAGGAAAATTTTGATTCAAATTCAGTTAATGGTGTAGATATTGAACCCCCTGATGATATTATGTATTTTTATCTTACTAAAGATAGTACATGGAGGATGATAATACATCTATCTAGGTATATCCATAAATATATTTCGGATTTTGAAATTGACATTTCCCAATATCTTATTAACAAGGAATATAAGACTTATAATTAGTATTATAATGATATAAATTCTAAGAATTGGACCATTTTTAGGCATGATGGGATGCTTCCCTTAAAAAATAACCATATCTTGTCCATTAGGAACAATCCACTTATTGCCAAGGCCATTAGATACATATAGATATTCAAAAGGAAAGGAAATAACATCATGGAAAACAAATTCAAATATAAGTACATACTTTTGTCCAAGGTATCCCTTAAAATAGAAGAGAATGATTATTTTAGAATTTCATATCAATAGTTTAACTTTCTCCTATTAGACTATTATCATTTTTTTCTACTTATCTTGATCTTCATTAAAATAAAATATATGTTTAAACCAGTTTCTTTCATGAAGGACTTGTTAAAATATTTACATGTATACAAATGATCTATTTTCTAATGAATTAAATCTAAATCAGGTGAATTTTATTAATAATTATCAATATGGTTTAAATAATGCCTTTAAGAAGTGAGTAATGAAATTTGAATCATTCATGCTATAAAATAAATACACTATAAGTATTATTTGTGCATGTATTTATTTAAAATATATTATAATCTACATGCTCCACTTACTATTTTTATGTTCATGATATGTTGGTTATTTTTATTGACATGAAATATATAACTATTATGAAAATGAAACTAAATGTCATTTTTGAAATGATGGATCTATATTATGACTAGCTTATTTTAGGTATGAAATTAGTTACACATAGAAGAATTAATTTACACCACTTGTCTCATTATTATTATTTTCTTAATTTATTTAATATATATTTTAATTAAAGCCTGTTAGTTTCAATATTTAACACCATTTTAAATTATCACTTTCCCACTCTCTTTCCAATATTGCGGATATTGATTTTATGAGTTTAATTCCATATGCTAATATAGACTAAAGAATATTGTATATGGTTATATGTATAAGTCATATGAATATTTCTTAGTTTCTAATTTAATATGGTTCTTGGGAAATTTGGGTAAGCCACATTCGTATTCCCTTAAGTTGACATTAAGGTACATTTTTTCTACTCCTCTTTTATGACAATTATACTATATAAATATAAGTCCTGCTGACCTTGTGATGAAATTTTTGGATTGTAAATATGTTTTAAATGATGAAACTATAGAATCTACATATATTTATATTATTTATAACTTTAAGGTAACCATTTATAGGAATGGGAACATGAAATTGGTTACAACCATCTTAATAACTGAAGATGAGTATGTTTCTTTCAAAAAAAATTAAAGAAGCTATTTGGATAAAATAATTTGAATTTCATGTTAATGTTATGTAATTATGGTATTATTATTTACTAAAATATTCAATCATATTTATATTAGTCTTAAAAAACAATATTACATGGTATGTCTAATAACATAAACATTAAGATGCATTTTTTAGAGAAGTTATTTGCAAGTGAAGTGTGTCAAATAGATACACATTGATGATAACACAGTCGATAGTTTGAATAAGGATAGGATTTTTCCTAAATTTATCCATTATTTCAATATTCTAAATACGGTTCTACTTCAAATTTATTAGGTTCAAGGATAAATCTATCAGTGGTAGAGTTTTTTTATTTAGAATGTATTATTTTTTAAAAAATTAATCAAATTTATTATCACATTATATATTTTTATTTTTATGATTCATATGTTTATGACCCACCATGATATGTTCTTTGTCGTTATTGAGATTATTATTCACAATGTTGATTTATCCTATGTGATACATGTTTGCTTCTATGTGATCCATTCACTAATTTATAAATCATATGTGAGTTTTATTTGAATCTAATGTGAGGGATTTATCTAGCTTTTCATTATTACATGGACTCTTAGTATCCACACATGGGGGGTGGGGGGAGGGTTGTTCTCAACATATATATAACTTTTTGTTATTACAATATACGATATGTTCTTATTCTAATTTAAGGAATGTTTAACCTAAAAGAAGTGTTTAGTTTCACTGGATGTATGTGTTAGGTGTCACCTAATAAGATCTATTTACCTGGTATTTTAAAATCTAAAAACATAGTTTAATTAAATATAAAATATTTTAGGGGATTTAATTTCACACAATAGGTCTTTCTCCTCAAATTACTTGTGTGAGATAAACAATTTTCTCATTAGTAATCATAGATGTAGGTTATTTTCATTTATTTTTACATGGTCTTCCACTTCTTATAGGATGCTTAATTGAATCCTTGATTATCAAGTTTCACCATTACCCAAATGGATCATATTTTGAAAGATATTTGGTTTCATTAAATTCTATTTAAATCTAAAGAGAAATAGAGAGTTTTATAAGGGGAATATTATAATATAATCTAGTTTTCTTTCTTTCATCAAGGGAGAATTTTCCAATGTCCCTACTATTTGAGTATATATTAGATCATATAGATGGAGTTCAGTGGATATTCATGGATGAAACTTTCAAGTGTCACCTTGATCATTTTTTATCAATATAAAAACTAGTTTAAAAACCTGAAGAGATGGTTGGTGGTAAATTTATCCCATATGAATATTTTTTTTATTAATTTGATTTTACAATTATGGGAATATGGCTTGCTTAATTCTCTTATTTTTCGCATATGATCTATCAAATATTATACATTGTTTGAGGATTAAAACTTCTTAAGTGTAGGGTGGAATTATTTCTATGGATAAGTGTCCAAACTATTCCAAACCACAATATAAGATTTAGTTACCTTTATGAGTTTTTTTTCTTTTCTCTACACATTTCTTGAATCATAAAACATTCATTTATTCTACCAATATTATTTTTATTAACTTTTGATATAATTAATTAAAATAAATCAATGGAAATTTTATTTTTTTCATAGACAATATCATAAGTGAATATGAATTGGATTTTCCACAATGGTATATGACCACATCACCAATTCCTCTTGTCAAAAAAAGTTATTGAAACAATACTACATATATATTTTTCAATATTATCCAAATATTTAATACTGTGTTTCTTGAAAATATTTAGAAAAAAACCCATCAAGTATTTATTTGGAAAAAATATTATATCAAATTATATCAATGGAAACTTCTTCAACATATTAGTAATATTGTCGTGTTATAAAAACCCTAGAAAATGAATGTTTATTAAGATGGTGGAGGAATATAAAAAAATCCCAAATGTAATGTTAGGTACATTCCATCTCAATTATTATTTCTTGTTCTATAAAGTTGGATTCCATGGATGTTCATTGAATTTAGTTGTCTGGTAGATTTCATTTTTAATTCAAGAAGGTATTTTCCAAATAGTTCATGCAAGCTACTGTTGGAAAGATGTGGGTTTGGTTTTCTTATTTCTATAGGTATCTATAGCTTATGGAGATTTTGGCTTGTTGCTAACTGTTTTTGTAGAATCCTATTTTTTTAATATTTCATCATGAATTTATAAGTTGCGGTATCACACATTTGGCTATGGTTGATGCAGGGTAGTGGAGTGTTTTTGTGGTGAGGAGATGGTTTTTCTACTACCATTGGATTTGATAGATCTTCGTTGGATTTCTTCAGTCTTCGGATTTTGGATGGTCTGCCTGTGTTTTTCCCTAGTGCTCCAAATAATTTTTTTTTCTGTTTATGGATGGAAGGTTAAGCCTGAATTTTCATCCCCAAGTGAAGGAGTTCACAAATAAATAGTATTGTGATCATGGTTGCTGTATTCAGTGGAGGTGGAAATACATCATCACTAGGTGGAATCAGTGGAGGTTTAATCAAGCTATGATCATTTTAATCCTAGGAAAAAGACATAGAATTTTGATTATCTACAGATTATTGATACTCAAATTCGGAAGGTTGGACTCTAGAAGCTAGATTGATCCATTTATGTTTTATTTTTTTTCATTTTTCTTGTATATCTTTACCACTTTCAATTTTCAGATTGTGTAAGACCATTACACATCGTGTATGAACATTAATATTATCTCTTATTTTTATCTAATAAATTTTTATAGAGATATGGGTTGGGTAACCAACTCATATCTCACTTAAAAATAATAAAGTAGAGTGATGCCTCATAAAAGTGTTATTTGTCATTCAAAAAATATTTTCATGATGTTGGTTGGGATGTGAGGGGGGAAATACCATTATTTTGGGTAGTGAAATAAAAATTTATGAAATAGGTGGTGGTGGGTTTTCCCATTCTTTAGAAACTTAAGTGCCTCCTCCCATCCTATATCCACCATTAATAGTATGAGATAAAACTAAGAATGAAACCAACATGTCCTAGTATGGTATGGTAATGTCTGACCACCTTATCCCATATCGAAGTACTTATTTTAGAGTTATATTTATGTTATATACAAGAATGTGATGCACAATAGTAACTATGATCCCACTTATATATAGAAATATTTTTATCTATTGTTTTTTCTTTATAAAAATTACATCATATATTCGTATTTTCTGAATGATTATTATTTTATAGTGTTAAAAATATAAACATGTTTTTTTCTAGATGACACCAACCTTCAATGGTATGACGAAGGGTGTGAAGACTTAAAAAATAACATCTTTATATTTTTGTAATTGGAGTCTTGAGTGGAACATACCATAAAATATATAAAGACTTTAATTTTTATCTTAATTTTTTTTATTTCAATGTATTATTATACCTATAAATAAGAAGTAATTGTATGCCTTCAAATCATAAAAATTAATGAAATAAAATCATGTTTTGTATCCCTTATTTTAATAATGTTGGTATTGCTTTTTCAACCCAATATTTCCTTTAGTGATCAATGTTATTTCCAAGAATTTCCATCTTCAGAGATATTTGAGCCATGAAGAATATTTTTTGTGTTTTTTTATCCAAGGTAACTATCAAGGATGGATCAATTATGGTAGTGAAAGGAAGAAGGTATTGAAAATTCTATTCTATTTCAATGTGAATTTTTATTTAGTATAATTATTTCATATTTAGTTTATTCATTCTTTATTTTTTAACAGAAAAATGGTGCTTCAAAATTTAGAAAAGTATCTTTTTATACACCATGCTAATTTCTGTCCCATAATTCCAATTTTACAAAATGAATTATTTTTAAAAAATATTTATTTTACCTCCCATTTTTTGGATGTACTCTTCCACTATTTAAAAAAACCCACGATGTTAATTTTTCACCCAGCGTTTCATCACTAACCTCTCCCGCTTTTCCTTCAATTAAAAAAAATTATTTCCACCATTATATTTCATAAGGTTGTAGATAATATTAAAATATTATTATATATTTCCCAAAAAAATATTTTCATTTACTTATTTTGACTTTTCCTCAGAATTAGATGGAAACATATTCCTAGAATCTATATAAACTTGATCTTACAGAAAATTTTTAAATAATTGGGATATGTCATGATTTAACTGATATTGAAATTCTTTCATCGTTATAGAATGTAGTTTACCCTTCCTATGAAACCATCATTATGATTGAGGAATGATGGGGAGATTACCTGTGGTGGTGTTCCGTATCTGTACTGAGAATCTTTGAACCACATCAAAAGGTTATCTAGAAGTTATAAAATATGTCCCACTACCTTACATCATTTATTATTTACCACACCATAGAATCCTATTGAGGCGTGTTGGATTATCTTGGTTATCTTACATTTGGTGAGGTAGGAGGAGGTTATCCAATTATCATGGAACATAGATAATTCTTTAGAATATATTTGGGATAGTAAAATTATATAGAGAGCTAATTGTTGTGTACAACAATTTTCTTTAAAAATGGAAATTCACATTTTATAGAATTATATAGTTTGGTATTTATAGAGATAGGGTTAGAATATTTTATTTCATATTGCCCATTTTATAATCATTTTGTCCCCACCGTACTACATGTTCAAATAATCTAAATAATAATACTTTTTACTTTACATGTGAATAACCAGCGGAGTAGATAAACATTATTTTTTCCAAATACATTAATATTTATCCAAATAATATTCTATTCTCACCAAAATATTACTCATATTGATCATACTCATAACTATTTTTTAGACTGTATTTAATGAATATTTATTTAAATAAATAAATATAATTTCTTCAAAAAATATTAAATAAATAAATGGGATCAATCAACAAACCCAATTAAATAACATTCCTCAGAACTGTGAATAATATTCAAATATACTTGTTAAACTCACATATATTTTAACCGATTTTCTTCTATACACAGTGTGTTTGGACCTCTTGTATCTTTTATCAATGGCATTAGGCCAAGATTTTTAATGTATATTATTATAATCTAACAATATTCCCTGACACCAACTGAGAAAGTATTTAATGTCTCAATGGAATTCAACCTCATTGGGATGATTACCATTTAATATAATCCCTTTTTCATGATATATCACATCAATAAGGTACATAAAATGTTCCAAAAACATATATGATAGACTCTCATTATTATTTTTTTTTGGAAACTAACTTGATGATATGTACTAGCCTGGAAATTGAATTATCAGGCTGTTCGAACTCCATCATAGGGCCTAAGATTTTAATTTCTAGTGGAATAGACAAATTATTTGATGCATTATTCATTAATTTAATTTCACTCATGACACATCCAAAGTATCCAACATCACCATGAATGACCATCATTAAAATTTTAAAAATAAAAATAACTATGTGAATCATGACTTACATAAATAAAAATCTTTGATTCGAGGACCATTACACATATCAACAAATAGGATGATTTAATGACACATGAAACATATGGAATTACTATTGGATGGTCCATTATCGTAACATCCCTTATGGGATATTATCAATGGTGAACACATGATATAGTGTATGAATATCTTATAATCCTCTTACACCCAACACCCTCAATCACAACTGTCCCTTTAGATGATTTCATCAAACTATTGAACCGAAATTTAAGGTTTACTGACATAGAATTTAAATTATGTCATCATAGCTAGGACATTTTATGTACTTTCTACATGAGATTTATCCTAATAAATTATCATAAACATTGCAACATAGAAGAATTCCCATGATATGATAAAAAATTGATTAAAATTCAATGCTACAATATAGATGTAATCAAAATTATAAAAACATTTCGATCAAGGGAACCGACTACAATAAAATCCCCCACACTCTATGGATAACTATTTACCCCAATATTAATCTCACATAATAAACATACATCTACTAAGTAAAGGATTCATGGGATGAGACTACCATGTTTAACATTGTATCTATTGGTACTACTACAATTCCATATAGATGGTGTACTTACCATGAACATATCCCTCTCAAAGAATCCTCAAAGAGATAAAATCCCTAAGTATCCAACTTTAAATTCCCTTTCCAAATCCTAAAATCTTGGTTAACAACATATTTAATGTTTTATGATTATAACAAAAACCCAAATAATATTATGTACCAAGATTGGAAAAAGTCATTGTTATACTATTTTTTAAGTGACACCAGAAGCTGGAATGTATACCGTGAATGTAGATATGAACATTAATGGCTATAATATGATGTAATTTTATATTTTATTATCTATTATATCATACTAAATAAAACCTGATCTAAAATAATACTAGTTTTATATGATATAAAAAATGTATTACCATTTATTAATTTACAAATAATTCATATAGTTTCACTTTGTCAAGCACTGTCAGATTATTTTGACAGCCAACCTTTATAGTCAAGCCAGAATCCTTTAATAATTATCTGATTTGATTAATGAAAAAAATATATCTTGTTTAAGAGTAATCCATGGTATGTTAAATAGATTTCAAAATTACTCTTATGAATAATTTGTCTATAAAACAAAAATATCATGCATCATTGGAAACAAATTTTGTGAATTGTTCCATCTTGTATTCTCAATACAATGTAAACTTGTATACATAACAAGGATTAAGAAACCCATTTTATATATACTAGTATATCATGGTTTTATACTTAAGTCATTTTTGGAGAAATAAACCTTATTCTTATTCAACTATACGTCTAATCATCGTTTTTCAATATGTTATAAAAAATATATAGCTTAAAAACAATAGTTCTCCCACTAAAATTTTGATACTTAGAAACCATTCATTCCAAACTAATATACTATAATAATTATTCTTATTATTACTTATAAATAGATCATGGTAACATGATTTTATTATGGGAATCCAATGAAATCACCTATCTTTTTGGTCAAGTCATACATACATAATCTATAAGGTTTCATCTAAGGAAAAATGTCCTTGACAAAAAATGCACAACAAAATGATCATGAAGCTATTATAAGTATAATTTAAATTTATTTTAGACATGGTGAATTATTCAAACCTATTGAGGTTTTTGGTACTATCTTGTACCATGCATATATAGTTTCTTCTTGAATTAAGATAAGGTATTTAAATCAACCACAAAATACGAAAGTGTATTTTGGTACATGGAATCCATTTTAGAATTCATAAAAACATATAAATCATAGAGTTTTTATACATATTACATGTTATATGAATCATTATTCTATAAGGTTAATATAACACCTATATTGGTTAATATAATTCTATAAAAATAGTTTTATCTTTCATACACAATATGCGTCACTGGATAAATTCCTGCAACCAACTCTTGGGGAGTCTATTGTTCCTATTCCAACTTTTGTGTATAGCCTAGACTTCCAATAAATCTGTTATACTGCAACTATATAAAAATAGATCCACCCCACAAAAAAATTTAATTTTTATGATTAATAAATTTATATATTAGGGATGTTAATTGCCTAAGTGGATATATGATAATTAAATGTGGTTCAGATTGTGTCTCCTTTGATATAAATTTAAATCTAAAATAAACATAACATATTATTCTTATCAAATACTTTTAGGCCATGAATATTCTAGACTTCTCATAAATATATCCTATCACCACTATAGAAAAAAGGATACAACCCCTTATAGAATGTAATTATTGTAATTAATACCTTTCTATCTTAGGGATCTTATTTCCCTAAGTCAATTTAGGATAATTAACTGAGGTGAACATTTTATATCCTTTGATATATAATTAAGGATAAGTCCAACATAAAAAATTATTCATATAAAAAATATTTATGCTTTTATCTTAATATTTTAACATCATATAGATTCTTATATAATATCAATTTAACAATTTAGTTGGAATATGGGTAGTTAATATTTGAAAACTCATGTATTGAAGATATTACGAAGATATTATATATATATAATACTCTTTGATGATCCAATATGAACCAGTATCAAATATATGGTAATGAAAGTTACGATTACACAACATTTTAAATTATCATTTAAAAATATGGATAAACATATATGATAATGATTCACTCTTGAAAGTGATGTATTTTCTATTAACCATGATAGAAACATTAGATCGAGTATATTTTTCTAAGTATATTCATTTTCATTGAGAATTAAAAAAGAAATATCATGAAGTAAATTAATTCACCTCTAGATTGTCCTAATGATAGTTTCATGGATTTTAGAACTAATTCCATAAGAATATGTGTCATACCATTAATTTTATAGGATTATTTTTCAATGAAGTATGTTTATTAGCATACTAAGTGTTTTAGCTCATTAGAGACAAATATTACTCTAGTGATATTTGTAAACTAAATTAGAAAAATAATTATCATTTGAAAAATTTAAAAGGGACTTATATTATATATTCATCCATCACTTACATGGATATCTATAATTCAAGAGTTTACTGAAAAAACTAATTATGAAGTATTAATAGAATGTTAATTTTATAAATGAAATAAAATATATTTTTGTACAAATAAACACTGAGATAATTTTTCTTTGAACTAAATAAAAACATTAATTAATCCATTATTGGAAGTATGAAGTTTTTAACTTCTCACTATTAATATAAGAAAAATAATTTATCAAAATTTTGGAGATTTAAATTTTATTCCTGAAATGGTTCTTTGTTTATTCTATTTAATATAGTTATGTGAAAAAATTATTTTATTTAATACCCAATAATTAAAATATATACAATGATGAATGAACCGAAATTATATGAAATTGGTTTCTTATTCTTCAATTAATCAAAATTATTCTTCTAATTTCATTTATTCAAATATGAATAGAAAATAAAATTTTCTTCCTTAACTTACCTTTGAAACTCCCTCTTCTTAGAAGACTTTTATTCATGAGTTTTATACCTAAGTAATTCTTATGGCCCTTTCCCTTGTACTTATTCTTAATCACCAAAATAACTGTAGTTTTTTCAAGCCTCATGTCATTATTGACATAAATAATTATAGTAATGACTTCTAGGAATGAATTCTCATTATTACATGTATTTTAATTTTTAAAAAAACCCTAGAAACACTAAGGTAGTGAGGATAATGTGCGATTTATGTACAACATATACAATATCAAAATGTATAGGATGTCCATGCACTCCATGTAGTCAATAATATTGACCATATGAGCCCCAAATGGCACGAGATCTCTAATATTTTTGGTGAATAATTCTTTGGAGATCTCATATCTCTCTTGTCTCTTATTCCCCTGATGGAGACATGAAAACATTTTATATCAATCCATTTATTTTTTTAGCTACTCGATATCATTGGAAATGGTAAATAACATAAATTTTTGTAAATCTAATGCACCTCCAACTATTTTTATTAGATGTCATATTCCTCCTCAAAATGCTCAATATAAAGATCCTTAATAAAGAGGGATTTTAGTACATATAATTTCTACTTTTGGCATAGTATAATAATGAATCGCATATAGAATTCTTGTAAATTCATTATAGTGAGAAGTTTTTAATTATCTATTATAGATCATGGTTATATAATTAAAAACACATTAATTTCTATTTTATAAAATGAATAAATCATGTATTTATTACTTTCCATTATTATAAAAGGTGACGAATAAATTAATTTACTAGTCTCCCATTATTTTATAATGTGTTGATATCCCCCACAATAAAAAATAGATTATAATACCACATGGATAATATTATGTAAATGATTCATATTCACCTTCTCATAACTCAAATGAGGGTTGGTAAAGTTTCATGGAGGTATTTTGGTGAGATGGACTTTTCTATTTGACTTACTTCTAACTCCTTGATCCATTGAGTGGCCTCTACAATCCCAAAATCATGGACATGGATATAATTAATATATGCTTCTAAATTTATACCATTACTAAAAATAAATATTCAAACTATTATAAATATCATTAATACTACCCAAAAACTTCATTAGAACTCCATGTTATTTTAAATCACCCTAACGAGGGTTGGTCAAGCACATTGAAAATACTGGTTTTATTCTAAATGAATTAATTTAAGGCTATACCAACATGAAATTTTAATTTAGGGATCTTAAATTTTATATTATGTGCAAAATAATTCCATTTAATAAAAGGATGTGATTATTAATATTAATAGGATATCAATCATGTGATTAACCATGCACAATTAAAATAATTATGCATAATCCATTTTATTTAATTCTATATTTAATGGATGATAATTCATTTATTTAATGTGATACTCATACATTCAAAATAAATGATTAATCATGAAACTAAAAGAAATAATTAAATAATGTGCTATGGTCCTTATTATTAAATAATAGTTTGTCTATCTAGTGGATAATAAACTACCTATAAATTCATGGGGAAAATCTATCTGAATCCATGTCTTGGATTGGGATTAAACATTACACATATCCTCTTATGTATCTCCTTGAATGGTTTCACCTTAGTTCCAAGATTGAACCACCTCCACACACATGGGAGATCTAATCTTAATTATATATTTACTTACACTAAATTTAGGGGAACCCAAGGATGGAATTAGGGTGTACATTAAATAAACTACAGATACATAGGTCTATACATAATAAAGTATAGGGGATGATGTGAAATCCAGAACTTTAATTTAACAATAATAATTAATTATCCTAAGAAATAAATTAAATTAAAAGAAACTTAACATATATTGGTTAGTTTAGGATCTAGATCAGCTGCAATATGAAACACATACACATTTAAATACCAAATAGTAATCACTTCAATCCATAATTATTTATAAAGATAAAATTAACTAAATTAACTGAATTAATTTTATTAAATAATTAAATAATAAATTATTTATTCTTAATAATATATATGAATAATCATATAAGTCTATTTGATTTTAATAAATGTGTAATGCGTATTGGAGGAAACAATAAATGTAGTTCTTAATTTAACATAAAATTAATTGGAAATTTAATATTTTTTGAACATTTACACAAAAAATGATGATTCTTTGAATACCACTACTAATTTTATTTATATGTCGATTAATTAACTAGAATAAATGTTTTAGACACACTACATGTTTGTTAAAAACACACCGCATGTGAATTAGTTACACCACTTTTAAATTAATTACACTATGTGAGAATTAATTAATTATAATGTGTGTTAATTAAATACATAGTGGGTTAATTAATTATTTCATTACATGTTAATTAATATAAAATCACATGTCCTACATAGTATGGGAATTAATTAAATGAAAACCATATATTTTATATTAAATACACAACATGTCTATTAATTACATGACCCCCATAGTATAAGTATTTCATAAATAATGTATGTTTTAATTACTATGATTATTAGTTCTTAATATTACAAATCATGTGATAAATACCCAACATAATTTTTATCATTAAAATATTTTGATTTATTGTGCGAAACATGTAGACTACAAAATGTAAAGACCTGTTACATTCTGTTTAATCTAAAAGGATTCACAATATTATTTCGTTCAACACGTGACCTATAAAAAATAATCTTCATGTTGAATCAATGTAGTGAGCTATGTACCCCTCAAACCATCTAGAATTACTAAATTTAACTACTTAAAGTATAATTAATGAAAATAATCAAAAAATACAAAACATCATGATGGATTTCATCAACTTTTTTTTATAAATATTTAACCAGTTTTTTTATATGGAGAGAAATGATCATAATAAAAGTTGATCGTACCCACAAAATAAAATTAAAAAGAAATAAATAATAAATTAATTCAAAAATAAATAATAAATAATTACTCTACTTTAGAAATGTGACCTCTATTATACAACATGAAGGTTTAGGGACACACCATAAGTGTGTTAGGCAGTGCCAAACAAAAACATTTCATCATATTCTTTGGGTTTATTATCAGAATGATATATAAATTAATTCATAAAATATATGATGATAAGACCTAAAATGAAATTTATAATTAATTTAGACAGGTGAATAATTTCATTAAATTGTATTTATTTATTCATTGATGAATGGAATTGATCATTATTATTGAACTATTTCTTCGATTATGCAATCATGGGAATATTACATGTAGGAATGATTTTCACATTTATGAATACACTGTTAATGTTGTTGTAGGGTTCTCTGTATTCTTGTTTGGATCTCCCTATGGGTTTTTTCATTGGGTTTTTATCATGCCTTAGAATCCTATGAGGATTTTTTATTATCTTGGTTTTCTCAAATCTGGATAGCGAGGAATATTTCCAACACTAATGTAATATAGTGATCTCTTGAGAATATTTCTATTCTGAGAGTATTATCTAAATATCCAAACTCTCAACACAATAATTTCCTATGAATACTAAAATTCACAATTTATAAAACTCAATAATTAGATATTTATAGAGATAAGGCTAAAACATTATTTTCAAAAATCCACATTAATATTCTATGAATCCCTAGCATACCCCATGTTTTAATAATAATAATAATAATATTGTTTACGTGTCAATCAAAAAACTAAAAGAATAAATAAAATTAATTTTCAAGAATTAATTGTTAATTATTCAAATAATATTTCATTCTCAACGAACCCTTATTCGATCTAATCATTTTCCTCATTATTTCCTAGAACATTTATAATATATATTTATTTAAATAAATAAATTTCACTAAATTATACACTACTAAATAAAACATTATGATCAACAAATAGAAAAAATTAAATATTATTTGTTGGATCTGAGTATAATATTCTAATATACATGTTAAACTCACATATAATTTTAAAATGATTCTTGGATACATTTAGCATATGACCCAGTAGGTATATTTCATGGTGGCCTTAGGCTTAGCTATTTATGTCCATGGTTAGAATCTCACAACACACCATGGAAAAATAGGGAAAAAGTTAATATTGAATCCACATTTGACCTCATATGATAATATACCCTATTAGGTAACACCTTTATAAGGTTATATCACACGTGGATGGTTTCAAAGGGTTTTTAATCATCATATATGACCAAATCTCCTTCTTTGACAACATAGAAATGAACCTTCTAATGTGTACTTATAGGGATATGGATTTATCAAGTTGTTCAAACTCTATAAAAGGGCCTAGTGTATTCAATT
This sequence comes from Viscum album, assembly GCA_963277665.1. Lineage (NCBI taxonomy): Eukaryota > Viridiplantae > Streptophyta > Magnoliopsida > Santalales > Viscaceae > Viscum > Viscum album. The sequence continues at coordinate 237,603,016 of OY728140.1, read as the reverse complement.
TAAATGGATGGGACTAATACCCTCTCCCATTATTCAATCCTTCAATGTCACTCCTGACACTCCCAATGTGTCAAACTTCTCTATGAATGGTCATCATCAATGTTTATGAAATACATCTAATAATATGAGTTTTGAATGAAAATGATAATAATCTTAGAGTTAATGTATCATTACATTCTTTAACATATAAGAATATTCAATGATATATAGAACATGGGGAATTCCATTTGGTGGGTCTTTTATTATAACCTCCCTTCATAGAGATTACTAAGGGAGAATAGCAGGAGATGATGTCTCAATTTCCTATTGGCCTCTTACCCCTGATATCATGTATTTTCTATTTCCCTTTTAGATGATTTTAATCAACCATAAAACATAGTTTTCTTGTTTAGTGTCATAACCTCTAATGTACCTTATCATAGAGGAGAACCACTATGTTCTTTCAATGTAATAAGTATTCTAGTACATTATCATACTCATTTTCATGTTGAATATTAATCAAACTGTTATTATAAATTAATTAATATTAATAGGATGCATATAATTAAAATATAAATCACAAAGAAAATTGGTTCATACAAACCTAATAAATTAAAATTTTCCCAATCTTTCTCTCTAAACATCAACAGTAATTTTTTCGGAAATCACTGAGTATAATGGTACATACCAAGATTTTATTCCAAAATTAATGAAGGAGAATTATGAAAAATGATTCAACCAAAACTAGACACCTATTAAAATCCAATATGTCATGTGCATATTTGGGGATAGCTACACTAAGCCAGAGTCCAAGGAAATAAAGGATTCCTTCGATGAAGTTGAAAAAAACTATTCAGGTAAAAAAGATAGATTGTAATGGAAAATATATCATCTATAAAATCCCTAATGAATCCATATTTGAGAAAATATTTTCATCTATAACATCAAAGGGAATATGTGAAATATTTTTAAATTCTTTCAAAGGCGGTGATAATGTGAAGGAGATATTAATTTACACTATATGGGGTGAGTTCAAATACATTTTTAAGAAATATACTAAAACTATAATTAAGTATCATACTCATGTAATAGTAGTTGGAAACTAACTATGAAGAATTGGAGAGAAAGTTTTTGACACATTAGTATTTGGTAAAAACATTTGATCATTAGATACAATATTAGATTAAAACGTTATAGACCTGGAAGAAAATAAATAATTATAGATGATTTATATTGAGTAACACCTTGAATTACTATAAGACCATGAACTAAAGGTTAACTAGAGGAGTGATTCAAAAGGAGTGGATCATCAATTGTAATGAATGTATTATCTCAAAAAATTCAGTAAGGTTCTAGGGAAAAATATTAAAATTGGAAAAGGAAGAAGATTTAGCATACCAAAAATTGATCTAAGAATAATAGGATAATGTGTAATAATTCCAAATCAAGGAGGCTACACATATGAAAATTACAATTCATGAGGAGTAGGATAAAGAATAAGGGGATGATTCAAAAACCTTGGGCCATCAAATTTGGGAAACCTTCCCTGATGTAAATTTCACAAATATGGACATTATAACATTGAATTATGGAGTAAATAACTCATTGATAATATCACTAAAGAGGATAATATTTGATGATAATGGGATGTTACTATAGATCCCATTATGTTTAAGGCACAAACATTAATAAAAAATTGGTGTATTTGGTATCTTGTCTCTAGAGATTTAAACCACATGAAAAATGTAGAATAACTTTTTTATGAACCTAAATGAGATATTTATAGATGATTTCTCCTTTAAAAATATCTTAATTATATATATCCAAAGAATAGTAGACATCTATATAAATAAAATATGTGGAAATAAGATGTTCATCTCTGATGTCTACAATATACCTAATTTGGAGTATAACCTCCCAAGTCTTAAGAAATTGGTGGGGAATGGATTTAACATAAGCCTACAAAATAGAAGCATAATGATTTTTAATGGAAAATGAAGGATGATGAAAAACGTTACCGTGAATAATAACTAAATTCTTCGTCTGATGATTTACCCTAACATACCACAATGTTTGAGGATGGTAGTCGGTGATAAATACCAGTTATGGAAACTGAGGATCATATATTGATGTATTGAAAATTTATGATTATTAAGAAGAAATAAAATGCTGAATGGAATTCCTAGAATTAGATATATGAATCAAATATGAAAAATTTGTGTTTATTCTATGAAATATAGTTATAGATTTACAAAGATGTAAAATTATACAACCATTGTTTCACTTGAGTTATTCCACACTAATGTGTATGTTATATTGATTCAATAATGAAATAGATAATGAATTCAATTTATTAATATATGAGCTTACATTTCTACTTGCAAGATACTGAACACCTAATTTTAGAGGCCATGGGAATAGCTCTATGTCTGCCAACATTGTTGGTCATTAGAAAACTATAACATCCTCTCCATATCAAGAAACTCAATGTCAATGGAATGGTACTGACCTATTATTGCATAACCCATTGGTCACTGAGATGAATATTTTACTTGTTCTTTCGGATTCCATTAATTTTTAAATTTTGAAAAGCCTCCAAGGTAAACACTTGTCAATATTTCTCCTCCATGAACTATAGAGATTTAAATACACCCCATTAACTAATATTAATCAGTTCCTTTATAAATTTTGGAGGTTGAATTATTATTTTTAAAACTAATTTAGGGAAGGGGTATCTTTGAATTAAGATGGAACCCCCTCCAAATCCTCCTTTTAAAAAATAATTTACCCCTTTACACAATTCTCGGTAATTAGTTCAATAACGGATCAATGATACCTTTGATGTTTCCCCAAAGTTGAGATGTGATGATATAACCTTATTGATTAAATCTAAGGCATGATTATATTTCATCCTAGTAAATTGAGCACAAAGTGATGAATAACTTATTGAATCACGTTCTAATTTTCTTATCGTGTCTTATATGGTATCTTCCAAGCCACACACATTGATCCCTCGATCTTCAAGTAGTTTTGAAATTATCTCGAATCTCACATAGGGACATAAACCATACATGTATTCCTCTAATTTGAAGCTACCCATGATTTTCAAATTGTATTTTATGATAGTATTACGAAATTAATCACCATTAAAGTTAAAACTAACATAGACATTAAAACTAGTTTGATAAACAGAAATACCCCATCATGGGATAAAAAATTTTTCTTCATGTTAAGGATATTACTGGTGTTTTTTCAATATAATGAATGGTTTTGATATGAATCCACTCATATAAGAGGGGTTACACATGCCGAGTCACTCATATGTTTTATTTTTAGTTATAATTCCTATTTTATTTATTTTTGGAGTTTATGGGATCTATGTAGTATGAATGTTTTTTGAAAACATTCATGGGTTCATGGTTAACACATGATTAGTGACAACAATGAACCCAACCATATGATAGGGGTTGAGTTATTTACTTTTTAGTTTTGTATGGGTTTTCTAATCATGAATAACTCTCCAGGTTACCTTGTGGTTTGTTTTTATATGCGGGTGACCCACACAGTTGGAAAAAAAGTTTCCTTGATGTGAAACTAAAAAAAAATTTCTAGCTAGAACTCTTAAAAATAAAATTTTTCCAAATTTCCCTTATACATTTCAATCCCCAAAATCCATCATTTCTTCCCCCTTGTTCACCAGACACATCTCTCAGCCATGGAATCCCTTCTCTACTCAATCTTCATTTTCTCCTAGAAATAGTTTATGGATACATTCATGGTTAATTATGTTTTCTCTTTGATTTCATTATTTACCCCCACCCCATTTCTCCTATTCTCCCATCATTAAATATTTACACTAATACTAATGGATATAGGGGGATAAATCAATGGTTTATGATGGGGTTTTTATTAGACTATTTTGAATTTTTGTTTTATGAGGTTCCCCTCTAGTCATCCATTGTGTGAATTTTAAAAGGTTTCATGTTTTCATAAATTATAAGGTTGTTGTCTCTATATAACATCTATCTTCCATAGTCATACCTAATATCCATAATATTTACACTGGTTATTGATGAAATTTAACTTAGATCTAATTATTGAGAGTTATTATGGTTGATTTATTTTATTTCATATCTTATGGTGGAATAAATTTTAGTTTCACATAGTTTTTTCATTAGAAATTATTTTTATTCAAACCAATTGTTTCTAAAAATGCCTCAAATAATTATTTTGATCATAAATTTGTTTTTAAAATGGTTTGTAAGAGGCAGTTGTTTCAAGCTGTATTTTATTTATTGGGAACCTTAATTCATTTACTTGTAGATGTTGGTTATGGTTTTCATTGTGATTGTTTTTTGAACCTGGGAAAACATTGGTGGGTGGGTGATCAAAGGGGTGAAGAACTAGATTAAGGCATGATCTAGATAGGGGTCATTTTTAGTGAGGCATTGAGAGGCCACAAGATAAAATTCTAGTTTAGAAACAAAACCGTTGGCACATGTTTTCTGAGTGATTCCTATATTCCTTTGGAACCTATAAGTTATTGATATTCCCATGTTTCTTATATTATTTTTGTGACAATGTATTCTATTTTATTCCAAATCTCTTATTTTATTTTGGTAGTATGATTTTAAGATACTTTATATCATTTGTTTTAAAATTGATATCTCATTATTATTAATTATGAAAATTTCATTATTTATAAGACCAAATATAATATGAAGATGTTTCTATAACGAACATGTATCTCAAATTGGTCTTCAACCTAGAACCAAGAGTTTCAAATGAGGAATTATTTATATGAATTCATTGTTGCATTTATATGATTTTTCATCACACCCTATATTTTCCTTGAGGTATATTAAGACATTGTTTTATATGGTACATGTAATGGTAAGGGTACCATATATTTTGATGGTTCTTAGTAATTCGCATCAAACTTCCTCAATATAGTGGTGATAGTGACATTGGGTCCTGAAACTTTTGACCTCTTATAGAGCATTTTTTGTAACTTTGAGGTTTTTAGGTAATTTTGAATCATCCAATTAAGCCTTGTACATATTTTATTTATTTGTATTTGGATGTTTTTATCATATATTTGTTTATACGATGTTTTTTATGAGTTATTTGGTTATTCTGCAGCATATACTATGTTTTTTAGTCTTTATATTCTAAAACTATTTATTTGTTGGTGTGTGAATCTAATTTATATATGGATCATGATTTTTTTGAGTAATCATTGTAATTATTATTTATATTTTGATGTTAAAATCATTCCCAATGGTTGTATGTTGATTCCTTGGTTCTTTTCACATGGACTTAGTAATTCAGAACATACTTCATTCATTATCGTGAACTAGACTGGGTGACATGTTAGGTTGATCCAAGTAGGTTAATTACAAAATGGTATCATATAAACCGCATGTTATATTAGAGAAATTGATGAATGGATATAGGATCATTGGAGCTCAAGTAGAGTGTACCAAAAGTGTATGGAAACCTCTTCTTCATGCTTAAAATCGAGTTACCATGTGCGGTAGATAAATCGTTTCATGAATTATGATCAATTTTGTGCTGTTTTGATATTATTGGTTATAATTGAATATTTCAGGGTGACCATGTGATTTTTTTTTAAATTCAGTCTTATGGTGAAATGGATAAGGAAACCATAGGTGAAATTTTTAGGTGAATAGACTATAAAAATGTATGATATCTATTTGTCCAAGTATAAATCCTTTATATGTGAGTATTTACATTATTAGTTCATGGTTTTCTAGACCAAACATCCAAATCATGCATAGTTATAAGACTAGGAATTAAACATCACCCCATTGGTGTCGGTAATTTAACCTCTTAATGATATTATTCATTTAAGAGTGATAATTTGATTTGTTGTTATTGAGTTAGGATTTTTTTTATCTAAATTGTGAAATTGGGTGTTATGTTTCATTTTTTATAGAACAATACGCTTAGATAGACTGTTATGAGTAAGAGGGATGATGATACAAAGACTACACCACAAGCCAATCCTTTCATGGACTCCAATATCATCGAATAATTGATAAAAATATTTAGCCTATTGTGAATGGTAGGGAACATAGACGAGAACATATGGGGGATGATAAAAAGTAATTTATGAAATAAATACACTATATTTTTGTGGTGACTAAGGGAATCATGAATTAGAAGATTGACTAGATATGATTGATTGCATATTATAATTTTTCTAAACCCCAAAGATATCCAAATTTGTTTTTTCAACTTATGCTATAAAAGGACCTAGTTGGAATTGGTGGGACTAGATCACGTTGGATAATATCTATGAATATTTTCTTATACTATGATCAACTAGATTTTCAACCAGTAGTTTTACTCACAAAATCTAATAGTAGTGAAATCTGGGGAACTTTTAAAGCTTGAATAGAAAGATTATTATATTAAAAAATACACCACTTAGTTTATTGTGTTGGTTCACATGTCCAGTAATATTTTCATGAATGGCTACTTTAAGGCTCATAATTTTGAAATGGTTTTAATGATTGAGATTAATACATGAATTTCATATATTTTTTCAAATATATATAGATTTTTTGGAAATGGTGGAGATCATTATTGCAGACATAATAATGAAAAATAAAAATTACATATTAAATAGTATACTGTTTTTATCAATCAAAAGAAAAATATAAATTTACAGATGTGTCTAAAAATATATATTTTTTATAAAAATGTAAAATTAAAAGTATTTTTTTTAATGATTATATTTAAATAGATATACAGTTTGTCGTATATATATGTGTATAGTATAAATTATATAAAAAAATTAATTATTGATTATATTTAAAAATTAATATTTATATATCAAAATATTATTATTCATATAATTGAAATAATAATTTTTAATCTAGATCATCTTCGATTTCTTAGAGTATTTCCAGTTCACATTATAGAATGTATGGATGGGGATTAGAGACCAGATATAGGGATAATGTGATGTGGGGATTATGTGTCATTGTAGAAGATAAATAAAGGGTGTAGTTCAACATTTAATTAAACATTTTGGGGGATGGAAAGGTTGTAGTCAGTAGTATGAGAATACCCACACCCATCATGATAGAAGCAACAAGTAGGCCTTCAAGAGGGTTGCCACAAAAAAATAGGATATTCAACTAAAAATAGTCTCTTATGATTTGAGGAAACTCTTAATAGTCCACTTAGACGTGTTTAAACCCAAAAAAGATGTCTCAAAGACTCATAAAATCCTAATAATAAAAATATTATAATGAAATAAAGTTGAATGCAAGATTCCTGCTGCTAGAGAGGTAAAATTATAGAGAAAATGGTCCACATTCATTTAGAGTTTATCTTCAATTCCAAAAACAATAATACATATTGGGGTTTCTCCAGAGCTAATATTTATTTGTACTATTTAAAATCATTGATAACGAAATCCATTATCAATGATAAGAAATACAAATAAAGGAGGTCCTTTATGAGCAATAACAATGTGATGATAAAAGTTACCCATTATCAACCCATTTTTTACCGCTGATAATGTTGTCCTTCATCAGAACTCAAAAAGATGAAAAATGGTATATTTATCAGCAATAGAGAAAACAAAATTATAAAGGATCCCTTTTATCATTCTTAAATAATCATTTATTAGGTGGGTCATTTATAAACCCTTTTTTAGCATTGACAAAATTCACTGTTTATCAACACTTTTTTTACTAATGATAAATGGTACATTTCAAAAAAATTATATATCATTTAAAACCATATAATAATAATATATATGGATATAAAATAATATATTTAATTAAATATTTTTTTATATGACTAAATATTCAATTACACTTAACATATAATAGATTTAGTGAATAATGACTTATTAAATAATGTAAAAATTAAAATTAATTATAATATTCTAAGTATTATTGTCTAAGAGTAATTTAATAAAAATTTGATAAAATTGAAATTCAATAAATGACTGAATGATTTATGATAAATTCAAAACATGACTTAAACTTGAAATAACCTAACTTTTAATCATGGATTCTATTTGATCTCTACCACATATCAAATGGAATCATGTGAATATGTCTACACCATATTGACCATAAAAATCCTAGTTACTATTTTTTTAGATCAAAAAGGTCTAAAAGGCCCCCAAAAATGTGTATTTGTTTCGATACCCTAATTATTACATATTTCATTAGATTTCAGCTCTGTTTATGAGTGTATTCTTGCCCATTTTTAGTGGTGGTTGAATTTATTCCTAGTGCATATATGTTTATAGATATTATGGTATTGAATTTTTATTATTTTCATATTATATTTTTATTTATATTTAATTATACAATTTTTTTTACATTTACGTATAATATACCAATTATATAAATTTAAATTTAAAAATATTTACACAAACATGCATTTTTTAAAATATAAACCATATATAAAAATACTTATTATTATTTTTATTGTAAATATAAAAAATAACCATTTTATTTACTATATATAAATTTATTAATATATATATACCTATAAAAGTAATTTTTATATATAAACATGTGTGTTTAAATAAAAAAATATGTATTTAATTTTATAGTCTAATATATGTAAATAAATACATATAGGTAAATATATGTGCATGTTTGTGAGACATATGAATATGTATGTGTGAATATGTGTGTATGTGTTTGTAAAAATGTTGTGTTTTTAAATCACAAATAAATGTATTTTTATAAATATTTCGTTGTCGTTCAATATAATATATACTCGTATTCAAAGTAAATATATACAGAGAAAATAAAATAATTAATATCTAAATACACAATGTTATGTAAATAGGTATAAATATAAATGTAAATATGAAAACATATGAATATATAAGTAATGTATAATTTTTTTTTCTAAATATACATTATATAAACATATTTTAAAAATCTTTACAAAAATAATTATATTAATCAAATGAATGTAATTTTTATCTATTTTTTTAATACATCATATGACCATTTTTATATATTATAACAAATACATGAATATAAATAGTTATAAAAATGTATAAATAATGTTTATATATACATATGTGTATGTATTAATAAACAAATATATATTTATATTTATATTTTAATATATGTAAATTAGTATTAATATATAATATATTTAAATAAATCTAAGTGTATATATATCATACACACAGAAACACAAGCATATGATTTATAAATTTATTTAAAAATAATATATATATATATGTTTGTGTGTGTTCATGAATTTAAAAAATATATGTAAATTTATAGAAATAGAAGTATTGTAAAATATATTATAACATAATGTAGTAAAATAGTAAAATGGTTTTTTTACACATGGATTTCATGAGATCGAAACTAGGAGATCAAGAGTGGGTGAGTAAGTAGTGGGGAAGCTCTCTAGAATAGAGGATAGGGATGGGTGCATGAGATTGGGTGTGGGGTATTAGGGTGGGGGAATGGAGAGCACTAATTAATGGGGGGAGGGGTCAACATCACCTCGAGTTTCTCCAATTTGTTTTTCAAATTTTATCAAAGCAGAAAATGAAATGTTGATAAAGGGATTCTCTATCAGGGATATAAATAAGTGCTCATAACAAATTCCTTTTTGAGATAATTTTTAGTAGCACTAATAAAAGGATACCTTTAACATTATTTAGATTCATGGTTCATTTTTAGCATAGATAAAGAAAATATATATAACTTTTAAAAGAACTATTTGTATTAGTGAAGATACAAAGGATTGTTGAGCCAAATCCAAAACTAAACATTAACTTCACTGAACAAATAATAATAAAACTATCCAAATATCTTCATAATTTTTTTTATTATCTTCAACATCATGTTGTTTCAGATATATAGTGTTCACAAACAAAAAACAGAGATCCGGAGATATATACACTCTAATCTAAATTACCAGACTAGTGGTGACACAACCATGAACTATTGTACTTTAGTATCGTGAAACAAAAACAAATAAAACACATCGTATATGTCACATCCATGACTTCTTTATAAGTCATTTTTCATTTAATTTCCATTATTGATTTTTGGCAGTTTCCTATGAATCTTTGTGGAAATGGTGGGTTTTGAAAATTTGGGCCAAACCGTGAGCCCATTTCCTGATTTAAAAACCAATTTGTTTTTCTTTTATAACTCCTTAATTTTTCAAAATTTTTCATCCATTAAAAGTCAAAAATGGCCTCCCTTGACCTAGTAATCCCACCATGTCAATTTGGAACATTATAAATCTCTAATCATGTTGTATTTGGGTTTTTATTAAAGGCATTAGGCCTGCCCGTAAGCTCATTTTCTACTTTAATAGTTTTTTTGAGTTCATTTGAACCGCAGATTAGAGCGATCTTGCTTAATCTTTCTCTAATCGACCTGATTTGAAGAGGTAAAATTATTCTTTCATAAATCCTTAAATTTTTATTCTTTATCCCCCTTTTTAGTACCCAAATGACCTACTCTGACTCCTTCATGCCTCCATATCAGTTCTGGCAACTTGGTGATTCAGATGTTTGTGGAGTTTGGGTGATTGTTTCAAAATTTCTGCAAGTAAGACTTTCACTCTTTGATTTATTCTCTTTCCTTATGGTTTCTTTCACCATTTCTTGAGTTATAAAATGTCCAGAAGTTGGGGTTCGTGCCTAGGGTATACATTCCTGTCTTTTGGGTGAAATATTGAGGTTTTAGGTTTCTTTTCACTTCCTTGAGGTGCGGCGGTGGTGTGGTTGATGTTTCACATCAATATTTGAGGGTTTCGACACTTTTGGTAGGTGATTCCATATGTGATCATTTCTAGATGTGTTATTTTGCATGAATTACTTATTTTTCATGTTTCTCATATGTTGTGTGTTGTGTGAAAACTGTTTATTATGGATTTGGTTCAGCATTTAATTTTATACTTTCATTTTAGTTTGAAATTGGGTGTTTTTCATGTGTATCCATTGTGGTATTGTTTGGGTTTGTTTTATAACATAATATATTAGAGTAATAAATCTTTATGGGATGAAAATAATGCTTTGGTAGGGTCTTAGTGTGCCTTTGGGTTTAAAAGAGGGTCTTTTAATGGGTTTTATGTTTGAAACCTTGTAATGCCTCTTGAAAGTGTTTTACAAAAATGTGTGTTTGTCATGTGCATCTTTTGTGGTATTATTTGAGGTGATTTTATAATACTTGAGAGTCATTAAATAAATATTTCTAGTGATTCCAATTCTGATTTGGATTGGTATTGATGTGATTTTGGCTTTTAAAGAGGATTTGGAATTTGGTTTTGTGGGAAAAACATAGTTATACACCTTGGGTTGGTTTTATGAAAATTTTAAATGATTTATAGAGTTACACAAAGCGTGCCATGGTTTCATATGTACTGTTTTGGTGGTAGTATGTTCTTAAAATGAGTTTTTGAAAGATAAAGTGGTCATTTTTTTATGTCTAGCATTTTATCAATGTTTTGTAATTTGTCGAGGGGATTTATGAAATTCTGATGTGGGTGGGAAATATGTTTTCAGGTTGTTTTCTGTGAGTTTGATGTCAGAAATGGACTTTGTTTATGAAATGAATATTATGTAACATTTTAGTGGGATGTTATGTGGTTCTTCCCATATTGGGAGATATTTTATATATTTTTTAATGGATTTATATAATTGTGAATGATGTGAAAAATGTATTGTGGGCTATTTTAGAGTGAGTTTTATTTCAAAATCAATTTGAATGAAAAAGTATATTTTTTGACATGTGTGATGTACATGTGGGATTTTTGGTGAATGATTCATTTGGAAGATATATTTTCATGTGAAAATTATATTTCTTGTTTTGTTGAACTTTTTTTAACACAAGAAGGAAACATAGGTATCTAGGTGGGTGGATGTGTACTAGTATGCTAGTGAGTCCGTGGGGTTTGGAATCAGTTTCACATAGAAAGCATGATTCTTACAACACTAAATAAACTATGATGGTGATTATTAATGGGGTTCAATAAGTTATGGGTATGTTCCATACTAGTGGTTCATGCATGAGAACTGATATCATGACGGTTACTCTCACTGAGATACAAGGTACCTAGGACCCACAACAAGCTAGTGACTAGGGGTTATTTCCTATTACTTGTGATAATTTGTTACATTGTTCTAACCGTAAACATATGGTATGGTTTGCTTAAAAATTCCATAGTGTTGAAATTAATTTTTAAAGTTGTCGATTCTTAATGATATCCGACTAGAAAACTGTTTGAATTTTTAAGTTGCATTTTTTTAAAATTGTAACTAGCATTTTATGTTTATGAAAACTTGTAAGATTTTTGTCATTGAATGTTTATCACAAAGAATAACATTGTGGTGGTGTCCTACTAGGAATTGGATCACACCCCACTTATAACATTGGGTGTAAGTAGGCTTGGATATATTTTTTTGCTACAGGTTGGGTACAATTTTTAGTTCCAGTGGTTTGGGTTTCTAGAAGTTTCTTAGTGGTGAAGTCTTGTGGAGATGGCTTGAGGGTGGTGCCCCTTTCCATGACGATTCTTAGGAAATTTATTTTTTATTTTATACCTTTTTTATACTCTTGGTGAGTTGTTTTAAACTATGAAATTTAGTTCTGAATTTTTATAAAAGATAGTTAGGTTTAAAAAATCCATATTCGTTTTATTAGCTTCATTTCTTATTTTATGTTTAAAAACTCAGGTAAATTATTACCAATTCTCATTTTATGATACTTAGGCACTTGTTCCATCCTATGGGGATTGGGGATTCCCTTTGTTAGTTTTCATGGGATGGGTTTGGTGCCAGTTTCATTGGTGACCATATTTGTTTCATGGTAATAGGAGACTCGTTTTAGACCTTGATTCAACTTCCCAATTTCCAATAGCATGAATTTCACCAAACTCTAGATATATGACTAGTATAATAAAACTCATAACGAAGATAAATTAATAAAACTTTAACATAAATTGAACTAGTGGACAATGTAGTAGATCCACCTTGAATAATCAATGAGAGTGACCATCCAAAATGATTCTGAACATTAAACTTTGAACTCAAAATTCATCAGATCGAAAAGGAAAACAAAGTAAAAAAACATCAATTCAAATAAAAATGTACAACATACCTATAATAAAAATCAAATCAACAAAAAATCAATTATAAAATTTATATTTATATTTAGACCAACAATTCTCCCCTTTAATAGAAAACTAAATTTATATAAAAAGTAGCACTGGTAAATCTCCAATTCAAGAGGCTGTTCACATTAAATAAATTCTACTAGGGGATCGAGCGATTACAATGGAAGTCACCTTGAAATATTTCAATTCGAAAAAAAAATTAATGATTAAAGGCAGTTAATTTGATACATTTCCAGATAAGTAGAGGTTGAAAAAGATGATATCGGAAGCAGTAATGTCTCATGTTCTATTTGAGATCATGGGAAGCTCGGCTGCATTGGAGATAGTGTGAATCAAACAACAGGCAGTCACGATTCAGTTTCATATGTGACACTACCATAGAAAAAGAGAAGTTTTGAGTGTGGGACAGTGTTTGAAGGAAAAAATGTGAAGAAATGAAAACACTGGGTGACAACATTTGATGAATCATGGGATTGAAGTTTTACCAAATAAATCAACCACCCATGTTAAAAAATAAAAAGGGTAATCATTTCTATCATGATACTTAGAAATTATGCATGAATGAAAAATCATCTTTCAAGTATACCTACTATTAGCTAATTCAACGAAAAATAGATTCACCAAGAATGTTTAATCGATGAGTAGGAGGGGATCCATAAAAATATAAGATTCTATGAGTAACATTGGGATTTTTACTACCCTTCACATATTATCTTAGAAATCCTTGTAGGGTGGGGTGAGACTTTACCTACATGGATTCCTTGTGTGTGTGTGTTTTTGGTTACTTTTTAATCCCCTCTACATAATATAAATAGTTAATAATTAAATTTATTATCCGTATTATTCAATAAATATATATACTATTCGTTATTTATTATATTTAATTGAATATTTATGTTTTAAATTTATTTAATTATATATAAAAGAACAAACTTATATTATAGTTATATGAATAATATTTTATATTTTTAAAATATATCACTTATTAAAGAATGTATATATAAAATACATTATTAATTGTGATATAATTTTTCTAGAAAAACTATTATTTATATTTTATTAATATATAAAAATTTTAATTATAGAAGTTTCTCAATTCGTTGTATATGATCATTTTATAAATTCATTTTATAGGAGTGAATTTTTCAATTGCAAATTTATAAATATTTATATGACCGCAAACCTTAAATTTATAAATAAATTTGTGTTTCTGTGTGTTTTTTCCTAAGGATATGTACCTATGTACATGTAATAGGTGAACCGACAGATATATAGGTATAGAAAACTACCACAGCCACAACCACCACCTCTGCCTGTACACCCTGATGTATCCCAGTTGCCCGAATGGTAATAAGCTACTAGTCCTGCTCCTGCACGCGAAGTCTATATATAACCCCTCTCACTTGCCACTGGAGTTAACACCCTGAAAAAGCGCTGCAGATGACCCATCTTACCGCATGCTTTGCACTCCATTGGGTTACGTGGACACTACGGTCTCTTGTTCCCCTATTTACAACACTGGTAGCACCTTATTGGGCTACCTGAAGTAATATCCTAGCTAGTACTTCCACCATGAGAGAAACTCATCTGTCGCTTCCTCTTCCCGATAGAAATGTTACCAGAAACTGGTGCTGAACCACCCTGGCCCACACCACTAGCTTCCCGCAGGTTCCTCTCTGTAATCAGTGCATGGTTCACAATAGCATGTATTGTAGGCGACCTGAAAACATTCATCAGTGCTTAGATGTCATATCTAAGACCATACTCAAAGCGTCTTTACCTCAACGTCTCATCATCCACCACAACAGGTGAAAAACGCTGAATCTTGGTGATGCGAGTAGAATAATCCATCACCGACATAGTGCCCTACTACAGATTCATGAACTCTCGAGCTCTATCTGCCCTTAGCATCTCTAGGAAGAAGAAGTCATAGAATAATATCTGAAAATCTTCCCACGCCATGTCTCTGTGATGCTCTGTCTAAGTGGTAACATCCCACCACCTCTTGGAGGAATCACGCAGCATATAAGTAGCGAGCTTGACCCTCCGCCCCGGAGGCGTCTCAAGATGCTCAAAAATAGTCTCCATAGAATCTATCCAAGACTCCGCATCCTGTGGTCTTCCATCCCCTGAAAACGTAGGCAGATGCAGCTGCTGAAAGATACGAGTTAGCTCATCCATAGATGTGGCAGCCAGTGGTGCTCCCTGAAAGGTCCACATGAACCACATGAAGCCTTCATGGAACTACGCATCTGCTCCTGTGTCTGGTATAACGGTTGGTGCCACATCTAGCTCTGCTGGAGAATCAACTAGTAGCCCATGGCCCACCATCTCTAGAGTATAATTGTTGCTTCTCTCCTGGAGAACAACGCGTGGTCTTCTTGGCAGCATGACTCTACAAGGTCAAACGAAAACCATAGATCCAGATTATCAATGACTGAAATGAGGGGTCCAAAAAGGGAACATGAGGAAGAAGGAATTTCAAGATTTACCAAACAAGACTACACGACGTGTATAATGACTACACAACGTGTACCTGACTTTTCTTCCCCTGCCTTGGTCATTCTACATGGATAATCCACACGTCTCCCATTGAACAAGACTACACAGCGTGTATATAATCTACACGGCTTGTATGGTGTAAATTCCAACTTCTCGTGTCATTTGTGACACGACCAACTACTCGGATAAAACTACACGGCGTGTTACACATGCATATGGCGTGTACACTACCCCGTTTTCCCAGCCACACACCTAAATCTACATAGTCTCCCACTGGTAAGGACTACACAGCGTGTCCCTCAGTCACACGACATGTTCAACACCATGTTTGTTAGCTACACGACCGGGTCCCCAGGTCAGACTACACGGTGTGTTCTAGAGTGGACACGGCGTGTATGTATTTTGGTCTCCTCTGTCCGTGTTGTTAGCTATATGGTCGGACTCCGGGTCAACACTACACGGCATGTACATATGGTACACGACATGTTTCCCCCAAGAATTTCCTTTCCCCATGTCACCACCCACATGGTCCTTGACACGGGAAGCGATTACATGGTGTATATGGAGGGTACATGGCGTGTAATCAAAAAGTTTTCTTTTCATCCCGAACAGAAGACCACACGACGTGTGTCCGAGGAACTACTGGGTGTGTATCCTTGGTTTTCCGGATAGTAAGCCTCTAAAACTACTCAGGAACCCATAAAATATAGAAAAATAACATCTAAGTGCCAAATTCCGACCTGTGAGTGCCCATACTCCCCACGAATCAAAGTTTGTAAACTTATAAATGTTATAACAAAATAATCAATCAATGATCCACCAAATTCTAGACAATGAGGGACCATACTCCCCAAAAACCAAAGTTTGGCGTCCATTATATCAATAACTTACACAAAAATACCCCATCACATTGCAGGTATTTTTCAAAGATGCTATCAGAATAGCATGCTTTTCTAGTACAATAATTATCACAACAACATGAAATTTCTAATGTTCCTAAATGGCACGGAACTATGCATGGAATGTGATTCTTTGCATGTGTCTAAATGATTCATGAGATGTCATACCCTCATCTCATCAGGTTTCAACTAAAATGGAACCCATGGATAAAATATAAACAGCACACCACAAGTGTGTCACCCAATGGTGAAAATCAAATCAACTATAAAATTTGAAAAACCAAAAGAATTTCAAAAATAAGAGGTAGACTGGATTTTCCCTATACATGGGTTAGCTACTCCCAGGAACAACTTATTACCAACTACCATTCCCATCCTATCCCTGACTAATGCTCCAAACTATAATTCAAAGAAAAGAACTCCTCTAATACCACTTTGTAATGTCCCGGATCCGGATGCCACTCGACGGGTGCCCCGAACCCGGTTGGTCACATGACCTCAAGTACATTTTCCCAAACGCCAGAGGCTGCTGACTACTAGCGAGGCCCCAGGTCTGATAGTGGGGAAAATATGACCTCATTTGTCCAAGTGTAGTACAGCAGAATAAAATAAATAGCATACAACAGCGGATGAAATAAACCATATAAATTTAAAGTGAACAACTGCATAAGAAGATAACCAACAGTTATATAAATAATGATTCAACGTGTCTCATGTTCTAAGAAAACATCCATAACATGTTGCACAGAAATTAAGTACAATACAATACAAAGTACAGAGTATATCAATGCAAAACAAAACAAAGTAGACAAAACGCAGCAACATCGCAAACTTAATCTCATTCCCATGATCTCCTACTCCTCTACTACAATCATGTACATGTATAGGGACCCTTGCCACTATCAACACCTGCATAAATGTAATCTTTTTGGGATGAAAACATGACCCAAATAGGGTGTGAGAAATAAATCTCAGTAGGCACCCACCAAAGGCCCATGCCCAACTGTGTGAAAATATGCAACAACAGTGTGCAGTAGTAAAATGAAATAAACTAAGCAGTACTCAAAAGTAACTAACATACCAGTTATATTGCCATTATATTATTCATTTAACCAATTAATTTAAGAACATTCTGTGCTCAATAGAACCAAGCCCTTGGGCCAAACAGAATATCGCCCTTAGGCTAATATAGTAAAACCACGCCCTCAGGTTTTATAATATCCATGGCCTCAAGCTATATAATATCTCTCTCTTAGGTCTTGACCTTATGATATATAATATCTCTTCTTTAGGCCTCACCCTTAGGCAATATAATTATCATGCCCTCAGGCTAAAAAAGTAATCGGGCCGTGCCCAACATATAAACATGCAATTATTTAAAATTCCTATCATGTAAAAAGTAATGCATAAAGTAAACATGACATACCCTTGGGTATCCTGGCCAAACAGCTAAACAGAGGAATGCACCCCAGGGGTGGTCCTCGATCCAAGAAGTGATCCCAAACATCATTTTATTATCACATTTAATTACCTTTACAGTTCTAGGTATTCAAAACAGCCAAATCCTTAGCCACATGACAACCCAACATGGGTTTGTGTCACAATGGTACACAAAAAATGCACAAAAGTTGCAATTTAAACACCAATCCACCTACATTAAATTCCCCTGAACGATATACGCAAACATCACTTCACGAAATTCCCAAATACGACATAGATCTGGGGTATAAGAATTACCGTTCAAACAAAAATAACTTCCATTAGTGGAATATTTGTCAAGAACGACTTTAAGAGAAGGAAAGGCTTACCCGTACAGTTCCAACAAGATTGACGGGGGCAGAATCGGATTCTCGGTGCTCGCTCATGTGATCTATAAAGATCTGGTCGTCCCTCCCAAGCCTTCCTCTGGTTCTAATCCAATTCTGTGAATAAGTTTAGCTACTTCACATTTTAAGTGAATAAAACAAACTACATGGCATGTACTATTGGCTACACAGTGTGTACTTTTCTTATTTAACTGTTCCCCTGGCGGCTACCTTTCCCACTACCGCACTGTTCATCCATCGACATGAGTACACGACGTGTACTATCGCCCGTCTGGCGGCTGCTTCCATCGCCTTACTATTTGCCTTCCGACTGACTACATGTCGTTTACATATCCACTACACAGCGTGTAGTCAGGTTTTACACCCTTCATCGTCAGCATGACTACACCCCCTTTGTATTCATCCCACACGGCCAAAGTACATGACGTATGGAAAAGTACACGGTGTGTAGTCCAAAATTTTAGTATTTTTCCCACTTTCCCTATTTTCTCAAAAACACTTAAGGGGAAAGAGACAAGAAGAAACCTGTACCTCATGATTAAGAATTGGGTTCTTATAGGTACCACCTTATTCTACTAATCTGTATATTAAATGTTTTCAAACATGATGAAATTGAAGGAGTAAATAGTGAATTTTATATACTATAAAACAAAGCATGTGTTCATTATAGTTCATTCTAATTATAAAAGTGATGAGTTATAGAGTGCATCCATTATGATAGAAAAAAAATAAGTAGTTGTTGTCATACTGTGAATCTAAAAATTATAAACAACTTCAT
Organism: Viscum album; assembly: GCA_963277665.1. Lineage (NCBI taxonomy): Eukaryota > Viridiplantae > Streptophyta > Magnoliopsida > Santalales > Viscaceae > Viscum > Viscum album. The sequence continues at coordinate 237,583,874 of OY728140.1, read as the reverse complement.
AAAATGATAGAAAATGGTATGCCAATAAAAATTCCAACCCATACTTTTTCTGTCAAGTTGATCAAGAAAGGGAGAGTGTTGGTTAATGAAAAGATGCGAAAAGTGGGATATTTTTGGGGAAGATTAAATTGTTACGAATAAAAAAATAAAAATTGGGAGATTAAAGTGCCCATATAAAGATGGTGTATTTTTTCCAATAACGGTGTGATAAATTCTACTAGAATTTTGGGCATTTGCGATGGGTCATTTTTGATGAAAAAATGACACATCAAAATTTTTTCCTTTTTAATTACTATTTACAACTAATTATTTATTTATTCGTAAATAATGGGTTATTGTAATGGAATAAGTAATCCATTGAAAATGTTTTCGGCACACATTCCCATCACCTATTGAAAAAAGTTATTGTGATGGTCATTTGCGACAGATAACAAATTCTGTTGAAAAATCCCCTAGGCTCAGGATTATTTGAAATGAAAATTATTTTCCGTCACAAATAATCTTGATGAAAAACTATTTGACACAACATTAATTTGATCATAAATAAACATTTGTAAAAACCCTGACTTTTAAATAATTGCATGACCCCCTTTATTTCTTCCACCTCTTTCTCCTACATCTCATGTAGAAAACCCTACAACTGATCGATTTTACCCATCTTCGTGTAGCTCTGTTCTTCCCATTTTTCTCTTATTTTGGCTCTGATCTTCAAGGTAAAGACTCCTCTTATGTTCTCCATATTTTTTTAACGTATGTGGGTTCATTGTTAAATATATCAGTTTGGTCCCTAGTTTTAGAAATTTATCTAATTTGCATGCTTTATTTGATATTTAGGATAGATTAAACTGTATTAATTTCTATTTTGATTTTAATCTGGTTAATGTTTATGAACATTTTTAGTTTAACATAAAATATATTGGTTTGGTTTAACCGTATGTTTAGAAATTTATTTTATTTTCATGATTTATTTAATATTTAATATTGATGCAATTGTATTAATCTATATTTTGGTTTTAATCTAGTTCTTATAATTTATTTTAATTGATTATTAGTAACTGTGATAATTTTTTATTTAGGATATCCTTTTATTTTATTTATTTATTTTTGTTTGTATATATAAGTATGTTTGTTTACCATGTTAATTTTGATATATGTTGGTGTATATAAATATAATAAAATGTGTTTATTTAATTTTGAAATTTTTTTGTGATTATATATATATAAATGATTTTACAAATATGTTTATGGTTTTTGATATATATATATATGTATGTTTTTATGTAATTTTGTATATATGTATATATAAATTTGATATGTAGATCTGTTAAAAAAATTTCCAAAATATATTTTATATATTAATATTAATTAATAAATCATTTAATATAAAGACATATAAATAATACATTCTCATTTATTATGTTTTTGGATATAAATATATATAAACTATATATTCTATGTATACATCTATAAATGTTTTAAAAAACCTAATTTTTTTTAATATATATATTTTATAAACAAAGGTGTGTAATGTTTTTAATATATATATATATATACACATGAATGTATATTAGAATATGAAGATATATATATAAGTCTTAAAAAACCTGTAATTTTTTTGATATATATATACACACAAACAGACATATATAAACATTTTAAAAGACATGTAAGGTTTTTAATATATATATATATATATATATATATATATATCTGTTTGTATGTATTTGTCTGATATTTGTTTTTTAAAAAAACAATTAAAATATATATCTGATTATGAAATCATCTAATATATATATATATATATATTAACATCTGAATATGTATATATAATTATTTTAAAAATACATGTAAGGATTAATATATATATATATATATATATATATATATGTATATGTACATGTATATGTATATGTATTTATATAGATTTGATATGTATATCTATTTATAATGTGTTACAATATATTTTGTGTATTTGTACTAATAATGAAATAGTGATACATATATATAATAATTATTATAATTTAAAAAAAATAATTAATAATAATCAATACATAATTTATAATAATTAATAATTAATTAGTAAATATTATTAATATATATTAAATATTTATGTATGTTTATAGCTTTTTATATATAAATTTAATATGTATATTGGTTTAAAGAAATTTTTTAGAATAATTTTGGTATATCTATACTAGTTTACAAATCTTTTAATATAAATATATCTAAATATATATAAGTAAATATTTATATAATATTAATAGAAAACAGTACATAATAGTGTTAATTACAAAATACTGTTAATAATTAGAAAAATTGGTGAAATATAGGAAAAATTTGTGTCTGTGTATGTATATAGATTTAATATGTCAATATCTTTGAAAAAGCATGTAAAATTTATTTTATGTAAATAAATGTGATTATGTGATATATATATTTATAATTTATGTAATAAATAGAAATGAGTATTTTCTAGGAATGATGAGAAAATTAATTTATTGTAAATTGTTTAACTAAAAGAATTTTATAAGAATTTGTTATATTAAAAACATTAAAAAATGGTTTGAAGGAAAAAAATAAAAATTTAAAATATGTGCTATTTATTAAAAACATAGTTAATAATAATTATGATAGTATTTAGTAATACTTTTTGAAAGAACATAACAATTATATGACTTAATAAAAAATATTAAAAAATCCTTATTATTAAAAATATATTGTTAATTTAATTAATTTATAATATTTTACAATCAATGAGTCATTATTATTAATAAATTATTAATATTACTGATGATTTGAAAATTATAATAATAATTTGTAAAAAAACTATAAAAAATATATAAAAAACAACATATCTTGAAAAATATCTTGTGTCTCATATGTGATAATGTTCGAGATATATTCTATCATTTTCTAAAAATTGTGTGAGTCTTATATAATATATATAATATTTTTATTTCATCTACACCGAGCCCCTAAAAGCCTTGTAATCTAGTTCTAACCTATTTCCTAACACTGGTCATATACGATAGAATATTTTAACGTGTTAAAATATAATAATAATTTACAATTTGACAAAATGATCTGTAATAATTGTTTTTGTTTTGTTGTCTTTTAGATAAAAAGGGACTCGGAAAGTAGACAACAGTATCTATTATGTGATCATTATTTAAAAAATAATCAAAAAATACAAATAGAACTGGTTAAAATTTCTCTTCATTTATGGTGTTAAAGCCTTTATATCATTCACATGATCAAATTAAGATTTTTTAAAAGAACAATTAAATGTCTGTGTCAGAAATTTGGACTTAGTACATTCATAACATTTGGCAGTGTTAGAATTCATCTATTGCATTCCAGTTTTCAAAAAGATTATATTTTTTGGTATCAGCATGGTGGAAAGAGTTCAGTAGAAAATACAATTTTTTGGGTCCAGATCCATCATTTTAGAATTTAATACATGAAGGAGCTAGTCTATCAATTCCTGAAAAACAACTCATAATGATATTCAAAATCTTGAATTTTAACTTTCTTAGTTTAAAATTTGTTGTAATCTGCAGAGGAGGCCGTATATCTGGGTAGCTAGATGAGAAAACATGAAGATTATACAAACTTTATGGCTATTAAATCATAATTTGTAATGTCTAACAGTTGTTTTGATCAGATTTTATATTTGGTTAAGTCGTTGTTTCCTAACATAAATACATTGCATGGAATTTTATATGAAAGAAAAATGTTTATTCATAATTTGGGTTTATTTTATCAAAAAATCCACGAATGTTTACCTGACAACATCTTAGAAAAGGGTGTATATGAATCATTGAATAATTTTCTAACAGGTAGAGAATTGAGGTATAAGGAGGAACAATAAGAAAATTCTAGATTTCCTGTGAAATAATTGAGATATTTTCCAATTACACCTCATTTATAGTGTTTATTTATGTCTCATAGCACAGTTGGATTTATGACTTGGAATAAACCAAATATTTTCATCACAAAAAGATTAAATCATCCTTGTCATGGTGACTCATAGAATCATTTTGATCAGACATGACCTTCTTTTTCTACAGAAACTATTAACATATGGTTGATCGTTTTTATTGATGGTTTTTTTCTATTTGATGCTTATGGAAGTCATTATTTGAGTTGGCATGTTTTATTATTCCTTACAACTTTCCTCCTTATTGAAATAACCATATATATATATATATATATATATTTTATGGGTTCAGGTCCAGGACATCCAAATAAGAATATTGATGTTTATTTGAAACCACTAATTTGTGAGTTAATTTTATTATGGAATAATTAAGTGAATTCATTTGATATAACTACAAATCATAATTTTATATTCAAGGTTGCAATAATCTGAATGATTACTGACTTTATGGAATATGGTATCTTATCTGTATAGAGCACACATGGTCTGAAATCATTTCCATATTACATGGTTGAGAACAAAGATTTTATGATTTGTAATGGGGGAAAGGTTAGTTATTTTTACTATCATTATAGATTTATTCCTACATATCACCCTTTTCAATGAAACAGAAATAATTTTGCAAAAGGTGGAACATAAACATATGTTTCTTTAGTGGTTCTCTAAGGTAATCGGGAAAAATCAATTGTCTCTGCATTACCTCATATTAATTTTGGACCAACCATAAATTTGGAAAAGATAAATTGTTTTGGGAGAGATCATAAGTGGATAAAGTAGATCATTTTGGGACCTTTTATATTGGTATGATTTTTCAGTTCATCACATGGTAGATGTAATGAATATTGGGAGTAATATTTTTGATAACATGTTTTATACCATGTTGGACACACCTGGTAAGAGCATATATAATGTAAAGGCATGGTTAGATCTTTCGTAGATAACATGAATTATTTGTAGATTAAAGATGACAAATATTAATGAATCCCCAACAACGTACACACCTAATAAAGAATTGTATTTATTATTCCATAAATGGATTAGATAATTGAGGTTACTAGATGGTTATGCTTCTAATTTGTCTCACTGTGTGATAAATTATCATATTAACTTAATAAAAAGTCATGAATGTCATGTCATAATTGAAATATTACTCTCTGTTGGCCTTAGAGGGCTACTGAATTATTTAATATGGCACATGTCGACCAAAATATCATTTTTCCTGAGATATCTGTGTGGAAACATCAGATTATAATGTATTGAATTTATTGGAAAACGATTTTTTTTATTTTATGTAAATTGAAGTAATTATTCCCATCGAGCTTGTTTGATTACATGGAACATTTAAAATTTCATTTTCCATATTTAGATAAATGTGGAGCACCAATACTATTCCATTTTATGTATCTATTTGAGAGATATATGAAAAAATTAAACAAGAAAGTACATAATAAATAATTAGTTGAAGGGTTGATTTCAGAAGCATACTTTTAGGGGAAATTTTCAAATTTCTTCTCTTATTATTTTCTATTGGAATATTTTTTTAAACACAATCAGATGGGTCGTAATGAGAACAATTTTGATGATGTCATAGACCATCAGTTTTTAGTTTTTAATCAACCTCATCTTGGTTTCAATGGTTATCATAAGTGATGGATTACAAATGAAGAACTGCACAAAGTGCAAACATGTGTTCTGCTTAATAACCAGACGAGATATAAATATTGATGATGAAATCCCCCTATTATGGGTTGATGATATAGATAATGTTGATGATGTAATAATTGATTATGAAATTGAATGTCATATAGAAGTTTCGAATGTTGAATATGAGGATGAATACATTGATGCCGATGAAAAAGGTGATGAAGATGATGATTGATGTATTATATTAAGGTTTTCAGTTACATGTAACTATCATATTCAGATATTTATTAGTTTTTTAAATTTCATATTTGTATTAACAATCTATTATAGGTAACATTATTTTATTTGAAACTCAATTACCTTTTATATTTAATATATGTTTTAACAATCTATTAATGGGATAATTTTTTTCAAATGGTTGGAGATGATCCTATTGATGATATATTATATTCTTTACTTGATGTCAGACTTCCTGGTGATGAACCGGATTTAGTTGCTCCTACCCATGCGGGTGCACATACTAGGAGGGGAGCAGTATTTCTCGATTATTGATTTCATATCCTACTACAGAGAGATAACCATCTGTTGTTTTTGATCATCATTTATAGAGGTATGATTAATTGTTTAAGAAATTGATTTTATTTTAACTACGTGGAATAATTTTTATAATAATTATATGAATTTATATTTGATTCAATTTTTACAGTTTTTTTCATTTTTCCATTGACCAGACTAGTGTGATTCTGAGAAATTATTTTTCCGAGCCATTGGTTTTGTCGGACATGGTCCTCATCATTGTGTGTATCCAGATGTTTTCCCATTGGATTGTATATTATTAAATAATATAAAGTTTTTTAAAATTTATATAATTAATACCATATTTTTTATTATATTAAAAAAATTTATTTTCTCTGATTTTTGATTGCGAGAGATTTCTTATATGAAATACATGATATACTTGTAAACACGAACACTTTCGTTAGTTTCTGCACAACATCAAAAATAGAGATGTGGATAAATCGTTTTCAACTATCTTCGATCTTTTTTTCATCTCCCATTGTCTTGAATACATATCATCTAAGGTATGGGATGGGTTGTGCTTCTTCTGGCTTGGAGAGACTATTAAGAGGAGGTCATCAGTTGGACATCAGATCAAGGGGAGAAACATGTACCCCATAGGTCCGAGAGTCATACATTTGGAATACATTGATGACATATGGTAAGTGATATTAATTATTATTGTATATTTATTTTAACTATAACATGTTTGTTATATTATAAAGGCCTATATTGATCCATATATTATTGAATTTATGTTTATAAGAAGTTGTTTTCTCATCCCCGTAGAGGAGAATTTGTAGGCTAATGATAGTTCCATATTGTGGTTAGTGATTTTGTTGAGCAATGAAATCAATATTATTTTTATTTTTATTCTAATTTTTAATTATATTTCAAGGAACCATATGAGGATGAGACTTATCATTCACAATATATTCAAGATAAGACCAAACAATATGTGACTATCGATTCTGGTTTTGATGAGGGGGCTTGGATAGAGGCGAGTTTGCATGGTGTTGAGAAAGTTAGTGTGATTGTTATTGGTTATTGATTGACACCTATGAGTTATTATGGTACTTCTATGATGAAATAAGTGAGCATGAAGGGAGATTGTGAACAGTCTTCATCGATGCTATCGTCTGCTACACATTATGTGGAGAAGTTTAGAGCTCATGATGAGGTGATACAACAGAGGGAGTAAGAGCGTGAACAAATTCATTTGATAGATGATAATATGATGGATTATCTGTAGTTACTTAATCATTTATGTGTGTTTTATTTTTTAAAGTCATTTTTAATTATTTTGTAAATATTTTTAATGATTTTTAAATATTTTTAATTTTATTTAATATTTATAAATAATTTTTATTAATTCTATTTTTTTAATGGTTTTTTGTGACAGAATATTTATCCATCGCAAATGTTTATTTTTTATGGATTGTCACAAAAAGCGTTTAAATAATATTTAAGGATTTGTTTTTCAATTTATTACACACACATCATAAAAAAGGGTTTATGCGACGACCTATCTCTAATAATTATATTTGCAATGCCTTCTTCCACAATAGACTATTTGTGATGGACACCCATCATAAGAAGTCATTTTTTATTATAATCCGTCGCAAATGGTCCATTTCAATTATCATAAATTCCTTTGTTAATTAAATTCAATGTTTTTGAGATGATGAGTGAACTTCCATGATAAATATAAAAGGATTTTCAAGGTTCTGTCTTGGATTTCAACACATGGATAGTCATCAAAGAGTAAAAAGTATTTGTTATGATTAACAGGATTTTCTTGAAGGTAATCAAGAAAAGTGTTGGTGGATTAAGATACACATGTATACAACTTTTTGGAATTGTTTTTGTTATATTTTATGAGGCCACAAAATTATTTGAAGAAATTCTATAGTCATTTGAATAAGACAATGATTCTCAACATAGAGATGGAAAAATCGAAAAGTCCCAGATTGTATTACACTACCTACAAATTTTAAGGCTTTATGTTATATCATATTACTTGGTGTCAAAAGAATTCATCATTCAACATTGAGATGGATTGAAAGAATTTATTATATGACTTTGTTTTATAGTGTAACTATTATCAATGATACATAGAGGTAATTTGATCCTTTATAATGGTAAGAAGTTGACTCTATGTAAAATCTAGATTGAAATTATAGACTTCCATTAAGGTCATAATATTATTATACATGCTATATAAATGTAATATGATGTTTTCATAAACATAATATACCATTTAAGATTTAAGTGGAAATTGAGAATGTTAAAATCTTAATATACCATGAATTTCAAAAAGAAATATTTTGCTTAAAATTATAATACAAAAGATGAGACTTAAATTGATCTTCAAGGATTAAAGTATCATGATTTATAAAAGTAAATAACGATTCTAGTTACTAAGGTTGTTACATCAAAATAAAGTGATGTTAAAATAGGATAGTTATTGAGAAGCTCTATGCTTTTGAGATGGATTCTACCACACCATAGGGAACTGTGAAATTAATACAAGACCACACCATTGTGTATTATGAATAGGAATTTCATTCAAAATGGTGAATAAAAAAATTATGTGTTTAAAAATTTTAGTATAAATATGTAGGAGGAGATAGATCTGATCATTCCACTGCACATTTCGTGTTAGATGTATAATTGTGAGAAACTGTTATTTGAATTATAATATGAATCTGGATGTGGTATTTCAAACATGTCATGGGGGATCAATGATTGAGTCATTATAATATTTAAAATGGGATATTATCTAAATTTTTAATAAGTACCCTTCATGATTTAAATAAAGTTAATTTTTAGTGGATTTAAAGAAAATAAATATTAAAGTCTTTAAAAAAATACAAAGAATATCCAACAACGAATTCAAACAAGTTTTAAGAGGAAATTAAATATAGATTCTATTGATAATGTTAAGATGAATATAACATACATTTAATGACCCATTATATTCCATATTTTGAATATGGAAGATAGTATCTACACTATTATTTATATGAATATAAAATATAGAGATTCTCGAGGGAAAATGAATGGGTGAACATCGAGAGAACACAAAATTATTTTGTGCATACATTTAGAAGTGCTCAGAGTTTGATAATTTTTCGTATCCAAGAGATAATATGAGTCTAAATATAAGGATATATTTAATTAATAAGAATACCTAATACATGAGTATCCAGAAGGAAGAGGATGACCCATATTACTGAGGATATGGTGTAAGTTTCAATACTAGTGTTAATCACATTCCTCAGCTACTAATGTTCGTGAAGGTGTACATGATCCAACAAAACCCTATACACTCATAGAGTAAGACCATCTCAAGTAGTGTTGGAAAAACAAGGTGTTAATAAAATGATGTATTTCTTGTTTGGATCATAAAATTATAGTTGGAGGGGGGAAGATATTGACTCTACTATCTGACGTACGATCTAAGACATATAGTGACTCTATGTTGATAGGACTATGATGATCCATGGAGTAATAACCACTTGTGGATATAATGGAGAACCTATGGGTATGGAATCTAACCAATTACAACAAGGTACGTACTTTTATACTAAAAAATGTAAATCCGTGTGCACATTTTATATTATTTCATCTATATTTTCTCATGTAATAGTTAACTAATTATTTGAATTCAGATCAAGAAACTTACTATTCATTGAGGTTTTTAAAATAGGGAGTAACACATAATAAGAGAAATAGATCCTTAATTCACCCATCCACCCTAATATGATACCAAAAAATCATAGAACATTAGGGTAGTACATATATCACTAAAAAACCCTACTATTTGAAATATGAAGTAGGAGTAAGCGAGTGTTAAGGGGTTTGAGGAGATGTATAACCAATGTATATTATCTAATGCTTCAACCAGAAACATTCTATTAAGTGATAACTATGTTATAGTTAGTTCTAAGAGATTCAAAGTTCCATAGTTCTACATTTAATTCTATTCACTCTCTAGATCATGTGCCATCATATTTATGGTGTCCTTTTAGGACTTCTTCCCATTTTCGAGGATGTAACTTTTTCACCTATGTAGAAAACTTTTCGTGGAATGTTTAGATCTATGTATTGAGTAATATGTTTGATTCCTTTGATGTCTTTAAAACATGGAAGTCCACTTTTGATAATTATGTTGGGATGAATCTTAAGGTCATTAAACAAAATAATTGTATATAATATTTATCAACCACGTTTACTCAGTTTTGTGACTCCAAGGTCATTCTTAAGTGACACATTGTCATCTAAACTCTTCAACTTAATGGGCCAGTAGATCATATGAATCACTATAATTTATAATGTTATTAGAGTATGAATATATTATTTTCATTTCCCAAATATTTCTAGATTGATGTTTCTACAAAGATATTATACCCTGTAATTTGGTTCATATACTCATATAATCATATTAATACTCTAGAAAAAGTCTACAGATATTGGTAACCATATGATCACATAGTGATTCACTATTCAATTCCACCCTTACACCGCTATTTAAAACTGGTTTTGAAATAAATATTCCAAATATAATAAAAAATTTAACTTCATGTTTGATTCAATTAATTACTATTTATCACTATTTAAAAGGTTAATTTTACTTTTTTCAGTGTCTAAATTGTATGTGAAGGTGATTTGAAGAGCCCGTGATGGAATTCAAGAAAAACAGGCAAAACTGTGCGAGAGCCCAAACATGCATGTGGAAATTAATATGTAGTTTGGATAATACATGCATAAAATTGGGATAACAATGGGTGTATGAATTATAACAATATGGGATATATATTTTTCGAATAACATGTAGCCAAATTCATTCATTTTGAGGCCAAAAATAGGCCCAAAATGTGAAGAAATTATGGGCGGGCTAGACTGAACAATCCTTAAATATCTAGGCTATAAATCGGGACCTAGAGATCCAATTGGGTGGATTCTACCCCCCCCCCCCCCCATGGAAATCTAACTTGATGAACCATTTGTATGCTAAATTTCATGTCAATTGAACATGTTTTGGTTAGTCAATCAACCAAATAAAGAAGGATTAAAAAGTCTATCCTGAATAGTGACATAGTCCCTTAGGCACATGACCTATTTTGTGAATAGTGTGATCGTTTTGTCCATAAAATCACTCATATCCCACATAATTTAATTTTTAAAGACTAGGGGTGAAGGATATTTTAATTTAAGAGTTATCTTCAGCCATTTTAGCTCCCTTCTCCCTCATGTACTTCTAAACATCTTAGTGATCAATTTGGTGGGGGTGTTCTTTGTTGTAATCCCAAGCTCCACGCTTGTAATCTTGGTAAGGTAATTGATTTCCTTGATTGTGGTCAACTGTTATTAATTTATACATTATAAATTTTTGTTTATTTTGGTATTATAAAATACAAATCAATGTAATTTTAATCCTAAGGCTTCCATGGGTAACCTGGATCTTGAGATGATTTGAGCGCGGTTGCCTCTTTTCTCACTCCTTTACTTTCATGAGTGTGTAATTGGATTGTGTAAGTTGATAAAATCTAGGATATTTAACCTATGAATATAAATTTTCTTTTCTTTTTTAATATTTTATCATTGACACAAATCTGGTCATCTCCTCCCATTTTTGATGTGATGGCTTGATTGAATTCCATTTTTACATCGATTCACGTTAGTTGATTTTGAGCAGTTGCTGATAACCAATATCATTGATCGATGAAATAAAAGGTGGTAACCTAGTAATAAATCACATAACATACTGATTTCAATGTTTATAAATAAGGTAATCAATTATCCTTTACATTCCCTTTAGAGTGATGACATATTGAGCATCAAGGGACACTTACCCGAGTTGATCATGATTTCTATATCTTATTTCTTTCACTTAGTTGTATAGTTTAAATTTATGTTTTAAAATAATCAAAACCCAAGTTTTATAAATCCAAGTTTCTATTTTATTCTCATAATGAGAACCTTATTTTTAAATTAATTATCTAAGTCTCTATCGAGAGATAACTTAGGGTTATTGCTATGCTGTAAAAATTATTGTTAAAAATAACCATCTAATTTGAGGCGCTCGACAACGCGGTCAAATTATTTCACCATCTCCATGGATCCAAGATCATATTTTTCTTATTTATTTCCCTTTATTTATTTATTTTACTTCTTAATTAGTACTCCTTTCAATATCTCAGCCCCATTTGATTGTTTTTGTTATGTGTTTTTGTCGTTATTTTAGTTGTTTTTTTTGTGTTTTCTCCCTAACTCTATTTCTAATTCTATAGTACAACATTCTATTTTATTTCATCCTTTCATTTACTATGTTTATTTATTTATTCCTACTTCCATAAAAAATTGTGAAAAAAAACAATCATTCAATTAATCAAATTGGACAATATTGTTGCATGGCATGATCTCGTAAAGAAACACTACTTGAATTTGACCATGAAATTGATTAATCGTTCCACTCAAAACTCAATGTATATAGAGAAGGAGAATAAAGTAACACTAATTAACCCCTTTTGGAACCTTATGTTCTCCTAAACCAATCAAACAATGAACCAAATCAAACCAAAGAAAACATGGTTGTAAATAACTGAACTTTTATAGAACTGACCTCCCTTTATGTGGAGTACCAACCTCCATACATCCAAAATACTGAAGAAGTAGACAACATTGGCCTGATATTAGGCCTCATCCACTATATTCCTTAATTCTGTAGTCTTCCCATTGAGTAAACTCACAAAAATCTCAAAGATTTTCACATAGTGTTCCCCACCATGAAACCCCAAAATGTATCTGAGCACCTAATTATGTTTAGGGACTTCCCTTTCTCCCTTGATGGTGTTGCCAAAGACTGGCTATACTATTTTCTTACCGAAATTGGGGGTTGGAAGGACCATAAAAGATAGTTTATAGGGATGTTATTCCCTATCTCCCAAACTGCATCAATTAGGAAAGAAATGTATTGCATTAGGAAATCACAAGGAGAGACCCTTCATGAATACTGAGAGAAATTTAAATGACTTTTCTCAAGATACACCCACCACCAAATTAGTGAAAAACTATTAATCCCAAACTTCTATGAGGTACTTATCCCCTTAGATCGTGGAATAAATGATGCAGCAACTGGTGGTGCCCTAGTTGATAAAACTCCTTCTAATACTTGTGACTTTAATAGTCCGCATGGCTCAAAATGCACAACAATTTGGTACACGAGATACTGCACATACCCAAGGAGTTCATGACGTAATTCATTCATCCCTAGAACACAAGGTAGATATTGAACCAGATGATATGCATACCATTATAAGGTAATTCTCAAAAGCACAAGGTAACTCACAATATTCTTTAGTTCCATTACATTGTGGTATTTGTTCTAACAATACTCATTTTTCTAACCAGTGCTCAAATTATCAAGATTCACCAAATTCTTGTGCATCCATGTTCCCAGGGAATCCATTCAAACAAGAACCTCCCTTCAATCAAAAACCATTCAGGCCAAATCCAAACCATGGGTAACAAGAAAAGATATATTATTGACTAGGAGGAAACTCAAGATACTTTAAGTAGAATAGGTATCAACAAGGAAAAGTTATGCACCCTTCTTATCCTTAAAATAAACAAAACAATCATCATCTCCCTCTTAAATCTGAACCAATCCTCAAGAATATGGTGAAAAAAATAGTAACCCAGAACCTAAAATTCCAACAAACTACAAAATCAGTTATTCAAGATCCGCAAAATCAAGTAGGAAAATAGGAAAACACCACCAATTAGCTTAAAATGCAAGGTTCTGGTAACTACCATCCCAACCCATTGCCAATAAGAAGTAAAAATGTAATGTATGTGGTGTTACACTTCGTAGTGGTAAATAAGTTTCTCATTCTATAGATTCTATACCATAGGTATTCCCCCCTCTTAAAAATTCAATTTCTCCACCCATAATATATTACAATGATGAAAAACAAATAAAAATGGTAATCAAATTATCATTGATGATTCAAATGAAAAATCCATTCCTCTAACATTCCCCCAAAGACTCTCTAAATATATGCAAAATTATGAAAATGAGATTGATAATGAAATAATCAATATATTTTTAAAAGTTCAAGTTAATATTCCTTTACTGGATACAGATAAAAAATCCCTCGATATGCCAAATTTCTTAAAGAGATTTTCACCCTTAGAAGGAGGATGACAAGGAATGATAAATTAAACTTTGGAAGGAATGTTTCAACCTTGATTCAACTAGAAATTTCAACCAAATGAAAGGATACGAGCACATTTATAATACTATGTACCATAGGGTATACATTCTTTTCTGAATCTATGATAGATTTAGGTGCTTCCATTAATGTAATCCCTCAATCTGTGTATACTTCAATGCAAGTTGGAGAGCTTCATCAACCAGACATTTTTCATGCAACCTAAAAACTAGACTACTATGAATCCAAGAAGAGTGATTGAGGATGTCCTTGTATAAGGACCCGACCTTAAAACATCAAATAAACATGAATTAAATAAATAATTCACATTGAGGATTGTTTCAGGTTTAGAGTTTTAGAGACTTAGGACATAACTATTGCATCTCAAAAGATTAAAAAGTAGACACTTCCACTCAGTTTCCATTTTTTACAAAAAATAAAAACTCTTGAAAAAACGCGTCATGTCTAGTTACATTTTTTAGATAACATGAATTTTCCTTGATCCCATCCTTGACCCTATTCATCTTTACGTCCTGTGAAAAACATTTCGAAACATGGAATGAGCATAAAAAGCTCCTTAAGGGTTATAAAACAGAGAATGAAAACATTAGTTCATCAATACATACGTAACATATGATCTTTAACATACCTCATGAAATCATAATATTTATGAATAACACATAGAAAACATAAATCATAAAGGTAACTTCTGGAATCCATATCATACTTACATCAAAACTATCACAACTACGTAGGGAGTTTCATTTGGAATACCTATCACCGTATATTCCCTAAATTTCATAGGAGAAACATTCACATTTACCTCTGTCACATCACCCAATGCATTGGAGATCTATCTCGGGCTCACCCGCCCGAGGTTTATCACAGAACCACCCGTATGCATAAACAATGCCCATGAACCATAACATATTCATAACAGAAGAAACAAAATAAAGGAAAGATAACATTTCCACATTTTAATCACAATATATAATTCAAATATATTGATATAACAAATCCAGTATCAAAATAATATTCAATACCAAAATACATACAAGGATTATATGGTATTTATTTTCCTTTTAAAAACATTATGACTTGTTAAGGTAGCCATAGATCAAATAATACTCATAGCGGCAGAAAAAGGTTGTTGTCACCAATTACATTAAAAAGAAACATTTTTTTTGTTGTTTAGTAAAATGACTCATAGGAAATGTTTCCCTTTGAATGAAATGAAAAGTAAAAGGTATTTATACAAAGTATAAAATAATGTTGAGAATAAAACAAAATATGCCTCAATGAAAGGAGATTGAAATGAAGTCCATTACCTCATGTCTGACTTGACTAGATCGTTATTTAATATCCTGGATAACAAAATAAAGTCAATTTCTAATGGATTAAGAACCTTTTTCATGTTCATTATTCCTTTTATATCAGTTTTTACCATGTTATAAACATTATGTAATTATTTAAGTTATTAACGGTTTTTTGTAGATATTTGGTACTTTGGTAAAAAAAATGAACACCTTATAATTATATGTTGTCCATGTCATCAACAATACATTATCTCCAGAATGATATTAATTATTTAGATATCATATACATCGTATATATCCAGTATATATATGTATTTATAATAGTACATAACATTTGGAGATAATAAATGAAATGCACCATTCATGTTGACGGTAAGTCATACGTACACATGAACACTACTTTCATTTATATTTCATACTTTAATGAAATTAAAAAATAATGATACCTATGTGTAATATAATTATAGTATAATATCATATATAATATCATAAAATCTACCCTCTATACATCCAACATATGTCATTAAAGAGTCATATCACTTCGAGGGGGCGGTAGTCCGCACTTCCTCAAATGAAATTATTGCATTTACCCATTATGGAACCCATAAAGGTATGATATAAATAAAAAATACAGAATAATAAAGAATAAATAAACATAATATATATCATATATAAATATAGTTCCATATTAATGGCCACAATGAGAGGCGGTAGGATATAATTGAACAATCATCGCTTCGTGAGGCGTTAATTTTCCATTCACAGAAACAGTATGTTCTTCACCCATTAGATGGAGGTGTCTGTAAGAATAGTTCTAATCCTTATCATAACAATATCCTAATATATTGAGGATACTGGTGTTGTGATAAAATACAGTAACAAAAAGATTTTAGGTGGTTGGAGAAGTAAAACTAAGAAAAAGAACTTAAGTGAAGATGTTACCATTAAATCGGGTAACTCCCTGTGGTTTGAACCAAAAGGGTTTATTGAAGTGATTTATGCCTAAGGTAAGTCTTCTAGGATGAAGATAGGGAAATTAGGATCTCATTGGAGAAGAGGTTGTATGAGATAAAGTATTTAGAAGTGTGAGGAATGAGTTAGAAGTGAGGGCTTTTTATAAGGGAGAGGAGGGGCTCTTTAAGAAAGTTTGGAACAATTATTTTATTATAACCTCATCTTCGGTTTGAAAAGGTCAAATAATCATTAAGGTCGAAGTTAAGATGACTAATGGTAAACATAAATTCATCCAATAAGAATTGGATAAGTTGTGGAGATTGTTTTAATATTTATAACCATATTTATTTAAATCATTTATTAATGAGGTAAATATTGCATCATTATTGCGTCATAAATAATTTATTTTATTTTATGTCCAAAATTTATAAAAAAATACCATGAATTAGGAAATCGTTTTTTTCTTTCCAAATAATATTTATAGTTGAAAAGATAACTTATAAAACCTCATGTAAAAATTGATTTAAAAAAAGATAGTTTTTATGTCATTTTTTCTTAACTTTAAATTAATTAATATAAAGTGTCATTATTACTCCCATGTGGCTCTACGGGATACCAAATTTGACCCAAAGATTCCCATGGTCGGATATGTATCCACCAATAGGATTTGGACACATGTTAAGGTAATTTAATATTATTATAATTTTATATTTCACCCTTATTTACTATATTTACCTTCTAATCATGGTAAATAAAATATTTACTGATGTAAATATTTAAAATGTCTAAAAATAAAAGTTACCAATTTACATAATTTGGACCTACTGATTCCAAATTTGGAATACAATTTTTTAAATTCAAAACACATAAGTGGCAGAAATTTATTTAAAATTAATTCCCGATGTTAAAACAAAAAGCGTGTTTTTAAGAAATAATAACTATTAAAAGATTGACACTTGTTTATGTCCAATTTGAAAGTGAAATTAATTCCAATGTCCAAAATTGGATTAAATAGTAAAAATATATTCTAATTACACTTTAGAACCGATTAAAAAGATAATTTAACCATATAAGAAAATTAGATTAAAAGGCACTTTTGAATGAAAATACAGTATTTTTCACTATTCATTAAAAAAATGAACTTTATCAGAAAAATACCAAACATTTAATCATACTAAATTTTTATGTCCCGAAGCTAAAGAAAAATTTTATTTTGTAAAATAGAACATATAAAAATCACCAAAACAAGATTTAAATAGGGTTCGCCATCAAAAGTTGGTAAATCAACCTTTTAATGATTATTAGAGTATTTATGCTTAGATTCATTAACATTTTAAGCCTCTAATTTTTTTAGATAAATGTAAAAACATTTAACAAACATGTATAATCATATTTTAGTTAGTTCTATTCATTCTTGTCGATACAATGTCTAGGCGTTAACTACCATTTAATATAATAATATTATATTATTAGCGTGTAACGTACGATTTCAATGAAACCCATTGTTGCGTATTGGGTACACTATCGAACATAGCATCCCCTTTAAAGTAGAATTAATATTTAATTAAAAAATATTAATTAACATTCAAATGTATTACTCTTTATTTACATGGGATGTTACATCCTTCCCCCCTTTTGGGAATTGCGTCCTTGCAATTTTTATTCACTTATCAAATTAGTGGGGGTATTTATCCCTCATAACATTTTCAGATTCCCAAATTTCCTCCTCAACCATATGGTTTTTCTAGAAAACATTTACCTAAAAAATTACCTTATTCCCCAACACTTTCTCTCTACAGTCAATAATATGGACTGGTTGTTCCTTATAGGACTGATTTTCTTCCAACTGAACTACCTATGGGATTAAAACATGAGATGGATTTGGAATATACTTTCTCAACATTGAAACATGAAAAACATTGTGTACCTGAGATAAAGTTGGGGGGTAAAGCCACTATATACGCAACAGCTCCAAATTTCTCCAATATTTCATTAGGTCCAATGAACCTCAGACTCAACATCTCCTTCTTACCAAAACACATCACACTTTTCCATGGAGAAACTTGTAGAAAGACATGATCACCTACCTCGAAATATAGAGCCTTCCTCTGGTTATCCGCATAATTTTTTTGCCTACTCTAAGCTATGCTCATGTTCTTCTAAATCAACTGAAGTTTTTATGTCACCTCTTCTGCCAATTCTGGTCCCATTAGCTTTCTTTCACCCACTTCATCCCAAAAAGCCAGAGTTTGAAAACTCTTTCCATATAAAGCCTCAAATGGAGCAATCTGTATACTTGAATGAAAACCATTATTATATGGAAATTAAACCAAAGAAATATGTTTGTCCCAACTTCCCTGGTAATCCAGTGAACAAGCTTGTTGCATATCCTCTAAGGTCTGAATTGTTCATTCTAACAGCCCATCTAATTAAGGATGAAAAGCTATACTAAAATTTAATTCAGTACCCAATGACTTCTGAAGACCTTTCCTAATGTTAGAAGTAAACCTAGGATCACGATCAGATACAATGGAGAAGGGAAAAACATGAAACCTGACTATCTCTTTAACATAAAACCAAGAAAGTTAATCTAGAGACAAAGTATCTCAAATAGGAAGGAAAAGAGAAGATTTAG
The DNA here is from genome assembly GCA_963277665.1 of Viscum album. Taxonomy (NCBI): domain Eukaryota; kingdom Viridiplantae; phylum Streptophyta; class Magnoliopsida; order Santalales; family Viscaceae; genus Viscum; species Viscum album. The sequence goes on along the minus strand of OY728140.1, from coordinate 237,564,608 downwards.
TCAATAGAACAACAATCACCCAGATTGCATTGTTACCTCTATATGTCTTTGGTAATCCCACAACAAATTCCATGGATATATTTTTCTATTTCCACTTTAGAACTGGTAAATAATTAAGCATCCCTTTCGGTAACTGCAACTCTGCTTTAACCTACTGACAAGTTAAACACTTCATTGTAAAATCTGCAATATCTCTTTTCATTCCAACCCACCATTAATACTCCTAAATATCTCTGTACATCTTAGTACTGCCAGGGTGAAATGAAAACAGGGAAGTATGAGATTCACATAACAAATCATTCTTCAACTATGAATGACAAGCCACACATAATATTTTACCAAACCTAAAAACACAATCATTATCAATGTTAAATTTATGAAACTTACCATTTTAAACCAACTCTACCTTTTTCTATAACTCAGTATCTTCTTTCTGCACTCGCGTAATTCTGTCTGAAAGAGATGATTCCACTGACACCTGAAAAAAAAACAGAAGAATTTCCTACACCAACAACTTCTATGCAAAAGTTCATCAAATAAAAAACCAAAGTATCTCGTTCCAAATGTAGCATGGTTAATGAATCATTACTTTTTCGACTCAAAGCGTCAACTACTTTATTTTCCTTTAATGGATGGTAATGGATCAGGCAATCATAATCCTTGATTAATTCCAACCATTTACTATGTCTCATGTTCAATTATTTTTTAGTGAATATATACTTTAAACTTTGGTGGTTAGTATATATTTCACAATTCACTCCATAAAAATGATGCCTCCAAAATTTTAAAGTAAAAATGACAGCAGCTAATTCCAAATCATGTGTAGGGTAATTAAACTCATGAGGTTTAAGATGATTTGAAGCATAAGCAATTATCAGATCATTCTTCATAAGGACACAACCAAGTCCTTTCAATGAAGAATCAATATAGATAAAAAACACAACATTTCTGGAAAGCAGTTTAAAAACTGGAGCATTCAACAATCTTCTTTTCAATTCTTGTAAACATTCATCAAATTATTTTGTCCAAAAGAACTTAATACTATTTTGAGTTAACTTAGTCATTAGACTAAATAACCATGAATTTGTTTTAAAAAACCATTGGTAATAACCTGCAAAACCAAGAAAACTATGAATCACAGTTTTATTTGTGGGTCTTGGCCATTCTTCAACAACTTTTTTTTATCATGATCAATAGTTATGCCATTTTTTGAAACAATGTGACCCAGGAATGAAATTAGTTATAACCAAAAATCATACATTTTTAATTTCCCATACAATTTCTTTTCTTTTATGGATTGAAAGATGAACCTTAAATGACTTTCATGCTCCTATTTACTTTTAGAAAAAACAAAAATATCATCAATGAACACAATCCCAAACTTATCCAAGAACTCACAGAAAATTCTATTCATAAGATCCACGAATACAGTAGGTGCATTGGTTAACCCAAAAGGCATAACTAAAAATTCATAATGGACATATCTAGTACAAAATGTGGTCTTCGGAATGTCTACTTCCTTTACCTCCAAATGATGGTACCCCGACCTCAAATCAATCATGGAAAAATACTGAGCTCCCTGGAGTTGATCAAAAAAATCATCGATATGAGGAAAAGGATACTTTTTAGTAACGGTGATGTTATTCAATGCTATTTAGTGAATTCAAGGTCTCATTGAACCATCTTTTTGTTAACAAATAAGACAGGGGAAACCCCTGGTGATGTTCTAGGTCGAATGAAACATTTATCTAAAAACTCCTACAATTTCGTCTTTAACTCTAAAAGTTAAATTTCATCCATTCGATAAGGGGGTTTTGAAATTGGTTTAGCATCAAGAACTAAGTCAACAGTAAATTTTACTTCCCAATTAGGTATAATACTAGGAAAATCATCTAAAAAACATCATGGTACTCATTTACCACTGGTTCATCATTAATCTCAACAATTACTTTATTTTCTACAATATTTGTGAGGTAACATTCATTTCCATATTTTACTAGTTTCTCAGATTTCTAATATGTTATCAAAAATAAGGGTTCATTGTTGTACACAAACTGAAAATCTTACTTAAATGTAACCTCTTTAGCTCTGCCGTCAATCTTAGCATGATAAATAGAAATCCAATCCATACCCAAAATAACATCAACCTCTACTAGAGGAAATCCAATAAGATTTTCAGGTAGATTCTTTGTGCACAAAATTTAGAGACCCGAAGCCTGACGTACATAGACATTACATTACTTTTTCGGAATACTTAGTACATAACAAAAAATACACACACAAGGATCGTAATAGTTTAGTGTCTTTGGAAACTCGAAAAGTAATCTTCTAATCGTGGTGAAAGATCTCCAATATCTCCCATAAAGATCTTCCCTCTTTTTTTTACCTAAAACATTTCTTTATATCCTGGGGAAAAGAAAACATAAAAGGGTGAGCTTAAATGCTCAGTAACGTTAAACAAAAGAAATATAAATCTCATCGTATACACAAGCACATAACTTTTGGAAATCTTAACCTGCAAAAGAGATCATAATTTCATAACATGGGATAAATCATGGCAGTGAAATGTAATCACAATAATCATAACTTAAAACATGAAACTTTGTGGCATACACACATAATCATAGAGAATCATTTCTTGTTAGTCAAGACTCATTTCCAAGACTATCTTAGTGGACAAAGTCCATTTCTCAATCGAGTCACCCTCGTTTCAGTCCTGTTTCACTGAACCGGTATAACCTACCGTTCCAGCCATGTCTATCTCATGAGATATAAAATCTTTACCCAATGCATTGGAGGGAGATATAGGTCCCACCCATCTCATAATGATACCATTCTTATGTGTGCCACAAAATCATAAATCATACATCATTGCATAACCCATATAATACAAATGGAAATCTTAAACATCATGACATCATAAAACAATTCATATAAGATAAAGGGATTCATAAAAATAATTCCATCACAACATAATCAAATCAATGTAATAATAGGGATAAAAACTGAACCCTTTATTATCTTAGATGGAAAATAATTTTGATATAAAACACTTGAACTCCATTCTTGAGGAAAATATCCTTTCTTCTTCAAAACTATTTTTCCTTTCTTAACATGTCGTGCAATTTTAAACTAAAAGAATTTGATTAAAAATAAACTTGAAAACTTGTAAAGTAAGCTTCTTGGAAATAATGTTTTAAAAATCCATTCATGCCGTATAAGTTAAAAAAAACATTCTTCGTACTTTTGTCGGAAAAGTAAAAAAGTACCTCATATGAAAAACGACAAAAGATTCCTTTCATATCTTTTACTAAAAACTCACTGAAGGGTAAAATAGGATTTAAACAAATTTAGGTGAATGGAAATAATATTACATATTGAGGAAACATGGATGTGGATGATAAAATACACCCCAGTAAATTTCAAAGTATAAACAATATCAGATAAAAATGAGATTGTGATATTTCCCTTACCTTAGGTCCGACTTGCTTTGTAAGTGTCCTAACCTCCTGTATAATGATTTAAATCATGTTATTGACTTATTCCAGAATCAAATTCATTGTTATTATATCATATATGGTCCACTTATGACTTTATATTACCCGTTCTTTTGTAAATTCATGTTAATGTAGCGTTTTGGGTAAAATCGTCTCATTTGTCTTTCGTGTTTTTAACTTGTAATTATTCATATGATTACTTAGATCATGATTACTTAATTACAAAATATAAAAGATGATTTATATATATATAAATTCAGAATATACATATATAATAAATCAGTAAATGGAAAGAAATACATCGTTCATGGAGACGGTAGTCCGTACGTACGCATGAACGCTGTTTTTGTTTCCTTATTGAATTGAATGGAATTAAGTAGATGACATACATATAAATATAAATAATTCTAGTATCATTATTAGGTCATATATTTCATTAGTACTTATTATATATACTTTATAATCATTCATGAATGGCTGATCATTGAGAATGAATCTCATCGCGTCGTGGATACGGTAGTCCGTACGTACGCACGAGCGATGATATCGTTCCCATGGTCGTGGAATTGTGTTGAAGTGTATGTATACTATTTCAGTATCAATATCACTTTATAATAATCATATATAGTTACTCATTACACCTTTATACCCATCCTTGTAAGGTGATGGTGGAAAATAGATTACACCACGGCGTGGAGACGGTATTCCGTACGTACACACACGCGGTGATTTCCTTTTTCCGTAGGATGGATAGAAGGTTACTTAGAGTTGTTTCATATTTATAATAACATATCAGTATATAAGAAATACTGATGTTATTACTTTATCATGAAACAACTAAAGAAGAAGAAGTTGAAGAAGAAAGAAATTGAAAAGATCGGTAATGGATATTACCTCTTCTTTGGAACACCTCTTTGAATCCTCCACTTAGGGAACTAAGATTGGTCTTTGAATAAGAGAAGGACCTCTAGGATTATTCTAGGGAAGTGGAGAAGGGATTTTTGCAGGGTTTTGCCGAGCTTGAGAGCTCAAATTGGTGTGAGGAGGAGGGGGAGGAGGTCCCCTTTTATAAGGGAGGAGAGGGGCACCTTAGGAATATCTCAAAATATTATTTTATATTAAAGTCAAAAGCGGTTTATAATGGTTCCAAAGGGTCTTATTTCGAAGATAAAGTGGGGATGGGTCGAAATACTATCATCCAATAGGATTTAGACAAGTTTAGGGTATTATTATAACCTTATCAATTAGATTTAACTCTAAGTTAAATAATTTAACTTTTACCGTGTCTTTTTGTTTTCTTTCACTATATGGTTAATACACTTACTATAATATGCCAAACGAACCCCAAATTATTTATTATTAATATATATATCCTTATATAAGTTATTTGGCCGAACCTTAGATTTTTAGGAATAAAATAACAATTAATAATATAATATTTGATTTAACAACTATTTTGTGTCAATTTTGACACTATTTGATATATGATTTTTGTTAAAGTCATAACAGAATTATATGTTCAAACCAAGTTGCTTAAATCAACAATAATATATCATAGTAACCTAGAAAATTAGTGGAATTCATAAAAAGTCTTAAATTACATTTATTTTGGTATTTATAATATCAATTATGTCAATATTTCATTAATAAGATAATTATTTCATCATCTTTGTGTCATAATGAAATTAAATTATTTGATGTCTAAAAATTACAAATAAAATACCATTATGTAGAAAATCTTTTTAGATTTCTAATTAATATTTACAATCGAATTTATCTTTTGTAAAACCCTACATTAAAAATGTTTTAGTAAATAAACTTTGATTTAAACTCTTTTAACCCTTCTTTAAATAAATTAATAATAAATGTCCTAATCTAATCCAAGTGGGCCTAAATGGTCATATTTTATTCCTAAGTTTGTCTTTGGTCGAATTACACTTCTCCAATAGAATTAGGACATGTGTTAGGGTAATAGTAATATCATTTCTACCCTTAATTACCCTATTTACTTTTAACCGTGGTAAAAAAAAGTAAAAAGTTACTATTCACCAAAAAAATTATTTTCATCTCATTGAACCACATTTTACTTACTGACATCAACCGTGTCTCTCGGATTTTTGGAATTCCACTCACAGAAGCGGTAAAATTAAGTTTTATGAACAATTCAGTTTTTTTAACTACCACTTAGTGGTTTCACTATTCATCAAAAATTGAATGTTTTCAGAAAAATACCAAAAATTAGGCCTAAGCTATATTTGATATTATGAACTCAAAAATGATTTCTATTTTATCAAATTCAAAACATATCAGTTGCATTAATTAATTTAAAAATTAATTCTCGTCGTTAAAACAAATAGCGTGGTTTTAAAAGATAATAACTATCAAAAGATTGACACTTGTTTATGTCAGGTTTAAATGTGAAATTACATCCAATGACCAACATTGTATTAAACTGTAAAAATATATTCTAAATATATTTTAAAACCACACAAATTAATAATTTATCACTACTAATTATTTCGATTAAAAAAAGTTGTTTTTAATTAAAATTTAGTAATTTTCACTATTCATCAGAATATGAAAGCTATCCGAAAAGTACCAAAATTTCACCTTAGGCTAAATTCGATACTCCGAATCCAAAAATGAAGTCCATTTTGAGAGCTAAAATTTCCAAAATTTTAAAAGGTGGTTATTACTATTCATAACGGCTAGTTATAATAATATTTTAATAGCATATCGTTGTTTAGTGAAACTCGGTATTGCGTACTACACACGCTATCGAGGAAGGTCGCGATTGCGTGTAATGAAAGGCAATTCAAAGATGCGTGTTGAGCAAGCTCCTTTTGGTGTAGCGTACAACAAAATACATTAATGAAATTAAAAAGAATATTTTTCATAAAATCTCAGGGTTTTACATTCTACCCCCCTTAAAATGAATTTCGCCCTCGAAATTCTTCGGGGTTATAAATGGTTCACTATTTGAAAGTTTCTTTAATAGAAACCCACATCGTAAAAAGGAATACCAAAACCAATCTTTAAAAATAAAAGTATGAAACATAACGGTTACCCAAATAAACTAATCACTAGGTTTCCACATAGGTGAAAATATGGATATGGAAGAAAAATCTAATCATCATGTTCTGATGGAGAGTGGTAGAGAACATGGCTATGGAAAAGCCAACAATCACAAATCCATAAATTTGTGACGATTTAAGGTTCCATCTGATTAATCAGATATAAGATCACTAGGACAACATTTTTTTGGTTTTCAAGATCGTTTCCCTAAAGTTGAAGAATTAGAATAAATACTTACTTTATTTTGGTACAATCTCACTGTTGTTCGTGCCTTGAACAATTTCCACTTCATCTCTTAAATAAATGAAGTTGAATTTGTTATTTGTGAAGTGTTAGCAGATCATGTGATAGAATGATGGGTCATTCCATCTCTTTCAAACAAAAGGTTAGAAAAAATTATATACATAAGTCGATCTATAGTGAGATTAATCATATACGATTCCTAAAATGGAATTTATACTTCATATATCATACTGCTTAATATAATAAAACTAGTTTCTAATAAACAGGGACTTCATGTAGGCCAGTGGTAGGCGATAAAGGCCAGTCACACTTCGGTTGTGGGTACGATTCCCACATCCTTGTCCGACGCGATGGGCTGTCACCCGTCCTGCAGGTTGTCCTTTTTCTAAAACTATATTACTATAACATCCCATCAATAATATCGAGAAAACTTCGATCCTTAAACAATACTAACTTATGTCCAACATAATCCATTCCAATATTTAGGCTTATCCATAATACTGCAGTCCACTCTCATAACATAGTGAAAACGATTACCAGAGATTTAACACCATCGTCGATCCCCATATATCATAAGATATGTTTTGTTGGTCACATTCCAAACATTCAAAGGCCTTAATCATGTATTCTCTTGAATACCCACTGAACCTTAGTGAAAACATGAATGCAGTTAAAAGTTAACTCTTTCCACATACCAAAATCCAAAAATTATCTATACTCAAACCATGATATAACCTTCTCCTTATATCAGTCATGAGCTCATGAATACAATCAAACACCTCATTATCTTATTATTCCTTCATTATGCGCATATCATCTAAATTCCAAAAATTTCTGAATAACCTTTCATGGATAGTGGTACCATTAATCATACACTTTCATAACTCAAGGAAAGACAACAGTGTAACAATCCTTAGATGTCTCTTTATTCCATAGTACCATGAGATTTCTTATACAACATTACACATGATAAACATGTAATCATTCCACTATATTCTTAAACCATTGACCGAGCTTCAACAATTCTTTCATCTCACATATCATTTGTAGTCTCTTCATCATCATCAACATAAATACTTCCCATACGACCATACTGATTATCTTCATGAGACTTTCCCTTAGGGCATTGGTTTGTATAATGCCCGTACATTCCACATTTAAAACATTTAACCATTGTTTATGTCGTAGCAATACCATTATCCTCATCCATGGTGTTAACTGAACCTTTTCCTTTGCACTTACTTGCTTTGTGTCCTTCTTTTCCACACCCAAAGCATCTTCCAGTTCCTTTGAAACATTCTCCTTGATGCCTCTTCCCACATGATTTACATAGGGGAAATTGAACTTTCTTTCCTCTATGATCATCATGAAACTCCATCTTTCTCTTATTAGCCGAGTTAGGGAACTTACCAAATTTTACTTTATTGATCATATTATGAGATTGCTGATTCGGCATAATAATGATGTTTGGACTTCCAAATCCCATTTAATTTGGTTTCTCATGAAGAATATCATTCCATTGTCCATCATATCCTCCATTATCATGAATCATCTTGTCTCCAACCATTTTCTAAAACCCAAAAAGAATAGTGTGAGAGGCAAAAATCATGCTAGGGAAAACAACATAATAAAGGTGGAGTATCCTCAATATCTAACATCTTAGGTCAAATTCTATGATCGTTACCATAGTTCTAGGACTGTATCCTATACGTATACTTATCCTTAGGGACATCCCTAGACATACCTTATAAATATCTCTAGGGATCTCACTAAAGTTCTCGCATCCTAGTTTCCAAAGGTTGACTAGACCTTTCCTCTGATACCAACTGTAGAGACCCGAAGCCTGACGTACATAGACATTACATTACTTTTGCGGAATACTTAGTACATAACAAAAAATACACACACAAGGATCGTAATAGTTTAGTGTCTTTGGAAACTCGGAACGTAATCTTCTAATCGTGGTGAAAGATCTCCAATATCTCCCATAAAGATCTTCCCTATTTTTTTTACCTAAAACCTTTCTTTATATCCTGGGGAAAAGAAAACATAAAAGGGTGAGCTCAAATGCTCAGTAAGGGTAAACAAAAGAAATATAAATCTCATCGTATACACAAGCACATAAATTTTGTAAATCTTAACCTGCAAAAGAGATCATAATTTCATAACATGGGATAAATCATGGCAGGGAAATGTAATCACAAAAATAATAACATAAAACATGAAACTTTGTGGAATAAACACATAATCATATAGAATCATTTCTTTTTAGTCAAGACTCATTTCCAAGACTATCTTAGTGGACAAAGTCCCTTTCTGAATCGAGTCACCCTCGTTTCAGTCCTGTTTCACTGAACCGGTATAACCTACCGTTCCAGCCATTTCTATCTCATGAGATATAAAATCTTTACCCAATGCATTGGAGGGAGATATAGGTCCCACCCATCTCATAATGATACCATTCTTATGTGTTCCAAAAAATCATAAATCATACATCATTGCATAACCCATGTAATACAAATGGAAATCTTAAACATCCTGACATCATAAAACAATTCATATAAGATAAAGGGATTCATAAAAATAATTCCATCACAACATAATCAAATCAATGTAATAATATGGATAAAAACATAACCCTTTATTATCTTATATGGAAAATAATTTTGATATAAAACACTTGAACTCCATTCTTGAGGAAAATATCCTTTCTTCTTCAAAAATATTTTTCCTTTCTTAACATGTCGTACAATTTTAAACTAAAAGAATTTGATTAAAAATAAACATGAAAACTTGTAAAGTAAGCTTCTTGGAAATAATGTTTTAAAAATCCATTCATGCCGTATAAGTTAAAAAAACATTCTTCGTACTTTTGTCGGAAAAGTCAAAAAGTACCTCATATGAAAAACGACAAAAGATTCCTTTCATATCTTTTACTAAAAACTCACCGAAGGGTAAAATAGGATTTAAACAATTGTAGGTGAATGGAAATAATATTACATATTGAGTAAACATGGATGTGAATGATAAAATACACCCCAGTAAATTTCAAAGTACAAACAATATCGGATAAAAATGAGATTGTGATATTTCCCTTACCTTAGGTCCGACTTGCTTTGTAAGTGTCCGAACCTCCTGTATAATGATTTAAATCATGTTATTGACTTATTCCAGAATCATATTCATTGTTATTATATCATATATGGTCCACTTATGACTTCATATTACCTGTTCTTTTATAAATTCATGTTAGTGTAGCATTTTGGGTAAAATCGTCTCATTTGTCGTTCGTGTTTTTAACTTGTAATTATTCATATGATTACTTAGATCATGATTACTTAATTCCAGAACATAAAAGATTATTTATATATATATATATATTCAGAATATACATATATAATAAATCAGTAAATGGAAATAAATACACCGTTCATGGAGACGGTAGTCCGTACGTACGCATGAACGCTGTTTTCGTTTCCTTATTGAATTGAATGGAATTAAGTAGATGACATACATATAAATATAAATAATTCCAGTATAATTATTAGGTCATATATTTCATTAGTACTTATTATATATACTTTATAATCATTCATGAATGGCTAATCATTGAGAATGAATCTCATCGCATCGTGGATACGGTAGTCCGTACGTACGCACGAGCGATGATATCGTTCCCAGGGTCGTGGAATTGTGTTGAAGTGTATGTATACTATTTCAGTATCAATATCACCTTATAATAATAATATATAGTTACTCATTACACCTTTATACCCATCCTTGTAAGGTGATGGTGGAAAATAGATTACACCACGGCGTGGAGACGGTATTCTGTACGTACACACGCGCGGTGATTTCCTTTTTCCGTAGGATGGATAGAAGGTTAATTAGAGTTGTTTCATATTTATAATAACATATCAGTATATAAGAAATACTAATGTTATTACTTTATCATGAAGCAACTAAAGAAGAAGAAGTTGAAGAAGAAAGAAATTGAAAAGATCGGTAATGGATATTACCTCTTCTTTGGAACACCTCTTTGAATCCTCCACTTAGGGAACTAAGATTGGTCTTTGAAGAAGAGAAGGACCTCTAGGATTATTCTAGGGAAGCGGAGAAGGGATTTTGGAAGGGGTTGGCCGAGCTTGAGTGCTCAAATTGGTGTGAGGAGGAGGGGGAGGAGGTCCCCTTTTATAAGGGAGGAGAGGGGCACCTTAGGAATATCTCAAAATATTATTTTATATTAAAGTCAAAATCGGTTTATAATGGTTCGAAAGGGTCTTATTTCGAAGCTAAAGTGGGGATGGGTCGAAATCCTATCATCCAATAGGATTTAGACAAGTTTAGGGTATTATTTTAACCTTATCAATTAGATCTAACTCTAAGTTAAATAATTTATCTTTTACCGTGTCTTTTTGTTTTCTTTCACTATATGGTTAATACACTTACTATAATATGCCAAACGAACCCCAAATTATTTATTATTAATATATATATCCTTATCTAATTCATTTGGCCGAACCTTAGATTTTTAGGAATAAAATAACAATTAATAATATAATATTTGATTTAAAAACTATTTTGTGTCAATTTTGACACTATTTGATATATGATTTTTTTTAAAGTCATAACAGAATTATATGTTCGAACCAAGTTGATTAAATAAACACTAATATATCATATTATCCTAGAAAATTAGTGTAATTCATAAAAAGTCTTAAATTACATTTATTTTGGTATTTATAATATCAATTATGTCAATATTTCATTAATAAGATAATTATTGCATCATCTTTGTGTCATAATGAAATTAAATTATTTGATGTCTATAAATTAAAAATAAAATACCATTATGTAGGAAATATTTTTATATTTCTAATGAATATTTACAATCTAATTTATCTTATATACAACCCTATATTAAAAATGTTTTAGTAAATAAACTTTGATTTAAACTCTTTTAACCCTTCTTTAAATAAATTAATAATAAATGTCCTAATCTAATCCAAGTGGGCCTAAATGGTCATATTTTATTCCTAAGTTTGTCTTTGGTAGAATTACACTTTTCCAATAGAATTAGGACATGTGTTAGCGTAATAGTAATATCATTTATACCCTTAATTACCCTATTTACTTTTAACCGTGGTAAAAAAAAGTAAAAGTTACTATTCACCAAAAAAATTATTTTCATCTCATTGAACCACATTTTACTTAATGAAATCAACCGTGTCTCTTGGTTTTTTGGAATTCCACTCACAGAAGCGGTAAAATTACGTTTTATGAACAATTCAGTTTTTTTTAACTACCACTTAGTGGTTTCACTATTCATCAAAAATTGAATGTTTTCAGAAAAATACCAAAAATTAGGCCTAAGCTATATTTGATATTATGAACTCAAAAATGATTTCTATTTTACCAAATTCAAAACATATCAGTTGCATTAATTAATTTAAAAATTAATTCTCGTCATTAAAACAAATAGCGTGGTTTTAAAAGATAATAACTATCAAAAGATTGACACCTGTTTATGTCAGGTTTAAATGTGAAATTACATCCAATGACCAACATTGTATTAAATTGTAAAAATATATTCTAAATATAATTTAAAACCACTCAAATTAATAATTTATCACTATTAATTATTTCGATTAAAAAAAGTTGTTTTTAATTAAAATTTAGTAATTTTCACTATTCATCAGTATATGAAAGTTATCCGAAAAGTACCAAAATTTCACCTTAGGCTAAATTCGATACTCCGAATCCAAAAATGAAGTCCATTTTGAGAGCTAAAATTTCTAAAATTTTAAAAGGTGGTTATTACTATTCATAACGGCTAGTTATAATAATATTTTAATAGCATATCGTTGTTTAGTGAAACTCGGTATTGCGTACTACACACGCTATCGAGGAAGGTCGCGATTGCATGTAATGCAAGGCAAGTCAAGGATGCGTGTTGAGAAAGCTCCTTTTGGTGTAGCGTACAACACAAGACATTAATGAAATTAAAAAGAATATTTCTCATAAAATCTCAGGGTGTTACACAAAAGGACATGAAGGTTCTTATAATTTCTTTTTGTCCCAAAATTTCCTCTAGGTATTTTTACCATTATTCCCATAATCATTTAATTAGATGGATTTAACAATTTACAAGAAAAATTCTCAGAAATGAACAAATGTGTAGACTATGAATCAAACAATACATTGGCATAATCTGAACTAACAAATAGTGTACCTGACACTACTTCATTCGATGACCCAACATTTGATGAAGTAGTTGCAATGTATTTCATCACCTATTTCTGCTTGTATTATGACTGATTTCCCTTATTTGAGTTCTTTGTTGGACACTCATTTGCATAATGACCCATTTCATTACACTTGAAACATTTTACTGACTGTAAACCAGATTTTTTATTACCATTATGTTGATCTTTTTCAGTGGAATTATGAGTCTTATGTTCTATTTTACCACATTGACAGAACTTTAAAGAAATCAAAAGACATTCCCTAGAATGCTTTTTACCATAATTTTCAAAAACTATAAACCTAAGTTTCTTACCATCATACCTTTTTGAAGAGTTCATCTCTTCCGTTTGCCACCTCGACCTCTTATTCTGTTATTTTTCAAAGAACACATGATCATCATCAAACTCCATTTCCACCTTCTCTACACATCAAACAAGGTTTTCATAACTTTTGAACTCATTAGAAGCTAAATCCCTTCGATAATTTGGATTTCATCCTGATTAAAAATGATTGATTTTACAATCAATATCTCGTATGTAATTCAAAGCATACCTTGTGAGTCGAGTGAATTTTTCTTCATAATTATCCACTAATTCATCCTCCAACCTCAATTCTAGGATTTTGTTTCCATCCTTTTTCGAAACACCTTAGGAAAATATTTCTCAGGGAACATATTTTTTAATTCATCATAATCAAGAGAATCAATCTCCTCACTATCCCTGATATTTTTCACCATCGACCACCACTGATCAGCTTCACCTTCAAAACGGTAAACATCAAGGCAAACCTTTTGGTGTTCTGAACACCCCATGACATCAAAAAATTTCTCCAGTGATTTAATACACCATTCTTCTAGAACAGGGTCATATGATCCTATGGATGATGGGGGATGTTGCCTCATGAAATTTTCTACCACTGCCATGTTCCTCTGTGGTTGATCTGGCTGATCTCGTGCATGGATACCACCACCATTTATGTCCTGAGTCAACTATTCCATCAATACAAAAGACTATTCAGTTCTGATTCATACCATCTCAGGTTTCTGATTTGGAAGGTTGTCTTCCTCCTGATGTCATCCCAACATACCTAACCTGTTTCCTCTGCGAAAATCCATTCTGAAAACAGAAATTTCTTCGACAAAGCAACATGGTAATCTGTAAATTCTATATGATTTCAATATTAACATAAATTAATTTATGGATATTAATTTAACAATATCCTAACTCCTAAAGTTATCTAAACCGAACTTCGGTACCTACTATAAGGACCCATCCTTAAAAAATTACATAATCTCGAATTAAATGAATAATTCATATTGTGGATCTTTTCAGGTTTAGAGTTTTAGAGAGTTAAGACGTAACTGTTACATCTCAAAAGATTACAAAGTAGACACTTCTACTTATTTTTCATTTTTTTTCAAAAATTATAAACTCTTGAATGAAAGAGTCATGTCTGGTTCTATGTTTTAGACAACATGACTTTTCCTCAATCCAATCCTTGATCCTATTCATCTTTAATTCATGTGAAAAACATTTCAAAACATGGGATGTTCATAAAAAGATCAATAAGGGTTATAAAATAAATAAGTAAAACATTACGTCGTCATTACATAAATAACATAAGATCTTTAACATACATCATTAAATCATAAGATTTATGAATAACCCATAGAAAACATAAATTATAAAGGTAACTTGTGGCATCAATATCATACCTACATCATAGCTATCACAGCTACATAGGGAGTTGCATTTGGAATACCAACCACAGTATATTCCCTAAATCTATTTGGAGAAACATTCACATTTACCTCCATCACATTACCCAATGCATTGGAGATCTATCTCGAGCTCACCCACCCTAGGTTTATCACAAAACCACACATATGCATAAACAATGCCCAAGAACCATAACATATTCATAACACATGAATTAAAAATAAAGGAAAGATAACATATCTACATTTTAGTCATAGTATATCATTTAAATATATTGACAAAAAAAATCCATTATCAAAACCATTTTCAATACCAAGATATGTAAAAAGTGTATATGGTATTTATTTTCCTTTTAAAAAACATTATTGTGTGTTAAGGAAGCCAAAGATCAAATAAGAATCGTAGTGGCGAAAAAGGTCATTTTCACCATTTACATTAAAAAGAAACATTTTTCGCCTTTTATTAAAATGCCTCGTAAGAAAATATTCCCTTTGAATGAAATAAAAATTAAAAGGTATTTATACATAGTATATAAGAAAGCTGGGAATAAAACAAAATATGCCTCAATGAAATTAGATTGAGATGAAGTCCCTTACCTCATGTCCTATTTGACTCGACCATTCTTGAATCTCATCAATAATAAGAAAAAGTTAATTTATATTGTCTTAAGAACCTTTTTAATATTTATTATTTCTTTTATATCACTTGTTACCATGTTATAAACATTATTTAATTATTTAAGTTATTAACGGTTGTTTCGTCGATATGTGGTACCTGAGTAAAAAAATGATAACCTTATAATTAAAATTTATCCCTGTAATCAACAATCCATTATCTCCACAATGATATTAATGATTTAGATATATTATACATCATATATATCAAGTATATATATGAATTTATAACAGTACATAACATTTGGAGATAAGAAATGAAATGCACCGTTCATGGAGACGGTAAGCCGAACATACGCATTAATGCTACATTCATTTCTATTTAGTACTTTAAGGGAAAATAAAACATATTAATACCTAGGTATATTAAAATTCCAGTATAATATAATATATAATATCAGAAACTCTACCCTTTATACATCTGACAAATGGAATTAACAAGTCATACCACTTTGAGGGGGCAGTAGTCTGCACTTCCTCAAATGACATTATTGCGTTTACCCAATCTGGAAACCATAAAGGTATGATATAAATGAAAAATATAGAATCATAAAGAATACATAAACATAATATATATCATATATATACATAGTTCCATATTAATTTCCACAATGATAGGCGGTAGGAGATAATTGAACAATCATCACTTCGTGAGGTGTTACTTTTCCATTCACAGAAACAGTATGTTCTTCACCCATTAAATGAAGGTGTGTGTTAGTGTAGTTTTAATACTTCTCATAAAAACATCATAGTATATTGAATATACTGTTGTTGTTATAAAATAAAGGAATAATAATATTTTAGGGGGTTGTATAAGTAAAATAAAACAAAATAAATTAAGAGTAGATGACACCTTTAAATCGGGTAGCCCCCTTTGGTTTGAACCAAAAAGGGTATCATGAAGTTATTTTTGACTAATGTAAGTCTTCTAGGATAAATATAATGATCTTGTGAGCTTAGTGGAGTAGATTTTGTACGAACCAAAGGCTTGAGATGTGTGATGAATGAGTTAGAAGTGAGGGCTTTTTATAAGGGAGAGGAGGGGCTCTTTAGGAAAGTTTGAAACACTTATTTTATTATAAACTCATATTTGGTTTCAAAAGTTAAAATAATTGTTAAAGACGATGTAAAGATTAATTATGGTTGAAATAAAATCATCCAATAATAATTGGACAGTTTTTGGATATTTTTTAATATTTATAATCAAATTTATTTAAATTATTTATTAATGAGGTAAATATTGCATCATTATTGTGTCATAAATAATTTAATTTATATGATGTCAAAAAATTATAAAACAAATACCATGATGTAGGAAATAATTTTATCTTTAAAAATAATATTTATAGTAAAAAATATAACTTATATAACCCCATGTAAAATATTATTTACAAAAAGATATTTGTCTATGTCATTTTTTTCTTTACATTATATTAATTAATATAAAGTGTCATTATTACTCCCTTGTGGCTCCATGGAGTTCCAAATTCATCCCAAGGATTACCATGGTCAGATATGTATCATACAATAGGATTATGACACATGTTAGGGTAATTTAATATGATTATAATATTATATTTTACCCTTATTTACTATATTTACCTTTTAATCATGGTAAATAAAATATTTAATGAAGTAAATATTTAAAATATATAAAAATAAAAGTTACCTATTTACACAATTTGGATCTACTGATTCCAAATATGGAATCCATTTTTCTAAATTAAAAACACATAAGTGGTAGAAATTAATTTAAAAATAATTCTCGCTCTCAAAACAAAAAGCATGTTTTTACGAAATAATAACTATCAAAAGATTCACAGTTGTTTATGTCCAATTTCTAAGTGAAATTAATTATAATCTAGAAAATTGGATTAAATAGTAAAAATATATTCTAATTACACTTTATAACCAATTAAAAATAATGTCTAACCATATAAATAAATTATATTAAAAGACACTTTTGAATTAAAATACAGTATTTTCACTATTCATTAAAAATTTACTTTATCATACAAATGCCAAAAAAATTACCCAATGTAAATGTTGATGTCTTGAATCTAAATAAGAATTATATTTTGTCGAATAGAAAATATAAAAATGACCAAAACTATATTTAATGAGGGTTCTCCATCAAAAGTCGGTAAATCAACCCTTTAATGAATATTAGAGTATTTATGCTTAGATTTATTCACATTTTAAGCCTCTAAATTTTATTAGATAAATGTAAAAACAATTAAAAAACATTTATAATAATATTTTAGTTAGTTCTATTCATTCCCACCGATAAAATGTCTAGGCTTTAACTACCATTTAAAATAATAATATAATATTATCCGGGTGCAACATAAGATTTCAATGAAACCTACCGTTGCGTATTGGGTACGCTATCGAACATAACATCCCCTTTAAATTAAAATTAATATTTAATTCAAAAATATTAATCAACATTCAAAAGTATTATTCTTTATTTACTTTGGATGTTAACCTTGCAAGTGTGAAAAATCTCATCTTCCCCGCTGAAAACTACATTCATGAGATGGAAGATACCCTAACCAAAGGACATGCTCCTCTCATACTTAAGAGGTCATTATTTAAAACAATAAATATGATCATTAATGTTCACAACGGTACACAATACATGGAGTTAAGTGGATAAAAGGTATTTTTTAACATCCTTGATGTAATGAAACACCCCGTTGAAGAGCACTCCAGTCTTCCTGTATATTCAATGGATGTTCTCTCAAATGACACAAACACAAAACTCTCTCCTCAACCCATACTATGACTCATTTTCCTCTTCTTCTAACATGGATTATTTGATTTTTGATTCATGTTTTAATTGTTTTTTGAGTTATGAAAAAGTAAATTTTGTGCTTTGAGTGATGAGTGTGTTCATTTTGAGGTACCGATGACCGTCGATGATTCTAAATATCTCATTTCAGTAGATTGTCTTTCCTTAGAGAAGAAATATGAGAAGATAGATAGTTTTTGGGACCTCACTCCACCCAAACCCCCTACCTCAATAAAAAACCACCAGTGTTAGAACTTGAAAAACAAACTTTTTATTTAAAATATGCATATCTTGAGGGTATGGACCAATTTCCTGTCAATATTTCCAATAAACTCTCTCCACAACTGGAATCAAAACTACTAAAAATATTTTGAGTGGTTAAAAAGGAAATAATATATAAATTGGAAAATATTCTGAGGATTATCCCATCTATTTGTATGCAACGTATTCTTTTGGATGATGAGGGTAATTCTATAAGGCAATCTCAACACCAGTTGAATCCCACTCTTTTTGAAGTGGTAAAATTGGAAGTCAGAAAATTACATATTGTTTGGATAATTTATCCTATATCTGATAGTAAATGGGTTATACTAGGGAAAATTGTGCTTAAAAAATGGGAATAACATTTGTGTCAAATGAAAATCAATGAATTGGTTACAACATGTCTGCAAAAAAGATGGCAAGTCTGTGTTTACTACCGTCGACTGAATCAAGTAAGGTGTAAGGACAACTTTATTTTAACATTCATTGAAAAAATGATAGAACTATTGGATGGTAGTCCCATTATTTTTTCCTTGATAGATATTAGTATTTTTTACAAATATATATAGCCACCTAGGATCATTAAAAGACAATATTTACCTATCAATTTTGGACATTTGCATATAGAATGATGCCTTTTGGTCTATGTAATGCTCTGGGTTCCTTTCAACTATGTATGATGAGTATTTTTTTTGAGTACCATGAGAGTTTTATGGAAGCCTTTATAAATTATTTCATGGTATATGTTTCTTATTTTGATGATTGTTTGGAACACCTAGGTTATGTCCTCCACCGTTGCATTGAAAAAGATCTTGTTTTGAATAATGAGAAATGTCAATCCATGGTTGAGCGAGGGATAGTTCTTGGGTATGCAATTTCAAATATGGGAATTCAAGTTGATAAATCTAAAGATGAATTAATTTCAACCCTTCCATATCCAAAATCTGTTAGTGAGGTGCAATATTTCTTGGGTAATGTTGGTGTTTACCGCTGATTCACTAAATACTTTAGTTAGATCTCACTTCTATTGTCCTAGTTATTACAAAAGGATTCTGAGTTTTTATTTGATAAAAATTTTGGGCATGCATTAAATTAAATAAAAAGGAGTCTCACATAACCTCCCATAATCCAAAAACCATGGTTGGACTACAACTTTGAACTTATGTGTGATGCCTCTAATTTTTCAGTTGGGACAGTTTTATCACAAAGGGATTAGAAGGATACTCATGTCATTGTGTATACCCTAAATACCCTAGAATCATCCCAGGTAAACTACAAAACCACTAATAAAGAACTCATTTCTATTGTATATTCCTTGAATTTTTTTTCATAACATATTGGTTCCAAAGACATTGTCTTTTCTGTTCATACTTCCCTTTGTTTTCTCATAATGAAACCTAAAGGTATGCCCCACCTCATTTGGTGGATGCTCCTCCTCCATTAGATTTACCTTGAGAATAGAGATAATAGGTAGTATAAAATGTTGTAGCGGACCTTATTAGTTTTATTTCTCCACTAATTGACCACCATATTGATTCATCACTCCCTATTGGATAATTATTCCTTCATGAGAACCTCTGTGATGTTTTGTACCTTACCCCCTGGTATGCAGACATTGTGAATTTTCTAGAAAAATCTAGGGTCTCCACTGATTTCGGAACCTCCCAATACAATATAATTAAACATGATTCTATGTGGTATATTTGTGATGATCTATATTTGTGGATAATTTATGGTGACCAGTTAGTTCATCGGTGTGTCCCTAACCCTGAGTTCACCCCTATTTTGACCTTCTACCACACATTGGCTTGTGCGGGGCCACTTTTCCTCTCAATATACAACTCGAAAGGTTATTGACTAAATAATGTATAGGAAAACATTGTATATGGATGACCATAGATTTTTCATGTCATGTATTCATTGTCAATTCCTAGGAAATATCTCTAAATGGAATAAAATGACCCAAAAACCCAGGTTATTCAGTGAAATTTTTTGTGTATGGGTCATTGACTTCATGGGGAATTTTACAAATTCATTTTTCTTTATGTACAACTTATTGGCAGTGGACTACGTGTATAATTGGTTGGGTGAAAAGGCAATATGGACCGATGAATCTCAAGTTGTTTTTTTTAGGTCCCAAATTTTTAGCCAGTTTGGTTTGTCGAGATTCATCATTAGTGATCATGGTTCACATTTTGGCCATCACAACATGAAAAATTTTCTTCATAAGTATGGGGTTGATCCTAAAGGATCCACTGCATAACACCCCAAAACAAATGGACAAGAAAAATTATAAATTTGGGATGTTAAGAGAATCTTTGAAAAAACAGTACAACCCAACATGAATGATTGGAGTTTGGGCTTGGATGATGCACTTTGGGAGTACCATACAGTTTTTAAAACCCCAATCAGAATGTCACCATATAAAATTGTTTTTTGAAAGTCTTTTTAAATCTTTATGGAGGTATAACACCATGAATATTGGGATATTAAATAATGTAATATGAATTTTTTAGATGCTGGTGAGCATATGAAGATGCAGATTAATGAGTTGGATTAAATTAGATGTGATGCATATGAGAACTCCCATATCTATAAAGAAAAGACAAAGGCTATCCATGATAGAATGATTCATCAAATGAAGTTCCTTATTAGTGAGAAGTCATCATATAAAAGTACAAGCTAAAGATCCACTGAGGTAAGCTTCATTCCCAATGGATCTGTCCTTAAACTGTTAAAAATGTTTACCCTTTTTGTGAAATATAGATTTTTCATGAGCAGTACGGATTAAGTGTTACCTTCAATGAGAAGCAACATAAACTCTTCTATGAGGATTTTCAAAAGAATTCGGTCGATGAAATCCACCTTCTATATTCAACATAATAGTGAAACACACCAGGTTTTATCCTTCCATTTCAAATTCTCAATTATTACTGTGAGGACACTACACATTCTAGGTGTGGGTGTGGATACATTCCTGGGTTCATTAGGATTTTCATTGTCTCTATTCATTCTAATCTTTTTCACCTTCTTTATGTTATTCTTACTCCCCCATATGGTCACTAAATCATGGAACATACTGAAAATGGATGTTGAAATTTTGGATTCCATGTTATTTTAATATTTTATGAAAACATGTCTCTATTATAGAAGGAATAATATTATGAATTTAACATAATGGAGTGATTTTTAGTGAATTTTTTTTCTAACAACCATATAAATGGTTGTATTTGTGTGAAGCCTTTTAGATGATTGATGCACATTATGTGAATAGTTTTTAGGAAAATCGTGTCACTAATATCTCCACACATTGTTGCACCAAACCAAAAAAGTGTGAATATATCTTACTTAATAGAAGGTAAATATAATATAGGTTATTGTTTTTCAGATTAAAATGTCATTTCTATACGTTTGTTCCTTATCTGATCTGTTTCATGACGGTACAAGAATGACCTATGCGTGTGTACCTAATATCTGACTTTTTTACACCCTAAAAAAGGTGTTGTGTCATCAAATGTTCAAAAACAACTCCTATACAACCTTTTATCTTGTTATAACTATTACAATTAGTTTCTTGAAGAGATCAAACAAGGTTTGTGAGATGAGTGGGAGATTTGTTTCCAATGCTACTTCTAAAAAAAATAATTAATACTAAATGAGGGGTGTGATGAAATGTGCATCATTTGAGGATATATTGGTGAGGAGATGATATTTTGAATTCTGGGAATGCATAAGTGAGTGGGTCTTGAAATATAATTTCAAAGTATGTAGGTAAGGTTCGGTGGAAAGAAACCAGTTTTTCTAAAAAATGGTAAGATAGCCTATATTTATTTAATCGAAAGTGAAAATAATAGAATGGAATGGTTTTCACCAACACATATAGATAGTTAGTGGATTGAATGAATTTTTAATTCTTTGATCAATTTGTTATCATGAATCTCTTTTGATTTCATTGTGATAAATTTTTTGATAAATCTTTTTCTATTTTCACTTGGAAGAACTATTTGGTGTGGTCTGTTCATTGATCACGTTACTTTAATGAATTAAAATTTCTGAAAATGTTTAATTTTAATGATTTTAGTAATATATACCTGAATCATTTTTTTGATATGTGGCTTTTCCAAGGAGTGTAAATTTTTATGCGTGGGGGTGTGATCGCATCTCGATTCACTATTCAATTCCACCCTTACACTGCTATTTTAAACTGGTTTTGTAATGAATATTACCAATATAATAATAAATTTCACATATTTTTTGAATCAAATTATTAATGTTTGTCTCTATCTAATAGGGAAATTATTCTTGTTTTGGTGTTTAAATAGTAGAAGGATGTGATTTGGAGAGCTATAGATGGAGTTCAAGCCAAAAGGGCCAAACTGTGCGGGAGCCCAAGTATGAATATGGATATTAATATTTACTGTGGATAATCAGTGCATCAAATTAAGATAAAAATGGATATATTAATTCAAAAATAATATGTGATAAATTTATCTAAAATAACATGGATCCCAATTCGTTCATTTGGAGGCCCAAAATAGGCGCACAATGTGATGAAATCCTGGGCAGTCCAAATTGGACCCCCTTCTGTATTTGGGCCATAACTCGGGCCTTGGTGATCAAAATGGGATGATTCCACCTACCATGGACATATAACTAAATGTAACATCTATAAACCTGATTTAATGTCAATTGAACTCATTTTTAGAATTAAACCAAACAGATAAATAAGGATTAAAAATTCTTTCCTAAATATTGACAAAGTCCAATAGGCAGTTGACCTCTTTTGTGGAAAGTTGGATGGTTTTGTCCATAAAATCACTCCTATCACTCATTATATCATGTGGGACGACCATGGATTAATTTTTTCCAAATTTAAGAGTTCTCTTATCCCATTTAGGTTCTCTTATCCCTCATGTACTTCTAAACATCTTGGTGATAAATTTTGGGCTATTCCTTATTATAATCCGAAGTTCCATGCATGTAATCTCTGTAAGGTAATTGATTTCATTTTTTGTTGTCAGTTGTTCTTAATTTATAAATTATAAATTTCTATTTATTATGGTATGATCTAATATAAATAAAAGGAACAAGAATCCCCAAGCATTCATTCAGAACCCGAATCTTGTGATGATTTAAGTGTGGTTGGCTCTTTTCTCACTCATTCCCTTTCATGAGTGTGCAAATGGATAATGTCGGTTGATAAAATCCAGGAGCTTGAACCTATGAATATTAATTTTTGTCATGTGGAATATTATATCATTGAAACAAATCTAGTCATATCAGTATGTTGTTGATGTGATTCCTTTACTGAGTTATGTTTTAACATCGATTCAAGTTTGTTGATTTTCAGCGGTTAATGATATTTAATATCTTTGATCGATAAAATCATAGGTGGTAACCTAGTAATATGTCAAATAACATACTGGTTTCACTATGTATAAATCAACTAATCTATGATCCTTCACATTCCCTTGAGAGTGACGACGAATTGAGCATTATGGGACACTTACCCAGGTTGATCACGATTTCTCTATCTTGTGTCTCTCACTGAGTAGTATACTTTCAATTTAAAATTTAAAATCCAAAAACTAAAAGTTTTATAAATCTTCATTCATATTTTATTC
Source organism: Viscum album (assembly GCA_963277665.1). Taxonomy (NCBI): domain Eukaryota; kingdom Viridiplantae; phylum Streptophyta; class Magnoliopsida; order Santalales; family Viscaceae; genus Viscum; species Viscum album. The sequence goes on along the minus strand of OY728140.1, from coordinate 237,540,476 downwards.
TCATAATAAGAACCTTTTTTGAAAATAATTATCTATGGCTCTATCGAGAGATGACCTAGGTTTGATTCTTTGCTACAAAAATTCTAGTTAAAAGGAAAAAATATAATTTGATGCGCTCGACAATGCGATCAAATTTTGGAACCTTATCCCAGGATCCAGGCTCATTTTTTCTTCATTATTTACTTTTATATATTTATTTTAATTCTTACATATTACTCCATTAAATATCCCACCCCCATTTTATTTTTTTGTTATGGATTTTTGTCATTATTTTTGTTGGTTTTTGTGTGTTTTCTCTCTCTATCTACCAAATTATATAGTATAACATTCTATTTTCATTATTTATTTAATTTATTGAGTATTTTTATTTTATTCATATTCTATAAATAAAATTTTAAATATTAAAATAAAAAAACACCAACAATAAACAACCAGTCAAACAAATTGGACATCATTGTTGCATGACAAGATTTAGTAAAAAAACCCTTCTTGAATTTGAACATGAAATTGAGAAATCACTCCAATAAAAAATCAAGACATATAAAGAAGGTAAATCAAGTAACACTGAGGAAAATTTTTTTGAACCTCAATTGGTCCTAAACCAATAAAAAATTAAATAAAATCAAACCAAATAAAACATGTCTATAAATAACCGAACTTTAAAAGAACTGACCACCCCATATGTGGAGTACCAAATCGTGTAAATCCAATATCATGAAGAAACATCCAACTTTGACCTAAGGTCAGGACTCATCCACATTATTCTTAAATTCCATGGTCTTCTCGATGAGAAAAATCATAAATATCACAAATAATTTCATATAGTGTGATCCACCATGAAACCAAAAAATGTATATGAGGACCTAATTATGTTTAGGGCCTTCCCTTTCTCCCTTTGTTGTGTATCCAAAGACTAGCTATACTATCTGCCTACCAAAATTGGGGTTTAGAATTACCATAAATGACTCTTTCTAGAGAACTTATTCTCTACCTCCCGAATGACATAAATTAATAATGAAATATGTGGGATTAGGTAATCTCTAGAAGTGACCCTTCATGAATATTGGGAGAGATTTAAAATATTTTTCTCAAGCTTCCCCCACCACCAAATTATGGATCAACTTTTAATCTATGTTTTATTAGTGGTACATATTCCCATTGATTATGGAATGATTGATGCTGCAACCGGTGGTTCCCTAGTCGATAAAAATCCTTCTGCCACTCATGGATTAATATCCAACATGGCTCAAAATGCACTATAATTTGGTACACGAGCTGTTGCACCAACTCAAGGTTTTCATGATGTAAGTAATTCATCTAATTAATAAATAGTAGATAATAAAATTGATGAGATCCATAACCTTATAAGGAAATAATCTCAAGCACATAGTAACTCATACTCTTCTTCAGATCCATTACATTGTAGTATTTTTCTGAAAATAATCAATTTTTTAAAAACTTCCCACAACTTCAAGATTCACCTGAGTCTTGTGCAACTGTGTTCCTAGGGTATCCATTCCAACAAGATCCTCCCTTAAATCAAGAACCATTCTGGCCAAATCCAAACCCTAGGTGTCAAGCACCACCCTCGTACCGACATAGAGGAAACTCAAGCTAACCTAGGAAGAATTGGTATCAACAAGGCCAAGGTAGGAAACCTTTTTATCATTAAACTTCTCAAAATAATCATTATCCCCCTCAAAAATCTGAACCAAACCTTAAGGATATGGTGCAGATAATGGAATCATAGAACCTAAAATTCCAACAAACCTCACAATCAACTATTCAAGACATACAAATAAAGTGGGGAAATTGGAAAACACCATAGTTGAGCTTAAGATGCAAGGTTATGGACAACTACCATCCCTACCCATTTCCAATCTAAAGGAAAAAATTTAATTTATATGAGTTTACACTTTTTAGAGGTAAATATGGTTATCCTTATACTGATTCTACATAATAGGTATGTCCCCCTCTTGAAAACTCTCTTTCTCCACCAATAATATATTACAATGAAGAAAACCAAAATAAAAAAGGTAATGAAATTATCATTGATGATTCAAATGAAAAATCCATTCCTCTTCCTTTCCAAAAAATACTCTATAAATTAATGAACAATTTTGATAATGGTATTGATAATTAAATAATAGATACATTTAAAAAAGTTCAAGTTAACATTCCTTTATTGAATGTAGTTAAAAAATCCATCGATATGACAAATTTCATAAAGAGGTTTTTTTCCCATAGAAGGAGACTAAAGGGTAATGATAGAGTAATCTTGGGAAGTAATGTCTTAGCCTTTATTCAACAAGCAATGCCGACCAAATACAACGATCTGAGAACATTCGCGATATCGTGTACTATAGGGGATGCCTTTTTTTTCAGATTCTATGCTAGATTTAGGTGCTTCCATTAATGTAATGCTCTACTATGTGCATACATCTCTCTAGTTTTGAGAGCTTCAACCAATAGGCATTTCAATAAATCTTTCCAACCATATTACTACACATCCCACATGATGGATTGGGGATGTCCTTGTAAGTGTAAAAAATATCATCTTCCCTGCTAATTTCTAAATTATTGAGATTGAAGATACCCTAACCCATGGACATTATCCTCTCAAAATTTTCAGGTCATTTCTTAAAACAACAAAGGTGATTATTAATGTTCCCAATAGTACACTGTCTATGGAGTTTAGTGGACGAAAGGTATGTTTTAATATCCTTGATGCAATGAAACACCCTATTTAAGTGCACTCCAGTCTTGTTGTATATTCAATGGAAGTGATCTCAAATGACACACACTTACCAAACTCTCTCCTCAAACCATAATCTAACTCATTTTTCTATTCTTCTCCCTTTTATGAAATGTGTTTCGATTCATTTTTTATTTTTGAGTGGGTTTGAAAAAATGTAATTTTTGTGCTTTGATTGATGAGTGTGTTCATTCTGAGGTACGCATGACCGTCAATGACTCTGCAAGTTTTATTTCCATAGATTCTATTTCCTATAAGAATAAAACTAAGTAGGTAGATAGTTATAGGTATCTCACTTCCCCTAAAACACCTCCCTCAATCCAAAAAAAATCGGTGTTGTAACTTTAAAAACTTTGTTCTAAATTAAAATATGCCTATCTTGAGGGTATGGATCAATTTCCCATCATAATTTCCAATAAACACTCTCCCCAATAGAAATTGAAACATCTAGACCTTTTGAGATAGTATAGAAATGCTATAGTATGGACATTGGTTGATATTCTTGGGAACATCCCATCTATTAGTATGCACCATATACTTTTGGATGACGAGGATAAGCCTGTAAGACGATCTCAATGCCCGTTGAATCTCAGTCTCCATGAAGTGGTAAAATTGAAATTCCATAAATTACATGCTACTGGGATCATTAATCATATATTTTATAGTAAATGGGTTAGCCCAGTGAAAATCATTCCAAAAAAATAGGAATAAAAGTTGTATCAAATGAATGGAATGAATTGGTTCCAACACGTTTGCAAAACACATGGCGAGTCTGTATTGACTACTATTGACTGAATCATGCCAGGTGGAAGGACCACTTTCCTCTACCTTTCATTGACCAAATGTTGGAATGATTTTCTGGTATGACCCATTATTGTTTCCTTGATTTCTAGTCGGGTTATTTAAAAATTCATATATCCCCAAGGATAAAAAAAGACAACATTTACCTATCCATTGGGAACATTTTCATATAGAAGGATGCATTTTGGTCTATGTAATAATCTAGGTACTTTTCAGTGATATATGTTGAGTATTTTTTTTGAGTACCTTGAGAGTTGTATGGATGTCATTATGGATAATTTCATAGTATATGGTTCTTCTTTTGATGATTTTTTGGAACACCCAGGTTCTATCCTCTACCACTAATTGAAAAAGATCTGGTTTTGAATTATGAGAAATTAAATTTCATGGTTGAGTGGGGGATAGTTCTTCGGAATTCCATTTAAAATATTGTAATTCAATTTGATAAATCTAAAATTGAATTAATTTCATCCCTTCCATTTCCAAAATGTGTTCTTGAGGTGTGATCTTTCTTGGGTAATTCTGGTTTTTACCGTCAATTCATTAATGACTTTATTAAGATATCACTTTCACTGTCCGATTTATTACAAAACCATTCTGATTTTTTGTTTCATAATAATTGTGAGAATGCTTTCAATTAACTAAAAAGGATTCTCATATGAACTCCCATCATCCAACCACTAAGGCGTGATCACCCCTTTGAACTTATGTGTGATGCCTCTAACTTTGAAGTTAGGGAAGTTTTATCACAATAGGACGAGAAGGCTTCTCATGTCATTGCATATGCCTCGCATACCCTTGACCCTTCCTAGTTACAATACACAACAACTGAAAAATAACTCTTTTATATTGTGTTTGCATTGAATAATTTTTCATCATATCTTCTTGGGTCCAAAGTCATTTTCTTATCTAATCATGCTTCCCTTCATTTACACCTAAAGAAACCTAATGCTAAGCCCCACCTCATACAGCATATTCTCATCCTCCAAGATATTTAAATTGATATTAGAGATAAGAGGGGAGTATAAAATGTTTTAGCTGACCACATTAGCAGGGTTTCTCCACCATTGGACCACCATGTTGACTCAAACCTCCCCATTATAGAATTCTCCCCTCATGATAACCTTTGCGATGTTGTAGACCTTACCCCATGGTATACGGACATTGTCTATTTTATAGAAACATCTAGGGTCCCCATTGAATTAAGAACATTCCAATCTCTAAGACATAAACATGATTCTCAGTGGTACATTAGGAATGGCCACTATATTTGGAGAAATTTTGGTGAACAAGTAGTTCATTGGTGTATCCAATGAACATTAGTTCACCTCTATTTTGACCATCTACGACAATTTTCCCTATGGGGGCCACTTTGGTTCTCAACGTATAGCTCATAAGGTCATTGAATCGTTAATTTTTTGGAAAACATTTTATAGGTATGCCCATAGAGTTTGCAAGTCATGTAGTCATTTTCAATTCATAGGGAATATCTCCAAGAGGAATTAATTTCTCTAACATCCCATGTTATTCTGTGAAAATTTTTGATGCATGGGGCATTGACTTCATGTGGACATGCCCAAATTCATTTGACTTCATGTAAATATTACTGGATATATAATACGTGTCTAAATGGGAGGAAGCAAAGGCTGCTTGTACTGATGACTCCCCAGTTGTTGTTGATTTTCTGAGGTTCTATATTTTTAGTCAGTTTGGTTATCCGAGATTTATCATTAGTGGTCAGGGTTCACATTTCTTGGAATCACAACATGAAAACATTTATTTGTAATTATGAGTTTGATCATAAGGTCTCCATTGTATATCGACCCCAAATTCATAGACAAGAATAAATATCAAATCAAGAAGTTAATAGAATCATGGAAAAAATGGTACAACCCAACAAGAAAGATTGGAGTTTGTGCTTGGATGAATCACTTTAGGTGTACCGTACAACATTTAAACCTCAATTAGAATGTAACGATACAGAATTCAGTTAAAAAGGGCTTGTCACATCCCGGTGGAGGTAGAACAACATGCATATTGTATGTTAAACAATGTAACATTAATCTTTCAAATTCAGGTGAGCATATGAAGCAGAAAATTCATTGGTTGGAAAAAATTATACGTGATGCATATGAGAACTCGCAAATCTATAAATAGAAGAAAAAGGCTATCAATGATAGCATGATTCATCAGTAGATGTTCCATATATGTGAGAAGGTACTCATGTAAAATTCCAGTATAAATCTCTTCTAGGTAAGGTTCTTTCCCGATAGCTTGGTCCTTATACTATTATTGATCTTTACCCATTTGGTGCGATACAAATTTTTCATGAGAAAAGAAGATGAAGTCTTACCATCATTTTGAAACGACTTAAACACTTCTGTGAGGATTTTCCAAGGAATTTGGTGGAGTAAATCCACATTCTAGAAGCAACATGCTTGTGAAAAACACAATGTTTATTTCGTATTTCTCACACTCGAACTTATTATAGTGAGGAAAGTACACATTCAAGGTGTGTAGGGTGGATACAGTCCTAGGTTTATTTGTATTTTCATTTTAATTCTTCATTATTCTCTTTATATCCTTATTTATGGTATTTTTACTTCCCTACCCCTTTATGGTCACTAAATCATGGAACTTACATAAAATGCATGTTGATATTTTTGATTCCATGTCGTTTTAACATTTCATGAAAACCTAACTCTATTATGGAATGAATATTTGTATGAATTCAACATCGGGTAGTGAATTTTATTGAATTGGTATTCTATCAATGATATAAATGGTTTAATCTCTTTGAAACCATTGAGTGGATTGATGCCCCTTGTGTGACTAGTTTTTGGGAAAACTATGTTAGTAATATCTCCACGCAATATTTCACTAAACCATAACGTGTGAATATTTAGTACTTATATTGAATAAAATAGAGCTCAATTTGTTCATTTGGAGGCCCAAAATAGGCCCACAATGTGAATAAATTCTGGCCATGCCAGATTGGACCACCCTTCTGTATTTGGGACATAACTCGGGTCTTAGAGATCCAATTAGGAGAATTCCACCTCCCATGGACAGCTAACATGAAGGAACATCCATTAACATAATTTCAAGTCAATATAATGCGTTTTGGTTAGTCAAATATCTAGATAAAGAAGGATTAAAATGTATGTCCTCAATAAAGAACTAGTCCAATAGGAAATTCACCTCTTTTGTGGAAATTGTGTTGTTTTGTCCATAAAATCACTCATCTCCCTTATTCTCTCATGTGGAACGACCATGGGTGATGGTTAGTCTAATAGGAGAGCTCTATTCACCCATTTTAGTTCTCTTTAACTACATGTACTTCTAATCCTCTTAGTGATCAATTTGAGGGGTGTTCCTTGTTGTAATCTCGAACTTCATGCTTTTAATCTTTGTAAGGTAATTTATTTATAAGTTTTCATTAAATAGTTATTCATTATTCCTTGTATTTTTTTTATTCTGGTATGATCAAATAGAAATAAAAGAAATAATAACCCCTATTTTTTAATGCATAACCCGGATCTTATGATGATTTGAATGTGGTTGCCACTTTTCTCACTCATTCCCTTTCAAGTGTGTGAAAATGGATTTTGTCAGTTGATAAAATCTAGGAGCTTGAACCTATGAATATTAATGTTCTTGGATTATGTCATATTTTTTAATTGACAAAAATCTGGTCATCTCATCACATTGTCGATGTGATTACTTGATTGAGTTCTATTTTTACATTGATTCAAGTTTGTTGATTCTTAGTGGTTGCCGATAATCAATATCATTGATTGATCAAATAATAAGTGATAAAATATTAATAACTAGCATACCATAATTGTTTTAGTATGTATAAGTTGAGGAATCAATAATTCTTCCCATTCCCTTGAGAGAGATGACAGATTCAGCATCAAGGGACACTTACCCATGTTGATCATGATTTATCTATCTTGTTTCTCTGACACAGTAGTATAGTTTCAATTTACATTTTAAAATCAATGACCCCAAGTTTTATAAATACCCATTCTTCGTTTATTCACATAATCATAATTTTTTTTAAATTATTTATCTAAGTCTCTATCGGGATATTACCTAGGGTTTCTTCTATGCTGTAGAAATTCTAGTAAAAAATAAAAATCTAATTTGACTTGCTCAACAACGTGATCACCATAATATGGAAATTTGAGCGTACCAGGGTACATATCCTTTTCACATATCAAGACTGACAATATCAAACCTAGGAATGTTAGGATCATTTTCATAGGTAATTTAGATGTGGTGAAAGGTCATAAATATCATGTTGACAAACATAGGTTACAAATATTTATTATAGGTTGAGATGTTGTGTTCTATTAATAAGTTTCCGCAAAAGGGAAACCTTCCATTAATTACATCTCTATACACCGTAAACATGGGATGCTGATATTTGATGTCTAACTAAAATACAGTATTGTATTGAGATTCCTCAAACTAATTGTCAAACCGATCCACATCTTGATTTAGATTCATAAAATGGTTTATAAATTGATCCTCTAAATGATATTAGGGATATTCATCTTACTATATATCATATAATGATTATAATAACACCTCCAACTAGGTATATCAATGATGATATAGAAAAGTTTTAATTTTATATTTCCCAGGATCTTAGTAATAATGAATCTTTGACTTATAAATAGGATTATAATAATAGAAATTTTTTGCATCAGATTATTTACATGAATGATGAGTTTCATTCCCTAAAACCTTACTTGTTCCATTAGGAATAATCCACCTATCACCAAGGTCATGGGATGGAAATGGATATTTAAAAGAAAAAACTATCATTGGATAAAACAATATCAAATATAAGGTCAAACATATGGAAATGGATTTCATCAAAGGGAAGGGATTGATTATTATAAAAAAAATTATCATGTGGTTAAACATTCTTCTATTATATTGTTGTTTTATTTTTTTCCTTAAATGAATCTTTATATGAAGAAAATTTATGTTTAAACTATTTTCATGCATGATGTCAATGAGAAAAATATTTACATGAATCCACTTGAGGGGTTTTCTATTGAATTCAATATTAATCAGGTTTATTTTCTTAAAAATTCTATACATGGTTTAAATAAGGACTTTAGGAAGTGGTATATGAAATTGGATTCATTCCTGATTAAAAATAAATTAACTAGAAGAAAGGTTGACTCATGTATTTATTTCAAATATATGAAATAAAACATGGTCCACTTACTATTTTTATGTTTTGTATATGTTAATTACATTTATTAACAGGAAATGGGTCACTATTGAAAAAAAATGAAATTTAAAATATTATCTAAAATGAATGATCTAGATTATTACTAGAATATTTTAGCTATGAATTTTATTAGATATTGAAGAAATAATTTTCTTTACTTGTCTTAGTATGATTATGTTATTAATGTGATCAAGAGATAAATTATTTAAACCTTTTTTACTACCTCATGTCCCCATCAATTTAAAATATCACTTTCCCACTATCTTTACAATACTACTGATATTGATTTTAGTATTTGAATTCCATATGATAATATAGTGGGTAGCATAATTTATGTGGTTATTTGGATATATAAAATGTTTATTTCTCAATTTTTAATTTAATAATATTCCGAGTAAATATGGATAAACCACATTGGAATACCCTTGAGTGGTGATTAAGGTTCTTTTCCTATACTCCAGTTTTTTCATAATGATATTGTATATATACCAATACTAATGATATTTTGACTAGATATGTGGATTTTGAAAATGTTGGAAATTAGAAAACTATAAAATATATATCTTATTATGTTATTACTACCATTATATTTACCATATCAAAGAAATGGAACATGTAATTTTTTCAGTGCCTCTCAACCAATCAAGATGGGTATATTACATTGGAATAAAAAGTTAATGATTTTTTTGGAATAAATGGTCTGAATTTCATGTTAATGTTACCTAATTATGGTATTATTATTTAATCAAATTCTCAATCATATTTACATTAGGATAAGAACATAATATTACATTGTAGGTATAATCGTATAAACATTAGGATGAATTTTACTAAAGGAGTTTTTTGTAAGTGAATTGTGTTAATAAGATACACATTGATGATATCCTAGCTAATAGAATGAATAAGGATAAAAAATTTACTAAATTTTGGCATTTTTGGGATATTATAAATATGTTTCTACATTAATTAAATAAGGATCAAGGATATGTCTCACGGTTTTGGAGTTTTCATTTATTTAGATTTCATTATTTTCATTAAAAATAAAATTAATTTCTTGTGTGGTTTTCTGTTTGTATTTTCATGCTTTATTTTTTAAATAACCACCAAGTTATGTTGTTTGTTTTTAATTATATTATTTTTCAGAATATTTTTTTATCATATTTGATACTTATTTATTCCTATGTGATCCTATTACTATTTGATTAATCTTATGTTAGTTTTATTCGATTCTAATGTGAGGTCTTTATCTAATGTTTCATTATTAAATAGAATCTCAATAACCATACATTGGGTGGGGGGTGGTGTTCTCTAATTATATATATATATATTATTACCATATATGGGATGTTATTTTTCTAATGTGATCCAAGTTTCACATAGCATATGTGTTTAGTTTAACCTGATACAAGTGTTTGGTTTCACCTGACATGATCATTTAAATTTGAATTATTTAATCTCACTACATAGTTTTATTAAATACTAAATAGTTAATGGGATTTAATATCACTAAATAAATGTTTTTCTTCTCAAAATACTTGTGTAAGATAATTTTTTCCCTATAGATACTCTTGGGCACTGGTTATTATGTTTTATTTTAATATGGTCTTCCACTTATTCTATTCCACTACCCCACATCCTTGACTATCGAGTTTCATCATTAACCTAGTGTATCATATTGTGAATGATATTTTTATTCATTTCATCCCAATTAAATTTGCAAAGAAATAGAGAGTAAGATGAGAGAATTTTTTCATCAAAGATAGAATTTGGAATTCATTGAAGGAGCCATGGAAATGTCCTTACTATTTGAGTTCATAGCTGATCCTAGAGCTATAGTTAGATGGATATTCTTGGATGAAACATTCTTGGGGTTCCATGATCATGTTTTATCAACATGAAAAATTTTCTATGAACCTAAATACATGGATTTTGGTTAAATTCATCCAGTGTGTAAGTTAATTTTTTATCATTCATTGCTTTTGTGCATTGAGTGAATCTAGATTATATACATCTCCTATTATTCACATCTGATCTATCTCTCCTTATACCTTATGGGGGAGTTAATAATTCCTAAGATATAGTGGTATTATTTCCATGGATATATTTCACAATTTTACCAACCCACATTATAATTTTGAGTTTTTTTATGAGATTTCATTTCATTACTTCATAAAGTTCATGAATCCTCATACAATCATTTTTGTTATCATTATTATTCATCTTGAATTTTGATTCATGACTTAAAATAAATAAATGGAAAATTTAATGTTTCTTAGGATATTTTTTAGTGAATATGAATATAATTTCCCTAAATAGGACAAGACCTTAACACAAATTACCCATTTCTATAAAATTTACTAAAAATATATTACATGAAGAAGTATTTATATTATCTTATCATTCAACATTGTATTGAATTAATTTATTTATATCAAAAAATCATCAATTATTGATCATAAAATATTATTCTATTGAAATATCTCCATGTACACTTCATCAACATGTGACTTGAATAGTTGTGTTATATAAACCATATAGAATCCAATAAAATATAATTGAAATTAACTGAATATAGAAGTCTTATTGATTCCTAATAAATGTTTTTTGTTACTTTAATCAATGATTTTCATGATGGTAGTTGGTATGTGAGGGATGAAGGGGAATTCCATTGGGTAGGGACTTAAAAATAAAGGTAATATGTGGTGGCAGATTTTTCTTTTTTCTTGGAAGAATCAGTGTGTCCTCCCATCCCATGGAAAACTTTAATAGTATGGGAGAAAATGAGGAATGAAAATAATAGGGCCAAGCATTGTACTCTCATGTATGACACATCATCACCCATAACAAATAACCTATTTCCGAGTTATATTTCTAGGATATAGAAGAATGTGATGTAGAATAAAAATTATGGGATTACAAATATATGGAAATATATCACATCTATTGGTTTTATTTACCATCTCTTAGTATTTTATAAATTATTATACTTTTATGTTGTTAACAAAAATAAACATGATTTTTTCTGGATGAAACCAACACTCACTAGAATGATAATGGCTATGAAGACTTAAAATTAATAGCTTGATGTTTTATTCATTATTGGATTCAGTGTCACATACCTTGAGAAATCTAAAGTCTTTCATTTTTATCTTCAATTTTATTTCCATTGAATTTTTTTATTACTATAAAATGAAGATCTTAAAATCATTTTAAATCATAAAAAACTAATGAAATAAAATCTAGTTTTGTATTCACTATTTCAACAATGTTGATTTTTTCAACCAATATTACATCTAGTAATTAAAATTTATTACTCGAGTTTCCATCTTTATTGACATTAGACCTTTGAGGAATATTTTTGTTGTTTTTTTGATCCGGGAAAACAATCAAGGATAGTTGAATTACAACAACAGAATGAAGGAGGTTCTAAATATTTTACTCTATTTTATTAGGTAGATTTTATATAATTTTTTATATTTAACATATTTGATTATATTATTCAAAAAAATTGTGCATCAAAATTTAGAACAGTCTTGTTGTCATTTTTTCCACCCCATGACTTCTTCAAATATTTCCAATTTTTTAATAAATTAATTTTTTAAAATAAAAAAATATTTTCCCTCCCATTTTTAGGACATACACTACCATTATATAAAAATAACCATGCTGTTAATTTTTCACCCTTTTCCATATCTCCCACCTATCCACCTTTTCCATCTGTAAAACAAAATTCATTTTCCTCGTTATCTTTATGAAGTTTTCATGAAATAATATAATCATTTTGAGCAGTGTACAACATGATTGTTTTATTCACATATTTTAATTTATCCTCACAATTTGATAGAAACATGTTCCCAGAATCAATAAAGACGTCATATCACATGGGATTTATAATTAAATTAGGTAGGTCAAGAACTAATTTATATTTTACTTATTTATTTTTTGTGGAATGTGTTTTACAATTCTTATTTAACTATGATAAAAATTCATAAATCATGGAGGGATTCCCAGTAGCAGTGATCCACACATGTACTAAGAATCTTTGAACAACATCATAGGGTTCCCTTGATGCTAGTAAAGATATATCTATACATTATGTCATTCATTGCTAATTGTGCTACAAAATACCAACAAGGAAAGTTGGATTCTATTGGTTTTATCAAAGTCAGAGAGGTAAGAGGAGGAACTCCAATGCTCATGGAACTTTGAGAATTCTAGAGAATATCTTTGGTTTGATAGAATTTTATTGAGAGCCAAATGTTAAACAGAAAAATTTTAATTCCAACTGGAAATTGAGATTTTATATAATACTATAGGTAGTTTTTTTAGAGTTAAGTTTAGAATATTTTTTTTTTCATAAAGCCCATTTTGTATTCACTAAGATCCTAGCATACTCCCTGTCTACAAAATCACAAAAAAAAATTAACTATTTACATGAAATGTGAACAACCATCATATTAAATAAATATTATTTGTCCCAAATAAATAAATAATTTTTTATCTAATATTCCATTCTCACCAGAACATTACTCAACTTGATCTCCCTCTTTATTATTTACTAGGCCTTCTATAACGAATATTTATTTAACTAAAATTATTTCACAACATTAAACATTAATAAATTAATAATTTCATCCAACTAATAAAACTGATTAAAAATTAATCTTCAGACATGGGAATATTAATCTAATATACATGTCAAAATCATATAAAATTTTACCAATGTTATTGGATAAACAATGTGTGTGGCCCTCTTAGATCTTTTAATACTATAATTAGGCCAATATGTTTAACGTTCAAGGTAATCATCTAGAAACACACCATGATGTCCATAGAGAAAATAGTTAATGTCGAAATGACATTTAACCTCATTAGAATGGCAATAATTTAATTTAATATCTTGGTCTTTGTATCTCACATCAAGCTGGTGCATAACTTGTTCCCTAAACATATATGCTTGACTATCATTCCTTTATTTTTTAGAAACTATCATATAGATATGTACTACCATATTCATGGAATTATGATTCTATTCAAAATCCCTCAAATGGGCTAAGATATTAAATTTCAATAAAATAGAAAAATCATATCTTAAATTATTAATTTGTCGAATTTCAATCATGATGCACCCAAAGTATCAAACTTCACCATGAATGATCATTATTTTAGGTTACAAAATACATAAAACTATATGAATTTTGTAATACAATAAAAATAATCTTAGAGTTAAAGGATCATTACACATATTCACAAACAGTAATATTTGTGGAAAATTGAAACATGTAGAATTCCTATTTGAGTGTCTATTCTCATAAACTACCTTCATGGAGATTATTAATAGTGAAAACCATGATATGGTGTCTGAATATCTTATGATCCTCACACACCCCACCACCTGTATCATCTATGTACCTTAAGATGATTTCATCCAACCATATAACATATGTTTAAGGTATAATGACATAAAATCTGAAGTATCTCATCAATGTGAGGACTTTTTTTGTACTATCAACCAGAAAAGCATCCCAATACATTATTAGATACAACATCACATTGAATAATTATCAAATATGTTTAGAAACTATGCAATATTAAAATATAGAGTAAAAAATCAATCAAAAGTATAATGTCAGTTGGTTCAAGGGAAACAACTATAATAGACTCCCACAAACACTAAAGAAAACCGTTAACCATCCTATTTTCTTCACATGATAAACATACGTATTCTATGTAAAGGCTTCCGGAGATGGGCATACCACATTTTACATGTTACATATTATTACTACTACAATTAACTATGGATGGTATACTAACCATGACCTTATTCCTCTAAGAGATTCGTTAATGAGATAATGTACTTGATTATCCACTTCTATAATCCCTTTTCATATACTAACATATTTATTAAAACTATAGTCAATGTTTTACTATTAAAAACCCAACTGATGGTATTTACCAATATTGGAATAGGTCATTGTTATACTATTTATTAAGCTACATTAAAAGAGGTAATGTACGCAGTGTATGCTGATATGGACATTAATGGCTCCAATATGAATTACATGTCATCTTTCTTAGAGATTCGGTTATACTAAATCAAAAATGATATAAAAGGAGACTAGATTTATAGCCTTCGAAAACTAGTATTTCTATTTATAAATTTACCATGAATTCATCTAGTTTCACTTTCTCAAGCATTGTCATATTATTATGATTACAACCTATTAAGGTCAGCTGAACTCCTTTGATAATTATATGGTTTTCATAATGAAAAATAAATATCAAATCTAAGTGTACTCCATGGTATGTGAAATAGAATTCCAAACTAATTTTAACAATAATTAATCAATGCATAAAAAATTTATTGCATCACTGGAATCAAATTTAGTGAAATGTTTCATCTCGTATTCTCAATTAAATGTAAACTTGTATACATGAATTAGACTAACCAAACACTTTTATCTATATAGTAAATCATGATCCCTAGAACATTGGTTTTTTACTTATGTATTTTTTTGATAGATTAACCCTTTTCTTGATTAACCATTAATCCAATCACCTATTTTCAATATGTTATAAAAATATATATATCTTCAAAAGAGTAGTTATCCCACTAAACTTTTGAAGCCTGAAAACCATTCGTTCCCAACAAATATACTATGATTAATATGATTTCTATGACCTCTAAATAGATCATGGTAACATGAATTCCTTATGGTAATCATATGAAGTCACTTACGTTTTTATCAATTCATATATACATCCTCAATAAGGTTTCTTCAAATTAAATATGTCAATGAAAACAAATTCACAATAAAATGATAACTAATCAATGAAATGTATATTTTAATTATAATTAAAACATGATGACTTGGTCAACCCAATTGATCATTATTGGTAGCGTCTTTTACCATCCATATGTAGTTCATTATTGAATTCGAATAATGTATTTACATTAACCACTAAATATGTATGTCCATTTTAGTACATGGAATCAATTTTAGAATTTATAAAAACATATAAATCATAGACTTTTACATCTTATTTATTATTATATAAATCTTTACACTTAAATAATAATATATCACCAAGCCTGGTGAATATAAATCTATAATAAGGGTTTTATCATTCAAAAAAAATTATTAACAAAAAAATTCCTCCTACCAACTATTGTAGAGTCTACTGTTCCCATGACCACCTATGTGCATATCTTAGACAACCTAGAAATGTAGCCTACAACCACTATATGAAAAGTGATGCAACCGCACATATAAATATAACTATTATGATTAATGCATTTTTATCATAGGTATATTAATTTTCTATGTATATATAAGATAATTAACTGAGATTCCCATTGTGTATCCTTTGAAATAAATTTAAATATAACGACCACTAAAACAAATTTCTTATCAAACACCATTAAGCCATGAATAGCCTTGGGTTTCCATAAATCTATCTTGATCCCAATATAGAAAACGTGATATGACCCCTCACATAAATATAATTGTTATGATTAATACATTTCTATCCTAGGGATGTTAATTTCCCATGTGGATATATCATAATAAACTAAGATACACATTGTATATCCTATGATATATATTTAATTCTATAGAAAAATTAAAAAAATATTCTTTTCAAAAACCTTTAGGATGTGGTCTTAATTTATTCACATTATATGGATTCTTATATGATATCAATTAATATTTTTTTTGGAATGTGGTTTGTTAATATTTGAAAACTTTTGTCTTGAAGATATTATGAAGATATTAAATATATATAATACTCTTCATCGTCCCAATTTGTTCAACCAACATGTATTTAGTAATTCAAGTAATGATTAATCTACATTATAAATGATCAGTTAAAAATATGTATAAATATATACTCTAATGAGTTACTTTAAAAAAGGTTACATTTTCTCTTGGTCGTGAGAGATACATTAGATCCATTATCTTTTACTACATATATTTATTTTCACCGAGAATACAAAAATAAATCGCATAAAGTAAATGCATTTACCACTAAATTACCCTTGGAATAGTACCATGGATTTATTAACTCATTCTTTATGAATTTTTGGCATACCATTAATTTGAATGTTTTCTTTTTCCACTTCGTAATCTTATAATTATAAAGAGTATTTTAGAAAATTAGATCATAAATACTATAACGACCCAAAGTTTCATTAATGAAAATCCGTCTTGATATAATTAAATGTCTCTTTATGTTTATATAAAATGTCAACTTCTTTGGTTTTATGTTATGAATTTTGACCGTTGCTAATATAACCATTGAATAGTGATCACATGATTAGTATAAATATAGGGCTTTAACAAATCCAAATTTACTCTGAAAACCGAAGCGATGGCCTCGTCTAGTAGAATTTCCCCATATGAAGCCCATTTGTCAGAGATTGAAAAAGATGTGGAATCCTTGGGCTTCGTTATTTACCAAGACCATGCTGAGCTTCATCATGTCAAGATCGAATGGGACCGTCTACGGGAGAAGTGGAAGTTGATAGAAATTACCACTCGAGCGACGTTATCCGAGCCACCCCAAGAGTCTGTCACCATCACACACCTTAACCTTAGGTATTATGTGGATGTTCTAAGGGGTTATGTAACAAATAAATAGTACTATGTTCATGTACATTATTTATTTATATAATAATGAATATAATTTCTTGTCATTATTGATACATTGTAAATAGTTTTTAAAGTACAAATGGTGTTTTTAGTTATTATATAATTAAGAAATCTATTTTATTAAATTAAGAGATTTTGAAATAAATAATATTTTAATAAAATATTATTATTATTATTAAATTAATTTTATTATATATAAATGATCATATAATTGTATGAATGCAATTATAATTTTTATTAAGGTTTGAAAGCCATTTTTGTCAAAACGAGTGATTTTTTTATAAATATCGGTTTTTATTTTAAAATTGAAAATTGAAATATTTAGAAAATTATTTAGATAAAATAAATTTTATTTTTGGAATCAGGACATTGAAATTATCCAACGGTGAATTTTTCATAATTTTCGGAGACTGTCAAATTTTTGGGTAAAAATTAAATACCATTTAAATATATAATTTTTTTTATGACATCATAATGACCCAATAGTGATGTAATAAAATACTATAAGCTTTATTTTAGGCCAATATATATTTAACCATTAAAATAATGTGATTTTTGGTTTGTTTGACTTACTTTTCAAAGCATTAAAGGACCCCTCAAGACTTATTAAACACCTTGTCTTTTTAAATTAATTTCCATGGGAATGGGACTCACCTCCACATAAGCAACCCTATTATTTTAAGAATTTAGGACTTTGGCCTTATCAAATATTTTTTTCCTCTTCCCTTTTCCAAAAACCATGGTCACAAACCATGGTATGGTTTGTGGTTTGGATTAATTTAATGTAAGGGGTCCCAAACCTAAATAATAAAAAATTCCCTCACCTTTCCTAAATAAACCCACCCAATCTCCCACTTACTCCTCACTAAAAGCCTTTTGAGTTAGTCCAACTTCTTCCCTACTCTCTCTATAATCATCCAAAGGTGTCCCAAGCTCCCATGAAGCCTCTCACAGGCCTCTCTCTATCCTTTGGAAGCACACTTCCAAGTAAGGGTTCGTTCTTCCTTTCTCATTTTTGTCCAATTTTTTTAAAGTTGCTTTGCCCTTTTAATTTCAATTATGAATTTTGGGGTATGGTTTCACACCTCCCTAATACTACCCTATTTATGTTTTAATGATGGGAGACCCCTTTCTCTCTCATTAAACTCCTCCCATGTACACCCGTTACTATGCCGAAATTCCGAAAGGAACTTCTCTCTCTTTTACATTCAAGAAATAATTTTGTATCATGAATATAAATTCCATTACAATTGTTTGGACATGTATTTATATGACTCCCTTACAATCCATTTAATGTAAATATGATGAGACACCCCTTTCTCTCTCATCAACCTTTTTTTATGAATTCTTATGTCACGCCCTTATGCTGCCAAAATTGCACCGATTTTCTAAGCCAATGCCATTGTGTAGTGAATACCATGCCCATTTCTCCACCAAGGGTATTCACCTTTATGAACATTTACTTATTTATTATAAAGTTTCAAGTATGAATTCCGCTTTTCATTTATCTTGGAATAAATGATTTTATTTTATGAATCCATGTTTTATGATCCATGTGGCGCACTTATGCATAAAATGAAATGTTTAAGAAGGGTGCGCCCATATAGTGCTCCAATGCATTGGGTAAAGTATAGTATCATGATACGCCATGAGAAATGAGTGTTGAATCATGATAATTCAAGTGCAACGAGGGTTTAATCGTGCTTCATGTGCACTGGGGATTTACTCATTCTCTATGTGCAATGAGCCTTGGCTCATGCTAATTCCATGTTAACTGTTGTTGCCGCATTTCCATGTTATGCTTATCAAGCTTTATCATGCCTTTATGTTAATTTTTCTCTTGTGCTCTATTGATATGCCAAATGTACATCATGTATTGTACTCCTCATTTTATTCCATGTGTATTCCTTTACTGGGCTTTATAGCTCACCCATTTCATATGCATGTCCTCAGGTTATCTCATGCAATGCTAAGTGCGAAGGAATATAGTGGTCATGTAAAGGAAGTTTTCAATAAAGATGTTGTATTTCATGTTTTAAGTTTTTATGTAATGACCCTAAGCCCCAAAGACACTAAACCTCTCGATATTCTTTGTTGTATCAAGTGAAGATTTATTTAATAAATCATGTTTACGTTCGTAATAAAAGCAGGGTTGTCATAGTTGGTATCAGAGGATAGGTTTAGTTATTTTTTTTGGATTAGGAATAGAAAACCCTAGTAAATCCTTAGATACATGACTAAGTACAATAAAAACGTCCCTACGTTTTGTTAAGTATTGAGTAAGTGGGTTATCAATAAAATACATCCTTGTCTGGATACGAGCAGGTAGAGGCGGCTCTGGCATAGATGTATCCTAGGGGTAAAACCCAAAAACACCGCTTTGAGCTAGACTCGAACGGGAATTGGTACATGACAACAGGCCTTGATTTACTCTTGGTTACAACACTCCCAGGGGATATGATTTGGTTAATTCACAATCTTAGTATAAACCCTTATTAAGGGAATAAAAAACCCCTAAGAATATATGTTAGAAGGTAGATCATGAAAACCCTAGACTGAAGCCTATAGAATCATGAGTTAAGGAAATAAATGTTTATTTATAAGTCATAAACTTTTGTCTTTGGATAACCCATTATGTGTTACCCCTAACATTCCTTTTATTCCAGCAAATGGCCGGTAATAGGAGGACTCGGGCTAACAACTGTTGTGAAGATCAATGTGATGACTGTACTAATGAGATGCCCAATCCAATAGGAACTGGAATCGCGAACTTTGTCACACTTCTCTCTCATCTAACTCAAGTTTTTAATAGAAACATGGGTCAATAGGAACGTTCAACCCCCCTAAGAAGGAACAAGTCTCTATCGAAAGCTTCAAGAGAAACAGGCCTCCTACTTTTAGTGGATCATCCGATCCCACGATCTCTGAACAATGGATCAACTCCATTGAAAAGATCTTCTCCATACATCAATGTTCTGAACAAGAGAAGGTTCTCCTGGGGGATTATCATCTGGAGGGTCAAGATGATCAATGGTGGACGTTGATCAAAAATATGAAGCCTTAGGAGGAGATCGAGGTGTTGGAATAGAAGGATTTCCGGAAGATGTTTTTCGATAAATATTTTCCACACACCCTCCAGCTTAAGATGAAAAGGGACTTCTATTCCCTCAAGAAAAAAGACGAAGAATTTGTTTGAGAGTACGAGGAAAACATCACAAGTCTTGCACGATATGCTTCCGGATTTGTCGTTACCCCCGAATGAAAAGTTGACCGATTCTTTGGTGGGCTGAAGCCTAGCCTACGGAATGCATTAGAAATTCGTGACTTCGACAGCTATGAGGAAATTGTCCAATGTGCCCTCAAGGTCAAAATGGAGATCGGAGAATCACAGGTGCATCATGGGGATAAGAAGTGTAAGGTGGAATTCAATGTTGGTGGTCTGATGGATAAATCCAACGGTGCTAAGAAGATCCAGCATCTCACTTGCCAAAAGTGCGGAAAGAAGCACCCTGGAAATTGCCTTAAGGGGACGAGGAAATGCTTCAGGTGTGGAAGAGAAGGTCACCTAGCTGTTAACTGTCAGCAAGAAAGACCCACGGCTGTAACAGTGGAGAGGAACGCTCCATTATAACCTCAACACGTTTTCAATGCTAAAAATGCAAAGAACTGGGTCATTTTTCAAATCAGTTCCCTAATCCAAGGGTTTTCGGAGGCAACCAACAACCTCCAAGGCAACAAGGAAAAGCTTTTTCCATCACTTCTACCGAAGTGAACCCTGAAAACGAAGTGGTGAAAGGTACGCTAGTTATTCATTCATGAATAGCAAATGTACTTTTTGATTCAGGTTCTACGCATTCTTTTATATCTCAAAATTTTAGTAGAACAATCCCAGCACCACCACAAATCATGGTAGTGAAGATGTCGGTGAGTACGAAAAATGGGGAAATCATTGCATCCCATGAATATAAGTCCCCCCCTGTTATAATATGTGGATTGAATTTCCTGTAAAACCTCGTCATACTCCCTCTGGTGGAATTTGATGCAATTCATGGCATGGATTTACTTTCGTTATATGAAGCCAACATAAATTGTCGGGAGAGGGAAATCACACTCCATATAGAAAATCAACCCCTGATTCATTACAAGTGTAAGGAGGAAGATGAATCTCCTTTAGCTCCATCATCTCAAGCATGGATATTACTGCCTTATGAGCATGTGTATCTGCCTCAAATGATTGAGTCCGAGGAAGAAACCATCCTTGAATAAATGCATATTGTGAGGGAATTCACTGAAGTGTTTCCCGAGGAACTGCCTGGTCTTCCTCCTTGAAGAGATGTTTAATTCTCAATTGAACCTATACTCGGGTCATTACCAATATCCAAGACTCCATATAGAATGGTTGTTGTATATCTCGAAGAACTGAAGAAACAACTACATGAGAATCTGGATAAAGGGTGTATATGCCCAAGTGCTTCACCATGGGGTGCACCAGTCCTCTTCGTCAAGAAGAAGGATGGGTCAATGCAGCTTTGTATCGATTATCATGAACTTAACAAAATCACGATAAAGAACAAGTATCCTCTCCCATGAATTTATGACTTGTTTGATCAGCTTCGTGGAGCACAATACTTCTCCAAGGTGGACTTTTGCTCTGGATATTATCAAGTAAGGGTGAATAAGTAAGATATCCCAAGACTGCTTTTCACACAAGATATGGGCACTATGAATTCATAGTAATGACTTTCGGACTCACTAATGCTCCATAAATCTTCATGGACTTAATGAATAGAGTCTTTAGAGATTACCTCGACAAATTTTTGGTAGTCTATATAGATGATATTCTAATATACTCCAAAACCAAGGAGGATCCTGAAGAGCATTTAAGAACTATACCAGAGACTTTGCATAAGGAGAAGCTCTATGGAAAGTACATAAAGTGTGAGTTCTGGTTGAAGGAGGTCTCATTCTTGGGCCATATCATCACAAGCAATGGGATATCTATGGATCCCAACAAAATAGATGCAATTGAGGGATGGCCGAGGCCATCATCGGTGATGGATATCTGTAGCTTCATGGGGTTAGCTGGATATTATCGACGATTTGTGAGAAATTTATCACGATTTTCCAACCCTCTTATCAAGATAACTCAAAAGGGAGTAAAGTTTTCTTGAGTGATGAATGCGAAGAAAGCTTCAAGGAGTTGAAAATGTGGCTTATCACTACGCCCGTGCTCACTTTACCTACAAGTGGGGAACCTTTTCTGGTTTTCAGCGATGCTTCAAAGAAGGGCTTATGCTGTGTGATGATGAAGAATGATAAAGTTATATCCTATGCCTCAAGGCAGTTGAAAATCCATGAGAGAAACTATACAACTCATTTTATGGAGTTGGCGGCGGTGATCATTTCTTTGAAAATCTGGCGGCATTATCTCTATGGAGAGAAATGTGAGATATATACTGACCAGAAGAGTCTTAAATATATATTCACAGAGAAAGAGATTAATATGTTCCAGAGAATATAGATAGAGCTCATCAAGGATTTTGACTGTTCAATCCATTACCACCCTAGGAAAGAGAACAAGGTGGCAGATTACCAAAGTAGAAAGGATCCAGCGATTCTATCAATGATGAGAATTGAGAAGGATCCAATCTTCTTAGACTTGATGAAGATGGACATGGGAATCATAGAGAAGGTAACATCATCAATCCTTTCACAAATGATTTCTCAACTGTCACTTTTAGAAAGGTTAAAGGATGCTCAAAAGGATGATGTGGGAATTTAAGAAAAAGTGGAAGCTATTGAAAAAGGGAAATCCTCAGAGTTTAATGTTAATGAGGAAGGAATTGTGCGGTTTCGGAAAAGACTATATGTTCCATCAAGCCTGGAGCTGAAGAAGGAACTTTTGGATGATTCACATAGTTCAAATTTCTCTATTCACCCAGGGAGCACAAAGATGTATCTAGATCTTCGAGAAAACTTTTGGTGGGATAATATGAAGAAGGAGCTCGCTTAATATACATCAAAGTGCCTGGTGTGCCAGCAAGTGAAGGCAGAGAGGCATAAGTATAAGGGGATGATGCAACCATTTCCCATACCAGAATGGAAATGGGAGAACATCACCATGGACTTTATCACCAGACTTCCGAGGACATCCAAAGGCAACAATGCAATCTGGGTTGTTGTGGATCATCTTACAAAGACTGCACACTTCATTGCTATTCGGGAGGATTTCTCATTGGATTAACTGGCACAAATATATATCAGGGAAGTGGTAATAATTCATGGAGTACCACAATCAGTTGTGTCTGACCGAGATCCAAGATTCACCACTATGTTTTGGAAGAGTCTTCAACATTCTCTGAATACTGAACTGAACTTCAGTACGGCCTATCATCCTCAAACTGATGGAAAATCCGAGAAGACTATAAAAACACTTGAGGACATGTTGATAGAATGCTCAATGGACTTTAAAGGAGTATGGGATCAACATCTTCCTCTGGTTGAGTTCTCTTATAATAACAGTTTCCACTCAAGAATCCAAATGGCACCATATGAAGCCCTGTATGGGAAAAGGTGCAGAACACCGGCATGTTGGGATGAGGTCGGTGAACTTAAGCTTCTTGGACCTGAAATGGTCGAGGAAATGGTGGAGAAGGTGAAAACCATTCAGCAGCATATCAAGGCAGCCCAGAGTCAACATAAGTGTTATGTAGAAAATTGTCGACTAGACCTTGAGTTTAATGTTGGAGACAAGGTTTTTCTACACATATCTCTGTGGAAGAAGGTCGTGAGGTTTGGAAAGAAAGGGAAGTTAAGTCCAAGTTACATCAGCCCCTTCGAGATTTTTGATCGTGTCAGGGCTATGGCCTATCAAATAGCACTTCCACCTACTATGGCCAAAGTACATGATGTCGTTCATGTATCCCTCTTAAGGAAGTACATACCATACCCTTCACATGTACTCTCTTCTGATGTTGTACAATTGGAAGATGATCTTTCTTATGTGGAGCAACCAGTGAAGATATTAGATCGTAGAGAAAGGGTTCTACAAAATAAGACAATGCCCCTCATCAAGGTGTTGTGGAGAAACCACAAGTTTGAAGAAGCGTCTTGGGAATTGGAGGAAATGATGTAGCCGAGTTACCCACATCTATTTTAGTGTGGGAAAATGAAAATTTCTAGGGTGAAATTTCTTAAGGGGGGGATATTGTAACGACCCAAAGATTCATTAATGGAAATACCTCTTGATCTAATTAAATGTCTCTTTATGTTTATATAAAATGTCAACTTATTTGGTTTTATGTTAAGAATTTTGACTATTTCTAATATAGCCATTGAAAATTTATCACATGATTAGTATAAATATCAGTCTTTAACAAATCCAAATTTAATTAGACAAAGGAAGAGATGGCCTCGTCTAGTAGAATTTCCCCATATGAAGACAATTTTTCGGATGTTGGAAAAGAGGTGGCATCCTTGGGATTTACTCTTGACCAAGCCCAGGCTGAGCTTCATCATGTCAAACTAGAATGAGACCGTCTATGGGAGAAGTGGAAGTTGATATAAATTACCACTCGAGCGATGTTATCCGAGCCACCCCAAGAGTCTGTCACCATCGCACACCTTACCCTTAGGTCTTATGTGGCTTTTCTAAGGGGTTATGTAATAAATAAATAGTACTATGTTCATGTACATTATTTTTGTATATAAGAACGAATATAATTTCTTGTCATTATTGATACATTGTAAATAGTTTTTAAAGTACAAATGGTGTTTTTAATTATTATTTAATTTAGAAATATATTTTATTAAATTAAGGGATTTTTTAATTAAATAACATTTTAATAAAATATTATTATTATTATTATTAAATTAATTTTATTATATATAAATGATCATATAATTGTATGAATGCAATTATAATTTTTATTAAGGTTTGAAAGCCATTTTTGTCAAAACCCGTGAATTTTCGATAAATTTAGGTTTTTATTTTAAAAGTTAAAATTAACATATTTAGAAAATTATTTAGATAAAATAAATGTTATTTTTGGAATCAGGATGTTGAAATTATCCAACAGTGAATTTTTCATAATTTTCTGAGACAGTCAAATTTTTGGGTAAAAAGTAAATACCGTTTAAATATATAATGTGTTTTATGATTTCATAATGACCCAATATTGATGTGATAAAATACTATAAACTTTATGTTCGGCCAATATATGTTTTACCATTAAAATAATGTGATTTTGGGTTTTCTTGACTTAATTTCAAAGCATTAATGGACCCCTCAAGACTTACTAAACACCTTGTCTTTTTAAATTAATTTCCATGGGAGTGTGACTCGCCTCCACATAAGCAACCCTATTATTTTAAGAATTTCGGACTTTGGTCTTATAAAATATTTTTTTCCTCTTCTTTTTTCCAAAAACCATGGGGAAACCCCTAGGATGGTTTGTGGTTTGGATTAATTTAATGTAAGGTGTCCCAAACCTAAATAATAAAGAATTCCCTCACATTTCTTATATAAACCCACACAAGCTCCCACTTCCTCCTCACTCAAATACTTTGGAGTTCATCCAACCTCTGCCCTACTCTCTCTAAAATCCTGCCAAGGTTCCCCAAGCTCCTAAGAAGCCTCTCACAAGCCTCTTTGTAGCCTTTGGAAGCAGACTTCCAAGTAAGGGTTTTTTTTCTTCCTTTCTCATTTTTGTCCAATTTGTTTTAAGTTGTTTTTCCATTTTAATTTCAATTATGAATGTTGGGGTATGGTTTCTCACCTCCCACATACTGCCCTATTTATGTTTGAATAATGGGATACCCCTTTCTCTCTCAATAAATTCCTCCCATGTACACCCGTTACTATGCCGAAATTCCGAAAGGAACTTCTCTCTCCTCTTTTACATTCAAGCATTACTTTTGTATCAGGAATCTAAATTCCATTACAATTGTTTGGACATGTATCTATATGACTCCATTACTGTACATTTCATGTAAATATGATGAGATACCCCTTTCTCTCTCATCAACCATTTTTTTTATGAATTCTTATGTCACGTCGTTACGCTACCGAAATTGCACCGATTTTCTAAGCCAATGCCATTGTGTAGTGAATACCATGCCCATTTCTCCGTCAAGGGTATTAAAATTTATGCACATTTACATATTTATTATAAAGTTTCATGTATGAATTCCACTTTCCATTATCATGGAATAAATGATTGTGTTTTATGAATCCATGTTTTATGATCCATGTGGCACACTTATGCATGAAATGAAATGTTTAAGAAGGGTGCACCCTTATAGCACTCCAATGCAACAGGTAAAGTATAGTATCATGATAATTCATGTGAAATGACTGTTGAATCATGATAATTTAAGTGAAACAAGGGTTTAATCGTGATTCATGTGCAATGAGGATTTACTCATGCTCTATGTGCAATGAGCCTTGGCTCATACCAATTCCATGTTAAGTGTTGTTGCCACATTTCCATGTTATGATTATCATGCTTTTTCATGCCTTTATGTTAATGTTTCTATTGTGATCTATTGATATTCCTAATGTATAACATGTATTGTACTCCTCATGTTATTCCATGTGTATTCCCTTATTGGGATTTATAGCTCACCCTTTTCTTATGCATGTCCTCATGTTATCCCAAGAAATGCTAAGTACGAAGGAATGTAGTGGTCATGTAAAGGAAGTTTTCAATAAAGATGTTGTATTTCATGTTTTAAGTTTTTATGTAATTATGCTAAGCCCCAATGAAACTAAACCTATCGATCTTCTTTGATGTATCAAATGAAGTTTTATGTAATAAATCATGTTTAAGTTTGTAATAAAATCATGGTTGTCATAAATACTATTCTTATTATATTACTACACTAAAAAATAATCATATTACTAATACTAAGAAAGTGTGTTATATAATATTTTCATCACTCTGTTCCATAGTTATTTATGTTTCAACAGTATACTGGAAGAATTAATTATGATGTATCAAATCAATGTTCATTTCAAAAAAAAAACATCTGTGTCATTGTTCCAAAATAATCTCTGAGATAAATTTTTGGTAACACTCAAGACAAACATTAATCAATACATTCATGTATGTATGATGTTTTTAACTATTCACTATTTATGTAAGGAAAATCCTTTATAAACATATGGGATAATTCATATTTCTTCTTGTAATGGTTCCTTGGTTCTTGGATCTAATACAGAAGCATGGAAATATTATTTTATTTAATACCCAATACATAAAACATATACAGTGATGAATATACAAAATATATACCCAATTTATTAATTTTTCAAAAATTAATTACAATTCCTCTTCCAATTTAATTTATTCAAAGATGAATATATAATATAATTTTATTCCTTTTTCTTACAATTGAAACTCCATCTTATTGGAAGATTATTATATAGGAGCCTTAGACTTGAAGGAATTATTATGGCACATTCCCTTGTGCTTATTATTATTCATCAAAAGATCCATAGTTTTTTTAATTCCTCATGTATTTATATAGTAGGATAATTAGTGTGAGGAGTTCCAGGAGTAACATCTCATCATTCCCTATATTTTAATTTGTAATAAAACTATTGAAGCCCTAGGGTAGTGAGGATAATTTGAGATTTTTGCACAAATTATCCAATATCATAAATCTTAGTATATACAAGAACTTAATTTAGTCAATAATTGTTACCCAATGTGGACCAACTAGCACCAGGTCTTTATGATATCATGTGAATAATTCCTTAGAGGCCTCATATAACTATTATCCCACAATCCCCTAATAGAGATGAGAAAACTTTCTGTGTAGATTAATTTCCTTTTGTAGCCACTTAATCTCATTAAAATTGTAAATAAAAGAAATAATTGGATCTCTAGTGTATCATCCAACAATTTTTCATAGATATATTATTCATCATCACAATCCTCCATTTAAGAGCCTTATAAAATAGGGATTCAAGCACGAGTGATTTCTATTTTGGGTAGTATAATATATAAGTGCATATAAAATTTCTAGAAATTTATTGTAGTTACAAGGTTATACATATATAGTATGGATTGGGGTGATATAATTAATAAATAATAAATTTCCATTTTCTAAAGTAAATAATGTATATATATTTCACATTCCATGATCATAAAAGGTTAGGAATAAATTTATTTATTAGACTCCCATTATTTTAGGTTTTCTTGATATCCCTCACCATAAAACATATATTATACTATCCCATGGGTAATGTAGTGTAGGGTACCTATGTTTACCTTCTTATTACTTGAATGAGGGTTGGTCAAGTTACATGTTGGTATTTTTTCAGGTAGGTCTTTGCTAACATAAAACTACTTGATCTATTGAGTGGACTCACCATTATTGAAATCATGGGCATGGATTTTACTAATACCTGCATATAGATTTATACCAATAATATAACGCAATTTTTAACATGATTTAAAAGTGTTTTATATTTTTTTAAATCACCCTAATGAGGGTTGGTAAAGAAATTTTAAAATATTGGTTTTATTCTAAATAATGTAATGAAAGGGTATACCAACATGATATTTTAATTGATTGATTTTATATTTTATATTTTATTCAAAATAATCCAATTTTATCAAAATATATACTTGTTAATATCAATAGGATATCACCTATGTTATTAACCATGTATATTTAAAATAATTATTCATTATCAATTTAATTTAATTTTATATTTCTTGATTGATAATTCATTTATTTACTATGATCAAAATAAATTCAAAATAAATGACCAACCATGATTCTGATTGAAATAAAGAAATAAAATGTTATGATCATTAACGTTAAATAATAATTTTTTAACTAGTGGATGATAAACAAATAGTAAATCCTATTGGAATGACAACCTTATACAAGTTCTTGGATTGGGATTCCACATTCCACCCATCCTCATATATATCACCTTTAATTGTTTCACCTGAGTTATACAATTGAACCACCTCAACTCACTTGGGAGTTCCAATCCTATTTATATATTTACATACACTCTAGGTTAAGGGGGTTACAATAAATTAACTGCGAACACATATCTATACACAATAAAGTGGAGGGGATGATGTGAAATAAATCTCATTAATTTAATAAGAATAATTATAAAACCCATGTTATAAATTAAATTGAGGGAAACTAATCATACATAGGCCAGTCTCGGCTAATGGTCATATAGAACATGAAACACATAAACATTTTAATACCAACTAGTAAACATTTCAATTCATTATTATTTATTATGATAAAAATACCTGGATTAATTAAATTAACTATCATATTAATCAATTAATTATTTTATCATAATAATCTATATGAACTATCTTAGAAGTCAATTTTATTTTAATAATCATATAATTTATACTTTAAGGGTACATGAAATTTACTTCTTCATTTAACATAAAATTATGTGGAAATTAATATTCTTTAGAAAACATCAATATATTGTGCATATTTGTTGAATACCATTGTTAATATAATTTCGGTGTAAATTAAATAATTACACTACGTGTGTTAAACACCATGCAGGTGTATTAAAAATACACAACATGTGAGTTAATTACACCACATGTAAATTAGTTTCACTATGTGATAATTAATTAATTAGAATTTGGGTGAATTAAATACACTATGTGTTAAATAATTATTTCATCACATGATAATTTATATCAAATGTTGTTTGTTACACTGCTTGGGAATTAATTAAATGACCACCAAATATTCTTTATAAAATTAACCATGTGTTTGTTAATTACATGACCACAAAATTGCAAATTTTCAATACACTGCCAATGTATAATTTACAATTTGGATCGAATGTATATCCCAAACATCACGTAATAAATAAATGACACAATTTTGACCATGGGAATTATGTGATTTATGCTACGAAAACATATATAATAGAAGGTATATACACCAACTACATACTATTTAATCTTTCAAGCTACATTATAGTTTGTTTGGTAAACACACAGCATATAATAAATAATATTCATGTCAAATCAATGTAGATATCTATGTACTTTTCAACCAAATAATATTTGGGGAACATCACTTCTTTATGAGTAATCAATGTATACCAACCACAATTATGACATCTCCTGATGCATTTGAATGAAATTTTATTTATTTATGTTGAACCAGTTATTATATACACAATGGAAAATGATCTTAATAAATGATAATCATACCAAATAACAAATATACTAGAAATAAATTTAATAAAAAAATCTAGAAAATAGTAAATGGAAATAAATAATTACACATTAGAAATATGACCCCTCTGATACCAATTGAAGGTTCTGGGACATAAAGGAAGCTTGTCAGGTGGTTCCCAATATAATTTTTCCGTAATCATTTTCATATTTATCATCCAAACTTGACATAAATGAATTCCTAAAATAAATTAATATATGACCACACATGCAATTTATAATTAGTTTATATAAGTGAATAATTAACTTAAATAGTAATTATATATTCAATAATGAAGGAAACTGACTCTTCCTGTTGAACAATTTGTGTGATCATTTAATCAAGGGAATATTACCTCTAATAGTTATATGAACATATACTAAGAAACAATTAAGGTTGTTATTGTTTTCTCTGGATACTAGTTTAGATGTACCGATACTCTTTTCATTTGTTGTTGATCATTCCTTAGAATCCAATGATGCATTTTGAATTCTATTTGTTTTCTTAGTGATAGAGACAGAGGAGGAGGATCAATAATGCTCAAGGAAAATAGAGAGTTCTTGATAATATTAATAGGTTGAGTGAATTATCTAGAGATCAAAATACTCTTCCCAATAATTTCCTATTCAAATGAAGATTCACATTTTTATAGAATTATATTGTTAGATATTTATAAATATAAGGTTAGAATATTGTTTTCCCAAATCCCCATTATTATTCTCACAATTCCAAGTACACAACTTGTCTAATTAATAATAATAATAATAATAATAATAATAATTATTATTATTAATTCACATTCACCTTACTATCATACTAAATAAAATTATTTTCCTTGAATAAATTAATTTTTATACCAATAATATTCAATTATCACAAAACCATTACATGATTTGGTAATCCTACCCATTATTTACCAGGCCTTTTATAGTGACTATTTATTTAAATAAATAAGTATCATTTTGTTATAAACTAATAAGTAAATATATACAATCATCTAATAAAGAAAATTTAATATTACTACATGGAATTAACAATAATATTCTAATCTACTTGCTACACCGATATATAATTTAAGAAAATTTCTTAAAAACACTTAGTGTATGATCCTTTATGACCCTTTCATAGTGTAATTTGGGTTAACTTCATAAATTATATGTCTATCATCTTGAAACAAAACATGTAACTCACAGAAAAAACAATTAATATAGAAACAAAATTCAACCTCCTATAAAAATTTACCTTGTAATATAATACAT
Organism: Viscum album; assembly: GCA_963277665.1. Classification (NCBI taxonomy): domain Eukaryota; kingdom Viridiplantae; phylum Streptophyta; class Magnoliopsida; order Santalales; family Viscaceae; genus Viscum; species Viscum album. Next base: position 237,508,523 of record OY728140.1, on the reverse strand, counting down.
TTTCAAGTTATCTCAATTCCAGAAGGTTGGGTAGATTGTATCATGAACCTATATGATCGAATCTATTTCTTAGACTTTCTAGAAATGAACCTTCCAATGTGTTCTTCCGGTGACATGGATTTTTAAGGGTTATCAAACTTTGCCAAAGGGTCTGATATATTCACTTTCAATTTAAGGGAATAATCCTCTCTCCCATTATTCATTAATGAAATTTCATTAATGAAATACCCAATGTATCCTACTTCTCCATGAATAATAATCATATGTTTTTTAGAAATACATATAATTACTTGAGTTGTGAATAAAAAAAATAATCATTTTAGATTCAAATGTCCATTACACACTTTCACATAGATGAATATAGAATGATACATAAAACATGTGGAATTACTATTGGTGTATCCATTATCATAATTGAGCATCTAGTGATTACCATGGGAGAACACCATATTATGGTGTCTCAATGTCTTATAATCCTCTTAACATTGATTTCCTCTTTCATGTGTTTCCCTTAAGATGGTGTCATCCAATAATGAAACATAGTTTTAATTTTTAGTGTCATGTCATCTTATGTATCTCATCAAATAGGGGGATTTATATATAAATTCAATGAAAATAGTATCCTAGGACATTATCACATACAGTTCTATGTATAATAATTGTCAAAATGTGATTAGAAATTAATTAATAGTCATAGGCTAAATATTAATGTAATTGAAAGCACAAAGACACCTCATTCTAGGGTACTAACTCCAACAATTTTTTTACTATATTTCTCCATAAAACTCAAGATTTATCTTCGTGAAATATATAAGTAATGTTTTAATTATAATTATTTTATTCCAAGATTGAGAATGACAAATATGAAAAACAATTCATCCAAAATTAGGTAAATATTGAATTTCATTATGTCACAGGAATCATTGAGGATAGCTACACTGAGACAGATTCCATAGCAACAAAGTTTTATCATTAAGATGTTCAAAACAAAACACTTTGGGATGAAAAAGTGAGAATTTATCAAAAAATATATCATCTATCAAATCCTTAATTAATCCATGAATAAGACAATATTTTCATCAAAAACATCAAATGGGATATGGGAAATATTTAGAATAGTATTCAGAGATGTTGATAATGTGAAGAAAATACAAATTTAGTGTCTATGGGGTTATTTAAAATATATTATTATGATATATAATGAAAATATTATTGTTTATAATACGTATGTAATGTTAGTGGAAAACCAACTATGAAAAATGTGATAAAATCTTTCTGAAATGTGAGTATTTGAGAAAATATTATTATCCTTAGATCCAAAATTTTATTACATATTCATTACCCTAGAGGAAAATAAAGACTTATATATGATTTCTATAGAATTTATCTTAGGATATCTATAATCCCATAAACTAAAGGTTAAATAGGCGAGTGACTTAAAATGAGGGAGCATGTTTTGTGATCATTGTTTTCTCTCAACTATTATATTAACGATTAAGGGGAAAATTTTCAAAGATGACACTAATGAAGATCCATGGGACCAAAATTTAATATAGGAATAAGAGGATAAGGTATAATAAGTCCAAATAGAGGATTCCACACATATAAAAACCATTCTCCACAGGGATGAGGATAAGGAAGAAGGGGAGGATACAACAATAACTGGTCAACATACAAGAGAAACATTCCATGTAATAAATTTTACAAATATTGACATTATAGAATTGAATTTTAGAGTAAATAACCCATTTATAATATCCCTAAAGTGGATAAAATTTCAAGCGAAGGGTATATCACTATAGATTCCATTATTTTTTAGGTAATAAAATAAAACAAACATGGTATTTAGTATCTTGACTCTTGAGATATAAATCACATGAAAATCCATAATATCTTTTTTATGAACCTAAATGAGAGATTTATAGGAGAAATTTAATTTATAAATAACTCAATTATATATATAAAAAAGATTAGATATTTATATCAAGTAAATATATGGAAATTCATCATCTATATATGATGTCTACTATAAACCTGATATACAGTCTAACCTCCTTAGTCTCATTAAATTTGTGGAGAAAGAATTTCCCATAAGACAAAAAAATAAAAAAATGAATATTTCTAATGAAAAAGGAAGGATGGTGGTAAAATTTACCATGATGAAGAACTACATGTTTCCACATAAGATTCACCTGGACGTGCCAAAAAAAATTTATGATTGTTCTTGTGGAACTTGAGTTAATCTATAATAATGTGTGTGGTTAATTGAATCAATAATCAAATGGATAAAGAAGGAAACTTTTCAATACATGAGTTTTCATTTACACTTTCAGGGCACTACAACACCTGAATTTTGAGACCATAAAAATATGTATGTGTTGAACAATATTTTTAGTTGGTACCTCACCATGGGATGATCTCTAGATCAAGAAACATAGATTCAATGGTAAGAGACATGCCCATTATGTTTTACCCACTATCCCATGAGATGTTGTTTTTACTTAATCTTTCAGATGTCATTATTGTTAAAATTTCCCAAATATTCTAGGGTAAACACTTATCATCTCTCTTCCTCTACTAACTATGGAGATTTAAATACCCCATTAACTAAATTTTGGAACTAACTTTATAAAATTGGGAGGTTTAATTTTTTTGAAAAATAATTTATAGAAGTAGTATATTTGAATGTATATGGTTCCCTCCCACACAATCCTCATCCTAAAAAATAATCCCCCACATAATCAACTATAATTGGTTCATTAATGCATACATACAACCTTTGAGGTTTTTCCAAAGATGAGAAGCGATGATAACCTCATTATAGATGGAATCCAATGCATGATTGTATTTCATCTTAGTAAAACGATCCCAATGTGAAGAACCACTTATCGATTCATATGCTAATTTTACTTTTATGTATTGTATGGTTTATTCCAAGACACACACATTTATTCTTCCATATTGAAGCAATTATGAATGTCTCCACCATCTCACCTTGTGACATTGACCTTCCAATTATACATCCAATTGAAATCTACCCATATGTATAGGAAGAAGGATAGAAAATAGATATCGGAATATAGGGAACTCTATCTCACTGAAAACCAGAGGGATAGATCTATTCACCCCTAAGGCCACACCACATGTACCAACCCCTTTTCAAAATCTCTTTACCATGGAGTCTGGTTCTTATAGGCCTCAACAACACCCCACAGCTCTGGAAGTGATCATTCTGGTTTCATCAGTCCTTCCTGCTTGACTCTCTCCATTGGGTTCTGCCCCTATATTATGTGGCTCCTTGGGATCATCTCCCCTAGGCACCCAGGTAGCCTCCCTATCATCAATTATCCCTACTACACCTAATCTGCCTCTTGGGCCTCCTCTCCCCTCTAGCACTCACACCTCTTTTCCGGATCCCCTCTCATGTTTGGCTTGGGATCCCCCTTAATGCTTCCCAATGATCTCAGTGTTGGAATTTTAGTCGATGGAGGGTAATCACATCCGGAAAGACATGTTGGAATATTCTTTCGAGGAGTCCAAGGCATGGTTGAAATAGAATCTAGTGGATTGGTTTGGGGATTATGAACTTCCACTCACTTTTTTCAACATTGGGTTTCATCCAGGGGTCTTCGACTTTCAGCGTAGGTCTCTAATCTCAATGTGTGCTCTTTCTGTGTTATTCCAGATTTGGTGGAGGAATTCCTTCATTCTTCATGTCAGGATATGAGATCTTTTGTGCATTAGAGTTTCATCATATCTAGGTGGTCCATGGAGGCCCACAAAGGTATGGAATGCCCGATGGTGGTAGTCTGGATCATTCTTCCAGGGTTGTCGTTGCCTTTTTAGAATGAAGGTTTTCTTAGGGTGACCGGGGACTCCCATGGTGTTTTTTCTATGTTCCGATGAGTGTACTGAACATGAATGATTTTCTTTAGAATCTTGAATCCATATTGAACTATACCTTTCCCATACCATACTTAAGAAACATGATCATAATGTAGAGGATGCTTTAACCTGGGTCCAGGATATTTCTTAGCCAATTTTAGGTAGGTTTTTCTCACACTATCTACTCCAGGGGAACTCTATGCAAGTATGACAGCATCTCCGACAACATGGTCATCGTACGGTGGTGGGTGGAGGTCGTGAGGAGGCCTCAACAACTCTGGTTCCCCCTGAAGAGACCCAAGTTGTAGGTTTGATGGTCTCTGTGGCTCCTATGTATCACCCTTCTAAGGTGGATGTTGATCCTTCTAAAGGGTTCATACATGCAGATGAGTGAGTGGCTTTTCAAGATCTTGTCATGTTTGTCCCACGTTGCTTTCCTTCTCCCCAGGTTTATCCTATCTTCAATGTTTTATCCTCTTTAACGCAACCCTCTATAGCAGGTAGTCTGGAGGCGATTCAAGATGTGGTTTCCCCACATCCAACTATATTGGCCATGTATACCCTTGTCCCTAATACCTCGGGTAATGCTCGTGTTCGTAGTGATTGGGATATCAGTAAGGATCCTCATGCAAAAGGGGTACCCTCAAGAGAATGTCCCTAATCTCCAAAAATATTTCACCTCTTTATTTCTAAAAAAATCCCCTTGGTTATCTGGCCCCAATAAGAGAGGGAATTCCCCTCGCCATGGACATGGGGTATGCATATCCATGGTTATATTAACATATCCCCAAGTCTAGTTATACTTATTTCTAGAGATCCATGGGTGTGTACAAGGTCCAAGGCTAAAAACTAGAATGGGGAATCATCTTCCCTCTTTGATAAGGATATGAGTTCTTGATCCAGACCCAAGACACTCTCCATTAAATTATTCGTTTGATCATATGAAACACTTGGAGAATCAGCGCCAGGGTAAAGTCGGATCGTCTAGCATGAGAAATCTGTAATCCCAAGGCAGTGGTGGTGGATGTTCATGAATAAAAACAACACCCATATAGAATCTGGGACTTCTGTAGAAAACTCAAAATGCATGGCAACATGTAGTTTGATCCTGTAAAGATACATATATGTAATTTCTTGGAAAAGGTAGTTCATGGTGGTCACTATTCAAGCAAGGTATCAGTTTATCACTTTTATGGTCACCAAAGGTCATGATTCTTTCTTTGTGACCTTTTTTATGGTAGTATTGATCACCACTGGAGTGAGAATTTTGGGGGGGTCTATTCAAGTTCAGCCCTGGTCCAGAGCCATGGATGGTTGGAGGTGACATCAATAGTGTAGCAGACCCAGTGGAAAGGAGGGGCAGGGGTTCATTCACCATGAAATCCAATCTTGACCTTGCCTGAATCATGGAGGCAATGAGGCTATCTAACCTAGGATTTGTGGGTGACTAGTTTACATATTGTAATAACCAACATGGCCACTAAATCTCAGGGTGTTTTTTGGACAGCTACCTAGAAAAAATTTAGGTAATTTCAGCTTTCTCCAGTACTAAGGTGACATATTCAGTTTGGAGTATCTCTTATCACTTCCCATTCTCGTCTCAATGGATTCTTCTCACATTTATCCTAAGTGTTTCAGATTTATCTAGTTCTAGAATGACCTCCCAGGATTCCATAGCCTTGTTAGATCCATCTGGGATGGCCCCAATCAAGGTAAATAGTGGGAAAAACTATGCAACAAACTATGAATGTTAAAATTTAAACTCCAATAATGAGAAAAATATGTTCCCCATCTCTATGGGGGGTTAGAGGCTACCATGAAAGAGGTATAACACCTTAAGGATCATCTCAAGGAAACATGGTATGACTGATTTTATGAGGATCTCATAGAAAAGAATGATTTTTTGAATGAATTTGTAATGAAATAGGATCCTTTGGATAGAGAGGGGGATATTATTAAATGGATAAAGGAGGGTGATAGGAATTCCATATTATTGCATGCTTGTATTAAGGAGAGAAGAAGGCATGTTAGCCCAAATATCTAGCTGGAGGACAGAACTTTAATGGAGGATAGGGATGTGGTTGGTGACTTGGCCAATACCTTCTTTACGGATCTTATGGTCGGTCCTAATGACCTGCTTCACAATGGATACCCCTTAGAGCCCTCAGATATATTTGAGGAGGTTCGTTAATTTATTACTGCTCATGATAATGAATTCTCTGGGGCCATCCTAGGGGATCAAGAGATAATGGGTGCCCTCATGATCCTACATCCGGATAGTGCTTCTAGTCTAGATGGGTTCTATGGATATTTCTACAGGTCTTAATGGGACACTGTGAAGGAGGACCAGATTTCTTCCATCCATGATTTCTTTGGGGGGGGGGGGGTAGTCCACCCCGTGTTTCAAGAACCACTACCATTGTGTGTATCTATATTGAACAAGAACCACACATTGATATCTCATTATCACTTTCTGAGCATGTGAAATGTCCCTTACATAATCCTATCCTAGAATATTAATTCTAGGTTAGTTGTTCGTATCCCACCCTGGTTGTCCTTGTAGAAACATAGTTTCTTCAAGGGTCAGTAGATCCCAGAGGCCACTTCCCTAGCTCAAGAGATGTTTTGTGAAATGAACTTCAAGACCTATGGGTCTAACATGATCATTAATCTTGATATAAATTATTCCCACGATCTGGTAGACTGGAGGCTCATCAATAAAGTGTTTTTAGGTATGGGTCTCAACTCATGGAACATTGATATAAAATTTTGATGTTTCATCTATTCATGGATGATGATGACATTTATGGGAAAATAATATGGATTTTTCAAGCGTACTCACTGCCTTAGGTAAGGGGAACCCATATCGACTAACTTATTTATCCATATCCCGAATATAATAAGTCACCTCCTTCCTAGAAGTATCTGTCATGGAGGGATCCTTATGTATCGCCATCAGTTAAAGGAACTATTGGTTTCTCACCTTATTTTCATAGATGAAACTATTTTATCTATTAATGGTATGAAATAATTCATTGTAGGGCTGAACAAAGTGATGGAGGAATATTATCACTAGAGTGGTAAGATCATCAAAAAATGAAAGAGTAATTTCTATATATCGGACATGTTAACATTCGAGCAGGTTACCACTATTAGAAGGAAATTGGGCATGATAAGGTGTCACCCTCCATAGAGTATCTGGGGGATCCCATTTATTCTTATAGATTGCATATTAGTTATGTTTACCCCATCCTCTCTAGAATTATTGACTTAGTTCTAAAATAGGAGAATACATTTCTATCTTTCGGCATGATGATATCTTGGTTTAACTGTGTTATCATGGACTCTCTCATGCATGTCATTTCCTCCATCAAGGTTCTGAAGGGTTTCATTATAAATATTGATAGGATCCTCACCATCTTCATCTTGGATCCTCTTTCATAAGGTAAGAGACACTGGGTCATCTAGAAAAGGATGGAGAATCCAGTGGGGGAGGGTGGTATCAATGGGTGTAGCCCATAGGATATAATATTTTAAATGCATGGTAAGATTTCATGGAGTGTTCTAGGAAAATATACACTTTGGGGGTATACCAGGCACAATTATTCTTCCATTCTCTGGGATGGTGTAGAGGGACACTCTTCGCCATCTTGGTTGATGATTAGGCCTCTAATAACTACCCTTCTACCTCACTCCCATAGGATCGTTGGGAGAGGGGACTTCCCTTTCTGGAACCACAACTGGTGTTGTGATGTTCTAGGATTCCCTATGTGTCCCATAACTAACCTCTCTTTCTGGGAAGCCAACCACTTCCAATCTTGCGTTTAAGAAGTTAGGGATAAATAGAAACATGGAATATTCAACCTCATCAAGCTGAATCAAGAGTCAGATCAATGGGTTTTTATCCCTTACTCCTTAGGATCATTCTCATTAAAGAGATTCTATCAGATATTAAATGAACAAGGTCAATATTACATGTGAATTGAAGTTTTATGGGTGAAAACTATACCCACCATGATCAATTTTCACCACTAGAGGATCAGGAATTGGGGTGTCCCGACCAATGATAATATCCGGCGATGCCGGATCTACTTTGATTCCAAGTGTGTGAGCTATAAGGTTAAATGTGTGGAGATAAATATTCATATATTCATTGAGAGTGAATGGGGAATGATGTGTGGAGGGTCCTTGCGGAGTTCACTATGATCCCCACTACAATCTGGGCTAGCCTTTTGTTTCTTGAGAGATGGTATCAGAGCTCAGGTGGAAAAGGCCTAGAAGTTTTGGCTAACTCAATGGTGCTGCATATGGGGTGTTGTTGTATCTAGAAGGCACGTAACAAGGTGATATATGAAGGTGTTCCTATGTCATATCTCACCAATATTTAATGGGATATAATTCATTTTATTTACTTGGAAAATATTGTGAGTAACTTTCAGGAGGATTCTTCCCTACTACTTTTTAAAACAAGGCCTTATGATTCTCCTCCGACCAGCAACAATACATCTAACTGGGTCTATTGGTGACTAACCTCTTACGTTTTGAAACTAATCACTAATAGATCATGTGTCCTTGGGGATATGTAAGGAGGATATGTTGGGTGTAATGGAAATGGTTCGGTCTTCCCAGCATTCTAAGATATACTAGGGTAGTGCTCCTCCCTCCAAGAAGAAGCAATGGTGTTACTCACCAGCCTCAGATTTTTTGGTAAAAAGGGCATGGATATCAAACAATATGATAGAGACTCCATGATTGTGCACAACACTTTGAAAGGGTATAGAAGATCATATTATTCAATTATATATCTTATCAGAAGGTTTCAATGTTCTCTCAGTAGTAGTACCCAAATCCTCCACAATTGGAGGGAGGGTAACAAAGTGGTGGATCCCTTGGGTTCTTCAAATTTTGATAGTCCCAAGGATATATGTTTTTATAATGTGGTGATTATGTAGATAGAGGGGGTCAATTTCATTAAAAGGGTACCTCTTAGGCTCCACCATTTCAAGCATCCTTAGATTCTTTTATAAGATAGGGATATGGGTAAAATATGTTGTTTTTTTTTTGTTTTTTCTGTACTTTTCATTAATTTTGAATAGTAAAAAATTACTCTAGATTATGTAATGGAATATACACATGATTTTCACAATATTTTTTTCAATAGTTTTGATAAATTAATCACCATTAAGGTGAAATATAACATAGAAATTAATACATTTTTGGTAAGCACAAATACCTTATCAAGGGATGAAAATTGATTCTTTATTTTTATTATATGACTGTTGATTTTTTCAATATAATCAATAGGTTGAGTATGAATCCTTTGATTGAATAGGTGTGACACATGTGGGGGTCACTAGTATGTTTTATTCACAATTTTAATTTCGTTTTTATTTTTTTTATAGTTTACAAGAGTTGGAGGGTCTACCTTTTATAATTTTTTAAAAGAGGCATGGTTGAATGGTAAGACATGGTTAGTGCCAACCATAATCCTAGCCATATGAGAGTGGGTGAGTGTTTATTTTAGAATTATTTATGGTTTTTATAATCACGTTGAACATTATAAATGGGGGTGACCCTTATAATCAGTTCACAATATTATTGACTGTGTATAAAAAACAATTGTTCTTCCTAGAACTCTTAAATATATAAATTTACCAAATTTATCTTGTATATTTTTTTACCTCTAAATTCTTCATACCTTCTCCCTCAATCACTAAACACTTCTCCAATACATGATTTCCATTATCTACCCAATTTTTATGTTCTCCCTATAATATTTGGTCGAATCATTCATGATTAGACATGTTTTATATTTGATTTATTTACTTAACTCCACTGACATTAATGTTCTTCCAGACTTCCCATTTACTCTATCTATAATGGTTACAAATGTATGAACCTATGTTTTATGATGAGATTTCCGGAGACTATTTTGATTTTAGGTTTTCAAGGGTCACTACTATCTATTGTTTGTGTTGTTTTGAAAAGGTGATATGTTTTCAATGAATCTATTGTAGGTGTCTCTAGATAACATGAAGTTTCCATTTTCATACCTTGTGTTATTTTGATTTTCCCAGGTTATTGTTGAAATTTATTTTATAAATAATTATTATGATTTTTTTGTTTTATTTATTGTGTTCATATCTTGTGTTGGCATAAATGTCAGTTTCTCATGGGTTTTCATTGAAATACAAAAATAATTCCTGCTAAGAGTTTGTAAAAACTTTTTAAATAGAAAATTTGACCTCTAATTTATTTTTAATATGTTTCTGAAATATTTTATTTTATTTAAAGTTATATTTTTTTTGTGAGGCTTATTTAATTTAAATATGGATATAAGGTATGGTATGGATTTTGATTGTGGTTGGAACATGGAAAACCATTGGTTGTTGGGTGAACAAATGGGTGATTCTCTATATTTAGGCATGACATAGCTAGGGGTCATTTTGGGTGAGGCCACGAGAGGCCATGAGTTAACGTACTTTTTTAGAAACCCATATGTTGGAAAATGCTTCATGATTGAGACCAAGTGTCCTTTGGAACATAAAATTCATAGATCTTCCCATGTTTCTTATATTATTATTGTGATGATAAATTATATTTTATGTCAAATCTCATATTTTTTTAGTGTTATTTTAATCTATTACCTATCATTTATTTAAAAATTAATATCTTTTTCTCATTAATTTTGAAAACATCATTGTTTATATGGCTAAAGGAATTATGGAAATGTTTTCAAAATGAACATGTATTTAAAAATGGTCTTCAAACTAGAAACAACAGATTTAAATGAGAAATGTTTTATGTTGATTCATAGTGGTATCCTACAGGGATTTTGACACATATTACATATTTCTTGATGTGTATTAAGACTTGGTTTTCTAGGAGATATGTAAAGTAATTGATTACATATAGTTTAGTGGTTCTTCATAATTCTAATCTTCTTTCCTAAAAACAGTGTTGATAGTGGATGTGGGCCTAGTTATAGGTGGTGGAACAATATCTTATTAGCTAATCTCTATAAATATCTTTAATATACTGAGCTCAAGTAGATGTTGAACTAGTAGTTTTACCCATGTTATCTAAATGTAGTAAAATATATGGATTTTATGAATCTTAAACCTAAAAACTATTCATTTATAAAATATACCACTTTGTTTACTGAGTTGGTTCACTTGTAAACTAATATTATCATGAAAGACTAAATTATGAATAATCATTTTGAAATTGATTTAAATATAGAGATAAAATCATGAATTGTCATTTTTTCCAATATGTATATAAGTAGTGGACAAGGTGGAGATGGTTGAGGAAGGCATAACCAGTTTCACTTGTATGAGTGAGTTACCATTTACAAAATGTAGTAGTATGATTTCTTCTTGGAGTAATCATATAATGTGTGAGGTGTATTGATGGGGTATAAATGGATGTGTATAAAATCCTGAATCATATTTTGGGGTTTCGATAGGATGGAAGTCAGTTGATTGTTATCAGTCTGTTGATCCAAAATATACCAAGTCTTCCACGAGGCTTTAATGTCTTTCTATCAATGTGGATATCTGGGGAATCTCCTTTGATTCCATCATTAGTGTAGTAGTTTAGGATCATCTCATTACATGGGTTACTATGTTTATTTATATTATTTAAAGGGGTGTGATATTTATGTAATGTAAATAGAGATTACAAACCAGCCATAATGACTCATAGTGGGCCTGAATCTAGGCACTTATGTTATACATTGCATGTTTCATCAGAGTCAGAGGTTTTTCCAACAACCATTTGAGGTAAGATGTTTTTTTCTTCATGAATGGTTTAGTATTTTTTTTGATACTATTTAATCTCATCCATTAATTTCTTTAACATCGATTGATGTCTTGGTAATCCAATCATATTTATTTTGTTATGTGATGTACCTTTGAAATCACTTGGGGAGGTAGAAAGAGAATGTTATCATGTGATTTTAGTTTTGAGAGGTTGTTTTAAACGAATATTCCATTTGGGATTTATTATTTCTAGACCTAGGTATTTTTAACAGAATTTTTGGAATGTATTATATGGTGAACATCAATGCTCTGCTCGATTGCATCCAATAGAAGGTCATGTTTCTTATACTAGATATGAAAACTCATATATTCAAAAGTGAGTGGGACCCAAGGTATTGTTGGGTATGGCCTTTATCCCCACGGTGAAGCCTTTATCTCAGTATATATCCATAATTCATCTTTTTTTTTGAATTTATATTATATAAGCCATTTCCATTGCTGGTAGACATGTATCCTGTGGGATTCCTTGATGATTTCTGAAGACTACTAATATAACATGATGTGGAGTTATCTATTGATATACCTTTTTTGTAAGGGTCTAATCTCTCTAACCTCATATTTAATAGACCCCACATAATTGAGTGAATTTAATGTCATGTGGGAGAATATTGGTGGTGGGAATTTTTATTCTCCCTAGTGTGTCTCCATGGGATTCAACAATCATCATTATAAAGATAACAGATAAAAGTCTTAGAATTTGTGTTGATTATTGAATTTTTAATTCAATGATGATTAAGAATAAATACCCATTTTACCAGGTTGATTATTATTTTTATTGGATTATAGGAAATAGATAGTTTTCAAAAATTGATCTGCGATAGGGATACCACCCATTGTAGATTAGAAAAAGAGATGATCCTAAGAGTACTTCCCTAAGAAGGTATGACCATTATAGGAATTAATTTATTTAATTTGGCCTTACAAATTAATATATTATTATCATGGTCCTAGTGGACCACATATTCTATAAAAAACCTGACATTTTTTTGTTGGTTTTCGAAGATATATTGGTTTACTCCAAGACCCAAGAAGACTATAAAGTCTATTTGAGAAATTTTTTGGGAACACTAAGGGGCCAATGACTATATTGAAATTTTTGAAATTGTAGTTTTGGAGATATGATGTCATTTTCTTGTGTTGTGTGGTATATGAGATGGGAATCATGGTGTACCGATATAATATCCATGACATGATATATTAGGAGAATCCCTAAAATGTATAAAAAATCAAAAGTTTCATGGGATTGGTAGGATGTTACCTGTGATTAGAAATAGAATTATATAGGTAATAATTTTATTAAAAACACTAACTTAGAAGGGTGTAAATATTGAGTTTAATGATAAGTTTTAGATTTATTTCAAGGTGTTGAAGGTGAGGTTGAACATAGCTCATGTTTTGGTACTTCATGAGCTTAGTATGGGATATGTTGTTTTATATTACAAGTCTTATATAAGGTTTTTGGAATGTGTGTTAAAATAGGATATAAATTTCATATATTATGGATCTCACTAGTTACGCCCCATGAGAATAATTTCCTAATAGGGAAAAAATGAATTATAATTTTTGATGTATTATCAAAAGATATGGAACAATTATCAATTAGTGGGTAAATTTATCATGTAGTCAAATAATAAAAGTTCAAGGTATATCTTCACATAGAGGGATATGCATCCTATATAGAGGTGATGGATGAAGTGCCTTGTAAAATTTGATTTTGATTTAGTTTATACCAGGGATAAAGTGATATTATTATGGGGTATTTGAGAATGAATTTAATGAATCAATTAGGGAAAGAGCCAGATGAGGAGTGAAATATGAGGAGAATATTCGTAAAATATTATGTGGAAATTTTAGATAGGGAGTGAGTGTATTTTAACATGTTCATAGGAAACATCCCCTCTTAAAAAAAATATACTTCTTGGGTAGGATGATGATACATATTTCTAGTGTTTATGAATAAAATTTAATGGTGGTGATACCTTAGGTTTTTTGACTCAGTCTCCCAATGGAGACCTATATTCATAGAACAAGATAGAATTTACTCTTTATTTGAGGTAGTAGGTGATGAAATGTTCATGCTGCTCAAGTTGGGTTATTAATTATGTGGTAGTAAGATGTATTATTTTTCAAAATTCAATTAATGATGTCTCAGGATGAAATTAGACATTGGAAATTTTGATTCTCAGAACCATTTATCTCGAGTAATCAAAGACAATCACAAAAAAAAACAAGTCTGTAATAACCAATCCCATTGCAGTATGGAATTGGGGAGATATATTTATTTATTTTAATTTTCGTGAGGCCTCAAGAGGCCCCATGATAACTTATATTTTATGAAAACAAAGGTTCCCTAGTGTTCTATGAGAGATTTATAGTTTCCATGGGAACTTATTCAAAATTATTTTCAAATAATAACCAAGTGTCTACAATTGAAAATATGTAATATATATTCATATTCGTATCCAAATAGGATTTTCATAATAGTCTACATATGCCTTGGGAAATATTAAATATTTGTTTTATAGTATAGAAGTAATGGAAATGGATCTATGTAGATATGTTTTCTCTCTAATTCTCTATGTCCATCCTCATGGAAGGCAGGATGGTGACCATTGGTCACGGGGAGTTTGAGTTCATGTGGGTAATTTTTTGGACCCTCAATTATATTGGTGTATTTTTTATTAATATCTTTGTCCTTGACCATATTTCATAGTCTTTTGTATATGGATGTTTTTATCACTTGCTTATATATGTAGCGTAATTTTTGTGATTTATTTTTTGTTTTTTATGATTTTATCAAGTATATATAGATGGAGGGTAATGTGGATGTGTAATTTTGTGATTTTGTTTCTTATAATTTTATTATATTTATATTTTTAAACCTTGTATTTTTTTGATTGGTAATCCATTTTACAGATATTTCATGCCATATTTTTGGGAGGAATCAATGTTATGATTATTTTGATTCTGAGGGTGAAACCATTCATGATGGTTTCATATTGATGGTTGAGTGTTTTTTTAACTTATGATGATAGAAAATTCACTTAAATACTTTGGTAATTTTGATTAGGAAGAATTCCATGTAGAACATGGTTGGTTCATTATAATAGGGTTGAACTAACAGATTCCATATACAATTAAATATGGTGAACTTGATCCAAAAATTCGGTTAAGATGATTTTAATCATTGAGAATTAGGAAGTGATGTAAACATTACATTTACTCATATATAAATTTTAACATATCCATGTCTATAATTTTTTTATAATGCCCCGTGATATTTTGAAAATAATACTATGTTCAATACTGTATACCACACAAAATACCAATCCAAAATGAACTATGAGATATTGTTACTTAAATATGATCATGATAAACAAGCCATAAAATTAGTGGGAATGAATAGTATTAAAAAATTAATAAAAAATATATAAATATTATACTAAATATAAATATTCTAATGTATTGTTAGTAAATTATCACTCGATTTTTAGTGAAGATATTTTATACTTCAAAAAAATAAATTTTATTAAAAAAATGGCTTTTTACTATTTGGGTGTGGATAATATAATTATTTTATACCAATTTTTAATGGTATTTTATAAAAAGGATACACATTTTTAAATCCTAATACCATAATTATATTAGGGTGAAATTGTTTGATTTTTTCAAATTTTCAGGTTTTTTAGTGAATAGTAAAATATATCGATTATTTTTACAAATCTATCATTTATTTTCATAAAATTATAGTCCAATTTTTTTTGATTTGGTACTATGTTTAATATGATAAAATGTATACATAAAAATTTAATTAATTATGTTTTTATCATAAATTATTGTGTTTTTTGTATAATTCATTTTTTCTATTGAAAATCGAATTTTTTCTGGAAACTATTTTTATGAGCATAATCTTTTTCCATTTTAATTTAACTAAAATAAAACAAAATTAGAATTATTTAAATTAAATTTATATATTATGTATATATATATATATATTATTTTAAATTCATGTAATTAAGAGTACTAGTCCAAGAGTCAATGTGAAATCATCTCTTCTATGAAAAATGTATTTTCCTAAAAATTGGCATTCATTGCATTTTTCAAACATAAATTAAAATTATTTTTTGAAATGTTATAAAAAAAATTAAAAAAATTTCATTTTTTGAATGAAAATTTCAAAATTATGTTATACTTAATTTTTATGAATTTTCTAAATAGAATAATTTTCATTTAATACAAAAAAATACTATTAATATTGAATAAATTCATTTTCATTTAAAGAATTTAAAATGTTAAATTTTATATTAAATAATTTAAAATTTAAAATATTAAATTATATTATTATTTATCCAATTTATTTCATTTTCATAAATTTCCTGATGAATTTTTAAATAGAATCTTGTAAGAGTCATAAAAATATTTACATTGGGAAATTAAATTTTTGTGGTGTCTTCATGTTTAATTTTAATTTATATTCTCCCAATTATATAAATTGAATTTGAAAAAATGTTTTCTACAATTCTAATAAAAATAATTAATATTATTTAATAAATCCAATTTATTTTTTTCATAATGAATAGTAAAGATAGTAAAATTTAATTACTGCAGTTGAGTTTAAAACATATAATATCCCAAGTTTTATTATTTTTCTATTTGTATTAATTTTTCATGAGAATATATTTATGAAGATGTATTATTTTTTGAAATTTACATGTGGGTTCCCTCCCTGGATTATGAAAGGAAAACTTATATCCTCTCCTCTCACCTTAAAAATGACTTTCGGTTCATCCAATAATTGAAGAAACCCTTTAATTACATCTGTATACATTTTATATATTTATTTATTTGGACATAAAAGCATCATAGAAATTTTTTTGTTTTATACATTAAGAGTTTTTTCAGAGAAGATGTACAATTATTAATAAAGAGTTTATTATTTATTCATAGAACACCTAAAAATATTATTTAGACATGATGAAATTATAACATAATTATATAATATATAATTTTGTATTTTTATGTTAATGTCACACTATATATCCTTCTCCTTTTATATCAAATTCGAAATGAAATTGGTCTTCTGGTGTACGACAGACTGCTACCTCAATAACTTATGTAATTATTTTTTCATCACCTCCTATTAATAGTAATTTTATTTATGTAACTATTGTGAACATGTATATATAATATTAATGCAATATTTATCACTATAAAAATAGTATATATAATTTACTTTCATTCCATTCCATTCTCGAAAAAATGAAAATGTCATTCTGGCATATCTCTAGACTACCAACTCCACTAAACGATCTGATTATTTATTCATCACAAAATATCAAGGATAATATATATAAGTATATTCAAATAAATAATATTTTATTTATTATATAAATAGAAATGTATAAATGTGTAATAATTCTTACCTTATTTCCAAAACGATCACTAAAAAATTGAAACTTTTCTCATGCGTGTGTATGCCTTACCGTATCCATGATTGCGGCATAATTAATTTTTCATAACTATATTTCATTTTTGGTTATAAATGTAAAAATTCTGTATATGAATTATAATTATTTAAGGATTATTAATCTTTATATAATGAAATAATGACCTAGGGGCTAGTTTCAATTCACTGATGTCACTTTGGACATATGAATTGAAAATCATTAAAACGTAGGAGGTGAACATAATAGATCAAGTATTCAATTATAAAAGGGTAACAAATAAAATTAAATAAATTTTAATTTTAATTTTTTATTAATAAATTCTATAATTAACATAAATTTATTGTTTTGAAAGATAAATAATTTACATGTCAATTCATACTTGATATAAGGGTTTCTCATCCCACTTTTATTTCCATGAGACATATGTAACACCCCGACCCTAGCTACCCAGAGTCGGTGCATTACTTCGTAACATTGGCGTGATCACAAAAGATCAAGTCTCGAAAGACCGATTACTTTAGTAGCCTTGGAAACACTAGATACATTCATATATGTTACATTACATCATAAAGTTAAAAACTAATAATAATGTCTTCATAGTCCACACTCATATCCTCTTCTGACAATCCCAGCAGGTCATTCATAAAATACTTCTTCACATCCTGGAAAATATTAAAACATTGAAAGGGGTGAGCTCAGATGCTCAGTAAGGATAACAATATTGCGGAAGCTTTCATAAATAAACATTAACATTTAAGGCAATGTATAACTAAAACAAAAGCCTTTTTAAACATGAACTTCAGCATAATATGGAAAAAATAAAATTAAATAATGCCATTTAACTACTCACATGGATATTCTACTAGTCGAATAATCACATGCAATATCAATAACCACTTTCATAATGAGGGAATGTATAATGCCAGACATTCTGAAACATTTTGTCAAGGCCTCGGCCAAGACGTCTAAAATGATTAAGGCCTCAGCCAAAACCATAAATCAAATTGGGAAAGGGCCTCGGCCAATTCCACGTCTAGTTGTCTCATGAGACCTACCGATGCATCGAGGAGCTATAGCGGGCTCCACCCATCACTTATTAAGTCCAATACATTCCTCATATGAATAGGTTTAAACATATCATAAACCATAAAATAATCGTATCTCATAAAACATGCATAAAGGAAACATAACATTTCCACATTTCAATCACAAGATATCAATACAACACATTGATATAATAAAAACACTTTCAAAACCATTTTCAATGCCAAAATAAAAGAAAGTTAAAACTTTGTATTTATTTTTCATTAAAAAAAATGATGGCTTGTAGAGGAAGCCGAAACTCAAATAATGGTCACAGCGGCGGAGAAGTCGTTGTCGCCTCATAAGTACGAGAAGAAAAACATTCCCTTTTGTCGTTTAGCAAAACGCTTCGTATAAAAAAGATTCCTTTTGAATAAACGTAAAAGTCAAAGGGGTTTATACACCGTATAAAAGAAAGTTGTGTATAAAACCAAATATGCCTCAATGAAAGGGGATTGAGAGGAAGTCCTTAAAAAGATCATTTTTTTAAATAAAGTAAATCTATAATGTGTATTAACTATAAGTACACACAAATAATGTAAAAATACAAGATAGGACATAATAATATCATGACATAATTTGAAAGTAGGAGATTAACCCAAAGAATAGAAATTGGGTTAAGAAGTTCCCTTACCTCGTGTCTGACTTGACTCAACCATTCTTTAACCTCCTGAATAATAAACTAGAGTTAATATATATCTTATTAAGAACCATTTTTAATTTCATTATCCTTTTTATATCACTTATTACAATGTTATGAACATTATGTAATTATTTAAGTTAATAACTGTCGTTTTGTCGATCTTTGGTACTTGAGTCAACAATAAACTTCTTATAATTACAAGTTGTTTATGTGGTAGAATATCCATTATCTCTAGAATTATATTCATGATTTATATGTCATATATAAAATATATATCCATTATATACATTCATTTATAATATTACGTAACATTTAGAGGTAAGAAATGAAATGCACCGTTCATGGAGACGGTAAGCCGTATGAATGCTACTTTCATTTCTATTTCGTATTTAATGGAATGAAATCATAATGATATAAATTTATAATATAATTCCAGTATAATATAGTGTATAATACCATTTACTCTATCCTTTATGCATCCCACATATGGCATTAACGATTCAAATCACTTTAAGGGGGTGGTAGTCCGCACTTCCTAAAATGAAATTATCGCGTTTTACCCATAATGGAAATCATAAAGTATGCCATAAATGAGAAATACAGAAGCATAAGTAAAACATAAACATATTATATATCATATATAAATATAGTTACATCTTAATTGCCACCTTTGAAGGTGTTATATGAGTGTTGAACAATCATCCTTTCGTGAGGCAGAAATTCGCCATCCACAGAAACCGTATGTTCTTTAACCATTAGATGTAGGTGTGTGTAAGTGTAACTCGAATCCTTCTTATAACAACATCCTAGTATATTGAGGATACTTTTGTTGTTACAAAAGAAATGAATAAAAAGATTTTAGGGGGTTGGAGAAGAAAAATAAAACAAAACAACATTAGAGAAGACATTACCTCAAAATCGGGTAACTCTTTTAGATTTGAGCCAAAGGCTTCCTTGGGAAGAGTTCATCCCAAAGTGAGGCTTCTAGGAGTAAGAGGGGGATGTTGGGAGAGTATTTGGGCAGAGGTTGGCCGATCGAAATGGCTTGAAATTGTGAATGAGGTGGTAGAGGTGGGGGCCTTTTATAAGTGGAGAGGAGGGGCACTCTTGGAAAGTAAAGAAAAGTCACTTTATTATAAAATGAGTTTCGGATTTTAGAGGTCCCACACTTATATAATTTGAGGCTAAGGTGATAAGGGTTCTAAATATACTCATCCAATAGATTTTTGACAAGTTTACGCCTTGGAAGTTTCATTATATTTTTATTTTATTTAAATCGTTAAATAATGAGGTCATCGCTGCATCATCATGATGTCATAAATAATTTAATTTATTTAATGTCTAAAAATTATAAAAAAATACTATGATGTAGGAAATCTTTGTATCTTTCCAATTACTATTTATAGTCAAAAATATGACTTGTATAACCCCATGTAATTTTTTTTTAGTAAAACATTTCATGTTTGTGTCATTTTTTACTTTAACATTAAATTAAAGGTATTTATGTCATTTTCCAACTAAATTGGCTCCATGGGGTCCCCAAGTTGACCCATGGATTTTATTGGTCGGCCATGACTCATACAATAGGAGTAGGACAAGTGTCAAGCTCATCTCATATTATTAAAACATTATTTTTACCTTAAACTACACTAATTACCTCTAATCGCGATTAAGAACTTAAAAGTTACTATTCACCAAAAAATTATTTTAATCTCATTGAACCACATTTTACTTCTTAATGAAAACCATGTATGTCGTATTTTTGAAAATCAAATCACAGAAGTGGTAATATTTCATTTAAACGAAAAATCAGTTATTTAACTACAACTTAGTGGTTTCACTATTCATCAAAAATTGAAGTTTTTCAGAACAATGCCAAAATTTCACCCTAAGCTATAATTGATATTACGAATAAAAAAATGAAGTCCATTTTGAAATATACAATTTATATAATTTTAAAATGTGGTTATTACTATTCATAACGGCTACTTTGATTAGTCGTGGTGTTTTAGAACTCGAAGTTGCATACAAAGCAAGCTATTGCATTATTGAATGAGAAGCGTATCGTGGAAGCTCGGGGTGTTACATTCTCCACTCCTTCAATAAATTGCGTCCTCGCAATTTGAAATTTTTCTTTGAAAATAAAAGGTTGAAAAGAGAAAATACCTTTGAGGAAAACCCACATCATAAATAAGATTAATAAAATTTAGCCTTAATAAGTGGGAAAGGGAAATGAAAAAGTAACCACCCAATTATGATCTCGATTAGGAGAAAATTGGTGGCAATTAGAGACATATAATTGGAGAAAAAACGTAAATATTTGTAGGGAGTGATTGAGTTCATCAATCACAATCAACTGTCAAATTGAGGGCCTCAAAGCCTTCAATCTATGTTGATTTAAAATATCATCAGTTCAACAAGACATAAGGTATTAAGATAATGCATTTTTTTGTTTTAATATCCCTTTACTAAAGTTTAAGAATTAATTTATTCATGGAATAGGAGATAGGTATATATATATTTATGCTTGACAATTAGAGTTTCAACCTTCAACTCATCTTTCACTCAAAAAGATAATAGAACTCAAAAATATTATACTTATCCTAATTGTATACGGTTCCAAATGTTAACACATACCATTTAGATTAGTTAAATTATTTTGTAATAACCAGGGACTTCCTATAGGATAGTGGTAGGAAATAAAGGCATGTCGCACTATGGTTGTGGGTTCGATTCCTGCAGCTTTGTCCGATGCGACGGGTTATGCCCCACCCTGCAGGTTGTCCTTTTCCTAAAACTATAGTATCATAATATTCCAAAAATAATCTTCATAAATTTTTTTAACCTTAAACAATACTATCCCAAGATCAACTTAATCCACTCCAACCTTTATAGTTATACAAAATACCTCTGCCCAGACTTTCTCTAAAAGGTCTCTTAATTCCAAAATCAATTTATCAGATTACCCAAACAAAGTAAAGTTTCTCTTATTGTCACATACTAAAAATATGATTACCTTCATCATATTAAAACCTTAATGAAACAACAAGTACTGCAGTACAATCCTTATATATATATAACATTATTCTAATAACCAGAATATAATCCATGAGTCCAAAAGCACCAATACATTAATTATTCTGCTTCAACTGTAGTCACATCGTAATATTGTCCTTGATCCCTTGGCCTTTTCTGAGGGAAGTTTCCTTGACGCTTAGGAAATTCATTTGCATAATGCCCCATTTCCCTACAATTGTAGTATTCAACATTGATAGCCTCTTTCTTTCCCTTGTAATCACGTGCCTGGTGACCTTTTTCTCAACATTTATAACAAACTCCCATTCCTTTCAGGCAAGTACCAGGGTGATTCTTCCCACAATTATCACATAATGGAAAATCCTTCTTTCCCTTTTTCCGTTTATCTGTCTCTTGTTCCACCGTTCTCTTCTTCTCTTTCTTTACTTTGTTGTCATAAGACTTAGAGAATTCCTTTTCTGTCTTGATAGCACATGAGACAATATCTTCGTATGATTTGAAGGATTGTGATACTAAATCTCGACGGAGAAATGGTTTTAACCCATCAAAGAAACGATCAATATTACTCCTTGGGTTACGTATATAATCGGCAGCATGCCTCACTAACCTTGAAAAGTTATCCTCATACATTGCGACATTCTCATCCTCCTTCTGCCTCAGACTCAGAAATTGTCTTTCCATATCTGCTCAATGGTCATGAGGAAAGTATTTTTCTAAGAAAAGATCTTTGAACTCCCTCCATTCCATATTCGATATTTCATCATCTTCCTTTGTGTTTTGAATCAATGACCACCATTGATCAGCATCTCCAGTGAGGCGGTAAACTGCCATGATAACCTTTTCCCTTTCACTACTCCCCAAGGCGTGGAATATTTTATCTAGGGAGTTTATCCATTGCTCAGCTACTAATGTATTTGTACCCCCATTAAATGTTGGTGGTTTTTGCCTCATGAAGCGGTCTAACATTGATCCTCCACGTTGTGGATCAGGGTGCTCCATACGAGTAAGGTTATTATTCATAACCTGAGTGAGTTGTCCCAGTATGGTAATAAGTTGATCAGCACCAGTTTTATCTCCAGATCCACAATAATTATCTTGAGAAGGAGGGCAATCCCTACACGGAGTTCGTGCATTGATACGGTTTCCATTACTTCCACTAGGCGCCATTTATATACAATGGCATAAACTAGATTAGTTTATGAATCAAAATACATAATTCCATACTTATAAAATACTTAACATAAATTGAACTATTTATGGATATAATCCATAATCATAAAAAGGTTTTATTTGAGGAAGTATATACTCATAACCGTTCATAGTGGTTTGTAAAGAAAATGAGAATTATCCTAAGCATATCCCCCGGGAGTGTCGTAACCAAGAGTGCAGCAAGGCCCATTGTCGTGCACCAGTTCCCGTTCGAGTCTAGCTCAAAGCGGTGTTTTCAAGTTTTACCCCTAGGTAATTCTGTGCCAGAGCCGCCTCTACCTGCTCATATCCAGACAGGGATGTATTTCTCGGAAAACTCACAAAATCACCACAATAACAAAAATTCTAGGAAGTTCTTCTATACTAATCCTCAAAGTCTATATTTGGGCTATGTGCTCTCATCAGAGTTTATCTAAAACTAGCTTCCAAGGTTAGTACTAAACTACCTCTGATTCCAACTGTAACGCCCCGACCCCAGCTACCCAGAGTCGGTGCATTACTTCGTAACATTGGCATGATCACAAAAGATCAAGTCTCGAAAGACCGATTAGTTTAGTAGCCTTGGAAACACTAGACACGTTCATAAATGTTACATTACATCATAAAGTGAAAAACTAATAATAAAGTCTTCATAGTCCACACTCATATCCTCTTCTGACAATCCCTGCAGGTCATTCATAAAATAATTCTTCACATCCTCGAAAATATTAAAACACTGAAAGGGGTGAGCTCAGATGCTCAGTAAGGATAACAATATTGCGGAAGCTTTCATAAATAAACATTAACATTTAAGGCAATGTATAACTAAAACAAAAGCCTTTTAAACTTGAACTTCAGTATAATATGGCAAAAATAAAATTAAATAATGCCATTTACCTACTCACATGGATATTCTACTAGTCGAATAATCACATGCAATATCAATAACCACTTTCATAATGAGGGAATGTATAATTCCAGACATTCTAAAATATTTTGTCAAGGCCTCGGCCAAGAAGTCTAAAATGATTAAGGCCTCGGCCAAAACCATAAATCAAATTGGGAAAGGGCCTCGGCCAATTCCATGTCTAGTTGTCTCATGAGACCTACCGATGCATCGAGGAGCTATAGCGGGCTCCACCCGTCACTTATTAAGTCCAATACATTCCTCATATGAATAGGTTTAAACATATCATAAACCATAACATAATCGTATCTCATAAAACATGAATAAAGGAAACATAACATTTCCACATTTCAATAACAAGATATCAATACAACACATTGATATAATAAAAATGCTTTCAAAACCATTTTCAATACCAAAATAAAAGAAAGTTAAAACTTTGTATTTATTTTTCATTAAAAAAAATGATGGCTTGTAGAGGAAGCCGAAACTCAAATAATGGTCACGGCGGCGGAGAAGCCGTTGTGGCATCATAAGTACGGAATGAAAAACATTCCCTTTTGTCGTTTAGCAAAACTCTTTGTATAAAAAAGATTCCTTTTGAATAAACATAAAAGTCAAAGGGGTTTATACACCGTATAAAAGAAAGTTGTGTATAAAACCAAATATGCCTCAATGAAAGGGGATTGAGACGAAGTCCTTAAAAAGATCATTTTTTTTAAATAAAGTACATCTATAATGTGTATTCAATATAATTACACATAAATAATGTAAAAATACAAGATAGGACATAATAATATCATGACATAATTTGAAAGTAGGAGATTAACCCAAAGAATAGAAATTGGGTTAAGAAGTTCCCTTACCTCGTGTCTGACTTGACTCAACCGTTCTTTAACCTCCTGAATAATAAACTAGAGTTAATATATATATTATTAAGAACCATTTTTAATTTCATTATCCTTTTTATATCACTTATTACAATGTTATGAACATTATGTAATTATTTAAGTTAATAACGGTCGTTTTGTCGATCTTTGGTACTTGAGTCAACAATAAACTTCTTATAATTACAAGTTGTTTATATGGTAGAATATCCATTATCTCTAGAATTATATTCATGATTTAGATGTCATATATATAATATATATCCAGTATATACATTCATTTATAATATTACGTAACATTTAGAGGTAAGAAATGAAATGCACCGTTCATGGAGGCGGTAAGCCGTACGAACGCTAATTTCATTTCTATTTCGTATTTAATGGAATGAAATCATAATGATATAAATTTATAATATAATTCCAGTATAATATAGTTTATAATACCATTTAATCCATCCTTTATGCATCCCACATATGGCATTAACGATTCAAATCACTTTGAGGGGGCGGTAGTCCGCACTTCCTAAAATGAAATTATCGCGTTTTACCCATAATAGAAATCATAACGTATGCCGTAAATGAGAAATACAGAAGCATAAGTAAAACATAAACATATTATATATCATATATAAATATAATGACATCTTAATGGCCACCTTTTAAGGTGTTATATGAGTGTTGAACAATCATCCTTTCGTGAGGCAGAAATTCGCCATCCACAGAAACCGTATATTCTTTAACCATTAGATGTAGGTGTGTGTAAGTGTAACTCGAATCCTTATTATAAAAACATCCTAGTATATTGAGGATACTGGTGTTTTTACAAAATAAATGAATAAAAAGAGTTTAGGGGGTTGGAGAAGAAAAATAAAATAAAACAACATTAGAGAAGACATTACCTCAAAATCGGGTAACTCTTTTTGATTTGAGACAAAGGCTTCCTTGGGAAGCGTTATTCCCAAAGTGAGGCTTCTAGGAGTAATAGGGGGATGTTGGGAGAGTATTTGGGCAGATGTTGGCCGAGCCAAATGGCTTGAAAGTGTGAATGAGGTGGTAGAGGTGGGGGCCTTTTATAAGTGGAGAGGAGGGGCACTCTTGGAAAGTAAAGAAAAATCACTTTATTATAAAATGAGTTTCGGATTTTAGAGGTCCCACACTTATATAATTAGAGGCTAAGGTGATAAGGGTTCTAAATATACTCATCCAATAGATTTTTTACAAGTTTATGCCTTGTAATATTTATTATCTTTTTATTTTATTTAAATCGTTAAATAATGAGGTCATCGCTGCATCATCATGATGTCATAAATAATTTAATTTATTTAATGTCTAAAAATTATAAAAAAAACTACTATGATGTAGGAAATATTTTTATCTTTCCAATGACTATTTATAGTCAAAATTATGACTTGTATAACCCCATATAAAAATTGTTTTAGTAAAACATTTCATGTTTGTGTCATTTTTTACTTTAACATTAAATAAAAGGTGTTTATGTCATTTTCCAACTAAATTGGCTCCATGGGGTCCCCAAGTTGACCCATGGATTGTATTGGTCGGCCATGACTCATAAAATAGTATTAGGACAAGTGTCAAGCTCATCTAATATTATTAAAACATTATTTTTACCTTAAACTACACTAATTACCTCTAATCGCGATTAAGAACTTAAAAGTTACTATTCACCAAAAGATTATTTTAATCTCATTGAACCACATTTTACTTCTTAATGACAACCATGTATGTCGTATTTTTGAAAATCAAATCACAGAAGTGGTAATATTTCATTTAAACGAAAAATCAGTTATTTAACTACCACTTAGTGGTTTCACTATTCATCAAAAATTGAAGTTTTTCAGAACAATGCCAAAATTTTACCCTAAGCTATAATTGATATTACGAATACAAAAATGAAGTCCATTTTTAAATATAAAATTTCTATAATTTTAAAAAGTGGTTATTACTATTCATAACGACTACTTTGATTAGTCGCGATGTTTTAGAACACGAAGTTGCGTACAATGCAAGCTATTGCATTATTGAATGAGAAGCGTATCGTGGAAGCTCTGGGTGTTACAACATATGTCATATTCACCACTTATTTATATAGTGTGATGTATTTAATGGTAATTAATGTATTATATTATTATTTTTTTTTGAAAATTATTAGGATTTGTAAATCCATACGAGGTTCTCCCTTTCTTGAGGTTTGATTTAGATATTGCCAAAGTTCTAAGGGTTTGTCATCTAAAATCATCTTCTTTCAGACATATGTTATGTTATGCACATATTCTCTTTTATGAGGTGTATACACTTCAAATGTAACATTTTATGTATTCATTATCATTATTTTCAGGGTCTTTAAACTTTCATTTGATGTTAATCTTTTATTAGTCTTATAAATCAGAAGTTACCATAGTGGTAAGAGTTTATTTCAAATTCTCTTTATAATCGATATTGTTTATACTTAAATAATATTTGAAGTCATTTATTTGATATGTGTTTAATAAAAAGATTTAATTTTATTCAAATTATTTTATTTCTCAAATTTATATGTTTTAATTTCATTTTTCACTCTTTAAGTACTCAATATACCAATTTCATGTTTTTAAGGAAAACTGATATTATTTATCTCTTTGGTAGAAAACATTTTATCTTGTATATATATTTTTTATTTGAAATGTTTTTAATAATATTTTTAAGGATGTTATATAACTTTTAAAATTTATTCCATGTACCATTGTAATATTCTATTACATGTATCTTTTTAATGTAAATCTTTTTTATAGCTTACATTACACGCAACACTAATCTTAAATTAACAATGGAATATTATTAGAACATTTCCATATAAATTGTGTGAAGGAATAATATTAACCACATTATGAAATTAATATATTATACGTTCAATATGATTATAACCATTTTTCTTATGTGTTTTCTATATATGATATAAAAATAAATCCACTTTTAAATATAAAAGATATATTTTTCTGAATGTGGTTTTGCCGCCTTTGGATGGTGCACTTTTTTTAAAACAAAATTGTTTCAGTTTCAGAAATTATATTTAACCTAATATACTTTATTTTTAAAATATTAATAAAAAAATTTACTTTTATTTTGAATTTTTTGTATTTTTTTGATAAGTTTCATTTTTTAATGAATGAAAAAATATTCATTTTAATTGTATACTGAATTTTCATCTAAATTATTCAAGATGATAAATTATATTTTAATTTTTTTAATGTAAAAGTAGATCAATAATAAATCTATTAATAAGATTATTGAAATTGTAATTTTTTATATTGAATGTGGATTTAAAAACATTTCAAACTCGTGCACATTTTCACTTTAATATCCCATTTTCTATCCCTATATGCGAGATTAATATTAAAATAATTTTGGGCTGTTATGTTTTTAAAATTTTTAAAATTGGATTCCATATTTTGAATTACAAGGTCCAAATTTAGTAAATATTTCTTTTTTATTTTCATCTAATATGAATAGTAACAACAATTATATTAATTACCATGGTTAATGGAAAATTAGGTAATAAAGGGTAAACAATAATATTAAAAATAATATAAAATTACCATAAAACATATCCTAATTTTATTGGATGAGTTATTTTTAACCTAAATATTTATTTCGCTGAGTTTTTTATCTCTTGGAGTCACTTGAATGACTTTAATTTCCTTATTTTATTCTATTTTAAAGAAAATTCAAAGAGTTCATACTATTGTTTGTAAGAATTTATGTATTATAATATGGGGTAACCTAGGGGATATATTCAACTATAAATATTATTTTGAAATATAATATTAATATCTTTTTCATGGTAATTTAGTTTTAATTCTTTGTAAATAAATAGTTAACATAAAGGCTTGCGCAATAATGATGTAGTAATTGTTTAACGAACATAAATATCAAATAAATGATATTAAGAATATTATCATAAATATTAATTAACATAATTAATGACATCAAGTAATCTTCTAGTTTCAATTTAAATATCCGTGATGTGTTATGAGATTTTTTTGAATATATATTGTCTTATTCATTTCTATAAAAGTCAATGTAATGAATACTGGCATAATTGAAATTAATGTCATATTAAATTGAATAATATTTTATTAGATGACATAGAATTTATAAAAATATAAAATTATGAAAAATAATTTTGAGAAGGTTGAAAAAGTTATCCATGATTCTTTTATGGTTCTTTTTTTCATTTTGTTCTAACAATATCAACCCTAAAAATCCATGTTATTACATGAAGAGTCGAATGGGTTTAATAAGTGTTAAAACAAAAAGATAATTGTATAACAATGACCTAAACATGACTAAATTTTTTTGGATGAAGATAATTATACCTTTATTACATTAATATAGAATTGGAGTTTTTAATGGGATCTTATCTATGAAAATAACTTATATAGTATATAAATTGAAGATAGTTACAAAATGTCACTCCCTTTGTACTTAATGTCTTTCATATGTCAACATAGTGGAAAAATATGTATTTCAATGAAAATAAATATTTATTTTTATCATAATGAATTTATTTTCATTATTGTAATTTATTGGGAGTATCTATGAATTATATAATTATTTTAAATTATTTTTCAAAGCTAAAACATTAATTATTTAATTAACAGAAATATAAAATAATTTATTTTAATAATTTTAATTTTGATATATTTTAGATGATTTTATGTGTATAAATAATTTTATATATTTATAACATATATTATAGTTGTGTGAATGAATTATATCATTATTCAAACTTTTTATTGATGTATTTAATGTGAAATTAAACAAATAGTATCAAATCTGACAACAATGATATTTTATTGAATTAATATTTTAATAATTTATTTAAAAACCATATTACAAATTTAAATAATTGAAAATTGGATAATATATGGTCAAAAATGTTTCCAAATTCTCATTTATATAAAATTTTTATGTCATTGTCTATTGAGAAACCTTATTATATTTTAATATTTTGAGGATTTCATAAAGTATCCCTCACCAAAATTATAAATAGAAACCTGCTATCTCAATTATTCACCCCAATTTGACCTTTATATATCAAAAAAACCTAACCCATTTCTGTCCAAAACATACTTATCCAATTTATAGAGGTCCTAATATTCTGAAAAGACCTACCATGTGTCCCATAATATGAGATCAAAAGGACGTATGCCAAAGAAGAGGAAATCGTTTTACCAACCGTATCAAGTTCATTGATTCTTACACATCCTGTTCATATATTTTCTACATTATTATGTGATAACTAAAATATCATATATATGATAATAAAATATTATGATTATGTTAGAACCATACACCACCTTTTATCCATCCTATAAAAAATGAATGAACCACACGTGCTTATATATGACTTACCATCTCCAAGCAGTGGTGTAATCTCGTTCTCATAAACACATTTCTTTAGTGTGTATAATTATTAAAATAAAAGATATATATAATACATATGAATTGATATTTATTATTGGAAAATTAATATAACATAAAATTCATTACCCTTTCACCATTAAGGGAATGATACCATCACATGTGTCTATATAAAACCTTCTATCTCCACAATGCTATAAGATTCATTTTACATGTTAACCATTTAATGATGATTCTAAGAATTTATATAATGAATAAATATGATATTTATGACATTTATATCATTCTGGAGATTATGGATCTCTATCATATTCAAGAGAACCGTGACTTTCAAGACAAAAAAATTAGGGGGAAATAAGGAAATTAACTCCCGAAATAGCAAAATAAATAAATTATTATTAATAAATGAGAAACAAAATTTTATAAAGGAATAATATATGATATCATAATTAAAATTATAATATAACATAATAATTTTTTTTAAAACCACTATGTAGGAGGTTCATACACATACATAAGAAATCAAACCTAAGGAAATGGATTATTTCATAATGTCATTATAATTACGGACATTTTTATTTAAGTATTCACTATGGAATATTTTCCATCCATATACATGTTTTATAAAATAAATAAATTGAGTTTTACAATTATCTTATGTTCCTTTAACGTCTTTTTCTTACCCATGTTTTGAATTTTATAAAATTATTATAATGGAATATTTATTCGATTTCCAAACATGGTACTTTATGAATTTTATAAAAATATATAAAAGGAATGGGTTTTTATAAGGAATAATTTGATATTCTGACATTCAAGATTCCTTAATGTTTTTAAGAATCTTCTATATGTTTAAAATATTATTTTCAAATTTAATTTATTAATTTATAATTTTATGGCTTTTTAAATAAATGATTTCAATGTAGAAAATTGTATTTATCTAAAAAGATCAATTATTTTATTATAGTATTTTAATCTATGTGAAAATCATTTTTCATATTAATATTAGTTGATTTTATCTATTATTATATCTTCTAGCATATTTTATTGGATGGTTTATGTTCGATTTATCTGTGTATTTTCTATTTTGATGTCATTCATGGTTTATGGTTAAAGTATTAAATTTATTTATTCGTGTTTTAATAAAAATATTTATGATCTTAATGCTTTACCATTTTAATATTATGAATTAATTGGAAAAATTAAGTGATGGTTGGGGTCCTCTATACCCCTCAATTCATCAACATGTCCCATGAGACAATCGAGTTCAGGTATTAGCTAATGTCTTACCCATTTTAGTATGGTTTTTCCACTGAAGCCTTGATGGTATGTTTATGATGTTACGATTTTTGCATTCTTTCATTTTGAGATTGGTTATTAGTTTCCATGTGATTATAGGATTTGTTTTGATATCTATGGACATGTTTTAGCTCATTTTATTATGGATTTATTATTCATACAACAATTCCTACCATTTTATGCTCAAGATATTGATTAATTTACATGAGTTGTAGTTAATTACCTTACCAAAATTGTTTATGCTTACTTTTAATTGCTCTCATTGTTAGTATATTGTTACTGAGCATCTGATCTCACCCATTTCTTATGTTTCACTTTTCCCTAGAATATGAGTATGTTGTTTGTGATTAATATTTTGGGGAAATAAGAACATTCTAAAATAAATTAGTTGTATATTTTATGTTTAAAATGTATTATGAATTTCATGTATGTATCTAGTTTACCAAGTCTATTAAACTATTTGGTCATATGGGATGTGATCTCTTACACCTAGTACCAATATAAAAATGTAACCACCAACTCTGGGTGATTGGGGTTGGGGTATTTATAGTTGGTATCAGAGTGAGTTTATTAGAAACTATTTGAAATATATTTATGAAAAACTAACGATTACTTATGAAAGAATTTAGAATTATATCCAAATAAACCACAAATTCTATTTATAAATTAGTTATACATAAAATTTTAATATATGTTATGTGATTCACTAGTTTTGAGATTATAAATTATGTTTAATTACTTTATGACCTATTATATTGTATCCCATAATTTAGAAATGGAACCATGTAGAAGGAATGTAAACTGT
This sequence comes from Viscum album, assembly GCA_963277665.1. NCBI lineage: Eukaryota > Viridiplantae > Streptophyta > Magnoliopsida > Santalales > Viscaceae > Viscum > Viscum album. Next base: position 237,476,099 of record OY728140.1, on the reverse strand, counting down.
ATCAATTCACATAATCCCAACAGGGACTGCCCACATACACAAGATAATGATACTGGAGCTAGAGGTGGAACTGGTCATGAAAAACATATAACTAATGTAGGACAGATTGGTCATGTTATAAGTAATAAAATTAACTATTTAAGACAACGTGATCCATAATGAAAAGGAATAATGTTAGATATCTTCATGAGAAAATAACCTACATCATCTAATGGGACTAAAAATCCATTAGTTGCTGATCAATGGAAAAGTTCATTGAAGAATATATTTTTTACTGTAGGAAGTAATAAAACGTATAAAGTTATCATGGATTTTTATTTTCCCTCAGAATATGTGGGTCAATGGTTTTCATTGATTCAAAACATGACGGAGTATGATGAAATATGAAACATAGAATGGAAGGATTTTAAGAAAATTTTCTTTGGAAAATATTTCCCATGTAAACATTGAGTACGGGTGGATATAAAATTTTTTAATCCGGGGAAAAAAGATGATGATAATGTTTCTATAGATGAATACAACATTATAAGGTTATCAAGGCCTACTAAAAGATATGTATTTAATCCAATGAGTAAGACTGATCATTTTTTGTGATGGGATTAAACCAATTTCTTAAAGGGAACTAGTCTCCCAATAATTTTCATCATATAAGGATATAGTATATTATTCTATTAAGGTAGAAAAATAATCCTTCATGTTAAATTATTTTTATGTTTATCTAGAGAAGAGTAGTATGGAAGAGAGAAAAATAGACAAGGGAAGGAAAATAAAGAATCAGTTTTTCAGATGTCATAGATGTGCAAAGAAACACCCTATTACTTGAAGGGAATATGAACTTGATATTAATGTGGAGTAAAAGGCCACCAAGCCTGTGATTTAAAGGGAAATAAATAATTTGGTAATTTTTAGTGATTCAATTGTATGGAAATGAGGCACTATGAAAACTAATGTCCCATGCGTGAAGGAAATATAACCCAAAATAAGAAAAGGGATCATGTTCAAGCTTATGTTGTTACTACAGTTAAAGTATAATGATATATGTTCTCCTATATTTTGATTCATTATTAATATTGTAAGAGTATATTATCAATGATATCCTAGTTATATGTATTATGGAACGTATACAGATTGTATTATAGTATTATTTCTTAAGGATTGGAAAATAAGTATTAAATTACACTGATAATGAGGAAAAGTGATTCATTGGTTTATTATCCTTTTTAGAAACACGTGATTAAGAGAAAATCATAATATATGGTTTATATTGAGATAATAATGATAAAGATATTTTTATTATATAGTAACTATGATTATGAAGGTGGTTTTCGATTTGATGTTTTATGTTATCTTTTCAAGTATTATTAAATGATTGGAATTAAGGAATAAATTCAACAACATAAGATTCACTTTTTGGAAGAATTTTTTTTTCAATATATTTTTAAGGTGATCAGGGTATTCATATATTTGAAATGAGAAAATAAGAGCTAAATTATAATTTTCAAGGTTAATGTTTCACATGTTATAATTTTTTTAATTTGGTAAATATTAAATGTTTGAAGGAATAACCTATGTATATTTTGATAAAATTCTCCAGTCCTAAAAATCCATCTTGGATATCAATCCTATGGTGTAAAAGATGAAGTGGAGAATGATAATAGTGCAAAAAAGGGAAGATATTATGATTATTACCTGGAATTTAACCATGTATGTGTATTATATCGAGTTATTATATTAATAGTAAAAGAGTACCTCAACTCTGGGAAAAATACTTTTGATCGAAAATGATAAATTTTTATTTTTTTTCTATAAAATCATTGGTCATTAAACCAATCCTAAATTTAGTATTTTTTAATTTAAATTTCTAATTACCTTGTTCTCTATCACTCTTTATCAGAACCTGATAGTTAGATCTCTCTTCTATATCCATGTTTTCGCATCCCAATAAATTTATCCCACTATAAAACCTAACTTTGGGGTGACCTTCTCATTTACCATTCCCACTTATTATAAAGAAATTTAATCAACCCTATTTCTGATATGGGTTTCCCATAATGATATTTTCGAGTATAAAACTTTGATTCTTGAATTTCAATTTCTAGTTGTGAGGATTAAATTTAATGAATTAGTGGAGATTGTAACATCCCATGATTTTATGGTATGTTCCCTTTTAAAAATTTTCTTTTGGATAGTTTATGATGCATACAACACTAATATTAATCAAGTAATGAAATATTATTATAACATTTCCATTTAGTTAGAGGTAATGAATCATATTTACCATATTATTAAATTTATATATATTATATTGTTCATAAATTTTTTAACATTTTTCTTATGTTTTTTATACATTATATAAAAATAAATATACCTTTACACATAAAAAGATAAATATTTCAAAAGGCATTTTTCCTTCCTTTTGATGACACACTTGTTTTAAAACTAAATCTTGGAAATTATATAAATAATATTTGAAAAAATAAAAGTCATTTTTGAGAGTGTAATATCAAAATTTACTTTCTATAGTTTTTTTATTTTTCTGATATGTTTAATTTTTGATGAATAGTAAACAATTATGCATTTTAATTGAAAAATGATTTTTCATTTAAATAATTCATGATGAGAAATTATATTATAAATAATATTTTAATGTAAAATTAGATCAATAATAAAAAAATTGACCAATTAATCTCATTGTAAACTTTTTTATATTCAATTCGGATATAAAAGCATTTCAAAATTTTGCACATTTTCACTTTGAAACCTAGTTTCCTCACCCAATATACATAATTAATTTATAATTATTTTTAGGAAATTATGTATTTTTAATATTAGAAAATGGATTCCATATTTTGAATCTGAATGTCAAAATTTATTATATAGTTCCTTTTTATTTTTAGCCCATATGCATAGTAACTTTAGTAATTTTAATTCTGAGAGTTAAGAGTAAATCAGGTAATTCTAGGTAAGAAAAAATAAAATAAATATTATAAAAATGCCCCAACACTTATCCAAATTTTATTTAATGAGTTATTATATACCAAAATCATTCTTGGGTAGATATGTTAACACCTTGAATCAACTTGGATGGCTTTAATCCATTTATAATATTTTATTTTAATGAAAAGTCAAAGTTGTTATACATTTTATAACAAGTAAAATATTTTAATATGGGGTTTAATGGGGGATATATTCGTCTATATATAGCATATGTAAATATAAAATTCTTATCTTCTTCATGGTAATTTATTTTTAATGTTTCAGTAATTAATAATTAATTTAAGGGGTTGCAAAATGATGATGTGTTAATTGTATAATTAACAGAAATATCAAATAAATGACAATTAAAATATTAAAATTAATATAATTTGACATAATTAATGTCATCTAATAATATTATATATTAAATTGAAATTTTAGTGATGTATTATAATAGTTTTATCATAGATATTTTTATTTTAATGATTTTTGTAAAAGTTAATGCAATGAATAATGTCTAAATCGACATTAATTCCATATTAAAATAAATAATATTTTATTAAATGATATAAAAGTTATGAAAATATAAAATTTAAACAAATAATTGGGATAAGGTTGAAAATTTCCTCAATGAATAATTTATTTTTCTTTTTTTTAAATGGTAGTAATATTATCCCTCAAAGAGTAAAAATCCATGTTCTCATAGTAAGAGTTAATAGGGTTCAAAAAAGGGTTAAATCCAAACAACAAGGGTATAACCATGACCAAAACATGAAAAAAAATTATTCGACGAAGTGGATGAAACCATTATCGCATTAATATCTATTTTTAGTTCTTTTATTGACACATTTACATGAAAACAACTTATATATTATTTCAATCATATATCATAATGAGATAAATCACTATGTCTACTTGGCTATACCATGGTATTTAAAATTTTATTTAATGATAAAAACCTTTTGAATTAGTTTATCTCACATTACTCTTATAATAGAACATTTTTTATTCTTATTTTTTAATATCCAGATATGGAAATAGAAATTGATTTTTTTTCTATATATATTAAATGGACCCAATATGATCATTGAATAACCTTTATGAGTCTCCCAAATTTCTCGATTTCTAAATAATAGATATATCAATATGGGTGAGATATTCATTTCCGGAAATAGTTTTTTATAGTTTTTATATGGACTTACAAACATAAAAAAAAATTCAACTAGTTGTGATCCATTAATATACATCAAATATTCCATGTTCATGCAATCTGTTCTAATCATTCAAATGTTTTCAAATACATCCAATTATTTCATGTTAATTCCCTATATCTCATGGAAAATATTTCCCTTTTAAATTAAAATAAAATCATTACGATTATTTAGAAATATACCAGTCATTATCCAAGATAATTAATTTTAGAAAATTGTATTTTGAATCAATACAGTTTATAAAGTTATTTTCTCTATATTGATATTATCCTAAATCAATATTTATATCCATTTAATACAAGGGAATATTATTCTAAATTCTACAGAAATCATGGCATGTATTTTTTAAAAACCCTGAATGTCAAACATGTTACATCATTAATTTCTTATTCATGACCCATAGACAGTCATTATCAAACAATAGATAATTCTAACTCTCTAAAAACACTTATTCATGGAACAATAATCTTTATTATTGGATATCACTTCTCATCTTTTATTAATCCCCATATTGGTTCGTAATTTATTGTGTGATTCATTTATTCTAATGTTGATTTAATTTTTCCAGGACTCCCACTATTGTGTGGATTCATCCAGTGATATTCTCTTCAAAATATTATGATATATTTCATATCCTATATGGTGGAATGATCATCAACACCACATAAAAACACTTTTTTAATCTTTATATATTGACACTGTATATTTTATTCATTCATAACTCCCTATTCACCAATATTTATTCTTATATAGGGACAATTAAAACATGGTTAATTTCATAAATTTGGAAAAATTTATGTATATATAAATTATTATTACATGTTAACTAGTTTATAGAATGATAAAACCATTATGGCATTATTCATCCTCACAAATCACTGGATTACTCTAATGAAAATTCTTGGTATGACGTAATATCATGCTTCATGGAGTATAATTCATTGATCTCTCCAAATTATTCTTAAATATCATCTATTTAAATCTAGAATAATACATTTATTCTTGTATGGTCATTCTTATTTGATATCATTATTTAATATCTTGAAATAATATAGTGTGAAATGGTCATTTTTTCTATGATGTGATTTTTTTTTCTTCACCAAAACACCTCCATCATTCCCCAAATGACATACTATAAGCTCTTACTTCTTCTAACACATTAGTAGAAAACAATATACAAGGTATGGCTCAATAATCACATGTCCATTCTAGATATTCCATCACACTCTATGTATTTATAACCTTGTTCCATGACCTTTATATATAAATATATCATGGTTTCTTCTCTATTAGAGATCCTTATAGATATTTTATAGTCTTCAATACTTTATCATATGATATTTCAACAAATCCAACCCTTATTATAAAAATATTTGGTGCCCAAGTATTTAAAACAACTATATATTTACCAAATAATATCCACCATCCATGTATCTTAATTTCAAACATAATTAACTATCAATAAATCCAAAAAAAATTATAGGTTGAAACATTAACTTAATCTTGTGGTCATGTGTATAATACCAATTTTGTATTGGTTGTGATCCCACTACCTATATTTCTATTTTATTATCAATTATAAAAATTAATCTAGTAGGGATATATCCTTGAAAACCAATTGTAATAAATCATTAAATTCATCAAAAAAAAGTTAACCAATCTCAAATTGTTTTACCTCATGTTCCTTAGAAATATATATCATGTTTGTACCCACATCCTTATCCTCAATTGACTAGAAAAAAATCAATGAATTATTCCACAAATATGAGTATAAATATCATCCAAATATCTCTCTAATTAATTAAAGTTACACACTTATTACTTAAATATAGGATACCACCACAAATGGTTCTCCCCATAACACTCATTGTTTATGTTACTTGAAGTAACTTATGCATTGATATCCTCTCAATATATTATCCAATGTGGTTTTAAATATTTTAAGAGAAATTTAAATCATGAAATTTTTAAAATTCATGTTGTTATCTTCAGGGTCCACCAATAGTCCTCTATGGAATGGCATCTCCCATACTTCAAAGTGGTCAACACATATTTCAACTGAAACGTCTAGAAAATTTACACATCTTCCTTTAAATCTTTTTTCGCTGGGATTTTTTTCTTATGTAATGGGATCCACAATGACCATTTTAATCATGGTTTCTCATGTTTAATACTCCCAAATTACTGTAAATTTATAATGTATCCTATATAATCCACTCCCAATTAACTATATGTATTTTCATGGTCATTTATGGCATGTGAAATGCACATTCTGGGCCTCTTTAATGACCCAAACAATTACGGGCCATTTTTAAGGGGAAATTTGGATTTTTGGACTCATAGAAAGAGAAGATCAATTAATTTGGATTCAAATTGTGATTGTGATGGTTGGAACATATTTGGTATGTTTTTTCATATGATTGCAAGTGTTTGGATTAATTGGAGATGAATAGGGAAGCTTTGAGAAAGGATTCAGAGAATCTGGGAAGCTTAATTATATAGTACTACTAGTATATTTAATAGTCTCTGAATGATCTAAGACATTTCATATTTATGGGTTAAAAAATTTTCTATGTCTCTACATGTAGGAGACTTTATGAAATAAATATACCCTATAATATGGGTATTCCTTAATGTAAGGGTATGATTATTTTAAATAGAACTATGATATAATGATAGTCTCTTATGTGAGAGTAAGAAAATGATATACGAGGGTCAGTAAAAGTATGATTCCTTATGTATTGAATTACCTAGAAGAAATGGGGTTACACATATGTTTAGGTTCCCTTAAACATAAGTGTCACCATAAGTATGGTTTACTCTTATTTATGGGTAACCCTATACATAAGCACAATCCCCTTTTTTATAAATTTGATATTTGTTAGATTATCATGGGTTCACTATTATATATGGGTACCCCTATACATAAGGGTCCTCCTTTTTTCATACAAGTATAAATTTCCTATAATTTGGGTATTTACTCTTATGTATGGGACAATGATATATAATGGTTCTCCTATAATTCAAAAAAGCATCCAAATTTTGTAGTAACACTATGATGTGTAAAAGTATATATGGTGACAAGTAAAGGATAATCTATGTAAAAGGAAATAAAAAAGGATAAACAGCCATATACATAAAGTTAGATCTAAACAATTTATAAAGGATACCATGATACATACGGGTCTAAAAAAGATATTGTTTGGGAACATAAGGGTAACATGTATTATATATAAGAGTCATCATTATGCGTAAGGTCTACCATATTTAATTGGATAATGTCTATTTGAGGGAATCATTGTGATATGTAAGGGATGTACGCATAACGGTACATACATTAAGGTCTAAAAATTTATGAATTTTGATGGATTTTGTATATGGGGTGATATATATAGTGTAAAAGTTTGTGTCTCGGGATCTAATATTTTTAATTTGATTACATATATATATGATTATTTAAACATTAATGAAATATCCTAGTATATATTTTTCAACATTTTGAATAAATTTTATTTTATAATTTCATAATGTATCGACCACATTTATAAGGTCATATAAATTCCCACTTATGATGAGAAACATGAAATTACATGATGATATTCATATATATAGTTCTACACTCAGAGATTTTTTTATGGTGAAACTCATAGAATTTTAGTATCAAGTGATAGTACTTGTATAGGATGAGTGTTATTATAATGAAATCCACACTTGTTAATCTACAATACGGGATATTATGAGAACAATATTTCTAGGAGTAATTGAACATGTTTTTGTGTCATTGGATATTCTTTACTACAAGCATGTGTAATGGCCCTTAGAATTTAGGAATATTATTAATGCATTTTTTAACATACACACCTAGATTTAGTTCACGGAAATTGATGATATAGGACATGTAGAACATGGATATGTTGGGTACATCCCATATGGAATGTTATTAAATGAATAAGTCAATGTTGGATTTTTCCCTTTTATATTTTTGTTAGTTGATATCTCACCCCTTTTATTGGAATACTATTGTCACAATAAATTCCATTGTGATGGTGTAATGATGTGGTTTTTTTAATGATTCAAAGAATGAAAGATCGAGTATATATGTTGATGAAATGGATGTTAAACCAAATTGGTGATATATTGAGAAAAAGGGATTACGTTACGCAATGAGCATTTATATTTTTTTGTCATTATTATGACATAAATTTCATTTTGTTAGGTACTTTGACCCATTTTTATATAGTAAACTTAGACTTTAAGGAATCCCCCCAAATGACAATGAGAATAAATCCTATAGGTTCACACTATAAGTGTTTCTATTAATCATAATTAAATTATATTTAAATTGAATTAATTAAAAAATATAATTCTCAAGACCAATGAATAATTTTATTCATGTTTTATCAATTATAAATATTTTACTGGTGAATAAAAAAATTAAAATATTTATTTCAGTTTTCAGTAAATTTTTAGGAGTTGGAGTGAACCAAGATATGTATTGTAATGAATATTTATTTTCAAGATGGTAAGTAATATTTATAATTATGTTAGATATTTTACATCATAAAATAATAATAATAACAATAATAATAACAACACATGGAATGGGGTGTTATGATGATTATTATATTATATTATAGTTTGTATGAAATTAAATAATATTTTAACCAATAATATATCTCTATAAGTAGATGTTTATTTCTATTTTGTAGGATTAATAAAGATTTAGGAAGTTTTTGTGCAATGTAATTATCTCTCCATTCATCTTCCACTATTCCTCTCATGAATAGGAAGCACTAGATAAAATCATTCTAGACAAAGAAACAACAAGGGATCAACATGAAAAATACAATAAAATTGATTCACCATACTAGCATTCAAAAATCAATTGATTTCAATTGAAGATCAAAGGAAAATATTTATATCATAGATATAGGGATTATATTATTGGATCCTCCTAACATAAGGAATGTAATCATGAATATTTTTTGAAATATTAGTAACATCCTCAGAGAAAGTTCTTATAATGAGGTAATCATTTATGATAATCATAAATAAATTAAATATAAATAGAATGTGAATAGATCCTCCCATGTTCAAGGTTATACTGTATTTTAATATTTGGTGAATTTTTTTATTTTTCAAGGTGTTCATGTCATATAAAATATTCTGAATGATCCAAGGAATCAAAAATACTTTATTTGTTTTATTCCCATCAAGGAACAACCCCTATTCCCAATGCATCAAGTGGTATCAAATTGGTCACATTTTAAATTTATAGTTATTTATTTGATTCTTGATCTTTATTCAAAATAGTGGTTAGATTATCATTTCTATATTTAGTCATTATTTAATATTATTTTAAATAATATAATATCTACATATTAATCTTCATCATTTAGATTTTAATTGTGAAAAAGAACTATGAACAGATGTAAAAAAACTAGATAATCTATCCGGAAGCAATTTTTCTAGTAATATTGGGTTACATAGTTTATATCCAGAGTACATTCTATGTACCCATGCATAGAACCTATGAACATTCCATCAGATACATGATGTGACAAAAAAATTAAACTTGGTGTATTTATTTAACACCTAATGTATACTAGGAAAACCTAGAATAATATTTTTTTTGATTCCATTATTTATAGTAGTCATTCATGTTATGAATCCAACACAGTTTAGAGATGAAATTCATTAAATATCTATGGTCAAATACATTGTCAAAACCTAATGAGACTGAAAAAAGGAGAAATATTGACATACAAAAGACATAAATCGAATAAACAAAATTTATATAATCATATTTCATGTTTTAAGTACATCTTTATCCATTTGGTGAGACAATACAACACATGGAACGTATAAATCATGACATATAGAAAGTGTACTCGTTGTGTGGTCCCATGTCCAAAAAACATGCCATGTCCTTTAGTGGGTTGTGAAAACACATGAAAAGAAAGATACATAGTGTGTATCTAGCTAATTAATGTTTGGTAGCCTAGATGAGGTACATTTTGAATCCCCAAGTATGTAACTCGGGTATATGAAAAATGAGAAACATGGTATGTAGCTCCATAGTACACACAATTTAGTATTATAATAAATAAAATAAATAAATTAAATTAATTTTATAATTATAGAATTAAATAATTATTATATTTATTAGACCCTAATGTGTTTTGAAATGGTTTTAAAGAATTATTGAATGCCCAGTAATATTATTTAATTATACATAATTAGTGGTTCTATTGTTTATTTTCCATGAATTCATTTATGATGGATATCTACAGGATAATTCAAACGTTCATTAAGATAAATGGTAATTAATTAATTAATTAATTAATCTATGCATGTTTATCTCAATAATAAATAATGATTAATAAATGAATAATAATACGTTTAATTTTTCATTTATGTTGCATGTGTTTGACTTAAAAAGGAAGTTAACCAAGTCTAGTGTATGTGTTTTAATTATTTAATTAAATTTAGTACAATAGTTTGGAATTATTAATTATTAAATTTAATATTATGGAATTTTATTTATCCTTCCCTCTATTATTCTGTAGGAATTTTGTGTCAAAGATTATTTATATGATTATCTATAACCAATCCTTTGGTTCCTTTCCCCTATGTGTGAGTTATAAATACTTTTAATAAATGGAGTATCCCAAGATGTGTGGAGCCAGTTCAAGATAGATTCAAGATGATAAAAACTCATATGATGTATAGGTGTATAAGTGGAATACTATAACTCATTCCAAGACTGGCATTATAATTTTCCCACTACGTTAAAGGTTGAAATATTATACACTCAATAAATCAACCCTTAAATAAGCTCATGAGCGGGTCATTTATTTATAAATTTATTTATTTCTTATAAATTATTTATTTTATAGATGCAAGACTGTGATCATATAGAAAATAAATTAATGTTCAATGATGGAATAGAAAAAATGAATTATGCATAAATGATTTATCAAATTATGGATAATAAATTAAGTAAAATTCACATTATATTAAAAATAAATGTAAAATTAAAAAAAATACAAATTTTATGTATAATAAAACATATCCCCTCAAGTAAATATTATGTAATTAATCAATATATCATCTTAATTAAGATGTAGCAATAGTTTAAGTGTTGGTTTGTCATCTATCATGGGAACTTTTAAACATTGTTAAATATTATCTATGATAATTGACCCACATAACCAAATCTGTATTTTGTTAAAGGGCCTCCATCAATCCAAAAAGAAATTGGAGGCACGTGTGGAGTAAGTTCGAGTCATGGTTTCTTGATTGGGGAGTACACTCAATTGATCAAGGAGGTATGAGCCTGTAGTTAGAAATTCCACCCACTAAAATAAGTTCTAGTAATACAAATGTATTAAATAAAAAATTATAATAAAGGAAAAATTAATCCTTGACACTAGAATGTACTTGAAACTATAAATTCTGATTTTAATGGTGATCACTATTGATACATGATAAAATATTAGGAGATTTAATAAAATATATTATTATTATTTCTCACATAATTTATAATCAAGAAAATTGATTATAGTATGTGTAACGCCCCGACCCCAATTACCCAGAGTCGGTGCATTATTACATAACATTGGCATGATCAAAAGGAAATCATGTCTCAAAAGACCGATTAGTTTAGTATTATTGGAAACAAGATTAATACATAAGTTTAACTTTACAACTTGAAAAGAAATACCACAAAAATAAATTTCATTAGAAACATCCAAGCCTCCTAGATTATGCCTTCTAGTCACTCATAAATAACTTCTTCATATCCTTGTAAAATGAAACATAAGAAAGGGGTGATCTCAAATGCTCAGTAAGGGTAAGTAATACAGTGGAAAATGACATAAATATTAATCATGGTAAATAATTAAAACCACATACCTTTACGAATAATAAACATGAATAATTTTATGGAAAGAATATGAGCTGAGTAAATAATGCCCTAATAAAACATAATCATGGGTATTCTACATGACAAATGAACATATGAACTATCAATATTATTTCCATAATGAGGTAATGTATAATGCCGGACATTCTGAATCATTTTTCCAAGGCCTCAGCCGAGACGTCTAAAAATGATAAAGCCTCGGCCAAAACCATAAATCAAAATGGGAAAGGTCCTCAGAAAATTCCACATCTAGTTGTCTTATGAGACCTACCGATGCATCGAGGAGCTATAGCGGGCTCCACCCGTCACTTAATAAGTCCATTAAATTCCTCATATGAAAGGATTTAAACATATCATAAACATTTGTATTAAAACTATCATACGAAATGTCAATACTTTAACCATAAATCATGAATGGTATAAAAATATCACATCCACAGTCAAACATATCACAAAACCTTCAATAAAATATGGAAGTATTGTATCTTAATAAATCAACTCCAAATAAACTTAAAATCCATCAATGAATGTTTACATAGATGAAATCAAAATTCTTTTTAGATAAATATATCTTTCTATTTAAAATCATTTAAGAGTCACATAATTATAAAGTAAAACATTTACTTTGAAAATATTCTTATAATCTTGTAAGGGAATCTTTGACGAGTTTATAACGGTATAAAATAGCTGCACTTGCCGTATAATTTAAAAAGAGACATTCTTACCTTAATTTTTTTCGAAAAGGTTAAAAAGGACCTTGTTTGGAAAACGACTGAAAGATTTTTTTATAAACATCTTATTAAAGTAAAAAAAGGGTATAAATGGATTTAACCCAAATTCTGTAAAATTTTAATAATGATTTGAAATACATTTTTAAGAAACATGGATGTTGATGATAAAGAGTTCCTAGTAGATAATTACGTATAAACAACCTCGAATAATGAAAGGATTGTGAAATAAACCCATACCTTGTACTTTTCCTTTATTGAAGGTAGGTTAACCTCTTGTATAATGGTGAAATAATTGTTATTAAATTATACAAGAACCATATACATTAATATGATATCATATATGATCTTTTAACATTGATTTGTTAATAATATCTTAGTATTATCATTGTTTCGGGTGTTAACTTACCCGTTTTCATTTATATATTTTGTTACATAAGTCGTGTTCGTTATGTATATCTTGTATCTTATTCATATCCATAATTATATAAAGTACTTAAAAATATTTTTAACCATCAAATGATCATTATACTTGAATGGATACGATGGGGAATGAATCTCATCTCATTCATGGAGATGGTAGACCGTACGTACGCACGAGCAACAATATCACTCTTTTGATATTAAAATAACATATAATTGGAAATTATATCATATATAAGGAATCATTATCATGTTATATTTATTATATACATGAATTACACATCATTATTATACTCATCCAAATAATAATGTTTTGATTAACAATTACACCACGACGTGGCGACGGTAAGCCGTACGTACGCACGTATAGTGACATGTTATTCAAAGGATGGATAGAATACTGAATATGGTTGTACCATATTTATAATAAAATAAATATATATAGAATATACTAGAGTTATTATTTTATAATGGGTATAACAAAGAAAGAAGAAGTTGAAGATGAAAGGAACTTGAAAGTGGGTGGTGAAAACATTACCTCTTCTATGGGTTCTTCCTTTTGCTTTTATCAAAATGGATCCTTAGGTTAGATTTCTGATTAATGTAAGGCATCTAAAATTAATGGAGGATATTTTAGAGGGTATTTGGGCATAGTATGATCGAACCAAAAGGCTTTTAAGGTGTGAAGAATTGGTTAGAATTGGTGTCCTTTTATAAGGGGGAGGAGGGGCTCGTTAGGAAAAAATTAAAGAATTATTTTATAATATATTATTATTCAGTTTATAATAGCTCAAAAGTGGATTATTCAATTTATAAGGTGGGTATGGGTCTAAATCATTTAAACCAATATATTTCAGACAGTTTTGGGTCATTATATTCACCTTATCTTTTAGTTTTAACTCTTAGTTAATTAGTTTGACATTTACCATGTCACTTTGTATTTTTATATTATATTGTTAATAAAATTAAAATATACACCCAAGTGACCCACAAGTGGTCCATTAATGATAAAAATACCATGATACAAGTCCTTTAGTAGAACCTTAGATTTTTAGGAATATAATATCAATTAATAATATAATATTTGTTTTAAAAACTCTTTTATGTCAATTTTGACACTATTTAATAAAGGATTTTTGTTAAAGTTTTAACAACATTATTAATTCTAATAAAATTCATTTAAACAATAATAACATGTCATATTAATCAATAAAATTCGTGGATGGCATCAAAAATATAAAATTTTATTTATTTTAATACTTAAATACCAATTATTTGATTCTTTCATTAATAAGGAAAATACTGCATCATTTTGGTGTCATAAGACAATTTAATTATTAAATGTCTAAAAATTATAAATAAAATACTATTCTGTATGAAATATTTTCAGATTTATAATGAATATTTATAGTTGAAAATTTAATATATATAACCCTATGTAAAAATTGTTTTTCTAAAAGATATATGCTTATGTCATTTTTGTATTTACTTTAACTTAATTAATATAATGTGTCATTATCACTTAAAAGTGGATCTATGGGGTATCAAAATTGACCTGAATATTCCCATGGTCAGACATGTATCAACCAATAGTGTTAGTACACATTTTAGGGTAAATTATTATTATTATAATATTATTTTTTACCCTTATTTATCGGATTTACCCTTTAACCATGGTAAATAAAATATTTACCAAAGTAATTATTCAAAATGTCTACAAATAAAAGTTCTTATTTACACAATTTGGACATCTTGATTCCAAATGTGGAATCCATTTTTCTAAATTCAAAACACATAAGTGGCAGAAATTAATTTAAAATTAATTCCCATTGTAAAAACAAAAAGCCTATTTTTAAGAGATAATAACTATCAAAAGATTGACACTTGTTTATGTCCGGTTTAATTGTGAAACTATGTCCAATGACCAACATTGTATTAAATGGTAAAAATATATACTAAATATACTTTAAAACCACTCAAATTCATAGTTGATCAATATTAATAATTTTGATTTAAAAAGTTGTTTTTAATTAAAATTTAGTAATTTTCACTATTCATCAAAATATAAAATTTATCTGAAAAGTACCAAAATATCACTTTAGGCTAATTTCGATATTATGAATCCAAAAATGAATTCCATTTTGAGAGATTAAATTTATAAAATTTTAAAAAGTGGGTGTTACTATCCATAACGGCTACTTTGATTGGCCGCGGTGTGTTATAATCTCGAAGTTGCGTACAACACACACAACTATATTATTCAAAGAGAAGCGTACTATGGAAGCTTGGGGTGTTATATTCTCCCATCCATAAAATAATGTCATTCTTGGAATATATATAATACTACTGCGTGAAAAGACTTGGGTTTTTTTTCATCATGAGTTCCTCGGTTCCCACGTCGCATCTTCCATCTTAGAGTTTCTCCATAGAACTTTTACCAGACGAGTCGTCCGGTTTCTCAACACTTGTTCTCTCGTATCCAAAATATTGACAGGCTCTTCGCAATAAGATAGATCAGGTTCTATTTCTAATTCCTCATAGGTGAGTACATGCATTGGGTTAGGCATGTATTATCTCAAAAGTGATACGTGGAACACATCGTGAACTTTGGAGAGACTTGGCGGCATTGCCAATCAGTAAGATACAACCCAAATTCGTTCTAGAATTTTGAATGGTCCGATGTACTTGGGACTCAATTTATCCTTCTTACCGAAATTTATAACTCCCATCCATCGAGATACCTTCAAGAAAACATGATCTCCTACCTGAAATTCCAAATCCTTCCTTCAGTTATCAGCATAGCTCTTCTACCTACTTTGAGCTGCTTTAATGTGGTTTTGGATTCCCTTCACCTTTTCCATCGTTTCCTCCACCAGTTCTAGGACTACGAGTTTTCTCTCACCATCTTCAACCCAACAGGTTGGTGTGCGACATCTCTTTCCATATATTGATTCATATAGTGCCATCTGAATACTTGAATGGAAGCTATTGTTATAAGAAAATTCCGCCAGAGGTATATATTGATCCGACATACCCTCGAAGTCAAGTGAGCATGATCTCAACATGTCTTCTAAGGTTTTAATAGTATGTTCTGATTGTCCATCTGTTTTGGGGTGGTAGGCAGTGCCCAAAGGAAGTTCAGTATCCAAGGCCTTCTGAAGACTTTTCCAGAATCTTGAAGTGAAACAGGGATCATGATCAGAAACAATTGATAGGGGTACTCCATGAAGTCTCACAACATAATTAACATAAATTCCTGCTAGACATTCAAGTTGTAGATCCTCTCTTATAGCAAAAAAATGTGCTGACTTGGTATAACGATCAATAATAACCCATATTACATCGTTCCTTCTAGGAGTCTTTGGTAGCCCCATGACAAAGTCCATCGTAATATTTCCCCATTTCCACTCCAGTATGAGAAGAGGTTGCATGAATCCTCCAGGCTGTTGCCTTCCAACTTTCACTTGTTGACAAACCATACATCTTGACACAAAATCAGCAATCTCCCTCTTCATGTTGTCCCACAAAAAATGTTCCTTCAAATATCTATACATTTTGGTGTTCCTAAGGTGTATAGAGAAATTGGAGCTATGAGCATCATCTAACAATTTCCTTTTTAGATCAGGTATATCGGGAACACAAAGCCTCTTCCCAAATTTTAAAATTCCTTTTTCATACACAAAGTCTCTCAATCTCCCATCATTCATATCTTTAATCTTCTTTTGTAATTCTTCATCATCGGTCTGAGAACTCTTAATCCTTTCTAGTAAAGATGGTTTGAAAACCATTTGAAAAATCATTGATGTTTCACCTTCCATGGTTATTCCCATGTCCATCTACACTAGATCCATGAAAATTGGATCCCTTTCAATTCTCATATTTTTTAGAACTCCATGATCTTTTCTGCTCAAAGCATCTTCCACCTTATTTTCCTTCCCTGGGTGGTAGTGTATCGTGCAATCATAATCCTTGAGTAATTCAAGCCATCTCCATTGCCTCATGTTGAGTTTTTTTTGTGAGAAAATATAATTCAAACTCTTGTGATCCGTATAAATCTCATATTTTTCACCTTAGAGGTAGTGTCTCTATATCTTCAAAGAAAAGATCACAGCTGCTCAATCAAGATCATGAGTAGGGTAGTTTTGCTCATGAATTTTCTACTGTCGTGATGCATAGCCAATAACCCTATCATTCTTCATAAGGACACAACAAAGTCCTTTCTTCGATGCATTACTATAAATAACAAACCCATCATTCTCCGATGGTAGAGTCAATATAGGAGCATTGGATAATATTATATTCAGTTCTTCGAAACATTCTTCACACTTTTTTGTCCAATCAAATTTAACCCCTTTACGTGTGAGCTTTATTAATGGGTTATCCAACTGTGAAAAATTCTAAACGAAAGGTCGATAATAACCTGTTAAACCAATAAAACTATGTACCTTAGTTATACTCATCAGTGCAGGCCATTCTTGGACTGCCTTGGTCTTATAAGGATCAATAGAGATTCCATCCTCAGAGATAATATGGCCAAGAAAAGAAATCTTCTAAATCCATAATTCACACTTGCTAAACTTCCAATATAATTCATGTCTTCTCAAAGTCTTCCGGATAATGCGCAAGTGATTTTCATGATATTCATATCTTTTGGAGTATACCAAGATATCATCAATAAAAACCACCACAAATTCATTGAGATATTCCTTGAAAAATCTATTCATTAGATCCATGAATATAGAGGGTGCATTAGTCAATCCAAAAGGCATTACTGTAAACTCGTAATGCCCGTACCTGGTTCGAAATATTGTCTTTGGAATGTCTTCCTTCTTCACACACAACTGATGATATCCAGATCGAAGGTCAATCTTTGAAAAGTACTGATCTCCATGCATTTGGTCAAATAAATCATCAATGTGAGGTAGGGGATACTTTTTCTTTATTGTTATAGAATAGATCTCCCTATAGTCGATAAATAACCTTATAGATCCGTATTTTTTTAACAAAAAGAACAGGGGCTCCCCATGGAAAACACTAGGGAGAATAAATCCCTTATTACTCAATTCCTCTAGTTGTTTATTTAGTTCAACTAATTCTACAGTGTCCATTCTATAAGGGGTCTTCGATATAGGCCTTGATTCAGGAATTAAATAAATGGAAAACTCAACTTCTCATTCTGGAGGTTGTCTAGGTAAATCTTCCAGAAACACATCTACATATTCATTCACAATAGGTACATCCTATATTTGAACATTCCTTTCCTCACCCACAGTTATGTCATTATCTTCCTCCCAAATAATTGAGTTTAGTTGAGCTACCGGGGGTAGATCTAGGTAAGAATTAGGGGGTGACGATTCCGCTCTAAAGATAAGGTGATCCTTATCATCATCATCAAAAATAGTAACCTACTTCTTATTACAATAAATTTTTACATCATGGTCTGAAAGCCAATCCATACCGAGGATTATATAAAATTCAATCATAGGTATGACGATGGGATCCACAGATAAAGAACATGTATGTGCTCTAATGGGGACTGATTCACAAAACTTTGTTGCAATGATACTTCCCTTAGGATTTTTGACTGAAAACTCCCTTGTTAAATCAAATTGGAAATATCTAATTTTCATAGAAAAATGGGAAGATATAAAACAATGAGATGAATCAGAATCAAATTAAGCATTTTCTAAACTTGAGGAAACCATTAAATTACCTGCCACCATGTCTTTTGGGGCATCAACCTCAGCAGTAGTGATTGCATAAGCTTGGGCTTGGTCCCTAGGCCTTTTTTGAGGTATGTTTCCCTGATGCTTAGGACATTCATTTTCATAATTTCCTATCTCCCTGCAATTGTATCATTGAACATTGATAGCATCTTTCTTTCCTTTACCATCACCAGCTAGATGGCCTTTCTGTCCACACTTGTAGCATACTCCTTTTTTTAGACATGCACCAGGGTGCTTCCTTCCACAATTATCACAAGGTGGAAATTAAATTCTTCCCTTCTTCCATGTTTCCTTATTTCCTTTCCCAAAGTGTTCAGCAGATCTCTTCTTCTCTTTCTTTGATTTAAAGTCATAAGACATAGATAATTCTCTTTCTGTCTTGATAGCACACGAGACAATATCTTCGTATGATGAGAAGGATTGTGAGGTCAATTATCGACGGAGAAATGGTTTTAACCCATCAATGAAACGATCAATCTTACTTCTTGGGTTACGTATATAATCTGCATTATACCTTACTAACCTTGTAAAGTTAGCCTCATACTTTGCGACATTCTCATCTTCCTTTTGTCTCAGACTCAGAAATTTCCTTTCCATATCTTCTTGATGGTCACGAGGAAAGTATTTTTCTAAAAATAGATCTTTGAACACCCTCCATTGAATATTTGATTCATCATCATCTTCCTTCGTGTTTTGAATCAATTACCACCATTGATCAGCATCTCCAGTGAGGCGGAAAACTACCATGATAAATTTTTCCCTTTCATTACTCCCCAAGGCATGGAATATTTTCTCTAAAGAATTTATCCATTGCTCAGCTACTAATGGATTTTAATTTCCATTTAATTCTGGTGGTTGTTTCCTCATGAAGCAATCTAACATTGATCCTCTACGCTGTGGATCAGGGTACTCCATACGGGTAAAGTTATTATTCATAACCTGGGTGAGTTGTCCCAGTATGGTGATTAGCTGATCATCACTAGTTGCATCACTAGATCCACTATAATTATCTTGAGAAGGAGGGAAATCCCTACATGGAGTGTGTGCTTGATACAGTTTACATTTCTTCCACTAGGTTCCATTTCTAAACAATGGCATAAACTAGATCATTTTATGAATCAAAATACAAAATTCCATACTTGTAAAACACTTAACATAAATTGAACTATTTATGGATATAATCCATAATCATAAAAATGTTTTCTTTGAAGAATTATATACTCATAAACCCTTCATAATGGTTTGTAAATAAAATGATAATTATCCAAAGCATATCCCCCGGGAGTGTCGTAACCAATAGTGCAGCAAGGCCCGTTGTCGTGCACCAGTTCTCGTTCGAGTCTAGCTCAAAGCAGTGTTTTCAGGTTTTACACCTAGGTACATCTTTTTCAGAGCTGCCTCTACCTAATCATATCCAGACAGGGATGTATTCCTCAGAAAACTCAAAAAATCTCTACAATACCAAAATTCTAGGAAGTTCTTCTATACTAATACCCAAAGTCCATCATAGGTCTATGTGTTCTAATCAGAGTTTATTTAAATCTAGTTTCTAGGGTTTGCAATAAACTTCCACTGATACCAACTGTAATGCCCTGACCCAAGTTACCCAGAGTCGGTGCATTATTATATAACAATGGAATGATCATACAGAAATCATGCCTCGAAAGACCGATCAATTTAGTATTATTGGAAACAATATTCATACATAAGTTTAAATTTACAACATGAAAAGAAATACAACAAAAATATATTTCATTAGGAATATCCAAGCCTACTAGATTATTCCTGCTGCTCAGTCATACCTAACTTCTTCATATCTGGGGAAAATGAAACATAAGAAAGGGGTGAGATCAAACGCTCAGTAAGGGTAAGTAATACAGCGGAAAATGACATAAATATTAAGCATGGTAAATAATTGAAACCACATGCCTTTACCAATAATAAACATGAATACTTTTATGTCAAGAATATGAGTTGAGTAAATAATGTCATAATAAAACATAATCATGGGTATTCTACTAGTCAAATGACCACATGAACTATAAATATTATTTCCATAATGAGGGAATGTATAATGCCGAACGTTCTGAAACATTTTTTCAAGGCCTCGTCCAAGACATCTAAAAATAATTAAGGCCTTGGCCAAAACCATAAATCAAATTGGGAAAGAGCCTCGGCCAATTCCACGTCTATTTGTCTCATGAGAACTATCGATGCATCGAGGAGCTATAACAGGCTCCCCCGTCACTTACTAAGTCCAATACATTCTTCATATGAAAAGGTTTAAACATATCATAAACATTCGTATTAAAACTAGCATAAGAAATGTCAATAATTTAACCATAAATCATGAATGGTATAAACATATCACATCCATAGAAAATAATATCACAAAACATTCAATACAATATGGATGTTTTGTATCATAATAAATCAACTCCAAATAAACTTAAAATCCATCAAAGGATGTTGACATAGATGAAATCAAAACTCTTTTAAGAGAAATATCTCTATATATTTTGAAATCATTTAAGAGTAACATAATTATAAAGTAAAACATTTACTTTGAAAATATTAGTATAGGCTTAGAAGGGAAGCTTTTATGAGTTTATAACGGTAGAAAATATCTGCACCTGCCGTATAAGATAAAAAGAGACATTCTTACCTTAATTTTGTCGAAAAGGTTAAAAAGGACCTTGTTTGGAAAACGACGGAAACATTCCTTGATAAACATCTTATAAAAGTAAAAAAGGGGTATAACTTACTTTATCCCATATTCTATAAAATAGTAAGAATGATTTGAAATATATTTTTTAGAAACATGGATGTGGATGATAAAGAGGTCCCAGTAGATAATTACGTATAAACAACCTCGGATAATGAAGAGATTGTGAAATAAACCATTACCTTGTACTTTTCCATTGTTGAGGGTATGTTAACCTCATGTATAATGGCGAAATAATTTTTATTAAATTATACAAGAATCATATACATTAATATGATATCATATTTGATCTTTTAACATTTATTTGTTACTAATATCTTAGTATTATCATCGTTTTAGGTGTTAACTTACTCGTTTTCTTTTATATATTTTGATACATAAGTCATGTTTGTTATGGATAGGTTATATCTTATTCATATCCAGAATTATATAAAGTACATAAAATTATTTTTAACCATCAGATGATAATTAGACTTTAATGGAAACGATGGGGAATGAATCTCATCACGTTCGTGGAGACGGTAGTCCGTACGTACGCACGAGCGACAATATCACTCTTTTGATATTAAAATAATATATAATTGGATATTATATCATATATACAGAATAATTATCATATTATATTTATTATTTACATTAATTACACATCGTTATTATACCCATACAAATAATAAAGTGTTGAATAAAAATTACACCACGACGTGGAGATGGTAAGCCGTACGTACACACGTATGGTGACATGTCATTATAAGGATGGATAGAATACTGAATATGGTTGTAACATATTTATAATAACATCACAGTATGTAGAATATACTAGAGTTATTATTTTATAATGGGAATATCAAAGAAAGAAGAAGTTGAAGAAGAAAAGAACATGAAAGAGGGTGGTGAAAACATTACCTCTTCTTCAGGTTCTTCCTTTTGATTTTATCAAAAGGGATCCTTAGATTGGCTTTCTGACTAAAGGAAGGACTCTAGGATGAAGGGAGGATATTTGAGAGTATATGTGGGTAGATATTGGCCGAAACAAAAGGCTTTTATGGTGTGAATAATTGGTAAGAAGTGGTGTCCTTTTATAAGGGGGAGGAGGGGATCTTTATGAAAAACTTAAAGTATTATTTTATAATAAATTCTTATTCAGTTTATATTGGCTCCAAAGTGGGTTATGAAAAGTCTAAGGTGAGTATGGGTCGAAAACCTTTCAAAAAATTGATGTTATACAGGTTTTGGTCATTATATTAACCTTATCTTTTAGTTTTAACTCTTAGTTAATTAGTTTGACATTTACCATGTCACTTTGTATTTTTATATTATATAGTTAATAAACATACTATATTCATCCAAGAGACCCAAAAGTGGTCCATTAATGATACAAATATCATGATATAAGTCCTTTGGCCGAACCTTAGATTTTTAGGAATAGAATATCAATTAATATTATAATATTTGTTTTAAAAACTCTTTTCTGTCAATTTTGACACTATTTAATAATTGACTTCGTTAAAGTCTTAACAATATTATTAATTCAAAAAAAATCATTTAATCAATCCTAACATGTCATATTAATCAATAAAAATATTTTATGGCATCAAAACATTCAAATTATATTTATTTTAATATTTATATTACCAATTATTTGATTCTTTCATTAATAAGGAAAATACTGCATCATTATTGTGTCATAAATAAATTTCATTATTAAATGTATAACAATTATAAATAAAATACTTTTATTTATGAAATCATTATATCTTTCTAATTAATATTTTTAGTTGATAATATAATATATATAACCCTATGTAAAAATTGTTTCTCTAAAAGATATATGCTTATGTCATTTTTGTACTTACTTTAACTTCATTAATATAAAATTTCATTATCACTTACAAGTGGATCCATGGGGTCCCAAAATCAACCCAAAGATTCCCATGGTCGTAAATGTATCAACCAATAGGGTTAGGAAACATTTTAGGGTAAATTAATAATATTATAATATTATATTTTACCCTTATTTACCGGATTTACCCTTTAACCATGGTAAATAAAATATTTACCGAAGTAATTATTCAAAATATCTAAAAATAAAAGTTACCTATTTACCCAATTTAGAAATACGTATTCCAAATATGGAATCCATTATTCAAATTCAAAACATATAAGTGGCAGAAAGTAATTTAAAATTAATTCCCATTGTAAAAACAAAAAGCGTATTTTTAAGAGATAATAACTATCAAAAGATTGACACTTGTTTATGTCTTGTTTAATTGTGAAATTATGTACAATAACCAAACTTGTATTAAATGGTAAAAATATATTCTAAATATACTTTAAAACCACTCAAATTCATAATTTATCACTGTTAATTATTTCTATTAAAAAGTTGTTTTTTATTAAAATTTTATAATTTTCACTATTCATCAAAATATAAATTTTATCCGAAAGGTACCAAAATTTCACCCTAGGATAATTTCGATATTCCGAATCCAAAAATGAAGTCCATTTTTAGAGATAAAATTTATAAAATTTCAAAAAGTGGGTATTACAATTCATAACAGCTACTTTGATTAGTCGCGGTGTGTTTGGATCTCGAAGTTGCGTACAACACACGCTACTGTATTATTTAAAAAGAAGCATACTATGGAAGCATGGGGTGTTATAGTATGATCATTTAAATTTTAGAATAAATGGAAAGTTAATTATATATATGTTATCCCTGTGATTAGTGTTTGATAAAGATCATACCCTTACTTTCAGTAACTTCTAAAATCTATTCAAATGAATTTGGGTTGTGTTTCACCATAAAAAAATCATACATACTAGAAATCAACATTACCCAATCTTCAGTAAAGGAGGTCAATGATGAAGTGTTTATTATGTGTGAAATATATTTTCATAATGTGTTCAATGATTAATGTTTTATATTATCATCTATTTCTAGTAAACTCATGATGTTACATGAAAACATGGATTCTTATAGAATTGTGAATAATATCTATGGTCTTTACCAAGAGATACTTAGAGAACAATAGTTTTAGTTCTCCAAGACTCATTTTCAACGAAATCCCAGAGATGGTGTAACATTTAGGCCTCACATAGTCAATATCATTGGCCATGTTGAGCTCCAAGAGGTTCAACGATTTAAACTACCTAATGAACTATGCCATGATCTCATTTTGGATTCAGTCCCTTTGAGCTTCTCAAACTTGTATGTCAATTTTAACATGAACAACATTTGGAACTATCTACCATATTTTCTTAACGTTATTCACAAGTTAGATAAGGAGATAAATCATGAAAAATTATTTCCCTTATGATAAAAAATATATAAATTATAAATCAATGATCTTTAAGACAAAATATTGTTTTCAAATCCATTCCAAAATGATAGGTACCAAGGATAAAGGGAGTTAATGTGAAGTTATCTATTTCACATGTGGAAAGAAGTGCTACTGGAAGAAAAAGTACACCCAGTCAAATAATAAAAGGGAAGCATTAGGTGCATTTATTATTGATTTTAATTTATCATTTTCTATAAATTTGGTACTAGATAAATCCTATGGTGGTTAAATATTATTCAAAAATAGAGGAAACTTGTAAATTTAGAATGATTAATTTATGGAGGAAAATTCATGGGTAGCCAATGAAGAAAGACTTGTTGTTGTTGCTATTTGGGACTTATAAAATCACATTTCCAAGGAGAATGATATGTTTTTAAAGGTTGTTATTATGTATCATATGTTACCAAAAACCATATTTTTATATCAAAGCTTGATACAGATGGATTTGTTTTCAAATTTTTAAATAATGTTTTCTTATTTTATAGGGAATAATTTTTTTGTGGTAAGGCACATTTAAAAAATGGTCTTTATATATTAGATTACATGAACGAAATAATGAATTTCAATAATGAAACATCGTCACATAACCCATACCACACCAAACTATAGAATCACTATCAATTTCATGTAAACAAATATCCTTTTACTAAATTACAAAAATATGAATATTTAGATTATTTTGAACTAAAACGTCTTGGTTTATATCATAAATTTTTTAAAGGAAAAATGAAAAGGTGTCTATTTATTAGAAAAGGTGAAAGGGCCGAAGAGAATCTTGAATTAGTTCATACATATATGTTTAGGCCATTTATTGTTGAAGGAAGGGATGTTTAATCATACTTTATAACTTTTACTCATGACATTAATAGATATGAATATGTCAACTTGATGATTTATAAATAATATTCCTTTAATAATTCATGGAATACAGGAATGATGTATCAAAAAACCATGGTAATCAGCTTAAGAACCTCTTCTCAGACTGTGGTGGATGATATATTAATCATAATTTAATTTATTATTTATAGGATTTTTGGATTCTATCCCAACTCAATCCACCTTAATGGAATTTTGTTAGTGAAAGGGGAAACCAAAACTTATCTGAACTGGTGAGATCAATGATGAGGCTTGTGAGTATTCTATTATCCTTTTGGGGACATGTGTTATAGACAATAGAATTCATAATAATCCAAGTTACAATGAATGTGCAATATGGTATTCCATACCAATTATAGAATGTAATGAAACTCATGATGACATATTTATATGTGTGGGTCATTTTTTAAGGTTGTTTTAGGTAAAATAACAAACACTTTTAGTCCCAAAGTGTTTCTTTATAAAATATCCCAAATAAAAAGAGTATACTACCTATAAAATCCTTTTGGAAAAAATTGGTTGATAGGCCTCCCATATTATTTTAGAATATTATAATATTTAAAAGTGATATTTGGAGTGATAATAATTCAATGAAGTCAAAGCTCATAAAACAAAAGTGTTCATTTAGGAAACAATTCTTCAATGCCTCATGGAAATTGATGCTCTATAGAAACAAATATTTCATAGGAGTATAATAGATATTATAGAACTATAAAGGTATGAGTTTATAGTTATGAAGAATGGTGAATTGTTATTAGTTGATAATAATGACCCTCTAACCTATAATAAAGTAGTTAGTGGAATAGATGTTTCCAAGTGGCAAGAAGCCATGAATTCTTAAATAGATTCCATATACCAAATCCATGTCAAGATATTGGTAGATACACCAGTGGATTTAAAATATCTTTCTTTTAAATGTGTATTCATGAATAAACTCGAAATGGATAAGTAATTTCATAACTATAAGTAATGACTAGTTGTAAAAGGATTTTCAATAGTGTTAATGTATTGTCTGTGAAGAATCCTTTTCACATATTTCCTTGATGTAGTCTATCAAAATTATACTTTAATTTATGGCCTTCTATGACTATGAAATTTAGTAAATGGATTTCAAAATATTCTTCCATAATGTGAACCTTCAGGAAGATGTTTGTCTAACCCAACATAAAGGGATTGTGATTCCTAATGATGTGAAAAAATTATACAAGTAATAATAATCCATTTATGTATTAATGAAAATGTATTGGTCATGGAACATTCAATTTGATAAATCCATAAAATAATTTGGTTTCATAAATAATGGTTGTGATAATTGTGTTTATAAATAGTTCAATGGGAGTGCAGTCATTTTTATAATAATTTATGTTGATGACATATTACTTATAAGAAACAAAATATTTTCCTTATAGTGGGATATATCCTTGTTGAATAAATTAATATCTATAAAGGAATTATATGAAGAAATACATAATCTTTGGATCAATATTTCTCATGATTGATATTAGAGGATTATTGACTTAAGTCATGGTACATATATTTATAAGATGCTGAATATATTTCATATGAAACAATTAAGGAGGAGATTGTTTCTAGTGTCACATGGACCTCCCCTTTTTAGGAAAATGTGTCCTCATAAAAATGTCGATGGAAAAATGGTTGAGAATGATTCCATATAAATTAAAAATTGGGCCAGTCATGTATTTTAGGTTATGTAAAATGATAGATATATCCAATACCATAATAATTGTACTAAGATATCAATATAACTTGGTTGAACAACAATGAATTATAGTCAAGACAATAATTAACTACCTAAGGTGTTTTAATGATATTTTACTCGTTTATGGAGGATACGGGGAACTAATAATTAGGGAATATATGAAATGTACTTTCCAAAAAGTTCAAGATGTTATGAAATTGAAAATGGGATACATCTTCACATTAAATAGAGGTGTTGGGACTTGGAAGAGCTCCAAACAAGATATGGTCACCGATTTTACAATAGATTCTGAGAATATTTTAGATTATGACGAAGATAAAGAATCAATATTGACACAAAACTTCATCAAATTGATTTAAATGGTACCTAGTTGTAACGATATTATATCAATCTATTGTGATAATATTGAATTAGTGGATCTGGTAAAATATCCATGTTCACCTTACTAGATTATGTATATACATCCAATGTTTTTTCTCTTGGGGTATTTTTCTCATATAGGTGAGGTTGAAGTGAGTAGAATATCCACAAAATACAACATGGAATACCCCATGACTTAATCCTTGACTTAGAAAGGACAATATTAATATGTGATTTCTAGCATATTGATTTCCATAGGAAGTTGTCTCTAATAAATGTGTGAGATTATTGGAGTTAGTGTCTGAGGAATAACTATTTTTACATTGATTACATTAATATTTTATTATTTTAAAATTAAAAAATATATATTATTATATATTTTTCATTATTATATATATATTTAGTTTCATAATGTCAATCAATATCTATCAAATTGATAAGGTTTTAATAGTTCCCACTTCAGTTGATAAACATTAAATTCCATATAGATATTCTTACATATAGTTCTACTATTCGATAAAATTATATGATGGGACACATTGAATGAGACATTTAGGTTTGATTACACATAAGAAGATGAAAAAAAATTCCCCTAAATGTTTCACCTGGTAATGTCCGATATGTGATATTTTAAAAAAATTTGGAACCGTGGGAATTCAACATGTTTTTATATCATTGGATACTCCTATCATTAGGTGTAACTATTAGTACTTATACATTAATATTATTATTAATTATGGTTTCATCTTACACACATTTATGTATTTCATAAACCTTGGTGATACAATTTATGTATAAGTTTGATTTGTTGGTTGTGTCATGAGTGACATGTTATTAATGAATAAATAAAGGAATTGTTTTTCCCTTATATATGTAAATAGGTTTAAATATTGACCCTTTGATTGGAATTGAATCGTCTCATTAAATGTAATGGTCATGGTGTAATGAAAATTTTATTCTACATATTCAAAGAATGAAATAACAACAATATATGTTCATGACACAATTTTGAAACATTCTTGATGTGATAATTAGATAAAGGGATTATATTACACCGTAAGTGTTCATATGTAGTTTCTAATGCTGCGGCATTAAGAAAATTATCTTGTATTCCTTGACCTATTGTTAGACAATAATATTAGACTTTTGGCATGTCTTCCTGATACTAATGAGAACAAATCCTAGAGGTTCAAACACTAATTATTTGATTAATATCAAATAAATTTTATTTGAATTTAATTAATGACATAAATATTACTCTCAATAATGAGAAAAAATTTTATTCATGTTTTATCTCTCACAAATATTTTATTTATGAATGAAGATTTAAATTAAAAAAAATTCCATGTATTAAATAAATTCATAAGAGTTTGAATAGACTAAGATCTTTTCTGATGATGAATATTTATTTATAATATAGTAATTAATATTTATCATTACGTGAGATAATGCGCACCATAAAATAATAATATTTTTATTATTATATGAAAAAAAAATTAATGATTATTAAATTTTTTAATGGGAATAACACAATTAAATAATATTTTAACCTAATACCTATATCTATACATAGATGGTTATATATATTATGATGGGTTAATTGAGATTTCAGAATCATTACACAAAATGGAATTCTATCAACATTACTCATCCTCTCTTTATCTCAAAAATAATATGATATAAAGAGATTCTTTAAATATTTGAGGAACTATAAGAGATCATCACAAACAATTTAAGAAAACTAATTCCCCATTTTAGTGCACATTAACATATTGGTGCCACTTGAATATCATTGGAGGGCATTTGGATCACTTCTAGGGGGATTCTATTCAAGGATCCTCTAAAAATGGTGAATGTAATTTGATAAGTTCTTTTCGTAAGATCGACATTATCATCAGAAAAAGATTCTAAGATGAAATAACCATGTCAAAAATATTAAAAAAATTAATTATAAATTTATCATGAAGAGATACTATCTCATTCTCGGTTATACTCTACGTTAATATTTGGTAGAAAATTTTGGTTTTCCATCGAATTCATTTCATGTACAATATGGTTAATTTATCCACTAAATCAACAATCATTTATATGTGTTGTGAAAACTGAGGTGCTTACACTACACGCAGTACCATGATAGGGGTCTTATGGGATTATTGGTAAGGGTTAACCCATATGAAAGGTCCAATAAATAAGGGCCCTAATGGTTTTTAAAAAATTTTTGTACTTATTTTTGAATATTTTTTGTAAAATATTAATAAATTTTTTAAAATGAAATATAATAAGAGGTTTTGGGTACTTTGGGTGAATTTTTTTGAACATTTGTTATATGTACCACTCATTCCTTGTCACGAACCGACCCTACCCGAGCTCGAGCCGCAACTACCCCAAGCCCGCCTCCATAGGCTAGGGGCAGGCGACTAGCGCCGAAGGAACAACAACTCGGGGAGGCCTTTGCCTAAGTACCTGTACACACGCACGTAGTAGACACAATGCAAAAGTGAAGAGTAAAAAGAAAAGAAAATGGAAACTGTTATAAATAAACCACAAGAGTGCATCGACCTCTAAACAATACAAGTAAAGTGCTGAAAAGGAAAAAGGGAAAAAAACGCGCACAACCAGAAAAGGTTCCACAACCTGGCAACAGGTAAACAAAAAGGAAAAGCTGATGGGTCTCCCACCTGGAACCCGGCCACGACCACCGCATGCGGTCCCAGATCCCAAGCTCCTATGCTCCACCGAAGTCACGCTCCACCTGTCCGTCGTCTGCATGGGCACCCCAAGTGCGGGCAAAGCCCAAGAAGGGGTGAGTATAAAAATACTCAGTAGGATACCCCGAAGGCTTGAGGGAGCAACAAAAGGAGGTACCGAAGGGTGAGCAGTAGAGCGAACAGGGAAAGTAAAGGAGTCCAACTGAGGGTGCAGTAAAGAGTCCAGCTCAACCCAACAAAAGAAAGGAAGTAGACTCGTCCAGGCACAAGGAGCTGGAAACGGTGAGAAGATGAACTTCCCGTCGAGTCTTCGCTGCCTATAGCAGGAGAGTGGACTCGTCCAACCACGAGAAGCTAGACACAGAAAGCATGTGGCATACCCCGCGCGTCTTCGCCTCACCTGGAAGGAGAGTAACCAAACCCAAGAAGTGGGTACCAGAAACAAGGTATATACATATCCTTATGCTCTGCCAAGAAGCCTGAATGAACTCGTAAGGGGATCTCCGTCCCGTAGCTCAGCCCAAGAAAGGTGTCGCCAACAGTCCCAGAAGTAACCTCCATCAACTCCTAGCATCCTTCACGTCTACCCTGAACCGCAAGCCAAGGGGCTCAATCACCACAACTCGACACTATCCGGTTTGGGTGGAACTGACTCGCCTGCACAGTTTTAGATCATGTCACAAGAACGCGTCTCGGTGGGGAAAGTGCCCCTCGTGCTTGAGAGTTCTAGGGAAAGTCAAACCACACCTCGTCACTGCCCTGCAGTTGAGAGGTCTCCTCAAAGCCAAATTCTTTCCATCACCGACCCGTACAACCAAGGGTTCCGCTCCGGTAATCACGGAGGAAAGCCACAGACTAGCCTAGTTGGAAGGACTGAGTCTGGAATGCCGACAGGTGTCCCACTACCCAGCCCTGCAGGAGGGTAATTCATGACCAGATATCGGGTGACCCACTGCCCAGCCCTGTTGGAGGGTAAACCCTAACACATCACCAAGCGACCCACTGCCCAGCCCTGCTGGAGATTAAATCATATTAAGATACTGGGTGACCCACTGCCCAGCCCCGCTGGAGGGTAGACCCCAACACATCATCAAGCGACCCACTACCCAGCCCCGCTGGAGGGTAGACCTGGAATAAGTCGACAGGCGACCCACTACCCAGCCGTGCAGGAGGGTAGACCTGGAATAAGTCCATAGGCGACCCACTGCCCAGCCATGCTGGAGGGTAGACCTGGAATAAGTCGACAGGCGACCCACTGCCCAGCCGTGATGGAGGGTAGAATTGGAACTAGATGACGAGCGACCCATTGCCTAGCCCTGCTGGAGGGTAGACCCTAAGAGGTCGCCGGGTGACCCACTGCCCAGCCTCTATTGGAGGGTAGACCCTACTAGCATCGGGTGACCCACTGCCCAGTCTCTACTGGAGGGTAGACCCTGATAGCATCGGGTGACCCACTGCCCAGTCTCTGCTGGAGGGTAAACCCTAAAAGTCAGTGAGAAACCCACTGCCCAGCCCCGCGGGAGGGTAGAACTCAGAACTGCTCTGGACATCTCCACTAGAGGGCACAACATTGGCCAACTGAACACGAAATGGGTATCACGCAACCTCCCAACTCCAGAACAACTCACCCAAAAGAGGTGCAGCATCTGCTCCACCACTGGGTGTCACTAGAACCGCTACCGGCCAATCCATCGAGAATGAAACCAGGGGGAGACCACTCAACCCTACTGGTCAACAGACGAGCACAGAGCCAGGGGAAGAGCTCCACCCTGCTGGTCAAACGAACACACAGAGGTACCCTCTACGCCGCGAGAGGTCCAAGTACGCAAGCAGAACTCGGCACGCATGTGGGGCCCACACAACGTGTGGCTCCATCTCAACCCCAACTGAACGCACCAACGTTCTCAGGTACGAACAACCACATGTACCTCCAAGCATTTCTGTATACCCCCAGAGTATACCACAGTCTCAGCCCAAGGGCTATCGTGCACACAGCACCCAACGTCAACGCAAAGGCGTGACATAACAACTCCACCGCAAAGGCCCAGGAACGACCAACCACATCTCGCGAACCATTTAGATCACTCTCCCAAGAGTGCACGATCACATGCCAAGGGTCTGCCACAATCAAGGTAAGGCGAACCACCACTAGATCACCTTCCATGCTTCCACATTTCCCGAGATCGCGCAAGAGGCTCTGCACAACCAAACGGATTACACCATTGTAATCCTCATGGAAAAACACACGAGATCGACTACTTACTCGCCTCCAACGGATATCTGACGGAAAAGTCGCCAACACCGCCTAATGCCCGAACGACATCCCGCGATCCCGAGCCTCGGCCCCGAAAACAGTCGGGCGCATCAGACCATTGTGATCCCCTCGGGAAAACACGTCAAAATCACTACTAACATGATTTCAATGCATATCCAGAGAAAAAGGTGCATCCCGACGCACCACACACAAGCGGTGCCACGTGGGACCTGCATCCCGGTCCCAAAACTCAGTGAACGGATCGCACCGTTGCGATCCTCTCAAAAAAGTACACGAAATGGACTACCCACTTGTCCAAAACAGTCGCCCGGTGATAAAGTTGGAAATCACTGTCAACTCCCGAAACGGCCCTCGTGGGGCCCGCACCATCGTGCAGAATTATAGCGAGCAGACTGCGCCAACACGACGCCCTCGGAAAAACACCCAACATCGACTGCTCGCACGCCCCGAACGGACGTCCGGGGAAAAAGGCATGAAACACTGCACGCATCTCGAAAGACGGGTCGTGGGGCCTGCACCTCAACTTCGACCTCAATGCCTGGAACTACCCTGGCAACCTCCGCCTCGATGCTAGGGTCCCAACGCAACTGACGGCGCTCAAAACGGACGTCGAACGCGTTCGCGCCGTCCAAAACAAGATTTTCCGGAAGAACGCTCGTCCACTTAAAGACGTGTCGCATCTCCGAGACCCCTCGTTTTGGGAATTAAAAATTCTCAAAACCATCTCAAAAACTCCGGAATGACGCAAGCTCTGCGCTGCCGAAGACGGCGCACAAAACGGACGCCCGTAGCCCGAAATACGGGCGTCTGAAGACTGAGGGGCAAAGCCCCTTGGGCCGGACCGGCTCGGTCTGCCCTGCTTGGGCCGGGCCGCGCCGTCCAGCCCGCGGCTCAGCCGCGGGTTCGATTCACCCCGTCGCGGCTTGCTTCCACCGACCGGCCGCCTCGCGGCCGGTTGACGCCCCGCAACGACCCACGTTTTGCGGGTCCCGGTCGTGCACGGGGGTCCCGCGCTTCGCAGCCCCCCTCTCCTCCGCCTGCCGGCGCCCGCGGCCGGCTTCCGATAGCCCCCGCCGAAGGCCGTCGCCGCCTCCCGGAAGCGTAGCTGCTACCTCCGAAGCCCCGGCCGACCGCCCTGCTCTGCCCCGCTCCGCCGCCGTCTGCCGCCTTCAGCCCTCGCCGGAAACCGGCCGTGGCCGGAAAATTTCCAAGGACCACTGGGAACGATCCGGTGGTCGAAATTTTAATCCGGATAGCTTTCTGGAAAGCTCGGGACGGGATCTATGCAACCATGGGATTTGTTCGAGGATCCAATATTGTGATTGAGCATAAATACGAATTAAAAAGTTGAAGGGGAGGAAAACTCAAATCCGCCTACCTCGTGGGGCTTCGCCCGGCGCTTCCCGCGCGATCCGCCACGCGCCATCGTCTCGCCGGAGCCACCGTGCCGGAGCCGCATTGCCAGAGCTCACCGGAGCACGTCGGAAAGGAGGAAGGGAGGGGAGGGGTTGTGAGGAAGAAGAAGAAGAGGAAGAAGGGGGGGGTGCGTGTTTAAATAAAAACACTTAAACACCCCGCCCGGCACGCCCCCGACTGCGCTCCTAAAGCAGACAAAAAGGAGGGCATCTCTGGGGTAAACATGACCTCCCGAGCACAACGGTGGTCTCAGAATTTTAATTCGATACCCCGTTCAAAAGTTATTAAGCTTAGCGCTCGAGGTCGCCAAATTACGAAAACGCCCCTATGGCCATTTTTCAGGAACAGCCCGCGCCCGCGAAACTTACACCCCTCCTAGGATAAATGAAACGCTCTGCACACAACGATGCCCTCGGTATTCCAATCCGAGCCACCATTTAAGAAATGCTGGAATTTCAACATTAAACGAATAAATTAATTAATTTATTCATCTTTTTAACATTCCAGGAGCGGGTGAGGGGTCCAAACGTCCCGCACCGACAAGTTTTATGTCGTTCCTAGGGTAAAAAACCCATTCCGGACCCATCCGTACACTCGGATCTCTGATCCCGAACTTCGTTTCGGAGTTATCCCATTTATTTAGCATTTCCACTGTGAACGCTCTGAAAATTTAATTCCGGCCACTCCGGGGCTCGGAATCGCACACCGTCTGAAGGCGCTGCTCCGGAATATCATCAAGAATATTCCAAAGTCTTTCATAGCAAAAAACGGATTCTTACATCATTCCCTCCTTTAAGATTTTCGTCATCGAAAAGAAAAACTAGGGAGCAACACATGGTACTAATCCCACACCTGGATTTCCCATACCCAGAAGAACCCACACACAGCTCTGTGTCACCGCACACAGACCAAAGGATCGATCTGTTCACGCTAGGTCGGCCCTTGCCGACGTCGTGCACCCACTCTAGACATTGGGGTTAGGGAAAGTCGGTAGAGAGTCTCGCCATCCCTCTGCACGGTCTCAAACGGCCCGAAGGCCCTCGGGGGTAGCTCACCTCCCCAGTCAAACCTCTACGTCGCACACCGCGACAGGAATCACCGCTTGGGCATGGGAAAGGCCTGGTGATTACCTCCTTCATAATATCCATATGGTGAAGCACCCAAGGATATCTGGTCACGCAAGATTTCATAGTCGATGCTCTCTTACACGCTTAAAAGGCGAAGGAGTGAACACCATCAACTAAAGGAAAAGGTCTCACGCCTTTTTCCTCACTAACACAGGGTTACACCCGACGCCATGCGTCACCCTGGTAACACCTCAAACAAGGAGCAGGGAGAAAATCCTTTCACACGCAGAGCCCAAAAATTCTACTGCAAAAGGTAGAAGAGTCGCAAGGGGTACCTCTCACCATCCCATGCTCTGCAAGATCGTAGACATCCAAAGTTCGTGGCTACCCGCAGTCCCAACCGTCTGCTCCCGGAGCCTGGCGTGGACTGCCTAGTGGTGATGGGGGGAATCTCGTAACGTCATCCCCCACCTCTAGCTCCCGCTCCTCTGCTAGTACCACCTCTCTGGCCACTACTCCGATCACGGCGCTGTCTCTTCCGTGGTGGTGCGCCTGCTGCCTGCCCGAAGCTCTCAACAACTCGGGCCGGGCAGTCTCATTCCAAGTGACCTCGCCCGTCACAAGCATAGCACCGGCTCTCTCTGGGCTGCCCTGGTGCCCTCCGGCGCCACTTTGTTGTACGACCACAGCTCGAGATCCACTCACAGAAGGGAATACTCGGCTGAGGCCCTGCGCCTTTTCGCCACAGTGGTATATGACCACGTCTCCGAAACCGGCAGTGGGAAGGCTACCTGCATCGAGGTCCTGTCCTCCGGTGCCTGCCAGCTACGACAGATGTCCCGGCTCCATCGCGCCCACTGCCACTACCAACCACAAAACATGACAGGAATCCCTCTGTCACCAACGCCTGCTCTAGCACCCCGACATATGTGGAAATGCCCAAGGGTACTCTGACAGCATGAATCTCTCAGCAGAGACCCTGCTCAAACTTCTGCGCTCAGAAGTTTTCGTCACGGACCATGTCCGAGTAAAAGCATGCACGGTCTAAAAAACTAGTTGCGTACTCAGCCACCGTCATCCCTCCCTGCTGAAACTGCAGGAGCACCTGAATCCGAACGGAGTGCAAGAAGGAGGGGCAAAACTCCTCACGGAGAAACAACTAAAGGTCGCCCCATGAAAGCGACGACTCGTCAAGAAACTAAGTCACCAGACTCCACCAACGCCGAGCTGATCCACAGAAAAGGTTGGCTGCCAAAGCCACTCTCTGATCTGTCGGTGTCTACACAAGCCTGAAAAGGCGAACCACTGCCTCGAGCCAAACCTCTGCTGCCTGAGGGTCTGGCACACCACTGAACCTTAGTGGTCCCTGCCGCTGGAACTCATGGAGCGCGCTCAAGCTCAGCCTGCTCTGCTGAAACTGCCTGCTACTCAACAGGTGGGGGTGCTGCTACCGGTCCACCTGGAGAAAGGGGAGTCGCATGATGGGTCCTGGACTATGGCCTTGTAGCTCACAGGGTCGTCGTCACGCACCAAAGCTGATATATGGGATGGCTATATTCGCGGGGACATCCTGAATATTATCAAGGAGTGCCGCAGTCAAATGAGCATATATGTATATGCCAATATCAACAACAATAATGGGGAGATGACTCAAGAAGGACGGTCAAAGACTCGATCCTATGTGATGCACAAACAAATTTTCCCTGCAACAAGTGACTCAGCATGCTGAGTCAACAAGCGGGTTTTCAAGGTCCTGGTGAATGGATACGTCGGCCACCGCACCATCACTAGACTCCCTGGCCTGAGAGCCGCTCTCAAGACACGTTAACACTATTTCCCTAAATCCCAACCAATTCCTCTTTTAAGGATGTCCGCACAACGTCCCAAGGAACGAACCACCTTTGATACCACTTTGTCACGACCCGACCCTACCCAGGCTCGAGCCGCAACTACCCTAAGCCCGCCTCCATAGGCCAGGGGCTAGCGACTAGCGTCGAAGGCACAACAACTCGGGGAGGCCTTTGCCTAATTACCTGTACACACGCACGCAACAGAATCAATGAAAAAGTGCAGAGTAAAAAGAAGAGCAAAGGGAAACTGCTATAAATAAACCAGAAGAGTGCATCGACCTCTAAACAGTACAAGTAAAGTGCTGAAAAGGAAAAAGGGGAAAAACACGCGCCCAACCAGAAAAGGTGCCACAACCCAGCAACAGGTAAACAAAAAGGAAAAGATGACGGGTATCCCACCTGGAACCCGGCCATGACCACCATACGCGGTCCAAGCTCCCAAGCTTCTATGCTCCACCGAAGTCACACTCCACCAGTCCGTCGTCTACATGGGCACACCAAGTGCGGGCAAAGCACAAGCAGGGGTGAGTATGAAAATACTCAGTAGGATACCCCAAACGCTAGAGGGAGCAACAAAAGGAGGTACCGAAGGGTGAGCAGTAGAGCAAATAGGGAAAATAAAGGAGTCCAACCGAGGGTGCAGTAAGGAGTCCAGCTCAACCCAACAAAAGAAAGGAAGTAGACTTGTCCAGTCATAAGGAGCTGGAAACGGTGAGAATATGAACTTCCCGTCGAGTCTTCGCTACCTATAGCAGGAGAGTAGACTCGTCCAACCACGAGAAGCTAGACACGGAAAGAACGTGGCATACCCCGCACGTCTTCGCCTCACCTGGAAGGAGAGTAACCAAACCCAAGAAGTGGGTACTAGAAACAAGGTATATACATATCCTTATGCTCTGCCAAGAAGCCTGAACGAACTCGTAAGGGGATCTCCGTCCCGTAGCTCAGCCCAAGAAAGGTGTCGCCAACAGTCCCAGAAGTAACCTCCATCGATGCCTAGCATCCCGCACGTCTACCTGGAACTGCAAGCCAAGGGGATCAATCACCGCACCTCGACACTATCCGCTTTGGGTGGCACTGACTCGCCCACACGGTTTTAGATCACGTCACAAGAACGCGTCTCAGTGGGGAATGTGCCCCTCGTGCTTGAGAGTTCTAGGGAAAGTCAAACCACACCTCGTCACTGCCCTGTAGTCGAGAGGTCTCCTCAAAGCCAAAGTCTTTCCATCACCGACCCGTACAACCAAGGGTTCTGATCCGGTAATCACAGAGGAAACCCACAGACTAGCCTAGTCGGAAGGACTGAGTCTGGAATGCCGACAGGTGTCCCACTGCCCAGCCCTGCTGGAGGGTAATTCATAACCAGATATCGGGTGACCCACTGCCCAGCCATGCTGGAGGGTAAACCCTAACACATCACCAAGCGACCCACTGACCAGCCCTGCTGGAGAGTAAAACATATTAAGATACTGGGTGACCCACTGCCCAGCCCTGCTGGAGGGTAAACCATAACACATCATCCGGTGACCCACTGCCCAGCCCCGCTGGAGGGTAGACCCCAACACATCATCAAGAGACCCACTGCCCAGCCCCGCTGGAGGGTAGACCTGGAATAAGTCGACAGGCGACCCACTGCCCAACTGTGCTGGAGGGTAGACCTGGAATAAGTCAACAGGCGACCCACTGCCTAGCCGTGCTGGAGGGTAAACATGGAATAAGTCGACAGGTGACCCACTGCCCAGCCGTGCAGGAGGGTAGACCTGGAACTAGACGACGGGCGACCCACTGCCCAGCCCTGCTGGAGGGTAGACCCTAAGAGGTCGTCGGGTGACCCAATGCCTAGCCTCTGCTGGAGGGTAGACACTACTAGCGTCGGGTGACCCACTGCCCAGTCTCTGCTGGAGGGTAGACCCTAATATCATCGGGTGACCCACTACCCAGTCTCTGCTGGAGGGTAAACCCTAGAAGTCAGTGAGCAACCCACTGCCCAGCCCCACTGGTGGGTAGAACTCAGAAATGCTCAAGACATCTCCACTAGAGGGCACACCACTGGCCAACTGAACACGGAGTGGGTATTGCGCATCCTCCCAACTCCAAAACAACTCACCCAAAAGACGTGCAGTGTCTGCTCCAGCACTGGGTGTCACTAGCACCGCTACCGGCCAATCCATCGAGAACGAAACCAGGGGGAGACCACTCAACCCTGCTGGTCAACAAACGACCACAGAGCCAGGGGAAGAGCTCCACCCTGCTGGTCAAACAAACACACAGAGGGACCCTCTACGCCACTAGAGGTCCAAGTACGCAAGCAGAACCCGGAACACACGTGGGGCCCCCACAATGTGTGGCCCCATCTCAACCCCAACTGAACGCCCCAACGTTCTTATGTACGAACAACCACATGTACCTCCAAGCATTTTAGTATACCCCCATAGTATACCACAGTCTCAGCCCAAGGGCCATCGTGCACAAAGCACCCAACGTCAACGCGAAAGCGTGACATAACAACTCCACCACAAAGGCCCAGGCATGGCCAGCCACATCTCGCGAACCATTTACATCACTCTCCCAAGAGTGCACGATCACACGCCAAGGGTCCACCACAAACAAGGTAAGGCGAACCACCACTGGAGCACCTTCCATGATTCCACATTTCCCGAGATTGTGCAAGAGGGTCCACACAACCAAATGGATCACACATTTGTAATCCTCGCGTAAAAACACGCGAGATCGACTACTTACTCGCCTCCAACGGATATCTGACGGAAAAGTCACCAACACCGCCTCACGCCCGAACGGTGTCCCGCGATCCTGAGCCTCGGCCCCAAAAACAGTCGGTCGCATCGCACCATTGTGATCCCCTCGGGATAACACGTCAAAATCACTACTAACTTGAGTGAAATGGATATCCGGAGAAAAAGGTCCATCCCGGCACACCGCACATAAGCGGTGCCACGTGGGACCCGTATCCCGGTCCCGAAACTCAGCGAACGGATCACACCGTTGCGATCCTCTTGAAAAAGAACACGAAATGGACTACCCACTTGTCAAAAAATGTTGCCCGGTGATAAAGCTAGAAATCACCGTCAACTCCCGAAACGGCCCTCACGGGGCCCGCACCATCGTGCGGAATTACAACAGGCAGACTGCGCCAACGCGACGCCCTCAGAAAAACACCCAACATCGACAGATCGCACACCCCGAACGGACGTCCTGTGAAAAAGGCGTGAAACGCTGCACGCAGCTCGAAAGACGGGTTGTGGGGCCCATGCCTCAACTTCGGCCTCAACGCCTGGAACAACCCTGGAAACTTCGCCTCGATGCTAGGGTCCCAACGCAACTGACGGCGCTCAAAACGGACGTCGGACGCGTCGCGTCTCCGAGACCCCTCGTTTCAGGAATTAAAAATTACTGAAACCATCTCAAAAACTCCGCCTTGACGCAAGCTCCGCGCTGCCGCAGACGGCGCGCAATACGGACCCCCATAGCCTGAAATACGGGCGACCGAAGACATAGCGGCAAAGCCCCTTGGGCCGGACCGGCCCGGTCCGCCCTGCTTGGGCCGGCTCGTGCTGGCCGGCCTGGTGCGCACAGCCGGCCCGCGGCTCAGCCGCGGGTCCGGTTCACCCCGCCGCGGCCATCTGGCCGCAACTTGCTTCCACCGACCGGCTGCCTCGTGCCCGGTTGACGCACCGCAGCGACCCGCATTTTGCGGGTCGCGGTCGTGCACGGGGGTCGCGCGCTTCGCGGTACCCCTCTCCTCCGCCTGCCGGCGCCCGCGGCCGGCTTCCGATAGCCGCCGCCGAAGGCCGTTGCCGCCTCCCGGAAGCGTAGCCGCCGCCTCCGAAGCCCCGGCCGACCGCCCTGCTCCGCCCCGCTCCACCGCCGTCTGCCGCCTTCAGCCCTCACCGGAAACCGGCCGTGGCAGGAAAATTTCCAAGGACCACCGGGAACGATCCGGTGGTCGAAATTTTGATCCGGATAGCTTTCCGGAAAGTTCAGGACGGGATATACGCAACCACGTGATTTTTTCGAGGATCCAATGGTGTGATTGAGCATAAATATGGATTAAAAAGGGGAAGGGGAGGAAAACTCAAATCTGCCTACCTCGTTGGGCTTCGCCCGGTGCTTCCCGCGCGATCCGCCGCGCGCCATCGTCTCGCCGGAGCCACCTTGCCGGAGTCACCTTGCCAGAGCTCACCGGAGCTCTCCGGAAATGAGGAAGGGAGGGGAGGGGATGTGAGGAAGAAGAGGAAGAGGAAGAAGGGGGGTGCGTGTTTAAGTAAAAACGCTTAAACACCCCGCCCGACACGCCCCCGACTCCGCTCCTGAAGCAGACAAAAGGGAGGGCGTCCCTGGGGTAAACATGACCTCCCAAGCACAACGGGGGTCTCGTAAATTTAATCTGAGACCCCGTTCAAAAGTTATTAAACTTAGCGCCCGAGGCCGCCAAATTACGAAAACGCCCCTGGGGCCATTTTTCACGAACG
Organism: Viscum album; assembly: GCA_963277665.1. Taxonomy (NCBI): domain Eukaryota; kingdom Viridiplantae; phylum Streptophyta; class Magnoliopsida; order Santalales; family Viscaceae; genus Viscum; species Viscum album. The sequence goes on along the minus strand of OY728140.1, from coordinate 237,434,280 downwards.
GCCCGCGCCCGCGAAACGTACACCCCTCCTAGGGTAAACGACATGCTCTGAACTAAACGGTGCCCTCCGTTTTCCAATCCGAGCCACCGTTTAAGAGATTCTGGCGTTTCAACATTAAACGAATAAATTAATTAATTTATTCATCCGTTTAACGTTCCGGGAGCGGGCGAGGGGTCCAAACGCCCCGCGCCGACAAGTTTTATGTCATTCCTAGGGTAAACACCCCATTCTGGACCCATCCGTACACTCGGATCTCTGATCCGGAATTCCGTTTAGGAGTTATCTCATTTATTTAGCATTTCCAGTGTGAACGCACTGAAAATTTAATTTCGGCCAATCCGGGGCTCGGAATCGCACGCCGTCTAAAGGCGCTGCTCTGGAATATCATCAAGAATATTTCAAAGTCTTTCATAGCAAAAACTGGGTTCTTAAATTCCCCTCTTAAACCCTAATTGAGATATTGAACTATAGATGTATGTTATTCATGGTGTTAACTACTGGAAGTAGCCATGAGTTAGGATAACAATACTTGGGTTTTTATTATTTTTTACTCTCATTATTTCTTTATTTTTTGTTAGAGGTTCCTTAAATTATTAATTTTTTAGATTATTTTATTTCATTTGATCATATCATTGTTGGAAAAACATTCATAGTGAGTATATTCTAGTTATCTTTGAATGATGATGGTGGCCTTAAATTTACTAATTCTCATGTTCATTTGATGAATCTATTTTCTTGTTTGATCATTATGCTTATTGTTTATAGGTTTCTTACCTTATATGATATTTACCCATAAATTCGGGTAGTCATGCATCATCCTAATAGTCAACAAGGACCACATAGCCTTCTAAATGTCATATTGGTGGTGTCTTGGTCAAGTGATTGGCGATGACCCTATTAACATATTTTTTGGTGTCATGTGATAGTTTTTCAAGGTAAATTGGGTTTCTTATTAATTGAGAATTTATGAGGGTATTTGAAAAAAAATGGGTTCTATATGGAAATGATTTAATATTTATTTTCAAGATGAATGGGTGGATTTTATGTTATGGTTTTGAAATTATATTTCAAAACATTTGTGGGATTTTCTAAATAACATCTTAATAGGTATTTTGGAAGATTACATAACATTAGTAAAAAAATCATGTGATACATTTTATAAATGGTTTTTATAGAGGGTTTGAATTGTCATCTAAGGAAAATTTAGAAGTTATTAGATTGAGTTTTATATTATTATTTTTTCCTTGATGGTGGAAACACACTAATTCTTAATATTGTATGTCATGTTGAGCTTTTTTATTGTGATTTCATATTATGTTATTAATATGTCATGTTTATTCATGATTTTATAGTAATAAATTTCAATTTATTTATTACTATGTTTGGTTATATGAACTTATATGTATGTGGGTGAATGGGTTATTTAATTATTTATTATTTGGTAGAAAAGTCCCAAGTGGGTCCAAATTGATGAAATAGATCACTTAGAGGGTAGATATAGTAAAATAGATTGGGTTCAATGGAACCAAAATTAATTGCATGAAGTGTTGTAAGGATTTACTATTTTTTATATTGGTCATAGAGTTAGATATTAAAGAATGTCAAAGGCTTTGGATTTAAATTGATCCATACATTTCATACATAGAAATCACATCTTAATATATGAATATTCATTACATAACCTAATGATCGTTTCTATAATCATATAGGTCTAGAGCCTTTTGAAAATTGTACACATAAATAGTTGTTTCATAAATGATATATATCACCCACTACTATGTTTTTTGTTACTAGAACCATTCTTTGAGATATCATTTCAAAAAATAATCTCTATAACCTGTATAAAAGAAATATAATAAAATGTGAGCTGATATTCTTAGTAAGGGAAGACAAGGGAGATATGAATGATCACATAATAATAACATGGTCATAAGGGTGTGAGAACATGAGCTTAACAGTTGAATTCCAAACCATTAATATCATAGATCATAATATTGAATCATGGAAAAAGTCATAGTAGTTCATTATATATGAATCATAAAATCATCAAAGAACATTAGATAGAGAGAATGACATTGTAATATTAAATGGATTTGGGGAATACACATAAACCTGTCACATTGTAATGATATATAAATAGAAATAAGGTAACTCGTTAATTAAGGCCCTAAAATAAACATATGGATATGAAACTACTTCCGAAAAGGATATTATAGACATTAAATCCAGGTATATGTATAAACGTATGGACATGAATACCAGTTCCACTTATAAAATTGTCAATATGAAATCAAGTTCATGCAGAAAATATTTACATCATGATTAATCCATATGTACCCAATTAATTTAAAGGGTTATATATATCCCACACATCACATAATTGATATCATATACATGTGTTCCAAAATATCATAGACATTCATCATATTATAACCCATGAAATGAAATAGATTTCCTAAATATTTGATCATAGAATTACCAATGGATATGGGAACAAGGTCTACAAACATATTTTAATCATAAACTTAACTATCCAGAGAACGAATAAGTATGAAATCCTTGGATTGTATCACCATTAAATGTAATGTCACATCAAATGATTCAATCTTAAAATTAAAATTTATTTTGACTAGTCACATGGAAAATTTATTGAGAAAAATACCCTTATCATATTAAAATAAATTATTTAAAGTAAAAAATAAAAATATTATAGACATAAAATTAATTTAAATAAACCAAATAAATGTTCTAAAGAAGATTTAAAAAAGTGATTGATAATGATTCTAGTAAATTCTATTTATTCCCAAAAAGTTAAATGAGATAATTATGTTATACTTTTTTATAAAAAATAAAAATTTACCTTATTCCGAAAATAATAGGAAGATTACTTGTAAAAAAATTCAAAAATAAAACATGGGTAATATTTATTTTCATAAATCATATAATATTAGTGAAAATATTTTTGAAAAAAATTATAAAACATGGACATGGAAGAAAAATAATTTTTAACCAAAGAAAGATATGATGCCTATTTTCCGTAAAATGGATCATATGGTTTCTTAAGAATTTAAAAAACGAAATGAAATGAAAAAATTATTTTTCATAAATAACCATAAGAGAAGAAAAAAATGTATTACTTAGATAATGATCATATAATTTCTTATAATATAAATTCATCCACAAAAAAATCCAATTAATATTGGATTGAAACATAAATCTCTTACCCCATTGGTAACATATGAATCTTAAGCCGTGTGGACGATATAAACCATGATAGATATGTAAATACTAATAATTTTCATGTGAATCAGAATAAATTATATTCATGAGCATTATATACACCACATTAAATAAAACATTGGTTAATATGGGTTGTGTTTTATAGATATAAAAGTGATATGAGAATCACTTACCTCGAGATCGACTTACATCGAATATTATTTAAAGTTCTATATAATAAAATACAATTTATTATAATTATGAACCATAACCATTTAAATGATTTTTATACTATATATATTCATTAAATATATAAAAATATTTATTCATAATGGTTGATATATAAAAAGTAACTACACTATTTCCTAAAGATGGTAGGTTGTACATACACATGAAGAATGGTTTCATGCTTCAACATATGGAATGAAATAAATGTATGTAATAATTCACAAGTACAAAATAATTATTATATCATATAATATATATATTTATCAATTTCATCCTTATTACCATTAAAATAAAATATAAATTAAAAACAAATCACATTATATTGTGGACGTTGTAGTCCACACATATGCACGATCGATGTTATTGTTTTAAAAAATTTATAAGGTAAAAATTTAGTTAGTATATTATCATTTTAAAAGGATTATTAGTAAATAAAAATTTTATAATCCTTATAACCATCATAATAATCTTCTATAAAATTTGGTAACGAATAATTAATTGTACACTACATGAAGACATAAAGTCATAGGTAAGCATGAACAATAATTTCACTTATCATTTGATGAGAATGAGGAGGGATAATTTTGTTTTAGTAAAATAATAGTGTTTTATTATATTTATGATTATTATGTTATCATTTTATGAATAATATAAAAAATTTAGGGGATGTAAAAGAAGAATTAAAAACAATGTTATCAGTTAATACAATTACCACTTCTTCGAAACAAATACCTTTGATATACACTTAAGGATCTAATGTTTCATCTTTTGGGTGGACCAGTACCTTAGAAATGTGGATATGGAATTTGATATGCGATTTTGGTATGATTTGGTTGATTTATAAGGCTCAAAGTGGTTTCAGAAATACAATGGAGTGGTGACCTTTCATAATTTTGGGGAGGGATACTTTTGGGTTTTCATAAAAATTATATATATAAATTGATTTTGATGCCAGAATGGCTCAAAATTAATAATATTATATGATAATATGAATATTATTTGAAATCATATCATCTAATAAAATGTTGGCACGTTTTTATTATAACACCATCAGATTTTAAAAAGAATAAAAATTGTTTTTGATAGTATATATGACACAAAAGACAAATCTTACAAGATAATGTAACACCCTGAGAATTTATGATAAATTTATTTTAAATAAATCAAATTTCATTGACAGCGTATAATTCAAACAACTATGGGTTTAAAAGAAATGTAATACTCAATTGAAATATAATTATTTAATCAGGACCAAAATAACCAAGCTGTTAATATGGAAGATATGCGTATAAATAAAAAAAATTAAAATTTATATGCTTTAAAAATGTATAAAATAAATTCAATAGATGTCTATATATTAGATATAAAATAAGAATCATAGGGAAAAACTGTATTTTCTCTAAAAGGCATTTTATTCATGCTTTGTGCACATAATTTAGAATAAATTTCTATAAATTCAATAAAATTTATTTCAAAAAATAAAGTCTTTTTTGAAATCTGCATTCATAGTTACTTTGTAATAATTTTATAATACATGGGAGCCTTATATAATAAAATCCTTAAAAACTTTTGTCTCAAAAACCATTATTTAAAACATTTCATCAATCATATACAAGTTATCATTTCAATGTAAAATTGGTTATCCCTTATATTTCACTGGTTTTGAGATAGTATCATATATGCTAGATTTTTTACCTAGTTCCACTTATGTAGAATTATAATCCTTCTATAAAAAATATTTTTATATAAAATAGTTAAATGATAAAATTTACAACATAGGTTGCAACAACATAAAGAAAAATCTTCATACAATATGTTATAAAATAAAATAAGATTTCAAAAGTTTTGATCTCTTCATACTCTTCAGAAATACTACATGACTCATCAAAAAGATCATCTTAAAAAAGAATTAACTTATAAACACTTACCACTTTTAACAGATTAAACAAATGGATGATCCTTCTCATTCATCTTATTTTTCATTACCTTATTTTCCATTTTAAATGTTTTATTCTTCAAGGTCTTAATTAAAATTTCAATTTTTTATTCAGACGAAACATAGAAAATATTCTAAATCTAAGGTTCGTTATCAAACATCTATAATATTATATATTTCTTGAGTTATATTGGATCATTTTATTGGTTACCTAGATTTTATATGATACCATTTGTAGGGCCCTAGGTATTAGTAGAAAATAGATTGGGGAGGGGTTAATCAATAGTCTCTTAAAATATTTATGAATTATTATTTAAAAATTAATCCTCTTAGACTACTACCATTCTCAATATATTCTTCATTTTTAATCTCAGCATTACCTTAATAGTTAAATGAATAATATATTGATGTTAGTGCATTACAATGTTTGTAATGAAATACCTATGAATTTAATTGATTACCTATTCACCAAAATCAAGGATTCTCAATAATAATCAATTGATAACTATATTGTTTTGGTGATCTTCACACCTTTACCACATCTCACCATTGATAAACTTACCAAATTCTCATGGTAATTCCATTAAAAGATTCTCACTATAGTGACATAGCCATAAGATAAACTCCTTTAATACACTGAGTCATGTAGGATATATCGATCGACACCATATATATGTAATTGTTGTTTCGATTCTAATTCTTAAATATGATTACAATAATTTCTCAGGATTATTCTATAACATCAAATAAAATATTCTAATTCTCATTTATTTTGATTAAAATTAAAATTTTCCTCCTGGATCAATATATGATACTAAATATCCAAGTAGATTTCATCTTAACAGCTCTTCAGGGGATCTACTCGGCACGATTTCTCAACTCAAAACAAGCTTATGTTATCTTATTTAATAAAGAAGATCTTTGGATCTTAAAATATTTGACATAAATAATTTCTACAAGCATATTAAGTTTATCACTCCCCATTTATTAAATTTTTTATTCTCGCTTCATCGACACATTAATTTGATCTGATAAATTTTTTTGGTTACTTATTTTTCCTTCATCTATAATACATATATGATCTTTTCTTCTGTTTAGTATAAGATCTTTCTTCATATTCTTATTCATGATTTATTTGGATATTTTTCAATGAAAAATTATCTATTTTTAAACTTCCATAAATAATTCCTCTATCACTCACTTTTTTTGAGAGAGTCTCCCCATTATTTTTATGGTGGATACTAAATTTTTGTCATTGTATCCTCATATTTCGATATTTGTAAATTACTAAGTAGATGCATGAAATTAAATCACATGAATTAATACTACCATGATTATTAAAATCTCTTCTTTTTTAAAGGGTTTCCTATTCTCAACTCAAAATAATATAACAAAAATACCCTTCTTATTCTTCATTATTTTTATTTCTCTCTCTATCAATATAATATTTGTTTAGGTAATGTATACAACAAGATCATCTCTACTTTTTCATTGGTAATATACTCCACAAAAATAAAACATCAATATCCAAATTAATATAAAAATCACATAACTATAATTAAATATGTTATAAAATATAACAACAATACATATTGAAACATAGAGATTTCATCTTATTTTATGATTTCTTGATCAATAAATAATATGTAGATCATGGATTGGACTTTTAAATTTTATTATTCACTCAACCATTAATTTTCATCTTATTTTTATATTTAATTACAAATAATTGTGTGACTTTTAAACACTAGTGTACAGCTTGAGCTTTGATTCATCTCTTTCCGTATTAATCTTTATAACATAATTTATTAATTAAGAAGATAATTCAATTGAAAATATATAGTCTCAAGATTGTATCATGGATTGAACATGAATTCATTATATTTAGAAACCTTTAGAAAATATCTCATAATATCAAATTTAATTTCATAAAAATTAATCAATTCTTGAAACTCTATTTTCTAGACATGATAAATCTATCAAAATCCATATTTCTTTGATATTCTCTTTCCTCAATTAAAATATAAATTAATCTAAAATTAAATACTTGCATCAGAGTATTTTTTTTTGATATTTTAATCAATTAAAATAAATACATGTATCATCCCATCCATTGTCCTCTTAAGAATTATAATTCTGAAAGTCAAAATTTTTTACTATAAAATTTTGTAAATTATTCTATGTAATAAATTATACAGGACACATATATCATGTCGAATCCTAATATATCACATATAGGGATTAATATGTTTATACGGATCAAACTTATTATGAAATGATTAAGCATCATATGGCTAGAAAAAATATTTTATGGGTTGCTCAAATATTATATGGGAGCCTTAAATATATTATTAATAGCTTAATATGTGTATGTGGATCAAAATTATTATGTGTAGACTATATATTGTATGGGTAGATAAAATCTATTAAACATAGGATAAATCTCTTATGTGTACATGGAAATATTCTCTTATGGGTAGATCAATATTTTAATTTGTTTTAAAACATCTAACACAAAGAGTTAAACTATCATATGGATTTGAAAATATACTATGTGAATATTAAACATCTTTTAAACTATAAATTTTTTTTTAGGAATGGATTAACTCAATTATGTAAAGATTGAATATATCACATGGGTTATATAAGATGTTTTTATTAGCCATTTCTTCCACCCTAGAATAGTAAATCTATCATTACTATAAATTAGTTATGAACATCATGAATCAAATTATAGGTATTCCCAATGAACTCGTATAACTTCAGAGAAACTCCAAATAATTCCATGAATTATCAGAATAATTATAAACACCTATTGGATGGTTCAAAATCCTAGAATTATATAAAATACTTAGTATAGGTTACTTTAAAAAATCATATACATCCTCAAAAATAGCTTAATTTTTTAAATTATAACCTTCATTGGAGTGTTTTTTAACTCTAGAAACTTCATTTTTCATGTTTTTACAACACAAAGATGGAATGTCCAACATTCAACAAGATTTTCAAAATTTTAATTATAGCTTGATCTATTTTTTTCACCCAACCAAATTCTAAACATTGTACTAAATGTTGTAGATAATACTTGTCCCATAATTATATATCTATCACATGAGGACCATCAGAAAATATTATTTTATGTATGCGGATACAAACATATCATCCTCCTATTCTCCATTACTCACATTGCATGATAATTCTTCAAGTAATTATATAATGTGTGTATTATTCATATATATTCCATTTATATATGTTAATTGATAACATATATATTGTTATATTATATTGAAAAAAACAAAATCACACATAAGTGGGTTATTCACAATACAAGATGTGATTAGATTAATAAGAATTTGAGGGGTTTTTCATTAATTTTTTATTGTTAATTTTCAGTTTTATAGAGAGTTTTTTATCAATGGTTACTTTTTAAGAAATAAAACTCTATTTTAATAATAAAACACATGTGATGGATGATGTCTGTGTAAAATATCTCTATATGTTATTTTTACAAGAAATTTAGCCTGAAATAATTGTTTTTTACATGATTTTGAATTTTTTGATTTTAGAAAATGCGAGGGAATAGTTTTAAAGCTAGGTTCAAATGATTCTTGGAAATGGTATTGGTTTTCAAAAATGCAAGAACCTCTTATGTTGGGGATTTTGAGATTCTAGTTTTAATGGAATACTTATGTACATCAATGGTTTTTTGTAAATTAAATATATTTATTACCTATATAAAATGTTTTATGTAGGATTAAATAAGAAATCGGTATGTGTATACCGGGCATCTATAAATCCCATTTTTTTTACCAAAAGTGAAATTTATGTTTGAATTATGTGATCGTCTTTAATGTCCTATTTATTTTTTGAGAGTTCAATGTGAGGTTATTTGATAAGGATTTCTTTGGTCTGATTATGGAGAAACAGAAATTGGTGAGTTTTTTTATTTGGATTGTTTCATTTTATGTGACTGAAAAGGAATGAAATAGATTGTTGAGTTCTGTATAGGGAGGGTTTTTCAAGGTTGTTTCAATAGAGACACATGTTATAGTAATTGTGAATTTATGTTCATATAGGGATAGAGTATCAAAATGTTAGTATTTTTTATGGATTTTATTGATCAATTTATGATTCCCTAGGTGAATCCTATGGTAAATGGAAATATTAAAATTTATCATCCTTTATTAATAATGTATTATGAGAGTAAACACCACAATCTTATAGATGAATTTATTGTTGGAACTTCAGTTTCTTTGTATTGACAGGTGTGTCTTTCCATTATCTTAGTGTTTGATGATGTTAACATTCTAGGTGCTCAAGAATGTTTTTGGGATCTTTGTTTCTATTGTCATATTAATGTAAAATGATTCGATTATTATTATAGAGATCATGTTTTGAAAATATAGAATCTTACAGGAATGGTGGAAAAAATATTTGTTGAAATTGTGAGTGATCTTTAATATAAATAAGTAACATAGAATATGGATTAGAGTATCATGGTAAATTTTATCCTATCTTGTACCTTGATAGGGTTTTTTAGTGATGGATGAGTGTGGCTCAATAAAAAAGACAAATTTGTGGTAATGGAACTTATTGAAAATTGTTATAGAGGAGAAATTTAAAGAAATCAATAAAATGGGGAGATCATCCTTGGATATTGGAGGATATGACCCTAGTAAAGGGAAAAATTCTCTGAATGTTTATGATAAAATTCATGGTAATTAAATAATGGGTAACAACAAGTGCTTTATGTTGGCACACTAGAATTAGGGGTGTGGTCATTTTATTTCAATGGATTTTTTATTGGATTAAACTTAGTCTATGTGGATCAAGGGTTTTGGTTTAGTAGGCTGATAATAAGAATACTTTAATAATGGGAGTATTAGAGAATTAATGATTGGACTAGCCTAATGTCATAAGGCTTTTGAATATTGTGAAATTGGAGGAAGGAAGGTTTATATAGAACCAGAGTTCTAGTGAGAAGATATATTTGATTTATTTGGATCCATGGGGAATAAAAAATATGGGATTTAAATGCGATTTTGGATAGATTCCTTTTATAAACATTTGGATTTGGGTTGAATTTGTTGTAATAAAAGATTTTTTTGAATCAAATATGTGTCTATATGCATGCCGGGATTGTGATAATGGATTTGGTTTGTTGGGAATCTATCCATGGAATTAAACTAAGTGATGGTTTTTGATATTTATGTGGGAATATATATGATTTTGGGATACCTTAATGAATTTAGGCATCATGATCAGGATATGTGAAGATGTGTATATTGCTGAGAACAAGTATTTTGAATGAAAATCAGTTAGAAAAGAAATGATTGTTGTCGTCTCAAGGAATTGGATATGGTAATGTGTAAACTATATCAAGAGTATTGTTCAGGATACAACTAATGTGTTTCAAGGATCAACCATTTAATTTTTAGAAAGGGTTATTATAACCAGGTTTGTTTGTTTGGTAGTGGATCAACATCTATTCCAGTACATAATTGGGAATGTAGTGTTGTATCAGTTACCATTAGACTTATAGGATGTTAAAAAATGATCTCTAGTGTTTCTTAGGGATGAGAATCCATATATTGCGGAATTTGTAATGAATGAAAATTTTATAGACTTTTGTTTTAAGGGAAAATTCCAATTTTTGGTCCCATTACTAGGGAAATTTATTGATTTCATAGTTGCATTAGGATTATAATGGTTGTAATATCATTGAGTAGGGTTTTGGATGTAATTTAAAGTGGATGAGAATAATTGTAGATAAATACAGAATCTTAGAGAAATTAATTTGAGACTTTGGGATTCGAAATCACAGGATATGGCTAGGGAATGTAGTAGGTTATGACTGATATGAGGAGTTGTATATATTTGGGTTTAAATTTTTCCTATGTCCTTATATGTAAGAGCCTTTGTGAAAAATGAAACTCTTATGTATGGATAGTCCCTTTCATAAATACATAATCTTTGTAAGAATCTAGTGTTTTTGGGTTATGAAATGGATAAAACTAAATATTTAAAATTCCCTAGGTAAATAGTTGTTTTCTCCTACATATGGATACCCTCATATGTAATAATCACTATTTTTAAGGGTTACACTTTCATTTAGGTATCCCCACATGTAAGGGTGTTCCCCTTATTCATAAATTGTCTTAGTTATAGATGTGTAAGGATGTACTCTTACGTATGGTTTACCCCATATATAAGGATCATTTAAAAAAACAATAATGGTCTACAGTGTGAGGTCATACACTTATATCAAGGAACCCCCACTTGTAAGTGACCACCTCATGTTCAGAAAAGTTTCTAAGTGTTAGATTCACCATATGGTATATAAAAGAATTTTTTATGATAACCAAAGGCTAGCCTATGGAAAAGAAAACCCATATGGGTAAAAAATTGATATATAAAGGTTTATCAAGAGTATATGTAAATGTTACCCTGACACCTAATGGTCATAAAATGGGAATGTCCCAGAATGAAATTGTATCCAATATGATACGCATGGGTTTATTGTGATTTTCAGAAAATGGTTAAATATGGGAAGCCATGAGATACAAATAATTATTATACATAAGGTTTCCATAGGTAATGGTATATATGTAAGGGTCCTAGAGTTTGAAAATTTTGATGGATTCTGTATAAATGGTGATACATAAGGGTCCACTAGGGTGATATATAAGGGTCACCCCATACATAGGGTTCAATGATTATGTATCTTGTTATTTCCCCATAATTATGTGTGATGAGTTCTGATTAATTTGTCTAAAATATTAATAAATTAATTAATGTAAATGAAAAATTGTTTTTAGGAATTTTGTTTGGAATAAAATGAGCAGTATCTTGATCTACCTCTCATTCATCTCTTCATCCCTAAGGGTGAACTTCATCAATTGATGTATGTTCGTTGTGTAATTTATTTTTTTATAGTGGTTTTTAGTAAGGAAAATTTCCCTTAGTTTTTTATTCATATATTCCCTCTATATATAATTTTATATTATGTTTTCTCTTAAATTATATATTTTTCATGAATATTTGACTTCTTTTAATTAGAGATGGATTAGTCAATGTTTGTCGACGTGTAGAGTCTTTTGAACATCAATTGAGGTATGTGTCATTTACACTATTTATTTTGTTTATTATTTGGTGACCTAATGTTCATGCGAGATAACTATGAAATATTTTTACTTGTTTCTTTACTTTTGTGATATTAACCCATAAATTGGGAAGGGATCACAACATCCTAATTATCATTATAGATTATATAGCTTTTTAAATAATTTGTTGGTAGCACTTTGGTCAAATGAGTGTTAGAGGTCTTTTTATTAATTTATTGGTGGTGTAAGTTATTTTCTAATGGTAATTGTTTTTTCATTATAAATTAGTGTTTTAAAATGGTTTTTTGATGGAATACTTTTTCCCTATGTGAATGTCTTATGATGTAATTTCAAGAAAAATGGGGTGATTTCATGTGTTTGTTTTGAAATGGAATACCCAAATAATGATGGGGATTTCTGAAGAATGTTTTTATTATGATTTTTTCCAAGGTCCTAGTGTTAGTAATCATGGAATGTGGTACCTTTTATAAATTTTCTGTATTTAGTATTTGATTTGTTTCTAAGGGAAACCTAGTTGTGATTATGTTTATTTTGTTCTGGCCTATTTTACATCATGTGTTCAAGGCCCTATTTCTAAAACCTATATTCCATATTGTTCTTCCAGATTATGATTTCCAATTATCATTTTGTTATCGAATTATGACTCATGATTGTATAAAAATCCCTTACAACCAATTTAGTGTAATTTTTGGTTGTATAGAATATTTTTCATATAGTTGTGTGGGTTGAATGATACTGTGTTCATTGGTATCAAAGTGGTTAGGTGGGTAAAATTCGATGTAATTAACCTTATAGAGGTTAGGGATGGATAAAGTGTATTTAGTTAGATAGATCCATTACCTATTCCATTAATTAATGTATTTTATTACTCTTAGGTAGATTTGGCCAAGAGTGACATGTTCAGTCATAATAGAGGTCAAGATGCATTATTGAACTAGCATTGGTTTGTTTACATTTCTTATTGATTATTCCTACTTATAATGTGACAAGTTAAGATTTATCTTTCTAACTATTTCATGAGTTATAGGTTGATAGGCTATTATATAACTTCATTGAATCATATATTATGTAAGGCTATGCTTGATTGATAATTTTGGGCTCTATTATAATGATATGTGACCCACATTAAATGATAAGGTTTTTTTCATGCATGTGAGGTGATTAACAATGGTACCCACCTAGTGATGGTCTAGTTTAGCTTGTATCATGGGAAATACCTCACACAGGTATTGTTCAACCCATGAAAGATTTTTTATATTATGATTCCCTCATTTGATCATTATTTCGGAATTTTGGATGTTTGATTAGTCCTACGACCAACCTTGTGATGGTGTTGACTAGATTGTTCCATGGGACCCACCATAACGTTGATAGTTCGACATTGGAAAGGGCTAATATTTTTATAATTCAACATCAAATATCATTATATTATGTTGTGTTATAAAATTAATCATTGGACCAACCACATACTAGTGTGGATCAACTTGTATGAGATGTTCACTATTGAGATTACATAAGCAAATTGATTTTTCTATATTGACTTGTAAATTGGAGACATGGCCTGGGTGAATTTTCCAAATGGGATTGTTTAAGCAATGTGATACGTTTTTTTTTAATATTCCATATATAGAACACTTTGTATACATAATTAGTTTTTATATAATCTAAGAATGTTTTTTAATGTATTTCATTGATGAGTTTCATATACACTCAGAGATGGATAATGGAACACCTTTCATTATGGGTATTCTTATGATTTGACTATGATAGAATTATTCTTGGAATAATCGAAATCATGTATAGTCAAGTGTTATAGTGGTCTAGTTAACACATGATGACCATAATCATATTCTTCCATATTAATTCTTTGTTATGTTTTTGGGTGAGTTTATTCCATGGTTACAAATTATAATCCTTAGATGTACACATTACACATCCATTTGATCATAGTAAAATTTTTTATATTTAAGTGATAGGTAGTACCATATGATTTTTAGATCCTCAACCAACCCAATCTCATCAAATTGGTTTCTATAAATGTCAGTATAACTTTTAACATAAATAATGTATATTTATAAGAGATGGAAACATGGTTTGGGTATATCATGTTATGGAGGATATGTTTCTAGTGGGATGATTTTATGAGTTGGGATGGAGTCCAATGTTATTTAATTTTAGTTATTATACCACAAATGGTCTGGTCAGTGCTTCATTGTCGTTTTTAAATGATGCTTCCAATTATTCATTTGCATCTTATGTAGAATTTTCATTATTATTGTGCATCATCTAGACAATATATTTATTTTATATTATAATATAAGGGTGGGTCCCTTGACTCCCTATTTTTTTGTTAATTTTTTTTATTTATATTATCTAGATTGGTTATGTGAAAATTTTAATAGACTCGTACACAACCCTAGGTATCTGTTATTTGATGGAATAGTCACCCCATGAATGTTTTAGGCCCTCATTGCTAGAAGAAATCCCCAGGTGTTTTGGGATTCATTCATGGGGTCATGTAGCACCTAGATTGGTTTCCATTCAGATACCCCAACTTAGGGAATTACAACCTCTCCATGTTGCCAAAACTATATGAGTCAATTCCCACTAAAATTTTTAGGTTCTCATTTAATCTTCACGTGTTTTTCTGTATTTATAAAAAACTAGTCTACATGGTGTGAAAGTGTCCATTTTGACTCTTTCTTGGAATTTATTCATTTCTTTATGTCTCTACTAAAAATCAATGACATTATCAAATTTCCAAGAACATGTTTTCAATAAACACAATAGGAACACAATTCAAACACATGAATTAATTACCTTATATAACAAGTTGTCATATTCATTAGATGTGAAGTTAATCAAACGTCATACCATAATATTTAATAGTGTTTTGGAGACTAATCTGGCTAAAAATATAAAATCAATTCTATATTGACCTTGTATTAATTTAGAACAACTCGTAACTCCTCCTTTTTCAAAATAATTAATTGGATCTCGCCAATTCCTAAAATCTATCCACATTCTCAATCTTCATAAACTCTAAAATCATTCCAATGTCTCTCTAATATACCACATTATATTTTTTGGGAATATGTTTATCAATACACAATATATATTTTTAGATTTATCTTTCAATACCAAAATTTTCACCATTTATGATCAATTTATTTCCCACTTCACACCATAATTATCACCTTAAAAATCAAAGTTGCCCCCACTTTGAAAGAAAATGTCCTTTGATATTATCATCTTTTCGAAAAAATCAACGAAATGAAAAATAGAAAATTGTATGGAAAACATTGAGGAAATTTTTTGGATATTTCACTCCCAAAAATATTATATGGCCCTAGAAGGATTACATTTTTAAGGTATTTTTTAAAGATATTTGATACATTATCCTTGGTTAAAGAATACATTAATATAATATTATCACAATACCTCTTATCATTGAAAAATTGTGAAATCATGTCAAAACATTTAACTATGAATATTTCATTGGATTCATTGAAAATTTTATTACACATTGGTTGTCATAAGAAATCACCAAAAGTATAAAACATTAAATATAATGTCTTCAAGATGATACATCATTATATCATTTGGTTTAGGGATTTATTTTCCATAACATATTCATCATTCATTGAGCTAAGAGTAATGGTATTTTTCTTCTTATAGTGATTGAAAACACACCTTCCACTAATAAATAATGAACCTTCCAAAGTATATTTTTAATATTCAACATATCATGTCCAATATTCATTGGTATACCCTTAAATCTAGTAAAAGTATCATTTTCATACCTCATGCTACAACTAGAACTCATTTTAAATAGTGAACGATCTCTTTCACTACTACAGGATATGAATTCTTATGATTACACTGGAATTATGCACAAAGAATTATTACAAAAGTGATCTATAGTATAGACATCATCAAATAGTGTATGCAATTGATAAACCATTATAACACCATTTTATCAAATATTCCTAATTTCTCACCTAAGAAAAACATTGTCCCAACCATTATATGTGTGCTGACCTCTATTGATTCCTCTATAGAAAACTTATTTAACTACTCATGAACATACATATCTTATAATAGGAAAATAGTACCTGTTGTATTTGTGACATAAAAATCCAAAATGAATGTCATCACACTAATCATGAAAAATTTGAAACGTTTCTTCATTTGGGTAAAAAACTCTTCGTAAGTATCCAATTTTTTTTGGAAAATGTTATTCCTTCGACATACAGAATCACTAGGTGTGACTTTATTCCACCTCTCTTGATAAAGTTATTATAATTCACTTTTCCATTCCTTAAATATAATCTCTATAAGATGATGTTCATCTTTTAATACAATGATCATGGTGTTGTTTTGATCCTACATAAAACCATTTTATTTATATTCCCATAAGAATTATCATTTTCATGGATAAACACTTATAGTTGTTTAATATAAACCTATTACATATGGTAAAAATTAAGGAATATTAACTTCAAATCCATTTTAAGAAAATATTTTGTTTGGGAAATAATAATAAGAAAGGTTTGGATATTTTCAATCCTTTAGACGGGAAAAAATGTCTCCTCAAATTAAAAACCCTAAATTTTAGAGTATCCCTTGAAATAATATGGGATTTTATTTGTGTTACTTCTACTTTATCATTAATATTACACTAAAAACCAACTTCATCAAGGATTTGACAAAAATATCATTCTCTAATGATATTTTGTTCAACATGTGAATAAAATATGTTAAAATTTAAATTTTGAAAACATATTTTGTTTTATAGACCCATTAAATTTTACCAACGATTTTTAGGCTCAATATGTTTTCTCAACACTTTTTAATATCAACCAATTTTCACCAAGACATCATCATCACTATAATTTTCAAAATCAACAACCGAATTAAGAAAATATTCTTCAATATTCTTAATAATATAATGGGGTATAACTATTTATTCAAGGGAATCTTCATTTGATTCTTTAATGAGTAATTATGTTAGTAAAGAATATTTATTTTATAAAAAAATAATATCATGGATGAATTTTATTAGTTTATAGTTATAACACTGGAAACTTCTTCTACTAGGTGTGTATACAAGAAATTAAACTTTATCGGCCCTCTCATCGAACTTACCTAAATTATTTATTATGGTATTGATATAACATGGGTTTATGAATACTATCAAAATCCAGTTTTTTTCATTTTTTCCAAACCAAATATCAAATATTGTGTTGATTGAATTCTTTATGTGTGAGAAAAATTTCAGATTGTTTCCAACTACAGTTTTATATTTTCTATAAAAGAACTTTGATATTCTATCTATCAAAATATATTTATTCCCATTTCCAACAAACCATAATTATTTCACATAGTAAATTAATTATTCAATATAATGGACTGAGCACTATACTCGTGTCTCATTATGTGCTTCTCAATATATTATTCAATTAATTTCTTCTTATACTCAAATCCATAATTGACGTAAAATATTTTAATAGGACATTCCACATGATTCACAATAATTCATATAAACCGTTTGATATTCTAAAAAAAATATGAATTAATCAATATAAAATAAACAATAATCATGTCTATAAATTCATTATAAAATGTCACGAAATAATTACCTCTATTAGTTAACCTCAAATTAATTTTTTATCGCACATAAAAGTTTTTTAACCCCATTGATTTCATCATATTCATTTCCACCTACATTTGACATTTATGTTTTTATTTTTTTGTGACATGTGTCACATGTATTGAGAATTTCAACAAATATTTATGATTGATCCCCCATATTTTCATACATTATGAGATAATCAATGTTAAATTTTCTTAAAATGGATATGTTTCTTATGTCATTATTGATTTTCATCTTATAATCTTGTAGATAAAATTGTTTTTATTTGAAATATGGAATATATTTCCACTTTTTCTATTCCATTTCATGAATATTTTTTAATCCTTACTCCCTATAATTACACAATAATTATTTTATAAAATCACCTTATTCCAATTATCTTTGATTTGAGATACCCTCATCCAATTGTGACTTAACCAATAAATAAAGAATATTGACTTCATATTTTATTTTATTAATTGTGGGGTATCTATCTCTATAAACATTGACTGATACATCATTTCTAAAACTCAAATTCCATTTGTAATACCTTTATATTTCTTTCAAGTATATTTTGGGTAATACATCCATCCATCCATCCATTGTTTATAATTATTATTAAAAAAAAGGGGGACAAGTCCCCAAACAAATCATGGGGGTCTAAAATAATGAATCCCATGGAATCAGCCTAAACATGACTCATTTGCATAGATAGATTATAGGAAATATAATTAATGATGATACATGGTTTTTCATAAGTATCTCTGGATGCCAAGAAGTATATTACTATTTTTTCCTCTGTCCAAGTGCGAGTGACAATGATTCTATTGGAGAATAATTCCATATATTGAAGATCAATATATATAAAAGACCAAGCCTGGTATGGAGTTCAAGGTGACAGAGGAAACAAATTCAACTCAATTAAGAGTAATACCATGAGACATACAATGTTTTAACCCTTTGATCATGGTAGCAACCTCATCCATGAAGGAATATCCTTGATCGAGACAAACACTGTCTGAAAACACAAAATATCTATTCTGATCATGGACTGCACCTCCACCCTGTATGAAACCATACATGCATGATCCATCAACATTCACTTTTATTCCCCTCTAAAGGGATACATATTACCCATTTTCATTAGGGAGAGGATAAAAGAAGAATAAAACCAAAACTCATTCCACTCAAGAGAGAACACACAGATGTGAAAAGATCACTATTCTTGAGAAAAGGAGCTAAATTCATGACCAAATATATTTTTCTCACATTCACGAAATACTTATAAAATATCATTCCAACATTCCTAGATTTGTTATGAGAAATCCATAATATCCTAAATCCCACTGAAAACAACATTAATCATGCCCTATGTTAAGTGAAATTATCATCTGATCCATGAAATCAGGATAGGAGAAAAGGATCGCCAGATATCTTATATACATCACACCTAGTTTATCCGCTAAGATAATTCCAAATTATAGAATCCTATTTGACATCAACGAAAATATGGGAGATCATGTCTTCATTAGGTATGTGATATCAAGAGCACTCGGAAAAACCATTCATGTCCTTGGAAATAACATGAGTAATAATATAAAAATTTTCAACATAACCCATTGGGTAGCCCTTCTATATGTGAGGATTGGTATCCATAAGTAAAAACTGAAAATGGGATGCATCCATACCTCCAACCACTTTCGGATTATTGGTGAAAGATATATCCTCAAGAATACTATTTGGATCTTTATATATCATCTTCTCTTTGACTCAAGCCAAGAATTAAGATATGTTCATTTCCCCCTCTTCAAGACAAATCATCCATAATCTATCTCTAGATACTATTTCAAATTCAAGAAGCTAATCACCAGGACAGTTCATCAATCAAACCAAATTTTTGAATATATCATCATCCCAATGAGATTCAAGAACTATCTTAGTCTGTTCAATCTCAGATATTAGAAAATATATGTTGGGGAATTGGGAGGGAATATTCTTATACTAGATGTGAAATTCCTCATTTTATCTTTTGATATTTTATAAAATCCCACCCAAGATCCTTCATAAATTTAAATATTGTAGGAAGACTATGCCACAAAATGATATTTCGGGTTGTCTCCCCCATTGAATTGAGTAAAGTAAACGTGAAATGCAATGATACTAAATTTTATCAAGGAAATATCGATTCTTCTAAACATATCATATTGTATAAATCACATAAAATCACTTATATAACATAATACGAAATTTATAAATGATTAATGGATGAAATAAAAAGTATTTATAAAAGTTAATAAACCCAAACCAATGTAATAGTAATGTGACCTTTAGAATAGTAATATGTCCCTTAAGAATAGTAAACCATCCAATATAATATTAACATCACCAATGAATGTACGTATAATTTTTTTATCTCATAAATTATTATATGATATATTTATATATTGGTTTAAGTAAATAAATCTTTCAAAAATGTTAAATTAATTATTGTTATTTTTTAGAGTCATAAATATTTAATTACATTTTAATCATTAATATAATATATTAAATGAATTTTTTTTTCATAAAATTAATTTATAAATTAAAATTTTTGTCTTATGTTTTTAATATAATCTTATGAGACCTTAATTAATTTTTCCAAGTGTTCCAAAATTTGTTATAATTTTTAAATCAGTATTTTTTGAATAAATTGGGATTTTATTTAAAAATTAAACATATCATATTTAGAAAATTATTTTCAAAAAATTAATTTCATTTCTGAATACTACACATCGAATAGTTATTGTGGTGATGTTTTGGAAATTTTCTAAAATAGCTGAGTTTTTATTGAATAATGAAATACGGTAATTTACGGTACTTTTTCATTAGAAGATAAAAACAGTATTACATGAAAGAGGAATTAGGTAAGAATCATAATATCAAACATAAATTAATTATTTTAAATTTTTTAATGATATTTCTTATACAATTCATAGACAATAGAAAAATTAATTAACAAATGAATACAATATTCCAAAAACCCTCCTCTCTTTAACTATAAATACAACTCATCACCACCTCTTATCCTCACACCTCGTAAGCCCAAAATCATGTTCAATTGCAACCCAATAATCTTCACTATCCTATACCTCAATTATAAAATCCTTTTTTCTAAACAAAATACCAAACCCATCTTCCTGAAGGAGGTTTTTAAGTATAAGGAATCAAGAAGTAAAATTCTATTTCTTTTTATTTTAGTGTCATTTCAATTTACTTACTTGTGTTATACTATATTAACTTCCTTTATCCAAACATTCATGATAAAAACATTATATTATATATATATATATATACTATATTGTTACGATGTAAATATTAAACCCACCATCAAACCTCATATACTCTTCCTTTTATTTTGAAATGAAAACATCATCCGTGATGTTCAAATTTACCGCCTTCGTGTATAACAAATTTTTGTTTTTCAATTACACATTAAAGAATGTTAAGAAAAACATTTTTATGGTAAAAAATATTATAATATATTTATTACATATTATCTACTTTTTTACCTATTATATATACATAATATTAATTAATCCAACCAAAATAGTTTGTGATGATCAAAAAACTGTCAAAATAATCTGAACGATTATCACTAATGTGTTATCTGTAGACTCATCCTGACAAAAAATAAACAAATTAATTATATAAGATTTAAATATTATTTGAGATAATTAATTTCATATATTTTAACTTAGAAAAAACTATTTTCATTTTATACGATCTTTCATATGCTTATAAAAGTAAACTAATCATGAAAACCAAGGACGAGAACACTTCGAAAGGACACTATTTAATCATATAACCCATCAAAAAACCATAAATGAACATAATAAAAATATACTAAATCAAAAAAATGTTTATTATGTTCTATATTAAATTATTAATGAATATAATTTCATTATCTAGGACATTAATTTCAAGTATATAAAAGTTTCATACATAAGGTAACAGTTTCTCCCTGAACCTCCATTTTACATTTGGGTTAAACTTTCTCTCTATTTACCATAATATAATTCCTATTAATTTTTATATAATTCATCTAAAATCTATACATATGTTTCAAAATCATATATCCATATCATTGAAAATTTATGATATGGGTAAAAACATATTTTATATGGTTCTATTGTCAATTATTTCTGATAAGAAAACCCGGTTAAAGGGAACAACCCGATTTCTTAACAATTTCAAAGTATTGTCAATAACTGATATTAAGACACCATTATTTTTCTAAAAAAATTAATTTATTACTAAAAAACTATATTTTTTTATTTCATATTTTATACAAACAATTATGATAGATATAAATGATTTTTCTAAAGAAACTCTTCTTTGAAAAGTAAAAAAAGGTATTTCTATTAAAAATTTCTCGATGGTTTTATTAGAGTTTTTTCATCCTATTGAAAACCACAATTAAATATTATGTTTCATTCAGATTTATCACTTACGATTTTTGTACAAAATATTTTATTAAATGGATTTTTATCTTTTTGATTGTGGACGTGCTATCCTGATACCATTCACCATACGACTCATAATGGTTAGTGTTTATGTCTTCAGATAGGAGAATGTTAATTTCGTTATATATGTATATGTTATTTATGATTCACCCCATTCAGGTGACGAATTTATTAGACATATTAATTTATGGGTCGGTCCCTATATATCCTATTTATTTATCGGTAGTTCTCTTGAGAGAAAACAAATATGGATTTGGGAATGGCCTTAACTATTTATTTTTATATGTCTCAGTCGAGGCCTCAAAAATATATTTCATGTGTTTAGAATTATGTATTCCCTAATTATTATACTATTAACGGATATTCCATGTTATTATTTGACTAGTTAACCATACATGGTTCATATTTTATCTTATATCTATGTAATTATTTAATTATCTTTTATTCCTGCAATTTATGCTCAAAATTAGGTTTTTAGGGCATGTGTTTTTAGTTATTCACCAAGCCTTATTGTAATTTTTTTTATGATAGCCTCCTATATAGTACATACCCTTACTGATCATCAAATATATCCCCTTTTATTGTTTTATTTTTTCCCAAGGATACAATTATTTATGTTATGAATGACTTGTAGGGATAATCAAGGAGTTTTTTTAAAAGGAGTTGTTATGTTGTTTAATTTTCAATTTGTAATACAACACTAATATTTGTATCTATTTTTCTAAAGAAAATAAACTATTCTGTCCATTGTGATGTGAAAAAGTTTTCTTTATACTAATGTCATTAAGTATGGAACTGCCTCCAGGATACTAGGGTTAGGGTATTTACAGTTGGTATCAGAGAAATCATAGTTGAAACCTTGGAAACCAGATTAAAAAATATATATTTGGGAACATAACCATATGTTTTAATTTAAATATAACCATATAATAAAAAAAATATTTTTTTTATGATATATATTATGTGGTTTTTTCTATGAATACATACCATTCTAGATACTACAAGTGGATGTGGTTTGAATATAGATGTACCTAGGGTTAACAACCCTAACATGTTTCAGAAATCGTGACTTTTCGTAACCTGGTACATAACAATGGACCATATTAGGAACCTCTTTTGTCACACCAAGGATATATTATTAGGATAAATATCATTTTCCTTAAAACCCATTATTAAGGATTTAAAATAATTATGTCCCCAAAGAAATTATGGTTATGATTGTTAGATTAGCCAGGCAGAAACTTTTAACTTATGTTATTTGTTTTTTTAGATTGAAATTATACATAATTATTAATAACAAAATATAGATTATTTTATTTTTAGAAAAAGTATCCTAATCGAATGAAGAGAAAATATATCAACTCCCATATTCCATATAGGTATTTCCCTCAATTTCATGATAATAACATTTCAACTGGAGCTATAACTAGTGATGAACAACTTTTAACTGTACCGGGATAGCTAACTCAGGTAATGAATAATAACCTTACTTGTTTGGTGAATCTTGATCCATAACATTGATGAACAATGTTAGATCATTCCATGATGTAGTGAACTTAATCATTCAATGTGACAAAAAAACCATTTTGTATCTATTCCAGAGATAAGTTCTTTATAAAAGATATTTCCCACTTTGGGGTGTAATGAATGGGAGAAGTTTATCTTGGGATTTTTTTCATCAATCAGGAGATGTGGATCAATAGTGGTCATTGACTCAAAACATTAAGGAGGTGTATTAACCATAGAATATGGAATATATGGATTTTAAGGAAATGTTATTGGAAAAATATTTTTATTATGAAAAAAGAGTGGATATTGAGAGAAAATTAATGAATATAATGGAAAAGGGGGATGAGAATGTTGAAAAGTATAAAGGTAATATTACAAGGTCATATGTACATTTTATTCACTACACACATAATCCAATGAGAATGATTGATCAATTATTCAATGGGTTAAAACTATTCATTTGAAAGGGAACTGGTCCCTCAAACATTATCATCATATGAAGCTATAGTCTAATGTGATATCAAGAGAGAGAATGAAATATCTCTATCTTATGAAATTATGGTAAAATATGAGAAGAAGATGGTGTAATAGAAAATAATAGACAAAGAGATGAATAAAAAATGAAACATTCTAATGTTAGATACTTGTGGAATGAAACACCCTAGTTCCTTCTTAAAAGTAAAATGAGTTTTCTAATTGTGTGATGAGAAAGGCCATAAATTCACATGATTGAAAGAGAATGAATGAATCTACCAATGTTTAATGCTAAAATTATAGGAAGATGAGACACTATGAAAATGAATGTACAAAGCATCAAGGAAACATTCCTTTGAAAAGGACATGGGGTAAAGGAAAAACATAAGCAATCACAACTACTGAGGTTTAAATTCCTTGTGATGTGGGTGTGGGTATATTAATCATATCCTAAAATTTATCAAAAGATTTTTTTATTCTGGATCATCGAATTCTTTTATATCTTCCCAGTTTTCCATAAAATTTATATATTTCCAATTCTCTTTAACAAGGGATTTGTCACTAGAAACCCTAAGGGAAGTCTCATTATGAATAAAATGTGTCAGGAAGTTCCCATTATGGAATATAAACGTGCTATATATTATTATTTAGTCATCATACCTATGTTAATCATTAATATAATCGTTAGTATGGACTATATTCCAAAATATAATGCCATAATTAGTTGGAAGAAGTTTGAAATTAAGATTTGAGAGGAATATGTACAATCCCTGATCTTTAGAGAAGAGGTCACATCCTCTGATTCTTATCTATATCCACCCCAGTTGATATACTAAATGAAATTATTATGGAGGAAGAGAAAACATCATATATAGATAAGGAAATAAATCTTTAAGGTGATGATGTACCTATTTTACAAGAATACGTTGATGTATTTCTTAGTGATTTACCTAGACATCCTCTAGAGGGGGAAGCTAAATTTTCTATTGTTTTAATCAATGAAGCAAGGCCAATGTCAAATACACCTTGAAGAATGGACATTGTTGAATTAGTGGATATGAAGAAACAACTAGATGAGTTATATAATAAGGTATTACATATCCCGAGTGTTTCTCTATGGGGAGACCATACTCTCTTTTTCATGAAAAAAAGATAGATCTAGGAGGATATTTATAAATAATAGAGAAAGAAATGCTAATATAATAATGAATAAGTATCATATTTATCACATTAATGATTTATTTGGTGAAATTCATAGAGATATTTTTTTTAAAAATTGACCTCTTATTTGGATATCTTAAATTACATGGGTGGAGGGAATATATTCTAAAGACAACATTTTGATCTTGGTATGGAAATTACAAGTTTAAAACAATTCAATTTGGACTGGCTAATACACACATTATTTTCATGGATCTAATCGACAATGTGTTCAAGTAATATCATGATGATTTTTTTGTGGTTTTTATTAATGATATCAGGGAATAATAAAAAAGATACAAGGATCTTGAGAACCACTTAAGTATTGTTTTGAATACTCTTAGAAACAATGATTTATATAGTAAATTTTTTATGTGTTAATTTTTTCATCAAACAGCTTATTTCTTTGGTCATATTATCTCTAAAGATGGAATCTCAGTTGATCTTGAGATGAAAAAGGTGGTCCTAGATTGTCCTACACCAATGAACATTACTAAGGTATGTGGTTTCACTGGTTTAAAATGTTATTATTGGGGATTCATTCATAATTTTTCACTATTAGATATCCAATTATCCAAACCTACTTGTGAAGGGGTTATATTCATATAGATGAAATAATGTGAACAATGTTATGAATAATTGAAGAGGTGAATATTGATTTCTCTGATCATGACTCTATCATTGGTAAATAGCGTATTTTTTATTTATAGTGATGTATAAAAGAAATAACTTGGTTGCTTACTTATGCAAAATGATTGAGTTGCTGCATATGCATTATGGTAGCTAAAAATCATGAACTCAACTATCCAACTCATGTTATAGAGTTAAATACTATAATATTTTCTCTAAAGATATAGAGACACTATCTCTATGCTGAAATATGTGAGATATATAAATATCCCAATATCATGAAATATATCTTCTCACATAAGAAGCTCAACATGTGGAAAATGTGATGGATAATGAAACTCAAGGATTGTGATTTCTCAATACACTACCACCCAAGGAAGTAGGATAATGTAGATGATACATTGGGAATTATTTATCATTGAGTTTAGAATAAAATGATGACTGAAAAGGATCTTGTGTTTATCGATTTTGAAAATATGGATATGGTAATTATCAAGGAAGGTGAATCTTCATTAATTTTTCATTTGGTTTCCCAACCATCATTATTAGAATGGATTGAAAGTTCTTTGTTTGCTGATGATAATTTTACAAGGAAAATTAATGTAGTTAATATTGGGAAGTTTGCGAACATTGGTTATGAGGGTGGAATTCTGAAATTTTGGAAGAGGGTTAGTGCTTCCTCTATGCCCTAGCTAAAAATGGAGTTATTGGATGATTATCAAAGGAAACATTTCTCTACACAATATTGTAGAACTAAGATGTATGTATATTTTATGGAACATTTCTGGAGGGATAATATGAAGTAAGAAATTGATGATAATGTATAATGATATTTATTTTGTTATTAGGTGAAGGATAAAAGAATACATATTATTTTATTCATGCAACATTTTCCAATTTCTACATGGAAATGGGATGAAATTACAATGGATTTTATCACGGTATTACCATAAACTATAAGAAATAAAGACATAATGTTGGTAATTGTTTATTGACTTATAGAATCTGGACATTTCCTCGTAATAAGGGTGTATTTTCCACCAGAGTGACTTGAAAGGATCTATATTAATTAAGTTATATACATTATGGTGCACCTCTATTAGTAATTTCTGGTCAGGATCCTTGATTTGAAACAAAATTATATATAATTATTTTGAAATATTTAGATAATGAGATTCATTTGAGTACTTCGTATCACCCTCGAGATGTCAGGAAGTCAGAAAGCACCATCCAAACATTAGAATATATGTTAAGATGATTCTCACGGACTCACAGACACTCTTCATTTCTGGTATTAAAAGTTGTGATGGGAGATCCACAAGCACCAGAACTTATGGGAAAATTCCATGGTAAGTTCCTTCATGGGTTTTATGTCAATAGAAGTTGGGAAAATTTCGTTGTTCATGTCCATGTTTATTCCCTATCCTGAGCTCTTCAACCACATGTTTGGTGTATTATCAGTGATGGGAAAGTGTCCTTATGGCATGTCAACTAGGTTTGAAGTGTTCTCAGATTCCCAGGTTTTCCAGCTTAAAAATCACATTTGAGAAGGCAATCAAATTCCATGACGTTATCAATGTATTGTGAGATCAGGATAAACAAGAAAACTTCCATCTCATCGACATTAATATGGAACCAGACATGTGCATCTTCTACCCCTCATGTTTGTGATCCTTATCTACTAAGTATTCTCACCACACCATGGTTCCCCAAGAATTAGTTGATTAGTGGAATGAGCTTTTTTTGATCAAGATAATACCAACAAAGTATGACTTCCACTCTTGGAGGTTTAGAAAATATGTAGTTTCCACTATTCATACTGTTATAAAATGCATCATTTCTATGGTATCCTGATGATACTATTGCAATGAACATAAAGATAATAGTATTTTCCAAATCTTCTTTGAGGGATTATGGTCTTTATTGGTTTGTTACTTATTTAGTGAGTTTATCACCATCTAATCTCATCAACTGTTTGACGCCTCCTTCCTTTCCTATTGGTTTTATGGTTCAGGAAACAAGGGATTATAGAAGATGGCTAGATAAACTATCTTTTATACATGTGTGGGGTGTCTTTGGATGTTTAGAAACAAATAAAGGTTTGGGGGATTCACTATACTAAGATCTCCATCATTGCTTGGACTAGAAATATTATTCTTGATTTGGTCAGGTTTATTGATAAATGGCAGAAATCCCCCTCTCTCCAACTCTTAGAAATGGAAACCCATGCCAATTCTTCTTCTAGTATCTCTCGTGTCCAATGATTCCATTGGAATCCCCCTCCCAAGAACATGGAACTCAATATATATGGGTCCCGCTTCATGGGATACATGAGGGATGGAGGGGTAATATGTGACTCCAGGAAAACCATCATTTTTTAGTTCAGTTTTTTCATTAGCAGTGGTTCCTCCATATAGGTGGAGACCCATTCCTTTCTCTCAGGTCTCACAGTCTACCATCAAGGGGGCATAGATATCTCTGAATCTGAAACTGATTTGTTGATCATATTTAACTCATTACATGGCACCTACCCAATCCATTGGTAAATATCCTACCCCATCAAGATGTGTTAAGGCATGCTCTCTAACAACATCCAGGTGAGGCATACTTGGAAAGAGTGAAATAAGGTGGCTGATCATCTTGTGTTCCTTGCAGTTCAAGTCTTGTGAACTTCTTGTTTTTACAACATTATTCACTTGAAACCTGATGGATTTAACCTTATTAGAGGGTATTTAACCACGTTACACTATTGTATTCCCCCCTTGGCCCTATCTTTTGTTATGTATCCATTTCTGATCCCCCATTATTAAAAAATAAGTAATGGTTATGATTATGATAACTTCCAGTTATGTACTTAAATGGAATGATATGAGGCATTGTCTTGAAATATATTTCATACTATATCCTTTCGGAATGAAGTTGGTGAATGGAAGGCTATAGGACCTAAACTTGAGGAGGAATAAATTATAATGGTAAAGAATATTACATCCCACATAAAATAATTTAAACATATGAAAAATAGTTTTGTCGAAAACCAGAAAATAAAATTGGAGTTTCAAGTGGGAGATCATGTCTACTTAAAGATATATCCATGGAAAGGTGTTATAATATTTAAAATGAATTTGAAACTTATCCCAAGGTACATTGGCCCTTTTCCAATCCTAAATATAATTGGAGTTATGTATTATAATTTGGTGATTCCACCTAGAATTTTTATATTAAAAAATGTCTTCCACATCTCTTTGTAAAAAATGTACTAGCCAGACCCAATACATGTTCTCACTTCTAACAGAATAGAATTGGAACCTGATTTATCTTATTGTGAAGATACTATCTAGCTATTGGACACTAGAGAACATGTGACGAGGAATCATATGACATAGAAAATAAAGGTAGTTTGAATTTTTTTTGAATATTTTCATGGTAGATAGAGTAAATTATGATAAATATCTACCCAAATCTTTTTATGAGGCGAATTTTTAGAAATTTAGTGGACCAAATTATTCCAGGGGAGAATGTAACAACCCTAAATTTTATCAATGAGGTATGCACCATAATTCAGAACATCCCTTAACTATTTTAATATAATTTATGATAATTCTCAAACTATTTATATTCATTAGAAAAAATAATAAACAAGCGAATAAAATATTAAAAAAACACCGCTCTAATCAACTATAAATACCGTCCATCACCACTACTTCACCTTACACATATTAAGCCATGAGGATTATCCAATTTATTCTCAATCCTCTTAATTATACCTTCACAAATGCATAGGATCCTTTTCATTAACAAAATACCAATCTCGACTTCCCTATGGAGGTTCTCAAGGAGAAGGAATCAAGAGTAAATTCCTCATTCTTTTTCTTTTTGTTTCATTTCAATTTCCAATATTTCCCTATAATCTTCTCACCTATTTTGTCAAAACATTCATTATGACTATATTATTTTATATATAATAGGTTTTTATTATGTTAATGTAAAATACATAATTAATTCTCCTCTTCTATTCTTTTTATTCTAAAATGAAAACATCGTCTATGAGGTGTCGATTTACTACCTTTGTGGATTGCGAGTTTTATTTATTCTATTTTGCCTTCATGGCTGGTCATAAAAAAAATTTCCTGTAAAACTAGATTATAATATATGTATTAAATATTATGTAATATTATTTAACTAATATATATAAATAATATTAGTTAATTAAACACAACTAGTTTGTGAATATCGAAAAACACCAAAATAATCTAAACGATTATCACTAACGTCTTATCTAATGAATCTACCTCACAAAAAATAACCAAATTACCTATATAACCATTTATTATTTTATTTATATATTTAATATCCTATAATTTAAAATTTGGAAATCTATTTTCATTTTACGTGAACTTCTATATGGGTGTAAAATTAAACAGATCATGAAAAACATGAAAAGGAACACTCCCAAGCGATGAAATTTATTCTTCAAACTCATCAAAAGACCATAAATATAACTAATAAAATTATAATAATTCTAAAAAATATTTATTAGGTTTCAAATTAAATTATTAATTAACATAATCTCATTATCCATGAGATTAAGAACAATGGTAGAACACTTTCAAAGATAAGGTAAGGGTTTCTCCTCGAACCTCCATTTTTAATTTGGGTTACACTTTATCTCTCCTTACACCAATATAATTATTCTTTATTTTTATATAATTCCTATAAAATATATATATATATTAAAAAATTATATATCCATATTTTTTCATATTTTCTTTATGGGGAAATATATGTTTTACAATGTTTCCTTTTCAATTCATCTTGATAAACATACCCAATAAATGGGAACATATTTATTTCTTGTCCATTTTAAAGTACCGTCCATAATATATTTAAAGACACCATGATTTTTCTAAAATCAATAATTTTTTCATGAAAAACAATATTTTTTCATTTATGGTTTTATAGGAGTAATTATGAAAAATATAAAGGACTTGTCCAAAATAATTCTTTATTGCAAAGTAAAAGGGTATTTTTCTCAAGAATTCTACAATGATTTTATTATAGTATTTACATCTATTTACAAAAAACTATTGAATATTATGTGTTTCTAATGATTTTACGTTGGGGCACGCACGCGTGTCCGTCATGCATGGTAGGACGCGCGTCTTGTTTCCCCGAATTCACTCTTTAGAAAGGCAGGCAGGATCTGTTCCTTGTTCAGGGACATCTGCTCCTTGATCGAAACCGGGATGATGGGATGTCGGTTCTTCCTTCTGTGGATTCCTCCTCGGAGATCGTCACCTAGTCCGGGTCTCCCTCGTAGATTTAAGACGGGTTCGTGAAGCTCGTTCCCAGCACCATATCTTCATGGACGCCAGTTAATTATGCTGCTTCCGTCGAGATGCTCCAAGGGGTCTTGTCGGGGCAACAACCTTCGGTGAGGAGAATGGTCACGTTGGGGTGTCGTTGGCACGTCTTGATGCTAGGGATTCGCATGTCTGTCTACTGTCCCTTGTCACAGGGCTTCTCGAGGGTGCGGAAGCCCGAGCCATCCCACATCGAACGCAAGGATTGTGTACCATCTGAGGTTTTCCTCAACTTCCCATGTTTAACACGGGGTATGCCGCGAGTTTAACGTCTTTCGGAGACGGATCGGACTGATCGGAACACTGGGAGAGGATCAGATTGAAGGACCCCCTAGGGGGAACACCGATGTTGGGGCCAACACGTGGGCGGATTCCCGGATACCATGGAGTGAGGTGGGGTGGCATGACCTCACCGGGATGTGGCGGCCTAGGTAAGGATCAAGATGGATGATGGAGTGATGGCCTTGAACCTTGTGGAGGCTTCCTACGTATCCCCATGGTAGGGAATAAAAGTTCGCGTAGTTCGGTGGTATGGTGGGACACTTGGAGAGGCGACCCATGAGAATGAACGCATGGATTGGATCCTGGAGGAAGTAAGATCTATGGGATAGGGAATGAGCTTCCAAAGGCACGTGTGTAAAGACCCGTAAATTTCAAGAAAATTCTTTTCTTAATTTTCTTTGGAAGTTTACAAGAATCGAGTTTCTAAAGGCACCTGATTCTGAGGCCCGGTGTGCCTGGAATCATTTTCCGAAGTTTGGCTCAGGTATGTTCAGTGAACGAACGAGCGGGTTTTTCTAGCTTTTGGACCGGTGCTCGGAATCGAATTCTGAGGGCACCGATGGAATCGCAGCGCCGGTATTTTCTTAGAAACGCCTCTTCCGGAGTTGCGTTTGCTTGGGTGTTGTTTTTAAATTTTTGGGGTTAAGTTAAGAAATAAAATAAAGTGGTGCGATAAATTTATTTTTATTTCACTTAAATCCACTTAAAGCCACTTAAAGCTTCTTAAGCTAAGATGAAGTGGAACCCAAAATATCCTACCCTCTTGGTAGGATATTTGTGAGGTGGGGCCCGCACGAGCCCCACCGTTTCTTTTCTGCTAAGTAACGCACCCGCGAAATCCCTTTTTAAATGAATGTTAACTGGGGCATTTCTTAATATATTAAACGCTCCTTTTAATTGGGCGGTTAATCCGTTGAATTAATTCTAAGAATTTATTTTTTCGTTTCTTAACCTATTTTTCGTTTGTTGCCATGTAATAAAATAAGACCAACACTTTTCTTCTTGAGTGTTGTTCGTTGAGAGGATTTGATTGAAACCTTAAGTCCTTCATCCTCCTTCGCGAATAACGCGAAAAACGCGAAGAATGCGAAGAACGCCGGCCTCCGACGAAGGGCGATGAAGAACGCCCGACCCCCACAGATCGACGCGACACCAACGCTTCGTCCGCAATGTTCTTTCCCCGTGACAAATCTTCGAACATCCATTTGAGGTAGGATTTTACAAATATTTTATATTCCTTTGTGGATTTTATAATTGACATGGATTTAATTCGTGTAAATTAAATCCGTGTGTTTTCTTTACCCCTAGGATATTGTCGACGCGACGCCCTTCCGCGACGACTAGACGCCCTTCCGCGACGTGACGATCACCTCCTACCGCGATGGTCAATTCCGCGAAGAACGCAAGTTCGAAGACTTCAACGAAGTAGGGGTTTGATTCTTAAAAATATTTGTGATTTATACCCGCGACGTTTGTTAAACTTTTGTTGTGTAACTTTTTTTTTAAAACCGCTAACGCGGTGGGTGCAGATTAACAAACAAGCCCGAACCCACCGCACTTTTTCGTTCTTGGTGCGCGAAACGGTGGACGATGACAAACGGGGCCGCAATGGAGATTTGAGGGCCTGGCAGTGAAGAATGGGACCCGGGAGGAGCTACCGCGTATACAGAAATGGAATCGGACCACCGGTGGCGCGGGTCGCCGGCGCGGTGGCCGGAGGCGGCGACGCCCCGGCAGGCCGCCGGATGGAGCCGCTGCGGCTGAAGCCGTGGCGGCGGCGGCTGACCAGACCTGCGACCGCGCGGGTCCGGTGACACATGGGATGCGGAAAAGCCGCATCCTCTGACCAAGCGCGGCCCCACGCGGGGCCGCTGCACCTCATCCCACGGGTGCAGCGCACCCCGCGGTTCCTCCACTCGGCCGCTCGGTCGAGCCGAGCCGGGCCGACCCGTCGTGCCGGGTCGCGCCCAGGCCGGGCCGGGTTGCGCCCAACTGGGTCGGACCCAGACCCGGGTCGGGTCGACCTGGTTCCGGCCGACCCAGGGGGGTCGGGCCGGGTCGGTCCGGGCCCAGACCCCCCGTTTCCGGACTTTTTCGGTCTTTTGCTCATAACTTGAGCTACGTGCCTCCGAACGACGTGCCATTAGTGGAGATGCGATCCTTGGATCGAGCCGGTCGTTTCTGTATATCACAAACATGGTTTCGAAATAC
This sequence comes from Viscum album, assembly GCA_963277665.1. Taxonomy (NCBI): domain Eukaryota; kingdom Viridiplantae; phylum Streptophyta; class Magnoliopsida; order Santalales; family Viscaceae; genus Viscum; species Viscum album. Next base: position 237,399,970 of record OY728140.1, on the reverse strand, counting down.
TTTGATTTCAGCCAGGTTGGTTCGTACACGAAACCAACCGGGCCCTCGGAGCGGAAACGCTCATATCTTGAGCTTCGGACGTCCGATCGACGTGCCGTCGGCTTTTGTGGATTCCTCTAAGTGAGACGCATCTTTTGGCTTTACCCGCCCGAGGTTTGGATTCAGGTGGAGTACGGTTGGGTTGGTTTTTTCTTAAAAACCAACTGGGCCCCTGGGATGAAAAAGTCAATAACTCTCAGACCAGGCATCCGTTTGACGCGCCGTCTGCGACGTTGAGTTCCTGTTGGCGATAGAGAATTTTTGGATACATCAACTTTGGACTATGTTTCAGTTGATGTATCAGACCCTCGGCTCGTGGAGCGGACCCTCCCGAGCGAGCTTGCTGTGTGTGGGAAACCTAGAGCTGGCTGCGTCTGCGACGACAATGAAGATAGTACAGGAATCCTCTGTGGGTTCGGTAGTGACCACTACGGTACTTTTGGGATACATCAACTCCGGACTACATGTCAGTTGATGCATCGACCTCTTGGCTCGTGGAGTGGACCCTCCCTGAACAAGCATGCTATGTGCAGAAACCCTAGATCCGGTTGAGACTTGATGACTGCTGATCGAACGACTTGGTGTGTTACGGATAGCCCAGTGGGAAGCGCTTGGTTGTAGCAGCAGACCCACGACAGAGGAGCGCTTGGTTGTAGCAGCACGGGGGAGTGCATGGTTGTAGCAGCAGACCCTTGACGGAGGAGCGCTTGGTTGTAGCGGTTGACCCATGGTACTCAACAGAAGGAGTACCTCTTGGGGCTATGAGGGGGAGAACTTGGTTGTAGCGGCAGACCCATGGTGGAAAGCGCATGGTTGTAGCAGCAGGCCCACAGTACTCGATAGGTGGAGTACTCTAGCAGTCCAAGGTTAGACGGAAGCGCTCGGTTGTAGCGGCATACCCACTGTACTTGATAGGGAAGGAGTTACCCAATAGCTATGGTCTTTACTTCTTGATCGGTCCTGTGTGGGTTATTGCGGGGGTTAGTACCTACCGATCCTTTGTTGGTCCGACGCCTTAGATGAATCAGTGGCTACATATGATCATCTCTATCGTCTTACGAAGTAGTATTCCTGTGTGAGCTGAATCCCGTTTTTCTTTCCTTTGTGGATTGTGTTGTGCTATCCTGTGTGGATTTACGTTTTCTTTCCTTTGTGTATTTTGTTGTGCTATCCTGGGTGGATTTACGTTTTGCCTTCCTGTGTGGACTGTGTTGTACTTGAGCTCGGATGTTGGAGCCGAGCGAGAATTGATGACTTAGGTATATGTATGGGCATATAACTAAGCAGTGTAGGATGTTACTTCGTGATTTTATCTTTCCTTTGTGGATTATCCTTTGGGGATTCTGGGAGACATTCGGGGGTCTCGGGGTTCCTACTAAGTAGCTTATACTCACCCCTGCACGGGCTATGCCCGCACTACGTTGTGTTGGTTGCAGACGACGGACAACGCAGATCGTGGTGGAGGCTTGTGGAGCAGGACGATACCTGGAGGTGGAACACTGGGCAGGACGTACTCGGAGCGGTCGGCTGGACCCAAGGAGCAGTGGAGTCTATCTGTACCCACCCTTCAGGTGGGACTTCCAGTGGACGGCTCGACGTTGTGGATTTACTTTTTCAGTTGCTTGTTTCCCTTCCGAGTTGTACTTTACTTTCAGTTTGGGTTTGTATTCTGTCCCACTTACTTCCGCACTTACTGTTGTACCAGTTTTTACTTAGTGTTTACCTCTTCTGATTGATTACTCTATGGAGCTTGTTTACTTTACAAAGGCAATGCCTTCCCTTTTTACCGGGATTTAAGCCTTGGTGCTAGTCGCCAGCCCCTAGCCTATGGAAGGCATGTTTGGGGTAGTCACGACATGGGCCCCGATGATGGGTCGTGACAAATTGGTATCAGAGGAGTTCGGTTCTACCGCAAACTCTGATCTTTTTCTATGTGAAGCAATAGTGTTAAGTAAATTGGGTGTGGTTATCAGTCCAGGGAGTCCAGTGTTGGTGCGGTGGCCGACGTATCCGTACACTAGGACCCTGACTTCTGATTTCCGACTTAATGCATGAAAACATTGATTGCATGTGTGTTCAAGTATTATTTGTGATTACTTTGTATCAGCTCACCAGTTATACTGTTCTGACCGGGGTGCACCTGTTTCCTTTTTTAGGATGGCCCCACAACGGCAGCCCGCTAGGGTTCCGAGAGTTGAGCATGATGACAGCCCACCGAGCAATGAGGAATCGGTGCAGGGCCCTTTGAAAGCTGAGGCACCGATGGTACCTTTACCCGCTGAGCCACCGATGCTTCCAGCCCCAGCCGCTGACGATGCACGTCGCCTTGGAGCTCTTCATGAGTTTCAGCGCCAGCGACCGCCTAGATTCCATGGGGAGACGGACCCCCAGGCAGCCGAGGACTGACTGATGGCGGTTGTACAAGTTTTCTGGTTAGTGAGGACACCAACAGACCTTATGGTGGTCCTTGCAGCGAGCCTCCTGCATGCGGCAGCAGGCAGATGGTGGAGCTTGATGCTCCAGGTGCACGATGAGGTATCACTTCTTTAGACGGGCATTGAGAGCCTTTTTCGCTCAGAGTTCGTCCCATCCACCCTTCGAACGGTGCGCATCCAGGAGCTACTACAGCTACGGCAGGGCAGCATGAAAGTAGCCCAGTACGCGGCGAGGTTTACCGACCTCTCGCGCTATTCCACAGACATAGTACAGGACCCATTCTTCAGGGCCCGAACCTTCGAGCAGGGGCTCATGTGAGAGATCAGAGATTCAGTTGTTTCTCACAGCATTCCGAGACAGGCAGGGGTGTTGGAGAGAGCCCTATTAGTGGAGAGTTTCCTTACTGAGTAGTCTCCAGTAGCAGGACCCACCACTAGCCAGCATGCGGCAGAGTCTTCTGCAGCGGGCAGTAGACAGATGACGCAGCGATCCAAGAGGACTAGACCTACCGGTGGTCGACCACGTGACACATGATCGTTTGTGCGAGGCACCCGGGGTGGACAATGACTAACCATGAGCGGACAGTGTTACTCCTGCGGTGGGGTTGGTCACATGGCTCGTGACTGTCCGACCCGCCATACGGATGACCAACAGATGAATGAAGGACCTCCCAGGAAGAGGCAGAGGTTCGATCGAGGCGGATCGTATTGAGCAGGAGACCATGGCAGGGGAGCTGGCCATGCTGCTGGAGGTGGACGACGCTTTGAGGTGTTGCCACCAACACCACCAGGAGGTCCACCCCAACTGCAGGGAGCTGGTGGACATGGGAGAGCTCAGCTTCAGGTAGCTGAGGCCTACGATCGTGGAGCTCTGAGAGTAGATGGATAGGAGCGGGACTAGCTCCAGACCTGGAGACTTTTTTTTATGCTGATTCTAGCGTTGTTGATTTTTGTTTGTATGTGTTTTGTGTCTTTTTTACTTTGAGCTTCAGTAATAAAAGACACCTTTCTTTTGGCGTTTAGCTTCTTGTCCTCTCTTTGTGTTGTTACTAAGAGGTTCCGGTTTAAAAACCGTTTACTTGACCCTCACTTTGAGATTCCTACTAGAGGAGACCCAGTGACCACACACTCATGCCGACGGTGTGACTCAACCCTTAGAGGCGAGAGTAACGGTTGGATCTCTTGGTAGTAGCGTCGAGGCCTTAAGACGTCATCTTTGCTATGGGTTTGTATCATCCATGATGGGATTGACTGTATTAGGCGAAGAACGTGGTTCATCCAGGGGATGAGACCGGATTTCTCTTCTTGACAAAGAAGAAATCTCATCAGCTCGAGTAGGAATAGAAAGGTCCAAGTCATCCAAGAGCAGATGAGGACAGCTCAGAAACGACAAAAGTCTTGTGCTGACAAGAGGTGGAGACCACTAGAGTTCAAGGATGGTGACCACGTTTCCTTACGGGTCACACCTCGACGTGAGTTACATATATTTGGCCGAGGCGACAGGTTGTCTCCACGCTTCATCGGACCATTCCAGGTCCTCAGCAGGATTGGCGAGGTGGCTTATCGCCTGGTTCTACCACCTCAGTTGCATCGGGTGCACGGCGTCTTCCACATATTCTAGCCGAGGAGATACGTGCACAACCCGACACACATCATTGACCATGGGGAGCTAGACGTTGATGATGGGGCGACTTTTGCGGAGGCCCTAGTGGAGATCGAGGATCGATAGGAGCAAGTCCTACGTGGATGATCGATTCCACTTGTGCGCATCAGATGGCAGCACAGGAACCTCCAGGAGAGCACTTGGGAGTGGGAGGCTCAGATACGTGCTCAATACCAACTTTTGTTTCCCTAGTTTATGATGTAGCTTTACGGGGACGTAAAGCCCTGAGGTGGGAGTGATGTAAAGACCCGTAAATTTCAAGGGAATGTTTTTCTTAATTTTCTTTGGAATTTTACAAGAACGAAGTTTCTGACGGCACCTGATTCCGAGGCCCGGTGTGCCCGGAATCATTTTCCAAAGTTTGGCTCGGGTACGTTCAGTGAACGAACGAGCGGGTTTTTCTAGTTTTTGGACCGGTGCTCGGAATCGAATTGCGAGGGCACCGATGGAATCGCAGCACCGGTATTTGCTTAGAAACGCCTCTTCCGGAGTTGTGTTTTCTTGGGTGTGGTTTTTAAATTTTTGGGGATAAGTTAAGAAATAAGATAAAGTGGTGCGACAACATTATTTTTATTTCACTTAAAGCCGCTTAAAACCACTTAAAGCTGCTTAAGCTAAGATGAAGTGGAACCCAAAATATCCTACCCTCTTGGTAGGATATTTGTGAGGTGGGGCCCGCACGAGCCCCACCATTTCTTTTCCGCTAAGTAACACACCCGCGAAAACCCTTTTTAAATGAAAGTCAACTGGGGCGTTTCTTAATCTATTAAATGCTCCTTTTAATTGGGCAGTTAATCCGTTGAATTAATTCTAAGAATTAATGTGTTCGTTTCTTAACCTGTTTTTCGTTTGTTGGCATGTAATAAAATAAGACCCACACTTTTCTTCTTGAGTGTTGTTCATTGAGAGGATTTGACAGAAACATTAAGTCCTTCATCCTCCTTCGCGAAGAATGCGAAGAACGCGAAGAACGCCGGCCTCCGACGAAGGGCGACGAAGAACGCCCAACCCCCGGAGATCGACATGACGCCGACGCTTCGTCCGCGACGTTCTTTCCCAGCGACAAATTTTCGAACATCTGTTTGAGGTAGGAGTTTACGAATATTTTAAATTCCTTTGTGGATTTTATACTTGACATGGATTTAATTCGTGTAAATTAAATCCGTGTGTTTTTTTACCCCTCGGAGATCGTCGACGCGACGCCCTTCCGCGACGACACGACGCCCTTCTGCGACGACGGGACACCCTTCCGCGACGCGACGATCACCTCCTACCGCGATGGTCAATTCCGTGAAGAACGCACGTTCGACGACTTCAACGAAGTAGGGGTTTGATTCTCACAAATCTTTGTGATTTATACTGGCGACATTTGTTAAACTTTTGTTGTGTAACTTTTTTTTAAAACCGCTAACGTCGTGGGTGCGGATTAACGAACAAGTCCGAACCCATCACACTTTTTCATTCTTGGTGCGTGAAATGGCGGACGATGACAAACGGGGCCTCAATGGTGATTTGAGGGCCTGGAAGTGAAGAATAGGACCCGGTAGGAGCTACGGCGCAGACGGAAATGGAATCGGACAACCTGAGCAACTCCGGTGACCCACGAAATCCACAGGCGGCCGGAGGCGGCGGCGCCACGGCGCGCCGCCGGATGGAGCCGCCTCGGCGACGAAAAACCAGACCCGCGACCGCGCGGGTTCGGCGACACATGGGACGCGGCAAAGCCGCGTCCGCTGACCAATCGCAGCCCCACGCGGGGCCGCGGCACCTCATCCCGTCGGGGCAGCGCGCCCCGCGGTTCCTCCGCGCGGCCGCTCGGCCGAGCCGAGCCGGGCCGACCCCCCGGGCCGGGTCACGCCCAGGCCGGGCCGGGCCACCTGGACGAGCCGGGTTGCGCCCAACCAGGTCAGCCCCGGACCCGGGTCGGGTCGACCTGGTTCGGGCCGACCCAGGTCGGTCCTGACCCAGACCCCCCGTTTCCAGACGTTTTCAGTCTTTTACACATAACTTGAGCTACGAGCCTCCGAATGATGTGTCGTCAGCGGCGATGCGATCCTTGGATCGAGGCGGTCGTTTCCGTATATCACACTCAAGGTTTCGGAATACTTTGAGTTCGGCCGGGTTGGTTCGTACATGAAACCAACCGGGCCCTCGGAGCGGAAACGCTCATATCATGAGCTTCAGACGTCCAATTGACGTGCCGTCGGCTTTGGTGGATTCCTCTAAGTGAGATGCATCTTTTGGTTTACTACTACTGAGGTTTGGACTCAGGTGGAGTACGATCGGGTTGGTTTTGCCTTAAAAACCAACCGGGCCCCTGGGACGAAAAAGCCAATAACTCTCAGACTGGGCGTCCGTTTGACGCGCCCTCTGCGAAGTTGAGTTCCTGTTGGCGATACAGAACTTTTGGATACATCAACTCAGGACTATGTGTCAGTTGATGTATCAGCCCCTCGGCTCATGGAGTGGACCCTCTCGAGCGAGCTTACTGTGTGCGGGAACCCTAGAGCTGGCTGCGTCTGCGACAACAATGAAGATAGTACGGGAATCCTCTGTGGGTTTGGTAGTGACCACTACGGTACTTTTGGGATACATCAACTCCGGACTACATGTCAATTGATGCATCAACCTATTGGCTCGTGGAGTGAACCCTCCCGGAACGAGCATGATTTGTGCAGAAACCCTAGAGCCGGTTGAGACTGGACGACTGCTGACCGAACGACTCGGTGTGTTACGGATAGCCCAGTGGGAAGCGCTTGGTTGTAGCAGTAGACCCACGACGGAGGAGCGCTTGGTTGTAGCAGCACGGGGGAGCGCTTGGTTGTAGCGGCAGACCCATGACGGAGGAGCGCTTGGTTGTAGCGGCTGACCTGTGGTACTCAACAGAAGGAATACCTCTAGGGGCTATGAGGGGGAGTGCTTGGTTGTAGCGGCACACCCATGGTAGGAAGCGCTTGGTTGTAGTAGTAGGCCCACAATACTCGATAGGTGGAGTACTACAGCAGTCCAAGGTTAGAGGGAAGCGCTCGGTTGTAGCGGCATACCCACTGTACTTTATAGGGAAGGAGTTACCCAATAGCTATGGTCTTCACTTCTTGATCGATCCTATGTGGGTTATTGCGGGGGTTAGTACCTATCGATACTTTGTGGGTCTGACGGCTTAGATGAATCAGTGGCTACATATGATCATCTCTATCATCTTACGAAGTAGTATTCCTGTGTGAGCTGAATCCTGTTTTTCTTTCCTTTGTGGATTGTGTTGTGCTATCCTGTGTGGATTTACGTTTGCTTTCCTTTGTGGATTTTGTTGTGCTATCCTGGGTGGATTTACGTTTTTCCTTCCTGTGTGGACTGGGTTGTACTTGATCTCAGATGTTGGAGCCGAGCGAGAATTGATGACTTAGGTATATGTATGGGCATATACCTAAGCAGTGTCGGATGTTACTTTGTGATTTTATCTTTCCTTTGTGGATTACCCTTTGTGGATTCTGGGAGACCTTCAGGGGTCTCGGGGTCCCTACTGAGTAGCTTATACTCACCCCTGCACGGGCTATGACCGCACTACGTTGTGTTGGTTGCAGACGACAGACAACGCTGATCGTGGTGGAGGCTTGCGGAGCAAGACGGTACCTGGAGGTGGACCACTGGGTGGGACGTACTCGGAGCGGTCGGCTGGACCCAAGGAGCAGTGGCAGATATCTGTACCCACCCTTCAGGAGGGACTTCCAGTGGATGGCTCGACGTTGTAGATTTACTTTTTCAGTTGCTGTTTTCCCTTTCGAGTTGTACTTTACTTTCAGTTTGGGTTTGTATTCTGGACCACTTAGTTCCACACTTACTGTTGTACCAGTTTTTACTTAGTGTTTACTTCTTCCTCTTGCTTACTCTGTGGTGCTTGTTTACTTTACAAAGGCAATGCCTTCCCTTTTTACCGGGATTTACGCCTTGGTGCTAGTCGCCAACCCCTGGCCTATGGAAGGCGGGCTTGGGGTAGTCACGGCACGGGCCCCGAGGACGGGTCGTGACAACGTGGGCTCGAGGGGAAATTCAGGATGAGATGTGGGTGTGAGACATGGGGGCTTAAGCTCTGAGACGGACCAAGAGGGGGAATACGGGGCTTACGCTCTGAGGCGGCCCATAATGGTGCTAGTGAACCGACGCGAAGGGGTCAGAATAACTGAGCGATGGGCTTGAACCTCATGGAGGATTCCTACATACCATGTGTTAGCACGGATCAAAGTCCATCTAGTTCAGGGCATACAGTTTAACGTCATGTGGGACGAGATGTAGTTTAACGTCATGCGGGACAAGATACAGTTTAACGTCATGCGGGACGAGGGCATATGGGGCTTAGGCTCTGAGGCGGCCCAGAGTGGATATGGGGCTTACGCTCTGAGGCGGCCCAGAGTGGATATGGGGTTTACGCTCTGAGGTGGCCCATGGTGGATATGGGGCTTACGCTCTGAGGCGGGCCATGGTGGATATGGGGCTTACGCTCTGAGGCGGCCCAGAGTGGATATGGGGCTTACTCTCTAAGGTGGCCCATGGTGGTCGGGGAATCTACGTGGAAAGGTTGGAACAATCGTGTGGTGAGGCTGAATCTCGTGGAGGCTTTCTACGTACCATGCGTTAGCACGGGTCAAAGTCCACGTAGTACGTTGGGATGGGGCTTACACTCTGAGGCGGCCCATATGAGGATTTCATGGTTGATGCGCGCTCTAAGCCCACGTGAGTCATGCTCGGTGTGAGAAACAAGAGGCAGCAGGGACCAGACGATCATGTCGCAAAGGGTGCGCCCGTGAGAATCGGAAGGGGGATTACGCGTTGAGCGGCCCAAAGAGGAAACAAGGGATTACGCATGGTAAGCAGCCCTTGGTTCCAGGGCTTACTCCACGATGGAGGCCCGTGGTGAAACAAAGCGCAGTGGGGAAGAGACTCCACTGGCCTTGGCAGGGGGAAGTACGGAGATGCATGGGTGCAACCATCCATTTAGAGGCTAGGGGCTTATGCTCTAAGGCAGCCCTCCCCCCGTGGACAAACTCCACTCCGACAAAGAGGATCTCATTCCATGCGAGGAAGAGTCCATTCCCCTGAAGACAAGTGGGCGTAAAGAATGCCCGAGACGGGGGGACCCTACGTGTGAAGCACGGGGCCAGACCACAGTTTAACATCATGTGTTAAGGATTAGGTGCTTGGTAGTTTAACGTCCTGCTGCTTGGAAGAGGTGAGTTCTCTCCACACCCCTAGGTCTTACATGCCCAATGGCCTCTACCCCTTGTGGAGGGAAGGCATCGGCAAGGCCGTAGTGGAGGGGGGTCGCAGGGCGAACCATCGAGGGGTCCACGTTAGCGTGGCTATGCGAAGAAGCAATAGTTGTTAGAGTTCCTTTGAGAAGAAGCGTAACGCAATGTAACACAACGAGAAACACCGCCCAAGGGACCCTGAGGTTACTTCGTACGAGCCTGGAAGGCCGTACGGGAAACCAACACATGGTGTGCTTTCCCGAAAGGGAAGACATCAGATGCCGATGCAGAGAGGCAGCCAAAAGGGTCCTGGGTGTTGCGCGCAAAGAGAAGGTTTGCGCGCAAAACACCGGGATGGCACACAAAAGGGCCAAAGGATTGTGTGGATAGGTGATTGTGTGCAAGGTATTGCGCGCACAGAAGGGGATTGCGCGCACAAGGCATGGATTGCGTGCAAGGGAAGAACCCAAAGTAGGGGGAAAATTCACTTAAGCCAGTGGAGTTGCGCGCAAAGGCGAACCCTTGGACAAGGTTGCGCGAAAAGAGAAATTACCGAGAAGTCATATTGCGCGCGGAAGGAGTCGAATTGCGTACATGGAAGACGTTCCGAATTCTACAACCCCAAACCATTTAGGGTCACCTTCTATTTATAGGCATCGGCCGACACAGAATTCAGGTGGCGCGCGAAATGTTCCGTGCCAGGAACCGTCGGCACGCAAAACTTCACCACGATGAACCAGGGCGCGCAAAATTGCGCGCCTCACCAGCTCAATTATGCGAATTCTGGGGATGCTTCATGCGCACATCATTCTTTCGCACAAGTCCTCTCTTATTTCGTGCACCACTTCCCGGGCCTCCGGACCGGGTCTCTGATTCCGAATATGACTTCACTTTGCCATTTCGAAACATCCTCTAGGAGTTACGGACTTTTTTTCGGTGTCTACAAATGCCCCCCTCTGAATTGGATCGGAGAGAGGTCGCAACGATCAGATTCCGAGGGAAACGCCAAAATGCTGAAGTGGTGGGTCTCTTGGGCACTTTGCGTGCAAAATTCCAATGGGGCGCGCAAAACGATAGACCCGTGCGGAATTCTTTTTCTGCGTGGCGCGGAAACCTGGCCTCGCCTATAAAAAGGGGCGCTGGGCCCCAAATCCGTACTTCAGCTTTTCCGTGCGATAGGCTTACCGCTCTCGTGCGCGAAATTGCTCCCGCGGCTGCGCGTAAAAACTCTCTGGCAGCGAGTAATTCATTTCGAATTTTGGCCGTACTTGCGTGCCTACTCAGGATATTCGTGCCTAGTGTGCCGATTGCGCGCCCATCTCTTGGATTTCGCGCCGCCACTTCATATTTTGCACAACACTCTCCGATTCCTCGTACAACATCCTAGTTTCGTGCAACTCCCGAGATATTTGAGATGGCCACGAACCGAGTTGATGAGGGGGAAGCCGCCGCTCGTAGGACCAAAATGGCGATGACTGAGGGGGTTTATGGTGCCAAGGTGATCGTCTCCAACAACCTAACCCTGTTTAATCTGCTGACTCCGGCCCAGAAGACGTATCCCCTATCTGACAACCTCCCACTCTAGAACTTTGGTATCCTGGAGGAGGTTCCTCTGCCGGGCTTCAAGGTGGACTCACCTCAGTCATGGGTGATCCGGGAGGACGATCTTCCTCGCTACAACATCACCATCAACGGCTGTCCTACTAAGGAAACCAAACATATGGACGTAAATGTCCTGAACCCGAGGACCAGGTCCATTTCCAGGGATGAGCCTGTCACAGATAATTCTCTGACCCTCTACGCGAGCACGTTCCGTCAGAGCGTCATGGATGACACGAAGGTCTGGCTGAAGGATTGCGACCTGTGGTCCGGGGGAAACTTCACCAGCGAGTGGGCCTGGGCGTTCTGGGTTCACCATACTTGTGACGAGTTCGGGGATGAACTGCGGCATATTGGCATGTTCAAGGCGGTGTGGACATCACAGTTCCACTTCCACCGTCAACCTGATCTCGGGCCAAATCTATTCACCCGGTGGTCTTCTGATACCAACACATTCCATCTTCATCATGGGGAAGTTTGCATCAGTCTCTGGGACGTTCACTACATCGTAGGTATCCCACTAGAGGGATACCAATACAACAAGTTTGTTCCTCCAAAGAGAACCTGGGAAGAAAGGTCACGGATGCCTATGCTGACGTGGCACCTGTTCGAACTGGCCAAAGAGAGGCTGGGGGTCAAGGACTTCCTGAAGGACATTTCCTACAAAGTCTGGTTCAGCCAGTTCCTTGAGAAGGATCTGGCCATCAAGATGTCGGGGTGGGGTAAACCGTGCCCAACCGCAGCTCAGAGAAGTAGGGATGAGTCATACTGGAGGACCCTGGAGGTGGGGAAATACCAATCATGTGGCTACCGAATCATTGAGACCCAGGACCCGAATGTCCGGTACGCCACGTTTCTTGCCACCTTCCTGAGCGGGTGGCTCCTGCCAGTGCGGGATGCGAGGATGGGCGTCCATCCAACAACACTGGTGATGGCGGGCACCTTGGCTGCCAACAAACGGTTCAACATGGGGGGTCCCCATTCTGGTCAACTTGTATTCCATCCTGGGACGCATCTCATGAGGGGGGTCGCATTGGAGAGTATGTGGTCCCTTTAAGGTCTTCCACGGCTGGGTGGTGGCTCATCTCGGCAGGTACACTTTCCCAAACGCCATCTGTCCTCCGGGAAATGGCCTACGACCGTCCCTGCTGAACATCGCCGGGGTGGCGCCGATGATGCTCAATGGGGAGGGCATGAGAATACGCATTGGTAACCACACCAACTTCCACTTCAGCCCATTCCCCACCTCGGTCAGCCAGATGGTGGACAATGGGAGAGGCTCTCTGGAATAGAAGGAGTATTTCCAGAGCATTCGGGGCGGGGTGGTCGTGGCTCGGATCGAAAGGAAGGTGATCTGCGAGCCTTACGTGTCGTCCCGATTCGCCGGTCAATTCGGGTGCCTCCAACGAATGTTGAAGAAGGTCTTCACGACCATCTGGAAGGAGAAGAATCCTTGCGTTCTATGCCAAATGTGGTTGATGTTTACCACATTTGTCTCTAGTGACGTCATTACTCTTCCTCCCACCGGGGTTGACGCTAGCCTAGCAACCGAGTATTCCGAACACTTGACAATCGCATACCCTGATGGGATTTTATGCAAGCGAGTATGGCAACTCAAGTTTACTCGTGCAGAAACTAGGAAACAGGGAAGAAGGAAAGGTGCTGCTGAAAGGGGGAAACCAGTGGTGCATCAAGCAGCGAGGCTTGCGCAGGCCGGGACTTTAGCAGCGGGAACGTCACACAGCACTGCCGCGACCTCGTTTCTAGTAGGGGGGTCACATGAGGTGGCCGAGGAGCTTCCCGGGAATCATATAAGATACCTGCTTGAACCTTCCCAAGATGAAATTCTCCCGGCGCTGTGGTCGACCTGGATGACCCTGCGGCAATCGCTGAGTGTTGAAGCCATCTGGCAGAATATAATGAAAAACGGGATCCACCTGCCAGAGGTCGGGCTCGTTCGAATTACCGACCGGGTAAACTTCCATCGGTGGCATGCTTATCTAATGGCCATGGACACATATGCGCACCAAAGGGGTCGGCATGTGGAGGCACATTTCCTAGTGAAAGTGATGCTTGGCCAGGAGCATGATCCGGAAGCGATGCTGCCAAGAGAAGGTGACAGTGACGAGGAGTCAGAGGGGGAGGACGAGACAGGAGAAGAAGAAGGCGAGGGAGAAGATGAAGAAGAGGGAGAACCCGAAGGTGAGGGTCACAGGGGGAGACCTACCAAGGGAGTCTACAAGAGAGCGGAGAGATTGCCGGCTCTGATCTCGACATAACCGAGATACTCGAGGTCTGTTTCTATCTTCATTCATTTTCATTCTTCATCCATTCTCCTTTTCAATTTCCCAACCATCTCTCTACCTCACTCAGGAGCATCTGAGTGTTGGTCGAGAATCCCCACTAGAGGATGGAGGAGAGGAACCGGTGGGATAGGATGGGGATCCGACACCCATCATTGAATTAACAAGCGCAGATGGGTCTCCCATCATGGAGGCTCTTGCAGCGGCCAGAACACTGGAGACCGAAGCTCTTGATTCTTGTAAGACTCACACTTCACTAATAGTGCTTGGTATCAAAAGTCCTCAACTAATCAGTGTACACCTTGCGCAGTGATCTCAACATTGGAGGCTCATCAGGCTGCGGAGCTCAGGCCGTCCATGAGCAGACCAGTGGCGGACATACCACCTCATTCAGAACATGCTCCCCACATTGAGTCGGCCCCTGAAATTGGTGAGCAAGGGGCAGCGGACATTAGAGGCGCTGTTCTTGAGGTGAGGCCGGAATCCAACAGAGGCACCGTTGCTGCTGGGGTGAGAGAGGAAGGTCGCCCGAACGTTGAGGATCCTATTCCTCGCGAAGACATCCCTGAGGCATATCCTGCTGCCGATCTGCTGGCTGCCTTCTCTACGTACCGACCCACTGACCCTGAGGAGATAGGTGACTCGGACTCAGAGGCAGCTGAGGAGAGCCGGATGACACAACATAAAGGGTGGGAGTGTATCCAGCACTTTCTCAGATAGCCCCAGCCGGATTGGCTGAGGCGTATGGGATCTCTCTATACCTGGTTGTTTTTCCTTTGCGCCGGAGGTGTTGACGCTCATCGCCTTCATCTGATGATCCGTGATTACAAGGACGAAAAGATACGCGGGAGAAGCCGGTGCACAGACGTTGCCTAGTTTCGGGAAGGATCGGCGAGCGCCCGAGCGTTTCTGAGGGCGGAACGGGAGGTCCGGCACCTCAAAGGGCAGGCGGAAGACAAGGAGGCCTTCATTGCAACATGCTCTGAGCTTGTGGAGCAACTGAAGGCCCAGCTGGCTGACGCGCAAGAACAACTGACAGAGGCATGTCACCAGATGACCGTACTTCGAACCGAGCAGGCGCAGGCACAAGCTAGGATTGGTGAGCTGCGCTCTACGGGGGCTGATGAGGAGAGAGTCTTCAAGGAGCGAGAAGTGGTCCTGGAGGCTACCAGCCAAATGGTAGTAGTGCTGGAAAGAGCGATTCAGCATGCTGATCCTTAAGGGCTTTGTTTTGGCCATCCCATGAACTTCTTGCTTGTACTGCTCATCATCTCAATCCAATTAATTGGAAAAATCCATTTATTTGTACCCTTAGTTTAATATCCTCAACCATAATTCTGAAATGAATAACAACCCATCCCTAAGCTCCTGTGGGTCGCACCCAATGCGAGAAGCAAAGGATACTCGTACCATCATTTCGTCCAACTGTGGGGAATTTAACCAAGCTTCAGGCATCCGAAATTGGGCCTGGATTTCAAAGGAGAATACCTCAGACTGATTGATATATCACCTTCTCAATGTGCTCCAACACATGAGCGGGGAAATGTCGGGGGCATTGAAATCCATCCGAACATAGGGAGATGGAAAGGAAAGGTGAATCACGCTACCTGAATTCAGAACATTATGGGGCGCAACGATGGAGGATAACTGTTAACCATGGTGGAAACACATCATCCATATCGTTTTGGCCTGGAATGGGGACAATAAATGAGGGCTAACTACTGACCATGTTCAAAAAACGGGGCCTAACTCAAATATTGTTGGTCAGTTTCTCGGAATGTTGGCCCAGGACAGCAGGCGGACTATAGGTCTATCATCCATATTTCTACAATAGGCGGACCAAAGGTCTATCATCCATATTGTGGCAGCAGGTGGACCAAATTCTATCATCCATAATGTTATGGGGTCTCATCAAACATGACCGGTCCTCCGGAATGTTGGCCCAGGACAGTAGGCGAACCATAGGTCTATCATCCATACAGTTAGCGGGTCCCATCGAATAGGAAAGAGAACGAGGATCTGAATAATGGGGCACACAAAGCGTGGAAGGTGAAGTGGTGGTTTGTTCAAACAGAGTCCAACACTCCCGAAATTGCGCCACTGTGGTGGAGGCGCATTAGGCGGACACACCAACCTAATCAAGGTTCGTCACAATTTTCAGGCAGGACATCTCTGGCGAGAGAACTGCCACTTCCCATCATTACTATGGGGCATCCTGAACTTATTCGGGGTAGACGTCACGATTACACCACTTTCCAAGATGTCAGGCCGAGGGGTCGACAATAAGGTGGGACATGATCCTGGGGCTGGACCCAAGACGAAATTTCTGGGCGTTCCTACATATCTCATTAGGATGAAAATCAAGCCACACGTAGTTCTAGAAGCATATTTTAACGTCTTGTTAGATGAAATACAGTTTAACATCGTGTGGGACGGGGGACACATCTCATCTGGGGATAGGTACGGCACGACGAGTAGCCTAACGTGAATGAGGACATAATCCCGCACCACACCGTACAATCCCACATGAGAGATCGAGTCGCGAAAATCCAAAGAAAGGAACATAGTTTTAGGTCTTATAACTCAGACCAAGGGAGAAGGGGAATGGGAGACACACGGTAAATCGGTTGCAAAACCCAACATGAATGGGGCAAATCCCTTCTTACTATGTGCTCCTGGGGACGCGTTTAGGCCGAGAGACCGAACACGAAAAGTGGGGATGGGCCTGCGGGGAAGTTCCCAGGCACTCCTACGTATCTCATAAGGATGATAATCAAGACATACATGGTTCTTGAAAGGCATCATGGCGCGATATGGCACCTGCAAAAAGGACGAAGGAGTCATGCGGGTCTAGCCCTTGCACCAAAAGAAGCGGCATTTGATATATCTTGTTTGTTCTTGGAGGTAAATGGTTTTTCTTTTGTGGGGTGACTATCCTAGGGTAGAAATTCCTGGCATCTCCACAATAATCAAGGCATAACAAGCATTGACAAGCGGTATGACAATCGACCAATACATAGCGTGATGTCCCCCATGGGGGGGGGGGGGTCATCACAATACAGTTCCATTTTTCATCGTGCGACCTGGATGCTGTCATCACAGTTTAGGGTCATGTGGTAAGACCAACAGCACAGTTTAAGGTCGTATGGTTTGGACCAATAGCACAATTTAAGGTCATATAGTTTGGACCTGGCAGTACACACACAATGCGATAAAGCATACCTGATGCGGGTGAGGGCGTATTCCCATACCATCACCGCGTGTGATCCCGAGAGAGGAGCCTCGGGCCAAAGGGGCCTACGAGGGTTCAACAATCAGGGGGAATAGGAGATTATAGCTCCCAGCTATGCTGGGCCCGAAACACATTTTCTGGGCAACTCCTCATTCCCCATGGGGATGAGTGTCAAGCTGCACACAACCTGTAAAGAAGAAACCCAAGCACATACTTTAGTGCTCAGATCGCGGGAGCCCCGAGAGACATTGTTACACAGATTGGTCTGTCTGATGTGTGGGGGTGTACTGAGGGTTAGTACAAGGATTGTTGAGATTCCACCTTGACACGGTGGGGCGAAATATAATGTGAATCATGAAACCAACACTCAGGGCCCGAGGAAGCCGACGTGACGACTGGGGATTACTACTGACCATGTTCGCAACACAGCATCCTGTCGCGTTATCCTAGAGGTGGGGTCAAACAAATGAGCATCAACCACTGACCACATTCGCAACACAGGATTCTTATCAATTTGTTTCTTGAAACCCTCGGGGGTGTTGGCCCATGACGGTAGGAGAGCCCTTAGGTGTTGTATCTAGGCCGTTCTTGGGGGTCCCTCCGGGTGTGAAGGTTGGTGGGGCCTAAATGAAGGGGAACACGAAGCTTGACAAGATGACAAAAACTTCCCTAAGTCGAACATGACACTCCATGTCCTAGAACAGAGTACTCTGAACACATTAGAAGACCACTGGAAATGGTCGAAGGGCTCTGTCTGAGAGCGGCCAAAAGATGGCGAATTCTCGAGGGAAGGGCAGGCCAAAATACTGAGGCAACCGGGAGATCGTGGGATCTACTAAGAGATGGGGTTGGACCTGAAATATAAGTGTTCAGGTGGTCCTACGTATCCCATAAAGATGGGAATCAAGCCACACGTAGTTCTTGAGATGCAGTTTAACGTCTTGTAGGACGAAATAAGGATCTTAGTTTTAGGTCTTAGAACTCGGACCAAGGTGCAGTTTAGGGTCGTGCGGGACCATACAGTTTAAGGTCATACAGGACCATAGAGCCCAGATGCAGGGAAAATTTAGTCTAAGGTCATGCTGGACCGGATACAGTTTAAGGTCATACGGGACCGCAGGAGGATCTTAGTTTTAGGTCATAGGACTCAGACCTTTGTGGCTCAGGCAAAATACCATTTGAGAAACCTGGAGTTAGTGGGAGGAGTGACATGCTCACCATCCATAGTCACCAGGGAATACGTTCCATTGGGATAGAACTTATGGACAATAAAATGCCCCTCCCATTTGGGCTCCGACTTGGGTGGTTTCCTGCCGGGAATCATTGGTGCTCTGAGAGCCAGCACCAGGTCACCTTGCAGGAAGGAGCGGTGGCGAACCTTCTTATTGAAACCTCGAGCCATCCTGCTCTGATGCCTTTCCAAGTCATATAAAGCGTGAAACCTACTTTAGTCCAGCGCTTCTAATTCGGATAGATAGATTTCGGCAACTCTATCCAGCACTTTCTGGTCGTAGACTGCCATGCGCAATGAGGGAAATTGGATCTCGATGGGCAGGACGACCTCATCTCCGTATACCAGGGAATGCGGAGTCACCTGGGTGGAGTTACGATTCGTCATCCTATAAGCCCAGAGGGAGTTGGGGAGCTTGTCCGGCCATCTTTTCTTGTTCTGACCAACTGTCTTTTGCAGATTGCTAGAGAGGGTTTTTTAAAATGCCTCAATCTGTCCATTCCCCTGCGCATGATACTGGGAGGTGTGGTTGGAGCAAATGTTGTACTTTGAGTACAATTTCTTTAGCTCGCCTTCTCGGAAGTTGGTTCCGTTATCCGTGAGGATAGCGTATGGTACTCCAAACCGATAGATGATATTGGAGCTCACGAAGTCAGCGATAGAATAGGCCTTGACTTCCCTGAGAGGTATTTCCTCTGCCCACTTCGAGAAGAAATCTGTAGCGGTCAAGATGAACTGGCACTGGCGGGCCGTCGCCTGCGAGTAAGTCCCTACGGCATCCAACCCTCAGACAGTATAGGGCCATGAATACTTGGTAGTATGGAGAGGCTCCGGTGGCCGATGCACAAAGTTAGCATGAACTTGGCATGCATGACACCTCTTGGCATACTCGATGAAATCGTAGATCATGGTGGGCCATAAGTATCCCAACCTCCGAATCTGGGGGGACAACTTCAACCCGGCCTGGTGGGTACCACAGGAACCATCGTGCACTTCTTGCATGAAATGTGGGATCTCGATTCCTTAAAGGCAATGGAGGAGAACACCATCAAATCCTAGACTGTAAAGGAGCTGCTCAAGGCTGGGACCACTTTGAAGGGTGAACTGCGGCGCACGACGTCGTATTCACGCTCGCTCGGCTCGGTCGAGTGGAAGATTGTCGTGCTGGAGATATTCAACCAAGTCCATCCTCCAGTCAGGAACTGTCTCGATTACTGCGCCTGAAGCCCCCGGGGATCCTGACGTAGGGGCACCAGCGGTAAGATGGTTCACTCATGGGCCACGATCTTTCTATGGGATAACAGGATAAATGAATCTTCGGTGTGCCATGTGGATGATTATGTCATCATGTTTGGGCTCCGCAAGTGATGCGGACATGCTGGCCAAAGCATCTACTCGACTGTTCTGCGACCGGGGAACATGAACGACCTCTAGCCGGGAGGGGAACATAGCCATTAGATGGAGGGTGCACTGCAGCAATGGCACGAGTTCTAGCTTTCTGACAGCATAGTCACCATTGAACTGCTTGATGACTACCTTAGAGTCCTCTTTTACATACAGATGGGGTACGCCAATCTCGAAAGCCAACTCGAGGCCAGTGATGAGGGCATGATATTCTGCCTCATTGTTGGTGCAGCCTTCTGACAACAGGAATGAATATGGTAGAATGGATTACTCCGGGGTGATGAAGACGATACCCAGGCCCACCCTGTTGAGCCCATGATTGTTAAGCCTTCTACTGTTGGGGATCCAGGAGGCACCGTCCAAGTGAATCTGCCATCATGGGGTGGTGTGATCGACTGAGAGGATTGCCTCATCAGAAAAGCCTAGATCCAGTGGCTGGTCCGCAGAGTTTGGGTGGGCAGCTAAGAAGTCTGCCAACGCCTGTCCTTTGACGGCCTTCTGAGGTACGAACCTGATGTCGAACTGCTGGAGGATCACCGCCCATCGCGCCAATCGGCCGGTCACCATAAGTCGGTTCAGGATGTATTTCAACGGGTCTACCCGAGAGACCAGCTGTACCTCGTGGTGCTGCAAGTAGTGCCGCAATTTTTTCACGGCAAATACAAGCGCCAGGCATCTCTTCTCGATGGTAGAATATTTAATTTCCACATTGAGGAGCATGCGGCTGAGGTAGTAGAGGATATTTTCTGTTCCCTCGTTGTTCTTCTGGGAGAGAAGTACGCCGAGGGATCGCTCCAGGGCAGTCACGTAAACGACCAGCATATTTCTGGAAATGGGTGGCATCAAGACCGGAGGCTGCAGCAGATACTGCTTGATTTCCTCAAAAGCGATCTGGCACTCTTTGTCTCATTCATAGGCAGCGCCTTTCTTCATTATCCAAGAAAAGGGCTTACACTTATCGGCCATATTCGCAATGAATCGTCATATATAGGCTAAGTGGCCTTGGAGGCCTCGAAGCTCCCAAATATTATTTGGTGGAGGCATCTGAATGATGGCCTTGATCTTCTCTGGGTCTATCTCGATGCCTCGATACCTAACAATGAAGCCAAGAATCTTTCCGGAGGTGACCCCAAAGGAACACTTCAACAGGTTCATCTTAAAGTGGCGAGAACGGAGGAAGATGAACACTTTCTCAAGGTCTCTGAGATGGTCCTGGTGCTGACGAGATTTAACCACCAGGTCATCCACGTAACACTCCACCAGTGTCCCAAGGATTGGCTTAAATATGCGACGCATAGCCCGTTGATAGGTGGCACCCGCATTCTTCAAACCGAAGGGCATAAACTGGTAGCATAAAGTACCCTGGGGTCCTTGAAGGGAGTGAACTCTTCATCCTCGGGGGCCATCCGGATCTGGTTGTACCCGGAGTACCCATCCATGAAAGAGAGGGCTTGAAACCCAGCCATTTCATCGATCAAAAACTCTGTCACGGGAAGGGGAAAATCATCCTTCAGACAGTGGCGATTGAGATCGTGGAAGTCGATACAGACCCTGATCTACCTGTTCTTCTTCCTGACTGGCACAATGTTGGCTAGCCACCTGGGGTTCTGGACTTCCTTGACGAAGTTGGCTTTGATGAGCTTATCAACTTCGGCCTCAACCATGGAACCGTGAGAGGGGTGCATCTTTCCGGGAGGCTGCTTGAACCCGCGATGGTTCGCTGGAAGGCCAAGGAGGTGGATGTCTACCTGGGGATCTAGTCCAGGTATATCCTCATAACTCCAGGCGAACACATCACGATGCTTTCTGAGGAAGTCTACGTACCGTTTCCATTCCTCAGGGGGCATAGTGGCGCTGACCAATGTGGGTCTCGGGTCCACCTTGCTACCGAGGTTCACCTTCACAAACTCGTCGACTGTGGTGTAGATTCCCTCCTCATAGTTAGGAGGAGCATCTTCCATGTCCTCCTCTCCACTCGTGGAGGGATAATCCATGGGAGGAGCCATTTCGGGGCTGCCAAACCCTAATGGGAAGCTGGTTCCGGTTTGGGTGGCAGAGGTCGTCACGTCAGGAGACTCATGCACTGTGGAGACCATGGCGACAAAGGCGGTTGATCCAATACCATCTGGCCTTTGTCCCAAGGGGCCATTATTTATTATATGAAAGCATTAGTGGCACGTTGGATTGAGCCGGTCGACTCCGGCCTGGCGAAACAGACACGTATGACATACTGCCGTTACCATGAGCCCAACGTCCCGATATCACACAGGGGTAGGAGGCTCGGGGATCACCTGAACCTAGTTGGTGTAAGAGTACGAGGTAATTTCCCACCGTCTCTTGGACCCGGAAATATGCCTCCCTCTGGTACCGGAAACAACAAAGCACTACCCCATGTCATGGGTCGTGGCCTCCAACCGATGGATTGGGAAGACATATCCGTTGTCCAAACCTGCCCAGGGATCACTTGTGACAGTGGCAAGCTCAAACTCATCTGCCAGGATCTGCTTGTACTTGCTCTTGTAATAGTCATCATCCAGATAACGGGATTCAAAAGAGGAAAAAGGAGAGGCAGCCCCTTGAAGCACGCCCACTCGACCCTTAAGAGAGTATTTGAGGCACTGGTGATACGATGAGGGGACCGCTGCATGATGGTGGTGCCACGGCCTACCCATCAACACGTTGTTGGCGGTTTCCTAAGAGACAAACATGAATTCGGTATTGGAAATTAGGCTGCTGAACTGGGTCTTCAAACGAATCTTGCCGAGTGGAGTTTGCTCGGTCATGTCCTACCCCTGGATCCTGAGGTCGGAGGGAGTTAAATCATCCTCAGACAACCCCAGTTTCTGTAGTGTCCAAGTTGGGATTAGGTTAATCCCGGAACTCATGTTAACAAGACAATGGTGGACTTACACGCCATTGAACTGGCTGGTGATGTACAATGGGAGAATGTTCCCATGTATGGGAAGGTCTTCATCTTCACCGAAAAACGAGATAACCGCCTGAAATTTGGCGTCCTCAATCGCATCGCTGTGGAAGGATTCTGCGGCCCCCACATCCATCTCAAACTGGATGGGGCTCCTAAGAGCCTCGGCGAGCACCTCATGCATTTCAGACGATAGACGAATGGCCTCAAGGATATAAATCCTTGCCGGAATGCCGTCCAGGTGCTTTAGAACATCATACTTTCGATCCAAACATGAGCTTCTTCTTACAGGAGGCCGCTCTGTGATTGGAGGCATGACCAGCCCTGCCGGCGGGACCGATGACTGACTGGTACTAGGCATGTCTCACTGTTCACTAGTCGAAGCCCAGGAGGTGGCTGCCGGGTTAGGACCGGAAGGATGTAGTCGGCCGGTGGTAGGGTAGGGCTGGTTGCAGCACGACCGAGGTTGTCCCGCCTGATCCAGCAACACAAACAGTGGTGGAGGCGAACCTATCGACATAGGGTGAGGGGGCCGCGTGTACTAATCTCTGTATCGGGCCTACTTCCTGGTCTCAATAGCGTGTACGGCTTGACTGGAGGTGACGACTGTCGTGCCCTGGCAATTCACGTAGCCACAGCTCCACTGACATTGGCGACGAGTGAGGACATTGGGTAGGTCTGCCTGGCGTTCCTCATCGTCGGGAGTCAAAAAGGGATTTACCAACACTACAGTGTTAACCGAAGCGTACCCCGGGCATTCACTCGAGGAGTCATCCACTACCGGACGGAGTCTCGGCGGGATCTCCATCTCTGGGGGCATAGAATCGCCAAGCGTGCAGGAAGATGACGGTGCTAGCAGGGTTCATTCTTTCTTCTTGCATCACCACTTGCTCTTCTGGAAAGAGGTAGGATGGGACTACGATGCCAAAGTGGCGCTCACAGATTCTGAGGGCTCTGGCTGACTCATGCGGGCATGGATGATGCCATGGGCATGGGCGACCGTCCTGCGGGCCATCCAGTCATTATACTTCTAGGACCCATGGTTGAAAACCTGTTCCCACTCATCCTCGTTGCCGCTGCTGCCATCTGATCTCACGAAGAAACCTGCCACTTGCGTCGGGGCTGGGCCCAACCAGACTATGCTGTTGTCAATATGGTCTTGGAGCCAGTCCTTGAACACATAGCATCGCTGGATGGTGTGCATCAGGATCCGGTGATAAGGGCATTAGTTAGGGTGATCAGTGAGACACGCCTCTAATGGATTCCGACACTCAGGCAGCCGCACGATCCTCTGCTCCAAGGCGCTATGGAAATAATCGGGGACCTGGGCCTCATCAAACGAGTATGTCCGATTCATTTTATCTAGAAAGGGGTCTCTTGGAGGATGACCATGACTCGGGTCTGGAGGAGCATGCCGAGGAGGTAGAGCCTGAATAGCTCTCCTGGGTGGTGGCGGTGCGTTACGCGGAGGCGCTTGCCGATTTTGAGGCGGTCATTGCTGGGCCGGAGGCTGTGCCCGTGGGGGTGGACCCCTATGGGGCTGCTGAGCTGGCCTTACTAGTAGAAACTCTAGCTGTCTAGGGGCCTCTATTTGGGCTACAACAGTGGGCTCATCTATGGCATCTCTCCTTGCATGGATTACAGGAGGCAAGGGGCTTGCTTGACTGGCCTGTTGCAGGGATTATTTGAGGCACTGAGCCTTGTCTGAGAAGTCCCAGAACCCTCAAGGGTAATTATGAGTGATCATAGAAGGAACCTGATCTTCCTTGACGTTCCCTACACACATTTTCAGTAATTTATCCTGAGTTAGTGGCATGTCAAGGGAGTACGTGAGCCCCTTCCACCGAGCGACGAAGTCCGCGACCCGCTCAACGGGCCTTTGTTTGCACCCAAAGAGGTCTGCGATGTTCATCATCTGGGTTGTGGAACTGAAATGGTAGAGGAATTTCTATAGAAGGTCCTCCCAGCTAGTCACAGATCCAACAGGGAGCTGGATGTACTTGAAGAATGCTGGTCCTTCTAGTGTCTGAATGAAGCAACGGAGCTTTGCAGCCTCCTGATGCGCTGGAGTCCCTAACGTAGGCCTGCACCTCGAGTTGAAGTGGTCCAGGTGTTGTGACAGGTCTCCGGTCCCGTTACAGGGGGCGAAAGTGGGGTTCCCAAATTTTGGCGGGGCCGACATATCATCCACCCACGCTGGGTATGGCTTGCCGTCCGGTGGGATTGCCACCTACCGAGTTTCTAGGGCCTCTAGGCGGTTGATGAGTGCTTACATTAGATCGTACAGACACAGATTCATGTCCTGACGGGGATCTCTAACCACAAGCACATTGTCAGGCTCTTCAATCCGGTACTCAAGCTCAGCAGCTCGTGGGGCGGCTGGCAGAGCGACTCTCAGGGCAGCAGGAGGAAATCGAGCAGGGTCCCCCAGGTTATCCAGCCACTCGGGAGGGTTTGGCGAAACATATCACGCCCTCTTTCCATGGGCTCCAGCATCTACCCTATCGGCGAACTCAACATGGTCACAGTTTCCCGGGGGAACCTCAGCAAGGGGTAGGTGCTCCTGCCCCTGCTGTCCTAGTCTAGGGTTACTGTAGTCAGGCCGCCGCTCTGCAAAGATTTCATCCAAGAGCTCATCAACTAGCCTCTTTTTCTCAGCAAGTTGTTGGCGTAGCGTGGCCTTCTCAAAGTCTTCCTCTGACTTCTGCAGCGAGGCAGATGGGTCGGCGAGCTTGACAGACCCGACGTGACCTTTACCCTTGCCGATGTTTCGGCTCAGTGCTAGTGCCTCTGTGGGTACAGAGAGACCTAGGAGGCTCCTCTGTTGGCGATTAATCCTCCCAGATGGGTCCAGTAGTGGCTTGTCCTCAACGGGTGAGTCCCCATCGAGGATCTCCACACCGTTTCCCTCATCTGAAAGGTCATCCATGTTGACTACCACTGCCCTTGATGACGTTCCCTTAGGGCCGCCCAGTGAATCGGGTTGTCGGCAGATCGCACAGAAAAGAAGGGCAGCGTACTTCCCCCATCTGCGGACGTGCGCGTGGGGGGTGGCTTCCTCAATAACCTTGAAGAGTACTTGAAAACTCTGGATGCATTGTTGCTGGAGGGTCCTGTGGTGGACTAGTGACTCAGTGTACCGAACCACAGGGAGAGCTGCCAGGTCGACCCGACATCACTGCTCACCGATATTCTCGAGATATGCTTGACTCCCGGGATAAGGCGCTCACTGATGGCGAAGATGGGAGTGAGTCATCCAAAGAGTCTGGTGGAAACATTCAAACTCTCATGGGGTGAGTGACTCTGGCATATCAAAATCCAACCCTGCGATCGGCCAAAACTTCTCGGGGAAGTGACCCACTACGAGGACGGTCCAGAAGCTCCATGACTCCGGTTCGGGGTCCGGACCTTTCTACCCCTGCTCGTCAACCAATAATGGCTGGGGAACTGGCAATGGAGCCGAGGCAGGATGTCGGGCCGGTGGGCTGGCTGGTGGGGAATACGGTGAACATGCCGATTGGCTGCTGATCCACGAGTCTTCCTCCAGGGGCTGCAGTGTCCTGGCTGACACATCATGATAGGATGGGCCAGCGAATGGGCCTCATGTCACAACATTGGTGCTTTCTGAGGGTGTGTCTCATCACGACTCTTCTGTCGGTCCCCAAAAAAGTTCCCCACCCTCCCTGACTGAGGCGGAAGGTGCTTCCGGGGAGGCCAGTGGTAACTACGGGTCTGACCCCTAGGGGTACGCCATGTCCTCATCCTCCTGGATATACCTTCTGAGGGAGGAGGGAATCATACGGATCTCACATTCGGGGAGTAAGAGACTAACGCGCCGCGTCCCCATCCCTGCCCTCGACTCAAAGGGTTGGGGGGGAGGTTCCATCGTCGAGTCGTATTCCACCTCAGAGTCCGAGAAATGGACTGGTCTAATTTCCGTCCGAACTCCCCTGACATTCCTCTTACGGTGACGATGCCCCACCTTCCTGCCCCTGGGTTTCTCCTCAGGGTAAGGATGATTTCCATCAAGGAGACCCCTGGCCGCAATAGTGCTTGGGAAGGGGGGACTGAAGGCCAGGGTGCGAGAAGCACCGAGAAAGATATCGAAAGGGACATGGGGAGGACCTCCACGCGAGTGAGCGACTGGATACGCAACGGCTCCATACTCGCGGCCAACGGTAGGGGGAGTGACCTCATACCCAGTGCAGTGGGCTCTGGAAAGAGTCATTCCCGGAGCGTAGCTGTCGCGAAGAAGTCTTCATCTTTCCAGATCAGTGGCACAGAATGAGCCTTCATGGTGGGCGGCACTACTGTGGATTGGTCTGCGGCGGCCATTGCTTGTCCCGCGACCAGGAGAGTCGACCCAAGCTACTTGTAGGGTGGTCGATGTTTTGATACCAGTCGTGCATGTGACTCCAGTTGGGCATGTGAATGCCCCTACTCAACGCGTGTGGGGGTCTGGTAACAGGAGTCAGTAGTGGTTTGAGCCACAATGGTTGCTGACGTTGGTGCCCCAGGGCGGGAAATCACTTCCGCTAGTGCCTGACACCAGCGTCGGGTCAGACGGGTTGGAGCCGGTGGTGCGGTCACGAAGATTGCCTGCTCCTCGGCCCATGGAGTCGGGCAGTGGCGTCGACACAGCCTGGCGGGGGTTCTTGCCGTTAACCCCTGGTACGGGTCTCCGATCGGGTGGACATGGACATCCCCCACCTCATTGGCGTAGGGGAGGGATGTGTCAAGGCGCTCTGGGGATAGGCTCCCTGAGTGGTTGAATGTCGGACTGGGGAGTAGCGACTCCCTATGCATCCCTCGGGGGCGACGATGATGGTAAGGCGCAACCACCTCTAGATCCAAACGGGCCATGCCCCTGGTGGGGATGATCCCTTCCTCATCGTACCTACAAACCAAGTCGTTGATCACCCTTTGTTGGATGATTTCTGATGGGTAGAGGGGGCTTGAGTGCCCGACAATCGTGGAAATCGGAGCCGGAGTGACAGTGGAAAAGACGGGACCGCGCGGGGTGGCCGTGTCGGTACTGCCACTGCCCCTACACCGGTGGGAAGGTGGTGATCGAGCTCCGGATGCAGGGATCTGATTCCTAGAAGCAGGGAGATAAACCCATTAGTACTAAAAGTAAAGGAAATCGACAACCAATAGCCCAAAGTCATTCCGTCTTCCGTGATTGGCGAGAGGGATCCATGCTGACGACGTCGTAGAATGGAGTGATCAACATCCTGACTGCGTCAACCCTTGGTGGGTTTCCTGTCTCGATGATAGGTACCCAGACCCGATGACATGCTAATCTTCCTACACCCCAAACGCTACCTGTCTCCGTATTGAGGGGAAGAGCTCCACGTCGGGTTCACCATTTTCTGTTTCCGATGCTTTTACGCCGGGGCGCGCGTGCTTGTCCGTCACGCATGGGAGGACGCGCGGCTTGTTACCCCGCATTCCCACTTTCCAAAGGTGGGTGGCATCTGTTCCTTGTTCAGGGATGTCTGCTCCTTGATAGAAACTGGGATGATGGGATGTCGGTTCTTCCTTCTATGGATTCCTCCTCGGAAATCGTCACCTAGTCCGGGTCTCCCTCATAGATTTAAGATGGGTTCGTGAAGCTCGTTCCCGGTGCCATATCTTCATGGACGCCAGTTAATTACACTACTTCTGTCAAGACGCTCCAAGGGGTCTTGTCAGGGCAGCAACCTTCGGTGAGGAGAATGGTCACGTTGGGGTGCTGTTGGCACGTCTTGACGCTGGGGATTGGCATGTCTATCTTTTGTCCCTTATCACAGGGCTTCTCGAGGGATCTGAAGCCCGAGGCATCCCACATCGAATGCGGGGATTGTGTACCATCTGAGGTTTTCCTCAACTTCCCATGTTTAACACGGGGTATGCCACGAGTTTAACGTCTTGCAGAGACGGATCAGACTGATCAAAACACTGGGAGTGGATCAGATTGAAGCACCCCCTTGGGGGAACACCGATGTTGGGGCCAGCACGTGGGCGGCTTCCCGGATACCATGGTGTGAGGTGGGGTGGCATGATTTCACCGGGATGTGGTGGCCCGGGTAAGGATCAGGATAGATGATGGAGTGAAGGGATTGAAAATCGTGGAGGCTTCCTACATATCCCCATGGCAGGGCATCAATGTCCACGTAGTTCGGTGGTATGGTGGGACACCTGGAGAGGGGACCTGTGAGAATGAATGCATGGATTGGTGCCTAGAGGAAGTAAGATCACCGGGCTAGGGAATGAGCTTCTCAAGGCACGTGGGCTCAAGGGGAAATTCAGGATGAGACGTGGGTGTGAGACATGGGGTCTTACACTCTGAGACGACCCAAGAGGGGGAATACGGGGCTTACGCTCTGAGGCAGCCCATAATGGTGCTGGTGAATCGACACGATGGGGTCGGAACAACTGAGCAATGGGCTTGATCCTCATGGAGGCTTCCTACATACCATGTGTTAGCACGGATCAAAGTCCACGTATTTTAGGGCATACAGTTTAACGTCATGCGGGACAAGATACAGTTTAACGTCATGCAGGACGAGATACAGTTTAACGTCATGCGGGACGAGGGCATTTGGGGCTTACGCTCTGAGGTGGCCCAGAGTGGATATGGGGATTACGCTCTGAGGTGGCCCGGAGTGGATATGGTGCTTACGCTCTGAGGCGGCCCATGGTGGATATGGGGCTTACACTCTGAGGTGACCCATGGTGGATATGGGTCTTACGCTTTGAGGCGGCCCAGAGTGGATATGGGGCTTATGCTCTAAGGCGGCCCATGGTGGTCAGGGAATCGACGTGGAGAGGTCGGAACGACCGAGTGGTGAACTTGAACTTCGTGGAAGCTTCCTACGTACCATATGTTAGCATGTATCAAAGTCCACATAGTTCGCTGGGATGGGGCTTACGCTCTGAGGAAGACCATAGGAGGATGTCATGGTCGATGCGCACTCTAAGCCCACGTGAGTCATGCTCGATGTGAGAAACAAGAGGCAGCAGGGACCAGATGATCACATCGCAAAGGCTGCGTCTGTGAGAAGCAGAAAAGTGATTACGCGTTGAGCAGTCCAAAGAGGAAACAGGGGCTTACGCGTGGTTAGCGGCCCTTGGTGTCAGGGCTTACTCCTGGATGGAGGCCCGTGGTGCGACAAAGCGCGATGGGGAAGAGACTCCACTAGACTTGGCAGGGGGAAGTATGGAGATGCACGGGTGCAACCTTCTGTTGAGAGGCTAGGGGCTTACGCTCTGAGGCAGCCCTTCCCCCATGGACAAACACCACTCTGACAATGAGGATCTCATTCCATGTGAGGAAGATTCCATTCCCGTGGAGATGAGTGGGTGTAAAGAATGCCTGAGACGGGGGGACCCTACGTGCGAAGCACGGGGTCGAACCACAATTTAACGTCATGTGTTAAGGACGAGGTGCTTAAGAGTTTAACGTCCTGCAGCTTGGACGAGGTGGGTTCGCTCCACACCCCTAGGGCTTACATGCACAATTCCCTCTACCCCTTGTGGGAGGGAAGGCATCGGTAAGGCCATAGTGAAGGGGGGCTGCAGGGCGAACCATCGAGGGGCCCACGTTAGCGTGGCTATGCGAAGAATCAACAGCCGTTAGCGTGCCTATGCGAAGAAGCATAAGGCAAAGCAACACAATGGGAAACACCGCCCAAGGGACCTTGAGGTTACTTCGTACGAGCCTAGAAGGCCGTACAGGAAAACAACACATGGAGTGCTTGCCCGGAATGGAAGAAATCAGATGCCGGCGCAGAGAGGCAGCCAAATGGGTCCTGGGTGTTGCGCGCAAAGAGAATGTTTGCGCGAAAAACACCAGGATGGCGCGCAATAGGGACAAAGGATTGCGCGGATAGGTGATTGCGCGCATGGTATTGTGCGCCCAGAAGGGGATTGCGCGCACGGGGCAAGGATTGCGCGCAAGGGAAGAACCTGGAGGAGGGGGAAAATTCACTTAATCCAGTGGAGTTGCATGCAAAGGCGAACCCCGGGGAAAGGTTTCGTGAAAAGAGGAATTATGTGGAAGTCATATTGCATGAGGAAGGAGTCGAATTGTGTGCATGGGAGCCGTTCCGAATTCCACAACTCCAAACCGTTTGGGTTCACCTTCAATTTATAGGCATCGGCTAACGCGGAATTCAGGTGGCCTGCGAAATGTTCCGCGCTGGGAACCGTCGGCGTGCAAAAATTCACCGCGAGGAACCGGGGCATACAAAATTGTGCACCTCACCGGCTCGATTACGCGAATTACGGGGACGCTTCGCGCACATATCATTCTTTCGCACAAGTCCTCATTTATTTCACGCACCACTTCCCGGGCCTCCGGACCGGGCCTCTGATTCCAAATATGACTTCGCTTTGCCATTTTGAAACTTCCTCTAGGAGTTACAGACTTTTTTTCGGCGTCTACATTATGTTTTATTAATATTGATATCTTGTGATTATCATATTTCATATTTCATTAGATGGTTTTTGTTCATTTATACTATGGATTTTTTGTCTTGATGCCATTCACCATACTACTCAGAATGGGTAGTGTTTGTATTTACAGATCAGGGATAGTTATTTAAATTTAATATGCATATGTTCTTAATGTTTTACCCCGTTCATATTAGGAATGAATATTAATTAGTAAGTGATGAATGGGGCACCATATATACCCATAATTCACCGATATGTTTCATGAGGGAAAAAAATATGGATTTGGCTAAGGCCTTAACCATTTAATTTATGATGTCTTGGGTGAATCCTTGTAGGTATGTTTTAGATATCTAAAATTATTAATTCCTTCATAGTGATTATAGTAATTGATAGTCCATGTAATTATTAAACTACTAGAATATTCACTGTTCATCTTTCTTCTCATATTTATGTCATTGTTTAATCAGTCGTCACTCTTTTCGTTTTATGCTCAAAATTATGTTTTAATGGAATGTGTTTTCAATTATTCAACATGAATTATTATGATATATATTTATTATATCTTACATTGTATTGTAAACTCTTACTAATAATATGATCTCACCACTTTGTTATATTTTTTCCCAAGAAATGAAGATTTATATTATGAATGACTTTTAGAGATAATCTATGAGATTATGGAGTTTTCCAATGAAGTTTCTATGTTATTTTTCTTTTAATGTTTCAATGTATAATTATATTTTTATCTAGTTTTACAAATCTAATAAACTATTCAGTCATTTGGGATACAAACAATTGTTTATTATACCAATGTAATTAATTAACATAGTGGCTCCAAGCTACTGGGGTTAGGGACTTTACACGCAACACATGAACTTCTAGAAGGAATATAAAAGGTGGATAGTGTTCCAATTGAGATATAACAAGGTTCGTAAACATTGGTGTTTCAAATGGAGGATATAAGCCAAAGTTATACCAAGAATCATTGATTTTGAAGCTAAATGTTCAGGTTACCTTTATGATTGTTACACAATATAAACATATTCTAGGTAAACACCATGTCTAGGAAACCATTTTTAAATGTGAAACATATAAAATATTGTCTATATCTTAGCAAGTAGACCCATCTTTCTTCTCTTTCTGATGTTTACATTATGGAGATAAAATCGCATCCAAAAAGTCATGCCTCAACACCCAAATTTATTGTACTTAAATCATACCATGGTTTATTTATTTCCAGCTCATCACATTTAGTATAAACAATGGATAAAAAGTAATTAATTTTCTCAAACTAGATATGTGAAGATATTTTTTATCTGATATAGCTATTTAATCAATGGAGAGGTTTCCTTTCCAAAAAATCCAGATGTTTTTTTGGTTGGATATCGATGCTTGAAGATATGGTGACTGAGTTTGTAGGAGAAGTCACTAATCCTTGAAAGATGCTTCTTGTGATGAAGGGGAAAATCCAATTCCACCTAATTATGTGGAACCTCCTATGAAAGTAGGTTAGTTTTCACCCACATCCCCATGAAAAATTCATTTCAAATGATTAAAGAAATAACCAAAGAAGAATGTTTTTAGTTTTGGACCCCAGCACAGACAAGAACTTAGTTACTTGAGAAGAATAAGATTACTCTCTCTTAGGTCGATCTCAGGTGTGGGTTCCATAAGGAGGATGAGAGAAATAATAGAGATATATACATGAATCCACAATCAATAATAAATTGTAACCATAATAGAGAGAGACTAGTGTTGATGTTGGATGGAAAGAGTAATAGGGGAATTGGACTGAGGAAGAAATTTGTTTTCTCCACTTATGACGAGCTGTAATAACTTCCCAATTGGTCGAAACCCTCCCCAATGTTAGGGGATGTAAAAGAAAATAAAATAGTTGTGATTCTACACCTTGTTGAATTAGAAAAGGTGTGATATATAGAAAAACATTAGTGTAGTAAATCCATTGCTAATCTGAGGTTGAATCCTTAGAAGACAATGCGAGTGTCGTAGGTAGTTCCTACAAGATATCAGGATAAATAAGAGATTGAGGGGGGGGGGATTGTTTACCACAACCATGGATAATCCTAGATCCATCCTGATAAGGTTCTCCTTATATTGAGCTAAGTAATGTCCTGATGCATTAGGGATCTCATGAGAAGGAGTTGTCTCCTTTAACTGGTACTTTTGAAAAATGAGATATGAGTGTCCATGTAAATGGCATGTGGAATATAACTGATTGAGGGAGAGGTAAACAAATGGATTCCCATAAAACATATATTCTATTTCCATGAGCAGAATTTTATTAGTGAGATGATGATATAAATCCACTTCTACAAGAATCTCGGTCCCCATTGTATCTTGGAGATGAAGAGTTTACACTTCCACACAATGAATTTAACCTAGTATATCTCTTATACCATAATGGATAGTACATTTGTGGATAGTGAGGGGAGTATAGATATATTAATACATTCAATAACTGGTGGGTATTTTTGAGCAAGGTGATAATCCATAGACCATCAAAATAGTTTGAAATTCCATTTTCTAACCAAACATGGGCTCTAAGACCTTACTTCCATGAAATCATCATGGGAGGTGAGCACCATGAAAAATGAATTTCTATTGAGGATTTACATGTGATTAAGAGCCTCTAACCCCCAAAAAATAAAGAAATTAAAAAAATAGGGAAGATATGGTTTTTCTAATCCCAACGAAGCTTCTAGCATCCATATATAGAGATGGACAACTGAATCAAAGATTTACAAGGGGAAAATTGATTTTTGGGAATCCATCCTACGAATAAACTCAATGTTAATCAAGAGGAATCTCAAGAAATTGGGGAATATTAAAAGAATATGAGGGTTCTGAATTAATTAGTACCCATTTCAGATAAAGGTATTTTAGAACATCTTAGGACATTAGAATCATATATATACTTGATTTGGTGGTTCATTGGATTGGGGATGAGTGGTGGAACATAGAATAGGACCAGACACTGTATCTAAGATAACTCATGAAGAGTCTAGGTGGGATGATGTCATGAGAATGGGAAAAGAGATTTTAAATATAATAGGTTCATCGAGAACATTCTTTATATAAAAAACGATCATCCAATCCAATTCTACAATACATGTATAATGATAAATCACTATCAAGAATCTAATAAATATCTATTTTTCTATATTTATTTTTGACCTCAACAACCATTTGTTTGTCTTTATTATTATATATCTACATATATTGGTAATAATATGTTTTCTTTATCGACGGTAGTTGAATTGTTAGACCTGTTTTAGTGGTGTGTCTATTTTTATCACATCTCCCACATGTTTTATCAATATAATGAAATTAATTTTAAATTTTTACCATATATTTTAGTTATATTATTATATAAACTCTAGTAATATCATGTTCAATTTACCTCAATTCATATCCTCTCGTGATCTAGGTATGTGAAAAATTAAACTATCATAATAAATATTATGTCTATAGACTCTATATTACAAATATATCCCATTAATATGAAATATCCTTAGGTAAAAAAATATTCCACAAAATCTATATGAGTTTGTTCCTTTTTATATGATATCTCCTTCATTTATTCAAACTTCCCATGTGTATGGGAATTTTTTTAACCATAACTATATTTTTGGCATAAACTCATTGGTCTTGTTCTCAAACCTAACCTTTATTTTTAAAAAAATTAACCACTATTGATTTTATAAACTGCTGATTGTTCTTTATTAAGTGATGCAATAACTTTTTCCCTTTTCCATAGCGATCAACATCTGTATTAAAATCCTAAGTACCAAGAATAAGGGTCTATGGTTCCACGTGAAAATATCAGAGTTTCTTGGTAGCATTAATAACCTTCTCCATTAGTTTTTAGCTTTTATAAAAATTATTATTCTTATTTTAGACATATGTTGAGTAATCCTTGTGGGATTTTCCTCAACATGAAATTTTAATACAAGAACTATTACTTTTTATTTCTTTGCAATGTGATATATTTATCATAATATCTATCATGATATCCCCATATTAAAGGATATAATTCACTTCACCCATATTTCATGTGAATTAAAATTTCATTTTTTTATATATTATTATTTTGACTAATTTTTTTAATGAATCATTATCATTTTTCAGAAATTTCTATTCCCTCTCAGTATTTCTATTATTATTCAGAGATTCCAATTGATAAATGTTTAATTATAACTCCTTTACTCTTTCCAAGTCACTGATTTCTTCTTCTGTGTAACTCCCTTCTTATTGATCACTGACAAAATCTTTGGGATGATATTATATATCCTTAAAACCCATTATCTATTCATCCTTTGAGACCCCTTTTCTTCTCATCTTTCCTATTCACAATATGTGGCTTTAGGATTTGAAAATAAATTTTTATTATCTATTCTATTTACCTTTAATTTTTCTTTTATGATCATTAACCCATTTAAATTAAATTCTACTTTATTCTTTATTAATAAAATATATGAAAGCCTATCCTTATCATCTTAGTTTTTGTTTTTTATTTAACAAATGTTCTAAAAAATGAAACATTTTTTTTAAATTTAAACATTTAATTTTAATTTTCATTTCAACATAACTTTTCCTTATTTCATGCCTTTAAATATTAGTTTTATGAACTCATAAAATTCAATGAAAAATTCTTCGACATTGGATTTTTCTTAAGTTTCTTCCTTGTATCCTCATGTTTTTATTCTATGTATATAATCTTGTTGATAAATTTTATATTTCTCTATAATGGTATACATCAAATCATCTCATAGAAAATAAAAACATTTTTGAGTTTCTCAATGGACCATTAATCCATGTCTTTATCCCCTAAGGTAGAAATATTTGCATCAAATTTATCCTGGACAATTTGTATCATATTATTTACCATTATAGAATTTTTAATAACTTCCACATATCTTTGGACTGAGCATTAATTTTTATTAACCTGAAAAATTAATTCACCGACCATTTTATTTTCCCTAATTTATATAAATTATAATTTATTTTGACATTATTAATGAATTCTTTACTTTCATGTCTCCCACATGGATATTGGGGTGTTTCATCCATATTGAATATTTCTTATTCATCCCCATGAATCACATAATCTATATTTATAAGATAGATGAGAGTAATTAATTACAAGCTCTCCCATAATCTTCTACATTAATATTTTCTAATAGATTACAGGATATTCTATAATTATAAATATTTAATAAATTATAAGTGATGTCAAGAATATCTTATCCAAGTGATATAAGATATGAAACCATTCTTTAACTCTATAAATGGAATTAATTTCCATAAAACATAGGAACCAATTTTTTGTTGAATTTTTTCATAGATTCAATTGATCCAATATATCAAATATATAAGTAATGAATAGTAATTTCATATTCAAAAAAAATATCTAAAACCATTTCAAAAAACATTATGATACCAACCTATATGCTTGGGAGAGAGCAACTGCCACTGAGAAGTGGGCGAATTACTGGTTGAAAACAAACCTACTCTATGAAAATGAATTATCATAACCATTTAGTATGTATTGATATCAATGGTGGTGATAATATAATGAGAAAATGATCAGGAAATAATAAATACAACCTAAGGGTGAATAAAATGTTCACTAACTATTTTTATCATGTTTATAATCCTTAGTGTGGGATGATTATGATCATGATACCCACATTAATATTTTATTATCAGTAAGAAAATGGAAAGGAACCATTAAATTTAAATGAAATCGTAATAAAATTAAGAATGAAAATTATCAATAAGTCAATAAATCTTAACATCTTTCACATAATGTGACTTTGTAATTTTGATCGCATGTTTATCCTTGTTATTCTTCTCAATGGACCAACAAATCCCCTTAAATTTATCCTTTTAATGTGCATCCAAATCTCATTAAATTCACTCACTTCTTATTTCATGATATCACCTCATATTTAAAGATAGAACACATTCAAAAAATGGTTCTCCCTATAATGCATATTTCAATAGCTACCATATCCAATCTATTTAGATTCATCTCCTCTAGTCATTTACTATATACATTTCAAATCATCATCTTTAAATTCGACCAAAAAAATTCCCTCAAAACACCTATTATGATCATCATTTTCATACACTGGCCTTCTATAGAATGATCGCAACTATAATATAGTGTGGTAAACCAATATTTTAATAGAAACTATAACTGTTTTCTTTAAATCTATTTCTCATACATGTTTTTCTCTTCTACAATGGGATCCACCACAATCATTTTGAGGATGAGTTGACATGGTTACTTCTAAAATCCTGCTAAAAATTTCATTGGTGGTACCTAGATTCCATGACCACTTCACTATAGTTTTTTTCATAGTCATACATAGCATGTGAAACACGCATTTTAAAATCTGCAGAGAATGATTATAGAAATCCTAGGGACAATTTCCACAAAAATTATCAAGTTCCATTGAAATATTTACATGTCATTTTGGATTCTTCAAAATTTCTTATCACCATAGCAAGAAGTTTTTCATTTTGACTAATTTCAAAATTTATTTATTTATTTTCCTCTATATGAAACTCCAATGAGATTATCAATCATCTGAGAGAATTTTGTAAATAAATACAAACCAAACATGCATTAAAGTCAATGATTAATTGACATAATAAACAATTCAATACAGACCACTAATGTGAGGGTACATAAATGCCTCGCCAATGTCTAGATTGTTTTTTCTGAGAGTAATCCAATTCTCGATGTACGATAAATTCTATATTTACCATGTCTCAATTTAAAAGAACTCACAACTCACACTTTATCAATATAATTCATGAGAGCTCTTCAATTACTAACACCCATCAACTTCATCAATCTCCAAGGACTCTTCAATATTTCTAAGTTCCCATCAAGGATGTAATATTTCATATATCCATGTTATGTCACATGACATTATTTTTGAGAATTTTTTTGGGCATTTCCTTCAGAAAAGATATTAATATTTGGTATATATATATTTTTGTTATGTAATATTAAGTCATTATAGTAATAATTTATTTCATATTTTAAAAACTAATATTGTTATAGAATGACTATTCCTTTATTAAACATACTCTCTTCACAAAATTTTCATATTTTCAATGTAAACCAATCAACTCCATGAGAATATAATTTAATTATATATCAATAAAAAATACATAACCCATGGTTAATTGATTTCATTAAATTTGAGTTAATGTAAAGGTCGATTATTTAGGATGGAATAAAATTAATTTTTGACTTATTGGTTTAATATTTTTTTCTTTTATAAAAAAATCATAAAATTATCTAAATGATAATTATTATTTATTGTTATATAATTGATTATTGAATTGATTTTATATAAATACATTAAATATAATTTTTCTCACGAAATGATATATTTAAATAATATATTTCAATAAAATTATTTTTTAAAACATACTTATTACCACTATAATCTAAATTCATTATATTTTTAAAAAGGTATAATGTTCCCAATTTTAATTTCATAAAATATGTTTTAAAAACGAAAAACATAAAATAAATAGGCTCTATTATTTAAAAATATTCTTAAATGGGATTTTAATGGTGAAACAAATATTTTGAAAAATGATTTTCCTATTCAATTAAGATGAATTATTAGGTATTTATTCAGCACCATATACCTCGATTGGGATCTATGAGTATGTGTTGGTTGTGGTAAATGTAATCCTTAGTATTTTACATGATTTATTACTAGTATTCTCTAGTTATTGGTGGTGAAGTTTCTAGTACCATTTCTAGCATGAAATTAGTTACCCTTAGGTTATTACTTCTTTCATGGATTATTTATTGTGAGTATTTCCATTATTTTTGAAATATAAAATTATTCAATAACTTATACATTTTTCTTTAATTTTAGAATAATTTATTATTCTCTAGTTTATTACATATCTATTTATAATTAATCAGTTAGGTTGGATTTCCATGAATCAATGATTTCTACCATGAGATTATGGCTATAATTTTACAAATGACCATGTTTTTTTCTATTTTATATAGATCACGTGGTAGATATAGTTAGTACTATATCCATGAGAAATGGTTCTAGATTAATATATCGGTCAAGATAAAGTGTGATATATTAACAATATAAGTCACTTATGAAAGTATGTTTCATATTGATGGATACGTTATTGAATCTTGAGGGTCTATATGATTACACAAACATGTTATACACTTTTACCTTACCTAAAGGGATTGGGGCGAGATTTCCGTAAAATTGTATAAATTATTCCATTTTCCATGAGATGTGTTGGCAGATCCTTTAATTTTATATCTATTTTTTCAAATTCTAAAGTTTTATAGAAGAATGTATGTAATGTTAAATACCATTCAATTGTAATGAGTTATATGGTATAGTTAATATCATCAACTAGTTACTTATTTGTCCATTTATATCATGATTTAATTGGTATTTATGAAATATATTTGTTATATATTTATGTATATGAGTACGCATGTTACATATATAAACAAGTTTATTCACTATGTATGTTAAGATACCCATTATAGTGACTTACATAGTATTTATGTTCATACCCTACATGTGCACTCTAGTGGGAATGTAATTTCATATATTGAATTTTAGGTATAAATAGGTATTATTGGTAGTATTTAGGATAAATTAATTTCCATATAGGTGATGGTATTTTTTTTTAAATATATAGTTTTTTTTGAAGTATAGTGAGAGGCTATTATTCGTTTGTTTTGTGTCAGTGTGTCATCGAATTAATAAATTGTTTGTTCAATAATGTGTACTATTTGATTTTTGGACTATAAATTTTTTTAATACTTATTTCGATAGTTTTTATATTTATACAAAAATAAATTAGATAGAATTATTTCCTATTATAAAACAGCCATACCTTGTTTATTAGGTTTTTTGTTTGGATTTTTTTTATAAACATTTAAAATATTGATGTTCTATGTCAAAGTTTCTCCAAAATTTAGTCATGTATCATTCCATTAATTAAAGAGGGTAAATTTTCCAAATAAATAAATTGATACTTCGAGAACTAGATGCCAGTACCGGGGGATTTGGGAACCTCCAATGCTCTCTGGTAATTTAGTTCAAGTATTATTAAAGTATTCAAGTTATAGAATCCTTCCTTTTTATCACATAAATATTCATTGCATTATATAAAATTGAGGATCTTTAAGGTTTAGTGTCTTGGAAACCAGGAACTTAATACATGATAACATAAAACATTGTTCTTAAATACTTGAGAGGATTATTCATTTGTTAATCCTAGTTCATTACACCATCTCATAAACTGGGAGCACACATAAAAGGAAAGGGTGATAAGAAGTCCTAGTAAGGGAAACAAGGGAAACATTTTACATGTGAACTTGAGATACATCAAAAGTCATGAAAAATAACTTTAAGGAGTGAGAAAGAGACAATGAGGAATATCATGATAAAAATAACGTGTTTCATAACATGAAGATGTGGCTAAAAAAATTAACATAGAAAATCATGAACATATCACCAAGGTCTATCCCCAAGGTGTTATTTGAAATTACCAATGTTTTTCACCAAGGTATCGTTAAAATTTTAATCTCTAGTGGTTACATCATTACCCAATGCATTGGAGCGCTATCAGGGCGCACCATTAAATTTTTATTTATCATCATGTGAGCCACATATATCATCGTCAACATTTCATAAATAACCCATATAGAATAAAAGAAATGGTTTTCATTTCATAATCATAACATTTTAAAAACTGCTTTTAAGACATGATCTTTATGTCACTTTAAACCCATGGAAAAAGTAAAGCGGGTATCATGTATGTAAATCCCATAATTTGAAATAGAACATCAAGATATATATGTTAATACCACTATAGAAGAAATAGATTTGAGTATTCACTTAATAAAATAAAATAATTTGCGAAAAATAGAGACATTTTGAGATGCAAATTCTGCAGCATAACAGTTATACTACATGGTTTTAGAAAACATTGAAATGAGAGGGGACATGGGTCAACCACTCATAAATGATCCAAAAAACAGTAGAGGGATATAATATAATGTATATAAGAACATGGTAATGAAATTTCAAATACATATCATATGAAATGAAAAAAATGGAAGGAAGACAAAAATAAGATTTCTCTTATAAAAATTCGGCAGCCTAACGACGTCACTTAAAACATCAAAAAAATGAATTGATGAGATCAAATATGGTCTCTAATCATATTAACATAAAATATAAGTATTATAGATATAGAGATCATACCACATCATCATCAAATGGAACTTTAAAAACTTTACATGAAAGTAGAACTTTGAACAATGGGAAGGGTGAAACAATCCCTTAAAAATTCGGCAGCCTAACGACGTCACTTAAAACTTCAAAAAAATGAATTGATGAGATCAAATAGGGTCTCTCATCATATGAACATAAAATATCAGTATGATATATATAGATATCATACCCCAACATAATTAAAATGAACTTGAAAGACTTGAAATGAAAGTAGAACTTTGAAAATGAGAAGGGTGAAAGAATCCCTTAAAAATTCGGTAGCCTAATGGCGCCACTTAAACATTAATAAAATGAAAAGATGAGAGCAAGAGGGGGTCTCTCATCATATGAAAATGAAAATTATAGTAGGGTGAATATAAAATAACATCCCCAACATAAGAACATGGAGTATAAAATAAATGACATAAAAGAGAGTATTTGGAAAGAAAGAGAGAGGTAGGATCCCTTACCTTGAAGAGTAACTTTGAAATATTGAAGTTTGGGACCTTGGGAGGCTTGAGGGAACCTTGGGAGGACTCCTTGGGAGGTAAGGAGACCAGAACATAGTTTAGGAGGATTTTGGAAATGGAAAGGATGGGAGAAAGGCTTGGTATTTATAGGGGAAGTGAGGGGACAAGGCATTAATGGCCAAGGGACACCTCATTGGTGGTATTGGAAAAACCATGGGCTTCCCATGGTATTTTACCATGGTATTGGCCACTTGGGACACCTGATAACTTATCTTACTATTCATAAGTCGACCCTATTGATTACATACTTAATACATCATTCAATGATGTTATTAAACACCCATAACTTAAAAACTGTATTTTCACTATTCACCGATAATTTAACATTCTCAGAAAAAACCAAAATTTCAACTTAACCAAATATCGAGGCTCTGATTTCAAAAATGAACCCCATTTTATAAAAAAATTTCTAAATATTTTTAATTTAATTTTTAAATAAATACACTATTCACCGGAAATTCATTTTTTTCAGAAAAATCCCCAAAAATTACCTTAACATAATATTGATGCTCTGAGTTCAAAACTGATATCCATTTTATAAAAATAATTTTTTAAATATTTATAATATAATTTTTAATTAAAAACACTATTCATTGAAAAAACCTAATACTTGACTAATAATTTCTGAAACAGTAATTTAACTATTTTATTGAATCTCATTACTTAATCAAGGTGCCTATATTATATTAATACATCCTTTAAGTGAGATTACCAATCCATTTGGTCACATTACTAATCCTATGCATAAAATCACTATTCATCAAAAATTAAGTTGATCTTATTAGACTCTAAATTTCATACTGAACAAAACTATAGAAGACCATTTTTTAAAAATCATTACACATTTTTAATTATTTAAGGTTTACATAATCATTTTTAAAATATCATTTTTCTAAAATTCATCAATAATATACATCCTACATTTATCCAAACATTTGAAAATTTACAAACTTCACTATAAGAAGAAACCACAATTTTATTTATCTCAAAGGATTACACAAAGAAGTTATGGTCTCTTTACATAGCCCCTTATAAACCCAGCATAAGCCCTATGTGTAAGGTGTGCTAAAGTGAGAGAATCTGAGGGAGGCTCGACAAACATTGCATTAGTAGTAATTTCTATCAGTTTGAACTTCTTGCGAATGCAATTCCGTTCTAGCTTCACATGACTAAGTTCGTCTTGGGTTTGGTCCAGAGCAAAGCCCAGTGGTGCTAACTCCTTCCCATGTTCTGTTAGATGGGCTTTGATTGGCCCGAGAATAATGGATGAGTCCATCAAATCTTCTTTCTATATTAATTAACCAAGATCACTTTTATTTAGAGACAATAATCACAACATTTAGTTTCCAGCGGTCATATTGAAAAATGGTCATATAACAGTAAAAAACCCAACGGTCTCATTTTAATTATACTCATGTTATCAAATGAAACAGTTTTATTGAGTATAAAATAACACACAAAATTAGGAAACAATATTTATTCAAAATTTCGGGTCATTACATTCTTCCCCCCTTAAGAAATTGCGTCCTCGTAATTTTTAAAATTGGGCTTGGAAATTTCATTGAAAGTCCCACATCGGAAAAGGAGTTAGTAAAACTATTACTTTAAAAGAAATAAAGAAAAGTACAAAGGTCTCCTGAGTTAACTCATACTAAGATACCATGTAGGAAAACATGGACATGGAAGAGAAAAAAAGGGTCGAGTTCTGAGGGAGAGTGATAGAAAACATGATTAGGAGAAAGTTAACGACAAGAAAATCACAAACTTATGATGTGTGTAAATGGTCTTTGATTACCCAGTAGGAAACGTAAACCAACAATGTTTTCTTATGTTCCTTTTCATAATTTTGATGAATTCATTTACTACATAGAATAAAAACATAAGGAAATATACCTACCTTCAAGTAGAGTTTCATCCTTTAATAAGTTTCTACAAAAACTAATCTTTTCTCCAAACTATGAGCATTGAAAAACACTTGGTCTCATCAAAAGCACAAGAATCATCTTCTATAGAATCACATAATCCATAAAAGATTAACTATCTATTTAATCTATCATTAAAAATTATCCCAAAACTAGAAAGGGTAAGATAAAACAACTCGTCAAAAAGAAAGAACCCCATAGGAAGGGAAACTACTTGAAATCTTCAAAGTTCCACGGTACTACCCAAAGTTCATCATAGAACATTCCATAAATTACTGTCCTTAAAATTCCTAAAAAAACCAAACTAAGATTGAAACCCAAATACAAGAAGGATTTGATAACATAGTCTTCCAAGATAAAATTTATCATTCATCTTCAAACA
Organism: Viscum album; assembly: GCA_963277665.1. Taxonomy (NCBI): domain Eukaryota; kingdom Viridiplantae; phylum Streptophyta; class Magnoliopsida; order Santalales; family Viscaceae; genus Viscum; species Viscum album. The sequence continues at coordinate 237,356,300 of OY728140.1, read as the reverse complement.
ACATCAACCACTCCTAACATCTTATAACAAAAGTAACTAACCTAAACATATTTTCCCCAAGATAGGTTAATCATTTCCATAAGTAACCTATATTACTATAAGTTCACCTGAAATTCATCAATTCTTCAAAATATAATTCAAACTTAACTCCTCATAGAAAATACTGTAGTAATCTATTTACCTCGATCATATAGGTTTCCCAAAATAGTGAACGTCTTCCAAAATAATAATCATCTTTTAATCACCTATTCATCTCTTTTTTTCAATAAGAACAACTTCACAACATCAACATGTGGTACATAACAATATATGTTTTCCTTAATGATATAAAACCATCTTACGTAGTGATTCGATGTTCTTAGAAAACATTTAAGATATGCTCATAGGGAATAAACTAGAATACAACATGACAAAGAAAATTATTGCAAAGAAGTTACATGTACTTTATCCATCCCGATCCATCTCAGCATAGGAATTTCATTGTTCCCTTGTCCTTGAAGATTATTGATTCTTATCATGCTTCTCATCCCTTCCAAGAGAGCATTGCCTTGGATAATTTCCTACTTCTCCACATTTACAACATTGAAAATTATAGGGTACATTAGATCGAACCTTATCTCTATTCAACAAATTATCCACTTTTTTAAAGCAATTGGCTACTTTATTCCCTATCACCCCACACTTAAAACATCTCCTGGTTCCTTTGTGACATTATCCTTGGTGCCCCTTTCCACACTTTCTGTACAAGGGAAATTGGGTCTTCTTTCCCTTATCAACTTTATCAGATGAACATCCTTAAGACTTTGTCTTATTCTTCCTTAATGAATTTGGGCATTCAACTAGGTACCAATTATTAATTGTGATTTTTGATAGCTGGTTTGGCATAATCACAATATATTCAACTTGATCTCTCGTCATCTCTATCATACTAATAGGACAATCATCATATTTCCAATCACATTGGTTGTTGGGACAAGTTCTTCCATTTCCCGCCATTAACTAAGAAAAGAATGTATAATTGGGGGGCTTAAATACATAGCCAATAATAATGAAAATGAAACTTAAAGCATTGAAGGATAAACTTGTAGAAAGAAAGTATACCCTAACTTGTGATCCCCTGCGTTCCAATATAGGATATCCATGATCATATATTCTTATGTGAATCTTTTGTTTTATTTTATCTTTGTCCCTTTAATAATGGCTCATACAAAGCTTATGAATTTACCAAAGCATATCCCCTAGGAGTGTCATAACCAAGAGTGCAGCAAGGCCCATTGTCGTGTACCAATTCCCATTAGAGTATATCTCAAAGTGGTGTTTTTGGTTTTTAACCCTATGTACATCTGTGCCAGAGCCACCTCTACCTGCTCGTATCCAGACAAGGATGTATTTTCTTGGAAACCCCTTACTCAATAATCATCAAAATACCAAGAATATTTCCTATATTTAAAATTTTATATAGGGTTCTTCCTAAAGTTTTCATATCCTAATTTCGACAAATAACTAAACCATACTTTGATACCAACTATAGCATCCCACCTTTTTATCACATAAATTTTCATTACATTATATAAAACTGGGGATCTTTAATGTTTATTGTCTTGGAAACTAGGAACATAATACATGATAACATTAAACATTCTTCTAAAATACTTGAAAGCCTTATTCATTTGTTCATCCTAGTTTATTATAGAATCTCATAACCTAGGAGAATACATCAAAGGAAAGGGTGAGCAGAAGGCCCAGTAAGGGAAACAAGGGAAACATTTTACATGTGAACTTGAGACACATCAAAAGTCATGACAAATAACTTTAAGGTATGAGAAAGAGTTCATGAGGAATATCATAATAAAAATAAGGTGTTTAATAACTTGAATATGTGGCTACAACATTTAACATAAACAATAGTGAAAATATCCCCAAGGTCCATCCCGAAGGTGTCATTTGAAATTACCAAGGTTATTCAACAAGGTATCATTAAAATTGTAATCACTGATGGTCACATCATTACCCAATGCATTGGAGCGCTATCGGGGTGCACCCTTAAATTTGTCTTTATCATCTTGTGAGCCACATATATCATCGTCAAAATTTCATAAATAACCCATATATCATAAACGAAATGGGTTTCATTTCATATTCATAACATTTTAAACACTGCTTTTAAGACATGATCTTTATGTCACTTTAAACCCACGGAAAAAGGAAAACGGGTCTCATGTATGTAAATCATAGAATTTGAAATAGAACATCTGGATATATATGTGAATCCACCTGTGGAATAAAGATATTTGAGTATTCACTTAATAAAATAAAATAAGTTGAGAAAAAGAGAGAGACATTTTGAGATGAAAATTCTGTAGCATAACGTCTATGTTACAGGGTTTTAGAAAACATTGAAAAGAGAGGGTATATGGGTAACCCACTCATAAATGATCCAAAAAATAGTAGAGGGATAGAATATAATGTATATAAGAACATGGTAATGAAATTTTAAAGACATACCATATGAAATGAAAATCATGGAATGAAGAAAAAAATAAGATTTCTCTTAGGAAAATTCGGTAGCCTAACGGCGTCAGTTAAAATTTCAAAAAAAACTGAATTGACGAGATAAAATAGGGTCTCTAATAATATTAAAATAAAATATCCGTATGATAGATATAGGGATCATACCCCATCATAATAAAAAAGAACATGAAAGACTTGACATGAAAGAAGAACTTTGAAAAATGAGAAGGGTGAAAGAATCTCTTAAAAATTTGGCAGCCTAATGACGTCACTTAAAACTTCAAAAAAATGAATTGACGAGATCAAATAGGGTATATCATCATATGAACATAAAATATAAGTACTATAGATATAGATATCATACCCCAACATAATAAAAAGTAACATTAAAAACTTGACATGAAAGTATAACTTTGAAATAATGAGAATGGTGAAAGAATACCTTAAAAATTCGGCAGCCTAACGGCGCCATTTAAACATTCATAAAAAGAAATAATGAGTGAAAGAGGGGGTATCTAATCATATGAACATGAAAATTAAAGTAGTATGAATATAAAAGAACATCCCCAACATAAGAATATAGAGCATAAAATAAATGACCTAAAAGGGAGTACTTGGAAAGAAAGAGAGAGGTAGGATCCCTTACCTTGAAGTGTAACTTCAAAATCTTAATGTTTGGGACATTGGGAGGCTTGAGGGAACCTTGGGAGGACTCCGTGGTAGGTAAAGAAACCAGAACATCGTTGAGAAGGATTTTGGAATTACAAAGGATGAGATAATGGCTTGGTATTTATAGGGGAAGTGAGGGGACAAGGCAATAATGGCCAAGAGACACCTCATTGGTGGTATCACTACTACAAATACGGCCTTTATCAGCGCTAAAAATGGCCTTTATCAGTGCTAGAAAAAGAGCTGATAAAGCCAGAGAAGATAAAGGGGGATCCCCTTTATCAGCGCTCCGACAAGCGCTGATAAAGGCCCCTTTTATCTGTGCTAAAAAAAGCACTGATAAAAGGGTCGTATATCAGTGCTTTCATTTTAGAGCTGATAAAGGACCCCTTTATCAGCGCTTTTAAACAAGTGCTCATAAAAGTTAAAAAATTTAAAAAAAATAAAAAAATTAAATAAAAAATAAAAAATACTGCCAATCGGGGGGGCTATTATAGCGCCTGAGCCCCCCCCCCCCTTTACAGTACTTTTCTACCCCTGTACATCACCCCATGCACCCCACGCACCCCCTTCACCCTTTAACAACGCTTGCTGTTATATTCCCCCATGCGCGCGCGCCCTTGCCTCCCCCAGGATTTGAACTCGAGACCTCCCCCCTGCGCACCTAAGCCTTTACCACTACTCTATTTTGATTTGTCTTCCAATTCATGATATCTATATATATATATAGTTATATTTATTCGTATAGTAATATATATTTATATTAATATATATATATTTATATTATAATATATATATATAGTTATATTATAATATATATATATAATTATATATATATAGTTGTATTAATATATATATAGTTATATTCATATATATATAGTTATATTAATATATATATAGTTATATTAATATATATATATATATAGTTATATTTATTTGTATAGTAATATATATTTATATTAATATATATATATAGTTATATGAACATATATATAGTTATATTAACATATATATAGTTATATTAACATATATATAGTTATATTAACATATATATAGTTTTATGAATATATATATATAGTTATATTAATATATATATAGTGATATTAATATATATATTTATAGTGATATTAATATATATATTTATAGTAATACTAAGACATATATATGTAGTTATATTCATATATATATATATAGTTATTAGATTAATATATATATAGTTAGATTAATATATATATAGTTACATTAATATATAGGTATGTAAATATTCATATATTTGTATTTTAAATAAAATTTATGTTATTTATTATTTAGATAAAGCTAATATATTGTATATGTAAATATATTTTATTATTTATACTTATAATTAAATTTTTATGTGTGAATATATAAAAAATATGTACATATAGTTATATATTTGATTATAAATAGCAGTGCATTATATGAAATGATAAAATTTCAAATACATAATATCAATATGAATGTAATACCTTGGAATAAATTCATACCCCACCAAAAAAATCCAATAATACCACCTTAAAAGAGGCTGAAAATCCACAAAATGATAAAAAATCGGGGTACCCTGACTAGAAACTCAGTTTTAGAGGCCTTCTGGGCCTCTTTTGGCCTTGAAATTCCCTGGACCGGGGTTTCCCCAATCATAAAGACGTAGAGATCGTTGCATGCTTCTATTTGATATGTGGTAGAGAACAAACGGACACTCGGATCAAAAGTTATGGCCGTTTGAAGTTTGAGTTGTGTTTTCAACATATTTGGGATCTTTTTTTAATTTTTTTACTTTTTTTAGTGTTCAAATTGTTATTAAATGACTATTAATCCATAATGATTAGTAAATTATTAATTAAAAATATTTGTTTATTTTTTTAAGAATCCATTTTCACTAAATATCTTATATATTAAGTATAATATGTGTAAATGTAGATTTATGCTTATCTGAAATATATTTAAAAATTATATATTATATTTATATATCAATATAACTATATTTATATATTAATATATTTTTTTAAATTTTTTTGAAGCCGACCCTTTATCAGCGCTTTTAAAAAAAGTGCTGATAAAAGCCCTTCCTTTATCAGCGCTACTAAACAAGCACTGATAAAGGGGCTCCCTTTATCAGTGCTAAAACAATTGCTGATAAGGGGGGGGGGGGGGCGCTGCAAAAACTGTTTTTGTGGTAGTGTATTGGAAAAACCATGGGCTTTCCCATGGTATTTCGCCATGCTATTGGCCACTTGGGACAAATCATACCTTATATTACTATTCATAAGTTGATCATATTGATTACATACTTAATACATCATTTAATGATTTCATTAATCACCCGTAACTTAAAAACTGTATTTTTACTATTCACTGAAAATTCAACTTTCTCAGAAAAAACCCAAAATTTATACTTAACTAAATATTGATGCTCTGATTTCAAATATGAACTCCATTTTATAAAAAAATTTCTCTAAAAAATTTTAATTTAATTTTTAAATAAATACACTATTCACCGAAAATTCATTTTTTTCAGAAAAATCCTCAAAACTTACCTTAACATAATATCGATGCTCTGAGTTCAAAAATGAAATCCATTTTATAAAAATATTTTTCTAAATATTTTTAATTTAATTTTTAATTAAAAAACACTAGTCACCCAAAAAAACTAATACTTGACTAATAATTTCTGAAACAGTCATTTACCTATTTTATTGAATCACATTACTTAATCAAGGTTCCTATATTATATTAATACATCCTTTAAGTGAGATTACTAATACATTTTGTCACATTACTAATCCTAATGGTAAAATCACTATTCATAAATTTCTATTCATAAAAAATTAAGTCAATCTTTTAAGACTCTAAATTTCTTACTGAAAAAAACTGTAGAAAACCATTTTTTGAAAATCATTACACATTTTTAATTATTTAAGGTTTACATAAACATTTTTAAAATAACCTTTTTCTAAAATTCATCAATAATATACATCCTAAATTTATCCAGACATTTGATGATTTACAAACATCGCCATAAGAAGAAAACAAAATTTTATTTATCTCAAAGGATTACAAAAAGCAGTTATGATCTCCTTACATAGCCCCTTATAACCCCAGCATAGGACCTAAGTGTAAGGTGTGATAAGGTGAAAGAATATGAGGGAGGCTCGACCTACATTGCACAAGTATTAATTTCTATCAGTTTGAACTTCTCGCGAAGGCAATTCTGTTCTAGCCTCACACGATGAAGTTCGGCTTGGGTTTGGTCCAGAGCAAAGCCCAGTGGTGCTACCTCCTTCCCAAGTTCTGTTAGATGGGTTTCTATTGGCCCGAGACTACTAGATGAGTCCATCCAATCTTCTTTCTATATTAATTAACCAGGATCACTTGTATTTAGTGACAATTATCGCAACATTTAGTTTCCAACGGTCATATTGGCCAATGGTCATATAACAGTCAAAAACCCAATGGTCTCATTTTAATTATACTCATGTTATCAAATGAAATTTTTTTGTTGAGTATAATATAACACACAAAATTAGGAAACAATATTTATTCAAAATTTCAGGTCATTACACAAGTAAATTATTTACACACACCCTTAAAATAATGTTCTTCAGGTCAGAAAGACCTGGATCAATTAATTATATCACAGTACCCTCAGTAATCGATATATGATTTAGTGGATAAAATGATTGATTCATTTACTCTTATTCTATGGAAACATTATCAAATCACATTATGAATGAAAAAATTTGACCCTTATCCCCATTTTGTTGATATTCCCTATGGAAACTATCATTTTTACATCACCATAACCACCTAGTGATATACTTAATTAACTTATATTACCATCCTTTTCAGTGATACACTATTATATTAATCACTTCCAATGTATTATTATTCTCTCTTTTGATCAATTTTATCACGACAACACATCCCACACCTAATTGAATACCTCCATTATTGTAGTTTATATCACCTACCATTGATGTTTTTGATAACCTCTCACAGAAATTTCAAGGTCAAATACCACCCACTGCTCGCCTCTAGTTTCTTACCCTCCATCCAGGTTGATTTATCATTTTTTTATAATATTCAATATTTGAGGTCAATTAAAAATTATCATTGATGTATTTTTTGAAAATATTTTTGTACCCTTAAATTATTTTAAATATCTTATAATTGGAATTTCATAGGAAACTTCCATGGAATAATTTTATATATTATATTTCTTGGAAAATTTTATTTTTTATTGAAAAAACTTATATTTAAGATTAAATTATTCTCAATTTTTTCAATTTTTTTTGGTTATATAAATTATAATAAAATAATTATTTTTTCTTCATTTTGTGGATTTATATTGAAATTGTATCACATTTTTAACATTTTTTATATTGTAATTATTGTGATAGTAAATTACTTAAATTAAATTTAGGAAAGGTGTAACTCATGGGTAGATGTTTTGGATTATTTAAATATATTTTTTCCTTATAAATATGTTATCACCTATCAGAAAGATAAATATTATAAAAAGACTAAAAATGTTCACACAGAAAATAACCTTTGCACTTTGAAAATCACTATTCTAAAACTAAAAAATCACATAATATTGTGAAAATAAACCCTTACCAGTTTTGTAACATTTTAATTGTAAATCCCATGAAAAAATAACATGAAATGAAACATTAAATTTAATGAACATAAGTAGAATAAATTTATAATATTCAAAATGGTAATTATATCCACCGAAGAAAATAGGATAGGTTAATAACCTAACATATTTTCCAAAGATGATGATTTGGGTAGTTAACACTTTTTGCGTAATAAATATATGAATCACAACCACATGAATGTGTGATTCTGATTTGTATTTATAAACCCAAAAATTCCTTGTAAATAATTATAAAATACAATCATATGTATTATGTACATCACACAATATAAAAAATTTGTGAATGTGAAATATGTCTCACAAAACAAATGTTGGATGAGAAACCCTTACATCAATTTCGACTCATCACATACACACATTATCGTAACAAATAATAATCATATATTAATTATTTATATAATAAATCCTTAAAATGTAATTAATAATTTTTTTCTTTTATTACCAAGTTATATTTCATTAAATATTAAAAAAATTCCACCTCAGATGTTTTGATGTTATTCAGTTCATATGTTCAGAGTGACATTGGTAGGTTGACTATAGCCAATGAGGCCATTATTTCATCATCTATAGAATAATAATCATCAAATAATTATATTTTTTATAAATAAATTATACTTTTTAAAACCAACCATGAAATATTTTTATTAAAATATAACTATATTAAAAGCACAAAGACGACAAGTCGAATGTATGCATGAGTAATGTTCAAATTTTTCAATGAAAATTTTAGAATAAAGGAATGAATTGTTTTATTTGTTTAGAATAATAATGATATCATAATTACCATATTATTTATATTAATATAATTATAAATATTATTCTTTTGATGTGGTGATGAATATTGAATCTTATTAATTTGTGTTGGTGGTAGTCCAAGCGTATGCACAAACAAAGTTATCATTTTTCAGTGAATAGATAAGAAATAAATTAAATGATATTTTATAATTTAATAATGTCAAATATTTCCGGAATATAATATATAAATAATTTAATCAATTATCTAAATTTTTCTTTATAGGTGGTGATGTAAAATGAAATGCATCAGTTTGTGAGGTGGCAGTCTATCATATGCACACATGATGGTTTTGTTTCCAATTTGACAGGAGAGGAGATAGATATTGTGCATTGCATTAAATTTAAAACATATAAGTATATGTTAGATAATTAAGTTATTATTTCATAATTTTTTAATAATATTTGAATGAGGATGATGAGGAAGAAAAATAACGCTTGATTAAGAGCTATAACTCTTCTTCAGAAAAACTCTTATGATTTATAGTAAAAGTGTTGTTGTACTGATTTTGAGATAGCAAAAATTCTTTTATAAAGTGGGGATTTATGCAAGGAGGTAATTTTGGAAATAATTGGTTGATAAAAAATGTTATCTATATTCTTATAGGATTTTAGAGGATGTTTCCTTTATTAAGTAGGGAATGGAATCCACTTGTAAATTTCATAAAAGAATGCAAAATAATGAATTCATAATCAAGAAAAATGAATTCAAATGGCGATATAATTTAAGGTTGGATAGATAATGTTTTAAATATATAAAAAATAGTATTAATACAATTTTAATCAGAAAAATACCCTTATCTTTTCATTTAACCCCATACCCTCAGAAATATTATTTTAACATTACCCACAATAATTTGTTTTTATTGTTTTGAAAATTCATTATGAAAAAAAGTTGTCAAAAATATAAAATAAAATTAATTATTATGATTAAAAACAATAAAACCATTTTAATAAATTCAATTTATATAACTATAATAATTTAATTTATAATTAAACCCATAGAATCAATGAAAAAGTGATTTTCTAAAAAAAGTCCTCATAAGTAAAAAATAGTATTCATCTAAATTTAAAATAAAATTGATTAAAATGAACTAAATTGGATTAAATGGAACATAACCTAATAAGATTTACATTTTTATAAAATGAAAAGTAAATATTAATCTTTAAATTCATTAAACTTAAAGGCATTTTTCAATAAAAAGAAGTCTTTTCAATATAAATTGAAAAAATAAAATTTCACAAAATTCTAAAAAATTAGATCTAAGATATTTTTGAATTTTTATTAAAAAATTAATTTCATTTCCTGAAATAAATTTTCTAACATTGGAATAAATAATATTAAATAAGTGTGGAAAATGAGATGAAAAACATTTTTTTGAAAAATATATTTTTCAAGGAAAATATGATTTTACATTAACTCTTTGATTAGAATAATTATCTAGATGATATTAAATTAATGTATATAGATATATAACAAATTAATTTAATTTTTCTAATTCCACATTAAGAGGTATTTTAGTTAATTAAAATGGATAATCATTATGCGCTTAAACACAATTTTCCTAAAAAACATGTTTTATGCATAAAAATATATTTATACCAAAATAATTAAAATTATTAATTAAAATGAAATGAATTATGTTATAATAAATAAAATATACATATTTCATTATAATTACAAATCTAAAATATAATAATACTTTATTTTAATTAAGATAAATTATCATTTCACAAAAGAGTTGATGTTCATGACTATTCACTGAAAAACCAATGTTTTTAAAATAAATCCAAAAATGTCACCCTAATTTAATTTTCATATTAGTATTTAGAAAATGTTATAAAATTTATAAAATAACATTACTAGTTTTTTTATAAATTAATTATATTATTCATGAACAAACTATAATAGTAATAATTTTTGAATAAAATGTATTTTTTGATGAATTAAATGTATCCATTAAATATTGAGTGATTAATTACTAATAATATATAAATACACTTATATTTAGTAATATATTTATATATATATCATAAATTAGTCAATATTATTCATACCCTCCAATTTAATGGAAATGTTATAATACTAAAATTTAAATAATAATATTTCTTGGTTCATTTAGGCTCTACGTTGTGAGTCATATACGCCCCATTAAATAAATTGTTTCCAAGGAATTAAGTATTGATCTTAGTAAATAAGGGTTTTATATAGTGAAATACCATTGTTGGAAACCCAAATCATAAAAAGGGTTAATAAAACATCCACTTGATAAGATAGAGATGGAATTATAGAAGTAATCAGAATAATAAATAACTATGTTTAGAAGTAGAAAAACAATTAGTAGGAAGTGAAAATATAGACATGTAAAAAATAATTTTAGTATAATATTTTGAGTTATAGAGATCATTTTTCACAAGAAAGTGAATGATTCTGATAATTTTAATGACCAAAAATCCATTAACCTAATGTTGTGAAAAAGACAGTTCGATCCATTATAAATAATGGTTATAGGATAAACTTTTCCTTTCCTTATCCCTTTTTAGAGATAAATAATTCCTTATCATCTAGACTAAGAAAATAATAAATATATACTTAGATAACAAGTATAATTTCATCCTTTAATCAATTTATATCAAAATCGCTTCTCTTGACCCAATGTCTGGGTATTAAAGGTGAATTTTTTTATTCTTAAACCAAACAAAAATTGTAACAGATTATATAATTTCAAAAAAATATAAAAATCTATTTCTTCTAACATAAGACATTAACCAAAACACAAACAAATAACACAAGATAATATATTTATCAAAATAAATAAACAATTATATGATGAAATATAACATTAATAGCTAAAGACTCAAAAATTACACAAAAAGTTCATCTTAGTTCATTTTGTAAATAACTAACCTTAAAATAATCAAAATATTCCTAACTAGGGTTCGAACCCAACTATTTTAATGATTTAATAACATATTCATACAAATAAAGTCAATCACTATTAAATTCTCATACTAAAGTGTATATTATCCTATCATATATGATAATAAATTTTATAATTAACCCAAATCACCTTATAATGACAATAAAATCATATTTGCATCCAAATATTAACACAACTATTAGCTATTTGATGATTCTTATAATAAAGACAGCATTGAAAAATATACCTCTATAATATAGTTCATTAATACCAATACATAAATACATCAACCTAAACTATTGGAAAAAAATAGATCTTTACTTGGTCTATTTTTAACCATTATTTGAATGCATTGGCATGGATAATTCCCAGGTTCCCTAAATTCAAGATAATAATCAATAAAATGATCTCTATTATGAAATTTACTTTTATCCACTGAATAAATCATTTTTCAATTGATATTATTTTCTCTATGCCATTATTTTACACAGATAAATCATTTTCTTATTACATTGACGCATTTTCTTTAATATATCTTCCCCAATTTTTAACATGAAGAAAATTGATCCATCTTTCCCCTACAGTCTTCTCTACCCTAGCTCCCATGGAACTCTGTCCTTTTGTTCTTTGGTGAGTCTAAAAGTCGGTTAATATTTAGGGTTTTAATCATATATCATGATAACTAATTTTTAATAATAATAATATCTTTCATTTCAGTCATCATCCTATTTGGTTTCGTAGAATCGCCACATTTTCCATCACATTCAACATTAACATCATTCCTTTAGGTTCATGTTATTAACTAAAACCATCAATCACAATGTGAGAAAATATAATCATAATATTGAAAATTAATTTCTATGATGTATAATCTATGAGACCTTATTTTAAATCTACAACCACTTATCTTTATGTTAGTTCTTCAATTATTTTCATATATTCGTTTCCTTTATGAGGGTTTTTCGGGATTTTGTGAATTTCCAAAACATATCCCCTCATATTTTAAAAAAAGTTTAAAATCAAGGTCTCTTTGGCATGATCTGGGCAATGATTAATTAAGAGTCTACTGTTTCCTTTTTGGAGTTATTACCCATAGTATAAATCGTTATAGACATACATACACATAGAGTTTCTAGATAAGGATGTAATTTCATGGAAACCACTTGATAAAACCTTCAAAAAATTCCATATTTTTTCCTATACTAAGACTTGTCCCTAGGGTTCATAGTTAAGTATTATATTATTATTCCACAAAAATAAATATAATGGTTTATGATACCAAATATGGTTACCCAATCATTCTAAATATATTGTTACATAATTTTTAACATAAAAATCCATTAATTTCAACCCAATGATCACTAGGCCTTGAGTCCTTGGAAAACATGCCATATACAACATCAAATAAAAATAAAACATAATACCTTTTTTTATTCTTCTTAGTGTTATAAAAAATCTATTTGGGATCTTAAATATCATAGTATAGCCTGAGGATATATAAAATAAAGGGGTGAGATAAAAACCTCAACAAAGGAATAAACATGATAAGGAAACATAATGTCTGACTAAAAGGTATAATATGGTATCATAAAAAATAATGCTTATAAGTAATCACATGGATGAATAATATAAAGTAAATGTATTCATAAGATCTTGTAAATTTAAGAAATATGGAATAATACTATAATATAAAATAAACATGAGTCAAGGACTACATCCAATATAATATCACATGGTGGAAACAGTCCAATAGTAGACTTGGTTTACTTCTTAATCCTATACATAATGTCTCATGAGACTAAAAAATTACCCACTACATTGGTGTGTTATATGGGTGCACCCAAAATAACATGTTCATGATTATTTTTTCCACTAAAAAAATTAATCCACAAGGAATAAACATAAGAAAAACCCATAAAAATAAAATGCATTGCATAATCTAGCCTCATATTATAATCACATGAAATATGATAATTAAGGAGTTTGAGACATCAATAGAAGGAATGTATTTCCCCATAAAAAAGAGGAGAAAATAAGCTAGGTATATATTTAATACACATATTTATAGAAATTTTAAGGTCTCCATAACATCAAAAAATATTTTATATGATGAATAGAAATACTATAAAATAATTACAAACAATATTGTGTGAAATTTCTTATCCACTATAAAAATCAATTTTTTAAAACTAAAAATTCCAAAAATATTTTAAAAATATTTTTCATTGAAGATAAACATATAAAAATATAAATTAATACTTAAATAATTTATTGGTCCTGATTATGGGTGATTTTATTCTTGCAATACAAGTTTAATGGAGGCATTTCTTTTATACTTTGGGAAAACTCAAAAAGTATCTCATTCAGAAAAATGACAAGAATATTTCATTTAATTTTTTTGTAAAAATTCAATAAGGGGTATAAACTATTTAAAAAATAATATATTAATTTTAGAAAAATATTTATAACATTTTAATGAAATTATAGATGTAAAAGAAAAAGGTTTTTAGATTGAAGAGATAAATAATGATAGTTTTCCTTCAGAGCATGATTTTGGTATTTTGGATACTTAATGATTGGAAAATTAATGGGAAACATGTAATCTATAGAAATAACCTATCAAATAGAAAATTAAATTTTTTATTATAAAAAGATAAAATAAATTCATTCAATCGAAATTCATGGAAAAAATTCAAATTTAAATGATATTTTTAAAGAAACCCTTACTTCTCTTGTAAATTTTGATTTATAGGCCTCATGAATTATTAAATATCATGCAAATAAAGATAATGAATTCATAAAATTTTAATGGGGTATTATATATAGCTCATAAAAGTGTATAGGTGTATATCATAACATATTTCCCAAAGAAAACTATTTGACATGATAAACATTTACCACATTGGGTATCCCTGAATCAAACCCTATAAAAGAGAGAAACTCATATTGATTTATAAATCCCAATAATTGTCATAGAAATAATAATTAATGAAATTAATGGGTAGTACATACACTAAAAGGTAGAAATAAGAGGTGAATATGGTATATGTATCGTAAAAATAAAAGTTAGATGAGAAATACTTACCTCATGTATGACTCATCACATACATTATTTTTCCTCTTGAACAATAATTTTTATTAATTATTAACATTAAAAATATAAATTTCCCAATTTATTTTTATTTTTATATTATTTTCTACAATGTTATATTTAATTACTTGATCAATTTAGTTCACATCATATATCGTGACAATATTCAATTCATATGTTCAATGTGTCAATGGTAGGCTGACTATGGTCAGATTTACATTAAAAAGCCTTGAAATATGGTTACTAAAAATTTATTATGTTTCAATCAGGGAGATGGTAAGCTATATGTCACCATGAGTAGTGTTTTCACATTTCAATGATCATTATGGAAATATGGTAAGAAGTGTTTTATACATACATAATGATATTTATGTCATAAATATCATATCTTTTACTTGAATATACTTATATATATTTTCCATTTTATGTGGTGATGAAGAAAGGATCACATCACTTCATGGATGTGGTATTCCACACGTAAGTACCATTGACACTGAAATTTATTAGTGAATGGAACGGTATGAATGTAATGGATATATTATTGTTTCTTAATGATAAATACATCACTAATATCATACATATGTATTCATTAAATAAATAATTATATCTATCATTAGTAAGAGGTGATCGAAAATAAATTACATTAGTTCGTGAGGTTAATATCCGTTTTACACAAGAATAATGAATTTTTTATAATTTTATAGAAGGGATTAAGGATATATGGTATTAAATTAACATATCAACATATAGTTATATTGGAGATACTGATGTAATTGTTTAATCATTTTTTAATGACATTTGAAGGATTTGGAAGAATAAGTAAAACAAAAATGATGGATTAATAACTGAGAATTGTTTTATTATTATTATTTAAACAATTTTTAGGGAAAAGTGAGAAACCATAAAAGAATTCACTATTTCACCTCATCACAAATTCACCACTTCCCCACTTCCCCACATAAAACAATACAAGCCTTCAAAATAAGCAACATTCAAGAACAATGGATTCACAATCAATTGAAGCATTAAAATTGAAAAACCTTCATAGTTGGAGTTGAAATCGTCAAGATAAGGATGAGGTACCATGAACTAGAGATCATGAACATCAAAAAAGAAAGAAAAACCACAAACCCAGTCTCTTCATGCACCCACCGGTGTGACTGTTGATAGCAGCCCAAATTCACAAACCCCTAGTGGACTCCAGTCGGAGTTCACCCAAACCATCCAGCGATGTGAGATGACCCTAAGGACATCCACAAAAGGTGGTGAAGAAACCAGAATGATGAATACCTAGATGTCCGGACACCGTACCATACTCCACAGACACCACATCGCAACGACGATCCAATCAACACTCCGTAGGCCAAAATCAATTCAACCACACCAAAATCCATTGTGAGCATCAAATCCAAAACTAGAAAATGAGTATCATTAAGCCAAAACCAGAACAACCATCCATCTTTACCACTAAATAATCTACCCCTAAAGTAGAGGATCTTCTACTACATCAAAAAATAACACTGCTTCATCAAAAAACACACCAGAATCATCATAACTTCTGTAACCTTCATGAGTTCTTCCCACTGAAAACCACCCCGAGTAATTACCAACAGAGAATCACTGGAGGCCATAATCAAATCAAGTAGGACACCGGATCTGAAATCCAACAATCCATTAAGAAAATCATCAATTTTGGAATGATGGAGGATCATTGCCAACCATCGCAAAACATAAGCCTAAGAAACCCAGAGCATATTCAACCAATCCAGTCCGAAACTAAAATGAATAAAGGGAAAAGATTAGCAATAGGAAAAACGAAAATTGAAAACAGAGAAAAGAGGATGATTCATAGAAACCATCACTGTGTCAGGATGTTGTAGATCAACCAAAAAAATCATGTCATCGCCAACAGTCCGGCTGGAGGAAACCCCCACAAACCTTCGAAGCATTCAATCTGTCGCAGATCATTAACACAACCCTAATGCTCTGATCAACCAAGACAAAATCGTGCCTCCAGAAACTGCAATCCCACGAATTCTCTAAAGAGTGAACCGATGAACAGAGTGACCTCATCACTAACAGGACATATGCCCAAGAATCGTGAACTGAAGAGCCATGAAGCCCATAGATTGAAACCACGGTAGGAGGGAGAGCCACGAACTGATACAGAGAGCATTGGAAGACACCATAGCAGATCCACTATGGGGAAGAGGAAGGTGGCGACGGGGTAAACCCTAGTGTCGTAAGCCTCTTATGGGATCATTCTCCAATCGATGGATTAATAACTATACCTATTATTTTAAAGAACTCCTAAGGTTTACACCAATAGATTCCCTATGATAGTATTTTGATAAAAAACTCTATGACATGGGTAGGGATGTAAGGAAGGAATTCGGTAATGTCTTGGTTGAAAAAAGGCCCTTGTAGTTTAGAGAGGAGATGATAAGAGGTGTCCTTTTATAAGCGAGGGGACCCACGTGTAAATTTCTTAAATGACTACAAAATGATAATGTTTTTCTCAATCAAAATTCATCATAACACCCATATATTAAATTTTGGGATATTATAAGTTTTAATTATGTTTTTAAAATTTTATTTAGAAAATTTTAATTGAAATATTACCCTTACCACATTCTTTAACCACCCCAAGTAAACCTGCATTACCCTCAACTACATAAATCATTTTAAATTTTTTTATTATTCATTACAGAAAAAAATTTAGTTTAAATTATTAAATAATATAAATTATTCTAATTCTAAATAAGTGATATATTATTTTACACTCAAATGATATTAATGACTCAATATTATTTAAAATGAAACCTATAGACACAATGAAAATACAGGGTTTCAATGCAATTTTTTTATAATTGTAAAAATATTAATAGAAAAATTAAATATGAAATTTGTTAAAATGACCTAAATTGGATAAATAATAATATAATTGATCTAATTTTCATTTTAATCCATTTAAAAAAAATTAACCTAAAAATTTATTTATATGAAATGGTAGTTTTCAATAAAAATATTTTTTTTTCACCATTCATTGGAAAAATATTATTTTCTAAAAATTCTCAAATATTAAATATAAGATAATGTTTACATGTTAATTTGAAAAATGAATTTTATTTTTAAAATTATATTTTTTAAAAGTGAAAAAATTAATTTCAAATAAGTGTGAAAAACTAAATGGAAACCAGTTTTTATGAAAATGCATTTTTTATGGGAAAATGATCTTAAATTATCTCTATGCCTAGTAATCTTAATTATATGAATTTCAAATAATATATATATATATATATAATATTTTATAATTAAATAATTATAATTAGGGGTTATTTTAGTTAAAAAAGTTGGAAAATACTTTTACTTAAAAATTGTTTTCAAAAAAATATTTTTAATCGTCGAAATTGATTTATACAAAAAATTTACTAATTTAAATTTAAAATTTGATGAATCAAATTATTCTGTATAAAATTTAACATATTTAACTTTAATACATAATACATAATTATAATTGTTCTTTAATTTAATGAAAATAATAGACATGATTAGAAAGAATCGATTTTTTTCTGCCTTCACAAAAAACAAACATTTTTAAAAAAAATCGAACAATTTCACCAAAAAATATTTTTCATTTTATGATTTAATAATTGGTGTATTTTTTATAGAATATCATTACTAAAATTTTTATTAATTAATTATAATATCCACATTGAAATGGTAATGAAAATCATTTTGGAATAAAATTTATTTTTTCTAAATAATACAATGCCTCCTTAAAAATTGATTGATTATTTCCTAAGAATATATAAAAAAATATATATTTAGTCAGATCTTTAGGTATATTAAATAAAAAACTTATCATATTAATTACCTCTAATTTATTATCTTGGTTATAAATTCTATATTTAAATAAATTGTTTAATGGGTCGTTTGGGCATGGTGTTGTGTGTGGTATAGACTATCGAACATAATTTTATTTTTGAAAACCATCATGGTGTGTTTTAATAAATATGATAGATTGATAGGTTGGAAAATCTATTTGAGTAAAAGTAATGTGTATATCCTTTCAAAATTGTCAATAAGTAATATTAACCGAACTGAATTTCGGATCATTTTCTCACATAAAGAATAGCCTACATAATGCATTAGTTCACCACACTTTTAATGAACCAACCCATGTCCAAATGACACACCACCCAATATAAATAACTATAAGGCCAAAATATCATTTTTGATCATCATGAGTAGGAAAAAATCACTATAGAATAAATATACGACCATCGAGATTGGCTTCACCTTCAAAATCCAAATATTCAATACATTGATTCTTCCCAAAAATATTGAATGACATATCTATAAGTTGGATTACCATGACAAAAAATAAATTTTTAAAAATCGAAAGACATAAAAACACAGTATAAGTAGCACAATAACAAAATAACTCATAGAAATTTCTATCTAAGTACTAACATGTGATAAAATTAGCATAATAACCAAATAACACATAAACATCACACTATAAGTATAAAAAAGAGATAAATAACATCAATAAACAGATGAAAAATATTTTTTAATGTCGTATAGGTTAATGAAAAATAACCCAAAATCACCAAGGGCACCAAAATGATCGAAATGATCTCAAACACCTACTGACCAATGGTCACCATCACCCCTTACACAAAGACAAATAGTGAGAATTCGGATGAATGGAAGCCTATATAGAACCCTAAATTTTAATTTTATCCTATAAAACTAATACTTTAGATTCTCGAAGGAATATTCATGGTGTTAGAAAAAATCCTAGAAGGATACGAAAATGCATCTATATGAAAATTTTCAAATTAAAATCCATTGGTGATTGATTTAAAAAAAATTGAAATAAATAATATTGTTTAAAAATATTTCCACAATAGTGTTTCTCTTATAAACAATGAATCTATCACAATTAATAATAAATAGATAAAAATTTTAAAATAAATTAGGGAATTTATATTATAATCATAAAACCAAAATAACATAAGACATTTGACTTAATCTAGAATGCATCATAAAAAATATAATATAAGAAACATGGGATGAGAAATATCTAATAGGTTCCAAGGGAAACTAGGAATTGATCATGAAATAATTCACAAACTATGTGTTCCAAAAAAAAGTTATTAAGGGTCCACTAGAGGCCTCACTAAAAATAAAATCCATAGTGATATCAACCCAATTCCCCACTACAACTGGTATAGTTTTTAGTGAAATTGTTGGTTTTTGGTGAACGAGTTCAATTATTTATAAAGAAATGTAGCAAGAATAGAAATCCACATTGTGTCATTTCATCCAAGGCCACCACTAATGGAATTTAAAATAATAATTCATACTGATATCCTTGAAATTCATTACCCAACTAGAGTGGTGTCCACTTTCCATCACCTCATACCTCAAAGATAATAGAAGTGATATCCTATTCTGGAAATAGTGGGCTCCCTTGGAAGGCTCTGTCAAATCCATTAAGGTCTCCCCTCCATTTATGGTTCTTTAAATCCACTATAAATATAGATCCTCAACCTATCAAATACATATATTTTGATTAATAGGGGATGTGACCTTTGAACTAGTTTAAAACAAAAACTCATCATCCTCCTAAAGATTCACATGAAATTTTGTAAACAAGATCATTAGATGCCACTCATAATCTAAATATTTTAAAACTTGATTCTGTAATTTACTAGTCAAATCATCCTCCATATCATTTGATTTAAATAGGTTATACACTAAATCAGAATCAAAATAATATAGGTACTTCATCTATCATCTCTGTAAAATATTCTTATCCATTTCTGTGAATATATAACTATGACTATTATTATCACAATACAAGATAAATGTCTCCCTATGATGTTAATGGTTCCAAATCTTAAGATATGAATCAAAAATTATAATTCCATGAACTAATTTATTTAATTATTATCACAAGATCATAAATGATGATAGCCATAATACAAAACATGGATATCTTATATCAACACACACCCCACACCTACACCGAACATTTCATAGAAAAAAACATATCCCATGCCTGATACAAGAATTACCCACAATTGAGATAAGTTAAACCACTACTATAACTCCTAAAAAGTCTTATAGGACCTCTCATACCACTTAGTATTCATACCCTTCTTTGTTAAAACAATTAATGAAAATACATGTTATGATAATTTCATTTCAGAACACCAATAATCTCTTGCCATGCCAAAGAAATGTTTTTTTGAATACATTTATGGGTTTCTCCCAATATATCACATCCTAGATCTCTTATGGGTACACCATGAAAACCCTATCAGATACCACATACCCCAGGTATATCACATCGAAGGTCAAAAATAGGTATTTATACAATTTATAATAGATTCACTATTCACTAAAAGGTCCCTAAAAATTTATCAAATGGACATCATGGATTTCTCAAGTTTGGAGTAAACTTAGTTATCATCAAAAGGTGACAAAAAATGTTTTGAGGTATAAATGGATGAAATATTTCATTTTTTCCATGATAATCAAAAGGTATCCTTGTCTCAGAATGGTCATAATTACTCATATATGTAGACATTAGAATATTCGTTTCCCTAAATCTAAATAAGTGGTATCCATATCTAATATATATTTTTTTAAAAATTAATTATCCTCTAAGTATATCATAAATTTATTCAATATGGGTAAATTTTTATTTAATCTTAATTTAAATTTGATTAATCTTTCAGTAATAAGAACAAGGTATTAGACTTCTTTCTTCTTTCAATATAAAAATGATTGATTATTCCCATGGAGTAGCACTAGGGAAAATAATACCCACACCCTCAACATTCTCCAACTGGATTTTCAATAAAATACATTCTCTGGGATCCATTAAATATTATGGGGTAGATATTATACCTTTACTAAAAAAATATGTAAATAGAGAACTCTAATTCCTATTACAATGGTAATCTAGGGAAATCATCAAGCATTACCTTAGGATACCTTTCAACCACCAAAAAAATGGATCATATAATATCTTTTAAACAAAAAATATAATTATTGATATATAAGAATAAAAATAGTACACCCTGGGGTTGAATAGCCACAAAAATCAAGAACTTGGGCACCACTCACAATGGAATACATGAGTGTTCCAATGTAGTGTAAGAAATAGGACCATCTTATCTAGTAGTAGATCTGATCTTTTACTTCCACCATTAAATTCATGCCAAAAATCATTTCAAATATGTCCATGTATAGAACTAATAAATACCAATTAACATATACATCAGAAACAAATACATGGTACTCAGAGCACTTGAACCCTTTCTCTTTCCAACACCCCAAGAGATTGGAAAGGCATATCACATAAAGCATAAACTCTAATCATATTCCCAAGACATAAATAATTTTAATGAAATGAATGATTGATATGCATCAGTATTAAAAAATTATGAAGACATAAAGGAGGATAGAAACATCCCTCTTCTTATGGTTGCTGACTCAACCTCTAACTCTGATTAAACATATTTTTTTGTGTACAATCTTCTAGATTAAATCAGTTATGAGTCATTCTAACTGATTTGGGATTTCTATTTATTTGAGTGAAATATTTTATCACATTTAATTAATATTACTACACATGGGAACCATAGGTATGATAAGACTATACTATACTACCACGAGGAGGTAATCAATGGAGAAACCCTAGATGTCCACACTAATGGAAATTATTCAAAGCATACTAGAAATCTTGGAATGTTTTTGATTTTTTCACACTAACAGTACACCATTGAATTCCATCTTAAGGGAACCAAAAATCAAGATTCAAGATGATATACTATTCAAATTATTCCATATAAATCCTCTGGACACATTCTGTGGTTACTCAATGAATAAATTGTATAACTACCTATTGTAAATGGTGACACACTCAAACCAATCAAACTGGTCATGTCTACCTTAACTGTCTACACCTTGCCCTTTAATTATGTATTGGTTTTCAAAAAAAGAAATATAATTCATGACATGATATATTCCATTAAAACCATTTCAAAATTATGATACATAAAATAGAAATTCATGAGAATCTAATGATATAAGTGACCCAACTCAGCAAACTATGTGGTATATTAAATAATAGAATAGTCCCTTTATTCAGGATTTATGAATTCCATGGATCCCACCACTATTATAGTCTCTCGATAAAAATAATGGTTAAACATATAGTTGAACTTATTATAAGAAATATATTAATAGGGCATATCCAATATGATCTAATCCCACCTCTTACAACTAAGTCCTTCTTTGACATAGGTGGA
This sequence comes from Viscum album, assembly GCA_963277665.1. Taxonomy (NCBI): domain Eukaryota; kingdom Viridiplantae; phylum Streptophyta; class Magnoliopsida; order Santalales; family Viscaceae; genus Viscum; species Viscum album. Next base: position 237,333,305 of record OY728140.1, on the reverse strand, counting down.
AAAACACATGTTTGGTCATCTTAGGGATTAGATGAATTGGAAGATGAGTTCAATAAACTCTTGTTATTATTCTATACTATGAGTCCCTTTGATCACCTTATAATGATGGAACATTCTTCTTCGAAAAATATTTTTGAAGATCAACCATTATTCATGTCTATGTTTCCTACCTTTCATAAGAGACTGAATGGTTTTGATCATTGATTTGATGATATAAGAGTTCATGGGAGGATCATCAGGTTTTTAATCAAAATATCATCCTCCATTTAAATACTAGGAGTCTTTATATGCGTAATTGTATATAAAACAAGAACCATAACTCCCAATTACATAATTTAACTCCAAAAAACATAACTCAAACACAAAAAATCCAATTATTAATCATAAATTAATAATAACATCAAAAAGGTAAATCACCAAAATCAAAAAGGTAAATATAAATTCCATTTTTTAATTATGCATGGTATGGATGAATATTATGGAAAATTATTTTATAACCATTCAAAGTGTCACTTATAAAGGATTCTGACCTAGACACACAACTACAACATTTTTTCTAGACTATTCACCTAAATAGTTCACTCATGGTTTCCGACTCTGTTTCACCCTAAAAATAAAAATTTTAAAAAATAACACATGGTATCACCCTAAAATATGAAATAACAACCAATCATCTCAAAACATCAAATGATAGATCTAAATGCATTCCATATTTTCTTGACAACACATAGTAACTCAAGGTTTACCACAAAGAAGAGGTTTCCAAGAACCTCTCATAAACTCTACTTGAGATTCAATGATTCTATATACACTACTACTTCTATCCCAAATAAAATGAGGGTGTTAAAATTCCATTTTTTGATGAACCATCCAATTTTGACCCGAAAAGTCACCCAATCTGGCTCCCGTTAAGGACTAAATTTTGTTTTTGATTCGCATTAGCTAGTGAAAAGCACCATGTAATCAACATAAAACCCATGGGAATAGTTTTAAACTAAGAATATAAATAACCAAAACATGTATTACTCCCAAAAATCGTGAATTTTACATCTATAAAATCGATTCCCATTCCAAAAAATAAATATATTCGGAATATATTGACAAAAAACAGAGTAGAAGCAACATAATAACAGAATAACTCATAAACCTCACACTAAAATAAAACATATGTGATAATATAATCTATATAAAAATCAATAAAATAATTTTAAATCTAACGTGGATGATAATAAACTACCTAATATAATCTAGGATCCCAAAAATACCAATATAAACTTAAAATTCTCAAGACATGTGGTCACTATCACCACTATCATTTATAAGGAAGGTGATAATTAAGAATAAATACCAAATTGAATGGAACCCATACCTTTACATATATCCAATATAACTATTTATGTATACTCCATAGGGAATATATATTATCTGAGGTAGATCATATTAGCATACCATCATGAATATACATAAAACATTTATCATTTAAGAACCCAATGTTTTAGTTCAAAGACTATTCTAAAATACACGTTTATTTTGAAAACATTTCCATATTCACTTCAGTATTATAAATATATAAATTTTTAGAATTACTAACAAAAAGATTCCTATTTTAAAATAAATGATAAAAAAAATCTTTCAATTATACCACCAATTGAAGTGGTGTTGACAAAATACACAATCCATCATCACAAAAATTATATGAGAAACATGGTATGATATATGAGTTATAGGTTCTAATGAAAATTACGAATCACTCATGGAACATTAGATGAACCTTGTTTTACTAAACAATTAAGTATCTTATAGCCTCTTGAGGACTCAGAAAAAATAACCCCTAGCTCGCTCAATCCTAAAGTTAAGGAATCAACCATCCCAGTCACCAACCAAACTATGGTTTCCCAGGTTCCAAACCTAATCAAAATCCATACCTTAACCAACATCCATAGGTAAATTAAATTTTGCTCGCAATCTGTAAAATATATCATGAAACAACCTCTTTAAAAACCACATTAAAATTAAATTTAAGATCAATGTTTCCATTTAATTCTTTTTGAAAAACTCTTTGTAGAAATAAATTTTTTTTCTAACAAAAACCATGAGAAACTAACATATTTTCCACCACATGCCACAAAAAATAAGAAATCAAACACAACATACATTATTAGTTATATATAAATTATATTTTATCAATACCCATGAGAAATCACAATAAAAAATGGTATTAAAATGGAAAATACATGTCATCTAGAGACACCGACCATAAATTTAGGGAAAACATGTCACATTTTCAAAACTACACAACCGATAAAGAAAATGGACCCTTGCAAACATAAAATCTAAATAGTATTTTATAAACCCCATCATAAACCATAGGCTTATCCCTCCATGTCTATTTTTGTAAGAGAAAAGATGGAATGATGGGAGAATATGAATGAGGGGTATGTGAATAAATATATTAAATAAAAACATGACTAACCTAGAAATGATCCAAAAACTATTCTAAGGAGAACACCAAAATTGAGTAGTGAAGGGATGGAATGGTCAGGTGACAGTTCTAGTGAATGAGGGGGAATAAATAATGGATTTTGAGGTAAAAAACTAAATATTTAACTATGATACATTATTATTTTTAAGAGTTCAAGGTAGACCACATGGTTTAGTTACATAGTTAAGAAAAATAAGGGTCAACTATGTTGGTCACCCCTATATAAAAACAGGACACATGGTTACCCAGATTGTTCTACAAGATTATAAAACCCATGAATAATTCCAATGTAAAGAGTCACCCACTCTCATATGATTTGGTGCAAGGTTAGAACTGACCATGTGTTAACCATTCGCCCATTCATATTTTCTAGAAATATAAAAGGTTGAACCCCTATCTGCCATAAACTACGAAAACTAAAAAAATAAATTATAACTTAAAGTAAAATGTTTTTATAACCCAATATATGTCAGAGCCCTTTGACAAGAGGATTCATATCCAACCAATTTATGGGATTGAAAAAAAATCAAATTTTTTATCTTTAACTTGAATAATTATTTTGTATCCCTAGATAGTGTATTTATGTTGATCAAACATGCCTCAATTCCTATTTTAGTTTTTACCCTAATGTTGATTAAATAATCAAAACTATTATAAAATACATTATAAAATTCATGGGTTTCTTACAATTACATTTCTACATGGAAGGTTGTGGTCACTATGTGATCTAAAGAAAACTTTCATAACTATTTCAAGATAAGGGTATATATTCATGTGTCTTGGAAGATACCATAAAAGTCATGAAAGTAAAATTAGCATATGACTCCATAAGTGGTTCTTCAATTTGGGATCAGTTTATTAGGACATAATAAAATCATGCATTGGATTCTTGCTATAAAGAGGGTATCATCAATTCTTATTTTTTCTAGAAACCTAAATGATATAAATGATCCCTTATTGAACCAATTAGAGTTAAATTTTTGGACGGGATATTATATTTTGAATGATGATAGTGTAGGGTCTCCATCTTCATTAAAAGATACCCCTTTCCTAAATTTGTTTTCGAAACAATAAGTCATTCTCCAATATTTATAAAGTTAGTTCTGTATATCATTTAAGGGATTATTTAAATCTATATTTTTTTAGATGAAAAATACTGATAAGTGTTTACCTTGGATACTTTTGGAAATTTTATCATTAATGACTTCTAAAATATCAAGTAAAAAATTCATCACACGGACCAGTGTGTTATGGTATAATTGGTCAGTATCATCACATTAAAGATGTGTTTCATAATTTAGAGAGGATGTTATGGTGTTATACAGATAGATAATTTTTTCATCATAGAGTTATTTAAATGGACTATTAATATAGGTGTTTTAGTAACCTAAAAGTGTAAATGGAAACTCATTTATTTAAAATTACCTTCTGTGAATACCTGATTATTGATTTAATTGACCACACACATTGGTGTTGACTAACTCAAGTGGCACAATGTCTTTCTAATATTCATTATTTGATAATATATATCTATATTTATTCCATATAGCACAACTTTTTCATATTTTATTTAGGTATCTAATTATAATAATCCCATTCACTATTATCTTACTTCCTAATTATAATAAAATTTTAATATCTAAATGTTTAATCCTATGATGCCACAACTGGTTTTTATCATCATGTAAAATCATAAAAAACTATGGCACATCAAGGAGAATATTAATTGGAAACATATATTTATTATCCATGTTAAATTTTATTCCTATCCTTTATATTACATTAGAAATATTCGTTTTTTTAGGATTATGTAAAAACCATTTTCCATTATTTTCCCAAGACTTTTGGGGTTATAATTTATGTCAGGTATATAGTAGAAATTTGAGATAAATGTTTTATTACTAAATACGTTTTTGATTAAGTTATTTATTCATTCATGGATATATATAATTGTGATATTTTCAAATTAAGTTTCATATATAACTCTCTCATTTTGTTCATATATAAAATTTATTCTAGAATTTTATAAGGTTTCTATCTCTAGAGTAAATATATCACATACCATGATTTTGTGTTGATTATTTTTCCTTCAACATAATGAAACCTCAAGTAATATACCCGACTTTAGAAATATTATCATCATCAATGAAATTATCCATGGGTTATTTATTCCAACATTAAATGTTTTAATGTATATATTTGTGAAATTTAAAGCATCAAATGCTTCAATAATCTATTAGTCAGGAATTGTGGAATCCTCCCCTACTTTCATTTCCCCATCCTTATGGATTAAAATTTATATATGTGTTACCTCCTCTATTTTGACTTCCTCCAACTTATACTCTTATTCTTTGATAATTTTTTTGTCCCCTAAATATTATTCCTTATCCTCTTGGAAAATTTCTCCCCTCATACTTACTACAGTTTTTGAGAGAAAACATTTACTGCAATATATGCTCACATCCATTGAATCAATACCCTGATTAACCTTTAGTATATGGGATACTATAGATCCTAGGAGTTCTCTAATTAAGGTCATCTATAGGCCTTTAGTTTCCTCTAGATCTATGACTATGTAATCAAATTTTGAATCTAAGTATCATTATTTTTCCTCAATTACTCATGTTTCATCAATATTTTAACTATTTATTCTCACTTGGACATACAGTACAATTATATGAGTTTGATATTCATTAACAGTTTTAGGTGATTTCATAAAAAATGATTTGAACACTCCCACATAGATTAAATTTATATCTGATTCACATTATCATCACCTTTCAATGGTTTTAGAAATATTTCCCATAACCCCATTTATCATTCTGATGAAAATATTTTCCCCAACATGTCATATCAATGATTCTATAGATGATATATTTTTCATTTCAATCTATATTTTATTTATTCCAAAGAGATTTGTTTTCAATATCATGAAAAGAATCCTCTATTTCCTTATACTCTGGGTTAGTGTATTTATCCTAAATTATTCCCTTGACATATTAGATTCCAATAAGTGAATAATATTATATGAATCATTATTTATAATTCTCCTTCATCAATATTTGAATAAAATACTGGAATGATCCGTTTTACATGTATATTTAACAAAAATGACTTTTGAGGTTCATGGAGAAAGAAAGTGACATGTTCATTGGATTTGGTTCTCTAGAACCAGCTATCATTGTTCTTTTTATTATAATTATATTTATCCTATGAATATTAACTTATTTCCAATCAAATTTTTATCATTATCCTTTATTAATATGCAAATGATAATGTACTAGGATAATTTTTTCCTTATATGTTAAAATTAGTTACCCTCTATAATGAGATACTTTGGATTCTTTGACCATAAATGTTAACACTATTTTATATGGCTGGATGAAAACATATTAATGGAAATATAATATATATTAAATTAAGGGTAAGAGTCTTATAAGATTTTGAGACACCATCTCATGGTGTTCTCACTTAGTAATGTCCAAGAACTGAGATTATGAGTGTTGGAGTTGGTGTCATAGGACCAACTATTTGTACATCGATAACATGAATATTAAATGGATTTAATATTAATAAAACTTATTATATCATATTATTCTTTTCATGACTCTAATGTAATAATTTCATATAGTATAAATCGCATTGATAAGGTCATATCAGTTCCTACTATGATGAGATCCTTGATGTGCGATGATGATATTCTCAAATAATGTTCTCCTGTTGGATGATTTACTATAATGGGACATATTGTACATATACTATCAGGTGTCATTACTCATAAGAATATGGGGTTTATTCTCATGAAGTTCCCAATTGAGAATATCCAAGATGGTATATTATGATAATTGACCCACCAGTATAAATTCAATGAGTTTTCATATCAATCATACATTCCAATCTATGAGAATGAGTGATGGTCCTTGGACTTTAATATTATTATTAATTCAAGTTACAAATTGAATGTATAGATATATTTCCTAACCAATGACGATTATAGTTTGTGGTGAATTTTTATACGTTGGGTGCATCATGAGTGACATTTTATTAATGAATAAGTCAAGGATTGAATTGCCCCTTCCTTCTTTATAGAATCTAATATCTTGTCCATTTAATTGGAATAGAACTATCACATTAACTTTCAGCAACATGGAATAATGATTTGTTCAACTCAGATAGTCCAAGAAAGACATATCGAGCATATAGTTGGTGAAATGTATGAGAAAATTTCTTAATGAGATATTATGACAACTATAGTATACTACACATTGATCCTTTTTATGTGGTTGCCAATGTGGTGGTATTAATTTCTTTCTCTTGGGTATGTTGACCCGTTGAAAGACATTAATATTGACCTTTAAGAAATCCCACCTAATGACAACAAGAAAAAATATTAGAGGGTCACAAACTAACTATTTATATTGATCTTAGTAAAATTCAATTAGATTTTAGTCAATCTAATTTATATTATTCTCACATCTAACAAATAATTTTATTTAAATTTACTAAGCACATAAATTAAATAAATACATATCCACTGGTTTCTAAATAAAAAATTTACTGTATTTAATGAAAATTTTAGTAAATATTTATTTGATAGATTTTTCATAGAATATTTATTTATGAATAAAATATATATTAGATCGTTAAATAAATTCTCTAAGAGTTTGAATGGTCCAAGACTGAGACCGGTGACAAATATTAATTAATAAGACTGTTATAAAATATTTTTTATTGTGTCAGTTAGAGAACGCTATAAAATAATAGTTTTATAATTATTATTATGCAACATGGGATTTATTGAAGGTATTAAATGTTATTAAATGTCCCATATCAATATAAATATTATTTTAACATAAATCTCTACCCTATAAATAAGTGGAAATGTCTATTGTATAGGGAATCAAAAAATGAGAATGCAGATTTTTTTCACCCAACGAATTATCTCTCAACACCTCCATCACTCACCCTCTCAATAATGAGAACTATAAGAGATATTTGTTCAAGAATATATAAAGAGTTACCAAAACGAATATTGAAAGACCTTCGATCACCATGCTATCAGTTGAATATTAAGTGGTGTTGCTCAGAGATCATATGAGAATGTGTGGATCATCACTAGAGAGATTCTATCCTTAGATCATAATAATGAATTGAAGGTAATATAAAAGGGCCTCTTCAGAAGATCAATAATCACTAACGAAGTAATTTTCTTAGCCCATCTATTTATATCTTCAAATATTAAATAAATTGATTAAAATTTTATGGGCACGATTCACACTCTTGGTTTTGGGAAATGATTGTCAAATTTTATTTTCATATATCACCAACCTTTGTACTCTTTCGATGCACCCAGAACTAACAAATCATATCAAATAGGTCACATTTAAATTTATTATTATTTATTTTGTTATTTATCTATATTCAATTTTGGTTAGATTAACATTTCATGTATTCATTATTTAATATAATTTTAATTAATGTGTTATTAATATATTAATCATGGGTTTTCAGTGTTTTATTTTCATAAATGTTTAAGAATAAATGAACAATGAACAGATATGTCGTTAGAAAGTTTCAAATCTTTGGCCGAAAAAAGTAGGTTAAACAGCGTGTGGCTGGAAAACATGCCTTATAACCATGCGCAATATATCTACATGCAACCAGAGATTAATTTTGTGTTGTGCTTTTTTTTCACACAGCGTGTTCATTGGGCTAACCATGGCACATAGAAAGTGGATACAGAATCTATTGCTAGCATATACATGCCAAGTAGTTTAGCTGAGTTAATATGTCGAAGCTCGAGGTGAGTGACTTGAATATACGACAACCTTGGTATATGGACTATATCTACATGTACATGCTATGTAGTCTCATCTTTAATTAAAAAAATTAAATTAAATTAATTTTTAAATTACTTCTTTAAAACCATATTTTAATTGATTGAGACACTATTGTGTGAATGAAAATTTAATAATTTTTTTAAATAATTTTAAATGCTTAATTAATTTATTGTAATTAATATGTCATTATTGGTTCTACCATTTATTTTCCTTGAATTCCATTATTTATGGGTATCTCTAAATAATATTCTGTTTTCATTACGATGAAAGGGAATTAATTAATTAATTTAATTATTTTCTATTGAAAGCGTGATAATCATAAATAATAGAAGAATGAATAATGAAATGAATATTATCTATCTAATTTTTCATATTCATTGAATGTATGACCGTTCAAGAGATTGACCAAGACCTGTGTATTTGATAAATGTTTTAATCGAGTTTAATTTATTGCATGTGTTTAATTATTTAATATTAAATTAACTAATGGCATATGAGTCATCCCTCCAACCATTATTATGTAGGAATTATGTTTCCATGGATACTTATGTAATTCCATTTAACCAATCCTTTGGTTCCCCTCATCTACATGTGAGTAAAAAATATTTGTAATTAATAGATCATCCAAAGGTGAATGGACATGGTTCATTATAGAACCATAATTTTTCCAACCAAGGAGATACATTAGTGGATAAGAGGAATGTGGTTACTCATTCCAAGACTAGAAATGGGAGTTATTTCCCTAAGGTCAAAGGTTGATTCAAAATATTCTCATCAAATAAACATTTTCATAAATATCAGGAACGAGTTATTTAGTTATTTATTTATTTCATTCTATGAGATTATTTATTTCATAGATTCAATTTCGATATCACATAAATAATTGAATTAATGTGCAACTATAGAAATTATATTAATGAATTATGTGTAAATGTTTTACCCAACATGGTTAATTAATTAAGAAACATCCACTTAATATTAAGAAGAAATGTAATGGATAAAAAAGTTAAATTTTATTCTCAATAAATGAAAAAAATCAATTAAATATTAGGTCATACTGGCTCTTCCATTACTTGATTAATAATGAAAACATAGAACTAGTTGTATTACATGGACAAAGTATGAACACTTAATTTAATCATGGATTTATCATGATTATTCTAGAATGAATTCTCTGAAATTTTATTGAGTTTAATAGCTAAATTATAATTGATACAAATTTCAAGGAAAGTATTGATGAAATCCAAGTCATGATTTCAGGATAGAGTGATCCTCTCAATGGATCACAGAGCTACAAGTATGCAATTGGAAAGGACTCCTACCTAATTACTTTACTATGGTTTTCATTGACAAGGTGGGGATAATAAATAAATGTAATGGGAATATTTTCCACTATAATTTTTTGGGAATGATACATTCAGAGTTCAATGGTGAGGGATATTGAGACATCAAAATATTGTGGTAGATTTACGAAATAAATAAGTAAAAACATTTAATTTATTATATCTCACTTATTTTGTAATCAATAAAAGTAATAAAAAATGACCTTTCTAATAATAGAATAAAATTAAAATTTAATCATCCACACTTTCCCTATGAACAATATTTTTGAAAGATAACCTCGTAACTAATAGTAACTTCCAAGAGTTGTTTACATGACTTTAGCTTGTGCTATGCTAGAAATGGATGTCATAAATTTTGTAATCCTCGATGCCTGATATTACTGGTAATGTGGTGGGTGATGAAGATATCATTTTCTATGAAACACATTTGATATATGGGGTCAACGTTAATTGTTTGATGATTTTATTAATTTATATTGAACTAATAATGTCTAATGAAAACATGCATGTGTGTAGAATGCTTGAGAACCATCATTGTGTTTATTGGAGAGAGATATAGATTGTAATTGTTTTCGATTTATAAGGTGCTCTTTTAGATAATCCTTATAGAGTGTACCCCAGTTGGGCCTCATAAATTCAATATCATTAGGTACATTTTTTAAATATAGGTTCTAGGGTTTAAAATACCTAAATAACTAGGCACTGACCTCATCCTCCAATCACTTCCTCTGATATTTATCTGATTTGTTGTGAATTTTAATATGAAAACACTATGATGTCTCTTCCAGACCATATTACTTTTCTTCAGCAAGTAGATAAGGATATAAAAGAGAAAACATTAATCTTTATTCTGATAAAATGGAAAGGTAAAAGAAAATATCTTTAATCCCAAGCTTCTTCATGCCTATAAAAACACATATTTTTGATCAAGATGAAATTCCTATGGAACATAATTTTTTTGATCCTTATTTGATGGGATGTATTAAAATGTGTGATTTAGAATAAGGTTTTGGGAGTTAGAACATTATAATGTGATTTGTTTGTACTCGGGTAAATGTCCAAAATGTTTCAGTGGTGTCTTAGTGAATTTATGGAGTGCCAGACCCCAAACATATTGTTTTTAAAGGCTCTTCACTGGGAACATAGTTTTTCTAAAAGCATGTGTCACATAGCTGGAAACTATAAAGATTACTGAAGGTGGACAGAGGATATTGACCTTTCTATGCACAGTTTACAAAATATTGCACCTATCCTTCTTATTTAGTGGTATTGGATAATACCTAAACATTATTCACCCCACTATTGGTTCACAGTTTTTAAACCATGTGGCATGCCCTTACAGGGAGGTCTAGGTTCCCATTAAAGGGATCCAAGTTGGTGCATGGTTAAACAAACCCTGTGGCTCGAACCGTGCTTGATGACATGTTTTAAAATTTAATATAATTTAATTAAAATTAAAATAGAATATAATAAAACCTATTCTAACCCTTCTCCCCCCTTAGATCCTAACACACCCATGTGAATCCCCTTTGAGTTTTTTGCAATGAACCACTCAGATCCCCCGTAATTCATCGATTCCACCTTGTTCCTTCACTATTATTGCCTAAATTGATGAGGAATATCCTTTTTCTTTTTCTCCCCTTCCTTTGGACGTTTTTTGATCTCCCTATCTCTATTTTTTGTTCAACTAAAGCCCTATGTTAGAGTTTAATCCTCATATTCTACTTCCTTTATGTTATAGGCTATGATGTGTCTCTCTAGGGACCCCTTAATTCATATCCCAAAATCCACATCTAGATGCGAAAAGGATTGGATCTATTTGACTAGTCATTGTCACTTTGAGGTATGGTTTTCATCAAGAGTTGTTTTCCCAATTTATTTTCAGTCCATTAGTGATTTTGGGATATAGTATTTCATTTTTTAGAAATGATTATTCTATGGAGTCATGAATTCATATACACATCTAACTACGTAAAAATATATATAAATATATATCTTTTATATACATATTCCCTCACATAGAGAGGAATATGTGCATTGGATTAAGGGATATATATTGGAATGTATGTATCTGAAAGTGTGGAGAAACCTTCATCCAAAATATTAAGATCTAAAGTGTATGTTTGGTCTTATTTTGAGGTAGGATCACTATATTTATGCCATTAAATTTTAATAATTATTTATGTTCATATTTAAAAATGTTTAATCACTCGTTCCTTTTATAAATTGGATTATGATTTCTTTAAAGAAATGATTTATAGGTTAAATTATTTGTTGATAAAAAGTAATTTTCTAATAAATCCCCTTCAATAGAGGAGTTTTATCTTCAAAGCTACAATGTAGTGATTAGTTGCTTTAAATCATTATTTTCCATATTTCTTGGGTTTTCTAATTTCTTGAGATTCATTATTGATATGGGGAATGATATCATATAGCCACCTAGGTTATATTTAAAGGGAAATGATGTAATGATTTTATGTTCATAAAATAGCTTGGCATTGCCTATGTTTTTAAACGAGGATTAATAACATTGTTATAGTTTGATAACCTTAAATAACCACCACTTAGGTGTGTTGGATGAAATGGACAATTTGATGGCTTTTTATTTGAACCCCTCTTTTGGTGTGCCTTTTATCCCATTTCATGGGATGTCAAACATGCAATTAAATTATAAATATAATTGTGAATTAAAGGGATTTCATAGTAAGGGATGAGTGAATATGACCACTGGCCCTTATTATGCCATTTCTTGATTAATCATGAATTTCATTTTTATGTATATTCCCATATGTGATAGACAATACTATTCATTATGGTTTGTTATTTAATCTTAAGAATATTGTTATAATGATTTTCCTAAGTGAGTTAATCTATTTTTATTCCATTTAATGTCATGTTTATATAAGTGATGCATGTATATCAAAATGATTATGTGAGTAATTGTGATCCAAGCCTAGTTACATTACTTTGTTCCTTTAGCGACCATTGGGTGAGGATTGAAATGATATTTTATTACTTCATCCAGGATATATATAAATGATATTGTGTTTTAATGTTCCTAATCAATGGGTGATACATGGATTCAAATAAATAATTCAATGGATGGGCTCATTGAGGCTTGATGTTTATGACCATGTGATACTTGGTTTCTAGGAGGGACTCATAGGGGATCTTGACTGTTATATGTCAAGTGATACTTTAATTCTATAGAGAATCCCAAGGATAGACTCAAGGTAATTTATTATAATGCCATGGGTGATACTTGGACTCCCATAGGGGACCACCAAGGTTGAACATGGGTAGCAGAGACATTAAACTAAACCTATAGTGATACCGGATTCCTGGGAGGTTTTCCAAGGATTATCTTTTAGGGTGTTTGTTCATAATAAACCTTAGGTGATACTTGGATTCCTACTTTGGAATTCCAAGGATGAGCTCATGATATAAATGTTTTAATGGATGAAATTATTCATATGAATCATCTTCTAGGGAAATTAAAGAGCTTGGATTCAGTATTGTTATGAATTATAAATTAATTGGTTAGGTATCTTTGATTAAATATTTATGGGAGATTCTCGGCTATGCGACATGTCTCTAGAAATATTAATTTAAAGGATTAAATTATATTTATGAACTTGGATATAATGAAACATTAATGTCTATTAAATCAGTGATTTCATACTTAAATGAATTTAATTGAACATATTTTGGTACACATGGAAACCGTTATTTTATAGGATGCTTACTTTTTAGTACTTCTTTAATTTTCATATATTTCCTTTCACTTCATAATTTACCTATAATGAGATGTATTGGTCTAGACATCATGGGTGCTGGCCTACTGGTATTTATTTCTCCAATCTTGATTTGGAACCATTGGTACCTGAGTAGAACTACTTTTTTTAGGCTATGGAAATTTCCTTGTGATGTGTTTCTTATACCTAAGGAGTTAATAGCACATGACTAAGTTGGATCTCGAGATTATCATGGAGATCACATTTGGGTTTTTTTAGTTATTTTCTTACTTGAGTCCTATATTGTACTAAATTATAAGTCATGTTGTATATTTACAATTTCAGATTATGTACCATCATTTGTTAATCAAGCGTCGTATAAAATAGTATTTTCAATATTCAATATTCTGTTGATATTAATATTATCCTTTTATTCTTTATCATTTATTTATACTACATCTCTTGTTTATTTCTATTTACTATATGTTTACCACTGTGAAACTCTGAGTATGAGGGTATAATCACCACGCTGAGCTACCTTTACCCCCTCACTACTACTCACCAGCCCCTGACATACTGGGAGATGCACTTAAGGAAATGTGGGGACTGGCCCATCTACCAGTTTTGCCTACAGTTATGATGGGTCACTACAAAGTGGTATTTGAGCCTATTTCACTTTTGTCTTAATATTTTGGGATGGTAGACTAGAGACTAAGAATGTGTAAGCCCTTGGTTAAAAGATCAATCCACCAATGGTGAAATTACTAGGTGTCTAGGGCTGGGAATTGTTATTTATAGTGGCTGAATTTACAGTTTAGTTAATTTCACTTTGAGTGAATGGTTTATTTTCTCAGTCTAATTAATTTATGGAATTTTTGGTATTTTACCCTTGGACCATAATGGAAATGAAGTTACATGGAATGTGATGTGGCGTTATTTTTACTCAGTTTGCCACATCTTTTTATTACATTTTATACAATTTATTTAATTATTTTAACACTTTTTAATAAATAAATGCACTTTTGTATTTTTATAAATAAATTTGTCAATTAATCACTTTTTACAACATTTTATGTAATTTTGGACCTTAAAATAATTGATTTATTCTTTATGTGTTTTTAATATAACTAATTTTCAATTTTTTTAATTAATTTTTTTTATTTAACTTATTATTATTATTAATCATTGAGTTTTCTAATTAATTTAATTTTAATTTTTAATGTTATATAAAACTTGTCGCGGCATCCCAGACTATCGGTAGCTAAGCTACCGATAGCAGGGGTCCTTTTTCTCTACCGGTAGACAGGTTACCGGTGCTCTTTATCGATGACCATTGTCACCGATACTCTTTCCTACCGGTAGCTCTTTTATATACCTTATCGGTAGAATTTGATTTCTACCAGTGAGCCCTTTAATTTTATTAAAAACAGTGAGTTTTTAGTTGGTTAAATCCGGCTTGGCTTCTTAATAAGTTAATTTCTATTTAAACAATTATTTAATCAATATAATTCTAATTAATTAACTTAGACTTTGTTTTTATAATTAGTCTTTTATTTTAGCTACATTAGAATAGGGTTGAAAAGTTATTTTATGTGTTTTTCCATTCTGCAAATTATTTAAGTAAATAATTAGTGTTTTAAGTTAAATTAAGTTGTTCGCCCTTAACTTTATGTGTCAAATAAATAAATAATTAATTAATTAAGAGTTTTCAAACATTAATTATATTATTTTATGTATACAGATTGGGTTTTAATTGTCTTTTTATTTTGTTTGTCTATCGGTAAGGTAGACGAGCACTTGCGGTCACCGATGATTTTTATTTCTATTTGTTGCTATTATTTAATTAATTTATATAGTTAATTTAATTTAAGTCTTTTATTAGTTTAGTTTAAAATTTTATTTTGTGTATAATTTTAGTGTTGATAATTAATTATTTTAATGTGTTTAAGGTTGAATAATAATTCTGTTATGAATTAATGGTATTTATCATTACATTAATTAATTATTTCAAGTCTTTTCATTTAATTTATTTTAGTTTTAATTCTATTTTATTTCAGCAAACTTTTTTTATGTACTAACGGTGGACTTTTATTTATTTATTTATTTTTTTTCTTATATCGGTAGCTTCAGCTAATGATACTCCTTACCGATATCTGCCTTCTTCTCTCCCCTGTCCAGCTACCGATGCATTTTACTATCCTCACCGATATTTTATTTTATTATTTTTATTTTTTTTCTTCTATCGGTAGCTGCTGATACCCCTCACACACCTCCAGCTACCGATACCCTCTATCGGTAGCTCTTTTTCTACCCCTGTTCTCACTGTTACCTCCCTTTTTCTCCTTTTATCGATAGCTTCCCTCACCGATATTTTCTTGTTTTTTTTCATCTATCGGTAGCTACATCCACTGATACCCTTCCTCACCAATACCCACTTTTTCAGCCATGCCTCGTTTACGCTCCCAATGCACAGGCCATCTGAACCGCCACAGTGAAGGAGCACCAAGGCCGGATGGAAGTGCGCTTCTACAGGAGATGCAGCACCGCCGAGGTCTGCGTTGCTGGAGTAAAGGAGGCCCGCCGCGCTGCTTGAGGAGAGCTGCCACACAGCGCTGCTGGAGTAGAGGAGGCCCTGCTTCGCACCACAAAGGGGATGCCACAGGAGCTGTTGCGCTGGGGTCAGGTGGTAGAGCCAAAGCCACTGCTGGTTGAGGCCGGGAGCAGTGTTGAAGCGAGGAACCACTGGATCGCTGCTGTCCGTGGGCTGCGCTGGAGCCACGGGATGTTGTGCGCCGCTGTTGGTGAATCCTGAAGTCGTCGCACCTCATGTCGCGCTGGTTGGAGCCCGCCGCACTGCTGTTGTGCAAAGGGGAGGCCGCACTAGACCTCCCCCTCCTTACTGTGTATCGTGGAGAAGGGTGGAGAAGGAGATACTGGAAACCCTCCCCCTTCCTACTGTCTGTCGAATTGATTGGGGAGGAAGAAGAAGATAAAAATAATAATAAATAGTTCATAATAAAATAATAATAAAATTAAAGTAAAAAGTAGGAAGGAAAAAATAATGAATGGTAAAGTTAAAGTTAAACTAACTTTACATAAAAGTTATTTTAATTAAGTCAAGTAAATTTTAAATAATTTATTAAAGTTATAAATTTAAAACTTCTATAATTTTATTAAATGGGTAAATTGAAAATTGAAATACAAAACTAACTTAATAACAAATGATAATAATAAATTAATTTATTATAGTACGATTTATATAATTAATATACAATAAATTATACTTAATAAATTTTAAATACTTAAAACTTAAGTAGTAAATTTAATTACCAATTTAAAATTAACTAATTAATTTATTAATCCAACTATTTAATCCTTTTAATAGTAATAACTAAATTATCAATTTAATCTTAAATATAATTTATTTACTTTTAATAACTTTGTAATCTTATTTATAAACTTAGTTAAATTAAATAACTTTTTAATAAATTATGTTTTACCATAGTATTATTTAATGGATAATTTTATAAATAAATTAAAAGTAAATAATAATTAACAATTAACTTATGACTAACTTCCAAAGAGTAATATAGCACTCGACTTTAAAAATAACCACATTTTCTTTCTTTGCATCCTTATTTATTTACCATTATTTTTTATTTATTTTTGCAGGTTCATACCAAAGTTGTAGACACGTCCAGGTACTTACAACTAACTTTACCGAAGTTAGTTACGTGAGAAAATATTGCGCGACATGCCGGTCGCGAAAAAACGCACATTTTGCAGTGCGTGGGTAAAGAACTTTTGAAGTCGGTGGATGTTGTGGCGGTGACATACAGTGGATGACAGAAGTTACTTAAGCAGATCAAGCAGCATTCACGGGTGACATATTCATTGACGAAGACATTCATACATTTACCCGGGGGGAGATGATCAGGAGACGTTGCTGATCAGTGCAGTCCAGGAACTTAGGAGCAGAGCATTTTTAGGGAGTTCCTTCTCCCTCACGATTTAAACTTTTGTACTCTATTTCTGTAATGTTTCCTATTACTTCTATAATAATGAATAGTATATTTTGCTAAGTATTTTAGTTCGGGGAGAGTTCTAGCTCTACTGGCATCTTTTTCATCCTTCTCATTAACCAATTCTTCTGTGATTAGAATTAATCGGCGAGATCAAATCTAATTTCATTTATCTGCTTTGTACCACAAGCACTGAAATATTATAGACTCTGTAATCATTCGGCGAGTTTGGTTATGGAGTTATATTCTTAGTAAACAAATCATAATGAAAACATCAGTACTTACAGTGAGTTTGTACTGTTGTTCATCTTAAGACATCTTTCTGGAATTGTACTTCTCGGAGTGGTGAACTCTAGTTGTACAATTTCTACGACTTAACTCCTGGCTAGGGAAGTAAGTCGTCTCTTTAATCCAGTGGTAGGAAGCAGCACTTTACATGAAAAGGAAAATCAATTCAAGCCAGTAGACTAGAATGAACCCGAATATTCTTTACTATTGTCTTTTATCATCATTTTGTATCTGTTGTTGCACCTTGCTCCCAGCTG
Source organism: Viscum album (assembly GCA_963277665.1). Taxonomy (NCBI): domain Eukaryota; kingdom Viridiplantae; phylum Streptophyta; class Magnoliopsida; order Santalales; family Viscaceae; genus Viscum; species Viscum album. The sequence goes on along the minus strand of OY728140.1, from coordinate 237,315,339 downwards.
TACTTTGTTTTAGTATTGTTCAAACAATTTTACTATAAAATTGAAGTTTCACAGTACATAAAACCATAATGAAATAAAAAGATATAAAAATTTAAAAAGTGAAAATTAGAAAAGAAAAACACTCCGCTACTGACAACAGTGGAGCTTTCCAAGTTCTTTAGTTAGTAGTGGACAATTTTACCTTCCCTGTGGGTTCGACCCTGCTTGCCACATATACAGTAGTTAGTAGGAATATAAATTTTAAACTCTGACCGACTTAAACGACAGTTTAGGTCAAGTTTTTGGCGCCTTTTCCGGGGAGGGCACGAGCCATTGCTAAAAAAACTCTTAAAAAACGCATTTATAAAAAAAATCCTTTAAAAAATTGAAAATTTTGAAAAATTGTAAAAAAAAATTACTTTTCTTTCTGCGTGGTTACTGTTAGAAACTGTCTACAACTGTTTTTATGAGCACGAGAACATCTGCTGTTATATTAGAACCTCTAAACCCTGAACTTGATAAACACTTAGCTTCTCTAAGAAGGAAAAACAAAATTGAAATTGAAAATCTAGAAAATAGAATCCCTGAGAATAATAACTATCGAAATAACCATCCAGAACTCTTAGATGAACACGAAAGGCCTAGGATGAGGGAGTTTCAACTCCCTCAAGTTTCAAGCAACCCATCATCCATTATATTAAGTCCTAGAGCCAGAAATTATGAACTAAAACAATCACACATTTCTCTGCTGCCGCATTCAATGGGATCTCTAATGAGGACTCTCTGGCATTCATTAGAGACTTCTACAATACTGTGCAGCAACTTCCACTTTTAGGACTCACTGAAAATGAACTAAGGATGAGAGTTTTTCCCTTTTTCCTTAAAGGGAATGCGAGAAATTGGTTTTTAAGTCTAGATGAAAATATTTTTGAGAATTGGGATCAAGTGTATAACTCATTCATTATGAAATTTTATCCCCAAAGATTAAAAGGAGAACTTAGAACTAAAATCACTAGTTTTTATCAAGAGGATGGAGAAGCCTTCCATGAAGCTTGGGATAGATTCAGGGATCTTCTTAGGCAGTGTCCCCATCATCAACTCCCTTCACATCTCCTTATAGGCACCTTCTATAAAGGGCTTTCCTCCTCTGGTCAGAATTTAGTGGATCAAGCTGCTGGGGGTAATTACAATGATAAGACTGATGAAGAGTTGAGACAAATTTTCAATAATCTGGCCCTTAATTCTCAACATAATAATTCAAGAAGAAAAAGAGTTAATAGAACTGTCAATTCAAATACTAGTTCAATGAATGAAACTCAAGCTCAACTAGCTGAAATCACTAACCAACTTCAAACATTAATGAACCAGAATTCAAAACAATATGTTAACCAAGTTGAAAACCAGAATCAGTATCAATCTCTTAGGCAACAGTTCACTCAATATGGTATGTTTGAGCACTCTGAATGTTTTTTTCCTAATGTTGATCTATCTGCCCGACAACCTGAAAATTTAAACTTTGTCAATTACGGTCCTAGGATGCCTCAAAAAGATGATCCAATTTATAATAATTACAATCAAGGATATAGGAACCATCCAAATCTGTCGTGGAAGGACCAAGGTATTGTTATGCAACAAACTGCCCCTAATTATCAGAACCTACCAAGACCAAGCATTCAAAATCAACAAAGGGGAGAGTCTTCAAATGTTCAAGGAAGTAATGATAATAAAATGTTTTCTAAATTGGATCATATCTTGAATAAAATAAACTCACAAGAGGAAAGGTACATGTCTCAACTTAATAAACAGAAAAGTCAATATGAGTCAGACAAGATGCAAACTGATGTGAGAATGTAGAATATGGAAACACAGCTTGGCCAATTAGCTAGAGATTTGACTTCTAGGAAAAAAGGTAGGTTGCCTAGTACCACTGAACTAAATCCTAGGGAGAATATCATGGATGTTGTTACTAGGAGTGGGCTGAATACTCAAAATGTTGCTGAAAAAACTGTAAAAAATGCTCAAAATGAGAAACTGTTTGAATCTGCAAATGAAAATCTGCTTTGTTCACAATCTGGAAATTCACAGAGAGATGTCGAAAATGATGAGAATATGAACCTTTCACCTAGAAATCAAGATGAATATTGTTTTAAAAATCAAAAAAAATAAAGGAAAAGAAAAGGTTGTTGAAGAGGTGAGGAAAATGCCTACTGTTCTGAAAATTTTTTCCCCACCCATCCCTTTCCCTGAAAAACTGAAACCTCAAAGTAATACCAAGGTTGAACTTCTTCAGTTCCTTGGTCTTCTTTCTTAGCTTCAAGTGAACATCCCTTTTATCCAAGCCTTAATTCAAATCCCATCCTATCTGAAATCTTTAAAGAAAATTGTTTCAAAAAAAAAGACCCTTGAAGAATTTGCTACCTACAGCCTCACTGAGGAGTGCAGTGCTGTGCTTCAAAAGAAAATCCCACCAAAATTGAAAGACCCAGGTAGCTTTGTCATCCCCTGTACTCTAGGTAACTCAGGTCAGCTGAAATGTTTTTGTGATCTAGGTGCTAGTATTAATCTACTACCATACTCACTATTTTGACAGTTGAGGTTGGGTGATCTTCAACCCACCACAGTCATTCTCCAGTTGGCTGATAGATCCTTTACTCATCCTATAGGTCGAGTAGATGACTTACTAGTTGGAGTCGGGAAATTGTTCTTACCTGCTGATTTTCTTGTTCTAGATATAGAGTGTGATCAAGTGGTACCTATCATCATGGGTAGGCCCTTCTTGGCCACAGGTGGAGCTTTCATTGATGTGTATAAGGGTCAACTGATATTCAAAATTGGTGAACAAGAAGAAGAGTTCAATGTTTTTAAAAATATTAAGGAACCAACTTATTCTGAAAATTGTTCAAAAATTGAGTCTCTTGAAGCTGAATGTTCTTATAAAAATCAACTTGAACTCATTGAAAAATCTGAAAATCATTCTTATGTTGAAGAAAGCATTAGTGAAGTTGAAAATCATTGCGAATCTGTTCTAGAAGCTGAAAATTCTGTTGTAACAGCCAAACTGGAAAATCTTCCAGAACTGGACAACTGTCCAGTTTCTGTTGTAGGAGAGTCTTATGTTTCTGAACTTAGGAACTTTCTGAATGAAATTGAGGGTGTTTCTGTTAACACCGACCTTACTGAGCACTTTGATGATACTGAAGGATAACTGTTAAGACAAATTGATGATTCTTCTTTGATTAACCTGCTGAAATCTGATTTGGAAAATCTGGACAGTGCACTACCTACCTTGGACAGTAGCACTGTTATCTCTGAATCTGAACTGGAAATTGAAAATCGTTCATATTTTAATACTCCTTACAAGAAATATGTTGAACATCTTGGACCTCCCAGGACTAAGTGTCTTCCTTCGAGTGTAGTACCACCTGATCTTGAACTGAAGTCCATCCCTTCCCATCTTAAATATTCATTTTTAGGTGAGAACTCTACTTTGCCTGTAATAATCTCTGCTGAACTAAATGCAACCCAAGAAGAAAAACTGTTGAATGTTTTGAAAAAGTTTAAATCTACCATAGGCTGGACCATAGCTGATATCAAGGGAATTAGTCCTTCATTCTGTATGCACAAAATTCCTATGGAACCTGATCATAAGCCTAGGGTATAATGTCAAATAAGATTAAATCCTAACATGAAAGAAGTTGTGAGAGAGGAAGTAATCAAGCTGTTAGATACTGGAATGATATATCCCATCTCATATAGTGCATGGGTCAGCCCCGTCCAGGTTGTTCCCAAGAAGGGAGGTTTCACTGTAGTAAAGAATGAAAAAAAAGAAGAAGTCCAAGTTAGGAAAGCCACAAAATGGAGAGTCTGTATTGATTATAGAAAGCTTAATGCAGCCACTAGGAAGGACCATTTTCCTATGCCCTTCCTTGATCAGATGCTTGAGAGGCTTGCTGGAAATGAATTTTTCTGTTTTCTGGATGGGTATTCTGGTTACAACCAGATTCCTGTTGATCCATAGGATCAGGAGAAGACTACTTTCACATGCCCCTTTGGAACATTTTCTTACCGGCGGATGCCCTTTGGGTTGTGTGGAGATCCAGCCACCTTTCAAAGGTGTATGATGGCTATATTTTCTGATATGATTGAGAGAATCATTGAAGTTTTCATGGATGACTTTTCTATAGTAGGGAGTACTTTTGATACTTTCTTAGGAAATCTTCAGTTAGTCTTAGAGAGATACATTGAAACCAACCTTGTTCTTAATTGGGAGAAATGCCAATTCATGGTTACTGAAGGTATTGTGCTAGGTCATAAGGTTTCTAAGAGAGGTTTAGAAGTTGATACTGCTAAGATTGAGGTTATTAAAAAATCTATGCCTCCTATTAATGTTAAAGTTGTTAGGAGTTTCTTAGGGCATGCGGGTTTTTACCGGAGGTTCATAAAGGATTTTTCTAAAATCACTAAGCCCTTGTGTTCTTTGCTGGTAAAGGATGCGCATTTCAATTTTGATGAAAGCTGCTTGAAATAATTTAATCTGCTTAAGGAGAAACTCACTACATCACCTATCATCACTGCACATGATTGGAAACTACCATTAGAACTTATGTGTGATGCTAGTGACATGGCTGTAGGTGATGTCCTTGGAAAGAGGAGGGATAAGAGATTGCATGTGGTATACTATGCTAGTAGATTGCTAGATGATGCTCAAAAGAATTATACCACCACTGAAAAAGAGTTGTTAGCTATTGTTTTTTCTCTAGAAAAGTTTAGATAGTACTTATTAGGTTCAAAAGTCATAATTTTCACTGATCATTCTGCTTTAAAATACTTACTGTCTAAAAAAGAAACTAAACCCAGGCTGATTAGATGGATCTTATTGTTACAAGAGTTTGACTTAGATATTAGGGATAAGGAGGGAGCTGAAAACTTAGTTGCTGATCATTTATCTAGGCTTCCTGTTACTCAACTTGAATCTGAAAATTATAGGGAGATTAACTCTTCCTTCTCTGATGAAAAACTGCTCACTGTTTCAGTCAGGAAATCTGCTTGGTTTGCAGATTTTGCCAACTTCTTGGCAGTAGGTGTCATTCCCAAAAATCTGTCTAATAATAAAAGAAAGAAATTCATTTCTAAGCTTAAATATTATCTGTGGGATGATCCCTTGCTGTTTAGGAGGTGTGCTGATGATATTCTTAGGAGATGTGTACCTGAGGAAGAGATGTTATCTATTCTTGAAAGTTGTCACTCTTCACCTTGGGGAGTTCACCATGGGGGTGAGAGGACCGCTCAAAAAGTCCTGCAATCTGGTTTCTATTGGCATACCCTCTTTAAGGATTCTAGGAGTTTTGTGGTCAGGAGTGATAGGTGTCAGAGGCTGGGTAATGTGGGTAGGAAACAGGAGTTACCCCAAAAGGGTATTTTGGAGGTAGAAATTTTTGATGTTTGGGGATTAGATTTCATGGATCCATTTCCATCATCTCATGGGAATGAGTATATTCTTGTTGCTGTGGATTATGTATCAAAGTGGGTTGAGGCAGTAGCTCTGCCCAACAATCAAGCAAATAGTGTGATAAAATTTGTAAAAAAGAATATCATTACATGATTTGGAGTACCAAGAGCTTTTATTACTGATAATGGAACACATTTTAAGAATTACAAGTTTAAAGCATTGATGGAAAAAATATGGTTGTGTTCACAAAACTGGTACCCCATATCATCCACAGTCCAGTGGACAAGTAGAAATTTCTAACAGAGACCTAAAACAAATTCTTGAGAAAACTATGTCAAACTCTAGGAAAGACTAGTCTCTTAAACTGGATGAAGCTTTATGGGCATATAGAACTTCTTTCAAGACACCAATAGGTATGTCTCCTTACAGGCTGTTGTTTGGGAAATGCTGTCATTTACCTGTGGAGTTGCAACATAAGTCATATTGGGCAGTTAAGGCTCTGAACTTTGAATTTAAGAGTGCTGGTGAGAGGATATTTCTTGAGTTGAGTGAACATGATGAGATTAGGAGAGAGAGTTATGATAATTCAAGGATTTACAAAGAAAGGACTAAAATTTTCATGATTCTATCATTCAAACTAAAGAGTTCAAATCTGGACAGAAGGTTCTCCTTTTTAATTCTAGACTTAAACTTTTTCCTGGGAAGCTGAAGTCCAAGTGGTCTGGACCATTTACTGTTGTGAGAGTTCTGAATAATGGAGCTGTGGAAATAGTTGGTGAAGAGAATAAACCCATGTTGATTAATGGTCAAAGACTGAAACTCTATTTTGAGGGGCAGCCAAAGGGTTTGGCTACTTTCACTATTCTTGAATGAAGTCTGGCTGGGGAATTTAAACCTAGCGCTGCATGGGAGGCAACCTATGGTTTTTGTTTTGTTAATAAATAAAATTTTAATTAAATAAAGTCTAACTGAATACTAAAAATTCAGTGCTTCATGAGAGTCAACCCATGTTCTTTCTTTGTGTTTACTTTTGTTCTGTTCTTATATTACTTTGAATAATGTGCTGCTTTGCATGCTCATAAATGCTCATATATGCTTTGTGTTTTTAGTAATGATGTTTTTGTCATCTAAGGAGTGGAATTCCCATGGTCATTTTTGGACAAGAGCTTAGTCAGGGAAGTACTTCAACTTGTTGTACTTATTTTTCTGCTCCTGCTTTTGTAAATAGAATTCTACTTGCTTAAAATTATGACTGTATTATAAGATTCTTCTACATGTTCTGTAACTAATGAATTAAAAATCTTCTTGAGCTTCCATGCTTTAAAAAATTGAATTTCACTATTGTGATAAAACCTTTTCACTGCATGAAACTAAGTGTGGGGGGGGGGGAGTACATGCTGCTGGTCATTTGAATCTGGTTGTTTCGTTGAGGTGTTTAGCATGAACTTTGTCTACTATATTGAACATATTATTGAACTTTTTATTTAAAATGCTTACACCCAGTTTATTGTGCACCCACACATTATATACTTCTTTTGTGCTTTAATGAAAATCTTTGACACTGGACTGAATGTTAAAGCATGTGTGTGTCTGAAATGAACCTGTGTTTATTTAACTATTGTGGCAAACACTATTTTTTAACTTCATTGAGACCCTTTATACATTTCATATATCTACTAAATTGAAAATCTGTTTTGAACCATAATTGATTAACTGTTCTTCTCCATATTTAGAAGTCAACTTTGGGGAAAAAGTTGGGTTTTAAGTGTGGGGGAGGGGGTCAATTCTTGACTGTGCTAAACTGTGTTTAATTGTAATTCTCATCAATTTCCCACTGCTTTTAAACATTTTGTCAAAAAATGGTCAATTTTTTTTTTCAAAAAATTCTTTTACAATTTTAGGCTTTACACTGCACTCAAATGAGTCTTGCCTTAGGATGGTGCTTGATTGGAAGTTGAGTCTTGATTTGAGTCTGAAATGAGTGGTAGTGGATGATTGCTGAGTGGAATTGTTTAGTGGTTTAATGAATTTTGGTTAGGAACTTATTTTGAGAGTGATATGTGAAACCTTTTAGTGGATTTAAGATCATAATTTTAGGTACTGGAAGTTTGACTTTTATCCGAGGAGGCTTTTCATTCTTTTAATTTATAAAAATGATCACTTATATTGAGTCAATGTAAATGGTTTTTATATAAATATTTTGAAACTAGAGTAATACTGGGCATCTGGGATCCCACGGTGAATCTCTGAGACCTTAGATGCTGGGTGCGTTTCTGTTTACTATAAGCCCTCTGTACACTCTGAATAAGTTCATTGCATAATGCTTGGCACAAATTACATGGCTTGGGAAAAATAAATAAAGTGTATAGGGTCAAAAATGAATTCATTAAGGTGAGGGGAATGATGAACTCCAGATGAAGAAGGGGACAACAGGTTTGTATGGGAGTCATTTGGGCTGACTCAATAAAGTGGCTAAAACTTATATATTTTTATGTATTTTCTGGTACCAAGGTGATGAGTCAAAGTACAAAGTTCATTTTATTAAGATTTTAATTCCACATTTTTTTATCCTATTATCACTCTTGAATTTAGAAATTGAGCTTGAATTGAAGTGAGTCACTAGGCAAAGTCATATATGAAGCAGGACACCTTCATTTATGGATGATTCGTGGTTTACTTGATTTCCCTTTGAGTAGTTGTTCTAGGCGAGACATTATTTGAGGCTATGTTTTCAATAGCCTTAGCACACTTTTTGAGTCCTTTTTTGAAACTTCTCTGAACATTGTTGATTTGTATAATTCACAATTTTTCAAAGATGATAAAACATGAGATTGTTTGAGGACAAAAAATGTTTAAGTGTGGGGGAATTTGATGTGGCGTTATTTTTACTTAGTTTTCCACATCTTTTTATCACATTTTATACAATTTATTTAATTATTTTAACACTTTTTAATAAATAAATGCACTTTTGTATTTTTATAAATAAATTTGTCAATTAATCACTTTTTACAACATTTTATGTAATTTTGGACCTTAAAATAATTGATTTATTCATTATGTGTTTTTAATATAACTAATTTTCAATTTTTTTAATTATTTTTATTTTATTTTATTTAACTTATTATTATTATTAATCATTGAGTTTTCTAATTAATTTAATTTTAATTTTTAATGTTATATAAAACTTGTCGCGGCTTGCCAGACTATTGGTAGCTAAGCTACCGATAGCAGGGGTCCTTTTTCTCTACCGGTAGACAGGTTACTGGTGCTGTTTATCGGTGACCATTGTCACCGATACTCTTTCCTACCAGTAGCTCTTTTATATATCTTATCGGTAGAATTTGATTTCTACCAGTGAGCCCTTTAATTTTATTAACAACAGTGAGTTTTTAGTTGGTTAAATTCGGCTTGGCTTCTTAATAAGTTAATTTCTATTTAAACAATTATTTAATCAATATAATTCTAATTAATTAACTTAGACTTTGTTTTTATAATTAGTCTTTTATTTTAGCTACATTAGAATAGGGTTGAAAAGTTATTTTAGGTGTTTTTTTATTCTGCAAATTAGTTAAGTAAATAATTAGTGTTTTAAGTTAAATTAAGTTGTTCGCCCTTAATTTTATGTGTCAAATAATTAATTAATTAATTAATTAAGAGTTTTCAAACATTAATTATATTATTTTATGTATGCAGATTGGGTTTTAATTCTCTTTTTATTTTGTTTTAGTCTATCGGTAAGGTAGACGAGCACTTGCGGTCACCGATGATTTTTATTTCTATTTTTTTCTATTCTTTAATTAATTTATATAGTTAATTTAATTTAAGTCTTTTATTAGTTTAGTTTAAAATTTTATTTTGGGTACAATTTTAGTGTCGATAATTAATTATTTTAATGTGTTTAAGGTTGAATAATAATTCTGTTATGAATTAATGGTATTTATCATTACATTAATTAATTATTTCAAGTCTTTTCATTTAATTTATTTTAGTTTTAATTCTATTTTATTTCAGAAAACTTATTTTTATGTACTTACGGTGGACTTTTATTTATTTATTTATTTTTTTTATTCTATCGGTAGCTTCAGCTAACGATACTCCTTACCGGTATCTGCCTTCTTCTCTCCCCTGTTCAGCTACCGATGCGTTTTATTATCCTCACCGATATTTTATTTTATTTTATTTTATTTTTTTTTTCTTCTATCGGTAGCTGTTGATACCCCTCACACACCTCCAGCTACCGATACCCTCTATCAGTATCTCTTTTTCTACCCCTATTCTCACTGTTACCTCCCTTTTTCTCCTTTTATCGGTAGCTGCCCTCACCGACATTTTCTTGATTTTTTTCATCTATCGGTAGCTACAGCCACTAATACCATTCCTCACCAATACCCACTTTTTCACCCATGCCTCGTCTACGCTCTCAATGCGCAGGCCATCTGAACCGCCACAGTGAAGGAGAACCAAGGCCAGATGGAAGTGCGCTTCTACAGGAGATGCAGCACCGCCGAGGTCTGCGTTGCTGGAGTAAAGGAGGCCCGCCGCGCTGCTTGAGGAGAGCTGCCACACCGCGCTGCTGGATTAGAGGAGGCCCTGCTTCACGCCGCAAAGGGGATGTCGCGGGAGCTGTTGCGCTGGGGTCAGGTGGTAGAGCCAAAGCCACAGCTGGTTGAGGCCGGGAGCAGTGCTGAAGCGAGGAACCACCGGATCTCTGCTGTCCGTGGGCTGCGCTGGAGCCACGGGATGTTGTGCGCCGCTGTTGGTGAATCCTGAAGGCGTCCACCTCATGCCGCGCTGGTTGGAGCCCTCCGCACTGTTGTTGTGCAAAGGGGAGGCCGCACTAGACCTCCCCCTCCTTTCTGTGCATCGTGGATAAGGGTGGAGAAGAAGATACTGGAAACCCTCCCCCTTCCCGCTGTCCGTCGAATTGAGGGGGGAGAAAGAAGAAGATAAAAATAATAATAAATAGTTCATAATAAAATAATAATAAAATTAAAGTAAAAAGTAGGAAGGAAAAAATAATGAAAGGTAAAGTTAAAGTTAAACTAACTTAACATAAAAGTTATTTTAATTAAGTCAAGTAAATTTTAAATAATTTATTAAAGTTATAAATTTAAAACTTCTATAATTTTATTAAATGGGTAAATTGAAAATTAAAATACAAAACTAAATTAATAAAAAATGATAATAATAAATTAATTTATTATAGTACGATTTATATAATTAATACACTATAAATTATACTTAATAAATTTTAAATACTGAAAACTTAAGTAGTAAATTTAATTACCAATTTAAAATTAACTAATTAATTTATTAATCCAACTATTTAATCCTTTTAATAGTAATAACTAAATTATCAATTTAATCTTAAATAAAATTTATTTACTTTTAATAACTTAGTAATCTTATTTATAAACTTATTTAAATTAAATAACTTTTTAATAAATTATGTTTTACCATAGTATTATTTAATGGATAATTTTATAAATAATTTAAAAGTAAATAATAATTAACAATTAACTTATGACTAACTTCCAAAGAGTAATATAACACTTGACTTTCAAAATAACCACGTTTTCTTTCTTTGCATCCTTATTTATTTACAATTATTTTTTATTTTTTTGTGCATGTTCATACCAAAGTTGTATACACATCCAGGTACTTACAACTAACTTTACCGAAGTTAGTTACGTGAGAAAAGATTGTGCGACATTCCGGTCGCGAAAAAACGCACATTTTGCAGTGCGTGGGTAAAGAACTTTTGAAGTCGGTGGAAGTTGTGGTAGTGACATGCAGTGGATGACAGAAGTTACTTAAGCAGAGCAAGCGGCATTCACGGGCGACACATTCATTGACGGAGACATTCATACATTTACCCGGGGGGAGACGATCAGGAGACGATGCTGAGCAGTGTAGTCCCGGAACTTAGGAGCAGAGCATTTTTAGTGAGTTCCTTCTCCCTCACGATTTAAAATTTTGTACTCTGTTTCTGTAATGTTTCCTATTACTACTGTAATAATGAATAGTATAGTTACCTAAGTCTTTTAGTTCAGGGAGAGTTCTAGCCCTACTGGCATCTTTTTCATCCTTCTCATTAACCAATTCTTCTGTGATTAGAATTGATCGGCGAGATCAAATCTAATTTCATTTATCTGCTTTGTACCACAAGCACTGAAATATTCTAGACTCTGTAATCATTCGACGAGTTTGGTTATGGAGTTATCTTTTTAGTAAACAAATCATAATGAAAACTTCAGTACTTACGACGAGTTTGTACTGTTCTTCATCTTAAGGTATCTTTCTGGAATTGTACTTCTCGGAGTGGTGAACTCTAGTTGTACAATTTCTACGACTTAACTCCTAGCGAGGGAAGTAAGTCGTCTCTTTAATCTAGTGGTATGAAGCAGTACTTTACATGAAAAGGAGAATCAATTCAAGCCAGTAGACTAGAATGAACCCGAATATTCTTTACTGTTGTCTTTTATTATCATTTTGTATCTGTTGTGGCACCTTTCTCCCAGCTGTACTTTGTTTTAGTATTTTTCAAACAATTTTACTATAAAATTGAAGTTTCACAGTACATAAAACCATAAGGAAATCAAAAGGTATAAAAATTTAAAAAGTGAAAATTAGAAAAGAAAAACACTCCGCTGCTGAAAACAGTGGAGCTTTCCATGTTTTTTAGTTAGTAGTGGCCAATTTTACCTTCCCTGTGGGTTCGACCCTACTTGCCACATATACAGTAGTTAGTAGGAATATAAATTTTAAACTTTGACCGACTTCAACAACAGTTTAGGTCAGAATGCATCATATTTCACACATATATAAATTCGCATGCCATGGATATACCATTACATGTAGCTTCATTAGATGGTTTCCTTCTATGTATGATTATATTATTTGGGTGATTTCATTCTTAATTTTGTGCCAATTTTGATAATATTTATGTATATATATTTGTTTAGAATTAATTTCATATCATGTAACATTATTATGTGAGTATATTCAATTATTTTGGGATTTTTAACATTCTCAATCTGATTAATTCTTGTTAAAGCCTGCTTGTTTTGATATATAATTTTTTTTTCATGGGATGAAATTTGTTAGTTGTTGTTTAAGGGGGATCCGGTTTTCAATTGTAAGTTGTATGTGTGCCTTATGATTTGAAAATGGGTAACCTATACACTATAACCAACTATATAACTTTATAAATGTTTATATACATTTTTAAAATGAAAAGGTTTTCCAAAGTAATTGATAATGTGGAATAATAATCATTAATGGGAGAAAAATTCCAACCGTATGGTGTATGGGTGCCTTATGGATTGGTAGATGGCCACCCATATAGATGATCCATTATATGACCATGATTGATTTTTGTATGGTTATAAATATGAAATCTATTATATTTTAAAAATAAAGGTATTGTTTAAAATTTTAAATTCTCAAATTGACCCAATTATGTTTTTTGGGGCATGCTTTTATGAGATAAACCATTATGGTGTTTATGATATATATAGTTAAATTACTGTTATTTCATTGTTTTTTGAACTATCCTGGTTGATTTAATGGGACCCTCATTGGTTTACATATCAGTTAAAAGGAATTCATATGCTAAATTTTGTAATTATGTTGAATTTCAATGAATGTTAATGGGTTAAAAAGGATATTTATAAGACTTAACTATTTTTTCCTTGATATTCTAGCTAAATCATGTTACCACATTCCTTGTTTTGTAAAATTGAACTTGATTTTCTTTTAAATTATTTCAAAAGATTAATGTTTGAAGTGAATTAAGGAAATTTATTTAAATTGGAACATGAAGTGGAGTATTTTGTTTAGCCCCTCAGGTAAGGGTAGTTAAAAAATTTCTAGTGGTATGCCTTCGAATATAGATGTGAGTGTTTATCCATAGTCTATTTCTTTTTAGAAATAGATTAAATGAAAATGGTTCTTGATCCTAATGGAATTTGTTTCATGTGACATAGAGATAGGTTCGATGCTTATGCTTCATAAGGGGATAGACCGAGTTAGGTATCACTATTAGAGATTGAAATGCCTTGCTAATTCCATGATATATTCATCACTTGGTACCGCTCATGTGTCTTTGTCCGTAGAATGCAATTTTTTTTAAAAGGACACCCTTGTTCAGATGGGTGGTCATTGCATCTCGACTCATTATGTGTGAATTGAAATTTAGGAATGCTCAGGTCGTTAGGTTAGACACACCTCAGGCATGGTCATCTACTTAAGAGAATGCGAGAACATCTATTTTCATCAATGATGGAAGAATCTATAGGTATTCATCCATGTTAATGGCTCTATAATATAATTTATTTAGAGCCAGTTTCTACATGATCTATCTGATACCTGATTGGAAAGTATAATTATCTTATGGGTAGTACTTATGATGTTCCATTTGTTCTTGTAAACATTGGGAAGTATATTTTAGTATATTAGGTACTTGTTGAGTGTTAAATTACGTGATTAACTAGATGAGTTCAGTCATGTCATTAAGCATTGAGTTGTTGTGTATGTTCTCAGGTCATCTCAAGAGTATATTTACCTGAGTGTTTGAGAATCATGTTTGTTCCACTACTCTAGAGGACTATATGGACTTGGATATTTTTACATACCAGTCATTTTGATTACAACTTCTATGAAAAATTATTTTACATGTCGGTGTGGTTTGTGGAATTCCACACGTGTGTTTAAGGTGAATCTGATCTAGCACACTTGTGTGAAGCTAGTCTGTCTATCCCTTCTTTCAACAACTATGAAACTCCTTGGTGGGAAGTGTGACATCAGTTGTGTTAGTTATGTGACCTTCCAAGTACAAGGAGAAAACCTCATAGGAAAATTGGGAAATAGTTTATTTTGTTTTAATACCTTTGAATATTTATAGTTTTTAATATGTGTTGGTGATTTCTTGGCAACATGATGTTCTTTTGGTTGGTGGTGTATGCAGCCTTTGGAAAAACCATAAGTCTTGGAGGGATTTCAATGGCTGATCAAAAGCAGTTACAATGCACCTTAGGTAGTAATGCATTGTGATCTGTTAATGGTGATGTGTTGGAAGGCTGAAGTCGGTCTCCTTTCAAAAGGACGACCAATAGTGGTTCATCCATTTTTCATCTATTCATAAATGAGATCCTCTTAATGTTTATTCTTAGTGATAATAATGTTTTCTATCTTAATCTCATACTAGATGCACTAAGAGAGCGTCAGTTATACATCTCACTAAATGTTGAAAGTCGTTGGGATTGTTTGTGATATTAGTTAGTATTTAACACCAATGTGTGGGTTTTTTTGAGGCTTGGTTCGTTATAAGTGGTACTTGGTCTACCGTGTAGGAATTACTTGGATGGACTCATGGATTCTAGTCGTTTCATCAGATGTGACATCCAAGAAGATACTGCTCTGGGTCAATTAAAGTTCTTATGTGGATGTTTTATCTTAATTCCAATGTATCACTTATAGTATGGGGTATGTGCTACTTAGGGATAGTTCTATAGATTCCAATGGGTCGAATATGTGGTTATACTAGAAATTGTTTCGGGATTGGATGTTATTTTTTAAGGGAAATGTTTCCAGTGGATTGGAACATGAATACGCTTTCATTTCTGGTGAGGCAAAAAATTCTAGTTGTCCATGTTTTCGTTTGGTCATAAAAAGTCACCGGAAGTTGGGTGTGAGTTCATGTGGACTCTTATTTTTGTAAATATTGATTCCTTGAAGGAAGTAATTGTAGTATTGTTGATATAAATTGTTCATCTAAGTAAAACCAGGATGGTATCATTGTTAAAACACTTGGGGGTCTTCTTTTTAAGGAAACTCCTATAGTGGGAAAACCCAGATTAGGAACTTTCCTCTTTCTAATGTTAAATCCTACATTTTGGATCACCTTTTTCCACATATTTAAAGAATTGATGATGTGATCATTCCTTTGGTTTAATAGGATTGGGTAAACATCCCCTTGATTTATTGATTATTAATCAAGTGTTGGATAGGGTTTTGAAGGCTTAAGTTTCGTGTGCTAATGAGTCTCTTTAAGGTTTATTTGGAAATTGGGTATGAAACAAACATATTTGAATAATGCTTCATGACCCTTTTAGGTTAGATGATGTTTTCATTTTTTTCTCCAAGACTTCTTCGAGATGAGAATTTGTATGGTAGGGAATTTTTAAGAACTCATGTTTTTAACTAGATGAAATTCCTAGGAAATTTAATTTTTTGGTGATTACAAGACGGGTCATTTTACAAAGCAGGTTTTAGAATGATGTTCTAAGAGTTGGAATCTCTTAATGTGATGTTTTTGGTTTTGGTTAAAGGACCTAGAAGTTTCTATGTTTCTTAGTGAATTTTTTGAGCACTAAACCCAAATCATCAGGTTTTTAAAATGGACAGCACTATGTGCATGGTTTGCAGGAAATTGTGCATCCCATATTAAAAAATTGTGTGCTATATTGCCGGAGGACCGTGGTTTTTGGATGAGCTATGAAAATTTTAACAAACTAAGTTCCTAGTAAACATGGACAGTGGAATATGATAATACATAAATATAATTCACCACGTGGTTGGTGCATGGTTTCCAAACTCCGTGGCCAGCCTGTGCGGCATGCACCATGTGCCCTGTAAAGGGTCCATAGTTGGATTGTGATTTTCTAAACAATGCAGCAAAAACTGTGTACAAAAACCTACTATAATGTTTGATTTAATTTATTTAGAAATAAAATATAATAAAATAAAACCTTTATTAACTCTTCTTCACCCCTTGATCGCAACTCTCCCCAAGGGATCCCCTTTAAGAATTTTATAACGTACCACCTG
The DNA here is from genome assembly GCA_963277665.1 of Viscum album. NCBI lineage: Eukaryota > Viridiplantae > Streptophyta > Magnoliopsida > Santalales > Viscaceae > Viscum > Viscum album. Next base: position 237,299,081 of record OY728140.1, on the reverse strand, counting down.
GCTCGCAATTTTTTCATAAATTCAGCCTTGTTAATTTTTGTTTATCAAATGATTCAATGAGGAAAGGGACTATACACCCATTTCATCCTTCGTTGGGATGATTGTTTGTCTCCCTCTCACGATTCGTCTTTCGAATGAAACCCAATGTTAGGGTTTATTTTAGTTTTTTTCATTCCTTCTAGTTATAGGGAATGGTGTGGCTCTCCCAGCACCCCTTCATGCGTATCCTAGCATATCCTGCTAAAGAAGAAGCAGATTGGCTAGATCCGACATACTTTTAGTGAATCATGGTATGTTTTTCTTCCATTATTGGTTTTTCCAAATTTATTTTTGGTCCTTTGGGGTTTTAGGGACCCTAGTTTTTTTTAGAGTAATGATGATTCTATAAAGTATTTTGTTAATATAAATAGGTATGTATATATACATATATTCCTTGTACATATTCCCTCAAACAGAGTGGAATATGTTCATTGGATTATGATATATATATATAAATGAATATGAATTAATGTGTGGGGATTCCTTCATAAAAAACGTAATATCTAAAGTGTTGGATTGGAATTCTTTTATGGTATGATCCCAATACTTGAACATTTAAATTTTAATAATTCATTAAATGATTATTTAAATAAGTCAAATCATCCCTTCTATTGATAAATTGTATTATGAGTTCTGGAATGAAATGATTAAGAGGTTAAATGATTTTTTGTTACACAAATACATGTTTTAATAATAATAACCCTCCAATATAGGTGCACTATCTTCCAATATTAAAAGTAGTGATTAGTTATTTTAAATTATGTTTTTCTATATTTCATATATGTTATCCATGCTTGAATGGAATTATTGATCTGGGTATGATAGAATATAGCCTCCCTAGTTATGTTTGAAGGGAATCATTATGATGAAATTAAGTTCCAAAAAAATGTAGGCAAGACCTATGTGTTTATAATTGGATGAAAATCATTGTTATAGGTTGATAACCTTGAATAACCAAACCTTGGGTGTATTGGATTAAATGGCCACTTTGATGGATTATGCTTTGGACCCCCTCCCCCCTTATGTTGTGCCTTTTACCCAATGTCATGGAATGTCTGTCGTGTGATTTAATTATAAATTTAATTTTGAATTAAATGGATTGAATGGGAATGGATGAGTGACTATAAACATTGTCTCTCATTATTTCATTAATTGATTTAGAACGAATTTCCTTTGTAAGGATTTGACCATGTGAGATAGATAATACAATTCCTTTGGGTCAGTTATTTAATCTTTAGAAGCTTGGTGTAAATATTTTTCAGTGTGAGTTAATTGGTGATTATTCCATGTAATGGATTCTTTATGAATTTTATTATAGTATATTGAAATTACCAAGTGATTAATTATGAGAAAATCCTTGTTAATTTGATATTTGTTTTTTTCACCCTTGGGTGAGGTTTTAAATGGGATGTTACTGGTTCATACACAACATATATAAATGATATACTATTTCAATGTTCATAAGCCATGAAGGATACATGGATTCGAAAAAATAAATCCATGGATATACTTTTTCAGGCTTGATGTTTTTGCTTGAGTTAAACATGGTTTCCATGGATGGAATTATAGGGGCTCATGATTGTTATACACTGAGTGATACTTGAATTTTGTATGGTATTATAAGGAAAGACTCTAAAGAATTGATTATTATGACTTTAGTCATACTTCATCTCCACAGGGGACCACCAAGGACGTTCACAAGTGCTTGAGACACTATACCACACCTAGTGTGATATTGGGTTCCTGATTGGTTCTCCAGGTATGTTCTTGTAGGGTATTACTTCATATTAAACTTGGATCATGAATTTGATTCCAACATAAGAATATTAATGATAGGATCATGTTCTAAATGTTTTAATTAGTAAAATTATTTATATGACTTCCTACCATGAAAAATCACATGTTTGGATCCATTTTTGTTATGATTTATAGATGGCCTGGTTAAGAATCATTGATTAAAACTTTATGAGTGATGGAGGGCTATGCACTAGGACTCGAGACTTATTAATTCAGAGGGTTTAATTATCTTTTTAAACTCAGTTAAAATTAAACTGTCCTGACTCTTATATCAAAGATTTATTACTTAAATTAATTTGATTAATATTATTTTTGTATAAGAGGAAACCAAGAATTTATAAGATGTTTAATTTTGAGTACTTATTTACCTGTCATATAGCTATTTTCATTGATATATTTATATAGCACTCGATGGACTAGGATAAACACTATGGGTGCCTACCTACTTAGTTTAATATCTTTCACCCTACTCAGGAAACTTTGGTACCTGAGTAGACCTACTTATTTTTAAGGTTATGGACCATTTCTTATGCTCTTTTTCATGTACCTATGGAGTTAGGAGGATGAAACTGAGCTGGAGTTCAAGGTAATCATGAATATCACCTTTGGGATTATTAGTTGTTTTCTTAATTGAGTCCTATAATGTACTTAATTATAAATATTGATGTATTTTTATGGTTTTATCAAGTGTTCCATCATCATTCAGTCATGCATTATATAAATTGGAATTTTCAATATTCAATATTCAGTTGGTATTACCTTTATCTTCCACTTCTTTATCGATACATTATACGACATCTATTTTTATTATTATTTAATATATGTTTAACATTGTGAAACTATGATTATGAGGGTATATTATCCCCACTTAACATACTTTACATACTCACTACTAGTCATCATTCTATGGTTCATGAGGAGATGCACTTGAGGCCATGTGGTGACCAGTTGACCTACAGGTTTAGTGGTCAATCAGGTTGGGATGTTGAAACACCCTTATAATAAGTTGAATATAAAGGGGAAAAAAGGTAATATGAAGTTTTTTTGTTTCACATGTGGCAAGAGGACCACTGGATGAAAAACTACACCCATCCAATGATGTAAGGGAAAGCTTCATGTGAATTTTTTATTGAGGGAAGTTTATCTATTTCTACAAATCGGTTATTAGAAATAGCTTGTTGTTCTCACATATGTATTTAAATACCAGAACAAAGTAGATTTAGAAAGATGATCTAGGAAAGGTTGATCTTTAAGACACTAATAGTGATAAACTTATTATTGTAGCTATCGGGGATTACCACCTCACATTGCCAAAGAGAATTATCTTGGTTTTAAAGTGTTTTTATTATGTTCCTTCACTTAAAAAAACATTACTTCTATATCCAAACAAGAAACATATGGATTTATTTCAAAATTTTGGAATAAATGTTTCTTGTTTTATAAATATATAATTTGGTACGGTCAGGACCAGTTAAATAAGGGTCTTTATATGTTCGATTTATGTAACTATATAATGGAAATTGATAATGAATTTACTTCCCATGACTCATACCTCACAAAAATTTGGCATCATCGGCTAGGTAATGTAAATAAAAAGCATTTGACTAAATTAGATCATGTTTAACATTTATATTCATTTGAACTAAACCCATTTCATGTATGGCAGACATATTTACAAGGAAAAATGACAGATTCCCTATTCAATGGTAAAGGTGGAAGGGATAAAGAGATTATTTAGTTAGTTCATACCGAGGTGTGTGGTCCATTTCCTATTGAAGCAAGGGGAGGGTACTCAAACTTCAATGCTGTTAGGACCAATAGGGGCCTAGATACCTAGGGAGGGGGGTGAATCAAGGTATGGATATAGGTTTTTAAAATTATTCTTGCCCCACTAGATCTTCACCTCTTTATTATTAGGGTCACTTTTTCTGTTCTTGTGTGTTAATGTTGATCACTTTTTTTATCTTTATATTATGGTGATGATTTAGATGCATTGCAGGGAAGCAACCAGGCAGACACAAAGATTTTTACTTGGTTCACCCTCATTAGGCTATGTACAAGGAGTATACAACAATGATGTGCCGTTGTACCAAATACACTAAAGGTCATAGCCAATAATTTTTGGTCTAGATCACTTATATGACCAGGATCAATCCCTTTACAATTTTTAGGTTCATCTCACTGTTTTCCCATGGGTCACTCCCTCTTTCTCTCTCTCTAGCTCCCTGCCGGTGGAAGGGATCACCTTCTTCCTCTTCATTTTGTCACTGCTCTGGAAAGGATCAACTCACAGTTTAAAGACCTGTAGGTCTCTTCATTTGAATTAATGAATTCATCCTCCACTATATGTAGACGCTCTATTGAGGTCCAAATTTCATCCACCGATGAATACCCCTTTGCCTTTGAACACTACGAAACTACCTTTCAAAAAACCTTCACAAATCACCCTACTTCGCGAGGCTCCAAATTTCGTGAAGCTCAAACAAGCCTTCTCGAATCTCCTGACTTTTTGCAAAGATCAAGCCTTTGCAAAGAATAGGCTATCGCGAAGCTCCTTCCTCTTCATGAGGCACACTCCTTAGAGCACGTGGCCTCGCAAAGTGCACTTCCTTCGCGGAGCAAGATTATCCACCACGAAGAACCTCTCTTTCGCAAAGAACACTACCTTCGCGAAACACCTTCGCAAACTGAGAGAAAGATATTTTCTTCGAGAACTCTATACTACTCTCTAGGGGGTTGAACTCTATTTATAGGTGATTCCACAGACCCTCGATCCTTCCATATGAAGTCAACGCCATGTCATCACAAATCGTAAAGCTCTAAAGTTTCTTCCAAAATTCTCTCAATCTCATGAAGCACCACGTCAATTTTCTGATCGCAGAGCTTGACGTAACCGTGGAGCATCACCGTCAATCCCTTCACGTCTTCTCCGCAAATATCCCTCGCAAATCCCTTCACCACCATGATGTTCTTAAACCTCTATCGTTCGTGAAGTTTGACATAATCGTGAAGACTCACCTCTATCATTCTTCTTGTATTTGCAAAATCCAATTCATGAGGCATATCTTCATGAAACTCATGCCTTTTAAATATTTAAATTATCTCTTTAAGGATATCCACTTTTCAAGATTCCCACCAAACTCCAAATTTTGGACCCCAAAAATTTGGCAAACACTGGAAAATGATGGCAACTTGTACTGATCTTTTTGTACCACCTACAGATCAACCTTTCTTTTTTTATGGTTCTTTGTCAACAAGGATTCTCAACATCTCTGGAACTTGACAATTTACCATGGAAACCTAATTATTCAACAAACACAATTAACCCAAAAATGCTACAATGTTACCTTGAGGAATTTTTTCCCAACAAAAGCTTTTAGATATGATTTTAATTGATATAAATATTTCTTCTTATTGAGGTATAAGTAGGATATTTTTGATAAATTCATGGAATACATGAATAAATTTGAGAAATAGAATGATTATAAAATTATAAATCTTCCATCTAACCATCGTGGAGAATATCTTAATAAATAATTCATTGATTATTTTTTGTGGTTAGGGATTTTATTTTAACTCACTAATCCTTGTACACCTTAGTGTAATGGTGTATGATAAAGTAGGAACCCCAACTTATTGGACATAGTAAAATAAATTTTGACTTATACGAGTCTTCCGTTATCCTTTTGGGGATACAAATTACAAATAGTAGCATACATACTAAACCGAGAGCTAGCTAAATAAACATATGGTATACCTTTCCAATTATGGATTCTAAAGAATCTTGTTTATTCTAACTTAAATGTGTGGCATTGAGAAGAATTTGTTTAGGACTCTTTAGTTAACAAGACTTAACCCTAAGGAAAAAAGTGTACCTTTATATGAAATCCCAAATAATCATAGGGATTCTACCTATACAATCTTATAGACCAAAATGTTTTAGTTGAAAAATGTACCACATTTTACAAGGAAGAAATTATATTTAAAAGAGATAGTGGGAGTGATACAGACTTCGATGAAGTCTTTGCTCAAGATACACAAGATTTGGCATTGAAAAATATTCCATAAATCCCCACGGAATTTTTTTTAACAAATACACAATTACTACATTGGAGTACTAGAGAAGTTAAAAAACTAAAATGGTATGGTTTTCTAGTCACCAAGGATGGTGAAACATTATTAGTTGATAATAATGATCCACTAACCGATAAAAAAGAATTATGTTGCACATATACTTCCAAGTGTCAGGAAGACATGAATTCTGAAATGGATTCCATGTACCAATACCTAGTATATATTTTTTAATACCCTCTAGTAGATGTAAATTCCATTATGTGTAAATGTTTATTCAAGAAGAAACTCATAATGGATGGAATAATAAATACCTATATGGCATGACTGGTTTCAAAAGAGTTTAAATAGTGTTAAGTCATTAACTATAAAAAATCTTTTCACTAGTTGAAATGTGGAAATCCATTAGAAATTCTACATGCCATTACAGATTTCCATGATTATGAGATTTGAAAAATGGATTTCAAAATATCCTTCCATAATGGGAACCTTTAGGAGGATGTCTATATTAAAAAACCAATTTTTTTAAATATAAAGGATTCCAACAATGTATGAATGTTTAAAATATCCATTTATGGATTATTGATATAATCTTAATAATGTAACATTCATTTGGATGAGGCCATAAGTGAATATGGGATCATAAAGAATGAATGTGATTTGTGTGTCTATAAATGGTTTAGTGGGAGTGAATGTGTTTTCTTAATAGTATATGTTGATGATATATTACTCATTGGAAATAAAATACTAGTCTTACAATCTATTAAGTCATGGTTGAAAAAATTCTTCTCTATGAAGGATTTGGGAGTGGATAAATATATTCATAGGATAAAGATCCATCATGATAGATCCAAGAGGTTGATTGGCCTATGTAAAAGTACATACATTAACAAGATACTGAAGAGATTTAGTATAGAAAAATCTAATATGAGATTATTTCTAGCATCCCACGGCATCCATATTTCTAGGAAAATCCATCCTCAGACAAATGATGAATGGAATATAATGACAAGTATTCCATACAAATTAGTGACTGGGAAAGTCATGTATGATAACATCTATACTAAAAAATATGTTATTAATGAATGCAGTGTGGTGGGATGATATAAAATTGATCCAGATGACCTTTATTGGATGTCAGTCAAGACTATCCTTGAATATATGAGGTGTAGTAAGGATATATTAATTTTTTATAGAGGAGATGAGGAACTATTCATTAGAGGATATATATAATCTATTTTTCAAATTTATCAAGACAACATAAATTATCAAACGGGATACATATTCACTTTGAATATAGTTATTCTGAGCTAGAAGATCTCAAAGTAGGTAGTGACTGTAGATTCTAAAGTAGAATCCAAGTATACTGCAGCATTTGAGGCAGCTAAATAAGTAGAATAGATGCACAACTTCATCAAATAGATTTATGTGTTACCTAGTAGTAAAGATCTTATCATTATCTATTGTGAAAATATTGCAGCAATATCTCTTACAAAAAATCCAAGGTCACATCAGTAGAGAGAGAACATACTATAAAATGATGAATTTATCTCTAATAGGTTAATTTAAGTGAGCAATATTTCCATTTGACACAACATGGAAGAACTATTTCTAAATCCTTGGCTCAGTAGAAACATGACTATCATGGGAGGTCAAGTAGACTGAATGTCATACGATGTTTACATCAGTTCATTTGGGAGTTTGTTAGAGTTGGTGTTATGTGACCAACTATTTTTTACAATTATTATATGTATAATAAATTTATCAAATGTTAATAAAACTTATTATTACATATTATTTTTTGTTCTGCATGACTCTAATGTAAAAATGTTCAAGATTATATGTTGCATTGATAAGTTCATAGTAGTTACCCTCTATGATGAGTCCCTTGATGTTCTATGATGATATTCTCAAATAATATTATATGGTTGGATAACAAAATATGATGTGACACATAATACATATATTTATGGGTGTGAGTACACATAAAAAGATGATGCTTCTTCCCATGAATTTTTCACATGATAAACACAAAGATTTGAGATTATGAGAAGAGACCCAACAGTTGGAATTACAAATGTTTAGGTGTCATCATATATTCTTATTTATGATCATGTGTGATGTTCATTAAACTTTAACGTTATTATTAATTCATGTTACAACTCATGTACTTAGATTTTATTTGTAAACCATGATGGTAATTGTTCATGGATATGATGGATATGTTAGGTGTGTCTGGAGAAACATGTAATTAATGAATATGTAGAGTAAGGATTTTTCACATCCATATTTATGGAAGCTGATATCTCATCCCATTGATTGGAATAGAACAATTGTATTAAATTCAATGGCCATGGGGAAAAGATGTGTTTATCTCAGAGAGTCAATGAGAGTAATATCAAACATATAGGTTGGTGACACAGATGTGAATCCTTCTTGATGAGATATTTTGACAAAGGGAATATATTACACAGTGAGTATTCGTATGTGGTTTTAAATATTTCGACATTATGTTCTTTCTCTTGGGTTCATTATCCCATTTTTGGATAGAAATCTTAGACTTTTGTAATGCCCACCTAATGCAGATGAGAATGGTTCATAGAGGGTCACACATTAAGTGTTTCCATTGATCTAAATGAAATTCTATTTCAGTTTAACTGATGGAATAAATATTATCCTAAATCTTGAGGAACAATTTTATTCATGTTAAATTGATTTCATAAATTAAATAAATATTTATTCACTAGAGTGTGAATGAAATAATTATTTTATTATTAAATATTTTAATAAATATTTATATTCTAGATTGTGAATAAAATATTTATTTATGATTAAAATATTTATTAATTTTTTAATAAATTCTGGATGAGCCTGAACAGACTAAGTCCTAGTCCGGTGAAAAATATTAAATAAGAAGAATGTTATATAAAAGTTTTTATTAAAAAAGTTGATTCACACCATAAAATAATAATTATATAATTATTATTATGAATAATGAGATTTATTAAATTTAATAAATGGTATTATTGTACTTTAAGAAATTAATTAATATTTAAATGTATATCCCAACTCTATAAATAGAGGCTTTGTCAATTTTGTATCGTATTGAAAAATTGATAATAGAGAATTGTTGTGCACAAATAATTCTCTCTCCACTCCTCAACCTCTCTCCCTCTCAACAACACGATGTGCTTGAGATATTTCATCAATACTAAAGAACTAGGTATCAATAAAGAACAAATGAAGATATTCAACTCTTCGCACTAGCACCCAGAGATCGAGTTGTGTTTTTAGTAGATCATTGGAGAACATGTGGATCACTACAATAGAGATTATATACTTGGATCCTCATAATAAAAAGAAGTTAATCTGAAAGGTTCATTTAATATGATCAACATTCAATAAAGAAGAAACATTCATGGCCATGCCAATACACATTTTTAGGATTATTTATAGAAATTTAAATAATGATATTAAATCATATAGGTTGATGAAATAATTTATGAAACATTATTGATGTGAGATGACATAAACAAGGTATTACATTACATATTATATTATAACATGAGGTCAAATGTTGTTTCAACATTAACTCTTTTCTTTATGGGTTCTATGGTGTGTTTTTATATGCTAACATTATAATTTAGGCACCTAAGCCTAATGACACTATGAAAGGGTCCTAGAGGGTCACACACAATGTTTATTCAAGAATATGGTTAAAATATTTATTAATTTTACAAGTTGATTGGAATATTAATCATAGGTACAATAAATAATATTTAATTTGTTTTATTGGTTGATGCAATGTATTTATTTATCAGTGTATAAAAAATTAAATTTATTTATCTAAATAAAGATCCATTATGAATGATCTACAAAATAATTTGGAGGATGATTAGACTGAGTAAGGTCCTAGTGGGAATAAAATCTTTTTTCAACAAATATAAATTTATTCTAGAAAAATAATTTTTATTTAGTCTGTAGGTTAAGAAAAAAGAAAGAAAAGAAATTAATATTTTTATATTTATTTTTATTAATATTTAAACATTGGGTAATCTAGAGATTCTATAAATTTTAATGGGGCATCATGAAAATTATATTCTAACCCTATCCTTATAAATATATAAATATTAAAATATTAAAAAAGTAGAATTTTAATTTGAATAGAAAAATAATGTGCACAACATTTGTCTCTATAGATAATTTATTCAGAATAGAGATATTCTCACGAACTCCCTATATTCCCTGATAATTGGAAATCCTCCCCCTCCCTCTCTAGATCTGAGAGAACCAAGAGAATCTAAAAGGCATCATTTTATTCTAAGGCACAATCAACAATAAACGATGCATGCCATATGGATATCTGAACTAGAATCCATAGAACCCTAAAACAATGTTAAGAGTTTCTTGTTACAAGTATGGATAATGGGTATAGGGAATATTCCCATAATTCCATAATTGAAAAATTTGTTAAACTAGAAGGATCAATTGTATTAATTAATAAAGAAATAATTACAATATATGTTAATTATCCATATAGGAATATTAATTATAAATTATATGTGATTTCATGTCCCCATATATTTTGGTAAATCATTTCTATCTACTCATGAGGGGAAACATAAAGAAGATAATGGAAAAATTTTATGGTGTATTTCCTGACATTTTTCTTCTACATACCAAAACCATCAAGTGGTATCAGAGGGGTTACATTTATAATGTATAACTATTTAGTTTCACTGGTATTTTCATGGATTTTTTTTATTAAATTAATTTATCCATTATTTGTTCTTTGGCTTGATTATCATTTATTATAATCATTACCATTCATTTGAACTAGAACATTTCAAGATTGATAAAAAATTATTCGATGAAATCTATCAGGAGGAGCCACAGTTTTGGATGGTTGGCATTGACTACACATCATGTAGTGAATTTGAAAAAATTTGGATGGGTTAAGGTGTACATGGATCACCATAGAGAGTCAATATGAAGATTATTTATTACATAACACGTGTTGAATATAAAATCTGGCCAATATTTTTTCATATTAATCATTATACAGAGAGTGTGTTTACTATATGGTCTACATGTTTTGGAGCATAAATCGTTTAATTTTCATGGTAAAAGTTTTTTTTTGAGTTTATCACATGGTGTGTGGGCCTGAAAATCAAGCAACATGGTTACAAATACATACGCAATGTATTTAATACATATAATGTGGAGGTAATGTAATTAATATACACCCAGTGTATTTAATACAACATATTTGGTGTTCATTTAATTTATACACATGTGTTGTAACCCATGAAATTTGAAATTAATAAACATGTGATAAAGAATTAATTAACGCATGTTTTATTTAATTCATGCATGTTATAATTAGTTAATGTTCATACAGTGAAAATAATTCACACACTTGAAAATAATTCACATGTGGTGTATTTTTAATACACATTTAGGGTGTCTACACCTATAGTGTAATTAATTAATTTACATAAAAAAATTTAATTATGATATTTCAAAAAAATTAACATTGAGCGTAAATGATCTAAAAAATATTAAATTCCATATTAATTCTATGTTAAATTAGGAACTACATTTCTTGTTTCCTTCAAGTACACATTTTGATCTTATTAAAATCATATGGACTTCAATAATACTTCAAATATATTATTTAGGTAAAATAATTAATTGAATTAATTCTAGTAATATTATCTTATTAATACATAATTAATTGAAATGATTACTAGTTGGTATTGAAATGTGTATTTTTTATGGTGAATATGATCACAATCCTAGACTGACCTCAGTATGATAATATTCTTTTAGTTTTTTTATTTAATTGTTTTTTTATTATTAAATTAAAGTAGTGGATTTCACATCATCCACTTTACATTATTTTAAATAGAGTGTGTTTATTTTATTTAACGTACCACCACAACCTAACCATGGGTTTCCCTTAACACTGTGTGAGATAATATATATGTTATCATGGAACACTTTTTTGGGTGTAGGTTATTCAGGAATTGACCTATGGTGAAACAATTAAAAGAGATACCTAAGTGTACATGTAGAATAATGAATTCTAATCCACGTCTTGGATTATGGTGGAATTTACCCTAGGGTATACAATTAGTTTTTCATTTACTAGATATACCAACTATCAGTTCATGATAATGATGATACTTGATTATTTATTTACATATATCAATTTCGTGGTTAATCATTTATTTTGAATGTATGGTGATCACATTGAATAAATTAATTAAAATTAATGAAATATATAGTTAAATATACAGGATTATGCATAATTACTATAAATAGATATCCCCAATCACATAAGTGATATCCAAATGAAATTAATAAAACATTTATTGGATAAAATGGGATTGTTTTGAATAGAATATATATGAATAATCACCCAAATAAAATATCAAGTCATTATAGCCTTCCATTATTTAATTTTGAATAAAACCATTTTTTTAAAAGTGTTTTAATAACCCTCATTAGGGTGATATAAAATAATGATGAGTCTTAAAAAATATTTTGATTTGAATTAACAACATTTATATCAAGTTGAATAGCCCTTTGTAGTCTTGGTATAAATTTAGAGGCATGTAATAAGGAAATCCATGACCCAAATTTTAGGATTAGGGATTCAATCAATGGATCGAGGTGTTTCAAATCTGTAGTTAGAAAAGAACTTCCTACCTAAATACCTTCAACTAACTAGACCAACCCATGATGGAGTTGTGAGAAGATAAATTTGGATCCTTTATACTTGATTATACATGTAATACTATAATTTATGTTTCGTGGTGAGGGATATTGAGACAACATAAAATAATAGGGAACTAATAATTTAATTTATTTATCACCTTTTGTAATCACGAAATGTATGAAATATCTACTTCATTTATTTTATAAAATTCAAACTGATTTTTTTAACGATATCATTGTGATCTATACTATATATGGATAACCATATGACAATAATTAATGTTTAGGTATGATACTGAAGCTTCTGTTTTGTACAACATGAAAAGTAGAAATTATACGTGGTAGAATCTTTATTTCCAATGATCTCCACGAGGAGGCTTGTGATGAGGAACAAAATCTCTATGAAAAATAGTTGTATGATGTACTATATTTGAAATGTATGATTTTATTATCCATGTACAATTCCATCCAGTAGCAACATAATGAAATGGATATATATAATATTATTTCATCTCTATCATGAGAATGAGATACAAGATGGATAAGATATCTCTGAGGAATTATTCACATGAAATCTTATAGATCTAGTGCAAGTTGGGACTCATGTGGTCAAGATGGTTGACAACATGTAGTTCATGGACAAATTAAGAATTATGATATTCGATGATTTGTGCACAAATATGATTTTATCTTCACTATATCATTGTTTATAGAGTTTTATTATAAATTATATTATATGTAATAATGAAATGTCACTCCTGGAACTCATCACTCTAATTTTTCATGTTGAAAAAAATGGCATGAAACTTCTATGATTTTTATGATGATTATGAGGAACTTAAACATAAAGGGCCATAATAATTTCTTCAAGTATAAAGCTTCTAAACATTACTCCCTAAGAAGAAGTGGTTTAAATGGTAATCAATGAATGAAAATATTGTTTTCCTATCATGTGGGAATAAATAAAATTGGAAGAGGAATTGAAATGAATTTAAGAAAAAGAAATCCATTTCATATACTTCAGGTATATTAATCATTGTATATGTTTTATGTGTTGGGTATTGAATACAATAAGATGTAAAAACAACCATATTAAATATTATAACCATGGAACCATTATAAGAAGAAAAGTAAATTCTCTCAAATGATGATAAAAGATTTTTTACATCAATACTGCTACTATAAAAAATTCATACATACAAGAATAGTCTGATTCAATTTTTTATTGATTGTTACCAAATATTTAACTCCCTGTTTATTTATACAAAAGGAGATGTAATTTAATTTATGAAATAATCATTGTTTTGGTACTTAGTATATAATGTTTTTCATTAGAATCTTGAATCATAATAATCCATTGAAGTGAGTGATGAATATAAAATATATGAATCTTTCCTTGTTTTGTAAAGTTAAATATTTTTCAAATGTAGTTAACTAATATAACTAAACAAAATTATTCTCCAATGAGCTAAAACATTAGTCATGCTGACTTATTTACTTAATGGAAAAAAGATACCATTAAAATTATAGGTATTCCACCACCTCTTCTAGAATGAATTCATTAATCCAAAAAACTATTCTATGGAGATGCTAGAGATGAATTCATTTAATACATGAGGTTCATTTTTGGATGCTCAGTGAAAATGAATATATATAGTATAAAATACTAGATCTAATGCTTCTCACATGACCAAGATAATAGACAACCATTTCTAGAGTAACACATTAGAGTATATCATTATCCATGTTTTTCACTGGTCTTTTAAAATTTTTAGTAATTGTAACTCACAATACTATATACATGGTAGTGGTATAATTTAGAACAATGAAGAGTATTATTTATATATTAAATATCTTCCATAATATCTTCAAGACATGTGTTCTAAAATATTAACTAAATATATGCCAACCAAATTGATTGAGGGTGGTCATAGAAGAATATATATGATGTGAATCCATTATGATCACATCCTAAAGGTTATTTATAAGAGTAATTTGTTATGTTGGACATGTATTTAAATATATATTAATGTATATAAAAAGTTAATCTTAGTTAATTATTGTATATCCTCTTAGAAAATTTACACCCCAAAGATAAAAAGTTATTAACCATAATATTTATATTTGTATTAGGGTCCACATCTCAAGTATGATACTAATATTATGATGGATTTATGAAATTTATAAGATATAGAAATCCTAAATGAGTTTGATAAGAACAATTTATTATGTTTTGCTTAGAGTTAAATTTATATTAAAGTATACACATTGTTCATCTTAGTTAATTATAATCTATACACATATGAAATTTACATCCCTATGAAAGAATAGTATAAATCATAACCTTTATATTTTTATGAGGGGTTTCATCACTTTTTATATTGTAGAAGTAATAAATATTTATGGGATGTATTTTCTATTCATATAGGTTGGAATGGGAATAATAGACTCTACAATAGTGGGTTTGTGGAAGTTTTTTAGTGAAATATATTGTGTAGGAAAGATAAAATCATTACTATATATTTATATTCAATAAGCTATATAATATATTATTCTTGTAGAAAAAAGATTCCTATGAAAAGAAATTAGTTTCAAAAATCTTATATTGATATGTTTTTATGAATTCTACAATGGATTCATTGTACCAAAATATTTTTATATATTTGGTGGTTGATATAAATCCATTATAGAAATTTAGTAAGAAAATATATGTGGATGGTACAAGTCAGTACCAATAAGGATCAATTGGTTTAACCAAGTGATCATTTCTAAATTCAATTTAAATTCAACTTTTCAAAAGTTCATGATCATTTTATTATGAATTTTTTTCAAGGAAATTTTCTCTTAGAGAAAATTGTATGGATGACGTTTATATGACTTGATCAAAATGATAGGTGATTTCAATGGTTACCCATAATGAATTAATATCACTAGGATATATTTATAGGTCCCTACAAGAATAATTATCAAAATATATTCATTTGTAAGAAATGGATTATATTTTTGAAAAGGTCATCGGGAGCACTATAGTTTTAAAGATATATATATTTGTATAACATATTGAAAATAAATTCTTTCTTGTATGCTTAATTAAGACTAAGGATAATTTCACTCAAAAATACTTAAATAGAAACACATGTTCTAGGGAGCATGACCTAATAGTACAAATAAAAGGGGTTTATTAATTAAATTAATATATAAATGTATACATTGTATTGAGAATTAAATATATAAAAATTAAATAAAATATTTTATAGTTTCATGTGGTATTTTTTATGTATAGACTACTTATTACAATGAGTAATTTGGAAATATATTTAACATACCATGGAGCATAATTATATTTGATACTACTTTTGTATAAATAAAACCTGGGAAATATCAAAGGAGGTCATATGAACTGTATAGGTTGGAAATTCAGAATATATGATAGTCCCTGAGAAATATGAAGTAGATGATATAATAGTAATTGGAGAAATTGGAATACTAGTTTTGAGGATATATAAAACATTTCATATTTTAGAACATGTTTTATTTAGTAACAAAACATGGATTAGAAGTTATATAATTAAATAATATTATATCAACTAATGTTTGTATCTATATACACATAGTACATTACATCTTATGATGAAGCATAATAAACAATATAATAATAAACAATTCCAATGTTGGTTCGTAATAATAGTTAAGATTTGTTGTAATAGTAAAAAATTTACTATATTGTTTATCAAGATGTTAGGATTTAAAAAGGGAACATAGAGGTGGATAATTAAGGATATGAGCTCTTTAAGGGTTCTCTCAAAGGGATAAGGTCCTAGTAAGTAGACCAGCCATAGAAAATTATATTAATACTAATAGATACGATGTAATACATGGAATTTCCAGCTCTTAAAGCCTTTAATAATAAATTCTATGATTATCATGTGAAGCTAATATGAGGGTTTACATTTATATTTTGTGAATTTTGTATTCTATTATAGTTAGATCCCATGAACCAATTGTATTTATAATTTTAATTACTGTTATATTCTGGCATTGAATATTAATTGATTTCTTAACATATATTCATCATTATTCTATGTGATAGTGTATGTGATTATGTATTTGAACACTTTTCACATCACAAGTGAATATAATGTCCCCTCTATGATGATATACTTCAGATTCTATGTTAGTATAGATTAATATTATGTACTATTATTGGATTAAATCATCTTAAGGGGCATAGAAGATATAGGTTGATGAGGGTAGGAGGATCATAATACATTCAGACACTATCTCATTATGTTCACCCTTCATTGTCTCCCCGAAGGGTGGTTATGAGAATGGTCCCTCTAATATTAATTACATATGTTTCATGTGTCATTGGATAATCCTATTTATGGATATGTGTAACGATACTTTGACTCTAAGATTATAATTTTTGTATGTCATGATTTACATGATCATATGTATTTAAAAAATTGTGATTATGATCATTCACGGTGAAGTTGGATACGTTAGGTGCATCATGAGTAAAATTACATTCGTTAATAATGTGAGAGGTAATGTGTGCTTTCCATTGGTATTGAATATCTCAGGCCCTATGATGGAGTTCGAACATCCTAATAATTCTATGGCCATGGTTATACATATCTATAGCTTAGTTTCCAAAAAGTAAATTAATGAGATTCTATCATATAATTTTCTAGAACATTGGATGAACCAACAATATGTGATATATCATGAAAGAGTAATTATATTAAAAGATAATAATTCTTATGAGTTTTGTGGTCATTGAAACATTAACTATTTTACATATGGGTATAATGGTATATTGATAGACTCCAACCTTGTAGTCACCCTCAGATATGTAAATGTAAATTTGATGATATACAAAGGATTATCTATATAAAGGGAAACACCTGAAGGAAACAAACCTAATATATAATGTTTTATCTTGAATGTATGTAAAGTATACCTTGGAACCTATGTCTAAAAAGATGGAAAATTCCTAGTATTTTGGGACAACATGTATGACACATAGGGTTTTGAGTTCTTTTCAGAAAATATATTAGTATAGGAATTCTAGTAATAAAAGATAGTATTATACATAAGGTTTCCATGCATAATGTTATATATGTATGGGTCCCAGACATTGAATATTTTTATGGATGATGTGTAAAGGGTGATATATATGTTTCCTATAGAGTGATAAGTAAGGTTCACCCCACACATAATGGTGAATTTATAATTGTCCTAGTGTTTTCAAAAATTTATGTGTGATGAATTTTGATTATTTTTTCTAAAATATTAATAAATTGGGTAAGGTAAATAAAAAAATAGGGTCCAGGCCATTTTTCTATAATACTGTGAACATTAACCAAATCTCCCTCCCATTTCTCTCTTTATCCCTAAGAGATATCTTCGTCGATTGAAGATCATACTTTGTTATGTTCATTTTCCAGAGTGATTTCTGGTAAGGCTAATTTCCATTGGATGATTATTTTTATCGCCCCACTCTACTTCCTTATTTTTTCAAATTTTCCCTATTTTATATATTTTTCAATATTATTTTATTTATTTTCATTAAATCTAGATCAATCAAAGTGTCTCAATGTGTAGCTTCTTGTTAAAATCATAGGAGGTCGGTTAACTTTACATTCTTGAGTCTCTTGTTCATTCGGTGATTTTATGTTCATGTGAGATAAATATGCCTAATTTTATTTTGTTTCATTCCATGTGTTATCTTAACCAATTTATTTGGAAGTCTTCATGTAATCCAAATGTTCAACATGGATGACATATATTTTTAAATGATAGGTTAGTAGATCATTTGTAAAATGAGTGTTTGTGGCCATTTTATTGATTTCTTGGTGGCATGAGTTAGTTTCTAAATATTAACAGGTTTTCATTATAATTAGTTATTTAAAAGTATTTTTTAATGAAAAATGTATTCCCTAGGGGAATGTTTTAAATTGGATATTGAATATGAATGGGATGATTTCATGTGGTGGTTTTGAAATGGCATACCAAAATAATTTTTTGGATTTTCGATGAATGTTTTAATTAAAAAAAATTATCAGGTATTAGTGTGGGTAAACAAGGTATTTATACCTTTTATAAATGGTGTGAACTTATTATTTTACTATGTTTATATAGGAAATCCAGTAACGATTAAGATGGGTTTTTTAGTTCAATTTTACCTCATGTGGGAAAGGTTATATTTATAAACCTTGTATGCCTTGTTGTGATTCCATATTAGGATTTACAAGTATTTTGTTTCTTGTAGAATTATAATTCATGATTTTATAATAAACCTTACTATTAATTATTTTCATGTATGGTTTTATGGACTGATTTTCATGTATATGTGATGGTAGGATAATAATATTTTGTTGGAAATAAAATCTCTCAAGATGGTCCAAATTGATTAAATTGATCCCATAGAGGTTTCAGATATATAAAATGTCTTTGTTTTAATATAAACATTCCCATTTCCATTAATTAAGGCTGGTTTTTCTCTTGGGTATATTGGTTCAAGAATGAGTTGTTAATTCATTGTAGATGCTTGGATGCATTGTTGGGGATAGTGTTTGTTTTTTCACACTTATTATTGATTATTTATTATCATTATGTGACATGCTGAGATTTATTTTTTTTTGACTATTCCATCATTGATAGGTTTATATATTTTTATACTATTTCATGGGATCATGGAATATGTAGGGCTTAACATGATTAATAAGGTTGGTCCCTAAGATAGTGGAGTGTGACCAACCTTAAATGGGAAGGTGTAGTCAGGGATGTTATTATATTAGTCAATGGACACACATATTTAGGGTTTTTCTTGACTTGTATCATTGTAATTACCTATAATTGGTTTGTTACATCTTTTGTCAGATACTTTCTATTATGATGCCCTGATATGATTAATTTTTTATTCTAAATTCTATATGTACGATTTCCTAGGGAAACAACCCAGTGATATTATGGAATGGGTTATTACTTTAGGACCAACCTGGAGGTTGATGATTTGACTTGTGAAACAACATTATCTATTTATATCCCTACCTCATGTTTATTTATTTTATGTTGAGTTATAAAATTTAACATGGGACCTGTCACATATTAGCGTGGTTCAGCATGTGCGAGATGCTCGCTTTTGAGATTACCTACTCTAATTGATTATTGTATATTGACTAGTATATTTGAGACATGGTATTGGGTCCCTTTACAAATTGGATTTATAACCTATGAGATAGGTTCATTATAAATATTTCCCACTTATATTGATTATTATATATTATTAGTATAATATACTTCGGGACTGGATTTTAATTCCTTTCCCTAATGAGTTTCATATACACCTGGGGATGGATTATGAGATACCTTAACCAATAAGACTTCTTATGATGTGACCATGATATAATTATGATAGGCATTTTCCAAATCATGTTTGTTCAGGTGTTATAGTGTCCTAGTAAACACATTATGTCCATGTGTGTTTTCTTATATACAAATTTTGTGTTAGGTTTCTTGATGGATTTGTTGCATGAGTACAAATTTTACTCCCTAGATGTACTATTTACACATCCATTTAATCATAATATAATTTAGTATGTTGAATTAATGGGTATTTCCATAGTATTTTTAGATTCACCCCTACATGTGGACAGAAAAATGGGTTTCAATGTATATTGGTAAAAAACATCATGCATAATGTCAATGATGGGTATTGGTTAGAGACGGACATGTGGTTTGGGACTAACATGTGACGAAGGATAAGATTTTAGTAAGATGATTATATTAATTGGGATAGAGGACCATGAAGTTTACTTACTATTATTGTACCACACATGGTATTACATATGTGTAATTTTGGTGTTTATATGATGATTTCAGTAATACATGTGTATCTTATTTTTCTAATTTGTTATATTATTGTTCATCATAAATGATACTTATTTATTTTTTATTCTATATTTACGAGGCATAAATCGATTCCTAATTTGTTTTTAAAGGTTTTTATATCTGTTATATGGGTTGGTCAGGTAAAGTTTTTGATATAATTGTGCATGACCCTACGGATTTATTATTTAAAGGAATAGTCTCCCCATGATAGTTTTAGGCGCTCACTACTACTAACAATACAATGGATTATAGGGAGCCATTATTGTGGTCTTGTATCACCCAAATCATTTGTCATTTAGTATATTCTATTTATGGAATTACATCCTCTACATTGAATACTACCAAATATGCATTAGACAATTCCCATCGAAATGATCATGTCCAATTTTACACATCACATTTTTTTATTCATTGAAACAAATTGTCTCCATGTTGTGTATGAGGAAATTTTGAAACGTTCTTGGAATTTCTTCAATACTTTGAAAATACTCTCAACATAAATGATCTTACCAATTATCCAAGAGCATGTTGTAAATAAATACTACCTGAAAATACTTCAAAATCATGAATTAATTACCTTGAGATTCAACTCATAGTATTCCTTTGATTCGAAGGTATGGAATAAAACACCACGACATAAGATATAATTGTGTTTGTGATATTACTCTAGCTCTCAATGTGAGATCAATGTCATATTGACCATGTAACAATTAAGAACAACTCAAAACTCCTCTTTTTTAAATATAATTCATGAGATATCTTTAACTCCAAAAAACATATCAACAACCTCAAACAATAATAACTCTAAAATATTCCAATGGTCTGCACAATATCCCCATTTATATATATTTTTTAATACTTGTATCTTTATAGAATATTTTATCCATGATTTATGTACCAAATCATACAATATCACCCATTTTGAGAAACTTATATTCCACTTCCCCTCACAATTATCAACTAATAAATATATTAGAGTATCTAACCATTTACAAGAATATATCATTTGATTTTATCCCACTTTTCTAAAAAATCAAAGGAATGAAGAATGGAAAATTTAAAAGAAAACCTATATGTTTTTGGGGATTGAAAACACTCTCAAAAAAAATATAAGGTGTTTGAGGGAACCCTTTGATATGGAAATATTTATGATATTTGAGAAATTCTCCTTATTTTAAACATATTATAGTAAAAGATCACTATACGTCACCTTCTCCTGGATAATGTGTTACTTCATATAAATATTTTTTAACTATAAATATTTTATTGTATTTCATGAAAATATTTGTACACATTGGTTTTTACACCCAATAATCATTATGAATGAAACATTCAATCTCACATATCCAAGTTGTGACTTAAAAAATCATTTTTGTTAGGGGATTATTTTATACAACATACTCATCTTTAATTGAACCAAGAGTATTGGAATTTTTCTTATTATATTGATAATAAACACACTTTCCTCCAATAGAAAAAGCACCACTAAGAGTATATTTTCAATATTCAACATGTCATGTCCAATATGCATCGATATAGATATTAATCTTAAAAGATGTATACATTTTATACCTCATGTCATAATAAGAGTTCATCTGAGATATTTTTGGATCTGTATCTGTACTAAATGATACGACTCATTTGGATTACTTTGGAATGGTTAAAAAATAATGATAAAATAATATTTCATGTCAAGAAATTTAAAAATAGAGTAGGCTACTGATAAAACATTATAACACCATATTATACACTCTTATTAATTTCTCATATGAGGAAAACACGGTCCCAACCACTATTGGAATAGTAACACAAGAGAGCTAATAAAGGTTTTCAAAGATCATATCAGGTCCATTTAAGAAAAAAGGATAAAAAAATATGATTTATTTCCATTTCCATATCTTGATATTAAAAAAGAAGGAAGAAAAAATGAACTATTATACGATTAATGAGAGAGAAATTAATTCAAATGGTTTTTACCATCATATAAAATTTCAAATCCCAAAGGAAAAACCATTCGACGGATAAAATTCACAAGAAATTTTACTTGATGATTATTCGGTTGAAGTATTACCATGAAATTTAATCTCATAAAAGGAAATCACACCTTCATTTGATCCTTTTTATTACTAGGTCATTGTTTTTTCATATTCACGGATTAAAACAACATTTTAATCACACATAGGATCAGTTAATCACATAAAAAAGTTTTTAATTTCCTTTAAATGCATCATGGATTCACATTTGTTTTGAAAATTAACATAAGACTCAAAATAAATGTTGGTTTTGTTCAAATAATTTCCAAAAATAAATAAATCACCTAATAATTTAAGCCTTTTTTGATTAAGACAAATTATTTAAATGTTTCAAAAATGGATTTTTTCAAGTTTTTATATTAATTATCAATTTATATTAATATAAAAAACTAGAATACAAATGAAAATATTAGTTCCCATTATGAAAAATTTTCATTTTCAGGTAGGGTAATAAATTTGACTATTTGAAAACTAAATATTTAACACTCACACTAAGAGGACACACTAATATATCATAAGAAGTATAAAATAATTATTAAACCATCACATATAAGAGATGATTTCATATTACTTTCAAGAGGGAGAGTTCTGTGAAAATTGGTCATGGAGTATATATTTAGTAATGAGAATGAAAGGTATATCTATTCCTTATACTATTTTATATCACACCATCATGTATATAAATTGTTGAATAGAGACCGAAGTCTATAAAGTAAAGTATCCTTTAAAAAAGAAGTTCACAAAAGAGATGAATAGGGGGAGACTCTTTGATATATAGGCTATCATCCCTAATCCATGTAAACCCAATAGATATTTATGTAGTGTAAAAATAACCAAAATCATGAATCCACCAAACTAATAAAGTAATGGATTTTGGATCCCCAATAAATTATTAGTTTTATAACATTATACATATCCCATTGTGTCAAACCATGTAAAATACTCATGTTTTTTTTATACATTACCTTTTTTTCTTTTGTGAAGAATGGTCAAGTGGGGGCACCATTAAGCATGTTCTATAGAAATAGTTCCTTAAAATTAATGAAAAAGACCTGTTAAAGGGTGGAATGTGGATAAGTGAAATTTTTTAATCAATAAGCACCCCGATTCACCCCATTTATCTTCCAAATATTCAAATTGGACCAAAAAGTGGTATTAGATACAAAGGGTTTTTATTTGAGAGTTCAATATTTAATATTAATTATTTAACACAAGTAATAATTGATAAGGCCTCATATTTTTTGTGGAAGAAAGTATTATTTTTGGATAAAGAGAATATTGTTTTTTAGTAAACCTTAGGTAAAGATATAGTTGATTATATTATTTGATATTCTAATTTGAAAAACCATAGTCAAAGAATTGGTGATATTGAGATAATGAAGATCTTGGTATGATTTATATTAAATGAGGTATCCCTGACCATATTTTATGGTTGTACTCCATTAGAGATGTGTTAGAAATTATAATTTATATATAAATATATAGTAAATGAAAAGTGGGTTAAGTTATAACCACTAGATGTGGATGGATACTACCGTATGTAAAAAAATAATAATATGAGAAATAGGAACAAGACACTTGAGAAGAATAAGAAACTCTCTATGCTATGTATGATAAAAATCAATGTTAATTATATAAATGACATTATTTTGGAATAATATTGAAAATATGGTAACTCATATTACACCATGAAGGATAAATTAGAGGGTTATTTCATGAAAATATTATAAATGATGTCAACTCATCAGTATAGAGAATTTATATCCAATAACCAAGATAAGATCCAATACTTAAATAAAAATGTGGATTTACTGAAGAATTATGTTGAAGTGGAATATAAATTTAGATAAAATATACATGTTAAAAATATAATATTTATTTAATTGGCGGTGGCCATAAATAATGTGATTAGTAAAATTGTTATAATAATGATGGCTCTAAGCGACCAACTTTATGAACAAGAAGATGAATTTAAGAAAAATGGCCATGGGGAAAGAGATAAAAGTATGCATTATCCATATCAAAATAAAACTTTAAGAGAGGAAAAAATAAAGTACATTAGGTGGAAAATGATGAAAGAAATTTTTACAAACATAAAGGAAATTGATGAGAAGATCAAGAAGGGAAAATATAGTTTCAAAAAATATAATTTTGTGAATAAGATCCCTCCCATGGTAGCATAAATTAGTGAAGACTAGAAATGTGGAAATTTAAGATATGTGAGTGAGTAAAAGATTATTTTAAAATTTGGAAGTGAAGGATCTCATAGGTGGGTAGCTATTTTGTGATACTATTATAGAATAATGGGATAAACTATGAGTGTTTTTTGAGAAACCCATGGGTTCGAAAGAAAAAAGAAGATTTGGTGAAACAACATATCAACTGAGGAATGAATACCAAGTGTGTGGTTTTTTAGGGATATGATTTCTATTCTCTATTCATATATATATTAAAATAATCTATAGAAATAGGAGAGTTAAAGATATTATAATTAAATCATCTATTCAATTTAAGATATAAATATAGTTCACAAAGTGAAAAAATCTATTGTTTTGGAAAATATATTTTCTGTATTGATGGAAATAAATGATGGAGCATGGAAAATAGATCGCCAATAACTATTGATGATATACTCACAACAATCCTAGTAAATATAATGAAAGAAAATATGGATTAAATTTGTAGAAGTTTCCCCAGTTGTCTGAAAGGTGTGTAATAATTTTAAAAATTTCTCCAAATATAAACAAGTCTGAGCTGTCTCTGATGACAGTCAAAGAGGAGAAGAATTATGTATGCCTAAATGGTATCAAAAATATGACTAAAATCCATGATTAGTGGAAGTTTCATAGAGCTACGTCTTATTTAATTTCATGGTAACACAATAAGGGTGAGGAATATTTGTTTTTTCTTGAGGATAACCATTTCATATGTACTATTCTTGTGTCACATATTTTTAATTATAAATGGAATAATTAAACTCATGAGGAAACTTTGTATGAGTAAATGAAAAAAAATTAATAACCTAAATATGAAAATGCGGAATCAAGACAAAATGAATTTAAAAAAATATGCTCTTGGATTGGTACTGTTGAAATACTTCACTAGCACACTAATATTAATCTCATCCCCCACCCAATATTTACTACCCAATGTTTCCATGAATATCTATCATTGAATGTTACAATATTTTGAATGCGCTAATCACCAAATCCTTTGAGTTTGTAGTACATTAATCTTATTCATAGGAAACCAACTAGACACTCCTATCTTTATTCAATGCTCTACAGATTCCCCACAAAATATCTTATATCCATGCATTATTCAAAAATCGTTTTTCCAGTATGATAGTTGAGTGAATAAAAGAAAAAGTAATAGAAAGAGGGAGTGGATAGAGGAAAATAAAAAAAAATAAATCACTAAAATCAACCTCTAATCATGTAATATCCTACATCCCAAAATATCATATTTGAAATTAAGTGATCGAATCTTAAGGAATTAGGAATCCCATGAAAAATCTCATGGAGAAAACCATGGGTTAAAGATCCACATTCATAGATGTGAAGATCACAATAAGGTAATAGAAAAGAATCAAATATTGGAAGACAAATATAAACATCTAAATTAACTATATTTTTTATAATGAAATATAGTATACAAAAATAAGTTATCTAATCTATAATGTCCCACTACCCTAGACCACTGAATAGTGCCAAGAATTTTAGAATTATATATGACCACATGGGAACCTCCCTATACACTAGAGGCAACCTAATGGATGTGGGGTTATACAAATATCTATATAGAGACCATTTTCTATAATAATTATAGAAATTGAAATAGAAATAATATAAACATATAAACCATTTGAAATACCCTTAAAAACAATTGACAGAGAAGTACTAATAAAATAAACCATACATCACAATACTAAAAAATAGATTACTCCATGAACATAACCATAGACCCCCAAAGGTAGGTCATACATACAATAATACCACTTAAGAAAAATAAAGTAGAACTAAATATCATCCCAGATTGGTACTGTGTTTTTCCTAGTTCCATTAACACCCATACTCCACTCTATCAAGCCAAAAAATTCCTATATATCAGGCTCATTCTTAGAAACACGTACAGAAAACACATAGTGATATCTACTAAGGTACCCAAGTTCCATGAATTCCTGAGTAGTTTGTTATTGTAACTCAATAGGACACCAACAATGCCATCCTTAAATAACCTGTTCATCTACCAAGTGTCTGAAGTAGTTCTCAAGATAATAATTACAAATAAAACCATTACTCCTTTAAGTGTAAACACATAAAATAACCTATAAGCATGGTATATAGGATGAAACTAAGAAATGGTACATATCTACTTCTACCAGTGTTAGGGTGTCATTGAGAATGTCACAATTACTATGACAACCAATCTCCCACTGAGGGTATGGTACCCATATTAAATCCAATAATTGAAACAAAGGGATAATATAACCATTCTTAGGGCACAAACAAAATCCACCCAGGCTCTATGTTCACATTGGGTCTAAAAAGAAAAATCATTGTCCACATCGAGTAAAAGTTATCCTCATGTTTAAGAAACATAATTAAATTCCTCCCAAATGTTATTTTCACCTTATGTTTAATAATCACTGTGGAGTCCTCTGGGGTGATATGTTCACCCTGGGATTAAAAAGTGCAATGGAGTCCACCTTTGATTTGTGTTTACCCCTTATTTTATGAGTAAAGACTAATATAATTCTATTTCATTTTGAACATTAAATTCACATATAGTCAATTAACAAAAAAAATCTCACAATTCATATTGTTAATTTGTATTTATATTCAAAAAATAGTTGAAAACTCTAAGTGGTGTATCCATAAGTTGTAAACATTTAAAAATTGAGGACATAATTATTTATAACAATATCCACATGGATTAAACTCCATTTCACAAAAAAGTAACATTTACAAAAAAATATTATTTGAATTATTTTATTTTTCTGAAAAGACAATACAAGTGGTTCATCCCTTTTTAAAAAATAATCTTTAACAAAACACATAACCAAGATCAGTCACAAAACTACCTTTCAGCTTAATAAAAAAACTTCAAGGAGGACAATTTTATTTAGGAGAACAATTTACTTTCCAAAACATTTAACACCCCTTCAAAAGTCACAATATCAATTCCATATATATAGAAAAGACAATTCAATTTAATTTTATGACAAACCAAACCAAAATAGACCATTTTAAAAACCCCTTCACATTTCAAGTCATGATTTTTAGAGTCAATTATATTTCATTTGGATGATGATTATGAAATTCCACATCATAATCATTAAAACCAAAACATGATTCCCAATATGGAACAATTTTAAAATGGATTATCCCTTTAAAATAACTCGTAAATATAAGGCCAATAATAAAAAATAAGAAATCAAAATAAGTTAAACCTAAGGAAAAATGAATTAAATAAATGCTATGTCAACACCGAATAGGTTTAATGTCAAATTAATCCATAAATAATCAATATGCAGCATGGTTCTCTTTATATATCTATTGAGAAATTCTGTATAATCCAATGAAACATCTAACTCATGCTATTTATTCTTGCGCAAGAATTTATTTTAATATTACATGAGTACATAACATAGGAGTTAATCTTCTAAAATAAATTTATTATTCAGACATAATAATTTTAATTCATGATTTAATAATATATATCCTGGAAGTGACTTAGTGTAATCTAATAGAACATTTCATTTATATGTTTTAATTTTAAACGTATGGATTTTAATCTAATTTGTGTAGATATCATAGAGTTTATTCTTGGATTGTGTTCAAGTTAATATGATGCTAATAACTTTTTAATCTTCTATAAAATTGACCCCATATTTTTATATTCACGTCACTATATTTCCACATAATTTATTCACACAAAGTGCCCCAAATATGGGAGCTTAATATGATGCTCCGAATTATATGGGAATTAATATAACATAATAATTTATAACCTTGAATTATTCTTACATATGTCATGTGGAATGCATTAATCCAATGAAATTTCATAGATTTTAATTTAATCACATGTATATAATGATGATGTAAAATTTGATTAATGGGGAGGCATGATGCATGGGTTGTACGTGCTAAAATAAAATTCATAGAACAAGTTACTTTGAAGAAAATAATAATGGTATCAAGGAATAATCTGAATCCAAAATTGGTGCTAAGAAAACACTATTGATATTAGTTGCTAAATATGGAATCTCATTTTAATTTAATGATGTAAAATTAATTTAGAGTTTGATATGAAATCCACCTGTGATAAAATCCCAATCTGAGTTGTTATGTAGTATCAAGTTGAAATCAGGGATCAATAAATGGTATAAATTTGAATTCCTAGTGGAATTATTCCAAAATAAAGATAAAAGATTTTTAATAATTTTAGAATTAAATTAGTTACAGTAGTATATATTTTAGATTATGTTGATATTTTTTCATGACATATACGATTATATTTCATGAAAACTCATCTGATATTGTAGGATATTAAAGTATACTTTTATAAATGTTTCTATTATTAATAGATATTATTATAATCCTATATTTTTATTCATGGATGGTAAATTGTAATGTATAGTTTTCCAAAGTTGTTGATATTAAAGCTAGTAGTTCTGAATAAATTATTGGTCCCTTTATTTTTTATTTATATATCAACTATGAATAATTTTCAATTGGTATGACTTAATCACTTAAAGATTTATTTTTTATTTAATATCGTTTTTTATTATGTGTGATTAGGGTCAAATGGAATAATTTTTTAAGGAATTAAATATCATGAAAAGTGGTATATAAGGAAATAAGTGAGAAATATTTATATATTTATTAGAACTAACAAATACTTTTATTTTATATAATATATTACAACATAGTAGGATTATAGGATTTTTAATTATTCTTGATTAGTTTATAAGATAACTTCATAAAATATTTTATATAATAAAGTTATTGATCAAGGTTCTTTGATTATTGAAAAGAACATATTAAAATGGGGGCCAAAAAATGGATAAATCCTATAGGTGGTTAGAGTATATGAGAAGGATTTCTCAGAATGATGAATTAAGAAATAGTTCCACCTAATAAGTGATATTTTTTTAAAAGTTCAGATTATAATTGAAGAGGAAAAAGAAGTGGTATAAATTCTAAATGCGTTTTAATATATCTTTAAATTTTTTAAAGAATCCTAGATGTTTAAAATTATAAAAAGTTATGTAAAAAGGGATATATGGAAGTTTTATGCTAACATGATAGGTATAACATAATACATAATGATATTGGGAGTTATAATGAATCATATTTTCCTAAAAATAATCTTGTGGGGAATATATAGAATATATTGAGAAATAAGTATTTTTAAAAAGGGGGTAAAAATTAGGATACACACAATAAAGTTCAGAAGTAATAAATAAGAGAACATGCTAGAGAAATTAAAAATGTATAAAGAAATATATGGAAAATATCATTTATAATTATATTTACATAGGTGAAGAGAGAATACATACATTAAAGTTTTATGTTAAATTATATAATTCATAGTTACAAGGTTTATTTGTTTTTATGGTATTTTTATTAACAAAATGAAAATGGGTAAAATGTTACAACTACAATCTCATGTGTTAGTTTTGTAGATAAATAGTGTTGTATTTTTTTGATAGTGAATAAATGTTAATATTAGAACACATGGATATCATATATTATTTAATAAATTTGGACTTGGTCAACATACATGGGAACTATATTATTGATAATAACTGATTAATTTTCTCACATACCTAATGAGGATGTATTTAAGAATATAATTTGATATATGGATTTTTTATGGAGGAGACACCCCCATATATTTATATGTCAAGTTCATGGTATAATAGGGTTATGACATGGATTTTGAAGCAATATCTGAAATTTATAGTTGATAGTTTAAAAATATTATGTCTATTCTTGTCTACTGATGTGTTAAAAGAAGTAGGATCAATCCAGAAGTCATTTGAAGAAGAATAGAGATGTTTGGTAACGAAATCAACTAATTCTATAGAGATTGTACCCACACTATAATCCAACCTTTCCTAAGACTAAATATAGTTCTCATGTATTAATAATTAGATAAATACAAATGATATACTTTCAAATTACTCATCTAATACGTAATAATAACATGGAAATTTAGATGGACATTATTCCATGAAGCTAGGTCCCAGCCACCCTAGAAATTTTCATTAGATTAAACCAAGGCTATATAAAAGTGAATAACACTGTAAAATAGTTGATATATAAGAATAATATGAATTTTTATGAAGTGTTTCATCATTAATTATGTAACCATGATATAGTTGGCCCTATATAAGAATAAAACATAATATTGAGGGAATTTATGAAGAATAAAATCTCACATGGGATGAACATTAAATAAAATGGGTCGCACAATATGGTGTTAATGAACAAATGAAAATTGAGGATAGAAAATATTTAAAAATTTGGGGAATTGTAGAATATGGGTTGAATGCATGATAATATGATATGCTGAGAGAAATTATTTGGGAAATGTTATAGAGGAATCCAACCATAGTGTATGAAGCACATTATGAATAAATAAAAACTCAGAAGTGAGGCACCAGAATCAATGTGACCACACTATGTAGAATCTCTTTTGAATAAATTGTAAATTATAAATTATTAAAAAATTCATTCCTATTCACATTGATGAAGAAAATTATAGTTCACAAAAATTTATATTTGAAGAGATATAGAGGATCACTATAAAATTTCCATAGGGTTTAATATAAGATCTACTAAGATTTTTTCTAATTTTTGATTTATTTAGGATCATTCAACAATAGAGGAAATAATATTGTTTACTTTAGAGAATAAAATAATTTTTTCTTAAATTTATTATATTTCACAGTGTAAGGATGATTTTCAAAAAATTATGATGATATTGTTTGAATTTTAAAATAGGATGATTTGGGATGAGATTCAAGGAGTTGAATCTAATAAATTGTATTCATCAGACTACATTAAATTGTTTTGTAAACATGGAATTGTCAAGGAATATTATAGGATGATTAATTGATTCCAATCATTGGATTAAGGTTTTGATGCTAGGATGTTCTTATAAATACATTTTAAAATAGTTCTTTAAAACAAATAGAATGAACATATAGATATATCAAGTTTTTGAAAAGGGTGAAAATAGAGTGAAGCAAAGATGTTATTAAAAAATAATATATATTTTATTGAATAAAGAATGATAAATGAATATTAAATAGATTCCATTTATCTGTATGGATTTTAAAAATAATAAAAATCACAATAGGATTATTTCATTGTGGGATAATCATCATATTAATGTAATGTAATTGTTAAGACTATTTAAAAGAACCAAATATGCTCATATTAGTAGGATACTATTATTGGGATTAAAAGTGGAAAATAAAGATTCAACCCTCACAATAAGGACTCTATTACCACAATATTTAAACAGAAAGAGTGAAATGAAAATTAAAATTAATGGAGAATCTATTTAGCGATTAATAAGAAAGGAACATCAGTTCCTTATACTGATCTAAAGTAGAACTTCATGCCTATAAAATTTATATTAAAACCTCATATCTATAAAATAACATATCCTTTTTTGAATAATTTTGAGGATTAGAATAATAGGGAACTACCCTAGTATTGAAAGTTAAATATTTATAAATAATATTAATGGAGTACACCTTGGTTTGGAGTGAAAAAATAGACTAAATATTATAACCAAAAAACTATTATTGTACATATTTTTATCACATCGACACATCATGGGTGTGAGATCAATAAATACGGTACATTGAGGGGAACCAATATATTACCGATAATTTAAATTTATGAATATGTGGTGAATGATTTAGTGAGACCACCATTAAATGTGTAAGATTAAATGTGTTTTTTAAAATAAGGGAAAAGGATCTGGTAAAGGATAAATCCTAATATTTTTCAAATTTTTAAAATAGAAACACATTAATTAATCTCCTACTATTGGGACGCACATATTTAACTTTGTCCTAACAATGGACCTTTTATTATTCCTTATGCCCTATGTCTTCTTTCTCAATATTTCACTTATCACCAAGTACTCACTATCAAGATCAATTTTTACTAATATTGAATGATAAATCATTATATAAGAGTTGGAGTATTTCGTTAACCATATATTATACCTGATATTTGTATATTCCTATGCTAGATTAGATTCCATTGATAGTGGAGGGGGTCAATCATTGGTACACTCATTTTATGATTTCATTTACATTTGAATTCAACCTATTGAACCATTTAAGGTTCTTCATCATATCTATGATATCGAACAATCACACACATGTGAATTTTTAATAATATAGATAACATTACACAATATTTATAAGTTTTAGTATAACGATTCACTCCTTGACAGGTTTTATATAACACCATCATGGATTCTCTACTATATTCATGTGATCAATTACAATAGTTTAGGTATAAATTGGTTTTACCCCAGTTAATCAATCATTCAATTGATTCTAGTTATACCCTCGACAATCCAACTCTTCGAACGTGATTGGTTATACCCCCATATGTCTTATAATAATTCTAGCTCCAACATAGAGTCTTATACTTCCAACATCAACTGAAAGACTTCATCTTCTCTCGACTCTAGCCATGTTACTTCAATATTTCTTCAAGGCATGATACCCTACAAGATGATTTATAGATCTTACTCTACAAGATCACTAAATCATAATTTATCATGTATTAATTATGTAACTTTATAACTTGGTGATATTGATCAATTATTAAAATCACTAATAACTAATTGTTTTCTCAGTGAAACTATGATTCAGCTATTCTTTCTTCTCCTGATGATGTCTTGACCTCACTTTATGTGAGATAGTGTAATACACAATTTATGAAATGTACATTTCATGTATTACTCACCATCCATTCAGGTATGAAAAATCAAATCATCTTCTAAAATTACAGACCCAAAAACCTGAATTACTTTCCTATTTATTATTTTATAATCATGTTATAAACATTTATCCCTCCTATTTTGGTTCAACTAAATTTTTTAGGATTCACGTGTGTATATACACATGCAGTCTCCACTATCTTCATGTATGCATGCAAATATAAATAAAATATTTTTTTGGGATAAAACATTGTCTCTTCCTTAAAGAACAAAATCCTGATTTTTCATATACATTTATTATTTGAATAAGAATATCATGCATGTTCTTTATTCATTATGCATGATTGTAAGTATAAGTACATGATATCTCTATTCTTTTTCATCATGAAACACAATATTGGTGTACATTATTTTATGGTTTAAAATATTTCATCCAAAATAAGAAGGATCCATAATATCTTAGTTATTCATGGAACAAAATAAATGTGCTTGGCATAAGTTGAATGTTTGTGGGTTCCTCTTCCTTTTCATGAAATCTAAGAGCTTCGTGAAAACCCTCTTCATGAACCAAAAAATTAATAGTGAAATGTTTATTTAAAAATGAGAGACTATCTACAACAGTAGAAATAGTCAAATCATGGTACTCAATTATTTATAGGTGAGTATCCACTACCTTATCTCCCCTAAATATGCATTATAAAATTTTCAAGAAGTATGCAGTGTCAGGACTATTTTAATTCATTTGAAGTTTAATTTTTTTCAAAGAAACTCATGAAAAAAAGGATATAACATTACCTTATGTGAGTTCACATTTTCTTCTTAAGTTCATGAGATATGAATCACATGATTCTATTCATTCTTAATTCTTAAACCCTATTTTCCACATGACTATCTAAAAAACACTTACTCATTTATTTACATTGCATCAATCAGTATTCTCTAAAATCCTAAATTCATGGAATAAGTCACCTCCATTCATTGAGTTTCATTATCACATTGTCTTGAATTATTTTCCATAGAATGATCAGAGGATCCCCATATTTAATTGTTAAAAATATGGCAATGATGAACCCACTAAAACAATGTTTGATAAAGAATGAATTTAAAGATTATGAGTTTATTTAAATGCTTGTGGTGTGGGAGAAATAATAGTGAAGATTTAATTGATTGAATGAAAAATGTTTTGTCTATTTCATTTAATGATGAAGCAAAAACATTTAATTATTAATTTCCTCACATCGATCAATACTTTTGATGAAAAATAATTTATTAAACCACACATGCCACAGGGGTAGCACATGCACACACTAGCCCACTAGATATT
The DNA here is from genome assembly GCA_963277665.1 of Viscum album. Taxonomy (NCBI): domain Eukaryota; kingdom Viridiplantae; phylum Streptophyta; class Magnoliopsida; order Santalales; family Viscaceae; genus Viscum; species Viscum album. The sequence continues at coordinate 237,264,215 of OY728140.1, read as the reverse complement.
GTTATATTCTTTTGGTCTCTTAGCCAAGAACACAATCTTTTTGGCCTTATAGGGACCACATACACCATGCTTCCATGTAGGAATATGAGCCACCTACTCTAGAAAGGTTGAGGTCCTCCTCCCATAATATGGGGTTGAGATATCTCCTAACTTATGTGGTTGAACACTTTTTTGGTTTCAGGCCCAATCATATACATAGAAATATTCAAAGTTTAAAAATGAATTCCAAGAAAACTTTTATCAAATTACAACCCACTATGATTTGAGGACTTCAAATATTACTCATGAAAATTATATATTATTTATGGCCTTCTTCCAACCCTTCTTCTTCTAAAAACATTATAATATGAAATGTGATCTACTAAGAACAGGTCATTTACATAATGAATTTTCCAAAAACCATCATATTTGATTGAGGATACTTATTAAATAAATATATAACAACTCCCCAAGAATTATCCCACCACATATTTACTTATTTTCGTGACATTAAACTTGATCTAAAAAATCCTCCCTTTGGTATTTTGTTGTCAATGTCTATTCACACATTTAAAAGTCAATATTTTTATTCAATTTTTTTTGTATCCCTTATTGAAAATAATGTAAAAAATTATAATTGGTGGGTTTTAAAATATTTTTTCAAAGAACATTTTCACCTACAATAAAATATTTTTTAATAAATACTTCCAAGAGATGGATGATGTCACATGGTTTTACTAGAAAAGACCATATAGTATATTGACTCTAAGTCTACATGGGATAACTCGATGTAGAAAATAAGAGATATATAACCAAGGTTATAAATACTATTCCTAGACTACCATGCATGTGAAATAATCCTCATAAATTAACACTTATCATTTAAAGGGTTTCTAAAATCCTATTTTTCAACAAAATGCAGAATCTTATACATACTTCAAAATAACATAAAAATGTTTAGGTGAAAATAAATAACTCCCCCTTTGTCTCATATTTTCATCAACCAAGAACTACCACTTAATTAATCTAATTAAAACAATAAAAATTAGGGATGAATATGTTGTTGGGATACCTCAACCTTTAGGTTGGAATTCTATCTAGAGTTTTCAAATACACTATAATTTATTAATAAAAGATTCCTATGAAGTTTTCCCCCTTAAGACATGTACTATTTTTTTCATTTCATGAATATTTGTTGATTCCATGATGTTGAATCTATTCATTATATATATAAGTGACAAATTAAACCCTATCCTTCAATTTCTAGTCGATTTTAGTGTACAAAAAACACTTATGTACAGGGGAATAAAGAGGAACCTTCTGGTTCATCAGGAGTAACATTGATGGATTAGAACTGCCTATCATGATTAGAAATTTATTTCTTCCAACCTCAATTATCATCTCATAAAATTTGTGTGGAATAACATATTCCAATATTTTTTTTGTATAAACATTATTTCCATTAGATTTAGAAAAATTTTCTATTTCCTTTAATTTTATAGTCAATTTCAATTAGGTTTTCCTATCAATTTGGTATTCATTTATGAAATATTCTATATTTTCAGAACCTTCATAAGAATTTCCATGATATTTTGTTGAATAATATTCTCTTTATCATCATAGGGAATATCTCTTGGCATTATTGACATGAACTTCTCTATTTTTTGACCCTTTTTCCTAATTACACCACAAAGTTATTTTATATATTCATATCTATTCTGAATTGGTTGTTTGGATGGATTTATGGTCAGAAAATCATTTTAATGAGAACATGTTCTCATATATTCACCATGAATTCCCTTTAATTCATGACTATTTCCTATAAATAATATGTTATACAAGAATGAGTAGGCTTCATGATCATACATTTCATTACACCATTAGAAACCACTAAATATAGATATTTCAACTTGATATGTTTTTTTCTAGATTTTTGTTGTTGTTGTAATTCAACCAACTAATACTTTTCTTTCCTAGGGTGAATTGGTTTTATAAACATATATCTTTCTATTTTTGATGTAGGATATGTTCTATCACTTTTATTCTTTGTATAAATAGATGTATATTTATTTTTCCACTTCTACTATAAAAAAATAATTTTCCTTTTAGGTTGATTTGTTTTAGATATACCTTTTCTATTTAGAATCCTCATTTCACCATCATTTTAAGATTCACCATTAACATTAGTTGTGTGATTATATCTTTTTTACTTATCTTATCATATGAAAATATCCCTCTAAATATAATTTTTCTTGTATTTTAATTAATTGGAATGTTATGACAATATTTTTATTCGTTGATCCAAAAAATTGAGTAACACAAAAAAAGCCTATAATTTGTATCTTCAACGCATATGGTGAAGTTTTTATAAATTTCATAGTATGTGAAACATTTTGTTTTTGAGTATAACCACCTTCTTTTGGAAACATATTTGGGATCAAATATTCTTATATATATATATATATATATATTATTTTTCACCATTTTTGTGGTGGGTTTATGAGTTTTTTCACCATACATATGGTCCTAATGTTTTTATAATAGTTGTTATAATAACTAAAACCAAATAAGTAAATAATATAATTTCTGTTTTATGGGATAAAATCTTATTTAAAGATGTTTCAATTTTATTAGAGAATAATCAAAATATCTTCTTTCATTCATGAAACTCAAATAACACTTGAGTATTAATATCTGTTTTTAGATCTATTTGGGATGTTCCAACTTATGGAGACTCTTGATTCTGGATTCTCCCGTCCATCTATAAACACATTATGATGAGTTAGTTCTTCTCCCGCCAACAATTTTTAAATTATATTCCCATTCCTTATTCAAATTATTTATTTATTCTTTATTCATTTTTATGATTCTTGAAACTAGTTATCAACAATAATTATCTTGTTTAAATTATTCTATCATTGAAAATACATGACATACATAGATACTTTGTGAAAATTTTCAATTCTGTGGAATTATTTCCAAAAATGTTATCTAAAACCACATTCCCACAAACATAAATTTTCAATTTTCCCTTCATATCAAAAATGTATTTCTCCACTGATTCTACTATGATTGTGAGTGTGATGAAATTTATATATTACTCACTTAGTTAATCCTATAATAATTCAATTTATATATCTAGATATGTTGTCTAAAAAATACATGCCTTTATCCCAATAAAAATAATATTTACATCTTCTTTGGGAACATTTTTTAAATTTTATTAAAATATAGAGTTAAGGCCAATATATGACCCATAATAATCATATCCTGAGCTGGGATGATAAAAAATAAGCACAATTATATAATTATTGGAAATTAGACCACTCAGATTACCTTTCGTCATAGGTATCTCGCCATTTACTATAATACTATTCTTTAGCTTCCTTACCTATGTTTTTTTATTTTTCTTCTCAGTATTGGAAGAAATATAAATATTAGTATCTTTATGAGTATCTTTATATTTCTTCATATGATGTATCTCTCCTATTTCTTGAAATTATTACTTGATAAATATATCTCAAATCTTTAGATGGAATCTATTCTTTGATCCCACTTTAATAGCTAAAAGATTAATTATGTACTATTGGGGGGGTGGGTGGGAAAATCAATGGTATGCTAATTTTATAAATTCATTTACATTTTAGCTCAACTGATTAAAATTTTTATGGTACTTTAACTACTTTGTGATACTTCTCAATTTTACTATGTCTGCATTCGTAATAATAGATAGAGGACCACAAAGTATTTACAATGTTTGACACAAATACATACCACTTAACATTTTTTTATACCCCCCAACATGGATTATCCACTATATTATAATTATAAATTATAAACTTTTAGGAAGAAACTGGTTTTGAACTTCATTAATGGATCATATAGTTGATTTTGGTTATACCCCTCTAGGAATCCAACTCTTCTGCCTCAGTTGGATATACCCCCAACTCTCTTCTCCTACACCTAGATCCAACTAAGACACTTCTTCTTACAGGTCTAAATAAATTAATACCTATACTATGGGATCTAATAATGAAACTTCAAACTTTTTTCAAAGATTGATTAAATTTATAATGACATATTGATCTTCCTCCATGAGATCCCAAAATCACATTCGTTCATTTTCCCTTCAAATTAAATTGTAGATTCATGGAATTGCTCAATTGTTATAAAATATGTAATTGAATTGTTACCTTAGTGAAACTATGATATGGTTTTTATTTGTTCTCTAGATGAATTCACAACCTCAGGTGATTTGTACTAGTGTTCCACACTATAAATGTTCTGTATATTGCATGTAGTACTCACTCTTCATGCTTGTATGAAACAAATCATCATCTTCTCAATGTATAAACAATAACACATGAAATAATTTTATCTCTGTTATTTTATATGTTTCTCATCATGTTTTATCCCTCATGTTTCAGTTCAACTCATTTTTTAAGCTTCTAAAGTGTATGTACACATGAACTATCAATAGTCATCATGTATGCATGAATGGTTTAATATATTTTTCTGATAATACACTACCTCTTCATTTTTTTCACAAACATGAATTTGTATGAAATGTTCTTTTGTGAAGAATAATATGTGGAAAGTTCATTATTCTTCATGCATAGTGTAAAAAATGTTCATACTATCTCAGTTATTTTTATTCATGAAATAAATTGTTGTTAAATTTTTTTTATTAATTAAAAAAATGTTCAAAATATATAGGATGGATTAACCATATCTCAATTCGTTTCCAAGTTGAATGTCTATGGATTCATGTTCCTCTTGACACAAGCTAAGAGATTCATGGAAACCTTCTTCGAAAACCGAATGATTCCTTGTAATCTGTTTCTTTTGAAATGGGAAGCAATATATATTTACAAATACGTTCTTTATCTTGCAATACTATAATTTATAGGGGAATTCATGTCATTTTATCTCCACTAAATATTCCATTTCAAATATCTACCAATTAATCCATGTGAAAGATATTTTAATTCAACTGATGAATTATGTTTTTTTTCAAATAAAAAAGATGAAGACTTATCTTATATGTGTTTTCTTTTTCTCCTCATGTTCAAGAGATATGAATCATGTTCTTATCCTCTTAAGAAATAAAAAGCTTATCATGTAGTTCAATGGATAAAAACCTATTGTAATATCATTTTCATTCAACTAATCATTATTCTTAAAACTCATGAATGCATGGAAAATATATCTTGGATAAATTAATGTTATTTGTCTAATAATATCAAAATATCAAAATATCATCCAACGAACGATCATGGAATCTTTAGTTTCAATCATTAAACATCTATCCATGAAGAACATGATTAATAACTCTTTGATGAAACCTAATGTTGATGATGATGAGATTATTTAAAATCATGTGTGGTTGAAGATCGGATAGCGAGGATTCATGTAATTAAAGGATGCATGTAGTATCCATATACTTTAATAATGCGGAAATAATATATTATGAATCCTTATATCACATTGTTCTATACTTAAGTTGTGATATCATTTGTCAATAATCTCATGGTCCTAGTGCTTTAAGTCAATATTTAGGGATTGACACCCTCAACACACCACCAAGGCCTCACGAGCCTCCCCTCCATAGGATAGCCCACTGGGACCTTAGAGCATCCACTTGTGCTATCTCCTGGGAGTAAAATCTTTCACACCATATGTATCCCACCACCACCTCACTCCTATATGGACCTTTTAGGTGTCTCCCCTAGGTGGATGAGTACTCCTCCCATAATGTAGGGTTGAGATGGGTCCTAGCTAGTGTGGTTGAAAACAGTTTTTGGTTGGAGAATAATTCAATACATAGAAATATTATAATAATGAAATATAATTCCATGGAAATTCATATAAAATAAAAAAGCACTAATATGGCATGACACCAAAATTTCTTCATGAAAAATATTTATTTTACACGTCTTTATTCCATTTCCTCTTCTACTGTAAACATTTTCGTATGAAATTTTCCTTTCTAAGAATTTGTATTTGTAAAAAATAATTGTCCAACAATAATAAAACTTGATCTAGGAGAATGTTTCAATGAATATATAATAATTATGAAAGCCCCATCACATCACAAGTTGAGTTATTTAAAATAAATGCAACTTAGTTCTGACACTCTATGTAGTCGTACACTCTCAATTGGTCCTATAAATAGTTTTATCAGTTTTATAATTATTTGATACATTCTAAAATTTAATGATAGGAACTAATATATAATTTAACTTATAAAAATGATAATTGAACATATAATTACCTTCTACTTTATGAATTATTGTGAAAAAATGGTGAAATATACATAAAAAAATATAGAAAAAAATTAGTACAAAAAAAGACAAGGAATAGATTAATTAAAACAACCAAGAATTTAATTACATCCATATTTTGAATAAAAACATCAATGGATGTATATGGAATCTAATAAAAACCCATTATATATGCCTAAATTTACCAATTTAAATTAAATATTAACATAATTAATAACATATTTGTGAAAAATCAGCTTTCCACACTATTATAATTCAATGTTTTAAATAAAAATTTAATGCATGAAAACCATTACATAGTTTCTAATAGAATCCAATTTAATTGGTTTCCTGATATATCAAAATACAGTTAAAAACCCACCCATTCATTATTATAAAAATAATGTTTATGTTGTATTTCCAATTTAAAAAACATGTGATAAATATATCTCAATTATAGACAAAGTCTCTGATAGAGAGTTAAGAGTAGGTTTAATAATAATATTTTATGAACTTAGTGTAATCCAAATACCACTAAAAGATGTTTATTATTCATCAAACCAAAATCCATGTCTAAAAAAACATGGCTAACCAATTCGTAATAAATAATAATTTTTTAATTATAAATAAACCACATTTAATTGACACAAAAAATATTCCCAATATTATAATAACTAAAATCACTCATAAACTCCACATCAGAATCCATAAATTTTAATATTAAATCATGATATCTCTAAAAAATTATTAATCCACAACCTTATGTTCAGATAACAATCAATAGAATATTGGAAAATCATTTATGCTTACTTTTCTAATGATTAGAGAAAGACCCAACATCAATGATGTATTTTAACAAGCTGAGGTGAAATATATTATCAATACTAATAATGATAAAATAGAAATTATAAAAGGTAAATGGTGGAGGATAAAGATAATATAGAAAATGGGTTACCTAGATTTAGTTAAAAATAATAATCTAGAAAAACCTTTTATGAAGGGGGAGAGATAAAGGAGTGTAGAAGTAAAAATTCTGGTGCCACCCCTCTTAAGATATATGTAATTAAATGGGGTTTATTTATCCCTTAATTAGAATTAATGAAGAGAGGGATAAATGAAAAACAAACTCACTCTTCTAAAAAATAATTTAAATTCCACTATATTCCTTGTGGGTCCCAAATAGAAACATGGTGGAATCACAGGGAGGATAGCCCCACTATTTTACTTGCTACCTAGTTATTCGAAACTAGTTATGTTGTTTACACATACTACCACCATATTAGAAATTAAACACACAATAATTAAAAAATAATAACTAAAAATCACAATATTCCATATACCATCTTGAATTACACATTAGTGACTACCAAAAATAACATAAATAATAATCCTCTTAATATAATTCCAACAATTCAATAAATACAATATAATTTCATTGAATGTTTCAAAATTAGACACATTTGTATATTTTATTTCCTTACATGGACATGTGTCACTGTAGATACACCCACCAAATATATTTTTATCCTAAAATCCCATGCTAAGTATTTTACCCAAAGGCTCATTATGTCACAGGACTATTAATTCATAAATATTTCTATCATTCATTTCCCAAAACACATTTAATTATTATGATGTGTGAGTCCTAAAACAAGAAAAATAATTGAATTCAAAAATATTATCATACAAAAATTCATATTAACATACATATTAGTCCCAGAATAATGAAAAAACATTATGCCAAATTTTATGGTACTCTCCTCCATTATATTCATTAAGGATTTACATGTGCCTATGATGCCATAGAATTACAGTTTATCAAATTTACTCAATTATAAATATTCTTTATATAAAATAAAATTTTATTTTATAAATCACTACTTGGTTATTTAAATAATTTCATTTCTACAAAACTATGTTTCTAATGTATCCAATTTTGTAGAACTTTATTAAATTGTTTAATAATATGGTTTAAGTTTGTCTTTATTTTCATATTTTTTTTAGAATATTTGGAAAATTATGATACTAATTTTTATGTGTTTTGAATGTTTTTCATCAAAATTTATATTACTAATAATATTATAAAATGATTTTCAATTAACAAGATCAATTATAAAGTTTTAAAATTTTGGTGATTTTGACTAAGTATGAACTTAATAAGTTTAATATCTATATTTTTAAGGTTATTGTTTGTGATATGGATTTGAAATATAATGAAGTAAATCTTCATAGTGTTATTTATAGATATTTACAAGGATTACATATTCTTTTTAAGGTTGATGTTGAGAAAGGATACCTAAAAATTAATTAAGTAAATCTTTATAATTTTGTTTCTTAATCATCGTATAGTTCACATTGTCTTAATAAGTTTGATGATGAGAAAGAGTACTTGAAAAATGGAAATGTAGAAACACAATAAGGTTGTTTTATAAATTTTCAAGGCGGTTTTATAGATATAATATAGCATATTTAAAACATTTTAAGGTTCATATAAGTCATTTTAAGGTTCACTAGTGACATTTTATGGTACACAAGGGACATCATATGGTTCCTACTATTGTTGAAGAAAATGTTTGACTATCATTGTCAGGAAGATGATTTTCATGGTTTTATAAAATGGTTCAGAGATCTTAATAAGGATGAGGGGTATATGAATTGTTTTTTTAGTATATTTTTTAAATATAGGAATACAAAAATGTGGTATTATTTTATTTTAATAATAAATTAAATCATTAAATTTTTTATTAAATGTTAAATTTATTAGACTAAAAACTTTTTGATTGTGGTTTTATCCATCCAAGGTATTTATAGAGTTAAACTATGATGACATGATTCTCACCACTACTAATATTTATGAAGAAACATGTTAGATCTAGATCAAAAATATGAATGGAACATATCACTATCGAAGATATATGTAATTATCAAAGTCATTTTTTTGAAAAATTTTAAGTGGTGAAAATTTATGAGTATTAATTAAGAGGTTTAATTAATCACCTAAAATGATAAGAAATAAGAAGGAGGGTAGTTACAAAATATCATTGTTGACAATGGTTAAAGGTATAAGATAATATTTTGTGTTTATAGGAATATTCCCATGTGAAAAACGGATCGAAGAAATATATGGAGGATCAAATTATAAAATTCAATTATCAAAATTCTCTAGAATATAATCATGTAATGACACAAAAATTTTTATATGAAATTCCATAATGAATGAATATGTTCCATATTAATTAATGCAGATATAGAAAACGCAGTCATCATATATCATTTTTTATTTTAGAACATTATAAAAATAGATATAATTTTCTAATGTTTTTAAAATCCAATTAAGCATCATAAAATTTGATACCAGATCTATCATATAGTTACCATTAAGGTTTTACTATATTAATTTTTATGATAATATATAATTGAAATAAAAGGAACAAATAGTGGCCTCGACTAGTTTGATTATGCACGATGAATACCATTTGTCAAAGATTTCTTCGGAGATGACATCACCAAGACTTTCCCTCTACCCTTCCCAAGATGAGATTCAAATACTGAAACTTGAGGAAAAACATTTATGGGAGAAGTTCAAGATTATAGAGATCACAACCCAAACCATTTTCTCAAAACCACCCTAGGAATATACCACCACCACACACTTTACCCACATGTCGTATGATGGTTAAATAAGGGTTTATCTATCTAAAACATAATAGTATGATTTATTATATTATTGTTTTAAAAATAATTATTATACAGATAGATCCCTTTCTAATATTAATTTATTAATTTTGTTTTTTTAGAAAAAATATATTTGTATAAGAGGAAACAAAAATTGGATTTTTTTGGAAATATATATTTTCAATTAAAACACTATTTTAAAATATTCAATAATTTTTAAATATATTTTATTATTATGATTTATTCTTATTGAATAATATTTATTTAAATATAAATGTTAAAATAATTTATTGATTTTTAATGTATTTTTTATAAGGGTTGGAATGTTATTATTCTCCTAAAATATGGTATTTTCAACTAAAAAATGATTTTTATTTAAAATTATAAATTGTAATATATATTTAATTATTTTGGAACGATAAGTACTATTTTGGAAATCATCACATTGAGATTATCTAATGGTTAATGTTTTATAATTTTCTGAGATTATTGAATATTTAAATATGGTATTCATATACTATATGTATTATTAAATCCTAATAGACCTAAACTGATTTTATAAATACTATAAAATGAATAATTTACTAAAATTTGATCCCCTCTTTAAAATAATTTATTCTTATATTATTTTATTGATTTTATTAATGTTTAATTTTTCCTCTATATTCGGTATTTTATTTTATGGTTTTGAAAACAATTATTTATAAACACGACTTAATGTCACATCATGAATGTTACTATTTTGAGGAATATAGTTATTTACCTAAAAAAATATTGGAAAATACAAATATTTTGAAAAACCCATGGGAATGAACCATGAGAATGTTTTTTTATTAATTTGTTACATAGATTCCAAATCTTATGTTTAGAAATTAATAAAGAACTCCCCTATATTTTTCTTAAATTAACCACATAATATCCCATTTCTCTTCACTCAAAACCCACTGAGAATGAATTTCCCCTATATACCCCTCTCTAAATCCTTACCTTGGTGATCCCATTCTCTTAAGACTCTCCTCCAAATATTTTCATAAAAACATCTCAATTATGGGGATCTATGACTCTTCCTTTTATTAAATTATTTTATTTATATTAAGCCATTTAATTGAACATTTTTCATGATTTAATGTATCTTTATACATATCTTTATTTTATTTATGATTCCAAATTAATTATATACTACATTTCACACTCATTAATCCCTTCCATGAAACATTATGTACTCCCATTTTGATACGAAAATTACCCAATAATTTTCCTTGCCAAACCATTATATTATGATTACCTATCCAAATTTCCACTCAATATTTTTCACCTAGTTGTACCAATCATTAATTAGTTGTGTAATTACAACTATATAACCCTCAATCATTAAAAATGGCATTGATCATGATTAAATATATTCTTATTTTTTTGGATATATGTGGCAGAAAAACTCACGTACATGATATGAAAGTGATGGGTGGGACATGAATTATATATCCCTAAAATACAATAGATAATGACTTTCTCTCATGATATACCTTTTGTATAATATGTTAGGTTTTACTAATCACCTTATGTTATGATTGTGTGGCCATTATACTAGATTTATTCTTATGATGACATGTTTTATATTGTTTTCATATTCATATTATTCCATGATGTTATAATCATATATCATGATTTTATGTTTATGATTCTTATTCAGAGGTTTAATGTAATCATACTATTTCACTTGACTCCCTTTAACATCTTAACATTATACTATTCCTTGATTATTCCCTTATTGGGCTATATAACTTGGAATTTTCTTATGTATTCCACCAGGTTATCTCTTGTAGTATTAGAAGATCGATATAATTTATGTTCATGTTATGAAAATTTAAATAATATCATTATATTTCGGATTCATGTTATTATGATATGTATCTAATTAACAAGTGACTTTAGACCTATCTATGTTTTGAGATTACTTTATGTGTTTCATTGATTAACTACTCATGAAATAAAGTTTATAAAATATAAGGGTTGTCATAGAGCCAGATAAAAATTTAAAATTAAATTATTTATGTTATTTTATAACAAAGGAACTTTTAATGATAGAGGTTTCATGGGGATATTTTTTTAATTAATAAGGAATAATAGATTAATAGATATTAAATCAAAGGAATTTTCTAGGGAAAAACTATGAAAAAGATAAGTTTTAAATGAAGAATAAGGAGATTATCAATTGTTCTATATGAAGTGAGTAGTTTGACTAATATTATTTCATCAACTGGATCTAGATGTTGAGGATATTAAAGGATTGAGAATATGCAGTGCTAACCATCTGGAAATCTCAATAAGAAGATCAATATCATCACTCACTAAAGGGGCTTTAATCAATCGAGTGATCTTTCACATTTTTGGCTTTTATTTAATATAGGAGGGATTCAGTTGATTCTAGTGATATTTTTCATATGTGTCATGAAGCATAAGTGTACAAGATGATATCTGATATTCTACATTTTAATTGCACATAAAATTATTCTGTCAAGTCTATGTATTGGGATATGAACCAGTTGCAATAAATAGTTGGTGTCCACATTGGGATTAAACCTTATAGAAGATTTTTATGAATTTTCATGTTTTATTTTTATTTAATTATATTAATCTGTGGTTATTTTCATGAGTGTATCATTTATTAATATCATGTAGTGGTTAATTTATTATAGAAAAAAATTCAAAGACAACCACCACTAATTCACAATCCCTTTTTGAGTGGTTGACCCATTCTTTGGGCACATCAACTAGTATAAGTGAATCTAGATTCCCTACGTTAGATCTATGTATATTATGAATGGAAAATTTCAATTATTTAAATATTATGGGTGTTAACAACATTTAAAGAAAAAATTAATATGGTTAAAATAATTGGTTGTCTCCCTATATTCTATCTCTTGCCCTGAAGTTAGTATATATAGAAATTATGGAATATCCACCTATGGAAAGGGATTATCCTATGAGATTTATTGATATGTTAAATATTAATGTTGACAGAAATTAAATAGCTCTATTTTAATGTGTCTTTTATAAAAATATTATACCAAAAGCGTGGGGATTCAAATTGAAAAGGTATTTTGGGACAAGATGTAAAGAATCTATGAAGGGAATTTCAAAGGTAAAGAGACAAAATTTTATGTATTGAGATGAAAATAAGAATATATCAATGTTTGTAAAGAAGATAAAATCACTAACATTTTTTAAAAAGTAAAAGAATTAGTGGTGAATATTATAGTCTTTGGTGGAAAAACTAGGGGATCCCTTAATTATGTAGAAATTGTTGCCGAATTTTCCTAAAAGCCATTCTAATAATATCTATAATATTAAATAAGAATAGTATCTTACATTTGATGGGATATAAAAAAATTCTTATTGTATATGAGATGATAAAGGATCCAACATTTAATTAGAAAGCTATAGAATAAATGGATTATGAAGTAATGAGAAAACTATGAATACAAGATGATGAACCTAATGATTACAGTGACTCGAATGATGGATAATAAAAAGATGAAGACTATAAAAGAATCATTTCGCTAATATATATGAATTATATAAAAGTAATGGGAAACTATATATGTATTCGACCTCTATAGTGTTTCAAAGAGTTTTTTTATGCATTTTGTAAAAAATGTTTTTTACAAAAAACAGTTAGGGTGAAAATTCTTTCAAAAATGCACCTCAAAGGCGGCATCACGGATGTCACCTTTGAATTACGGGTGAAAGGCGGCATCAGCGATGCCGCCTTTACGCTGGGGATGAAAGGCGGCACCCACGATGCGGCCTTTCCCCTAAAAAAATCAATTTTTTTTATGTTTTGTTTTGTTTATATATTTATTTATATATATAATTTATAAAAAATGTTCAGGAGGATACCACCTTTCAACTAACAAAAAAATTATTAGTTTTTAATTTTTTTTTTCAAAACCGTCTACTTGAATGTTAAAAATGGTTCAAGTATGTGACATTGAAAGACTATAAAATATAAGGAATAAGATGAATATAAATGAAACTCTAAAAACTCATTAAATATATAAGAAATTGTTGAAAACACAAATCATTTCAGAAAAAATTTTCATGAATAATAATTTATAAGCTTTCAAAACCACCTACTTGAAACTTAGAAATGTTTCAAGTACGTGACTTTGAAAGACTATAAACTATAAACAATTAGAAAAATATAAACTAAACTTTAAAAATTCATTAAAAATATAATAAATTGTTGAAAACACAAATCATTTCATAAAATTTGTTCATGAATAAAAATGTATAAGCTTTCAAAACCGCCTACTTGAAACTTAGACATTTTTTAAGTATGTGACTTTGAAAGAATATATAATATAAACCATTAGACCAATATAAAAGAAACATTAAAAATTCATTAAACATATAATAAATTGTTGAAAACACAAATCATTTCATAAAAATAATCAATGAAAAATAATTTATAATCTTTCAAAACCACCTGCTTGAAACATAGAAATGTTTCAAGTACATGACTTTGAAAGACTATAAAATATACACCATTAGACCAATATAAACGAAACATTAAACATTCATTAAAAATATAAGCTATTGTTGAAAACACAAATCATTTCATAAAAATTGTTCATGAATAATAATTTATAATCTTTCAAAACTGTCAACTTGAAAATTATAAATGTTTCATGAACGTGACATTGAAATACAAAAAAATATAATCCATTAGACCAATATAAATGAAACGTTAAACACTCATTAAACATATCAACAATTTTTTAAAACACAAATCATTTCATAAAAACTATTCATGAAAAATAATTTATAATCTTTCAAAACTGCCTACTTGAAACTTAGAAATGTTTCAAGTACGTGACTTTGAAAGACTATAAAATATAAACCATTAGACTAATATAAACAAAACTTTAAACATTCATTAAAAATATAAGCAATTGTTAAAAAAGTAAATCATTTCATAAAAATTATTCATGAATAATAATTTATAAGCTTTCCAAAACGCCTACTTGAAACTTAGAAATGTTTCAAGTACGTGAATTTGAAAGACTACAAAATATAAACCATTAGACCAATATAAATGAAACTTTAAACATTCATTAAACATATAATAAATTGTTGAAAAAACAAATAATTTCATAAAAAATTTCATGAATAATAATTTATAAGCTTTCGAAACTGCCTACTTGAAACATAGAAATGTTTCAAGTATGTGACATTAAAAGACTATAAAATATAAACCATTAGACCAATATAAACAAAACATTAAGCATTTATTAAACATATAAGAAATTGTTGAAAACACAAATCATTTCATAATTTGTTTTCATGAATAATAATTTATATGCTTTCAAAAGCGCCTAATTGAATATTATAAATGTGCCAAGTACTTGACTTTGAAAGACTATAAAATATAAACCATTAGACCAATATAAAAGAGACTTTAAACATTCATTAAACTTATAAGAAATTATTGAAAACAAAAATCATTTCATAAAAATTGTTCATGAAAAAATAATTTATAAGATTTCAAAATTTCCTTCTTGAAACTTAGAAATGTTTCAAGTATATAACATTGAAAGACTATATAATATAAACTAGTAGACCAATACAAATGAAACTTTAAACATTAATTAAACATATAGGAGTCAACCCCGCATCAATAGGATGCATGGTGTCCCTAGTATCACATACATCTATAATCTTTGATGCATGAAAACATGTTATATCTCCTTTAATGGGACAACTAAATCCATTCTTCCACCCGCCATGTCCATATCCATATCAACATCCGGCCTCATAAGGTTGTAGTGAAAGATATACCACATGAAATTCTCATAGGTTCCCATTCCTGTAAATATCAACCCCTTCAACACCACCATGAATCTAACCATTATAATTTCTTCTACAATTGTCACCTCATTTCCACAGGCCTAGTTGATCAGATGAAAACACCAACGATTCCAGATAGCCCATCGAACTCTTCATCACCAAATAGTTATCCTTTATCATCTTCAAAAGGCCACTATAGGACCTCCTTGATCTATGCATTTCAAAAACTCACATAGAAGAAAACTATAAACATAAAAACCAACAAATTTTTAGGTTTTTATATTTATAGCATACTTGTATGTGAGTGTTTGAAATGCATAGATCAAGTAGGTCCTAAAGTGGACTTTTGAAGATGATAAAGGATAAAGATTTTGTGATGAAGTGTTTTATGGGCTATGTGGAATTGATGATGTTTTCATCTGATCAATAATGCTTGGGGAAATGGGATGACAATTGTAGAATAAATTATAATGGTTGGATGCATGGTGGTGTTGAAGGGGTTGATATTTACTGGAATGGGAACCTATAAGAATTTCATGTGGAATATCTTTCACCATACCCTTATGAGGTCGGATGTTGATATGGATATGGACATGGTGGGTGGAAGAATGGATTTCTTTGTCCCATGAAAGGAGATATAACATGTTTTCATGCATTAAATATTATAGATGTATGTGATACTATTGACACCGTGCATCCTATTGATGCAGGTTTGACTCTTATATGTTTATTGAATTTTTAAAGTGTCGTTTATATTGGTCTAATGGTTTATATTCTATAGTCTTTCAAGGTCATGTACTTGAAACATTTCTATGTTTCAAGTAGGTGGTTTTGAAATATTATAAATTATTTTTCATTTATATGGACATAAAACATATAAATGAACATAAACAATCAATGAATATGTCTACGGTGAGGAGATCCTGTCCCACATGGTGGTCTAACACAAATAATTTAATAAAAAATAATTTTTCATTTCCATAGACATAAAACATATAAATGAGCATAAACCATAAATGTTTATGTCTACGGTGATGAGATAATGTCCCACATGGTGGGATAATAATAGGACATTCGCGACGAGATCTCTAGGGAGTCTGATGACCTGGAGAGGGCTGGTACTCGGGCGCAGGAACGTCGACTGTCATATCCTGCACCTCTGTTCTAGTGAGAGAAAATGTCAACTCCACCTCGTACAGCCCTCCTGATCCTTCTCCCACCTCGATGGTAGAAGAACTCGACATCATCGCAGTGGGGAACAAATCATATGGTGGTGCTATACCCAAACTCTAAGATGGGTATGGACCCTAAGGCTGCGATGACTATGGACCCAAATGTTGTGCTCTATAGGGACCCCATGATGGAGAAAACTGAAGATATCCTGTCAAAAAGTATGGATCCCATGACGGATGAGGCACATCCTTCATCGGCTCAGACTAGACTACTAGAGGGCCGACCTCTGCCTGTGGAAGTGGTGAGGCCTGACGTGGAAGACGAAACTATCTACGTCGATGTGGTTGTAGCTCCTCAACACTAGCAGCTGCTGCAAGATCTTCCTCTGCGTCAGGAACCTTCTGTATCCATACCGGATGCTCGAAGAGGCTCTCGACAAACACATGGACAGATGACCTCATCTCCAACACTTGAGCATGAACGGCTTCCCGGCTAAAGACTCTATCCTCATCCTCATCACTCATATGAATATGTATGTCTGTGTGACTCTCCTATAAACAGATTAAAAATGTGTTAGCAAATAAATCAATAAACACAGTAATATAATTTAATCGACTTACAATCCTATGCATCTCTCTGCCGGCTTGTGTAAGATACAGTATAGTCTTCAGTCTATACCATGGCTCGTACTCGTGTTGTACTGAAAGAGGGAACTGCATCTTAGGAACTCCCTGGATACAAAACTCTGGGTGTCTGTATCAACTGTCGAGAAATACAGCATGTACTCGATGCCAGTCATCATCATGCCTCCCTTTCAGCTTCATCCCATGAAGTTGATCTTTCTGCCTCGACAGTAATGGAATCTACTAAGTGAAGAGAAACTAGCGCATGACTCTGCCAGGCCAGTGCCAGTCAACAATATGAAAGTGAATGAGTGGAACTATAGTCGTAACATCGTCCGGACCAACCGTGCAGTATGAAGGCAACTAGTCCATAAGAGACCATTATGGAACCCATGAAATTTGAAATAACATATTACCCCTGTTAGAAAAACTATTAACTGAAAAAAAGATGTTGTTATTAAATGTGTTAGACAGTTATAGATTGTATATACATACCTGATGGGGTAATATTAAGTCCATCTCGAGTCGATATATGGCCAAATCATGTCTCGGAACCGCATTGTAATTGTGTCGTTGACACCACCTATAAAATAAAACATCGATAGTGATAAATAATGAGAAATTAAAGTCAATAACTTTTAGTAGCATCAAAAATTGATAGAAATGAGTGATCATACCAGTGTCCACATGGAGCGTCATGCAGCACCTCCATCTCGACTGGTGGACCTGCAAGATCAAGGAAGAATGCGGGGATGTGCTCCCATGCCCACATCTGAATAAATATAATGCATCCCACGAGACCTGTGCACCGCCTTTCGGATATCTTGCAAAATGATCTGTATGTGTATGCCAAGCAGGCAGATCCCCAACTGTACGTCCCTTTCTGACCAAAATCCTCTAACAGGGGTAGATACATTATGTGAACATGCATCCCTGAATGATCCGTACACATGGTCCCTCCAATAAGTCGAAAGATATATGCACGTGCATAACGCATCATCATCTTCTCATCAGCATCATCAGCTAAAAGTGGAATCTGTGACTTCATCCAAGGAATGGATATCGATGCTCCTTCGATAGCACTATGATTGGAAAAAATGACAACGCCTAACAAGCGCTGAGCAAGGTCGGGGCAAGCTGCCCGAGTGGATCCAATAACAGGTGTCCCTAGGATTGGAAGACCAAGAAGCACAGCCACATCCTGGAGGGTGATGGTAATATCTCCCTAGGGCAGGTGGAATGTGTGTGTATCTAGACTCCACCTCTGCATGAGCGCAGCTAGTAGGTGATGGTCTAAAATATAAAATCTCATACTGCAATACCATAGAAGCCAGCACCATGCAAGTATGGTATAATGGCAGGAGGAGGCTCTTTGTGATGAAAATGGTGTGCTCGACGCACCCTGATCAATCGATCTGGACCACCCTCTATCACAACCTGTGAACAATGGGTAGCCTGCTGACTCAGTAGTATGGTGTCAGTCATATGCATATAAACAAATGAAGCTTTATCAGGGTTTCACAACATGGATCATTCATGACCTATAGCTGGTTCCATCTTCAATCTATGTTGGACGAACCATGATTTCACTTTGTTTTACAAATTTTTTTATAAAATAATTGGCATGATTTATTTATTTTCTGAAAAGGCTTTTTGAAATTATATGGTTTCCACTAATTTTGGTAAATAAAAGGGTGTTTTTAAAAAATTGTTAAATGAAGTGTGAACTAGTTTTCAATGTATTTTTTTATATCAATAAATGGTTTTTTGTTATTTTTGAATATTATAATTCCCTTTCAAAATGATTTTATTTATATCTTACATGTGATCCTTGGGTATATAGGTGGAAGGTGTAGTATTAGGGCTCATATTTTGATATTGTAAGGGAGTTCACTTTTTGGGGTGTTATTCTATTACTAGATCAAGATTCATTTGTCTCTATGACTTCATTAACAATGTAGGAGGGTTAAATTTCTGGGGTGCTCCACTATTCCCTAGAACATTATGCATGGTTTATAGGGATTTGTAGGGCGCATTAGTCATATTAATGTATGATTGTACTAGATAACCTGGTCATATGTTTCATGATTATTTTCTTTCGATTTTAGGATTTAAATATTAGGGATTCACATTTTCCCTTTTGGATCTAGGATTTTGGATTTATTTTAACATTTTACGGTTTAGGTTAATGATTTGAGAAAATATTTTCAGGATTACGATTTAGAATGTTAGGATTACAGTATACAAAATATATTTTTGAGTTTATTGTTATAATTTTCAGTTTTGGGGGTTAGAAAACTGAGGTAAAAACAAGAGATAACAACATAAAATTTATAATATGATAATCTCCCAATAATGACAATACATCCTTGTGGATTAGAGTGTGAACTCGTCCCAAAAATGTTAAGGAATCGTTTCCAATTATGACTTTTTTTATGACATATAGTGCATCTCAAACTCTGTCTTTGTTCTTGAGGCCAGTCCCTCTTATTTCGCATCCTGCTGGCCTTTGGTCTCCCCCGGGGACGCAACAGATTCATATCAGGTACCACTATCAGTTGACCTTCGGGCATTGGGAAATAATGAAACTCCCCAATATGTGTCCATGGTGAAGCATAACAGTTAGAAATGGTGTTCATCTAGTACACAGGATCAACATATTCTTCCCATGATATGTTAATAGAGGCACATGTTGCGATGGCGTGTGAGCATGGAAACCGTAAGTCCTGAAAATTTCCACATTTACATTGCCTTGTTTCTAATAATACCACCATTTTTTCACCAATGATATTTGTGATGGCATTCGTTTTCTCTTGAACTTCAAATCAAGAGTTTTCTCATCGAAATAAACTAAAATGATAACCAAAAGCTTCTTCAATATTCATTTCAATCTCCCATTGAAAATTTCTTCTGTACGTGAGCCCCTGATTTATTCCATTTGATGCTAGTTTTTTCTATCGACAAAGTACTTCACGCAATGATATAATGTCTCTTGAACTAGGGAAGTTATAGGTAACTTTATAATCCCTTTGAAGACCCCATTGATACACTCTACAATGTTGGTGGTCATGTGTTCGTACCTCTTCCCCCCATCATATGCCAATGTCCATTTTTCTTTTTGAATTCGGATCATATAATCATAAACTTCATCATTAACCTGACAGATTTGTTCGAAACGTTCTTCCAACCGTCATTCATCAGACTCATACGCTACACAGAATAGATGATATTTCACATATTTTGAAGTTTTCTTTACGTTTATATACAAACAAATAACAAATAAAATGCGTACCAAGTCTGGTGATTTCCTTCTTCATCGGTTCGTTGTGGAATTTTTTATACAATTTGCTAGAAATGTGTCTAATACAGAACCGATAATGTGAATTTGGGTAACTCCATGTACTAGGATCTGCATTGATTGCCTCATTAATTGACCGATGCCGATCAGATATCAAACAAACACCCCGAATGTTGTGGAAATGGGTGTTGATACGTGCCAAAAACCAACTCCAGGATTCATAGTTTTTATTTTTATACAATGGAAAGGGAATGTGGAAGAGGTGAACGATTTCCATCTTGGGTAGCCACAATCAACAATAAGCCCTTGTATTTTCCATACAGAAATGTTCCATCAATCTGAATAAACTGTTTGCAGAAACGAAAGGTGGAGATACAGGGATGGAATGCCCAAAACAACCGATGAAATTGAACATGATATGGATCAAGTCGGTTATCATGAGGAACATGTTCGTTTGTATCAAGATGGAAGAAAACATGGTTATGATTCCTCAGTATGGCTAGA
Source organism: Viscum album (assembly GCA_963277665.1). Taxonomy (NCBI): domain Eukaryota; kingdom Viridiplantae; phylum Streptophyta; class Magnoliopsida; order Santalales; family Viscaceae; genus Viscum; species Viscum album. Next base: position 237,242,850 of record OY728140.1, on the reverse strand, counting down.
AATTGCGGCAACACCCAATATGAGTCATCCCAATCACCATAGACCTTTACAATTGCCTTTTGTTTCGCCTTCCATGCCTTATTATAAGTTATCTTATAAACTAATGTATGTTGTATCCTCTCTTGCACAAGGTCTATCAGAACATCTTGAAATGTCCTAATCATCTTAAAAACAATGGATGACACAAATTCTGCATCCAATGAAGTATGATCTTGTGTCAGGCTTGGCTGAACACAATTATGGGTTGCCTCAATCCTCGAGATTCTCCAAATCCAAATGCTATGTTCCTCCCTCAATCGAAATCTACAGTCATCCCCATACTTCTCACATCGTATGACATATTTTCTACGGTCTGATTCATAAACTACATAGCTACAGTGCCTCTCAATGTGAAATCTCTTTAGCGTACTTTTTAATGCATCTTTACTTGGGAAATTCCTTCCAACATATAAAGTTTTATCGATCTCACTAAACCTATCTCGTATAACTCTAGGAAACTCAATTGCCGATGTGAGAACATTATATTCAAATTCAGGCACACGTTTCTTTGATTATGACCAAGATGAAAAGAGGGGTGGATGATTTATTGTAGGTCGATCATGTTGTAAAACTAAGGCATTTCATGAAACTTCTGTGGTTCCTTCCTCATAATCACTACTATCATAATCTGTTTCATTATTACGAAACTCCTCATCTGATGTCGGGTTGACATGTATATCCAGGAGATCATGTAGTTTGTCCTCTTCATCATCATTTGGAATAGTCTCAACTTCATGGGGTGGACTATCTTCAACGACTCTTGTAAGTCTAAGTCTTAGTACAATTGGATTTTGTTGTTGTACAGTAGAAACATCAACATAACGACCATTGAGAAAACAAACCAACTGTTTGGATACATTGCGCATCATCAACCAATGCACAAGCTAGATGCCACAATATTGCCGGGAACTGAAAATGTCTATAACTCATTGAGTTGATCTTTTGATCAGGTCCTAGATTTAATGAGCCATGAATTCTATCTTGAAGGTCACTTAGGGTTACACAGTCAGTTGTATTAACCACTGTTATTGGTTGTGTACTGTAAGAAGCTCCTTGCTCAGTTTGAATAACCTCCCCATAGCAGTACAGACAAGCAAACATTATTCTCTACGTAAAAAATGTTTTCTGATCAAGATTTTGATAATGTATGTGAAATTCAGAATGATGGTTACCAATATAAGTTGTATTTTATACATTAAATATATAATTCAAATACTTATTAAAAATACGTTGGATTTTACCTCACGTTCAAATAATAACTATTATGTCTAAACTATACAATCTTTATGATACTTAAATTTTAAAAGATCTTATATCCTAAACGAGGATATTTTTTATGATACTTACTAAATAATTAATTGGTTATTCAATAACATAGTAGAGTTATAGTATAAAAAACATTGATTTGATAAAATAAATAACACCATGTTTCGAGCATCTAGATTTTGTTGCAGTGAATTGGATATTAAAATTTCAGAAAACCCATTGTCACACGGGATTTCTAAAAATTTGATATTCAATTCACTACAAGAAAGGCTAAAAACTCAAAACATGTTGTTATTTTTTTAACTATATGTTATTTATATTTTTAACTCTATGTTATTTATATTTTTAACTCTATGTTATTTATATTATTTTAACTATGTTATTTATATTATTTTAACTATGTTATTTATATTATTTTAACACTATGTTATTTATATTATTTTAACTCTATGTTATTTATATTATTTTAACTCTATGTTATTTATATTATTTTAACTCGATGTTATTTTTTCACTTCCACTCCATATCGTTTTTTAACTAAGTCATTTTTTAACTACATGTTATTTTTTAACTCCATGTTATTGAATATCATTTTAATTGTAGTTTTATTTTTAATTATTAATTAATTTCTAATTAATCATTAAAAATAATAACTATCAAGATCATTACTAAATTATCAATTTATCATTTCTTTTCTTATATATTTTAGTTGTTTATACAGAAATATGCATATCTTAAAAATATCCTCTGGGAGTGTCAAACCAGAATGTAGCAAGGCCCGTTTTCGTGCACCAGTTCCCGTTTGAGTCAAGCTCAAATCAGTGTTTTTGGGTTTTACCCCTACGTACAGCTCTTCCAGATCCACATTCACTTGTTTGTATCCAGACAAGGATTTGATTGCTTAGATAACTTAATATTTATGTTTCCAAAATTTCATTAAAATAATCCTAAATTAATTTATACTAATGATAATTATAATTCCTAAATACATATAACTAATTAAACAACCTAATAAACAAAACAATTTAAAACTAACTAAACTACTGAAGAATTAAAATATTTAACTATAAACAATTCAACTAAATAAAGAACATTAAATTTATAAAAATTATTTAACAAAAAACAATTATACAAAATAAAAAACATTAAATTAAACATCATACCTCTAAAAGATTTCCAAAAATTTCAAAACGCAAAACTCTGTAGCAATAGAGGTAAATTTAGAGGTAATGGGTGTTTGTAAGTGAGGAGAAGGGGAGGGGGTGCTGCCCATTTATAGGGTGCGGAGGAAAAGGCGGCAAAGTGGGTTCCGCCTTTCGCAATGTCTTCAGGAGAAAGGCAGCCCCACAGTGCCGCCTTTTCCACGTCACTGATCCACGCCGGCAGTGCAAAGGCGGCATCCGCGATGCCGCCTTTGAGGCGCATTTTGAAAAAAAATCTCCCTGAGCATTTTTTGTAAATTTTTTTTTAAAAATGCATAAAAAAAACTCGTGTTTCAAATATGATGGATTTTTACACATTTTTATATTCAATCCAATGAAGATGAGTAGTAAATATGTTACAAATGACCAAGATATAAAACCTCAAAATAAGACATGGGGGTAAAAAAATATATGAACTAATATTACAGATGGATCCCTTAAGTAACAATCTTTCCCCTCCTTTGGATAACACAACTACTAAACCCGGTGTCTCTTCCTCAACGGTCTCAGTCTGTCCCGCTCTGTAGGAATTTGAGGAGAGAGTTTTGCATGTGGGTGCTTCTAAAGGCCTCCTTCAAGGACGTTCTATGTGATGTGACTTGTCCAGCTTGCACAGGAGGCCCAACATTGATGGCCACGGTGGTCCTGCCCATCATTCCCCCAATAGAGGTGGAACTCAAAGCCCCCAGAAAGGTGGAGGGGGTTTATGTGGTGGATCTTTGGCATAGGAGATTTGGGAGGCAGCATACTTTCACGATCGTTCTCTTGAGGCCCGCTTTGGACACATCTAACCATGTCTAGAGTTCTTCAAGAGCTATGTGAATTCCTAGAGTCGCATTCATCCTACATCGGTCTCCATGTTTTTGTGGGTGTCCTTATGAATTACTCTTGATACTAGAGATAAATTTGTGGTGGCGTGGATGCGAGAGGATAGGATATGTGGGTACGGGAGCTTATCCACAACGAGGTGGTCGTGGGATTGTCACTTCGGTCAAGAGTATTCTTCTGATGTAGTTTGGATCTCCCTTTCAAGTCTCCCCCTTCCTTTTAATAACCTAGCGATCTTGAAGGCATTGGGGAACACTCTTGTCTCATTCATCTGTGCGGATTATAACACCAGGTGCCTTCTGGCGGCTTCCAATCCTCGCTTCTTCATGGATTTGGACATTGTAGTGAAGAGGCCTTCTACGGTCCTGCTAGAGTCAAGCGATAGTTTCTATTGGTGGAAACATATCATATTTTAACATATTTTTGTTTTTGTGGGCCTTTTGTTTTTCATGGACACCTAGAGGATAAATTCCATAGATTATTGGAGGAAGATGGTCCTTCCTGATATAGATATCAAGACGATTCAGGTCCGGACCCACCCAAATCAAGGGGGGAAGATGACCGAAGATGTTGCCATTGTAAACCCATTTTCAAATTAAAATCCTTCTGACGGTTGTCACGTGCCGGTGTCTAAGAGTGGGGGCCCACATATGACATGGTTAGATCTTTTTTGGTTTATCCCTCATATCCTACATACCTGATCATATAGTCTCCTGGCGTCCTTAGACCAATTTATTCTTTTGCATCACGTTGCGTGGAGGATGTGTCTTGTCCGGACCCTGAGGTATGTGTTTCTTACTCTATGCAGAGCCCTACCAAAGCATTGTCCCCTCCACATTCTCTAGTTCTTGTCTCATCCTAGCCATTTCAAGAGACTCTCCATAGATTCCTAGTAAGCAAACTTACTCTCTTTGTGGAAGGGTTGAAGGAGCTAGGTTGTATTTCTAGTGGTACGTAAAAGGATTTGTTGGCTTCCCGTTTTTCCCCCAAGTTGACTATTGATATCCTTGGTGCAAGGAGATCTGTGGGAAGACTCATAAGGGTTCCTCCCTACCATAGGGAGTCCTTTTTTAGAGGATTTAGATTACTCTTTCTACAAAGTCGTTCTCTCTCCCAATCCGGATAACCATGACGCTGGGACCTCCGGACCAGTTACCCACTCCAAAGCAAAGCAGATAGGTTTATTCACTCCTTCACCTATCTCTCCCTCTCTCTTCGGGCCATAAGGCTTGAAAGGGATTACTGTGATGCTTTATCTCATAATCAAGAATGCACATGGCTCAAGGGCCCTATCCAAGCTTGCTTTTTTGGCATTAGAAGTTAGAAAATATAAGTCTTCGATGGTGATGATCCTGGAACCGAAACAGAATCCTAAAAAAGTCTCATTGTTGTCCAAAATATTAGTTTTATTGAGTGCTTTTCTGGGTGGCATTGATAATACTCAAATTTGAATATAATATAAGAATAATGTTTCAGTTGAGGTTGTGAGCCTCATGCCACAATGTATCAACACGAAGATCTTCCACATAGGGTTTTACATCATTTTCTCCTTCGTCTACGCAATTACTGATGCCTATGAAAGGATTGTATTATGGCATCCCCTATAGGCCTTCCAACCAGGATATTTACCTTGGTTTGATGGCGGTGATTTCAAATCTATTGTGGATTTATCAGAAAAAAGAGGAGGCTCCATCTACAATCTGTTGGGACCACGTTGTGTATAAGGTTGTATTTGTTGTCAATAGTTGTCAATGAATATCAAAATGAAGGAGATCAATAATTACTCCAATTAAATGGGGGAATGGAAATTCAGATGATTGTTGTACTGATCATAAGTTCAAAGAACTTGTGTCAAAGGTGACACATTGTTTAAAATAGTGAAGAATGGTGAGGTATAATCCATATGAGGATGATTAAAGAAGAATGGGAATTTGATTAAGATAATTTAATTCCTAATGATTGCATGAGAACCATGCAATAAAAATTTTGAAGAATAGAATTGTATGATTTTCATGAAGTAGAGAATGACGGTTGAAGAAGAAGACAGTGTGGAAGGGATTGAATTCTGAGATGGCCACGCACTTCACATTGTATCAAAATATGATGATCCTAAAGCTGTTCTATAAAAGGATATATATCAAGATAGTGGAGTTTGTGAAGAAAGAAGAAGAGTTTCTGAAGGAGCCACATCACAGAAAAGAAGCATGAAGGTTATGGCCAAAGCATATATTGATAGGTGGACTGTGCGCGAAATAGGAGCGTTGTTTGCGAAAAACAGTGTGGTGTGCAAAATAGTGGATTGGAGTTTTTCACACAAACATTATCCCAGATCAGAAATACTGAATATCAGAAAAGGAAAGAGGTTCACGAAAAATTGAAGATGTTAGCACCTTGTGCGTGGAAAATAAAACTTGTGCGCGGAAAAAAATGGTTGTGCACAAAATTTGGGTTTGATGTTTTATGCGGAAGAGAGTCTTCATGTTCAGAATGATGAAATATGAAAAATTCATGAGGTGCATGAAAAATACAGGTGGTGCGCGAAAATAAAAGGAAGGCACGTGTAATCTCAGGAACTGAGAGATAGTTTTACGAGCAGGAAGGGGTTTTACGCGCAAGGTCAAAAATTCCAATAAATATGAGGTGAACCCCTCTCATTGGGTGTGTCTCGACACTTAGACAAATACGAAGATCTGACAGGCGAGAAAATGGAGGTATAGAGTGGTGAGAAAAAAGAAGATGTGTTGTGTAAAAAAGAAGGTTTTGCGCGAAAAAGTGAAGTTTTTCGCGAAAAAGAAGAGTTGTGCAAAAAGCCTTTTTCACGCTAAAAAGTTATTTTTACGTGCAAGGATTGAAGTTTACATGCAAAAAACTAGGTAGGGTGCGCGAAAAATTTGGGGGGTCCCACAGGCCTTTGACAGGTTCTCAATACTCTCAAATGTGCTTTGCGAAGACAGAAGAACAGTGGACCATTTGGTTTTACGAAGTGAAGTAGTACCGCAGTCACATGATCAGTGTTTAACACCCTCATTGTGTTTTGCGAAGAGAAGAAGAACGATTCATGAAACTAAAATCATATCTGCACAGAGAGAAGTAAATATAACGATACACTCAGGTGTCGGTGTTGGGAATTGGAGGAAGAGAAGAAGGAGATTTAGTGAATTCAGCTATTGCACTAATGTAGGTGATTGATTACAAAGGAGCATCAACTCCAGACACTGATGCAAACAGAGTCTCCTTCTAATCATAGTCAAAGAATTCAATGATAATATATTGAAGAGACCCTCAGGTCTATAAACTGACTGAGACTTCACCGAAGGCAGGGAGGTAGGGGGAGTCAATGGGAGTGACCTGAGGGACGCACTGAGCTATCCCTGAATTTTTGTAAAGGTAGTGAGCCTAGGACAATGTGACTATGCCTGAACCATTTTAATCCACAACTAGTGAAGAATAGTGGAATTAGGTACGACCGAAAACCTGTAGGCATATTCTCCTCCTACTTATCCCTTAATGGTGAACCAAGTAAAAGTGTTGTGTCAACTCATTAGATGTGAATGTTCGATTGCTGATCGTATCCATCATACATGTTTTACAAGTTTCTACCAATGTGGGGACAAAATCCATCACATTAAGAGAAAAAGTTGACACCTTGATTCACCCCTCCCCTCTTAGGGTGTCCCGGGATCCTAAAAGTGGTATCAGAGAGAAATGTTCAAGTATATAGGATAATATACAGTAATTCTATTCAGAAAAGGATTTGAGTTTATTTCCAAAAGTCAACAATGAAGTGCAGTCTTGATAAAGATTTAGTCATTTTTAATAAGATGCCTACATCCTGCAAGACCATGAAAAATCGGAAAAATAAAGAGAAGAAGTAGTTGAAAAAGTCCTTCATGTCCAAAGAAGATACAATGTCTTGTTCTCCTTGCCCTTACAATAATGAAGAAATATTTGGATTGGAAAGTATCGAGAAGGTGTCCCAGGTTCCTACCATTGGAAAGGAATACACTTATATCTCAAGTGATCATGAGAAATTAATAAGTTGTCTGCATGATATTCCAGAAGAAAGAGTTGATGTTGTTTTTAGAATATTTCAATGCATGCCGGTTGAAATCAACTGATTGGAAAGAGAAGCTGAGAATTTGGAAAATGGCTTGGAAGGAAAAATTCTTCAATTCTTAAAGCTCACCAAAAATATTAAAGTCTTTGATGAAAAATAGGGAGTTAATAAGACTCTAAAAGAACATATCACTGTTCTTGAAGCTGAGCTGAATAAGAGCACTGAATTCGAGAGTTTTTATTTAGAGGAAACATACAAGAGATTCAGGGAACATGTCTCTTTGTTACAAATCAAATTTAAGATGCATGAAGATGAGGTTGAAATATTGAAGAAGACTTGTGAAGATAAGATGATCATGATTGAAGATCAGAAGATCATCCTCAATATTGAAGGTCAAAAATTGGAAGCCCAATTAACAAATCTTGAGAAGACACATATTGGGACTTCATAAAAGAATGAAACTGGTGACGCATGAACTCAATGTTCATTAGATGATTCTAAAGCTGAAATAACTCCAACATGTGAGAAGAAGATTATGACAAATCGTGATTACCCATCTCAAGAATCAGTTGCTGCTGGTACTCTATGCTCACTGGAGGATTCTGCTTTCAAAAGACATCCAACATGTGATAAGAAGATCATGACTTCACTCACTGATCTATCACAAGCAGCTAATAAAGTTAAGGTACCATCCATACAAACATGTACTATTGTTTCAAAATATGTTCCTTCAAAAAGTGCAGGTTGGAAGAAAAATTCAATGCAAGTATGGATGAGGAAAGATGAGGATAATAAACCTACCACTGTGGCTAGGTTGGTTGGGAAGAAAAATGAGGGAGATGGTTCCTCAAATAGAGAACAAAAAATTAAGAAGAAGGCCCAACAACCTCATATAGAATATATATAGAATAAAATATTTGTGGGTCAATGTTGGTGTTGCAATAGATTTTGGAATTGTGCACTGGATTGTTGGAACAATCCATTAACTGAAAAAGGAAAAATAAATCCTATATCAAAGGGAAGAAATCCAGAGGAGACGAAATAACATCTTCAGGTCCATAAGCATTTGTTAATAGCAAAAACATTTTGAATGCTTGATGACAAATGTGATATGTGCAACGACAATGGTCACAAGGTAGGCACAAGCCCATATCAATATGCTTTCAATATTGATACAAAAGAAGACCTCTGATGCTAACAAAGTATAAAGCAAGTACCTTGGGAAGAAATCAGAAAAATATTGTGAACACACATTTCCCCAAGAATATCTCAAGTAGGGAAGCTAAGAAGACCCAAGATTTTAGATCGATGAAATTGAAGGCTCATTCATCCAAAAGAAAATCTAAGTGGGATGAAACTCAAATTAACCCATGTGGAAGATCCAAACCAGCTAAAACAGTTCCAAATGAAATATTGGTCATCTTGATAGAAGATTTGAAATTAATGAGGAAACTTGAAGATAAAAAGGCCAAGGCTGGTGACAAAGTATACGTGATGAAGATAAAAAGCATGAGAGAGTGAAAACCAAAATAAAAAAAATGTGTTAATGATGTTATGTGTGAGAGATGTATGAGATCTGGTCACATTGCAAAAGGTTGTCTAACCTTAATACCAGATGAAGAATAAGTCTTTAAAAGGAGTAAAAATGTATCATTCATAAGGGCTGTTAAGAAAAAAAATTCTCCACACAATGCAGATGAGAATGTGAAAAGAGCCATGCCAAGTCAACATAAATCAGAACATATGTTCAAATTTGCAAGCATGAAGACTGGAGTAAATGGAGGAACTTGGTTGAGAAAATCATCTCAACAATGTATTACATATTGACAAATCAAGGAGGAACCACCTTATTCTATTAATCATTTGTGAATTGAATTGGTACTAATAATACAGGGAATTGAAGGTGAAGCATGATCTAAGGGGGAGAACCTGAGAAGTAGTGAATGTTGTCAACTCTTGATAGCTGAACTGAAGAAGCTTCCATCATTAAAATGATGGGGAGTGTTTCCCTTGAGGGGGACACAAATGAAAAAGCTTCCAAAATTATTCGTTCAATCAGTATCAACTCCAGTTGGTATTAAATGCAATTACTGTGTAAATTTCTTGAAGAATGTGTCATTGTAAAAGGTATGTCATTTCTCAATATCTTACACATGGTTACTCAGAACAATGATCATTCTACAAAGGGGGGGTAACTGAATTGATCAGTGACATAAGAAGAATGGAAGTTCCCTAAGGCCACTTATCCTGCAAATTGTACTTGACTGTTTTTGATCTGTTTATTAAAGTGAGTTCAAGAGTTTCAGGTTGATTATTCCCTATCACATTTGATTTCATTTTACAAAAATGAAAGTGGAAAACCCTTGAAGACAAGTATATGAGTTAGCATCTCATGTGGTATTATGGTCAGTTAATACTGGACAGCCTTGTTGTCTAAATCAAATCCTCTTGTTTTCTACATCGAGCATTACTCAAGTAGACTTAGAGTGAAATGATTAATGAAACATTTATTAAGTATATATTGATACCCTCTCTACCATGAGCATTGTATTTCTTGTCAATAAGGGGGAGAGAAAGTGAAATGAAAGTTTCAAAGGTAAAGACAAGAGAGGTTATTCTCATTTTGACAGTGACGTATTCATTTCTAGAGATTTTTTAGGTATTGAAAACAAAATACAAAAGGGGAGATTGTTGGCACCACTTTCTGTATAATGTTTTATTTGTTGTCAATAGTTGTCAATGAATATTAAAATGAAGTAGATCAATAAGTACTCTAATTAAATAGAGGAATGGAAATTCAGATGATTGTTGTACTAATCATAAGTTCAAAGAACTTGTGTCAAAGGTGACACATTTTTTACAATAGTGAAGAATTGTGAGGTAGAATCCATTTGAGGATGATTAAAGAATAACGGGGATTTGATGAAGACCATGCGATTCTTTATGATTTCATGAGAACCATGCAATATACTTCTTGAAGAATAGAATCGTATGATATGCTTGAAGTAGAGAATGACGGTTGAAGAAGAAGACGGTGTTGAAGGGATTGGAATTCTGAGATGGCCACACACTTCACATTGTATCAAAATATAATGATCAAAAAGCTTATCTATCAAAGGATATATAACATGATAGTGGAGTTTGTGAAAAAATAAGAAGAGTTGCTGAAGAATCCAAATCACAGAAAAGAAGTATGAAGGTTATGGTCGAAGCATATATTGATAGGTGGGTTGTGTGTGAAATATGAGAGTTGTGCATGAATAACAGCATGTTGTGCAAAATAGTGGAGCGGATTTTTTTGTACAAATAGTGTCTCAGATCAGAAATACTAAAAATCGGTAAAGGTAAGAGGTGCGCAAAAAATCGAAGATGTTTGCACCATGTGAGTGGAAAATTAAACTTGTTCACGTAAAAAAATGGTTATGAAAAAATGTGGGTCTGATGTTTTACATGCAAGAGAGGATTCATGTTCATAATGATGAAAAATGACAAAGTCGTGAGGTGCACGAAAAATCTAGGTGGTGTGCGCAAATAAAAGGAAGGCGTGCGTAATCTTAGGAACTGAGAGGTAGTTTTACGCGCAGGTAGGGGTTTTACATGCAAGGTCAAAAATGCCTATAAATCCGAGGTGAACCCCTCTCATTGGGTGTGGCATGACACTTAAAAAATCTAGAGCTCTGACATGCGGAAAAATTGAGGAATATAGTGGTGCGCGAAAATAAGAAGTTTTGCGCAAAAAAGAAGATGTTGTGCGAAAAAGAGAAGTTCTGCATGAAAATTAAGAGTTGTGTGAAAAGCCTTTTTCATGCCAAAAATTTATTTTTACATGCAAGTATTGAATATTACACATAAGACACAGGGAAGGGTGCGTTAAAAATTGGGGGGGGGGTCCTGTAGGCCTTTGACAGGTTCTCAGCACTCTCAAATCTTCTTTGCGAAGACAGAAGAACAGTGAACCATTTGGTTTTATGAAGAGAAGTAGTACCACACACACATGACCTATGTTTAACACCCTCGTTGTGTTTTGCGAAGAGAAGAAGAATGATTTGTGCAACTAAAATCATATCTGCATAGAGAGAATAAAATATATCAATACACTCAGGTGTCAGTATTGGGAATTGAAGGATGAGAAGAAGGAGATTTGGTTCATTCACTTATTACACTAAAGTAGATGATTGATTACAAAAGAGAATCAAATCAAGAAACTGATGCAAGTAGAGTATCGTGCTAAGAAGAGGCAAAGACTTCAATGTGAATCTATTGAAGAGACCCTCACGTCTATAAACTGACTGAGACTTCACCAAAGGCAGTGAGCCGGGTGGAGTCAATGGGAGTGACCCGAGGGACGCAATGAGCTATCCCTTAATTTTTGTAAAGGCAGTGAGCCTGGGATAGTGTGGATATTCCCGAACCATTTTAATCCACAAATAGTAAAGAATAGTGGAATTAGGTTTGACCGGAAACCTGTCAGCGTATGCTCCTTGGATGTATCCCTTAGTGGTGAACCAAGTAAAAGTGTTTTGTCAACTCATTGCATGTGAATGTTAGATTGCTGATCATATCCATCATACATTTTTTACAAGTTCCTACCAATGTGGGGACAAGATCCATCACATTAAGAGAAAAATTTGACACCCAGATTCACCCCTCCCCTCTCAGGGTGTCCCGGGGTCCTGCACAATCGAGTAGGTATATATGACTTCTAGGGCTTTATGGAGAATGTAGGACTTATGGACATGGGTTACTCGGGATCTAAATTTACCTGGAAAAACAATCAAAGGGGACCAAACCACATATATATCCTTCTAGACAGATTCCACAAAAACATTCAAGGGTTGGATCTTTTCTTGAAAATGGAATTCACCCATCTTACATTCTCACATTCGGACCATGCCCCACTACATGTAGAAATCAGGCATGAATTGGCGGCAGGTCCAATATTTCACAATTCTAATGCATGGCATCTGGATGATCCTTCATGTAGCTTTTGAAAGAGTCTAGTAAAAAGGAATAAGGAGGAAGTTCATGGGGAGGATTGGTTAACTATATCAAGTGCCTCAAGAAAGACATTAGAAGTAAGATTTTCAACCAACCAGATATTGTGGATGGGTGGAACAACATCCAGGCTGAGGATGACATGTTAGTGGAATCTCTTCATATTTTTTGGGATAAAAACAGATTCATTAATTTATGTGACAAGCATAACACCCTTACCAAGAAGCATTTAGAAATTGTGAGAGCCTAAAAACGTCACTCTTGTGAAATATTGTTAAGGGAAGTTAACCACAAAGATGCCTTCTTTCATGCATGTATAAAGGAGAGAAGGAACATGAGGAGAAATCTAAGTCTCGAAAATGGTTCCTCCAATTCTGATGTGGATATTTCTAGAAAAATGGATTTGGGATACTTCGATGGTCTTCTGACGGGGGAGGAATCTTCTAACATTGTGAGGGATTCTTCGGGATGCGAATACTTCTTCTGTTGTCTCCCGCAACTTTTTAGGGAGGTGAAAAAAACCTCACTTACCACCCTTCCAATGGATAATGAGGTTATGGAGTTGGTGATGAGTATTTCATAGGATAGTGCACCCAGTACGCATGGTTTCTGAACTTCCTTTTATGCTACAGCATGGGAGGTGGTTGGCCCACAGATGGTGGATGCGGTGCTAGATTTCTTTTGCAGCGAGGTTCTTAAAAGAAAAAATTTCTCTTCAAGTGTGGTTATCATTCTGAAGACCGAGAACCCAAACATCATTAATCAATACTAGAATATTTGCCATGAAAACATCTCATATAATATTTTGGCCACAGTCATCTCCAGGAGACTAAACATGATCTTTCCCTAGTTGGTTTCAATAGACCAACATGGGTTTATTCAAGGCCGAATCATTCAAGGGGCGGTTGGCATCACTAGAGAACTAGTGCATGACATTCACAGACATTCAGTGGGATCCAATGTTATCTTCCAAGTTGACATGAATAAGGCCTAAAACAATATCTAATGGAGTTTCATCATTCATGTCATGAGGATTTTTGGGTTCCATGAAAGGTTTTGAGACCTCTGCTTTAGGTGTTATTCCACTCCTCAGTTGTCTATCTCTCTTATAGGGAAATGTTTCTGCTTCTCTAAATCAGTCTAGGGTGTACTTTAGGGGGATCCATTATCCCCAAGTCTCTTTATTCTTGGCTATTATGATCTATCCAGGAACCTGAAGTGCATCTTGGCGGAGGTTGAGATAAAGCCTTTCTGTGGGAGGTAGAGTAAGAAGAGCACCTCACATTCGATGTTTGCTGATGATGTCTTGATTTTCATGAATGGAAGGCGCATATCTCTATCATATCTTATGGAGATTTTGTCCAGATATGGTCGACATGGTGGTCAAGGTCTTAACCCCTCGAAAATCTATTTCTTTATATCAGACAAACTCCCAGGTAGGAGGTTTAGATACATTCAAGGAATCATCGGTTGCCACCATAAGTAGCTCCCAATCATCTACCTTGGGGTTCTAGTCTCCTATGGCTACAAAAAAACAACATTTCCACGATATTCTTGTGTGGCTACTGGGAAGGATTGTTAGTTGGAAGAGAAAACATTTGTCATTTGGAGGGAGGGTTATGCTGATCAACAGTGTGCTAAATTCTATCTCGATGTATGTTTTCTCCGTTATTAAACTGATGAAGTGAATTTTTGAAAAAATGGAGAGTATACTCAATTCCTTTTTTTGGGAATCAAAATATAAAGGACATTGCCACTTGGATTCTTGGAATAGGTTCTCTAGACTAGTAGTCGAAGGAGGCATTGGCCTTTCGGACATACAGGATATCATTCTAGGTATGCAAGATGGGATAGCTTGGGAGATCATCACATGGGAGACTCTGTGGGAAAAGTTCTTCAAGGCCTACTACGGACGCCTTAATGTGTCTTGTCATCATGGTGTAACTAGTTTGGAAAGGTGCATGTTATCCCATATCAAGACTCTGTCCAGCTACACTCGATGGGTCATCAGCAAAGGGGAGGTTAACTTCTAGGAAGCCAACTGGTCCAAGGAAATACTGGCTTACACAGGCTTTCCCTCTCCGAGCATTTTTTTTAGTGAATCTAGTGAACTGTATGAGTTTGTCCATTTTATGTTCAACCCCAATCATATTAGTATTTTTGATAACATTGTTATTAGTTATGAACCTAATATATACTGATTCACTGGGTCAAGTACTGATAGGTACAACATCCAGGATTACAAGAGGATATTTTATATGGAAGACACCTCAGACGATTGGGCACCAATAGCATGGTGCAATGAAATTCCCATGAGAATGAGTTTTTTGTGTGATAGGATTAGAAACAAGGAAATTCCAACAGAGGAGAACATCTAATAGAATGGTATCTTCGTGGCTTCTCAATGCTACTATTGCAAGATACCAAGGCCAAGACGATGCTTCATCAGTTTTTTTAAATGTCAATGGGCCTCCTACCTATGGTACTTATTCACTCCCCATCTAAACAATGATAAAGAATCCCGATATCTATAGGAACTCTTGACAGCATGGTTTCTTGGTACTTAGAATAGAATCGTGGAGCACACAACTTGAACTATCATCCTTGTGTCCATATGGTGGACCATTTGGGAGTTGTGCAACCAGGTTTGACTGGGATCCAAACGCTCTCTTTTTTTCCTCCAGAGTCAGTTAGGATCCCCCATCATTGATTTGCCTTCACATGTTAAAGGAGGGAAAACATCGGCCACAATATGAAACCTTATCAATCAACCTTGCATATAGAGCTGGGGGACTGGACGTTGGGTTAGGTGGCAGCCTCCGAACAGTCGTTTCAAACTGAAAATTGATGGCTCTTACATGGAGGGGATTATGAGGGGTGGTGGGGTTCTCCTGGATTCATGGGGATCAGTCCACATCGGTTTTTTGGCTTACTATTGTCAGGGCTAACTCGTTGGGTGTAGTGGTTCGGGACCTACTCTCTAGATTGATGGTATACGGGAGGCGAGGACTACAAGCAGTGGAGATTGAATAGAACTCTGAAGTCCTTGTGAAGGATTTACAGGGATTCCAAGTGATAGCTTGGGAGTTAACATATCTCAATTGTAGATGTAAGGCAGAGACCAATCAAGGAAGGTTGGTTCATCATAGTTGGCGGGAGACCAACTTTGCGGCGGACTCACTCACTCACATGGGTAGGGAGGATGGGAGCATATGGTTTATGCCGGTATTAACTCTCTGCCTGTTGAGTGTATCAGTGTAGTATAAGGGTATTCTTGTGGCCTACACCACTTTTTCACTCATTGAATGTTTTCTCCCATGTATATTTTATATCCAATTTCAATAAAAAATAAAATTTGACCGAAATATTGTAAATGAAAGATGATGTTTTCTAGAATAAATATATAAAATAATATTTTTAAATAAGAATAAGAAGAATAATAATATTTATCTATAATCCAATAAAAATATGAATCTTCTAAAAAAATTTCTTACTTAATGGTTCATGTTTAGAATCCTTACGAAAGATCAAGTAGTAAAGGTAAATAAGGTGAAAAAACTTATATTGAGTGTATAAAGAATACTGAACTAGAATCATGCATTTAATAGAATAAAAATCTATTGAAGGAAGTCATGATGATGGAGAAACAAAATTATGGATGAAGGGATAGAAAAATTTCTCGAAATAAAAATTAAACTTTTTGATTAAATCTATTAGTATATGTTGAAATTTATTTTGTAGGATAATATCATGAAAAATATAAAATAAAATATTTCATTGAAAGAAGAATAATTTTTTATGACAGGGTAAAAAAATTGAAGCTATGCATGAATTGAAAAATATGAAACAAGACATACACAAAGATATTGAAATCAAAGAATAATCATCAAAGGATGTAAAAATAGTGGTGTCAAAAGACTAGGTCAAAACATGACTTAATTAATCTCAAAAGAAGATTATTTTTACTAAAAATGTTGGTTTGAAATCAACACCTAGATATGATTCTTCTAGGAAAGGTGAAGATAAAACATCTTATTAATTAAAATGGGAGATTAAGGTCACTAAAAAATAATTTTTCTTTATAAAGAAGCAATCTTAGTTCATGAAAGTTTAATAAAAATAATCTTACATACAAAACATATATCAATATAGAGGATTTATATTTTGAGGGTATTACTGGTAATATGGAATTCATTGGTACAAGGTTTATTCATAATATAATAATATGTCCTTGCCATGGAGAAATAAATTTTTTATGTGGAAATTTTTTTAGAAATTATAAATAGAAACTAAATGAAATAAATCTATGAAAAAACCTGAATGTAATCTTCCTATAAAGAACATATATAATTGTTTTTAATAATAATGTGTTATGTGTGACTAATACGGTCACTGTGCAGAGGAATTCATGACAATTATTCCAAGAAATATTTCATATAAGGAAAAAAATCAAATTTATAAGGTGATGTATGAGTTAATTTGTCTAATTATAGAAGTTTCCTTAAATGCATGAAATAAAAGACATGGATTATTAACAATGGTTTTTCCCCATATATGATGACTAATACCGAAATTTTGAAGGATTATGATGAAAATTATTAAGGATTTGTAACATTTGGTAATGATAGGTTACTCAAAATTAATGGATTTTGATCAACTAACATTGAATCCAAATGGTTGAAATGTAACAACATCCCCTGTGTTAAAGTGATCAAAAAATATTTTTACTTATTATTAAATTATGCTATGATGTAGATGAACTTTTTTTCATGAATATTTTATGCATCATAAAAAATGGAATGTATTAAAGAGTTATCGCCCATGGTGAGAGAACAAGAGAAATTATTTTTTAAAATTGGTTAACTAACTAATATACCTATATGAGTTCTAAAGATGATAATATATTATGGAATATTGTTATTGGTTATACTAGCCAAAAATATTTGAGTAAAATAAAAAAATGATGTGATGGGAGACCTACCCCTGTCAAGTATATAAATATACTCGAAATATGAAACATCAAAAAGGTAAGATGTTCTAATATACTTATAAGAGTATATAGATTCAATCCACACGGTTAATTTGGTTAATTCATATTGAATTTTTTAGAATTATGAGACAAAATTCTACATGTAGTGATTTTTATTTCTTTATATTAAATAATTATTATACTTGGATAACTTGTTTTAGGTCAATCAATCACAAATATGAGGTAATTAATATGTTTAAAATTAATGTCAGTAAGGTTGATAAGGAGTTGGGTTCTTATATCAAGGTGAGGATATCTCATACTGTGATGGAGTATACTTTCAATTAATTTGAAAAATATCTTGAAAAACATGGAATAATCCATCCACATAGTGAGCTATACACCCCTCAATAGAATGTAACTATTAGAGTATAATCAAAGGTATTTTTGAAATAAGATGAACTATGCTGGTGAGCATAAACTCTCTAAAATATTTTAGAGAGAAGTTGTATGTACTATCTTACACAAAAAAATAGGTTTTTATTATGTCTTGAGATATATATTAAACTATAAAATATGTGGTAAAAAATCAATCATTGAGATTCCTAAAATTAATTAATATTACTTGAAAAATGAAGATAATGACACCAATCATGGTAAATTTAATGGAGAAGATATAGGTATTATTTTCAAGGGATTCTTATTAAATGGTATAGGTTATAAATTAGTGAATAATAGATTTCATAAATTTTTCGAATTATTTAAAATGAAAGAGGTTTTTAATTAAGAAAAATATATTATGTCAAGTAATGTTGTTTCATAATAATATAAAGTAGTCAACAAGAAAATTTCAATAATTTTTTTATGAAGATGCTAGAAACAAGAAAATATCTATTGAGGATAATTTAGATCAATCCATTAATATAAATTAAGTTTCTAAGTAATAAAATATGAATCATAAGATATTAAATAAGCTTGTTTATTAAAGAAACATCATTAGTAATCAATAGGTTTCTATTAAAATAAGAATTATGATGCGGCATGAAAAATAAATTACTGTTATATAACTAGTTGAAAAAAATTAATAGAGATATCAATCGGGAATGATTACTTTATTAAATCTATGAATGAATAACTATGTAAAATTGAGAATAAATACACAAGGGAACATTCCCCAGGACATACAAAAAAAATGTGATTAGAAAAAAGTGAGGTTAGAGAATAAAATTTAATTTAAAATTCTAAGCGGATAGAAACAAGGCCCGACTAGTTTCCACGTGTTGTTAATATATAGAAGGTATTAATTTGGTTAATTATTTTTCAATATTAGAAATTTTAAAAAAGAAAATAATATTTCATGTATTTTCTACTTATAAAAATTAAAAAATGTTTATTATGGCTATGAAATTATAATTTTAAAATGATGATCTAGAAGAAGAATTGTCTATTGAACATCCTAATGGATCCATTCTATATAAATATGTAAACATTTTTTTATAATGGAAATTTTTTATATCTTACAATAAGATAATAGATCTTAGTATTTCCAGTTTGATGGATTCTTAAAAAATTAAATTAACTAATGGAAGGGTTTATAAAAACATTTATATGAATGATAAATCCATAGTCAATCTCATATTAATAGTCTATGTTGATGATACTACATTGAATAGTAAAAAAGAAACATCCTAAGAAGTTTTCTCAAGGAAAATTAGTTGGATATTTTTAGGAATATGAGACACCTCTAGAGAGGCTTGAATCAATGTTCATGAATAATAAAACTTTTCTCTAATCAAATATATTTTCAGGATCTTGTTCCCCTACTAAAATGAACCCAATTTAACCTATATTTTTTTCTAGTGCATCCACATTAGACATCATAAACAAGTGCAAAAATTAAATAACACAAGGACATTGTGATTTTTAATTAGTTCTCCTATAAAAGGATACTCCAAGTATCACACATTAATAATGTGTTGATATGATCAATTAGCTACTACATAACTAGATTATGTTTATAAATTTAGTAAGAGATAACTACTCCACCATGGCCCAAATCCCCTTCATATATTTCAATCGATTCATCTAGTAGGATTAAAAATAAAATTTTAAAGATTTGTAGGTCTAATATCAGTTTTTTAAATTGAATGTTACTTCAATAGTTGTAAAAGTAAATTCCATTCCTTGAATATTCATATTTGAAATAGATTTTTTGATAAGTTCCATGTATTTCTTTCAAATACACATATAGATATGGCTAACTACTTATTAAAAGAGTTTTTATTTTGTCCTTTAATAAAATTCTATACCACAACATTAATCTAAATATAAAAATAACTGAAATTGAATTATTTTTTACTATATTTTTTCAATTGTATTTAATATTTTGGATTTATTTATGTGGATCCACTAATCAAATCATTAAATATTTCCAGATAAAATCCTATAAACTTAGAAAAATAGTTGTATTCTTCAATGAATCTTCTTCCAGTTCTACAAATGATAGTCCATGAGTAGTCTATCCAGAAATAATGTTTACAAAACTTTATATTTATATAATATAATTTTTTATAATTTTCAAGAATGTTTCAAATAAATTTAGATCATTAACAAATACCATTACGTTGCCCCTTCTATAAAATTAGGTCTTACAGTTCTTCTTAACCTGTAAAATATATTTTATTCTAACATTATCTCTATCAAAAATGGTTCACAGTAATATCCTCTATATCAATAAATTTTTAATTTTTAATTAAAAATATAATTACCTTCCAACTTAATGAAATTCAATTCCAATAATTATACAACCAAATATAAAAACTCCATGAAGTAATATCATCATGTGATATGGAATTCTTCCACTCATTCCTAACAGTGGAAATGTCTACAACTCCATAGTGTGTAGTCCTTTTGACTCGAAAAACATTGAATTTTCCCACTTCTAAATCACACCCTTCATGTAATAACATATCCTCTACGGGATAAAGTTACTAAATTCCCAAAAATCAATGATTATTTTCCAAAAACAACTATAGTACCACACATTTATCTTAATCATAGAGGGAACTGAACTTCGAATTCATTGGAAATCACCATAGTCTTTCTTAAACAAAATGGGATATTATCTTGTGGCATAGCCTACATTTTCTGAATGTTGTAAGGACCAGAAACTAGTTTCCAAGAGTATTTTATTTATTTGATTACATTGGCTGGATGAAAAATTAAATATTAACCTAACGTAATGAATTTCTATTAGTTTCAGAAAACCAGATACATACATAAGTACAACATTACTACTTTAAAGGAAAAACAATTTAGAAACTCCTTTGAAAACAACCATAAATCCTAGGTTATTTCTACATGTCATTTATAATATACCTCTTAATGTCTTGGGAAAATGAAACACAAGAATGGGGTGAGCTAAAATGCTCAGTAAGGGTAAGAAATACAATGAAAGATATCAGAATCATAAACATTAGGCATGGTGAATAACTAAAAACGCATGCCTTTAAAAATGAACTTGAACACATAATGGAAGGAAAATAGGTGAATTAATAATTGAAAAATAAAACATAATCATGGGTATTATACTAGTAAAATAGTCTCAGAAACATTAAAAGTAGTTTTATGTTGAGGGAATTCATAATTTCAGACATCATAACCATACTGTCAAGGTCTTGTGCCAAGACCACAAATAATCAA
This sequence comes from Viscum album, assembly GCA_963277665.1. NCBI lineage: Eukaryota > Viridiplantae > Streptophyta > Magnoliopsida > Santalales > Viscaceae > Viscum > Viscum album. The sequence continues at coordinate 237,221,792 of OY728140.1, read as the reverse complement.
ATTTCAAGGCCTTGTGCCAAGACCGTAGTTTGTATCATGTGACCTACTGATGATTCTGGGGGTAACAGAGGGCCCCCATTCGTCACTTAATAAGTTTGATGAATTTATCATATGAATGAGGATAAAAATAAAAAACATATACATTCATATTGAAACTAACATATGAAACGTCAATAACGTTCCCCGAACATTAAGCATAAACACAAACCATTCGGAGTAAATCGGTGAATGGTTTGAAGATAGAACATACATTGTCAAACTAGTCATAAACCATTATAATAAATAAGTTTGATTATATCATACATAATAATCAACAAGAGTGTTGAAATAAATGAGGATACTCTTATAAAGTCATTGAGTAATTATTTAGATAAAAATTGGTTTACATTGAAAATAAGATGTTTTTAGAAAATAATTTTTATAAAACCATAAGTTAAGTAATAAATTATTTTCATAATAAAATTAATTATTTTAAAAATAAATGGTTTCTAAAAAATTTGTGTATAGTTCCCTTTAAAATACGTAAGAATTTGAGAAATTCACATGAATCATGCTTGTATTTTTGGATGAATTTTTGAAATATCCTTTTAAAACATATGACTCTGCATATATGAAAGTATGATTATAGTTGGTACACATATATATGAAATTATAACCATATATATGATTAGTTAATATGAAAAAAAAATATAATTTAATTGTGTTAATTAGAGAATAAGTGTAACCTGAATGAAAATGTTGTTTTCAAGTAGAAAACCCTTACCTCAATTTGGATGGTGTCCTTTACAATATCTTAGTATCCTAGATAACCAAATAAAATTAATTAATTAATATTTCCAGAACCTTTTATTTAGATATTTGTTTTATTATAGCTTTATAAAGTACATTCATGGCCATCTTTATGGGTTTAAGAGGGTCAATTTTATTATTTCAGGGCATTTTCTTCCATGGTATCCATGACCGGTTTACTTATATACATGTAAGGATAAACATGTGAGTTGAAAATGGCTGTCTAGGGTAGATGTTTTATTATATTTTCCATCATCAATAGTATTAAATGTTTATAAAATTAATTTGGTTATTTGGAGTGAATATGGATCATTATATAAAACATTAATGATAATTTTTTGAGTTAATGGGAGGTTTTTGATCCCAACAAACTCATTTTCATTCATAAGATACTATCATGTGTAAAACAGGATTCCAGAACCATACATCAGTTATAATACCTATATTAAAGTCTATTACCACCATAAAAATGTTTTTTTGACCTGAATTGAAGATGGTAATAGAAATTGAAAACTTCATATCCTTGAATGTTATAAATTAACACATCCTCGATATTGTTTTCATTTCTAGAATAAAAGAAAGTGAAAAGAAATACGATGATGAATTATTACATTATAATAATATTATTTATGTACATCTATGTTCTAGAGTTATCATAAAATTAAGATTCGAGTAGGTGAGGAATGAAAAATAAAATAAAGGAACTCGAAATAAAATTATATGTTGAGAAATCCCTTATGAAACTTTGGCATCCTAATAGTGTCACTTCAAATTCATTAAATACTTTTATGATAGAAAAATGGATATTTCATTATTAATACATAATATAGAAATTACGTGGAATATAGAATGAAATTTCTCAATACAAACCAATTGAAATTAAAAGCGAATAACCAAGAAAGAGTGTTTGGAAGAGAGAAGGGTCGTAGATTCCCTTACCTTGTTGAGTAACTCCTAAAACATGATTTCTGGCACCATGGTGTCTTGAGGAAACCTTGTGAGTACTACTAGGGGGTTAAAAATACCATATATTCAAGTATTATTAATTTGTAATGAATGAAAAATAAATAATTAGTGGGTATTTATAGAAAAAGAGTGACAGTTTTTTATTAATTTTAAAGGACACCTCATTAGTGGTATTTGAAAAACCATGGGAATTTCCATGGTATTTCCCCTTTTTATTGGTCACTTTGGACACCTCATATCATATTTCAATGTAGAAAAGTCTACCAACAGTTTATATAAATTATTAAATCATTATGGTGTCATTAATCGTACCGAAATCTCAAATCTATTTTTTACTATTCATAAAAAACTATTGTTTTTATAAAATTATAATAAATTAATGATAACCTAATATCAACATTAGGAATTAAAAAATGAACTCCATTTTTTGAAAATAATTTTCTAACACACAATTAATTTAATTTTTTATGAAAATAATATTTTATTCGATAAATAACAATTTTAAAACTAGAATGAGTTTTATATCACATTGGATAATTAATCAAGATCTCATTATCTTAAAACCTTAAGACAATAAAATAATAATATGATTTAATTTCATAAGGTTCATACTACTATGCATATTAATATTTATAAGGGTATGTTACTATTCTCCCAAAAATAATTTGTCTTATCAGACTATAAATATCTTACTGAACACAACCGTCTAGGTCAGTTTTTCGAAATTCAAACCATAGAGGTGGTAAAATTATGTTTACTGGTTGGGTTATAACAATGTTGTGATTTGTGGGGACATTGTGTTTCATTCATTAAAAATTAATTTTTTTTATTAACTCTTGGGTTGTTACAAATCTGACATCAAACATTTATTCTTGTCTACTCTCCTTTATCAACCTCACTATTCCATCCATGTATAAATAAATTGATAAGGTTCCACAACATATTATTCCACTAGTCCATGATGTTATTTTGTTTCTTACTTACCAACTAGAACTTACCAGTTATGGGATATCTCATCTTTAACTACCCTTATTAGTGTTTTAGTTTATCATGGTGTTTCCCCATAATAGTTTCTTTCTTCTATGGTACATTAAGGGTTGGCCTTATCTTTTGTTAAACTCCAAACACCATCGATTTTTAGACTTAATCATCTATCATGACATGGAGTACTAAATATTTCCATGGGTTCCTTATAGTTCTTCTATAACACATATCATGATATTATACAACTTTTTATAAACAAAAAAATATATAAAACAATTGGAAAACATGTCCATTTATCACATTTGTACTTCCACTATATTCAAACAAATGAAAAAAAATTCCATGACCTTAATATAGTGATGAAGATGTCTCTAAGATTATCTCCTCTAGTGTATCCATGATATTACATCCTCATTCAATATTTCATGAATATTCAAAATTAAAAATAATTCAATGTCCTTAACCATACATATTATTTGACTATTCTCAAGCCACACAACTTCTTCACCTATTTTCAAATTCACATTATTCAACACACAACATCATTACCAATTTTTAGAAAATATAATACAATATCATAGGATTAAATATTATCCCTATTTGGATTTTTTGACAATACTACCATACAATAAATTCATTATAAATCACAATTCATCTAGAGTAATGGTAAATTTATCTCCATTAAATTATTTTGACTCTATCAGATTAATGGTTCATTTAACTCATTCCACTTTTTGAATAAAAAATGGTAATGTTGGCCTTAAATGATAGAATTGTATTTCATCCCACTTTGGGTATCTCCAAATTATTCATCATATTATGTCTTCTTATATTAATGAATTATATAAGGGTAAACTACATCTTCACTACATTCATTTGGAATGATATCAGGGTATCAAAAAATTTAATCCCATGTTTTCAAATTAAAACTTGTACTAAATTTACAAGTGAATAAAATCAACATTTCATACTTTATATAAATCCAATTTTTGATACAATATCCCACCCATTTACAAACACATTAAAATAATTTATCACATCACCTATAGAAGTATTATAGAACCATATAATACCACTTCATAACACTTTTAGAAATTTCCAAAAAAATCTCTCATTCAGCTTTTATTAAACTTCCAAAAAACGTTTATTGACAACATCACTCTTTAAAAAAATTATGTTTTTATTTTATCAATTTGTAATGGTTTGTTAATAAATAATTTAAACATATTGAAAAAGAAATTAGTTCAGGAAATAAGTGTCTTTTGGAATGAAATAAATGTTGTCCATATCACTCCCTAATTCCCGAATAATGACTTATAGAAACAGAAAATTAAATCCTTCAACAAATTGTATGTGATATCAATTTAATTCATAAATAAAATTAGTTTATAAATAGATAATTATAAGTGTGTAACTCAAAATTCATGATTAACTAATTGATACCACATATAAATGAAAAATTAATGATACAATTTATCTCTATGAACTTCTTTTCATAAAATAGATTATTTTTTCTCATATATAGATAATCATCTTTAGAATATTCATCAGATATTACCTTTGTTTCTTCAGTTCTAATCACCATATATTGCGTGAATATTCATAATATTAAAATAAATTTCAAATGATAATTCAATATTCTTATTAACCTTAAGTTTCCTAAAAAACTAAGATGAAAATGTATTATTATTTTATATGCAGATAGAAAAACGTTCCTCTATGAATATAGTTTCTTCATGAACATGGTGTCCATCAACTTCTTCAAGGAATAAAACATCATGGTATGGCATGATAACAAATACATAATTCAATATTTTTATTGATATCAATTAGAAAACTAAATTTTTTCCTTGAGTGATGTTTGAATTAAAATAAATATCTATACCACTTATAATTCATTATCATTGAATTCAAAGTCAGTTTAAATTTTTTTTTTAAAGATAATACTTGATATAACTTCTTAATATTAATTATAGATCATTCTTGTCCTTAACACCAATTGAATTTGATAATTATTTTGATGAATCTCGTGATTTAACGAATCTCATCGTTGAATTAGTCAATTAACTTATAGTACGATATTTTATTATTTTACCATTGGATAAACCACTTATATAAAAATATATTATTTGACATCATAGTGTCTACTTAAAATACAACATTTATTATTTTTATATATTATTTGGAAATTATGTCCATTTTAATGCATATTTTTCCACCTTTTCTTTATTATCTTCCATTCAATGGATACACAATGAATATTCCACCTAGAATGCATTTCCCCATTGATCATATATCAACACACACACACAAAAACTAACAAACACACACCTCAAATAGAGGGGTAACTTCAAATTTCATCATGTGGGGGATTTTGGATAACCATGACAAGAAAAACATTCCTTTCATATTCCTTATAAGTCTTCGTAGTGGTATATCTTTTATAGAAATCACAAATCCATTGTTACTCTATAAAATATTATTACACATACTTCTTATAAATTATCTTTATTCAAGTTCCATCTGTTGTAATCTTCTCAAATATTATACAAGTATAAGAATCCTACATATTGACTACAAGAAATCCTATATTATTCTTACATGGACTTGAATTTATTTCCCAACTGAGATTCATATCACTAGTACATGTATCATTATTCAATTCACCATCTATACATTATTTTCCAAGATTTATTCTCCTTTTACGGAAAATTATCATCAATCGAATGTTAATTTTTTTTTAAAATGTGGTCAAGGACCAATACAAAACAAGTTCATGATAGTTTAAAGTAATATAAACCAAGGGGATATTCTTGTTCAAAACTACCACACTTTGAAGGAAGTGACCCCAAGTTAAATAATATCGACCATTGATTCATATTATCCACTGGAGTTGTGAGGTAGTCAACCAATTTATTCCCATCCCACCAAGTATGATAAAGGTCCACCTGGGAGTCAAGGAATCATCTAACTTTTCAAATGAAATATGAAATGGCCCATGGACTTTTCATTATCCATTAAAACAATCCCAAAACCAATATTGAGTTAGTATCCACTAAATTCATCACAATTATGTGAGAGGGAAAAAATTCAATTACATTCAACAATATTCTAGACCATGTCATATAGGAGTCCCCCAAGGTAATCCTTTCTCTAAAATCAAGAAACACTGATCCATGGGGATCACAGGATGGACCCCCTTCATTACAATGAGGGTAGAAGAGTCACCCACATTGAGATTATAACCACTTTTCAAGGTTAAATGGTTTTTTAATAATGTTTTATGCATTGCATACAATTAAATGGATGGAATAGTTATCACTCATGGTGAGAGAACAAGATTATTTTTTTCAAAATTTTTTCTAACAAATATATTCTATATGATTTCCAAATAATATAATATGTTATGTAATATAGGTATTGGATATACTAGCCAATAAAATTTGGGTAAAATCTCAAAAAAATGAAGTGGTGAGGGATCTTCCCCTATCAAGGATTGAAATAGAAGCTTAATGTGAAACATAAAAAAAGGTAATATGGTCTAGTATACTTATAAGAGTATATAGATTCAATCCCCAAGGCTGATTAAGTTAATTCATATTGACTATTTTGGGACTATATGGAAAAATTATACCTATAGTAATTTTTATTTCATTATATTGAATAATTATTAGAATTGTATGACTATTTTTATGTCTATCAATAAGAAAATATGAGGTAATTGATATGTTAAAAATATATAAAAGATACGATGAGAATGAGTTGGGTGATTACATCAAAGATATGAGATCTTATAATGGGAGGGATTATACTCACAATTAATTTGAAATATATCTTGAAAAACATGTAATAAATCATCCATATAGTGATCCATACACCCCTCAATAGAATGAAATTTTTAGATGATAATAAAAGGTATTGTTGAAATAAAATGAATTATATTGGAAATCATAAAATATCTAAAATATTTTAGAGAGAATTATTTTTAATATATTGCACAAAAAACAGGATTTTTTAAGGCTTAATATATATACTAAACATTAAGAGATGTGGTAAAATAAAAATCAAACATTGAGATTCTTAAAATTATTTGATATTACCTAAAACAAGAAGCTAAAAAAGGAAATTCCTCATAAATTTTCATTGTAAGATGAAGATATAATTTTAATTGTATACTTATTAAATGGTAGAGGTTATAAATTATAGAATAAAATATTTAATAAACTATATGAATGATTATAATGAAAGTGATTCTTAATTAATAAAAATATACAGTATCATGTAAAGTAGTTTCATAATATTATAAAGTAGTTAGCTTTCAATTTTCAAGAAAATGTTTTGAAGAAGAGGCCAGAAACCTAAAATTTATATTGAATATAATTCACTACAATCCAATGATGCATATAAATTTTATGAGTAATAAAATCTATGTCATAAGATATAAAAGAAGTATGTTAATTATGGATGCATCAATAGTAATAAAGAGGTTTCTATTCAAAAAATAATTATGTTTAGGGTCAAAAAAATGAACTACTCTCATATAAAAGGTTGAGACATAATTAGTAGAATTAGCATTTGAGAATGAATAGTTGGTTAAATCTATGAATGAATAAAGTGATAAAATTGAGAATAAAGGAACAAGTTAACTTTTCACTAGAGTAACCCATAAAAATGTGATTAGTACAAAATGAGGTTATACATGAAAATTAAATAGAATATGAGAAGTTCATATAAAAAAGGATCAAATAGTTTCCTAGTTTTATTAAAATATATAAGGTATTAATTATAAAAAGAAATTTTTAGTAGAAGATATTTTATAAAATAACAATATATATCATGAATTGTCTACTAATATAAATTAAAATGTTTTTAATATGGGTATGAAATTTGAATCTTTGAATAGTGATTTTGAATAATAATTATCTATTACATAAACTAATGTATCCATTCTATATAAATATTGAAACATTTTTTTAGATTTAATTTTTTTATGGCATAAAACAGGATCCCAGTTCTTAGTAGTTCATTTTAGATGGCTTCTTACAAAATTAAATTCACTAATGGGATGTTTTATAACAACCTTTTTATGAATTCAAAATCCATAGGTAATCAAATATTAATAGTATATATTTATCATATCACATTTAATAGAAAAAAAAGAATCTTCTTGTGAGTATTTTTCAAAGAAAAAGTTATTGATGTTTTTAAGAATTTGGGACACTCTCGGAGTGTTTTGAATCATGCTGTAAGAATAATTAAACTCTTATATTATCCCATCTATTGTTCATATATTTTTCCATTATTAACATGAACACAATGTAACCTATAATTTATCCATTGCATCCACATTAAACAACCTATCCATGTGATGGAAGTAAACTACCCAAGAACACTATGATTTTTAATTGATTCGCCTATAAAAGGATACTCCAAGGAGAAGACGTTAACAATGTATTAATATGGTCAATTAACCACTAATTAAATAGTTTTTGTTTTTATCATTAAGAATAAATAACTTACCCAACAATATCCAAATCATCTTCATATATTTCAATCAATTCATCTAGTATGGTTACAAATATAAGATTATAAAATTAATGATCTTTTCTCAGTTTATTAAATTGAAGGCCACTTCAACAGTAGTAAAAGGAATTGACATTCCTTTTATATTTATTTTTCAAATAGATGTTATGTTAATTTAAAATAATTTCATTGAAATATAATTCCATATATATCAAACTACGTATAATAAATTTTTTAATTTTGATCTTTAATCAAAATCCATACAACACCATTAATCTAAATATAGAAATTCCTGAAATGTAATTATTCTTTACCATATTTTTTCCAATTATATTAAATAATCTATATGTATTTATGATTATACACTAATATATTCATCACATATTTCCACATAAACTCCTATAACATTAGAAAAAATAGATGTATTATTCAATGAATCCTCTTCCAGTTCATAAAAATATATTCCTTGTAAAGTCTACCCTTAAATAATGTGCACAAAACATTATCTCTGTATAATATAATATTTAATAATATTCTAGAATTTAACAACTAAATTCAAATCTTTAACAAATACCTTTAGGTTTCCCCTTCTATCTCATTGGGTCTTATGAATCATATTAGTCCATCAAATCTATTTTATTTCGAATATTACAACTATCATCAATTTTTTCACAGTAATATATTCTATATCAATAAAATATTAATATTGAATTAAAACAATAATTACATCCCAACATCACCCAAATCAATTACATACCGTATATTGTATTCCAATAATTTATCGAAATTCAATTTGAATATATAGTTGTAGGTTTCCCAAATAACTTCCAATGAACCCAATGAATACCACATAGACACTACTATTATAAGTATTTCTAAATCAATAATTAAATTGGAAAAATATTTTATATGGTGTGATGAAACAATTTTTATTTTACTGTTATTCAACTACTGTATAGGCTCTGGTGTGTAACAAATCCTTATGGTGTAATGTCTTATCGACTTGATGTGAACCCTAAACATTACACATCCATAAACATGCTATCTATGATGCAATATCATCATGTGATATGGAATTATTCCACTTAATCATAACTATGGAAATTCCTACATGTCCATATTGTTGTTTCCTTTTGACTCTAAAAATATCAAATTTTCCCATTTCTAAATCACACCATTCACGTCATAGCATATTCTCCCAGGGATAATGATACTCAATTCTTAAAAATCAATGAACCTTGACCAATAATTACTATATTACCACTAATATTTATACTTTAGAGAGGGATAAAAACTTCTAGTGCATTGGGGTCTTTCTTAAGAAAAATGGGATAGTATCTGGTGGCATAGGCTACTTCTATGGAATCCCACATCAAAATGTTTTTCTAGAATCATCTCTTTTATCAACATTAACATTTCATCCATGTATAATAAATCCCTATGGTTCTACAACATACAATTTCACTTGTCCATAATGTTAGTTTTTTCCATTTTCTCACTTACCAGCTAGTACCAACATGTTCTAACCCATATCATCCTTCACCGACCATCTTAGTGTTGTAGTTGAGCAAGGTGTTTCCTCACCACGGTGCCTTAATTCTATGGTATTCTAAGGGTTGGAATTATTTTTTTAGACTCCAAACAACATATGTTTTTTGACATAAGAATAGATCATGACATGTTATATTACATTGTTTCATGGTTTCCTTCTATTTATTCTAAAAAAATTGTCACTATATTATTCACTGCAATATCCTACCCATTTTTAACCAAAAATACTTATAAGCATTAGAAAACATTTCCATTTTTCTCACTATTACTTCTAAATTATTCAATCATATGGCTAGAATTTTCATGACCTTAATATAGATATGAAGGTGTCTCTTGGAATATATCTTATAGTTTATTCATTATCTTACAACCTTTTTAAATATTTTATGAATATTAAACTATACAAATAATTGAGTTTATTTAACCATTCATCGTCTTCAACTATTCTCAAGACTGAAAACATCTTCATCTTTTCCCAAATTCACATTATTTGACAAAAAACATCTTTACAAATTTTTATAAAGTATAGTACAATATATTTGGTGGAAACATTATCACCATTTTTATTTTGATCACTATACTACCATACCATAATTCCACTATAAACCCTTCTTCATATAGATTAATGTTTAATTTAACCCCTTCAAATTAATTATACTATGTCATATTAATGTTTTATTTTAATTCATTCCCAATTAGTACATAAAATTAAAGGGCATATTGGAATTAAATGTTAGCATTATATTCCATCCCCCTTTGGGTATCTCTAAATTATTATTCATATTATCTCTCCATATATTCATGAATTCTATGAGGGTGAACTACATCAACTCTAGTTTCATTAGGAACAAGATTGGGATCTCAACAGCATTAATCCCTCTTTTTCAAATTAATACTTGCACTAAATTTAATGGGAAAAAAGTAAAAATTTCATACTTCATATATATCCAATTTATGAAAGAATATCCCAAACTCAATTCAAATACCCACTAAAATATATTATTAGATCACCTGTAAAACTATTATCAAAACCTTTAATACCACTTCATACAACCTGTAGAAATTTCTAAAAAATGGAATGCTCCTAATCAACTTTTATTAAACATCCATCTATATTTTATTAGAGTGTAAATAATAACTCCAAATGAACTAACAGATACCACGTATAAATGAAAAAATAGTGATATAACTTGATATCTATGAAATTATTTTCAAAACAAGACTTCTGTATTCTCATATACAGATAATCATCATTATAATATCCATGAAAGATTCCTATGGTTTCTTTAATTCAAAATACCATATATTTTTTGAAGATTCATCTTATAAAATCACCTTCAAATGATAATTGAAACACCTCAGTAACATTATGTATCCTAAAAAAACACAGATGATACTGCATTGTTGTTTTATAAGAAGATAGAGAAAAGTTCCTCTATGAATATGGTTTCTTCATGATCATGTTTTCATCTATTTCATCAAGTAATACAACCTCATGGTATGGCATGATAATAAAAATAGAATTATAGAATTATATTGATATAAATAATAAAACTATTTTTTTCTTAAAAACATTTTTAATTTAAATTTATCTCTATTCCAATTATTATTCATTTTCCTAGAATTCATAATCATTTTAAATAATTTTCCATCTAGTATAATTCTAGATATCACTTCTTATTATCAATTGTAGATCATTATTGGCCACAACTACAATTGAATTTCCTTATTATTTTAATTAATTTCATGATTTAACAAGTCTCATCATTGAATCGGTAAATTAACTTGTAGTATGATTATTTGATTCCTTTAATATTGGATATACAATTTATATAAAAATACTTGATTTCACATCATAGTGGCTGCATAAAATACCACTTGTGGTATTTTTATCTATTATTAAATAAATCGGTCCATTTTAATGAACATTTGGCCTCTTATTATTTATTCTCATCCTTTTAATGCATACAAAGTTAATATTCCCCAAGCATTGCATCTCCCCCTAACCCTATATCAAAAAATAGACACAGAGACACAAACAGACACACACACAACTCAAAAGGAGGGTTACCCTTAAATGTTCTCAAGTAGTGGATTTTGGTAAACCAAGATAAGCCAATAATTCCTTCCCTATTCCATATAATCCTACATACTGGTATTCCATTTATAGAAACCACTAATCCATTGTTCCTATAGAATATATTATTTCCCATAATTCTCTTTTGTCTTTATTCATGTGTCATATGTTGTAATCTTCTAAATTATTCCACTAGTATAATCACCCATCTTATTGACATTAAGAAATCATAAATGATTATTACAATCAAATAAAATTTAATTCCCTTTTGGGATTAATATCACTAGTATATGTATCCTTATTCAATGAACCATCTATGAATTTTTTTTAAATAATTATTCTATGTGTAAGGAAAATGACCGTCAACCTAATGTTAACATTTTATCACAAATTGGGAAAGGTCCAATAAAAAAAGTTCATGATGGTGAAAATTAATGTAGAAAAAAGTAATCTTCATGTTCAAAAATTCCACACTCTGATTTAAGTGACCCCAAGTTCAAAAATACTGAGCATTGATTCATGTTATCCACTTTATAATTGAGGTAGTATTCAAATCTATTCCCCTCTAACCAAGTATAATACATGTCTGTCTGGGAGTCAAGGTGTATTATACATTTGAAAATGAAACATGTAATGTTCCATGAAGTTTTTATCTTCCATTACAATGTTCAAAAAAACACAATAGAGTTAGCATCCACCGAATCTTGTGTAATTTTTTTATATCCAAACAGTTTAATTACCGTTAACAATGAACTAGAATAATCCATAAAATAATCCCCATATATTAAGATTTCACCCAAATAATGAACTACTGATCCATGGTGATCACGAGTAGCACCCGCCTGCATTATAATGAGGGTAAAAGAGTCATCCACATTTTGCTTAGATCCACTGTTCTTGTGTCTTTGTCTAACCCAACGTCTATGAATTTTCAGGTTCTGTGGAATAGAGGGAATTTAATATCTGATCATGATCCTTCAAATAAATGAAGATCCATCCTAGAATATACAGAGTCAAATCAATCCATCCACTAGATATTTGGATTTAATCACCACACCCAGCAGATAGATTTGGATACAAAAATTTCATCTTCGATTTAAAGCAGTTGAAATGCTCTAGAAACAGGATGATAAGAGCATCACTCTATCCTTCCATTCATGCTATCTATATCCATCCTCCCCAAGACACATCATAAAAAATTACTCATTGTTGGTAGAATGAATATTTAAACCAATTAGTTCACCAATGGTACTCCAAGAGACCACCACCCAGTCACTCTCAAATAATAGGTGGGAAGACAATTTATCTATATAGTTTCTGAAGTTGAATAACCATGACTCCAATGGGATTCCTTTTCACCTGAATTGATAATCCATCAGAATAATATTGTTAAATATATTCCAGATGACAATGTTGAATTTAGTTGGAATGTAATTACACTTGGTGATATCATTACATTCATCTTACAAGACACTCTTTTGGTTCACTGATCGATATATACACACGGAGATGTTTTTAGAGGTTGATAATATGAAAATCAATTTATCTGGGTTGGGAGAGGGTTTAATTATATTGAATGTTTTGAGTTGACATTGGTTTCAGAATGCATGGATAAACGACTTGAAAATACTCATTTGGGCAAAGGTGATTTTTAGGGTTGGGTAACTTAGTAATTTGATCATCTCACCAACCTATTTATAAATACATAAACTTATCTTACCATATCCAAAAATCCATTTTGAATTTCTCATCAAAATAGAGGTGTGACCATAGATCAAGATCCATATCTAAGAACCTCCCCCTCTAGAGTTTTCGTAATGGAGCCCATACCTGTTAGCAATGAACTTGGCCCACAAGGAACTACTAACATGAATTACCATGATATATTTTCCTTTATTATACTGATTTCATTCTTAAAACATTTCATGTTAATACCACCAACTCCTACTCCATTTTAAATATTGTCCCACGCGACCCATGGGTATTTTCCTTCAGTATTTACATCCTAGAGGAAAATTTCCATGACGTTTTAAATATTTCTCAGCACCCTCTTTGAAACATTTACCAGTGATAGAATATACATCAAAATGGATGATACGATTCAGTTAACAAGAGTGATGTGACCCCCTAAATAAATAACTAACATTCACAGTTTATTATACAGGTTGTAATTTTATCTATAAGTCCGTAGAAATGGTGTAAAAAAATCCTTCCGGGATAAAATTTTTCACATAGATAATCCCTGGTAAAGGACTTAGTTTTATCCATATAAAATCCTGAATTTTCATCCTTTTTATTTCTAAACACCACATTGAAAAAAAAATATTTTTTCTCGATTAATGGCCTAGAACCTACATCTACAGTAGGTATTCATGATTTTGTTAAATTTGGAAAGTTACTTATACTTCCATTCAAGAATAAGATCATGTAATCTTTAGAAAAAATTTAGAGATTTTATTGGAATATGACCTTCCAAGTTATTTTCATATGTTTTTTTGAAAATTCTTGATTCCATATAACTATTGGGTGTTTCATGAACCATACTGAAGAGATCCAGAGAAAGACCACATCCCTACCTTATCCTACATGTTGATTTATAAAACACACACTTCTTCCTCATGAAATAAATATCTTTCAAAAGATATATAAAGGCCCTAAAAGATTAATCAATATCCCATTAAGAGAAACCAATTATTTTTAAAACCTTTTTAATGAATCTCCATTCAATATTGTTGTATGGTTTTTGAATATACACTTTAGTCACAATGATTGACCCATGTGTTATCTTATTGTAATATCTAGTCATTTGATACCCCAATGTAATGGCATTTTGGTTTGTTTTTTCCTTTCATAAATACCAATAGTTTTATATATGAATACACTTAAGAATGCCTCTTACCTATTCTCTATGACCATGAGAGATAATTCATCATTGTTCTTTTCTCTCAATTCTTTTTTCTTCCCATTCCAGGAGAGTTAATGTGAGTAGTAAATCGTTGATTTTTGGAAAAATTTATACTATTTTTATCAATTATTTTGTTTTAAAGGCATAAATATATTCTCCATTGAGACAGAATGGTTTATATTCTATATTATTATTTTCATTGACATACTCTTATATTCTCTCCATTTTTTTCTATCAACAGGACATTTATTACAATTGAGAAAACCTCTCTTTCCATCAAAATTCATAATCATACACTCAAATAAATCAATTTTTACATTAACAATATATTTAAATTTTCTTTCATAATTAAATATTATTAAAGGAGTGGGGAACTCATATTGGCACCTCAATTACCATTATTGTTATAGTAAATTTCCATGTAACCATGGTTAGGACATATAAAAAATATCAAAATGAATTATTCATACTTTTTAACTGACTTACCAAGGTTTGATGTATGATTAAGTATCATTTAATTGAAAATACTCAAATTCCTCCTTAACACATCCATTTTTCGTCTCATGATCCCATAGAAATAACACGTATTTAACATTGTACTTTGACATTGTTTTCATTCCAAATCCTGTATTATGGTTCTTTTCCTCTTCCAAATCCATATTTTTACACCCCATTCCATTAAATAAAGTCTATATCTAATAATATTTTGTTCTTAAGTTATTATTTAAAACATGAATCTCTCATTCAATCATACCTATATTATAATCTGTCATCTTTAGTAACACATTTAAATTCATAAGGTGGGAATTATTTTCATCACATATAACCTTTACTTCCTCTTTACAATTCTCTCTCAAGGTAGATACTAAATCTCTATGAACATTTTTTTCCATTATAAACTCAATATCATGGACAAGTTCATTAATTATATCACTTCATTCCATCATTTTAATGTTCATTTTTACTATGAATGCATTTTAAGCCTTCACTTGTTCTATAAAATTTCTATATACATATTCCAACTATGCTATATAAGTTGAGATATTTTCACAATAATATTGTAATACTAATTCTCCAGTCATCAAATCTTTAATAACCTATTATTTTATACACAATAAATTTAGAGATGAACATCATGATGTTGATAACACTTTTATATCATCATCATCTATGAATTTGGGTGACATAAAACATATATTTTCTTATATACAAGAGACTTATATTATAGATTCAGATTAAGATATATACAACTTTATTCACCTCTTTGGGAATACATTATTTCTCATTTTCCATCATTTTATTGTTATTATTATTCTATATTTTAATCAAATGAAATTATTCTTTAATCAAAATCATTTCCAAAATGTTACTAACCTTGTGTTTCTCATCCCACTTTTGATAAAAATGCACTAATTTTATTATTATTTATAAATTACATCATGATCTTCAACATATTCTTCTTGGTGGGTCAATAGTTCACCATGTTGTTTATAATATTCATGGGAATATTTCAATAATCTTACAATATTCATGTTGATAATTTTTTTAATATCTAATTCCTCTAGATCACCTTCATTTTCTAATTCATTATTAATAATTCATTTTCTTCCGTTATAATCATGGACAATAATTATTTCCATTTGAGAAATAGAATCCATGCCAATCTGATAAAAATTTAAATATTTGAATCTATGAAATAACCTATTTTTTCTTAATACAACTTATTAGAAATCGGGAAAACCTAAGGGGTGGGTGATTTAAGGTGTATACATAATTAAAATTTTCTATTACATTCTCTCTTCATAAAGATATTATTCTCTTACTATAATGAATAAAATTCAATATGTCTTTTCTCAAGTTGTCCTACATAAAACATCATACATATGTGATAAAGGTAATGTATAAATTAACACTATATTGTTTGACTAGTTTACCAAAAAAGGATAATGTAAAGAGTTTGTATATAAAATTTTCTAATATGCCTAATCCACTATTAATTCAATAGTATGATGTTATCACTTTAGGATGATATCACTATTCTTCTAGGTCCATGACCTATTCTACTCTATGACTCAATACTTCTAAGAGGATAACAAATATTAGTTGAAACAATTTTAGGCCACTTCTATGTAAATTGACATGAAGTTCCCTTCAAGATCCGTATAAGCAAATAATATGTCGGTAATCTTCATCTTCAAAATTTATTGTATAATAACTTCATTTGGTAGTATCAAAATCCAAATATAGAAATTTCCAAACCCATATAAGATTTGTTTCAGTTTTTATATTTAATCAAAATGTATACAGTAAAATAACTCTAAATTTAATAATTCTAGAAATTAAATTTTACTTCATTATATTTAGTCCACTTATCACAAGTATACATTTTTCTTATGTCCTAATTTTTACATTATTAACATATTTTTTGAGGCGATGTGTTTGAAAATGATGTAGTAAATATATTTTTTATGTTGTTTTTTCAAACTGATGTTAAAAATATATATTTTTTAATTTTACTCACCAGTTTTTAAAAAAATTATGTGAAAATTGATATTTAAAATCATTTTTTTAGTAAACTGTGGTAAAGACCTATTTTTAATGATTATTTTAATAAAAATTATGCCAAATATTTATTTTTAACATCAGGTTTTTAAATTTTTATGTGAAAAATATGGGTAAAAATTATCTAATATTGTAAATAGAAATGTATAGTTGTTTTAGAGAATCAACATGATCAACTACACATTCACATGAAAAAATAAGTAGTTAAAAATTATAGATATGAAATAATAATTATAATTCCAATATATAATGATGATTATCATAAAATATATATTATAATATCCTAAAATTTTAAACAATAATAAATGATTTTTTAGGGATTTTATATATATGTAATTTTCCTTGGTAAATAATAATGATGAAAAAATTTATTCATCATTTCCTTCACTAACACCACAATATCCATAACCAAAATGGACATTTAATATCGATTTTGGATGTAAGAACTTATAACCATTGTATAAATAAATTTTTTAGTGGGAGAAGAAAATTTTGAGGGGTAGTCATAAACTATAGTGAATGAAGAGGAAGAATGATTATCCAGTGTGATGTATCTGTATGTAAGAATGAAAATTTCAACATTAAGTGAAATAATAAATTTTCCATGTGTTGTAGGGTGAGTTTTTTTGTAGGAAGGATAAATTAATTTGGTGTGATGTTTAAAAATTGAACTCTTATATTCATGTTTGATTTTTAATGATGGTTATTGAAATAATTAATGTTAAGAATATTTTATAGTATATTTTTTAGAATGTTTATTGAAAAAAATAATGTAAAAAAATTATTTTACTGTCTCTTAGGTGATTATCTGATATTAAAAATATTTTATAAAATATTTTTGATGTTAATTCTTTATATAATTAACATGAATGATTTTTTTCTAGAGTATTTTTAATGTTTTTTTAAATAATAGGTGTTAAAACTAAAATAGTTGTAATTTTAATGTCATTTTCTAAAAATATAAATTAAAACATTAATGTGTTAAATATTTCTGTAATTTCCATAATAATTTGTAAGTATTAATGAGAATCCACAAATATAATCTTTCTATATTATCTTATAAAATCCATAAAAACTTCAACAAAACAGAGGTATTCATTAATTTATCTACATCTAGTTCTTCAAAAGGTAATCGCATTAAATTTTGATCTTGAAAATCGTGAATAATACTTAATCTCTATCTAATCTAATAATTAATGGGATTCTGTCCGATATAAACTCAACTCAGATCATCAAAAATCCCTTCTTTGTTTTACCCCATCTATATCAAGTGAAAACATAGATCCTAAATCTCTATTAACTATATTTTTATTCTACTATTATATCTATATTAAATATCAAACATAAATTTCATCAATATCTAGAAAATTTTAATTCTAAATTAAAATTATAATTACATTTTTCTACCTATCTCGCTTCAATTCTAAAATTTGGATTGTAACACCCCAACCCAAGTGCCTTAGAACTAGTGGTTATTTTGTTAAAATGGTACAAAATACATATACAACAATACATAAGAGCCAATAGCTTAGGAGACTCGTGAAAAAATAATATTACATTAAATTGAAAACATAATATACAACAATTTAAAATATGAAAAATATTATTTATCCTTTTAAAAACATATTTCACACATAGTAAACTTCATGGTTTCCTAGGGAAATGGAAAACAATATAAATGTTTGGGATCAAATGCTCAGTAATTGTTAACATATAGTACAAGGTATCATACATAAACATGAAATCAATAATATGACTTTATTACATAAATTCCCTAAAAATATTATATCCGTGAATTATATAGTAGTAAATAAAATCATGGAAAGTAATAAATGATCTCATAGAGATGGAATTTATAATATTGAACATCGTGGATATACCATCAAGGCCTCTTTCCAAGACATCATACAAAAATGGTTATAGATTATACCAATCACCCAGCTAGTTTTTTTTCACGTTACCTACCAATACCTCAAGGGGAAATATAATTATGGGCCCCAACTATCACATAACAAGTCCATTACACCAATCATGTTAAGAGAATCGATAAATAATTCATAAAATGATGTTATATAAGGTGCCACAAACATAATCACGGCTTAGTAAAAAATCATTTTTCATATAGGAATAGTAGATATAGGGATATCCATATTTCCCCATTCAATGGAACAAACACAATATACAGGTGAATGCACCACAATAATCATAGAATAAATACGTTATTCATAATGTAACGTAAAATACCCATATTAAAGGAATTATAAAAAGGTTGTATTGGAGAGTACATTATAACAACCCTACTCTTTATCACACTTTATTTCTTGATTAATTAGATAATATTATATAGAATAAAACCCATAATATTGATATGTATGGTGCATTTTTGGATTAAGAACATTACATAACAACTTGAAATAAGGAATAAATCAACTTTTCTGAAAACCTCCTTAACATGTTCACAATATTATTTTTTACTAAAACTATATGGGATAACTAGGGTACTATTTACGCTACTTTATGTCACAGAGTACAATGAATGGAAAAGGTAATACCTTAATCCCAATGAGGGTCACCCTTTTACGAACATCAAAAATTTAAAAAGGGGTGAACTAGTAACTCATTTGAAGGGTGTCATGCTGGTATCCTGTGCGCCGCGCAAGTGAATTGTGCACCGCATATGGGTTGTGCAAGTCACTTGCACTCCCTATTCCTTTTTTTCACCCACGATGACCATTGGCCTATAAATATCCCATGTGCCCCCCCCCCATTTGGAGGATGAAATTTCAAAAACTCAGATTCAATCTCTAGTCACCCAAGTCTCTGTCTAATGTCTTCCAAATAGTTCTAAGGTAATTCATAAACTAGAATGGAATCTCTAAAGAAGAAGAATAAGGCTTAAGTGTTAGAACTCATCAATACTTGCTTGTCTAAGTGTTTATCCCTCAATGGAAATGGAAACACTTGTGCGCTGCCTTTCCCTCTCAAGGGAACTTGCGCACCAACCTTCTAGAAGCCTCTAGGGATGATACTAAGGGCTTGAGTTTAAATTCACCCAAGTATTACCCAATAGAATCATCATCAACAAGGTGACTCATGTCGCACATGTTTACTTGTGTGAACATGACTTGTGTTCCAGAACAATACTTGCGCACCTCCTTTCTAGTAACTTCCTTTCCTCAAATCCACCTCTCTTCTTCAAGACATAGCCTTTAAAACCCTCTCCAATGCCATTTATGGCACGGTTCCTTTATTGTCTTCCTTATCTGAGAGGAATTCATTGGGCCTCCTTATCAAGATTAATCCCCAATCATAATTTCCTTTAATTGGGTCTCCTTCTCAATAGTAAGCCCCAAACATAATTTCTTTTGATTTGGGCTTCCTTCTCAGGAATAAACCCCAATCATAAGTCCATTTTAATTTGAGTCTCCTTCTTAGGAGTAGGCCTCGGGTTAAAATTCCAAATCACCATAAAGTACAAATACCTTTATAGACCCTGCTCTTGGGATTATTTCCTGAAATAAGTCATATTCTTCATTTACTTGGGCCATCATACATATGTAATCCCCACATCATTTCTCATGATTGCGTCTTTCGTGGAACCATTGTCAAGTTTACTGATACCTATTGTTTCTCACACCGAGCATAACTCGCGTTGGATTATAGTGTAAAATTAATAATGACATCTCTTTTTGGGCCATTAACCATGCATAAACCTCTCCTGAACTATGTGGACTTTGATCTATGCCTTAAAAGTAGAGTACGTAAGAAGCCGTTATAATGTTCAAGCCCATTTTTCATTAATTCTTTTCCATCCCATATTATGTTAAACTATATCTGTTTTATTGAACTACATGGTTTATGATTCCTTTTTAACAAGGATATGTTGGTAGCCCATCTTTAGGTACGATCCCAACTCTAAAATAATTCATGTCTTTCTGAATGACAATAAAATTCAAGTGCCACACTGAGTGGATTTAAAACAGTTATGGTCATCATAATGACTAGGATATTTTTATATATTATTTTGAGGGATACCATTGACTAAGAATCTTCAATACATAAGGATGATTCTCTATCGATGAAGAACCTCAAATACATATAAAAGATTCTATAAATCCCATACATATCAATCATTTATTGAAAAATATAAAGGAAAAATCATTTTCATGATTGGTGAAATATTAAGGATTCGTGAACATAACATAAATCTATAAGAGAGTCATGGAGTAGGCAATAATTCCCCCAAAAAAGGTGTGATGAGCCTGACCTACCATCCTCTCAACCAATGAAAATTCTCAAGCCTCATTGGTCCACAATTAATGAGAACCTACCTTTGGAAAGTAGGTCCAAATGGATTTAAAATCATTGGGTGTTTTCGGTTCTATGGATAAACCCATTAGAAATAGATTGAAAAGTTTGACCCTTAAACAAACAAGGTCATCCCCATTTCTAGAAGAAATAAAAATAGTGAACCCGACATGAATCCTTAACCATGTTAAATGATGTTTTACTTATTTTCTTGGCCCCTATTAAACTCAATATGAGGGCTAACAAAGAAATCAATAACATATGTGCTCATCCAAATGATGTAGTCTGGAAAAACTTATCTTCCTTATGTCTACTATATCAAATAAGCACTCTTTTTCAAGATCTCTTTGCAATACGAAATGGATTCAATAAAATTCACACCTGTGAATGTCTCGGCTGCTACTCCTAATGGATCCTCATCCGATCTGAGGATGAAATCACCTACTTAGTGTCTACAACACTGGGTCTCAAATGTATTGGTTAGGTAATACCATCAACATGGTACCATCCCGACTCTAGAGGCCGCTCGACAAGCCCTCCATGTTAACAACTCACCCTGGTTGTCCGAAGAGCGACGACGAGTGGTCAAGAAGCAGGTGGTGACAACCACCATCTCCAACCATCATGGGTTGTTATCCCCGGAACGCAAAAAGAAGTCCCTCCCATATTATAGGGATGTTAATGAAGAGGTTACTGAAGGCCTCAGTTCAAGAAGATAGGAATCCTTCATGAGGACTCCCACCAACAATCACCGCCAGACTCGTTTGGTAGTGCACCCTCAACATGATGAGGGTATCTCCTCTAGGAGTTTATCTCAGTTTCCTCAGACCAGATCATACAAGACGAACCTCCAGAGGTGAAATTTGGTCAACAGGGAGCATTTTCTTACCTATACACCCTCCGGAGAAGTCCATCAATCTAACTTTATGGCAAACAATGAGCGGGTATATACACCCGTCTGTCCTGATTTCACTACTCAGCAGACTCGTCTAGTAGTAACACACAAATACCGCTAGGAAATTCCAATGGAGTACTATAGGCAGGCACATACACCTGTTTATAATTCATCAGCCAGTCAGTAGGCTCATATGACAGCAACCAAAGAAGTTCGGCAATCTAATATGGTGGTAACTGGTAAGTAGGAACATACACTTGTTTATAATCACCAATTTTGTCTGTAGCCTCGTCTGCCAGTATTAAAGGAAACCCTTCAACCATACTTGACGGAGAATACACATCGGGCACATACACCTGCCAATGTTCATCAAGCATTCCAACAGTCTCGTTTGGTAGCACCTAGAGAAGTCAGTCAGAAAGCTCTGATGACAAATATGGAGCAGACTCAACTCTCTGCCTCTATTCATAAGTACTGTCAATATCCATTGACATGTAAAGGAGGACAGGAGCAGGCACATACACCTACTCCTGACACGGAATGGATGTATATTCCCATTTTGGTAGCTGAAGTCACCAATCACATTCTGACAATGGTGAAAGTGCATAAGAAAATCCCTACCCATATTCTGGATACCAATCAGAATATTATATTAACTTCAGCGACATCACATGGAAAGAAACATAAATCAATCCCTATCAGGGGAGTGACTCGCCAACATGTCACACTGGAGCAGACACACACCTCGGTTCCAGTCCAGGAGGGTTGTGGGTCATACTCCCCCATGTCATACAGACAACCAAATCGGGCACATACACCTGATTTAAATGGAGATAATCAGCCTAATTTGACCATTTATCATGAGCAGGCACATACACCTGCCCATAATAACCACTTTTGTCAACAAGTGGTTTCCAATGTGATTAATAAGGTGTCCCATAAAAACACCCATTCATCACAGTTAAAAAATCAAGATCCAATCTACAATAAGTCCTTCCTCAAAACTGGAGTTCTTGAAGCGCTCAGACAATTGTCTGTTATAACTCAAGATTCTACTCTCTCATTTCTAGATCCCGGAAGTAACAACAATAATTCTGAAGTACTTCATCAGACACTTCCTCATGAAATATTGCTTCATGATAATTCGGTCAATATCGAAGTATCATCTTCAGATGAGAGCCATAATAACCCTCTTCATGGCCAGAAGACCAAGAGCAAGAGGTTTCATCTTTTTTTATAACCCACCATGGTTGTCCTCCCCATGATGTTAAATTTAGCTACGAAAGTCTTTTCTGCAGTAGTAATTAGCATTTCCTAGAAAATTATTCAATGGAAAATGCAGTAATGAGAAATCCCTCTTATCTCGAGGAACTTTCAAATGTGAAGCCAGTCATGTATGATGCCTTACCACTAGCAGGTAAAATACATTCTCAATTAGAAGATAGCCTGAGTTGTAGGTCATTCTCTGAACCACCCCTGGTTCATTCATATTCTAATTTGACAAATGAATTCTCTACCAATCTTTCTGAATCTGAGGAAGCAACAAATAAGCACCAGCTTTGGTCCAATCAGGTAGAAGAATATTCATCAAATGACAAAGAGGAAGTGTTGAATATGAGAAAAAAAATAGCGAAAGGTGAAAACCCAGTCATGTTTTGGCCTTTGGCTGACTCTCAGTATGATATTCAAGAAATGTTGATAGAAGATTGTATTCATGATATTCGTCTCAACATATGGAAAACTCTTTGACACTTAAAAGAGAAAATATTATCTTATGATGAATATCAAAATCATGTCAAGATAATAGAAGGGTTGCAATGCCAAATTGACTTGGAATCTCTCTCACTTTCTCGACATCTAAAGGTTGAAAATAAGCAGAAATACGTTCAGTGTTCATGCCTTGGCGCGTTAAAAAGGTTTTTCCAGTTAATTACCAATGCCCCGTCTGGTATTCATACCAAGGGATGGGCTGTTCATGGAGAATTGCATTTCACTATACTCTCCAGTCAACAAAGCCCGACAAACATGGTCTCATGCAATGTTATTTCCCATGGTTGGCCACATATAACCATTTTTGTGTGTAATCAAAGGCATCCTCAAGAACAGGCCTCAACTAGTTCGTCACCAAGTCTGGAATATAATGAACAAGTTGTCGAATTACTCGTGCATCAAGAAAATGAGAATATCGAACAAGATTCTCGTTTAGATAATGAAAATCATCAGGTGATAGAGGTGTCAGAAATACTCCAGCGGTCATCTGATCCAGTTGATTTGAGTGGATATAGGTTGATGCATCCGGCCAATTTCCATGCTAAAATTTTCAAAATCAGGAGGGCATTTGAGAAAGTTTCAGATGTAGTAGCTCTAGATCCACCTCATCTTTCCAGGTTGGGGACTCTTTTAATCCAACCCTCAGAATAAACAGAAAGGATTTGATGAGTTGAGCAGGAAAAATAGGAAAAACCCCAATCCACCGAACTGTGGACTTTTTCAAATTCTCAATCTCTTCCTCAGTGAAAGTCAGTCTTCTCTCGATTAGGGAAGAAGCCACAAGAGGAACGCAGATCCGAATTATCAGGATATTCCCTCCAAATTAAAGTTCATGAGGGATCATACAAACAAAATGCAATGTCTCATAAAGGACATGGAAGAAGATATTATCATCGAAGTGCTGACAGAAGGGATGCAATGCGTTCTGCATCGATAAATGTCATCAATTCCATTATCAATGATCCCCCAGAACATGAGGCGCACTCAGAGGGATCAGATGAATAATTTCATGTTCTAGAGGATGTGCACACATAAACGAATGAAAGAGGTGTGCATACCAGAAGACAGAGTTTTTCCCAAGGGAAAGATATTCCTTCGGGTAATTCCATTCCATACTCCATAAAGGAACATGCAAAGGAAAAGGGTAAAAGTTGGGTTACACCCCAACCTACCTCTGGAGAAGTCCAATCACTATCATTAGAGGAACGGTTTGAATGAAAAGAAGAAGAAATGATGGAATTAAGGAGGTTAAATGCAGAACTACTTCAAGGTAGTCTTTTTCCTAAGCATGTTAGAGTTAATCAATCAATGGAATTTTTTGCAGCTACAAGGATGGATCAAGAATAACCCACTTTACAACTAAACCCTCATATGTTCAATCCTATGGGTCATACGCAACTACAATCAGTAATAATACCATCAGTGGTAGTCCCGGTCACTACACCCATCCAAACTCTAGTTATTGCACCTGCTCAGGTCCAAGCTCAACCAGGTGTTTCTCAAAAATTAATGACTACCATTGAGTCATTAACATCTCGGTTGGAAGCTATGGAAGGAAAGAATGCACAAATTCAAAAATAAATTAGAGATTACCCTGAATGGGTGGATGCAATTCCTCCACCATCAAATTTTTCAAGTACCACATTCCCAATTTTTAATATTTCGGGACATCCAGAACAACACTTAATACATTTTGTTTCTCATTGTGATACTATGATGAGAACTCCTCAAAAAAAAGTAGTTAAGCTCAGGTGTTTCGTAAAGTCATTACAAGGGCATGCTTTTGTCTAGTATACAAGTTTCAATCCTGGTCAATTACTGGGTGGGAAGATCTCCATCAAAGGTTCCTTCTTCAATTTAGATCAACGTTGCCAAAGATGACAGTTTTTTATCTTACGAATTGTACGAAAAGGGAAAATGAAAGAGTTTCATATTTCATTGCTTTCTATAATGGATTAACATATTCCTTAAGCTTATCACTCCTTCAAGAATAATTGTGGCCAATCTGTGTTGCAAATTTTCATGATGAATTACACACACCATTGATCCCTGTTAAATACACAGAAACGTTTCGTGACCTTACTTCAATCGCTCAGCAGATAGAAGACTCTCTTATGAAGACTAAGGCTAAAACTCATGTAATTCCATCAGTTCCTGGAAGGAGAATAGGGAAAGAAAAGACTGCTAAATTTAAACTTAAACAATCACATGTACCTGCTTCCACTTCAAAAACTTCATCATATCGAAGGGATCCACCTTCTGAATGTCAAAAACAACAGCCGCCTCATCACGATTATCAAAAATATCAAAGGTGGAAACATTTTGAATATTTGAGGAACAAATTTTATTCTTTTCTATATGAACAAGTTCTGGGTTACTTCATCTTGGCTCTAGAAAACAACCTGGTTCAGTTTCCACGCCCCAAAAGGCCGAACAAGGAAGGAGATGATGACCTCCCTAACTATTGCTCATTTCAACAGATGTTGGTGCATCCCATTCATTAGTGTGTTATCTTCAAAGAGCTCTTAAAAAATATGGTTGACTCTGGACAGGTAAAACAAAAAGGTTCTTCATCTCATGTAGCATGTGTTACTATTATGATCCAGAGGAAGAAGGTGAGTGGCATGAAGTCAAAAGTAAAAATGTACAAAAATATGATAATTGGATGGTCAAGAAAACAATCAATATAACTCATGACATTTTACGAACACAATCGAATCAACCAATTATGTCTTCTTCTTTGAAGTCCACAGCAAAACCCCCTTCACCAGAAGGAAAATCTTCAAAGAAGTAGTGTAATTTGAAGAAAAAATAGTAGTTAGAAGAAGACAAGTTCGTGTCAAAGCCTAAATTGTCATTAACTCTGGATGATTTTATGTCATCTACTTCAAAAGCATGGGCACCGCCCCACCAAACGGCACAGCCTGAACTGGATAATCAGATAGAATATTCATCAGATGAAGAATTAATCTTTGGTTCTATTAACATGATTCTTTTAAAAAATCATTATGCCAATAATAGTTTCAATCACGATGAGTCTAAATTTACTATATCTAACAAATGAGTTAGAGGAAGAGATAGAGGGAGAGGATACTGGGGAAGACATAGATATTCTAAAGACCATTATTTCAATCCTACCCCTTCCAGAACATTATATGCGGCAGAAACTCATGGAAAATCCCTTCAGCGGGCTCAAAAGGAACAATAAAGTTTTTCCACATGCGGCAGATTTGGTCTTGACACAGTTATTTTGGAAGACCGGTTAGAGGATACACCTTCTTCCTCTCAGCAAATAGATAGACCTAGTCGGTCTAATCTATCTAAGCCAGGAGTTTTCCCAACTCCTACCTCGATATGGGATGCATCTACTGCTAAAGCATCAACTTCCAAGGCACCTGCAAAACCACATTTTCAGGATGGAAGACGCAGACCTTTGGACCAAAAGTATGATGTCTTGAAACATTTTTCCCAAGTACCGGCCAAGTTATCAATTCTGGATTCCTTGAATCTATTGAAATATTTTCAGGAGGATCTTATTGTGGCTTTGTCAAGTACTCAAGAATTCGAAACTGAAATTGTTTCGGATGAAGTCTACTATATAGAGAATGATTTTTTATAATTCCATGTAGTGATATCTTTTACAGATGAATATGAAGATGATTTTTTACATGGACATATAAGACCTTTGTATCTACCTTGAAAAGTCAAGGATATAGACATCTGACGATCTTTCATTGATAATGGCTTAGGATTCAATCTCATTCCTATTCTTACACTTTATCGATTGGGCCTCACTGAATCTGATTTATCTCCTTCTACTTTGATGTTGCAAGGATATAATAAGAATGAACAAGAACCTCTGAGAAAAATTACACTCAGAATTCAGTTTGGAGACCTTGTATCTAATTTAGATTTCATGGTTGTCCATCAGGACACAACCTTCAGTATTTTTCTTGGAAGACTTTAGCTACATCAACCTGCGGTCGTACCTTCGTCATAACATCAATGTCTAAAATATTGTTTCAATGGTCAAATCAGGACATTGTATAGTGACAAAGCCCCATTAAAAACATGTGAATCTCAATACATTGAGGCATAATTTTATCACATGGAGGGAAAGGAAAAATCCACAGTGAAGAAGGTCACCAAAATTAATGCTCCATATGGTTTGGAAAAGATTTCAGTAAACCCATTCATACATGTGAGTACAGATTATGTGTTTCCTATCAGTCAAATTGACGGGATAGAACCAAATCCAAACACTCTTATAGAAACTTCCATAATGTCAATTACAGAAATCGATCCGGACATCATATGAGATATTGTTTATTAGCCAAGTAATTAAGAAACCTTAAATGGAGATATCTTCATTTTTTCCACTGAAATCCATTAATCCTATACTTAATTAACCAGGAAAGAAGAAGTTATAGCAGTACTGGAGGAAAATAATGATGTTGATTATCAATCCAACATCTCCTCTCTATCATAACAGGAAAACCCTTCAACATCATCAACGTCAGAAATGGCAGCCTCTTCTTCAAAATGTTCAAATTTTAACTTCTCCCCTGATCATGGAAATTCTGTTTTATCATATACTATGAAAGTAGAAGTAGAAGAAGTAACACAAATTGATGAAGAAGAGGAATATCTCAGAGATGCTCCTCTAGCATTTGAAGAGGTTATCTCTACTGTTGTGCATGAACTTAGAGAAATAAATCTGGGTACAAAAGAAGATCCAAGCCCCACTTTAATTAATGCATCCATGACTCTTAAAGAGAAAGAAATGTATACTTAATTTTAAAGAAAAATTGAGATTTATTTGCTTGGAATTATACAGAAATGCAAGATCTTCATCCTGATGTTTCCACTTATCATTTGGGTTTTCCAGAAGAGCACTAAGAATTCAAGCAAGCTATAAGAAGAACACACCCAACTTATGCCTCCAAAATTGAAGCTAAAGTTGATAAGCTTATAAAAGCTAACTTCATCAGAGAAGTCTAGTATCCCAAATGGATGGATAATATTGTCCCTGTGAAAAATAATAATGGACAAATAAGAGTTTTCATTGACTTCATAGATCTTAATCAGCATTGTCCCAAGGATGATTTTCCAGTTCCGATCACAGAACTCTTAATTGATAAAACAGTTGGGTATGATGAAATTTCCTTCTTGGATGGATATTCTGGGTATAATCATATCTGAATGGCTCTAGAAGATTAATAATATATAGCCTTCAGATCCCCTCAAGGTGTGTTTTGCAATCGGGTAAGGCCCTTTGGCCTGAAGAATGCAGGTGCAACGTATCAACGTGCCATGCACCATATCTTCAAACCCTTTTAGATAAATTTATTGAGTGTTATGTGGATGATTTGGTGGTTAAATCCAGACAATGTTCTAATCACTTTGCTAATCTGGAAATCATATTCAACAAACTTTGATAACACAATTTGAAGATGAACCCCTTAAAATGTGCTTTGGGGTAACCTCAGGAACATTTCTCGGCATTGTTCTACGCCATCATGGTATCAAAGTTGATCCTGAGAAAACAAAATCAGTCCTTGGTGTGTCACCTCCTCTAAATTTGAAATAATTAAGAGGACATCAAGGACACTTGGCCTATATTCGGCGTTTCATTGCCAATTTGGCAGGAAAGTGTTTACCCTTCACCAAATTAATGAAGAAGGGAGTCACCTACCATTGGACCGAAGATTTCCAAAAGGCATTTGATATCCTCAAGAAATATCTCTTGATTCTTCCAGTATTAATTCCTCCTGTTGAAGGAAGACCACTTATCTTCTATGTTACAGCTTTAGAGGGATCATTGGGTGCCTTCCTTGCCAAAAAGAATGATGTTGGGAATGAAAACATCCTTTACTATCTCAGTTTAACTATGTGTGAGGAAGAAACTCGATATTAAAGTATTGAAAAGTACTACCTAGCATTAATATTTGCAGTTCAAAAATTGAGACACTACTTACAAAATCATGAGGTCAAATTGGTATCTCACAATAACCCGCTCAAATTTATCCTTAATCATCCAATGCTTACAGGACATCTGGAAATGTGGGTAGTTATTATGTAGTAGTTTGATATCCAATATGTGTCTCAAAAGGAAAAAAGGGCCAAGACCTGGCTAATTTCCTTGTTGAGCATGCATCCACGGAAGATACATCATTTAATATTGAACTTCTTGATGAAGAAGTTGTCTCTATTCAAGATAATCCTCAAACATGGGAAATGTACATTTATGGTGCCTCTAGAAGTCCAATAGAGAAGAGAATGTAAAATCCTAAAATCAACAAACTCCGATTAGGAATAGTCCTTATTTCCCCAGAAAAGGAAGTATTGCCTTATTCCTTTTTATTATCAGAAGTTGGTACAAACAATGAAGAATAATATCAATATCTCATCGTAGGTTTGGAATTGGCGCTTCAGGTGGAGGTGAATCACTTGAAGGTAAAAGGTGATTCATATTTGGTAATAAAACAAATCAATGGGGATTATGCCATCAGAAAGGGAGATTTAATCCCTTTGTGTGATTACATTAGAGAGTTAATGGTGGAATTTTCCTTGGAACCGACATTTTCTAATTTCACGCGATCACAAAAATCCCAAGCTGATGCACTGGCTAATGTAGCCACAGCCCTGGAAGATCCAAATCGAGAAGAAACAATCAGCAGTATTTCCCACTGTCACATAGTTTCACATTTTTTTCAAATCAGAACATAGGAAATCAATGAAATCAATCCCATTTATAAACTATATAGTCATAATATAGGATGGATGACACCTATCAGGGAATACCTTCAAAATGGAACACTCTCACCTGATAGAGCTGGGAAAGAACAAGTCTTGCAACGTGTGGTCAATTTTATGCTTTATGATAACCCAGATCACCAAAAAATTCTCTACAAACAAGGTTTTGATGGAATTCTCCTTAGATATGTTGATAGTGAAGAGACAATGACTGTCATGAATGAAGTACATGCAGGAGTTTGTAGTGCCCACTAGTCTGGACATAGACGATCTGGTCAAATCTAAAGGCTTGGATACTTCTGGCCTTCAATGATGCAAAATTGTGTTGATTTCACTAATAAGTGTCATTCTTTCCAAGTATGTTCCAACTTCATTCATCAACCCCCATAGTTTCTTCATACAGATAAATACTCATGGCCATTTGCAACATGGGGAATAGATGTAGTAGGACCTTACCTTCCAGCTAAATCCATGTAGTTTAAGTATATTATTACTGCTACTGGCTTCTTTTCCAAATGGGAAGAGGCAATACCTCCCAATGAAGTTAGTTTTAAAGGAATTGTTAGCTTCATCAAGTCTAACATCATTACTAGATTTGGTGTCCCTCACACCATATTGATGGAAAATGACTCCAACTTTTGTTCATCTGAGGTGTGAAAGTTGTATCAAGAATAGAACATCAAATCCAACCATTCGTCTTGGTATCATGCAGCGTCCAATGGCTAGATAGATGCCTTAAATAACACCCTTTCAAACATACTAGAAAAGATAGTGGATAAAGATAAGAAATCATGGCCTGATAAACTTTTTCACGCTTTATGGGCTTATAGGACCATCATCTGCACTACTACGCAGTCCACTCCATATTCATTGGTATATGGAACAGAAGCATTCTTTCCAATTGAGGTTCAATTACCTTCACTCAGAGTATCCATTTGTGATTAGTTATCTATAGATGAACAGTCTCATAAGAGAATTGATGAATTTGAATGATTAGATGAAAAAAGATTGTGCACCCTCCACCACTTGGAACTCTATCAGAATCGAATAGAGCAAGCATTCAATAAAAAAGTTTGTCTTCATTCATTCATTCAAGGAGATTTGGTATTGGTCCTCAGAACTCCAATGATACCAGGAAAGAAACCTCCAAAGCTTGAACCAAAGTGGGAATGACCTTATTCTATACATAAGGTCTACTCCAATAGAGCTTATTATTTAATCTCAATGGATGGAGAACTCATTATAACTCCAAACAATGCAAGATTCTTGAAGTAGTATTTTGTGTAACACAAATACACCCAATAGTCCCCACTACATGTCTTTAAACTGAATGGTCCCTTTTGTCTTTACTGTAAGACATTAAACTGCATAACCCCTCTATCATCCAACATGACGTTAAACTGTGTCCCCTTTGTCATCCAACATGACTTTAAACTATTCGACCGAGCTGCAAGATGTTAAAGTTCTAAGCACCCCATGTCTGTGACACATGAAATTTAAACTGTGCAACAGTCCCTTATACGTCCTACATGACGTTTAACTATGCACATTTCCTATAAGATGTTAAACAACAATACTTCCTAGATACATGACGCTAAACTATAAAACACCATTTTTCCCACATGACGTTAAACTGTGCATCGTTAGGGTTGATATTACCTCTTGTTTCTCACACTGAGATTGACTCATGTGAGCTTAGAGTACGCTTCAACCATAACACCCTCTATGGGTCGCCAACCAAGCGTAAGTCCCAACACCATCTTCGGATTTTCCTCAAGTACAACTCGGTTACCAGTTCATTCTCAATTGAACTATGCATACTTTGATCCTTGCCTTCAAGGATGGGTATGTAGGCAACCTCCCGATGTTTAATCCCAAAACCAATATCTTCACATCAGTTCACCTCCATCTCATATGATGTTGATCCATGACCCCCCCCAAACCAATATATTCACATTGGTTCATCATCGTCCTTTCTATATGACGTTAAACTCTATAGTCCCCCATTGTCCTCACTGTAGGACATTAAACTACATAGCAATATGTCCTAGCTACATGACGTTAAACTATGAAGCACTGGTCCATGCATATGACCTTAACCTATTCACACTTTTGTCTCATATGACAATAAACTACAATAGTCTCTGAAACGCTCACCTGAGAGGGAATCATTATTGACATTGATCTCCAATCATGTTATATTACAAGGACTACGTGCATACGTAACAATGCTAGAACCATTAATCTTGTATCCAACCATCATTCCACTAAAGTCCCCTTTCACCCTTCATATTTACGAACCAAATCTGTAGAGAGGGTATTTCGAGAACTATGTTTAAATTGATTCCCATCTTTATGGGATACGTAGGAACATTGGAGCATCCCTCAAACCCAGCCTCAAGTCTTTGGGCCTAACCCCAAACTCCACTGTCAGTCCCTTGGATGAAAAGTCCCCCTGTGAGCACATGAATGTGGTATGAAAACCCTAGTCTTTATTCACAGCAAGTTTATAAAAAACACACAATGTATCTTCCTCATTATGTTCCGAACTCTATGACCCTAAACTAAGATCTCCTATGCTCTCATCCCACATGCCATTAAACTATATTTCAAGAACTATATATGGCTCGATTATCATCCTAATGAGATATGTAGTGAAGTCCGGCATCTCAATTCAGTACCCAGCCACAACATGATTATGGTCTTCAATGGTATATGTATCTCCTTCATGCATTGGACAATACCCATTTTTATGTTTCATACTCCTAACCTTAAATACTTCCAGATCTCTATAACCCTTTTCTTGACTTCTGGTCACAAAATGTCTGATACCCGGGAATTCTTTTGCCGGACCATGAAACGCATTCCCTTAGGCGACCTTACATAAGTAGTCTACATAACAGGAAAGTCAGCCAAAAGATGCTATTATTTGAATATGCATCCAATGCCCTTAAGTGGCCCCGCACAATTTAAACCCCCTAACAGGTTTTTCAAAAAGTGGTAACTTCATTCTTGGGAGGAAAACCTATTTTGTCCATATTGGTCTTAACAATGATATCTAAGGATCCACAAAAACATCCATCCTTAACATATTTGTCCCATACACTTTTTCATGATCTGAAAGTATTCCAGTATATGGTTTATATTTCCCTTCACTACGTTTGGGTCAGACCTTCGCAAGAGTGACATTTATCCAATTCATTGACAATATTTATTGCGAATATACTCTACATATTCATGTACCTCTCTCCATATAGCATACTCTATTCTTTTCAAAATTTGAATCTCTATAAACCTCCACTGGCTTTTAGCAATTGAAAAGTAAAATTTCTGAGAGTTCTTTTTCCTGACAATGCAGCACATGCCCTTAGGCGGCCTTGCATAAGTAGTCTACATAATGGACCTGTCAGACAAAAGATGTTATTATTTGACTATTCATCCAATTCCCTTAAGTGTCCCAACATTATTCAACCCCCTGACGGGTTTTTCAAATAGTGGTAACTTCTATCTTAGGAAATACTTCCTCTAATGCCTTTTAGCCCTTTTTTCATATCATCTCTCATATTCAAAATTTCTTAAGTCATAGTTTACATATTTCCCCCATAAATTAATGTGGTAATATGTTTTAAAACAAATTATCAAAGAAATGAGTCAATTTTAATTCATTCGATCAAAGCTATTCGACCTTAAACATTGTCCGTTTTATGTCTAACATGCATGACTTTAAACTTCCAACAAAAGATAGGGTACTCATTAAATTGGGAACTTGTAAAAGGAACTCTGAAAAAAAGCCGAGTCTCAACTCTCTAAATGTACATATTGTATGATTTATGCTTTATTGAGCAACAAAAGATGCAAAGTTTGTAGGGTTGTTTGTATAATCCAAGGAAAAATCAAACAATGTTTACTTGGCCCATTGGCATAGGTGAAAAAAATATAAGTAATTAGCAAGAGAATGCATTTACAAATTATTAAAGATGAAATGTCTTTTTCATTGATGCACAATAGTATAAGAATATCCACAGATTGGAGTATCTTCTCTTTTTAAAGAATTACAAGTGGCTTTCAATATAACTTTTCATTTGATTTACTGAATCCCGAGCTTCTTCAGTAGCAACTTGTATTTCATTCACTCGACCATCTTCACTCTTTTCAGATTCATGGAGTGCCTTATTGGAATCATTGATGGCCTTTATGCCATTCGTTTGGACTCCTTCAAAAGAATTGTTTAGCTGGTCAAGTTCCCCAGTAACGACATCTAACTGTTGCTGAAGATGCATTTGCTGGACAACTATCTACTTGATCTTATGCTTCAGCTCCTTCAGCTTTGCAGCATGATCAACTCAACATGGGACACCACAGTCTCAAATTCGCCAATATTGGTCAATAGCCTCGCTCTGGTATGATCTTGATGGCACTTTTGCTTCTGCTCCCTTCTTAAGAAGACTTGTTTCACCGCGTTATGGATCTCTTGATATCCAAAACCACCAAGTCCCAACATTATAAACAAGGATGACAATCACGGGATTTTCGAAGACAACTCTTCAAGAGGCACTTCAGATATGATCTTCCATATAATCCGCCATGTCGTGCGACGTGAGAATTAGAGAGCCTTTTGCACCTCTAAGTCTGATTCAGAATCACTATCTCAGGGGGGAATATAGTCTGGTATTAATGCACTTAAGGAGGTTCCCTATTCTGCTCCTTCCCCCCTGACCCTTGGTACTTCACTTTCTACTCCCATTGGGGCTGAGGCTAAGTCTTCACCTCCAAATCTAGCCACTAAAATTAACGTCCCTGCATAGTCAATTGAAAGCTTTGGTTAGTTCCAAAGGATAAAAAAAGTTGATTAGTTTTCTTCAATATTAAATACAGCCAAAAATATTATCATCATTTACCCTATGGTAGATCAGCAGCATGAGAAGGCTCCTCCCCATCTTTCCTAGCTTCAATAGGATTTTTAGGAGTGATATCTGGAAGCTCGGTTGGGTTAAGCTCCACTTGAGCTAGCATCTCTATAATGATAGGGTTGTGTCTACCCCCTTCAGGCATCAGTAGATTAGAAACATGCTCAGATAGAACTGAACATTTCAACCAATCATGGTCAGAGATGTAATAAAAAAATTTAATAGGAAGAAGGATAACACTCACGTCCAAAATATTCTAAATCACATGGTAATTTAACATAATCAAAAATTTCTTCAAAAGATGCACCAAATTTAATCATTTCAACCAGATATATCTCAGATTCCTGGTTAGTCTCACCAGTGGGAGCATTTGACATGTCTTCTTGGCGACCCTCCTCCTGCGACCTCCGACCCCGAACAACTTCCTCATAGAAAATTGCGGAGTCAGTTGCAGTGGTCGCCAAATGTTCTGGTGAAGGTGTTGAACCTAAAGCATCATAGAATTGTAGTCAGTTTATGTCTTCATTAAATGATCTATGAAGTATTGTTAATTTACAAGAAGTAGGATTCTCTCTCCTTACAGTAGAAACAGGAGCAGTACTGGGAACAGAAGTTGGCTCTTTTTATCTCATAATTTCTTCAGGAGCGGCCAGGTTAGCATGAATTTTTGATTGTTCACTTTCACCCTCTGTCGTCCTCAGATTCGGGCCATTCCTCTCCCTCAAAGGGTAAATCGAAGAATCCCTTGGAATCCTAAGAAGTATGATCCAGATTTTCATGAGTTAGGATTTATGACTATCCAAAGGACTTACCACTACTAATGAAGCATCTAGCTATGGACTTCTTCCTTATATGCCTTTTCCTCTTTGACTTTTTGGGTGGGTAGACATAGTCACCACCAAATACAGGTATTGGAGAGTTTAAATCCCTTTCTAACTTCTCATCCATGGCTTTTCGGCCTAGAGATACCTCATCCGGCTCGCAATGAGATTCAGTGACTCCAAGAGCAGTGTCGCTAGGGTTGTACCGTGGTGA
This sequence comes from Viscum album, assembly GCA_963277665.1. Lineage (NCBI taxonomy): Eukaryota > Viridiplantae > Streptophyta > Magnoliopsida > Santalales > Viscaceae > Viscum > Viscum album. The sequence continues at coordinate 237,184,764 of OY728140.1, read as the reverse complement.
AGGGACCTCAGTAGATCCTTTCTTAACAAGTTGCAGGATGAAGAAATTAATTTCCTTGAGTAACAAATCTTTGATGGAAATTAAGTTGTAAAGCAAATAAGGAAATAAATTTACATATTCAAGAGCCACAAAATCATGCCACTCCTCGTCAACTGAAGCACCAATCCCCTAAGTAGTGCCACGATTCATCATTTCCATCACCCGTGTGGTAATAGTAATGGTATCATTAGTGGAATATATGAGCATTTCCAGCTCTCTGATGCAAGCCCACACTTCATCAGGGTTATCCTCGAAGCGAATATCAGCAGAAGCCCAAAGATTCCCCACTCGAGGGATATGTATCCCTTCTCATAAGTCCATCAAGGCGGTTTCAGCATCACAATATAAACACTTCCATGTCTGAACAGCCTCTGGTCATAAATATTAAGCATGTGCACCAGAATGTCATGAGGAGGGTCCTACAATCATGGACTTCAATTTCTTCCTAGCTCCTACAATCACAGATAAAGGATAAGAAAATGAAACTTGTTTCTCTATAAAATAATGGCGAATAAATTTCCGCAATGATATAACTCCACATGAGTCGATGGAGTAGGTCTCTTGACTCTGGAAGGAGGATTATATCTAGAACGAGGCCACTTTGACGCATGTCATGCCTCATCATCCCCATCCTGGGAATCCAGTGAATCATCCCCGGGTGAGGAACCCGGTGAATCAGCTCCGGGTGAGGAAGAATCACCTTCCATATGAAGGGTTTATTTCCTAACAGTTCTCTTTTTCATCTCCACTCGAGGAAATAGATTATTTAGTACCCCTTCTGGGTATGATGTTACCCAGTTCTCGGCATACCATGTAGTCTATTGACTCACCGCTCCAGCAACTGGTAGATCCAACACTGCCCTGGTTTTCTCCATAGCTGTCAGCAACCATAGTTGTCAGGAAACTATTGGATGCTGCTCTGACCTTACATGCATGGTAAGGGATAAAACAATCTGTTGTAGACACTTTAATTGGCGTGAAAATCTATATGGAGCATAGGCCTCGCATATAATCTCCTAGTCAATTCTGGTGGCCAATACACCATCTCCGCAAGCCAGCAAATATGAACTCAATTCTAGGATAGTTATTCCATCATCAACAAACTGCCAGGTTGGTGGGTTTCCATAAGGAAATAAATGAAATTCGTTGAACATTCTCAGCCTCACCTTCAGATCATAGGAATTGAGGGACAACAGATAAATTCTGGAAAATGCCTGCACCGATGGCCTCAAGTAACTTCCAGGATCCTGTACTCCGCTCTATACAGCGTATGTCCTGAAGTGAGTGGCGATCCATCCCCACAAAACATGGAATGGTCCCACTATTCTCAAAGGAGACTTACCCATATATACATAGAGTAAGCTCCTATGAATCTTCGCCAAAATTCGGGTGGCCAACCCAACCATTTTTCTCTCAGCCAACTTGGATGCAATAACAAAGGTCATTGGCCTAACACCTCCCTTCGAATCCCTTACTAGAAGAAGATAAACACTGATCCACAAAGCTAAAAAGACCTCCAGGTGTGTCTTCTTTGGGATTCTTTGATCCACCTCATACCCCCACTTTTCAAACTCTCCCGCTTTCAGAGTTGGCCAGAATATGCCAAGAGCACCCCTCTTCTCTGTTCTGGGGAAACTAGTAAGATGAGTAGAGGTGGGACCCTTCTCTTTCTTCTTGATGAGAAACATATCCATCCAATCCTTTGGATGAATCTCCATTCAAGAATTAGTTTTTGTGGACTTTGATTTCTTGAGCTTGTGGAAAATTTTCAATAAATCTCAAGCCAAAGTCGGAGTCTTCTCTGAATCATTCTAGGTCACCTTGGGGGGTAAATTCATCATGCATATCTCCCAAAATTGGAGCCCCTGATATCTTGTAGACATCCCACAAGAAGATTCCTACTTCTCCATGAGTCAGATGGAAAGAATTCGTTTCCGGGATCCAGTGGATGATTAGCTCCGACACAAAATTGTCATTCCTATAGACATATGTCTGCCCATTCCAAACGACTTAATATATTGAATCTCCCTTTAGATCCTCGACACAATCTGCACAGGATTGTCACAACCAATATTCCCACATCCAAGTCAGCTTCACACATCCTCCAGGATGGAAATCACACCTCTTTTTCCATCTTGTGGATTGATCCATCTGAGAATTTCGGAAAATAGAGGGATAGCAATGCGGCTACAGCTCAGGCTTATGAGGCTTTAAATCTGAAGCACATGGGTTGTGATGCATTATTTATGCCTTCTCCACTGTTCCACCACTGAAAAATGATCCTAAAACTGAGACATTTTCCGATGAGAAATTGGTTTAAGTCTGAAACTAGGATTGAGGAATATAATTCTTTGCTTCTAGAATGTTGAATCCTTGTATATGACTATGGACATATAAAGGAAAGTAGATGCTATGTGGGAAATCGGTATTATATTTCTTCAAGTACATAGCCAAATCCAGTAGAGTGATATCGCAGATATCATAATAATCATGGACAATAACATTCATCTTGTCATCTATTCTCTTACTGGAAAACTCATCCTCGGAACCAATTCTTCTGGGAGCCATTGAATCTGCACAAATATCAAACAGTTATCATTTAAGTAAGTTTTTTTTAATGAAATACTTGTGAAGAAAACAAAAAATGGCCAAGGCATTAAGGCGCGCAATCCATGTCGCGCAAGTAATGTCGCGCATGTATTGTCGTGCAGGTATTGTTGCGCAAGTCAAAATCCTTACTGGAGAAGCACGACACAAAGAAGATTGATCGATCGAGGAAATGAAGACACTTGTGTGACGAGAGATCAAATTATTTGAAGCCAGGATGGTTTGTGCAAAGTGACACCCATATATATAGGCGATCCCACAACCCTGCGCGCCGGAACCTGCGTGCCTGAACCTGCACACCAACATCTATGTGCCACTGAACCCTTCTTTCTCATTTTCCTCAAAGTTAAATCCTCTTTCCTTTTTCGGATACAAATCTAAGGGGGGACTTTTTGTTGATGCCCCTTTCCATCAGAGATTCCAACGAATGGAAAAGAGAATACCTTAAGCCCAATGAGGGTTACCCTTTCAATAACATCAAAAATTGGCAAAGGGATGAACCAGGAACTCATTTGGAGGGCGTTGGGCAAGTATCATGCACGACGCGCAAGTGACTTGTGCACCGCATATGGGCTGCACAGGTCACTTGCGCTCCCTATTCCTTTTTTCTCCCAAGGTGCCCAGTGACCTATAAATAGCCCATGTGCCCCCCCATTTGGAAGATGAATTTCAAAAACTCAAATTCAAGATCTGGTCACCCATGTCTTTGTCTTACATCTTCTAAACTATTCTATGGTAATTATTTACCTAAAATGGAAGTGTTAAAGAAGAAGAATAAGGCCTAAGTATTAGAACTCATCAATACTTCCGCGCCTAAGTGTTCATCCCTTAAGGTAAATGGACACACTAGCCCGCCGCCTTTCCCTCTCAAGGGAACTTGCGCGCCAGCCTTCTAGAAGCCTCTAGGGATGATACAAAGGGCTTGAGTTCAAAGTCTCCCAAGTATTACAATATAGATTTGTCATCACCCAAGGTGACTCATGTCGTGCAAGTTTACTTGCGTGACCAGGACTTGCGCGCCAGAACAATACTTCCGCACCTCCTTTCTAGTCACTTCCTTTCCTCAAATACACCTCTCTTCTTCAAGACATGGCCTTCAAAACCCTCTTCAAATCCATTTATGGCATGGTTCCTTTGTTGGCTTCCTTATCTGATAGAAATTCATTGGGCCTCCTTCTCAGGAGTAAGCCCCAATCATAATTTCCTTTAATTGGGTCTCCTTATTAGGATTAATCCCCAACCTCAATTTCTTTTTATTTAGGCTTCCTTCTCAGGAATAAACCCTAATCATAAGTCCCTTTTAATTTGAGTCTCCTTCTCAGGAGTAGGCCTCGAGTTAAAATTCCAAATCTCCATAAAGTACAAATATATTTATGGACCCTGCTCTTGGGATTCTTTCTTGAAATAATTCCTGGTCTTCATTTACTTGGGCCATCATATATACATAAGCCCCATATCATTTCTCATGAATGCATCCTTCATGGCACCATTTTCAAGTTTACTGATACCTCTTGTTTCTCACACTGATCATGAATCACGTGGGCTTAGAGTGTAAATGTAATAATTCCATCTCTTTTTGGGCCATTAACCACGCATAAACCTCTCCCGAACTATATGGACTTTGATCTCTGCCTTAAAAGTAGAGTACGTAGGAATACTTTATAAGCTTCAAGCACACTTTTCATTAATTATTTTCCATCCCATATGACATTAAACTATATCCTTTTTATTAAACTATATGGGTTCTGATTCCTTTTTAACACAGATACGTAGGTATCCCATCTACAGGTATGATTCCAACTATAAAATAATCCCTATCTTTCTGAATGACAATAAACTGCAAGTGCCCCACTGAGTGGCTTTAAAACTAGTATGGTCATCATAATGACCAGGATATTTTTATATAATATATTGAAGGATACCATTGACTAAGAATCTCCAATACATACGAATGATTCTCTATTGATGAAGAACCTCAAATACATATAAAATATTCTCTAAATACCATACATATCAATCATTGATTTGAAAATATAAAGGAAAACTCATTTTCATGCTTGGTGAATTAATAAGGATTCGTGAACCTAACTTGAATCTATAAGAAAGTCCCTGAGTAGGAAATAATTCCCCCCAAAAAGGTGTGATGAGACTGACCTCCCATCCTCTCGACCAATGCAAATTCTCAAGCCTCATTGGTCCACAACTAATGAGCACCTACCTTTGGAAAGTAGGTCCAAATGGATATAGAATCATTAGTTGTTTTTTGTTCTACGAATAAAATCGTTAGAAATTGATTGGAAATTTTGAACCTTAAACAAACAAGGTTATCCCCATTTCCAAAAGAAACAGGAACTTAAATAAGAAAATAGTGAGATATAAATCTCAGTAGGGGAATTAAAATGGATTAACATGATGAATGTAATACATGTTAGAAAATATAAATATCAATGGGTAATAAAATGAGTAAGAATCATATAAATTAACAATGAGAAATGATATAAAATGATAATCAAAAAAGGCAATGTGGATAATGTTGAAACAACTTAAATCAGGACATCATAAAAATAGGTTAAGGATAAATTCTATGACATCATGATGGAAAAATTCCAATGATAGATTAAATTCCCTCCCTAATCCCTCTCCTGACATATCTTGAGTCTAAATAATTACCAAATTCCTTAGAGAGATGTAGAATATCGGGTTCACCTGTCACTATTATTTAATTCTCATGATTATGTTTGCCACATTGATCATACAAATTGGATTTATTCATAATAATATTTTACTCTGTGATCGAATAGTGTGGAATATTTAATTTTAATTACATAATTAAATAATTAAATTTCCATAAATTATGAAATAATTTTTGGGAAAATGGTATGGGTATTCCCCCAGACATTATTTTGGTGAGGAAGATTGCATTGAAATTTCGGTAGCATAATAACATTACATAAAAATTGATAAAATGGTTTTATAAGAGAGAAATTGGAATACCATCATTTGAAAATAAAATAAATAGTTATAGGGACATGTAAAAACATATCCCAACATTAAGAATCATAAATATAAGGTATAATGTAATAAAGAAACATGAATATAGAAGATAAGGCAAATATCCCATACTTTGTGAGTGTGACTAAAAATACTTGGTTGGAACTTCTTTAGAGTATGGGAGACTTTTGGGATGACTATATAGAGGGAAGGGTAGAGTAATAATGTTCATAAATGTTTTTTAGTGAAGGGAAATGGGATAATTGGTGGGTTTATATAGGAAATGAGTTTGGATCTCGTTATCATTTCTCAAACATTGGTTTTGGACTCTATATAAAATACCCAAAACCACGAACATTACCCCGATGTTTTTCCATGGTTTCTACTCAAGGGTAGTGGATTGAATTATTTTATATGTCCAAGGGACGAAAATAATTAAATAATACCGTTGTTGATGTGGAAGTGAGTCATACTCTTAAAACAATGTTTTCTAAAACAGTAAAAATATTATTGGTTTTGGAGGATTCATGAAGGCTATATAAAAGTAATAAAATAAACATAAAATTAAATTTATTTAAATTGGAAACATATATTCGGTTCTTGATACCCTTTATTTTATTTATTACATAGTGTTTTGGTCATTATGATGTCATAATATACCATATATTTATATGACATATAATTTTTAACTAAAATTCAACTGTCTTAGAAAATATTGAAAAATTCACTGTTGAATAATTTTAATGTTCTGATTCAAAAAATAATATATATTTTATCCAAATAATTTTCAAAATATATTAATTTTAACTTTCAATATAAAATATGACATTTATTTGAAAATATTGTTGTCTTTTAAAAATAATAGTTTTCTGAACACTTATAAAAATTACATTTGTCATCATAAAAATTATAGGATCATTTATATTTAATAAAAATTATTTAATAACAGTATTTTCTTAAAATATAATTTATTTTAAAAAAACATTAATTCATGAAAATAGACAACTTAAATGAAATTGAATACTAATTAGAAATTATTTTTTTGTTTTATTGTATAAAAATCAAAATCATTTATAAAGTAATGATAATAAAACAAATATGAAGATTATTATATTTAAAATAGAGTATACATATTAATATTATTATGGTATTGATACATACACATATAATACACTAGATAATGACATAGGGTGTGCTGATTGATGAAGATACTTTTATGGGGTGGTTTAGCATACATGGTTTGGGTCGTGATCTAGATGACATTGAACCTCTCATGTAAACAGTTTCTCTCATGCTTATGTTGTTGGATCTAAGCTGATTCTTGGTCAATTCAAATTACCAATGATGCTATCTACCATGTATTCTTTGATAAATTGGCTTCAAGGGTATGATCCTACAGTTAGATTCCATCACTTCCTTTATCTCTATCTAATGGAATTATTAAAACCCTATATTTTTAGTAATCATGTTGTCAATGTTTAACAGCTACATGTTCGGCATTAATGGTTTTTAATAGTGTTTTATATTGGATTAGATAAAATAAAACCAAAATAATGGCATGTGATTTATATAATGATAATATATAATAAATCATTTAACTAAATCATCAGGTGAATTTGTTTTATAAGTGTTTGGGTCATTACAATATTCCCCCTTCCAAGATTGATTTCTCAAAATTTTACTTTTCCACACTAAAATAGATGATGCTAATTTAGTTTCATCACTTCCATTGGTTCCCACATCACTTATTCAAACTTGTGTTTTCTCCACAACACCTTACCTATGTGAATTGTCTTATTCAATATAACTTTTTCTATACGATCTAAGATCATCACCACCTACTCCTTATATGCGAGATCATTCCCTAAAAATACCACCACTATATTGAGTACTTTTGAGGGATATGGTATGTACTTTCTAAATAGGGATTCATGGATTAATTCACATACTTTAGATAGGTTAGTTAGGAGTTATATTCGATAAGAAACTTCTCTAGTGTGATCAAGGATATTAAAGGGATCGTTGTGTCTTTGGATAAGCTTTCCATTATTCCAAATTCTCATGAATATATTCCATGGAGATATATAAAGGAATACCATTTTTTCAAAATAAAACTCTAGGTGTCATTAATGATTATAAGAATATATTTTTTTTTGACTTTGAGTAGCCTTAATGTGATGTGGAATAGTTTTGAAAATTTCAATAATTTCCTCAAACATTTCAAGACATAAAATATTTTTCTTCCCCAACATTATCCCAACATGGATATGTTCTACCTCTTCCCATAAAGGGATTTATAGGGATCCATTTGGATTTGAGAGTTGATATTTATATTTTATGAGAAATTTAATAGATAAAAATGTTAATCCCATCCTCTTTTTAAGTCAATTGAGCATGCTCTCAACGTGTCTGGAAGTGTCTGGGTCGTCTTATCATATTGGCCATTATACTGAGTGTGATAAGTCTAGATGAAGTTCAACTATGTATTTAGAGAATGTAGGAGAGTCTTATAAAACATATAAGTAAATCTTGTGTCTTGATTAAATATAATTGATTGTGGTGTTATATACAACCACAACACTTCTCTAATCTAAATCCTTATATGTTGATCAAGTGAGAGGTCCTATTGAATTGAAGTAATGTGAGAAGTTTTCATAATAATATCCATAAAAACGCATATAGAATTATTTACTCTTGATTTATTTGGATGACCAGGTACAAATTCCATGGTTATGTACTCCCATATCCATATATCTAAGGGAAATTGTTTCATTACCCCCTTTTATTTTTTCTCATCCTCCATAAATTAGTGACATACAAGGCATCCTGATTTAAATTCCACGATATCATTCTTAATATTGTCATTCCAATAGTGCTCTCAATGATATTGATAAATCAACATTCTTACTAGGTGGATAGAGATGGATGAGATATGTGCATCATCAAATATATCATTTTTTAAATCAGGATTTTATAGTATATATAGTCATTACCCAAATCTAAAAATTCCTTCATTAACATTGAACTTTGGGTATTTCCATTTTCATTTTGCTTCAAATTTATTCTGAATTCACACATAATATCATTGAGAATCCTTTAGAATCTTCAGAAGGTATAGTTGATAAATCATTTGTGAAATGATTTATGGTGTTCCTTACATTATGATTCCCATTTCCATCCTTTTCAAATACAATAAGATCCAATCCTTCTCATTTCTCATCAATGATATAATTTCTAGATCATTTATACTTAGAGAATCTACCATGTTATTCACATTCCTTGAATAATAGTGAATTGAGCAGTCATAGTGCTTGATCATCTCAAACCATCTTCGTTGGTGAATGTTCTGCCCTTTCTGTGTGAATATATGATTGAGAATTTTCCGATCCATATACATTTCACACTTTTTCCCAGTGATACAATGTAGCCTTAATTTCAAATCAAATATACTATAGCCAACTCCACTTTAGGAGTTCGGTAGTTATGTTCATGAAATTTCTCCATTGGATATTATCAATTTTTTTCAATTGTGGCACATTAAATTCAAGAATGATTGTCATTTTTATTCCCAGATGGATGTGTGTAATTATAATATATTTCATTGATTGATATACATTTATAATAATTAATTTTGTGATTTAATAATTTTTATTAAAAACATGAATTAAAACTTTTTATGTTACTATATTACACTCATGTGTCATGTATGGATCATATTCCATTAAATCATCACCACTAAATTTGAATAAATTGTTTTAGGTTACACAAAAAAATATTCAATGTATCATATAACTGCCACATAAAAATTTATATTCAAACTCATTAGAAAAATAAATAAAATGAAACAAAACTCTCAATGCCATGTTGTGTATATTTTTATTTAACTATATTTCTTGTATTGTGTAGATTTTAGTGTGTAAAAAACCATTATACTGTAACATCCGAGAGAAATGATGCGAACCTAGACCATCACACTACCAAATACAGACTCCCCATTGTGAAACATATTTTTGTGGTGTGGAATTTATATTCTCCATAAAATATATGATTTGGTCTAAAAATAAAATGTGTGGGGTCTTATAGACTCCAAAAAAATAAGAATATTAAAACTTCCAAAATAAAACCCTTCATGTCATACCATACCCAACATTGCATGTAGATTTTCAATCTTATGACATCATTAAATATTAAATTTATAGAATAGTTTCATAACTAATTCTTCAACGATAGATAGGTATCCAAAATTATAAAGTCATTGAAATTACCTCAGTATTTATATTATAATATATGATCTTGTCGTATATCCTATCCTACTTTGGATACATCTCACATTATAATTTCATTATGGTTACCTATCCCTTATCAACCTCAATGCATTATACTTGTATGAGAAATTACTGTGGATAAACCTCACACATTGTCCAATTTTTCATGGTGTTTCCATATGAGATTATCCAATTTAATGACTACCATTGACCTATATTGAGATCCATCTTCCTTCTCCATCCTTCATAGAAATATAGTTGAGCTTAGTACTACCACATGATGACACCTTGCTCCTATGGTGCTATAATGGATAAATCTATTTGTTTCCAACTCCAACCAAAAATAAATTTTAGACCTAAAATTAAATTACATAATGGTTTACATTATAAAACCTTAGTTTCCTTTCAATATTTCTAAAAACTATCACCATATTATTCATTGTAGTCTATAACTCATTTTCAAAAACAATTTTACCAATACATGGAATTTTTTCCATTTTTCAGACAAGATCTTATAACATATTCAAACTAATATATATCATTTACATTACATTGAATGATATATCGGGGTGTCTCTTTACATATCTCCCCATGATTATCCTTGAACATCCACCATATTAAAATATTTTATGAAAATTTCATAAATCCAAGACATTAAAATATTCATCTATAAAAATTATCCAACTATTGTCATTCAAAAAACATCATTAGACTTTTTTATCTTCTACTTAATCAACACAGTACATCCTTACATATTTTTTATCAGTACAAAAGTAATTATATTTTAGAAACAAAATTTTATATTTCTATTCTATTCCAAATGAGTTACTTCATTGTATAAAATATTTCTAAAAATTTGATAACATATTTATATCTTAAGAGAAATATACTAGGGAAAAAATTGAAAATTTATGGTTTGGAAGATTGAATAGAGGGATAAATACATATATCAAAGGAAAAATGTTGAATAAATGTTTGTCTAAAAGTAATTCTAATTAAATTTTATTCATAAGAATAATGGTAGAATTTATTTATCTAACAGCCTCAAGGACAAATATAGTTTATGGAGTGAATCATTATGTAATGTTTTTGTAATTCCCTGACCCATCTAGAATGGATCCAGTGCACTACATGTTATATTGGAATGGTTAAAAGGAATGAAAATAGAAAAGGAAAAATCTGTTTATTAGTCTTGAAAAAACTAGATACAAAGATGTTAATCATATTACATTGGAAATGTTTACAAAATATATTACATAACGAAAACTAAAAATTTCATCCACAAGAACTCAATAAATGATCTCCTCTTTGTCACATGTAGAAAGTAAAACAATGAAAGGGGTGAGCTCAAGAACTCAGTAAGGGTTACAAATTTTTGAATCATGAATACAATAATAAGTGAATCAAAATCAATCTGGCATAATCAATATGGGATGGTGAATAGATGAAAAACTCACACCATTAATAAACTAAGAATAAAACTCCATCCATAGTTTTTTTCATAGTGAAAATATCATGGATAGTAATAACTAATAATGAATAAAGAAAATGATTATTATTGGTACGTCATGTATTTAGAACATGAAACCATAATACTGTAAAAACAGTTTAGTTCTATGGGTAGAAACCCATCTGATTTTTGGAAACAAACTCTATGGGTTTGTCACCAACCGATTTTTCTCATGAGACTTACCGATACATCGAGGGGATATAACGGGCCCCACCCACCAATTCATGTCCAAATCAGTCCTTATAAATTTATTTAGTAGAAGATAAATATGCCTTTTCAATATCCATATAGAGTAGAGTATACTGATTCATCAATATTTCCATAATTAAAATAACTTTCCAAATAAACAATGTATGTTAAATGGTATTTGGTTTAGAAAACAAACATATCCATTATATTAGATTTTGGATATTTAATATAAGTATAATTTCAAGTGAAAAGTGATTTCAAATGTGCAGTAGGTACACCACATAAGGATTATTTGGTGCACAATACAAAGTTAGTCACAAAAAATAGTAGTTGAGACAAAGTCTCTTACCACAATGTAATCTATCAAATCATATAACCAGAACTTAATAAACCTAAAATGAATCATTTAATAACATGATTATAAATAGTATCATGTTATTATATATCTAATGTAAGTAAAAATATACCAAATACAAGAAATAAGTGGATAACAATTAAAATCTCACAGAATGAAAGTGGGACGAGAAACCCCTTACAAACATTTCGGCGTGGTAACGACTGTTATTGTGAGGGATTGATGAGAGGTAAATGGGTATTCAATTATTTATATGTCACAAGGTTAGTATATGGTAGTTGAAAAAATATTCCCCATGATTATAAATTAAAAATAAAAGGGCACAACATAGGTGATATTTTTGAACAAAAGTGAGTGAGAGGATCCCTTACCATATGCTAGAAGGTGTTCTTGTTTCTTCTTAACGACCTGAATAATCAAATTTATCTTCCTTAATTAATAAGTAAATAACCTCATAAATATATAATTTATATGTTATAACATTATAAAGTTCATTAATGGACTTTTTTATGGGTTTAAGAGATTCAATGTTATTATTTTGGAAGCATTTTCTTACTTGGTTTCAGGATTTGTTTACTTGTATTCATGAATGGAAATGCATTTGAAATATGGTTAAACATCCCAAATTTTTTATATAAATTATTAGTGAAATTAAAGAGATATAAATGATATTATAATGATTCAGGTTATATACCTTGTGGATGACTCATTCTATGAGTTAAAAATAAACGCTTAGATTGGGCTTTGCGGTTTTGTGCACAATATACTTGTTTTGTATCATTATTCCATATTATGAACGTGTAAAGATTCTAGAACACTAGTCAACATAAGATACATATATTATGACCTGTTTAACCCATTGAAAAGGTTTCATGACCAATATTGAATATACTAATCCAAATTGAAAACCCATATTCCTTGAGTGTGATAAATTTACACATCTCGGGCGGTGTCTGCATTTACTGTATAAAAGAAGAGAAAAAGAGAGATTTTGATGATATATTCCATTAGAAAAATTAAAATTCTATACATTTAAGGTACTGAAATTATCATGGAATTGGGATGATGGTAGGTGAGAAGGGAGAACAAAAGAATGGAACTTTGTAAAAGAAATTGAATGAAAAGAGAAGTAAGGATCGCCTCTTGAGTACTCCTCCTTGAGAATATTCTTAAGGCCTTTGTTTTTGGCCTTTTGGTGAGACCAACAGGTATTGGATGTGGGGAGAGGGCTTGGGAAAATTATTTGGAAGAATTTAGGCAAGGATTGAAGCTTGAGTGTTGTGGGAGGAAGAGGGGGTGAGGGGTGGTTTATATAGTTGAGGGGAGATAAGTTTTCTTAATATTATAATCATTAATTTATTATTTCCTCTCAAGAAAACCAATAGTGAGTATTAAATGACCAATAATAGTAATATATGCATATGAATTCGAACCAATTGGGCTTACATTAGCATATCATCATCAATGACTCAATAGATTACTTATTTAGAATTTATCATAAATTATCACATTTTACTATTCATCAAATATTTAAGTATTTCATAAAAATCCAAAAACTTCACCCTAACCATTTCCCGATGTGTAGAATCCAAAAATGAAGTCCATTTTTTTAAAAAAATTAAATATTATTAATTAAGTTTTTAATTAAAATAATTATTTAACCAAAAAATATAAACACTTAAAATATTCATCTTCATTTTTAAGGTGCCTAAATTAATTTATACATTCAAGGGTACGGATAATATTCATAAGATTCATATTACAATTTGTATGGCTAAGTTACTATTCATAATGGTAGGTTACTATTCATATGATTAGGTTACTATTCGCCAAAAATTAACTTAATTCTATCAGAATCTAATTATAATCTTGATCACAACTGTGTATGTTAGATTTTTAAAATTCAAATCACAGAGCTGAAAAATATAAGTTTTATAGTTGGGTTATGGATATCTCCTATTAGTAACCATGTTTTGTTCCATAGAGGCTCAGTGATTCATGATATATAGTCTATAACTAGAATTTAATTAAGAGATACATACCATAAAATTTTTGGGGTGCTACATTATTCCCTCCTTCAGAAATTTTGTCCTCGAATTTTTTTTCATTTATATATCCCACCAAAACGATATGGGTGGTTCTTCTTTATAACATCCTCAGGTTCCCATGTTGTTTCCTCTATATTCTGGTTTTCCATAGAACCTTTACTATATGAGTTTTTTGATTTCTCAATACATGCTCTGTTGTGTCAAGAATCTCGATAGGCTCTTTATAGTATGATAAATCAGGTTCCAGTTCTATTTCCTCTTATGTGAGTATATGCATTGGGTCTGGCATTTATTTCTTCAATAATGAAACATGGAAGCCATCATGTAATTTGGAGAGACATGGAGGCATTGCTAAATGGTAAGATACAACTCCTATTATTTTCAAAATATCAAATGGTTTGATGTACTTGGGGCTCAGTTTCCCCTTCTTACCAAACCTTAAGACACCCTTCCATGGAGATACTTTCATAAAGACATGATCTCCCACTTGAAACTCCAAATCCTTTCTCCGGTTGTCTGTATAACTCTTCTGACTACATTGGGATTCTTTTATATGTGCTTGGATTGTCTTAACCTTTTCCATGGACTCTTCAATATGTTCTGGGCCTATAAGTTTTCTCTCACCAAATTCATCTCAACATGTTGGAGTTCGACATCTCATTCCATATAATGCTTCGTATGGCTCTATTTGAATACTAGAATGGAAACTATTGTTGTATGAAAATTCCACCAAAGTAAAGTATTAATCCTAAATACCTTGAAAGTCCATAGAGAATGATCACAGCATGTCTTCCAGAGTTTGAATAGTCCTTTCAGACTGTCCATCAATTTGAGGGTGATAAGCAGTACTCATACGATGCTCAGTATTCAATGTCTTCAAGAGACTTTTCCAGAATTTTGAAGTAAACCAGGGATCTCGAAAGGAAAAAATCAATAGAGGTAGACCATGAAGTATTACAACTTCATTAATATAAAGTCATTCTGGGCACTCAAGTGGTAAATCATCTCTTATTGGAAGGAAATGTGCTGATTTTGTAAGAGAGTCAACAATTACCCTTATCGCATCATTCCTTATCAGTGTCCTCGGTAGTCCGGTAAAAAAATACATCGTAATGTTTTCCCACTTCCTCATAGGAATAGGTAGAGCTTGCATCACTCCACTGGGAAATTGTCTATCTGCCTTCACTTGTGGACAAACTAGACACCTTGACACATAGTCAGCAATTTCCCGCTACATATTATCCCACTAAAAATGGTCCTTTAGATCTTTATACATCTTTGTGCTACCCGAGTGTATAGAGAAATTTAAGCTATGAGCATCATATAATATTTTCCGTTTTAGCTCAGGTACTCATGGGACACATAACCTCTTCCCAAATTTCATAACCCCTTTCTCATACACGAAGTCAGCCAATCCCCAATCTTTGACAACATTACTTTTCTTTTGCAGATTCTAATCATTAGATTGAGTGTTTTTTATCTTCTCTAGTAAAGATGGTTTAGAAATCATTTGAAAGAGGAATAATGTTTCCCCTTCTTTAACAATTCTCATATCCATATTTAGTATATCCCTTAATATAGGAGCTCTTTCAATCCTCATTTGTGTTAGAAGTCCATGATCTTTCCGGCTTAATGCATCTGCCACATTATTTTCCTTTCTTGGGTGGAAGTGTATTGAACAATTGTAATCTTTGAGTAACTCGAGCCATCCCAATTGCCTCCTGTTGTGTTCTTTCTATGTGAAAATTTATTTCAAAATATTGTGGTCTATATTAATCTCATATATCTCTCTATAGAGATAATGTCCCCATATTTTCAATGAAAAGATTACGTCTACTAACTCAAGATCCTGAGTTGGATAATTTTTCTCATGATTCTTTAATTGCCTTGATGCATAACCAATAACTCTATCATTTTCCATAAGTATGCAACCTATTCCATTCATTGATGCATCTTTGTATATTACAAATCCATCACTTCCAGATGGAAGTGTCAAAATTAGAGCGTTAACCAATCTTTCTTTCAATTCCTTGAAGTATTTTCTACATTCTTTTGTCCACACAAACTTAAATGATTTATGTGTGAGCTTGGTTATTGGGTTATCCAGTAAGGAAAAATTCTAAATGAAACGCAGATAGAAACCTGCTAAACCAATAAAACTGCATACCTCAATTATGTTTGTTTTAATGAGCCATTTTTGGATTACCTTTGTCTTTGTAGGATCAACTAGGATTCCATCCTTAGAGACAATATGGCCTAACAAAGAAACTGATTGAAGCTAGAGTTCACACTAGCTAAACTTCCCATATAATTTTTTTCTTCAAAGATTTTTCATAATAATCTTCATGTGATTATCATGGTCTTCATATATTTTTGAGTATACAAGGATATCATCACTGAATACCAAAAAATGTTATGAAGATATTACTTGAAAACTCCATTCATTAAATCTAGGAAACCTAAGGGAGCATTTGTCAGTTCGAAAGGCATCACTGTAAACTCATAATGCCCATACCTGGTTTGAAATGATATCTTAGGAATATCTTCCTTCTTCACATGTAGCTGATGATATCCAGATTGAAGGTCGATCTTTCAAA
The DNA here is from genome assembly GCA_963277665.1 of Viscum album. Lineage (NCBI taxonomy): Eukaryota > Viridiplantae > Streptophyta > Magnoliopsida > Santalales > Viscaceae > Viscum > Viscum album. The sequence goes on along the minus strand of OY728140.1, from coordinate 237,168,163 downwards.
ATTATTGAGCTATATGAAGATGATCAAATAAATCATCAATCCATGGCAGAGGATACTTATTCTTTATCGTAATAGCATTGATTTCCCTGTAATCAATGCATAGCCTCATATATCCATCTATCTTCTTGACAAAGAGGACATGGGCTCCCTAGGGAGAATCACTAGGTTGAATAAATTAATTTTCACTTAGTTCCACTAGTTGTTTCTTTATCTCCACTAATTCCACGATGGCCATTCTATAGGGAGTATTTGATATAGGTCTTGACCTAGGAATTAAATCAATATAGAACTAAACTTCCCGACCAAGAGGATGTCCAGGTAAATCCTTTGGAAATACATCAATGTATTCTTTCACTATGTGAACATATTAAATTTGAATATTTCCTTCCTCACCCATAGATATTTGGTTTTATTCCTCTCCAAAAATTTAATTTAACAGAGCTATTGGGGGAGGGTCTAGATAATAATCAGATGGTGAGGTCACTGCTCTAATGATAATAGATTCTACACCATTATTAAAAACTGTAACTTCCTTTTTCTAACAATATATCTTCGCATATTATTTTGATAGCTAATTCATACCGAGAATTATATCAAATTCAGTCATTGGTATGATGATATGGTTAGCAACTAAACGACATTTTTGTGTGAGGAGGGGGACAAGTCGACATGCCTTTGTCTCAATGAGGCATCCCCTAAGATTTTTGAAAGATAACTCCTTTATTAAATCAAATTGGACATGTCTAATTTTCATGGAAAAATAGGAAGATATAAATGAATGCAATGATCTAGAATTGAATAAAGTGTTGTCCAAGTTTGAGAAACAATTAAAATACCTACCACCACATCATTAGGAACTCTATCTTCTGCAGTTGTAATCACATAAGCTCTCCCTTTCTCTCTTGGATTTTTCTAGGGCATGTTTCCTTAACGATAAGGACACCCATTTGCATAGTGCCCCCTCTCTCTACAGTTGTAGCAAAGAATATATTCAAATTGTTTCTTCCCATTGGATTCATGAGATAGATGACCCTTTTCTCCACACTCATAGCGGACTCCCATTCCTTTCAATCATTTCTCGAGATGATTTTTTTCCACAGTTCTCCCGTAATGGGAATTTCTTCATTACCTAGTTCTTCTTTGGCGCTTCACATTTCCCTTTGTTATCAGAGTTATACTTTTTATCTTGGTTTCCCTTGAACAAATTTGATCTTGAAAATTATTTCTATGGTTTGATGGCACTTGATACAATTTCATCATATGATGAAATTGTATGAGAAGCTAGTGCCCTTAGAAGTCTTGGCTTAAGACCTTCAAGGAAATGATCAATCTTGACTGTCGAGTCACGTACGTAATCTACAGAATACCTAGCTAGCCATGTGAAGGTAGCCTCATAATCAGCAACACTGTCTTCTTTCCTTTTCTTTAAGCCAAGTAATTTCATCTTCATTTCGGTTAGTTTCTCACAAGGGAAAATATTTTTGAAGAATATTTCTTTAAAATTCCTCCATTCCATATCTTCAATTTCTACTTCCTCTATGGTATTTTGAATCAAGGACCACCATTGATCAGTGTCTCCCTTGAGAAAATATACTACTAGTACTACATTTTCATTTTCATTGAATCTTAATGCCATAAATTCCTTTTCAAGGGACTTGATCCATTACTCAGTAACCACTCGATTAGTATTCCTGCTGAAATATGGGGGTTTCTACTGCATGAAATGATCCAACATCGGTGTGATATGGTTATTCATTACTACCTGAATAATTTTTCCCAATATGGTCATGATATGATCTCCTTCAACATTGACTCAGATGACTTGCTCAGTGAGGAGATCCCTATCTTTCCCATGAGTATTGATTCCCCTTCTTCCATTAGATTACATTTCTAAAAAATGGCACACTATAGATTAGGGAGTGATTCATAATGTATAATCTTAACTTAACAAAATACTTTGCATAAATTGAGATCATATGCATAGCTAATCCCATAATCAGAAAAATGGATTCTTTGAGGAATAATTTACATTTCAATCCATCATAATGGCTTTTGAAGAAAACATGAATTATCCTAAAAATATCCCCTAGGAGTGTTGTAACCAAGAGTGGAGCTAGGCCTATTGTCCTATACTAGGATACCCTAGTTCAATCCCAAATCTCCTTGTCAGAGCTTTCACTCCTAGGTACATCTGTGTCAGAGCCACCTCTACCTAATACTATCCAGACAGTGTTGTATTTTTTAAAAAGATTCACATAATCTATTCCTTACCAAAATTTCAGGACAATCTTGTACGTTAATCCTAAAATAATAACTTTGGATTTTGTTCCTAATCTATGTTTTCTTAAATAGTTTCCAAGTTTTATTCTAAGCTTTCTCTGAAACCAGCTCTAATGCCCCGACCCCTCTAGACTAGAGCCAATGCATTACTTGTTATATTTTCATGGTAATAAGTAATGAAAATCCCGAAGGAATGATAATTTTAGTAGTCTTAAAGAAACTATATGCATATATGTTACTCAAATTACATTGTAAAAGTTTAAAAATACAATACATAATGAAATCTAAAAACTGGATCCAAAAGAACTCAATAAATGATCTCCTCATTATCACCTGTTTAAATTAAACAATGAAAGAGGAGATCTCAAATGATCAATAAGGCTTACAAATAGTGGAAGCATGAATACAATAATAATTGAATCATAATCAATCTGACATAATCAATATGGAATGGTGAATAGATGAAAAACTCACACCATTAATAAACTGAGAATGAAACTGCATCCAGAGATTTTGTTATAGTGAAAATCTCATGGATAGTAATAACTGATGATGAATAAAGAAAATCCTTTTTATTTGGATGTCATGTATTTGGAACATCAACCCTTAATACCATAAAAATAGTTTAGTTCTATGGGTAGAAACCCATCTGATTTTAGGAAACAAACTCGACGGGTTTGTCGCCAACTGATTTGTCTCATGAGACTTAACGATTTATCAAGGGGCTATAGCGGGCCCCACCCTCCACTACATGTCCAAATAATTCTTTATACATTGATTTAATACAAGAGAAATATTCCTTTTCAGTATTCATATAGATTAGAGTATATGGATTCATCAATATTTCTATAATTAAAATAACATTCCAAATAAACACCTTATGTAAAATGGTATACAGTTTAAAAAAAACATATCCATGATATGAGATTATGGGTATTTAATATAAATATAATTTCAAATTAAAATTGATCTCAAATTGGCATTAGGTACACTACATAAAGATTACTTGGTGCACAATACAAAGTTAGTCCCAACATAAGAGTAGTTGAGACAAAGTCTCCTACCACAATGTAATCGGTCGAATCATATGACCAGAACTTAATAAAACTCAAATGAGTCATTTAATAACATTAATATAAATATAATAATGTTATTATATATGAAATTTAAGTACACATATACCATAAAATAAATAAGTGGTGAATAATGAAAATATCACAGAATGAAAGTGAGATGAGAAACCCCTAACAAACATTTAAGCATGGTAACGAGTGCTATTGCGAGAGCTTAATGAGAGGTAAAGGGGTATTCCGTTATTTATATGTCACAAGGTAAGTATGGGAGAGGTTTGAAAACATAACACATCATTAGGAATTAAAAATAAAAGGGCACAACATAGGGGGGATTCTTGAACAAAAGTAAGAGAGTGGATCCCTTACCTTACGCTCGAAGGTGTTCTTGTTTGTTCTTCACAACCTGAATAATAAAATTTAGCTTCACTAATTAATAATTCTAGATCCTCATAAAAATTTTATGGATAATTTATAACATTATTATGTTCATTAATGGCCTTTTTGATTGGTTTAAGAGATCCAATTTCACTGTTTTGGAAACATTTTCTTACTAGGTTTCTTGATTTGTTTACTTGTATTCATGAATAGAAGTTCATTTGAAATGTGGTTAAACATCAAAAATTGTTAATATACATTATTTGTGAAATTAAATATATATAAATTATATTATAATGATTCTGTTTATATACCATGTGGATGAGTCATTTGATGAGTTAAAAATAAATGCTTGGATTTGGATTGGCGGTTTTGTGCACAATAAACTTGTTTTGTATTATTATTCCATATTATGAACATGTAAAGATTTCAAAACATTAATAAATATAGGATATATATATTATGGCCTGTTTCGACCATTTAAAATGTTTCATGACCAGTATTGAAGGTAGTAATGAAAATTGAAAAACCATCTTCCTTGACTGTGATAAATTTACACATCTTGAACAGTGTTTTCATTTATTATATAAAAGGAGCAGAAAAAGAGAGATTATGATGAAATATTATAATATCACAATTAAAATCTAGTAAATTTAAGGTAATGTAATTATCATAAAATTTTGATGAGTGGAGGTGACAAGGAAAACAAAATAATGGAACTTTGTTAAGGAAATTGAAAGAAAAGAGAACGAAGGTCCACCTATTGAGTACTCATCCTTGAGAATCTCTTTATGGCCTTTGTTTTTTGGCCTTTTTGTGAGACCAGAAGGTATTGGAAGTGGGAGATATATTGGTAAGAGTATTTGGTATAATTTAGGTAAGTATTTAATATTTAGTGGTTTGGGAGGAAGAAGGGGTGAGGGTGGCTTATATAGTGGAGGGGAGAGGAGTTTTCTTAATATTATAATCATTAATTTATTATTTCCTCTCAAGAAAACAAATAGTTAGTATTCCATGACAAATAATAGTAATAAATTCATGTGAATTCGAACCAATTGGGCTTACATCAGAAGATCATCATCAATGACTCAATAAATACCTTATTTAGCATTTATCGTAAATTATAGCATTTTACTATTCATCAAAAATTTAAGTATTTCAGAAAAAATCTCAAAAGATCACCGTAACCATTTCCTGGCATGTAGAATCCAATAATAAAGTCCATGTTTTAAAACTAATTTTCTAAATATTATTAATTAAATATTTAATTAAAATAATTATTTAATCGAAAAATATAAACACTTAAAATATTCATGTTCATTTTTAAGGTGCCTAAATTCATATATACATTCAAGGGCATGGATGTAATTCATAAGAGTCATATTAATATTCTTAAGGGTAAGTTACTATTCATAAGGGTTGGTTACTATTCATAAGAGTAGGTTAATATTCATCGAAAATTAATTTATTTCTATCATACTCTAATTATCATCTTGATCACAACCGTGTTTGTAAGATTTTTAAAATTCAAATCACAGAGATGAAAAATATAAGTGTTATGGTTGGTTTATGGCTATCTCTAATTAGTAACCATGTTCTGTTCCAAAGAGGCTCAGTGATTCATGAAATATATGTTATAACCAGAATGTATTTAAGAGAAAGATATCATAAAATGTTTGGGGTGCTACATTTTTGTTGTGGTCCTAAATAGTCTCCTTTAATGGGCTCAAAAATAAATATGAAATATGTAGAAGGAACATTCAATTGGGGAATTCTGTATATTAATTTCTCAAAACAAAATATATAGGAACATATAGATAATTATTGGGTGGGATATTGTAATAACATGAAGTCCACATCTAATAGATAATTCATCCTTGGTGAATGCGATTTAATTTGGAATAATACAAAGTAAAATTTGGAAACCATTAGTTTATATTAGGAAGAATATATTTTAAAAAAACAATCATGTACACAGATGTTATGGATTCAAGTACAGTTATCAGATCTGAAATTAGATATTGAGAATCCAATGAGGATTTATTATGGCAAGCAGACTTCCATTTATCTCCTAAGAACCCATGTTCAATAATGAAGATTAAAGAACTTCAACATAATGTATCATTTTTAAAAATAAAGAGATGCTAATGGTTCTGTGAAACATGAATATATTAGTAGAAATGACCGGACTATAAATATATTTACAAGAAAATTTCATGAGAGAGGTTTTCTAATTAGAGCCTAAAAATCCATGTGATTATATCCCATATCAGTTGGTAAATCATGGTAATAACCCCTATAGGGACATGGATTATGATTTGAAAATAGAAGAGAAATTTTTTTCTCTTTGTAAAATATCTTTTTTATGAAGGAGAGAGTTAAAAGGGGGATATGTAAAAATCTTACTTTATATGTTAATCAAAATATGTGGTTAATTATTAAATGTGGTAGAAATATAAACTAGTATATTAATTGAGGTAAGAGTATCTAATTCACATGTCCATTAATTTCATTCGATTTAGAGATATGTATCTCAAAACATTAATTTTTCAAGTAGTGTAGTTTCAAAACAATTCTCATTTCATAAAGGTTGGGATTTTATGATTATAGAGATAATATTTTATTTGAGTCTAAAAAGATGAATAACATAGAACAAAATATGATTAGGGGTATTGAATATCTAAATGGAATTTCTAAATAATACTGATGATGGGGTTTTTTTAATATTTTCTTAATATTAACTATATGTTTTTTAAACAAATTTTTGTGTGTTTATAGTGCTTTTGAAAAAAGTTTATCTAATTGAGAAGATTATGATAAGATTTTAAATGAACATGATCAATTTTGTAATTTTATTATTTTGTTTATTTTGGCTATATATAAATATTGTATGGTTAATATCAATCTTTCTAATGTTGATCTTAGTGATCTTGTTGTGAAAACTGGCAAAGGGTATATTTTTTATTTTTTTCCTTATCTTCTTCACATTCAGCTAATTTTTTAGGTATATATTGAGAAACAGTACATGAAAATAAACCATGTACATCTTCGTATGGTTGTTTTTCAGTCATTATAATGTTGATTATGAGAAGGAGTACTTATTAAATGGAAAAAGAAAAATATTCTTGGGATATTTTATGGATATCATATTGTACATTTCCAACTTATTAAGGTTAATTTGATACTTGATAAGGTTCAAAAGTGGCTTTCTATGGTTCAAAAGGGAATTCTTAAGATTCCCACTATTCAAGAAATAGAGAACTAACATCTTAAGTTTCATGACTTGATATGGTTTAGCATAATGGTTCCTGGATCATTATAAATTTTATTACATAGTGGATTTTCTATGGAAATGTGTTTTTGATGATGGGAATGTTAAAATAAGATTTTATTATATTGTAATGAAAACTTAAATCCAAATATTCTTCATTGATTTGTAAATTAATTAAAATAACAAGCTAATAATTATTCTCTATTCCTAGAATGTTATTCAGAAGTTTTCACCATGGTGATATGTGCCCTTACATGAAGAATATTAAATATGAGATTATTTAAAGATTTTTTAGTGAAATGATTCAAGGATATCACTATAGCAACCATCCTTTATTATAAAATTCATTTAATGGAAAATTATTTTAATTGGTGGATGATGCCAATAATTAATTGATTGCATTTACTAATAACAAGAATTAAGAAGAAAGAATTAGGTGTGTAGTACTCGAACATCACTAGAGACAATGGAAAAATAATGAAGTGCATATTTATTAATCATGGGAATATACCCATGTGAACAACATATTGTAGAATCATGTGGAGGATCTCCCTATACCATTCATTTGTTATAAATCTAGTAACCATGTTTAGATATATTTATTATATTAAATTTTTTTGGGATATTAAAAAATTAAAAATTAAGGAGAGATGTATATGGGAGAGTCTATTGTACCAAAGAGTTATGATGAAGCGATTAATTGAAACTAAATCTAAGGTATTCAACAGAGATCAAGAGCTAAAAACCTTGAGTGTTTAGTGAAGAAGAAGAATATCATCAAATTTTTCTAAATGAAGTGAATATCTCAACTGATCCAATTTTATAAATTGTCATCATATGATGAGTATACAAAAGGGGTGGAAATATTCATTAATGATCATTTTGAAATCATAAAGGTAAGAATAATATAAATAGTTGTAAATAATCACAAATCAATTTGACATGTATTCTAGTTTTTTATACATTTACTTCGATCAAAAGTGAGTTACTTCTAGTGGGATGTTTTGTATATGTTGACAAACACAGGGCTATAAGATGCTACCTTGTTTACTTATAGTTGATCATAACATTATAGTGGAAAATATGTGTTCTGAGAAAAATAATGGACCAAGAAATATTAGGTAACCACGTGAAAAATGAACCATGTAAAAATCACTTGTGTCTTATCTTGTTTCATTTTCATTTATTTAGGTAAATATTATGTTATTTTCTTGAGTGAATTTTTTCTTAGTAGAAAATTATTTTATTTAAAATGAGTAATAAATTCTAAAATAAAATCCTCATTAATCCACTCCTCTCCTTTTTATGCACATATTATAGGGGAACATTTATTTTATCAAAAAAATTACCATTTAATTATAAAAAACAAAATAGACCACAAATTTCAAAACCAAATTACTGATTTAGAATAAATAAATTATAAAACTATTATTTTAACTATTGAAAATAAAAAATGATTTTTACATCAATACTAATTCACAAGGACAAGTATAATATATAACCATGATATACGAATATTAATTAACATACATGAAAATTAATTTAGATAAAAATATCAAAGAAAATCACTAAATAGAAATTAAATATCATTTTATAAAAACCATATTATATAGAAATATTGAAAAGTAAATTAATTAACATGGAATAAATAATAAATATAGAAACAAACACATATTTTAGTGATATGAATTAATTAAATAACACCTAATAAGTTATTATAAAAACACAAATTTCAATATTTATTACTTATAAATTACTTTATTCCAATCACATATAATAGTAATAATATAAATAACATGTGAATAATCTCATGTACTACTAAACATTTTGATGTATGAGAAAATGAAAAAAATCAACTATGAAATAATCCCTATTCCTCTTCTGAGGTTTCTATAATTTCATACATGGGATAAATAAATTTAAATATCACTAATTATTATAATTTCAAGATTGAACACTTATACAACTATGGTAACCTTGGTTTCCACCACATCTAGGTTTTTCTAACACATAAATAGTTTAACCCCATTTCAAATGAATAAGGAGGACTACCCGTGTGATAGAAGTTAAATGGTCTGACAAGAATTGGGAGATCTGACCATTTTATCATTTAAAGGAGAAGTCATAGTTAAATGATTTATCATCAGGTTTCCCACTTGTATATCATTAGAAAGACATGGATAGATTGACCTTGTGATTTGATTATGTAGGATTAAATGTATTGTTCTATAATTTATGTTGTGAATAGCATTGTTTTATTTATAATGTAAAGTTTAATCAACTCCCATATCTATAAAAGGTTACAAACCTTCTATCCAAAGGAAGGTGGTTGTTTGGGATTTCAAACCCAATGAATTTGATGAACTCACATATTTTGGGAGGATAGGATGGGGGCTCGTCAAACCCTTTTGAGGGAAGTCATTTCCTACTCTAGGACTCTATTATAAATGTATTATATGTTCAATAATATTTTATAGATCCCTATGTTGGACCAGTTAACCTAACAAAATGATCATAGTTTAAATCCTGTTATATAATATTTCTGATGCTTTTCGTCATGGTGCGCCTGCACAGGACGTCATCGTCGACACCGAAAGATAGGTGCATTATACCCCACATTCCAACATTCCAAAGGTGGTAGGAATTCATCGTATCTTCAAAGATCTCTACTCTTTGATCAAAATTAGATGAAGGGATGTTCTTTCCTCCTTCTATGGATTTCACCTCAAAAGTCATCACTATGTTTGGGTCTCCTGCATAGATTAAGATGTTGTTCGGGGAACCTATTTCCAATGTCATCTCATTGAGGACATTGTTTAATTACAATGCATCCTACAAGATTTTCCAGGGGGTTATGTTTGGACATAAACCTTCAGTCTAGAGATTTGCCACGATGGGCATCGATGGCATGTATGGATGTTGAAACACTAGAAAACAAGAATTCGTCTTTATTAGATGGCTTCTCAAGGGGGCTGAAACCCAAGGATTCAGACGTCGATTTTGGGTTATCTTATTCCCAAGGCATGTCTCTAAGGTTTTCCTTGGCTTCCCGTGTTTTACCTGGGGTATTATGTGAGTTTAACATCTTGTAGAGAAGTATTAGACTGATCAGAACACATATAAAGGAGGATCAGATAGGTAGATCCCTAGGGGGACACATGGATGGTTTACCAGATGATTGGATTTGGACTCCCACTAATAATGGACCCCTGAGTGGTATTTCCCATAAAGGGAAGACTTCTCACCATGAAGGTAGATCTAGACACCAATAAGGGAGGATTAAGGAGGTCAACCACAAATAGGGGAACACAAGATGGATGGGTCATAATTACCTATGAGAGTGGAACCAGGGTGGATTGTCCCATAAAGGGAAGATTTCACACTGTGAAGGATGACCTAGACACCATTAATGAAGGATCAGAGTGGTGGACCCCAAATAGGGGAGCACTGGATGGATGGATCAGAATGTTCTATGTGAGTAGATCTAGGCTGTGTGTCCCATAAAGGGAATATGTGACACCATGAAAGCTAATTTGGAAACCACTGATGGATATTTAGGGTGGTTGTACCCAAATAGGTGAACACCAAGGTTTACCATTAGATGGGATTGAAATATAGGGAGGATTCTTATGTACTCTCTTTAGGAGAAAAGGATCAAAACCCACATAGTTTGAAGGGGTAATTTGTGTATTACACATGGCCAGTGTCCCTTTTCAAGAGGATAACTCTTTTTTAAAGGAATATGAATTATTTAGTTAGCTGCCTGGGTGCTGCTTGAAGAAGTGGTGATGTGGATGGAATGATATCACATGGATGTGGATGCTCAAGTAAGAATAAGTATGGACATGGATGAAGTGATGATGGAAAAAATGTAATTTGGAGAGTGATGGGCTTGAATATCATGAAAGCTTCCTACATATCACACTGACTCAGAATAAAAGTTCATATAGTTTGGGAAGTGGGTTGGTGAGTCACCTAAGGAGGCAGCTTGTGACAATTATCGCATGGATAGGGACCTGAAGTAAAAGAGGCCTCTAGGTTAGGGAATAAACCTCCCGAGACATAGATATCCAAGAGAAATGTCAAGATGGTAATATATGATGATCTGGACCCATATAGAGGATTCCTACATATCCTAATGGTTGGGAACTGAAGTCCACATAGTTCAGTATGGAGGTAGATAATTAGGTCGCTCACATGGAACGTCACCTGAAAACATGCCAAGGGATTACGAATGGTTATCAACCCTTCACAATAGGGTTACTCTTGGTCGGATGGATGTGATATGGGTGGGGATTATTCATGACTATAAGCTCAAGTGGATGGATAGAAACACCTCAGGGAGTGGATCCGGAAGATGTGTCCCAATGAGAGAATATTTTACGTCAAGAGGGAACATCCCTAGGAAGGAGAACTATAGTTAAATTTTTTTAATTGAACAAAAAATCGGCTTCCTCCATTCGCTAAAGGGATCAAAACCTACGTAGTATGAATCATGTAGTTTAATTTTATGCATAACGAGTGAACCGATGAAAAATTTATGGAACAAATGGGTTGTGGGGAGTGATGGGATTGAAACTTAAAGAGGATTCATATGTTCCCTTCCTATAAGGAAGGGATCAAAGACAACTTAGTTAAATGAGTATGGGAATAGAATCAGGTAGAAATCATGGCTAGATTCATGGAAACATGTTGGGAATTACAAATAGTCAGCACCCCAAAGACATGTTAGGGATTATGCATGGTTAGCATCCCAAAGAGAGTGTCATGTTCAGTACTATTCTAATCACTCGTGATTCATGCTTAGTTTGAGAAATGAGAGGTATCACTAGACCCAACAGTCAAGTACTAAAATGGGAGTCCATGAAAGATGGTGATGGACTTACACATAGATATCAGCCCATGGAGTTGGATATTGGAACTTAATTTAGGAGAGACACTGGAAAATGATATAGTCCTTTGAGAGTAGGAAGTCATTCCATTCCAGTAGGGTGAAGAATATATCACTTCTTTGGAGACTAGTGGCTGTTGATAATTCTAAAGGAGGGACACATCATGTGTGTTGTATGGGGAAAGACTATTGTTTAACATCATGTGATGAGGATGATGGTTCCTAGAATTTTAACATCCTTCAGTTTGGATAGGGAGCATTCATACATTACCACTAGACATACATGACTGATACACACCTTCACTTGGGGAATGGAAGGCATCAATAGGGTCAGACATGAGGCGTGTAGAGGAATGGTCAATTGTGGGTTCCACATTAGCGTGGCTATGATAAAAAAATGATTCATTAGAGTAACTATGTAAAAAATAAATAGGTAGGAAAACATGATAGGAGACACTGCATGGGGAATTAGGAAATCAATGGGTATGAGCCTGGAGGGTTGTACAGGAGAGGGGATCACAAAGCATAAGGCCTCGCTGAGAGTAGTTTCACGAATCTTTGGTGCTTCAAGAAGAATGAAAGAATGGGTCTTTGTGAAGGAGGAAGAATCACTAATCCTAGTGACCTGGCATAGGCATGGGTTTCACATGTATTTCAAGGTTCTTTGATAAGGTTGAATGATTTGCAAAGTCTCTAGTGCTCATGAGACGATCCAACCTTCATTGTGGATGTAGAACATCACAAAGGGAATCTCCAATTTATGAGGAGATAAATATGAATAAAGGGAGAGTATTTTTGGGATGCTCAGATAGCTTGGACGATTAATTTTCTCAGTAGTTCATAAAGAACATGGAACTTCATGAAATGGGAGCCTGGATAGTGAAAGGTTAGGGTTGAGATACTGTGAGGTTGGGTAAAGCTCCATATCTATAAGTATTGGGCATCATGATGCTTACATGTGCGTCATGAAATACATTGAGCATCATGATTGGATTCAAATATTTCAGACTCACAAAAGAATCCTGAAAAGTGGATTTGGGTGATCCAAAATGCCATTGGACTTGTAAAGGCTTCCATTAACTAGATTCTCACCATTCACGGTTGTGAGGGGATTGGCGAGGGTTCTTAATAAATCAGTTCCCTTTTCTATTTTTTGACTCATAAGGCTTTAATTTTTCCACCAAGGGTATTGGACTTCCTCAATACATTGTAATCATGAATTTTGGAACCAAATTATTCATCCCCTTATAATTGGAGCTGAGGGGAAAGGGAGGATTCAATTATAAAGGTAAATCAGAAAATACCATTAGATCGCAAAGTTGACTTGCAATGATAGTGCATGGAGAATAGGTTTGAGATCTCAGTTAAGATAGGTAATCTCAGGGTTTCTGAGGAGCTCAAAGGGGTGGCCACCTAGAAATTTTGCATAAGGGGCCCCCTTTGTACCCTTATGATCTCCACACACACTATGATTGATCTCTTGAATTAGGAACGTCTATCACCCCCATGAACGCTCTCTAGGAAATGGGTTCCTCGGACCATTACTCTGTGAATGCTACTTTGATAACCAGAGCATCACAATCCTTTAATTATCTATGATATGGGATGATTCCATCATGACTTTGAAATAAAATGATTATGTGAATGATATCCATGAATTAACCTTGCGAATAATTCTCACGAACAGTGAAGAAAGAACTATGTCTTGGAGAAAATGGACAATCAAGAAGCTGTCTGGGAGGTCATTGTAGATACTTAATGGAGTGAAGATATCATGAAAAACATCCTAATTGGGGATCATGTTTAGATTCATTATGATCATGAATATCTTTTGTAGCTATTGTGGGAAGTACAAAATGATTATCCCTTGGAAAATATATTTTTGTTGTATGGATTCAGACTGAGGAATGATTTTTCATCCTAGAAACAAGTAGGGATGAATAATATTACTAGTTTAGGGGCACATAGAATCAATACCAGTGGATCAGAGATTCTGATGGCCCAACATCAATGGATCATACACCTATCACCACCGAATATCATTATAACAATGTAAAAACATTTATTGGGAATCATTGCAGCTATAGGTATCTCCACCGCCACACAACACTATATTCAAGGTAGGTTTAGGGTACACATAGAAATAATAGACTAATAATGGGGAATTATGCCAAAGATAAAACCTTAGGGAGGAATGGGACTGGACCTACTGGGTATGGTCATCCTTTGCTGAATTTGAAGCAGATATGAGGCAAGTGGGCCTATATGATTCCTATATGTGCATCCCAATTCCACATCTATCAACCAAAAGACATCATTACCTAGAGGATAAGTATGTGGTGATCGAGGACCAACACCTTTCATCTAAATCACAAGGAGTACGTAATTATCCTCTTGGGCCTCCACTATATTTCTTGGATACCCATTCTAGGGGGAATGTATGATGAATTTCCTTAAGTGTAGAATGCATGGACAGATCCAGAGGAAATGATATCGCTAACAAAGTCATTTCTAGACATGGAATTGGGTGCGAATAAACAAACGGTGAGGGACATCCACTTCAAGAAGTGGTTTGGAAGTTTTCTGAATTCTTTCCTGGAGAGTCCCACTAAGGGAGAAGAGGTTACCATGAAACTACCCTTAAGGTCCAGCACCTACCCAAGAGGGGATAAATGCAGGAAGGGAGGTTTTTATTGGGGAATATTATAGGATATACCATTGTAGTTATTGGGATTCAACATCAATATTGATCATAAATCGGTGGTCTGGTTGGATAGGTTCATATCTACACTCATCTATATATTGATGTTTCTAGTCAGATATGTGCATATGGGTGTGTGGATGGTCACATTCATTATGGCAACATTTTGGTGATGGGGAAACGTTTCAACCTCAGGATTATGGTGTTGGAAAATCTATATAATGTGATTTGGAACACTAGTGAGGGGAGGAGTCCAATATTCATATGTAGACCATTCCAATTTATGTATAGCTTGGTGGCAGTTCACATGAGGGAATATGAATACCCAAATCTCATGTCCCCACCTGGGGTAGACTTTTGACCAACCATTCTGAACACGACATGACGTATCCCATTCCAAATGAACCTGATAGTAGAACTGAACAAAATATATAGGGAAAATTAATTAAAAATCCATACATTTCCTTTAAAAATTTTATCTCTCAATGATTATTATAGGGGAACTGAAGAGAAATGGTTGTATCTCATATACTTTTGAGGTGGATTACTGGTAGCATGGGTGTATTGCTAACGGATTTGTGAACCTGTATAACCCGCATCGATTTGTGAGTAAGTTCCAGTGTCTAATGAGACTAACCCAAAAGGTATACCTGAGGGTACTTTAGGACGATCACCCATGAATGATGAGCCATTTTTGGCTACTGTTCACGTGGAAGGAAGGGAAAATTCAAAATGACATACCTCTATCTACTACCACTTATTGGCTAGTTCAGATGTATACAAATGGTTGGGAGTTATCCTACCCAAGGGAAATGTTGAAAAAATGGACAACCTAAGACAATGATGGAGTGGACACTCAAGCATGAGACTTGGTCCTAACATCAACAATAGTACATCATATTGGTAGGGCTGATGCACATCATGTTGGTGGAGCTGCATCAGTATGTCCAATAGTTCCAAGGTCTGCACTAGCCAGGACTAAAATAGGTGAAGCTGTTATAGGCCCAGTAACTATAGTTGTATATACATGACAAGAAGGGGATCCATCCAAAGGTTTCCTCAAAATAATTACCCAAGATCCCGGGAAACGGCTATGTTACATGGATGTTCCAAGGATGACGTCTAACATGGGGCTTCAGTGTCCAAGGACATCAATAAAAAAAATTCAATCCTTCTGAAAAGTGGGATCACCTCAATTAGTTCAGAATATAAATTATAGGCATTATTCCTTCCAGGGATAACTTTATGGTATCCCAGTTAGTGCAGTGATATGTAGCCTTGCTATAAGATATAGAGCACTCTTGTGGAACTCCACATCCAATGATGTATCGAGTGAAAGTATTTCTAAACCAGACATCTCAACCACAATTTTCTGCTACTGAGCTAGAGGAGTGCCTTTCAATACCCGAGAAATCAGAGGGATCTTGGGGAGAATATTCTAATAGAGGGAGCCCTGGAAGAAGGTGTTGTTGGGACCATAGAGGAATCTTCATCAGGAGGGTTCACTGAAGCTCTTGAGGTTACCTCAAAACCATTAAATTATATGATTTTTTTCATGATTATCCAGGTTTCTCAGCTAACATTTTTTCTATCAATAGATCCATGTACAATGTACCCCCTTTTGTGGGGAAAAATATGTGATGATAAGCACAGAGGACCAAGCTCTAGGTCCTAATGAGTCCTGTAATGTTGTAGCAACCGGGGTGGCTTCTCTATAATTTACAGAGATCCCAACCTTATATGGGGGGTTTCACATAGTTGGATTCTAACAATAATAACATGAATAATTCTTAAATCATCTCTTTAACATTTTCATATTAATACATCACAAATTCATAACGGTTTTCTACTCAACCAGGTTAACTGATATAGTCTACGTCTGAAACATCCTTTAACCAATAAGCATATTGTTGGTGGAAATTTTGGCTATGAGTAGAGCCAGTGGTGGGGTGGAACCTGAAGCTGACATGAACAATATCTTTGAAGGGAGAATAGGTGTTGAAGGTCAACCAAATGATATGGATCCCAACACATCTGATGGAACTCCATAGGGTGATCCAACCGCTGAACTCCAAGACATATTTCTGTAGTACTAACCTGCAGACCTAGAGGAGTTAGACGAGTCTAATTCTGATGGGGAGGAAAATCGATCTGTATATCTATGATCATGGAATTTTATCAAGTGATTCATTGAAAATATACCTGAATGGGAGTGGTTAATCGATATGTATCAATTTTAACATAGGTATGTGATCTATACAATAGAGGTGTTGATGTAAAATTTATTCACATTCTTGTCCAAGATTACCTTGTGGAAAGAATGTGGGTGGGAGATCATCGCTTGAATGATTCTTAGCACCAAAAGAAGTGTGTCAAAACTCAAAAAATCCATGATTCTAAAGAGTAGGTATAGTTTTTGGATGCATGGATGAACGATCTCTCTTCCTTCCCTAACACCCAATTAGAACTCATATCTTGATTCAAGGTCCAGTTGGAAGATGTTGAAGAGAAATTGAGGCAAGAATCTCATGAATTTCCCAATATATGTAAACAGTGAGATTGAGTATGGGTCAACACTGATGAGCATCACCGTAAGTCCAATGAGTAATAGAGGGAGTTTATATGATTCCATTAGATCCTAGAGGGAGCATAGTGAAGGGTGGTGGAGTTGAAATGCTCTGTTGAAGGGGACAAACCATAGGGTTTGAGTTTTGGTAAACTCGTAAAACATATTTTGTGCTTTCTTTTTTATTTTTAATTGAATACACATTTCTTGATTATTTCAAATTATCACACATCTATAATATCTATGGAACAATTGATGATCAAAACCTAAGATCATGTGTGTCATGCATGGTTTGAGAAACAAGGGAAAACCATGTAGTTGTTCATTATGTATGAGAGCACTGGATAATCATCGAGTACTCGGGGTCTGAAATTACTAACTGGACACCTATAAAATTTAGGATGCGAGAGGTCATGGATGGAGAATGGGGCTCTTAGAATGTCCAAATTTATTTTCCCATTGTGTGCTAGTGATCATGTGGGACAACACCATGGGCACTAGAATAAATAAGAATAAATGGGGATGAAAAAGTGTGAATCACATGCCCATCATTTGGAACACAATGATGGTGGCATGATGGTGGAGGATAACTAATGACTGTATTCGAGACACAACATACACATCACATTATCCTATGATGAAACAAATGAGGAATACCCAATGACCGCATTCGAAAACATGGGTCCAAACTCGATGTTTCATCCAAATCCTTCCTAGGCACTAGCCCAAAATAGAAGGAGATCCAAAATAGCATGAAACCATTCCATTAGGGGGCCCTTTAAACATGAAAGAGGATGAGGATCCTAATAAGGGGAACAAAAATCATGAGCTTGAGTGATGAAATGTTTTGATGGACTCAAACAGTCTTGAAATTAGGCCACATGACTGAGATCACATTAGTGAAGGTATACTGGTCTGAATAAATATCAATCTCATCTCTGGGATAGAAAACACTTCATGGACGGATTAAGATCCCTTCCTATTTTACCTCATAAAAATAAGGATGGGGAATACGTATTTTATCCTCATATGGTGATGTCTAAATAATGTGTAGTTTAACTACATATGATAAGTACATGTCCCACAATTTTAGTTCATGTTTTAAGGACATTGCACATAGTTTAAGGTCATACATCCTATACACTAGTAATATCCATTCTGGCATAGTAATGTGATATAGAGGAAATAAACCTGAACATGGGAAAAGGAAATCCCTTTAGGAAAGGAGGTAAAATCATTCAATGATCATCACAAGACATCCTAAAATTTTCTTGGGCATGGTTGTATTTTAACGTCATGCATCAAGGATGGTAGGTTCTCTGTCTATGGTTATAGAGTTCATCCCATAATGGAATATCATAATGGGTGTACATTACGTGGTACCCTGACAAAACTAATGTGAATGAGGACCAAAGAGGTCCATCCCACTCATTATATCCCAGAATAGAATAATATTCACAATCTATTAGTTTAGAGTCATAGAGTTGGGACCATATAGGGGTCCTCAAAAGGTACATGTGTATGGTGTTCATATAACAAACCTGACATGAATGAGAAACAAGAGGCTTACGTGCACTACAAATGCATTCCTATGAACGAATGAATACAATTTAATGTCATGCATCATGGGCTTGGGTGCTCAGTTTAATGTGATGACATTAGGACGTGAAATAATGGTTTATTATCATAGAGTTTGGACCATATAATGGTGTTTTTCTTCTATACAGATAAAAACCCTACCACTACCCCAAAGCCCATGTGATCCATGCTTGATGTTGAAAATATAGAGAAGAGAGGATTCTTATGAAACCATGGGATACATAATAGGGGAATAGGGATGATGGGAAAAGGTTGTCCTAATGATTCAAATCAGCCTTCTCAACATGAAAAGGTGCATGGAGGGGTAACACTAAGGGTGTTAATGTTTCTTCTGAACATAAGTATGTGGAAAGGGATGTGAATCACAATGTATGATATTTGGACACAATGGGGTGGATTAATGATGGAGAATATCATCCTACCTTGTTCTCAACACAACATATGTATTGTGTAACCTGGAATGGGAATAGACAAATGAGGTTCATGTGTTGACCATGTTCAAAATGTTGGACCTATCTTAATATTCTATTCAAAATATATTAGGGTGTTTGCCAAGATTATAGGTGAGCCATGAGGCCAAGCACTATCCCTTTATGGGGTCCCTTCAGATGTGAATGATGAGGGAGACCCAAACAAGGGGGAACAAGAATCATGGAGATGGATTTAGAGAGTGTTCCTGGAGAACCTAACACACTATGTTTAATGACACAACACATATAAGAATGTTTATTAGGCATATGATATTAAGGTATCCAAACCCCTTTTAAGGGAATAATCCTAGAGAGGGGTCTTAGACATGACAGGGTAACAGAAAATGGAAAATAAAGAGTATGGGTAGAAACAAAATAGGGTTTAAAGAACCAGGGGATAGACCCAACTACAAAACATTTGGGCATTCCTAAGTATCCCACAAGGATGGGAATCAAGACATACATAGATCTTTATGTATGAAAAAATAGTATTACATATTTTACCAACATGTGTCTAGGAAAATGGGGGAAGGGTATCCCAAAAGGAGTACAAGTGGCATGTCATAAAAAATAATACTTTAATGGGGGTCGCAGAAATCTACCCCAAACTGTGATCTCTTAAGAGGGATCTCGGAAAAGGGAGCTGTAAGGATGAAAATGTAGCTAGTCCTAAAGAATAAATTTCTAGGAATTCTTAGGTATCCCATAAGTATGGGAATAAATCCATACATAGTTCTTGAATCCCATGCATTTTAACTTCATGTGTTAAGGATGAGGGATATATTAGTTTAAGGTCATAAGGATCAAACCATGTGTTGTTAACTATCATACAGGATGTGGAAGCAATTTAACATCATCCAGCTAGGATAAATAATCTATTATAAAATTTATTGCATAAGGATCTTGGAATTGGTAGGAGGAGTAACTCACTCTGCATCCATGGTGACCAAATAGTATTCACTATTATGGTACAAGTTGTTAATGACATAAGGTCCTTCCAATTTGGTCTCCAACTTTGGTGGCTTTCTTCTAGGTATCATATCCATCCTTAGTTCCAATACCTTATCTCCTTTAAGGAAGGATCGGAGATGAATTTTTTTATTGAATGATCTATATATCTTTTTCTGGTGCCTCTCTAGATTATGTTGGCCTCAAATAATGTTCTCATCGAGGGCTTCCAACTCTTCCAGAAGAACTTCTACTATTATATATGATGTATTTTGCTCATAGAAAACAATAAGGATTTATGGAAACTAAATATAAATTGGAGGGACTAACTCTGTTCTATACACCAGGGAATATTGGGTCAACTGGGTGGAGTTTCGAGTTGTTGTTTGATAAGACCAGAGAACATTGGGGAGCTTATATGACCATATTTTCTTGATCATAACAACTATATTTTGTATAATGTTAGACAGGTTTTTTTAATGCCTTAATATGTTCATTTCTTTATGAATGATATATAGAAGTATGGTTGGACCTGATACAATACTTGGAATACAGTTTATTTAGCTCAACTTTTCAGAAGTTGGTACCATTATCCGTGAGACCATTATGAGGGACTCATAATTGTTGGATGATATTGGAGTCTACAAACTCAATTATAGAAATAGAAGTTACTTCCTTGATAGGAATCTATGTTTCCCACAATGGAAAAAAACCAATTGTGGTAAAAATAAACTGACACTGGAGAGAAGTCACTGGAGAATATGGTCTCATTAAATTGAGTCCCCATACAATGAAAGGCCAAGAATATTTGGTGATATGGAGGGGCTATAGTGGCTGATGAAAAAATGTTGGAATTGATCTGAAATGCTTGAAACCTCTTAGATAACTCAACATAGTCATGGACCATAGTGGACAAAAAGCATCCCATCATTTGAATATAGTGATAGAGCTTCAACCCTACCTGATGGGATCCATAAGAACTGGAAGTAAATTCCTACATAACCTTGGGAATATCATCTATATGGATGAAATAGTGGAAAAATCCATCAAAACTATGTTTTTAGAGAATCTGTTCAAGGATAATGACTGATCTATAAGGTGAACTATGTTGCATGCCAATGTATTCACTTGCACTCAACTCTGTCTATTAGGAAATTTATATGATGGAGATATTCAAAAAAGGAGTTGTCCAATCGGGGGTTTCTTCTACTATGGAAGGGGGATATAAAGGTCATGATTTTGAATAATCAGTGTAAATGTGACGTACGTAATAGTTATAATCATTGTAAAAGGTGATGGGGGTGATGACCCTTTGATGGGCCACTTGGATAAACAAATCCTCCTAGTTCATTTTTTTGAGATAAGTGGCTAAAAAGGATAGGGAATCATCTCAATCATTCTGTGAGAGGTGAACTTTAGTAAACTCTAGTTGGGAAGGGAACAGGGACAATAGATGGTGAGTGTGCTCCAACAGTGTAACAACCTCTTAATTTCTAACAACATTGTCACCATTTACCTACTTCCTGAGTAGTCTGGATTCCCCCTTCACAAGTAGGTAGGGATCATAAATCTCGAGGTCCGTATCATGACCAATGAATAGGACCTAATACTCCTCCTTTTTTTGGTGTAGTCTTCTGAAAACAAGAATGAATAGGGAAAACCCCTTGTAGGCATAATGAATATGATACCTTGGCCTACTCTATTGGGTCTGGGATCATTCGTTCTTATCCTCGATGGGATTCATGAGTAACCATAAATGTTCATATACCAAAATGGAAAAACAAGATCCAATGAGAGGATGTAATCATCTTGAATTTCATTATCTCAATACTGCTCTATTGGGACTGGATGGAAGGCTAAAAAATATGTCAATGCATGTCCTTTGATGATCTTCTATGGGATGAACCTTATGTCAAAATGTTGAAGGATCACCGACCAATGAGATATACAACCTATCAATGTGTGGTGGGTTAGAATATAAATTTTAAGATCCATGTGGGACACCAGCTATACATAATTATGTTGTAGAATATACTATAACTTCAACACCAAAAAAACATACGTGAGGAAGTTCTTCTAGATGGATGAATATCATGCCTTTATTTTGAGGAGCATTCTACTAAGATAGTACAAACAGTTCTTTGGGTGTTCATTGTTTTTCTAGGTGATAATGGAAGTGATGGATCTTTATAGGGCTATCTCATAAAGGACCATTAGATTTTCAGAGACGGGTGCCATCAGAACTGTAGGCTACAATAGATACTCCTCGATCATCTCAAAGGTGGTCCATCACACTTTGTCCCATGGAAATAAGACACCTTTATTCATTATTCTTGAAAAGGGATTACACATTCTATCCATATTCATAATGAATCAGTATATATAGGCCATGTGGCCTTGAAAAACTTGAATATATCAAAGGTTTCTCTATGTAGGCATCTGACTGAAGGACTATATCTTCTCAGGGATGATCTTGATGCCTATGTATCTGAAAGAGAAGCAAAGAATCTTCCCATAGGTGACCTTGAATAGACAATTCATGGGATTCATCTTCACATGGTTTTATTAGAGGAAGCCTAAAACATTATTAAGATATCTTATACGGTCCTAACAGTGGTGGTATTTGGAAACCAAATTATTCACATAGTATTCCACTAGATTCCATATGATCATTTTGTATATATGGTACATAGCACACTGTTAAGTGGATCCTACAATCTTCAATCTAAATAGAATTTACTGATAGTTGAAGGTACCTTGAGGCACCATGAATTTGGTAGAATCCACATATTTGGTGGAATTAATATATGATCATACCCAAAATACCCATCCTTGATGGTGATAACTTGCAATCAATTGGTGGAATCAATCAAGAACTCTGTCATAGAGGGGAGAAAATCATTCATTAGAGAGTAATGAATGAGATCCCTAAAGACTATGTAGACTCTAATATGTATGTTCTTTTTTCCTATTGGAACAATTTTATCCAACCATATAGGGTAATGGAATTCTTTGAAAATGTTGTATTTGATGATATTATCAACCTCAACCTTGACCATGGAACCATGAGGGGGGTTCAAATTCCAGGGAGGGTTTTTTAAACCATGATAACATACAGAGAAAACAAAGATATGGAAGAAGACATGCGGATCTGGCCCTCGTATCTGATAATAACTCAAAGGGAATACATCTTGATGCTACTTCAGGAAATACACATACTAATACTATTAATATGGGGGCATGGTTTCAATGATCAGGGTTGGTATCAGATATTTCTTGGTACTAGGATTCAACTATAAAAACTCATAAATGGTGGTGGATGCACCGTATTCAAATGAGGGAGTATAATCTTTATGGTATTCCTTATCTTTTGAGATAGTGGGATCAAGATGAAAATATTCCAAGCTAACTGACTCTAAATGAATGCTTGTTACATATTTATCGGTGATGGAATCATCCCTCGGAGACTCCCACATAGTTTAATCTATAGATAAATATTCTATAGAACCTATTAAATCAAGCATTTTAATGTGGCCCCCATGATTTATGATATCAGAGTTGTGGTGGTGGGTTGTTCAGTGCCAACTTATCCCAATAGGATGAAATATGCAGGTATGGTATAATACTGTAGCCATGGGGTGATCAACCCAATTTCAAACTAGGATATGAAGCCCTGGAATCACTCTAACTAGGTTTGTATAGGAGTATAAGATAATATTCGGGTGTTTCTTGTTTCTAAGGAAAATTCCTCCCCTAATAGAAGAATAAAAAAAGTAGTGTCCAATGTCTGCGGTTGTGGCCTCTGACCGGAGAATTCATAGAATTAAGGAATCATCCAAATTCATCCATGGGTCATCCACAGTAGTAGTGTTCTCAACCTTATTAGCTTGAAAACATTTATTATTTCTCTTTTAATATATGGAATCCAATTAATGGGATTAATAAGAGGAAAAGTGATATTAATAACCATGGAGAACACCCACTCAACCATTGAGAAATCATTTGAGTCATTAGTGATACAGGGAGGGAACTGTTTTGTGCATATGCAGCTAGGGTCAACCAATAAATGCCATGTAGTCGATGTCCAATGAGATGAAAATTAATTATGTTCTAGAGATCATGACACAAAATTGGGTCTTCAAGTGAATCATGCTACATTAACTCTTATTAGTCCTTCTTTAACAATGAGTTTTTAGGGTATAGGGACTCAAATATGCTTCAGACAGTACTATCTTGAGGAACATCTAGGTTTGTATGAGATTGATCCCAGAACCTATGTTGAAAAGAAAATGAAGTCCTTGAACTCCATTAAGTAGGCCTATGATGTAAAACTAGTTTATTTTCCCTTCTACAGAGCAGCATTAATCTTATCCCAAGAACGAGATGATTGCTTGGCATTATGGTCACTCCAATTCTTTATCCTGGAAGGCCTCTCCAGCAGCGACCTCTGTTTTGAACTAGAGGTCTCTTCTCAAAGCCTCTGTGAGGGATTCACACATTTCTTCTAATAGGTTGAGGGATTATAGGATCGAGATCTTTGATAGAATGCTATAAATATTGTTAATTACATCTTAAATTAATGCAAGATGCACGTTTCTTCCACCATGAGTATGCTCTATATATCACTTGTGGCATGGTGTAAATACTTTTTTTCATTGAGCCCATCCCAATGTTAACACCTATGAACTAGGATCACTCTTTTCGATGTATGTTACACACATGTTGAGCCTATCCAAGATATATCGGGTATCAACCCTAGTGAATTAATCATCATTGACTCGTGACCCCAACCCCAACATTCTATAAAAAATTCCTTCTATTGCTTTATCCATAATTAATATGTCCTTCAGGTTTCAGTTTATATCACTAAAGGTACAATCCAAATAACCATTAAATTTTAATATAATAAGGTCTATATACAAGACATGTCAGCAATCTAAAATGATAAATCAATAAGTATAAAAATATTGGGTTATAAGACAATGCACCTCAACAGAGGGTTTCTATTAGAAAAAATGACATTTTTATCAAAAAAATTATTTCATTTCATTTCAAAAAGTTGATTTCAACATTTTTCACAATAAAACCCCCAACATAGATGTTCTTTAACAAGTAAGAATCAAAATTATTCATATATATATATAACACTCTCATAGGGGTGGCTCAAACAATGCAATACAAATATTTTGAAGGGGTGTCTATTTAGACCCACCCTAAAGGGGTTGTTATGTTGGGGTCAAAACCTTTAACCATACTAATAGGGGGTCAAATACAACAGAAGGAAGTATAGAAAACTTTAACTAAAATAATACTTAAATTGGGAGAAACTTCAGGTGAATTCACCATGTGACACATGAAGAAATTTTATAGAAGAGACGAAACCTAAGGGAAGAGCTATAGACTAGCTGCATAACACCACGGTAGACCCACATGTCCAATATTGAGCTTTGATTTGGCCCAATTTGAGATAAATGGATGAACACCTTAAAAATAGGGTTAATTAGCTCTCACTGTGGTAACTTTTTAGAGAGAGATATATAAACATGAAAATTATCTATAGGAATGTAGAGAGTGCTAAGGGGAATCCATAGGGACTGATGGACTTGATTTTGACAAAGTATTGAAGACATCTCATGACTCCCAATTCAGGAGGGTGGTAGAACTCACGACATAAAGGGAGAGGCTCAAATAGATGGAGAATATGGAAAGAGAGATAAAAGGGTATTTAACCCTTATTAAGGGGAATAATGAAAATTCCACCCAAAAAATTTGGTCTCACATTTTTTCCTCAAGGTTTTCCAAACTGTGCACCAACTATGTGGCTCCCACTACATGGGGTCCATTACCCCACCTAGTTGTCCCACACATTTTTATTAACCATGTACCAATAGTTCCATGAATAATTCACACCCACTACCCAAGTGGAACAAAGTGTTCAGTCTAGGTTCACGATTTCGGAAACTATTAAAATCCCATGAAGATCACCTCTTTTCAACTATGTTAATTATATAGTTTACACTAGTGTTCCGCACACTTTCAAAAAAACCATGAACCATTACTAGTCCACCTAAAACTTGCTTTTTAGGGTCATAGATCTCGAGTAACTCAATATAAATATTGAGGGACCCCTAAGGCCTTTAATGATGTCTAAAAACAATTTTACATTTTTAGACTCTCACTATTCAACTCTAAAGCTCAATGCACCAAATGAAAAAATTGAAAAACCCTTCAAAACTGTATATGGTCCAATAACTTGAGACACTACAATATAACCATGTTAAAATATAACTTCCTTGATAATAATTGGGGAAATGAGGACAACATCAATAAACATACTTTGGTTGATAAGTCTTGTTCAAATGTATGCGTTTAATTTTCAAACTCCCAACACACCTCTTAGCGTCACCTAAAAATACGACATAGAAGATGTAAAAACTTGATCCGACACTTTTACACAAAACTAAAGCATTTGGATAGAGCTTATCCAAGCTCATAAAATAAGAGACACAATCTCCACATCTTCTCATTAGTCATCCAGACAATGGTGCTTCCTCTATAGGTTCTAGTACTTAAGGGCCAATTCTGAGTCATGGTATTCCATCAATGGGAGTACTGATTTTAAGCATGACTATAGCACTCCAACGATGAACTTGAAATGATTCATAACATGAACAATTGATCAAATATCAATTTACCTCAGAGGCCTATTCAAGAAAAAATTTAATGGAAGGGTTGAATAAAAATCTCCATGCATTCCTCAACCCAAAATTTTTTCTTTATGTAGTTCCTCACTGCCCACATACAAAAATAGGGAGGGATATCCAGTCGAACCATCTAGGCTGGATGCACTCAAAACACTCGGCTTAGAGGACTGATGTATTTAAAATATATGCCTAATTCCTTTTGACAATGGAAGAAAAATAAAGCTTGGAACACACTCACTAACAATTATGATCATATTTCTATGACATATCTACCAAAAATTCCATTTTATATCGTCATTCCCCAATAAGAAAATTGGTGTAATCTTGATCCAAAATACATATATTAATACCCATTAAAAAACTCATACGATCCTGACTGTAAGTTATGGGTAGTCTCAAAATTATAAATAGGTTTTCATGGATTTCATCCATGGAATACCTTAAATATTGATTACAAGAGAGATGTCAGTGCCCATCTGAACATCCACTTACCATGAACACTTACCGATCCAAAGTGGTTTCTTCTTGTAGAACAAGTTAATAGGGGAACAACCGGTGTCTATGAGTTAAACCATGTATTACCTACATGGGAACCCATCTATCACTTATAACTGACCATGATCATAAGGACAACCAAACCCCAAAAGAATACTCTCATTCATACCATAAAACATGTCCAACGACATTTAAAACATAGAGAAACGTAAAACCAATGATCTCCCAGTGTACCCATATGATGTCAAGATAAGGGAAATGATTTTCATTTATATGAGAACACACTAAGTTGATTTGAGTGATCTATATAAATTATCTAAGACACTCCCACTACAACAATACAATGTGCTAGGTACAGTTCTGGAAAATTTGTAAACTATCCCAGTAAAGGGAGAGCAGTCAAACCTCTATAGGGAGACCTCTTTTACTGAATGCTCGACTTCAGTTGTTGATGCATCTCCATTAACCATTCAAAAAAAACTTTAGGGAATTAGTAATAATGTGAATTATTTGTAATAGAAATTAAATTACATCCAAAACCAACAGTGTTTTAAAATTTCACCCACACCGGCACCCGATCGATGTCATGTTGCCTCACAATCACAGGCACAGTTCAAACGTCACTAGCCCAATGGAAATTCAAAAATATAACTAACCATCTATGGATAGTCCTATTAGTTTTTCTACTTATACATTGGAGGATATTTATTTTCCATAACTGAAGATATTATCTAGCATTAAATATGTTCTTGTCAATGAATTTATTGAAGAGGGATCCACCCATAGAACACACTATATTAACTGTTGAGTACATGTACTAGATTTGGATATATGACTTTTATTAAGATTTAAAATTAAAGATAAGGAAGCTAACCCACTATAAATGCACTATTTTTAGATTTACCTTAGACGTATTCATGACACTCCTTCCGAGTTATGTCAACGTGTGTCAACTTATCAGTGTAAAAGACAATACCTGCCCACCAAAATATCAAAATTATTGATACCCATTAAAAAATCCAAGAATTGAGATGGGTTTTAATTTCCACTAATGACTCAGTCATACTTCAATGGAGGTGACCCATGACTCTGTAATGGCAAAATATTATTCAAAAGACTACTACATAACCAAAATATTTGTCATACCATTTTATAAATATAATGATCAACATGTGTGGCAACACATACTACCTAGAGTCTTCTGAAGAAGAATAAAACATCCTTGACAATATCCATTGGCAAAAAAAGACCACATAAATTAATATATCTAATGGACTGTGAAGTATTGAACATAAATTCAAATTACTCCATATGAATATTAACCAAACCAATGATGTATCGAGCCATCCACCACATGTGAGGAGTAAAAAGGGTAACACAACCTACTATGTAGCTAACCCTGCCTTAGGAATTCCTAGCCTGCTAAAACTGATCATTACAGGATGATCTTGAAATTAAAAATTCTAAACATATCAAACCACCACAACATTTAGGATATGGGTTTCACATTTTAAGTTTAGGATTCCTACGATTGGAAAAAAAACACCTAAATAATATTATCAAAGATAAACAACCCGCAAGAATCTAAAAATGGCTTTAAAGATCTAGGGGTGCTTCCTAAAATGGGATAGTCCCTTAATAAGGTAAGAAATGATGACCCTATAATTGAACCATGTTACAATAGGATTCAATAGGCATATGTGTATATGTTCTAGGCTTGAGATGTAGAATAAGGGGCCTACATGTAATTCTCACATTCATGTTCCAAGCCAACTGTCAAGAAAAGCTTAACCACCCTTACACAAGGAATAAGGCTATGAAAGCCTCCTATGGATTAATTTAACAAGTTAATTTATTTATATTATAATATAATACAATTAAAGGCCAAGTTTTTTATCATAAATAACTGGTCATATGGAATAATTAGTTGATAATTTATTAAGATAAAATAACAATGAAATAAATGAACATTGCATTAAACCTAATTTTTAAACATCAACTATTTATTTGGAATCCCAAAATAATTAGGTTATCCTTTATATAAGTCCCAATTTAATCATCATTCAATTATCTTAAAGTTCTCACATTTTTAATTTTAATTAACCACGACATCATATAAATACATCTTAAAAACAATTAAAGGCCTTTGTTTAAGAAAAAGGTTACTTGTTAAGTAATATGCCCCTCATGTTTATATGAAATCAGTATAATAACTATAGACATGTTTACTGAATATCATGTGTGATTCTTGTATACCCTGATGGGGTTTATTAAAATAATATCAAATAAAATGTTATACACAGATATCCCCTTAAGCTATTCTGGGTTCAAAAAAATAAACTTAGCCATTTTAATCATTTTAGATTTAAATATCCCTTAGAGGATCATTATTGAAGTAACATGACTCAAACAACCTACTTGAGTCCATTTTTGCATTTACAAATTATCCATATGTGTCATTATGCATGTGTAATAGAGGTACAAGTATTAATGAGGAAACCATTGAATTTATGGTAAAATTAAAAATAATTATTTAAAATAATTTGTAAATATATTTATGGTTCATAACAGATGGTTCAGATTTATTGGATACCACCTCTCAAATTATAAAGTGCCCATACAGTTTACAAGTTGCATGTAGCTCTCATCTAAATACCATCATTTCATCAAAAATTTTGAAAATAAAAAATTCAATTTCGATAAAATTTATGAAATAGACCATAAGTATATAGAACACATTACTAATAGTTCGATTATATTTGTTTTCAATTTTCAATTTATAAGGCAACCATACACCTTAAAATTTTTATTTTGACTCCTAATTAATCACTACCAACGTGTTTCTTAAACTTATAAACAAGGATGTAGGCATGAACTTTGAAAACAAGAACATTAATTATTCCCTAAAACACGGTAAGGAATAAAATATAGTAAATGAATCATTGGGCATGTTAAATAAGCACAAACATGTAAAATGAGAATAATAAGATACTGTATGATCCAAAACCACTCAAACATGGAATATAATAAAAGGATGATAATTTAAATTATGGAATAATACAAATGAAATACCCAAGTAGGTTAAAACTAAACATGTCATTGAAATTTAAAACATGAAATATGAGAGACATCCTAATAAAACATGTCAGGTACATCAACAATTTCAAATATCCTAAAAATGAAATCAACATGGAATGCCATATGAAAGTAATTTGAATTACTATTATCAGATAATAATTAATGTAATTCTACTTATTTTTCATACTAGGCCAATGTTCATTATTATAAATAACATTAATCATCACGTAACGGAATGTACACCAATCAATCAAGGGGAAATTGTGAGAAATTGTAACAGAGAACAACATGAAAAAAATCTCATCCATGGACACTTAGACTTTTCCCTATATGTGGTATGATCACTTTGAGTATTGAATATTTACCAAGCATTGTCACATTCATAGTATCCTTTATACCCACCCAAAAATGTAATAAAAAGTACATGATTCTCTGATTCATATTTTTAACATCCCAATGTGACTAAATATAGAAATAGTATCTATAATAATCACCGGATGACTTCAAGAGTGCCTCCCCATATGCTAGAGGCATTCGAATAATAGAAAGGGAATAATTATGTTATAGTATTGATATTATAACCTCCCGATAAAAGTACCACAATGGTGTATAAGTGATTAAATAACATATAACATTAGAATCAATACTAATTGAAATAATGAGAAGAGAAAGATAAATATCAACTGAATAAAAATGTATAATGCCAATATACCAAAATGAATGTATGTCCATATGATTGTACATACATAAAATAGAAGAAATGAAATTGTAAACAAGGTATAGTAAATTAAATGAATAAATAAATAAATAAAAACCCCAAGGTAAAACTACATGAGAACTCTGATCTCCTACTAAACACCATACTCCTAGCTCTTGTGAACAAGCATTGGAGTTCAAGTAATAACCTTGGGTCCCATGAACATGATATATTCTCAACTATCCCATTACATTGGTGAATCGATCCTGGTGTGAGATATACATAGTAGGCCACCACCAATGGTGTCTAAAGCATAATCCAAATTGAGTAGATAAAATGTATAGTTTATGTATAGAAAATTAAATCATAAACATGAAATAAATAAATAACATAGTTAGGCTTGGGTTGCTCTAGGACACTTGGCCTAGCCATGCCTACATTGGCATATGTTAGAATTTCTTAATCGAATGTAACCTCTTCAAAAAGAATAATAGATCATTACAGTTCATCAATATTTAAGAAAATGGAATAGACCGAACTGAGACATGTGATTTAGTCCAGAAAAATCCCCCTATTTATTTAATTACATAATTTCATTCATTTAATTTAAAGAGGCATCCCTAGTTTTCCTTTACAAAAAATCCTATAACAATCCAAGGTGAACCTTATAAAGGAAAATGATTATCACATTAGTGGACTAACACTTCACCAAAGATGAATGGATCTCGTCTATGGGAATCCTTAAAAGGAATACCAAGTGAGGCCCTCTATGTATGTAGAACAAGTCCCTTCCATTCCTATACCTAGTATCTCATGAAGCGGATCTGAGTATCACTCGTGACATGGTGTGACCATTTTTTCCACCATGCTATTCCACGAGTGCTCCTTGAAGAACTAGGATCACTCTTGTAGAGGTAATAAACATTCATGATGATCCCATCTAAGATATAATAAGTACATCCCCTAGCGTATAAAGCCTCATCAACTCATGATCCCATCATCATCATTCTACAAAAAATAATCCTGGTATCGCTTGAGGAGTAAGTTAAACATCCTTTATTTTGAAATTTAAATAACTAATGGTTCGATTTCATTGATCATATAATATTAAAAATGTTAGGTCCTATATATTAGACATGTCACTAATCAAAAATTATGAATCAAAAAGAATATTTTTTTTAGAAGACATCTCACCTAAAAAGAAGGATTTTTTTAGAAGCATGACATTATTATCAAAAAAATCATTTCATTTAACTTGAATAAGTAGATTTTATCATTGGGAAAATGAAAATTCACTCAAAAGGTGTAATTTAACCAATAATCATCACAATTAATCAAAAATATAAAAAACACATCTGAAGGTGTGGTTCAAACAAAGGTAGACTAATAATTTGAAGGGGAATCTATACAGAACCACCTTGATGGGGTGGTTAGATGAGGTTATAACCTTCAGCCATAATTTAGAGGGTTAATCCCCAACATTAGACAATCTAATTTTTTTTAATTATTTTAATGCATAAACTTGGAGCAACACCATGTGAATCTAGCATTCACCACATAATGAAATTCTATAAAAGTGATGAAACCTTGGGGAAGAGCTATAGGACACCAACCTAATACCAAGGATGAACCACTGTCCAATATAAAATTTTGATTTGTCCTAGTTTGATAGAAATATAAAAAATTGACAAACACCCTAAAAATAGGACGAATTAGCTTTCACCACAATAGCTTTCTCAAGAGAGATAGAGATAAATAAGAAAGGGTTCAAGGGAAATATAGCAGTTATTGAGGGGAATCTACAGTGACTGACATCACTTGATTCCATAATTGGATGGTAGAGATCTTATGACTCCTGGGATATGGAGGAGGAAGTACCCATGGCATATGGGGAGAGTCTCATGTAGATGGAGAAGAAGAAAGGATGAAGTAAAATATGCAATTAACCTGCATTAATGAAAAGGCGGAAATTTCATCCTCAAAACTGGTTCACATGGTTTGGCTGCATAGTTGGCCAAACCATGTGCCAATCATGTGGCTCCCACTACATTGAAACCATTACCCCACACAACTGCCCCATATAGTTTGGTCAACCATGGGATAATCGGGCACTAAACAGTGCACACCCCCACTTCCAAAGAGGCACATAGCATGTGGGGTTGGTGCATGATCTTGGAAACTATGCATATAGTATGAATATAACTTCTTCTCACTTTAAAATATTTCATGACATTCACTTGTGGGATGCATTGTTTCAGAACATATGTGCTCCAAACATGAGTTTTCATGTCCCGGTGCTCGCAAAACATAAAATAACACTCAAGGGACTCTAAGACTCTTTAACCAAGTCTTAAAATAGAACTTGGAAGTGTTTCAACTCTCACAATTCCATTTTTAATCTCAATTTAGAAAATGGATTTTCCGCCAAATAAAAAAACTCAAAAACCATTATAATTTCATCCTGTCCAAAAAACACGAGATGCTACAATAAAAAAATTAAGGATGGTTTTACTATAATTTTTAATAGTTTTGGTAAAAATTGGGTCAAATATGATGAGTTATGGACCATCTTATAGACACATAAATACATTTAAATTAACAAGGAATATGAAAAAATACATCTATGTAAATTTATACACTATAAAAATAGAAAATGTGGTGAATACAAATCATGTCACAGTGAATCAAAATTGAGATGCAAAAACCCATAACTTAATTTATGAATTCTAAGAATGTAACATCCTGCTACCCCAGACCAATATAATGTTTATGCACTTATTGTATATAAGTACATAAAAAACCTATCCACGTATGTAACACCCTATGATTTTAAAACAACGTTACGTTCAATTATAATAATGCATTTATTTGATTAACTGAAAAATATAATAAAGGATATTAAAAATATTATAAGTGATAAAAATTTATTAATAATATTTGTAACACTAATTTTATAGATCTATATGACATATTAGTGAATTTTAAATTTAATATATTTGAATTCCAAATTTTTGTTGATGTATTTGATGTCAAATTAAATGAATAATGTCAAAATTGACAATAATGATATTTTATCAAAATAATATTTTATTAAATTATTTTTCAATAATAACTACATTGAATGTGCAAAATTTAGATAATTTATTTTCTATAATTTCATACCCTTTTTATTTATGGTTCAGTAGTTTCCTAATGTGTAAAATAATAACCCTTTAAGAGTGAAATATACACTACAACAATTAATTTTAAAATAGATTAATTAAGGTTTAAAACAAAACTATAAGGTCTAAAATACCACATAGAATAGTAAATTTATTATTTTTTGATGAAATTTGAACCATACCATACCCATGGAATGAATTTATGACCATTTTGAATCATTTATATCTATAATAGTATTATTATATTCTAATTATTTTTATACATTCTAAAAATGCCCCTCACCTCAATTATAAAAGGGCTCGCCCTCCATCATTACCTTACACTACAATGCTCAATATAGATCAACCAAAACCTATAAATTCCTCTTTTTGACATCATTAGACACATTATAGATGCTTTTTTCTTCCCTAGATACTAAATTTAGGATCCTTAAGAGAATATCCAAGTGAGTTCTTTTGTCGATGGGGAATTATCTTACCCGACCTCTTTAAATTTATTTTTCGTCTACCATTTATAAATATCATAATTAATAATATAATAATAACATATTAATAATCAATGAAATAAAATTTTATTATTATTATTAAACATTTATTACCCTCTTAGTTTCCCATCAAATGGGAAGTGAAAGTATTGTATGTGTGTGTGTATGACTTACCGTCTCCTTGTAGAGATAAAATTCATTTTCATTAAAATATAATATGGCATGTAATTATGATGGTTTTAATGTATATATATGGTATTTATAAAAACATTATACTTATGGAGTGATATTATCATATTTATCTCTTTACCTTCCAAACCATTGGGAAATGATAATGTCAATCGTGTATATGTGTTGACTACCCCCTCTACGAAGTGGTGCAGTTAAGTTTTCATTTAATTTTTAATTGTGTATCAAGGAGGATAAATTTTATGAATATATATAATTTATTTGACAAATTAATAATTATATAAAGATTAATTTATATATACCTTTCTTTCTTCTCATCCATGTAAAAGTAAAAACATTGTTGATGTACATGTATGACCCGTCGTCTCTATAAACAGCTCCATTGGGTTTTCTGTCACAAAATTATATAGACTACTATAAATAAATTATAATAAATATATATTTTTTTATATCATTATTATCATTTTAGATATTAAGGGAACCTTATGAAGTTATAATGATAGGAACTATCGAATAAAAATATACAATAAAAAGGAAAGAATTTTTTCTGGAAAAACAATTTTAACAAAGAATTATTAATAAATGGTTGAGAAAAGATTAAAAGTCATATATGGTAGTATATATAATATCATGGTTTTGGAATATATTGAAAATAAAAATTATTTATTATATAGTAGTTTCATACATATAAAATGTAATTCATTCCTAAGGAAAGGGTTTCTTGTCTAACTTTTACTTTGTTGAGACATATACCATATTCACTACTAAATTTATTAGTGTGGTTCATTAATGACCCTTTGATATATTATATCATAAATATTTTTTCCTTTAGGGTATTTATTGTTTCTATTATTGATATTTATTTAATGGGGATTGTGATTCAAAAGAAACTAACGTTGTAAGGGTTTATTTCACAATCGCATTATTAATCAGGATTGTTTACATTTAAGTCTATACTAAGGAATATTTCCCTTCCCTATCTATATCTTCTAAAAATGTTCTCAAATTTCCCATAATTATATTTTAAATTCATTTTTACTATTGTTTGAATTTCTAAAAAATGTTTAAAAAGAATACTCCACATCATTTTATGAGTGAGGTATATTTTAAATTTTCTTACAGAAGTGTGAAAGGAATATTTTTGTAACTTATACTGAATGATCAGAATTCCCCACCACCTTGAATCCATTGTTTATTATATCATAAATTAAAATTTTACAAGTTTATTTTCAATGAAAATGATTTTATTTTTACATATGAATTTTTTATATTTTAAAATATTATTTTCAAATAATAAAGACTATTTTCCTTCTAAAATATTCTTATGAATATTTTAATTTATCTTCATATATCTCAACACAATTTGTTGAATATTATATTTAGTATATATTCTAATGATACCATAAAACATAGTTCCTTGTATATTTTAGGATCTTCTTGAATGAGAAATTTATTGTCAATCTATATAATAGTATTTCTAATATAGAATGTTTTTTATTGTTAAGGAATATTGATTCAGTTCAATAATTTATTAATATGAGGAATGACTTGGAATTAGTAAGTGGTGAATGGGGACCACTAAATACCCTTGATTCATTGGTTGGTCTCACAAGACTAACTATCTTGATATTTGGTTGAGTCATTGCCTAATTTGTGTATATGTCATGAAATAAGACCTTGATGGTATTTTTATATGTCATCGTCGAGGCCTCGGTGGTATGATTCAGATGTCTGATACTCTTAATTCCTTCATTACATAACTAGTTTTTGATATCCATGTGATTATTATATTATTTAAACATTAATGGGTAATCATCATGCTCATGGGAATGTTTAAATAGATTGTATTATGATCCATTATTACTGC
Source organism: Viscum album (assembly GCA_963277665.1). NCBI lineage: Eukaryota > Viridiplantae > Streptophyta > Magnoliopsida > Santalales > Viscaceae > Viscum > Viscum album. Next base: position 237,131,313 of record OY728140.1, on the reverse strand, counting down.
CATTTTACACGTAGGATATTGTTTAAATGTGATTTTTTTAGTTTTTTACCTATCCATATTGTTTTTGATTATTTATTTTAGATATATTCCACTTTACACATACACTTATTGAGTGTCAGATATCACCCCTTTCTTATTTTACATTTACTGTATGATTTAAGGAGGTGTTATGAGATTGATATGTAAGAATATTCTAAGAGGAATAATATAATTCTAAAAAAACATTTATGTATTTTATGGTTTAAAATATTAATAATAATTTTAAGCATATAGATTTTATACCATGACTAAAAATCTATCCGTTCAATTGGAATGTGATTGACTACATCTAGTTGTAATCTTAAAAAGTACCCATCATCTCCAGTCTACTAGGGTTGTGGTTATAATAGTGGGAAACAGAGGAAGTTTAGTAGAAACCTTGGGAACTATGTTTTGGGAAACATTTATCATGGAGAATGACCATATAAATGACTTTGAGTATAAGTCTTTATTTAGGATAACATCCAAAAAAATTAGTATGGTAGAGATTATTTGGGATTAAACTAGGATTTTTGTTTCTAATACAATTATTCTTGGACATAGTCAATGTCTAAAAATAATATGAATCGTTTTAACACTAAATGGAATAGAAAATGTAGTGATCATTAATAACCAAATTTTATTATTATAAGAGAGAAAGATATTGTGATTATTTCTAACTAGCTATCATGATATATGGTTAATAATGTAAACATCATTGAGATTCAAAATGCATCTAATAAGAGGAAAATGGATATTAATGAATGTTATAGTGGAAATTATCTATTAGGAGCAAGTAATTTTTTATTTTTCTTTGTTTTCAGTAGATCAATATGAAAAAATACATGATGTTGAGGTGAGTAAAGTTAGTAAAAAACATGTTTAAAATTTGGTTGAAATGTGGACATCAGATCTAATCCACCAGCATGAGACCCCCACCATATATAGTTCTTCGACATGAGACATCATATCCTAAGATACCCGTATAATGAAATTGACTTTAGGAAAACATAATGACATTTTAATAGAAATAGAGAACCTACTAGAAATTAGTATAAGGAATAATAGGTCTTTGAAGTTGTTGATCCAAAAGTCATTCTGAAATTTATTTTTTATGGTAAATAATAAGATTGAAAACTCCATATTATATATGAAAACACATTGATGATCATTGAAAATTACATAAATCATGATGTATTCATGATATAAGATGGATATTTTGGAAGAAGGATTACAATCCCAGTTCATCGATGTGAGTATCATCAATGTGTAAATTTCTGAAAGTTGAGTGTTTGAACGTTCAAAAGTAAGTGGTTTTAGAAATTTAACGATTGAATGATTTATTAAATGATATGTTTAATCAGACATTGAAGTCAACCAATAGATGAAAAGAGATCCTGATACTAATTCATTTCACACATTGTTGGTATCCTTAAGGCATAATATGTATAATTCTATCATAGTTTGACAAGAGTTGTTAAATTGTTGAAACCAATGAATCAAATGAGATCCTAACATCAAAAAATCATATGGGAATCTAGAACCGATCCACCATTATGAAATTGATGAAAATATATCAACTATAAGCTAGAATCGGTTCATCATATTGTGTTTGAAACTAATATAAAATCTGGTGTAGAACATCAAGCAGGTTAGATTTGATGACACCGATTCATTTTACCGAGAATAAAAAAAGGTAAGTATTATTTTTAATCAGAATCATTCAATATATTTGAAAAAATGTATGATCATTTTTATAATAATGAGAATGAAATTAAATATGTGAGAAATATTTGAGTTTTTCTAGAGTGATTAAAGGTGACTGAAGTCTAACAAAGGTGAAACAATTCTTATGGTATAATTGTTTTAAAAGGATGAGATGGAACATAGAATCCAAGTAGAAACTAAATTGATTATTTTATAGTGGTTCAAGGTAAAAATTATTGAAGTTGTTTTATTATTGGGCCTAGATGAATGGATGCATAGTCTTAAGTAATGAATTTATAAAGATAAATTGGGATATCATTAAATAGTTCAGTCCATGGGATGTAGTTTATGTATAAATGTCCATTAGGCTAAGATAGAGGAAGAAACATCAATTGGTGTGTCAAGAAAGATAATAACCAGACTCCATTAATTAGAATGGCAATTTGTTTCTGTATTTTAATTAGTCTCATGTTTTAATAATAATTAAGAAGATTCAATAAAGCTCAAGAAATTTATATAAGAGTTTAAATAGTCAGTCACAAAGTTAAATTGTCAATGCAATTAACAGATTTATGAATATCATTGAGATGGAAGAAGAATTGATTTTCTTCCATTTTTTATTATGTAATCCATATAAAAAGGGATCATAGTAAAATCATTCATTAACTATTCAAGTTTGAGAAAATACAATGCTATGAAATTCATGTGACTGATATTGAGATCCCAACTCGAGTTTGTTTTCATGTTGATGATGAGAAAGATCCAATAAAGTGACACCCATCAAATAGAGTTCCACCAGAGTTAGACACATTAGAGAAAGTACAATTTGATAAATTTCAATCAAATTAAGTTCCATTAGATAAATTAATTTTTAGTTTCCAATTGAGTTATTTTTTCATATAATTTAGGAAGGGAAGAAGAAAAATCAGACAAAGTAAATTAGATGGAGACCATGTGAGAGAGGTTATCAGATGGAGGCTGACCATATTAACTTTTTTTATATAGGTTTTCTAGGAATAATTTATGGAATGATTGAGTTTGAGAATATATATTTTTGTTATGAACTAGAAAAAGCTTAAAGACCACCATGTTCTTATGATAATTGGGGATGATCTTTAAGATTGTACATATGTAAAGTTGACATATCTTACTTTTGGAGGAAGTGAAGCGGTTCTTTATGTGAATAAGAAACAATTTTAAAGTGAAGATTGTGGCTATTAATCCATACTAGTTATTGAAAATCCATATTTTATAGGGTGTATAACCAACTTTATGAAAGTGTACATTAAAAGGATAGTTGGGGGGTATAACCAACTATAGCAGAAAAGTTTACTAATAGTTTGTATAAATTCTTGATTCTTATGCCTTTTTATTCCAAAATTTAGTTAGTAAATGAATCTATATTAACGGTATTGTCCAACCTGTAAAGGAGTATGTATTTTTACCAAACGTTGAATATATATTGTGCTACTACATAATTATATATTTTACAAACAAAAGGTGAGGTAGAGGTTTTATAATTTAGTGAATCGTTTCTATAACAAGCTTTAGAGGGTAAGAATGATATCTCAAATAGATAATATAATTTCTTATAAAAAGTAAAAAAGGAAACATTGATTTACCCGTATTAGTATAATTGATCCTTCTTGGGAACATCAAATGGTATCAGAGTGTTTGTTAGCTATGTATGATCCATATTTGAAAATAAAGAATTTAAATTTGGTGAACAATGGGGGTGTTCCTATTTTTTTGTGGAAAATTTATCATAGTTGGAGGAATATGATGTTACCTTACCTTCTATCACTTTTCCTTCAAGTTATATATACATCGATATTGGAATTTCCACCCATATATGATGTCTTTATTACAAAATTCTACAAGGGGAGTCTAGAAGTTATTGGAAAAGCTCAAATTGATTTGTTAATGGATATTATATTCAATTTTTATAAAAATATTAGGTGGTTTACAATGGATAATAAAAAGTGTGATAAGTTTAGAATTAGTTATGAATGAAATGAGAAAGTTAAAGAATCAAAATTAAAAATCTACAGAAGTATATTTGATGTTATCAAAATTAATGATGATTAAAGTATTGATGGTGACTTTTACATGACTAAATGAGATTGTGAGTAACAATATATGTTTTGTTAATAAGATACAATATCCTAAAATTTTTAATATACTGAAGAGAATCATTCTAGACAGATTTGATCCTAATGTTTTATCTTTAGAAGATCATAAATATTTATATTTGGGTGAACATTAGAATATTTTTTAGCCCTATAAAACAATAAAATATCATGCTATTGATAATTGGGTTGAGAATAAAATATACCATCAAATCATTTTCAAAAGGTCAAAAAGAGAAATAAGTTAAAGAAGAATCAAGTTATTTAGATATATAACATGAATTTGAAAATTTCAATATAGATTTTCACTACTTCATAATAAATACAATAATGGTAATGGAGATTTAAAACTCAAAAATGTTGTAACTGTTATGGGAAATGGAATTTTTTAAAATTAAGGAAGAAAATATAAGGGTATGGGTTAGAAGAGGATGTTACGAATTCTTAAAAACAAAAGATTAAAAAACATAATGAAATATTTCTCCATGAAAAAAGAAGATATGAAATATAAGTTGATGAAAAAAGTATAATTCCCCACCTATTGATGAATTGGGTCACCATGTCAATTCATTTATAATGTTGGGAATATAGGTGTTTCATCAGTCAGTTTGGATGATTATGATGGGATAGAAAAATGAAATGTATTATATAACAGATTTTGGAAAAATAACATTAATAGAGTACTAAAATCAAGAAATATGATTAATATTTATAAATTAGGATTAATATATAACCATTGATAATCATGATTTGATGAAGAAATAATATAAAAATCATTATTTTATTAGATATTAGAAAATTAATAATTGTAATATTTAAAGAAAAATAAAAATTTATAATGAAAAATAAACTAGAAATGAGAATATCAATATGATAGAATCTATAATTGTTGAAGATATTTAGAAGAAATATTTCTAGATAGGTGAATCTGAAAACATTTAAAATGTAATGGATAATAGTTTTCCTAGAAAGAATAAGATTTATCTAAAACACAATTCACACTTCTTCCTAAAGAAGGTGAATTAAGAAAGATGATTTAAAATTTCAAAAAAATAGTTGATGTAAAGGTTGAAACTTCTAAAGACGGTAAAAATAAGGGTCTACAGAATTAGATTAGTGAGAAAACATTATTCAACAATAAATAAATTAATTCTTTATAAAAGTTTCTCCTTGAGAAAAGTGGTCCATGATATATGAAGAAATAATTATAATATTTTTATTTAGAATCTTACTATCAAAATGAAAAATCAATATTCATAGGTCACGAGTGTTTTGTAATTTTTAGAAACATAGATTTTTCTTATTATTACATCATATCATTACCCGGAAATATATATGAATTATGGGGGAGATATTGTGAGAAAAGAAGACCAAACATTCCAAATAATTTTATAGAATTCAAAAGGGAACTCGAAAGGAGGATATTGTTGAAGAGTTAACTAATAAATATTAAAAAAATTAACAATATTGAGAATTTTATGAATGTTGATAAAAATAAACATGATGAGTATGAAAACAAATAATTCTTAGTAATTTGGCTAGAACAATTTTCCATGGCTTGAATGTTAGAAGAAGCACAAGAATGATATAATGAAAAGGGAATATAAAGGTTCCTAAATATGATAGAGAATATAATTAAAATATATCAATATATTGTGATTATAATAATCAGAAATTGTGAAAGAGATGAGAGAAATATGGGAATGCTATAATAAGTTGTATGGTTATCTTTCCAGAATTAGAGGAAGTAATGAAGAAGTTCTTACAGTCTCATTATAAAACAAATTAACGAAAATTGTATAGAATTTGACAACATCATTAGATGATTCTATATATGAGAATAATTTTTTTTCAAAATCTAAGAAGGATTAATAAAAAGAAAAAACATATCTAATGTTAAATCAAGGAAGAAGAAGAAAAATTAAAGACTTAGAGAGGACTCTCAGTTCAAATATTTCTTCCAAGAAACTTCTATGGTTCTTATTTATTCCAAAAATATAGGTATGTTTGTACTAACTTTAAGGGATTTGAATGAGTTAAATTAAGGAATATGTGAATTCATTATCTTACTCTTTTTGCAAAATAATGTAACAAGGTTGAAAATGGACTTTTTGGTATTGTTATTTTACACTTGGACTCTATGATATGTTTGTACAAATGGGTTTATATTATTCTTATCGAAAAAATATATTCTCATGATAGTCCCATATATGAAGATTTATTATATTAAACTTATTTTATGGAAACCATTGATAACCTTTATTCTTCACAGTTGTTTTCTAAAATGATTTCTCCCATGTATAAATAGATTTTTTGGTCAAAGGTTCATTATTAAGAAACTAATGTGATAAAAATATTCTACTCAAGAAGTGTATTAAGATTTTGAAAAATAATTCATGGGTGGAATCATTGAATTTGTTTTTCATTAAGGGGGAGAAGAAATGTAGGGGGATAATACATGTAGGGGAGAATAAAATTAAGGGGACATGAGAGCTAGAAATTTTAGCGTGTGAAATGAAAATAAACATTGATAATGTAATTTTTAAAGTGAGTATTGTTTTGAAGTAGGTATTGAAAAAAATAGAAAGGGGAGATTTTTTGGAACATGATGTGTTTTGGTCTTATTTGTCTAATAGACCAATATGAATAATACATACTATTGGTGTGAGTAAAGTTAGTAAAAAAATTACTATCTGAAAAGTTTTTGGAAATATAGACATTGGATACACTCCATGGGAATGAGATCCCTATCAGATCCTATTCATTGACATGACACATTAGATACTAAGACATCAACATTAATACATAAAATTCAGGACAATAGAATGGTATTTTGAAAGAAACCCATAAGATACTGGAAATCAAGATTAGGAAGAATAGATCGCAAAATTTAATGAGTCAGAAGTAAATATGAGAATTGTTGTTTGTGAGAATGTTTAAGAAATAACATTCCACATTAAATCTGATGATCATTTACTAATCATTACAAGTTTCAATAATATTGACGATGATGTGATACAAGTATTATATTGAGGAAGAGAGTTTATGGTCACCTTTCATGAGTGTGAGAATCATCAATGGGAAAAATATCTGAAGGACTGGAGTTTTAAGTTTTGAATGTGTGAGGTTCTTCAACTGTACTGGTCTACTGATTCATCGGATGATTCAACTCATCATGCATTTACTTCCACTAATAGATGAGAGGGTATACTGATATAGATTAATTTTACAAGTTGATAGTGTCCTCAAGACATAGAATATTCAATTCCATCAATGTCATACAAGAGTTGATTTTTTTTTCCACCAATGAATAGACTAAGATCATAACATTGATACATCACTTGGGAAACATGTACTGAACGATCAATGTTAAATTGAAACTTGTCTATACTAAAATTTGTATGCATCAGTTTATAAGATGTTATTTAAAAACAATAAAAATTGTATGCATCACATTTCATAGACAAGAGTTGATGAAATTGATTCATTTAACCCAATAAATATAAATTGGAGTTAATCTCTGTAATCAGAATCATTCAATCAATTTGAGAAAATATATGATGATTTATATCACAATGAAAAAACAATTGAAATTGTGAGAAATGATTGCGTTTAACTATAGTGTTTAAAGGTGATTGATGTTTATCAAAGGTTCCATACTACTTATGGTAGAAAGTTTTTGAAGGGTTCAGCTGGAATTGAGCATAAAAGTTTGGAATCAATTGATTTTTTATAGTGGGTCAAGAGAAAAATTATTTTTATTATTTCATTATTGTGTCAAGAGTAATGGATGCACAGTCCAATTTCCTGATGTTTTACTAATCCATTGGATGAGAATTAGATATGAAATTACATCAGAGGGATTTTCTGTAAGAAATTCCCTCAAAATGATACTGAGGAAGAAACATTAATCAGAGTCACAAAACAATGAATGACCAAACTCTTTTAATCAGACTTGAAAATTACACCCAAATTATAAGATCTATGACATTTTTATATGATTAAATAAGTATCCATAAATATTGGGAATAGTTAGTATAGTTAGACATTAAGTTTGAATGTAAATGAAATTCCAAGATTTATGAATTTCATTGAGCATGAAGAATACTTGATTTTTCAAACTTTTCTATTTTGGGATACCTATAAATATATATCACAGTAGATTTATATTTACAAATATTCACATGTGTGTAAGTCTAGATCAAAGAAATTAATTTGACATGTATTGGGATACCAATTTGAGTTTTGTTTTAGGTTTATGTTGAGGAAGATCCATTGAAGTAACTTCATTCAGATAGAGTTCCACCGGAGTGAGATCCATAAGAGTGAGTCCCATTGGAGAAAGGTTCATTGGATGATGTCACATTAGATAAAGAAAGTGTGAGTTTTAATTTGATCTCTTTACTCAGTTGAAGAAGGAGTGAATGATTTAGAATTAGATAGAGTATATCATATGAATACCATCAGACATAGGTTATTAAATGGAGGCTGATCAAGATGACTTTTACCATGTAATTTGTCCCAACAGAATTTTTGGAAATATTGAGTTTGATAATATTCATATTTTTTTAATAAATTAATGATGTTATAATATCCTCAATTTCATAATAGAATAATAGAACATCATTAATATTATACATAGGTAAATTTGATATAACATACTTATAGAAGAAGTAAACAACATTATTAAGTGGATTAGAAAAGTAGTGAAAAGTGGAGATTATAGCTACAGATCCATACCAGTTATAGAAAGGGAATTTTTTCTAGGGAGTATAACCATATGTGATAATTTGGATATAAAGAGGATAGTGGGGGGTATAGCCAACAATAGTATAATTTTTTACTACAAGGATTTAAAAATTTCTATTTCTTGTGACTTTATATTCTAGAAAGATGTTCGTAAAGAAATCTAAGTAGTTGGGACTATCTAACATGAAAATCAGTTGGTATTTATACCAAACCTTTTAAATATCATGTGCTTCCCCATATTTATATTTTATCCATATAAAAGGTGATGTTCATTTTTATAATTGAGTATATAGTCACTCTATCTTGTTTTAGAGGTTAATAACATTTTCTAAAATAGTTAATAAACATTCTTATAAAAAGGAATAAAGGAACCAGTAATCCACACCCACTCTCAATGGTCCTGATCCATCTTGGGATCTTCATGATCATGGAGGTAAGAAAGTTAAATTTCCTTTTTAATAATAATGATATAAAAAACCCAAAATAATATATCAAATGAAGGTAAAGATGACTTATTTGTGGATATAAAGGCAATATATTCAAAAATTTCCATGTAATTCAATGTAATATATGTGGGGAACTTGGGAATCATTTTAGTCAGAGCCTCAACCCAAGTGTGTCTACCTAGAAGAAATAGGGGAATATTCTATAAAAATTATTGATGTGTAAATATTGATGTCTTTGTGTTGTAGGTGTATTTTTATTGATGGTATCCTTGTTGAAGAAATCATAAAAATCCAAGGATTTCTCCAAAATAGTTGTTATATATGGATTTTAAAGTATATATTGAAGGGTACTAATAACTGAAAAAATTAATTTATTCATACCATAATATTTTATTGATGAACATATTTGATTTATTGATAAACCTTAATATGTGTTTGATATTGGGGTAAACCTAATGTGTCTTGGGAAGATAAGTCTATGTTTGACTATAATTTAATAGGTATATATATACATCTTGAAGTTTTATCTGATGGGAGTTTAACACGATTAATGCTAATTTGGGAGATTATATCAGAATAAAAAGCCTTTGTTTTAGTATATGTTATACTGAAAATGTTATTTGGAGAATAATTATTTTAATTTTTATGAAAATAAGTTTAAATTTATTGATAACATTTAAGGTTAATATTATTTATAGGTTGAGTTATTTATGGACTATGGGGGTATGTACGTTTTTTTTAATATATGGAATAGAAAACATTAACAGTTAAAAATGTTTATTTTACGAGTAATATTATTTTTTTGGATGTTCATCATATTTTTGTAATTTTATATTTTTATAAAAAAGACAATCCATATACTGGGTGACAACCCGTTGTATCTGGTAATCCCATGTGTCTTGAAACCACAACTATAGGGCGAGAAAGGTCTGAATCTTACAATTTTCCTATGTAACTTCCTCGACAGAATGCATTTTTTTCAAAATAATTTTATAGATAAATAAGAATTTGATTTTTGGATTAGTATTATATGATCAAATATTTTTGAATTTTTGGATTTTTTATGTGATTAATGAAATCATGGGAGGAACTTAATTGGGTTAAAGTATATTTAACCTATAATTTTTATATAAATTATTATTTGGGATGAATTTTGTAATGTTTATGTAAGTTCACATTGAAGATTATGATATAACCATTGTGGTTAAAAAAATATTTAATATTTAGGTTATTGGTGTTATATGGTATATATGGAATATGGATACAGTTAATAGTGATTCAAATTATTAGTATATATGGTCAGAGAATTGACATATTTTTAATGTGAACTTATGTAATATGTTATTTTATCTAGGGATAAATCTTTAAACATATTTTTGGTTTTTTATATGGTTGTTAATATTGTCAGAGGATATATATGGTTTATTACATATAGAACTTATTAATTTGACCTTTGGATATTATTGGTTGAGGTTGATGTATAATTTATCTTATTTGATAACACATGCTAACCACTATGGATATGGTAAATAGTTATAGGCTGATGTAACGACTTATGGATTTTATGATCTGTTAAAACTGGGTTATCTATAAAATAATTCAGGTTGAATATCCATATTCTCACTTAAGAGATGAAGTAGAAATAAATCTACGAATTTATAAAGGTTAAGATTATTATTTTGACAAGGAATGAAATAAAGTAAGTTTATTTTGTTGATTTTGTTATATGTATACTAAAATAATCATTCAACCTTAGAAAAAGGACCTTGAAATAAAAACATTTTCCATTTAATTTTATTATCGAGAAATCAAACATCCTTTAAACAATTAAATATTTATAGTTTTTTTATGGTTATAATTATCATGATCTTGTTTTCTATCCCCCTCTATTAATATTTTGGAATTATTTTTTTTATCCATGCCCATAATTAAACTTCCAACTAATTTATTCTTATTCAAAAACCCAATTTCCTAAAGAACTTTTTATTTTCCATTCCTTCTTTTTAAGAGGAATTTCTATTAACCCTTATTAGGATGTGAGCTTTACATAAAATAATTTTCAAATGTCAGACCCTTGATTACCAAAAGTAAGTTAAAATTGTGAGGGAATAATCCATTTATGTTGGGAGTAATTTAACATTCTGATATTTTATAAGAACACTATTTTTGATAGCAAGTACAACAAGCTACACTAAGCTTAAATGAACCCCAAATTTTTTTAATATGACCGTTATAACCTTTTTATGATATTGTAAAATATTAATATTAATATTAAAATTTTGAAATATATATAGGGGACCTAATGAATACAAATTAATTCATTAAATCTTATGAAATAAGTTCTCTATTTTTAGTAAAGTTATTTTATGGTTTATAATTACATTTTCTTCAAAAATGATTTTTACTAATTTTTGTAAGAAAATTTTATATTTAATTTCAAGACCATATATAATTTTTTTATTTAAATAATATAATTTTTGAAATCATTATTTTAAAATTATCTTAGGGGGAAAGTCTCATATTCTCTAAAACGATTTATTTTCTTGTGAATTGTAAAAAATATCAATTTTTATTTAAATCTATTTTTTTATTTCAACCATTTTAAAAGTTATAATTTACCTTAAAAAGGATTAAAATTAAAATTAGTTTTATTATATTAAAAATAATTCAATTAAGTTCATTTTATTAAATTTTATATTTAATTTTTGTATACAAAATTATTTTATAAAAAATTAATTTTTAAGAAAAACGATAATTTTATTAAAAGTGATTTTCATTGTGCATTGTGAAATTATTTTATTATTAATATCTCGTATTTTTATAGAATTAAATTCCTAAAATTGGTTCCATTTTTTTAATCAATATGATAAAATTTATTAAATAGATTCCTTTAGTTTTTAGGCGTTATGAATAGTAACCATGGTAAAATTTATCAATTTAGTAAATGATAAATTAGGTTTACTTATGTTAAAACCAACTGATTGGGCCATAATTTTTCAGAATAGTTCATATTGGATGAATATGTTATTATAATTAGCACCTTAATCTCTAAATTTAGTTTTTTAACTATAACACCTTGAGACATTAGAGAAGAATACTATGTTCGCTAGTGTATTCAATAACAAACACATATCATAAACAACTGGTGATATATGTAACCATTTTAACAAAGATATTGAATTGAATAGTAAGAATAATATTAATATATATTTGTATTTATTTATTACTAAATATAATTATTAAAAGTTGTTAAGTAAATAATAAATGATTTTTTAGTAATGTAATTCTACTCTTCAAAAATATGTTTTCATAAAAAAAATATTTTTATTGAATCTCGTGAAATAATTATTAAAATTAATTTATGGAACCATTAAAAAAATTTATTAAAAATTGGATAAATTTATAAAAGTTGAATATCCAAATTTACATTGGGTGAAATGTTTGGATTTTTCTGGAAATATTAATTTTTCAGTGAATAGTGAAACTTTTTGATTATTGTAAAATGTCAATTTTTTATATAAAATTATGTAATATAAAGGTTCCATTGTTTTTTGAATGTTATTTAATGTAACATAATTATTAAATTTTAGTATTTAATCTAATTAATTACTTTTTAATCAATTTCTTATTGTATTTTTGTATAGGAATATATTTGGGATTAAAAAAATTAAATATTGTTTTATAGTGCATACTGTTTATCCATATTAAAAAAATTAAAAAAAACTTATGAGAAAAAATTTAAATTAAAAAAATATATTTTATATTAATTCTTTCATTTATATTCACAAAACTATTATTATTATTCATATATATAATATTAAATCATATTTTTCTTGAAAAATACATCTCTTGAAAACCAGATTTTTCATTCTATTTTTGGGTTTAATATTAAATTAAAATTTTAAACTTAATTAAATTTAATTTAGTAAAATTGATTAAATATTTTGAACTATAATTATATTAATTATTCAACAATTTCAACTTAATGTTTTACCATAATAAATAGTTATAAGAGAAAAAACAAATTAATACAATTATGATGAAAATAGGTTTTCTGGGATTTAAACTAAAAGGATAATTCATAAAATCACATAAAAATATATAAAAATAGTTTAACATAAATATTTATAACATTTATTTCCTAATTCTATATAGGAATTTTTTTTCTCATTAATTCATTTGAAAAACACGGGAACAACATTTTCTTTTAAAAATTTACTCCTGTGAAACTCAACTCCCTCATAAAGGGAACCCGCATTCTTCTCTTTGTCACACCTTCAAACCCACATGGTTCCACCAATAACTTCCCAAATAACTTTATAACTTCCATCCCCTCATAATGGAATATTTTTTTTTGTTCAGAAATAATTTATAGGAATACTTTAGGAATAATCGTAAAGATGTGGTTCGAGAAGAGGTAAAATTACCAACATTTCGTATTTATTTATTCATATTCCACCTCCTTAAAATATTTTTCAAATATTATCACATGATAAAACAACTATATAATATGTAAATATATGTTATTATATTAAATTAATTACCTAAATCCAACTCATCTTCTATAAAACTGGATACTAAATCATCATTCGTGTGTATGATGAACTATTGCCTTGCGAATCGATGTCATTCATTTTCCATCATCTTATTTCACATATTTTTTAATGATATATTTAAAATATATATTACATATTTTTAATTTATTCATAATTTTTTAGATATTATATTACATATACCTTTTTACTTTCTATTCTTTTTTTGATATGATAACATCACTCATGTATATGGAAAATTTCTCCCTCATGAGGCGATGTGATTTGTTTTTCACAAACACATTTCATGGAAGGTAATAAGTATAATTTTAATGAATATATGTGATATAAATTGAATAAAATTATATTAATTTCATATTTATCATTATGAAAATATAATATATCATTTTATATTATACATTGAAAAATAGTAACATTGTTCATTTATGTGTGGACTACCACCTCTATAAAGCGATGAGATTCATTTTTCATCATCAAATAACAAGAAAGATATGTAATTATATTAAAATAATTAATATGGTATTTATGTTATTATTATAATTATTTAATGAAATAATGATACATAACTTATTTTCATAATGATCATGGAATAATGGAAACCTTACTCCGGCATATGTACGATGTACCGTCTACATGATCCTAACGTATTTTATTTTTCAAAACCATTTTTAATTATTAGTTTGCCCAAATGGTCTGAAGGCCTTCATTTATATTGATTTTTGATAACCCCCTTTCTAGGGATGAGGGGGAACACTTACAAGGCTCGTTGGCTTAGATATTATAATGACCATAGGCTTTGGAGATTACATGACCCGAAGGTCTTAGGGAATTCAACCAGACAATCTACAAGGGACTGCCCCTCCCCAGCATCTACGTCAGGATTGTAGCTCTCCACCTTTGCATGGACATCTGGCTTGGCTTCCCATGCAAGCGCAGGCTAGTCACGATGGCATATCCATACCCTCTCATTCTGAAAAATCCATTTGGCTCTGCTCTGGTGAGTGCACTTTCTCTGAATCCTCTTATGGGGTTGCTCCTTTTTTGTTGTGTGTCTCGGGCAACAACATGTGGTCTTAAGGCCTTCAGGTGGCCCAAGAGCCTTAAAAGTGGCTCGAAAGCCCTATTGACATAAAGGCTTGGGTGGCCCAAAATCTATAAGGACTCCAAGCCCAAACTGGTGGCCCAAGGTGAATATTTCCAACTACTACAGTTCCTATAAATATGCCTCTGAATGGTTTTGAACCTGGGTCTTATAGATTCACTTAAGGATACCTCACCAACTGGGATGAGGCTCAGGTTCTTGGTTTTAAATGTATAATTTAGGAATATATGTATGTAATAAATTATTATTATTCTATATATGAAGAAATATTAAGATCTTTGACCACATTCAACACACAAAATGGGTTTTTGAAACAATGAACCAAACACCCTAAAAACCCCCAATGTAGACTTACCTGATTAGATATTTTAATATGAGATAAAAATTAAAAAAAATTGAATTAATAATAATATATTATACTTATAAAATTTTATTAATAATGAAAATAATTTTTTTAGTATTATTGTGTAGTATTTAGAAGAAATAGAAGGAATGTCTAGACTCGATGTTAGGGTTTTCCCCATATCACTTTCAATTATGTGAGACATATTTTATATACAATGCTTATTTATATTTTGTAGTGTATATACTATTAATATTACAAGTAATATCCATAATACTTCATAAATAATTTTCTTTTATGTTCAATTTTAATTAGTTTATATAATGGGGTTAACTTGAAAGTTACCAAGTAGTAAAGATTTCTTAACAAAATTTCCATTTATTGGGTTATAAAACATCTTCATCGAATCTGTTATGATATTATTCTATGTAAATTTATTTATAAATTGTTTTATTATTTATTTAAAACTTTTTAATAGATTTTAATTTTTTAAACCTAATACCTCCATTAATTAACTCTCAATTAAAGGATATGATATTTATAATGGTTAATTATCTCAAATTAATTTCATTAGGATGAATATTTATGATATGTACTAATATTATTTATGAGGGATCTATAATATATTTTAGGAATTTTATGTCCTGGAAATAATTATTTTCATGTGATTTAATGTTCATTTTATCTTATTCTTTAACGAGGCTTGCAATTAAATATTTCCCAAAGAGGAAACGACATTATTTTACAATCTCTATTCTTTCAGGATTGTTATTGTTAAAGTTTCATTTAGATGAAATAATATGATATTATTTTAAGGAAATAGATAAATTTTAGTATACCCTTGTTATGAATTTAGTTCACCTATTTAATTTTCATTTCCTCCCTTATTTATTTAAGAAACAACAAGAAATTTCTTTGTAAGTGATACTGATGTTTTATTTTATTTTATATTGGGTATCTTCCTCATCCATGTCCATGAATTCTAAATTTTATTAAAGAGTGTTATATATAAAAATAAATGAATTCATAATTCTATTTTACATGGTCAATGATCCTGTTTGAAATGGTTTTTAGAGTAAATCTATTAAATTTTTTCTAATGAGTCACTTTTGACTCCCATTTAAAAAATCCAATTAAAATAACAATTATTTTTAACAATTTCAACTTAATAATATTTTCCTTTCCTTCATTGACATTTTTTTATTTGACCCATCCTTTATATTTTAACATTTTTATTTTCAAATAAAAGGTTTTAAAAAAAATTATTTTGTTTTAGTTTTCTAAAAGTAATTTTCAAAGTGAAAAGGTTATTTTCCTCTAGAATGTTTTAACTGAATTTTAATGTTATCTTCCATTAATTAAAGTCGACTACCCTTATTGATATTTATCCTCCACTATGTATATTTTTCATTGATATTAATCTTATTATTTCTATAGATGTAATAATATTGTTTTTGGGATATTTTTCAGGTACATGTTCCTTTTATATAGTTTAATCAACTCTTAAAAGAAATAATTATTGTTTTATGTTTTTTATGATTATTTCTAAGATACCATGTTTTATAATGATGTTATTTTTATTATTAATTAACTATTTTTATAGGTGGTTACATTATAAAGTAAGGATGTGTGGTTTTGTTATAAACCATATATGGATGGCTACATTATTAAACAAGGATGGGTGGTTCCTCGATAAACCAAGGAGGGTTAGTTCCATTATATCCCTCCAATGTATTAGGTACTCCAATAATGGAAGTCATCCATATTTGTTATTCCATTTATGACATGGTATGTGAAGATAATGTTTCCCATGATACCAATATTTTTTATCTATAATTTTTATGGGTTAAAAATGTTTCTTATGATCAATATTTATATCATATGGCTCATGAATATTGATTTTAAAGAAACATTCCATTGTTGAAACGTTATGTGTTTTTTACATGTTTGTTTATCCAGGTAATTATTGGAATGATTATTCTTTTGTTTTAATAATGAAATTTTATTTTGTCATCTTACCCTTACTAACTTCTTATTCTCACTAATGACATTCAATTTTTTATACTTATGTTTACCCTTACTTATCATTTGAACCCACCTTTCTTATATTTCCTTTTCCCCTAGTTATGTAGTATTATGTTGAATGAATTGAGTCTATATGTTTTTTATATGGATTATTTTGATGACATAAAATGGAATATGAAAATAAATGCATAATGGGAATGATACTATGTTAAATTCATGGGTATTGTTTATGTAATAGTTTCCCCTAATTCTAAAAAACTATAAACCTAAAAGAACCTTGATAATGTACGTTATCAAATAATTACTTTATATATTTTATGTTTGGTATGTAAAATAATTAGTCACCTTTATTGGTATCAAATATGAAATTGTAACGTTTATGACTTCAGCATTGGATCTGAGAGTGTGTGTTTGGGGATATAATAAATGGTATTAGATGAATGGTTTAGAAAACTTTAGATATTTTGATGTCTTCATGATAGGTTATAATAGGAGTTAATAATAAAATATTTGGTATCTAATATTAAGGTTTATAATATGTTAAATTTTATAGATTCCATTTATTAGGTTTTAAGTGATGAGATCTTATAGTGAATAATGACCCTTTTCGAGATGCATTTCTGTGTTGAAGTATATGTAAAGATTCAGAATAATGTGATATATTCATTTATATTTTTAGGAAACAATTTTTTATGGTATTTATAATCTTTTGTGTTTATATGATCATTGATATTGGGGTAATTATAGGGAACGAATGATGTATTTTACAGATAACAATAATATTGAAATGTTATTTAGTGACTAATTGATTAATATTATTTCCAAAGGAGATGTCCCTATTTTTGTTCTTGTACGATGAATGGTGTGAGATAAAAATTTATGTTCGGAAATATTTTATTTTGATGTTATTTTTCTTATTTTGTATATAGGGTCATTTATCTATTAAATGATTTAGTTTTAACATTGTGTATTACTATTTAATTTTGGATATTAATGTATTTTTTCATCATATAAATGTTGATTTATTTTCGGTATTATCTTCCCATGGGGAAACCATTTTGGTTTTAGATAATGTATAATCACTGGTTTAATAGATTAATTATCCCTTTTATGTTTATGTGGTATTTAAAATTTTACTTCATTGATTTAGGAATGAACAATTATTCTTGAATACTCATCGTTTGGAGAAAACAACAGGAGTGTGGACGAAATTGGTGAAAATATGACACTACTTTTCATGTAATTATATTTCACTATGTCTTCATTATATATGGTGAGATAATCCCTAAATTATAGGAAAAAGGATCATGAAAAAAATACTATTATGGTAACTTCATTTCTGAAGAACAGACAGTCTTTTCACTTATCATATATTTATTTTTTTCAGGTCCTTAACTTTATATTTATCATTCACATTCATATGATCAATGATCTATACCACTCTAAATAATTATATACACTTTTATTTCATGACCATATATTCACCTCCCACTTATGGTATCTTATCTGGGAACCTAGTATGTTTAATTACATATGGCCTTCATACGTCATTTTCTCTCATATCCAAATGATGCTTTATTAACCACTTGTACGATTTGGGTTAAAAATGGTATTTTCAAATATTAAAAAATTTATTATCATTTTTAATTTAAAATTTCATGGAAATATTTTATTTAGGTGGGGTATGTATCAACTTGATATTTTAAAAAATAAAACTATGTTTATTATATATTCGATACGTAACACTAAGCCTAAACGGCCAATGATATATATATAACTATTATATCCTAGAATATAAATTTATGGCTATGAATATTATTAAGTAATATATATTTATATATATTTATTTATTTGTTTATTTAAAAATGAAAATTATAGATAAATGTTTAGTAAATAATCAATTTTTTGGTAATGAAATTGTATTATTTAAAAATATGTTTTAGTCAAAACATTTAGTATTTATTTTAATGAAAAAAAATATTGTAATGCCACAACCCAAGTTACCAAGAGTCGGGGAATTATTACATAACAATGGAAGAATACAAGGAATCATGTCTCTAAAGACCGATTAGTTTAGTATCCTTGAATGTACTAGATACATAGATAAGTTTTGCATTACATCCTGAAATAAAAAAACAACATTGTGTCTCCTTTTAACTCAATAATCTTCATTAGACTATCCCTATAGGTCAGTCATAATATAATTCTTTGCATCCTAGAAAAAATAAAACATATAAAGGGATAACCTCACATGCTTGGTAAGGATAAAAATATAGCAGAAACATTCATAAATAAGAAGAAACATTTAAGGCAATGTATAAGACTAAAACACAAACCTTTTAAAAATAAACATGAGCATAATATGGCCAAGATAAATCAAATAAATCCATTAACATATTCACATGGATATTATACTAGTCGATTAATCACATGTAATATCAATATCCAATTTCATAATAATGGAATGCATAATTCTGGACATCATAACAACATATTCAAGGCCTCATGCTAAGACTACAAATAATATTTTTTCAAGGCCTTGTGCCAAGACACTAGTTTGTCTAAAGAGACCTACCGATGCATCGAGGAGCTATAGCGGTCTCCACCCTTTACTTACTAAGTCCAATGCATTAATCATATAAAAATTTTGAAAAATAAAATAAACATTAATATTAAAACTAGCATACAAGAGGTTAATACTTTAAACATAAACCATGAATGGTATAAGACCCACTGATGTTGATGATAAAGAGGTCCTAGTATATGCTCATGTATAAACAACCTCGGTTAATGAAGAGATTATAGAATTAACCATTACCTTTTACTTTGCATTGATCGAGGGTATGTTAACCTCCTGTGTAATAGTTAAATCATTGTTAATAAATTATAAAAAAACCAAATACAAAAATATGATATGATATATGATCTTCTAATACTTCTTTGTTAATAAAATTTTATAAGTATCAATGTTTCGGATGTTAACTGATTCGTTTTCCATTATATGAATGGTTAAGTAAGCCATTTTTGATAGGGATAGGATGTATTTGATTAATGTATAGAATGATATTATTCTCTTAAACATTATTTTTAATCAAAAAATTTATTCTTGAATGGTTATGATGGGGAATGAATTTCATCGCGTTTGTGGATATGGTAATCCATACGTACGCATTAGCCACAATATCATTCTATTAATGATAAAATAGAATTTAATTGGATGCTATATCATATATAAAAATAATTTAAATGTTATATTTATTATTTAAATCAATTATACTCACTATTATACCCATAAAAATAATGAAGTGTTGAATAAGAACTATGCCACGACGTGGAGACGGTAAGCCATACGTATGCACGTTTGGTGACTTGTCATTCATAGGATGGATTGGCTCCAAAATAATTTATTTAGAGGATAAGGTTGGTATGGGTCAAAAACCTATCAAAAAATAGGTTTTAGAGAGGTTTAGGTCACCATATTAACCTTATCGTTTACATTTAACTCTTAGTTAAATAGTTTAACTTTTACAATGTATTCTTGTATTATTATAATAAATGGTTATTAAAATTACTATAAATATACAATAGAACCCCAAGTGGTTAATTATTAATATATATTACCTTATCTAATTAATTTGGCCGAACCATAGATTTTGAGGGATATTTTATCAATTAATAATATAGTATTTGTTTTAAAAACACATTTATGTCAATTTTGACACTATTTTGTATTTTGTTTTTGTGAAAGTTGTGAAAACTTTATCACTTAGAACAAATTTTTTTCAATCATACATAAAATGACATATTAACCTATAAAATTACTATAATTCATCCCAAGTCTTAGTTTGCATTTATTTGGATATTTATAATATTAATTAGTTTAATCATTCGTTAATAAGGAAATTACAGCATCATCATTCTTTCATAAATAAATTTAATTATATAATGTCTAAAAATTATAAAAAAATACCATTATGTAGAAATATTTTTAGCTTTCTAATGAATATTTATAGTCTAATTTATCTTATCTATAACACTATATTAAAAATGGTTTAGTTATTTAACTTCGAATTTAACACTTTTAACTCTTCTTTGAATAAAATAATAATAAATGCCCTAATCTAATCTAAGTGGACCAAAATGATCATATTTTATTCCTAATGTTTATTTGGGTCGAAATACTCTTATCCAATATAATTAGGACATGTGTTAGTGTAATTATAATATTATTTTTTACCTATAATTACCATATTTACTTTTAACTGTAGTAAATAAAAGTCAAAAGTTACTATTCATCAAAATTATTTTCATCTTATTGAACCAAATTTTACATACTACTGTCGACCCTGTCTCTCAGATTTTAGAAATTCAATTCACATAAGTGGTAAAATTACTATTTATGCAAATTTGAAAATGTGCTTAGAAGGTGGGTAAAAGACGGTAAAAATTTAAATAAAATTTTATATATCTAAAATTATTATAAAATGACTCCAATGAATTAAATTGAACATATATAGGTATTATATATCTATTTTTCCTAATATAAATTTAAATAAAAGTTTAATTATTTAAATAAAATGTCATTTTTAAACAATAACGAAGTGTTTTTTTACTATTCATCATAAATTGAAAGTTTTCAGAAAAATACCAAAAAATCACCCAAATCTCATTTTGATATTCCAAATCCAAAAATGAAGTCCAATTTGAAAAATAAAATTTATAAAATTTAAAAAAGTGGTTATTATTATTTATAACGGCTAGTTTGATTGGTCGTGGTGTGTTAAAACTCCCAGTTGCGGACAACGTAAGCTATTACATTATTCAAATTGAAACATACCGTGGAAGATTAGGGTATTACTTTTTCCTCTACATCAAATAATTTCATCCTTGAAATTTATATAATATAACTGCATAAAATTATTTGGGTTGTTCATCATCATAAGTTCCTCGGGATCCCACAATGTCTCTTCCATATTATGATTTCCCCATAGAACTTTCACCAGATGAGTCGTCCGGTTTCTCAACACTTGTTCTCTGGTATCAATAATTCTGATATGATCTTCACAATAAGACAGGATGGGTTCCAGTTATATTTATTCATTGGTGAATATATGTGTCGGGTGAGGAATGTATTTACTTAACAGTGATATTTTGAACACATCATGAAAATTAGAGAGACTTGGCGGCATTTCCAAACGATATGCTACAACACCAATTCGTTCAAGAATTTTGAAAGGTCTTATGTACCTGGGAATTATTTTACCCTTATTACTGATATGTATAACACCCTTCCATGGATATACCTTCAAGAAAACATGATCACCTACTTGAAATTCCAAATCTTTTCTTCGGTTATCGATATAACTATTTTTTCTACTTTGAGATGAGTTGATTTGTGTTTGGATAATGTCCACCTTTTCCGTTTTTTCCTAAACAAGTTCTGGGCATATGAGTTTTCTTTCATGAACATCATCCTAACAAGTTGGTGTGAACAATCCCTTTCCATATAAATCTTCATATGTTTCCATCTGAATACCTTAATTGAAGCTATTGATATAGGAAAATTCTACCTGAGGTAAATATTGATCCCACATACATTGAAATTCAAATGAAAAAGATATCAACATGTCTTTTATGGTTTTAATAGTCTATTTTGATAATCCATTTGTTTGAGGGTGGTAAGTTGTGATCAAAAGAAGTTCAGTATCAAAGAACTTATGATGAAATTTACAAAATCATGATGTAAAATGGGGATCATGATCAGAAACAATCAATATGGGTACTCCATTAAGACTTACAACTTCATTAATATATATTCTTGCTAGATGTTCAAGTGGAAAATCTTCTCTTATAGAAAGAAAATGTGATGACTTGGTAAGACTATCAACAATGACCCATATTATGTCATTCCATCTAGGATTATTTGGTAGTCCCATGACAAAGTCCATCGTAATATCATCCCATTTCTACTCAGGTATGGGAAGAGGTTTCATGAGACCCCTAGGATGTTGTTTTCCAGCTTCCACTAATTTACAAACCATACATATTCACACATAATCAGTAATCTCTCTCTTTATTTTGTCCCACCTAAAATGTTCCTCCAAATATCTATACATCTTAGTGCTACCATAGTGTATAGAGAAATTGGATCTATGAGCATCATCCAACAATTCCCATTTTAGATCAGGTATGTTAGGAACACAAATTCCCTTCCCAAATTTCAAAATCCCATCTTATTATACTATGTCGATCAATCTATCATCATTTACAGCTTTAATTTTATTTTGAATGTCCTCATCATTAGTCTGATATATTTTTATCCTTGCTAGTAAACATGGTTTAGAAACCATTTGAAAATGTATTGATGTTTCACCTTCCATGATTATTCCTTTATCAATCTTTACTAGATCACAGAACATAGGCTCCATTTCAAGTCTCATCTTGTTCCAAACTCCATGATCCATTCTTCTCAAATCATCTGCCACCTTATTTTCCTTCCCTAAGTGGTACTTTATAGTGAAATCATAATCCTTGAGTATTTAAAGCAATTTTCTTTGCTTCAGGTTGAGTTTTTCTGTGAGATAATATACTTCAAACTCTTTTGATCGGTATATATCTCCCATTTTTTCCCATAGAGATAGAGTATCCATATCGTCAAAGAAAATATTGTACCATCTAACTCAAGATCATGAGTGGGATAGTTTTTTTCATTAATTTTTTGCTATTGTGATGATTAGGCAATAACTCTATCATTCTACATAAGGACACTACCATGTCCTTTCTTTGAAGCATCACTATAAATAACAAACCCAACATTCCCCGACTGTAGAGTCAAGATAGGCGCATTGACTTATCTTCTCATTAGTTCTTCAAAATATTCTTCACACTCTTTTCTCCAAACAAATTTAACCTCTTTACGCATGAGCTTGGTTAATGGGTTATCCAATCGGGACATATTATGAACGAAACATAGATAATAACCTTCTAAACCAATAAAATTGTGTAGCCCAATTATACTCGTCAATATTGGTCATTCAGGTATTGCCCTTGTCTTAGAAGGATCAACATATATTCCATCCTTTGAGACAATATGGCCAAGAAAATAAATTTCTTGAATCCAGAATTCACACTTGCTAAAAATCCCATATAATTTATTTCTTATAGGGGTTTTTGTAATATTACACTAGTGATTCTTCATGATCTTTATAAATTTTAGAGTATACCAAGATATCATCAATAAATACCACTACAAAGTCGTCAATATATTCTTTGAAAACTCTATTCATTAGATCCATGAAAACATTGGGTGCATTAGTCGGTCCAAAAGGCATTATTGTAATCTTGTAATGCTTGTAGCTGGTTCGAAATGCTTTTTTCGGAATGTATTCCTTCTTCACACACAATTGATGACATACAAATATAAGTTCAATCATTGAAAATTATTTACCTCCATGAAGTTGGTTGAATAAATAATCATTACGAGGTAGCGGATACTTTTTCTTTATTGTTATAACATTGATCTCCTTGTAGTCAATGCACAACCTCATGGGTCTATATTTCTTCTTAATAAAAAGAACATGGGCTCCCCATAGAAAAACACTGGGGATAATAAATCCTATATTACTCAATTCCTCTAGTTTTTTCTTTAGTTCCACTAATTCCAAAGTGTCCATTCTATAACGGGTCATTGATATGGGACTTGAACCAGTAATTAAATCAATGGAAAACTAAATTTACCATTCTAGAGGATGTCCAGGTAAATCCTCTAGAAACACATCAACATATTCTTACAGAGTAGGTACATCCTCTATTTGAACATTCCTTTCCTCACCCATAGTTATTTCATTCTTTTCCTCCCCAATAATTGAATTTAGTGGAGCTACTGGGGGTGGATATAGATAAGAATAAGGTGGTGACGTTTCTACTCTAAAGATTAGGTTCTCCATATCATCATCAAAAATTGTAACCTCCTTCCTCTTAGAATAAATTTTCACATCATGGTCTGAAATAAAATTCATACAGAGGATAATATCACATTCAATCATGGGTATGATAAAGCGATCAGTAGATAAAGAACATTCATATTCCATAATTTGAACTGATACTCAAAACTTTGTTGCAATGATACTTTCCTTAGGAGTTTTGACTAACAACTCTCTTGTTAAATAAAATTGGAAATATCTAATTTTATTAGAAAACTAAGAATATGTGAAATAATTCGATGATCCAGAATAAAAAAAAGCATTGGCTAAACCTGATGAAACCATTAAATTACCTGCCACCACATATTTTGGTGCTTCAACCTCAGTAGTAGTGATTTAATAAGATTGGCCTTTCTCCCTTGGCCTTTTCAGAGGTATGTTTCCTTGGAGATTATGATATTAATTTTCATAATTCCGTATTTATCTATAATTTTAGCATTCAACCTTGACAGGCTCTTTCATTCCCTTGCAATCACGAGCTTGGCGGCCTTTTCTACTACACATATATTAGACTCCCATTTCTTTCAGGCATGTATCAGGGTATTTCTTCCCACATTTACTTTAGGATGGAAATTCAACTTTTCCTTTATTCCCTTTATTTTCATTTCCAGAGTGTTCAATAGATCACTTCTTATCTTTCTTTTCTTAAAAGTCTTAAGACATAGAAAATTCCTTTTCTATCTTGATAGCACATCAGAAAATAACTTTGTATGATGAGAAGGATTGGGAGACTAATGCTTGACAGAGAAATGGTTTTAACAGATAAAATAATCGATTAATATTACTCCATGGGTTTTGTATATAATTTTTTACATGCCTCGCTAACCTTGTAAAATTAACCTCATACATTGTGACATTCTCATCCTCTTTTTTCCTCAGACCCAGAAATTGTATTTCAATGTCCGCTCGATTGTCACGAGGAAATTATTTTTCTAAGAAAAATTATTTAAACTTCCCCCATTCCATATTTTATACTTCTTTATCTTAGTTTTTTTTAATTAATGACCCCCATTAATCTGCATCTCCAATGAGGCAATAAACTGACATGAAAACTTTTTCCATTTCGCTACTCCCAAAAGCATTAAATTATTTTTATAAGAAACATATCCATTGCTCAACTACAAATGGATTTGTATTCCCATTGAATGTTAGTGGTTGTTTCCTCATGAAGCGGTCTAACATTGATCATCCATGTTATGGATCAGGGTGCTCAATATGGTTAGGGTTATTATTCATATCCTGAGTGATTTATCCCAGTATGGCGATAAGCTGATCAACACCAGTTGCATCACCAGATCTACTATAATTATTTTGAGTAGGAGAGAAATACCTACATGGACTACATGCATTGATACATTGTACATTCCTACCACTAGGTCCCATTTCTAAATAACGGCATATAATATATTAGTTTATGAATCTCAATAAATAATTCCAAACTTGTAAAACACATAACATAAATTGAACAGTTTATGCATATACTCCATAATCATAAAAATGTTTTCTCTGAGGAGGTATATACTCTTAAATCCTTCATAATGGGTTTTAAAGAATATGTGAATTATCCTAATCATATCCCCCGGGAGTGTCCTAACCAAGAGTGATGTAAGGCACATTGTCGTGTACCAGGATACCCCAGATCAATCCCAAAACTCCTTACTGGAGTTTTCACTCCTAGGTACATCTGTGCCAGAGCAGCCTCTACCTGCTCATATCTATACAAGGATGCATTTCTTGGAAAACTCAAAAAATATTGATATTACCAAAATTATAAGAAGTTCACCAATATTAATCCACAATGTATATCATAGGTTAATGTTCTCTAATCAGAGTTTTTCTAAATATTGATTCCATGTTTTGTACTAAACATCCTCTAATACCAACTATAACGCCCAACCCAAGTTACCCATAGTCATAACATTATTACATAATATTGGCATGATACAAGGAATCATGTCCCGAAGGACCAATTATTTTAGTAGCCTAGGATGTACTAGATACATACATAAGTTTTACATTATATTAAGAGATAAAAATAAAAAATTGTGTCTCATTTTAATACAATCATATCCCTTAGACTATCCCTTTAGGTCTTTCATACTATACTTCTTCACATCCTAGGAAAAATAAAACATAGAAAAGGGTGAGCTCCGGTACTCAGTAAGGATAACAATATAGAAGAAACTTTTAAAAATAAGACTACACATTTAATGAAATGTATAAGACTAAAACACAAACCATTTAAACATAAACACACGCATAATATGGAAAATATAAATCAAATAATTCCATTTACTTATTCACATGGATATTATACTCGTCGAATAATCACTTGTAATATCAATATCTATTTTCATAATGGTGGAATGCATAATTTCAGACATCAAAACCACATACTCATGGCCTCGTGCCAAGATTAAAATAAGATTTTTTCAAAGCCTTGTGCAAAGAAACTAGATCATCTCATGATACCTGCAGATGCATCGAGGAGCTATAGCAGGCTCCACCCGTCACTTACTATATCCAATGCATTCCTCATATGAAATGGTTGAAAATATCATAAACATTCATATTAAAACTAGCATATGGAATGTTAATTCTTTAAACATAAACCATGAATGGTAAAAATATAAAACATTCAAATTCAACCATATCACAAAACCTTCAATACAATATTGAATATTGTATCATAATAAATCAACTTCAAATAAGTATAAAATCCATCAAAGGATGTTGACATAGATGAAATCAAAACTATTTGAGAGAAATACCTCTTTCTATTTTGAAATCATTTAAAAGTAATATAATTTTAAAAGAAAACATTTACTTTGAAAATATTCTTATAATCTTGTAAGGGAAACTTTTAAGGTGTTACAAAGGTAGAAAATAGCTGCACCCTCCGTATAAGTTAAAAAACATTATTTCCTTAAGTTTGTTGAAAAGGTCGTAAAGGACTTTGTTTGAAAAATGATGGAATAATTTATCTAAAAAAATCCCATAAAAAATCAAAAAAAAGGGTATAAATGACTTCAATCCATAGTCTAGGAAATATAAAAACTATTTTTGAATACATTTTTAAGAAACACAGACGTAGATGATAAAGAGATCCCACTATATACTCACATATAAACAACCTCGGATAATGAAGTGATTGTATAATTAACCCTCAATATATAATTTTTCCTTGATAGAGGGTATGATAACCTCCTGTATAATAGTTATATAATTTTTATTAAATTATAAAAGAACCAAATACAGAAATATGATATCATATATGATCTTCTAATATTTCTTGGTTAATATTATTTCTGTAGTATCATTGTTTCAAGTGTTAACTGATTCGTTTTCCTTTATATGTTGGGTTGCGTAAGAAATTTTGGTTATGGATAAGATTTAATTTATTCATATCTAGAATTATATTAAGTTCTTAAACATAATTTTTAATCATAAAATGAAAATTATTCTATAATGGTTATGATGGGGAATGAATTTAATCATGTTCTTGGAGGCAGTGATCCATACTTACGCATTAGAGACAATACATTTCTATTGATGGTGAAATAGTATGTAATTGGAGGGTATGTCATATATAAATAATAATTTACATGTTATAGTTATTATTTACATCAATTTTACTCATTATTATACCTATCCAAATAATAAAGTGTTGAATTACAAACTAAACCATGACGTGGAGACGGTAAGATGTACGTACGCACGTTTGGTGACTTGTCATTAATAGGATGAATAGAATAATGAATATTGTTGTTCCATATTTATAATAACATCACAATATTTATAATTTACAGTGGTTATTATTTTGGTATGGTAACAACAAAGAAAGATGAAGTGGAAGAAGAAAAGAACTTTGAAAGAGGTGGTGAAATTATTACCTCTTCTTCGGGTGTTTCCTTTTGAGTTGATCAAATGGGACCCTTATGTTGGCTTTGTAATCAATGTAAGGCCTCTAGGTAGAATTTAGGGTAGTTGGGAGGATATTTGAGCAGGGTTTTTCCAAGCCAAATGGCTTTGGATGTGTGATTTTGAGATAAGGTGATGTACCCTTTTATAAGAGAGATGGGGGTCACTTTAGAAACATATTGAAATATTATTATATTATACAATCCTATTCAGTTTATAATGGCTCCAAATAGATATATTTTGAGGATAAGGTGTAAATGTGTTGAAAAACTCTCGACCAATAGGTTTTAGACACATTTAGTTCACTATCCTAACCTTATCTTTTAGATTTAACTCTTAGTTAAATAGTTTAACTTTTACCATGTATTCTTTAATTATTATAATAAATGGTTAATAAACATACTATAGAAAGGTAAGAGAACCCCAATTGGTTCCTTATTAATTTATGTAAACTTATATAGGTCCTTCGGCCTAACCTTATATTTTTAAGGATATTATATCAATTAATAATATTGTATTGTTTTAAAAAATGATTTATGCCAATTTTGACACTATTTGGTATTTTTCTTTTGTGAAGGTTATAACAAATTTATCACTTCAAAAAAAAATTATTTAATCAACCCTAACATTTAATATTAACTTAAAAAATTAGTGTAATTCATTATAAGTCTCAATTTACATTTATTTTGATATTTATAATATCAATTATTTTAATCTTTCATTGATAAGTTAATTACTGCATCATAATTGTGACTTAAATAAATTTAATTATATATTGTCTAAAAATTATAAATAAAATACCATTATGTAGGAAACATTTTTAGATTTGTAATTATTATTTATAGTGTAATTTATCTTATGTAAAACCCTATAACAAAAATGGTTATTTATTAAACTTTGAATTTAACACTTTTAACTTTTCTTTAAATAAAATAATAATAAATGTTATAATGTAATCTAGGTAGAAAGAAGGATCATATTTTATTCTTAAGGTTTATTTTGGTCTTAATAAACTTATTAAATATAATTAGGACATTTTTTAGGGTAATTATAATATCATTTTTTGACCTTTAAT
Organism: Viscum album; assembly: GCA_963277665.1. Taxonomy (NCBI): domain Eukaryota; kingdom Viridiplantae; phylum Streptophyta; class Magnoliopsida; order Santalales; family Viscaceae; genus Viscum; species Viscum album. The sequence continues at coordinate 237,101,263 of OY728140.1, read as the reverse complement.
TACCCTATTTACTTTTAACCGTGATAAATAAAAGTCCAAAATACTATTCACCAAAAATTATTTTGATCTTATTAAACCACATTTTACTTAGTACTGCCAACTGGGTCTCTCGTATTTTTGAAATTCAATTCATAGAATTAATAAAATTTTGTTTTATGCAAATTTGCAAATGTGCCTAGAAGGTGTGTAAAAGACTGTAAAAACTTCAATAAATTTTTTATATCTTATATTATTATAAAATGACTCCAATTAATTACACTGAACATATAAAGGAATTATGTATCTATTTTTAACTAATATAAATTTAAATAAAATATTAATTATTTAAATAAAAAGCCATTTTTTAATAATAACGAATTATTTTTCATTATTCATCAAAAATTGAAAGTTTTAAGAAAAATACCAAAAATTCACCCTAACTAAATTTTAATATTTTGAATCCAAAAAAACGAGATCCATTTTGAAAAATAAAATTTATAATATTTCAAAAAGTGTGTATTACTATTCATAATATCTAGTTTGATTGGTCGTGGTTTTTTAAAACTCTAAGTAGCGTACAGTACAAGCTATTGCATTTTTCTATGGGCAACGTACCATTGAAGCTTGGGGTGTTACAAATATTATAATTATTTTTTGGAAAATTTATAAAATTTATTTGATAAAATATAATTCATTTTTGAATATACATATCAAAATTTACTTTGGATGATATTTTTGGATTTTCCCAAAAATATTCATTTTTCAGTGAATAATGAAATATAATAATTTTTATAAAGTTATTTATTCTCAATAAATTTATTAATTTAAAATTCACATTATTTTTTGATTATGATTTAATGTGACATAATTACTATTTATTTATATTTAATTTTCATAATTTATTTTGAATCACATTTATGTTGGATTTTATTATAAGTATGCCTTTGGGTTTAAAATTGGAATTTTTCTTAAAATTGTTTTAAAGGAAATAATATTTATACTATTTAATTAATTTAAATAACGCCAATTGAGGAATTATTTAAATTACATGTATATATTATATACCAATAATAAATAATTTATATTCAAACCATTATTATTATTAGTTATTGAGTTAATATAAAATTGCCATTTCCTTCAAAAATACATTTCCTAATACTTGGAATTTTTTTCATGTTTATAGATTTAATTTTTAGTTAATAATTGAAGCTTTATTGAAATAAATTTGATAAAATAGATTAAATATTTTTAATCTCCATAAGTTATATTTTATAATATGTTCAACTTTATTGTTGATCATAATTAATAGTGAAAATAGAAAAAATAAATTATCGTGGTTATGCTAAAAACAAGTTTATCAGGTGTTAAACTGAATATATACAAATACAAAATACCTAAATACATTTCTAAAAACACTTATATTACCATATATATATCTTATATGTTTTAGTTATCGATAGTTATTCATTTTCGGGCCTTAGAAATGTGGAAAGTATAACTTTCTTTTCAAAATATACAAGTCTGACACTCACCTAACTTATAAAATTCCTATCCCTTTCCGCTTTTCTTAATAACATAGAACCCTTTTGGATGAGAAAATGACTAAAAAAATTTCTTCCCAATATCCATACCCTAATCCTAGAATATTGTTTTGTTAAAAAATCCATTTTGGGTATACTTTATGTATAATCCTGAGGAGGTGGTCTGAGAAGAGGAAATATTCTAAACTGTGCATTTTTGTTTTATTTTTTATTCCACCTCCTTAAAAAATTATTAAACTATGATAATATGATAAAAAAGGATTTCAAATATACTGATATTTTATTATATTAATGTAATAACATAAATATATCTCCTCTCCTTCTAAAATAAAATATAGAATCATCATTTGTGTGTACGGCAGGCTACCCTCTTGCGAACCAATGACATTTGTTTTCCATCATCTCCTCTCATATATTGTCATGAAATGGATTTAAAGTATATTTATATGATAATTTTAACATATTTATACTTATGTATTTATTATTTCAAATATAACTTTTTATTTTCTATTTTGTGGGGTATTCGATAAAGTCACGTGTGAGTACGAAGGACTACCGCCTCGAGAAGCGATGTGACTGGTTATTCACAAATTATTTATATCGATGGAATGACAATAATGTTAATTAATATATGATATATATATTTATATATTAAATAATATTTTTACTATAACATATTTATAATTATGAAAATAAAATATATCATTTTTTCTTAAACTGAAAAAATGATGACGACATCCGTATACATGTGGACTTCAACCTTCACTAAGCAATGTGGTTATTTTTTTAATTCTCCACATCACAAGAATGATATATATAATTATAGTTAAAAAATATTATTTTATTTATGATATTATTTTCATTCTATAAATATAACATAATAACATCATTCATTCAATAATGATCATTGAAAAGTGGAAACGTTACTCAAGCATACATACGACCTACCATCTCTGTGATCGTAACATAGTTCATTATTCATAACAATATTTTATTATTGGTTTTAAAACTATTAATCATGAATAAATATGATAATTATTTCTTTATAATTACTCTAGGTGTTCTGAAATAATGATAACTTTGACCAGAATATAGAAACCGAATTTATTTTGAAACAAGGGACCAAACATCCCCAAAACACCTGATGTGGAACGAACTAATTAAATTTATTAAAATGTAATTAAAAAGAAATAAAATTATGGTTTTATGTATTAGGTATTATCCTTTTAAAATATTATTAATAAATATTATATTCAAGGAAGGTTTATTATATCGTAGTTAGAATACATATAATGAATGTGTAGACCTGTGGTAAGGGTTTTTTCTCATATCACATTTACTAATGTGATATATATGGAAAATTCACAACTTATCTATATTGTCTGTTGTATATAATATATATTTTATGTGTAAATTCATGAATATTTCTTACATAATGTTATTTTATATTTCCATTTTAATTATTTTATCCAATGGTATTGACTTGATTGATGCCAAGTGGTAATGAGTTATTAAATAAATTTCCATTCGTTGGTTTATAAAACTTCATCATTGACCATGTTATGATTTTATTATGTATTAATAGATATATAAATTTTTTATTCAATAAAAAAACTTTTTTGGTGTGGATTTAAATTTATTATAGTTGAACCCTCCATTTATCATCTCCTAATTCAGTTATATGATCATTGTTAGGGTTAATCATCCCAAATTATTTTCTTTGGGATATATGATTATGATATAAATATATCTTTTTTATGAGTTGTTTATACAATAATGTTTTAATGATATATCATGGATATCCTTATCTTCATAATAATTATATTTTATCTTTATTTATTCTTTCATGAGGCTTACAATTAAAGAGTTACTGAAGTATAAAAGGTTTTATTTTACAATATTTTTTCACTCATGATTTTTTATGTTCAAGTTTTTATTAGAGGAAATAATATTATTTTATTTTATTTAAACACACTTATTATATTATAATATGGTTATTAATGTGTATCACATGATTAATTTCCTTTTTCAAACTTGATGATTTAAAAAACATCAAAAAATTCGATGATCAGTGATATCGATCATGTATTCTCTTTTAGATAATGTATATTTCCCTTCCATATCCATGGTCTCTTATATGTTCTAAAAAAATTATTTCAAAAAATAAATTGTTTCCTAATCCTATTAAACATGTACTTTGACCTTATTTTAATGGAATCTTATTTTCATCAACTTCAAAAAACCTTACTCTAAATTATTCAAAACTGGGGATATTTTATATTAATTCCATCTCCATTATCTCTCTGGAAAGAATAATATTGTTTAAATGATATTTCAATGGAACTAATTCATTTTCCTTACATTGATCGTATTCAGAAAAGAATAATGGATATTTTATGAGTTTTATAATGATTTATTAACTACTTATTTTATTTTGAAGTTATGGTTATTTTGAATTAACTATGTTGATGGGCGGTTTTATTAAAAACCACGGAAGAGTGGTTCCATTTTAAACAATGGATGGGTCTATATGTTTTTAAGAAAGGATGAGTGGTTCTATCAAAAACCATGGATGGGTGGGTCTCTTATAACCCTTCACTACATTGGGTACTCCGAGGATGGAAGTCAACCATGATGGTTAATAGTTTTTTAATAAGTAATGTGAATATTATATTAAATGATACGAATAAGTTTTATCTATTATTTTTATGGGTTTATATTCTTTATTATGATCCAGATTAATGTCACATGGCTTAAGATAGTTGATTTTGATGACTCATTCCTTTGTTAAATCCTTATAACATGTTATCATGTTTTATGATTTAGGTATTAATGAGAATGAATATTTTTATGTTTCAGTCATAAAATTTTATTTTTTCCATAATACTATTATGTACTTATTATCCTCACATTTTACATTCGATTATCAATTATTATGTCTACCCTTACTATGAATTTTTACTCACCATTTTTATATTTCCTTTTCCCCAAGTTATCAAATATAATTTTTATTTATTTACTTATAAAAGGGTTCCATATGGATAATTTTGGTGAACTAATATGGAATATAAAAATTTGGGTATAGTTGGAAAGATACTCTTTTGAATTATTGGGTATCGTTTATGTAAGATTATTTCCAAAGTCTCTAAAACTATAAATCAATATGGTCTTGGATAATATTAGTGATCAAATATTTCAATTTCATATTGTATATTTTGGCTAATCTAAATTGTGTCACCTACTTTGGTACTAGAGAAAAAATGTAATTTTTATGATTTATGCATCGGATCCAAGAGTTCATGTTTGGGGATATTATATTATTGGACACTTGTCTATGAAAATTACTTTTATATTATTTAAATCCAAGAAATTTACAAAATGTCACTCTCTTTATTTTTAATATATTTTATGTGTCCACATTGATAAAAAAATATAAACAAACCAAAATTTTTATTTTCCGATTATTAAGATTATTTTCATGATGTAAATTTATTTCTAGTTTTTATAAATAATATAATTATATTAAATGCTTTTGCAATGATAATAAATATGTAGTTAATTCATTGAAAAATAAAATATATGATTTTAATGATATTTAAGTTGATATAATGTGAATGATATTATGTTTTCCATTAATTATATATATGTGTGTGTGACATATTAATCTTGTTAAAATGATTTGTTTTAAAAATTTAAATTTTTATTAATGTAGTTGTAGTCAAATTAATGAATAGTGTCAAAATTTATAATAATGATATTTTATCAAAAAAATATTTTATTAAATTATTAACAAATTATAATGATATTTAATGTGTAAAATTAGGAATTAAATGATATAAAATTATATCCCTTGTCCATTTATTAGTAAAAAATTACCTTATATGAAAATTTAACCCTTTAAGTGTCAAAAGGTGTTACTATGGTTAACTGCAAAATAGGTTAATTACGAGGTTAAACCAAATGATATGGTTTAAAATATCACATAAACCTATCCAAAATCATATTTGTTTTAATGATATTCCAATCATATCCGACTATAATATCTAATTAATTACCATTTATAAAAATCTGGATTTAGAATAGTATTATTATATTTTATTTTTTTAATACATTCCAAAAGTGCCCCTCACCTCAATTATAAAAGGGAACCTTCTTTCCCACTTATATACAACACATTGATGAATATATCTAGATCATAACATACCCATTTCTCTCATAAAATTCATTATCCACATTGCATAGGTGTTATTTCTCCATGGTAACCAAACCTAGAATCTTTACGTGGATATCCATAGGAGTTCTTTTGAGGAAGAGCTAATTGTGTAACCTGACCTCTTTCATTTTTCTTCATCTTATACATCTTCAAAATATATTAAATTTATCATAAAATAATACAATAATTTTTTTAAATATACTCAAATTTTTTATGAATATGAAAACTCCATTACCCACCAACATTCCTATCAAATTGGAAGTGATAGTATCACTCGTGCATACGTATAACTTACTATCTCTATGTAGTGATATAATTCATTTTTAATTAGAATATTTTATGGATGGGAATTATAATGGGTTTCAAAATTTTATATGATATTTATAAGATAATTATAATTTTTAAATGATAATATAATATATCTTTTCTTAACCTGAAAACCATTGGGAAATGACAACGTCACTCGGGCATATGCTTGGACTACCACCACCACAAAGCGATGTGATTCATTTTTCTTATATATATTAATTTGACAGACATTAGGATAGATGTGATGAATATATATGACATATAAAACGAAATAATTTTTATAAAATAAACAATTATTATTTACCTTTATTTATTTCGATCCATTGAAAAGCGAAAACCACAGTCATACCTTTGTACGACCTACCATATCGATAAACGAGGCAGTTCATTTATCTATTTCTAACATTTATGGATTACTATAACAAAATAAATAATGAATATATATGTTTTTTAAATAACAATTAAATTTTTATAAAATTTTCAAACTTGATGAAGGTATTAATACTAAAACTAGTAAACTAAAACATACATGAAAAATAAAGCAGTTTTTACCCGAAATTGTGATATTAACAAATAATTTATATTAAATACGTGATAAAATATTATAAGTAAGTAATATATGGTATTAAATATAAAATTATGGTTCTATAATATATTTAAAATAAATATATATTTTTTATATATGAGGTTCATACAGATACAATGTAATTTGGACCCGAGATAAGGGTTTCTAATCTCACTTTTACCTTTATGAGAAATATTTCTTATTCACCACTTATATATTTTCTGTGGTATATATAATTCAAATTTGATATATTATATCACTAATATATTTTTTTTAATGTTTAATTTTATTTTATTTTTTCTTAGGGATTATAATTTAAAATAATCTAATGTGGTAAGTTTTTATTTCACAATCTCATAATTCATCGTGATTTCTTATTTCTAAGTATCAGTTAAATAAAATTTTAATTTATTGTCCATGTTTCATAATTTTTTTATTTTTTTTTATACTATCTAATTATAATTTAAATTAATTTTTACCCTTTTTTTAATTTTTTCCAAATATTTGAAAAGGAATATTCCTATTATTTTCCAAATGAGAATATTTTTAACTACTTACAAGTGTGAAAGGAATTTTTTAACAAAAAAATCGGAAAAATATTTCCAATTGTCATGATTCCTATATTCCATGATGATTAATTTATATAAATATAAGGTTATTTTAAAAAATGTATTATTTATTATGTGCACATTTTTGAGATTTTAAAATTTTATTTCATGTAAGAAAGAGTATTTTATAAATATTGTTTCCTAATTTTTTTTTAATGTATTTTCATCTATTTCAAAATGATTTTTTTAATACTATGTTTATGATATAATATAATTATACCATCCACCATATTTCTTCAGATGGTTTATGATCATTTTGACATGGAGAATGTATATAAATTTCATGTTATAGTTATTTCAATATGAAAAATTATTTATTGTAATGTAATATTATTATAGTTGAATTATTTATCAATATATGGAATCAATTGGACTTAGTAATTGATGGTAAAATCCTACTATATCCCCAATATTAATTGGTAGGTCTCATGATAAAAAAGATCTTGGGTTTTGGCTGAGGCCTTACCCATTTTTCAAGAATACAAGGTTCCAGGACTTGATGGTATTTCTAGATGTATTGGCCAAGGCCTAGATGGTAATTTGTAGATGTATGATATTATGGATCCCATCATTACGAAATGATTTATTGTTGTACATGAGATTATCCAATTAATTAGAATATTATTGTATATGTTTTGAGCTCATGTGATGTTTCATATAGTTTTTTTGATCATCCTTTATTATTGGAATATTGTGATCATGTACTTATTGAAATGTAATATGTTTTAGTTATATATCGTTATATTTTTCAATGGTTATTTATTCATGATAACTTCTACTATACAGTTACCCTTACTAAGAATCTCTGGTCACCACTTTCTTATGTTGAAATTTCCCTTAGATTCTAGGATGTGTTTTGTGATTGACATATTGGGATATGGTAAGGGGAATAATGAAGGTATTAAAAAATTATGTGTTTTAATATTTTTAAAATGTAATGAAAATTTAAATTATGTATCTTGTTTTCCATGAATTCTAACATATTCCGTTCTTTTTGATATGATTGGTAAAATCTAGTGCCAATACAATATAGTCACCAGAAGCTCTGGGAAACTAGTGTCCAAAAATTTACACAATACACAAGAATATACTGGATAACGGTGAGGGTCTATATAAAATCCATGGGGAGACTATACCTTTAGTTTCATAGTTCAATAAAAATGGAAAATATGGAAGATAATATACATCACATAACAATACTATCAATCAAAAATACATAATAATGTATACTAAAGACAAACTCAATCTAAAACAATGATAATTCAGACTATAGGTCTATATCTAAACATTTGGTACATCATATACATTGTGTATAAAAGTACGAAAAAAACAAAAAATAAGGAATAGAAAACTCCAAGGCCCCATGGTGTAGCCCAAATTCCATATCCTAGCTCTATCATTTAGGGAAATAAATCATATTTTATATAACCCTTGCCCTTATTTGGACCTTAAATCCTGAGGTATACTCAAGAACCAAATGGCGGCCCAAGTTGGGTGTCAGTACAACTCTATAGGCACCCACTAATGACATCCCTAAATAGATCAAAATGATAAAATTTTCACGAAATAGTTTAGTAAGTAAAACAAATTACTTATCTTAAAATAATAAAAATAAATAAATAAACATCAAAAAATAGACTATGAGGTGACACCTAAGGTCAGAGGTACGTGATTTATCCAGTGTTAGATGTATTTATGTATTCCCCAAAGTGATTGCCATCCCAATTACCCAATATGAATAAAAAACTATGAAATATTAGTTGTTTTCCTAGTATAAATAACTACATATTAGGTGTATTATTGGTATCACAAACCAATACATATCAGGTTTATTATTAGTTATAAAAATCCACCAGATATCGGATGTATTCTTACTTATCAAAAATTACCAAATATCAAGTGTATTATCAGTTGTTACTAACCACCAAATATATGATTTATTCTCTATATCAAAAAATAACTAATTTTATATGTATTTTGGGGGTCATAATTCATCCACATAAAAATAATATAGTTTGAAATTTTCAACTAATTCCATATGTATTAAAGTAGTCAAGGTGTTCGATTGGAATAACCTCAACCTTATATTTTAACATTTAATAAGGTTAACATAAAATTGAATGAACCCATTTTAAATTTAATATTTAAATTTAGGGGTTATGCAAAAAAAATTATTGTGAAAAAAAATCATAAGAACCAAAGGAAAAATAGCACAGATATGTGAGAACATTATCATCCACTGAACTTGGTCTATTAAATTTCCCATTTACAATATTAAACCTTCATCTAAATCATTACAAGAGATATTAAAGTAGTAGAGAAATGACCAAAATTCCTTGAGCACACTTAATAGAATCTTGTGAGTCCAATGATTGGAGAAACTTCATCAAGAATAAATGAAGGGGATATTGGTGTGTGAGGGAGGGTTTTTAATCCAATAAGAGTGGAATCATTGGTTTAAAGGGGAAAGGGTTCTTAATGGTAAAAATTTATGTTTCTTTATTTCTTAAAATGGTTGAACGGTTTTGTCACATCATTGGCCAAACCGTGTGCCAACTGTGAAAATACCCTATCTAAAACACCACACTTGAGATGATTAGGTGCATAGTTAGAAAAAAAATACAACTAACTATAAGAAACACCTTTGTAAATGATTATATACTTTTTCATGATTTTCATACCCCTCGCATGGTTAATGAAAATTCTCTCCCCTTTTTCAAAATGATGCCTTTATAGTTCATAGTTATCGAAAACAATGCACTAACCATTCACCCTATTATGTCTTCCCAAAAAATAATATTCTCTAGAATGATCCACCGTGGAACTCTTGAGACATCCCATACATCATTGGAAACTCTTGAAGTATAAAATTTAATGTTATTTTAGATTAATTAATAGAATCCAGACCTTTTAAAAGAACTAGGATTGACAACCTCCCCACCATATTTTATCTTGTAATTGTGTTATGCTCTCAAGACCCTTTTGAAACATTGATAAAAATATACAATCACTATAATTGATCATACACTTTCTATTTCCCAGTTTCCTCCTAGGTCCATCCACACTATAATAGTATAAGAATAATTTTAATATTCTTCCCCCAAATGGTCTTTTCACAGTGGTCCAGGATACTAGAGAGATGTTCCTTAAAGGAATCATTGACCTCCGCCTTGAAGTCATCAACCTTGATGATATGAGATCGGTTGTTATGATATCGATGAAGATGAGAGTGTGAAACACATCATGAATAACTCCATACCTTTATGGATTTCATATATAGTATTTCATAAAGGAAACTCTTTCCATATTCGTGAACTATCAAAAGAACTTTCGCACCAACTTTCTCTCCCTCCAAATATTAAATTTTTCTTAATCATACAGACACAAAATAGAATAGTTGAATACTAACCTCAAACTCTAAGGGATGTATCAATGGGTTTCCATAATATTTTTTCTTACTTTGGGTAGTTATTAAACACTTCTTAATTAGATGGATCTACATGGATTTCTCCAGTAATAAAATCTTCCCAATAATTGTTAACTTAGAAGATTTGATCCAACTCCAAGGTGATCAAAACTACCAAACATTCTAGGGATTAAGTGTATCCAATTAAATATATTAATGGTAGATATTTTTTATGATAATTCATTCAATTATAGATGATTTTACCAAAACCTCAATAATTGACAACACATTCTCATTGTATATCCTCGATCACCAACTTTGTAAACTCTAATTTCCCTTATGTTTGAGGTTGATAAGATGTATGTACATGTACTTGTGTACAAATATCCATTATAAGGCCCTAAAAATCTTAAGGTGGTGTGGGTATTTATGCCCAATATTTTTTTTCTCATTTAACCCATTGAGGTGTACTATCTCTCGCGCATATAGTTTTCTAAGATCATGAACCATAGAAGACTCCATAATAGTTAAAAAATGGGATAAATTCATTTTTTGTTAATTAATAAACCCTATAGAATCATTCCTATGATGATTCATCAGAAGTTACATCTTAAAAAAATCATGACATCATCCCACCTCCACTCAGGATGCACCAACGACTGAAGTAGACCAACTAGGTGCTAATGATTGGCCTTCACCCGATAGATGATGGAGCATCGAGAAACCAAATTGGCAGTGCCCTTATTTATTCTGGGATAATAATATTGAATGTAGATATAAATATGAATCATTATCATATTGGTGTGGACATACCACATTAAGGAGTGGAAGTCCCTTAAGAAGTCCTCAAACATGTTCACGTGAATTATAGCATGACCTCTGATGTAATGGATCTCATCAATATCTAATGTCCATGAAAGAGGGGTATCCCCGCCATAAATAGTGTCCCCTCATCACCAAAAAGTTGAAATATGATAAATATATCTCTTAAACCATGTTTGAAAGTGATTAATAGAAAAAAATCCAATTTCTTGTTTCCCTAGTAATTATGAACATCTAGGTACATCCCACCAAACAAATCCATGATTTTATAGTCATAAATAAACTTTTAGAGAACCTGCAACTGATTTTACCATATAACATAATCTTCCACTACATTAACCTTCTTAGGAGTGTAAAAAATCCAAAATCAAATGATTTTTTATACTCATCCCACATTCTATACTTGAGATCTAGGTCATTTTGGGAGAAAAAGTATTTTAGGATATTTTGATATATATCGTTCAAAAAAATATATTTTGAAAGGTATTGATGCCAACATCATAGGGATTACACCACATTATCCATATGAAAGTCATGATTTGGGTATTTATGCTCATACAACCTCATCTTATTAAACCCATAACCTACTACCCACCCATCATTCATCAATAATGCACCCAAACCAATAACCAAGGCATCGAAATACATATTTTAATACATAACTATAATGGGTAAGTGAAAATTTTGAAAAGGATCCAACAAATTTTACAACTATATGAAGGTTTTCTCACAAGAATCAAACCATTTATATTTCACCCCTTTCATAATCAGGAGAGTTAATGACGCTTCCCATTGTGAAATCCTGGATAAAAATAAGATAATAGCTAACAAGAATTAAGAATATAAAAACATGAAAACACTTCGTGGTACTCTCCCAAGAAAACAATAAATCCTTCTTATAAAGTTCCATAGAAACCCCAACCTTAAATTTGATATGTCCAAGGAAATTTATTTTATTTAGCTAAAATTTACATTTAGATAATTTTGGGAAAAAATGATGACCTCGAAGTGTGATCAAGAATATTTCAATACTTCTAAAATTATCCTCTATGGAAATGGAGAAAACTAAAATATCATTATTTAAAACAACCCCAATTGAGTGTTGATAAGGGTGTAATACTCTATTCATTAGATATATAATTGATGTTGGGTAATTTGTTATCATGGATGACATCAATGAGTATTTACAAAGGCCAAATCTACATCTGAAGGTTGTAAGAGGGATATTGGAAAGTTGTACGATTAGTTTACGTTACCTAAAATAGATATTGTTATTCAAGAAGACATGATACACCATTATCTAATTTCATAAATCATCAGTGTGAGAAATTGGATATCAGTTCTTAACTATCACTTTGTTAAGATTCAAATAATCCGCACACACCATTAACGGCATGTCTTCATTATTTATGAATATAATCAGAGACCCCCATGGTGATGTTGTCATCCAAATGAACCCATTGTAATCTATTTATTCTAGTTGATATTTTAACTTTTATATATTCGTTTGTGTCATCCTATAAGGAGGGAAAGAAATTGGTTGTGTACCCAAAAAGTTATTCGTAATAATATCAATTCCACGGTGAAGAAGAAACCCCAAGAATTCATTAGTAAATATTCCCTATAATAAATCAATAATTAGAGGAAATATAGGATTTTTAGTCCGTCCCTCATCTAGGAAAAATATATCCACTTGGAAGGTAATTCCACTTAGTTGCTAAAGGTCTGATCCAAAACAAGCCTCAAATAAAATCCACTCCCCAACATAAATCAAGCTAAAACCCTCATAATAGGTGAAAAATACAAATACGTGATATTAATAAACATATTTTTAATAATTAAAGAGACTATACATCCCATGAAAAATGTTAAATCCACTAATCTCTAGTATGAGGAGATATTAATGTAATCGAAAATTACCAATCACCAAGCCACAACCTAAAAAGTTGCGGATTCACATAAATTTATTATCTAATGGAGTGTCAATTGTTTGATCTCCCTAAAGTTACTCCATAAGAATACCCAACCCTCTAAAAAACTATGTCTAGATAAAAAAATATGAAGAACCTATATTAAATTAAACCATTGAATGAGTTGAAGCTACTAGAATGATACATCAAATAGTAGGTGAACCCACATCCTACTCAGTCAATGTAGACTCCAAAAAATATAGTTTCCCAATACCAGAAACCTATTCACCTTTTTGAATTCCCTTATTCAAATTCCACTATATAGATATAACATAATCCTAAGATCTGCCATACCATAAGGTTTTGGGAATTAAGTGGTAAAATAAGAGAGTCTATAAGCCTATCAGTTCAACCTAATATTTTGATCTTCGTAGACTAGGAAATCCAACCAATGTTGAGAGACCCCTTGAAGCATATAAATGATTAGATTTAACCTCATTTATCTAGTGGTATTTCAGATATAAATTATATTTTTAATAGATATAATCCATAGATACTCAACCAATTCACCACCCTCGCCTGTGATCAACAGAGGTGTTTCCATTAAAAATAATTCGTAAGATAAAATATAGAATGTAAAACTTGAGATCATTATCTACCCAATAAAAAAACCATAAAAAACAATTCTCTCACAATAGGTTCTCTATATCTAAACACTAGATGGGATGACGATCTGGTACACTTATCGATGGGTTTTTTCCACCATCTCCCTCCTAGCATTGGGCCCTGGCCCTCTAAGGAGGCATATTAAAATAGTTCCAAAATAAAAATTCAGAACAACATTATAGGGAAACTAAAGAGGAAAAAAATCCCAGAAAAATATTCTAATAAAATACCAAATGAATTCAAAAAACTCATAATATTGGGTGTTCTATTGATCCATGTCTACTACTCAAGAACATGTGTCCTAGTATTCAATTAATTTTCAAATTTTTATATTCCCAATATTAATTCAAGATTCCAATTACAATTAATATATATCATCAATTTTCCCACTTTTATCCATTTTAACATTTTCCAAAGCTTATTTAGTTAGATCTCCATTCACTTGATGTGATGGAAAACTACATTTTAGCTTTCTTACGAGCACTTTATTTAACAAATTTCAACAGGTAAATCAATTTATCACAAATAAATTTAATAACATGCTATTTAAGGAGTTGACCATGTAAGATTACACCATAAACATATTTGGGAAAGCATTTTCTTTAATTGTTTTAGACACATTAAATAATCATCCACCTTATTATCCATAAACTGGTACACACATATTTATACATATAGATTGAAAAAAACATGTAATTAATGGAAATCCCTATATGCCTAAAATAATGCATTAACCCCACCAATACTCTATTTTCATAAAATTGTAAGAGAAAAATCTCAAATTTATCAATAATAGAGGGAAAACAAGTGAAACACTTGAGGTGAAAATCTAGAAACTATGAAAGGAAAAATAATAGTCGTAATCTCATCCCTGGTAAAATATTTTTTTCCCTATACATTGGTTAGATACTATCAGGCAGGACTTATTACCATGATCTAACATGGTCATAGTATCCAGTCTACTATCTAGAATATTACTACAATGAATCCTTGATACTACATTTTAAGGCCACGCTACTATAAACCATTGTATGGTTCTTGAACTAGCGATAACCACATACCTAAAGCACACATTCACGTACACTAGATTCTCAGGACCATAAATGAGGGTCTATGTAAAATACATGGGGATACTATACCCTTAAGGTTAGAGTTAAATAACATTAAAAAATAAGTAAGACAAGATAAATGAAATAAAAACATTGGATAACTACAATACATGAGAGACAAACTCTTATTATACTCAAGTAATAACTGTGATGATAGAAAAGACATGTTCAAAATTATACATTTGGTAAAATATACGTCGAGTAACAAATTAAATAATAAAATGAATCTCAAATTAAGGAATATAAAAACTATAGGACTCCATGCTCTAGAATTTCTTTCATCTATGTGCTCTAAACATTTTGAGAATTAGTAATATATCATAGGGTTAATTTCCTTTTTGGACCTACAATATTGTAGTCTAGTAGGTAACAAATAGTGACCCGAGTAGGGTGAGAGTACAACTCGGTAGGGAAACATCAACAAAATACCTACATAAATTTAACTACTAATGTGTTCATATGATAGTGTAGTATGTAATACTTTTTAAATTAATAAAATAAATTAATTAAATAAATAATTATCTAAACATGTGCTCAGAAGTGACACTCAAGGTTTGGCCTACTAGCTTAGACTAGTTCCATATGTATCTAAGAATGTAAGGAAGGCCATTCCATCTTATATACCTAAGAATCATCAAATCCACAACATATTTGGTGTCTTATTGGTATCACAAAAAACTATATATGAAGTGTATTATCAATAAAAACAACCACATATTGGGTGTATTCTCGATTATCACAAACCAACACATATCAGGTGTATTTATTGTATAAAAACACAACTTATTTAGTATATTATCAGTTACTACAATCCCCCACATATTGGATCTATTATCTATTATCAAAAACCACAAAACATTAGGTAAATTCTTGAATATCACAAACCCCCATATAGTGAGTGTATTATTGGTACCAAAAATGACTAAACATTAGTTGTATTCTGCTAATCACAATTTATTCACACATAACCAATTCGGTTTTTAATTAAAAATCAATTTCATGTGCACTAATGATGTTATGGTGTTCTATTGGAATCCCCTCACCATTGGTTTTAACAATAATTTAGGGTAATTTAGAATGGTCAGAACAGAATTTATTTATTCAAAGACAAGTCGTTTTAAGACCAAAGAGGGGGGGAGGTTAACAGAGTTTATTAAATTTGAATTCACTTAGTAAAATATCTATCCCTTGTTTATGAATAACATTTGTTCTATTATTAACGAGTGAATAAAGTGGAAATAAAAGAATAAAAAATAAATAGACATAGATATGTAAATATATATATATATATATATAATTGTTATGGGAATAGAATTCACCACTTCCAATCCACCACCACTCTTCTCCATAAGTGTGATGATTTTCACTAGTATAGACTTTTTTCTATGGATTTTTGGTCCTTCTCCTAGGGAGTGCATGACTAAGTGAAAGTAGTCAACAATTGGTACAAGCACAAGTGATATCATTTGGGATTGAGAAATTATTGATAAGACACAGAATTGAAAAGTTATTTTACTATAAACCTTTTAAATGAAACATAAAATAGAAAGAGTATATTGTTAGTATCTCATAACTATGACAAATAGATAATAGGAAAAGAAATATCTCTATGAGAAATAGTCTAATTATTAAGAAGGTCAAGTATAGTCTTCCAAACATAAAACAAATTACACTAAACATCACTATTAAAGATACACAACTTATTATTTATTATTATACTAAACAAATTTTCGTTTTTGAGGTTTTTAAAAAATAATTATCTATATTTTCATAGTCACGTTACTTATCATGCATTACTCAGTTCCCATACACCACTTACGTTAATTATTATTTTAAATTCATGCACTTTATCTTATATGAAATCACTACACATGATCCATTTAAAATGGGGATAAGTGTCGTGTCTTTCTTATTGGAATGCATCTTCAATAGTATAGGTAAATAAAACATATAATCCTTTTCTTACATTTTGTTACTTGTATCTTATTATTTATGATTTTATCTTAAATAGGAAATAGAGAATTTAAAAACTATACAATAGCATTAAAAACACCACATAGTTTATTCAACGATAATAAATACTAACTAGGAGCACAACATATCCAATTTGAAGAATGAAATTCACAAACCCAAATTGATGATCAAAACCCATGTATCTATATTGCTGAATTGAAACAACATATCCAATTTTAAGATCTAAATCTATATAGTAATTTTATTTACTTAGTCATATCTGATGTTTCCAATTGAAATGATGCAACCATTCTCCTCAAATAGCTAGCTTTCTAAAACTGATGTAGTCGCCTGAAGTGTTTTAACTAATTCCACCACATATAATATTCACATAACTAATTTTCCAATGTAACTGATTTGTGTATATGATGACTCATGTAGTCGATTTATCACAAATCCAATTACTACATGTAACTATTTTATGTAACAATGTGATCACATAGGCGACTTCTCATGTAGGTGATCTTTATTGAAGTAGGCAATTTCCATGTTGGTGATCTATCAACATAGAGGATTGATGTTTCAATTTCTTTTACATGGTATAGAGATTGATGTAGAAAAACTTCATAACATTATAAAATTTTACATAATTAGACAATTTTAATCTATAACATCTAAAAAATATATTTGTGTAGATTAACACCAAAATATGTAAAAAACAAATCCTTATAAGAACACATGTAAAAATAATAATTAGTAATATATGTAAACTACACGAGATCATCAAAACCTAGTTTAGATGAGATATGATGGATTAATATTAGTAGTCCAAAACAAACCCCATTTTTTATGATAACATTACTTGTAAAACTCATAAAACAGGTTTGATATTATAGTATTTACTAAATATATAATTAAAAAAAGATATCTTAAATTAAATTATATGTTGTAAAAATGTAATGTTCTCCACATTAATTAGTAAATTCTTTCCTATTTTAATTGTTTAAACTTTCCTTTTTAAATTCCACTTCCGCTTTTTAAAAAGGCTTATTCCCCCTCTTTAAAAGTGTTTATGGGTATAAAATTTCTCTTATTTGTTTAATTATAAATTTTAGGGTTAGAGATATTGAACACATGTAAATATAGCACTTTATAATGATGAAATATTTATGTGCAATGAAAAACATGAATATGGAATTCTAGAATGATTGAGTTTCATTAAATAAAGTATAGAGACAATTATCATAAAATGAAAATAATTACTAAAGAACATAGTATCAATATTGAAATAATGAAGTGTTTCACTAATTTATTCTAACAATAAAAATGAATCCACTCAAAAAACTACAAAATACCATTCAAGGAACCAATTTTTCTTTTTGTGGAGGTTAGTTTGAGGTTGGATCTGGTTTTGAGGATAATGTTGGTTTGAGTATAGATGGTGTTAACTCAAATTTCACTAATGGATCATAAAAACATTTTATTATATACCTTGTTTTCTAGGAATGATGCCTTGGTTTAAGACCAAGAGGTATTATTCTCCTTATGTGATATAAGGATTCACTACAGATGTTAATCCTTAGAACAACATTATACTTAAAATTTAAAATAATTATAAGAGATTCATACATATTAATTTGAGAATATAATGCTCTGAAATTCCTAATAAATTTCTTAATAGTTTTACTTTCCCTGAAAAAAAACTTGTAGATTCATTAACAGCTCAAGTGTGAAGATTATGAAAAATGTTTGAAGCTAATATACCAAAAGGTGTATCCAAAATAACCTTTTTCATAACTAGATACTTATTTAGTTTGATTTCTATTATCATACCAGTCAGAAACTTCTCTTTATGCTCTATATTATTACCTTTTACTAAAAAAATTGAACAAATTCAATAAGATCATTGAGATAAGGCATAAAAATTGGTGCACTATCAATAGGTTGTGGTTCAAATGATTATAAGAGTGCATGAGGTTTTTATACAACCAAATACCTATATATAACTAAAACTAGATTATCTATATATTTTTTTATAATGAATCTAGATTTTAAACTATTATAGACATTGTATCTATAATGGAAACTCCAAATGGATTTCATTATTTTGTTTGAAAAACAAAAGATTGTTATTCTTGTAATACGTAATATAGTATTAAATTATATTTCTTTCACCTGTTGAAACACATTATCATTATTTAACCAACTCTCTATGATATTTTTATAGATATCCAACTTGGGAATTCATGTAGATGTTTAATCCAAGACTATGATTCTTAATAGATTTTTGGGTGTCATAAAAATGACAAGAATGGTATTTTCCTAGTTCATCTAATAATAATGGATATAGAATATCGGAAGGGAGACAATGAATCTAAATTGAAAAAATATTAAAAATGAAATTATATGAATAAATCCATTATGAAAATATTGATGAACTGATAAAACCAAAAGGCAAAAAGTCGAGGTTCGAAGAATATTTATTAATTCAAACTAACATAACACAAAATGTTTCAGAGTGTAAAAAGTTCCCTTTAATTAATCTTGAAAATAATTGATTTCATCAATGATTTTCTGATATAAACCTGATCTCATGGATAATGAATCTAAAGACACATATTATTAAGTTGAAACCATGGAATGGATCTCATTAAACTCCAAAATTGTGGAAAAAATATTTTAAGCCGCTTATCAAGGAATTAATTTCCACAAGATCCTTAGAACATATAGTTGAACTAACTTGTGGAAAATATAGATATGTATGATTATTATTAGTCATAATTTATTGGGAATCCACAATTTCAAACAACATATTAAAGAATTTTTTTTAAACAGATAAATATTTATGCACTCTGATCTAAATTTTTTCAAGAAACTAGATCTTTTGTTAAGGTATAATATCTCACTCTTAAATCGATAAGATCAATTATTAATATATTGGAAAACACTTACATTACAAGGTCTCTATAATTGTTCTAACTGAAGGATCCACATTGTGGGTAGTTGAAGGTGAATATAGCACTGATTGAGTATGAGAACTCTTTTTTAGGTTCTATATCCAAATCAACATAAATTCATCCATCAAAAGATGATCAATAATGAATTGGATCTTGTAATTCATTATGATCTATTGACTCTGGAATTCTCTGAATGTCATATCTCACATACCATATTTGATTTTGACTTTATTCAAAAAAAAGATCTAGTTTTTTCAACAACTGCCTCTATACACTAATCTTCCTCGTAACACACAATAGCACCACCAGAAGCTTGATTATTATAATAAAAAATCCCCTAAATCTGGAATGGTACATCTACTGCAGGACTGGTTAGTATTATGGATGATTGGGTTCTTACTGATATTTTCTTTTCAACCCCTAGAATACATCATCTCA
Source organism: Viscum album (assembly GCA_963277665.1). Taxonomy (NCBI): domain Eukaryota; kingdom Viridiplantae; phylum Streptophyta; class Magnoliopsida; order Santalales; family Viscaceae; genus Viscum; species Viscum album. Next base: position 237,080,787 of record OY728140.1, on the reverse strand, counting down.
ATAGGTTTTTGTACAGAACTGTGTTGAATGTTTTGTCAATAAGAATTCAATAAGGAGTCAATTGTCAATATGGGAATTAAAAAATGATGATGGAAGTTATGGAAATTATTTATGTGGTGAGGTTATTAATTCATTGAAGATCCAAATTTAATAACAGATAAAGATTGAAGAAAAAATTCTGATGATTTTTTAGCTGATCCAAAGTTCCAAATACTTGTATCAAAGTGATAAATTTTTACATCATCAGTAAGAAGACCATAGAATAATCAATAGTATATGGAGATAGAAGATCCATGCAATGGATTATAATTTCATGATGGTTGTGAATAAAATCAGACGATTGAATAGATGATCATCAAAGTTCAAAGACATGTGTTTAATGTATAACACATCACTCCCAATAAGGTTACCATGAATTATGATTTAAATTAATGAGGAGTATTATAACCAACATAGAATCCTTATTTGAATCAATGAATCTTAATGAAGAGGTTTGGAATCCATGATCCAAACCATAAGGATGGTTGATGATGTTTGAGGATGAAAAAGGAGAAAAGAAGAATTGTGTGGGATTTAAATGAAGAATGGTGGTTTGGAAATTTAAGGAAGAATTAATTCTTAGTATATGTCTTTACCAAAAAATTGTTCTAACCATGAAGGCTAGCTGAAGACCTCACCCAAGATGCGGGACTGGAGGGTCTACCGTGCCCAAGGGTAAGAGCTCAAAGACAGCCCGCAAGAGGTTCATGGGGGCCACGTATAAGCCAGCTAGTGCACACATGGTGGTGAACCAGTGCAGAGAGTGCATAGTGCGTTCTTGGAGCGTTCCTAGAGGAGGAAGAGTGGGAAGTAAGAGCACGCCCACAGAATCCAGTATGGGGAGGTAGTAGTGGAGGGAGAAGTTCTAATTGAAGAATTTCTGTTGCACTAATGCTTATAAGCCGTAGATAAACCACATGAGTGTTTGATGTGGGAAATGGTTTAAAAAATGAGGAACGAATATAGATCATTGATCCCCCAGCAACACATGGTCTATTTTCCGATCCATCGCGATATTGATCCCACGCATCCAAGTCTTCCATCTGATTATTGTGGTCCGGGATTGATCCATGGTCATTCTTTCTCCTCCATTGAGGTTTTTATCAACATCTGGACACCCTCATGATACCTGTGAACTAGTGATCAAGCTTATTGATGATATCACCACTCCACGCATCATTTAAGACCATTTCAATCCCACAGATATCATATAGACGAACCGAACTCATGTATGCATTAAAAGTTTCATGCATGCATCGAGCCGAAGAGTTCGAATGAGGGAAAATAAAACAAAGTTGTGAGGTCTCATCATGCATGGATAAAGATTAGGTAGGTTGGTTCACATGTGCTAAAAGAAAAATGCGCGTGATGTTTGCATGTAAATGAGGAGTCCTTCTTAATCAGACCAAAACTGAGATTTGTGCCAAATCTTACCTGTATTTGAATATGTCAAATCCTTAGATCACGGACATTCAATGCTACAAACCTCATAGAAAATTTAGAGGGATTTGAATTCATGGAAACACATTGATCCACACCTATAAAAGGAGGAATGCCTCGACATTTTTGGTTTGTTGATATATTTGAGAAAGATCTCATTCTTGAAAGAATAGAGCACTCTGAAGAGAAATTTTCCATGTAGCCTTGCTACGCAAAAGGAAGCGTTTTTCGCAGCCTTGCTACACAAAGGATAAGGTTCTACACATCACATGCATGAAGTAGAACCGCAAACCATTTTGGTTCATGAAATAAGAGATCTACACCCTCTATGAAAATAAAAAACACTAACACATGATAGGTTTTTATAAACCCTTTTCATGCGTAGAGGCGGTATTCTAGTGGGTAAACAACCGGTGCACATGCACCCTTATTGGACCTTTGCGAAGACTGAACCAAGATCCATAAACCCTATGTGGGTCTAAAAGAGAACCATACACACTCCCTATGCAAAGAAAAAGAGAACCCTTGTCCCTACATAGATATATATATATACATAGTTTTTTTTGAAGGATTTTTGTTTTACGTGTGTGAAAAAGGAAAAAGGATACACACCTTTGAGTTTGTAGAAGATTACACCCATTTGGGTTTTGAGGACAAGTAGAAGAAGAAGAGATTGTACGATGCACATGCATACATGTGAAAGATTTGAAACCACTATAATGGATAGAAAATATTATAATACAGTTTTTGTGCACATGTAAAGAAGAAGGAAGAAGAAAGAATAAGAATACACGGAAGAGGCTACACCCATTCGGGTTTGAAGAAACACACACTTATATTGAACCTAAATTAGACAATAAGTGTGTGTGTGAAAAGAACCAAATAAAAGAAAGTGTGTGTAATAGTAAGTGAGGAAAAGAATAGGATAATGTTTGTGTAAGAAGAAAAGGAATAGAGCATGCATTCATGCATGTCCTTACACACATAAGGGAGAAAGAATTGAATTGACAGAACATGTGCCAAAGCATGACCCACACACATTGAATAAATATTGATACAAGAATATAGTGTGTGCTTGGGTTGACAACTACACATTTTACATACATGAATTCATGAATAATCATAGGTACATGTGAATCCCATTGAGATATCCAAATACAATGGGTATTGGATCCCATGCAATCCATGAACTAAGTAAGTGACTTATGAGTATGAATTCTGACAGAGTTAAAGAAGATATTTCATATGATTTTATAGTGCTTAGGAATCCAAGAAAGAAAAATGAGATGATATTGTGAAGAACCACTCTTGCATTCTTGAATAGGTTGTGAGCTCCACCATCACACATCAATGTGAGGCCAAGTATTCATCATAAGAAGAAAGAATTTCCGGAGCATTGTTTAATAGTGGACTAATCAAAAAATTGATCATATTTGTTAAGCAAGGCCAACAGACCTTACCAAATGTTGTTGAAGACTCTTGAAGAGATTCACGAGAATGTCTGATTCAGAAAGTTCGTGAGGGATGATCATAAGAACCATGCATAGTTATTCAAGAATCATCCATTGTGAAATCCAGGAGGAGTAAATATTCATTGGGCCTTTAAGGAAGACTGGTGGTACTCTGGTAACACTGTGGGATGTAGTATAAAAGACCTCTTGTGGGAAGTAAGAGATATACAGTATGACTCTGTATCAATCATTGTAATTATTAATCTTATTATAGTGGATAATCTGTGTTGGGGACAATAACCTACACAATAAGGAGTAGCTCTTTGGACCAAACCTTGTAAATCCTTGTGTTCATTTCCATTACATTATTACACCATCCATGGTATGGCTAAGAGACACAAGAATAGTGATTGAGGCATTAAACATCCATACAGTTTTAATTGAAAAAAATCAATTAGTAAATATATTTAAAGGGATCACTAATCTACCCCTCCCTCTCTTAGTGATTCACACTGATCTGGGCACTTCATTTGGTATCAGAGGGAAAGTTCCCTATAAAAGATCCAAGGGAGTCTTTATGAAGTGTATATTTGAGGAGATGATGGAAAAAACTCAGATGGAGATATTTAAAAAGACTCAAAATAATAGAAATATGAAACATGCAAGGAATATGAAGAAGAAGCTTAATGTAAATTGGCAGACACCATCTACTAAAGGTAATCTAAAAGGTACAACATGTGATATTTCATTTTATTATTATGAGTCTTATGATGAAGCCTGCACAAGCCATTATAATGATAGATAAATTAGTGATCTTCAGACTGCACTCAAAGATCATCGAAATAATATCCCTAGAGAATTCATAGTACACATTGCTGTAAGAATTAGTACTCTTCAAGATCAATAATTATAGCTGGAAGAAAAACGTTGTTCCATAGAATATGGATTGGCTAAAAGGGATGGTCTATCCAATATTGTCACAAAACTCTTGAAGGTAGGGGAAGAAATAATTTCTCTTTGCAATGAATGATATGATGATGTCATTGGAAATTTCATGGATGTATTGGTGAGAAAAAATTATTTCAAATGGTATATTTAGAAGCATTCCATGAATTTGAAAATTTTCACAGAGTCTATATGGTTGTCAAAGCTTCTCAACTTGAAGACAGTGCCAACAAGGTAAAGGAACATGAAATTTCTTTTCAACAATTTAAAAAAAATGTATGAAGAACAAATTAAAATCTGAAGGAAAATGGATAAATCAAGATGAGATCAGTTGAGGATGAAAAGAACTCCCTCAACATGAAGTGTTTAGAGATGGAGGTGAAATTGAAGAATCTACATTCACTCCATGATGGAACTTCCCAAACTTCTAAAAGAATAGATAATTACACTCATGTTTTCATTGAGTAATATAAATCCAAGAGAAATTTAAAATCATCCTCTAATCCAATGTCAATATCCTCCAAGAAGAAGGTATCCCATAACCCAGTTATTTATATTTCTACTAATGTAATTGCATCTACAAGTACAAGTTCAAATATAAAAGCTTGGAATATGTGGATTGATAAAAATGTTAATACATCCATCAAAACATCAAGTATGAATACTAGAATGTTTAAGAATAACAACTACCAAATGGATGATCCAAATAAAGAAAGATAATTCGATAAACAACAAAGCATTAAATTTAGACATACTAATACTACAAGAAAAATAAATAGATTTGTTGGCTACTATTAGTGATATTGGATGTTTGGTCATTAGAACAATGATTTTTGGAATAATATGTTTTCATATGAATAATATAGAAGTCCTAAATTCAGGGAAATTAGATGTCAAGAAAGGAATAATCCTACAAGGAAAAGGAAAAAAACAAAGATGAAAAATAATATGTCTCCCAAGAATAGATTTGAGTATCTTGAAGGCATCTTTGATAATTGTGACAGAAGTTGTCATAGTTATGATGATTGTTTTTTTAGACCTAATATTACTCATGCATATGTTGATAATAATCAATGGCCACAACAAAGTCAAGAGAAATCATAATGAGTTGAAACATTATCTATTGGGAATATAAAATACAGCTAAGTAAGGAAAATAGTGAAAGAAAATATTCCCAAGAAGAAGTTTAATCCAAATTCCAAGAATGTAATCTACACAATGAAAAGATTCTCCCATTGTGTAAAGAAAGATCATACCATAGATAACTAAAAAAAATCCATGGAAATTAATGGAAGCAATCTTAAACTAAAATGAGAATCAATCGAGAAGAAGATCGGATTAACTGAATACATTCTTAAAACAATCTTAATAAGTTTCATAGGAAAGGTAACATGAAAACACTGAAGAATCCATGTGAAAGCTCTAAATCTGAAAATTTTAAGAAGGAGTTTTTAGTTATATAGTATAATCAATTGTTTGTTGCTAGAGAACTGCAAAGAGAAGAAAATGAAGTACTAGCTAAAGCTAAGGAAAAGGGGAAACAAGTCATTCCACATGAAGGAGAATTCAAATTTCATGAGAGGTTATCATCACAAGATAACCCAAGTGTCTCATAACTACTTTTTTGAATGTGAAAGAAGTTTGGACATCAAAAAAATAAATGTATGGTTGTTTTACCAAGCCAAATGGAGATGTTGAAAATTGAAAAGTGTTAACCAATAGAAGCTACTTCAGTACTGATAGAATTGAAGAAAAATAATCCACACATGTTTAGGTGAATTGAAATAAAGGTCCCATGATGGAAATGAAATATCAAAATTTCAAATAGAGAGGAAACTCCTACATTAAGATTACTAGACACTTTAGAGCTGTAAGGATAGGAGTCCCTAGGTTGAGAGAAATTCCTCATCCCTAGTGCTTTTATTAAAAAGTTCACAAGTCTTCCATATTATTACCTAATATTTTTGTAATATAAATATTCTTAAATTTCAAGGAATTAAATGTTAAGGGAATCCTCAAGATGAAAATTATATGATAAAAGTAGAGAACTACAAGTTGGACTCATTATTAATGATTTGATAATTTCTTGAAGTGATCCACATTGGAAGATTATCAACAAACATATCTTCAAGATTGTCTGATGATATTCTCCCCCATGGTAAATCAAATGTAGTGCAACCCTTTAGGGGATAAAATATGAAGGAGATGATATCATGTATTATGTCATGATAAATCTCAAAATTCATATCATCACAAGAAGCTAAAACTGAGGTATTCCGGCCACACTTTCATCTCTTGTTCATTATTTTATTTATCATGTCATTTTAGGGGGTGGGATTTATTGATGATAAGATGGAATGAAAGGGGGATATCTATCTTTTAACATGAAATTTTTAATATTTTTGGTGAGTTATGTGTTGGATTTAACATTTCATTGATAAATATAACTATTTCCGACCCTTGGGATAAGTTTTGATACATTGTAAGCATGATTTATCATTTATGGTTCTTTATGGACATCATAGAAAACCATGTCTATATCTCAACTGTTTTCTACACCGAGTTAGAACAAAGTAGACATTGAGTTGATTTACTAAACTTTATTTTCTTAAGTGAACCATGTGACATCATTCCTCTCTCAGAAATAATCAACAAGATATTATTCAAAGGGAGGAGAACATGTTTTCTAATAATGTTGCACTAAGCCTCTGCATTTGGTTTCCAATAATGGGGATAAAATATTGGCATGAATATTGAATCATTTATAGTGTTATTAAGTGATATTGAAAATAAAATACAAAGGGGGAGATTCTAGAGAATATTTTTTCATTTTATATCAATAAGAAGTCAATAAGGAGTCAATTATAAAAAAGTAAATGCCAAAGTGATGGTGGAGGTTCTGCCAATGATTTATGTGGTGAGGTTATTAATTCATTGAAACTACCACATTAATAATGGTTGATGATTGAAGAAACAATTCTATTAATTTTTAAGCTGTTCTAAAGTTCCAAAAACTTGTATCGTAGTGATACATGTTTACATAATCATAAACAACACCGTGCAATACTCAATTGCATGAGGATAATGTAGATCCATGAAATAGATTCTAATTGGATGAAGGTTGTGAATAAAATTAGAAGATTTAAGAGATGATATTTAAAGTTCAAAGGCATGTGTATAAAGGATAACACATCACTCACAACAAGGATACCGTGTATTATGCTTTAAAAGCATGAGGAGAAGTTGAACCCACTCAACACTCTTTTTTGATTCAATGAATCGTAATGAAGATGTTTGGAATTCATGATCCAAACCATAAGGATAATTGATGATGTTATAAGGTGAAGAATGAGAAAGGATTCATTGCATGGGATTTGAATGAAGAATGGTGGTTTGTAAATTTAAGGATGAATTCATACTTAGTATATACCTTTACCAAAAAAATATGGCCAACCATGGAGGCCAGCTGAAGCCCTCACCCAAGATGCAGGACCCGAGGGTATACTACGCCCAAGGGGAAGGCCTCAAAGCCAATCCAAAAGAGGCACATGGGGACCGTGTATAGTCCTGAAGGTTCATGCACAGGGGTGAAATCATGCGGAGATTGTATTATCGGCACTAGGAGTGCTCTAGAAGGAGGAAGAGCGGGCGCTTAGAGCATGCATGCAGAATCTGGTATGGGGCAGTACCAGTGGAGGGAGAAGAGAAAATTGAAGTTATGAAGACACACTGAAGCCTATAATCAGCCGATAAACCACATGAATGTTCAATTTGGGAAATGTTTTTAAAAACTTGGAACTAATCTCAACCGTTGATCCCTCAATGACACGCAGTCTACTGTCTGATTAATCGTGAGATTGATCTCGCACATCCAAGCCGTCCATATGATTACTACGGTTCAGGATTTATCCTTTATCATTTAATCACCTCCAAGAAGTTTTTCTTCAACCTCTTGACACCCCCACATGACACCTGTGAATAAGTGCTTAAGATAAACAATGATCTCACCACTATGGGCATCATTTGAGCCCATTTTAATCCCATAGAGATTGTTTGGACGAACAATAATCATGCATGAATTAATAGTTGCATTCATGCTTCAAGATGAAGAGTCCATACATGTCCAAATAAAAATAATTTTCAAGGCCTCCTCTTGCATGGATAATGCTTACGAAGGATGGATTACATGCATTCGAAGACGCGTGCACATGATGTTTGCATGTAAATGAGGAGTCCTCATTAAACAGAAAAAAACTGAGATTTATGCCAAATATTGTCCTGTATTTCAATATTTCAAAGTCGTAGATCGTGGACATTCAAAGCTACGATCCTCATTGCATATTTTGAGGGATTTAAATTCGGGGCAACCTATTGATTTTTGCCTATAAAAGGAGGAGTTTTTCTGCAGTTTTGGTTTGTTGAGATAATTGAGAAAGATCTCGTTCTTGAAAGAACAGAGCACTGTGAAGATAAAGTTTCCACACATCCTTGCTACATGAAAGGTAGAGTTTTGTGCAGCCATGCTATGCAAAGGATAATGTTCCACACATCCCCTGTGCGAAGGAGAACTGTGAACCATCTTGGTTTGTGAAATAGGAGATCCACACCCTCTATGAAAAAGAAAAAACCATCACAGGATAGGTTTTTATAAAACCTCATCATGTTTATTGAAGGTATTCCAGTGGGTAAAAAACCGGTGCACATGCACCCTTGTTGCACCATTGTGAAGACAGAACCAAGATCCACAAACCCAGTGTGGATCTAGAAGTGAACCATGCACACTACCTACGTGAAGAACAAGAAAAACCTTCTCACTATGTGTATATATATATATATTTTTTGTGTTTGAATAATTCTAGTTGTTTGTGTGTGTGAAAAACGAAGAAGGATAGACACCATTGGGTTTGTAGAAGATTACACCCCTTCGGGTTGGGAGGAAAAAAGAAGAAGAAGAGAATTCATGATGCACATGAATACATGTTCATGAGTTGAAACCACTTGCATGAAATGAAAAAAAAATATAGTGTGTGTGCACATGTGAAGGAGGAGGAGGAAGAAATTATAATAACACATTCAAGAGGCCACACCCATTTAGGTTTCAAGAAACACAAACTTATATTAAACCTAAACTAGAAAATAAGTGTGTGTGTGTGTGTGTGTGTGCAAAGAACCATATAAAATAATGTGTGTGTAATATTAAGTGAGAAAAGAAGACAATAGTGTGTGTGAATGAAGCAAGGTAAGAGAGTATGCATTCATATATATCCATGCACACATAAGGGAGAAGGAATTGAATTGGAAAAACAAGTTCCAATGCATGACCGACACACATTGAACAAATATTAATACAAGAAGATTGTGTGTTCTCGGGTGGAAAACTATAGAGTTTATATTCATGAATTCTTGCATAATCACATGCACATGTGAATTCCATTGAGATATCCAAATACAAGAGGTATTGGATCCCCTGAAATCCATGCATGAAGTAAGTGAGTTTTGAGACTGAAGCTAGATATAATTAAATAAGATCTTCATTTGAGTTTACAGTTCTTATGAATCCATGAAGGCAGACTAAGCTGATATTGTGAAGAATCGCTCTTCAATTCTTAAAGAGGTTGTGTGCAGCACTAAAACACGTCAAATTGAGGCTAGGTCTTCATCATTGGAAGAAAGAATTTCCTGAGTGTTGTTGAACTTAGGATTGATTAGAAAAGTAATCAGATTTATTAAGCAAGACCAATAGGCCTTACTAAAGGTGGTTGATTATTTTTGAAGAGATTCACAAGAATGTTTTGATTCAGCAAGCTCATGAGGGAAGACTAGAAGATCCATCCACATTGAATCAAGAAGAATATTTGGTGAAAGCCAAGAGGAAGAAGTATTTATTGGGACTCTGAAGCAGGTCAGTGGGACTCTAGTAACACTATGGGAAGAAGAATAAAGAACCTCTTATTGGACTCAAGAGAGACACAATGTGGCTCTATATCAACCATTTTAATTACTCATCTGATTATAGTGGAGAATCCATGTTGGGGAGAATAACCAACACAGAAAAGAGTAGGTCTCTGAACTGAACCTTGTAAATCCGTGTGTTCGGTGACTGTATATTTACTACACCATTCGAGGTAAGGTTTAGAGACCCAAGAGGAGTGGATCGAGGCATTAACCATCCATATAAGATTAATTGAAAATAAATAATTAGTAATAATATTTAAAGGGATCAATGATTCACCCCCCCCCCCCTCTTAGTGATTTACACTAATCGGGGAACTTCATTTTTTCTCAACTAGGTATTTAAGATAGAGCTAACTCCCCATGAGTCACACTTTAAGAATATGTTGTCTTCAAATAGTTATAAGTAAAATCACAGAAATATCCAATTCTATTTAATAGAAATAATTATAGGTTATTACTTTTATGAAACTTCACTATATCCCATTCATTTAATTCCACTTCACCATTCTTCAAAACTAATGAAATTAATCTACCATAAGGACAATAGTTTTCCTTTCCATCTCCTATGTAACACCTTATTATTTCATTGAACATTATCTCTTTAAGGTAATTCAATAACTTGTGCTACATGCAACGCCGAGTTCGAGTGCACCATGACTTAACAAAGTAGCCATTCAAAAGCGGTTATGAATAGTTTTAACTAAATTTTTAATTTTATATATTCCATATAATTTTTGAATACAAATTATGTGTTTCATAGATATAATATAAGAACAAATTCATTTTTTTGATAAAAGAAGTATTTTTCAAAAAATGAAATTTTACAACATTTTAATGCAGAACCCTTTTTAAAAAAAATATATTACAATTTTATATATTAAATTAAATGAAATTAAACTCTTCTTTAGAAGAAAGACATAAAAACTTATCTTGGATCAATTTTTGGTACTTTTCTGATAACATTCATATTTTGATGAATAGTGAAAATACGAAATTTTAATTGAAAATAACTTTTTTAATAGAAACAATTTATAGTGTTTAATTATGTATTTTAAGGGTTTTAAAGTATAATTAGATTATATTTTTACCATTTAATACAATTTAGTTCACTATAAGTAATTTCAAATTTAAATTTGACATAAACACAAGTCAATCTTTTGATAGTTTTTAATTTTTAAAAACCCGCTTTTTGGTTTTGACAATGGAAAATAATTTTAAATTAATTAATGAAACTTATATGGTTTGAATTTTTTATAATATAATTAATTTTTTACTTCATAATATCAAAAATATATTAGGTTGATTTTTTGATATTTTTTTGAAAACGTTCAATTTTTTATGAATAATGAAAAACAATGTGTAATTATTCTAAACCGACTTTATATTAAATAATTATTATTTTATTTAAATTTATGTTAATTCAAAATAGATATATAATACCTATATAAGTTCAATGTAACTCATTAGAGACATTTTATTAAATATTAGATGTATAAAATTTTATCGAAAATTTTAACCTCTTTTAACCATCTTCTAGGCACATTTGCAAATTTGCTTAAAACGAATTTTTACCGCTTATGTGAATTGAATTTAAAAATTACAAGAGACACGGTTGAAATTAGTAAGTAAAATTTGGTTCAATAAGATTAAATATTTTTTAAGAATAGTAAATTTGGACTTTTATTTACCATGGTAAAAAGTAAATAGGGTAATTAAAGATAAATAGGATATTATAATTACCCCGACACATGTCCTAATTCTATTGGATAAGTTTATTTCGACCAAAACCAAACTTTTGAATAAAATATGATCCTTTTGGTCCACTTGTATTAGATGAAGACATTTATTATTATTGTATTTAAATAAGAGTAAAAAGGGTTAAATTCAAATTTTAATAACTAAACCATTTTTAATATACGGTTATACATAAGCTAAATTAAACTATAAATATTCATTAGAAATATAAAAATATATCCTACATAATTTTATTTTATTTATAATTTTTACATATTAAATAATTAAATTTATTTATGACACAATGATGATGTAGGAATTACTTTATCAATGAATGAATAAAATAATTGATATTTTAAATATTAAAATAATTGTAAATTGAGGATTTTGATTCCATAGACTAATTATCTAGATTAATATGACATGCTGGGGTTGTTTCAATGAATTTTTTCGATGTAATCATGCTGTTATGACTTTCACAAAAAAACAAATTCTAAATAGTGTCAAAATTAATATAAATGAGTTTTTAAAACAAATACTATATTATTAAATGATATATTATTCCTTAAAATATAGGGTTCGGAAAAAGGACTTATATAATGATAAATATATAATTAATGAACCACTTGTGGTTATCTTGGATTTTTATGTAAGTCTATTAACCATTTATCATAATAATACAAAAGGACATGGTAAACGTTAAACTATTTAACTAAGAGTTAAATCTAAAATATAAAGTTAATATGGTACTGAAACATGTATAAAATTTATTGGTCGAAATTATTGGGACCCATCCCCACCTTAGATTCTAAATAAATCATTTTTGAGCCATTAAAAACTTAATATGACTTTATAATAAAATAATATTTCAAATTTTTCCTAAATTGACCATGAACTCTCGTATAAAAGGGTACTTCCCCTTCTCTCAAAATCACACCTCCAAAGACATTTGGCTCACCCAAACCCTACCTAAATCTCCTCCAAACTTCCCTCAATTCAACCTAGAGGCCTTCCCTTGATAATAAATCCAACCTATGGATCCCTTTTTTTCAAATCAAAAGAAAACACCCAAAGAAAATGTAATTATTTTATCACATCTTTCAATGTTCTTTTCTTCTTTCACATTATATTTATTTGTTATTTCCTTACCAAAATAATAACTCCATTAACTTATACATATATTGATGTTATTATAAATATGGTACAACCATATTCATTATTCTTTCCATCCTATGAATGATAATATCACCATGCGTACGTATGTACGGCTTACCATCTCGACGTCATGGTGTAATTTGTTATTCAACACTATGTTATTTGGATGGATATAATGATGAGTAATATGTGTATAAATAATGAAACTAACATGATAATTTCTCTTTAAAATTACTATACCATTAAATTCCACACCTTTTAATAATTAATGAAATGATATTTTCGCCTGTGTGTACGTACGACTTACCGCCTCCATGACGCGATAAGATTCATTTCCATGTTCATCATTCAACTATGATTATAAAAATATATATTATTAATAAGTATTTAATATATGACATAATTATTATACAGGATATATATATATATATATATATGTACTAACATATATCTTATTCAGTTACTTCAACTCAATACGATATGAAAACGAAAATAGCATTTATGTGTATATACGGCCTACCGTCTCCATAAAAGGTGTTTTCCATTTCATATATCTATCTATTATACATATTTATATTAAAAATATATATGAAATATAAATCATGTTTTATATTCTGGATTTATTTAAATCATTATCTAAATGATACGATCAAGAATAATAAGTTATAACATATAGGATAAAGAAAGCAATTATTACACGAAATGTTAATTTAACATGGAAATCATTATTAAATGGGTAGTATAAAGTAATAAATGAATAATTTATGATATAATAAATATGAATATGGTCTTGGAATAATTTAATAACATATTATGGTCATTATACATGAGGTTAAATATACCCTCGACCCGAGAAAAGTGTAAGGTAAGGGTTAATTCCTCAATCTCATTATTATCTGAGATTGTTTCTGTGTATGTATTTTTTGGGAAATATATTTTATCCATGTCCATGTTTCATAAATTACTTTTTCAAAATTATTCTTTTAAGTTAATATTTAACTAAAACATCAATTTAAATGTTTTAAATATTTATTCTTATAAATCTTTCTCAATAGTGTCCATGTTTTCAAAATGGTTTTAAGGATTTATTTATATGGACATGAATGTTTTAAAATGTTAACTCATATAAAAAGTTTCAAAGTGGTATGGGACACATTTATTCAATAATATCTTTTAAATTTCATCCTATATAAATTGTGTGACATTTGAATTATTTCATGAAAAAGGGGTATTTCACTCAAGGGGTTTTAGAGATCATTTTCAACTATAACATCATCCTTTACTAGATATTATTATTTATTGAGGTTGATTTATTATAACACGATTTTCCATATTGTATTGAATGAGTTATGATATGTTTTACTGTGGATGTGTTATTTTTATACCAATCATGGTTTTTGGATAAAGTATTGACATTTTGTATTCTTTTTTTAATACAAATATTAATGATAGGTTTCAAAAATTTCATATGTGGAAAGTAGTAGACTTAGTAAGTGACAGGTGGAGCATGCTATAGCTCCTCGATGCATCTGTAGGTCTCATGAGACAAACTAATGTCTTGACAAAAGGCCTTGACAAAAATTCTATTTATATTCTCAGCATGAGGCCATTACTATATGCTAATGATGTCTGGCGTTAGGCATTCCCTTATTATGAAATTAATTATTACATGTGATTTTCAACTCATAGAATATCCATGAGAATGTTTATATGGTAATGTTATGTTTATTTTCTCCATATTATGTTCAATTTTATGTTTAAAAGGCTATTTTTTTATTAGACATCATTCATTAAAATTTTATAGCTTCTGCTAATAAATTTACTGTTACTGAGCATATGATCACACCCCATTCTTATGTTATGTCTTCCTTGGATTCAAAGAAGTGTTTTACGTTTGAAATTCTAGGTTAATCTAAGGGAATAATGGAATTCTAAATGTATTTTTTATGTTTTAATGTGTAATGTAATGTTCATGTATGTAATCTATTTTCCAAGACTACTAAATTGATCTGTCCTTTGGGACTTTATTCCTTGTAATCATGCCAATGTATTAAAATAATGCACTCGATCTCGGCTTTTGGAGTCGGGTCATTACAGTTGGTATCAGAGGAAGTTTAATAAAAACCTTGTAATCTAGATTTAGAAACACTCTGGTTATAGAACATCACCCTAAGATAGAATTTGAATATTAGTATTGTCACGAACCAGTTCGAGTCGACCCTGAACCGGTCACCCATTCAAGTCTGCGACAAGTCATGAGAGGCATTCGTGATCCTCCCGGGATGGCGAAAAGCACCAAGGGAATCAATAGAGTACACAAGGGAACGCTTTTTTCCATATATGAACAATCAAACAAACAATGGAAGGAAATGGACAGCCTAAAATATATTTATATAAAAATTAAACTGAACATTATTTGTACAAGAAAATGAAAGTAAAACTAAGCCAACAACTCAACTGAACAAACTTGATTTCCAACTAACTCCATGTGACCCTGCAGGTCAATCCCCAAAAAATTGATCACACATCACCCAATGCGATCAAACTCAAGCTGAAACCTGCACATGGGCTAAAAACAGAAGAAGACTATAGGCGTGAGTATTAAAACTCAGTAGGTTAGCCCGATATTATTTTCCAAATGCACATCCTTTAAAATAAAAGAAACATCAGTTTATAGTTTTAAATACATGATATAAAATTATGTTTTTCAAATGAGGTTCAATGCTATAATTATTTTCAGACAAAAACATGCATGTTTAATAAACAACAATGCAGGTAAAAAAAATTCAAAGAGGAGCAACTTCAAATTGAAAATAGTTTTCAAGAGGGATGCTTCAAAGAATGCAAACTTTTAAGTAAATAACATGCACTACTGAATTTACCAACCCAACATACTGTATGCCAACGGTGAGTACAAAATAGCCAAGGAGCACTAATCACGGGAACACCCCTAGATACTAGTTAGTTGGAAGCCTCAGGTACCTCGTATCTCAGTGAAAGTAACCATAATAAATATCTGTTCTCATGCACACAAGCCACTAGTAGGGATCATACCCATAACCTAGTGGTACCCCAACATCATCATCATCATATTTTATTTAGTGTTTTCATCATCAAACTTGCTACGTGAAACAGGGGCCAAACCCCACAGGATCACTAGCATACAAGTACACGTCCGCCCACCTAGATACCCGGGATTTCCATTAGTGCTCAATCAAGTTACACATATTATCAAATAAACTTTTCACATAAAAATCCATTCCCAAACCATAAGTACACAAACATCCCACAAACATTTGTCACATTTCTTTTACGAATCAACAAACCACTAAATATTTTTGTAAAACAATTTCAAAGAGTGTATTGAGGCTTTGCACATAAAACTCATTCAAAAACACTATTTCAATAACAAAAACACATAAAAACCATACCAAACCATATTTTGAAGCCCTAACAACATTTAATAAAATAATTTCATGGACCATAGTATAATCCCCATTGACAAAACTTGGTATATACAAGTAAAACACTCATTCTTCATTTTTATAAAAGGCCAAACGGTCCTTTAAACATTTTCTCAAAACTAACATTTTACAAAGTTATGAATTTAAATATTATTAAGTAGGTGTGGACACACCATTTAAAAAAACCCACATTCATAAATCCCTTAAAACACTCAGGTGACATATTCAAAACACACCCATTTTTATAAGAATGTGAAACGGGCCATTTTCTGGAAACACGGGCCAAAACATGTTGTAAAAAAACCATTTGTTTATAAAATAAAGTCCAAATTTGAAATCCATAAATGATCCCAAAATAATTTTCTTACATTCTTCCAATATATTTATAAATCCATACAATTTATTTTGAATTACAGTAGACACATAAAATCCAACCGGGCAATTTACTTAACAGATGGAATGCACTCTTAAAAAAAGCTTGTGTTAAGAACTTAAAATAGAATTTTATACAATTTTAATGACATAAAGTTATTAAAGATACAGAGAAATATTCAAAATACCATAAACCAAGTGCGAAATCTCATGGAATAATTTATCAAAAAAGAGGACTGCACATTTATACCAAGACAACTATATTTTTAACAAAATAAGTCACAAAATATAATTTGCAAGCCAAACCTTTGGAACCAAAGTTTAATAGCATAAAATATCATATAAATAAGGTTATAAAAGAATTAAAATGATTAAACATAAATGATAAAGGTTTTTCAAGGGATATCCTACCTCAAATCCTTGTCGTAATGGAAACGCACACCTGAAATCACCCATCGCGGGTTTATAAACCCTAAAACTATGAATACCAGACATAAAATAATATAAACTCCATAAAACACCATGGGATAATATAACCCTAGGTCTATCATGTCTAGGGGAGATTATAAAACCACGAAATAATGAAAGTATTAAGAAGAGGGAGGATAAAGGAGATGGAATCTCATCATTTCCACAAGAAACTCTTCGTATTCCATTAGATCTGCAACCATGGAGAAAAGGGAATGGGATGAAACTTCTTGGAGAGTCTCCTAAGGTCTGGAGGAATCAGGTGAAGAAGATTTTTAGGAAAAAGATCACGAATTTAATGAGTTATGTATAAAACTATTTACTTTATCAATTCTGGGCGATTTGAGGTATCCTTAGAACATTCTCCCTAATCTGTGGCCCATATGAGCACCAAAGAGGGTAATCCGATTTTGGGGGGTGAATATAGGGTTATTGGATTCAAGGGGGATGTGGAATAACTGAAAACATTAAAAATTTATTTAGAGATAAAATAATAAAATTATTTTTTTTTAAACTAAAAATGGGCCCATGGGATGCCCCAATGCCTAAATAAGTAACCCAGTTTCACCATGATTATGAATTTATATGGGGTCCAAAAAGGGTATGAATGTTTTAAAGTATCAGTATAGGACAAGTGGGAAGTGTAATTTGTGAAAAAGGTTGAAAAACAAAAGAGTTATAAAAGAAACAAATTCGGTTTTTAAAACTGGAAATGGGCTCACGGTTGTCCCAAATCATAAAGTAACCACTCTTTCTTCAAAAACTCCTAAACAAGCAATGGGGATCCCAAATTAGGGTGGTTAGACATATATGAAACTTAAAAACTCAATATTTTTCTCACCAAATACCCATTAAAAGGATCGAAATTTCTAATGGACCGGATCAATACAAAGACAAAAAAACTGGGTGTGACAATTCTCCCCACCATTAAAGCTTTCCGCCCCTGGAAAGCCATAACACATTCTGGATTAAAAAATAAACACCTAAGGATTACCTATCAATATCATCCAGCCTCTCAATAAAATTAAATATCATCAACCGTTAATGTATGTTAATCCTCTAGCTCAAAAAAACACACTACTCACAACCACTTTTGGAAAATCATTTGAAATATCAAGACACCACCTCCACAACCAAGCCAAGAACCCGATTGTTGGGCCTTCTCCCAATGAACCCAACCATCACCCAAACCAAATAGCACTCAAAAAAATAAAATATTCCATGGGATTCCAGAATGGACTCCCCGCCATTAAGAAACAACTATCACAAGAAAAGTTCTTTGGATGAAAATCCATGAGACCCACGGTGGGTCTCCCCACCATTAAAAACCAACTAGCAACGAACAGACAAGAATTCAACATAAACTAGAATAGGGACTCAGTCACACAAGACCAACAAAACAATCCTACAAAAACAAACAATACCATGTTAATAGGGTTACAACATGAACATAAAAACCACCCACTCTCTAACGGAGGGGACAAGAACTTGGCCAACACTTTCATCACAGATCTGGACCACCACTACTCGGGGATGGGAGGGAAGGGGACCCAATAATTTGGCCACTAAAACCACAAAAGAAACATAGAAACTGCACAAAACTCTCTAAATATAAATAGGTAACACCAAGACTGCACCTGATTTTCACAGGCGGTCCACACGTGGACATTGGTTGAAAAACCACATCCATGAAGGCATAACCATAGACACTGTTTGAGGGGTATGTCCACCACGCTTGTTGCGACAAAGAGAAATTCATAGAAATGAGGAACCAAACATTAACATAGAAACTAATTTACCAAAACAGAGGAGGCAGTATCCTAATCGAGCACTCCATACCTCTGTCGATTTCCAGACTGCGTGAAAAGCTTCACTCCGAGGCCTATGGCTGGAGCCCTGATTCTTGAAGCATCTACTGCACCGCAGTCAGGTGATAAGGATAACACCACTCAAAAAACCCTTTCTCACCAAACAAAAACCTTCCTCTAAATAGGAACTCATAGATACGTATCAAAATTTTGTCTCACTCCGAATGAGGGGAAGGATGGACAAGGAATACGATGAAACACATCCACATCACTGAGAACAACAGCTATGTCCAAAAGAATTATCACGACCTAGAAGCACTTTAAATCAATCCCAAACAACTCTCTATTCCAAAAACTAGGTTGAGGAATCATCAAAAGAGGTGGATTTAACATTTTAAATGAATTCTTAGGTTGATCAGCAGGAAATATTTCCAACAGAGAACTATACATGGCCACATCACAACATCAAACACGTCTTTAAGAACCCAATGAACATTACTCAAAAACTAAGCCACCAACAAGATCTCATCTCAAGATACAACAAGAGTACGACTTCTAGATCACAAGGAAGATTACTGAATAAATAACTCTTCTAATCCATAAAAAAATCAAGCCAGATAACCATTAGTTTTAAAAAAAAGGCCACAATTTTTCAGCTCAAAACACTTTTGAAAAACAAACTAAATTGGTGGGTTTCCACATTCACCAATGGTGTTTCACAAAGTCTCACCCATATGAACATTTCCATGCCACCCCATGCACCTAACCACCAAGCCATATAGTCCATCCTTCCAGATATAAATAAAACCATGCATGTGAGCACCCATGAAAACACCAAAGCCTAAAACAACACAACATCATTCCCAAAAAAAAATTACCTTCAAAAGGAAGACCAACCACCAAGTCAAAAACCCATTTCATATTTCACAAAAAAACCACAATTAATTAAGAACCATTTGCTTAAAAACCTAATCCTTTTCATTTTTAACAACTTTTAAAATAACCAAACCACTTCCCATTTTTTTAAAATTCAGTAAGGTATATTTTCATAATCTGAGGTCCATTAAGACCAATAACCTTTCTAGGAAAACACCAACCGATAAAAACCAATTTCCAAAACTAATTTTTCTGATTAAAAAACTTTTTAACATTCCAAAATACCCCATTTAAAACAATGATCCAGAATCAACTTAAAATGATCCACAATTTCAAAACATTTTATTCCAACAAACCACAAGTTTATATTATGGATAATCCAATCACGTTAAATCATTTCCATTTCCCTCCAATTTTTTTCACAAAAACACAAAATTCCAAAACAATTCTTATATTTAATTTTTGAAAACCCCCTTTTTCACTTTTCAAAATCTAATTCTTCCCTTAAAACCCATTTCTACAGTTCTGACACAAGGATTTAAAAAAAATTCAAAATTCAAGAAAGGTTCGAGAGCCCCAAAAAAGGAACTAGTGTCGGTGGGTGACTTGACTTTATGGTTGGCGGCCATATGTAAAACACAAAACCAACATAGAGAGACTTATTAGGACCATTCCCCAACTCCACATGTCTTTTTAGGCCCTGTGAGCTCACGGAGTCCATTAGTCCGACTCCCCTTGTCATATCCCAACACGAAACAATCAACAAGAACAAACGACACTAATAAAACTGGGCATCCCATGTAAACCTGGGGATTAGAATGAGAAAGAGTTTGTGACGCTCTTCTTGCACATACCCCTCACGTCCCAAAAATCCTACTCCATCTACCTTGACATCCCCAAAATAACTAGGGCTCTCTAAAAAGAAAGTTCTACTAAGAGATGACTTCCTCTGATTCCATTTTGTCATGAACAAGTCTGAGTCGACCCTGAACTAGTCCCCCACGAAAGCCTGCGACAAGTCCTGAGAGGCGTTCCCGATCCTCCAGGGATGGCGACAAGCACCAAGGGAATCAATAGAGTACACAAGGGAATTATTTCTCCCATATATGAACAATCAAACAAACAATGGAATGAAATGGATATCCCAAAATACATTTATATAAAAATTGAACCGAACATTATTTGTACAAGAAATTGAAAGTACAACTAAGCCAAAAACTCAACTAAACAAACCTGATTTCCAACTAAATCGATGTGACCCCACTAGTCACTCCACAAAAAATAGATTACACAACACCCAAGGTGATCATACTCAAGCTAAAACCTGTACAAGGTCTAAAAACAGAAGAAGACTATAGGCGTGAGTATTAAAACTTAGTAGGTTAGCCGGATATTATATTCCCAATGGGCATCCTTTAAAATAAAAGAAACATCAATTTATATTTTTAAATAGAAGATATAAAAGTATGTTTTTAAAATGAGGTGCCATGCTATAATTATTTTCTGACAAAAACATGAATATTTAATAAACAACAATGCAGGTAGCAATTTTTCAAAGAGGTGAAACTTCAAAATGAAAATAGTTTTCATGAGGGATGCTAAAAATAATAAACACCTCTAAATAAATAACATGCACAACTGAATTTACCAACCAAACACACCTTATACCAATGGTGAGTACAAAATATCCAATGAGCACTAGTCACGGGAACACCCAGAGATACTAGTTAGTTGTGAGCCCTAGGTACCTCATATCTCGGTGAAAGTAACCATAATAAATATCTGTTCTCGTGCACACAAGCCACTAGTAGGGAGCATACCCATAACCCAGTGGTACCCAAATATCATCATCATCATATTTTAGTTAGTTTTTTCATCATCAAACTTGCTACGTGAAACAGGGGCCAAACCCCACAGAATCACTAGCATACAAGTACACGTCAGCCCACCAAGAAACCCGGGATTCCATTTAGTGCTTAATAAAGTTACACATATTTTCAAATAAACATTTCACAAAAAAAACAATTCCCAAACCATAAACACACAAACATCCCACAAACTTTTGTCACATTTCTTTCACGAATCAACAAACTACTAAATATTTTCGTAAAACAATTTCAAGGAGTGTATTGAGGCTTTGCACATAAAACTCATTCAAAAATAATCTTTAAATTATAAAAAAACATCAAAACCATACCAAAACATATTTTCCATCCCTAACAACATTTAATAAAATCATATCTTGGACCATAATAAAATCCCCATTGACACAACTTGGTATATACAAGTAAAACACTCATTCTTCATTTTTAGGAAAGGCCAAACGGGCCTTTAAACATTTTCTAAAAACTAACATTTTACAAAGTTATGAATTTAAATATTATTAAGTAGGTGTGTACACACCATTTAAAGAAAAAACCACATTCATAAATCCATTAAAACACTCATGTGACATATTCAAAACACAACCATTTTTATAAGAATGTTAAATGGGCCATTTTTTGGAAACTCAGGCCAAAACATGTTGTAAACAAAAAAACCATTTGTTTGTAAAAGAAAATCCAAATTTTAAATCCATAAAGGATCCCAAAATAATTTTCTTACATGCTTCCAATATATTTATAAATCCAAACAAATTATTTTGAATTGCAGTAGACACATAAAAGCCAACCGGGCAATATACTGAACACATGGAATGCACTCTCTAAGAAAACTTGTGTTAAGCACTTAAAATGGAATTATACACCATTTTCATTCCATAATGTTATTAAATATACTTAGGAATATTCAAAATACCATAAACCAAGTGCAAAATCTCATGGAATAATTTATCAAATAAGAGGAGTTCACATTTATACCAAAACAACTATATTTTTAACAAAATAAGTCACAAAACATAATTTGCACACCAAAACTTTAGAACCAAAGTTCAACAACAGAAAATATCATATAAATAAGGTTATAAAAGAATCAAAATGATTAAACTTAAATTATAAAGGTTTGTGTAAGGGATATCCTACCTCAAATCCTTGGCATAACGGAAACGCACACCTGAAATCACCGTCGCGGGTTTATAAACTCAAAAACTATGAAGAAAAGACAAAAAATAATATAAACTCCATAAAAAACCATGGTATAATAGAACCCTAGGTCACTAATATCTAGGGTAGATTATAAAACCAAGAAATAATGAAAGGAGGAAGAAGAGGGAGGATAAAGGAGATGGAATCTCACCATTCCCACGAGAAACTCTTCACATTCCATTAGATATGCAACCCTAGATAAAAGGGAATGGGATGAAACTTCTTGGAGATTCTCATACGGTCTGGAAGAACTAGGTAAAGAAGATTTGTGGGAAAAAGATCATGAATCTAATGAGTTATGTATAAAATGATTTAACTAATCAATTCTAGGCGATTTGAGGTATCCTCAGAACATTCACCCTAATCTGTGGCCCATATGAGCACCAAAGATGGTAAATCGATTTTGGGGGTGAATATAGGTTTATTTCATTCGAGGGGGAGGTTGAATCACCGAAAAACATTAAATATTTAATTAGATATAAAATAATCAAACTATTTTTTTAAACTAGAAATGGGCCCATTGGGTGGCCCAATGCCTAAATAAGTAACACAGTTTCTCAATGATTATGTATTTATATGGGGTACAAAAAGGGTATGAAATTTTTAAAGTATAAATAGAAGCCAAGTTGAAGTGTAATGGGCGAAAATGTTGAAAAACAAAAGATTTATAAAAGAAAAAAATTCGGTTTTTAAATCTGGAAATGGGCTCACAGTTGGCCCAAATCATGAAGTAACCACTCTTTCTTCAAAAACTCTTATACAAGCAATGGGGATCCCAAATTAGGGTGGTTAGACATATATGAAACTTAAAAACCCAAGATTAATCTCACCAAATACCCATGAAAAGTATTGGAATTTCCAATGGACCGGATCAATATAAAGACAAAAAACCCGAGTGTGACAATTCTCCCCACCACTAAAGCATTCCTCCCCTGGAAAGCCGTAACACTTTCCGGATTAAAAAATAAACACCTAAGGATAACCTATCAACATGATCTCGCCTCTCAATAAAATTAAATATCATCAACCATCAATGTATGTTAATCCTCTAGCTCAAAAAAACACTCTACTCACAACCACTTCCAGAAAATCATTGAATATATCAAGCCACCACCTCCACAACCAAGCCAAGAACCCGATTGTTGGGCCTTATCCCAATGAACCCAACCATCACCCAAACCAAAGATCACTCACAAAAACCAAATATTCCAGGGGAGTACAGAATGGAATCCCCACCCTTAAGGAACAACTATCACAAGAAAAGTTCATAGGATGAAAATCCATGAGACCCATGGTGGGTCTCCCCACCATTAGAAACCAACTAGCAACGAACAGACAAGAATTCAACATGAGTTTGAATAGGGACTCACTCACACAATCCAAACAAAACACTCCTAAAAAACCTACAATACCAAGTTAATAGGGTTACAACATGAATATAAAAACCACCCACTCCTGAACGGAGGGGACAAGAACTTGGCCAACACTTTCATCACAGATATGGACCTCCACCACTCGAGGATGGGAGGGAAGGGGACCCAATAATTTGGCCACTGAAACCACAAAATAAACAATGGAACTACGAAAAACTCATTACCTACGAATATGTAACACCAAGACTGCACCTGATTGTCACAGGCGGTCCACATATGGACATTGATTGAAAACCCACATCCATGAAGGCATAACCATAGACACTGTGTGAGGGGTATGTCCACCACACTTGTTGTGACAAAGAGAAATTCACATAAATGAGGAACCAAAACCTTGACATAGAAACTAACTTATCAAAATAGAGGAGTCGGGATCCTAATCGATCACTCCACACCTCTGTCAATTTCTAGACTGCGTGAAAAGCTTCAGGTCGAGGACTATGGCTGGAGCCCTGATTCTTGAAGCATCTGCTGCACCGCAGTCAAGTGATAAGGATCACACCACTCAAAAAAACTCCCTTTCTCACCAAACAAAAACCTTTATCTAAAGAAGAACTGATAAACGCATATCAAAATTTTTTATCACTCCAAACGAGGGGAATAATGGACAAGGAATACGTCGAAACACATCCACATCACTGAACACAACTATTATGTCCAAAAAAATTATCATGACCTAGAAGCACTTTTAATCGACACCAAACAACTATCTATTCCAACAAAAAGGTTTAGGCATCATCCAAAGAGGTTTATTTAACATTTTAAATGAATTATTAGGTTGATCAGTAGGAAATATTTCCAATAGAGAACTATACATGGCCACATCACAACATCAAACACATCTTTAGGGACCCAATGAACATTACTAAAAAACTGAGCCACCAACAAGATCTCATCTCAAGATACAGCAAGAGTACGAGTTATAGATCACAAGGAAGCTTGCTGAATAAACAACTCTTCTAAGACATAAAAAAATAAAGCCACATAACCATTGGTTTTTAAAAAAAGGCCACAATTTTTTTATCTCAAAACACTTTTGAAAAAAAACTAACCTGCTGGGTTTCCATGTTCACAAATGGTGCTTCATCAAGTCTCACCCATATACACATTTCCATGCCACCCCAAGCACCCAACCACTATTCCATATAGGCCATCCTTCTAGATGTAAATAAAACCATGCATGTGAGCACCCATGAAAACACCAAAGGCTAAAACAACACAACATCAATCCAAAAAAAATTACCTTCAAAAGGAACACCAACCACCAAGTCAAAAACCCTTTTCATATTTCACAATGAAAACCAAAATTCATTAAGAACCATTTGCTTAAAAACCTACTCCTTTTCATTTTTAACAACTTTTAAAATAACCAAGCCCCTCCAAACAACCCCTTCCCATTTCTTTTAAACTCATCAAGGTATATTTTCATAATCTGAGGTCCATTAAGACCAATACCCTTTCTAGTAAAACACCATCCGATCAAAATCAATTTCCAAAACTAATTTTTCCGATTCAAAAACTTTTTAACATCCCAAAATAACCCATTTAAAACAAAGATCCATAATCACCTTAAAATGATCCACAATTTGAAAACATTTTATTCCAACAAACCACAAGTTTAGATTATGGATAATCCAATACTGTTAAATCATTTCCACTTCCCTCCAAAAAAAAATTCACAAAAACACAACCTTCCAAAACCATTCTTATATTTAATTTTTGAAAACCCCCTTTTTCAATTTTCAAAATATAATCCTTACTTTAAAACCTATTTCCACAATTTGCAGACAAGGATTTTAAAAACAAAAATTCTGAATTCAAAAAAGGTTCAAGAGCCCCAAAAAGGAATTTAGTGTCAGTGGGTGACTTGACCATGTGGTTGGCGGCCTTATGTCAAAAACAACACCAACATATAGAGACTTATTAGGACCATTACTCAGCTCCACATGGCTTGACAGGCCCTACAAGCTCACGGAGTCCATTAGTCCGACTCCCCTTGTCATATCCCAACACCAAACAATCAACAAGAACAAAGGACACTAATAAAACTGGTCATCCCCTGGAATCCCGAGGATTCGAATGAGAAAGAGTTCATGACGATCTTCTGGTACATACCCCTCAAGTCCCAACAATCCTACTCCATCTACCTTGACATCCCTAAAATAACAAGGGCTCTCTAAAAAGAAAGGTCTACTAAGAGCCGACCTCCTCTGATATAATTTTGTCACAAACCAGTCCGAGTTGAACCTGAACCGGTCACCCAGGCAAGCCCGCGACAAGTCCTGAGAGGCATTCCTGATCCTCCCAGGATGGAGAAAAGAACCAAGGGCATAAATAGAATACACAAGGGAATTATTTCTCCCATATATGAACAATCAAACAAACAATGGAAAGAAATGGACAGCCCAAAATACATTTATATAAAATTTTAACTGAACATTATTTGTACAAGAAAGTGAAAGTACAACTAAGAAAACAACTCAACTGAACAAACCTGATTTCAAACTAACTCCATGTGACCCCACTAGTCACTCCACAAAAAATTGATCACACATCACCAAAGGTGATCGAACTCAAGCTGAAACCTACACAAGGGCAAAAAACAGAAGAAGACTATAGGCATGAGTATTAAAACTCAGTAGGTTAGCCCGATATTATATTCCTAATTCAAATACTTTAAAATAAAAGAAAAATAAATTTATAGTTTTAAATAGAATATATAAAAGTATGTTTTTTAAATTAGGTTCCATGCTATAATTATTTTCAGACAAAAACATGCATGTTTAATAAACAACAATGTAGGAAACAATTTTTCAAAGAGGTGCAACTTCAAAATGAAAATAGTTTTCAAGAGGGATGATTCAAAGAACGTACACTTTTAAATAAATAACATTCACTACTTAATTCAACAACCAAACACACTGTATGCTGATGGTGAGTACAAAATAGCCAATGAGCACTAGTCATGGGAACACCCCTAGATACTAGTTAATTGTGAGCCCTAGGAACCTCGTATCTAGGTGAAAGTAACCATAATAAATATCTGTTCTCGTGCACACAAGCCACTAGTAGGGAGAATACACATAACCTAGTGGTACCCCAACATCATCATCATCATATTTTAGTTATTTTTGTCATCGTCAAACTTGATATGTGAAACAGGGGCCAAACCCCATAGGATCACTAGCATACAAGTACACGTCTTCCCACCTAGATACCTGGGATTCCCTTTAGTGCTCAATGAAGTTACACATATTATCAAATACACATATCACATAAAAATTCCATTCCCAAACCATAAACACAAAAACAGCCCACAAAATTTCGTCACATTTCTTTCACAAATCAACAAACCACTAAATATTTTCGTTAAACAATTTCAAGGAATTTATTGAGGCTTTGCACATAAAACTCATTCAAAAACACTCATTAAATTATAATAACACATAAAAACCATACCAAAACATATTTTTCATCCCTAAAAACATTTAATAAAATCATTTCATGGACCATAATACAATCCCCATTGACACAACTTGGTATATACATGTAAAAACCTCATTCTTCATTTTTAGGAAAGGCCAAACGGGCCTTTAAACATTTTCACAAAAAAACATTTGAAAAAGTTATGGAATTTAAATATTATTAATTATGTGTGTACACACCATTTAAATAATAAAACCACATTCATAAATCCCTTAAAACACTCAGGTGACATATTCAAAACACAACCATTTTATAAGAATGTGAAACGAGCCATTTTCTGGAAACTCGGGCCAAAACATGTTGTAAACAAAAAACCATTTGTTTGTAAAAGGAAATCCAAATTTGAAAGCAATAAAGTATCCCAAAATAATTTTCTTACATGATTCCAATATATTTATAAATCCAAACAAATTATTTTGAATTTCAATAGACACATAAAACCCAACCGTGCAATTTACCGAACACATGGAGTGCACTCTTTTAAAAAAAACTTATGTTAAGTGCATAAAATGGAATTATACACCATTTTCATTCCATAAAGTTATTCAAGATACTAAGACATATTCAAAATATCATAAACCAAGTGCGAAATCTCATGGAATAATTTATCAAATAAGAGGCGTGCTCATTTATACCAAAACAACTATATTTTTAACAAAATAAGTCACAAAACATAATTTTCACTCCAAGCCTTTAGAACCAAAGTTTCACAGTAGAAAATATTCGATAAATAAGGTTATAAAAGAATTAAAATTATAATACTTAAATGATAAAGGTTTGTTCAAGGGATATCCTACCTCAAATCCTTGGCGTAACATAAACGCAGACCCGAAATCACCCGTCGCAGGTTTATAAACCCTAAAACTAAGAATACCAGACATAAAAGAATATAAGATCCCTCAAAAACCATGGTATAATAGAACCCTAGGTCTATCATTTCTAGGGTAGATTATAAAACCACGAAATAATTAAAAGAGGAAGAAGAGGGAGGATAAAAGAGATGGAATCTCATCGTTTCAACGAGAAACTCTTCGTATTCCATTAGATCTGCAACACTAGAGAAAAGGGAATGGGATGAAACTTCTTGGAGAGTCTCATAAAGTTTGGATGAACCAGGAAAAGAATATGTTTGGGAAAAAGATCCCAAATTTAATGAGTTATTTATAAAAATATTTACCTTATCAATTCTGGGTGATTTGAGGTATCCTCAGAACATTCTCCCTAATCTGCGGCCCATATGAGCTTTAAAGAGGTTAAATCGATTTTGGGGGTGAATATAGGGTTATTGGCTTATAGGGTGAGGTGGAATAATCAAAAAACATTAAATATTTAATTAGATATAAAATAATCAAATTATTGTTTTAAATTAAAAATGGGCCCATGGGCTGGCCCAATGCCTAAATAAGTAACCCAGTTTCACCATGATTATGAATTTATATGGAGTCCAAAAAGGGTAGGAAAGTATTAAAGTGTCAGTATAGGAAAAGTGGGAAGTGGAATGGTTGAAAAAGGATTAAAAATAAAAGATTTATATTAGAAACAAATTTAGTTTTTAAAACTTGAAATGGGCTCACGGTTGTCCCAAATCATGAAGTAACCACTCTTTCTTCAAAAACTCCTAAACAAGTAATGGGGATCCCAAATTAGGGTTGTTAGACATATATGAAACTTAAAAACTCATTATTAATCTCACCAAATACCCATTAAAAGGATTGGAATTTCTAATGGACTGGATCAATACAAAGACAAAAAAACCGGGTGTTACAAGTATAGAAGAACTTTCTAGAATTTTTGTAACATAGAGATTTTGTGTAATTTCCAAACAATAAATCCCTATCAGGATAAGAGCAGGTAGAGGCGGCTCTGGAACAGATGTACTTAGGTGTGAAAACTTTGACAAGGAGTTTTGGGATTACCCAGGGTATCATGGTACATGACAATGGTCCTTGATATAGTCTTGGTTATGACACTCCTGGGGGATATGCTTAGGATAATTCAAATTTTATTTATAATCCATTATGATTGATTTAGGAGTAAATACTTCCTCAAAGAATTTTTTTATGATTATAGATTATATGCTTAATCTTTTCAATTTACATTATGAATTTTAAAAGTTTAGAATTATTTATTTCAAATCATAAACTAACCTAGTGTATGTCATTGTTTAGAAATGGCGCCCTTGTAGAAGGAATGAGAAATCTAGTAATACGTATGATCCAAAGAGTAAGAAGGATCATATCATTCATGGTATTAAGACAAAATTTAAAAAGGATATAGTCTCCCATGTAGTCTCATCATATAAATAAATAGTGTCATGTGTAAATAAGATATGTAAATAATTATATGAGTCCTATGGATTTGAAGGGAAGCAAGAGATGAAAAGGATGATAGAGATAAAGATAGATAAAGGGAAAAGGGGAAAGAATTATTTTCATACATGTGATAACTGTGGAAAGAATACCCTTGTTAAATTCATTAAGGTAATGGGAGTTTTTTAATAAGTTTAGAGAAAAAGGACACTAAGTTTGTGATTGCAAGGGTAAGAAAAAGGTTTCAAATGAACAATGCTTTATCTGTAATGAGTTCGGACACTACGCAAATCAATTTCCAAATCATCATAGTATACCCCAAATGATGATATTGGATAATAATAAAAATATTATACTACCACAGATGAAGAGTAATGACTAGTGTTTTTATATTGTTATTAATGAATTATTTGAGTTTTGTATCAATGATGTACTCATTAATAATTATGGAAATAAATAAGGAATGTTTTGTAGAACTATTTCTTTGATGATTTGAGATTATATGGTTCTAAGAAAAGTGACTCAATAGCAACTTAAACTTTTTGTAAAATACATGGGTGAAGAAAGGATAAACCTTAATATGGTTCTGATACTATGGTAGTAATTTTGGAATAAGGTATGATGTATTTAGATAAATTATATTTAGTATTCTTGACTACTTTAAAACTAATTAATTGTTTGTTTATTCTATTATTGTTGGAGTTTACAAAATTTTCGGATATAATCAGTATATCCAGTATTATTTAAGGAATAAAAGAGCATAAATGTAATCAATAAGGTTTTATTATAATTTAGGGTGTTACCATGTTTTAAAAGAATACATGATGAAGGTATTCACATGTTATTACATGGAAAAAAAGATGTTCATTATGTTTACGTTCCTTATAAATTTTGTACTATGAGTTTGGACAGAAGTATTTTGGATAATTCTAAAGGTTGAAATGGATTATGTTTAACATTGGATACTATTTTGAAGGTTAAATCATATCGTAAGATTATTTTTGGATTGTTATAAAAAGGACAACTTGTAGGTCGGGCGACAACCCATCGCGTTCGGCAAGGTCACGAGACTTGAACATGCAACCAATGTGAGAGAGGCGTGCATCAACTACCACTTTCCTACATGATGTCCTAGTTTTTTTAATTTAGTTTTTTTAAATAGTCTAGAAAATTAACTATAAATCCATTATTTTTTGAACCAAGTATGATTAGGATAAATAGAATATTTTTGAATTCTGCTCTCTTTTAGAGTGAAAGATGGGTTTGTGGTAGGAATTAGTTTAAGGATGAAACTGTACTTGTCAGGTTTCTTTTTTTCATCTTATTATATGAATAAACTAATTCATAATATTTATGGAAGGGATCATAAAAAAAATTAATCCTAATACCTTATGTTTTGTTGAACTGATGATATTTTAAATCATAATAGATTGATGGCTTTAAGGCCTTCAATTTTACACTTGTTTGTGATTAATGACCTCAATCACTCCCTATAAATATTTATATTTTCCTAAAATTATGGGTCTTTAATTTCCACAAATGTTCTCCTAATAGATATCATAATTTGTTGGGGACTTTTTCATTTCTCTTTCCCTCTTTTTATGATTAAATTTTATTAACCCAATTTCTGATCTGGATTTTCCACAAAGGTATTTTCTATTTTTAACCTTTTATTTCGAAAAACAATTTCAAATTGCAAGGATGAATTTTGTTGGAGGAGGCTAGAATTTAACACCCCATGATTTCAAAGTATGTTATCTCTTCTATTTAATTAAGTAACATGTGTTATACACAACACAGAGTTCGAGCGCACCACGACATACCAAACTAGTCGTTCAAAAGCGGTTATGAATCGTATTAACTGAATTTTGAATTTTATATAATCTTTATAATATTAAAATCCTTATTATGTGTTTCATTACATAATATAAGAATAAATTAATTTTTTTCAAATAAAAGAAGTATTTAAAAAAAGCGATGTTACCACCATTTAATGGTGAACCCTTTTTAAAACCAATATTTTACCCTTTTATATATACAATTTAATGTAATTAAATTTTTCTTTATAAGCGAGACATAAAAGTTTAGTTTGGATAAATATTTAGGTACTTTTCTGATAACCTTCATATTTTGATGAATAATGAAAAATACTAAATTTTAATTGAAAACAATTTATTTAATTGAAATAATTTATAGTTTTAATGTATGAAATTTAATGGTTTAAAAGTATAATTAGATTCTATTTTTACCATTTAATACAATTTAGGTAATTATAAGTAATTTCACATATAAATTTGACATAAGCACATAAAAATATTTTGACAGTTTTTACTTTTTAAAAACCCATTTTTTGGTTTTGAAAACGGGAATTAATTAAAAATTAAATAATGTAACTTCTATGTTTTTAATTTAGTAAAATATAAATCATTTTTTAATTCATAATATCAAAATTATCTTAGGGTGAATTTTTGGTATTTTTCTGAAAATATTCAATTTTTGAGGAATTGTGGAAAACACTGCGTTATTGTTTAAAACCGACTTTTTACTTAACATTTTTTTTATTTCTTTTAAATAAAAAAATATATATAATACCTATATATTTTCAATTTAATTCATTGGATTCATTTTATAATAAAACTAGATGTATAAAATGTTAATGAAAATTTTAACGTCTTTTACCCACTTTCGAGAAAAATTTGCAAATTCGAATAAAATGAAGTTTTACTACTTCTATTAATTGAATTTAAAAAATCTGAGAGACACAGTTTACAACAATAAGTAAATTCTTTTTCAATAAGATGAAAATATTTTTTGGTGAATAGTAACTTTTGACATTTGTTTACAACGGTTAAAAGTAAATCGGGTAATTAAAGGTAAATATAATATTATAATTACCCCAACACATGTCCTAATTCTATTTTATAAGTTTATTTCGACCCAAAACAACCTTATAAGTAAAATAAGATCCTTTCGGTTCCACTGGATTAGAGTAAGACATTTATTGTTTTTTTATTTAGAGAGGAGTTAAAAATGTTAAATTAAAATTGCAATAACTAAACCATTTTTAATATAGGTTTATAAAAAGGATAAATTCTAATATAAATATTCATTAGAAATCAAAACCAATTTAATACATAATGGTATTTTATTTATAATTTCTATATATTATATAATTTAATTTATTTATGACACAATGATGATGTAGTAATTACTTTATCAATGAAAGATGAAAATAATTGATATTATAAATATAAAAATAAATTTAAATTGAGAATTTTGATGACATCCACGAATTTTATATATTAATATGACATTTTAGGTTTGATTGAATGAATATTTTTCAAAGTAATCATACTGTTTTGACTTTCACAAAACCCAAATATTTAATTTTGTCAAAATTGACATAAATGAGTTTTTAAAAAAAATACTATATTATTAAATGATGTAGTATTCCAAAAAATATAAGTTTAGGAAAAATGACTTATATAATAACACATATGTCATTAATGAAGCACTTGGGGTTATCTTGTCTATTTATAGTATGTTTATTGACCATTTATTATAATAATAAAAGAGAACATTGTAAAAATTAAACTGTTTAACTAATAATTAAATTTAAAATATTTGGTTAATATGGTGACATAAACATGTCTAAAACCTATTGGTTTAAAGGATTTAAACCTATCCTAACCTTAGATTCAAAATAAATCAATTTTGAGCCATTATAAACTGAATATTATTTTATAATAAAATAATATTTCAAACATTTCCTAAAATAACCATCCCCGCTCTTATAAAAGGGTACTTCACCTTCTCTCAAAATCACACCTCCAAATCCTTTTGGCTCAGCCAAACCATGCCCCAATCTCCTCACAACATCCCAAACGTCAATATAGAGGCCTTAACTTGAGCATAAATCCATCCTAATGAGCCCTTTTGTTCAAATCCAAATGAAACACCCAATGAAGAGGTAATTATTTTATCACCACTTTCAAAGTTCTTTTCTTCTTCCAAATTCCCTTTCATTGTTATTTCCATAAAAAAAAATAACTCTTGTACCTTCTATATACTGTGATGTTATTATAAATATGGTCCATGCATACTAATTATTATATCCATCCGATGAATGATAATGTCTCCATTCGTGTGTATGTACGATTTACCGTCTCCACATCGTGGTGTAATTTTTTATTCAACACTATATTATTTGGATTGATATAATGATGAGAAATATGTGTATAAATAATGAAAATAACATTATAATTTCTATGTAAAATTACTATACCATCAAATTCCACACCTTTTATTCATTAAGGAAATGATATTGTCGCTCGTGTGTACGTACGGCTTACCATCTCCACAACGCGATCAGATTCATTTCCACGTTCACCATTCAATGATGATTATAAATATATATATTATTAATAAGTGTGTAATATATGATAAAATATTTCTTCTATAGATATATATAGATATATATGTATGAACTTACATATATCTTATTCACTTACTTCCATTCAATATGATATGAAAACAAAAACAACGTTTATACATACGTGCGGCCTATCGTCTCCATAACCGGTGATTTCCATTTCATATATCTATATATTATACATATTTATATTTTTATATATATGATATATTAATCATGTTTTATATTGTGGATATATTTAATACATGATCTAAATGATACAATCAATAATAACAACTTAAAACGCGTACGATAAAGAAAGTGATTATTATCTGAAATGTTAATATAACAAGAAAATAATTATTAAATGGGTAGTATAAAGTTATAAATGAATAATTTGTGATATAATAAATATGAATATGGTTCTGGTATAATTTAATAACATTCTATGATCATTATAAAGGTGGTTAAACATACCCTCGACTAAAGTAAAGTGCAAGGTAATGGTTAATTCCTCAATTTCATTATTATCTGAGATTGATTATGTGTTAGTATTTTCTGGGAAATATTTATTATCTATGTCCATGTTTCATAAAATACTTTTTCAAAATTATTTTTTAATGTACACTTTAACTAAAACACCATTTTAAATGTTTTAAATATTTATTCTTATAACTCTTTCTCATTAATGGCCATGTTTTCGAAATGGTTTTAAGGATTCATTTATATAGAATGTATGTTTTAAAATGTTAATTCCTTTAAAAAGTTTCAAAGTGGTATGGGACACTTGGATTCAAGAATATATTTTAAATGTCATCATTTATTAATTTTTGGAATTTTAAATGATTTCATGAAAAAAAGGGTATTTCACTCAAGGAGTTTTACTAATCATTTTCAACTATATCATCATCCTTTACTGGATATTATTCTTGATTGATCTTGATTTATTATAATAAAATTTTCCATATTGTATTGAATGAGTTATGATATCTATTATTGTGAATGTGCTAATTTTATACCATTCATGGTTTATGGATAAAGTATTGACATTTCATATGGTAGTTTTAATACGAATGTTTATGTTATGTTTCAAAATTTTCATATGAGGAATGTATTGGACTTAATAAGTGACTGTTGGGGCCCGCTATAGCTTTTTGATGCATCGGCATGTCTCATGAGACAAACTAGTATCTTGGAACAAGGCCATGAAAAAAATTATATTTGTAGCCTTGGCACGAGGCCTTAATTATGTGGTAATGATATCTGGTTTTAGGCATTCCCTCATTATGAAATTAATTATTACATGTGATTATTCAACAAGTAGAATATCAATGTGAATGTTTATATGGTAATGTTTCATTTATTTTCTCTATATTATGTTCATTTTTTTGTTTAAAAGTTTGTTTTTAGTATTACACATCTTTTCTTAAATGTTTATAGCTTTCGCTAAATTATTTACCCTTACTGAGCATCTGTTCTCACTCCTTTCTTATTTTTTGTTTTTAGAGGATTTTGTGAACTGCATTATGTTTGACATGCAGGGTTATGATATGGGAATAATGGTGTTCTCAATATATTATTTATTCTTCATTTTATGTTTCAATGTATAATGTAACATTCACGTATGTAATCTATTTTCCAAGACTGTTAAACTGATCGATCCTTTGGGACTTGATTCCTTGTAATTATGCCAATGTATTAAAATAATGCACTGGCTCCAGGATTTTGGGGTCGGGGAATTACATTTGGTATCAGAGAAAGTTTATAAAAAATCATGGAAACTAAATTTATAAAAACATTGATTAGAGAACATTACCCTAAGATAAACTTTGAGGATTCGTATAAAATAACTTCCCTAGAATTTTGGTAATGTAGAGATTTGGTCTATTTTTTGAGGAATACATCCCTTTCTGGATACGAGCAGGTAGAGGCGGCTCTGGCATAGATGTAACTAGGAGTGAAAACTCTAACATGGACTTTTGGGCTTGACCCGGGGTATCTAGGTACATGAAAATGGGCCTTGCTGCACTCTTCGTTATGATACTCCCAGGGGATATGCTTAGGATAATTCACATTTTCATTATAAGCCATTATGAAGAATTTAGGAGTAAATACTTCCTAAAATAAAATATTTTTTATGATTATATATTATATTAATAACCATTTCAACTTACGTTATGAATTTTACAAGTTTGGAATTATGCATTGCGATTCATAAACTAATCTAGTGCATGTTATTGTTTAGAAATGGTGCCTAGTTGAAGGAATGAGAACTCTAGCAATACACATAATCTAATGAGTAAGAAGGATCATATCATTCATGCTATTAATCCAACAATTATAAGGGAAATAGTCTCCCACTTATTCTCATCATATAAAGAAATAGTATCATGTGTTAATAAGATAAGTAATGAATTCTCATAGTCTTATGTATTTTAATGGAAGAAAGATAAGAAAAGGATGGTAGAGAGAAAGATGGATAAAGGAAAGAGGGAACAGAAGGATTTTCTTATATGTGATAACTATGGAAAGAATAACCTTGGTAAATTCTTGAAGGGAATTAGAGTTTGGTATAATTGTGGAGAAAAAGGACACCAAGTACGTGATTTCAAGGTTAAGAACAAGGTTTCAAATGTACAATTCTTCATCTGCAAGGAGTTGGGACACTACACAAATCAATATCGAAATCATCAGAGTATGCCCTAAATGATATTATTGGATAATAATCAAGTTATGATACTACCACAGATGAAGAGGAATGAATAGTGTTCTAATGATGTTACTAAAGAATTATTTGAGTGTTGTATCAATGATGTACTGGTTATATGAATTATGGAAATAAATAAGGATCGTAATTCATTGCTATTTCATTAATTATTTGAGATTATATGGTTTTGATAAAAGTGAATCAATAGAAAGTTATAATTTTTGTAAAATACATGGTTTAAGGAAATATAAAGCTTAATATAGTTCTGATACTGTGGTAGTAATTTTGGAATAAGATATGATTGATTTGGATAAATTATATTTGATATTCTTGACTAATTTGAAACTAATTAATTGGTTGTTTATTCCATTATTTTTGGAGTTTACAAAAGTTTTTGATATAAGGAGTATATCCAGTATTATATAAGGAATAAGGAATAATTAATGTAATCAATAAGGTTTTATAATAATTCAGGGTGTTATCGTGTTTTAAAAGAATACATGATGAAGGTATTTACTTGTTATTATGTGGAAAAAAAGATCTTCATTGTGTTTAATTTCCTTATAAATTTTGGACTGTGAGTTTGGATAGAAGTATTTTGGATAAGTATAAAGGTTTTAATGGATTATGTTTGACATTGGATACTATTGTAAAGGTTAAATCATTTCTTATGATTATTTTTGGATTTTAATAAAAAGGACAACCTCTAGATCAGGTGACAACCCATCACATTCACCAAGGCCGCGAGACTTGAACCCACAACTGAAAGGAGAAAAAGGTGCATCACCTACCCATGGCCTACGTGATGTTCTTGTTTATAAAATGTAGTTTTTTAAATAGTTGTACAAATGAACTATAAATCCTTTATTTTTGTAACCCTATACAATTAGGATAAAATGAATATTTTTGAATTCTATTATCTTTTGTAGTGAAAGATGTGTTTGTGGTTGGAATTAGTTGAAGGATGAAACTGAACTTCTCAAGTATAATTTTTTCATCTTATTTTAAGAATAAATTAATTCTTAAACTTTATGGAAGGGATATTAAAATCTGAAATTTGTTATCCTAATACCTTATGTTTTTTTGAATTGTGATATTTTAAATCATAATAGACTGATGGCTTTATGGCCCTAAATTTTACACTTTCTTGTGATTAATGGCCTCAATCAATCCTTATAAATATTTCGGTATTCCACTAATTATCTGTCTCTAATTTCCATGAATTTTCTCCTAATTGAGACCATAATTTGGTGGTGACATCTTCATTCCTCTTTCCCTCTTATTAAGACTAAATTTTATTAACCCAATTTCCGATGTGGATTTTCCCCAAGGGTATTTTTCTATTTTTCTATTTTATTTCAAAAAACAACTTCAAATTACAAGGATGAAATTTATTTATGGGGAGGAGAATGTAACCCCTCACGATTTCACAGTACATTATCTCTCCAAATTAATTCAATAACATGCTCTACACGCAACACCGAGTTCGACCGTACCACGACATACCAAAATAGTTGTTCAAAAGAAGTTATCAATAGTATTACCTTAATTATGAATTTTATATATTCCATATAATTTTAGAATTCATATTAATTTTTTCTTATACATAATATAAGAACAAATTCATTTTTTCAGATATAAGATGTATTTTTTAAAAAATGCATTTTACCACCTTTTAATGGAGAACCCATATTAAAACCAATATTTGACAATTTTATATATTTAATTAAATGAAATTACATTATTATTTATATTAAGGATAGAAAATTTTAGTTTTTATAAATTTTTGGTACTTTTCTGATAACTTTCATTTTTTGATGAATTGTGAAAATTACTAAATTTTAATTGAAAAAAAAATTTAATCGAATTAATTTATTGTGTTAAATTATGTATTTGAATGGTTTGGAAGTATAATTAGATTATATTTTTACCATTTAATGCAATATAGGTCATTATAAGTAATTTCACATTTAAATTTTACATAAACACGTGTCAATCTTTTGATAGTTTTTACTTTTTAAAAACTTGCTTTTTAGTTTTGACAACGAAAATTAATTTTAAATTAATTAATTCAACCTCTATGTTTTTAATTTGGTAAAATAGAATTAATATTTAAATTATGAATATAAAAATTAGTTTAGGGTGATTTTTTGGTATTTTTCCGGAAACATTCAATTTTAGATTAATAGTGAAAAACATTGTGTTATTGTTTAAAATCGACTTTTTTCATAAATAATTATTAATTTTATTTAAATTTATTTAAGTAAAAATAGATATATAATACCTATATAAGTTCAATTTAGTTTATTGGATTCACTTTATAATAAAATTAGATTTACAAAATGTTATTTAAATTTTTAACGTCTTTTAGCAACCTTCTAGGATCATTTGCAAATTTGCACACAACAAGGTTTTACAGCTTCTGTGAACTAAATTTAAAAAATATGAGAAACACAGTTGGCATAAGTATTTAAAATTTGTTTCAATATGATGAAAATAAGATTTGGTGAATATTATCTTTTGACTTTTATTTACAACTGTTAAAATTTTATAGGGTAATTAAAGGTCAAAACGATATTATAATTACCCCAAAACATATCCTAATTCTATTGGATAAGTGTATTTCGACCAAAACAATCCTTAAGAAGAAACTATGATCCTTTAGGTACACTTGGATTATATTAATACATTTATTATTATTTTATTTAAAGAAAAGTAAACAGTGATAAATTCAAATTTTAATAACTAAACCATTTTTAATATAGGTTTATACATAAGATTAATTCTACTATAAATATTCATTTGAAATATAAAAATATTTAGTACATAATTTTATTTTATTTATAATTTTTTGATAATATATAAAAACATTATTTATGACACAATGATGATTCAGTAATTAATTTATCAATGAAAGATTAAAATAATTGATATTATAAATATACAAATAAATGTACAATGAATCTTTTGATGCAATCCAAGAATTTTATAGATTAATATGACATGTTAGGGTTGATACAATGAATGTTTTTTGAAGTAATAATGCTCTTATGACTTTCACAAAAACCAAATTCTAAATACTTTCAAAATTGACATAAATGAGTTTCTAAAACAAATAAAATATTATTAAATGATATAGTATTCCTAAAAAATAAGGATCATCCAAAGGACTTATATAATTATAAATATGTCATAAATTAACCACTTGGGTTTCTATTGTCTTTTTATAGTATTTTTATTAACCATTTATTATAATAATAGGAGAGGACATGGTAAAATTTAAACTATTTAACTAAGAGTTAAATCTAAAATATAGGCATAATAAGTTAACCTAAACATGTCTAAAACATATTAGTTGAAAATATTTCTCCCAATTTCCACTTTTGATTCTAAATTAATCAATTTGGATCCACTATAAACTGAATATGATTTTATAATAAAATAATATTTCAAACTTTTCATAAAGTGACCCTCACCTCTCTTATAATAGGGTACTTCCCCTTCTCTCAAAACCATACCTCCAAAGCCATTTGGCTCAATCAACCGCTGCCCAAATCTCCTCCCAACTTACCTCACTTCAACCTAGATGTCCTACCTTGAGCATAAAGCCAACCCAATGAGCCCCTTTGAACAAATCAAATGCAAACACCAAAAGAAGAGGTAATTATTTTATCACCTCTTTCAAAGTTCTTTTTTTCTTCCACTTTCTCTTTCTTTGTTATTTCGTTTCCATAATAATATATCTAGCAACTCCTACCTAAAATGATGTTATTATAAATATGGTACAACCATAATCATTATTCTATCCATCCAATGAATGATAATGTCACCATGCGTGTATACGTACAGTTTACCGTCTCCATGTCGGGGTGTAATTTTTTATTCACCACTATGTTATTTGGAGGGATATAATGATGAGTAATATGTGTATATATAATGAAAATAAAAAGCTAATTTTTCTGTAAAATTTATATACCATCCAATTCCATACCTTTTATTCATTATAAAATTTATATCATCGCTCGAGTGTACGTACGGCTTAATGTCTCCACGACGTGATGAGATTCATTTCCACATTCACCATTGAATGATGATTATAAAAATATATATTATTAATAAATATGTAGTATATAAGATAATAATGCTACTGGAGATATATATATATATCTATTTTTGTTTCTGTTTTTGTGTATTTACATATATCTTATTCACTTACTTCCGTTCAAAATGACAAAGAAACAGAAACATCGTTTATGTGTACGTACGACCTACCGTCTCTATAAACAGTGTCTTTCATTTCATATATATATATATTTATATATATTAAAGATTTATATTCTAAATATATAGGATATATAAATCATGTTTTATATTTTTAAGTATTCAAATCATGATCTAAATGATACGATCAAGAATAACAAGTTAAAACATGTTCGATAAAGAAAGCGATTATTACCCAAATTGTTAATTTAACATGGAAATAATTATTAAATGGGTAGTATAAAGTAATAAATAAATCATTTTTATTATAATAAATTTTAATAAGGTTCCGGTATAATTTAATAACATACTATGGTCATTATAAATGAGGTTAAACATACCCTTGGCCAAAGGAAAGTGCTAGGTAATGGTTAATTACTCAATCTCATTATTATCTGAGATTATTTATGTGTATGTATTTTCTGGGAAATATTTATTATCCGTGTCCATTTTTCATAAAATACTTTTTCAAAATTGTTCTTTTAATGTACTCTTTAACTAAAACATCATTTTAAATGTTTTAAATATTTATTCTTATAAATCATTCTCATTAATGTCCATGTTTTCAAAATGGTTTTAAGGATTTATTTATATGGAAGTAATGTTTTAAAATGTTAATTACTGTAAAAAGATTCAATGTGGTATGGGACACTTTTATTCAAAAATATCTTTTAAATTTCGCCCTTTATAAATTGTACAACTTTTAAATTATTTCCTGAAAAAGGGGTATTTCACTCTAGGAGTTTTACTGATAATTTTCAACTATATTATGATCCTTTACTGGATAATATTCTTTAATGGGGTTGACTTATTATAACACAATTTTCCATATTGTATTTAATGAGTTATGTTATGTTTTATAGTGGATGTGCTATTTTTATACAATTCATGGTTTATGGCTAATGTGTTGACATTTCGTATGTTAGTTTTAATATGAATGTTTATGTTATGTTTCAAAAATTTCATATTAGGAATGCAATAGACATAGTAAGTGATGGGTGGATCCTGCTATATCTCCTTGATGCATCAGTAGATCTCATTAGACAAACTAGTGTCTTGGATTAAGGCCATGACAAAAACTGTTTGTGAAGTCTTGGTACGAGGCCTTGACTATGTGTTAATGATGTCTAGCATTAGGCATTCCCTCGTTATGAAATTAATTATTACATGTGATTATTAAACTAATAGAATATTCATGTGAATATTTATATGGGAATGTTTGATCTATTTTCTTCATATTATGTTCAAGTTTATGTTTATAATTTTGTTGTTTTTATTACACATATTGCCTTAAAATTTATAGCTTCCTCTAAATTATTTACCCTGACTGAGCATCAGAGTTTTCCCCTTTCTTATATTTTGTTTTCCCATGATTCCAAGAAGTGTATAATTTTTGACATGTTGGGTTAAGCTAAGGGAATAATGGAGTTCTCAAAGTATTTTTTATGTTTTGTTTTATGTTTTAATGTGTAATGTAACGTTCTTGAATGTAATCAATTTTCCAAGACTACTAAACTAATCGTTCCTTCGGGACATGATTCCTTTTAATCATTCCAATGTGTTAAAATAATGCACTGACTCTGAGCTTATTGGGTCAGGGCATTACATATTACATAGAAATGGTGCATTGATCTAACCATGTATCTTGTAAAACTAATATTTGCATTGTTAATGAATAGATATATAAAATACATATATTGTTAATGACCTTTCTCCATATCTCTTTATATTTCTTTATACTACTCTACACAAACTTGAATAAAATTTTACATTCAGTGGGATACTCTTTCACTTGATTTGTTTTAAAAAACAGAGGGTCAAAATAAAAAATTGAGCACATATGTTGGACCTAATATGAGGGTTCCAACAGTATTATAATTAAAATAAAACTTCCCCATATGGAGGAAATTGAAAAACTAATCCATTTCAATAGAATAATATTCCACTACATTTCCTTTAACGTTTTTGGTGAGTAAATAATCTATTTGATTGATATGAAACAAGGAATTTATTAATAAATCATTTACTTCTTCCTAAAAAATAATTTCCAACTTCGTCTCATAAGCACACAATCCCAACTGTGAAACTCTACACCTTTTATTAACAATATTCCAATTCTCTTCAACCATTCCATATTTATGAATTTTCCAATAATAACTCTTCTTCCACTTTCTTTTAATTTGTTAGATGGACCTGATCTCCTATTATCAACATGTTTTGAATTTTCCATTTTGAATAGGTCAGTTAAGGTCTGAATAAGGATCGAGAGTTTAGAGATGATAGGTCATCTCCAATGTTCAATTACAAATGTAAATGGAAAAAAGATTTAGTTCCTATTTTTTAATCATTCACATAATCAAATCCAAATATGAATATTTACCTGATTTTGGTTTAGACTTATTTTCAAATGATAAATAAAATAAATAAATAAATGAAAAAAATATAAAAAATTTATTTTTGTAATTTAAATAAACATATAATTAAAATAATAATAATTTTAATTTAACATTAAAATTAATAATATAAAAGAACACAAAATACCAATTTCATCCATAATAAAGTGAATATTGAATAAATATTCGTTTAAATTGGAATAAATTAAAACACCTTAAATATATTTTAAAACCAAAAAATACAATTCTCCTTAAATAAAATATAAGAAATCTCATGCATGAGGTTTATAAAACATATCTGATAACTGATTCATTATACAGATAAATTCAAGAAAAATATCACATTTTTTATCATAATCTCTTAAAAAATGATACCTTAAGTATATAAGATTTTTTGATGAATTATTTACCATATTCGTATAAATTTAGATAGAAATAGTGTGAGAAAATTTAATTAATACAAAAGTAAAATTGAATCTGAAATACATTATAGTGCGTTTCATCCACAACATTTATGCACACAAACTACTAGTAGTAATATATTCTACCTATAAAGTAGATAATGAAAAAAATTCTATTTCTTACTAGACCAGGATACTTTTGATATTCATAGAAAATTTAAATTTCATAAA
The DNA here is from genome assembly GCA_963277665.1 of Viscum album. Classification (NCBI taxonomy): domain Eukaryota; kingdom Viridiplantae; phylum Streptophyta; class Magnoliopsida; order Santalales; family Viscaceae; genus Viscum; species Viscum album. Next base: position 237,036,366 of record OY728140.1, on the reverse strand, counting down.
TAAATATTCCCATCTATTTTACAACCATCGAATTTTTTATTTGAGAACGGTACTAAATTAAAATAAATTATTTTTAAAAAAGGGTAATTAGAAATTATTCCTTTTAAATATCTTAAAATAATTTTAAGGATTTCGCATGTGATTCCTTAGGATGATTTTGAAATCAATCACAAAGAAATAATGTAAGTATAATATCAATTCTACTTGTAGTAAAATATATTAAAACCTTAATTATTCATCAGTGAATATTTTTTTCAATTGATTTCTGTGCATCATCCATATCAGGTTACTAATTAGATCTTATAAGGTGTAGAATTCACTATACCACATTCAATCCCAAAACTTTTTAGAAAATATAGTATATCACCTGAAAGGCCCAAAGGCATCCTGGTTTTATTTATGTTTGATAATCCCCTTTCAAGGGATGAGGGGGAACCCATACAGGGCCCATAGTCTTAGAGATTACATAACCCTATGGTCTTGGACATTACATGACCCATAGGTCTTATAAGAATTTATCCAAACTATGATTATAAGTAATTGATCCTCCCTAGCTTCTAAATAATTATGTTAGCTCTCCACATACACATGATTATTCATCTAGGCTTCCTGTGCAGGCATAGGTTGGTCCCGATGGTAATATCATATGCTCTCTTTCTTTTAAATCTGTTAGCTTATGCTCCGGTGACTAGGTGCTCTGAATCCTCATCTACAGTCTTCTCTATCTAGAGTGTTTTTGGTCCATTACACATAATTTCATGTGACCTGAAATCCTTGAGGTAGTCTGAAGGCCTTGGGGTGGCCTGAAGGCCTTAAGGTGGCATGAAATCCTTACTAGGAAAGGGCATTGGGTGGCCCAAAATCCATGATGGACCTGGGGACCAAATCAGTGGCACGGAAGTTCAAAAAAATGAATAATACTAGCTACTATAGTACCGGATGGTACCTTCTACATTACTGCTATAGTACTCAAAAATTATGTCCCCACATGGATTTTAACTTGGGTCCCTTGGATGCACTTTCTGAGTCCTCACCAATAGTACTCAAGATCTTGTGACAATAAATATAGTATATACTTTCATTGATTTAGCACATTTAAAAAGTCTTTTTTATAAATTTTAAAACCTCTAAAATCATTAAATACACAAATCATACTAATTTAAAATTAAATTTTCATGAGTTTTCAAGGTTTATTACAAAAATGACTATTTTTAGAAACATAAAATACGCCATTAATATATATTTTCACTGAGAAGCTATTTAAAGTTGAAGTTTTATTAAATTAATTATGATCTTCCTTATCTACTAAAAACCCATTTGATAAAAGAACCGAACTTAAAAAAAATCATGCCAAGATCTAGGTGCTTGTTTAATACCAAAAATTTCTTTTGTATGTTTTATAATGGAAATTTTAAAGTGAGGATTTTCAGAACTATGAGGATTCTCATCATAAACATCCTCTATTGGAAAATCATTTAGAAAAGAAGATTTCACATCCAGCTTATATTATTTAAAATTCATATGTGATAAATATGATAAAATAATTTTAATGGATTCTAATATATCTATTTTGGAAAATGTATACTTGTAGTATATACCTTATTATTAATTATAACCTTTCCCTCAAATTTTATCTTTATTCCTAGATATTACACCACGACCATCCTATTTATTTCTAAAACCCCATTTTGTTCTTATAACAGGATAGTTAGAGCGTCTATCAACTAATCCACATACCTTGTTCCTAATGAAATGGACTAATTCCTCCTACATTTATACAAACAAACATTAATCTATTGATGATTCTTATATAAAAGCGGGTTTAATCTAAAATAAAAAGGGAAACCCCTATGAGGATTTATAAACGTCATATAGTTCTAATTCCTTCATCTAATATCCCTGTAACAATTTCTAAATGATGTTCCTTAAGGTTTTAGGTTATTTAGAAATCATATTTTCAGGTTTATTGGAATCCAAACTATTTTAATTTAGTTATATAAAATCAATTTTCAATTCATTATCGTTTTTTTTAAAAAGTGTTTTAGATATCTTTTTTTTAAAGAAGCACATAGTTTATCAATTTGGGTTTCTTTTTGATCGAATGGGCCACATTCATCAAATTTCATATGAGTTAATTATTAAAAAATATCCTATCATTTAATGAAAAATATATATGTTTTTGAAGTAGCATAATATCATAGAAATATTCATTCATTATATTTTCGACTAAACATATGAAGTTTATCCTTATTCTTTGGAATATAATAATTTCATTCAAAAATCATATAATATGAAGGTTTTGTATTAATATTACTCTAGAGATAATAGGGTGTTTTATTTAAAATGTTTCTTATTAGAAAACTATTTATGTCATATCATTTTGTATTCATAGCCTCAGCCAAAAAAATTAGTAGGCAAGTTATATTCACATAGAAATGTTCTATAAATTTCTTGGAAATTCCAACTCAACATTTCAACAACACCATTTCATTGTGGTGTCATGGGGGGAGAAAAGTTATGATTAATACCATGTTTTGTGATATATAAATTGAACGTATGGTTTTTAAATTCTCATAAATGGTCAAATATAAAAACAATTGGTATCTTTATCATTTATAAAACATTTGTAAAGACATATAAAAACTGAATAATCATACCAATTAACACTAACCAAAAGTAAATATACAATAACCAAAAATTAAAATATAAAAAATATATTCATCTTAGGATTTAAACTATATATGGACCAAATAAGTCCATATGAGTAAATTATAGGGGGTTTTATAAGTATAAAACTATTTAATTAGTTTAAAAAATGTCTTATTTTAGTTACCCATTTAGAAATCATCATAGAACGTCTTTTTATTCAATTTAAGTTAAAGTAAATTTAAAATAGAATTTATTTTGGGAAATTTTATCAAGTAATACAAAGTGAAATTTTCCAATATTATATGATATATCCATGATTAATTTTTTTAATAATTTAAAAATAATTATACTTACAGAATTAAGATATATATTATAGAAATTAATTGTTCATGTTTCGTTAAATTTAAGAATTTATCCTTAAAAAACTGAGCATGCATTTTTTGCAAGATGAACACAATACACTTCATTAAAAATTTGAGAGATATTATCATATTTTTATTTATACCTTCAAGGAATAGAAATTTGGTTGATAAGGAAAATTTTTTGAATTTCCAAAAAATCCCACTCCAATAATATTTCCAATAAAATTTTCATCAAAAGCGACATGACCTCCTTATATATTTGAAATTGTATCGACCCTTACCCCTGTATACTGGAGTTAGTTCCGGTTTGATTAAATTATCATAAGATTCAAGGAATCACATTCTGAAGGATCATATTTTAAAAGTCTTGGTACAATATATGCACACATGAGACTCACATTAAATTGGAATACAAAAATTAAAACATTATTTCTTTTTAAAGGTTAACATTATTCCCTAAAGGATATCCAAACATATCAGACATAGTACATTACAGGGAATCATAGGGAAAGAAACCAAATAAAAATGAGTTTCGATGCTCATTAAGAGTTATGTATAGTATATTTAATCATTAATAATGGAAGCATCATAAATAAATAATGAAATATATTGAAAGAAAAATATATAAAGACACATCCCAATTAAATAAATAGATATCAAAATCAATGTAAAGGTCAATAAATTTAAAATATTACATTTTATCAATAAACTGACTATCATAACTAGAAAATGAATAATTAATATGGAAAGTTAAATAACTAAAAATATTTTCCTCTAATCAATAAATCTGAATGAAATGAATCTAGAGATAATATCACTGCTAAAATATTAGGGATGATAAAAAATGAACTGTGAATGAAGTAAATTCCAAAATATGAGACTTCATGTTCCCAAACAAATGATTCCTTTAATGTCAATACTATCACAAGATAGTTTAGAACATATTGGTGAAAACCCATTTTACTAAGGCTAGACAACTAATTCCTCCCATAAGACTATTGATGCATCGAGGGGATATCTACAAATGGTCCCTTACCCATTTCATTCATGTCGATAAAATTTACTATATATTTAATAATCAAAACAATTAATGAACAACGTGCTTTATCATTAAGTATCCATATAGAGTAAAGAATACGGATTTAGCAACATTTCACAAGATGAAAAAATAAATATCATTATAGACACTATATATTAAAATGGTATATGGTTTATGAAATAATAATATCCATGATAAATAAAAAAAGATCTTTTAATTAAATTTAACATCTAATTAGGACATGAAAGTAAATATTTAAAGGGAAGTTAGCGACTATAAAATGAAATATGGATGTTAATGTCAACAATATCCTTGGTAAAAATGGTCATCAACCATAGAGAAGAAGAATAAGGATATAATTAACAAATACAAATTGGATTAATACTAAATGGTTTTTTTCACTAAGGAATATAAATACATTAAAAATATCATTAAAAATATTTTTTAGGAGAAACTCCATTTTTTAATTCCATTTTATTTGAAATCCACTTATTAATACATTTTTCTTGAAAAACTTCATTATAATAATGAAAATAAATCTTGAAAAATAATGTTCATGATGTCAATAATTCCATACATGATACTAAATTTTATAAACATATACCATTTTCACTAAAAAAATGTAAGGAAAATTAATTATTCATAAAATAATAACATGACTCTCTTCACATTTTCCATAAAATAAAAATGAGAATTATTTTTGAAAATGACATAATATTCCTTTCAAAAGGAGTAAAAATGAGTAAAAATGCATTTAATTAATCATTATGAAAAGGTAAAAAAATTGAAAAATATTTTACAAATAAAAGTATTGTAAGAAAACATGTTTCTGACCGAAGTCATAAATGAATTCTTATTTTATTAAAAACTTTTTATCAATTATTTTATGTATCAAAAAGTAAATTAATGGAAATATAAGTTGAAGTAACATTAATAGATGTAGTAGAAGAAAATGAATTTTTTTATTATGAATGATCAAATAATTTCTTTAATTAAAATCTAGGAATAAACAATCTTCATTAAAATTAGATTGTAATGTAAACCCTTTAAAAGATCTTAAAGTTCTAGTAAGAATAAAAAAATGAATAAATTATAGGTATAAAATATAAATCCAAATAAAACAAGTGGAAATATAACTTAATATAATCAAATTTAATTAAACACAAAATATTTTAGTATTATCCACAATGAAGAATTAATATAACCCAATGAAAAGAAACTATGTTAGGAAATTCATTACCACTACTTTTAATTAAAATTTTTATTGAAGAAATAATTCAAATTCAAACATAAAATACCATGATTAAGGAATTATTTATCAAATTAAATTTTAATGGGGTAGTATATACATGATATATAAAATTATTTGCATAATATTAAAATTTGCTTCATTGAAATGAAATTTGGATGAAAACCATTACCTTATGCTCCATTTTGGTTGAACATGATTAACGCTCATGTATAGTGGTTTTAAAAAGTTACTAAATTATTAAATAACAATAATAATATTTATAATATCTTATTTAATACTTTTATTACAGCTTATTACACATTCAATAATAATATTTCATTGTTTTCATTGTTTTGAGTTGAAATTGATATGTTGTCTAATGCATATTTTTCTATAAAGGATCTATTTATTTCACATACTATATAGTTATATCATATAAAAAATAATAATCATGAAATAATTATAGTATTTTTAAATAAATTTGTATTTTAAAACTAATTCTAAATGATGGTTATGAAAAATGAAGTATTATATGATCCTGGAGATGGTATGTTGTACGTACGCATGAGTAACAATACCATTTTTCAGTGATAATAATGGAAAGGGGGTAAGTAATATTTTACCTTTAAAAATTATAATAATATAATATGTATAATATTTTATACTTACATTATACATTTTTGTACTACGGTGATGATAATATAGTCAAATCACATCATGAAGGTAGTACTCCACATATACATGAAAAATGTTATCAACCTTGAATGAGTGGAAAAAAAAGAAAGATAATGATATATATTATCATTTAAAAGAGAAAAATATGTCATGAATATAATAATTATTTCATCTATATCACATATAATCATTATATTTATCTTTATCACCTCCCTTGTGAAGTGTTGGTGAAAGATGAATCTCATCTCTTTCCGATGCGATAGTCTGTCGTACACATGAGCGACATTATAGTATCTCCTACAACATGGAAGGTAAACGGTATATATGATATATTGATTAAAGACATATAAATATGTAATAAATATCATATATTTACTTTATTTCCATCATCAAAACCAACTTGGAGAGGTTAAAATGGGTAAATGAATGACATAAGTTTGCGAGATGGTAGTCCACCGTAAACACAAACTATGATTTCGTAACCAATTTGATAGAAGTGCAGATAGTTGTTGGTCATACCATTATTATAAAAATATTTGATTATATGGATGATACTAAGGATATTAAATCATCATGGTTTAGTAATAATTTAATTCTATAGTGAAAAAATTAAAATAAAGATGCTCAATGGAGAACATTTCCTCTTCTTTAGGTATCCTCCTTAGGTTTACACTAAAGCCTTTCTATATTTAATTTCTACCCAAACTATAGCTTCCAGGATGAGGGGAGGGAAGTTGGAAATTTATATTGGTATGTATTGTCTGAAACAAATATATTTGAAGGTGTGAATAGTAGAGGATAGTGGGTGACCTTTTATATGATAGGGAGAAGACACACTTAGTATTTTTTAAACTAACTGTGTAATTGTACCTTTTTTATTTGTCCCAAAGATCAAATATAGACCATTATTAAACCATAGAATTTCATGGTCTAAATATTCCCATAAAATATTTTTTGTAAAACATTATATAACATTTTAACCATTATCATTTTAGTTTACCCCTAAGTAAATACATTTTTATCATAACTCTGATAATTAATTTTTACTACACTCACTATTCATTTTTTTCAAAAATTACATTGACCTTATTATAAATAATAAATTTTTATGATTTAAAATTTTTAATCCATATTTTAAAGTCTAGAAAACAAAAGTGTAAAATTTTAATCTAAAATTAATCTCATTGATGTGATGAGAAAGATGTTTTCAAAGAGAAATGCTTCCAAAGATCAAAACGTTTTTATATTAAAATTCTATGTAAAATTGATTCTAATGAAATAAACTAGATTATTTTATATAATATCAAAATATTATTTCCTTAAAAACAATTCAAAATATAGTTTAACAATCTAAAATATTTAAATAAAATAATAGTTTTCAATTAAAATTTAGTATTTTTCACTATTAATCAAAAAATGAAAATTCTCAGAAAAATCTCAAACATCAACCCTGTGATAATTTAGATATTAAAAACTAAAAAATATAGCATATGGTTTCTTATAAATTTACTAAACATGGTAATAATTAATTTTAAATTATGTGCACAAAGAACGACTAAACCATTTTTTAGAAAAATACATTTTTTCAGAAAATAATTCTTTTTCTATTAATAGATTATTATATTATTAGTAATAATTTGACTATAAATAAACATGTATAAAATATAAATTTTCATATGTTAATTAATTTGAATCATAACCACTAATTTAATAACCAATTTATAAATATTATATTAAATAATTTTATTAATATTGTAGTGTTGTTCAGTAATCCTCGATCTTGTGTGTAACACAAAACATCAAAGAAACTCATAATTTTATGTAAATCAAGAAAATATTAGAGTTTCATGTAGTGAAAGTTATTTAAGATATAGAATTTATTTATAAATAAATATATCATAAAGTATATGGGAACTATATATTTTCCTAAACTTGGTGTTGTGTCTCACACATGCTATCAAATACAACGTCTTTATTTTATAATTTTGATGAGTTAAATTCTCCCCAAATTAAATAAATTGTTTCCTCATCATTTAAACATGATCTCACAAAGATAGGGATTGATATTTAAAAATTCCATTTCTGGAAAACTGACATCATAAAATTTATAAAAAAATATACCCTTAATAATAGAGAATTTCAAAGTACAAAGTTTATATAGAATAACACATAACTAGGTTTCTATATAGGAGAACATTTGTGGCATGTAAATATGTGGACATGTTAGGAAACTATAAATAATTATACAGAGCGACTGACTTTATTGATCATAAGAAATTAGATGATCAATAGAAGTTAATAGCCTCAAAATCATAAATATATAATGATTTAAAATACCATATGATTCACTAGATATAAATGAATTTTGATATCATTTGTATACAGGGATCATTTTACTAAAGTTGATGAATTCTTTTAACATATGGTAAAATAAGGAAATATACTCACATGATACATTTCTATTTCAAAATAAAATTTTCATCATTTGGTTGTGCTTCAGTCAACTTCCAATTCATCAATTACTACAAGAAATAAATATCCAAAAATGATTTTTTAGGCATAAAGCACTAAATTCACATTAAATAGATCAGATAGTCCATAAAACAGGTCTTTTGAATATGTTTATAACAATTTCCAAAATAAATATAATTAACCCAAATCATCAAATATGATACAATAATCTATATACCTAAAAACTAATACCATTTTTAATATTTATTCATCAAATTATTTAACTAAATAAAATTACATATTAACAAGGACTTCATATAAGCCAGTCAAAGGTGATAAACCATTATTGTTTATTGGTTAAGGGTTCATGCCCCATTATCTTTTTGGATGAAAATGGTTTTCACCTATCAGGTTGATTTTCAATTTTATAAACTATATTATTTTTATTCAAATAACATTCCAAAAAAATATAAAGGAAATATTTGAAAAAAAATTAACTATTAGAAAAAAAATATTACTAAGGATTTATTTCCAATTATTTATTTTCTTTTTTAAAGTCTAATAATTTAATTTTACATTCATTAAATTTTTATTAATTATTAAATTATCCAACAAGTACATTAATACCTTTATTCATATGTCTATAAAATCTAAAGGAATTATTCCCCAAATAAAATTTATAGTGAAACATATAATTGTCATAAATTTCTCTAAAATTTCCTTAATCGTGTTACATTCCTACAACATGAATTTTTGAAACGTGTTTCTAAGACTTTGAACATATGAAAAATATTAAAATCATAAACCGAAGATGGTATCCTTAAATTTTATGTTTATGAATATGTATATTCTTAAAAAATTTAACAAAATCCTTTAATGATTCATGGCTCTTGTAACTAAAATACTATTGGTAAAATACATCAAACATTTAATTATTGAATCCCATTTCATAAGTAGGTCATCCATTTTATTTCCACGTAGGTTATTTTTTGTCTATGGGTTACCCTAGGTCATTCTTTATCATTATTTAATTAAATCCTTCATAATGGGTTTTAGTAAAATTGAATTATCCTAACCATATCCCCTCTGAGTGTTATACTATAAGCATAGTATGAAATATTTTTGTGTACCAAGTGATGATTGGGTCAAACCCAATGTGACCATTTCATAGTTATTACCCCTAGGTACAAATATTTCATAATCATATCCACTTATAGTATCTAGATAGGGACATATTTCATTGTAAAACAAAATGATATCTACCCTACCAAAACATTTGAATATTCTTCAATATGTATCTTCAATTTCAATCATCGAGTTATTATCTTTAAAATATGTTTTACTAAATCTAGTACCCACGAATTTTACTAAACATAATTCATTACCAACTATAGTGACCCAGAACACATCATTCAAGAATCAATACCTACTTCATTATATTGGAAGAATATATATGGAATCATATCCCAAATGTTCAAATAGTTTAGTAGTCTTTGTAAATTACAAGCGTACATGAGTTTAAGAGTACATTTCTATATAGATATTTCAACATAATTTTTTTTGAGAAAAAAATTATACCCTCCAGAATATCATTTAATATCAAACATATAACTCTTAATAGAAACCTAGGGAATGGAAATACAATAAGGATGAGCTGTAATACTTAGTAAGGGTTAAGTATGACCGAATAAATAATGAATAATTGAATCATCAGTAATAAGGTATGAGAAATATTGAAAGGAAATTATCCCAAAACATATTTCATTTAAATTATTGACTATAATAATAATGGGAGAAAAAATTTTAAACACATAAAATTTATTCAATTAATTGACCATCGTAACTGAATGAGGATAATAAATATGAAAAAGTAAATAACTGAAAATACATGCCATTAATCAGTAATGAGAATGAAATTCATCGAGAGATAATATCATTGTGAATATATAATTGGTAATGATAAATTAACTATGGATTAAGGTAATTCTAATGTATTAGACATCATGTTTACCAAGAACATTATACCTTTACCATCAATACCTTACACAATATGGTTTAGAACATACTGATTGAATAACCACATAGTAATGAGAAACCAACTGGTTCATCCTATGAGACTACCAACACATTGAGGAAATTTATAAAAATTATCCCCATCCTATAGAATGAATTTTAAAAACATTCATCATATATAAAATAATTTATATAATTCATGAACAAAGTTCATTATCAGTAAATATTCATATTGATTAAATATTATAAATTTTTATATATTTCCACAAATGATTAAATAACTTCCATTGTAAAAACTATATGTTAAAATGGTATAATTTTTAAGTAATATGCATATGACGGATAAATAATATGGATATTTTAGGGAAATTAAATCTCTTATGAGTAAAAAAAATTGAATTCAAGGGGAAGTTAATGAAACCAACATAAAATAAGGAAGTAAATGTTAATACTATCCTTGGTCAAAATAATCATAAACCATCCATTGGAAGAATAATTATTATATTAACATATACCCATTTGATTAATAGTAAACTGTTTTTGAAATTGATGGATTGAAATTCCATAAAATTAATGTTAAAAATATTCTAGACGAAAATATTACTTTCTATTTGATTCTTTTTGAAAATACTATTTATTTGAAGATAACTTTTTAATGAAATTTCCTTTAAAATATCCTTATAAAATTTCAAAGCTATCCTCAAAGAATATATGGTCATGATAGAGGTAAATTATATACACTTTGAAAATTTAAAAAAAAAATTCCTTCTTCTCTATAAAAAAATTAGGAAATTTCCTGCTTTAGAAAATGATAAGAATATTCATTTCACGTTTTTGGAAAAAGCCAAAAGAACATTGTTTTGAAAATGAAATAAGATTATTTTAAATTTTTTAAAAAATTAAAATTTGGAAAAAATTATATAATAAATAATTTTTGAACTTTTCAAAACATTTTTGTAAACCTTCATAGAAAACCAAGGTTTAAAAGAAAATAAATTTCCATCTAAATTGATAAATGAAGTCGTATTTTATTTAAAACATTTTAGAGAAATAGTTATATAAAAAAGAGTCTAAAGTGGTACTATTTCTTGAAAATATCACTAATATATAGATTATAATAAAATTAAATGTTTTATTAAACAATTATCAAATAATTTCCTTCAATTGAAATTCATCAATAATTAATCTTGATTAAAGTGAGATTGTGATGTAAACCTTCAAAATTTAATAAAAGTGAAGTGAGAATCGAACAAAATATTAATTTTGTGTATCAAATGTAAATCCAAATAAAACTAGTGTAAACACAACATAACATAATCAAAATAAATTATAGATAAAATCTTATAACATTAAATATAATTAAGAAGTAATGTAACCCAATGAAAATAAATTTTGTTATGATGTTCATTACACATAGGTAAAATTTAATTAAAATCATCTTGGATGAAATAATTCAAATTGAAACATAAATTTATATTAATAATTATTTATTCATGATATTAAATGTAATAAGGGTATTATATACACCATATAAAAGAAATTAGGTGCATAATGTTACAATATGACTCAATGAAATGAAATTGAGATGAAATCCCTTACCTTGCACTCCCTTTTTGATGAACATGATTTATATTTATATATATCTTCTTTAACCATGATATTAAATTATTAGAATAAAATATTAATATTTATATTATCATATAATATCCTTTTATAACACTTATTAATCGTTCATTAATAATCATTCGTTATCTTTATTGATTTTTTTGTTAATTTCCCTATTTTCTCATGCATGTTTCGTCATGGAAGATTTGATTATTAGGAATATTATATAGTTATATCATTTCAATAAAAATAATAATGAAATTATTATCATATTTTCAGATCAATTTTTCATTTGAAACTAATCATGAATGATGTTTATGAAAAAATAACTACATTATCATAATAGAGATGGTATTCCATATATATGCATGAGTAAAGTTCCCATTTTTCAATGATCATTATGGTAAATAGGTAAATAATAATTTACATTTACATAAATTATAATATAATCACATATACCATATTATATTCTTATATATATCAAACATGGGTAATGGTGATGAAAATATAGTCACATCTCTTTGTGAAGGTGGTAGTTCACACGTACATGAATGATGTTATCATATTTACGTGAGTAAAAGGAATGAAAGAAAGTGACATATAATGTCCTTTAAGAATTGTAAATATTTCATGATTATAATAATTATATCGTCTATATCATATATTATCATTACATTTATATTTATACCCTCCCATGTGAATCATTATTGAATGAAAAATCTCATCGCTTCGTGAGATAATAGTTCGTTGTACACACAAGCAATGTTATCATATATTATACAAAATGTAAGTAATATATATTAGATAATTAGGTATAAATATGTAATAATTATAAAATATATAATTTATATTTATCATCATACCCAACCATGAGATGTGGAAAGCAAAAATGAATGACATCAGTTCCCAAGGTTGTAGTCCATTGTACACAAGAACGATGATTTTATAACCTATTGATGGAAGTGGAGATGTTTCATGGTCATTAAATTTGGATAAAAACATCCTAGTATCTATAATATACTTATATTAATATATTACAATGGATTAATAATAATTGGAGGATGTGGAGAAAGAAATAATATAAATATGATTGTTGACGAACATTACCTATTATTTGGGTATCCCCCTTAGGTTTACACTAAATACTTCCTAGGATGGATTTATGGCCAATATAAGGATTACAGGATGAGGGTAGGGATTTTTACAAGTTAATTTTTTAGGGAATGATCGATCCAAATTGATTTTGATATGTGAAGAAGAGAGGAGATAGGGTGTCCTTTTATAAGTGTGAGAGAGGATACATATGGAATATTTGAAATGAATTGAGTGATCCCACATTTTTCATCTCAGTAAAGGGTCTATAATGGAATATTATTTAACCTTATGCATATTATTATCTACATATGTCCATAAAATATTTTTTATACATGTTTATAGTAGATTTTTATACTTTACATTTTAGTTTAACCTCAGGTAAACTAATTTTTATCTTAAACATTGTAACAAGTTTTTACTGCATTCAGTATTCATTTATCTCGATAAATTTACTTGAAATTGTTAAAAAATAAAAAAAATTATGATTAAAAATATGGATTCCATTTTTCTAAATTCTAGTCACATTTTTTCAAGAAAATAATTTAAAATTAATCTTGCAAACATGATGAGAAATTTTATTTTTTAAAATAGAAAATGTTTACAAGATTACATAATATATTTTCTAAATGTGTAAAAATTAATTTTAAATTATGTGTGAAAACTGTGACTAATCCATCTTTTAGAAAAATACAGTTTTGAAAAAATATTTATTTTTATTTTAAATGATACATATTTTATTATTAATAAATAAGTAAATAAGAAAATATTTAAATAATATATTTTCATAAGTTAGGTATTACTGTTAATACCCACTAATTTAATGAACATGTTATCAATATTATATTAAATAATGATATTAATAATTTATTATTGTTCTGTAAAACTCAGTACTGTGTGTTACACAGGCTATCAAAGAAACTCACAATTGTTTGCATTGCAAGATAAAATCCATGTTGTGTGTAATGAAAGATATTTAAGAGAATTAATTTACTTAAAATTAAAAATATCTTAAAATATTTAGGTATTATATTTTATCTTGTGATTGGTGTTGTGTTTCATAGACGCCATAAAATATAATATCCTTAATTTAGAATTCACAGTTTTATAGAGAATGGGTGAATTTTAATGAAATATCTACTCATATTTCTTGAGAATACAATAATGTTAGAAAATAAGTATTTAGGATCCCAAAAAAAATTGGGCAATCCAAAAACTTCAAAATTTAATTTAAAGAAAAATTGTTAGATAAGTATTTTTAACTCCAAAAAATGTGTGTTTCTCAAAATTAAAAGAAAATTCCTAATTTCCTAGATCATCATAATGAAAATATGTAATTTTTGAATGATTTATATTCATTAAATTAGAAACAATATAGTTCTTGTAATTTTATTCACTTTTACATCCTAATCAAAATCAGTTTTTATGAGTTTTATTATCACTAAGAATTTTATTTAAATAATTTTGATCTTTTTAAAATATACTAATTGAATAAATATAGTCCTGAACATCCTTTTGTTTTAATTTTCAATTTTATTACATGTTCAATAAATAATGCAACATATATTTCTATTTAAAAAAAATTAACATTTTTTTGTTTAAGACCTCATTTTATTTAAGTGAGTAACTGTTGAAATTCTTCAGAGTTTTATTTTTCTAATTTAATGGTTCCTACATATTTTATATCATGGAATAATATTCATATAATTCCTAAAATTATCAAATTACATTTTCTATTTCATCTTTGTGATCATATGAATAACATAAATGTACCTCATCAACATGAACCATAAAACACATGATTGTATTAATTAAAATGCACAAAATATAATTATAAAGATTAAAAATCATTAGAATCCTTTGAAGAAAATAATGATTAAATCATGGATTTGTTAGATTAACACATATAACTGAATTTCTTGAGTATTTATTTTCTAAAAAATTTCATCTAGAAGGAACGGAAACTCTTGATTGATGTGTCCAAGATTATTTCACTCATAAAATCTTAAATATTTATAATTTCCATCTAAATTCATATTCCGATTGAAGGGTTTTTTAAAACATCTTCTCTATTTATATAAAATCTAGATTTTTCAGGAATAGTGACCAAGATCACAGTCTGAATCATAATAATTTGAAGAATGTTAATCAGATGAATTATTTATTTTAACAACTTTACACTTTGTTTCATCCATTAAATCTGATTCTTTTAATGAAAAATTCCCTTTACCAACTACATTATTTCCTTTATATTCATCTTCCATGCCTACATTATAAATCATTTATGTTCCAATAAGATATTTAGTTTTTTTTTGTTTTTAACCTCTATTAATTTTTTAAAAGTAGTTGAAATACCACTCCACCTTAGTGGTAGTATTAAAAGAACCTTCATAGCCTGATCTAGTTTAGTAATAGGTGTCCTTAAATTAGAAACAATATTTATAATTTCTATGATTCCTCCATTAAACTATGTGACACTCTCACCATCCATCATTATAAAAGTGAAAAAATTCATTTTGGTTGTATTTTATCTGATACCACACACATTATAGACAAATAAATTTTTTTCCACATTTCATAAGGTATTTGGCATTGAGAAAACTTATTGAATGAATCTCTATGTATCCCACAGATTATAATATTCATATAATTGGAATTAAAATCATTACTTTCTTATGTTTATACATCCCAAATTTCTGGTTTTGGGAATAGAATTTTCTATGTCTTTCTAGATTTTATATAATCATTTAGACAAAGGTCCATAAAATATATTATCATTAATTCCTTTCAACAACCAAAATTATCACCATTAAAATAAGGTGCTCTGTCCATAGGCATTCCATCTCTATTTACAGTCATAGAATCCATTATTGAAGAGAAATTTATATTTCACTATTTTATAGATGAGAACTAAAGAATCCCTACCTATGATACCAAATGTTGTTGGACTCTAATAGTGTTAAGGTTCTAAGGGGTGAATTTAGTTCATTAAATGTTTCTTCAATTAGAAAACACCCTTCCATTTTTATGACAGAATTAAATTTTCTTCTTTAATGGATCGTGCAATGAAAATAAAAGCATAAAAATAAAAAGAAATAAAGTTATTTATTGTGTTATTAAGAATATAATTACCCTAGTCCAATCCACTTCAACTCTTCTCCCTAATTATGTTGGTTTCTACATATACATCACATTTTTCAGGGAATAATACACCATTTCTTGGTGACTTAATAATTGAGTTAAAAATGTTGACCCTTGGTAAAAGAACGAAAGTTTTATTGTAGATCTATAAGGGAATTATAAGAAATACTTATTAACAGTTATTTTATCATGAAAATTTATAAAAAAATACAAAATAGATATATTTTACAGTTTTTAGATCACATATACAAGAAACAACTTATAGAAAAAGAAATATCTTTAAGAGAAATAATATTATTAGTTAGAAGCTCAGGGGGATTATTCAAAACATAGAAAATATAGACACAAGAAAAATATTAAGATAGACTTATTCTTAATTATTTTCATAGAAAATATAGTATTGTTAATGAATATTTTAGAAAATAATTTTCTATATTTTCTCATTCTCTTTACTTCACATGAATGAGTCATCACTCATAAACCACTTGTATTAGTTTTGGTTTAAAATACATCCACTTCATATTATTTAAATGTACTACACATTATCTATATAAAATGGAGATAAGTGACATGAAATAATCTTTAATATCCCTTGTAATTATTAGAGAAAAATAAAATGTATCATCATTATCTTCTATCTCATTATATGGAACTTATTATTTTAATTTTTATCGTAAAGATGAATTCTTGCAATTAAGAATAGTCCAATTACATTAACAACATCACTAAAGTACTTAAAATAGGATAAATACAAACTAGTTTTCTGATGTATCCAATTTGAGGAATTGAATTCATATATATGAATTGTTGATCTGAAACCACATAGCAAAATTGATGAACTAGAACCACATAGCCTATTTTAAGATATGAGTATAGAAAAGTGTTTTGTTTATATACCTGTATCTGAAATAAACAATTGAAACAATGCATCCATTATCTTCAAGTAATCTATTCTTAGAAACAAATTTTATTGACTAAAGAAAAGTAGTTGATTCCACCATATGTGAGATTCACATAACTGATTTCGTCACGTAACTGATTTATATATATAACCAATCACATATATGATTTCTCATATACCCAATTACTCCATGTAACTATTTTAGTTATTGGAATGATCATGTATGAAACTTATCACAAAGGTATCTTTTTTTATGTAGGAAATCCTCAAATAGGTAATATCACAATGTATCTGACTGATGTATCTATTTCTATATCAACCTGAACTTTTGAATGATAAATTTTTTTAGATAAAATGTTTGTAATATTTTCTTATACTAAAAAAACTATATAAATTTAATAATTAAGTGAGTATCAATTGAAATTTTACCATTGGGTTTCAACTATTATATGACCATTAAAAATCATACTCTGGATAATAATTTTAGCATTATCAATAGAGTTTAAACATGAAATTTTGAGAAATTATAATTAATACAAAAAGAAGATTTGTTGGACCCAAACGATAGAGTCTTATTACGTGAATCCCTTATGAATGATCTTGGGATGGAGGTATCATCACTAGGGTTATACCTTGACCATGCCCAAAATGAGCTTTTGTATGTTAAACTTGAATAAAAACACCTACTTGAGATGTTCAAGTTAATGGAGATTACTACTCGATCAATTTTAGGTGAGATGCCACATGAGTCTACCACCACTGAACAACTTACCCATTGGGCATATTCAAAAGTATTATGGGATTAATTTTCAAGTCCCTAGTTACGTAGAGTTTAATTCCGTTTTGTAAATAAATTTTTTATTTCTATTTTATGAATAAATTTCCTAAATAAAATTAGAATAGAATTTGATAAATTGATTTTTCTATCAGAAAATGACCATTTTAAAAAGAAATAAATAATATCATAAATTAATATATTATTAATAATTTTTATTTTATTGAAATATAATGATTAAAACATTCTTATATAAATTTATATGATAAAATAATTCTTTTCGGAGTGGAAGAAATTTTACAATACATCTTACTATGTGTTTTCTCACCGCTATGATTTGTAATAAACATGGGTTTTAAAATTGTAAATTTAATTACTCAAAAATAGAGAGTAATTTTGATAAAACTAAAATCATTTTTAAAATAACCATGTAAAAATTAGGATATATTTAATTTTAGAGGTTTTTTTAAAATATTTTGTTTTTTGGTGAATAGTATAAATACAGTTTTGAATTTTTAGAATGTGTAATGACAGCACTGATCATGTAATAAGTAATGTAAAATTATTCTTCAATATAGTGGATTAAAATATAATAATGGTTGTACCAAGTGGAAAATACCATGGTAAAATTCCACGGTCAATCCCTTGGTTTTGCAAAACCTACTACCGAGGTTTCCAGGGAAAGGATTTAAAAAAATCCCCTCCTTTTCCTATAATAACCTAAAATTTCTCCATTAGATTTAATTTCCAAATAAACCACCATATATATATATATCTGGTATCTTTAGCTCTTAAAGAGTCCTCTCAATATGTATTTAATCCCCCAATGTCCAAATCATTGAGTTTTTAGAGTTACTATTCAAATTAAGGGAAATCTCAATATCTCTTTCCATTCCAGTTTCTTTTATATGCGGTATGTATTTTAAATTTAAATGATATGTTCTTATATAAATTTTATTTTATCCATTTACATTATTTTTAGTATTTTATTAATGGGATACCCTTTTCCACACTCTTGTTAATGTTTTCAGAAACCATGTTTCGTACCTATTATGCTGCCATATTTTCTTATCCAAATATATCTCTTTTTCTAATGAAATTTTATTACATTCTATTGTGAATATCAATACCTCTATATTTTATCGTGTTAATTTAAAAGATTTCTTAATGAACTATTTAATTTTGGTATTAACATACATAAAAACTGCCTTTTGTGGGCTAATAATGACATATAGATCTTATTTTTTATAACTTTCTTAAAATGACATGATTTTTATATGATACCCATTTCTTTTATAAACCATGAGTTATTTATGTAATGTATTATTATGATCTATGCAGGTCACACTAATTAATACATATGAGGGTTTCACCCGGATAACACATCAATGTTTTGTGTAAATAATTTAATCGCTTTAGATTAATTTTTGTTGATACCTTGATGAATAACCTTATAAATGTTTATAACACCTTGGTGATAAAACATGATGATATGCTTATGAATGAATCAATTAAATGATTTAGACACATTTCCATGTTAGGATTCATGTTGTTATTATTATCCTCTTTCTCATTCTTTAATGTAATTCCTTTTGTTCTTATTGATATTTCTCAAGATCACAAGTATATAGTTTCCCTTGTTTTCCTATAATGGGAATTATGCTCACCCTTTACTTTGATGTATGTCCTCAGGTTATGAGATACAATATAAGTAATTAAGATAAACCAATAAATAATAAATTCATGTTGTTTAGAATAATTTTTTAATGTTTTGTGGTATTATGTACAATATTTTTAGGAAATTAAATGTTAAATGATCATCTATTTTGTACAGTGCAATGAAATGTTATGTAATGAAAAGAATGTATTTCATGGTTAGAATCAAAGGAAGGATTACTTATTTATGTAATTAGTATTTTAAAACATTATGAATAACCATATATAAATTAATAATTATTGGAAAACAACATGGTATTTTGGTATTGTATTATGTATGTGGTTTTCGAGAAATGAAATCCATGTCTAGATACGAACTATTTTATGTGGCTCTAGAAAATATGTATCTAGTGGAGAAACATAAAAAAACAATATGATCTAGACTATAATAATAATTTTTTCATAACAATGGCCCTTGATGAACTCTGGGTTTGACACTCCTGGGGGGTTGCTTAATCACAAGATTTTTATGAACTATTATAAAGGATTTATAAAAATGTAATTAATTTTAAATAATAATATATTATAAATGATGTTTATGAAATTCCTTAAGAATTATAATATTATTAAATGAAATTTGCTTCTCACTAATGTTTTCTTTACTTATAAAATGGTGTAAAATATGAGAAACCACATAAATGGTGGGTGTAATGGACCAGGTGTTGATAGATGTCTGATGGAAGCTGAAATAGAAAACCTAATGAGAATGATGAATCAAATTAATCAAGTTATTAGAAATAACTTGAATTATTTTGAGAGGATAGATTCTCCTTGAATGAAATTTCATTCTTTTGATTCCTTTATGCATCAATGACCACATTCATTCGGTATATATACCAACCCATTATTTACCGAAAATTCGATAATATCCATAGAAAAGAACTTTTCTGTACTCTTTTGTTTATAAAAATAGAATGTAATCCAAGTTGTATATTACTTAGAGGGACAAGTTGGTCAGTGGTAGATACTAATTAAAAAAACCTAATAGGGTAGAACAAAACTATGGTGTGGGAATAGTTTAGTGGAATCTTCATCAATATGTATTTTCCCCCATATATGTGCAATGAAAATGGAGAAATAATCCCATGGCATGAAGGAGAAGGAAAATTTATTTATTAGAAGCTATGAGATGAAATTCACAATACTTCCCAATACACCTCTATATTTATCATGAATCCTAATGGAATGTTTTATAGATTCTTTAATGTAATAATTCCTTATATACGAAATAATATTTTCATTTGAGACTATGAAATATATGAGGAGGTATTGTGGAGTCCTATGAAATGAAAACTAGCATTCGTAGTGAGTAGTGGTCCCATAGATCTAATGTAAAGAAGATATCATTGGTGAAAAACATGGGGATGGGAATTGATAATGTAAGAGGATGATAAAAAGTGAAACATTCCATATGAAACCAATGTGGTAAGAAGTATTCCAGAAAATTATTTCTTGGGAGAATAAAATGTTACAATTATGGAATAGATGGTTATATTGCTTAGACCTATTGTAGTAATGTGAAGCCTCAACTTCTCAGTCATATTGAAAAAAGGAACATGGTTCTGACACATCCTAAAGCCTAATTCTATAACTATGGATAACTTGGGTACTTACCCAATCACTATCCAAATAAAAAGGTGGTGGAGGGAAATCCACATAACCTTATCATAAGATAAGGGAGAAAAATCATGATTTTTCTTTCATGATGTCTGAATCTAAAGCTCTAAATTATATGGTGGAAGGTACTCTCATTGTTCTCTAAAATCTTTAAAGTACATTTATTTGATTTTGGTTCTATGCATTAATTTGTTTTTCCATGTTTTCAAAGAATATAGAATTAAGCAATGAACTTCTGGAAATAGAACTACAAGACAAGACTACTAGAGGGATTATCCAAGCATCAACCTTTTATAGACGCTCAAATATTTACATTGGAGAGAAAAATGTTATAACAAATCTAGTATTCATTCCCGTGAATAAATTTGACATTATACTTGGGATATAATGGATCTCAAAGTATAATTCTATGATCAACTGCAAGAGAAAGAAATTCCTTTTATTCAGGAATGGAAAACCTATACTTGTTTTCAAAGGAGATATAACCAAACCTGATCTTTTTCTATAAGAATCTTTTCTAGAATTATTTATGGAAATAATTAGTGAATATGAAGAAGGAAATGAAATTATATGAATATAAAATTTTCCTATCATTTAGGAAAACACTATTGTGTTTCCTAAAGAGTTAGTTGAACCTCCCCCAGAAAGAGAGGTAGAGTTTTCCATTGAGTTCATGTATGGTTCTATGTGAATTTCAAAGAAACAATATAGAATATAAAATGTGGACCGGGAGGAATTAAATAAAAAAATCCAAGATATTTCTGGAGAAAGTGTTTATCTGGACATGTGTGTCTCTTTAAAGAGAACCTACCCTATTTGTGAAGAAGAATGATTTTAAAATGCATCTATGCATTGATTATAGAGAACATAATGTTATTAAAATGAAGAACAAGTTCCCACTCCAATGAATTGATTATTTATTTGACTAGCTTCATGGGGTTCAATTCTTCTCAAAGATATATATTCGATATGTTTATCATCAATTAAGGGTGAATAAATATGATATTCAAAATAATTCCTTCTGATTACGATATGGGAATTATTAGTTCATCATTATGCCTCTCAAATTGACTAATTCTCCTAAAATATTAAGGGATTTGAAGAATAGAGTCTGTAAGGACAACCTTGAAAACATTGTGGTAGATTTTATTGGTGTTATTCTAATTTATTATAAAATATATTAGGATAATGAGCATCCTCTAAGGGGTTTTTTTTAAAAACACCAAGGAATGAGAGGATACATGGAAATTTTAGAAGTTGTGATTTTTTTACAACAAGTTTCTTTCTTGGGGTACATTGTAACCAATTAAATAAAATAAATTGACCTGGTCAAGAGAAGTGTTGTCTAGGAGTGGCCTCAGCCTATAACTATAACTGAGATTCACAGTTTCATTAGTTTAAAAGGATATTATAGGAGGTTCATGAATAACTTTTCATGGATTTCTAATCCACTAACCATGTAAACTCAAAATTGTGTCAATTTCATCTGAAAAAAAGAATTATGTAGAAATTTTCCAAGAGCTAAATAATATATTGGTAACTATATCCATGTTAACTATACCCTATATCAGATAAGTATTCTTTATTTATAGTGATGCATCTCTGAAAGGGTTTGGGTGTATCCTTATGAAAAATGACAAGGTTATTTATTATGAATATCTATAGTTAATGTCTCATGAGAAAAACTATCCTATTCGTGATCGGGATCTTACAGCGGGTTTCATTACTCTAATGATATGGATAAAAAATCTCTATGGGTATTAATGTGATTTATGCACGGATCATAAAAGTTTAATGTATATTATCATGCAAAATGAATTGAAAATGATATAGAGGATATGGTTGAAACTTATTAAATACTATGATTATTCCATTAATTATCCCCCTAGAAGTTTAATCAATGTTATTAACGCATTAAGTAGGGAGGACCTTGTAGTCCTGAAAATGAAGAGTATTGAAGGAGATCCTTCGATCAAAAACATAGTAAAACTAGACATGGGAATCATAAGGGATAGGAAATCGTCAATGCTATCCAAAAATATTTATCAACAATCATTACTAGAGAAGTTTGAGAAATATCAAATAGTTGATCCTTTGTTTCGAATGAAGATAAATTCTATGATAGATGGAATATTTCCTCAGTTTAACATTGATCATGAAGGTGTAATGAAATTTTGTAAAATACTATGTGTTGCATCTATTTTAGAAATAAAAAAGGATATGATGGATGAAGCTCATGTCTCTATATTCTATATAAGTCAGTGAAGTATGAAAATGTATAGGGGACTTCGTGATCATTATTGGTGGGATAATATGAAAAGGGAGATTTCTGACTATATTAATAGGTTTATGGTGTGACAATAAGTTAATGCATAGTGAAAAAATCCTGAAGTGATATTACAACGACTATCCATACCAGCATGGAAGTGGGGTAATATCACTATGGACTTTTTCTCTATTCTCCTAAGAAAATATAATGAAAATAATGTGATAAGGGTTAGAGTGGACTGTCTCAATAAAACATTCCATTTTATCTTTATTCTTGAGTCTTTCACTCTTGACCAAGTTTCCACGATTTATGTAAATAAATTGTTGATGAATCATGGAGTTCCACATTCTCTCATTTATAATCATTTCCTAGGATTCACATCAATATTCTTGAGAAGTCTTGAACATGATTTGGGTACAAAATTGAATTTCATTATGGCCGATCACCCCCAAATTGATGGACAATCTAAAAGGATTTCTCATACACATTATTACATTCTAAGAACATTCTCAATGAAATTTAAATATGGATGGGATCAACATCTCCCAATAGTTTAGTAATCACAAAAAATGGGATTCCATTCAAGTATTAAAATTGCATTATATGAAGATCTTTATGGGAAGAGATGTAGAACTCCTACATGTTGGGATGAATCTAATGGTAGAAATCTTCTTTGGTCTTATTTTATAAAATAAATAACAAAAATTTATTCTTTCCATCAAAAAAATCGTTAATTCTTGTCAAATTTATCAGAAGAGCTATGATAAAACCCATTTAATAGATATGTATTATCATTTTTGTGATAGAGTGATCATTCGAATATCACCTTGGAAGAGATTCATGTGGTTTGGTAAGAGAGGGAATCTTAGCCCTAGGTACATTCGCACCTTTGAAATCCTTGATCACATAGGAGAATTATCTTATTTTATTGAACTTACACAAAATCTAGCTCAAGTTCATGATGTATTATATGTATATCTATTGAGAAAGTAAATACCTAACCCTTGAAATATATTACATCCTATGGTGGTACAACAGGAACATGGTCTATCTTACAAGGGGTATCTGGTGGAGATCTAGGACCATAGAGACAAGGTTTAACACAAAAAGAATACCAACCTCACAAATGTGTTGAGAAGGAACCACATATATGAAGAAGTAACATTTGAAATAGAGGGAAAAAACATAAGTATCCAAACAATTACTCAACTGAGATAATGAGTTCAAATTTTTGGGATGAAGTTTCTTATAGGGTTAGAATGTGATGACCCAAACTTTTTGAATGAAATTTTTTTCTTGATAAAATGTATGTTATATTTTATTTTTTACTCAAAAAAATATATTTATTTAATAATAAAGTGTGTATAAATTGACATATGACCATCCTGTCTCAAACAGTATATGACTTTGGTCAATATGACTATTGTACATCATACTATTGATAATAATTTTGACGTTATCTTTAGAGTTCAAAAGTTAAATTTTGATGAACGATAATTGATACATAAAGAAGATTTGATGGAATCAATTAGTAGATGCATTCCATTTAAATACCACGTGTTATATCATGGGAGGGAGGTATCATCACTAGTGTTCTTCCTTGACCAACCCCAATATGATCTTTAACATGTGAAGCTTGAATGAAATCTTATACAGGGAAAGTTTAAGTTATTGATGATTTCCACTCGATCTAGGTTAGTTGAGCCACCACATGAGTATACCAACATCGTACACCATACTAGTAGGTTATATTAATGAGTAGTAAGGTTTTATGCTTCAAGGAAGTTTTTACATAATTTTTAATTTCATTTTTTAAATATATTTGTTAAGAATAAAATTTCAAAATAAAATTGAATTAATATTTGATAAACTAATTTTTTTGTTAGAAATTGGAAGTATCAAAAGAGAAATTATTATTATAATAAATTGATATATTATAAATAGTATTTTTCAATTAAGTAGTATGATTAAAACACAATTATTTACATTTTAATGATAAAATATTCTTTTCAAGTGTTAGAAATTTTACAATCCCTTTTACTGTACATTTTCTGTCAGTAATTATTTTTAATGAAAAAGGAATTTTATATTTAAAAGTTATATTAATCATACATGGAAATTTATAAAGATAAAATAAACATCGTTATTTCAATGATCATGTCAAAATTTGGTTAGGGTTTATTTATGAATATTTTCTAAAATATGTTTCTTTTCAATGGATAATAAAAAAATGTTTTGAGTTATTTGTATGTTTAATGACATCATTAATGATGTAATAAGTAATTTAAAATGATGTTATACTATTATGAATTAAAATTTTATAATATTTTTTCCAAGTAGGCAATACAATGTGCAAATACCATGGTCAAGCCCATGCTTTTTCAAATACCACTACTGAGGTGTCCAAGAAAATCAATAACACAATCCATCTCTTTTTCTATAAATAACCAACCATTTATCCATTATATTTCATTACCAATTAATCCTACATGAATATATGGTAGTTTTACCTCCCATGGATTCCTTCCAATGTGTCCTCAATCCCCCAAATATCCAATGATCGATTTTAGGAGTTATTCTTAAAGGTAATGGAAATATCAATTTCTCTTTTTCTTTCAAGTTTTTGTTTTATGTGGTATGTCTTTAAAAATTACATATTATTTCCTTATGTTCATTTTATTGTATCCATTTTTTTTATTTATAGTTCATTATGAAAGTGAGACCCTTTTCCACTCACTTTTGATTTTTTTCCAAAACCTTGTTCTACACCTGTTATACTGCCATATTTTCTTCTCAAATTTTCTCTCTTTTTCTCAAGAAATTCTCTTATTTTCTTTTTTAAATACCCAAAATTATTTTTTATCTAGGGGTATTCACAAATATTTATAAGTTAAATTTTTTATTTTTGTATTAATTTACATGAATCCCACCTACTTTTTCCATGGGATAATAATAACATAATTGTATTCTTTTTATGGACTTTTTTTAAGCATCATTATTTTTATATGAAACCCATTTCATTAATTATCCATAGGTTATTTCTGAAATGTTTTACTATGATTTTTGTGGATAAAATTAATTAATACATATGAATTGTGTGCCCTAAGAGTGCTCTAATGAATTGGATAATGAATTTAATCCCAATAGAAGACATGCTTTATGATACCTTGATGAATAAACTTGGTAATTTTTATGACACCTCACTGATAAACCATAGTGATATGCTTTTTAATAACTCAATTAAATGTTTTTACCACATTAAAAATTTATTATTCATGTTCTTATTATTATTATATTGAAATTTATAATTCCTTTTTTTATTTCATTATGTTCTTACTTATAATATTCAAGATCATAAGTAAATTGTTTTCCTTTTTTTCCCATATTGGGTCTTATACTAACCCTTTCCTTTGATGTATGTCCGTAGGATATGAGTTTAATTAAATGTTATTATAATGATCCAATCAATAATCCTTTAAGGTTTTTTATAATAATATTTTTTGTTTCCATGTACTATATAACTTATTTGGAGGAAACTAAACTTTAAACAATCCTCTATTTATTACAATGTACTAAATATTTACGTAATAAAAAGGTAGGATGTTATAGTTTTCTTCATGTCGATTGTTAATCAAAAATTATTATTTTATTCATGTCGCTAAAATAATCATGTAGACAATGTTTCTAGACATATAAAATTCTTATCAAGAACATCTAGATCAATATTTATGGGAATTAATACACAAATACATAAAAAATAAAACATGATAAAAAAATAGAAAAAAATCATTAGTAAAGTATGAAGGGTATTTGAGATCATAAAAATATAATGTATATGTGATATGTTGGATAAATATTATTAGTTTAAAATTTTATTAATAGTTTTATTGTTTAAATGAATGGAATGAGACCCTATACCCTAGGTTTTAAACCATGGGTATAACACAAAAAACTATGGGTATAGGCTTTACCCATAGTTTATAGAACTATAAGTGATTAAATAGTTGGTATAAGGATAAAACCAAGGTTTCTATAGAAGCATTGGGTATGGAATATGAGGATTATTTAATACCCATAGTTCACTTCAAATTTTGTGTATATTTATATACCCATGGTTCCTTGAACCATGGCTATGAATGTGTGTCTGGAATTCATTTATACCGATTTTTTTGAACTGTGTGTATAGAAACCCAACCCAATAAGATAACAGAAACACCATCCAACACCTCTCATAAAACATTAAAATTAATTACCAACCATTGTGAACATTTAATGTCTTATACTTATTTTATTTTCAGAATTTAACAATCAATTTATACATATTTTTCAAACCATTTACATTATTATAATATACTTATATAATCCAAAAAATACATATTTACCTACACTCAAAAATAAAGGGGATAAATATCAATCTCATCACCACCAGTTCCATTATAACCATCCCCAACATCAATGCCTACACAACCACTACCACTACCACCACCACCACAACCATCATCATCACCATTTCCACCACCACCAACACTAGTACCATGAGACTAAAATCCACTTGGACCCACATTGAAATCAATCTGGGTATCATTTAATGAGTTAATTGATGTTATAAATGAATAAAAAACAATAGTATCTTATGATGGAATTAATGGACATATAGTTGACAAAACTTTTAGTAAGTTTTTAGTGACTTTTTTACCCATTTGACACTCCAATAAAGCTATTTTTTGCCTCACCCTCTTTATCATAAGAATTTTGTAGCTCAATGGTGTTCTAGGTCTATGATGTGCTCAATGATGACCAATAACTAGTGGGAAAAATTCTTTTCTTGGATTTATATCAGACTCTACTATGGTGATCCTCACCTAATACCTATCTCAGATGATTATTTGGGCAGAAGTTATCATCTTCTATCTAATCAAGGGCCTCCATAACACACTATAGAAAATATAAAAAAATATAAAATTATTAGTTACT
Organism: Viscum album; assembly: GCA_963277665.1. Lineage (NCBI taxonomy): Eukaryota > Viridiplantae > Streptophyta > Magnoliopsida > Santalales > Viscaceae > Viscum > Viscum album. The sequence continues at coordinate 237,007,856 of OY728140.1, read as the reverse complement.
TATCAGTGTTTCAAATATCAATAAAATTTCTTACAATCATTTCTTGTGTTTATGCATTTATAGAAATTTTATCATTTTACTTCGTACTCATGAAATTAATTTTTCTCAACGCATAGGGTCTTCGAGGCCTAATGCTTCTTGTTATAAGTTAAATTGAGTACTATAATTGTACATTTATTGAATAATATAGTAATGATAAACTAGGAATGAATTAAAATTTTATCTATTGAAGAAGTACATAAAATAAAGAATCATAAAAATATACTTTTATTTATATATTTAATATTTTTGGCATATCATAATCAATACATACTAATAAACATTTTAAACATGAGTATGATACGGATTCCTATTATATGTTAACATTGATCAAACTCTATAAGTGTTAAATTATTTTAATATTAGGTTGCTTGGTTATTTTGATCATTTGGTCATTTGGTTCATTTTTTGGACAGATTTTTTGATTATTTGGTAACTTGTCTATGTGGTCATTTTTGAATTTTTCCAATTAGCCTATTAGAAATTTGGTAATTTGGAAATTTGTCCATTTTTTAATTTTTCCATTTCTTCATTTTCTTAATTTTTCCATTTATCTATTAGGGAATTTGGGCATTTGGGAATTTCTCCATTTGGGCATTTATCCATTTAGCCATTTCGTAATTTGAACATTTCTTAATTTTGTATTTTGGGTAATTGGTAAAATTGGGAATTTGGGAATTTGGGAAATTGGGAAATTGTGCAATTGGGAAATTGGGAAATTGTTCAATTGGTAAATTCGACACATTTCCACTATGCCACATTAAATATCCAAATGTCTATTTAACACTCTGAGAAATTTAAAAATGGGGCCATTTGTTCATTTGGAAATTTGGTAATTTAGAAACTTGAGATTTTTGGAATTTTGGAAATCCCATTTGGTCATTTGGAAATTTATGAAATTTGGTCATTTTTTCTATTGTACCATTTAGACATTTGGATATTTGTCTAATTCTACTTGTGTTACATTATTTGGTTGTTTTTTCACATGGTAATTTTCTACATTTGGTAATTAGGTTCATTGTTTGGTTAGGTTGTTTGGTCGTTTAGGAATTTGTCTATCTAGATATTTAGACATTTAGGAATTTGGGAATTTTTTCATATAGATGCTTTAGCCATTTTGGTCATACATCTATTTGGTCAGTTGGTCATCTGGACAATTTTGAAATTGCCCAATTCTCTATTTGGGGATTTCTCCAATTGTCTATTTGAAAATTTGGTCATTTGGGAATTTTTTAAATTTTCCATTTTCCCGTTTCCCATTTTACCATTTCTCAATTTTCCAATTTTCCAATTTTCCCATTTTCTCATTTTCATAATTGTCAATTCTTCCAATTCTCAAATTAGAAAACTTTCTATTTGGAAATGTTTTCATTTTCGAAGTTTTCCATTGGGTCATATAGGAATTTTGTCATGTTGTCCATTGTGAAATTAAGATATTTTCAAATTCAGTAATTTTCTATTTATCCATTTTACTAATTGTCCGCTTAACTGATTTAAATAGGAAAATGGCCATTTATACATTTTGACCATTAGGAAATTGGGAAATTAGAAAAAATTTCGTTTTTCCCTTGGGTTATTTAATCAAATAAATACCGTTTACTTAAGTAACAATATAAATAAAATTCTCATTTATATTAATATTTAAGTAGATAGTGCCTCTCTTTCATGGGAATTATAGTCCTCCCCTATGTGTGAAAATACATCATAACATCATTTTTTCAGAAACAACATAAAAAATAAAAAACAATTAATAATAATTAAATATTAAATGGAAAACATAAAATATTAAGAATACCTTATACACTTAAATCTTCCAATATGTGGTCATTTTATGATATTATATTGTTGAAAATTTGGGTAATATTGGTACACACTGTAAATCTGAACTGAGTCTACTCTCACACCCAACATAAAAATTGTGCTTATATGATCACCAAAACTCCCCAAGATCTATCAACCATGAGAAAATAGAATATTCACCATCAGGAAAGATAAACTGATGCTCTAACGAGAATTTTATTTCATATAAATAAAATAATAATAGAAGTATCAACTTAAAAAATTCCCTTACCCATATCTCTCCCCATACTTTATATATGATTTCATTATCAACACTACATGAGTATGGTTTCACTGGAATGATATCATTATACTTAGACAAAATTCCCATAAAACTTCTACACTGCCATTAATTTTTAGAAATTAATGACTTTGTTGGATTCCGCCATTATTTATATTTTCTGATTACATGATTCATGCATACAAGTATACCCACATAACAAATTATAATAACCCACTAAATAATATAAAATAAAAAAAGAAGCTCCCTGGCTTGGAACCATACTTGTAGGATGAGCAGTAGTGAACTCTTCTTCAACTATATATATAATAAATTTTAATGATAAAGAATAATAACGTGGAATTAAAATATATTTTGATGAAAAATATTAAAAAATTTATACTCAGTGAGGGAACAAATAAGAAGAAAAATAACATATTCTATAAGAGATGCCAAAAAATAATTAACAAAACATATTATAATATATATAATGAGCGTAAAATATTACATAATCTAATTTACTACATTTTCTTTTAGGAGAAAATTATTATTAATACTTAAATCTGTTTAATATTACATTAATCCAATTAAGTTCAATTTTCTTTATAATGGAAAATATTTACACAAGATTAATAAAAATGTGTCACCAAATATCAAAATAAAAACATTTGGCATAATAATGTCATGGAAATTCTTCCATAACTAATATAAATATAAATAACCATCCAATAATAATATCATTTAAAATAAGATTTAAATGATACAAAAAATATATCCAAAATGTAATAAAGGATATGGAAGATAGAAGATGTATGAAAAATAAAATGGGAATGTGTATATGGATTTTAGGCATCTTTAAGCCCATTGTATTAGGATAGGGGAAATTGGGAACATTTAGAGCACTATGATATTTTCCCACATAGAGTTAGCATATCCAAATACTAACCCCTTATTTCAAAACATATTCATCACTTGATACGATTAAATATTAGGGGACCTATCACAGAAATATATCACCATTTATATGCTTTCCAATAGAGAAATAAACCAAAAAAATGTGTACTAAACTAACTATAATGCTGGGATGATTTCCAAAGTCAAAGAAAAAATAAAAGTATAGATTATATGAAATTATAGAACACAAATTGAAAACCAAGCTAGATACGATGCTTGACACAAGTGACCAATACATAATACTATTATCCATAAAAACGGAGGAAAATAAATATCATAATAAAAAACAAAGACATAATCATAAAAATCCAAATAATTTGTGTGTATTGGAATAAAATTTAACCAAGGAATACAAGTAAAAATATGTATTTCTTATCAAGATAGGTCTTATAATTTTAAAACATAATTGGGGAAAACATTTATTCCTAAAAGGTTTTTATTTAAGTATTAAATTACATATATTATTCAAAGAGAGGGGAAATATATTTTACATGATTTTCAATTTCAAATTAATAAGTATTTAATTTGGGAAAGATCCATGTGGAATAAATAATTAATCCATTACATCCCACTTTATGAAACCCATCTGTTACATCAACACTGATGAAACGTCTTAATTGAGGTGAAGTGTTGTTATATGGTTTTTATTTCATTTAACATGTAATGGAACTAAATGGATAAAAATAAAGATATAATAATTTATTAAAGGAAGAATTCTGAAAAAGAATTATGTTATACTCAATGTCTAATCAAAATAAGTGAAACTAAGGTCTATAAAATTAAATGTTTCTTAAAGAACTAAATCCTTCTATAAGATTTTATTAATGGAAACCATGTACTATGAAATGATTATGATCCAAAAAAGATTTCCATTATTACTTATATAATTATTTAATGAAATTTTCCAAAGTCTTCTATAAATATTTTTACATAATAAATGTTTTAAAATTTTTAAACATTTATAATTTAAAATTTTAATTATTTAAAAGAATCTATTATGATATATTCTTGTATAAATCATAATAATGATTTCCAATTAACATTATTGATAAGTACTATAAATACAATACTGATTTCCTGAATAATTATCCATCATAGATAAATAAATATTCCATATTTAAATATAATATTACAATCATATACATCAGCATATAATTATTTCATTTTGGGTCAAAACAACCCTATAAATAGTTTTATCATGGCCCATGATATAAATTTTACTAATAATATAATAATAATGTTTGAGGAATAATGAAATAGTTTTCATAATAAAAACATACTAACAATAACACTACTCAAGTAATAACCAAATATATCCATGGAATAATATAAAACACATAATTTAAAATGATTGATAAAATTATATAATTCAAAAATAAAACCTACAAATAAATATTTTATTTAAAATTAACCAAAACTTTTATAATAATTAAATTTATATGGAAATATGTTTATAGTGAAAATAAGAAATTGTTAAAGAAAATAAACTTTTGGAATAAACATAGCATTCTCATCGATTGCTTTTTATAAATTAACTTATTAATTATTCCTTAAAAATCCTATTTTAATTTACAAAATGAAAATGAAAATTGTATTATGATTGTTTATTTCCATTAATAAAAAAAATTCATACCTTCGTGAATTAATGAGGTAAGGGTTTTTTATAAAACACACTAACATTAAACATTTGTGAGCTCCACATAATTCATTCGATCATAAAAAAATTTAAAAGCTTAAAAACGAAAATTTTATAGGAAATTTAAATTCAATAATTAAATCACGTAACTCAAGGATAATAAAAACAAGAATTAAACACTATAGATAACATTACTATGATTCCCAACAATAAATATTTATAATTACCTAAAATATTCCACCAATATAATCTAAATTTTAAGTTAAATTCATAATAATTTCATGAAAAGTTTTCAAAATGAAGAAATAATAATTAACAAAATACTTATCCAAATGTAATAGACAATATTTGATATCTATTAGAATAGAAATGTAAAAACACGATGATAATAAGTGTTTCCATCATGCTTCTCTAAATTCACAAACATATATAAAAGTGAAAATAATATTCAATAGAAGAGAATAAGTATTCATAACCCACTGACTCGGTGTTGAAGAATATTACAATAAAAAAATACTTCAATCAGGGGAGGAGAACACTAGAAGAGAATAGAAGTCTTAAACTCGTCTAGGTGAGGGGGATACTAGGGATTATGGTTGAGGATGGTATGGGGGAGGCCAAGGTTTATTTTAAACCTATATAGCCAATGTTTTTGAAACAAAATAGTCGGTATATATCAAAAAATACCAATTGTTGTTGAAAAACCATCAGAATATAATTTTCTTGAAAATCTATAAATGTGGTTTAAGAAACCCATGGGAATAGATGTGTGGGGATATCCTGAATTTCCAATTGTGCTAAGGGATGTGCATGGAAATCCAACATGACACGCAATGAAAGAAATAAAGAAAAATGTGTGAATCCCTTAGAGAAACTTAGAGACTATATACCTTATGTCTAGTAAGTCAAATACCCAATAAAGACCCTTCAGTCAACTTAGAATGAGAGATATCTACGTAGAATGGAAAGAACAACAAGGGCTTAATAACACCAAGTGTGAGCTCAAAAATTCTAAGAATTAAAGGAGCTTCACTAAGAAGGGAGGATTAATAGGCATATGAGTGAGGGGTTTCATCCCAAAAGGGTGGGATTCTTCTAGTTAAAGGGTAAATAGTCGATGCAAATGTAAAGTTTTACATTCAAAAGCGGCATATAGTTTCTTCATACGATTGACCAAACCCTGAAAACTCCACTTTCTAGAACCACACACATCACATTATTTGGTATATGGTTAGAAAAAACCGGCACAAATTAAGTGAAATTATACTATAATAAATTTAATTCTTTATTATGGTTTCCATCTCCCTCTCATATTTTTATAAATCATGTGACTTTTTTTCCAAGCCGCACGGTTGGGGGATCAAGTAGCACAAACCTTATGTTAACTGTTCCCACTATTATATCTTCTCTAAAAATAATATTTCACAGCCTGAACAACCTAGAGACTCTCAAGACCTCACATAACCCCATGTATTTCCCTTAAGGGTGAAATTATGGGAGTTTTGATGTAATTAAACAAATGTGTACCTATCTGAATGGTGGGGGTTTCACAAAAGGATGTTGAATATCCTGTATAATGAAAATAAATATCTTAATAACTTATGTCATAACACTATCTATATATATATAATTAATTTACATTTATTCATTAAAAATATATCAATATGTTATATTTTATTTTTATCATCAATTTTTTTGTTTCTGTTTTTTTATTTTACTAGTTTCATAGAGGTAGTGTCAGTTCTTGATTATTTATTTAATGTTAATAGTTAAGTGATTATTAAATGTTGAATTATATTTTTTAATGATTCCTTATGTCCCATTTTTATTAGTTGAAATACATGGATATAGTTTTTTGAAAATAAAAATTATGATAAAGTTATTTCGACATATCTAACAGTCAAAAGGTAATATATCAATAAATTTGTTAAATAATGATATACCAATTTGTTAAAAACAAATATTAAATATATCAACATTAATGATTTTATCATTGAATAATATTACTTATTGACCAATGGTAAAAATATTATAACAACGTTCATGTTAGTTTTAGAGCTGGACCAAAAAGAGAGTGTTATAATTATTAAATGAGTAAGGATATGTATTTATAAAATGATAATATAAATTTTAGATAATAATAAAAATGAAATTAATTTCATATATATATTTATAAAATTTTCTCTAAGAATAATCCATGATCGGTTTTGATTACAAATGACATCTTCATTCAAAGAAGTGATAGTCTGTATGTGTTTCACAATTAATGATTCCATTTCTCATGGAATTTGATGAAATGAAGTTATTTGATAAATTATAATTTTACAATAATACTTTTAACATAGGAAACATATTAATTCATAAAATACATTCATTATACTAAATATTATATGAGATAATGAAAAATTAACTACATCACTTCATGGAGAAAGTTGTCTGCACATACGCATGAATGATGTTGTTTTGTTTCAATTAATAGATGGAAAAACTGAATATCGGTTGATAAATTAATGTAATAAAATTTCATTCTATTAATAATACTTATATTATTATATTAGGGTGTCTATAAAAAAATTTAGATGAATATTAAGATGAAATGAATGAGAGGTAAGAAATACCCACATTAAGAACTAGAGATTTATTTTAGAAATATTCATAAAAATGGATGAATTAGGATAAATAATCAACAATAGAGAATTATGAAAGTGGGAGGGGATTCTATGAGGATAAAAAGGGTTTATTTTTAGGATAAAATGCAATGGAATATCTATATCATGAAGTGGAGTAAGTGATCCCCTTTTATAAGTGATTTTTTTAGTAAATATCTAATACTTTTTTCAATGAAGACACGACACTGTTCAAGGTTCAATGGCTCCAAAATGGAAAATAATTAAGTATGGGAAGATATAAGGTCTATAAATCCTCTAAAATTCATTTTATTATATATTTTAAACATGTTTCAAACCACTTCCTCTTAGATTTTTTACTTTTACAATTTTTTATTTTTACCATGGTAATTAATTCGTACGTAAGTAGTTTACTTTTTATTCATACAAATAAAATATAAATTTTTAAATAATTTTTATATACTAATTCAAAATATTATATCCATTTCATAAAATAATATTTCAATTTTTCATGAAAATTTATTATTATATTACTGCATGTAACGCATGAAACCCCATTTTTTATAAAAAGTGTATTTTTAAGATTAAAATTTATTTATATGATGAGGTTGTAAATGTATTATAATTTACTAATAAAATTTTTTTATTATAATTTAATTTTTATTTAAAATCATGATAAAATAAATATTACTAAAAAATATTTAATTAAAAAATAATACTATGAAATTTTCGTTTATTTGAAAATAATATATAACTTTACAAAATGATAGACATAATTTTTTAAAAATTAATAATAGTATTTTGAAATTCATAGTGGTACTCATCATGTTCATCCTTGATAATGTAAAATATTTTTTAATTATTTCTGTTATACTTACTTATTTTTTAATTTTTTTAATCCTATGGTTTAAGTAAAAATTTAATTTTCAAATATTCACCTATAAACCAATTATTTTTGAAAAAACTATAAAAATCACCATAAAATATATTTTTAGGATTAGTTCAAATATTAATTAAATTTCATCAAGTATGAATTCTATAATTTATAATTTTTACTTATTAATATAAATAAATATTATTTCAATTGTGGTAAAGTTCACATTATGCGATGATTTTAAAGATATAGTGTATACTTACTCTAGTTGGGTATCAGGTATTACATTCACACAATAATAATATCATCAAAATTTATTTATATAAATCATATCATAAAAACAATGTTCATTTATTCAATATTTATTCTTTCAGTTTCTGTGTTTACTCTTCTAACATTTTATTTTTTAAAATCAATTTCACCAATAGAGATATCCAATTCTACAACACTTTCTTCCCGGTGTCAATAATTTGTAAATGATATTCAGTATAATAAAAGTTTGGTTCCAATACTATTCCCTCATTTTTTATTACATAAATTGGGTTCAACATGTACTTTCTCAATAATGAATCATGAAAAACATCATTCATATTAGAGAGGTTGGTTGGAATAGTAATATAGCATGACACTCTTCCAAATAATTATAGTATTTGAAATATACTAATGTACCTAGGATTTAGTTTCCCATTATTCCCAAACCATATAAATATTTTACATATAGATAACATTTAGGATACATGATCCACCCCTTACATTATACATCTAATCTCCATTTTTGCATAGATATTATATCACATTGATCCATCTTAATGTGATTCTGAATAGTTCCCACTTTTCATATTGTCTCATTTACAAGTTTTTAGCCTACTAGTTTCCTCTCTCTAAAATCATCCCAACAAGTTGGAGTAAAAAATACCTTCCCATAAAATAACTCATATGATTATATCTTTATACCAGAATAGAAGCTATTATTATATGAAAATTACACCAAAGGTAGATATTGATCCTGCATACCATAAAATTTATTAGAGAATGACATTAACATTTCTTCCAATATATAAATAGTAATTATTGAGTTCCCGTCATATTGGGGGTGATAGGTAGTGATGAAATGTATCACAATGTTGAGTGGCATATGATGTTTACTCTAAATTTTTTATATGTACCACAAGTTAAGATCAGATACAATTGATAGAGGTGAATATTTGAGTATCCCTATATCACTGATAAAGATTCATGTAATACATTCATGGGGTAACTCCTCACTTAATTATGTGAAATATGCATAATTTTTAAGGAATAAAAAATGACCAACATCACATTATAACTTGAAGGAATCAGCATTATTCCATTGAAGAATTACACTATAACTTTTTCCGACATCCACATTGTTACTGTGAAAGGTTTCATGAGTCTTTTATAAAAAATTTCCAACCTTTATCTACAGGTATACCAATAATCTAGAAACATTGTCCACAATTTCCCACATCGTACCATCCCACTATAAATTTTCTGATAAATCCCTGTACATAATTATTATACTAGGGTTTATAGAGAAATTTTAACTATTTAGTTCATCTAGTAATTCCATTTTCACTATAGGTATATATATAACACATACTCTATTTCAAAAAAATAATATACCACCATCACTGAATAATTAAAATAATCTCTTATAATTCATTGATTTGATTCTATTATTCAAACCATAGTCTCTATGTTTTCAAATCTGTATCTTATCTGTTAATGATTTCTTGGATATAATTTGAAAAATTAATTATGTTCCCTTTAATGACACCCCTATAAAAATTTATTGACTACATGAATATTGGATCCTTTTTTATCATCATTTTGGGTAGAACTCGATGATCATTCCTACTTAAGGCATCAACCACCTTATTTTCTTTACCAGGGTAGTAGTGTATTGAGAAATCATTTCCCTTTAGTAGTTTTATTCATCTCCCTTGTCTCATGTTCCATAAATTTCATGATTTTTTTCACACTCTTTTGAACTAAATATATCATACATCTCTCACTATAGAGGTTGTGGCTTGACATCTTCAATAATATAAATTACAAATACCAACTCAAGATCCTGATTTGAATAATTTTTTCATTCATATTCAATTTTATTGATACATAAGAAACTACCCTATCATTTTTCATGAGGAAAAAAAACAATTATTAATTTAAAACACCACCATATATTAAAAATATTTACTTCATTGATGGTAGTATCAATATAGGTGAATTTTCCAATCCCTTATTTACCTCCACAAAACATAAATTATACTTCTCTGATGATGTTTATTTTACACCATTATGTTTTAACTTGGTTAAAATGTTGGATAATCAAGTAAATTATTGAATAAATCATCAATAGTAACCTATTAATCAATGGAAACTAAAAAAATTATATCTATTATTTAGTATGGTAAAATCATCTACTATCTTATTCGATAAGGAATACATACATATTCCATCTTAAGAAATAATATGTCCTAGAAAAGAAATTTTCTTGATCTAAAATTCACAATTAAAAAATTCACAAAATGATTCTTTTTCTATAAAGGTTTCAATAATGTTTCATAAATGATTATCGCTCTCTACATGTATTTTAGAGTACATTAATATATCATAAATGAATACAACTATGAAATCATCAAGATAATCCATGAATTCTTTTTTATCAGATCTATAAACATAAAGGATTCATTTTTCAAACCAAATGGAATATCTATAAACTCTTAATTTCCATAACTCTAATGAAATATTGTCGTTGATATATCATCCTCCCTCGCCCATAATTGGTGTTAACCAGAGGGAAGATTGTTCTTTGAGAAATATTGATCTCCATAGGGTTGACCAAATAAGTAATCAATTTGAAGGAGATGATGTATATTATTTATATAAATAGAATCTAACAGCATATAATTAGTTCATAGCCTCAGATACCAATCCATATTCTTAAAAAATGAATAGTGGGTATTGAAGGTGAAACTATAGGGTGGATGAATAACTTATAACACAAGTATTATAGATGTTTCTTCAGATCCACTAATTCTGCTAGGTCTATTCTATATGGAGTTCTAGATATAGTTTTATCTTATGAGTTAAGTTCAATAGAATACTCTACATAGTTTTTTGGAGAGTGACCAATTAATTAATTTTGAAACACATTGATCTATTCAAGTATAATAGGTACATCTTCTATTCTTAAGTTATCCTTGTTAATCGTAGGTTGTATCTTCTTTTAATATCCAAGGATTTCATTTATCTGTGTTACTATGGATGGATCTATGTATAACTCAAATAATAATATATCACCATTAAATATAATTAACAACATTCTACCTTTAGGATTAATAATATTTGTCTCTTACAAAATCCTTTTTCATTATACTTTAAAACCCAATCCATACGTAGGATTATACCAAAGTCTAGCATGGATATGATAATCAAGTTACTTTTTTGGTATGACTATGAATTATTATGTTGACTAATATACTTAACCTCATTGCAATAAAATTTCCATTAGTTTTATAGATTGAAAAATAATTTATTAATTTTATATTTAATGATTTAATATTCTTAGAAAATAAGAAAGATAGCAAAGAGTTTGAAGCTCCCGAATCGAATACGACATTATCTAGATTTGAGTTTGTGATAGTCCTTACTATTAAAATAACACCGTAAACATTAACATTAGATGTGGTAATCACATAATATTTTCCATGGAAACTAGAAACTTTCTGATTTATATTACCTTAATGCAATGGTCATTTTATTGAGTGATGCCCCATATTTGTTTAGTCAATGAACTAAATTTTATTAACATCCTTCTCTCCATTACATTCATTAGCCATATGAACCTTATCTCCACAGTTATTAAAAACTCCCATTCCATTTAAATAAGAAATATTCAATTTCATTCAATAATTATCACCCATTGGATGGCCCATATTTTCCTACTTATTCACTTCCACATTTCTTTATTGATAGTTCCCAGCCATTCTCTCCTTAACTCGATTTCCATAAAAAAAATTAAAACATAAAAAAAATTGAGTTTATATCTTGATGGAACGTTATAATATATCACCGTATCATAAAAATATTAAGAGACTAGTTCTTATAGGGGTATCATCTTATATATATCAAAGAAATAGTCTATAAAATGGTTTTATTCATCTATGAAGTCCAAAACATGCCCAAAAATATATAAAATTGTCCTAATACTCAATATAACTTTCTGTTTCCTTATACTTAAAATTATGATATACCCTTTCAATATCAGTTCATTTCACTAGAGGGAATTATTTCTCAAAGAATATAAAATTTAATGTCTTCCTTTCAATGTTTTTTATTTCTATATCATCCATAGTATTTTGAATCAATGACCACTATTGACCAAATTATCTTCTTAGATGATAAAATTCTATGAAAAAAACTCTCCATTTCATTACTTCCCATGGATAGAAATATCTTTTGTACGCACTTGATTCATTATTCAAATACTATTGGGTTAGTGGTCCCATGAAATGATTTAGGTTTTTATAAATTGAATGGATTCCAAAATATTTCAACATCTTGTGGATTAGTATTTTTCTCATATAATAATGGTTATTAGATATACCCTAACTCAACTTCATTAATGTCGACATAATATAATCGGTTTCAACACCAGTCATGTTGATACTCAATATAAGGATATATTGATACTAATTGTAGGTGATGATATTATTTATCTTCCACTTATTATGAACCATCTCTAAATAATGACATATAAAAAATTATCTAATTACATTATAAATATTGTTCTATAAAAAATAATAAAGAAATTAAACATTCTTGGATATCATAAAGGTTTATTATATGCATGTGATAACTATATTCTTCTAAAATCTCAATAACAAGGTTCCCACTAAACATTCATTAAAACCAATACTTACATCTCGACTTCAGTAACATAGAATCGGTGATTATATTATTAAATTATTACAAGATATATCTAATAGGATAACTTGGGTCAACTAAACAAGCCACTAGAGATGAATGATCTTGGTGGTAAAGGAAAATAAAGATAATAGAAACCAATCTTGTTAAAAAAGACATGCAGAAAGAGTACAAAATGGAAGAAGGATATACATAAAAGGTCTATACAATCCATGACAAAAATGAAAAAACCTAAAAGTATGGAAAAACTTGACGAATATGTCTCAGTGTGACTAAACATCACCTCTAAGCCATCCTGTTATGAATCCAATGATGAAAATAGAATTCGACATGGTAAAAGATACCCTTCCTTTTACATTAATCCTAAAAAAACAACATGTACAACCACATAATATAAATATATGGTCTAAGCATAACATCTTGTTGGATTCCACCATAGAGTCTATAAAAGGACTAATATCATGAATGAAATTGTTCTATATTTTAAAAAAATTACAATTCCTTATCATAAATCTAAACCCATTTTTAAATATATTTTTTTAGTTTTTTCCTAATAGACATTGAAATAAAAAATTTGGAATATAAAACTTATAACTAATAAAAAAATAACGCATATCTATACAGCATAAGGTAATCAATTAAATATATAACCTTGAAATAACCATTTGTCTGAAACCATGAGATACAACCTCATAAGAAAACATGTGAGCAATAATCCATGATAAAATTGATCATGCCATAAAAACCCTGAATGAAAATGCACTCTGTATTTAGACCTACCCTATGGGAATATATTATAGACATAAAAGAGACTAAATAATAATATTTCGGTACCAAATAATATTTAGTCCTACCACAGTCTATCGATATCATAAAAGTAACCCCAATGACACCACACACATAAGGGTCATCAATGTCCCTTTCTAGATTCCCCTAAGATTCCTAATGTGCCTTTTTCAAAAAAATAAAAACCATGATAAATATATAAACAAAATATTTAAATCGAGGACAATACACTTTTTTTTGGAAGAAACCCATTTCCAAATCTAAACCAAAATTCATGAATTTAATTAAATACTTGCTGTAAAAAACCTATTTTTAATGAAAAACCCCTTTAAAAACATTCAAATTTTCCAGAAATCCCATAGAACCAAAAATAAACTTAAATCAATTAACAAACTAAATTAATTATAATTTAAAAACCATCAATTCTTTAAATTTATTCATTTTATAGTGTCTGCAACCTCAAAAAGAAGGTTGCACAAACCGCCATCAAAAACATAGACCATGGAAGAGTGGATCGGCCTGCTTGATCCTAGATCCACAAAAAACAAATAAATTATCTATAAAATACCATATATATTGAATACTTATCCCTTATAGATCAAAAATACAATAGAAGAATATATCTAGCATAGATCTATTAAAATTTCAGGAACCAAGATAAAAAACACAAAAAACCTCGGTGTGATCCATCATGAATGACAGAATTCCTCCTATAATCATTGGGGAGAGACTAAAAATCACTAAGGATTATGATGATCTAAATAAATATTATGTAGTGATTACCCTTTAAAACTTCCACAAGAAAAGGGTAAAGTGCCATTATTAATAGTTTTTAAGGGCATCACATGGTTTCCAGGGGCAGACTGCATGGTTAAGGTAATAGAGTACCCTAATCGTGAGCCCCTACTATCCATTCTAGGTTGGGGAGTGGTTTGGTTTCTTTGTTAGTTTTACATTGTATTAACTCTGAAACCCCCTATATACAAATAGTTGACAATTTTCATTATCATCCACATTATTTAGGAAACATGTCCTCAAACGGTGTGATGCCCATGAATAACAACCAGAAACCTCACATGATTCAATGTTTATGTCAAATTGTATAAATAATCATGATGAAATTTTACAAAAATCAATTGTATCCTCAAAGAATATTACTTTTAACGTTACCACACCGTTAAACTAAATGAATTATTTTATAGTGTGCCTCACTATTTTTCTCAAAAAACCTATTTTTAATCATTTGATCCCCCAAATATAGTCGGGCCTCAAAAGGGAAAACCCAAGGCTCGTACTAGGTGTACCTATGACTTAAAGGATATAAAAATTCTCTCACCAAAGTTATTTTTATCCCCATAATGTCCCCAAGATCCTATACCCAAAAATAGAGAAAGCCACTGACGCCTCATCAACAATTCTATCTTCAAAATCTCATGGGTATGTTGTTGGAACTACCACATTACCTATACTAACAGAATAATTTTAAACTATAGTAACTTATCTAGATACCCATAATTTGAACTGGTAACTCAAAGATCTATATTAAAATCCTCCCATTCCATCACATGGGAAGGATCTAGTTGACACCTCCTTGATAGGGAAACATTAAACATGTCATGGATTGAAGTAAAATAGGATGACAAGTTAGACAAATATGCCAGTTTGTTGAGTTACTCTATGATCTAATAGGGGCCACCAAACCTTTGTTCCAACATACCCAGCTTACCCATTTGATGATGTCCCATGCAAGATGAAACATTGAGAAAACCCAGATATCCAACCCCAAAACACTATTGTTCGATGATGTTCGTCTATATAATATTTTTTAATTCTCTATTCTATGGTCAACCTCTTCCAAATAAATTACACATTTTCATAATCTCTCGACTGAGACTTGGTTCAAACAAGGATATCTCTCCAATATATACTCAACACAAGGTAGATCTACATGGATATCCAAACAACTCTTTATTGAGATCCATCTTTATCAAAACCATATAACTATTTTTATAGGAAGATTTATCTAGAGGAATCTTCATTTCCCAAGTTACTCCAAAACCAAGAATGTAATCTCAAACCATATCCTCAAAAACTAAGATTCCCTTCTCTATACTTCCATCCATCGGTGGATAATAATCAATATTAAATTTCTATTGGTAACACATTAGATCCTTAAAATCATTCAAGAACATGGATGTGAAACTTAGGTCCCTTTTAGAATCAACCAAAGAAAGAACCCCATTAATTATGAAAATCTCTCAGATGTAGAAGTCTTGGAGATATTCTACATTCGTTATCTTCTTGATAGGAAATAAATAATCTAATCTCATATGTTGATCAATTATCACCAAAATCATATGCTTCCAACTAGAAGTACACTGAAGCAAATGAATAAATCATTGGAAATATCATCTGAATTCCATATTAGAATGGGAAAGGGTTGCAAAAAACCAACATGTCTCTTTTTTTTTCCTTAATTTTATGACTAGTGAGCAACCGTGAAGAAAAATCTGAAACTGACCATCTCATCCCTAGAAACTAATACCAATATATCATATCATGATACATATTGGTATCCCAAGGGTGTAAAAACAAACAAGAATGATGTCAACTATCCATCAACTCCTGTGTTAGGGAAATCAGAACAACCAACTTACTATAGAAGCACAAAGCTCCACCGGGAGACTATGAACACTCACTCGTGGTCATCCCATGATAATGGAATTTACCTAAGCATTGGTACTCAGCGTCTATCACATGTCCTAGAATAAATCACTCATCAAATGATGGTTTATCTTTTATCTAATCCATGGACACCTATCCACCAACCTCATCCACTACAAACCTCATCCCAATAAACAAACTCATTAAACCACCTCAATGTTTTCCTTCATAGCTTGGGTCTATAATTTTATACTCAACAAATCAGTAACAAAATAATGTTTCCCAAAATTTTATTCAATGAAAATATCAAATGTATGAAGATACTCAACCCATCATCACTATTATAAGTTCAGATCTATCGAAGTAAAAATATATTTCCAGTGCTTATAATTAAAATACACTATAAACCTCTACCCAAGGAGATAGTAACACAACATTTTATATTCATACATAATTTATTCCAACATAATATCATGGTAAGGGTGGTTCTTCCCATGGGGGAGAATTAGTGATATCCATAGCCCACCACCTATTTCCCCTATATCAAGAAACATCTGATGCATGTACCAGAAGCATCACGAAAAAAATTATAACATGAAACTAATTCTAGAAGAATCAAAATTATTGATGAAGTAAAAATCACCTTTAGAACCAAAATATATCTACAACATTTTCATTTCATTAAAAAATTACACCCTTATTGGTTAAAGTAAATATCAATGAGGTGGGCATTGAGAAATGTGGACAACCCCAACTATAGTAACCATCCATGCCCAACAAGCATCCGATATCAGACTCATTTAAGGGTTTCTCCCAAGACATAATAGCTTATATTTTATCTAGATCTGATAAGACGCCCTTATCAGATTTCGCATTCCTTAGAAATGTTACTTCTATATACCCAAACAAACATTTGGAAAGATTACCATATATTTAACTTCTTTCTAAGGTATGATTAATGATATATAAATACTTTATATGCTCATCCTCTATTATGGAATACACAAAAATATTATCCAAGAACAAAAAAAAGTCAAATAACCAATAAAATATTTAGTTTATCAAATCTATAATTATCAGAGGCAAATTGGTGAGATCGAATGGCATAATCAAGAACTTTACATTATCATTCTAGATCATAATGATTGTCTTTGGTATATCCTTTTATCAGACTCTCATCTTGAGGTACCCTAACAAATGTTCAATATTATAAAACAATAATTCCCCTATATGGTGGTCAAAGAGATCTTAAATCATTGTAAACATGTATTTTTCTTAATGTTCACCCACTTTTACATTCTATAATCCACACAAAGTCTAATAATCATGTGTGCCTTCTTAGAAATGAGGATAGGTGAAGACCATGGAAAATTATAGTTTTAGTAAAATCTGTAGCCACTAGATACTCTATCATGACATTATGTTCCACTAACTCAATAACTTTCATTCTATAAGATGGATTAGAAATGGGAATCATACCTGGGATTAGTCCAATAGTAAACTCAACCTATCTCAATTATGGTAAACTATATAAATCATCCAGAATGTCCTTAGGGTATGAATACACCACTCAAGGAATAAGGTATTACAAAAAAAGGACAATGACATTGAGAAAATTATCTAAAGTTGAATGATATTACCTGGTCAAAAAGAACAACATGACCTTCCCTTACTAATCTAGATTCAAACTCACCCAAAAAAACATGAGTTACCCCATCCGATGATAAAAAATGAACATGAATAAATAAACTCCATACCTATAATAGAATATATCCCTACTTCTAATTCATCTAGAACATGATATTCCACATAAATATATCTTATATTAGCCACATGAACATCCCCCTTGGCCTCATGATTGGACCCACCACCCATAGAAGTTTCAGTTATAACCGGTGAACCTTTGGTGAGAGTTGATCTTTCCTTTCTACCATAGTATATTGTCAAAAAGGAATTATATGTCCTGATAATCTACAGTGATGATTATTATTATGATACTCTACATAGTTAATATCGGTATGACCACACCTTCCAATATTATAGAAGATAAACTATTTCTGTCTGGTAGAATCCAGTAAAACTGATCTCGAAGAAAACAGATCACCCTTTCACTTCCTTTTCTATCCATAAGGGACACCCTATATAACAACTTAACTAACTAAAGGTCCACCCGAACCTATCTTTCAAGTTATTTCTACCTCAAGAAAATATAATTTTTCAACTAACTCTATTATATTCAAAAGAGACATGTGAATCAAAATCAATTGAATATTTTTACATATTAAAAACTCAATAATATGATTCTTTAGGTAATCATTAAAGACTAGCTTTGGTTCATGATGCACTTATAAAGGAAAATAGATGGAATACTATATAATGGTATGGTCTCCCTACTTCAATTTAATAAACTCTTGGTTTTTACCTCTACATAATTTCGTAGGAAAATATTTTAAATTAAATATTTTCTAAAATAAGTTTAGGTTAGGTCTTAGTTAAAATTATATTTCACAATAGAGACCCCCCATTTTATTCTATGACCCCAGATCATGTATTTGGAAAACCCTCCTTAGAGACTTCATGATTCTTTAAGAATTTGAAGATCATGTCAATCTGTTCAAGAAACTCCTTAGATTCATGGGGTTACTTGTCACCATAGAAGATGGATGGACACTTCTTAGTGAACAAAAATCCATGATCCATAACCCATCTTAGATTCTAGAAACCCTCTTGACTTAGAGTGTAAATGGTACATGTTATATCTTCAACCAATTAAGGGTATATTAGAAGATTCACCAACATATCCTATATTATTGCTTCCTCTCTCAAATATGGATGATATCTCTATATAAGAAATATATATTAGGCATAATAGAATGGTGAATCAACTTTATGTAATATTCTAATATCTGAGGACCAACTTCATGATGTAACATCATTTATTTAAAACATAAAAAATTTAATGAAATAATGAATTTCATGAATGAAAAGACGTTTTTAAAAATAGAAAAAGTAAATTTAAATAAAATAATCTTGAAATTCATTCAAATATCCTCAAACACTATATATTAGATAAGTTTAAAAAATGTACGCAACCCTTGGTAACTCAAGTCCAGACACTAATATGACCTGTATAGGCATCCTCCCACACTTACTCCCAAAAGTTCAATAGTCATAACTCAATTCAACCTAAGAAAAAAAACCAAACTCAGGTGGTGTTAACACAATTTAGGATAATAATACCTCTGATACCAAATTGTATTATACCAACACGGGTTAACTAGACAATCCATCCAAGCCAAACCATCACTATGATGAGGAAAAAAACATAATGGAAACAAGCCTTGTATAAAAAAAATATGATGTACAACCTGATTACCATAAGAAAGAAAGAGATAAATCCATGAACCATACAATACAATACAAACATTCCAAACCAAAATATATGACTAAAAAAGACCCATGAGTCTCTATGTGAATAACTATCACCTCCAAACCATCCTACTATAAATGAAATGAAGAATATGGAAGTTGATATGCTACAAGATTCTCTTACCAATACCTGAGTCCCTAAAAATAACGTGTATAACCACCTAAAGGAAAAAGTAGGGTGTAAGCACAAATCTTAGTTGGATAACACCATAGAGTATAGTAAATGATTAATATCATGAATGTAATTGATTTATCTTTTAAAAAAACCATTTTACCAATAACTTTAATAAATCCAAACCCATTTGTAAGTCATTTTCTATTGGTTTTTCATAAAATCCATTCATATTAACAAATTCAGGAAAATGACATGTATAAGTGATAAAACATGAAGTAATATAAATAAAACCTAAGGAAATTATATAAAAAAATATACATGAAATAAAACTTTTAGAGAAACTATATGATACATCCTCGTATGAAAACTTTTCAGAAACATTCAATGATAAAATCTGTCAGATGATAAACAACCAAAATTGAAAAACTACTGTGTATTAGGTCCTAGCCTATGATAATATGTACTAGACATAAAACGTCCTAGAAAAGAATATTTTGGTAGCAATAGATATGGTGTCCTACCATAATCCATCGATAAAACAAAATTATCCAATAGTAGTGGCACACAAACTATGGTAACTTATGTCCCTTTCTAGGTGCACCAAAAATTCCCAATGTGCCATTGTTAATTTTTTTTATAAACCATGATTTTCACAACCCGTCCTCCAAAGCATGTTCCATGACTACCAGAAGCCTATGTTCTACAAGACAGGTTCTATTGACTAACACCATGTTTTCATATCCCAAAAGGGAAGGCATTTTCCTTAAAACTTGTACACAGGCACAAAGCTCAAACTGCATAAAGTAAACACAAAATAAACCACAATTGTCAATAAGACAACTAATGAGAATAAAATAATAACATAAAGTACAAAGTGGAAAAAATATATGAACAAAATCACAAAATAATGTACAACTACCATGGTCCATCCACTTCAGACCCCACCAAAAGGGTAGGTTAAGGGTAGCTACCTGTAGCCATAGAAGTATGCATGTCCATCTCATCCCACTAAGCACCACCTGGTCCCGGACCACCAAGGTCTCGGTCAAAGAATCTATATGTCCCATCTCAAAGAGAACCACCTAGTCCCAGACCACCAAGGTCTCCACTGAAGCATTGATTATATGAATTGGACAAAACACTTGTGAGAATGTCCCATGCAGGGGTGAGTAACCCAATACTCAGTAAGGACCCCAAAACATAGGGGAAGGACCACAAAAGAAGGTATGTACAAGGTACTGTCAGCTCACGTAGGTATAATATATAGTATGGATAGAAAGACTATTAGTTATAACATTAAACACCTTGTAATGTTGAGGTACTCATCCCTGATGATTAACATGGGTCTTCTAGGTCACACAAAATCGCTCCCCACCAAGGCCATCATAGCTTGTCCACACATGTCCTCTTATAGTTGGTCCACATAGGGCTACTTATAGCTGCTCCACACAGGGATTCATATAGATAGTTCATTCATATCCCCTAGTATCTAGTTCACATATAGCTTTTTGTATCTGGTTCACACATGGAAACTTATCAACTAGGAGTGCATGGTCACTTAGACCCTCTCATTAACAGTCTTCAGGTCTCAGCCATCTGCAGGATTCCCGCACATAGTGCACTTGATTCTTGGATAATCTACTCCTTAATCCAATCATCGAATTTTAACTTCCATGAAGGAGTCCTTATATAATTAAAAAATAACTTCCTCATTTTGAGGGTTTTGACAACACAAACAGCTCATCAATCAGGAGTACGGTTTGAAAGTTATGACTGTTTTTACGAAAAGTGGCATGTCAGGACTGGGTCCTATCCGACCCCGTCTGGATCCATCCCAGTCCATTGGGAGGCCTCAACCACTTCTTGCTGAAAAAAATGTGAAGGAAAAATCTCCTCCAGTATAGAATCTTAGAGGCGTTCATCTTGTGCCACAATAAATCAAGCTAAGGTCGGTCTACGCTTATCCCGCCCGCGGTCCCCGCTAGACTGTGTGCTAGTACACGCCGCGGCCCTTAGTCACGGGTCGCGTCCATCTATACCAACTACCAACCTACGTGAAAATGAACCATACTCACCTCCTTGACCCTAGATACTTGTCGCCTCTATCTCTGAACGTAGTCATAGTGCGTCACCACCTGCCCGCAGCTGCCACAATGGGCCACCGCCGCTGGCACCAGCGCGCCGACGATATCTTCTTACAGACCATCGGGTCCACTCTGGTAGTCCATTTCTTGATCTTTTTGTTCCCCAAGAAATCTTGGGTTTCCATATTCCCTAATAATTCCTTAAGGTTTCCTTGATGTCGATTCATAGGTGTGGTCATAAAGATCACAAGAACTCCCACTGACAGAGGAATCGTGCCCTTGTTCGTTTCTTCCCAATTCCTCCGTGTTAATTTGTTGAAACATGTGAAGAGGATATTATGGTTATATCAACAACTAACCCTAATTCAATCCGCATGATAAAACACCCTCCCTCAAGAGAGAGAGACCCACTGATCAACTGATTCGTTGGTTGATCTGAGTTCATTGTTTTAGAAATACGAATGTGGCATCAAAATTATCAAAAAGATGAACCCCTACTAAGGAAAGGTGATATCTTGAGGATTATTTTTCATCATCAGCCATCAATATCTAACCTCAAATCAGATATCCAAGGGTTTATTCACCATCTTCTGATTCACTGGCGTTCATTGTTTGAGAAGTTTCCCTTCATCACTCGTTGTCTCTACCCACCAATGACTTTGACAAATTCAAGGATTGTGCCAACCAATGCTTCATTTCTAGCTAGGATATTAATTGACGAAACAATAATCATAATTTTGGTTATGTTGTGTTGAAGAATTGTTACACTAACTCATTAATGAGGTTCATTAAAGAGAGTCATTGTCACCTCATCGTTTCACCATAGTGTTGACATGCCACTGATCAAAAATGAAGAAAACAATTAAAATAACTTTTTATGTTATTTAATTTCTCTTCTAAAAAGTGTAAAAATAAAAATTTACCATCGACCCATACTAGTCGACGTTAATTTTTTCTTGAGGATATCATATCATTACAAACTCAATGGTGGTCTCAGATTTTTAATTCGAGTTATAGTTTATGAGTTGTGTTGATTCAAAAATAAAATGGACTTTATATAAGGTATGTTATTTACAGTTAAATCCCAAAAAAACAACATTCACAGCCAGACCATGTCGGCCAATGTTAGGATCCTCTTATGGGAATCATTGAGTCATGAAGTCAATGTTACTCTCAAATTTATAATATGAATTATTTTTTAAGAGTTATAAGAATTTTAAAATAAAATAATATATTCAATTACTTTATTTAAGGCCGAAAACTAACTTCTGTTGTTTACCCACGCCAGACAATGTTATGCTCTACGAAAGTAAATAATACACTAATGAAATAAATAGTGGTCTTAGATATTCAATCTGAGTCACTGTTCATGATTTATATAGATTTTAATAATAAAACAATTTTATTTAATTATTTTATTTATGTGTATGCCATTTTTAGGTTTTCTCATTGGAGGCTCGTTCTGACTAAACCTAAGTCATGCCTAGGGTAATACCACCATTTTGAACTCAACGATGCCATCATATTTCTGATCTAGGTAACCATTTAAGAGTTATTCCACGTTTTCAGGAAAAATTCTCATAGGTTCTATTTAAAACCTAACATGTCTCGATGGATCATTAGGGGCACTCCAGGCCTTAAAATTGCACATCATCTCAATGCCTAGTGTCAAAATAATTCTATTTAATATTAAAAAAATATTTAATTTGAGGGTATTACAATGCTCATAATTTATATAACATTTTCAAATATAATACAGTCTTTTTCATGTTTTGAACACCTAATTCCAATCGAAAACCACCATCCATTCATTTAATCAAACACATGGTGTGTAAAATTCATTTTTAATAGAACCCCCATTAAAATCCTAAATCCATCAATTAAATACCATGAATCCAAAAATAAATTCAAATAAATGAATAATTCAAATTAATTTTACCAAAACTATATGAAATTCAAAGAATATACTCATTATATAGAATCAATTACCTCAAAATGATTATAGCACATACTGTCTTTGAAAAAAATATCATGAAAGTGTAGACTGGGTTTTCATGATCCTATATCCAAAAGAAAAACTTGAATCCTCTATAAAACCCCTTATATCTTTCATAAATTTCTCATTCATGTTCCACAAGATGAGATGAGTAGAGATCTATCATATATCTATAAAAAATAGAGGAATATAGATAAAATATTCAACATACCTCAAGTGATCCTTAAGGAATGAATAAATTCTTTCTAGAATACAAAGGTAGAGACCTCAAAATCATTTGAGAAGGTGTAAGATAACCAAAATAATGATTAATAGGTGATTTGAATTTAAAAATACCAAGGTAAATGTGTAAAATTGATATTTTTAATGATTTGTAATGGGGTCACACAGCTTCCTATACTAGGATCCACGATTAAACAAATTGTGCTGTTTAATAGTGTAATCGTACTATAAATTTTGGTTAGGGTAATGGTTTTTCCCCATGGTTAGTTTAACCATGAACGAATCATGAAACCCCATCCATCCAAAGGGTACATGATTTTCACTATGGGCGCATAGTTTCAGAAAACCATGCTCAAACATGGTGACACCCCATGACAACCACCATACACCCCTCAAGGTCCACTGGCCATGTCGCATAGTTTGACATATCATTCTAAAAACAAGAAAAACACCACTAGAACCACATTCGTGCACCCCACATGTTTTAACATACCATGCGACTTAACAGTTCACCTTGTGAGTTTTATTTGAAGACACTTTTTTTCAACCTGAGATCTCCCAAATATTCTCAAATCTCAAAATAGAAAACTCAGGCTTACCTATGACTCAAAGGGAATCAAAATATAAGTGGTCACATTAAAATTCTCTAGATAGTTTAAAAGTCGTTGGGATGCATGATACCAATATGATTTCAAAATTACATTGGAAAATCAACACACATATTAAAAACCTATTGATAATTTGTTATTATTGTTAGTGTATCTATTAGTTTAGTTATTATTCACCTCTTGGTACCATGGGGTGGGAAAAAATAATTGGGGAGCTAAAATGCTCTGTAAGGGTACAAGTACAATAAAGTCCAATATAACTAGACTATAAATTATGGTACATTGAAAAATTAATAAACATTCCATATAATAAATTTTTTTAGCATGAAAAATATACATAGATAACATAAAAATAAAATAATCACATAGTTGAAAATAAAAAAATTCATGGTGATGTAATACATAATGTAAGAATTCTTGATATTTACTATTATGGCCTCATCCCAGACATTATTCTTTCCATCAAAGTCACAAAAAAAATATATCATTCTTGTATTGCGTAGGCATGAACCAAATAACCAAACCTTTTTTATCATCAGGATAACCTATGAATTGGAGGGAAATATAATCATGGGCCACACCCTTCACTTCATTACATCTAATTCATTACATATATAAAATATTTGAATAAACTTATCATGTATTATTAACTTTCCTCTGTTAATACACTTTTTTGTAATAACAAAAAAAGAAATTTTAATAATTCTCATAGTGTAAAAATGGGATAGTATAATCATAACCCATCCAAAAAATGAATGTGGATGGTTAAACACTAAATATATTAATGTACCTCAAGGAAACATATCCATAAACATTATTTGGTAATCAATAATTATTAATATTGAAATATAAGATATATGTATCATAAAAAATTATATTTTAATTGAATAATGAGGCTCATCAAGTGAATATCGAACCATATGAATATTCATGTTGTAATGGAAAATACCATTTTCAAGGAAATAAAAAATAAGGTAGCGTATAAGTTTACTTTCAGATCATTGGGTTATAAATTGAAGATAATAAGTTTGTTCTATAGTTTTAAATGGTAGTATAAAATAGAAATGGTAAGAAAATTATTCATTATATCTTGTTTGCACGTGCATATTATCCAAATCATATCCCATAGGATTGTCTATCAAGGTGTGTAGTCTTAGGCCCACTTATCATAGACCAAATAAATATAGAGTTAATACAGAAGAATCCTTTTTAAGGGTGATTAATCCTAGTTGAATGTATTCCATAAAATGATTTATTCTGTTATTTTTGTACTTTGATGTAATTAATAGGAAACTACACAAACAATTAATTTACCAAAACATTGTGATGGTTTTTAGAATATTGAAAAGATTGGGTTTTATAATGGTATTGGTAAATGTTGTGCCAAAATAAAATTTTATAGGGATAATGATATATCTTGTAAATCCCACGAAATTATTTCATAATATAAAAAATTACATCCATGGAAATAAAATCTCCACACAAGGGAAACAATTAATGAATATAAATCATATCTCATTTAATAAAAATTGATAATCAAAAACTATTACCTTAATTTTTGAAATCCAAAAATGTCCTTAAATATTCTATATAATCAAAATAACATTATTAATCACTTATTTTAGATATTTATCCTCATATATTACCCTCATTTACATTATTTCATTATAAATACAATATTTGTCACTAGTTTATTTTCGTCACTGGGTATAATTAGTTTCGGATTTTTATTTTGTACTAGCTTCATAAATGTGATTTTAATTATTTTTAATGGATTAATAGTTATTATAATGTGATTATTAATGTTAGAATAATATTTTTTAAAAAAATCATTATTTCCTATCTTTATTTGGTTAAAGACAAGGATATAGTTTTGTGAAAATGGAAAATGTAAAGAAATTGTTTTGATTTATTTAATTATCCAAAGTGAATACATAACTAAAAATATTAAATAATAATAACACCCTTTAATAACAATTAAAACATATTAATTATTTTATTATAAAATTATATTACAATAATATAATACTCCTTATTCATTTATGATATAATCATTTTAGTATCATTCACATCAGTTGTAAAACCAACCCAAATGAGAATGTGTTATAGTGATTTAATGAGTTAATACATTTTGTAACTAATAATTAAATAATTTTTACTGAAGTTTACAAATATCATAAATATCATATATATTGATAAAATTCATTCTAAGAACCATTCATGAATGGTGGTGTGGAAATATGAAATTTTTCATTCATGGTGGAGGTAGTCCATATGGTTAACAATTCATTTTTTCGAATTAATTGGATAGTATGATGATATATGATAAAATATTATTCTAAAATAAAAATTTTGACAGGAAAATTATTAATTCATAAAATCGATAATTTTTTGAAACTCGGGAGTACGTGTTGAAAATAATATCTTAACACTACCTCATGTAACGTGTAAAAACCCATTATTAGAAAAGTGTGTTTTTAATCATATGTTTTACTTATATGATAAATTTTTCAATGTTTTATACATTAATTATATAAATTGGTTTGTTATAATGTTTATATGGATTTCAAATAATATGAACTTTACATTATACCAGATTAATATTTTTTTAAAGGTTGGGGCCGAAGCCTCAATTTTATTATTTGAAAGCAAAGACCTCTTTAGATTGGGTATAGGGGGACCCATTACATAGCCCGAAGGCCCAAGGCCAAGTGGCCTGAATACATGTCTTGAAAGCCCATTTTTTGGCCCAAAGGACCCCTCGGTGAATAGTACTGCTACAGTACCCGTGATGCTACAGTACCTACTACAGTACCACCACCACTATAGTATCTGCTACAGTCCCTCCGCCGCTATAGTGCTGTCGCTGCTACAGTGTCGCCGCTGCAACAGTAACTGCTACAGTTCTGCAACAGTACCAGCTACAGTACTGCAATAGTACCTATTACAGTTTTAGTTTTAAAATTTTTTTCTCTATTCGACATAATAAAAATATTTCATGATGAATTCAAAAATGAATTAATTTTTATCAAGTAAATTGTTTAATTTATGGAATTATCTTATAAAAATTAATATGTACACTTTCAGTTGTGATAAATAATGCATTGTGTAATAATTTCTAGGATATTGTGTTTAGATTTTCTAGTTGAGTCTTAGGTATTATATGCGACAACCTAAGGCTCACTAACTTCATGGTTGGAAAGGAAAAAGAATCATAAACAAAAACAAATCTATACAATTTATAAATCAAGTAAAATAATAATTATATCATTATCCATAACAAATACATACTCATAAAAACTCAATAAAGGTATAAGGTTATTCAAAAACAAGAATAATTATATATTAATATAAAAATAATGGTTCTTTATCAAAAAAAATCACATCAGTAAAACCCCATTTAAGAAATAAAATTATGAGGAATACAGTCAAATTAATTTATTTTTTTATCATTTCACTAATATTTTATGAATTTGTTTTACACTTTATGTTTTTTATAAAAATAATGAATTTAGTTCACAGTGGGGAAGTGTGTTTTTAATTCATTAATTAAATTTTTATTTAAAAATTTTGAGTGGAAATATGGTATAATAAATCAACCAAATCCATGAAATCAATAACTAAAAATTAAAAAAAAATCCAAAAATATGAAAATCAAACACTAAAAATACACCTTGATGCCCAGAGATAGCCATATTGGTGAACTAATGGTTCATTTATAGCCTATATAGAACTTGATTCCATTGTTCTATTAATGCTTATCTTGATATAACATAATCAATCCAACCAAGAATCTACAACATTGATACTGATGTTTGTATTTAAATAAATAATATTAATGGAAGAAAACATGCAATGTGTTTATTAAACTAAGAACAATATATATATTGACTAATTAAATAAAATAAATTCCTTACTTGTTTCATTAGGAAAATAAAAACACATAGTATTTATAAATTTTATATTTATTTTATAAAAAAATAAGCAAAATAATCAAATAAAGAAGCTAAATATATAAATCATAATTTATCCCTTAATTAAACCAACTATTATCCTTTTACAAATAGAATCATATATAAAGGGTTAAGTGTTATTCATTTCCATTCAATCCATTTATGTTCCGGTAAAATGAAATGTTTTACTTTGTAAAACATGAGAGGGATAAGTAGAGCATCATTAATTTACATATATTCAAACTATACCAGTTTTAATATTTTTAAATGTAATTCATTTATAGTTTTACATGTAAATATTTCATAACATATGTATGAACCAATTATTATAGAAATTTCATAACCCCAATCCCAAAATAAGAAAAAAACAATTGTTTATTTATTTAAATAATACTAACTAGAATAACCTGAGTATATGATCAAAACATAACTTTATGAATTATAAAATCATTTGGAAATTTATAATATTCCATTAACTAAATAATTATACAAGTAAAGGGATATACATCTCTATATGTCACATGATCAAATTCCTTGTCTAAGTTAGTTTTTTACTAAAATAATGAAACATACATAAGAAAATTTATAGAAACATTTATATAGAAAACACCATTTTCAATCATGGAAAAGAAAAAAATCTATACTTTACCAACTATAAAATTTTATACAATTTCAACCAATGACATATAAGAAATCCAATACATAAAAACCATTAGATATTCTTAAAATAGGATATTTAAATTTAGCCACATAATAAATGATGGAAACATTTCAAAATACAAACAGTATAAAGGGTAATAATTAAATGTTCAAAAGAAATAAAGGATGAATGAAAAATGGTCATAGTTTGTTATGAAATAAAATTTTAAATATGTAATCCAGTATATCAAAATATAATTGAACAACAACCCATTTATATTTCTAAAAATAATGTTTAATTATAATTATTAATTTCGAAAAAAGGGCACACATATCTTAAGAATAACATGAATCTCACACCGAGGATTTGATCACCCATTATAATAGTCCATGATAAACATAACATACTCTAACAACCCCCAAAAAACACATATTATCCATCTAACCAAAATAAATAACTAAAAATTTTACAATTAATGAATTTCCTTAACAAAAAAATAATTAATGTTAAATATGAACCATGAGAAAAACACACAAATTTCATAAAATATTTTGACTAAAATCCACAATAAATTAAATATGAAAATATATATTATTTTGATCCAAAAAAGATGAAATAAATTACATTAATTATCACCCCAACTATCTTGAATCAAAAAGTCATCAATTGAAGTTAAAAATTTAATTTCAGGATGCTTTAGTCAAAAAAATTGGAGTCCCAATAATTAAAGAAGTATTCCACCATTATTTTGTGAAATAAATTCACAATCCAAAAAATACGATGATGGGTAAATCATAATAGATGAAAAATATTTCTAAAATAGTAGATATGTAATGTTATAACTATATTTAGTAGATGAAATTTCTCTTGGATCACCATTAATCAAGGTAATCATATTGGAGGTGGAAGATGTTCAAAGGGGATATCCTCCCCAATATTTGGATTACTAGAAAAAAATGAGGTTGAATTAACCTATAATTGGATATAATGAGATAACAGTGAAATTACCAAACTGTCCCTCTCTAAAAAATAAGGTAGACTTCACCAAGAATAATTTGATAAGAGACTAAGTACATGATGACCACCTATTTCTATATCTACATTAATTAATATAGATATCATAGAAAAATAAAAACAATAAACATCAATAATAATTATATTATTTAAGAATATACATGATCACATTCCTAAAATATTTTAAATTATTTTTCTATTGATGAAATCCTAAAAAATCAAGAATTTCATTTTTTCACTGAAATACCAAAAATTGTAGCCAAAATTTACTTTTAATATATACAATAATACATGGGTTAATACTATGTATCAAAGATAAGAAGATTTTATGCCATGTAATTCCTTGGATAATGAAATTGTCTGAAATATATGTGAAAATATTTCGAGTTTGTAAACATATCGATGAAATTGCTATCATTATTATGGTGTTAGTGGTAGCATACCATCTTACTTATGCGCAACAAGGGGTCACATGATCACATGTATCATGATATTTCAATGGAACCTCATCATATACTCTATCACATATGGAATAGATAATCACTCTATGGGATAACAATTCTTAGTGAAAATTACTAATGTAAGTTATTATATATTAATTAATTCTTTTATAATGTGGCTATAGACTATCGAAAATGTGTATAAAGTTATGCCCA
Source organism: Viscum album (assembly GCA_963277665.1). NCBI lineage: Eukaryota > Viridiplantae > Streptophyta > Magnoliopsida > Santalales > Viscaceae > Viscum > Viscum album. The sequence goes on along the minus strand of OY728140.1, from coordinate 236,976,547 downwards.
TTGGGCGTCAATGTGTGAAAATTATGAAAATCCATGCTCTACTAGGTAAAAATAATTAGTAAAAGTTTACTTGATGTGTAAAAATAATATTTTAGTAAAATTATTAATATCAATGATGTAAATAAGAAATTATCCTTGAGGATAGTCATGCAACAGATGTTGGGGAAGTTGTAAGATATTTAAAGAATAAATGTGAAGAAAATGATTCCCTTCACATAGTTATAGATGTAAAATAGAACATGGAATCTAGTTTTTCTCAAAAAAATATAGAGGAATTATTATGTTCATGATAATATAATTTAACATCATTTTTTTGAACTTATCTTATCCATGTATCCAGATATTGTGAAGTGCAGCAAGTGGTAGAGTGGTCAATACACAATGTTTCTTCAAAAGGCCTATAAATTTATACATGTGTTTATATGATAATAGTTCCTTCATTAGATTTTTTAGGCATCACTATAAAGATCTCATCTAGCCATCCCATACAAATTACAGTATAAGAAAAGATGCATTACTTTCTAATAAAAAAATGCTTTGTAAATATTTGATGATAGAACACCATTCTCCTAATGTAAGACTAATAAAAACCCATCAATGGATTCAAATATCTAATATGAGAGTCACATATTCTAATGTTATGGTTATCACCCTATTATAAATACAAAATTTATTTTCTTTGGAAACCATATATTAAGAAATATAGTAATAATATAGTGATCAACGCATTTAACGAGACAAATCACCACCTCAAAAGAACATAGACATCAAAGGTAATAAGAAATTGTTATAAGAGGTATATCTTGTTGGAAATTATGTGTTATTTTCATAGTGAGATGTCAAAATTGATGAACCTCTATCATGTTAAATAACACATTGGTCTTTTGGGTGGATATTAAAACTTTACCCATCACTATCCATGGGATTTTCATAAATTATTGTAAAACATTAATTAGATGACACCATTAAAATTTTATAAATATCTCAGTTAATAATTTAATAATTATAACATTTAATTTCAAATATGGAAAATAAATAAATAGTAAAATCCTATAATATTAAAAAAAATATTTATAATAAGTGAAATAAAATATTAATAAAAAATATAGTAAATTTCATCTATATAATGATATTTTGCAACAATATATCAATTGTTTGGATTATTTCAATATTTTCCTACTAGAATAGGGGAACACATACCAATTATGCTAACCTTACCATATATATTATATATTTATGTTGGTCCCTATTAATTGGGATATTCTATCTTGTTTTGACTGAGATTTGACTTTAAGATCCCTCACTTTCTCAACCTTTTCCAGTTTGGTCGTACATTAAATGTTTTGATAAAAAAGTTATTTTTTATACTACTCAATATAAAAATCATGGGAGATATAGAAATAATTAATATAATATAAGTGATGTTAAAATTTTTTTAACTTCTCTATAAAGAATAAATCATATGAATATTATATAATAACAAGAAAAAAATTTCAACATTTAACATTTATGTTTCTAAAATTAATGCAATGGTTCTCTATTAAAACCATAAACACATGACCAACTCTACCTATAAAAGGATCATGACAATTAGTGACTTTCAATTTTCTTCAATATGATAAAATGATTAGAAATTAAATTATTTTTCTTCATATTGTATAATTTCAAATTCATGCTATAAAGGTTGACTATATCACAACCCTCTCTGAAGTTATTCTTTAGGAATATTTCATATTTTTGAAAATTACTTCACTATGTGAGATAATAACTAATCATGTGATGGGTAACTTTTAAACTCACATGAAAATACCATTGAAACATTCCACAATATTGGTCACCATGTAACCATATCTAATTCCATGATCATATCTTAACAAACAATTGTATTTCCAAAATTCCATCATACATTCATATACGTCATGGATATCACATTAAATGCATTTAACTTATATGAAAAAGTTTCATATGATATATAGAAACAATATTTCATAACTAAAAATAAAATTAAATGACTAATATAGATAATAATTTCATTAAAACATAATCATACCATGTTTATTGCCTTATTTTTTTATGGCATCTCCGATTAAAATCATTCACATAATACATAATATATGCCTAAAAATATCAATTATATGCATGTTGAAATATCAATCTAAGAACAAGGGAATGGATAGCCATCTTTATTTCCTGATAGTGTTATAATTTCATGAAAATCTATTGTATATTTGTTACATACTCTCAAATGAAAGTATGACAAACATTTAAATGGCCACAACACCATTGGTAGAAGATTATTCAATGTTTGGTGTAAATTTTTATTTATTGTTTTTCATTTTTATTTTAAATATATTTCTAGTTTTTCATTATATTCTCTAACATCATAAATACTCACTTCAACTAAATCTTTATTAGTTATGAACTTCTCTACCATCATCGCAACACTAAAAGGAGGACATCACGCAAAATACATAGTCTCTCTAGGATTTGTATTAGTTTTATAATATGAAATGGTATCATACAAATAAAATGAGTTAGTGTCAACTGAAACCTAATAAGATGGCATAATTATTTAAATTTTTTCTTCTTTTAAAAAAGATAAATTGACATGTCTCAATAATTTGACATTAAATTAATGCAAACACATCAATAATACTTCTTTCCATTCCTCAAAATCAATAATGAGATTTTTTATATTCCACAAACTATCATTATATTAAATATATAAATGAATATTTTATTATATTACATTCTTAAACAAATGTTTTTTCCACCTATGAATTTCTATTGGCACATCCTTCAATTTTTATAGTCTTTTAAATTTACAAACCATACCAGTTTTATACTTTAAATAACTCTTAGTTTTGTGTCAAATAATTTTTCATTTTAAAAAATATAATCATATGAAATATTATATACATAATTATTTTATAATAATATTTAATATTTTAGTGTTATAGATCATTTATTAAATAATTATCACTAATTTAATATTTCTAATTAATTGAGTTTAACCAAAAAAAATTAAAACTTATAGAATATTCATAAGTTATTATTATTATTTTATCCAATTATTATTTTATCATAAAAATTACACATATACATTTAAAACCTATGAATATTTTATTTATCATGTGTCTCGTACAGTGGGAAGTGGATGTCCAATAAAAATAAGTTAATGCAAATTCACCAGATTGATTCGGGAGAGGTCAAAGTGATGCCCAACTATCTAGAATTAATAGACTTGACAAATATAAGGTACATTTATATTAAAATAGGAATTAATAATTATATTATTTCATAATCATTATAAGATTTCATTTTTGATAAACCATATATTCTAAAATATCTAAAAAATTATAGTATTATTTCTACTAATAAAATAGATTCTAGTAAAAATATAAATCATCTATATAATTATATAATTTGAAAAAATAAATTTGAAAATAAATATGGTAAAATTTAGTATTTTGATAAATTATTGACTATAAAATCTAAATAAATAAATATTTTTTCTATTAAAAATTTATTTATACATAAATATGTTTATAAAATAGGAAAAAATAATCATGTTTAAAAATCCAAAAGACCAAAACTATCAAAGGGGATCATTGAATCTTATTAAGACTCAATTAATAGAGTAAAAGGCATAAATAGAATGAGTGATTGGATTCCAATTTATAGGTTTTATAATCGATATCATAAAATTATTTAACCCTTTTAGTGTAAGGGATCTAATAAAATCATGAAATCATATCAAAAGATTAGTTCACCGGATACATTAAAAAAATTTATATGATTGAATCATTTTATATTTCGTAGAATCATACTAAAAGATTGAATATAATTTCTATAGTTTTTGATTTTATCAACAGATGATTTTTATCAGCCTTAAAATAGAAATGATTTTTCCAGATTTGATGACATTTGTTTTAAACAGTGCTAGTTTAAGAATTTAAAAATATTGTTTTATCAACATATATTTATGTTATTTTATTTTACCAATGTTCATTTCTATTTATGTTTTGGTTTTAAACTTTTTAACTATATATAATATCCATGTTCATATATTAAAATTTTGTTCTGGAGGTACTCGAGGGCTCAGAGGATGTGTTCTAGTGGAGATTGGGGCTGACATGCAACATTAGAGAAACATTAGTGACATTTACCAGATGTTTTAGTCCATTGGTCGATTGGTGGGATATATAGTAGCTCAGAAAATATATAGGAGGACTATCAATATTCTGGTGAGACCCACTAATGATGGATTTCCAACATTATGTCCACAGTCAAACTGACAGGGTCTCCATCAATGTAGTCACACTAGCTGACCCCACAGACTAGCTGGTGGTGCCACTGGAGGTTGTGATTAGGAGGGGAAAATCATATTTCTTCCCCCCAAACCCCCATTAAGCATTTAATTAGACTAATTTTCTCCCTAATATAGTATATATGAATTATAAGGGTTCTCCATGTATTTTTTGACTTCCATAATGAAAATCATTGATCTCTTGTTCTATTCTTCCATCAAGATGACCTGAATTTGTGAGATCTATATGGAATTAGTTAATTCCACCTATTTTTTCTTGGACCATATTCTTCCATACCTGACATAGTGGATATATTAATGTCTATATGGGATATTAGTGTCTCACATTGATCTGGACACTCAATTGTTGGTATCGTTTTCTCCTCTCTTTGGTTGTTGGTCTAAAACATCTCTTTAAGTTCTACATTGGTATTCTAGTATATGAAACAAGTGAGATCATGATGGCATGCCATTACTATGATCTTTCTTAATTTTTATTTTTTTATTCTCTATTTAATGACATACCATGGATAGCGTTGGGTCTGTTGGCATAGGGACAGTTACTTATAGTCACCAGAGAAGTGTTCCTACACATGACCCTAGGTTGGAACATAGAACAAATAAACATGGATCCCAAAGATAAAATTGAAGATTTTTAAGTAATATATTAAAATATGAATTTCATTATATTATTAAATGGTACAATTGTATTATTAATGAAAAAAATGGAACATATTTGTTTAATCACATGAAATTGGAATTTTCATAATGGCATGAAAGAATAATGGCATAACAAATTTGTGATAGATATATTGGGAATAAATTAAATGTGAAATGGAATTGATACAATTATTTTGATAATTGGATAACTTTTAATAAAAACATAAATGGAATATTGATTTTAAATTTGGAATAATTAATCAAAATGGTATATACTAAAATATTTATCATGTTGAGTAAATTAGAATGTTTTTTCTCTTGTTTCAGGAACTTGAAAAATTTTAAATCATATATAGAATGGGAATTTTAAAATAGTAAGATGTGTTATAAGCATGTATGTGTCCCTAGTATTTGATTTCACACTATGTCCATTGATAATTTTTCCCAAATTTTGGACATTTTCCCTCAGATCATGTAAGAAACCCTAGTTTGTGAATTTACATTGATTCTATTACCACACTATTAATCGATGTTTAAGGGAGAGATAATTGGTTATGTGATCATTGTGGAAGATTCGCATAATCACATTAATCCTGAGGGAGAGCTGCAAAACTCCATAATACTTATGATGGTTATTTGGTACCTGTAATTATAATAATATGTTATTTGGTGATGGTACAGATAAATAAATCCCAAATCAGGCCAAAAATGTTTGGTTGAACCCGATTTCAACCTGGAGATCGAGGGTCTATAGTTTGATTGATTTTTTGCATTAATATAGGATTACATTACCCTAATTTTCATACTATTTCCTAAAATATTATTTCTATATGATTTCAATAGACATCATGGGTGTCATTTTATGGAGTTAGACTCACACCCTATTTGGAAACCAATAAGTACTCGTTTAGAAATCAGGGATATAGTTTTGGGAAAAGGAACGGATCACTGTGATTTATTGGTTTATTTGATGGATTGGATTAGATCATGGAGTCAGTACCAGGCATGGGATTTAGTACAAAAATTTTATAATATTTTATTTGAAGTTTGTCTTTTAGTTTTTTTCTTGTATGAATTTTAGTATGAAATTTAGTTGAAAGTTAGTATGTCATTACATAGTGTAGGATATAAGGATTTATTGGGTTTTTTTCTACTTTTGTTAAATTAATATTGTATGTTTGATTGGTTTTTCATATTTCTATTATTATTTCTACTTTTTTTGTAGGGTATAGTCTTCGTTGTATATTTATTAGACCCTTGCTACTAGTCGACAGTCTCTAGCATACAAGGAGGAATTCACGAGGTTAGGTGGAGACCCATCTCATTCACAAGAGGGAGAACTGGGACGGAAATGTTAAAAAGTGGTATCAAATTGTATATTATTTTATATTTCTCTAATATTTGAGGAAGGTAGATTTGGGAATAGGAAGTGTGGGTTCTTTTAAATGAGCTCGTGTATGGGAGTACCTATCCCATGTTTGGGGGTAAACCCAAGTTCCTAGGGAGGATATTACTATTATTGTTGATTTTTTGTTAAATTAATTATTTTATTTCACATTGGGTGATAGAGATATTGTGTGGTGTTACTATTTAATGATATTTTACTTTTGGACTGGTATGATATGTTGTGTATAGGCATGCATCATGATAGAAATGTAGGTAAATATGTTGGCATGCTTCATTTACGATAGTACATCTTCACCACATATGATATATCTACTTATATAAATTGTGAAATGTTGTCCCATAATATATCTGATAAGAAGGAGAAAATGAAACTATTATAACATGTTAATTCACATGTGAAGCCTTGTTTTGGATAAACCATGTATTAGTGGTTGTAAATTGTAATATATCCCTTATTATTTTGATCTTGTTATGTATCTTATGATATTAGGAGTTTGTTGACCCTTATATATAAATTGGTTCCATGTGATCTTCCTATTGAACATAAAAAGAGTGATAAATAGCACAAAAAATTCTCAACAAGGCCATAACTTCCTATTTTTTCGAGGAACCTAGTCGACTATAAACTTTATGATTATTCCTTGTGGGTTATTTGATCCATGGAGAGGGAGACTAATCATGTCATTATTCTGATTTCTGATCTAAAAAGAGTGTTTCAACTGTAGAATCACCCCATATTCACTGGGGAGGGAGTTCATCAGGATGCTGAGTTCAATATTGAGTCCCCTCAGATGATCCTTGAGCTCTAATAAACACCCCTAGATGAAAAATTCAAGCATTTTTCAAATATACTGGTCCTCGGACATCATACAGGAAAAACTAACATGATGAGATAACATAAAAGGAATTCAGGGTAATGTCTGGATAATTTGGTGGATGAGAGGGATCAAGATTTCATAAACCTGAGGTAGGGGATGTAGTTAGTGATAGACCACACTTGATATTGACCTGTAGTGTTTTTATCTATCTTTATAAGTAGATGATATAGTAGGGTGAAGCACTTATAGTTTGGGATTTAGTATAAGATAAATTTGTTAGTTAATCCCTTTATCCTAAAAATCTTATCTGATGTAATGAATCAATATCTCATCATGAAAGGGAACCTAATGGAGTCCCCAAGTGGAAATAATATAGTCTCAGTAAGATTATTGAGGTACTCTTCATTAGGAACCAATAATCACAAATATGAGAGTTTCTGACTAGGATTTTTTGGGAATATAAGTTTGGGTCATAGAAAACATTCTAAGGGTTGTGGAAAGGGGTAGTTTATTCATTTTGGTATAGCTATCCATAAGTGCATCATGTATATTTTGACTAATATGGACTCTCAGGATTTTAGAATGATGGACCACCCATGGAGGTTATGTAAGAGAACATAAAAGTCAACCAGTGTAAAAGGATTATGGTATGTGCTAGATTCTAGGAAGTACTAAGCTACCCCTCAATAGATAGGTTGTAAGAGTTCCGTGAGTTACTTGGGTCTGGGTAGGGGATGTAGTACCTAACCACATGAGCAAATATATTTTCCATAATGTGCATCTCATGGGTTTGAGATAGGATCCTAGGGTGAAGGACCAAGTTAGATGCATACCATTAAATACAATCCTACTAGTTTGGATAAAAAACTCCCACTATCATAGGTATGATTCCAGTGAAATTTACCCTTGTCTTAATTTTTTTTAATAAAATTTTGCCACATTACAATATTTTTTCTTAGTTTTACAAGGACTTGGGTTTAGATATGGAAATCATAGATGGGTTTTTGAACATTTACGCATTATTATGAGTAAAATTAGAGGGTATTAGATACTATAAAGAGTGTTCCCTCAAAATTATTGTCTACCATTTTCTCTAGGAGTTTTTTTACTAGAAATATATGAGTTTGATTTGATTCCAGGTATGGATTGGATAGTTCTACACTAATATCATATTTAATATTATAGGAGGAGAGTGATGATTCTATCACTAGATGGGGGGAGCTGTATTATTCATGGTGGATAGTATTTTCATGTTGGTTGTGGAGGACCAATTATGTATAGATTGGATTGTCTCATGGCCCAGGTTTCATGCCCTATTCTAGATGATGCCGAGTAGCAGCTGAATACCTTTCCTCTTTTTTTATTATCATTGAATATATCTATCATGAATATTTCTCTGGCATACCACCCATGAAGGATATCACATACACACTCAATTTGGTGATAGGATATGAACATGTTTATATCTCACCATATAGGATTTCACTAGAATAACTTCAAGGGTTGAATTCTCACTTGTATGATATAGAATATATAGGATTTATATGGCCTAATACTTCATAGTGGCATTTTCTTCTGACTTAATCTAAGAATAACGATGAGATATTGTTCTTATATGAGGATTATTAGAGGATGAACAAGATTAATTTCAATAACTGGTATCCCCATCCATGCATCATTGATCTCGTTAATCAGTTGAGAGGGTAAAAAATATTCTTTAGGATTTAATTGAGTTTATGGTACCATTAGTTGAGGTTTAGATCATCTGGTATAGCATATATTTATTTTTGGACTTGTACTGGATTGTAAAATATTCTAGATATACCTTTTGGTATAATGACTTTACCAATAGTATTCATAGCCTAGACGAATAATATATTTCACCCATATCTAGATATTGTTTTGGTGGATTTCATTGGTGTTATCTTGGTGTACTCCCAGTCCAGATATTGGCAAGCCCAAATTATTGTCATTATCCTAATTAAATTGAGAGGGAATCATATATATGTAAATCTACATAATTTTCATTTCTATACTAAAAAAGATCACATATTGGGTAATTTTTCTCAAAGGTAGGGGTTTTAGTGGGAACGAAGAAGGTTTCGACCATGGTATCATGGGGAAACCCCGTGAACTTCTTTGATATTTGAATATTTATGGATCTGGTAGGATTTTACTAATATTTCATTAGGAAATTTCCCATTTGGTACTGCCAATGTACACGATGGCCATGAAATGGGGGATTTATATTTGTCATAGTGCTAGTGGAGAAGATTTACGACAATTGAAGAACCTGTTGAACTCAGAACCGATCCTCACCTCACCTGATCCATGAAAGGAATAAACTATATCCTATACCACATCTGAAGTAAATCTCATAGAATTTATTATATAGGAATATTGAGTGTTTACTTATAGATCCAAAAAGTTGAGACTACCCGAGAAACATTATCATACTCTGTATTTTTAGTTAGCTATAGTGTCACATTCCCTGATATACTTATGGTATTATCTGACAGATTAGAGGTATGTGGTATATAAAAATTATAATATCCAAAAGTATATGAATTCAAAGTGGGACCTAAACTTTTAGCAAAATATGTGGGATGAGTATCTACATCCATTCAACATGAAGATAGAATATATTCTAGGTAAGAAAATTTTATTTTTGATTTCTTTAGAAGAATGACACATAGTAAGGTTTTGTATGGATCTTATGATCAGTGGTAGGTGATAGTTCTCTTTACATATATGCATTTGGAGGTTCAAGAGTCTCCAGGGTGAGAAAATATAACATCAATATCTATTTTTCCTATTATTATAGACCATATAAAGATATGTAATTTATCTAATCTAGATATTTTTTATCTATGAGGTATAACATATATGTTGTAAATCCACCATCTAGATGGTCTATGGAGGTGGTGAGGTTCCTCATATACATTTCCATATAAATATTCTTAAAGTCTTTTAAAAGGATTTGACTATGAAATCACATGGTTCTCTATAGTTTTCACATCCTTGTTTGAGGAAGATGTATCTTGATCTTTATTGGTAGTGCTGATTTATATGGATGAAGAAAAGGATCGTTGGTTTTGTGGTATGATGCTTTATCAATTAGTAGGATAAGGTCAATAATTATATGTAAATACACGGAAATTCAGAATTTAAAGACCCATAAATTCTGTGGAAATTTTATTTTTAACACACGGGAATTTTACGAGTCCGCAGTTTCTGATGGAACTTGATTCTGAGGCCTGGTGTGCCCGGAATCCATTTCTGAAGTTTTGTTCGAGTGCGTTCAGTAAACTTAAGAGTGGTATTTTATATCTTTTGAACCGGTGCTCGGAATTGAAATCCAAGGACACTGATTAACTCGTAGTGCCGGTATTTTCTTAAAGATACCTTTGCCGCAGTTACATTTTGTCGAGAGAGGAAGTTAATTATGGGGGTTTTCTAAATAAATTAAATAAAAATATGACTAACATATTTTTATTTAGGTGGTGGTTTAATCCTCCAAAGGTAAGTTGGAGGTGGGCCCCACCCCCACATAACCTCCAATGGGAGGATATTATGTGGTGGGGCCCACAAGAGCTCTACCCCCTTAAACCCCCCCCCCCCCCCCGAACCCCTTGAGCTCGCCATTAATAAGGGAAACTCTTGGACTTCCCCATAATGGTGCCAACACAATTAATTAATGACTTAATTAACTAATTTGAGTGTTTTAATTCTTTTTAACTCATGCCAAGCATTAAAATAAGGGATAATATTATTTTATTTTGGGTTGGCATAATCTTTGGAGAGTTTGGGTTGGAAGAACATCATCCTCTAGACGAAGAACGCTCCTCATCTCCGAAGAATGATGATTACATCTACGATCTTCTACCAAGACCCAAGAGAAGGAGCCTCCCGCGTGGAACGTCAACAACACTTCATACTCGGACGTTTCCTGACGTCCACGAATCGACGTCTTCCCTCCTTCCGTGACTTCGACAATGTGCTTCGAATCGACGTAGGGGGAAATTGGATTATTTTTACGTATTAAATATACCCACATACTTCGACTTATATTTTTGGATTAATGGTGGCCAAATTGTTACCACCTAACGCGAAGGGTGCGGGCTGAACAAACATGGCATGACATTCCTCCATTGAATCTTGTTTGGTTGATGTCGGAGGCAGAGTCCAAAGGGCGCGGTGTCGTCACACCATTCCGGAGAAGAACCATAGAGAACGAAAGAGGAACCACTACCGGGAGGGCCACATCGGAAGAAGAAGTGCAGCGTTGACACGTCGTGCGGTGGAGACGAAGGCCGCCACCAGGTCGGGCCGCAGCGTTGGTAGCATGACGCCATTGCACCGTGAGGAAGGAAGCAGGACCGCGGCGTCGTCACAGCGCAGTGGAGTTGTGGAGGCGGCCGTCCGAGCCGGATGCCATGGAGCCTGACTGTGGGACGACCAGTTGGATGGCTGGCCAGCCTACTGGAGGAACGCGGCGCCTGCAAGCACCGCGTGGGAAGAACCGCAGCCCGCAGCACGAGCCGCGTGTGCCAGGTCGAACCGTCCAGCTACTGTCGGCTGGGAATAGGAGGAGGTGGCACCACTTGGCGCCCCCAAACAAACTGGACCGGCCCATAGCGCAGGTCGGGTCCACGGTTAGACCGCGCCCCACCGGGCCGGGCCGACCCGCCAGCCCACTGGGCTTGATAGGTCGGGCTCGTCTTCGCTTAAATGCGAATAACTCCCATACCGTGTGTTTGATTGACGCATCGTCTGTGGAACTGGGACCCACATGACGAGGAGGTCCTTTTGGGATACTCTAAGTGAGTTTCCATACAATTTTGGAAAATAGCTGGGTTTGGATCGAGCGTAAATCCAACCGGGGCCCTGGAACAGAAATGCCAATAACTCTTAGCCCGGGCGTCCGATTGACGTGTCGTTTGTCACGTTGAGTTCCTTTTGATGAGACAGAACTACATGATACATCAACTCAAAACTTCATGATAGTTGATGTATCGACACTTGGCTCGACGAGTGGACCCTCCCGGAATCGAGTGTACTGTGTGCGGAAACCCTAGGGCTAGCTCCGATGACTACTGTACGGGAATCCTCCGTGGGTTAGACTGCGATGACTACTATACCAGAATCCTCTGTGGGTTCGACTGTTATGACTACTGAACTGGAATCCTCCGTGGGTTCGACAGCGATGACTACTGTACCAGGATCCTCCGTGGGTCTGACAGTTCTAACTTCTATTCTTGTATCCTGTGGGGGTCCGACAGATTAGTCGGTCATGTATCATTTGTGGGTCCAACAGCTTAGTTGATCATGTATCATGTGTGGGTCTGACAACTTAGATGAATCAGTGACTACATCTAATCATCTCTATCACTCTACGAAATATGTATATCTGTGTGAGTTGAGTCTCGTCTTTCAACCATTATAATCGTGGTGATTGACTTCACTACCTTTATGTAATGGTTGGTGCTTGGGCTCGAGAGTTGGAGCCAGTCTGTGATTGATAACTTAGGTATATGTATGGGCATATACCTAATTAGGGTTGGTTGATATCTCATGATTGTATCTTTCTTCAGTGATATATCCTATGTGGATTCTGGGAGACCTTCGGGGGTCTCGGGGTCCCCTACTATGTATTGTTGTACTCAACCCTGCACGGGCTTCGCCTGTACCTTGTTGTGTTCTATGCAGACGAAGGACAACAGTGATCAAGGCTGAAGTTGGCAGACGGGAGGCTGCTAGGAGCTGTACTAGACGGGACGTACCGCAGGGATGAGTTGTTCGAGTTCTGTACCTACCATTCAGGTAGGATTTCCTAATGGATGATCCATGAGTTGTTTTCCATTTTTACTTGTACTTTTTGTTCAGTAGGGTTTGTATACTGGACCACTTACATTAAGCACGCCATACTTTTCTATTTTAGTACTTATTTCATCTAATGCTTGTGTTCAGACTGTGTGTTTTACAGGTTTAAAGGCAATACCTTACCTTTTTATCAGGGATTCGCCTTTGGTGCTAGTCACTAGCCCCTGGCCTATGGAAGGCTATCCTGGGGTAGTCACGGCATGGGCCCCAAGGACGGGTCGTGAAAAATTGGTATCAGAGGAGTGGTTTATACAGAAAAACTTGGACTCTGATTCTTTTAATGGAAATAGTGTTAAGTTTTTTAGATGTGGTTATCAGTTTAGGGAAACTGGTGTTGGTGCGGCGGCTGACATATCCATACACTAGGACTCTGACTTCTGGTGTCCGACTCAGTGCACAAAAACACTGATTGCATGTGTGTTTCCTTTGAAAAAGTTTTCTTCGTGATTACTTTGTGTCAGCTCACCAGGTATATTGTTTTAACCATGGAGCATCTGTTTCTATTTAGGATGGTCCCACAAAGGCATCCAGCTAGGGTTCTGCGTTTCATACGAGAGGGTAGCCCACCGAGCGACGAGGCCTCGGTGTAGGGACCCATCACAGCGGAGGTACCTGCAGTACCACTACCCGTTGGTCCACCAATGCCTGCATCAGAGATTGCATGCCGCCTGAGTGTGTTGCACGAGTTTCAGCCCCAGAGGCCACCCAGGTTTCGGGGAGAGACGGACCCACCGGCAGCTGATGATTGGCTGGAGGCTGTCGTGAGAGTTTTCAGATTGGTAGGGACACCAGCTGACCTCATGGTGATCCTTGTCACGAGTCTCCTAAATTTAGCAGTAGGCATATAGTGGAGCCTGATGCTCCAGGTGCATGACGAGGCATCATTACTCTGGATAGAGTTAGAGAGTCTATTTCGCTCAGAGTTTGTTCCAGCCACCCTTCATGCAATGCAGATTCAGGAGTTACTTCATTTGCAGAAGGGTGGCATGACAGTAGTTTAGTACTCAGTGAGGTTCACCGACCTCTCACTCTACTCCATGGATATGTTACGGGAAACAATCTTCAGGGCCCAGACCTTCGAGCAGGGGCTCAGGCATTAGATCAGGGTTTCGATGCTTCCCCTCAGCATCCCAACGTAGGAGGGGCTGCTGGAGAGAGATCTTCTAGTGGAGAGTTTTCACTCTGAGCAGTCACCAGTAGCGAGACCCAGCTCAGGGCGACACATAGTGGAGTCTTCTATAGCCGGCAGTAGATAGAAGACACAGAGGTCTAAGAAGACCAGGCCATAAGGTGGGAAACCCTAGGATACAGGTTCGGTTGTGTGGGGAACACTAGATAGATCCAGCTATACGAGGAGCAGGAAGTGCTATGCATGCGGCGGGCAGGTCCACATGGCTCGTGACTACCCAATGTTCCATGCAGATGAGTAGCAGACATTAGAGGGACCTCCCAGGCAGAGGTATAGGTTCGACCATGGTGGTCCACTGGGAGCAGGTATATGTGGCAGAGGAGCTAGCCGAGCAGCGGGTGGTGGACGACGTTTCGAGGATCCACCACCACCACCACCAGGAGGTCCACCCCGACCACAGGGAGCTGGCGGCCAGAGGTGGGCTCAGCCCCAGGGAGTTGAGGCCTATGACCACGACGCACCTGAGATGATTCGAGGTACTATCTGTGTCTACTCTACCCTTGCTGCAGTACTTATAGACACATGTGCAAGTCATTATTTTATTGCCACTGCCATCGTTCGGAGCTTGGAGATTCCAACGGAGTCGTTGGGTCGATCCTTATATCTAGAGAATCCTTCGGGAGAAGACTCGATGATTACGCACTAGTGTCAGTAGTGTGAGCTTACTCTAGTAGGTGATAGCTTTGGCTGGGATCTTCTTGTAGCGGCGTCGAGGCCTTATGACGTCATCTTGGGTATGGACTGGTTATCCACTGTTCATGCTCAGATTGACTGTATTTTCCGAAAAGTGTGGTGTATCCACACGTATCGGACCAGGTTCACCTTCACCGTCGATAAGGGAGCCTTTTTATTACAGGATGGACTTACACACAGGAGGGGGCGGTCGATCACACATTAGTTGGGTATTCTCATCCTCGAAGCGGTTGATGTGCAGAGTCTGAGTTTTCCTGTTGTGGTAGATCAGTACGTGGATTTTTTCCCTGAAGACATTACAGGACTACCTACTCGCAGAGAGGTAGACTTCTACATTGACTTGCACCCCAGGATGACACTGATATCTACTCTAGCATATCAGATGTGTCCCGCCGAGCATCGTGAGCTACGGGTACAGCTGGAGAACTTGTGGGGGAATGGATTTATCTAACCCAGTGTTTGACCCTGGGCATCTCCGATTTTGTTCTCCAAGAAGGCGGATGAGAGCTTGCGACTATGTATCGACTATCGTCTCCTGAATCGGGTGACCATGAAGAACATGTAACCACTCCTGAGGATTGACGACCTCTTTGATCAGCTCAACGGAGCACGATGGTTCTCGAAGATAGACCTTAAGTCAGGCTATCACCAGCTCATAGTTCGAGATGAGGATGTGCAGAAGATGGCCTTCAGGTGTCGGTATGGCCACTACGAGTTCTTGGTTATTCCTTTCGGTGTAACCAACCATCCAGTAGTGTTCATGAGTCTCATGAACAGGATCTTCTAGCCCTACCCCGATCGCTTTGTTGTAGTCTTCATCGATGACATACTGATCTACTCGACTACTGATAAGGGGAATTACTACCATTTGTGGTTAGTACTAGACACACTCTGAGAGCACCAGCTTTATGGTAAGCTCTCGAAGTGCCAGATCAAGATTTGAGAGGTTCACTTTCTGGGACACGTCAACTTGGAGGCTGGAGTTGCAGTGGATCTAGAGAAGATCGAGGAAGTACTTGCTTGGGAGCCACCCAGGAGTGTGACGGAGGTGTGGAGTTTCCTGGGACTACATGGGTACTATTAGAGATTTGTGCCAGACTTCTCCAGAGTTGCAGCACCGCTTTCAGAATTGAAAAAGAAGGGGAAACCCTTCATGTGGTCAAAGAGATGCCAGCAGAGCTTTCAGGAGCTGAGGTAGAGGTTGGCCAGTACACCCATATTGAGACTACTGGAGGAGGGAGTAGGGTAATTAGTTTACTACGACGCATCAGGGACCGGACTTGGGTGTGTCCTGATGCAGGAGCAAGCAGTGATCGCGTATGGTTCACGGTAGTTGAGACAGCATGAGCAGAACTATGCTAACCATGACCTGGAGTTAGCAGAAGTGGTCTTTTCCTTGAATATGTGGCAGCACTATCTAATGGGCAAGCGTTTTACAGTCTACATTGACCACCAGAGTCTTAGGTACATCTTCTCGCAGAAGGACCTGAACCTGAGATAGCAGCAATGACTCGAGTTCCTCCAAGACTATGACTTTGAGATAGTACATACTCATAGGAAGGAGAATGTTGTATCAGATTCTCTCAGCATGAGATCGGGCATTCAGCTGCTAGGAGAGGCGACGAACCAGCTAGCCGAGTTTCAGATATCCTTCATGGATAGAGATAGAGTAGCCTTTCTGCAGTCTCTCACAGTCACTCCTCTACTTCTTCAGTGAGTCAGAGAGGCACAGCGTGGGGACGTTGACTGTGAGACACGATGTGCTCAGATATCCTCAAGGCAGGCACCTGATGGGTTTTCTAAAGGTGGGTAGAATGTCATCCTCTTCAGAGGACGTACCATGGTACCAGTTTAACTATAGGAGGAGGTGTTGAGGGATTTCCACACTTCCACTATAGCGTTACATCCAGGAGTGGCAAAGATGTATCAGGACCTCAGATGACAGCACTTGTGGCCGGATATGAAGAAGTTGGTAGTAGAGTTTGTCTCGCGATGCCTCACTTATCAGTAAGTGAAGGTGGAACACCAGGTTCCAGAAGGCTTGTTTTATCCCTTAGAGTTCCCAGAGTGGAAGTGGTATAGAATATCCATGGATTTCGTGATGGGACATCCACGTATATCCAGAGGACACGACTCTATCTGGGTGATTGTCGACCGACTCACCAAGTCGTCCCACTTCCTACCAATCAGAGAGTAGGGCTCGGTAGAGAGTTTGGTACACCTCTAAATACAGGAGATTGTACAGCTTAATGGTGTTCCATCGACGATCAACTCTGATCAAGATGCTCGTTTCACTTCTGGGCTATGGAAGGGGTTGCAGGAGGCTTTTGGGACGCAGCTTCACTTGAGAACCGCCTTCCATCCTTAGACAGATGGCCAGACTGAGAGGACCATTCAGACTCTCAAGGACAGGCTTCGTGCATGCATCTTCAACTTTGTTCGTATCTGGGAGGATCACTTTCCCTTGGTAGAGTTTGCGTATAACAACAGCTACCACTCTACCATCGGGATGGAACCTTACGATGCACTGTATGGATGACCTTTCAGATCACCTATGTGCTAGACTGACCCAGGGGAGTCAGCACTTGTAGGACCAGAGATGGTGTAGGCTACGACAGAGAAGGTGCAGATCATCCAAGAACGGATGAAGACTGCACGGACCAGACAGAAGTCCTATGTTGACAGGATATAGAGACCACTGGAGTTCGAGGATGGCGACCACATCTTTCTACAGGTCTCACCTCGATGAGGTCTACAAAGATTTGGCCAAGGCGGTAAGTTGTCTATGTGATTCATTGGACCATTCCAGGTCTTCAAGAGAGTAGTTGAGGTGGATTACCACCTGTCCCATCCACCTAAGTTGCACTGGGTGCACGACGTCTTCCACGTATCTCAACTGAGGAGATAGGGCATGACTCGTCCCACATCATCGACCATGGGGAGATGGACATTGATGATGGTGAGACATTTAGGGAGGTTCCAGTGGATATTGAGGATCGACAAGAGTGGGTCCTATGTGGACAGTCGATTCCTCTGGTGTGCATTCGCTGGTAGCAAGTGAACCTCTAGGAGAGCACATGGGAGAGGGAGGATCAGTTGCGTGCTCAGTACCCCCATTTGTTCCTTTAGTGTGTGTTGTAGTTTACGGGGACGTAAATCCCTAATGTGGGGAGAATGTAAAGATCCTAAAATTTAGTGGAATTATTTTTAAATACACGGGAATTTTACGGGTCCGCAATTTTTTACGGCACTTGATTCCGAAGCCCGATGTGCCCGGAATCAATTTATGAAGTTTGGTTGGGGTACGTTCAGTAACGTATGAGTGGCATTTTAAATCTTTTGAACAGGTGCTCGGAATTGAAATCTAAGGACACTGATGAACTCACAGTGTTGATATTCTCTTAAGGACACCTTTACCGCAGTTGCGTTTTTTCGAGAGCGGAAGTTAATTTTGGGGGTTTTCTAAATAAATTAAATAAAAATATGACTAATATATTTTTATGTAGGAGGTGGTTTAAACCTCCAAAGGAAATTTGTATGTGGGTCCCACCCCCATATAACCTCCCATTGGAGGATATTATGTGGTGGGTCCCACATGAGCTCAACCCCCTTAAACCCCCCATTGAACCCCTTGAGCTCCCCATTAATAGGGGAAACTCTTGGACTTCCCCTTAATGGTTCCAACATAATTAATTAATGAATTAATTAATTAATTTGAGTGTTTGAATTTTTTGAACTCATGCCAACCATTAAAATAAGGGATAAGCTTATTTTATTTTGGGTTGGCATAATCGTTGGAGAGTTTGGGCTGGAAGAACATCATCCTCTCGATGAAGAACGCTCCACATCGCCGAAGAATGATGATACTGTCTATGATCTTCGACCAAGCTGCAATAGAAGGAGCTGACCGCAAGAAATGTCGATGACACTTCATACTCGGATGTTTCCCGACGTCAACGAATCGATATCTTCCCTCTTTCTGCGACATCGACAACGTGCTTCGAATCGAGGTAGGGGAAATTGGATTATTTTTACGTATGAAATATACCCACATACTTCGACATTTATTTTTGGATTGAAGGTGGCAAAATTGTTATCACCTAACACGGAGGGAGTGGGCTGAAAAAACATGGCCCAACTTTCCTCCATTGAATCTTGTTTGGTTGACATCGAAGGTGAAGTCAAAAGGTCGCGGCGTCGTCGCACCGTGCTGGAGAAGAACCATGGCAGACGAAAGAGGAACCGCGGCCAGGAGGGCTTTGGCGGATGAAGAAGCACGGCTCCGATGCGCAGGGTGGTGGATCTGAAGGCTGCGACCAGGTCAGGCCACGGTAGTGGGGGCGTGGTGCCGTCGCGCCACCCTGAGGGCAGCAGGACCGTGGCGCTGTCGCGCCACGGTGGAGGTGCGTAGGCGGCCGGCCGAGCCAGCAACCATGGAGTCGGACCGTGGGACGACCGGCTATACCACGGCGCCTACAGGCACCGCATGGAGGAGGATGTGACCCGCGTCTGTGGGCCGCTCGGCTAGATGAAACATTCAGCCGCGTTTCGGACGGGCTGGAGAACCGCGGCGCACCCAGGCGCCACGTGGGAAGAACTACGGCCCGCAGCGCGGGCCGCGTCTGCCGAGCCGAACCGGCCGACTATGGCCAGCTAGGCATAGGAGGAGCAAACACTGCTTGGAGCCGCTGGACAAACCGGGTTTGGCCGACCCCCAGCTAGGTCAGACCCACCGATCCGAGTCGGGCCGACCCGGCAGCCCACTGGGCTTGATGGGTCGGTCCCATCTTCTCTTAAATGTGAATAACTCCCAGACCGCGCGTCCGATTTACACGTCGTCTGCTGCACTGGGACCGACACAACGATGAGGTCCTTTTGGGATACTCTAAGTGGGTTTCGAACAATTTTGGAAAATGGCCAGGTTTGGATCGAGCATAAATCCAACCGGGCCCCTGGAATAGAAATGCCAATAACTCTCATACTGGGCATCTGATTGACGTGTCGTTTGTCGCGTTGAGTTCCTTTTGATGAGACGAAACTACAGGATACATCAACTTAGAATTTCCTTATAGTTGATGTATCGAAACTTGGCTCGAGGAGCGGACCATCCCGGAATCGAGCGTTCTGTGTGCGGAAACCCTAGGGCTGGCTGCGATGACTACTGTATCACAATCCTCTGTGGGTTCGTCTGCGATGACTATTATACCAGAATCCTCTGTGGGTTTGACTGCGATGACTAATAAACCGGAATCCTCTGTGGGTTCGACAGCGATGACTACTATACCAGGATCCTCTGTGGGTTCGACAGTTCTGACTACTATTCATGTATCATGTGTGGGTCTGACAGAATAGCTTGTCCTGTATCTTGTGTGGGTCCGACAGCTTAGCTGGTCTTGTATCCTGTGTGGGTCCGACAGCTTAGATGAATCAGTGACTACATTTGATCATCTCTATCACTCTACAAAAGATGTATACATGTGTAAGATGAGTCTTATCTTTTAACCATTATCATCATGGTGATTGAATTCACTACCTTTGTGGAATGGTTTGTTCTTGGGCCCGAGAGTTGGATTCGGTCTGTGATTGATAACTTAGGTATATGTATGGGAATATACCTAAGTAGGTTTGGTTGATATATCATGATTGTATATTTACTCATTGGTTTATCTTATGTGGATTCTGGGAGACCTTTGGGGGTCTCGGGGTCCCCTACTGAGTATTGTTATACTCACCCCTGCACGGGTTTCGCTCGTACCTTGTTGTGTTCTCTACAGACGATAAATAGCAGTGATCGAGGCTAAGGGTGATGGACGGGAGGCTGCTCGGAGCTAGAATAGATGGGACGTACTGGAGGGACGAGTTGTTCGAGTTCTATACCTACCCATCAGTTAGGATTTCCCGGTGGATGATCCAGGAGTTGTTTTACCTTTTTACTTGTACTTGTTGTTCATTTGGGTTTGTATACTAGCCCACTTACTTTCAACACACCATACTTTTCTATGTTAGTACTTGTTTCCTCAACTTCTTGTGTTCAGAATGTGTGTGTTACAAGTTTAAAGGCAATGCATTCCCTTTTTATCAGGGATTCACCTTTGGTGCTAGTCGCCAGCCTCGGGCCTATGGAAGGCGGACCTGTGGTAGTCACGGAACGGGCCCCGAGGATGGGTCGTGACATTAGAGGCCTACTAGGTTACTGTATCCTTTTAGTACCATTCCAAAATGGAAGTGGTAAAATATCATCATGTACATCATGATAATTTCCCAAAGAAATTTTTGGAAATATATTATGGTTTTGGTGATCAAGGATTGACTAAAAAGTAATCTAACTTCTTGAATATATGGGAGACACTCACCATCAATGGTCTATGTAATCTCTATGTAAGGGTGATAGTTCAATTGTATTTTTTTATTCGTAGTATCATTTTAAATCCATATCCTGATCATATTTCATGGTTTTGGAAGGGACATTATAAGGAACTAGAATCACAATTTATTCTAGGTACAACATATTATCCTCAAATTGATTCCCAATATTAGCGTACAATTTAGATTTTGCAGGACATGTCATGAGATTGTGTTTTGGACACAGTGGTTCTTTGGAGAAACATCTAGAAATCATGGATTTTTTAATAATTGAGTTTAGGAATTGATTAAAATAGATCATTTTAAGGATTTGTATGGAAGGTCATGTTGTTTACACATTTGATTATTAGAGGTGGGTGAGTCGATGCTTATTGGACCTAGTCTCATTAAATAGACATCTGAGGAGGGTCATTTGATAAAAAAATTGGTCGATATTAGTATATAGTAGGAATAATTATTATGTTGGCCATTGTTTATAGCCTTTGAATTTCATGGTTAGTCACTAGGTTTTTATTCCAGAGTTACATAGCCTAGGTAAATACAATATCTGAATCATAGAAATTTAGTTCATCGGGACAATTTAGGGAGTGGATAGAATCTGTCTAGTGGCCTACCAATTGACTCTTCCTCAGTGCTTTAGAACCCTGCATGATGTGTTTCAAATGTCATAACATTTTACATATCTTCTTCACTATTAAAATATGATATATGTTGATGATGTTGAGATAGATGTAGATTCACCCATTATATATTATATAATTCATAACATAAACCATAGAGGGGAGAATCTCTGAGGAAAGAATATTCACCTTGTATGATTATAGTAGAAGCACAAGAAATTTTATGAATATACCAAGGTGAGGGTGTTAAATATTTGTGTTTAGTGGCCTGATGTGTTCACAAATATGTCTCAGTGATGCATAAGAGCATAGCTTAGGGACAATCTATTATATAGTGGAGATGTTTTAAGATTATATATTTAACCAAGGTACATTCCTCATTAATTTTTCCATTGAAACTATTTAAGACTATAAAAGAGACACATTCATAGAGTAAAATGGTTTTCAAAATATACTCATATGCTCAAAGGATTCAATATATTTGATTCCAGTTGTGGAATACAACTTTATAGAAAGTGTGTTGTCACTATATGGTCAGTGTATGCCATCGACAAGCTAGTGGGCTACAAAATAGCTCACCAAAGACACCAAATTCCCACTAAGTCAAAAGTCAAGGACATTGGCTAGTAGATAGAGCATGGATAGGATGTAGATCCAAATGTAGACCCAGCATATAGATGGTGAGATCTATAACTATATTGTTTCACTGGTTGGCACCACCAGATAGTAGGGGAATGGAAAACGCTAGCTGGAGGTTCTGCTAGAGATTAGGATTACTAGGGAAAAAATCATATTTATTCCATAAACCCCATGTTTTCCATATAATCAAACCCCATATTGACCATAACATGGGATTTATTAATTGGAATAGTTATCTAAGTATTTTGCGACTTATTCGACGCCAATATTTTGATATCTTGATCCATTATTTGATATAGACTACTTGAATTAGTGATATTTTATTGAAATCAGTGAAATAATATTATTTGATATTGGATCCTCTTATTATGTCCATGAAATTATGGATATATCATTTCCCATGTGGGATTTTGGTGTTTCATGTTGATCCGAACACTTAATAATTGTTATATTCTTCTTATCTCTTAAAGTAGGTGGTCTAAAACAGCTCCCTAATTTATGACTTGGTTTTTTAGTATGTGTGACATGAAAGGACAAGATAGAACACAATTCACATTAAATTTATTGATTTTAATTTTTTAATTCTTCAGTTTGAGAACTTCTTTGTACATTTTTCATTCCATTTTCATTAAGACTAGGACTTCTAGCCACCTAAGAGATGTGCCTACACATAAAAATAGGTTGAAACATGAAAAATGTGAACTTGGGTATTGAGGCTAAGATAGAAATTATTTATAGAGTGGATTAAATTTTGAATCAAACATTCATGTGAATTTGTGGTATTGGCTTGTTAGACAATAACATTAATGTATGTTGTTAATTTCTTTCAAATAGGAAATAGAATAATAAAATAATGGTGCAAAAGGATAACTAACTTGTGAAAGGGTAATTGAACGCAAATGGAATGTGAAATAGAATTTTCACAATTATTATGATCATAGGGAATACTATAATAAGGGAATAAATGGTATGATAATTTATAATTCGACTGAATTTACCAATATAAAATATGGTAAAATATTTAACATGTTTGGTAAATTGGAATTCCCTATATCTTGTTTCATGTGTTCGTCAAATGTTAAATCATCTCTGGTATATAATTTCAAATATAATATGATGTCCTCTAAGTATATTAGTGGACCCATAATTAGAGGTTACATGAGCACCATTGATAAAATTTTGATTACTATAGTCATTAACCCTGATAACATATAAGCATCTCTAGCATTATAATTCATATAGAGTCCATTATCACATGGTTACATGATGATTGAGGGAGATATGCTGGGTGAGTTGATTCATGAAGGAGAGATGCATGGTTACTCGATGCCTATGGGTAGGCTAAATTATTAGAAGATGCCTGGAAATGGTATTTAGTATTTTTTTATGGGAATATGACTTGATTTGGTTAAAGTACAGATAGAGATAATTGTTATTAGGATAAAATAGGTTTTTTGTTTACCCCGGGTGTAAACATGGATCTCAAGGTTCGACAATTTATTTTATTTCCAAAAATAATTTATGAACTAACTCCCCTTTTTAACATATTTTTTCATGAACATTTATTTAGATTGTATTTTTTAGAAATCATGGGTGTCTGCCTACTGAGTTTTACTCACTCATTATTTGATTGTAATTTAGTTTCCTTGTAGACTTCATGTGTGCAGTTATGGAAAATGGAAAGGTGCCAAATTATTGATTAGTTTCTTGGATAGATGATATTAGATTATAGAGGTAGGTCCAGGTATGGTGTTTCAGATTATGGTTTGGGAAAATTTAATTTGAATTCTGACTTTAAATTTGGTTTCTTCATAGAATTTCATCATGAATTTTTAATTATTTCATTAAAAATTTACCTGGTGATTTTGACTATTTTATAGAGTGTATACTCTCCGAAATATATTTTTTAGACCCTCAATACTAGTCAGTTGACTTCGCCATATGGGGAGGGACTCGTGAGGTGACACAGTGACATGTCTTCTTCATGTGAGGGAGAATAGGTTTGGGGAAACTAAAACACTATTTAGTACTGATAATGTAACTTTTAGCTTCTCTACCTATAGAGATAATAAAAGTTCACTTCATCACGATTATCTGTAGATTTGATAAAAGTCATCACCCATAATATTGTTCTACTATATGAATGATATAATGTATTATAAAACTAAATAAAATAAAAATAGATTGAAAATAAATTTAAATTACAGTAAATGTAACTAAAAAAATCACTCTAAACATTTCAATATAATATAATTACATTAATATTTTTAATTTATTATTAAAATATAAAATTTGAAATCAAATCCAATCAATAGACTTCTAAGAGACGAATTGGACCAATATTAGAATATCATTGGGGCCCTTTCTAAGAATAAATAATAAAAAATGAAATCAACCACACCCCCCAAAACTAAAAAATAAATCATTCACCATTAATAAAAAGCAATTCTTAACTTTTTAATATTACAAATAAATAATAAAATATATATTTAATACAGTAATGGATAAATTATATATTAAGGAAAAGGGAAAAATAACTGATAAAACATAATACACAAGTAAAAAAATTTCAAAATACATTAATTATACATATTAAAGATTAAAATGATTCTAGAAATATGTTTTCTTTTTTTGAGTATGTGATGTTATTTAAGTTATATAAGCCACACTATTTGATAGATTAATGTGAGGTTAGTTACAACCTATCAAAAATTTAGTATCAATAATTTTCTTAAATAATCATTTCAATATGACCATTTTTTATGTTTTTTAGCATGTGAAACATTCTTTAAACTAAAATCCCACTTTTAAATGAAAACATTCACTTTTAGTCATAACAGACACACCATGTGTCTGATTTATGTGATAGTGATTCAGGTATATCAAGAATGAATTATATATAATTTTCATTTTTTATCAAGGAAATAACATGGTTTTTTATTGGTCTTGAGTATACAATGTTCATTTTGAAATAAATTGTCTTTTAAAACTAAAATCATTCATGTTCTATCATACGTACCACCTCATGTGTCAGATTCATGTAAGGTTAAATTCAACACATTATAAAAAAATTATCAATATTTTTCTGTAGTATCTAATAAATTTGATCTTTGTTTCTCATTTTTTAGTATGTAATCCATGTTTTGAAATAAAATGTTTCTTTTATATGAAACCACATAGTTTAATTCATAACAGACACATAATGTGTCAAATTGATATGAGTTTAATTACATGACTTAAAATTATTTATAAATATTAGTTCAAAATTTTCAAATAATAATAGGGCGTTTATTTATTTTGATTATATAATACATCTTTTAATATAAAATACCCATTTTAAAAAGAAAACATGCACTTATATCCATTCTTTCCATATCAAGAGTTAGATTGATAAGAGGATAATTCTTCTAAGTCGGAAATTAATTAACGATAATTTTTTAAAATTATATATATATATATATATATATATATATTAACCTATTTTTCTTAGTTTTGAGTTTTTTATGGGAATATTGAACAAAAATGTTACTTTAAAAAATTACTTTTTACCATAATAGCCACATTGTGTGTCTAATTGATGTGTGGTTAATTTAATTCAAGTTTTTGGTGTAGTGGACATGTCAAATAGGCTATTATGATCATAGATTTTTATCATAATTAATTATTGATTAAATATGTACATCGATGATAAATTTTGTAACTAATGTAATTAAATAAAATATCCATTGACATGATAATACATAAATATAAATGTTGTATCATCACATAGTGATTTATAAATAATTTACGAAAATAATAATTACATTACGATGGATTATTTCTTCATTAGCATGATAGATTCAAATGCTTGAATCGTTCATCTAGGATTTTCTTAATACTTACTTCAATAAGGATTCTATTTGATTTATATAAAATTGGGAGTAGTGGTGGAAGATGATAACTATCCATCCTTGAGATAATTTTATGTTAAGGACAACTCTAGGGATTTGAGAAATTATTTGGATGTTGTTTTTCAAAACCAAACAAAAGGAAACCCTATGTTAGAAATAATAAAGTTTGATTTAGATATTATTAAAGAAATAAAATAATATTGTCACTTGGGAACTTATTATTCCTCCAATTTATCCAGAACCCCATGCCAATAATTGAAATTATAATATTTTTTTTTAACATTTGAAAGGCTAGTGAATTAATTATATATTATTTATTCAAATAATATTTAATATATATTATTTTTTACCATGATAGAAAAACTATGTCAATCATTCATACCCAATATTAATCAAGCATTGAAAAATGACTATTTATCTAATAAATAAATATCACTTCATTATATGGGAATTAATCAATACATATTATATTTACTAAATATAAAAATATTAAATATTATGTTCACAAAATATTATTTCAAATAACTAGTGAAAAAATCTAAGTAATTATGAAAAAATTAATTTTTATTAAACCATATATAAGAATAATATTTACTCAACAAGCTACATAATTATTTTATTTATATGAGGTTCCTCATAAACATAGTGTGTGACCCTTTAGGCCTCTTTCTCTCTGTGATTTGTTGAAGCAACCCAAATGAAAATGTTAGAATCTAAAAACATTTCTAGGAACCCATATAGGAATATATTAATATCATATTTGCATAAAACCTCATATGGGTGATTACTATATAATATAATTCAATTATCATGATAACTCTAATCATGAAGGATGCACACTAGCACAATAAACCTATTTTCTTGATGTCTCTTTATTTGATTTTTATGTAATTGAAATTTCCCACAGAACATCATATGAAGGAATTTATTTAGGATTTATCTTTTTAATAAAAGGGATTGAGATACCCATTCTTTTTTTAGAAACCAAAGGGACAAATCCTTTCTCACATTATTTATTAATGAAATATTAATCATCATTCACCCAGTATATCCTACTTCACCATGAAAACACTTCACCATTGTTTTAATCAATACATAAAAGTATGTGTCTCATACTATCTTTTCATAAATATCAAAATGTATAAGGATAATAAACACATTTGCATATTGGAACATACAATGACACATATGAATGTGGATTTTCTACTGGTATTTCTTATTCTAATAAACTATCCAGAGGAATACTAAGGATGGTATCAATAAAATAAACCCAAAATGGGGTAAAATAAAGGATTTTTATCATTAATTATTGTAAATATTATACCATGGTATTTTAAAAATATTTTTGAGGAAAATATCCATTTGTTTTGAAAACCCTTTTGAAAAACATTTTCTATAAAGAAAATTAAAGCATTTTATTTAAAAATTATCCTTTTAAACATCAAAAGGAACATTTGATGGAATTAATATGAGTAAATCTGTACATTCTATACAAGGTAAATAGGTAAAACAATTCAATGTAAAAGGCTAGAAAAATGTCTTGTTCAGAAAGAGAATAAAACCTTCATTTAAAAACATTGGTAAAATTAAAAAATTTAAAATTGTATTAACAAAATGTCTTTTAAAAAACATATTTGAATTTTTTTTAAATAAAACATGGTTTATAGATGAAAATAGGTTCTCTGACAAAAGAGATAAGTGAATTCGGGTTTTCATAAAAACATTGTCTAAAATTCCTTGAGTACCAAAGTGTGGAAAAATTATACCAAAACTATAAAGACTTCATAAATAACCAGTATATAGGAAAATGAAATGGTAATTTGTTCAATGATCATAAAATTACCTAGAATTAAAATACCATTGAATGCTCATTAAATATATTGTTGATAAAAATATTCTTCATACATTCGAAAGTGTCTCATGCCACTTTGAAATTTTTTTAATCATAAATCTCGCAATTAAATAATATTCAATAAAATACTAAAATATCATGAAGATAAATTAATTCATGATATAATATAAAAAAATATTTAGTAGATACACCACACAAAATGAATAAGTGGACAACATGACATTTATCTCACAGAAGTAAAAAGTTAGATGAAAATCAATTACCTTGCATTTCTTTTCAGGTGAACGTCATTTAAAATCTTATATAATAAAATTATATAAATTATATAATTTAATATTAACCATTTTCATGTTAATCATTAATTTTACTTCACTTATTACCATTTTTTGTAAAAACTACATAAATAATTAAGTTTATATTAGGTTTTTTTGACCAAATTCGTTCTATCTTTCACAAATACATTTGGTAGGCCAATTATGGTGAAAGGGTGCATTACATAACAACTCCAAATAATAATAGTGATATAATTATTATATTTATATTGAAATTATAACTTTAAGAATAATAATTAATTATGGTTATTAAAAATGAACCAATGTTACAATCATTGAGATGGTAGGCCATATGTACGCTTGATTAATGTTCCCATTTTTGAATGCTCATTATAGAAAGAAGGTATGAAACACTATATATTTCCATTATTTTCAATATATCATAACTAAAATAATATTTCATAATGTATACATATATATAAAAATTTTATTATGTAAAAGGAATCACATCATGTTGAGGAGATGATAGTCCACACATTCACTAACTACATTATCACTTTTTAAGTGTGTAAAATGGTACTAAAGAAAATAATATATATAAATATATTATATTTGAAAATTTTAAATATGTCATGAAGATAATATATATGTTTTTAATGTAACATATTTTTAATTTAAACCATTATTTATATGTTTCATGTATAGTGTGAATAAATCATATCACTTCGAGGGGCATATGGTCCACACTTCATCAAATGATGATATCCTATTAACATAAAATGGAAACTATTGAAGATATGTGTTATAAAAAGAATAAATAAGTACAAATACCTAATAAATTTCATATATAAAATATATAAATATTTTTTCACATCATAATATCCACCATGAGAGGTGTTAAAGGAAAAATAAACTATCATCATTTCGTGAGATG
Organism: Viscum album; assembly: GCA_963277665.1. Classification (NCBI taxonomy): domain Eukaryota; kingdom Viridiplantae; phylum Streptophyta; class Magnoliopsida; order Santalales; family Viscaceae; genus Viscum; species Viscum album. The sequence goes on along the minus strand of OY728140.1, from coordinate 236,947,018 downwards.
GTTGTTCACCAAATACATAAATAGTATGTTCATTATCTATTAGATGGAAATGTGTATAAGATTAGGTAAAAACCTCAAAAGAACAACAACATAGTATATTTAGGATACTGGTGTTGTTATATGATCATGTAATAATAATGGTTTCGGGGGTGTATAATTGAAATGAGACTAAAGATCTTGAGGAAATGTAATACCTCTTAATCAGGTAAGTCCTTTTGGTTTACACCAAAGTATTCCTTGGGTTTAACTATAAACAAGGTGAGAATTCTAGGATGAGGCTAGGTATTTTAAGGAGATATTTATAAAGATATTTATCGATCCAAATTTTCTTGACTAGTGTGAGGAAGTTAGATAAGGGTATTCCATTTACAGTAGTGAAAGAGTGGAACTCTTGTAATATTTTTCAAATTAATTTCTTACCTCGATTTTCACATGGAATGTGGCTCCAATAATGCTCATATTTTAAGAAACATTTTTATAAGGTACAAATATTTCTATCCAATAAGTCTTTGATAATTTTATAGGTCTTTTGTGCCTTAAGGTTATGGTTTAGTCCCTTAATATTTTTTTTATTTAAACTTAATCATTTTGACTAATTTTAATAACTTTATTTTGCGAAAAATCTCTCAATGTATCATTGAATCATTTTTGAGGTCATTGTGTTTGTTGACAAAGCAGACCTCTGTGTTTTTTTGTTGATAAAGCATACTGTGATGTACAAATTTATCGACAAATGGGGTTTACATGGTTATTTGTCGAGTTCAAGGGATGTTGTCAACAATCCATGTTTTATTGAAGAAACTTGAAAATGGAATTGACGATCTGGAGGTGGTACAAAAAGAGTCGATATAAGGTGGTGTTATTTTCCAGTGTTTTCAAAATAATTGGTCTTGAAAATCAGAAAATGGATAGATGTGTTTTATAAAAAGGGAGGTGCGTGCAAAAATAGAGTGGGGCATGAAAAATAAAGTGGTGCATGAAATATTGGCGAGGTGTGTGAAATAGAGGAATGGAGTTTTTTGTGCAAGAGGTGTTTCGATATCAGAAGCTCTAAAATTATAAAAGGCATGAGGTGTGTGAAAAATTGGAGTATTGTGCGAAATATGGTGCTGTGTAGAAGATTTGTTTTTTACTCTCAAAGAGGATTACGTGCGGATGGACGGTTTTTCGCACAGGGGGTGATTTTTCATATAAATATGAAGTAACCCCCTCATGGGAAGAAGCACAATACTTAGAGTGTATCTGATCTCTAGTGTGCGAAATTGGAATACACCAGGGAGTTTCTCATAAATGTAAATTTTTCATGTAAAGTAATTTGTTTGTGCATAGAGAAAAGGCTACATGAAAAAAAATGAAGGTTTCACATAAAGCTCAGGCTGCGCATAAAGAAAAAAGGTGAGAGTATAAGAAGGATGTTGCGCATAAAATAATTGGTTGTGCATAAAAAAGGTGTTGCATGGAAATTGGATTTCGTGAAAAAGCAAGGAATTACGCGCAAGGCATAGTAAGGGCGGCATGTAAAAATTATAGTTGTCCAGTACACCCAGTTAAAAGTGAGATTCATCTATGGTTGAATCTTAGACATCAACAGAGCATCAATAAACAGTTAAAGGTATAGATTTCATTGGTGATAATGAAGATACCTATAGGTCTATAAACTGTGAGTGGATCCTTTCTAGAGCAGGGAGTTGTGGAAGAGGAATAAGGTTATCCTTTCTACTGGTAGTGAGCCTATAAGAGAGAAATAGGGAGTGACCCTTGGGAAAGCATTGAGATGACCCTAAACATTGTAATGGCATATAGCATGGGAAAAGAAGTGATCCAGCCCAAATATTTTAAATTGTAATTGAGATTTAGCGTATTTGGTACATTTTCACATTGTCTTTGTATGCTCCTTGGACGTATCCCAATGAGGGCGAACCAAGTAAAAATCTATGTGTCTACCTATTTTCATTCATGCATCACCTTCAAAGAATTATCATTATCAGATAAATAAGTGATGAATAAGATCAATAGTAACATATAAGTGAAAACAAATTGACCCTTATAATATTGAGGTCAAGATGTAGTGGGGTAGTAAGAATTTTGGAATAGAATATCCATACCATGATTCACCACCCCTCTCAGGGTATTTATGCCCCTTCCGGTCCTAACATTTTCACTAATATTTTTGTTAGAAAATAAAGTTGGTCTTCTTAGAAATTGTAAATTTTTATGATTTAAAATATTGAAATTTTTTTTCCAAATTCAAATCATATAAGTGGAATAAATTATTTTAAATTTAATCCCCAGATGTGACTACAATGTAGGTTTTTAAAGTAAAAACATGTGAAAGATTTCTATGTTTTAATAATCATTCTCAAAGTGAAATTGATTATAAGTAAATACATTGTAATAATTGATAAAATTATTATCTAGTTAATATTTAAAACCAATTCAATGAATAATTAATCATTATAAATAAATTATATGAAAAAGAAGTTGTTTCCTAAGATTTATTATTTTTAACAATACAATAAAATATGACATATTTTTGAAAAATATAAAAAATTCACTCAAACTGAATTTTAAGTTTTATATGTAAATGGTTACGTATATTTTGATATATTATATCATATAATATGTCAAAATTGAATTTTAAAATTTGTTCTCTATTAAAAGGAAGCTAAATTCCCATTTAAAGTTATAGGTTTTTATGTGTGAAATTGAGTTTGTTCTTATCCTATTCCTATAAAACATAATAAAAAAATATCAAAAACATTTTATTTAGTATATAATATATATATTACAATAATTTTACTCAGTAATTTTAATTAATTAAATTTATTAGGGTAAAACATCCATTTATAAATAATTTTTGAACAATGAATTCATATTATAATTTTATAAACCATATATTTTCATAAATTAGTTAATACTATTAATAATATCTAATATAAGGGATAAGTTATAATTATCATATTAAATAATAATATTTTAATAATATGATGTTTGGTAAAAATGGGTCTTTCATGTAGCGCAATCCATCAAAGAAACACATTGTTGCATGTGTCACACGTGTACTCAATGTTGCATGCATTACAAGCTATAATTTATATTAAATTTATATAACATATTAAATATATTATAAATTATTGGGATACTATATTTACTTACACTCTTGGTGTATTATTCCATACATTCTATAGAATAAAATGTTCTTACTTTATATTTTCAGGGCATCCCATTTTCCAACCATATTTAAATTGTGTCCTCGCAATTGAAAATCGATCGTGGTGATAGATTGTTTGATACATCCTATGTTTGAAATCCAAATTCATGAGAAGGTTTCATAAAAAATCCTACATAAAAGAGATAATTATAATTACACAAGCCACATGGACTAACATATAACTAGGTCTCTAAGAAGAAGAATATTAACAGAAAGTAGAGATACGTAATTGGATGAAAAGTGTAAAAATTTAGAGGGAGTGATTGAGGTGACTAATAAAAAAATTAAATAATCAAGATAATGTTTAGGGACACAATGAAAGAAATACATGATGATATAGAATACCATCGGTATAATAGAAATAATGTTATTACGCCACCATTTTATTTCTATTTCATTTTCCAAGTGATGAGTAATTCTTTTACTTCCTACATATATTAGGAAAGACACTTATTTTATATATTTCTATAAATATAATTTCATTATTTGGATATTTTTTGACCAATTTCCAATTCATCCAAAAAATAATTCTAATTCCTAGAGCACTAAATTACATTTCTAAAGGATCATAAGGCCCATAAAATAGTGAAATGTCTAACTACTTTTCTCTAAATATTCTCCAAATACAATATGTTTAAGACACTAATATCAAATCCTAAAATAAAACACTACTTTATTATCATTAATATTAATCAAATTTTTTACCTATATACTAAGAAATTTTAACTAGAACATTTTTCTGGTCAGTGGTTAGAGTGAAACCCTTACTGTCCTTCGATCATGGGTTCAAGGCATGTAGAATTGTTGGATTTTATTGGATGTCACCCGACATACAGGTTTCCATTTTTTTAAAAAATAATTAATATAATTTCAAAAATAAATATTTTGGAAATCCTTGAAATAATATTAATCAATATATGGCATTTTAACCATGGTTTTAATTGAAACCTCAATACATAAATACTTCATCCATTTATTTACACAAAGGTTTTTCCTTGGTCTATGGTTTATCCATAATATAGTTTCTATGATATCTAAATCATGAAATTGGAGGTTTAAACAAGGTTATTCATCATAAAAATACTTCATAACGGTTTGTAATGGAAAGGTGAATTCTCTAAAGAGTATCCCTGATAGTGTCAAGTCAGGTGGGCAGTAGGGCCCGTTGTCATAAACCATGTTACCTCTAGTAAGGATTGTAACACATTGTCGGATATATTACTTCTAGGAACATCTATTTAAAAACCACATCCACCTGTAGTATCTATATTGGGATGTGTTTCTAAAAAGACCCATATAATCTATTCCTTAACAAAATTCATGGATGTTTTTATATACTTATCCTTAAATTCTACCACTTGAATATTTTATCTAATATATTTTTTCCTAAATCTAGTTATATAGGTCGCTATTGAAATTCCATTGATACCAACTATAGTGACCCAACCCCAAAAGACCCATATATGGTGTCTAATATCAATTTCATTGGCATGATTACAAGGAATAAAATCCTAAAGGACTGTGAGTTTTTTATTCTTGTTGAACTAGATTCATACATGTGTCTTGTTTTAAAAATTAATGCACTAATTAAAACATTATTTTTTAACTATATAAATAAATGAATATGAGGATAATTTTATTCTGTATGGTATATCCTTACATGTCTATCATAGTATTCTTCTTGGATTCCTGGGGAAATGAAACAATATAAGGTTGAGAACAAATGATTATTAAGGGTAAATAATAGAGGAAACAATATTCAATCAATTATAATAAAAATAAAGGCATGGTAAATAACTGGACACACATACCATGTAATCCACAAACAGAGACAAAATGAATAAACAATAAGAAAATGTAATAAATGGAAATGAATTCCATTAAAATAACTAGATAAGAGAAAATAAATAGGGTAAGTTAGGGAACTAAAAAATATTCCATTTCATATATTAAATTAAAATAAAATGTATCCATAGATATGTTGATGTATGATCTCAGGGATAAATAATGACTACATCTAAATGAGAGTAATTCTTGATTGTTAGACACCATGTTTCCTAGGTACAAGGAACCATTACTGTGAAGACCGTTCACAATACGATTTAGATATTAGGTAAAACCCTATATAAGGTGGATATCCAAATGACTCATCCCACGAGACTACTGATGCATCATGGGTATATCTATAATCAGGCCCCAAACTTGTCATTCCAGTCCAAAACATTCTTCATATATCAAATAATCAATTTAATAAGGCGCCTTATTAAATGTATGTATGGAGTAAGAGATATATATTTATCAATATTTAAGACAATAATAAAACAACATTAAAATTAAACAATGTATAAAAATGATATATGATTTAATAAATGAGAATGACCATGAAAAATGATATGGTAAAATTGGGGAAAATCATTTTTCAATGATTATAAGAAAATTAATATTTCAAGGGGAAAAAGGAATCACAGAAGTCAATGTGAATATTATCCTTTTCCAAATCAATAACACACCATATATTAGAAGATTAAGGATTTTATCACTAATACATATACCATGTGGATTAAAATAAAGTGTTTTTTAGATTATAAATGGAAATATTATAAAAATATCCATCAAAAACAATATTGATGAAAATATCCTTTTGTTTTGAAAACCCAATTGAAAAAAATATTCATTGAAAATAAAATAAAATAATTAATTAAAAATTAAACATTTAAGCATTAAAAATAATATTCAAAAGAATAATTGTGGGTAAATTTATTCATGTCATACATGGCATAAATAACATTCATTTTTTTAGGTTAAAAGGTCATAAAAATGAATTGTTTGGAAAGAGACATGAATATTCCATTGAAAACATTTATAAGACAAAAAAGGGTAAAAATGTATTTAACAAGTTATCTTAAAAAACATTTTTGAATAAATTTTAATAAAACATGGTTTTTAGATGAAAATATATTCTATATCGAAAGACAAAAATGATGTTGATTTTTCTTTAAAATATTTTCTAAAACAACTTGAGTACCAAAGAGTATAAAAATGATAATATGATTGAAATTGGTCATGAATAACCATAGGAAACAAAAATAAAAAGTTTTTTTGGGAAATTATTATATAATTTCCTCAAATGTAAATACCATATAAATATCATTAAATCTATTATTGAGGAAAATAATCATTAAAATTTTCAAAGTGTCCCATACCACTTGGAAATAATTTAAATCATAAACCTCAAATAAGAATAATATTAAATTAAAGACATAAAGACACTAAAGATAAATTAATTCCAGATATAATATATAAATGTGGGCATTACATACTACCCACGAATGGAGTAAGTGGTGAACATGCCATTTATCGCATAGAAGTAAACCATGAGATGAAAATCTCTTACCTTGCACTTTTTTTCTGGTGAACGCCATTTAACTTCATGTATAATAAAATTATGTTATTTATATAATTTAATCTAAAACTTTTTAATGTTTATAGTTATATTTATTTTACTTATTACCATGTTGTTTATAGATACTTAAATAATTAAGTTTACATTGGCAGTCTTGACCAAATTCAGGTTCAGTGTCAAACATAAATTTGGTTGGTAAACTATGGTTAATGGGTTAATTACATAACATATAAAGAATAATAATAATGAAATAATTATTATCTTTATAAAAAAAATTATAAATTTAAATCTAATAATTAATTATGGTTAATGAAAAATGATCCAATGTCACAATCTTGGAGATTGTAGGTCGTACGTACGCATGGGTACCATTACCATTTTTCAGTGGTCATTACAAAAAGAAGGTAAGTAAAAATATATCATTCCATAATGAAAATTATATCATATATTCCATGTTATTTAATCACATATACTTATATATATAATTCTTATTATTTAAAAGGAATCACATCGTGTCGAGGATGCAGTAGTCCACACATCCACAAAATGAAGTCAGTACTTTTTAACTGTGTTAAAGGTTAATAATTAAAATGATATATATATATATATATCCAAAAAGGTAATTATTTCATTAATATAATTTTGAGGTTTTATATGTCACATTTTTTAATTGAATCCATCTTTTATACATTCATTTTATTATGTGAACCAATCACATTTCTTCGAGGGGGCGGTATTCCACAATTCCCCAAATGATGTTATCATATTAATGAAAAATGGAAAGTACTAAACGTATGTGTTATAAAATAAATAAATAAGTATAAATACATATTAAATTTCATATATATCATATATAAAGTTATTTTTCCTCATAATAACCACTATAATATGTGATAATAGAAAAATGAACAATCATCGTTTCATGAGGCGAAGTTCTCCATACCCGAAAACAATATGTTCGTTACACATTATATGGAAGTGTGTGAAAGTGTACGTAGATCCCTAATCATAAAAATTCCTATTATATTTAGGATACTAGTTTTTAAAATTATAATAGACTAATAAGGGTTGAGGGGTAGATAATGGAAATGAAACTAAAGTGCTTAAGTAAAGATGTTACCACTTAATTGGTTAACTCCTTTTCATTTCACCAAAGGATTCCATTGATTGTTTTATGAATAAGGTGATCCTTATAGGATAATAAGAGGGATGTTTATAATCCATTTGGGTAAATCTTGTTTGAGCCAATGTTTCTTGAGAGGTGTGATGAAGTGTGAGGAGAGGAGGCCTTTTAAAATGGAATAGTGAAACTATTATAATATATAGACAAAAGAATTCATAACACGTTATTCACATGGAAATGGCTTCTATAATACTCAAATTTTGATTCAAGTAGGTATAGGGTAGAAATACATCAATAAAATAGGTCATGGAAATTTTTATAGGTTTTTTTGTTTCATAAGGTTATGGTTTTGTCCCTTGTTAATCATAATTTAACACTAATCATTCTCATTAATTTTAATCACAATAACAAATTTTATAGTTCAAAAAACAAATTTGGTATTTTAAGATATTATAAATTTTTATGATTCTAAATATGGAATATATTTTTAAATATTATATTGATATATGTGACATAAATTAATTTAAATTTAATCACATAGGTGGGATGATAATACGATTTTTAATGTAAAAACATTTCAAAGTTTTCTATGCTTTTATAATAAATATCAAATTGATATTGATTACAATGAAATAAATTGTATTAATTGATAAAATTATGATAAAATTATACTTTAAACCGAATTAAAATTATAAATATACCTTATAAATAAATTATGTAAAAAATAAAATTTGAACAAGATTCAGTATGTTTATTATTCATTTAAAAAGGATATGTTTCTGAATAATATCAAAAATTCACCCTAACTTGATTTTTATGTTTATTTTACAATGATAATGTTTATTTGGCTATATTAAATAATTTTAAGTTTGAAAATTCATATTTAAAATTAGTTCTCTATTAAAAGGTGTAAAAATTGTCTTTATAAAATATAGGTTTTTAAGTGTGACGTTGATTTTTTTCTCATCCAATGCATGTCCAACCTAATTGATGAAAATAAAAAGTATTTTATTTAATTTAATATATATATATATATATATTTAATTATATTTTTCGTTAATATCACTCACTAATTTTAATTAATTTAATTTATCAAGATAACACAACATTTTGGGCATAAAAATAGTTTTAAATAAAATTATTCCCTTTATATACAATTGATACTTATATCTATTTATAAAAAAAATTGCTTTCAATGAATTAATATTATAAATTTTTAAATTATATATTTTCTTAAGGAATTTAGTACTATTCAAAACCACTAATATAATGGATAAGTATTGTTTTATTATATTAACTAATAATATTTTAACAAAATTCTGTTCGGTAAAACACAGTCTTTCATGTAATATAATCCATTGAATAAACTCGTTGTTGTGTGTGTCACATGATAACTCTGTGCTTTTTTCATTTCATGCTAGGAGTAATATTGAATTAATTTAATATATTGATTATATTATAATTTCTTAGGATATTATATTAACTTTCATGCTTGGAGTTTCATTTCATACACGCTACCAAATTCAATGTTCCTTCATTAGATTTTTGGGGTATCAAAGTTTCGTGATAAAAAGAAAATAATCAATAAAATATAGAGTATTTGTTATAATCACATCTCTTTAAAAGTTACCCTTAAACATTAATGAAATTTTATGATCACAATGAACTCAATAATCCTATACCTTTTTATCCATCCACTTTGAATCATATGAGATACATAGTCTTTAAAATATCCATCAAATTGTAGAAATAATCTTAAATATAGAGAATGATCAACTTTTATAATAACATTAGATCCTATTATCACTTTTTAAATATTATTGTACAATATTTTTCTGAAATGTCACTCAATATATTTGGCATTATCATTACTAATATAGAAATATTTAAGTACTAAATTCTATCTTCAGGACCCAAAATTTAAATGATAAAAACTAAATAAGATGTAGAAAACCCAAATATTATTGTAATTTTTAAAATTGAAAAAAAATTAAAAACATGATAGGAAATGACCTCCTCATGATATCAATATAAATTCTAACATAATCAAATATTTATACTAATTTCCAAACACAATAATTTTTTCTTTGAATGTGTGGATTATAGATATTTCAGGTATTCCTTGAAAAATATAGATAAATAAATTGTTAATGAATATTTTAAACGAAACGGTAATCTTATAAAACAATAATCATCATGGTTTCCCCTTTTCAGATATAATATTATATATTTTATAAATTTATAACTATAAAAATCATAGTCTATGTGATTTATTTTTTTCTATAAATACATAAAAATTATAAAAAATAAGTACTTTTTTCAATATTTTTTTATTATGAAATTATATTATATATATCCTAATACTTATCCAGTTGTGAGAATATATAGGTTTCTTGTCTTCATTTTCTATCCTTATTCCATGGTTAAGAAGATTACATAACACAATACATTAAATTTGATGTCTATTGGTAATATTTTGAATATAGTAAATTATAAATTGATACTAGGGATAATGTTTGGTCAATTTTTTGGATATATATGCATTTAATCTATAAAATATATCTCCAGAATTTCTAAATTTATCGTAGTGTGAATCCAATGATTTTTATGAAAATAAAATTGAATAAATAATGGTAAAAAATAATATATATTTTATATTATTATTTCAGATAGTTTTAGACCTACATTTTAAGCATAAATAAGATATCACCATCTATTATTTTATTTTCAAAATTTTCATCTACTTAGTGTGCTCTTACAAAAAATTCACCTTCATCTATTTTTTTTATATGATATGAGGTATGATGATTGGAAAATTTTCATCACTAGTTATTCCATTTTCATTTGTGTGATATAAAATATTATAGTAAAAATAAATCATAGTAAACATTTATTAGCAATGATGATCGGTTATTGGGAAAATAGAAAATGAAAATTTACCTCTTTTATGAATTCACATCCAGTGGTCCCTATCATTCGTGCTTGAGATTGTTATTTATATTCTCACATACAATCATGTTAGTACTATTTTTTAAATAAATTCATTCTTTATATTAAATAGAGTATATATTTTTATCTTAAAACATCATGTTTGTATCTATATGTAATTTTAATAAATGTGGTAGTGCAATTATTTTGGAAAAGTTACTCTCATAAGTTCATTTTGATATATTTTTTGATCCCTTAGACTATCTTGATTTCACATTCCATATATCCTACTATAATAATATACCTTAGTTCAGATCTTTTTTTTAATTATACAATGTTATTCATATAAAATATATTTTAAAGTAAATACCTCATTGTAATATATGTCTTTATAATATTAAAAAACAATGTTATTAAATATATAATAGAAAAATCAATATGGTGAATATCCAGATCATCCTGGAGAATAAGAAATTCAGGTATTCTCTCATGAACTACGTGAATCCCTACTCTCACGTTATTGATTAGAAGTTATTTATTTTCTTGAATATCATCATTTATATTTTATATTAGACCTATCATAACAATGTGATTATATGGTATTTAAATATGTAAACAAAATTAATTTTAATTTTGAAAACATTTTATACAATAAAGGTTTTTTTAGTTATTTTATTCAAATTTAGTGGAAATAGTTTTATGAATATTTCTTACCTTAGGTTATGTAGGCATTTGAGGGGAAGGGATAACCTCAAGGATGGGAATGGATATTACTTTTTTGGTCATTGATATGTTAATTATTTTAATTAATCCCATAAAATTAAATCATTGATCACATTTTCCTAACAAATTTATTTTTCATATTAGAGACTATATTTGGATAAAATACCACTTTTGCATCATTTTTTTAAATCATAATAACCTTGATTCGAGTTATTCTTCTAATATTTAAATTTTTTAGTTTTTTTAGATGAAAACATTTATTATGAATTATTCTAACGATACATTAACATAATGAATTGAATCAAAATTCAAATTCTATGTTGGTGTTGAAATCACCAGTTTATTCAAGAGGAGTTAGATTCATTATTTAAGGGTGCAAACTATCCGATTTTGTTATATATGAAACTAAAGATCTCATAATCCCATCATTTGAGTTAGTTAGAGTGATTTAAATAAATAGAACTTGAGGATTTGAGGATCATTAGAAGTTACCTTGAGAATAATGAAATTTTTTATATCATTTTGATGTTTTCAACGAATTTTTTTCTATTTTTTACTCAATTTTATTTTATTTATAGGTATTTTTCTTATATCATCCCTATGTTAGATTTTTTTGTGCCTGGTCTATGCTTTTTCTATTATAAATGTTCATTTTTCTGACCATCACGATAAAAGTGATTTTATACTAGAATATGGTTGAATGGTATTTTTAGATAAGTGGATACCATGAATAGAAAGAGAGAGGGTGTGTCTAATATTTCATGATAAAGGTCTTATATGGTTTGGAAGAAAGAGCATGTGTGATCTGGTTAGTAGAGGACTTTCATGTCTTGGAAGACAATTTTTCCATTGAAATGTTGATGATATCTACCGATATTTTTATAGTCATGGACAATATATTATTTAAATGGGAATACCTTTGTTCAATTTTTGAACCACTTATTAAATCAGTTAAAAAGTGAAGTGTTCCACTGCAGGAATTTTTTTGGTAATCAATGTGTTTTTTTGTATTTACATTTTTACTAAAAATTATGTTCATTTTTTACATTGAATTATTTTTTTTACAAATTTTACTATACCTTTTTGTATTTTTCATATAAGGTTTCAAACTATAGATATGGTTATATTAAACTATATTTAATCACTATTATACTCTAATTTAATCAGAAAATTGTATTCTCTATTCAACATACACTTGAGTGGGGAAAAAATATAAAATTTTTAAAAATAAATTTTTTATTCTCTTAAAGTTACATATCCCAAAATTTTGGGACTATGAAATGGTATCATAGAAAGTTACATGATATCTTATATGAACCCTTATTGTGGTTTGATCGCTTATTTTTTATTTTTCATTTATTTTATTAGAGATCGAAAAATTTCCCTTCACTAACATGTATATGATAAAAGTTGTTTTTTGTTTTAGATATGGTAGGGATACATGTTTGGTTTGTTGAGAATATAAATCAAAATATAGAAATTATATTTTATGGGAATGAATATGAATATTTGAGTGATTTAATGGATAAATTCATTATTAATGTTGTTTCTAAAAATTTTCATATGTCAACCAATAGTTAAAGGAATACATAGAAATATGTCTTGATATTTACTTAAGATGAAATAGTGTAATTTAAAATTTATTACCATGCAAGGAATACGTAGTTTTCTATAATTCAAATAATTAAATTTAGTTGTGTTTCATATTACTGAACAATATATAGATGTATGGAATCTTGAAGAATCTATAGATTAAATATTTTGAACATAAAAAGTTCTATAAGTCAAGACGTATATTATGTTAGATAACTATCAATGTTTCGATTTTTACCTTGTGAATTTGTATCCTATATGGGTCAAATATTAATGAAAATCATCATTAGTCATTAATCTTTTGGTGAAAAAGAGATATTAGATAACGATGTTATTGAAACCATAGTTTATATTTTTCCTAAATAATGATAATCTATTAGAATAAAAATTTATTGTATGAAACATATTACTAAGATAAGTTCCAATGTCTTAATTGGAACTATCATGTTATATGAGAGTATTTTAAAGAGAGGCATTGAAATTGAAATAAAGAAAAAAAAATATTTTAGATAAATTTATAAGGATTTAAAATCAATAGTAAATACTTATAAGACTAATACCACCAGTAGAAATAGATGTTTTGAACATAGTGAAGTGGAAATTTACTATTTTATCAGAATAATGAAATAGGATATGGGATAAAATATCTTTTTGAGTGAAGAATAGAAATATAGAATATAAATATATAACAATAATGATTAACTAGGAACTATTTTTTATGCTTGAAAAATAATTAGTAATATGAGACCGAATTGAATGAAATTGAAAATAATGGAAAAATAATATACAAGAGTTTCAAATAAAACAGAGAAAGGGTTTTAATTTATAAAATAATAAATTTATTTCTAATGAATATTCATCATCATTGTATGATACCAATTATTTGAAAAGTGGTGATAATAGGACGGTTATAAAATATCATGTGAATACTCCTAAAATTGATTAATTCATAATGGAGAAGATATATACTAGTTCTCTTACACAATAATATCTTAATTAAATTGTCACATTTAATTCAAATAAATAGAATATAACTTTATTTTTATTTGAATATGAAGTATCATAACTTAATGAAATGGATTTTCATTTATCTAGTTTGGAGTAAATTGATAAAATAATGAAACAAGAATGTAATCGATTGAATAATGAAATTTATAGGTTTTATAATAAATATTTGATACTAAAAAATTAATTTTTTTTAGAATACAGTGTAAATATCCATATCAATGATGATCTTGAAAAAGTGAATAATTAATATGTTAAACTTGGTCTAGAAGAGGAAAAATTTGAAAATAAATTTTTGAAGCCAAATTTCAAGTAGAAAGGAAAATATTTGTCTTTTTAAGAAGATAAAGTAGAAGTATCAATACATAAATAGTAATTAAAAATGATTAAATAAGTGTTTGAAAAAAACTTCAGTAGGAAGAGTGTATTTTGAGAAAATCTACATATAGCTAAAACCTAAGAGAAACACTTCTTGACCATGTTAGAAGTCAACAGTATGATATCAATATTAGTATAATTATGTGATACTAAGAAGTTATTTATTATGTATAATGTGTCAAATAGGGTTACATTGGATGAAAAAAAGTTCATTAAACAATGTTTAATATATTTGTAATCATTGAAATTATATTTCAAAATATCTTGATTCATTTGAATATAAAGGAATCTTCCAAAATATGTTCTGAAATTTCTCTTCACTAACACATCTAAACCTAAGAATTTATAAACACCTCATACCTAGCATTAATTAGATAATTCCCATTCATACTAAAAACTATAATACAATATTTTATACCTGGTAACATTTTATTTTATTAGAGATTAAATTTTACTTAAATAGTCTATAATATTATAAGTTTCAAATATTGATAGTTTAGCTTTTAAAAAATACCTCTATTATTAAGGGTGGGTTTTTGTTTTTTATCTAACAATATTTTGATGATAACTTTTATCTATGAATACAATCAAAAAAATGTATGTATGTTTTTTTGTATGATTAATAAAACTATATTATATAGACTATGATCATTTCGTAGAGATGAAACATAACCTATGAAATTCTAAAAAATTCCTATTAATTTCATACTATATTTGTAATGGTTTTTTTGTAACTGCACATAAATTTATAAGGACCAATAAATTTATGTTTTAGATTTTTATATTTATTCATTTATTGGTGCATCTTTTTTTGGAATTGAGAAATTTATTCATTTAATGGAATTATTGCATTATATTTTTTCTAATGATGTTTTTTTATAATTGGATAAGATCATATCAATGAAAGATCATATTTCCTATTTTTAGAGGTGTTGACCCAGGTTAGGTTTTCTATTATCATTATGAAGGTCTTCCAGTTTGTAAACCTTTTCTTGGTATCATTTTATAATCTTTCATCTTGCAATGTATTCTTATAAAAAAATTGAATATCCAAAAATATTAATTGAAGGACTATTAATATAGATTAGAATTTTGAATTTGTTTATTAAAAAATAATTATTTTTAAGGTTTTGGATTCATTAAATCTTATTTTGAAGAAATTAAATTTGTTCTTTTTGGAGCTCTTATATTTGTTTTATAAAAAAAATTTCGAAAAAACAAATAGTTTAAAAAAGATGAAATTTCAAATCAACTAGAATGGTTTTTTTAGAAATCGTATGGTTTTTACGAATTCAATAGAGATTCTATTAAAGAATAAATTTGGATCATGACACAAAGCATTCTTAATTTTAATGGTTCTTTTAACAAAACCAATATTATGAAGAGTATATTTTGGGTGAATGAAAAAATTCATAAAATTAATTATAGGAAATTGTAGATTTTAAATATTTGTCATTGGGTTCAAGGTGTTCTTCTAAAAAGGAACTAATATATAAAATTTATGAATATTCATGTTCTATTTATGTTATATTTTCTCATTTCAATGATAAAATTTAACAATTTAAATTTTAATTTGGAATAAATTTAAGCATTATGTACTGGGATTTTCAAACTAGGAATGTTACCCTACTCATGGTTGTTAATAAATTTTATTGTGAAATATATAAGGAGAGAAGTTATTAAATAATTTTTTTTTCTAAGAGAAGGATGGAGTCCCCTTTGAATTATAAAAACATCTCACATATGATAATTTTATATCAACCAGATGAGAATAAATTATTTGATATATATTGTGACTTTACCCGATCAATTGATAACCATCAACAATAGAGGGGTCCTAGGAATGCTTCTAGGGGGAAGATAATGAAAAATTAGTATAATAAAAGGAAATAAATAAATGTTATTATATTTGAAATATCATACTCTAAAAATAATAATAAGATATCATAAGAGGATTAATAAAAAAAGGAGAAGTATAAGAAACATTTTTATAATTTAAGAACTGATGATGACATAGAAAGGCTTGTAAAAAAGTATAGAAAAAAATATAAAAATAATATAAATGAATAAAATAAGGAAAAATAAGAGATGTTTGGGGGGGAATGTTAGGAATAAATAGAGGTTTCCATTAAAGGATATGGGAGCTCAAATCCCTCTTTCATTAGTCAACATTGAAAAATCAACATAAGTGTCAATAAATACACCACAATAGAGCTAAAAAAATATAAAATGATAAGAATAGTAAATTTTTTATAAAGGAAAAATGAGATGATTATTCTTTTTAGTTTGTTTCACTCACACCACAAAAAAGATCAAGAGGATAATAAATTAGAGAGTGTTGTTGTGATGATTCGAACAATCCCACCTCTAACTAAACAAAATGATTATTCATTGTTACTCATTCCTATATTTAATTAATAAATCACATAGGATAATTCTCCCCAAATTATTAAATCATTTTCATATGGAGGTTCTTGAAAATAAAATTAAACTTCAATGGAAGTTTCTTATTCTAAGGAGAATACAGAGAAACCATTGGATGATAAAAAATAGAAAATTAGAGAAGTTGAGAAGAAGAAAACTAGATTTCGGGGGATTAAATTAGTTATATTAGTCATCTTGTCGCATTAAAATCTTTTATGTTTTTTATGAAAATGAAAAATATCTTCCAAAAACTACATCATATGTTAATGGAGCATTAGATCAGAAGAAAATTTCATCATTGGACTATTCTACTAAGGATAGTTCTTATGGTTATTGTTTATAAATTAGACAGTATTGATAGATAATCAGATGGGAAAAGTATAAAATTCAATATTTTTTCTTCCTTAAATGGATTCAAGATTGATTCATCTACAAAACAAGTCTCTAGAATCTTAGTTTATCAAAAATTTCAATAGGTCATAAATTAGAAATGTAATATTGAGTAATATTTATCAAATTTTTGGTTGATTATGAGAAATATTTTCGTGTGTTTATAGAGACATTGAAGTTTTAGAATCATTAGGATAAGTATATCTATCAATTTCACCATTAAAATTACTTTCAAGAAGATAAAATGGAACAAAATGGTTTATAATTAGAGGACCCTAAATAGAAGATAGATAATTAAGATTATAATATAGATTTGAAATAATATATTTTGATAAAATATAAAAAAAGGTATGATAGTTTTAAGTTAAATTAAGTCATTATCAAAATTTCATGAAAATAGGGTTATAAGGGTAGAAATGATGATGGAAATAACTCTTAAAAATAAATAATTTTTTTATTAACTTTTCACTTTCCATATAAGGATTGAAAAAACTACAATTTGTATATTTTTGAATTATAATTTTCATTTTAAATTCATGGTTTATTTTATCTTTGTTGGAATATTATTATTCATATTTGTTTTATGAAATTTTCATTTTATTTGAATGATTTTTAATACAATAAATCTACAAAAAAATTTAAATCTAAATCTTAGACTCTGGAGAAGTATTTTTGAAATTAAAAATAAGTTTTTCAATTTCCAACGTATTTTACTCTATTTTTTTATTTTCATTTTCATTCAAAATATTTACAAAACAAAATGATATATTAGGAAGATATGAATTTTTAATTCTAATAGAGAGATAAATTTATAAATTTATAAAATCATAATCTAGTTTCACAAACCAATAATTTTTTCTTTATACAATAAGTTTAATGTTTACCATTATTATGGGTAAATTTTAGGAAATCATGATGGCGTAGATGTTTTTGAATGTATGTTTCCTCTGTATAAGGGGGATATGGTGTTTATGTTATTGGTAGAAATTCTTTAGTTATTTAATAATGTGTTTTTTAATTCAATATTAATGGTGGTAAAATGTTATGCCAAATTTTTTTATTTTACACATGTAGTTTTCTTTTATAAATTTAGTCAAATGTACCTCTTTCCTTATATGCCTTGCAATTTTAAAAAAATGGGTATATCTTTGTGTCAAAGACAACTTTCATATCCTCTGTTTTGAAAATAAAAATATAATTGATAAGAGTCTTATATATATTGAAATATTTTGGTTAATATTCATGATATTTTAGAATATAATATTTATATAATTGGTGTACTTAGTTTATTCCTGGTTAATTAAAACATTATGATGGATTTGAAAAAATCAGTCAATTTAGTATGAGTTATATTCATTTTAAAATGGATTACAACATCAATTTTTTTTTGAAACTGAACACATAGATCATGGAATCCATCATTTGTAGTTAGTTATATAGACATCTATAAATGTAATGTAAGTCTTCAAAGTACAGTTGTTATTACTATGAGAAATAAGAAGCATTTTAAATCATCTTAATGTATTAGGAAATATTTTTTCCTTATTTGTTTTCGACTATATTTTCATTTGAGTAGTTTTAATAAATTATATTTTTGTGATTTTTACCCTATACATTATCTATGTTTTTTATATTATAATTATTTTCATTCTGATCATTGATATTGAAGAGCTTCCATTATGGAAGATTCTTTATATGATCCTTCAAGATTGATCAATTCCATGGATACTAAGAAATAGGGTGATTATAACCCCTTATAGTCAAGGGATTCAATGGTTTTGATGATTGAGATTGTCTGGTCTAGTTTATAAGGGGTTTCTATGTCTAGGAAGACAACAAATACAAATAGAGGGAACTAATACTTATTGATGTGTTTATAAAAAAATATGCTATATTTTTCAAATAAGGATACCATGGTTCATGTTATGAACCATCTACTTATTTTCTCCTCAACATGAATGTTACTTTTGTATTTTTTCTGGTAATTAATACACATATAGGGTATTTGAGTTTTTACTCAATAATTCATGAATTATTTTATATTGTATAATGTTTTTTAATTTATATTTTTTTATTTATTAGATGATGTTTTTAACTACCAATAGATTTATAATCAGCTATATTTAAACACTATTATAAACTAAATTTCTAGAATATTTTAGAATCTAGTTAACTTATAAATGAGTGGGATAAAATATAGTTTTTAACTATAATTCACCCCCATTTATCGAGTTATATCAACACATTTATAGACCATTATAACTATCAATTATTGTGACACACCTTAAGTTACTAAATAATTTTTAATTATAATTACATTGGTTATTTGGATGATTAGTGATATTTTATATCTTCATACCTATGAGGTTTTAGTTATGGAAAATGACATTGTATGAAGAGGCCATCAAATAAGGATGTTCATTATTTTCCAATTAAGGAATTTTTTCCTTCATGAAATTTAAAAAAGTGGGAAAATAACTTGAAAGAACATATTGTATATGTTGTGTATGGTCCTTTGAATTTATAATTAAAATGATTCCTAGAGTAGGTGTGGCATGTAGTAGCAAGTGTTTTATTCCCTAGGTATGATATTTGGGGTGAGGTTACATCATGGAGATTATTGTTGTGTCATGGTTGCCGTTATAGTAGGACTCTAATATCTAACCTTGAGAGATTTACCATACCATTTTACTAGAAACCATACTATATAGGTATCTGGAGAGGGGGATAATGTCCTGGTGGATGGAAACACTATGTGGAGTATGTCTTCGCAAGTCTTTTTTTATTTTCCGATGCATCCCTCTTTAATTTTAAGATTTTTTATTCCTATTTTCCCCCTCTTTCTCATTCATATGACATGCGAGAGAGATCAAGGGAGATACGCCTCCATTATTCCTTGGATAATGGCCTCCAACTAAAATTTATAGTGGTTTTTCAAGGTTATATAATAGTTCTTCTTCTCATTTTCTATATTCCTCCACCCATTGGGTATCAATTATTATAAAAATACTAATAATTATATATGAAAAAATAGGGTTCAATATGGGTATATTCATAGGTATTTTATTTTAGGTTTAATAAAGGTATTTTTCTGTATTATCCTAGAATCCATCATTGAGGGTGAGTGTTTTTCTCTTAAATTAGGTAGATTTTTATTTTTAATTATTTTATTTCACACATCTATAAATTATTGGTTTTTCTAAAAACATTTAATTATTATGTTACATGTTTAAATAATACCCATGGTAAGTTTAGTAAATTTCTCAATTAATTTATTTACTTTTCATTGTTGATGTAAATGAATTCCTTATGCACTCTTAAAATTAAATTTTTTTTGAATCCCAAGTGTTTATGAAAATTACTTGGGCTCTCTTTCGAATTAATTTGATGCTTAGAATATGTTTATATATACATTTATATTTCTAATTAAAGTAAGCTAATTTTAAATGTTTGTTTCAAACTAATGCTTTATTTGGACTTTATGTGGATCTTACGGAAGTAAAGAGGTATTCTCAAATTAAGGATTATTATTTTGTTTTAATGGAATTTATTGTAACTTGATTTTATATAAAGGTCTTGTAGAACCATTTAGAAATTAATAAAAAAAATGAAACTACATGGTTTGTTGGTGTTTGTGACATGAATTGTCTATATATTAATACCATCGATGGTTTCTTTAACTATATGGTTTGAATTTTCTAAAATATGATGATTATCACTGGAAAAACTTATTATGTTACCCCTCGATTGTATTTCTTTTATAGAATTTTGAAACACCTTTTTAAATTCTTTTTTGATTATTATTTTGATTATTTTGGATGGATGTAAAATGGTTAGTTTCTTAAAAATGATCTAAAGATGTGATATGGGTTATTTTTAGTGAATTTGGATGTATATGATGATTATAACACTTTTTCATCACTCAAATCTACTTTTATTATGTGTCGGGGACCCTAGATAACCATGTGATGGGTTTTTTATGTCATAGTAACTTCATTAATCATCTTTCTTATGAAACATAGTGTAGGTTATGCCCATAATATGTATGGTTACTAAATTTGGTTATTGAGGATAATCAAATGTTGTTTTCACATATGCTATGGCATATTACCAATATATTGTTCCATTTCAGTATGTTTCAGACCATATCACACTAATAACTAAGGAGTTTCAAATTGCACTTATTCGTTTGGTGATGGTACCACCTATGGTATTATCACTGCATACTTTATTTTGTATCCTCCTATATTATTTTATATTAGTGGAAACATACACATTTTTTGTTTTATTTTACATCTATATAAGATGGTGGTAACCATTCATCTTTCTTATTTGATTATGAGACATTTTATTTTTTATATTTTTCTAGAAATGTATTTTTGTATAATGATTATAATAGAATGAAAATGGTATAGTTTATATTTAGTATATTTTTTAGACCACATTATTAAATATTTTATGGTGGTTTTCCAATTTTAAATAGTGTGTTAACCCCCTTTGAATATGAAGGAGTTTTTAAACAAATTGAATAAAAAATTGATTTATTTTCTAGGTTTAAAATATCATTTTTAAGTATGAATGTGATTTTATTTTTGAAAGGGTTATACACGATTTATTGAAAATAAATATAAATAAATGATACTTGTTTTGTTATAATTTTCAGGTCAAAAACTATATTTTCAATAAATATTCAACAAATAATTTATAAACTATTTTTAAAATGTAATTTCATAAACACTTTGGTGAAATAATTTTGGTCCTATTGAGAATACATCATTCAAGCACACTAGTGTGCATGTATGAAACCCTAATACTTCATATAAGATACTAGGTTTTCATGTCAGATCAGTTGTTTTTCATTAGTCTTTTGATATATGTTAGGGATGTGGCAAGTGAATATGGGTTAATTGCACACCAATGAGTGTTATCTAGGGTAATTTTTTAAAATGTATATATCAGAAAATTTGGACTGCTAAAATGGGTTTCTTTCATTTCCTATTGTGACTGTGTGGTATTGTGCTTCCATTGTATATTTAAAAGTTATAAGTATAATTAATATTTTTTATGTCTCATTTTGATTATTATTCATATGTATTATGATTCAATGGTGAAATTATTCCACTAAATTTGTTACTTTTCATACCATAGAATAGTATCCAGCATGTGGTGATTGAGAACACACTTCGGTCAATGTGGTGGATTAGATCAGGTGACATATTAGGTCGACCTAGGATGGTTTGTTACTTGATGTCATCAAATGAAATTTCATGAAATTTTTGGGTTCATGAAGATAAATATATTTATTTTGGGAGTCTGGTAGTATAAAGCTATGATTTTCATAACTCTGGAGGTGGGTCTGGTGTAGGTGTTTGATCACCACTTTTTGTTATAAGACATGATTTTCCAGGTTTATTAAAGATTCGAATTTTGATTTGGAATTCTTATTTGGTAATTTCAATGAAGTTAACCTACAAATTCAGTAATATTAAATAATTTGGGGGTAGTATATGATAAATTGAATGATAGTATAAGGAAATAAAGTTGCATGGCAAGCTCACATGGTATAGACAAGCATATGGTGCCTGTGAACTTGGTCCTGAATACTTCTTAAGGGATATCACACAGTTGTTTAAACCATGCACCCAACCCTTGCACAACTCTATATCACACTTTTATTTCTTCCTGGAATGAAACATAAGTTCTAATGGATCCTAAAGTGATTTAAACATGTTTTAGATGGGTTAAATAGGTTTTTAGGATGTTAGGATGTTGTTTAGATTTATGTTTCAAAGCTAATGTTCTCTGAGAAAAAATTCATGAAATGGTCTAATTTTTAAATAATGGTTTTAGTAATTTATTTTTTATGTATTTTAAATATATTGGAGTATTTTTCAATAGTTTTTAGTTTTAAATATAATCTAGAATATATTTTTTGAAATAAAATATTATTTTATAGAAATGGTTTGGTTTAGAACTAGTATAGTGGTTTATTTAAAAATATAAAAAATTGGATGATTTGGTTTTTGAAAGTATATGTTATGGATAAACTATAAAGGATCATTTACATTCATGGGATTTTTTTTAAAGTGATTCATTTATTGATGGTATTTAGAAAACATTTTGAATAATGTATTGGATTTTATATAAATTTTTTGAAATAGAAATGTGTTTCAGAAAAATATTTTTTTGGGATGAATTTCACAGGCTTTTTTAAAATAAAGGGAAACATTATGAATTTTATGTGTGTTTAAATAAAAAAATTTAAAAAAAATAGAATATTTTAAATTATTGGTGATTTTGAAGATAATATTTTGAAAAATGTATTTTAAGTTGGTGATTTATGGGGTTGGGTTTAATCCCATGATATTTAGGGATTGTTTTATTTTATTTTGAGAAGACTGAATTATTTTAGTTCAAATTTAAAATTATTTATATTTTCCTTTAAAAATGATCTTTTTGGAATATAGAACTTATTTTTCTAAGGAATATCATTTGGGTGATTCTTCTTGTCTTTTTGTTATGAATCTTCATTTTATTGATAATTCCCAGCCATTGAATAGAGTGGAATAACTAGATCCTTCCATGCTCTAGGATTTAATGATCCGTCACCCATATTCCTTTTGGGGTGGTTTTGGTTCTCTTTGTTCATCAAATAATTTTGGAAATATTATTTCTAGTGAGAGGTCTTCATCTAACCCCCATATCCATTTTACTTGGATTTGTCCTAGTATCATGTTAGTAGGTGGATGAACTGGAGTCTTGAATATATCTTGGACATGGGTGATTATATTTTTTTTGGATTTATATTCAATGATATTAAAAAGGATTAATGAAATTTTTGTAATTATTTATTGATTATTTACATGGTGAAGTTCAACCATCATTTTGTTACAGTGGTTTTGATGGATTTTTGTTGCATTCTAGCCTCATCGGTTAGGTAAACATCTTAAGGTTGGTATGTGAGGTTATACTTGTGTTAAGACTTGGATTATGAGGATTTATACATGGTAATAATTTTATTTATGCTTCGGTAAGTGGGAATAGTGTTATAATAGTCTATATTATCCTCTAAATGGTACATAGTTTATGATTATACCCTAATGGGGTTTTTGAAAGTTCACTATGAGAGGGTGTTTAATTAGCAAAGTCCTAGGTTATTTACCAATTAGTTTCATGAAATGATGTTGGGTGAAATGTTTTTTTATCATTGAGGCATTTTATTGGATTGATGCAGCCTTCACTTTTTATTATTGAGATATTTTATTATATTTATTGACCATAATTTCCATAATTTGTTGTCTATTCATGTTATGATATATTTTTAAATTTTCAATTAGTCTCTTAGATGCTTTATTGTGGTTCTTATAGTATTAAATTTTATACTATGTTAGATTGATAAAACTCTATTTTTTTGTTTTATCCTTATCATGGGGGTTTTTAACCTCATTCTCATCATTTTAAATGAATTCTAAATGATGGGGAGACCTATTGCATGTCTCAGTGATCATTAAGCCTTATATAAATTGTTTTTGGTTTAGATTATTCATGGAGATGCTAATTATATTTCTGGATTAATTTCATTTATGTTGTGGGAGTTTTTTTTCTTCCCATTGATCATTTCACATCCAAACCACTCAAAATTTTACATGGACCACACACATATTATATTAGGTTTTGAGGTTTATATTCTCCATTATTTCTACTTTTGACTTTGTCTTTTTAGGGATATAAAGGGGAATTTTAGGGAGCATTTTGACACCTGTAAGTCACTTTGGTGCTTAATATAATAAAATTTTGGGTTATTTATATGTTTTTGGATTTGTTTAGAGTTTTATAGTTTTGATTTTCAATAGACCACACCACAGTCAAAGGAATTGTGGCATGGAAATTTACTATTTTACAATGAGTACATTTCATTTCCTTTTTGAAATTTGACAAGGGAGGGGAATAGTATTCTGTAATGTTTGGGTTTCTCTATAGAGGGTATTCAGAATGTATAATTGTTTGGTTTCTAGGAGGAGGTGCACTACATAATATCAGGTGTGATGTGCAACGATGGCTAGGAGTTTAGGAAATCAGCTCTTCCATGAGGAGGTGCTCAACATTTAAGCCTTATCAGCCATTAACATTGGTACCTACATAGGTTGTTACACTATGGTGTATAGTTCTATATCATGGAGTATATCTTCCCAGTTTTAATTTTTTGATATTATAATTATACCCCAATTTGATTTTAAAAGTTTTAAGACATATTCTTCATCTTTATTCTTTGATTGGAGCATGGTAAATCTCAAGGTACATCCACCTTCGTCATGCCATGGATTTTATACTCCTCATATAATATTAAGAAGCTATTTTAGTTTATACATTGTCTCAATATAAACTTTTCTAACTTCCACTATCCCCATGAGTTTAAATTTCTTTTCAAACCCTAATAACTATGTTGAGATGAATTTAGGGTTTTTTGTTATAGTCAAGGATATTTGGGTATAGAAGGTTAGTAGAGGTGATTTTGTTTATTGTTTTGGATTCCCCAATTGATGGTGAGTTGTTTCCACTTGAATAATGTATTTCTTTCTATGAAATTATTTTATTTCATAGATCATGAAATGTTTTCATATTCTAAAACCAATTTATTATCATGTTTCATGTATAAATAATACCCATGAGGGTTTTTTAAGGTGTAGAAGGTTCTATTTACCTGGAATGGAGGATTTTCACTAAATACATTTATTTTTATTAACCTAAAATATTTTTTCATTCAAATTGTTAGAAAAATTATATAAGATTCTCCTTCAAAAGAGTTTTAATATGAAAATATGGTTTGTTTCCCCATTTTTTTTCTAAAGGAAGTGACCCATGTTGAGACGGTTATTTTTAACCCCCTAAATGTTTGTATAATAAGTGACTCCTAAAGGTTAGAAGAAATTTTTTCAAAATAAATAACCTTTTTTTCAATGAATGTATTATATCACAGTTTTCTATGATCTTATTAGAGGCCCCTTTGGAACTTAATAAAAAATGGATTCTCTATTATGTGTGTATGTGTGTATTTCATGGATGTTTTTATAGTATGACCATCTAAGATCATTTTAAAGGCCTATTGGTATTTTATAAAAAAGTGATGTTAATGATTGTGTATTCTTATTTTGACCCCATTAGTTTTGTGTATTAAATATAATATTACCATTTTTATGGGATGTGAATATGATTATCATAATTATTTATTTGTGTGGAAGTGTAAGGGTTTTTTCCAGGTTGTTATAGGTGTGATAATATATTTTCTCTTATGAATATTGAAGAATATTATGATTATATATCTTATTGATTTACCATGCCCATTTTTATTATTCAATGGATTCCTAGGATAACATTGTGAGAGATTCAGTGTATGTCATACTAACTTCCTTGATAAATCTTCTTAGGATCTATTGTGAACATTGTATCATTATTATGGAAGGTAACCCAATTTTGTTGTTAATGATAGTTTCATGTTGTTGTTGATAAAAATTCATGATCTTACTAGTGGATAGTTCCATTTGGTTTTGTTAGATACCATATCACACTAATAATTCCATATTTTTCAATGATAGATATTCAGATGAAGATAGTATCACCTTGGTGATTCACAATGTGTACATTATGTGAATTTATTTGTGTTGTTTTAGATTATTAATACCATTAAATTATAATAAATTTTTTAATACATTCCCTATTGAAATAATGGTCCCATCAGTTTTTCATCTTATTTTCGTATGTGGCATTTTACTTTTCAAACATGTTTTCAATGTGGGTTTTTTTTGACAGATTTTGAGAAAAGATAAATGATCTAGGTGTGAATATATAAATTTGGATGTCCTCCCTCTTAATGCATTTAATGTGATTTTTCAAATTTTTAATGGTGTGATCCATCCATTGGTATATAAACAGAGGTAAGAAAGATATTTTTAAATAAAATCCTAAATTATTTCATTTGTTTGAAATATTTGATTTTAAGCTTGAAGGTGGTTTTTTTCTAAGATGTATTTATCTTGAGTTTTGTGAAAAATATAAATGTATTGTACTTTTTTATTAATATTTTCCTGTAGGAAACATTATTTTCTATATATAATCAAATATTAAATTATCAAATATTTTTTCAGTGGATTTTCATTGACACTTTTTTAAATTCATACAAATAATATTTTATCTCACATCCACCATACACACTCACGTGTGTGTATGTTTCTCTAATGATTCAAAATGTTTCCTTGGATGTGAACCCAGATTGGTCATTTTTATTTAGTTCATTGGGTTAATTCTTGGATGTTTTTAGTGATGATGGTTCATATAGTGGTATTTGATTAGTTTCTCTGACTATTTAATTATTTTTGGGTTGAATATGTGTCAGCTAATTTGGTTTTCTATAGTTGGTTCTCTTTCCATTAATATTGTGGTTGTGAGTTGTGTTAAATATATGTATTTAAAAATAATCTGGATTATTATTATTGGTTAGGTATTCATTTTATTTTAATTGTTATTTATTCCAAGTTTTTATTTCTAATTTGTATGTATCTTTTTATTTAATTTTCATGAAAATTTATTGAATGGATTCCCCATGTCAAATTATTTGAAGTTTCCATTTTCTTAAATATTTTGATTAAGGGGTGAATATTTTATCATTGGTTATCTATTTTGATACCCTAACACTAGTTATTATTGTGTTTTGACTAGGAACGTGCATCAGGAAATATGATGCATTTATTTGGGTGACATGTCTGCTCAGTCTGGGATAGTTTACTATAATGTCTGCATATTTTTTATTTTATTATTTGTACAACTTTGTGTCTTCAATTTCTCAAATAATGTTCAGCAGAACTGAAAAACATATATCTCAATCGTATCCATTCTATTTTAGATTATTCAAATCCAATGAATGTACTTATTTATTAGGTATATTAGATAATTATTCTTATAACTAAAATGGTTAAAAATAATTAAAAATAACTTTTCAACAATATGTAATTCTATTTTAAAGTAGAAAATTTTATATTATTTCATACTTTTGTTTAATTACTATAATTAATTTATTTTATTATATACTATTTTCTTTCTCCATTTATATAATCCTTCTTCCTAGAACATGACATAGTATGGAAGGGGATTGAGTTTTTGTTTCATTATTATACATATAAACAAAGGAACATAATTATTTTTTTGATTCATACAACAAAATTTTTTTTCTATAAATTTGAAAGGCATTGAGTTTTTTATTCAAGTGAAGTTCATATCATCCTTACTTTAGTATAGGAGTATGTTGGTTTCTATGCATGATGGTTATTTTCTATAGTCATTTACTTATTCATAAATTACAAAAGTAGAATTAATTTAATTAAAACACATAATTTATTTTAAAATATTACCAATTACAATGTACCTTTAACGATTTCACCTCTTGATAGATAAAATAACATCCTAGTTGTTTTGGATTATGATGATTGTATATATAATGGGTTGGTTTGGTTTTACTTCCCCCTAATCATCCCAAACATGATGTTTTGAATGACGTGTTTAAAATCCTATATGATCTATTCCACTGATAATTAATACGAATATCATTCAATAGCCATCTAATAAAAATTTACTCGATATGGGATAATATTGAGTAAAATATTTTTTTTATTATATAATTGTTTTCAGTAAAATATATAAAATATATCATAATTTTACCTTATTGTCTTAGAAAATTGTTTTGTTTAATTAATAAGAAACATTCTTCTATGTATCTATATAAATAAACTTTTACATTAGAGTACTAACCCCAATGTAACTAATGGAAATAGAATTGTTGGGGTCAATGGGTTGACCAAAAGCATTCCACCCAGCCTCTAATTTTTTATCATTACATATAGAATTAATAATCTTTAATAACATTGTTGTGATTTGATTATCCTATCTTTTTAAACCATCTATTTTTTAAAATCTAACATTTTTTTGTTTAAATTGAAACATTATAAATATTTTTTTCCTAAACATTATTAGCATTAGATGGTTTAGAATCCATTATCTGCACAAGTAGATAAAAATAAGTTTTTTATTTTTTAAATATAATGATGATAATATAAAAATATGAAAAAAAATACTATATAAAAACTTAATTAGATACATTTGACAGATTAATTAAACTTTTTTTTAATGGTTTAAGGGATTTGACCCCTCTGTCATGTTTCAAAATCCCCTCCTTGTGGTCCTCTCTAACATAGAATAAATTATCTGTATAAGGATAATCAGGAGATGATATAAATCTCCTCATGAAAGGGACATCCTCTAGGTAATTTCAATTTAACATTTTATTTGTTTAAGTTAACAATATAATAATTGAAAAAATTTATGGGATCTGAGGCATTAAATACATATACTATATGTGATGAAATTATAATCAGTTCATCCATGTACATTTCCTTACAATAAATCACTTTCACGGATCATAATTCATTTACATTAACCCCAGGCATATTATCAATCCATTTTCAACCTTAAATTAGTACCCGAGGTGTTTTATAATCCAACTCCCATATTTTTTCATTAATGAAAGAATGGAATATTCATATAAATTGGATTTCTCTCTTTGGTACCATATACATTCATCACATCCACTATAAGTGTAACTCAACTATTTTACATTATACTACATTCAACCCATTCTTTTTGTATAAAATATATAACTATAAATTAATATAGGTACTCTTGGGCCTATGGGTATCCATCGAAGTCATTCTAAAATTGAATTTGGGTTTGTAGATAACATATTAAATTTATTATCTCAAAACCATTAAATAATTGTTTACTATGTTTTTTTATATCCATGTTTTCACCCCTGATGAATTCATATACCAAATAATTACTTTATGAGTCTCAAAATATAGAAAAATATCTATAATATTATATAAAATGTAGAGGTGGTACATCTCCAACTCTATAATGGTAATTATGACAGTATCACTTCTAGAAATTCCATTACCTACAAGGCTCCCACTGTGATGAGATTTTTGGGTGACTAATGCTATCCATATTAGAAATATATTTGGTATTGAATTTTATTACTTATTCAATAAAATATTTCACTATAATAAAAGCCTTATATCGAAATTTTATTTTTGACTTTCCTTTTCAACATCAACATATACCATTCAATAGGATACATCCATTGAAAATGTGTAGAACCACAAAGTCATATTTCTATAACCAATTGAATCTTCCTAAGAGTGTTTATATAAAATAATAATGGTGTGAATAACATTTCCAATTCATATAATGTGAATTTTTTTTACTATTATATAGTTAATAAAAATTATTAGTTATGTAACATTACTACATATATATTTGAATAAGTAGATAATATTTATTATTTTTTTATGAGCTTTTTTATGTAGACTACAATGTAAACTCAATACCATTAAATTTTTCATTAAAACATTACATTTAAGTGATTCTAAAGCCTTTATCAACAAATTTATCATTAAAAAATATTTTCTATATTTGATAGATACCACTGTGGATTCATTAAACTATTAAATAAGTAGAAAAACTAAAATATATCATGCATGGAAATTTTGAAATATACAAGAGGGAGAAAATTTTTTATTACACTCTTTATTGGTCCCAACACTTCCCGTATTCTCATATAAATTGTTTCAAATGTAGCTTTAATTACATATTTCGACTTTCTAGGTGAATTTTTTAATCTCCCATTAAAAAATCATATAAATTTTATTCTATATTCATGGTATGAATAGAATATCTAATGTAAAAACAATTTCAATAAAATATTTTAAAAAATTGATGCATTTTTTCAAACAATTTTCATATGATTGTTTCTAAAATGGTTTACCCAAAATGAAGAAGATATTATATACATTCATCAAATATTCATCACCTATAAATAGAGATGGAGTTTTACCATCTTTTGAATTCCCATTGAATGATGTTGTCTATGATTTGTATTTATGTAACCAGGGTGAAAAAATTTTATGTCCTATAAATAATCTCTTCAAGGAATGTTTCATCCTAAGTTTGTACCTTTTTAACAAATAGAATACATTTTAATTCCTTAAATTCTATATCCTAAAAATTTTAAAAATGAAGGAAATTAAATTTTTGAAATGAAAAATGTGGCTCTAAACATGATATATTCATTTATATGAGAATCATTCAATATAAAACATAAGTCCCACATAAATTTTATAACTATTATCTGTGAATCCTAATAAACTTCAATATCATTACCTAGTTGTTTTGGTCCTAATATAAATAGAGACAACATAATATATTTCCACATCATACATAAACACTTTGGAATGTAATAATTTACAAACATAAATGGCCATTTAATATGAATACTACTTTTTGAAATGAAAAGATTCATTTTTTATATAACAATTGGATGACCAAGGTTCTCTAATCATTTAAAAATTAAAGATACACATGATCAATTTTCTTCCAATCAGAAGAGCTTTTTGGGTGGGAATGTTTCAAATATTGACTTCATGCATCTCTGTTTCACATTAATTTACATGTAGCTTCCTCACTTTTATATAGTTTTTACACCTTGGAATGATTGGTATGAACTATAAAAATTTGGATAGACTTGATTAATCTTTATTTTCTCAAGTTGTACCAAACATATAGAGTTTTTTAGTGATTCATAGTCCCATAAAAATAATTTATAGTCATTTGGGAAGAAACAAATTATTTTAAACATCATACCCATAGATTAGAACATTTTTTATCCTTATATGATTGATAAGGAAGATCATTATCTTTTGAAAACATATCATTCTAGAATGAAAGCAGTTTTTTAAAGATGTTGTTTCTCAATCCGTTGAAAGATTTCAAATTACATAGCATTATTCTAGATGACATTGTTGTATATTTAGTATAACCAATGTGAAATAAAATATGTTTACAATTTTTAACTTATAAAATAACTTTGTTTAATCACAAGGGTTATCTTCAACATCTTTTGTTTCATTTATTAAATATGATCTACGTCATCATATACAATTGTAATCATATCATATGATCCTTAACAGGTAGTGTTAACCCAACCACTAGCTATATTATGTTATTCAATGTTTTTTGATAAACATTTATATTAGTGATCTCTTTCTATATATATTAATTGTTTTTCCAACTCATATTGAAAAATTCATCTTAAATAACAACATCCACATAGGAAAATGATTTATGATGGTATATTTCTAAGCTATCTTGAAAACATGATGAACTCCCTAAACCCATTCTCATATTCTTTTTTAGTATGATTAAAATCCATCCATTTTCGATTCATATTCATCCTATTTGATACAAAAAAAAAATTCATAGTTAACAATAAATAAATAAATACACAAAAGTAAAACTATAATTTATACTTTTTTACATGCATATATAAAATGTTGTATAGCTTTAAAAAATATAATTGTGAGTTATAATATATAAATATACAAAGTCTATAAAATAATAGATATAAATCATATCTATTATAATAAATAAATATATATATATATTAAAAATTGGAATTTATAAATATACTTTTATAATATACAAATATATACATTGATATGTTAACTAATTAAATATTTGGGAGTAAATACGTAATTTTTTATTTTGGCATGTGTATATGTTTATAGAAATATAAGTATACGTGTAAATATATAAATAAAAAATTTCAATGTATAAATTATAACATTACAAAATTTTCTTTAAAATTAAGATACCTTCATAAATTAAGTATACAAATAATAAATATAAATTGATTGAACAAATTTATGATCATGAATGTATGTTTATTTTTAAATAAAAATTCATAAACATTAATAAACACAGACACTGATAAATAAATACACACACAGAAATAAAAACATATATATATATATATATATATATATATATATTTATGAACAATAAATTTGGTGAAACACACACATTTATATATAATTATATATATGTGTCTGGACATAGGTGAAAAAAATTTGGGGACATATATGAGTGGTTAATTCACTCAGTAATCTTATATGAAACCTGGGTGTGAGAAAATTTCCATAAGCATTGGAGAAGTACAACACCAACACTGTAGTTGTAAAGTAGTAGACAATATTTCAAGGAACTATATATACAGCACTATGAATTCTAAATGGGATTTTAGGTCAAACAATTCGGCCTTTAAGACACATGGCCTCCCGCCCATCAAGGAACTTTAGACTATTGGACCTCTAGGAAATAGAGTAGCTCATGTGGAGTGAGAGAAAATGTAGTTGGGTGATTTTGAATGTGGGAAGTCCATTGAAGGTGTAACAGAGTTGTGACTAGACATTTGTAGCAATGATTGACTCCGAAGAAAACCCAATAATATCATAAATGGAATTTTAGTGTTGTAGATGCAACTAATTAGTAGGGAAAGATGACACACATACAACAAGAGTTGTTTTAGTTTTGTCCTTGTGTCGTGGGGCCTTCGGACCATGTAGTTTTAGGAAAAAAGGGCCTCTGGGACATTGGGTTAGGAAAATAGTTCCCAATGAACCCAACTATGAATTGGCATTATCCATAAAAAATATAAAAAAATTGTAGTATATATATACAAATACATATAGTCAATTATGTAAATAATACCAAAATAATAAATATTGAAATAAATTATCTAATCAATATAAAAATTGACACACGCACAAACCTATGTATGGTGATTTAAATATATTGAGTATAAATGATCAAATTTACAACCTCTTATATGAAGTAAATAAAGAAAAATGATTGAAAACACATGAAAAATTGGTTGCTGAATTCTTAAAAAAAGTCATGAATAACATAACATCAGATTTGAGTGTCTATTCATCTAAAATATTGAACAAAACACTGATGTAATATTTAAGTTATATGAAATCATGAATGGAATAGAGGAGTGTCTTGATAGTTTAAGTTCTTTTTAAGAGGTAAATTCTTTTAGGAGTGCTAACAAAAAATAATTGGTACTAGTCATCATTATCATCTCTAAAATGACAAACCCTAATAAATAAATCATTTTTCCATGCTAAATTTTGTGTTGATAAAGGAATGGATTTATAAGGGATAAAAATTCATTGATAAAATCAAGTTTATAATTGATAAAATTTTTAGCATTAATAAAGATGGATTTTACCATCTTTAAATTTAGCTCTGAAAAGGAATGATTTTTTATTACTAACTTTGGTCCTAATAAAAAACTAATAGATATGAATATTAATTAATATTTAAAATAATTTATATTTATAGGGGATTTATCTTTAACAAAGATAAAAAGGTAAAAAAATATGTGAAATGTAAAAAAAATTACATTTGAAAATAACAATATATTTATAATTATATCAAAATGAATAATAAAAATTAAAAAAAATATATAATAAAAATGAATAAATATTCAAAAATGAATAAATTACCAAATTTTAGAAATGAACAAATATTATAAATTAAATTTAAATATAAGAGTTACAAAAAAATTTTAATTAAAGAAGAATAATATGCGATTTTATAAGGATTTAAATACAAAAATATTGAAATAAGTAAATAATAATTATAAAAATTATAGCCATATTAATAATATTTCAAAAATATAAATAAAAATTTATAAATTAATTCTAAAAAAAGAATACATTACAAAAAAATAATAGTAAAATAAGTATTAAAAATGATTAAATATATAATATATTTAAAATATAAAAATGTAAAAAATAATTAATAATATTTAATAAAAAATATTAAAATGGATTAATAAAAAAATAAGTTTCAAAAAAAATTAAAAAACAAATAAGTAATATTAATTATATAAATTTGGAAAAAAAAGTGAATAAATATATAAAAATGGAATATATATTAATATTACATATAAATAAAAACTATTTAAAATAAAATCCAAATAATAAGAATGTATATAATAATAATTATATATTTTATATAAATAAAAATTTTATTTTAAATTTTTTAATAATATTTTGAAAAATGTTTTAATTATATAACATAATAAATATTCTATATTAAAAGCATTTATAATTATATTTATAGTTAGAAATATGAATAATAGTTTTTTTAATTTAGAGAAGATTATTTTCAACTTAACAATGATAATTATTATTATAACAAAATATATTTAAATTAATAATATAATATTTTTTATCTGTTACATCAAAAATTAAAATATAAAAAAAATTAATATTATATTTTTTTATAAAACTATGAAATTAAAAAAATATTTTTAATAATTATATATAAATGGATTAAAAAATTATAATATATAGATATATTATCATTAATAATTATATATGTGTATATGTTATTGGTTTTAATGAAAATATAGCATTATTTATAATTAGAAAATATTATTTATATAAATAAATATTTTTTTTATAAATAAATCGTTAATTGTATAAATTTATTATTATATTCATTAATAATTATATTTATATATACAACAAGATTTAAAATATACATTATATAAATATAAGTATTAATTATTAATTTTAGTATTATAAATATAATTTTACTGACTATATAATTACATAGATTCTAAATATAAGATCATTTTAAAAATTAATTTAAAGATTTGATGTTGTATTTTTTTCTTAATTATGGATTTACATATATGCCCATATTTATTCACATATAAATGTGCGCACATGTGTGTGTGTGGGAAAAATTCTGTGTCTAAACATAAAATCCTGATATTTTAGAATATATAATATTTAACTGATAACTAGGGGTGCATGCAACATTGAGCATAAACGAACTGCGTTATGTTATTAAATGTAATTATTTAAACACGAATTTTATTAAAATAGTTATTAAATTTGGGGGTTATAATATGATTAAATATATTATGAAATACATTTGAAGTAAATATTCAATAAAAATTTTGTTATTCTTAGGAAATAATCACATAAATTTTAGTATTGTCATATTATTATTCAAATATATTTTTACATAAAAAATATTTTTTATTCATTTTATGTGGAAATAAATAATTTTTTTGGTACTTATTTAAATTTATTGATAAATTGATCCTCATTTTTTAAATAATTTTAATAAAATTAGCTTTTGGTGAAATTTTGGGTCTTTTTCTGAAGAATTTATTTTTTAATGAATAGTGAAAATTAACAATTTTAAATAAAACTGCCATTTATTAAAAAAATATCATTATTATTTTAATTTGATCTAAACATAAGTTAATTAATATTCAGTTAGATATAATTAATTACATTTTAATCATCCTTATAACTTATTTTGGTATAAGTAAATTTTTTGGATTCAAAATGTTTTTTTCAAGAAAACTGAATTTTGTGGGATTAATTTAAAATCTATTCTGAAATATTTGAGTTATGAATATTGAGAAATGGATTAAATATTATTATTCATAAGGTCAGAATTTATTAAATAGTTCTCTTTTATTTTTGTTCAACATGAATTGTATTCTTAGTAATTTTTGTTTCTATATTAAAAGGTAATTTGGGTAATATTGGTTACAAATAAAATGACAGAGACTTGCTAATGGCCCAAACACATGAACCAATTTTATTTGATATGTAATTTTCATCCTTGATTATTCAAGGTTTGTATATATGACAATTTTCTTCCATTATTATGTAATTACGAACCATATAATATTTTTTAATGAAAATTCAAATATGTCACAATCATGAATTTAATAATTATAACCTTTTAAATATTGTGTAATCCTAATGATACATTTTACTATAAATAGAATTTAGAAATATAAAGAAATTATATAAATTATGATAGTTTATTTTTAATTTTGGCTGATGATTTAATTAATTTAAATGCTAGCACAACAATGATACACTAATTATTTAGTTAATTGAAAAATCAAACAAGAGATATTAAAAATATTAAAATAAGTATAATTTTACATAGTTAATTTCATAGATGAATTTTATTTATTAACTTTACATATTATATATATATTAAAATATTTTTTTATAAGTTATTTTAGTATATTTATTTTATTAATGTTAATGTAATGTAGTGTCAAAATTTAAAATAATGATATTTGAGGAATATAATATTCTATTAAATTATTCAAAAATCAAAAAATATTAAATTATCCCAAATAGGATATTACAAGGGCTAAATATTATTCCACTATAAATTTATATAAAATTTGGATTCATGTTGATAAATAAGAGTCTTTTAATATTTTAATGTTTTTTAAAATTCCAAAAGTGCCCCTCACATCAATTATAAAAGGGAACCTAGTCCATCTATTATATACACTACTTTGAGACATCTAGCTCAACCAAACCCTAACCATTTCTATATTATAAATACTTATCCATTTTATCAATGTTTTCATCCTCTTAAAATATTATCCCTACTTTCCCTGAGAATATTTTTTAAAGGAAGTTCGCCGAAGAATACGTAATTTTCTTTACTAACTCTTTCAAGTTTATTTCATCTTAGACTTCCACTTTATCTATTTTTTTAATAATATATTTATACATATAGTATAATAATTATACACATATTATATTATTATTTTGAAACAGAAAAAACATAAATTTTATCTATCCTATGTAAAATGAAAGCACTGTATGTGTGTACATATGGCCTACCGTCTCCACATAGTAGTGTATTTCGTTTTCCATCACCAATTTACATTAGTGGTAATAATTATGGAAATAATGGATCTATAAGATAGTTATGAAATTATATTTATTATTTAAAATTAATATACCATCAAATTCATTATCCATTCAATAATTTATAAATGATATGATCGTTTATGCGTACGTACAACTTATCGTCTCCAGGAAGTGATGTGATTCTATTTATATGTTCAACATTAATGAATAGTTGTAAAAAAAGAGTTTTAATGAAAAAATATTCTATTTATAACATTAATAACATTCATAAGTATTTTTATTTATAAATTATTCAAGGCAACCGAGATATTCAATACTAAATAAGCATTAGAAGAAAAAAGGCTATTAACACCCGAAACCGTGAAAATAATGAAATATTACAAATGAACTGGTGGTAAGAATATATAAAAGGATAATATAAGATGTTATAAATCTGAATATTTTTGTTATAATTTAATAACATTTTTTAAATAATTAAAAAAGAGTTCTGAACACGCTTGAATAAATTTGAACCTGGGTTATGGGTTTCCTGTATCTCTTTTACTTCTATGAGAAATATGCCATATTCACCACTTATTTATGTTTTGTAGTTTTTATACTATATAATTGATATATTATATCATTAATCACATCTTCTTAATGGTATATAACATTTCATTTATGGTTATTTATTTCATGGGTCATATGATTCCAAAGCTACCCAAGTGGTAAGGGTTAACTAACAATATCATAATTATTCGGGATTTTCTATAGTTAAGTCCCGGTTGGGGAAAATTTCTCTTGCATATACATTTTTCAAATAATAATTAATAAAATATATACAATATTATCTGGTGATTTTTTGAGTTCATTTTTACATATTTTTTACTTTTTACAAAATGTTTTAAATGAAATTTCTCTGTCATTTCCCAAAGAACGTACTTTATGAATTTTCTTACAAAGGTGTGAAAATTAAGTTTTTTTGAATTATACAGCATGAAAATATTTTCATGTATTTATATTTGTTTAATTATTTTATGTTTATATTATATTTTAAAATTTTCATTTCCAATAACATGATTTTATTTTTCTATGTGCCGCTTTTAGATTTTAAAAATCGTTTTCAATATAAAAAATGAACTTTTCTCTGAAGAAATATTTTAGTAATCTTCTTGAAGTATTTTCATCAATGTCAATATCCTTCATTGAATATTATGGTTATGATGTATTCAAATATTAAAATTCATCGTATTTCTTTGGATGTTTTATGATAAGTTTTATTGGGGAATGTATTGGTATTTTGTATGACTAGTTCTTCCCATACTTGTTGTTTTTTTAAGTCATCTTGATCTATTATTATTATTTATTGACATAAGGAATTCATTAAACTTAGTATGTGACTGGTGGGTCCCCTTATATCCCTTCAATTCATCAACATGTCTCATGAGACAAACCATTTTTCCAAATCAGATGGGTTTCTACCCACATAATTAAAATTTCATGAGGAAAGAACTTTGTTGCAACTTTTTTTGAGTATATATCTTGAATGTAACTGTACAGAAGATAGGTCATGATAGTTCATAAATCTAAAATTATACTTTGCAACATTATTAATTCAGTTATTTATATTTAATGTGATAATTAGATTAATTGAATATCCATGTTTTAGTTTCGTTATCACGTGATTATTTATATGGAATTACTTTATCAACTTTTATTCCTTTTATATTATTCTCATGTTATTGATTAAATGGAATGTGATTCAGTATTTTACATTGATATATTTTTCATTCCTTATTTTTTTCATATATTGGGCTATACACTTATCCTTAATGAGAATTGGGGCTCACTATTTCCTTATGATTAATTTTCCACTAGGATAAGGGTAGGTATTTTTTGATTGATATGCATAGATACACTATGGGGAGTGACGGAATTATAAAATAAAATAATGTGGGTATTTTATGATTTCATATCCAATATTAATTTTACATATGAATCTAGTTTACTAAGACCACTAAACTATTTTCTCATTTGGGATGAAATTCTTTGTATCTTAGGTTAATGTAATCAAGTAACCAATAACTTTGGTATAGAAGAGTTAGTGTTTTACATTGAACATGCTATGAATATGTGTGTGTGATTTGGTGAAACCAACACATAAATGTGCATATTTAACTTCATAAAATGGATATAAAATCAATTTTATAATAATTTTTATTTAAAATTAACTAAAATTTATTAAAAATATATGAAAATTCATATATTAGATAGAGGCGATGGAAAAAAGCTTACTCTGCAGAAGCTTGACGACCAAAACCCCTTCGATCATCCTAAATGAAAACATTTATTCACGTATGTCCCAAATCACATTGTATGTTAGTAGAAATAAAATTCATCAATGTTGATTAAGGAGCGTCATGATATGAATCTATCTTTATTTTCAAGTTTCCCTAGAGGATCTCTTACCTTCCTAAAAAAATATGGTTTCAAAAAGAATAATCCTTAAAAAAACTACTTTGTAGGTGGAGGCTTGAGATGGTGCTATACAATAAATAATTAATCTCTATAATAATTCTTTCATCTCTCACATATCCTTGTTGAAAGGCATGAAACCCTAAAAATGGTTGACATAGTTCATCATCTATCCAATATTTGAGGATTTTCTGGCTTCAAATGTGTCTCCTTTGGACATGGGATTTTTTATTTTCTCTATTTCCATTGTGTATCTAATTATTCATTCATGGAGTTATGGTTAGATCAACCTCCATCCAGGTGTTATGATATTTCATGAATAGAATCTAATCATTAATCAAAATTATTTCAATGGGACATGTGCTCAATTTTTGATTAAAATACATGTACTTAATTGGGTGTTATGGAACATGGAAATCTTGTTTGACATAGCCTCCACAATAGGTACCCCAATTATAATGGGGATAACCAATGATCTTGTTAGTTACATACACTTTTCTAGGATTTTAGTTGAAGTGGATTTTATTTCAACTGTGGTTGATAGAGTTATTCTCTGTACACCTCATAATGAAATCATTATTTGAATTGATTATAAGGATAAAACATTGTTTTGTGTCTCACGTAAAATAATTGGTCACTCCAGGGACAAATATAGTAGTGTAATTTTATATTTCAATTTCTAAGAAAAAAGTCATGATGCCAAATATTTTCGAAATAAATCTAGTATACTTATTGTACCGACCACTAAAAATCATTCTGCTGACCACCCCACTATGGTTGTGGTTACTACCTGTGATTGTAAACAGAAAAATGGTCATTTGACTGATAATTTGGTGGAGATTTTTAAAAATGCCTTTGAATTAGAAAAACTAAATGCTATCATTGGATAGTTAAAAGAACCTAAAGATGTATGTTCTTTTCGTGGCACAAAAAGTACATGAGATAATGTTTCAAACAATAGCAAGTGGGGTAAGAATAATAAATCAAGGTCTGACATAGTAGAGGAAGGTATATTAATTGGTTTTTCATTCCAAGATGTGTTGACTAGAAATATTACAAATGAGGATGATGATGTGGATTCAGTGGATACCCATTTAGATCAGGATGATTCTTCTCAGGATGTCATCGATTACAAAATGTGGTTAGAACAAAAATTGATCTTCTCTAAACTCAAGGGGAAAACAAAACCAGAGGCTACTACATTCTAATATAAAAAGTCAATCATTGATCCTTCTCAAGATTAATCTATGTTTTTTTTTGGTTTTTGAGTACTTTTAAGCACTCCATTCTATCTGGAAAGACCTCTTCAGCAAGAAAAAACACTGATTTAAATGAGTTATCAGCTTCTTCTAGACATGCAGAAGATAAGATGAAGATGAATACTCTAGAAAATATACATCATAAAGTGTAGGTTCTGGTTTCTCATGG
Source organism: Viscum album (assembly GCA_963277665.1). Lineage (NCBI taxonomy): Eukaryota > Viridiplantae > Streptophyta > Magnoliopsida > Santalales > Viscaceae > Viscum > Viscum album. Next base: position 236,905,292 of record OY728140.1, on the reverse strand, counting down.
CATGCAGATATCTGAGAATAAGTTATCTCTTGTACTGAGGGGGAGAAAGACATCTAATTCTTAGCCAAATAAGTACCAAAATGTTTTATCGAAGGATATTCGGGTTACTCTACCAGACATTGGTATAGTAACTCCCACTCATTTCAAGGAGCATGCAAGTGTTGGGGACTCATATCATAATGATGTTAGACATTTAAAAATTCATTTTTCTAGGAACATTACAAAACCTGCTACTAAACATGTTGTTACTGAACATGGGAAGGTTATTATCTTGGATTCACCTACTATAAAAGGCATCAAGACTGCCATTCCCTTAGCTATCAATACCTAGGGGCTGGCAGCCCTATTAATTTAGTCTCATCGCCCTCATTGGAAAAGGAAATGACTCCATGTTCTGTGGGAGGATGAAAATCTTCTATTCATATGAAGAATAAATCTTCTGTGAAAGTAAGTACTCATAATTCATTTGAGCTTCTTGATTCAGGCAATAGTGAAGAGTATGTTCAAAGCAACATTTTTGAAACTAATGCTATTGAGATGACGGATACTATTGATGATAGCCTACTTGATGATGGTGGTGACCCTGGATACAGGCCAAATCATAGGGAAGGGGGAAACATCCTCGTGGTTGTGGTGGCCACACCTTTCACCACAACGTGTGTACAACATCTAGGGGAAGCTAGTTGCTTGTCTTTGTCTTTCATTCAGCCTATTCTACTCCTACCTTGTACTTTGTGTTTTTTTATTTAATAATTAGGATGTAGTTCATCACCTTTTCAAAAAAATCATATATTAATTATTATTATTATTTGTATATTAATAATTAATTATAATATAGTATTATATAATATTATTTTTAATATATAGATAAATTATTCACATATAAACATGTGTGTCTGTGTCTATCGCATCATGTTAGAAGAACCCAATGACTTGTTTGGGTCTGTGTAATGGGTGAACTCAACACACACATGTGTATATCCAACTATATACAATTCTTAAAATATTATTTTTAATATAATCTCTATATTAAACAAACTAAAATAATTTACTAATATAAAAAAATTTATATGAAAAATACAATTATATAAATATTAATAATTGTTAATTATATAAATTTTTATAAATTAGAGTTATACATAATAAAAAATACTAAAAATTATAAATATTATTTTACTATCATCAGTTATGTTTTAAAAAATAATATTAATTATATAAATGAATAGATATTTTATGCTAAATAAAAATGTATTTATATAATTATAAATACTATAACTATATTTTATTTAAATAAAAAATATTTTCAATGCATTTTAATAATAAAGATAATAATAATAAATTTACTATGAATTTAATTTTAAAAAATATTATTTTTACATTTCTTCATATTTTAATTTTAATTTTAAAAAAATTAAAAATTATTTATACATAAATATATTATTTAAACAAACAGAGAAATGCATATAATTATATATAAAATTGTGTTAGTTATATTTGAATAAAATTAATTATTTTTATTATAAATAATGACATATATATTAATAATAATAGTAATATATTTAAACACAGCTAGAGGTGCTGCCAAGTGGTACTCAACTACAACCACTATAGTAGGCAGGTGAGGTTTTATTCTCGATCACATTGATTTTACACCCCATTTTATTGAGGGTGTTGGATTTTTCACAACATGTGTTCTTGTAGGGATGGCATTGGACACATCAAAATCATCAATGTGATGTTTCAAGGAGTGGAAATGATTTAGGATATAGAAGGGTGAATAGCGGCAAAGGGTATTGGAAAGTACGGACGACATTGGGTGCAAGGAAGGTATGTGGGAATGTACAATGGCTCAACTGACTAAGGAATGAGAGAGGGTTTGGGGGAAGGGGGAGAGGGAATATTTTGGATCATTGAGTTTTATAGAACTTCCTCCAAGGGCCTTTGGACAACCAACAACATGTTCCTTTTGTGCAATCAAATATGTAATAATGGGTCTAGGTGGGTTATTTTAATCTAAGTTGGGTGTGATGAGACCTGACCCATTAGTGAACTTGGGAGTTTATGCTCTTGTGTTTGTATCCCTCTTACCAAAATAATCATTAATAATATTTTTAAATATTAAAATTTTATATATATTTAATATGATAAAATACAATTTAATTTTTTTAATTCATTTAACTAAATTAAGGATTTTATTTCTTTAGAACTATAAATTTATATTGATAATTATATTTAAACTCACTATATGTATATAATATACATATATGTTATTATCTAGACCCAATTATTTTTTATTGTGTGTGTGTACTTGTGTGTGTCCTAAAATGAAATATGTGAAATTGAAAAACTCAATGACATTTAATATTATATATTCAAATATATATATATATATTTATATCTTTTTAATTATGTATAATTTTAGTATATATTTATATTATGAACTATATTTAATATCAATATAACTATATATAAAAATTATAAATTATAAGAATGATACTATGGGGTTTGTGATAATTCACTTGAGGTGATTTTATAGAGATTTTGAATCTTCTTTGGAATGTGTTTTTGGTCATCATTATATGGGTGATAGAAATAAAAAGTACTTGATGTTTGTAACAATGCATTCATGGAGGTTTATTCCAAGGATAATGGTTTTAGTAGATCATTTAATAAATTTAATGGTGAATGTTTTGGAAGGATTAATTTGAAGGGATTCAATACCCATATTGTTTGCAACCAAGATTTCATTACTAAACACATTGCATTGCATAATAATTCAATAATTTCTCATATGATTCTTCTAAAGGGATTGATATACTGGAGATTATAGGACCTATTCCATCACTTATCTAGAATTTTGGGTGTGACTAATTGTAAATTTGTTTCAATGGGATGTGGATTCGTTCAGGTACACCTCCCTTCCAAGGAATTGAAAATTTGTATCTTGGGATTGATTCTATGTATTTTAAACCATGGTTCAAATATATATAGGAATGGGAATATAATTTTAATAAATATTTTATTATGAGAACCAGAATTCAGTTTTGGTTGAAGGTGTATGGGATGAGTTTTAATCTCTAGCATCTTACTATTTGTTATGATGTTTGTTTTTCTATTTGGGTTCCCATTAAAATGAATAAAGAAAAATAAATTTCTTGATATAGACAATTTCAATGGCTTATTAATGAATATTACTTTTGTACAGAAGTGGTTGATATGGTTTTCCTATTAACTCAAGATGATGAATTTCTATTGTGTATTGAGAATCCTAAAGTACCTACATTTTATATGCATTGTAAGGTCACTGGAAATGATATGTTAAATTTTAGATTATTTGTGGTATACTCATTCTATTCTGTGTATGGTAATGTTGAAAGTATCTTTTTTAATAAGATAATGTGTACTTTTTATGACCATGGTGTTGTTGGGAATAGTTATAATTTAAATGGTTCATATTCTTGGGCTAGTAATACTAGTAGGTCTGAAGAAAATGTCGTTTATACTGAGAGTAAGTTTTGGAAGGGGCATATTTATAGGTCTTTTGTGTATGGTTTCATATATGAGATTTCTATGAATTCACTTCACAGTCTATGATTTTAAGGTAGAAAATAGTATGCCTAATGGTATAAGTAACACCCCCATTTCTTTGAATGTATGAGTAAGTAATTTTTTAAATGTTAGTAATGAAATTTTGAGCTCTGATTTTCATGGATATATGGTGGAGGAATTGAGGGTTGGGGGTCTAGTTTCGACATTATTTATCTTGTTTCTTAAAAAGTGTGGGGAAAAAATTGAGGTTATGTTTGTGACTATTCCTCAATTAGTTTTAGGTCCTTAGCATAAACGGTGCTCTAATATATAGAAATATGATTCCTTAAGTACTGAGACAAAGAGTGTAACTATTCATGGAGGGATGTGTCTCCATGTACAAGGACATGATGCTTCATCTCCTAATGTTTAAATCAGGATTGAGCTGCTTATGTGACTGATGTACCTCTAAATCAGGATGACCCTATATAGGATAAGAGGGTATCACTATTTGTAACTAAGTCAGTGATAAGGTTTTTCACTTCTAATAATGGTTTTGGGAGTTCTACCAATTCCTATACTTAAATCCATGTTTCATGGGCTAATGAAGATGAAGGGAATAAATCATTTAAGGGTTCCCTACTTGTGAAATTTGGGAGGAAGGGTGATGAAGAAGATCATGATAAATTAGACTAATATATGTATTCTAAATCTAAAATTTATTTTCATATACTATAAGAGAAGATATTATTTGTATCAAGTGATTAGAAAATTAAAACAAACTAGACAAATATGCATCATTAAAGCTAAAACCTAGGAACTGATATGATCAAGATAGCATCCATTCTTCTACTAGCAGTGTGAATACAACCTTTTTTGGATAGAGAGAAGAACTCTTCTGAAGTAAACTAGGTACTAGTTAGTCTAATAGGGTTGTTCTACTTGTTGTTTAAAATCTTGATGAATCACCCAATTATTTGAATATAGTGGGATTTACTATATTTTCTAACTCATATAAGGAATTGTATGGAACATATAAACCACATAAATATTCTAAAAATGATTTGGGACCAACGATGTGTAAGGATGACACTTAAAATTCCTATATTATTGTTTATTTTCATGAAATTATTATCAAGGAATATAAATTAATGATGTTTGGGACAATTATTCCCTTCCAATGATGGATTCTACCAATAATGAATGGGACCTATGAATCAATTTTAATGAAAATTATTTTTTTAGGGTCAGGTTTCTTGGGAAACTCAATACAATATGAGTCTCCATTCCCATGCTCATTATTTAAAATATGTGGACATTGATGTTTCTTTTTTTATGTTTCATTGGATTTTGTGTACTATTTTAATTTTTCTTGGCCTCTTTAAATGAGGAAAACAATGCAATTTACTATCCTTTTCCTAACCTTGCACTTGGTTTTATTTCTTAATAAAGGTGATTGGCCCCATCTAGTTCTAATGAATTATACAATATTAATAAAAAATATAAAAATTATATATTAACAATATTTTTTTAATTAATATAGTTCATATTGTTATATTAAATCTGATGTATGTTTATTTATGTTGTTTATATCAATATATATTATAGCATATGTATGTATCATAAATAGAATCCCATGTTATGGGAATATACATAAGTATATAATAGGAATCCTGATTGGACTAAGAAAACAACATGATGTGATATGAAGGATGTTTGGTATTTAAACATACAGGTGTCACCATGTAGAAGGATCGAAAGGGAGATGTGTTTGTTGGTGCCTATCAGAAGGGCCTATACACATCAGGGCTTTCTATGTAGGAAAGATGGGTGACCTTCAATATGATTAATATATCTAAATGGAATACATAGTTTCATATTTTTAATAAGTGTTTTCATAGAATATTTAATGATTTAATAATTAATTCCTAAATGAATATTATTTTTATTATATATTTTTGGTAGGGCTGACCTTTGTAACAATTTGGATTAATATTTTGAAATGTGAGAAGATTGTAAAAATTCAGGTTACGAAAAAATGTGATGTAGATTGAAACTAGATGATTGGTGATGGGATAGAGAGGACTGGTACTATAAAATCTAGATTAAGAGTTATTTAAATCATTATCATTTTTCACCATATGAATGGTTTGAGGATGAGTTATGATGAAAATCATGTTAAACATTTACATTCGAAAATGTGATTCATGTATTTTTAAAATCTATACAGTGATGATTCACACTGTGAAATCAATTAAAATTGTGAGTTCAAAGAGATATAAGAATAATACAAAAATATTCATTACTTTTATATTATTAAAATAATAAAAGTTTAAAAATATTATTTTGGAGAAGCGACACTACACCATTCATTTCATAAAACATATATTCACATTTAGAACACAAATTCAAAAGAAATTTTGATTATTTGAACATTTTTATTTTTAGTTTATTAATCCTGATTTTACCTGGGACAATAGATGAAACTTTTAAGCTTTCATAAATGGTGGATCATTCATTCACAGAGAAATGATTATTTATCCATTGGTGGATATATAGTAATATAGTTTTGACCCAAGGATCATTCATCATAATTAGGTATTTCTTTATTCTTTTAAATTTTCTATTTTTCATAAATTGTTATATAATTTTTAGATTAATTCCTAACTACTTTCCCCCATTTAATTTATCCTTCTGTTTTCTCTAATCTCTCAACTATGTGTTTTTGTTTATTCATCATTGGTGAACACTCGATGACGATCTTTTGATCCCAATAGGGGTGAGAAGAATCAGTTAAACAGGGTGTGACTAAGCTCACAATTTAAAAATTTTATACTATAAATAATTTTTTATAATCCCACCATAGTGTTTTTTATGAGAAATTGTCATGTTTTTAGGTATTAGTTGTATTTCAGCTCAAATGAAAAATATGGTTAAATATGGAAATTTGACAGATTTTTATGATAGGGATATTTTGGTTATAAACATTACATTATTATTCCAAATTGTGTTATTATTTTTTTTATTTAAATCATGGATTTAGTTTCTATAACTTTTTCGTCTGAATTAATGACTGATTCGAGCTACTAGAGGCCTAAAAAATCATTTAATATGGGAAATTTTCCAAGCGGACAGCCTAGACCCCACCTCCATAACGGACACATAAATTGGTCTAAACACATACAAATGATATGGTTCTAGCTTTAGATGCCATAGAATTCCATGATCCACGTCCATGATTAATTTCAAGTCATAATTTTCTCATTAAATCATTATTGGAATGCTCCAAACATGTGGAAGATGAAACTTCTCAACAGGAAGAAATGATCCCATTGCGTAATCAATTCATAACATCATGAACATGCATCCAAAATGGCTCTTATTTTGTGGAGGGACTAGAAATTACATGTGGAACAATATTTAATAAGTATGTAAGGATTGAATTTACAGGTGTCAAAGTCATAATTTCCAAGGATTTTGAATAATTCGAATTTTTCCGGTCATATGGACAGATTAAATGTCTCAGCTTAAATTGTACATAACTCCTACATCAGATGTCTAGTAAAGCTTAAATTTTAAGGGTGAATGGAGGAGAAATATTGGAACATATTTTAGGCAGAAACATATCACCAATTTGTCCATTTAATGGGACATAAATGGGGAAACATTTGGAGGATGATTTTGGAGAGAATTATTTCACCTCCCCTTCCTATAAATTTGTATCCTCATCCCTTCTCAAAGCATTGGAACTTCTGTGTGGCCATTTTCTATTGTTTTGTAGTTTCTTTCTGTTGTAAAAGTATTACAAATTTTTTATATATTTTTCTCTTAATCATCTCATTTTCATCTTTTCATCTTTTGTTTTTCATCCCGATTCTTCTCCATTGTGATCTCTTATACTCATGATCATGAGTTACTAACCTGAAGAACTTCCTAGAGGATCAATCCAGTGTTAAACCCAAGTCATTGCACATTCAAGTTTACTGATTATTATTTCATTAGATTTAGTTTAAGGGGGGTCTTAGTGTGTAAGGTGCTTTGTGTCTCCATTTTCCACCCGAGACATAACTTTCTCTTCTGTAACATTTTCCCTCGATCGAGGAGGTGGATGTTTGGTCTGTCGGCGATTGTTGAGAGCACTGTATATTCACAACCACATATAAAATAGTATAATCACAGATAATATGGAGTGTGTTTATCAATTAAATTTGAAACTAATAATGAGACAATGAAGGTTCAATATGGGCGATTCTCTCAGAAATATCTCCTTTCTTTCTAACATCATTTTGTCTGCATTCATTCTGTTTTCATTATGCATTGCATACTTATATATCATTATCTTGAATTGTCATTTATAAAACCACAATTTCATTTATTTATGTATTATAAATAAAATAAATGTAAAATAAATTGAATAAGATGTAGTGATTTATTGACCACAAAATATCCTCAAGAGAACGACCTAGTTCAGCCCCTGTGCAACACTTAGTTATAAATATTTTTGAAAGCACACGACAGTGCTTCATTAGGGTGAATAACAACAAAATATGAATTTTAATCACTCTAAGTTGGTTTTATTCAATATAGTAGGGTTTTTATATTTATATTATTTTATTTATCATTGAATAATTGAACACTTGGATTCAATAGTGAAAACTCCATCATGGTTGACATAATTTATTCTATAAAATTGAATTGGATTATTATTTTACTTTTGGAAATCTAATCTTATGGAACTTTTGTTATTTTAATTTTTTACCATGATGAATTGATAAGTAATGGTATATTGATAGGGATTGATCATTTCTCATGTTTCTGACTTGAATATGTGTATAGTTATTTATTTTGATAGTTTTTAAAGTGATGTTATATCAATTTATTTCATAAAACAACACAAGAAAACTGATTTATTTCCCTTATTCCCGTTTATATTTGAATCTATTAATTTTTTTTCCACCATTAATTTTGTTTAAATAATTCAAATAATGTTTTGGACACCCAACCATTGGTTGAGAGTTTTCGGTGTGTCCCCTTCTCTATGTGGGATTTCTCCTATATTAACACTATTCTATACCATTGAAGATATATGTTTCATAAATAATATAAACATTTATTTTATCACCCAACATGGAAGTAATCACATCATTTAGGTGCATCATATATTGGAACTATTTTAAGGGAGTAATGGAATATAGAAAAAAAATTGAGATTGATTTCTTAGGAAAATAATATTTCTTATCCAATTTATGTTTAATAATTTTATATTAGATTTAGTTTCAAATATTAATTTTTCATGTTAACATACATGGTAGATTTTGGTGTTTTATAGGTTGTATTATTAGACAAATCATTATCATACCACACCACCATCGGAGTAAGTCAATTATCATGAATATTATACTATGTGGGAAGTGTTCAATTGTGAAATATGATCACTGTTAAATGACACCTACAACTAGCCCTATAGAGGATATCTCAACTATTAGGGCCACCAAGGACCTAAATAGGCTCCATAATATATTCATGAAGACACTGAATTCCAATAACCAGTAGAGCATCACTCAGAAGAGACTAACTATATATACCACAACATACATTGATGTTTTGGAGATAAGGATGAATAATAACAAGGAATAGACCAAATAATAGGGTGAATTGACCACTCACCTATCACAAATTAATTTGTATTTAAATTCTCCTGTATGAAAAATAACTTTTATTTCTAATGCAGGGATATAATAGTTATAAGAAATATATTATCAATTGGTGTAGTAATTATAAACTATTATTGTGACAAAGGAATAAAATATGGAGGGCCATACCAATGAAATAATCTTTTAACAAAAGGTTTCATGTTTTTTTTTTAAAGTTGATCCTCATTCTTATGAAGGAGAATAATTAGAACCATATATATCCATTATATTATCATTCATAGACAATGAATAATAACTAGATTAACTTTTTTTCATATAATAAAAAGACAAAAACAATATGATATATTTCATTGATGGGATGGTATATGAGAAAGAGGAGAAAAATGTTGTAGCGGGAATATCATTTGAATTTAATAAGGAATAAAAAATTGAAGGAAGTGAATAATGATAAAATAATAATCTACCACACCAAAATTCTAAAAACTGATGAATAATGGGAATCTCTTCTCAATGAAGAATAGGAAAAAAATAAGATCCAATTCTTGGAATCTTTTCAAAATTTAAACCTAATAAAAAGATAAAATAAAAAGTGGAAGAGTAGGACAACTAAAAAATATAGAAAGATTTTAATTGTCTATTATTTTCATTACATATTTCCACAAGTTAGAATCCACCATAAGAAGTAGTCAGGAATAAAAAATTGATGAGAATGATTACATCAACACTAAATATGAAAATTTTGAAGACATTTTTACATAAATATCTAGTAACTTAGTACCATATAGCTTTAACATTATTAATAGTTAGCATTAAGCTAAAAACCATAAAAAGACAATCTATGTGGTTGGAATCTAAAATTTTAAAATTTATTTCAAGGTAATAGATTTATCTTATTATATTAATTAAATAAATCTCCCCATGGTTGGTTCTTTTATATTTTTTGGCATAAATTATTTGAGATCTTGTACATTTTCTGTGTTTTTTCTAGAGATCAATGAATAAAGATGAAGGTGATGAGAAAAAAATAAATAACAATAGAAAAATTTCATTTAAGGGAAGTAATGTTTTTACTTTCTTATATTTTACCTCCCTGGTTTTCATGTCATTTGTATTTACCAAAAGGTTTATTTTTTTATCGAATTCATCAATTAGGTTCTCCTATAACTATTGAATTTTTTTATCTTTTACTTACTGATTTAGATTACATCATTATGTAGGAATATCATATTCAAACTTTGAAAACATTTATTTTTCAACCCCACAAATGAAAAATTATAAATGAAAATTTTTAAATTTACTATCATACATCAATTTATTATGTCTTAAAAATGATTTTTGTTATGATTTCATTTACTGATATTGATTCTTATAAGTGTTCATTGGCTAAGGTAATTATTTATGTTCATTCTATAAGCGTATTCACTTATTTTAACATGCCATATATAAAAGGACACTATACAAAATATTTTATTTTTTATTTATATATTTCTTGAGTGATACTCTGGGTATTTCAAATTACTAGAATTTTAATTGATATCTTTCCAAATTTAGGAATAAGAAATCAATTTTTAAATGATTAATTCATTTTTATGAGACCTCTTAACCTAATAACTGACTAGAAAATGATCCTTATTAGCCCATAGAACCCATGGATGATCTATTAAAGAAGACCCTTGTTATAAGTTTATTTTATTAGTTCACATTCTATTATTTTTTTCATGATATTAAATTTAATGAGTGTGGGGGATGGGTTCTCAGGGTGGATAAGGGGTGTTGTTTCCTAATACGAGATTGTATGATTTTTACATGGGGTTTGGGGTTTTGTTTTTGGATTAAATTCATTATTTTTCATTATTTTTTTCACTTTTAAAAAAATAAAAAATAAAAGATATTATAAAATATAATTTGATACCTGTGTAAGTGAAAATTCTACATTACAAGACCAATTATATTAATATCTTATTGTGTTAAGTGGTTGATTTGAGGCTTATCCGATGAATAGATTCCAAAAAATCATAAATACAAAACAGAACAACATGATAGGGAATTCCTTCATTATTATTACATCATTCAAGAGAATCTACTTCTATATTGGGGTTCAGTGAGATAATATTCTATTTTGGTGAGGAATACATCACTACACATTACTTTTAAAGACCATGTCATGCTCTTTATAGTTTGGCACCCTATTTGAGCCATAAATGATTTTTAAAATTAATACCCACCTATACTCATCCCCATAATAATTTTATACTTGATGATAATACCTTAGAATTAATTATGATATACTTATTTTCAAGTTTGGGAAAGTAGATACAATGAAAGCTTGTGGAAAGGATCATTTACTTGAGGTATGATCATAACTCTAATAAAATTGTTATCATGTGTGATGAGAGTAAAAATCCATCATGAGGTAAATAAAAATATGCATGGATATTGATGGGAGGGTGAAATCTGTATATGGAGAGGAAAAATGTATGGAATTATAAATTATAGGTGAAGTTTGATTTAATGAACTCTTCATTGTATATGATTTATGATTTTAAAATATTTAGTTGTAAATTTTTTATGAATGCACTAATTTAAAAATTCCCTTATTTATGTATGGACACTTTTTTTGGATTTTGAGAGTTTTCTTAAGGATGAGAAAAGGTATGATATAGGGTTATTTGATATCTTAAAATTGTATAAAAATTTTCATTATCATATTATATGATTTCATTGAATATTTATTTATCAATGAAATAATTCCTTCTAACATTATTTTATCTTATTTATATGGTAAGAACTACATTTAAAATAATTTTTATAAAAAGATAACATAGTGAGAAGATGTGGATAGTTTTCATCATGACAAGAAGTGGCACAGTATGACACCTGAGGAATAAAGATATAATGGAGAGGGGAAACAATTATGTACCTAGAAAAAGAGATATTCATATTAAGAATGACATTAACAATGTGAATGGTTAGAGGTTTATTCATCCTAAAAATTATGCTTCCCTTTCACACTATAATAATGTTATTCACACATTCTACAAAGCAATATAGCAGAGATTCACATTGTGAAATCCATTCACATCCTGATTTATTCAGGATAGATGAATAATACACATTGATTCATTCCTTGGATATTATGCATGCTCTTCGTGTTTCAATAAACTTATTCTGAATAAGTGACATTGCAACATTCACATCGTGAATCATATATTCCCGTCGTAATCCTGAAGATAATATAAAATTTAAATAACTAATCGGGGAACTAATAGTTGTTTTACCCTTGATCATAGATGTAGCATCTATGAATTTATAAATAGACGATCATTCATTCATTGAGGAATTATTGTTCATCCACCGGTGGAGATCTACTTTTAGGGGTTTTACCCTAGTATCATTAGTCATAATTAGTGTTTACATTATGATATTTAGTTTTCTATTATTATATAAAAATAGGATGAATTTTCATTTAATTCCACAATATTTTCTTTATTCTATTTCCCATTCCAACTTGTCTAGTATCTGTCATATCGGTTTTGGTTTAATCATGATCATTTATCATGGATGAAGATGAGATGATCCTCATAAGTGAAGGAAGAATTTGATAAAGGGTGTTCATACCAAAAAATTATAAATTTTACTTTCCCAAAATTTGGTTTTATTTAATAGTATCTGGTTTTTATAGTGATTTTTTTATTTATCATTGATTCATTAAATGCGTTCTTTCAATAGTGAAAAACACAAACATTATTTATATAATTAACTCATGAAAATTGAATTATATTATTATTATTATCTTTATGAAATCAGATCAAAATGGGATTCTGTTATTTTAATTCATCAAATAATGAGTAATTGAGATGCTAGGGTTTATTTATAGGGATTGATCATCTTTAATATCTATAAAATTGAATGGTCTTATGAATATTTAATATTATTGTTTTGAAAGGGAAGTTTAATTATATTATTCATGAAAACATTCCATAAGTAATAATTTACTATTGATTTAACATTTTCTATTTAAATCAATATATTAAATTTTAATCATTAATTTAGTTTAAATAATTCAATTTAAATTTGGTGACCCAATATTAGTTCGAGGGTTGTCACTGCATTCTCTTCACATCATGGGATCAAACCCATACTACGAATGTTTTATTCCTTTTACAGTTATTTTGGTTTAATAAAAATATTAGTCTCTTATTTGATAACCCCATATTGAAGTAATTAAATATTTTGGGCACATCAGGGATGATTGGAAGGGTGGATCTTGTAAGGTGGTATGGAAAAACTTGATAAACGATGCGACAGGGAACTATAAAGGCATTTCTGGGTGGACTAATCTAAATAGTGATTGTTGCGTTGTCACCTATCAACCGACCCTCCTCTAATATGAGTTTATAAAATGGAAATGTGGGGTTACTAACATTTATGAATAGGGAAAAATGTCCTTTTTTGGGTGATATTATGTGACTATTTTATAAAAGGGGTGTTGTGGAAAAAGACAAGTAACATGATGTGATGAAGGCTACACTTTTGATCCTTTTGGTCATATCCTTAAAAGGACCTTTTTTCATAATCAATTATCCCTTATATCCATCGAGAATATGATCCTTCAGGAAACTCAATGAAATTAAATAGGTTCATTATGTGTGTGTTAATACGTGTGGGGAGGGATAAGGATTGACCCACTAGGATGCCAAGGTGTGTGAATTCTCTATGGTTCATAATATCCTTTACCCAATTTATATAAATATGTATAAAAGAATAAAAGAGATGTAAATAATTATAAATATATAAATTATATTTATATAAACGTACTTATATTATTATATAAATCATATTTAAGAATATATATATGTATATAAAAAATATGTTTTGAATGTTATCTTTTTTCATCACGTAAAAAAAGCACTAATAATGGTAATGTTTTATTACAACTATATAAGGGTTCCCTTTTATCATTGTTTTTTAATAATATATAAAAGTGTTCCCTTTTTCAATGTTTTTAGTGATGATAAATGGTAGTGTTGTTTTTTAGAAAAATCTATTACAGTGAATGTTTAATGATTTTAGGAACCACAACAAAATAACAAAATTATTTCATCCTTTTGAAACCCAATTAAGTAAAAAAACCACTTGGACCCAAAAAAATTTGGAAAATGGTTATTTATATGTTTTTCCCTATTATGAAGAAATTATTAAATAAATTGTGGTATAACCACGTCAAATATATTTTCAAAGAAATACACTTATGATGGAACTAGAATTTAGAACCCATTAATCCTAAAATAATATATTTTATAGAAATATATTAATTTTCCATTTTCACATTTCAATTATTCTAAACATTAACATTATCATCAAACAATCCAATATAAATTAATCACCAAAACATTTTTTACCATATTTAGCTCATCTATAAATTTACTCATGGATCTATTTTTAATCATCATCAATTAATATATATTGATTTTTAATTATTTTAATGACATATTTTATAACTATAGTATAATTTTAAAAATGAATTTGTTTTACCTTTTATATGAATACATGTTGTAATGTCAATCAATACCTAGTGGTAAATATAAAATTTTGGAATTCATTTAGTAAAAAAAATATTATTTTCATGTTCTCTCAATTACAAAAGAAGTAATACACAAAATGGTATATAAAAACATAATTTATTTAATTATTTTAAAAAAATAAATTTGCAATGTTAGAATTATATAAAATGATATGACTACAATATATTCCCATAAATATAGTGCAACCATTTGTTAATGTTAAAAAACCTTAATAAAGGGATAACTTTTATCAATACTAATTAGAAGCACGGATAAAGGTAACCCTTTTTTGTCTATGTTGAGCATTAATAAAATATCAACCTTTAAAAATGATCCAACAACACTGATAAAGGGTACCTATAATTATATTTTACATATATATACTTATATATTCATAAATATTATTTTTATATCAATATATATATTTATATAAATATAATATGCATATATTTTCAATCATATATACATTAGATTCTTTGGTTGTTTGGTGCAAAAATCATGAGGTTTCTAAGAATGATTCTTTGTTTCATCATAGTGTAGCATCAAAAAAATTATAAGTAATAAGAAATTGGAAGGTGGTCAACCATTTGATGGTCGAGGGATACAATTAGAGTATTAATTATGTATCATATTCATTGGATCTCATTGGAAAATATAGAGATACAGTACTAGATAAAATGAATTTTGAAAAGTTTCTTGACTCAACTAATATATATTTTGAAGGGTTTTGAAGCGGTCTATTATTTTTGACTCAAAAGGTAAAAAATAAGGGTTAAACAATTTATTTTGATTAAAATAAAGGAATTTTTATTAATATTATCAAAGAATGTATGAATTTTGTTATTTATCATCTTTCATTGAGACTTACTGAATTGAGTTTCATAGATATTAGAACATGTCTCCTATAATTTTGAGGATTTGATCGATGGAGAATGATATCCTTAGAAGATTATTTTTCTATATTATATTCCCCTATATTAAATTAAAACCTAAATCAGGGGGTTTTTCCATCATTTATATGATACCCAATGTATTGATAATTCATTATTAGGATCCTATATTTAATCCATTGAATGTGAAAACTCAGTCACATAGGTTTAGATATGAATTAGGGGACTAAGATTATTCTTTTAGTATATAAAAATATTGTGGGGGGATTTTTCTACAATTTAATTACCAATTAAAATTGATAAATAAATTAATTGGGGTAGGTATGGACACCTTGAATGGTTTTTAGTTGAAGTGTTCCACATTTGTCCTTCGATTAAAGAAATAAATTCAACTATAGTTGGTTGTCATTCGGATTTTATTATTAAGTATGAGGATGTACTTTTCTTATGTAATGGTTGAAAAAATATCATTCATGTGTAAGAAAACTATTAAATAAGGATCTCATGCACAAAAATTCCATTAATGGACATGATATCGACACCTGCATAAGGAAAAAATATTTCAAAAAAAAATTGTGTGGATTCCATTGTGGGATATAACACTAATTCAGATGAAAGGTTCCATAGAATTTGGGATGAACCATAATATTTAGGAAAGAAGTTATACCAATGTTAACAAGATTGATAATGTTGGAAATAAAGATGCCCATAAGGGTTATAATGTTGTAAATGGTCTAGGTTTTATGGAACTAGAAGTTCTAGAAGTGACTACATGTGATGTCCAGATAAAAAAGTGTATCCATGATTATGGAATTGTTAAAGGTACATGGGTGACCCTTGAAATCTAGAGAAAAAGGAATACATCGATTCTAAATTTGGTAAAGGGAGAAGATTTTTCAATGATGGTAACTACTCATCGGTTCCCTTAAAGCCTAAACATACCATAAAAATGTCAATTGTTTCCACTCCTCATAAAGGGATGAATCGTATCTGTAGTGTATATAAATACAAGAAATATTTTATTGTTAAATTATTTATATAGGATCCTTCATTAGAGAATAAGAGGAAACAAGTTTATACTGGAAGAAATGTTGTTCAAATAGTGAAAGGGAACAAGAATATCTCTATGAAAGTTTCTTTCATGGAAAAAATAAGGGAGTTGAACAAATTTATCCTCCTATGAGTTTTATTCAGGCTATAAAGTCTGGTTCTAAGATATGGTAGTTGATTGAGGACTCTATATAGGGTGAATTAATGGTTCTTGAGTATTCCATTAAGTTTATACAGGTTTAGGTAAAGAAGGTGGTGGATAAATAGGTCATCCAAATAACATTATCTAGTAAATTCAGTCATTAATGTTTAAAGGTCGTTTCTAATCTATAATAATAATTCAATATAATGATTTTAATTAGGAATATCCTATCATGAAGAAATAAAAACATATAGTTAAAGAAACTCATATGGAAACTATGATTGGATCTCATTGTTAATACAAGGAACTCATGTGCAACGAATCTCACCTGGGTATTCTTGGAGTTAATTTCTAAAATCTGAGTACTATTGGAGGGATTATTGAGGAGTAATAGTTTTACTAAGATACACCTCTTCAGGTGGAGTTTTTAATGAGTACCCCCCAATGGTTGAGGTATGGGGATGTTTCGGATGAGGTAAAGTCTAACCACATCATTGATTATTTAATTAAATCTAGTTTTTTCTATTTAAAGGAAATTATTGGGGAATGTTTGAAGGAAGTATGAAAAAATCCTTCATCAAAACACATACATAAGATAATAGGAAATGGAGGTTTCCAAAGGCTATGGTGATGATATCACAAAATGTTTTGACTCACTAGTTAAATATATATATATAACAAATGTAATATGAACCCTCTAAATACAATGAATACCATACAATCATGAAATTCAAATATACTAATAATGACGTATATATATGATTCAACATACATCTAAATATTATGACTTATCACGGAAATGCATTATTGGATCTAGCTTGGGGACCTTACTACCATAGAATAAAATAATTCCAATGACCCTTTTTAGAAACCAAAATCATGGAGGAGAGATCATCACCAACATAGAAGACGTCACCATCCCTAATATATTGATTTTAGAGGAAAATCTAATAAATTAATTTTTTTTATTTTCTAGGATTTCTTTATTTTTTTCTATTAACGGGGGAAAGTTCTTCCTTATCTTACCCCATTTACCTCTCATGTTATTTTCTTTTTATAATAAATTGATCTGGGCTCTTAGAATCTACCCCTTAGTATGATTATTTATATATATATATATATATATATATATATATATTAATATATTAATAGAAAATGATACTAGAAATATAGATCAATATTTTAATACATTAAATATATATCATATTTAAATTTATATGTCTATATTTATAGTATTTAATTTATAATATACATATATATTTATAATATACATATATATTAAAATTTTTGTGTGTTTGTGTGTGTTTAAAAATATTTATATACACTGTTATATATTATAAAATATATAAACAATATATCAAAATATTTATACTTATAAAATGTACTTTAAAAAATATAATTCATATTAAAATAATAAAAAATTATTATCAATCTTTTTTTCATAATCTATATGATAGAAAATTTTCAAATTTATATAAATTAATAAAAATATCTAAATACATAATTAAATAGATTAAAAAATATTATGTGAATATAATATACAAATATTTTATTTAAATAATTATGTAAATTTATTAATTAATGTAAATTTATTTATGTACACACACACATATAAATATATATATATAATTATTTGGATTATGATGAAAATCATTTTTGATATGACCTGAAATGTTCGCAGTGTGATAATATAAAAATTAATAGTTAAAATGGGTGGTTGGCGTATGTATGTATATAAAATATGCATGTATATGTATTTATGTATTTATGTATTTTTTTTGAATTTAGGTATACATATGTATGTGTATGTTTGTTTGTATACACATATATGTATGTATGTATTTACGCATACATGCATGTAAATTTGTGTCTATGTATGTATGTGTATGTGAATGTAAATGTGTATTAATATATAAGTTTATACATGTGTATGTATGTGTATTTACCTTTTTATATGTGTTTGTATGTGTATATATATGTATGTCTTTGTGTATTTATGTGTATATGTATGTTTGAATGTGTGTGTATTTATATTTGTATGTATTTGTATTTATGTGTTTGGGTATATATGTATATGTATGTATGTGTGTATGTGAATGTGTGTGTTTGTGTATGTATGTGTATGTGAACGTATAAACATTTAAATGTAGTTATGAGTATGTATGTGTATGTGTAAGTGTATGTGTATGTTTGGGTATATATGTGCATGTGCATGTGTAGGTATGGGTACATGCATTATTATGTATGTGCATGTATCTTTATGAATTATTATGTATATTTATTTTTATGTATGTTTATGTGTATGTATGTGTATGTATGTAGGTACATATTTATGTTTTTTTTTTCGTGTATGCACATGTATGTGTATGTATGTTTATGGATGCATATGTACGCATCTTTGTACGTATGCATGTGTGTGTGTATGTGTATGTATCTTTATGTGTATGTGTATGTATTTGTATACCCATGTATGTGTATTTGTATTTATGTATGTGTATGTATGTGTATGAATATGTATGTATGTGGATGTATGTGTATGTTTGTTTTCATGTTTATATATGTGTCTGGTGTGTGTACATGTGTGTGTGTGTGTGCATGTATGCATATTTATTTGTATATATGAGTATACGTATATATTTGTATGTGCCTGTATGTGTATGTGTATGTGTATGAATGTGTATGTGTATGTATTTTTATGTATGTGTATGCCTATGTAGGTATGTGTATGTAAATGCAAGTTTATGTACGTAAATATTTGTAGGTATGTAGGTGTATGTGTATGTTTATGCGTATGTGCATGTATGTGCATGTATTTATATGTATGAGTATGTATTTTGTTTGTTTAAGTGTATGTATGTGTACGCATGTGTATGTATATGAATAAATCATTATATAAGAGGAAAAGTCATTTGGTATTTTAATTTCATATATTTTTTTAGAATATATATATATATACGTAAACAAAACCACTCACATTTTGGTCTAGATGATGATAGATTCACTCACAAGCAGAAATTATATTGTTAGAATACATATAATTATAATTGTAACATTACATTTCGATGAAAATAATAATTTTAATTTAATTAATAAATTAAAAAAAGAAATTTAGTTATAACAAAATAATTATATAAAAATTTAGCATATGTAAATATATTATTAATATTAATTTTAGTATATATATTCCAGAATTTACAATATAAATAATTCATATTATTCAAATTTAATTAATTAAATCATATATATATATATGAATTTTAATATGTATTTTAGTAATATATATGGATTTGAATAATAAATAAATATATGTATATGAAATATATAGTTTTAATTGAAGTTATAATTAAAATATAAAAATAATAAATAAAGTATTTTTAAATATAATTAGAAATAAATATATTATTTATATTTTATTTAGTAAAATGTATTGATAATCTTTGGTATTTAAATTGAGTAAAACCATAATAGTTATAAATACAACTAGAGGTTTTTATTTAGTGTAAAATATTTATTCTTTACATAATCAATTATGTTTTTTGAAAATATAACTATTTATATTTATATACATTTTTTAAATATTAAATATTTAATCATTTATATAATTAATAAATGTTTTTGAATGTTTTTAAAATTATTTATATGAAATTATTATTATTTATATATATATTTAATATTATATATGTTTATATAATTAATAATTTATTGAAATTATTTTTAATTTAATTTTAATTTTGAATATTTAGTAATTTTTATTATTTTCATAATTTATATAATTTACATATATTAAGTATAGGATATTACAAAATGCAAAAATCACACACTCACGCACCCATGTTGATAAAAAACATCCCTCTACACAAGGGATTACAAGTACTAACTTCTAAGTACCCAAACCCCAATAGCTCATAGTTGGTGGTTACATTGTTTCATTGATACTAAATACAAGAGATCCCATACAAAATGATTGAATAGCACAACATTCTCGGTTAATTGGAAACATATTTGTTTCTCATTTATTTTTGAAAGCATAAAATAGAACATAACTTTTTCTTTGATAACATGATTATTCTTTTTAACAAGTCCCTTCATATCTACCATAATACACTTCCCAACATCCCAGAGAATGGAAAATAAGAATGGGGTGATATCTAATTATCAATAAGGGAATGTTTGCATCTAAAGCTAAATAAGGCCTTAATAATATTAAAAGAATAAATTACGATCAAATAATCCCATATAAATTATCACATGAGCTCAAAACCAATCCATGGATATCATAATAAATTAAATAATCAAAAGGACATCAATAACTAATTTCAGAATGATGACACACATAATATTAGACTTCTGAAACATAATGTCGAGGTCTCCTGTCAAGACATCTATAACGTTGAGGCCTCGTACCAAGACATATTACATAAATTGGTATGGAATCATCCAAATATCCAAGCTGGATTGCCTCGTTAGAAATATTGATTTATCTAGGGACTATGTAATTATGGTCCCCACCTATCACATAATATGTCTGATGCATTCATAATTTGAATACTCAATACAGCTTTATCAACATGCCATAAAATTCAACAACTATCCTTAATGGGTGGACTACTATATAGAATATAAATACGTCCCCCAGTAAAACTGATCATAATCCATCAAAATAAATAATAAGGATGGTATCAATATAGCATATCCCTAGTGGATCATAAGCACAATAAAGGGTTGATGGTTTTTATGAATAGGACTACCATAAAATGTTCATTAAATATTTATAAGGAGAATAACATTTTCACTTTTTTAAAATTACTTTTAAAAACTAACAATTTCCTAAATACTGGTAAATTATTATTTTCAAAATAAAAAAATAAAATTGTAAAGGAACATTAAAAAATGAGTTTTTATAATAGAGTGTAATTTCGTACATGTTGTATAAGTTAAAAAAACATTCCTATCACACTGTTGTAAAATGGTTAAAGTATAACTCATTTGAAAACAAAGAATATAAATTTCAAACCATTTGGTAACAAATATATCTTGTTTAAAATGACATTAATAAATCATTTTGATAATGTTAAAATTTTCAATGAATTTTTTTTAAAACATGGATATATAAGAAAAATATTTTCAACTAAAGAAAGATATAAAGTCTGATTATCTTAAAAACATTTTATCAATAATTTTGTGTACCAAAGGGAGGAAAATATTACTATTTATTGAAAATATTTTGATTGAATACATGATAATAAAATAAATTGGGTTCAAGATAGAGAGATCAAATTATTCTCCCAATGGAGACTAAAACATAAACAATCCTAAAAAATAATGAGGTTTTGAAATAAACCCTTACTACTTTGGAAACATTTGCAATGTCGACCCCATGAACAAAATAACATGTAATGAAACTTTAAATACCATTAATATTAGTAGGTAAATGATATATCATATCAAATGGGAAGTATATATACTGCACAAAAAATATGTGGTGAATATTTCATATGACCTATGGAAGAAAAAATCAAACGAGAATCCCCTAAAATGATCATAACATTGAAGTGAGAATCAATCAATGAATCTATTATGTGTTTAAAATTTAAATATACATTAAAAAATTTAATTACAACATAGGAAAATAAAATTTCATTGCACACATAATATTATAAAAACAAAGCCAATGATGAAGTAATATATCCCAATGAATAGAGATTGAGTAATGAAATTCCATTCCATTCGGTAGAATTCTTATAAAATACCTGTTTCTGACGGTTTCAATGGGGCACACATCATTCTATCAAGGACACACTCATCTGTTTCACCACATTCCAACTTTCCAAAGGCTGGTGACATCCATCTTTTATTCAGGTGTGTTTTCTCCATGATTGAAACAGGATAATGGGATGTTAGTTTCTTCTTCCATGGATTCCTCCTCGGAACTTTTCACCTAGCCTGGGTCTCCCTCATAGACTTAAGATTCTATTCATAAAACTCTTCCACATTCCACATCTTCATGGATGTCGATTAATTACACTGCTCCTATAAATACATTCCAAGGGGACAAGTCAGGGCAGTAACCTTCAATCGGAGGAGTAGTCACGTTAGACATCACTGGTGTGTATGGACGCTAGAACATTGATTCTCATAGGTTTATTCCTCTTATTATAGGGCTTATCGAGGGCATGGAATCCCGAGGCATCCCCCGTTGAGTGCGGTGAATTATATTCCATAGGCATGTCTCTAAGGTTTTCCTCAGATACACATGTTTAACACAGGGTATGCCATGTGTTTAACGTCTAGTGGAGATGGATCACACTGATCAGAACATTGATAATAGTTGATCAGATGAGCGCAACCCTAGGAGGGAACCTTGATGTTGGGGATAACATGTGGTTAGTTACTCAATTGCTGTTGGGTGTAGTGAGAAAGTGGGTGACATGATCTCACTGGGATGTGGTGGCCCAGGTAAGAATCATGATGGGTATGGATGGTTGAGAGTGGATGGATAATGATATGGAACCGACATGAGGACGATAGTAATGTTGGGATTTAGCCTCAAAGAGACCTCTTACATATCCCAGTGGCTGGGAATCAAAGTCTATGTAGTTCGGTGGGGCGATGGGACACGTGAGGAGGTGGATAATGAGAATGGACATATGGATTGAACTCAAAGGAAGTGGAACCCCCAGGTTGGGTCATGGACCTCCTGAAACACAAAGGATCGAGGGAGAGATTGCGACAGGACGTGAGTTATGGGATTGAACCATATGGATGCTTCTACGTATCCCCGTGGTAGGGAATCAAATTTCATGTAGTTCGGGGTGGAGGTATAGAATAGGGGTGTACACATAGGACAACGACCCCACAATATACTAGGGCTTACATGTGGTTAGCATCCCAGATTGGTATAATGCCTAGGGGGAGGACCAGAGATTTGGGTCCCAAAAAAGGGGACTACAACAACTTACCATTGATTGTGGACTACAACAGATTACTGTAGGTTGAGGTTCCAATGGATTACTTCTGGTTGGGGTTCCAAAGGCTTACCACTGGTTGAGTTTGAACCTCATGTAGTATTTATATGTACCCTATCTAGGGGACAATGATCAAAACTCACGTAGTTAAAAAGTATACAGTTTAGCGTCATGCTGGATGAAAAGAGGGTGTACAGTTTGACTTCATGCAGGATGGGGGTGAACCAACATGAAGTGATCAGGAATGATGGGTTTTGGGCTTGAACCTCAGGGAGGCAACCTACATACCTTTCCTAGGGGACAGGGAACAAAGTCCACGTAGTTTGGGATGAGTTATACATTTTAACATCATGTGGGATGAATTTGAATTGATGTGAAGGATTTGGGATAGGTAGGTGTCATTCATGAAGCTCAGGGAGGCTTCCTACGTACCTTTCCTAGGAGACAAGAATCAAAGTCCATGTAGTTTGGTATGTGGGATACTTTTTAAAATCATGAGGGACGAATGTGAACCGACATGAAGGGGTCGGGACAAGTAGGTTTTGGTCTAGATCCCCAGGTAGGCTTCTTATATACATTTCCTAGGATACATGGATCAAAGTCCACATAGTTTGGTATGAGGGATACAGTTTAGTGTCATGCGGGAAGAATGTGAACTGATGTGAAGGGGTTGAGATAGGTAGGTGTTGGACTTGAACCTTAGAGAGGCTTTCTACATACCTGTCCTATGAGATAAGTATCAATGTCCATTTAGTTCAGTATGATTTGAGGCTTACACACTAAGGAATCCCACATAGGATTACATAGTCAATACTTAATATTAGCTCATGTGATTCATGCTCGGTGTGAGAAACAAGAGGCATCAAAGACCAGACAATCACATCGTGAATGGTGCATCCATGAAAAATGGAGTGGGGCTTACACATTGATAGAGGCCTAGGGAGATGGAGATTTGGACATACTCCAGGATGGAGGCCTAATTCCGATAAATCCCAGAGGGAGAGGGACGGGGTAACAAAGGTCCCAGTGCCCATCTGTCCTCTATTCTTTGGTACGGAAGAAGAGAGGAGCATTAGAGATACAGCCTCCCGTAAGAAAGGCTAGGGTATTACACCATTATGGTTTCCCTTCCCCATAGACAAATTCCGCTCCAACAAAGAGGATCTCATTCCATGTGAGGAAGATCTCACTCAGGTTGAGTAGAGGGAACATACAGAATTTTCGAGGTGGGGAACCCTGTATATAATTCTTGGGGTGATGCCATAGTTTAACATCAAGTGCTGAGGATGATGGTGCTTAGTAGTTTAAAATCCTCCAACTCGGATGTGGAAGGTTCACTCCACAACCCTAGGACATACATGACTAATACCTACCCACCCTTGGGGATGAGAATAAATCAGCAATGTTGTGGTGAGTTAGTGCTATAGAGTGATAAATTGAGCGGCTCAAATTAGTGTGGCAATGAAAAGAAGCAATAACAGTTAGAGTTCCTATACGAAAAAGTATAAGGATAAGAAATGAAACAAAAAGCACTGCCCAAGGGACCTTGAAATCACTTCATACGAACCTGTAGGGTCGTACAGATGAAGGGTGTGTAACATAGGTGTTTTGTGCATAAGATGTGACTGAATATGGTGTCTGGGAAAGTGATATTGAATAAATTCTCAAGGTATCACACAAGGAGGAAGTATTGAACACCAAAAAAAGGGTTTACATGCAATAGGCACACAAATGAGAGCTGTTTCATGAAATAATCTAGGATTTCTCGAATAAGGGAGGTTCCCACACAAATTAGAGCAGCTTTGTGTGCATGTGGAAGAGGTTTCCATGCATGTGGAATCAGTTTGTGTGAAAGTGGAAGAGTTTTGTGCACAAATGATCAATATATAAAGGAATTGGGCAAGGGTCAAGCCCTAGTGGTCCTGCGTGAAGCAAGACCCCTGGGAGACCTCTCGCAAAAATCATGTACCTGAAAGTCATATTTTGCATGCGAAAGAGATGTATTATGCGCAGGGGAGATGGTTCAAATTTTTCAGCTGCCGAAAGTGAGGGGGTTCCCTTCTATTTATATGAAATTGGGGGTAGTGGGTGGGCATGGATTTTGGCCATTGTGGAATCCCAGCGCATTCTGCGGTAGCAAGGAACATTCTTTTCCATCGTAAAAAATCATTCTTGGTTGTGACTATTTTGCACGTGGGGAATCGGTTTTACATACTCCCCTTTTATTTTTTGGGCAACCTATTAGTCTATCCTAGAATTGGTTGTTGAGTTGAAATATGCCTTAATTTTTCCCATGGATGCCTTCCTGAGGCCTTCGGCAGATTTCGGCATCTATAAATTCCCCCCTTAGAATCAGATCTGCGAGGGGGAACGGAGGTCGGATTCTGAGGTAAACACTGAGACGCTTTTCCATGTTGAGGGTGGTGCACGCAAAATGGAAAATGTGTCACGCAATCTCTTTCACACATTCAGAATAAAAAATTTGTTCCTATAAATACCCTTGGGGGTCCCATGGTTCATACATGATTTCCTACGTGATAAACTTCGGAGCACTCATGCGTGTAAATCTCACTAGCCTATTCTTGGAATCTGTTCTATCTTGTGAGGAATTCCCCTACTATGGTCACAATTTTGTGTGCAACACCTATTTTCTGCACCGCAATCGGTTTTTTCACACAACCTTTTAGTTTTTCATGTAGCCTATTGGTTTTTCACACAGCCTCTTGGTTTTTCACACATCCTTCTTGGTTGTTCATGCATTACCAAAAAATGGTTGATGATCAGAGTGACGCTAAGAGAGAAGCTATGTATTCCACTTGGAAGGATGAGATGATTGAAACCCCGAGGTTTACAGTTCCTAGAATGTTGTATCTAATAACCAAGATCTCTTCAATATGCTGACCAAATCTAAGAATGATTGTTTCTTTTTTGACAACCTACCGATATGAGATTTTGGTATTTTAGAGGAGGAACCAGTGCTAGGATTTGACGTCCATACATCATCGTCATGGGTGACGCGTGATGATGCTCTTCCATGTTAAAACATTACAAACAATGGCCATCCTTCCAGGGAAACTAGTAACATGTCCATTTATGTCTTGAATACAAGTACTATAACCATCTGAGTAAGCGAGCTGGTTGCTAGGGATTCTCCATCCAATTATGTGGGTACCTTCTGATAGAGCATCACTGAGGAGACCAAGGTCTGGCTACAAGATTGGGATTTGAGGCCTGGATGCAATTTCACAATGAGTGAGCCTAGACGTATTGGGTATTCCAATCATGTGATCAGTTCAGAGCATAATTGTGGCACATCGGGCTATTCAAGACAGTGTGGATGTCGCAGTTCCATTTCTATCGCCAGCAAGAACTTGGGCTAGAGTTGTTTAGTATGTGGTCCCCTGATACGAACACTTTCCATTTTCATAATGGATAGGTTGGAATCAGTCTTTGGGATGTTCATTACATTGAAGGTATCCCTTTGGATAGGCATCAGTACGATGAGTTTATTCTGATAGATAATATCTGGGCGGATAGGTTGTGGACTCCCATCCAAAAATGGAATCTATTAGAGCTGGCCAAGGAGAGGTTGGGGGTCATGAAATTTCTTAAAGAATTCCCTTATTCAATGTGGTTCAGCCTGTTACTAATGAATGACCTGAATATAATGATGTCGGGGCAAGGAAAACTATGTCTGACCGCAACGAAGAGGAGTAAAAGTAGGTCTTATTGGAGGATCTTATAGACGGGGGAATGTCGAACTTGGGGCTTTCGTATAGAGGAACGACAAGACCCGAATGTTCGTTATTCCAGATTTCCTGCAACATTCTTGAGTGATTGGTTGTTGCATGTAAGGTATAATGGGATGGGAGTCTGCCCAGTAACATTATTCATGGTCGGCAACATGGCATACAATTAGAGTTTTAACCATGGGGTCCCTATGTTGGCCTGACTTTATGCCATTCTGGGTGTATTTCATGAGGAGGCTCACCGAGGAGGATTTGTGGACCTTTCCAAAACCTTCATGATTGGATCGCGGCTCACTGGGGTGGGTATGCTTTTCCAAATTTCATTCATCCCCTAGGTAACGATCTGCAACCTACCATGCTAAATATTGTCGGGACCATGCCATTAATGCTCAATAAATATTGGATAATGATCATGATCGGTAATCACTACAATTTTACATTTAGTTTGTTCCTCACCCTGGTCATCCAGATAAAAGATGACTTGAAAGGATCATTTGAGCAAAGAGAATACATGCAAAGCATCATAGGTGGGGTGCTTGTGGCTCGGGTCGATGGGAAGATCCTTTTCAAGCCCTATGTGTTGTGAAGGATTTCCAGGAAGTTCTGATACATCCAATAGATGATGAAGAAGGTGTATACAGATGTACGGGGAGAGAACCCTCCTTTCATTCTTCTTCAAATGTGGCAGATGTTTATGACTTATAGCTATGGTGAGTTAATTACCTTTCCCCCCATTGGAGTTGATGTTGTCCTCTCGACAAAGTATGTTGAACATTGGGTTATATCATATCTTGAGGGGCTCCTGAGGAAGTGAGTTTGGTAGCTCAAGGTGGACAGTGTGGAATCTAGGTGGTGAGAGAGTAGAAAAGGCGTCGTTGGGGAGGGGAGGCCAGGAATAAGTCAGGCAGTTGGGTTACTACAGGTTGGGACTTCATTAGTGGGAATTTCACATGGGGCATCCATGCCCTCATCATCCGGTGAGATAGGGGATCTTGAAATATCACGGAGCATCCAGGGAGAATCCTAGAAATCATATAAGTTATATGCTTCAACCTTCTAATGATTCAATCTTCCCTGCACTTTGGTCAACCTAGTTGACCCTACGGTGGTCAATGAGCCTCGAATCCCTTTGGAAAAAAATGGTATGAGATGGGATCCAGATTCCATAAATTGGTCACATTCAGATTTATTAAAAGGTGAACTTTCATCACCATCATGCATATTTGATGGCCATGGACATATATGCACGCTATAGGGGGTGGTGTGAGGAACCACATATCCTGGTAAAAGTGATGATCGACCAGAAGCATGATCTCGAATGAATTCCATCTAAATATGATGACGGTGATGAGGAGAAAGAGGAAATATAATTATAATAAGAATAATAAGAAGAAGAAGAGAAAAATGAAGGGGAAGAAGAAATAGGGGAAGTTAAAGAGGAGCTTGGTGGTGAAGGGTCTTAGGGTACATCCCTCCAAGAGTGTCCTCAGGAGAGAATCAAGATTGCTAGATTTGACTTGGAAATGGATGAGCAACTCAAGTTATGACTTAATTATTATCCTAGCCTTTTCTCTTTTCATAATTAGTAATCACCCGTCGAACTTTTATCTTGTTCAAGAGCATATTGGCACTAGTGGTCAGGAATCTCCATCTGAGGTGATGGAACACCGATAGAAAAAGGTGGGTAGTCAACACCCATTATTGAATTAACAAGTGCTAAAGGGTCTCCTGTAGTGACAGAAATGTTGGAGGATGATGCACTGAGATCTTGTAAGTTTCATTACTCAGATACCTGTATCCATCATCGGAGATCTCCCCTGATTAGGGCATTCATTATTTGTACAGTAATAACAATATTGGAGGCTTGGTAGGCCGCTAAATACAAACCATCTATAGAGGATCTGATAGAGAGCACACAAACCCAATAAAACCCCACTTCTCAAGCCAATCCTTCCCCAACACCTGGTGAGCAAAGGGTTGTGGAAACTGACGATATCACTAATAGGGTGGGTTCTGAAATTGGAAGGGGAAAAATTACTAAAACATAGATGAGCGAGGATGGTTGCCCACATATTGAAGTGAATACACCCTTGGGAGGAATACTAGAGGGAGACCATGCCTCTAATCTTTTGGATTATTACCCTAAATACCAGCCTAAAGACTATGAGGAGGTAGATGATTCTGATCCTGATGCCGCTGAGAAGAGCCATATGATGTGGCGAAAGGGGTGGAAGTGTATTGGGCACTTCCTCAAAAATCTAATAGCTAACTGGGTTCCCCGAATGGGATCACTACGCACCTGGTTTCACCTTCTCTATGTCGAAGGGGTGTACGCTCATCATATTCACATTATGATCCGGGATTACAAGGATGAGAAGATGCGGGAGAGTAGTCAGTGTCTTATTATTGACCAATGCTATAAAAAATCTATGAACATACAGAAGTTCCTTGAGGCTGATCAAGAATTTCGACATCTTAAAGATAATGATAATGAGCGATCCATATTCATCGTAAACCAACTCGAGATCATCGAGCAGATAAAGGACTGTCAAGATGAATCCCAAGAGAAAGCAACACCATAAAACCATGAAATATCTAGGTTTCAAGCTAAGTGGGAGAGAATTCATATTAGAGCTAATGAGATCTTCTCCACAACTGCTGATGAAGAGAGGGATCTCAAAAAGGGTGAAGCAGTTCTGGAGGCTACGTGCCAGAAGATGGTAGCCCTAGAGAGATCCATTAGAGGGGTTGATCCATAATGGCTCTGTTTTTTACCGAACTCATAACCTTACCCTTCATTATTTCCTTTTATTCTGAACTACGTGCATGGATGGATTATTTTTTTTCTTGTTTATTTCAATGCATCCCAACCAAAATCTGGATGACATTAGCGATCAATCCCTAAGATCACATGGATTGTACCCAATGTTAGAAACAAGGTATGGTCACATCGCTACATAGTTTGAATGTGGGAGTGCCAACCAATATTTGGTCATCTGGGGTATAAATGAAAAATCCGAGTATCCAGGAAGAAATCGGGAGGCCTTAATGGAGAAAGAAGTTCTCAGAATAGTCGAATTGTGGTTTTCTCAACATGCTCTAGTGCACAAGTGGGGAAATTTCAAAGGAATTAGAATTAATTCGAACATAAGGGAGTGGAAAGTGTGAATCATGATACCCAAAATTCTGAAAACTTTAGGGGTGGAATGAAGATGAAGGATAAATCTTCTATGTGTTCAAAACATATTATCCCTATTGCATTATCCTGAAATGGGGACAACAAATGATGACCAACTGCTGACCATGTTCAAAACATGGGTCCTAACTTGAGATGTCATCCATTAGTCTTCTGGAACGTTAGCCCAAGTTAGTAGGTGATACATAGGTTGATCATCCATATTGTTAGGGGGTTCCTTTAGTCATGAAATAGGATTAAGATTCGAATAAAAGGTATGCAAAGCATGGAGGGTGGAGTGATAGGTTTTTTGAATGTAGTCAAACACTCTTGAAATTACATCACCGTGGTGGAAACACATTAAGTGAGCACATCGGTCTGATCAAGGATCATACCTACATCAAGACATGACATCTCTGGTGAAGACCTATAATTAATTTCAGTTCAACATCATACCAATTAAGACAATAAACACATAGTTTAACTTCATATAGTAAGGAGGGTGCACATATTTTTATGTTCATAATTCTTGGACCAGCGATAACAGTTTAAATTCATGTCACATGGACTATAGGCTCCTAGTTTATGGTCAAATAGATTGGAATTTAATTGGGGCCGGGGGTAAATAATGGTTAATGACCATAAGGATGGGCCCAAGGCGAAATTCATGGTCATAGCTACATATCCAATGAGGATGGGAATCAAACATCATATAGTTCTGGCAGATGTCGTGCAGTTTAGTGTCCTACGACAAGGACGATTGGATCTTAGTTTTAAGGTATTAGAGCTCGAACCATATATTGAAATGAGGGAGGGATACACGTGGTTTAGTAATTACAAAAATTGATGTGAATGATGACATTAAGAGTCCTTATCACAACATGTGCTCCCTGTGGAGGTTTTAGGTCTAAGGAATGAAAATAAAAGATGGGCTAAGACTAAGGAAAAGTGTTTGGGAATTCTTACATACCCCATGATATAGGGGATAAATCCATGCATATTTCTAGAAGTGTCATGGTAGGGTAACAATACCAGGGACAATACTGGCATGTGGGTCTATCCCACACACCAAAAGAAGTAGTATTTGATAGATATTGTTTCTTCATTAGGATAGATGTGTGTGGTTTTTTTTGAAACAAAAAACCTAGGATGGAGAATCCAGGCATCACTACAGGAATAAATCCATATATAGGCCTTGAAAAATGGCATGGTGGAGAACCAATACCAAACATGATGTCCCCTGGAGAAAAGAGACCACAATTCGGTGCAGTTTCTTATCATGCGACCAGGAAGATAATGTCATAGTTTAGGGTCGTATGATTGGACCAACCCCCACATTTTAACATCATACAGTAAAGACGCAATAGTTTTAAGTCTTTTGGGACCAGGAATAATAGTTTAAAGTCATATGTCTTGGACACATACATAATATATGTTATTTTATAGGGGAATGTGCATGGCATGATAAAACATACTCTGCGTGAATGAGGACGGGGTCCACGCCACACAACATGCAATTCTGGGGAAGAAACCTTGGTTTGAGGGGGAAGAAATTATCAGAGAATATGGGACTGGACCCATGGATGAACTTTCTAGGTTTTCCTACGTATCACATGAGGATTGGAATCAAGAAGTACGTAGTTCTGAAGGTGCAGTTTAACGTCGTGCGGGATAAGAGGCAAGAGATACTAGCTTCTGAAAACATAGTACATTGTCCACCTATTGAAAACCTAATGTGAATGAGGAAATATTCCCACACACCCCACACCATGCAATCCTAAGAACTTCTTGGCCAAAAGGATGAACATATGAGGTAATTAGTGGAACCTAAGCTGGACCCAAAGACAAGATGCCAGAGCATTATTACGTATCCCATGAGGATGGGGATCAAGCTGTAAATATTACTAGGATATTCGTTTTTTATGCCTTGTGGAAAGGATGTAGAGAGATATTAGTCTAAGGTCATAGATCTTGGACTATAGAAAAGTGAGACTCTTCCAAATAGGCGCAAACCTCAACGAAATCCCTAAGACCATGTGAGATGCGCTCGATGTTGGAAAAAATGGAGGATAAGGTCTTTGAAACACATGGAATTCATAAAAAGGGTAAAATGGTGTGGAGCCCCAAATGATGCATCATTGTGGCTTTGTCCTCCTTACATGAAAACACACATTGAGGGATAGCACCAAGAGTGCTGAAATTCCACTTGAACATGATGGATTGGAAAAGGATGTGAATCATGCAACCAATATTTACAGCTCGATGGGGGTTGCATGATGATGGAGGATAAATTTTGACCATGTTTGAAACACAACATCCATATAGTGTGACCTGAATGGGAACAAGAAATGGGTGTCAACCACTGACCATATTCGCATAGCGGGACTTGTATCAATTTGTCGTTAAAATTCCTCAAGGACGTTTTCCTAAAATGGTAGGAGAGCCCTAGGTCCAAGCATCTATGTCGTTCGGGGGTCCTTTTGTATGTGAAATATGATAAAAACCCAAATGAAGGGGAATGTGAAGCTTGAAAATGGGTGATAACATGTCTATGTTGATTCCAACACTCTAACTCCTAAAACAGAGTGCTCCTGGACACATTGGTGAACTTCTAAAGATGGCTGAGGGGTGAAACTCAAGAGAAGTCGACTCGAAAAGTGAAGTGTAGAACAGGGGGAGGAAGACCTCTAAATAGGGAGAGGTACATGGCATGGCTATTAAAAAACTATCATGAATGAGTAAATAATCCCATACCGCACAACATACCCCCTCCTGGAAGAACTATGGCAAGGGGGCAGAAAGATGAGGAGGTTTCTTAATAAACAAGGCTGAAACCGAAGACTAAATATATGTGTGGTCCTACGTATCCCATGAGGAGGGGAATCAAGCCATATGTAGTTCTGGAAGATGTTGTGCATTTTTACATCATGCGACAAGGATGTGGGATGAAGGAGTGGTGTTTGAAGGGGATATGTGTGGCATGGAAAAAATATCCTGACGTAAATGAGTACATGGATTACATACCACACCACTCAATTCAAAATGGGAACTTGGGACAGGGTTTTAAATGGTCTAGGGACTTGAGATGGGAAGTCCCAACCGGTTTGCAGTTTAACGACTTGTGGTGAGGATGTAGAGAGATCTTGGTTTAAGGTCTTAGATCTCAGACAACAGAGACATGACCCTTTATTAAGGTATTGCCTTAACAAATCTTTTAATACCACGTTAGAAATGCTCAGTGTGGGAAACAATGAATAGGATCATGTTATCCCCATCATTGAAGGGTACGGAGATGAGGGAAGAAGATCAGGTAGGGTCGACCCCGACTAGACCAACACTCCTTCTTGAGAAAGAGTGATGTTTGAAGGTATAGTAGGATATAATGAACCATTTCACCCAATATTTAGGACATATGGGGTGGTGAAAACGACGGGTGTTGGTTTTTAACCACATTTTAAACGCATCATCCACATCTTGTGACCTAAAACGAGAATAATAAAAGAGCATCAACTGTCGAGAATAGTCGAAACGCTAGACTTGTATCGATGTTTCCTTCAATATCCTTGAGAACTTGGCCTGAAATGGTAGTATATCCCAAGGTCCTAGCATACATATTGTTCGGGGGTCCTTTTAGATGTGAAATATGATGAAGACCCAAATAAATGGGATGTGTGAAGCATGAATATTCCCATGCAGTTTAACATTATGCAGTGAGATGAAAGATAAAGAGATCTCCATAGAGGGAAGTATATGGTGCGGTTGTGATGAACTTCACTTGAATGATGGAAATATCATGCACTACACCATGTGTTTTGACCCAAGGAGAGATCTTGAAGTTTGGGGCTGGGCCTACAGACTAAATTTCTAGGTGTTCCTACATATCCCATGAGGATGGGAATCAAGATATACAAAGTTATGAAAGGGCCATGTATAACGTCATGTGGTTAGGATGTGGGATGATAGAAGAGCGAAGAGGGTAACATGGTGTGATCATCGTAACCCCAACATGAGAGGAACCAAAGAAGTCTCTACACCGTGTGGGATCTTCCAAGGAAACTACACCTAGGTAGTTAGTTAAAGAGAAATGTTTTTCAGCTAGACTTTGAGGCAAGGCATCCAAGTGTTTCTACGTATCTCATGAGGATGGGAATCATGTCATACGTAGTTCAGAATATGTTGTGTAGTTTTATGTCATGCGGCAAGGCCATGAGGAGTTCTTAGTTTAAGGTCATAGAGCTTGGACCATAATGTTATATCTGTCGCTCGTAGTTTAACATCACGCTAGATAGAAAATTAGTTTAACATCATGTGGTACATGACATATTAATGTCATGTAGAAATGTAGCTTACTTATGTGAAGTACTATTTATGGAATTTGGAATTGTTTAGAGGAGTTATATTCTCACTATCCATGGAAACTAGGGAGTATGCGCCATTGGGGTAAACCTTGTGAATAATTTATGGTCCTTCCCATTTGGGCTCTATCTTGGGTGGTTTCTTACCCAGTATCACTGGTGTTCTCTTGGCCAACACCATGTCACCTTGTAAGAATGATTAGAGGAAAAACTTATTATTAAAATCTATGTCCATCTTGTTCTGATGCCTTTCCAGATTTTGCATGGCATGAAGCATGTTCCCATCGAGCACTTCCAATTCAGCCAGACAGATTTCAACTCCCTTATCTGATGTTTTTTTCTCGTACACAGTTGTGTGTAATGAAGGAAAATGAATCTCAATGGGTAGGACTGCCTCTGTCCCGTACACCAGATAATATGGGGTCACCTATGTGGAATTGTGAGTCATAGTCTGATAGGCCCAAAGTGCATTGGGGTTCTTTTCCAGCCAACTCTTCTTGTTTCGACCAACTATTTTCTATAGGATGTTATATAGGGTTTTATTGAACACCTCGATCTTCCCATTTTATTTTGCGTGGTAGTGGGATGTACTGTTTGAATGGATTTTGTACTTGTCATACATCCTCTTCATCTCGGATGCCTGGATGTTGTTTCTGTTATCATTTAGGATGGAATTAGGAACTTCAAATTGGTAGATGATGTTGGAGATCACAAATTTGATGATAGAATGGGCCTTGACCTCATTGAGTGGATCTAAATTTTCCCACTTGGAAAAGAAATCCGTAGTGGTCAGGATGAACCTTCACTGGTGAGCTGTCGTCAGTAGATATGGTCCCATGACATTGATTCCCCATAATTCAATGGTCCAAGAGTACTTTGTAGTGTGGAGAGGCTCGGATGGCTGATGCACAAAATTAGCATGGATTTGGCATGCATAGAACCTCTTGGGAAACTCAATACAGTCACATATCATGGAGGGCCAAAAATAACCCAATCATCAGATCTGGTGTGATTGTTTCGTCCTGGTATGATGAGACCTTCCGGAACAGGCATGAACCTCCTATATAACCTAAGAAATATCATCTCCTTGAATGCAATAGAGGAGGACTCCAACAAACCAGCGTTTGTAGTGGATCTACTCAAGACAGAGGTCACTCTGGAGGGTAAACTCTAATGCACGGCGTCAGATTCTCTCGTTATCTGGTCAATCTTCCGAGAGACTTTTGTGATGGAGGTACTTGATAAATGGGGTATTTTAGTTGGGATTCACCTCTATCAATGTGACAGGGGGACTTGGGGGGGTCCTAAAGTGGAGGCAACGATGGTAAAGTGGATTACCTATGGTCTATCATCATTGTATGGGGTGATAGGGGTGATGAATCTCTAGTGGTCCACATGGATAATAAAATCATCCTAATCAGGCTCTGCAAGAGATACAGCTAGGCTGGCCAAGGTGTCGGCTCGACTGGTCTTAGATCGAGGGACATGACTAACTTCTAGCTGAGATGGGAAATAGTCCATCAATAGGTGGGTACGTTCCAACAGTGGTACCAGATCTGGCTTCCTGACAACATAGTCACTGTTTTTCTACTTGATTCCTAGTTCAGAGACCCCATTTACATGAATGTGGGGAACATCAATCTCGAGGTCCAGATCAAGGCCATTAATAAGATCCTAATACTCTACCTCATTGTCGGTACAACCTTCTGACAATAGGAATGAGTATGTCAGAACAACTAGTGTTGTAATGATGAAGACGATACTTAGACCCACTCTGTTGAGTCTGGGTTCATTGATTCTTTTTCCAGTAGGGCTTCAGGAAGCACCATCAAAGTGCATTTTCCAACATGGAATAGATTTCTCTACCGAGAGGATTGCCTCATCTAAAAAATCAAGGTCTAGAGACTATTCCATAAAAGCTAAATGGGCGGCAAGGAAGTGTGTCAATGATTTCACATTAATAGCGTTATGGGGGGATGAACCTGGTGTCAAACTTCTGGATGATTACTTCCCACTGAACTAGATAGTCTGTCAACATGGGGTGGTTCAGGATGTACTTCAGCGGATCCACTTGGTACAGTATCTGTATTTCATGGTGCTACAAGAAATGTCTTAATTTCTATACTGTCAATACTAGTGCAAAGAAGCTTTTCTTAATAGAGGAGTATTTGGTCTTCGTATCGAAGAGCATGTGGCTAAGATTTTAGAGACTATTATCCATTCCCTCATTGTTCTTCTGGGCGATAAGGGTGCTGAGAGATCATTCTAGGGTGGTCACATAATGGACTAGAAGTTTTCTGGAAATGGGTGGAATTAGGACCAAAGACTGTAACATGTACTGCATGACTTCCACAAAATCAATCTAACATTCATCGTCCCACTAATATACAGTTCCTTTTTTAATGAGACATGAAATTATCATACACTTTCTGACCAAACCCGCAATGATTTGGCATATGTAGGCCATGTGGCCTTGAATGCCTTGAAGCTCCTGAATGTTTCTCGGATGAGACATATGACTGATGGAATTATTCTTCTCTGAATTGATCTTTATGCCTATATATTTGAAAATGAATCCAAGAAACTTCTTAGAGGTGACCCCAAAGGCACGCATTAATGGGTTTATCTTCAGATGGTGAGAAAGGAGGAAGTCGAACACTTTCTCAATGTCTTTGAGATGGTCCCGACACTGGCGGGATTTGACCACCAGATTTTCCATGTAGCATTCCACCAATGTTTTGAGGATTAGCTTAAATATACGATTAATGGCACACTAATAGGAGAAACCTTCATTCATTAGACCGAAAGGCATAACCTAGTAGCATAAAGTACCTTGTGGTTCCTTGAAGGCTGTAGACTCTTCATCCTCGCGGTCTATTTGAATTTTTTTATACCCAGAATATTCATCCATGAAAGATAGATCTTGAAACCCGGCAGTGGCATCAATCAATAGTTCTGTCATGGGAAAGGGAAAAGTATAATTCAAATAGTGGAGGTTTAGATCCCGAAAGTTGATGAAGACTATGATCTGTCCATTATTTTTCTTGATGGGCAAAATGTTGGCTAACCATCTGGGGAACTGGACCTCCTTGATGAAATTGGCTCTGATTAGCTTATCAAACTCATCCTCGACCATGGAACCGTGAGAAGGATGCATATTTCTATGAGGTTGCTTGAACCCATGACGATTTGATAGAATACTGAGATGGTGGATAGAGACCTAAGGATCTAGTCCTGGAATCTTGTTATAACTCCTAGAAAACACATCACAATGCTTCTTCAAGAAGTACACGTATTATTGTTGATCTTAGATGGGCATAACAGCACTGATCAATGTGGGTTTTGGATCCATATCGTTATCGAGGTTCACCTGTACCAATTCACAATAGTGGAAGAGTAACCCTCTTCAAAAGCGGGAGGAGCATCCTCCAAATCCTCATCTTCATTCATGGATGAGGGATCCTTAGTGGGAGGTGATTCCTCGGAATCAAAATATCCCGATGGGAAGTTAGTGCCAGCCTGAGCGGTGGTGCACACCACAATAAGGGGCTCCTGTGCTACCAAAACCATAGCGATGAAGGCTTTAAATCTAATCTCATCTGGTCATTGGCCAAAGGGTCCACGTTTGATGATATCAAAGAAATAGTGGTTCATCGGGCTGAGCTAGTTTATCTCAGCATGGAGAAACAAGTAAGTATGATGCATTGCCATTTCCATGGGGCATACACCCCGATATCTTATATAAGTAGGGGGCTCTAGGATTACATGAGCCTGATTTTTGTAGGAATATGAGGTGATCTTACAGTTTCCTCAATACATGGAAATTTTCTTCCTTCTCATTCTAGAAACAACAAAGCATTGCCCCATATCTGGGGTTGTAGCCTCCAATCAGTGGATCAGAAAAATGTAGTCATCATCCTGGTTTTCCCATGGGTCGGTTTTAGTTGTAGTGGGTTCAACCTCATTATCCAAAATCTTTTTGTCCTGGCTCTTATAATAGTTCACATCCATTCAGTAAGCTTCACAAGAGGAGAAGGGAGAATCATCACCTTGTAGAACACCCACTAAACAATTAACGGGGTACCTAAGGCAATGGTGATACGATGAAGAGACCACCGCATGCAGGTGAAGCCATAGCCTACCCATCAATGCATTGTAGGCAGTGTCCTAGGAGACATCCATGAACTCGGTGCTAGCTACCATGCCTCAAAATTGGGTTTTTAGGAGGATCTTTCCAACCACTGTATGTTATTTCCTTTCATAACCATGAATTTTGAAGTTGGAGGGACTAAGATCATCCTCAGAAAATCTCATTTTTCAAAGTTCTTAGGTCGGGATCAAGTTGATCCCAAAGCCTTTATCGATAAGATAATAACGGACCTCCACGCCATTGAAGTGGATGGTGATGTACAGTGGGCAGAAGCACCTCTGTATAAGAGAGCATTAATCTTCTTCAGATAAAGAGACAATGGCATGAAATTCACCATGCTTGACTTCCTTAGCATGGAAGGATTCTACGGAAGCTGCCTCCATCTCAAACTGGAGGGGGATTCTTAAATCCTTAGAGAGGGATTCACTCATATCCACTTATAGGTGAAGAGAATAAAGGATAGAGTGCTTCATAGTAATGTAGGAAAGATGCTTAAGTATATCATACTTTCATGTCGAGCATGTACTTCTTCTTAAATGAGGTCGTTCTATAGTAGGGGGTATAACAGGCCCTTCTGGCTGAACTGATGACTGACTAGTGCTGGTAATATCCTGCTGCTCGCTAGTGGAAGCTCATAAAGTGACTATCATATGTGATCTAGATTATTGAATCCAATCCCTAATAGTACATGGCTAATCACGGTGTGGTTGGGGCAACTCTTCCTAATTAAGTAACACAAACAGCAGCAAAGGCAGACCTGATGATACAAGATGTGACGGTTGTGCATGATGGGCTCTATGTTGGACATGTTGTCTAGTTTCAGTGGCATGCACAACCTGGCTGTAAGTACTAAACAATGAATTATGACAGGTCATATAGCCACATCTCTATTGATGCTAGAGACAGCGAGGGATGTTGGGAGGATACGTCTAGCATGCCTCGTCGTTATGAACCATATATGGGTTTAACAGCTCCACGGTGTTAACAGAAGCATACACTTGGTCATCACATGATGAATACTCCCCCTGGATGGATTCTATGGGTAATATTTATCCCTGAGGGCATGAAGTCTCCAAGAGTATGGGATGACGATGACATCGGTTGGGGCTTTGTTTTCCCTTGGGCCACTGACACTAGCCCTTCTTGAAGAAGGAAGGTTGGGATGCTGACGCAGAAGTAGTAGCAGTGGATAACTCATGGAATTTAGAAGGCTGGGGTCAATTCAATCATTGATAGATAATACCATTTCCATGTCAAACTACCTTATAATCCATACAGTCGTCAAATGTTTGAGACCCGCATCTAGGAACCTGATTTCACTCACCCTCGATGTCACTACCATTGTCTGGCTTCAAAAATACAAATTCCAACTACACTGGAGTTGGTCCTAACATTAAAATCATTACTATGTTGTTATCAAACTGGTCTTGAATCCAATATTTAAACTCATAGCACTGTTTGAGGTTGTTCCCCAGGATCTTGTGATAGAGGCAGTAATTGAGGTGATCAGTGAGATCCACCTCTTCGGGCCTCCTATATTCAGGAAACTATATAATTTCTTGTTCCAAGGCACTTTGGAAATAACTAGGGACCTAATCCTCATAGAAAATGTAGGTATGGGTTTTCCTGTCTAGGAAGTGGGGATCTAGGAGCCTGACTATGACAAGGGGCAGGAGGTTCCTGTTGAGGAGGTGGAACCTGGTTATCTCACCTAGGTGGTGGTGGTGCATTACATGGGGTAGCATGCTATTTCTGAGGCGGGCACTTCAAGGCCAGAGGTTGTGACTAAGGTGTTGGGCCACTACGAGGCTATGGAGGTGGCTCCACTGGTAATAACTCCAGTTGCCTGGGGGGCTCTATTTGGGCCACCGTGGGGGCTTGGCCTTAGTGGCCCTTCTCGTAGGAACTGTAGGAGGCAACGGATGTGCCTTCATGGCCTGTTTCAAGGCTTCCTCAAGGCACTGGGCCTTATCAGAGATATCCTGAAATCCAATCAGGTAATTCTGAATGATGTGAGAGGGGACCAGTTCAGTTTTGACATTACACACACACATTTTCAGCAGTTGTTCCTAAGTCAGTGGCATATCTAGGGTGTAGGTGAGTCCTTTCCACCGGGTGATAAAGTCTGTAATGCGCTCCTCAGACCTTTTCTTTTATTTGAAGAGGTTTGTAATAATCGTCTTCTAGGTGGTAGACATGAAAAGGTAATGAAACTATCTACCGATATCTTCAAATCCAATGACTGACCTAATGGGTAGCTGCCTATAAAAAACAAACACAAACCCTTCCAATGACTATACAAAACTCCAGAGTTTGGTGGCCTCTTGCTGCACTGGAGTTCCCATAATGGGTCCACACCTTGAGATGAAGTGGGCCAGATGCTGCATCAGATCACTTATCCCATTAAAATGTGAAAAGGTAGGGTTTCTGAAACTAGGTGTGCTAGCATATTATCCACCCATGCCGAATATGGATTTCCATCAAGCAAAATTTCCACCTGCCAAGTTTCTGAATCCTCAAGGCAGGCAATGAGTGATACCATTGGATCATATAGATTGGTATTCCTATCATGATGAGGGTCCCTGACCACTAGTGCATTGGCAGGTTCTTCCACATGATAAGCATGCTCGGCGGCTCGGGGAGTAGCTGGTGGGACGACATGCGGGACTACTGGGGGAACTATATGTGGAGAGGCTGGGGGAACCTGAGATGGGTCCCAAGGATTATCACACCACTCATGTGGATTTGGTGACACATACTACTCCCTCTCTCTATAAGCTTCGTCTTCCATCATTTCTATGTGGGAAGGATTTTCAGGGTCACCTGAAGGAAACTTTCCATGGGGATGTTTTACCTACCCATGTTTCCCTAGCCAAGGATCACTATTTTCTGGTCACTGCTCTACAGCACGTTCATCATGGAGGTCATCGATTGTCTTTTTATTCTCCGTGAGATGTTGACACAATGTGGCCTTTCCGAGATCATCTTCTATCTTCTACACTGAACCAGACGGGTTAGAGGGTTTGATGGCCCCAAGATTCTCTTTTCCCTTATTCGGATTCCAGCTAAGGAATAATGACTTGGTGGGTAATGGAATGCCCAATATATTTCTCTACTTTAAAGGAACAATTCCTAGTGGATCCAATAGGGGTGGAACTCCCCTGGGGTTGAGTTATTTTAAGAATCTCTAGCTTGTTCTCTCCCTTTGATAGGTTGTCCATGTTAACTACGACTCTGCCCGGGGAAATGTCCTCAGTATCTCATGGAAAGTTGGGCTGGCGCGAGATAGAACTAAAATGAAAAAAATCATACTACCCCCAACCATAGAACTGAATGTTTGGGGAGGCCTCCATGATAATTCTGTGGATCACTTTAAATCTCTGAACGCACTATTTCTGGAGGGTCCAATGGAAACTAGGTGACTCGGGGCTTTGGGCCATAGGGAGCGTAGCTAATTCGACCATATGGAATTTTTGTTCAGTATCTTTAATGTGTTCCTGAATCTTAGGGTAATACAATAATTGATAATAAATACATAAGTGTGTTTTTCATAGGGATTGGAGAAAACATGTGACTTCCTCCTGGGTAAGAGTTTCTGGCGAATTGAAGTTCGTGGTTGCGACTGGCCAGAATATCTCTAGAAAATGATCCAGTTTAAGGATGTCCCACAAGATGCTCAGCTTGGAATTGAAATCTATCCCTTGGATTCCCCATTCATCTCTTAGGGTTGGCTATGGGACCAGTAATGGAACTAAAGCAGAACACTGATATGGTAGACTGCCTAGTGGAGAATACGGCAAACGAACTAACAAGTTGTCGCATCTTGGTTTGTCCTACGATGAATGCAACAACTGAGCCACCATATCTCAGTAAGATGGATTGGGGACCATAGCTTCCAATATAGTGGATGTAGTTACTAATGGTGGTCCATACTACTAGTCTTCCTCCATTAGTCCTCAGAATAACTCTCCATGATCTCTAGTTGAGATGGAGAATGATCCTAGTGATGACAGGAGAAATTTCACGGCCAGGACCTGGAAAGAGTCTATATTTTCCTCCTCCTTGATATATCTGATGTTTTCTACTCTTTCGCTTGGGCGCACGCATCCAAATGTGGGACGGGCAGCTGTTACCCCGCAGTCCGACTTTCCAAAGGCTGGCGGAATTTGTTCCATGTTTAGGGACGTTTGCTTCTTGATCGAAATGGGATAATGGGATGTCGGTTCTTCCTTCCATGGATTCCTCCTCGGAACTCATCACCTAGTCCAGGTCTCCCTTATAGATTAAGTCGTGGGTCATGAATCTCGTTCCTGGTTCCATATCTTCATGGATCCCGGTTAATTACACTACTTCTGTCAGGACATTCCATGGGGTCTTGACATGGTAGCAACCTTCAGTCAGAGTATATTACAACATCAGGAATGTTGGGGAATCTCTGGGTGCATGGACATTGGGGAACCTATATTCTTCCTCATAATAGGGCATCTCAAGGGTGTAGAACCCGAGGCATCCCAAGTTGAATGCGGGGAATCATATACCATAGGCATGTATCTGAGGTTTTCCTCACATTCCCATGTTTAACATAGGGTATGCATCATGTTTAACATCTTTTGAAGACGGTTACGCCAAAGGCGTGTCATCTGAGGTTTTCCTCAGGCATCTCATGTTTATCACGAGGTAGGCCACGAGTTTAACATCTTGTGGAGAGAAAATGAGAGTGACCAGAACGTCCCATGGAGACTAATTAGATTAGTACATCCCTAGGAGGGAACACCTGGAAGGTTTACTAAGTGGATGGATCAGAATGCCCAATGAGGATGGATCCGAGGTGGTGTTCCCCATGGAGGGGAGATGCCACACCGTAATGGTTGATCTGAACACCAATAAGGGCAGACCAGGGAGAGTGCACCCTAGAATGGGGAACACCAAGGTTTACCATTGTCTGGGATCGAACCTCATGGAGGTTTCCTACATACCCTGTGTAGAGGACTGGGATCAAAACCCATGTAGTTTGAAGGGGTGATGAACCAGGGTGTACACAGAGGAAAATAACCCGAAGACATTATGGGTCTTACGCATGGTTAGATGCCCAAGTACTACTAGGAGCAGCGAGGAGGGTGGATGACATGATCCCACCGGGATGTGCCGTCCTGGGTAAGAATCTGGATGGATGATGGATGGATGAATGAATTGGAGGGGGATGAGATTGGACCATCGTGAAGATGACGATAGTGATGTGATTGAGAATCGAAGAGACTTTCTATGTATCCCTGTGGTAGGGAATAAAAGTCCGCGTAGTTTGGTGGGGTGTGTCAGAGAACCGACGTGAATAAGGACCTTGGTCTAGGCAGATGTTGGGGCTTAAACCTCAGGGAGGCTTCCTACATACCCTACCTTGTCAAGGATCAAATACCACATAGTTCAGGATGGTG
The DNA here is from genome assembly GCA_963277665.1 of Viscum album. Lineage (NCBI taxonomy): Eukaryota > Viridiplantae > Streptophyta > Magnoliopsida > Santalales > Viscaceae > Viscum > Viscum album. Next base: position 236,860,638 of record OY728140.1, on the reverse strand, counting down.
TGGGCCTTACACTCTAGGCTGCCCAAGGTGTTGGTGAACCAACGTGAACGATGGTCGGAATGACTGAGTGGTGGGATTGAACCTCGTGACGCTTCCTACGTACCATGCCTTGACATGTATCAAATACCACGTAGTTCAGAATGGATGTCGGTGAACCGATGTGAAGATGGACCTTGGTCCGATGGGTGTTGGGCTTGAACCTCAAGGAGGCTTCCTACGTACCATTCCTTGACATGGATCAAAGTCCTCATTTTTCAGGGGTATAGTTTAGCGTTATGAGGGTGAACTGGCGTGAATGAGGTTGGAATGACCATGTGGTGGGCTTGAACCTTGTGAGGCTTCCTACATACCATGACTTGACATGGATCAAAGACCATATAGTTTAGAAAAGGGCGTGTCAGAGAACTGACGTGAATAAGGACCTTGGTCCAGGTGGATGGTGGGGTTGAACCTCAGGGAGGCTTCCTACATACCATGCCTTGACATGGATCAAAGACCACATAGTTCAGGTGGATAGTTTAGCGTCATGCAGGACGGGGGCATTGTCATGGTCGACGCTTACTCTAAGCCCACGTGGGTCGTGCTCGGTGTGAGAAACAAGAGGCAGTGAGGACCTAACGACCATGGCGCAAGGGTGCGTCCATGAAGGGTGGTTAATGGGATGGAACCATCATGAGGATGACGATGGTTTCAAGCTTGAACCTTGAAGAATCTTCCTACGTATCCCCGTGGCAGGGAATCAAAGTCCATGTGGTTCTTCTGATGACGGCATACCGCCGATTGGGTCACAACGGCTTACCGCTAGATTAGGATTTCAATGGATTGCTGCTAAATGGGGTCACAATGGCATACCGGTGGATAAGGATGTCAACGGATGACCACTGAATGGGGTCACAACAGCTTACCGCTGGATAAGGATGTCAACGGCTTACCGCTGAATAGGATCACAATGGTTTACCACTGGATAAGGATGTAAATGGCTTGCTACTGATTGGAATGACAATGGTCACAATGGCTTACCGCTGAAAGAGGTGACGACACTATACTGTTTAATGGAGTGACAACAGTGGATGGGGCTTACGCAAGGAAGCTGCCCGGGTGCCGCTATGGGGCGAAAATGGTGAATGGGGCTTACGTGAGAGAGCTGCCCAGGTGCCTCTATGGAGTGGAACTGGTGAATGGGGATTACACAAAGAAGCTTCCCGGGTGCCACTATGGAGCAGCACTGGTGGATGGGTCTTACGCGAGGAAGCTTCCCGGGTGCCGCTATGGATCAGCAATGGTGAATGGGGCTTATGCGAGAAAGTTTCTTCTGATGTCTTCCCCGTTTCTGGCCATGAGGGAAACCCAACCCATTGGAGAATTGAGGCCTTCACCTATTCACTGGTGCACAAGAGGGATAATTCCAAGGGGCATTGGAATTATTCCACAGTAATCATGGAATTAGGCGTCTTATTCTTGGAGCAAAAGGAATCTCTTTTTTAGTGCAAGAGGAATCCTATGGTTGGCACATAGGGTGTACTACAGTTTATAGTCTTGTAGATAGGACTATTGGCATCTCATGCTTGGAGCATAAGGCATCTCTTATTTGGAGAAAGAGGCATCCTATGTTTGGAACATAGGTATTACTACATTTTAAAGTCATGTAGATAGGACTGTTGGCATCTCATGCTTGGAGAATAAGGCATCCCTTGTTTGGAGCAAGAGTCATCCTATGTTTGGAAAATAGGGTGTAGTACAGTTTATAGTCTTGTAGATAGGACTATTGGAATCTCATGCTTAGATCATAAGGAATCCCTTGTTTGGAGAAAGAGGCATCCTATTTTTGGAACATAGGGATTACTACAGTTTAAAGTCATGTAGATAGGACTGTTGGAATCTCATGCATGGAGCATAAGGAATCCCCTATTTGGAGCAACAGGTGTCCTATGTTGGGAACATAGGGATTAATACAGTTTAAATTCATGTAGATAGGACTGTTGGCATCTCATGCTTGGAGCATAAGTCATCCCTTGTTTGGAGCAAGAGGCATCCTATGTTTGGAACATAGGGATTACTACAGTTTAAATTCATGTAGATAGGACTGCTGTCATCCTATGCTTGGAGCATAAAGCATCTCTTATTTGGATCAAGAGGAATCCTATGTTTGGAACATAGGTAGAACTACAGTTTAGATTCATGTAGGTAGGACTATTGGCATCTCATTCTTAGAGCATAAGGAATCCCTTGTTTGGATCAAGAGGAATCCAATGTTTGGAACATAGGGATTACTACAGTTTAAAGTCATGTAGATAGGACGGTTGGCATCTCATGCTTGGAGCATAAGGCATCCCTTGTTTAGAGCAAGAGGCATCCTATGTTTGGAACATAGGGATTACTATAGTTTAAAGTCGTGTATATAGGACTGTTCGCATCTCATTCTTGGAGCATAAGAAATCCCTTGTTTGGAGCAAGAGGCGTCCTATGTTTAGAACATTGGGATTACTACAGTTTAAAGTCATGTAGATAGGACTGTTGGAAACTCATGCTTGAAGCATAAGGCATCTCTTATTTAGATTAAGAGGCATCCTATTTTTGGAACATAGGGATAACTACAGTTTAAAATCATGTAGATAGGACTATTGGCATCTCATGCTTGAAGCATAAGGCGTATCTTATTTAGAGTAAGAGGCATCCTATGTTTGGAACAAAGGGAGGACTATTGTTTAGTGTCATGTGGATAGGACTGTTGGCATAAGAAGCATATAAATGGATGGTGTTGGGTCTTACGTGAGGGTGGCCCTTTCTGGTTCAACCTAGAATAGGATCCAAGTGATTGGGTTTGGAGGAGTTTCCTGAGGAATGGTTCGACTCAAGTTACTCGGGGAATTGATGATGAGAATCTCAACTCACGGCATGGGAATGAAACCAAGAGGAATATGTTGACTCAAGGTGTTTCATGGTGTGTGGAGGAGTATCTCAAATCATGGTATTCCATAGGTGGAAGGTGGGTGCGCATAAGGGTGCAATGGAAAATCTTGACATCCTGGCCTGAAAAGTTCACGGTGTGACTCTCTATTTTTCATGGGGGTCTGTGATGGTAGTGAAGGGATAGGCCCGAAGGGCTGGGACAGCAGCTCGAAACTGAACTTGAGTGGGGTTGCAGGGGCGTAGCCCCCGCGGTATGTATAGGTGTGTGTGAAGGATAGGTCTTAGCGAAGTGCTTCGCGGAGTAAAGGGGCTCGGGGAGCATCAGGTCTCGCGGAGCATGGCCTTGCGGAGCATAGCCTCTTGGAGCAGCATCGCGGAGCATAGACTCGTGGAGCATCATCGCGGAGCATGGACTCACGGAGCATGGGGTCACAGAGCATAGGCTCAAGGAGTAGTAACACGAAGGAAGCTGCTTGCAGAGCAGGGACTCGCAGAGCAGCAACACGAAGGAAGCTGCTCGCAGAGCATGGCTTCGCGGAGCTGCTTCGCGAAGGAAAGTGGAGCTCCACGAACCAGGAGATCGGCCGCCCAAGGGGCGAAGTCGTTGTCCAAGGGGTGAAGTGGCTGTCTGGAGAAGGGGGTTCAGCTAGGTATTTATAGTCAATGGGCGCCATGATGCAAATCTCGCTCGTCATGAAGATGGATCTTGCTTCACAGCGGATTGAAAACGTCAAATGCGGTCGTGGAGCGTCCCACCTCCTTACTTCGCGGAGGGTCTTCGTGGCGCATCGCAAACGTCAAATGCGGTCACGGAGCATCCCTCATCCTTCCTTTGTGGCGGGTATTCATGGCGCGTTGCGAACGTCAAACAGGTTCACGGAGCATCCTGCCTCCTTGCTTTGTGGTGGTGCTCCGTGCTCGCGGAGGAGAATTCGTGAACGGGTTTCGCGAACTAGTTTTCCAGCCCAACTTCAAGTGTCCATAACTCCTAATCCGTAATTCTGTTCGGGCCCTACGACCTACCAAATCGAAGCTTGTGAAATGGGATACAATCTTGGATCATTTATGGAAGAATTTGGAAAATTTTGGGGACACTTTCTCTGGTGCCAAGAAATGTATAGGGAGGCGAGAATCTAATGGACCTCACATTCTGAAAGGATGAGGATAATACACCTCATTCCAACCCCATCCCTTGACATAGAGGATTGAGATGAGGGTTTCATTACTAAATCACATTCCACCATGGAATTTGAGAAGCAGACGGGCTAAATCATGGTCTGAAACATCTTGGTATTCTTCTTATGGCATTGGTGACCCGCCCTCCTGCCCTGGGGAGGCTCTTCGAGACAGGGTAGGGTTTTTGGGTTGAGGTGGAACTTCGACCGAATTTATTTTGGGGTGGAGAGGACTTCTTCTTGGGTGAACTGGGGTGCGAGGAGAACCTAGAAAAATGTCAATGGGAACACATGGAGGACGTCTGTGTCCGCTAGATGGCGCATGGAGGGAGTCTCCACAGGAAGTGCTGGAATGGGTTGGACCTCCACTGGAACTGGTGGGAGCATGGGAAGGGCCTCCATGATTGTTTCCTTTAGCAAAGATGGTATGGGTATGGTCCTTGTACGGGTCAAGATGAACACGGTTGGGACCTCCATGTTGGGTGCCAATGAAGTGAGGAAATCCTCTACTACCCTGATTACTGGGACAAGGATGACCTTCGTTCGGATTGATGGCGATATGGGGAGGATATCCACATTGAGAATGGGAGTGGTACAGACCTATGCTCTCATTGTTTATAGCATGGGGAGGACATGGGTATTGGATTGCGACATCGTGGGTCATCCCACAGCGGACACCACCTTTGTGGGAGACCTAGAGAGTCATCCCTACCTTCCAGTGGGGTGGTTGGGTCCTCGATCTAGGAAAAGCATTTAGATTCCCCTTCTTAATATGAATGGTATATTGATGGTATGAGACAGCGGTGTCATGGACCACGGGAGCCGTTGATGATGACTCCCTCTGGTGGGTGTCCTCTTCATCTTGCACTCGACACTGGCATTGGGTTAACCAGACTAGGGTAGGTGTTGCAGGTGCATAACTCACCTGATCCTCAACCTGTGGGGTCAGGTGGTGGTGTTGATGTGTCATGGTGGGATCCCTCTTTTCTGGCCCCTAGAACAAGACTACAACTGGGCAGGCCCGAACATCACTCACCTCATTGGCGTAGAGGAGGGAGTCGTCAAAGCGTTCTTGTTAGAGGATCCCAAAACGATTGTAGGTTAGAGTGGGGAGTAGTGGATACTTGTGCAGACCTTAGGGTAGCGGGGAAAACGAGGTATAGAAGCCTCTAAGTCCTGTCGATTCATATCATGGGTTGGGATAATACCCTCTTCCTCGTATCGTCAAATGAGGTCTTTAATCTTCCTTCTCTGACGGATTGCAGATGGGGAGATGGGGCGTGGGTGACTCGCATCCATGGATGTAGTGGACGTATCAGAGGTGATGAGGTTGTGTGGGATTTATGTGTTGATGTTTCCATGACCCCTACATTGATGGGTAGATGGTGATCGGTTTCCTGTCATGACAACTTGGGACTTAATAATTAGGGAGATTCAATTATTAGTGATCATAGGAAGAAAAGTGACGTATAGTGCCCCAAAACCATTCCATATTCCATTGTTAGTATGAAGGATCCAAATTGACAACATCGTAGACTGGGATGTACAATTTTCAACAGTCCCTATTTCTGGTGAGTTTTACACCGGGCCCACTATTTTTCTGGCGGGCCCTGGAACCGGATAACTGGATCTTTTGACACGCTAATACATTGATGTCTCGAATGCTACTAATCTACACATTAAGGAGAATAACTTCACATTGGGTTTACCATTTTCTATTTCTGATTCTTTCATCGGGGCATGCATCCGTCTATCGATGACATGCTGATCTATTTCCCCACATTCCCGCTTTCCAAAGGTGGGTGACATCTCTATATTATTCTGGGAATTTTTATCCTTAATCGAAACAGGATAATGGGATGTCAGTTATTCCTTCCAGGGATTCATCCTTGGAACTCATCACCTAGTCTGGGTCTCCCTCCTAGACATAAGATGTTGTTTGTAAAACTCCTCCCAGTACCATGTCTTCATGGACACTGGTTAATTACACTACTCCTGTTAGGGGATTCTAAGGAGTCCAGTTAGGGAAGAAAACTTCGATCGGGGGAGTAGTCATGTTGGACATCTCTAGAATGTTTGGACACTATAACACTGATGCATCTAGGTTTATTCCTCTTAAGATAGATCTTCTTCAGGGCATGTAATCCTGAGGCATCCCACGTCGAGTGCGCGGAATTATATGCCATATGCATGTCTCTGAGGTTTTCCTTACCTTCTCATGTTTAACACAGGGTATGCCACAAGTTTAATGTCTAGAAGAGATGGATCAGAATCATCACAACAATGATAAAAGTGGATCAGATGGGTGAAACCATGTGAGGGAACACTGATGATGGGGATAAGGCGTAGTTAGTTACTTTATTTATGGTAGGAGCAGTGAGAAAGTGGGTGAAATGATCTCACTGGGATGTGGTGGCCCTGGTAAGAATCAGGATTTATATGGATGGTTGAGAGTGGATGGAGAATGATATGGAACTGACCTAAGGAATACAATGATATTGGGAATGAGACTCAAAGATACCTCCTACATATCCATGGATCATAGAACCAATGTCCATGTAGTTTGGTGGGGCGATGGGGCACCTAAGGAGGCGGCACGTGAGAATGGATGCATGGATGGTACCTGAAGGAAGTGGTACCCATGGGATGGGGCGTGACCTTCCTGAAACACAAAGGCATGAGGGAGAGACCACGATGGGACATGAGTAATGGGATTGAACCTAAGGGAGGATTCCTACGTATCCCCATGGTAGGGAATCTATGTTCACATTATTCGGGATGGGGGTATAAAATAGAGGTGTACACATAGGACAATGACCTGACGATATATTGGGGCTTACACGTGGTTAGCATCCTAGGTTCGTCTGATGCCTGGGGGAGGACTGGAGATGTGGGTCCCAACAAGGGGTAGTACAATAGCTTGCCGTTGATTGTGGACTATAGCGACTAACCGTCGATTGTGGACTACATCAGCTTAACGCTGGTTGAGGTTCCAATGGATTAATATTGGTTCGGGTTCCAATGGCTTACTGATGGTTGGGGTTTAACCTCAAATTGTCTTCCTAGATACCCCATCATGAGGACAAGGATAAAAACCCATGTAATTCAAAATTATATAGTTTAGCATCATGCTTTATGAAAAGAGGGTGTACAGTTTAACGTCATGCAGTATGGGGGTGAATTGACATGATGTGATCAGGACTGATGGGTGTTGGGATTAAACCTTAGGGAGGGTTCCTACATACCTTTCCTAGAGGATAAGAATCAATGCCCAAATAGTTTGGGATGATGGATATAGTTTAACGTCATGCAGGAAGAAGGTGAACCGATGTGAAGGGGTTAGGACAGGTAGGTGTTGATATTGAACCTCGTGGAGGCTTCCTATGTACCTTTCCTATGAGACAAGGATCAAATTCCACGTAGTTTGGTAGGAGGGATTTAGTTTAACATCATGCGGGACAAATGTGAATTGATTTGAAGGGGTCATGACAGGTAGGTGTTGGTCTTGAACCTCATGGAGACTTCCTACGTACCTTTCCTTGGATACAAGGATCAAAGTCCATGTTGTTCAGTATGAGGGATTCAATTTAACGTCGTATGGGATGAATGTGAACTAATTTGAAGGGTTCAATATAGGTAGGTATTGGGCTTGAACCTCGGGGAGGCTTCATACATAAATTTCCGAGGAGACAAGGATCAAAGTCCACATAGTTCGGTATGATTTGGGGCTTACATGATAAGGTGGCCCAAGTAGGATGTTATAGTCAATTCTAACCCTAATCCTATGTGAGCCATTCTTAGTGTGAGAAACAAGAGGCAGAAAAGACCTGATGATCAAGTTGTGAAAGGTGCGTCCACATAATGTGGAGTGGGGATTACATGTGGAAAGTGGACCAGGGAGATAGAGATTGGGACTTACTCCAGGATGGAGACCCGATGGCAACAAAGCCCAGAGGGAGAAGGATGGGGTAATGAAGGTCCTTGTGTCTATCACTCCACTAGTCTTTGCCACGAAATAAGAGAGGTGGATCAGGGAAATTGCCTCCCGAAGGAAAGGATAGGGGCTTACACAAAGATTGTTTCCCTTCCCAGTGGACAGACGCCACTCCAATAAAAATGATCTCATTCCATGTGAGGATGATCTCACTCCCATGGAGGCGAGAAGGCATGGATAATTTCTTTGGTGGGGCACCCAATTTATAGTTAGAGAGGTGAGACCCCAGTTTAATGTCATGTGCTGAGGACAATGGTGCTTGATATTTTAACGTCTTTTAGCTCATACGAGGTAGGTTCACCCCGCACCCCTAGGACATACATGACTGATACATATCCACCCTTTGGGAAGGGAAGACATCCGAAATTCCTTGGTGAGGTGGTGCTATGGAGTGATCCATTGAGGGGGTCACGTTATCATGGCTATGAGAAGAAGAAATAATCATTAGTGTGCATGTGCATAGAAGCATAATGATAAGCAACGCTACATAAAGCACCACCCAAGGGACCTTGAAATCATTTTGTACAAACCTGGAGGGTCATACAGAAGAAGGGTTAGTAACATAGGTGTTTTCTATGTAATAAGTACCTGAAGATGGTGTCTGGGAAAGTGTTATTGTAGACATTCTCAAGGGACAACAAAAGGAGAGAGAATTGCGTGAAAAATTAAGGATTTACGTACAATAGGCACACAGATGAGAGCTATTGTGCACAATAATCCAGGATTGCATGGATAAGGGAGGGTCACACTCCAATTAGAGGAGCTTTGTGCCTAAGTGTAAAAGGTTTGCATGCAAGTGGAAGATGTTTGTGCGCATGTAGAAGATTTTTTCACGCAAATGACCAATCAATAAAATAATTTTGCGAGGTTCAATCCCTAGTGGTCCCATGCAAAGGCGGACCCCTTGGAGACATATCATGGAAAATCCTATACATGAACATCATATTTTTTTCTTGTAAGAGATGTATTACGCATAGGGGAGATGGTTCAAATTATTTAGCCATTGGAAGTGAGTGGGGTTCCCTTCCATTTATAGGCGATTGAGGGCAGCTGGTGTGCATTGAATTTGGCCTTCATGGAAACCTAGAACATTTATCATTCGTGCGGAACATTCTACACTAGCATGCCAAATCCATCTAGGATGCAAAAAAATTGCATGTGGGGAAGCGGTTTTATAGGCATCCCTCAGATTTTCCATGTAGCATTTTGGCCCATCTTGGAATCGGTTGCTGATTCCAAATAGGCCTTCGATTTTCCCATGGATTCCATCCTGGGGCCTTTAGTGGATTTCAACATCTACAATTCCCTTTATTAATTAATTCAAATTGGAACATAAAATTCCATTAATTATGTGGGATTCATGATATAATATATCAAAGTACTAGTGTATAAGATCTCATTATCTTTCCAAGTATGAACCTTTTAATATTTTTTGTGAACATGGGTTGTATCTATTTTAATTCACAAAAATTATATATCAGCCATGTTTTGATAAATGTATTAATGGTATTAAATTCCAGTTAACATCTTGGAATATATTGTTTAATATTTTTACGGTTCGACACTGAGTTAGTGTGAGATTCCTTAGCCCGAAAAGTCTTGATGAGGACTAAAAAAATATTAAATATAAAATATTATGTCAACACTTTTTTTCAAAAATATTTAATAAATCCATAATGGTGCATCATATGGGAAATATGAGACCACCATTGTGTCTGTAATATGGTGCTTACCCTAGGTGGGATATAACACTTGTATGTGTGAGATGTTGTGACATCTCGCTTGTGAACATAATCTTTTTTAAGTTTAATTAATTTTTTAATCCATTTTATTCATATTAAATAATAATATGTCTCAAATCGTATATTTTATGAGAAATATGAGACCACCATTGGGTCTGAAATGGGGGGTTTACCCAATTGAGGATATGTATTTTATACAAAATGGATATTTGATGTTATTTAATTTTTAAGATTAAGTAATTTTAAAATTAATTGAGATAATTAGTTGATGAATTAAATAATGGGATTTATGAGATAAACTAATTATCAAATTAATAAATTATGATTGTTTTGTACACATAATTAAGAAAATTAGATAATTAATTTTGGAATTAATTATGGGATTTTGAGTTCATGTATATTATTTAATTAATTGATGGATTAATTGCTCATATTGACATAATTAATTAATTGAGGAATTACTTAATGGTATTTATGTAACAAAATAATTATTTTCAAAACACCCTTTCAGTAATAAATTTTTTGTATGGTGTCAGATTGACATGTTGTCATTGGCAGCATAAACCTAAAATTAAGGTGTTCATTTCAAGATCACTGTTGAATATTTAATTTAGGCACATGGTAAATGTCCATCAAATGCCCATAATGATGATGGTTTGATGCATAAAATTAATAGGAGATATTAAGAAATAAATTATTCAATTAATAAATTTAACTAAATTAACATATGAAAAAAGTATTACAAATTGGATTTGGGGTGGTACCTAAGGCATGGGTAGGAAGCCCAATATTAATGACACGCCCTCTCTCTTCTCCCTATCTCTGTTTTCAAATGTCATTAATCCATATCTTTTTCGATATTGATTATATAGATGTTCCCTCAGTGGAATTATATCCCACTTGATAATAGAATGGCATATATTACTTTTTTTCATATAAAATGATGTATTTTGAGAAGATTTTTATTAAACTAGATATAGTTATTTGTTTAATTTCTCATTCGATAGTTTTAGGAATAAAACGTCGTGAGTGATGTTGGATTCATAACGTGTGTTCATCATATTTTAGGTAGGTGGTCTAAAATTTAAATCATGTAGTTATAATTTTTAATTACTTATATGAATGTTATAAAATTTTTAGATCAGTTTTTAAATTTTATTTCTAAAAATAATTATTTAATTTGTTAAATTAATTAGTTATGGAATTGTGAATTTTTTATAATTAATTATGGGAATTAATTGTCGATTTATTTAAATGGCTGAACTAGATTAATTAATTGAAATATTAATTAATGGAAATGGATTTGTTTATAAAATTGTGTTTTTGGATAAATAATAGTTGAATTAATTATACCAATATAAGAATTGTGTAGATTGAATAATTAATTGATAAATTAATTATTTTTTATTGAAGTTGTTGAATATGGATAATTAATTGTAGAATAAATTATTATATTTCTTGGGATGTTGATTTTTTTTGACATGGAATAATTAATTGAGGAATTAAATGTTGTAATTGATCTATTTAGGATAAGACAATTTATTTATTAATTAATTGGGCCTATTGAATTTTTTAGTTGGTATAAAATAATTATATAATTGATTAATGGGTGTAGTGTGTTATTTAATTTGTAATTTAAATAATGGGGTTGAGTTAGATTAATTAATCATGGGACTTACTTAATGGAATTTGAAGTTAATTAATTGGTGAGTTAATTATCAATATCTTCCGTAATAAATTGTGAATAATTAGTTGGTGAATTGATTTTTGGATTATTAGTTACGAAATGATCAATTAATTGTTTAATTGATTAATAGAGTTTATTTGGTTAATTAATTGAAAAAATAATTAACAGAGTTGAAGTGAATAATTAATTGATGAATTAATTGAATGTATTATTATGATTAAATAATGGTGGAAGTTAATTAATGAAACAAATGGGATTAGTTAATCATTGGATTAATTAAAAAAATAGGATATGATTAATTAATTGAATTGCTAATTAATGGAATGGATGGAGCAAATTAATTATTGAATTAATTAACAGAATTTATATCAACAATTAATTGATGAATTGAGTGAAGGGATTCATATGATTAATTAATTTTGAAAATTAAATAATGAAATTGATTTAATTAATTAATAATTATGTTAATTAATGTAAATATTTTGTGAATAATTAATTGGTGAATCAATTATTGGGTAATTATTTTGTGAAAATATTAATTAATTTTTTAATTAATTAATGGAATGGGTGTAGTCAATTAATTTTTTAATTAATTAATTAAAGTGAAGTGAAAATTTAATTGATGAATTAACTAAAGTGATTGTTATAATTAATTAATGTTTGAAATTATTTAATGAAATTGATTTAATTAATTAATTATTAGTTTAAATAAGGGAAAGGGGTTGTGAATAATTAATTAGTGAATTAATTATTGGATATTGATTTTTTGAAAAGATTAATTAATTATCAAATTAATTAATTAATGGAATCTATGATGGTTTTTTATATAAAGATTAATGTGTTTAATCTTATTGGTTGTGATAATGTAAAAACATGTGATAATAAGATACATGTGAAGTTGTGATGAAAAATGTTATACATGCATAATTGAGATTTTGGTTGTTAGACATGACGTTCTGCACCAATGGGAGTTGGGGTGTTAGACATGGTGTTGTACACCAATAATATAAATAAATGAATTGGATTTGGGGTGTTAGACATGACATTATGCACTAATGGAATTTGGGGTGTTAGACAAGCTGTTCTTCACCAAGATAAATTTATCTATAATATTGAGAATTGGGGTGTTAGACATGGACTTATACAATAATGATAAATATAAAAAATAGATTTATGGTGTTAGACATGTAGTTATTCACCGATTAAATTTTGGGTGTTAGACATGACATTATACACTGATTAGATGTTGGGTGTTAGACATAGCATTCTACACCGATTAGATTTTAGGTGTTAGCCATGGAGTTCTACACTGATGGTATTTTGGGATGTTAGACATGGAATTATAACACAATGATAAAGATAAATAAATGGGATTTGGGTGACCATACATGACGTTCTATGCCACATAGTACTCTGAGTTATGGCCTCACAAAAAAATTGAATTCTGGCATGAGATGAATTGCGTGATGAGATATCATATCACCTTCAAATACATCAATCTATGAAAAAATTCAAATAATGTATTAAGATATGATATTACCTAGGGAACACTTTAGGATCATGTATGAGGTGAAGATATTATTGAGGTACATGTGTCCTCAGGATCCCTGGTGTTAAAAATATTAAATAATGAATAAATAATAATGTGATAACTATTTATTTACAAAATTTATTTATCTATTCAAAGACATTCATACACTATATTTTGAGTGGATTTTTTTAGACACAGTTGGTGGTGGCCTACATACTCAAACCATACTTGGGCTTCCTGATTGGTACTTGAATAGATTTTTTTTTCTAGAGAGGTTAAGGGAAAAGGATCTATGGTAGGTGGCAGAGTTGGGATGGAGCATGGCGTGGGAACTATACTTGTTGTCCGGACCCACTTTGAGGAGTTTTCAATTTCTTTATTTATTTCTTTTTTTGTTTTTTATGTTGACACATGGAACATATATTGGCAAGGAATGTTTCCCTTATCATTTGAGTTCTTTATTTCCAATTTTGGTTGTCTTTAACAATGGTTTTGCCTATGTTTATATATATTCTTCTACTATTGTTTGTTTATTTTCATTGTGTATTAATATAATAAAATTTCAAAAAGTGGGTATTGTTTCCCCATGAATTACTTATCGTACTCACAATACTAGTCGATAGACTCTAGCATATGGGGAGTCACGGTTGAGGTAATATGGTGAACTAGCTCAAGGCACTGTTGCATGGCACCCAAGTCAGGACATTACCAAATTGTATGAGAGGAGTTTATTTTCATCTTATTTTATCTTACTATTTAGGAAAGGTAGATTAAAGAATGAGATGAGTTAGGAATTGGTTAATAACTTGTACATGGGAGTAGCTACCCCATTTATGATGGTAAACGCCAAGTTCCTAGGGTGGGATTGCTGTTATTGTTATGTTTTTTACAGTTGATGTTATTTATCCATGGGTGATGCACTTGTTGTGGGATGTGATTATTGCTTTTGAGATTTGTTGAGATTAAATCGTTTCCCTGAATGGAATGAGAGTTGAGTTTAAATTCACCATTATTGGCATTAAATATTATTTTTTGACATGAATCATTACAGGCACACATGGTTAAATGGGTTTTGGGTAAGTTGTTGAACTTGAAAAGTTTTCCTTGCTTAAAAAATTAAAATGAAAATTGTGCTAACAAGTAATTGGGAAGGTTTTTAAAATTACATAAGATGAAAAAATAAGTGTCTAAATGAGAATCATGAATAATGATAATGTGTTTACCCTTGTTAACTAGTACCTAGGTGTAGGGTGGTTTTAGGTAGAGATATTGCCTCGATATTGACTGTGTGGAATGAAAACTGGGAAAGACATGATATCTATTTATTTATTCTCCTCTTTTTAAATTTTTTAATCTTATATATTAAAAATCCCCTTTTTTGGGACTTGGATTTATTTTGTTTGGGTTCTGATAATTCCCTAGTCTGAGAACTTAGTTTTAGGTTTTGTTAGAAACCATCTGGGTTTGGACTAGTATGGTGGGATTCTGGCATGTAGGGAAGCCCAATACATTCGACAGATTAAGGTGTTTCCAAAGTGATAGGTAACATCAATGATTGAGGATTTTTCTTAGTGTTCATTAATGGATTCTTAGTGTAATTTTAATTAGTGATAATCATGTCCCCAACCATGACATCATCCCAGGTACACTTAGAAAGCTCTAGCTTTAAACATACCTAAATGAATTTATTTTGGCTAGATATGGGGGGCCATTGAGGATTTTATTATAAAGAAGTATATATGTGGGGATGATGGTATTAGTTAATCCATCAATGATTTATGGATGTGGTTCTTAAGTGGGACCAGAAGTTGATGAATACTATGGGACATCAGTTGAGGTGGTTGGGTTATTTGAAAATGAGATGATAATGATGATCCTAAGGTAGTGAGTGATATGTAAATATTAGGTGTGTGGAGAAATACCATGAGGTTGAAATAGTGGAATCTGAATGCCAATGAGGAACATGTGAGGTTCATGTTAGATTTATAAGAGATAGGTTAGGTGATCCTTGTAGGTGGTTGATGTATGTATTTTCCATGCTATTTTGATAGCAAGGATAAGTTCCAAAGTTGTTTTGTGTTCTTGTGGTTTGTGTGAATAGTTATTTGGGAAATGCATCAGGTATATTGTGGATGTTCATATTGAGATCAAGGCATTTTTGAGGAGAATATGAAACATGTGTTGGAAAATAGTGAAAAGGTGTTACAGGGAAATATTGTGTTATTAGTTCATGTTTTTTGGTAACATGGTTATGAGAAGGAAGAAATATAGGAGAGAGAAGTGGATAAGATGTAATAATGACCCAACCTTCTTTTACTCAGATTTTTAGAGGTGATTGAGAGTATTGATTGAGGAAGAGTTGTTATAATATGGGAAGACTGTTAGATTCCATCCTTTTTTTAGGTATGACTCTAATAAATTTTTTGGTGAATATGAGTTATATCCATTTTAATTAACAAAGTTGATTTATCAGCGATGTTTTAATAAATGTTTTAAATATCATAAGTTCCAGTTAACATATTGGAATATTCAATAAATATTTTTAGAGTTCGACCCTAATTTTCTATGAGATTCCAAGGATTTAAAAGTCTCTATGAGGACTAAACAAAATATAAAATATAATATATTAAGTGCACAATTTTTATTAAAAAAAATTAATAACTCTAAAAGGGTGAATCACATGGGAAATCCAAGACCAACCTTGTTTATAGAATAGGTTTTTACCCTAGGTGGGGTATAACATTTGTATGCGTTGGACATTGGGTCGTCTTGCTCACAAAAATACCCTTTTTATATTTAATTATTTTTTAATCAGTTATTTTTTCATATTAAATAATTAATATCTATAAAATGGTGCATCGTATGAGAAATATGAGGCCACCATTGGGTTTGAAATGGGGGGTTTACCCTAGTCAAGGTATGAATTTTATGCTCAATAGATGTTTGGTGTTAATAAAGTTTTAAGATTAATTAATTATCGAATTAATCGAGATAATTGTTTGATGAATTAAATAATAGGATTGATGATATTGATTGATAGTCAATTTAATTTATGAGGATTGTTGTGTTGATGTAGTTTAGATAATAAGATAATTAATTGTAGAATTAATTATGTGATTTTGAGTTTGTGTATATTCATTAATTAATTGATGGATTAATTACTATAATTTTGGTACTTAATTAATTGGGGAATTAATTAAGGGTATTTATGTGAAGAAAATTGTTCTCAAAACACCATTTCAGTCATAACACTTTTGTATGGTGTCGGATTGAAATGTTTTCAGTGGTTACATGACCCTAAAATTAAGGCGGTCATTTGAAGACCAATGTTGAATATTTAATTCAGGCTCATGGTACAAGTCCATGAAACACCCCAAATGATGATGGGTTGACACGTGAAATTAAAAGGAGAGAGTAATAAATTAATGATTCAATTAATAAATTTAAATAAATTAATTGATGAAAAATTATTATAAATTGGATTTGGGGTGGTGTGCATTGCATAGGTAGGATTCCCTTTATTTATCACACGCCCCACTCTCCTCTCCCTATATCTCCTTTTATACTCAAATAATCAATATCTTTTTAAATGTTGATCATATTGACAAATTGTCAGTGGAATTGGACTCATCTTGATAATAGGATGGTGCATATCAAGTCTGTTTTAAAAATAAAGTATTTTGAGAAGAGTATAATTAAACCAAATATGATTATTTATTTAGTTTCTCCTTCGATAGTTATCAGAATAATGTGGCATCAGTGATGTTAGATTCATATCGTGTGTTCATCATATTTTAGGTAGGTGGTCTAAAATTAAAATCTCATATTCTTAATTTTGAATGATGTATATGAATTTTAAAGAATTTATAGATCAATTTAGAAAATTTATTTTTTAAAGAATTTATTAATTTGATAAATTATTTAATTATTGAATCATGAATTTTTTATAATTAAATATTGGAATTAATTTTGGAGATATTAATATGGTTGAACCGAATTAATTAATTGATTATCTAATTAATGAGAATGGATTGGTCTGTAAAATTGTGTTTTTCGATAAATAATTGTTGAATTGTTATTCCAAGATAGAAATTGTTGAGATTGAATAATTAATTGATAAATTAATTATTGTTTCATTTAATTTGTTGAATAGATAAAATTAATTGTATAAATAATTATTAGAGTTTTTTTATTATTAAATTTTTTGACATGGAACAATTAACTAAGGAATTAATTTGTGTAAATGATTTATTAGATATATAATAATTAAATGATTAATTAATTGGGGTTATTGAATTTTTTATGATGGAAATAATTAATTTTATAATTAATTAAAGATTCTATAGTGAAATTTAATTATTAAATTAAATAATGTGGTTGAGTTAGATTAATTAATCTTGGAAATTAATTAATAGAATTGGAGGAAAATTAATTAGTGGTTTAATTATCAGATTGTTGAATTATAAATTCAGAATAATTAATTTGTAAATTAATTATTGTAATTATATTTATGAAATGATAAATTAATTTTAGAATTTATAAATAGGCTTTATTGGGTTAATTAATTGATGAATTAATTAACGGAGTTAAAGTGAACAATTAATTGATGAATTAATAAAAGGGATTATTATGATAAATTAATTGTGCGGAATAATTAATAAAACTAATTTGATTATTTAATCATTGGATTAATTAACAAAAATTGGTTATGATTAATTAATTGGTGAGTCAATTAATTGAATGGATGTAGATAATTAATTATTAAATTAATAAACATAATTAATGTGAACAAATAATTGATATATTAAGTAAAGGGATTTTTATGATTAATTGATTTTGTAAATTAATCAATTAAATTGATGTAATTAATTAATCATTGTGTTAATTAATGTAAATAGGTTGTGAATAATTAATTTGTGAATTAATTATTGGATATTTATTTTGTTAAAATATTAATTAGTTGATAAATTAATTAATTGGATGGATGTAGTTAATTAATTATTAAA
Organism: Viscum album; assembly: GCA_963277665.1. Taxonomy (NCBI): domain Eukaryota; kingdom Viridiplantae; phylum Streptophyta; class Magnoliopsida; order Santalales; family Viscaceae; genus Viscum; species Viscum album. Next base: position 236,842,593 of record OY728140.1, on the reverse strand, counting down.
TTAATTAGTTGAATTCATGTGAACATTAATTGATGAATTAAATGAATGGATTGTTTTGATAAATTAATAATGGAAATTAATTAATTAAATTGATGTAATTAAATCATCATTATGTTAATTAAAGGAAATGGGTTGTGAATAATTAATTGGTGAATTAATTATTTGATATTTATTTTTTGGAAATATTAATTATTTATCGAAGTACTTAATAGATTTGGATTAATTAATTAATCCATGATGGTTTTTGGTGATATATCAATTATTTGGTTTAATCATAGTAGGTGTGATAATGTAAAAACATGTGAAAATAAGATTCATTTAATGTTGTGATGAAAACTGATATATATGAATAATTGAGATTTTGGGTGTTAGACATGGTGTTTTGTACCAATGGGATTTAGGGTGTTGTACCTGGCATTCTGCACCAATAATATAAATAAATAAACTATATTTGGGGTGTTAGACATGGTGTTCTTCACCGATGGGATTTGTAACGTTAGACTTGGTGTTTTGCACCCAGATAAATCTATCTACAATGTCGAGAAATGGGGTGTTAGACATGTCATTATACACTATTGATAAATATACACAAATGATATTTTTGTTGTTAGACATGGAGTTCTACATCGATGAGATTCTGGGTGTTAGCTAGGGTGTTCTACACCGATGAGATTTTGGGGGTTAAACATGCAATTCTACGCCGATGAGATTTTGGGTGTTAAACAAAGAATTTTATACTGATGGGATTTTGGGATAATAGAAATGGATTTTTACATCAATGATAAAGATAAATAAATGGGATCTGGGTGGATTTAATTGGCATTATATTACACATAGTACTCAAATTTATGGCATCACACGAGAAAACTCGAACCCCTACATGTGTCGAGTAAGGTGTTGAGATATCATATCACCTTAGAATACCTTGAGCTCTAGAACTATTTGAAGTAGGTATTAAGATAAGATATTACCTAGGTAATGTTTTAGCCTCCTATATGATACATAGTTAGTATTGAGGTACAGATGTCATCGAGAAACCTGGAGATAAAATAATTAAATGATGATTAAATGTTAATGTGATACCTATTTATTTATGTATTTTATTTATATCTTTTTAGACTTGCATACACTATCTTTTGACTAGATTGTTTTAGACATAGTTTGTGGTGGCCAACTGAGTTGCACTCACACCCTACCTAGGAAACCATATCGGTACCTGAATAGACTTTTTTTATGGATAAGATAAGGGAAAATTCCCTATATTGGGTGATAGAGTTGGGATAGAGTGTGGTGAAGGAAAGTGACTTGGTGTTAGGAACCACTTAAAGAAGTTTTCAGTGTCTTTATTTATTTCTTGTTTGGTTTTTTTCATATTGACACTTGGCATGTACATTGGCATGGATGGTTTCCCTTTTCTATTGAGTTATTTATTTATTGTTTTGGTTGTCTTGTGATAGTGGTTTTGTCTATGGTAATATATAATCTTCCGCTATTGTTTATTTATTTCTGATAGTTCATTAATCTGATAAATGAATCAAAAATATGGTATAGTATCCCCATGATCCACATACCAGACCCTCACTTCTAGTTGGATGCCTCTATTGTATGGGGAGGCATGCTTGAGTTCATGTGGTAAACTGGCTCAGGGCACTATTTCACGAAACCCTGGTTAGGACGTTCCATAGTGCATAAACTAGGTGCCTAACATTAAAATATGCTTCAATGAAAAACAATTGAGATGAAATCCATTAAACATGGACTAATTTTCATTCTATGTTCTCAAACCACTTGTATAAAAAATATATATTTATTATAAATATATTAAATAATCTTAATCATATATTTCATTTAACTGGATGACTTTTTATGGATTATATTTTTTGGAAAAAATTAAAATTTGTTGATGGCTTGCATTCCACGTTTCACGAAGTTAAGATTTCTTTATATGTAACCTCAATTTAAGATAAAAATACAAAAAATACTATGGTTAAATTTTGATATATAGAACATTGTGTTTTTTATGTGTTACATTTAATACCATGTTAACATTTCATTTCTTGCAAAACTGGGCATAATTTCCCTTAAATGTGACGCTATGTTTAGACAAAATGTGGCATATTATTATGATATTATAATAATAATAACCTAGCCATTGGAATGGTGGTTATAAAAAGGATTAAATATATTAAAAAAATATGATTTATTCATATTTATAAAATGGGTTCTTTGGTAATAAATTATTTAGAAATGAAATTAAGAACTCTTTGATTATAAAAAACTAGTTTTCTATACAAAAACATGTTTTATCTCAGAAAATTTTTCAAAAATATTTCAGAAATGATTTTAATTATATATATATATATAAATTATATATATATATTAAAAATATTATTTAACATTCACCTTATGATTTTTTATAAAATACCTTAATAAAAATTTCCATTTTATGCAAAAAAAATGTATTTTCTCAAAAACGTAGTTTTACCACCATTTAATGGCATAGTCATATTAAATATAAAATTTGAAACTTTTAAAAATTATATTTTGAAAAAATATACTTCATTTTTAAATATAAATTTCAAAATAATCTTAGGGTAATTTTTTTGGAATTTTCTATGATGTTTTGTTTCTTGATGAATAGTGAAAATCCTTTATTCCAATTGAAAAATTCCTTTTTGTTTGAATTATTTATATATTTAAATTATATTTTAAATTTTTTTAAAATTATAATTATATAAATATTGCATATAATAATTTAATTTAGGTCATTATAATATATATGAAAATGAAATTGGATATAAAAATATTTCAAACTTTTGAACATTTTTAGTTTTAAGACTCGTTGTTTCATCCCATATATGAGATTAATTTTAAATTAATTTTTTAAAATTCTATAAATTAAATTTGGAGAATTTTATTTGATATTTTTATTTAACCTAATTTATAATTTATAATTAATAAAAATATTTTTTTTTACCAAAGTGATTTATGAAATAGTTAAAATTAATCATGACGATTAAGGGAAACCGAGTTTACTAAGGGACTAAACATTAATATAAAGTTCAAATATGACCTAGAAACATTTAAAACACCCATTTTATGGGAAAATTTAGAAATTATACCTTATTTTATATATATTGTTCCTTTATAGGAGCCACTTCACAAGGAATTAACATGGTTTTGATTCTCTCTTTTAAAATTTTAAAAGATTGATACTCACCTCCCTTATAAAAGGCCACCCCCTATCACCCTCAATTCACACTTCTCAAGCCACTTTTATCAGACAGTAACTATCCAAATATATTCCAAAATTCCCTCCTATAATCTTATAATCCTTAAATTTTTCATAAATCATACCAAGTGAGTCATTTAGTGAAAACCTAAAGGAGATACCCAAAATAGAGGTAATGTTCATCAATGAATGTAATTTGTTTTATTTTTTGCATAACGTTTTTAATTATATATTATAAAAAGATTATATAGTAACAAAAATATATTTAATATACTAATATGTAGGTATATCAAGGTTATAACCTATAACCACACACTCTAAGATCAGATAGGTTATGAAATCATCATTCATGTAAACATCGAACTACGACCTCATGAATTGATGTTTTTTGTTTTTTCAATTACAACTTATCAAGTATGTGAATAATGATTTAAATAATATTTATATATTATATTTATGATTTTTATGATGTTATTATGAATCTTTAATTTTCATATCACACACACCTTCACGATTTCCATTTTTTGAGAATACAGTAATGACGCTCTTGTGGAAAACGAACTACAGACACACGAAGAGATATAATTCATTCATGATGTACATGGAATGTATAAAGGATAGGTTAAATAAATATATTTGTTATATATGAAATATAAATTATTATATAATAATAATATATGATATTCCATAATTTCGTTCAATCTGGAAAAATGCAAAAATCTTTTAAGCATACGTATGACCAACCGTCTCCATGAACGATGTATTTGATTCACTATTTATATATTTTATATATAATTATATATATAATATTATTTTTATATCAAGTTTAACATTATAGATATTATGATATAATGATTAATGTATGTGAACCCATAATATAACATATTAAAAAATATATGAAAAACAATGACGTTATTATTCGAAATGGAATTTTAACATGGAATTTTTAATAAATGGGTAATAAAATATCATAAGTAAGTAATATATAGAATGATAAAAATGAATATAATTATAAAATATATTTATAATAAACATATATTTATTATATGAGAAGATTTAATGAGTACAACAGAAGTCAAGACTTAATGTATGAGATTTCTGTCTTACTTTTTTCATGAGATGCAAGCCATACTCAACACATATTTCTTGTATGTGCTACATATACTACAAATGGATTATTATTTTTATGATTATTCTATTGATAATTATTTTATTTTATGCATCGATTTTATAGTCTATACTTCATGGGGTTTATGTTTAAAAAGTTACCAAATCAGTAAAGGGAATTCTTGACTTGCTTGTATTTTTGTGAGTCTTATGTCATATTCACCACTCATTTATTTTGTGTAGTGTATATAATAAACTATCACATTTTATATCAATAATTTAATTTATTTCATGATTTTAATAGGTGAAATTTATCTTTTTATGTCACATATATCATGATTCAAAATTTACTCAGGTAGTAATGGATTTCTATCTCATTTTTATTTTTTATAAGACATAAGACACATTCACCACTTGTTTATTGTATGTGGTTTGTATAATTATCAATAACATATTTTATAATTAATATAATAATTTGTTTTATTTCAATGTAAATTTTATGATATATCTTTCATGGGGTTTATTGTAAAAATAATACCAAAATTATAAGGGAAATCTTTCACAATTATCCCACTTAGAGGCACATGTTATGTTATGCACCTATACTCTATTATGATGTGTATATATACATCTTCATTGAAATGTTATATCATGAATTTATCTTAATTTCATTATATTATAATATTCATATAATGTTATTCTTTTATGGGTAATTTGATTTAATGTTACCAAAGCTGTAAAGACCCGAAAATTTCAAGGAAAATTTTTTCTTAATTTTCTTTGAATTTTACAAGAACGCAGTTTCTGACGGCGCCTGATTCCGAGGCCCGGTGTGCCCGGAATCATTTTCCGAAATTTAGCTCGGGTATGTTTAGTGAACCAACAAGCGGGTTTTTCTAACTTTTGAACCGGTGCTCGGAATTGAAATCCGAGGGCACCAATGAACTCGCAACGCCAGTAATTGCTTAAGGGGACCCTTATCGCATTTGCGTTTGTGCGGGAGGAGAAGTTAAAATTTGTGGGTTATATATGAAGTGAATAAAATTGTGGAACAATTTTATTTTTTGTATCTAAGTGGCTATATCCTACATGGGGATTTGGGGTGGGGCACCTAACTACCCATATGAGGATAATAGTGAGGTGGGGCCCACACAAGCCCCAACCTTACAACTTCCTATAACTCTCATAACCTTTCCCCCCTCATTAATTTGTAACTCTCAAAGAAACCCCTCTTTAACTCTCCCAACATTTAAGAGGAACATCTCTCTCCCTCTCTTAACTCTTGCCAACATACACAAATTAATTAATTGAAACTACTCAATTAATTAATTAAGTGTTTTGTGTTTTGAAATTTGAAATGGCTTGTGTTAATAAAATAACGAGGGTAGCTTATTATTTTATTTTGGGAGGGCTTTCATTGTGCTAAGGAAGATTGGGAGAGAATTCTTGTGAAGAAGAAGAGGACTTCCTTCTCGATGAAGAACGACATCTTCTTCGACGAAGAACGTCAGTTCCGCGAAGAACGATCGACGTGTCATCTTTTCTCTTCTCCGCAACAAGTGAGGAGACGCCGCATCAGACGCACTCCGACGTCGCCTACGAATTCTTTCCTCGTGACGCCGTTTTCCGCGACGCCCAACGTGCGACATCAATTATCAAAGTAGGGGAATTTATTTTGGTGTTCTCTTATATTTTGAGAAAAGAATGACGAGCGCGGACCAACCAATTCCAGGTTGATCCGCGGATCATTCGTTCATGCGGATTGATGTTGAGGATTATTATTTAATTTGTTTGTGATTATTACCTTGATGATCTTCGTGAAATATGACCATTTGCTATCAATTAAGGAGAGGGGGCAGACCGCACAAACACGGCCGACCCTCCTCCTTATCCATGTGGGTTTCTTTTGTGGATTGAAACGGGGATGGCGTGGTGTCGTCGCACCGTGCAGAAACGTGCGGCAAGGAATGCGTGGCACCGTCACGCCGCGTCGTGAAAACGAACAAGGACGCGATGTCTTCGCGCCACGTCGGAGAAACCCAAAGACATCCGTGGACGGAGTCGGGCCACGGAGAAGGGGCGCGGCGCCATCGCATCGCGCCGTAGAACCACGAAGACGGCGCGTTTTGTTAATTGACGTGTGGATTGATGGGCGGCGACAAACGAAGCCGCACGGGCATTGTGGGATCTTTGCAGCGAAGGTCGGATCCTGGGATGACCACTGGCGAAGACCACAGGCGAATCGGACCACCGGAGCGCGTCCGGTGGTCCGCGGAAGCCCCTGCCGGTGCGCCACGCTGGTGCGGCGGCGCCGGCGGTCGGGGGCGGCGGCACCCGGAGTGCCGCCGGAAGAATCCACCGCGGCTGAAGCTGCGGCGGCGGAGCGCGGTCCCGCGACCACGCGGGACTGGAGGGGAGTGGTGGGACGCGGCCGGCTGCCGCGTCCGCTGGCACGGGTGGCCCCAACCGCGGGGTCGCGGCTCTTCACGTGGGGGCAGCGCCCCCCGCACGGTTCGGCCGTTCGGCCGAACCCCCGGCCGAGCCGGGCCGGCTTGGGCAGACCGGGCCTGGCCGCACCCAGCCGGGCCGGACCGCGCTGGCCGGGACGGACACGCACCCGGGTCGGGTCGACCCGCTTCGGGCCGACCCAGGGGGTCTCGGGCCCTGTCGGTCCGGGCCCGAAACCCCCGTTTTCAGACCTCTCACGGTCTTTCACCCATATCTTGAGCTGTAGACCTCTGATCGACGCACCGTCAGTGGAGATACGATCCTTGGATCAAGAAGGTCGTTTCAGTATATCGCACTCAAAGTTTTGGAACACTTTGGGTTCGTCCGGGTTGGTTCGGATACGAAACCAACCGGGCCCTCGGAGCAGAAATGCTTATATCTTGAGTTCCGGACGTCCGATTGACGTGCCGTCAACATTGATGGATTCCTCTAAGTGAGACGGATCTTTTGGCATACTCCGCTAAAGATTTGGATGCTGTCGGAGTGCGGTCAGGTTGATTCACTCACGAAACCAACAGGGCCCCTAGAATGAAAAAAAAAAGCCAAAAACTCACAAATCGGGCGTCCGATTGACGCGCCGTCTATCTCGTTGAATTCCTCTTGATGAGACGGAACTTTTGGAAAACTTCGCCTGAGTTTTGGTTGCTTTTGGATAGTGGCCGGGTTGGATTGTACCCGAAATCCAACCGGGCCCTTGGAACGGAAAAGCTGTTATCTTTCAGACCAGACGTCTGTTTGACGAACCGTCAGCGGCGTTGGTGATCACGTTGAAAAATGGTCCCTATGAGTATACCCTATGAGAGTTCGGGGTACAGTTGAGATATGGCCGGGTTGGTTCGCACACGAAACCAACCGGGCCCCAGGGACAAAAAGGCTAGTAACTCACAGACCGGGCGTCCGATTGACGTGTCGTCTGTTGCGTTGAGACCCCTATGATGAGGTGGTCCTTTGAGATACTTCTTCGTGGGACTTTGAGATACTTGTAGTATAGACCTGTAGATCATGGAGAAGACCCTCCCAGAGACGAGCATGCGGTGTACGGAGACCGTGTAGCCAGCTGGGACCTGACGACTGCTTGACCGACTCGACTTGGAGTGAGTCGACTAGCCCAGTGGACAGAGCACTACTTTTTGAGGTGCAGACCCATGGCGGATGGAGAACTATGTGTGTGACAGTGCTGACCCGTGGTACTCGTCCGAAGAGTACCTCTGCAGGCTACTAGGGGGTGTGCACTACTATGTTTGGGTGACATACCCCGGTGGGAAGCACTACTGTGTTTGGGTGGCTGACCCGCGGTACTCGACAGGAGGAGTACTTCAGCAGTCTTAGGTTAGTGAGCAGTACCTCGGAGTCATGACAGGACCACTGTACACTCCAGAGACGGATCTCTTCAGCAGTTACGGTTTCGATAATGAAAATACTGGTTTGAGCTGAGTCTATGGCCTTTGTGTTTACCTCTTGATTGAGATGGGTCGCTTGATAACTTAGGTATATGTATGGGCATATACCTGGGTGGTGGTTTTCCGTTGATTTCATGATCTTGGTGTTTCCCTCATGATTGAGATGGGTTACTTGATAACTTAGGTATATGCATGGGCCTATACATAAGTATAGGTTATCTGTTGAGATCTTCTTTGTGGTTATCCATGTTGGTTTTAGTGAGACCTTGAAGTTCTCGGGGTCCCTACTGAGTATCGTTATACTCACCCCTGCACGGGCTATGCCCGCACCTTGTTGTGTTAGTTGTAGACGACGGACAGTGCTAACGGAGGCTGAGTGTTCGAGGACTGGACGGTACCCGAAGGTGGACCACACGACGAGTCAGTATCCGAAGGTGGAATTCGTGATGAGACGACACACGGAAAAGGTTGACAGGCGAGAGCATTGTGGAGGCTATCTGTACCTACCCTTCAGGTAGGATCCATGGTGGACGATCTAGGAGCTGCGCCATCTGTACCTACCCTTTAGGTAGGATCCAAGGAGGATGACCTAGGAGTCGCTTCTGTTCTTCCAACTGTTGTCTTTTTCTGTTGTACTTTGTTCAGTTGTAGTTGTACTTTCATTTGGGTTTGTATTCTGGCCCATTTACCTTTCAGCACTTCTCTTTGTACATAGTATTTTACTTCCGCTTGTACTTTGTAGTGTTTTTTTTACTTTTATAAAGGCAATGCCTTCCCAGTTATAGGGATTTACGCCTTTGGTGCTAGTCGCCAGCCCCTGGCCTATGGAAGGTGGGCTTGGGGTAGTCACGGCACGGGCCCCGAGGACGGGTCGTGACAAATTGGTATCAGAGGAGTCGGTTCTACCACAGAACTTATAACTCTGATATTTTCTTTCTGTGAAGCAATAGTGTTAAGGGTACCGAGTGTGGTCTTCAGTTCAGGGAGTCCAGTGTTAGTGCAGGCAGCCGACGTATCCATACACCAGGACCCTGACAACTGAATTCCAACTTTGTGCACGAAAACACTGATTGCATGTGTGTTTCCAGAAGTTTTATTTAAATATCATCTCAAATCAGGTCAGCTCACCAGGTATAATCATTTGACAGTGTCACTTTGTTTCTTTCAGGATGCCTTTTCTTGGACGACCAGCTAGAGCCCAGAGGGATGTGCGTACTGACAGCCTGTCGAGCGACGTGGCTTTGGTACAGGGCCCTCTTGTAGTTGATGCACCAGCCGAGGCACCAGCGGTTCTACCATACGTTGGTCCACCGATGCCACCAGCCCCAGCAGTAGGTGATGCATGCCACTTGAGTGTGCTACACGGGTTCTAGTGCCAGAGGCCACCCAGGTTCCGGGGAGAGACGGACCCGAAGGCGGCTGAGGTTTGGCTGGAGGCTGTGGTTAGAGTCTTCAGGCTAGTGGGGACGCCTGCAGACTTCATGTTGATCTTTGCTGCCAGCCTTCTTCAGGCAGCAGCAGGCAGGTGGTGGAGCCACCTGTTCCAGTTTTACGACGGGATGACCTTCGCATGGGAAGACTTCGAGACCTTCTTCAGGGTGGAGTTTGTGCCAGTAGCTCTACACCCCGAGCGTGTTCAGGAGCTGCTGCCTTTTCCGGGTGTTATTCGATCAGTAGCTGAGTCATCTGTGGGCAGTAGACAGATGATGCAGAGGTCCAGGAGGACCAGACCAGTAGTTGGGCGATCTCAGGTTTTAGGATCGGTGGTGCGGGGCACCCGGGGTGGAGACAGAGCTAGGCGTGCTAGAAACAGACAGTGTTACTCATACGGCGGAAAGGGTCACCTAGCACGTGATTGTCCGACTCCTCGTATAGTTGATCTGCAGGCTTTGGAGGATCCACTGAGGCAGAAGCAGTGGCGGGTGCTTGAGCAACAGTCGAGCAGTGGACAAGGCAGTAATGCTCCGGGAGCAGGTATACAGGATCGGAACTAGTGGATACGTCCCTTATACTTCTAGTTCCATGTTACTGTTGTATTCGTGTATTTGTACTATGATCTGAAATAATAAAAAGACACTTATCTTTGTTTTCTTTCATGTCCTTTTGTTTGGTTGATACTGAGTGGTCCCGGTTAAAACTGTTGACTTGACCCTCACTTTCGAGATTTATATTGGAGGAGACCCAGTGACCTCACACTGATGCCGACAGTGTGACTCGACCCTTGGAGGCGAGAGTGACAGTTGGATCTCTTAGTAGTTACGTCAAGGCCTTACGACGTCATCCATGGCGTGAATGCGTCATTCATGTCAGGATTGACTGTATTAGGCAATGGGTGTGGTTCATCCAGGGGATGAGACCGAGTTTCTCTTTTCAGCAAAGGAAAAAATTTAGCAGCTCCTTCAGATCATATGCAAAGAAGGTACAGATCATCCAGGAGCGGATGAAGATTGCACAGTGCAGTAAGAAACAGGAAACCAACTCCAGTCTTAGAGACTCGAGTGTTTTAAATGTTTAAAGAAGAGGAAGCTTTAAGGAGAGATGAGTCTGTGGAGCAACAGACGTGGTGGCAGAGCTAAGAGAGCGGCATGAGATGGTGTACATCTTAACATGATACAACCACCCGCCTTAGTTATCCCCGCCAGGCTTAGGGAGCTGGAGGGAAGAGGAAGAGTCTGGCTGCATGCGGTCAAGGAGTGTGACCCAATGGCTCTAAAAATGATTCAAGGGAAAGTCTGTGTCCACTACTAGCTGCTGTAGTAACAGACGTCGATACAAACCATTCCTTGCTTTCGCAAATCTTGTTCCAGACCTAGAGTTTCCGGAAGCTGTGGACTTGACCCTCACGTCTGGAGATACCTTGGGAGGAGACTCGATAATCACACTTACGCCGACGGTGTGGTCAGACCCTCGAGGCAATAGTTTCGGTTGGAATCTCTTGGTGGCAGCGTCGAGGCCTTATGACGTTAGTTTGAGTATGGAATGGGCAATAACTGTTCATACTCAAATTGACGGTTTTACGCAAACATCGGGTTGGGTTTTCCTTGGTCGTCGAAAAGGGAACCCCAAGCAGCACAGGATAAACTCTTTCACAGGAGGGTGCGACTGATCACTCTTGAGTCGGTCAACCATACCCTCATGGCATCAGTCGTTTGAGTTTCAGTTCTAACAGGAATTGGAGACCTATAGAGTTCGAGGATGACGATCACGTCCTTATACGGGTCTCACCTCGACGAGGTTTACAGAGATGTGGCCAGGGCGGCAAGTTATCTCTAAGGTTTAACGGACCTTTCTAGGTCCTCAGATGGGTAGGCGAGGTGGTTTACCACTTGACCCATCCACCTCAGTTGCACCAGGTGCACGACGTTTTCCAGGTATCTCAACTGAGGAGATACACGCTCGACCCTTCGCATATCATCGACCATGAGGATCAGGACGATGACGATGGGGTTACTTCCACGGAGGTTCCAGTAGGGATCGAGGATCAACATGAGCGGATCCTACGAGGATGGTCAATTCCTCAGGTGCGCTTTCTTTGGAAGTATGGAATCTTCAGGTAAGCACATGGGAGCGGAAGGCTCAGGTGCGTGCTCAATACCGGTTTTGTGACCCTAGTTTGTGTTGAAGCATTACGGGGACGTAAATCCTTGAGGTGTAAGTAATGTAAAGACCCGTAAATTTCAAGGAAAATTTATTCTTAATTTTCTTTGGAATTTTACAAGAACGCAGTTTCTGACGGCGCCTGATTCCGAGTCCCGGTGTGCCCGGAATCATTTTCCGAAATTTAGCTCGGGTACGTTCAGTGAACCAACGAGCGGGTTTTTCTAACTTTTGAACTGGTGCTCGTAATTGAAATCCGAGGGCACCGATGAACTCGCAACCCCAGTAATTTCTTAAGGGGACCCTTACCGCAAGAATATCTACATAACTTAGAGAGGAAATGTTGTAGACTCAATCTCTAAAGCTCGAGAAAAATATTCCTTATATTGATCAACTTGAGGATCTTCCAACGGTGAAACAATACAGGTTGTACTTTAGTTGTGCACTAACCCTTAATGGGGGCGTACCTTATCCAAGGAGATAACCCAAGTACCCAACTAAGATGGTACATTGGTCAAAACATGCCACAAAATAGAAATGAACATATGAGGGGAACCACCATAAAGGCATCCTAAAACATTTCTCATAAGAAGACCACTAACCATCCCTTAAATCCAACTTTCTGACCAAACAAAAACCCAAAACACCCTTCAACAAGAGGGGTTCTTAGAACCAAACATCCCACGACAAAAACATTTCCAAAAACACATAAGACACTCCACCCAAACTGGTCATCAATACATCATGTTTTCTTTTAAAATACATCACTTCATTGAAAATAAATGGGTCAGTGGTTGGCGTATCAACCAATGTTATCCCATGGGCCTCACGCATGCATGTTTACATGACACACCAGGAGCCCTCTTCATATCCATATTGATACTCATCCATAAAATCCATTAACCATCCATCATTCTATATAAACCAATGTATGTTGTCACCCATGGAATTACCAATGGTTAAAAAAATCCTTCCACTTTTCAAAGCCAAAACATTCAACTAACACTTCCCTTTTTCTCAAGACCACTGACCCCAAAAAATCCCATTTTACATGTTAAAGAATTTTATTATAAAAGACCAATGATTATAATAAGAACTCACTTTCATGTCATACACATTAATTTCAAAACATCTCATACCATTTCAAAACACTTCTGATTTTATGAAAACTCCCTTTCATCAACCCTCATTCCATTGAAAACTTATATCTTCTAATTTAAAACATAATTTCAAATGATTCATAATAATTTTCTAATTATCACATGTTACCAAATATAGAATACATTTATAAACACCTTACACAAATTCAAAACCACTTTATTCCATTCATTACACTTTTTAAACAATTCAAAAAGTTCCATTTGAAACAGATTTTCAAAATCCACTTTGACATAATTTATACATTAAAAATAGTTTAAATGCACAATTTACCATATCAAAAAATATTGAAAATTTAGTTCCACCATTTAACAAATCAAACCATTCCCCCTTTATTAGAAAATAATTTCACAAAAACATCACACTTATTAAAACCATGTCATTTTTTCTTTAAAGGGTAACTTCCAAGATTCCAAAACTAATGGACACAAGAAAATGTGAGAGGAAACTAGTTTCGGTGGGTGACATGGACATATGGTTGGAGGCCATATTACAATCACTTCACCATCACAGAGAGTGTTTTAGGGAAATATCCCCTACGTCACATGGATTTCCAGGCCCTGTGAGCTCACTGTGACCATTAACCCAACTCTCTTTTCATTTCCCCTAATCATATTTAAACCATGAAAACCAATAAACTCATATAAAATCTGAATTACCATAGAGACTTGAATATTATTATGTGGTTTTCTGGCTAGGCACCCTACTCGTAATTGGAATGTCAAGTCCTAAAAACCCTATCCCTAAACCATCTCGACTCTTCTTGAAATAACAAGACACTAGAGAGCGAACCTACTCTGATACCATATTGTCACAAACCAGATCTAGTCGCCCTCAAAACTGGCTCCCGACCCGATCTGTGGAAATACCCGAAGGGAATTCCCAATCCCCACGGGCTGGAACATGTTCTTGGGTATCATAAAATGAAATTTTGGAATGATTTACCAGAGTTTATAAACATAAAACAAAAAAACCTAATAAATTAAATCTGGATTTTTCAAACCAGAACATCTTTCAAAAAAAATTATGAATTGAATTACATAATTTAGAACAATACTCAAAGAATATAACAAGGAAACAAATTTAAAAATGGAACCCTAGAAACCTCTTCATGTAAAGAGGCACCACCCTCAAGGAATATCCACAACACCGCACCAAGAAGGACCGCTGGAAACCCATACCATTAGCACTAAAAACATTACCCAAACCTACGACAAAATAACCAAGTCTACTTACACCCAAAGGTGTAAGTAAGGTGTGAGAAAAATACAAATAGAATTACATCACTAAAATATTATCTATGAAAATCATTATAAGATAAAAATCTTACAAGTTTTGTAAACAAGAAATGCGAATAACAATTTATAAAAGAATTAATTTTAATTAAAAATAGATTTCAAGTGGGATAAATTAATGAATAAACACATAAATATAATGAAAAATATACTGAATTTTTCCAACCAAACATAACATATGTCGACGATAAGTTTAAAATATCCAATGATCACTAACAATGGGAAATAACCCCAAGGTAATAACTCGTTGTGTGTCCCAAGTACCTCGTATCTCGAGGAAATTAACCATCGCAATATCTGTTCTCGTGCACCGAATCCACTAGTTGGGATCATACCAAAAACCAAGTAGTCCCCCAACATCATCATCATCATCATAATAGTTTATTTAGTGATGTCATCGTAAAACATGGTATGTGAAATAAGGCCCAAACCCCACAGGATCACTAGCATACTAGTACACGTCAACCCACCTAGATACCCGGGTTTTCCCTCTTGTGCTCAAACAAATTCCACATGCCATGAAATAAAATTTGAACATTAAAATTACACTTCTAAGTCACACACACAGAAAACATCCCACACACATGTCATATGATCCCATTTTTCATTCAAATTCATTTTGGAAATCAAACTCACACCAAAATATCCTACAACATGTTTCACCTCTCTTCCAAACTTCTAAAGATACTTTAAACAATTTTAGAAAACCTATCCAAGATATTACACATCACATAATAACCCTTTCATATTAAAATAGACCATTTCAAAATAACACTCCTAACAAAATAGTTGGTCATCATAGTTTCACCACTTACATAAATCAAGAAACCATTTAAATCATTCATAAAATAATTCCAAGGAGTGTCACCAAGTTTTGCACATAAAATCCTTCTAAAAACCTTCTTTTAAGACCAAAATCATACCAATACAACATAAAACTAGAATTGGTAGCTATAACATCATTTAATAAAACTATTCCATGAATCATAAAACAACCTCAATGAACATAACATGGAATACACACCAAAAATATTCATTTGTTTTATGAAAATTCCAATTAATAACCTACCACTTAACTAATGCTACCAAATATAATTTTCACACCACACACAATGGAATAGAATAATTCTAAAAATATAAATCAAGAAAAACTAACCCATCTAATAATTTTTACACATGGAATCACCTACCATTTTTTAAAAAACTCCAAACTGTTGTGTGAAGCATCAACCACACCATTGTGACACCACAATGAAGTGAAATCGTTCCCTAATCCATAAGATTTCACAAAAAAGACACAAGGTTAAACCCTAAGTACGAAATCTAGATTAGGGAAATTTTATAACCTCATGTAAAGGTAGAAGAAACCCTAAGTAGAATGAATAAGTCAAAGAGATAAATACTTACTTGCAAGATTTTGAAGTTTCCCCCATCAAATATCCCTTCAAAATTGAGTACCAAGGGAGGGTGAGAGATCTTGGAGGATGTCCATGAATATAGGGCATGAAATGGGGAATAAAGAGGCGGATTTGGTTTATTTATGGAAGGTAAAAAGGGTCAAAACACCTTAAATTTTAATGTGTTGGAAACCTTGCACGGCTAGGTTGTATAGTTTAGTAAACTTTGTAGTGAAACTGTGTAGCCTATTCTGGACACCCAAAAAGTGTTTTTTTGTCTCCAATTACAATGCGTTACAAGGGGAAAACCAAGGGGGAAATATAGTTCAATAATATGGGAGCAAAATTCCCAAAAACTCACTCTTTTCCCCCCTAAACCTCATCCAACTCATCGGTACAAACCACTTCAACAACATACCCCACAAGTGGTGCCACTAAGAGTGTCATAAATCCAAATCCAAACCACATCAACCTCATAAAATCCCTTTAAAAAAGGATGAGGACTAGTACAATACAATACCCCCAAGACTATGTTCATATATCAATAACACTAGAGGCACCAAAATTTTAAACCCGGAACACCTGAAAACCAAGATAAAGCTAAGAACCAAAAGAGGATTTGAAACAAAGCATGGAATTGAAAATATGGGTGTGACACGAGGTGTACTTAAAACCACATTGAAATGTTTTATAAAGAATTATATTTTGTTCATGATAATTTATGCTTCATGATATGTTATTCTTTTATGGGAATTTTTAATCAATGTTACCAAAGTGGTTATAGTTTATTTCAACAATATCTTCTTTTATTAGTATTATTTTTTATTATGCATCGATTAATGAAATATTTTGATTCATATATATAGAATTACAATTAATTTTCTTCTCATATGGTTATTTATAGTATATTGAAGAAATTGTATCATTTTTACACTCATTGTAACTTCATATAATTAAAAAAGTGTTTTTATGAAAATATAACCTTATTTATCTCTTTGGTTGGAAATATGTTTTATTCAAACATCCATGTTTTCTAAAAATGATTTCAGAAATGTTTTAAAATGAAATTATAATTTTATTTTCACGGAAAAGGATTTTAAATATTTTTTATGTTTTTAAAAAAAATTAAATGGGTTTCAAAGTTTTTTTTATATGTTTTCAATGTTATTTTCAAATAAAAACGTTTTAAGAATTTTTTAAATTTTAAAAAGTGTTTTTCAAAGCGGGAATGATATTTTCTTGGAAAAAAAATTTAAATGATATTTAAAAATTATTTTAAATCTAAGGGGATATCCATTTTCTCTTATTTATAAAAGATATTATCCAAGAATACTATTAATATTATTTTTCTAAATGGTTTATGTTTTGCTGGAATTATGTTTATGAAACCCATTTATATTCTATGAGTTGTACCCTCATAAAATGATTATGAAACACGCTTCTTTTCATGAGCCATGCTAGGATGAAATTATTATAAAACCTATCATTTTATATTGGATATTATATGATGAAATTTTTATAACACCCATTCTCTTTCATGGGTTATGATATGATTAATGTTTATGATATTTTGGAACACAAAAATATGGTTTTCATTATGTGATGGTTGAGACCTATATCTCCCTCTAATGAATTAGGTAATAATAAATGGTAAAATTGATCAGAGGGTATAGTGGTGGTCATCCCAAGACTATAAATGATGGTGCATGGGTGGTCAACAGATTCCTAACATGTTGTAAATGTTTTGGTTGGTATATTTGACATATGATTTTTTATTCTTATCTATATACCAAAAATATATGTCTTATTCAAGTGTTATTCCCTCAGGAATCATGTACTTTGATTTATCTATGATGTATGTATTATTAACATCCATGTTTTATTTCATGATTCAATTTTATCATCTTTGATATGTATGGTATATATTTCCAATGTTATACTCATATTCTTGTACCCTTAAGCTCATTTCATTCTTATGAATCATCCTTATTTACCCTTACTGAGAATTTATGATCAACCTTTATTATGTATTCATTCCCTGTTATGTGAAGATGTCTATTATTTATGCTGATTCTATTAAGTTTCCATGATATGAAGATCATAGTAGGAGATTATGTAGTTCACTTATGGACTAGTGTTATGTTTCCATGTTTCCAAAAGCACTAATCTAGTATTGTATTTTGGAATGTGATTGTGTAATGAAATACATATTCTACAACACTGTTGTAATGTATATATATTTTAATCCTAGGTTTCTAACATTCACACTGTATATGATTTACTTATATTATTTTATCACCTATTTATTAACAATTCATTGTGAAATTCATTGTTTCGTGTGATAATTGTTTTGTATTTCATTTTTTTGGTTTGGTAAACTTTTTTCCTTTTAATTTTGGTCACAGTTAAATCATATGAAAAATATTAAATATGATATAAATAAACTATAAATTAATTATATATATATATATTGAGTAGTCTATAAATGTTAGAGATATAAAAATTAATTACATTATTCATGGAGATAGTAGGTCGTATATACACACGAATGATGTTTCTATTTTTATAACAGAAGTAATGAAAGAAAGTAAAATAGTATTTCACCATTAAAAAATAGATTTTATATCACAATTATTCTATATATTCATTAAATCTATCATTACTACCATCTATTTCAATATAAAATGAAACATGCATCACATTGCTTCGTGGAGGTGGTTATCCACATATACTCACAAGAAAAGTTATTATTTTCCAACATGTTTGAATTTAAGAAGGTATATTTGATATTAAAATTCAATAAGATTAATTATATAATTAATTTAATGTAAAAAAATTAAATCATTCTTTATAATCTTCCTTTAATGTTTGTAACGGAAAATGGATTACATTTATTCATGAGGCGGTAGTTCGTCGCACAAATGATCGATAGTTTCATTCCCATTTGATGGAAGTATGTAACATCCTGGCCCGGCATACCATCAAACTGGTGGTCGGACCGGTAGGTCACATGGTCTCAAGCGCGTCTCCCCATATGCCAGAGGCTACCGACTAGCAGCGAGGGTCTCGGGAGGTGATATCGGGGAGACTATACCCTCATATCACAGTAACACAGTGGTATTATTAGAGTAAATAATATTCAATAGTGGAAGAAATAAACAATTGAAAGGAAGAAGCAAAAGACAGGTAATAACCATTTTATAAAAGGCAGCAAACTCCAGTTTACAATATGTGCATGTACAGATGAAGATACAATTATGAAAGTAGGAATCAATATAGCATGCTTTACAAGAAATACAAAAAGAAAGGACAGAAAATCCCGACAGTGATCCCCTGAGCATCCCAAGCTCCCGCTTGGTCCTTTGCTTCTAACTCCCCAGGTAAAAACAGCACAGAACAAAACCTAGGTCCTACAAGCAAGAAGGTCTACTCGGGTACCCCAGTGCAATGGCAGCCTGAGTAGAATGTGAGATATAAATCTCAGCAGGTCTGCACCACCAGTGTCAAACCCAATCCAGACAATATGTATTTAATTAATCAGTAAGCAGGAATAGCAGGATTCAATAAACAGGACAACATAGAATAACAACACCCGTCCAGGTTCCCCAAAGGAAACCTGGCGGCTATACCAGCTTCGCCTCATTGTCGGGATATCACTCTAATCATGCCACTATAGTTACATATGTAAATATTTATAAAATATGGCATGGGGTAAGCATGCCTCCCACCCATCAGCTGAAGATAGTGAGAACAAGGTATGAATGCCTCTCGTCCCTATTATACAATGTCAACGACGTAAGAATGCCTCTCGTTCCTAAAAGATACTGGCAAGGGGTAAGAATGCCTCCCTTCAATCAATCAAGATTAGCGGGCAAGAGGTAAGAATGCCTCTCTTCCCTAAAAAGATACCGATAAGGGGTAAGAATGCCTCCCTTCCATCACATTCATTACTCTGGCATGGGGTATAACTGCCTCCCACCCGGACATGTATTTATCACTAGGTGGCCTCATCATGTGCTCACCTTTATTATACTTCATTATGTGGCATCAACATGTGAGCATTCACAAAACAAGCATGTATATAGTATACTACTTATGGAATTACCTAATAAGAATTCAACAAGTCATCTCATATTCACAATCAATCATATAGCTCATTTCTATATAAGTTTCCATAAGCACATTTATCACAAGTATACTTAAGAAAACTCCTCTTAAGTATCTATAATAACATCAAAATCATATTTATCACATTTATACTTAAGGCAACTCCTCTTAAGTATCTATATCAAGTAATTAACATATTTATTTTACCAACATAATTCGTGCTCAATACGTTATCCCAAGGTATGGTCATACCAACCTAGTCCGTTCATTTCTAGTTTAATCATTTCATATTAAAGGATATGTTTATCATTATTTAACCCGTTGATACCTTCTAGAGGTAACAAGTAATTTAGTCTTAAGTCATCCCACTATAGTTATCGTCATACTCAATTTGCCTAAACATGGAAAATTGACCCAAACACAAGTATCACAGCCATTTCCTTCCCTTTTTTCTCAACAAAGAAAGTTCACATACAAAGCATCAAAGGGGAACTACAATAATCCAATAGGAAAGCATAAAAATTATATCACTACTTTTTATCTTGAAGACAGCGCACCTCTGATTGAGGGGTTTTATTATTAAATCATGAATTTTGTTAGAAGGCATCCATTTTTATCTTATTTCTTCAATTCACACTATTTTCACATAAGTGTTTATTCCAGACTAACTTACAGAATTCAAATACTGAGGCCATGTAGAAATAACTCTTTACTACTTTACTTTAAATTAAAGGGCAAGGTGAGGGACCCTACCTCAAGGTGGATCCATCCGTCCACTCCGGATCTTGGCGCTTTCTAACTAAGAGTCGTTGCTGCTCCCCCATAAGGAATATGTGATTTCACATGAGTATAAGGATGCCTAGCCTCTATGCACACGCCTGCATGTCCATCAGCATGTGTAAGAGGATCATTACACATATGCTTATACACATAAGCATGTATCTGCTCACCTACGTAGGCAATTTTATATATGTACATGGGAACACCTAGCCTCAGACATGTACAGTCGCTTCCATGCATGAGTATACACATATCGAGGGAACCAACATACATATAACTACATACCTATGCCTACACAGGCGAGCCGCCTATGCTCCAGCAAATCGAATCCAACCTGAACCTGCCAACGCACTCAGAATCAACCCGATGGACCAAAACCACCACAATCTTCCTTGCCTTCGGTGGTGGATGTCGTACGCACACCAATTTGTTACCGAGGGACCTTTTTTATCCCCTTATAACAAAAAAACAAGAACAAAAAAGAATTAAATAGAAACCCTAAACATGGGGGTTCAGACGGAATAGATTAGGGAAAAGGGGATGCCAAAAATTGGCCAAGGAGAGAGAGGGAAGGAGGGGAGTGACCTACCATGGAGATTCGGAAGAAGAAACCTCCAGAAATCAGGATAAAATAGAGGAAGACAGGAAGGCCATGGGGCTTCATGCATCGCGACAGGGGAGAGCCCTCCCTAGGCTAGTGTCGCGCATCTGGGCGATAGGAGAGGGGAGAGGTGTGTTTAGTTTAGGTTTTATTTTTAATTTCTTTTTTATTTTAAATTCATTTTAAATATTTTAAAAACCCAAAACAAGGCACAGCGCATGGCTTAGGCCGCGTGGTTTGGAAAACTGTGCGCCAACCATGCGTCCCCTACTGGACACCCAAGACACCCCGCACGGGCTGGCTGCATGGTTTGGGGAAACTGTGTGCAGGCCGTGTGGACTCCTCTGTCTCCCTGATATAAGTCGCATGGTTTAGGCCACACAGTTTGAGAAACTATGTGCCAACTGTGTTCCTTCTTTTGTTCTTTAAAAACCAGCCTCCTTTCGGGCACGACACACCCGAAACACCTCGATCCACTCAGGACACTTAAAGGGCATTCACACATGTCCAAAAACATTAATAAGAAAGGTTTCAACCTTCGTAATTTGGTTCTGAAGCCCAGTATTAAATTCGACAGGTTCAGTAATTGAAAAAGTTCAATTTCCATCACTTTTTAACCCGGTTCAAAATGTGGGTCATTACAACCTTCCCACCTTATAACTTCTCATCCCTGAGAAGCCCTCAGGAATAACACCCACCTCACTCGACCTACAAGGGTCATGAAGCTTCGTTCAAATGATCGTGTTACATTTCCAAACGTCCCATGAACCAATGAACATCCACTTAAGAACCCGGCACTTAAGCCGTCAATACCCGAGCCAACGCTCGTTTTCCAACCAAAACACCCAGACGACTCTTAATCGAGTCCGTCATACCAGAGACACAATCTCATTATTGTTTCATCAATAAACTAATCAAAGTTACTTCCCACCTTAGATTTTTAATGTTAAGAGGTAAAAACTCAAACCACAGCTCCACCACCTTTGGAACTATCTTTCAAAAGCACGCCCCAAGAATTCCAATGATGAAACTAGCATGATTTCTAAATGATCAAATGGTCAATTCCCTATCGACCTCAAAACCCAAGTGAAAAAGAGTCAATCCACTCCAGCTGACTATTCAAGAAGATGACCGGCTTAAACAGACGACACTTTATAAGTTGAACAATGATGCCTTCTCTTAAGGATTCTCACACTTACCAGGAGAACATTCACTGAAGCTCATACCCGACTCCCAGTGACTTCCCTAAGATCAAACCACGAGAGAAACCATGCATTCTGCGTGCAAAGATGAAAGAGAACAACCAAAAGGGCTCAACAACTTTTAAAAACATTAGCGCAGCATAACACTGACACTCTCTTAGTGCATCCAGGATGAAATAAAGATAGGGGACATGCTCGTCACGTAGCAGAGTACACCAAGAGGATTAAAATAGATTCTAGTTATTTATACCCAAAAACTGGAAAGGAGAACAGTCGAACCACCCCTGGTCAACTCTAAAGAATAAACTCGACTTCACCTTCCAACACATCAAGATTTCTAAACCGATGACAATGCCTTTTTCCCGCACAAGGCATTCTGTGATCGTTCATGATTTACCACTGAAGTCCTCCACGACCAATGGTGTTTCTTAAAAGGGTTTGCATACACCGCCAACCAGATCAAAGTTGTGTTTCTGAGCAAGCATCGATTCATAACTGTTGGAACCATGGCTTTTCTATGCAATAATTGGAGTTTGGTTTGTGTTTGTTGTCAATCCTTAGTGGAAGTTCCGAATGTTTGCCAGCAAAGTGATCATACAGTTCAATCAGACAACAGTACTGAAGGTGGCGCTGTTTCCCAGTGTTTGCCAAATTTTTGGGCCTCAAAATCGGAAAATGAAGACATGGATTGTTTGAAAAAGGAGGTGCGCACAAAGAGGAAGTGGTGCATAGAAAATAAGGGCTGTGCGCGAAATAATTGAGCCGGGTGCGAAAAACAATGTGGTATGCAAAATAGCGGAGCAAAGTTTTTCGCGCAAATAGTGTTTCGGAATCAAAACGTCGAAAAATGGCAAAGGCATGGGTTGTGCGAAATATCTTGAGAGGTGCGCAGAAAACGATACCTGCGTGAAATATTACGCGCCAGATGAGAGGTTTTTGCGCCGAAGGGGATTTTGTGCGCGGGGGTCTCATACGACTATAAATATGAGGTGACCCCCTTCATTCCGTACGGTTTAAGACTTAGAGAAGATCTGAGGTCTGATGCGCGAAAAAGGATCGCGTAAAGGGGCTTGCGCGAAATATTCTGAGTTGCGCGGAAAATTTCGGGATGCGCGAAAAATGAAGAGTTGCGCGTAAAAATTGGGTTCGCGCATAAAAGTTTCAGTTGCGCGAAAAAGGGGGGTTTTGCGCGAAATATTTTTCCGCGCGAAAATTAAAGTTTGCGTGCGATAAGAAGGTTTTGCGTGCAAAGGGTTGGTGTTGCGCGCAATTGTCAGTGAAGTTTGTCTGCACGTTCTGGTTATCCGGTTCAGTGGTTCTGTGCATTCTAGTGCATTAATTCCGGTCTTTGATGCAAGTAGAGTCTCGTGATAAGAGGAGACAAAGACTTCAATGCAAATCTATTGAAGAGACCTTCACGTCTATAAACTGAGTGTGACTTCACCAAGGGCAGTGAGCCAAGGGGAGTCAGCGGGAGTGACCCAAGGGACGTAGTGAGCTATCCCTGAACAATTGTAAAGGCAGTGAGCCTGGGACAGAGTGACTGTGCTCGAACCATTGTAATCCACATCTAGTGAAGATTAGTGGAATTAGATACGACCGGAAACTTGTCGGTGTATGCTCCTTGGACGTAGCCCTTAGTGGTGAACCAAGTAAAATTTGTTGTGTCACCTCTTTTACATGCGAATGTTTGATTGCTGATCATATCAATCATACATGTTCAACTAGTTCTTACCAACGTGGGAACAAGATCCTTTAATTTAAAAGAAAAATTTGACACCCTGATTCACCCCTCCTCTCTCAGGGTGTCTCGGGGTCCTACAAGTGGTATCAGAGCCAGGTTGTTGGCATTGAATCTGTCCTTTGTCGCCATGGAGAATGCAGTCAATGTTAGGGGAGTCCCTCTCTTTGATGGAATTAATTTTCAAATCTGGAAGAATAGGATGAGATCTCATCTAAGATCTTTTGGAATGGAAGTTATTTTTTCCACTTTTCAAGGAATACAAGTCACTGATCCAACAGGTCTGGCTATGACTGACATAGACAGGAAAATTCTTGATGCTGATTCTAAAGCACAAAATGCACTCACCGTAGCTCTTTCTGATCAGATCTATCTAAAGGTGATGAGTTTCACCTCAGCAAAATCTATGTGGGATAAACTCAAAAATATTTATGAAGGAGATAGGAAAGTGAAGGAGGAAAAATTACAAGTCCTGCACAATCGGTTTAATGATCTGAAGATGCACCCATATGAGAATGTAGACTCATTCTTTAATCAAATTACTGAAGTGGTTGGAGCAATTCGGGGTCTAGGAGAAGAAATCAAAGACATTGATATTGTAAAGAAAATATTAAGAATACCTCCACCCTTGTACAATGAAAAGGTGTCAGCCCTTGAGGAAAGAGATCTTTCCAAACTTTCTCTGGATGATCTACTGAGCATCTTGGTAGCATAAGAAATGAGATTCAAACCAGAAGATGCTACGACTCGTGTGAGCAAGGAAATGGAATTCAAGGCCATGGATAAACTGAAGATCTCAAAAGATAGTAGTGGTGAATATGACGAATAAAAAGAGATTATTTCTCTCATTTCAAAGAAGTTTCAGAAGGGAAAAGGGAAATTCAAATGGAAGTTACCTCTCACATGTTTTCATTGTAGAAAAGTTGGGCACATTGCCTCTCAATGTTTAAGAAAGATCAATGATGAAGATAGAGAAGATGAGAACAACGAGAAGCCTTGAAAAAGGTTTTTCAAAAATAGAGACTTCAAATCTGGAAAGAAAATATAGAGGATGAGTTTTTTCTATGAAGAGGAAGATGAGGATACTGATTTTTGTGAAGAAGAAGAACCCGAATTTAAAACGGGAAAGCATGCTTCCATGATGGCTACGGTTGAAAAGTCATAACCCTTGATCAATAAAGATAGAGATAATCATACTATTTATAATGGTGATTCAAAGACTCAAATTAAGGATGCATTTTCCAAGATTCAGAATAAATGTAAGAGATGTAATAAGTGGAAGGAAATGGTGGAAGAATCATCAGAATATGTTGATGAGCTTGAAGCAGATATTGAACGACTAGAAGAACTAGTGAGATTTCAGTCTTCAATCCTTGAAAGCACAGATGATGTAGTCTAACTAAAGCTTAAAATTGAAGAACAACCAAAGGTCATAAATGACCTTTCATCTAGACTAGAAGAGAAGTCCAAGACTGTTGAGGGACTTGAGGAAGAAGTTGTTACTCTTAGAAGTAAAATTGAATGTCAATCAACAAAAAATGAGGGAAAGAAGAAAATTAATTTCGGAAGATTCTCAGATGCATAATTACTATCAAGAGCCAAGTGTGGTTCAGATGGGGTTGGAAAAATCTTAAGTGATCAAAGACCCACTTAAATGGGAAAGAGTGTAATTGGATGTGAAGCTGAGACATCAACTGCTGGAAGTAAAGAGAGCCAAAAGAATGACAAGATGAAAGTTGGACATACTGAAACATTACCTAAAATGTTGAAAAAGAAACCCTCAATCAAAACTAAAAGAAGAACTGAAAATTATCCTCAAACTTTCAGAAATGACAGGTAGCTGAACTATTCTCCCAAGTAAGAAGGCATGAGGAGAAATTCAAGTGAAAAGACATTTCCTCTCATGAAGTGTCAGTTCTGTGGTTATTTGGGCCATACCTTGTCATACTGTGAATAGGAAAGGAGCTACGTGAATGGGGAAGATCTGGGAAGTCAAAAAAGGAGACCGATTTCATATCCTCCATCTTATAGAATAAATAGATTCTATGGTTACTGTTTTAATTGTTCTAACTTTGGCCATAAAGCTATGTATTGCAGGCAGTGGTACGACAGGGGAAATTCATACAACACTCAAAGACGTGACAGTTTTCATCCTTTGGATGATGTTGTTCTCACAAACAATTTTTTCCCCCTGGAAGAAGATTATGGGTATGAAGACTCAGATTATGTGGAAGAAAGTATTAAAAGGCCATCAGTATCCTATGCTAAATCCAATATCTCATGGAAAGAGAAGAAGAAGATCGAGAAATCCAATCTTGCAGAAGTATCCCTCAAAGATACAAAGAGCAGCAGCACTTGGATCCTTTATAGTGGATTCTCTTCCCATATGATGGGAAATGCTGACCTTTTGAAGAACATTGAAAAGAATGTTGATGGAACAGTACGGTTTGGTAATGATGGTGCTTTGAAGATTAAAGTCAGTGGGAATACTGCTCTCGCCAATGGGGAGCTGAAGAAGACTGAAGTTCTTTATGTGGATGTTCTATGCCAAAATCTCCTCAGTGTAAGTCAACTCTGTGACTCAGGGCTTATAGTAACCTTCAATCAAAAAGGCTGCACTATAAAAGGAAAAATAGGGAATTCTCTTATGAAAGGTTGTAGAACAGATGGAAACTTATATCAGGTTGACAGCAAAGTGAACTCTTGATATTTGTCTGTTGAAGAAGAAAACAATTTGTGGCATCGAAGGCTGGGGCACATTAACCAACAAGACATGGAAAAGATATCTAAGCTAAAGATAGTCATGGATATTCCCATTCTAAATCATGAACGGGAAAAATCTTGTGATTCTTGTATTCGTGGGAAGATGGTTTGTAGTTCATATTGGCCAAAGAAGAAAAGAGAATCACATCTTCTTGATCTCATTCATACAGACGTATGTGGCCCAATAAATGTTGTTGGAACCTATAGAGAAAGGTACTTCGTCCTTTTCATTGATGATTATAGCAGAATGTCTTGTGTAATGGTGATTCATAGGAAGCGACAAGTACTTGATTGCATGAAAACTTATCGTTGGATTGCCGAGAATGATACTAAACGGACAATAAAAGTCCTGCGATATGACAATGGAGGGGAATACACGTCCATTGAGTTTGAAAATTACCGAGAAAAACATGGAATACAGCATGAGGTAGCTGCTGTGAGAACTCCACAACAAAATGGAGTTGTTGAGCGTCGGAATCGATAGGTCAACAATATGGCTAGGACTATGTTAATTGAGAGTGGTATCTCTCACCATTACTAGAAGGAGGTTGTTGAAGATGCAGTGCACATTCAGAATCGAACAGGGCTTTATATGGGAGAAACGAAGACACCATACGAATTGTGTCATGGAAAGAAGCCTTCATTGAAATAATTCCGTGTTTTCGGAAGAAAATGTTTCATTCGGAATAAATAAGGAAACCAAGGAAAGTTTGGTGACAATGCTGATGAAGGAATTTTTCTTGGGTATCCAATGAACAGCAAAGCTTACAAGTGTCTCAATAAACGCTTGGAGAGGATTGTGGAAAGAAATGATGTTAGGATTATTGAAGGAATAACCCCAACTACTTCAAATAGTACCTATGCTGATGAGATTGAAGATTAGAATGAATGTGAACATGGAATAAATACAAATACAGAAATAGAGGAAGGTGTACAAAACACACAGGGGTCACATCATGATGTTGACTCAGATGAAAAATCTAAAGAGGAAATCTTGGATGGTAAGAATGTGACTGAACCTCACAGGAGAAATCTAAGAGCATAGATTGATCCTTCTAACATAATTGGAGACAGGAATGCACCCACACAAACAAGGATGATGAGGAATAACACACCATCAGCATTTCTGTCAGTGGTGGAGCCATCCTCGTTTTAAGAAGCTGCAAAGGATGAATCCTGGGTAAAATCCATGATTGAAGAGTTAGATCGGATTGACAAGAACCAGACATGGGATCTTGTCCAGAGACCCAAATGTTATAATGTGATTGGAACAAAATGGATATTCAAGAACAAGTTTGATGAGCATGGAAGTGTTATCAAAAACAAGGCTCGACTGGTATGTAAAGGTTATTCTCAGATTTAAGTTGTTGGTGTTGAAGAAACCTTTGCTCCAGTGGCTAGACTGGAGTTAATCAGGCTGTTCCTTTCCATGGATCTCCAAATAGGATATAAAGTATATCAAATGGATGTCAAGATAGCATTCTTAAATGGTGTACTCAAAGAAGAAGTCTACATTGAACAACCAGTGGGTTTTCTTCTTGGTGCTGATGAATCAAAGGTTTGCAAGCTAAAGAAAGCTCTTTATGGCTTGAAACAGGCACCATGGGCGTGGTACTCCAGACTGGATTATTACCTCAAGAAACTGGAATTCAAAAGAGGAGGAGTAGATCACAATCTCTATGTAAAGAATTCTCCGAAAGATCAGTTCATGGTTCTAGTTTATGTCGATGACATTATATTTGGTGGAAGTAGGCTGAAATCAGTGGATGAATTTGCCAATCATATGAAATCAGAATTTGAAATGTCAATGATTGGGGAGCTCACATATTTCTTGGGACTGCAGGTGACTCAAAGGAAAGACTACACTTTTATCTCTCAGGAAAAGTATGCAAGAGAGCTGCTGAAGAAGTTTAATATGAAAGAATCTAAACCAATGTCAACTCCGATTGAAATTGGAACCAAACTTGGAAAGCATGAGGATGGGACATCTATAGATCCCACCATGTACAGGAGGATCATTGGGAGCCTACTATACCTGACAGCGACACGGCTAGATATTTTTTTCCACGTGTCTTGCATCCCGCTTTCAGAGTAATCCAAAGGAGGAACATATGGAAAAAGTAAAAACAATCATGAGGTATATTCAAGGTACTCACAATTGTGGATTATACTTTTCTGCAGGAAGGGATAGTGAATTATCAGCATTTTCTGATGCTGATTGGGCTGGCGATGTTGTGGATAGAAAGTCCACTAGTGGTGGAGCATTCTTTATTGGGAATAACTGTGTTGGCTGGTTGAGCAAGAAACAAGAAAGTGCTTCTCTTAGTACTGCTGAAGCTGAGTATATATCCGCCACAAAGGCATGCACTCAACTACTATGGATGAAGCAAAAATTAACAGATATTGGTGATGAGGTAAAGCAACCAATGGTGATTTACTGTGATAAAAAGAGTGCAATTGATCTTAAAAAAACCATGTTCAACATTCTCATACAAAACATATTGAAATCATGTATCACTTTATCAAAGAAAAAGTTGAGAAAGGGGTGATTATAATGGATCACGTGGGAACTGATGAGCAATTAGCTGATATCTTGACGAAGCCACTGTTAGCAGGTGTGTTTGAAAAGCATCGGTTGAACCTCGGTGTTCAACCACCTCCTACTGCATAAGGAGGTTGCGAAATTCCCCTCTCCCCGATTATGGTAACTGTTTCTGTCTTTTTATGGATGTGATGCAGGTTTATGGGAGAGATACTATCCAGGGGGAGTATGGTTTGAGCTGAACATTGAATAAATTACTGTCCTTTGGGTTTATTGTCAATGGGGGAGAAAGGAATAAATTCAGGCATGTTCAGTCATGTAACGAATTCAGTGTCAGTGATAGGATGAGAAGGAATTCATTGGACATATAATGCTTCTGTGACACTGTAAGAAAATTTCTTAGGCGTCATTGAGAATTCCAAAACACGGGAACCCAATTCAGGCTTCCTCTCTTGTTTTCTACACCGAGCATTTCTCACGTAGACTTAGAGTGTTGGCTGAGTTGATCCTTGCGTTTTTGGATTTCATGGGGATGGTGATCTTATTGAATTTATTTGGTGATTGCCAACAAATCCAAAGGGGGAGATTTTTGGAACCATGGTTGTTCTATGCATGAATTGGAGTTTGGTTTGTGTTTGTTGTCAATCCTCAGTGGAAGTTCCGAATGTATTCAAGAAAAGTGATCATACAGTTTAAGAAGATAACAGTATTGAAGGTGGCGTTGTTTGCCAGTGTTTTCCAAATTTTTGGGCCTCAAAATTGGAAAATGAAGACATGGATTGTCTGCAAAAGGAGGTGCACACAAAGAGGAAGTGGTGCACAGAAAACAAGGTTTGTGCGCGCAATAATTGAGCTGGGCGTGAAAAACAGCGTGGTGCGCGAAATAGCGGAGCGAAGTTTTTCACACAAATAGTATTTCGGAATCAAAACATCGAAAAATGGCAAAGGCATGGGCTGCGCGAAATATCTGGAGAGGTGCGCAGAAAACGATACTTGCGCGAAATATTACGCGCCAGATGAGAGGTTTTCACGCCGAAGGGGATTTTGCATGCGGGGGTCTCAGACGCCTATAAATATGAGGTGACCCCCTTCATTCCGTACGGTTGAATACTTAGAGAAGATCTGAGGTCTGATGCGCGAAAAAGGATCACGTAAGGGGCTTGCGCGAAATATTCTGAGTTGCACGGAAAATTTCGGGATGCACGAAAAATGAAGAGTTGCGCGTAAAAATTGGGTTCGCGCATAAAAGGTTCAGTTGCGTGAAAAAGGGGGGTTTTGCGTGAAATATTTTTCCACGCGAAAAGTAAAGTTTGCACGCGATAAGAAGGTTTTGCGTGCAAAGGGTTGGTGTTGCGCGCAATTTTCAGTGAAGTTTGTCTGCACGTTCTGGTTATCTGGTTCAGTGGTTTTGTGCGTTCTAGTGCATCAATTCCAGTCTTTGATTCAAGTAGAGTCTCTTGATAAGAGGAGACAAAGACTTCAATGCAAATATATTGAAGAGACCTTCACGTCTATAAACTGAGTGTGACTTCACCAAGGGAAGTGAGTCAGGGGGAGTCATCGGGAGTGACCAAAGGGACACAGTGAGCTATCCCTGAACAATTGTAAAGGCAGTGATCCTGGGACAGAGTGACTGTGCTTGAACCATTGTAATCCACATCTAGTAAAGATTAGTGGAATTAGATACGACTGGAAACTTGTTGGCGTATGCTCCTTGGACGTAGCCCTTAGTGGTGAACCAATTAAAATTTGTTGTGTCGCCTCTTTTGTATGTGAATGTTTGATTGATGATCATATCCATCATACAGGTTCAACTAGTTCCTACCAATGTGGGAACAAGATCCTTTAATTTAAAAGAAAAAGTTGACACCCTGATTCACCCCTCTCCTCTCAGGGTGTCCCGGGTCCTACAATAACAACACCTGCAAGCCTCAAAGACAAACCTGACCATTCCCAAATGGTCCTTCTTGACGTGTTCCTTCTACCCAGAAGAACACACTTCACTAAACCAACATGATGCTTCCCACCTTAGAAGTGTCGGTGTCACCAAAAGAAGAAAATACCAGCTTCTCATAAGAAAACTAGTTCACCAACAACTAAATGGACGTATGTCACTCCTCTGAGCCATGATCACCATGCTGAAACATACAAGGAATCCAAAGCAACAAGACCGGCGTGTCAACCATCCGAGTATTCCGAAAATCATCCTGAGCATTGGGATAACTTGATTCTAAAATGCTCAGGTCACTCTACCATGAAGATGAACCAAGACCGTACATAGCAGCATAATAGATTTAATCGAAAGTTGTATCACCTTATACGACTGTTCACATGGATGAAGACTTACCAATCGTCCATTACTTACGAAGTCAAACAACCAACAAGAAACCAACCACGCCCGAGGCATGTCAACAGAGCATTACCTGATGCTCAATCTTATAACAAGATCAAAAGAAACATGACCACCCGTCCAAACAAGGGTGTTATTAGAAACCGGAAGTCCTACAAGGGACAATGACACCCGAACGGTACCTAACGTCAAAAGACTCACAGCGCTAGTAAGGAATAAAAGCTCTAAGGGCGCTACCTACCACGAGCTAGCCCCTAAAGAAGAACAAGAATTTACCCAAGCACTTGGTCACGCCCAACAAAAGTCATCAGGCTCAATCCTAACATTCAAGTCATTTTCCAAAAGAAAACAAATTCCCACGGAAAACACCTACGGTTCCATCTCAAGGCACTCACAAGAGAGACTTAACTTACCCTCACACGAGGTTTCAACAGAGGACACCACTACAGGTTCCTTTTCCAGGCCCTTTATATTTAATCATGTTCAATATTTTAATCGCTTTAAAATATTCAATTCAAAACTTCAAGTAACCTTTCAAAACCAAAAATCACTAGGCACTTGATCATTTTTAACAAACAACTCAAAGAAAAGAAGGCAAGTATCAACAAACTTTCTTTTAACCATTAAACATTTATCAGACACCCCATCTTATTACAGAACTTTATCATAATAAATTCATTTGAAACAATTCAGGCAACCTATGAGGGTCCCAAAAATCCAATTAACATCAGATCAAAACCAAACATCTTTTACACAAATAAGAATTTCGCAAAGCATGCTGCCATCACATTCATTATGGTTTGCCATTTTCTAACTCATGAAGCGTCCATACACTCCATGGGTTAAAATTTGGCTCCCATTAGACGAAAAAAATTACATTCCAGAATTATACATTCTAAAAGCAAACATCCAGTCATACAGGTGGTCACCTACCAATCTGTAAAGCACCCATACACTTTACAATTTGGCATTTGTCTCCCTTTATTCAAAACCAATTTCAATTCATTTTACAATTTAAACTTTAGCAGCCCTTTTTCAGAAATTTGATTACACAGGTTACCCTTTCCCAGCTATAAGGTGCCCATACACCTTACAACTGAAAATTGGCTCCTGTTGTAATTGCAATCATTTAATTTGGTCAAAGAAACCAATTCCATATTAACTAAACCTAGCATGTTATCGAAAGCAGTAACACAGAAACATGCTATATCACATAAGCATGGAATAACTACCACATCACCTATCACAACAGCAGGCATAAACTAATGCATCCTAGATGGCATGGAATAATGCATGGCATGTGATTTCTAACAAAGAGCCTATATGATGTATGAAATGACATACCCTCATATCATCGGGTTGCAACAGAAATGGAACCCACAATTGCATCAACAGTATCAACAGAAACCATGTGCATCACCCAATAGTGAAATCAAATCAACCGTAATAATAAAATTCATTAAAATAACAATTTCATTCAAGGCAATTTGGATTTTCCCTATACACTGGTTAGCTACTCCCGAGCACAGCTTATTACCAAATTACATCTCCTTCCTATCCATGTCTACTATCGCTAAATAGTAAAACAAACCAAAAAAGAAACTCCTTTGATACCACTTTGTAACATCCCGGCCCGGATTACCATCGAACCAGTGGCTGGACCAGTAGGTCACATGGCCTCAAGTGCGTCTCCCTGTACGTCATAGGCTTCCCACTAGCAGCGAGGGTCTTGGGGGTGATAGCGGGGAGACTATATCCTCATATCAGAGTAACACAGCGGTATTATCAGAGTAAATAATATTCAATATCGGAAGAAGTAAACAATTGAAAGGAATAAGAAAAAGATAGGTAATAACCATTTTATAAAAGGCAGCAAATGCCATTTTACAATGTGTGCATGTACAGATGATGATACAGTTATGAAAGCAAGAATCAAGACAGCATGCTTTACAAGCAATAAAAAACCAAGGATAACAAATTCTGATGGCGATCCCCTGAGCATCCCAAGCTCCAGATTGGTCCTTTTCTCCTAACTCCTCGGGTACAAACAGAACAGCACACAACCTAGGTCCTGCAAGCAAGAAGGTATACTCAGTTACCCCAGTGCAATGGTGGCCCGAGTAGGGTGTGAGATATAAATCTCAGTAGGCCGGCACCACCGGTGTCAAACCCAATCCAAACAGTGTGTATTTAATTAATTAGTAAGTAGGTATAGCAGGATTTAATAAGCAGGACAACATAGAATAACAACACTCGTCCAGGTTCCCCAAAGAAAACCTGATGGCTATACCAGCTTTGGCTCGTTGCCGGGATATCAGTTCGATCATGCCACTACAGTTACATATGTAAATATTTATAAAATATGTCATGGGGTAAGCATGCCTCTCACCCATCAGGTGAAGATAGCGGGCATGAGGTATGAATACCTCTCATCCCTAGTATGCAATGGCAATGAGGTAAGAATGCCTTTGATTCCTAAAACATACTGGCAAGGGGTAAGAATTCCTCCCTTCTATCAATCGAGATTAGAGGGCACGAGGTAAGAATGCCTATCGTCCCTAAAAAGATACTAATAAGGGGTAAGAATTCCTCCCTTCCATCACATCCATTACTCTGGCATGGGGTATAACTGCCTCCCACCCGGACATGTATTTATCACTAGGTGGCCTCAGCATGTGCTCGCATTTATTATACTTCATTGTGTGGCATCAATATGTGCACATTCACAAAACAAGCATGTCTATAGTATACTGCTTATGGAATTACCTCATAATCATTCAACAAGTCATCCCATATTAACAATCAATCATATAGATCATTTATATATAACTGTCCATAAGCACGTTCATCACAAGTATACTTAATACAACTCCTCTTAAGTATCTATAATAACATCAACATCATGTTTATTTCATTTATACTTAAGTAAACTCCTATTAAGTATCTATATCAAGTAATTAACATATTTAGTTTACCAACATAATCTGTGCTCAATACGTTATCCCAAGGCGTGGTAATACCACCCTTGTCTGTTCATTTCTAGTTTAACCTTTTCATCTTAAAGGATATGTTTATAATTCTTTATCCCTTTGATACCTTCTAGAGGTAAAAAGTCATTTATTCTTAAGTCATCCCACTATGGTTATCATCATACTTAATTTTCCTAAACAAGGAAAATTGACCCAAACACAAGTATCACAGTTATTTCCTTCCCTTTATCTCAACAAAGCAAGTTTACATACAAAGCATCAAAGAGGCATCACAAAAATTCAGCAGGAAAGCATAAAAAGTCTATCACTACTTTTTATCTTGAAGACAATGCACCTCTGATTGAGGGGTTTTATTTTTAAATTGTGAGTTTAATTAGAAGGAAATCATTTTTATCTTATTCTTGCAATTCACACTATTTTTATAGAAGCATTTATTCAAGACTAACTTGCAGAATTCAAATACTAATTCCATGAAGAAATAACTCTTTACTACTTTACTTTAAATTAAAGGGAAAGGAGTGGGACCCTACCTCAAGGTGGATTAATCCGTCCACTCCGACTCTTGGCGCTTTCTAACTAAGATCCACTGCAGCTCCCCCATGAGGCATATGTGATTTCACATACGTATAAGGACACCTATCCTCTATGCACACGCCCTCATGTCCATGAGCGTGTGTAAGAGGATCCTTACACATATGCTTATACACATAAGCCTATCTCTGCTCACCTACGCAGGCACTTTTATATATGTACATGGGCACACCTAGCCCCAGACATGTACAGTCACTACCATGCACAAGTATACACATACCAGGGGAACCAAAATATATATAACTATGTACCTATGCCTACACAGGCGAGCCGTCTAAGCTCCGGTAAAGAGAATCCAACCCGAACCCACCAACACCCTTGGAATCAACCCAGAAGATTGAAACCACCGCAATCTGCCTCACCTTCGGCAGCAGATGTCGTACACACACCATCAAGGTCCCGAGGGACCTTCCGCATCCCCTTACAACAAAAGAAACAAGAATGAAAAATATTTAAATAGAAACCCAAAACATGGGGGTTCGTCCGGAATAGATTAGGGAAAAGGGGAGGCCGAAAATAGGCCAAGGAGATAGAGGGAAGGAGGGGAATGACCTGCCAGGGAGATTCGAAAGAAGAAACCTCCAGAAATCAGGAGAAAATGGAGGAAGAGAGGGAGGTCGTGGGGCTTCATGCGTCGCGACAGGGGAGAGCCCTCCCTAGGCTGGTGTTGCGTGTCTGGCCGAGAGGATAGGGGAGTGGTGTGTTTAGTGTAGGTTTTATTTTTAATTTATTTTTATTTTAAATTCATTTTAAAT
This sequence comes from Viscum album, assembly GCA_963277665.1. Classification (NCBI taxonomy): domain Eukaryota; kingdom Viridiplantae; phylum Streptophyta; class Magnoliopsida; order Santalales; family Viscaceae; genus Viscum; species Viscum album. The sequence continues at coordinate 236,806,477 of OY728140.1, read as the reverse complement.
ATTTTAAAAACCCCAAACAGGGCACGGTTCACGGCTTGGGCCGCACGGTTTGGAAAACTGTGCGCCAATCGTGTGTCCCCCACTGGACACCCAAGACACCACGCATGGGATGGCTGCACGGTTTGGGGAAACCATGCATAGGTTGTGTCGACTCATCTATCTAACTAAATTAAGTCGCATGGTTTGGGCCGCAAGGTTTTAGAAACCGTGCGCCAACTATGCGCCTTCTGTTGTTCTTTAAAAACTAGCCTCCTTCGGGCAGGACACACCTGAAACTCCTAGATCCACTCAGGACACTTAACGAGCATTCGCCCATGTCCAAAAATATTAAAAAGAAAGGTTTCAACCTTTTGAATTTGGTTATGAAGCCCAGTATTAAATTCGACCGGTTAAGTAATTGAAAAAGTTCAATTTCCCCCACTTTTTAACCCGGTTCAAAACGTCGGTCATTACAAAGTGGATATATATATGGGTTATTAAAATAACATAAAAATATATATAATTATATTTAAAACTCCTTTGATGTTATATTATCATTTTTTACAATTTTGAGGTGATGGAATAACAAATAAAATAAAAATTATTTGTTAAGAATGATACATATTCTTTGGACAACCTCTTTAGGTTAGTACCAAAAGTATTGTTAGAAGATTATTTATAATAAAAAAGTCATCTAGGACATGGGGAGGTAATTAATAATTTTATTTTTATAAGGATTGGATGATCTAAAATGCTTTGAGGGTGTAGAAAATAGAGGAGAGTGGTTCGCCATTTGTAAGTGGGGGAGAGGCCACACATTGAATTTTTTAAAATAAAAGTGATTACCATATTATTAATAGAAAAAATGATAAAAATTGTATCAATATTGAAAATAGGATAATATATGATTTATATATGTCCATATAATACGATTTGGATATGTTTTAAAGCCATTCTTACCCTTATATTCCAAGTTTAAGCCTCTATTAAACACATTTTAACCATAACCATGACAAATAATTTTTATGGTTTTTAATATTCATTATGACCAAACACATAGTTGAGAATATTATATAATATAAATTATTTTGATTCAAATTATACAATCATTTTTTCCAAATTCATTTCACAAAGTGTATATAATTTAATATAAAATACATCCCTAAGACCTAACAAAAAATATTTTTCCAATGAAAATGTGTTTACAACTATAGAAAGAATTAATATTAAAATTAAAAATAAAATTTCATAAAATGAAATAAAATAGATTCATAAATATATTATTTTAACTGTTATACATTAGAATCAATTTAATATATAATTTTACATTGTTCATAACATAAAAGAAAATGAAACTTTCAATAAAAATCCTTATTTTTCACCCTCTACAGAAAAAATTATCTTTTTTTTGAAAATGCTAAAAAACTAACTCAATAAAAAAAATCAGAATGTATATTTAAAAAGTAGAATTAATTAATTTATATAAATATTACAAAATAGGTTGTCATTAATTATACTATTTTCTCATAAAAACTTGTACAATCCATTTTTCAGAAAAATAGATTTTTAAAACATATAAATACTTTACTGGAACATGTATTTTATTTATATGAACGCTTTATAAATAATTTTACAATATTTTTATTCATATTAATATTTCCATAATTTAAGACTTGGTTATAATTTCCATGTTGAAATAATAATTTTAATAGAATATTACGGTTCGTTAAAACCTGACATTGCATGTAACAAAAGATATAAAAAATATATTTATTATAAAATATAAAATAAATCTTTCAAAAATTCACAGGGTGTTAAATTATACCCCTATTAAAAAAATAATTCATCACTCAAAATTCCATCACTCTGGTATGAACCACAGAGGATACATTTTACTCATCATATCCTTAGGTTATCACATATCTTTCTCAAATTTATGGTTTATCCAAACAACTTTGACTAGGTGAGTGGTCTTATATTGTCGAATGTTTACAATATGATGAAGAATCTTCAATATTTTTTCCCAATAAGAAATATCATTATCTAGTGGTATAACCTCTCAATTTAGAACATGTGTAAGGTCATGTATGTACTTACTTGTTAGAGAATCATTAAACACATCATGAACCTTTGATAAATTCTATAGAAGTGCCAAAAATATAAGTTACCATCCCAACTCGATCAAGAGTTTTTAATGGGATAATATACCTAGATATCAAATTTCATGGATTTTAAATTCTCATAACCTTCTTCCATAGAAAAACATTTATAATCACCTTCTTAACAACATCTAACTCTAGATCACATTGAGGATTATCAAAGTAACTTTTTTATTTACTTTGATTCCCATTGATGTTTTGTTGAATAACGCACACATTTTATGCCATTTTATCAGAAATATCAGCTCTCAATAGCTTTATTTCTCTAAATTCATCCCATTTCATTTTATATCTATAATTATTTCCATAGAGGTATTACTAAGGATCCATTTTAAATCTCATTGTAAATCTATTGTTGTAATGAAATTGAAATAGAGGAAGGTGTTTTTCCCAAACACATTTAAAATCCATTGAACAAGATCATAAAATATCTTCATGGGAATTCATTGTTATCTTAGATTGATCATCTGACAGATAATGTTATGACGTTCAAAAACTCAATTCTATCTCAAGATCTTGCTGAAATCTTTTCCATATATTCAAGGAAATACTCATATCTCAACCATATAAAATTGAATGTGTAAATCCATGAAACATTACCACTTCTTTAGTATATAACATAGAATATTCAACTACAGATAAGTATTCATTGTTGGAAATGAAGTGTGATGAATTTTTATGGTGATTTAATACAACCCATATATTATTATAAACTTTTGAGGTTTTTTGGGAGTCTGATGAATAAAATACATGATGATGTTATCCTATTTCCCTTATAGTATTGTTTATGGTTATAAAATCCTCAGATGATTTTTCCTCTCATCCTTAACATCTTAGAGTACCAAGCACTAAGATACAAACTCTATGATATCTCTCTATATGTCATCCTGTCATAAATACCCTATAATCTCTCTATAAATCTTCATACTTCCTGGATGAATAGAGAATAATGAACTACATGCCTCATCCAAAATCTCATTATTTAGATCACATATTTGTGGAACACATACACAGTTCTTAAATGGAATTATTCCATCAAAATCAAGGATAAACATAGGAGCATTTTCAACTTTCTTTCTTAGCTCCAAATTTTCCTTTTATGGCTCTTTGATCCTCACATGGATTAATTGTTGAAAATTTATTATAAAAAGATATGATTCTTCCCCTTCCTTCCTGATTTACAAATCTATATTTTTCAAATAAAAAAATGTTGGATATTTTTTTATCCACATTATAGATAACCTAGAATGGTCTTTATCACATATAACATCAACCACCTTGTTTTCCTTCTCATAGTGAAAATGGATTGAGAAATCATAATATTTAATTTGTTTCAAAAATGGTCTTTGGTGCATGTTAAACTATTTTATCATGATTATATACTTAAATATTTTTTTCTTAGTATATATATCACATATTTCTCTATAAATATAATACCTCTATATCTTTAATGAAAAAATAAATATAGGTAACTCTAAATCATGGGTCGGTTAATTTTTGTAAGAACCTGGTTCTTATTCTTGAGGTACGGGTTTCTTCTTTTCTCTATTCCTTAAGTGTTTTTGATAAAATAAGGAAAATGGGGAAAAATACTAAATTTAGTGACTACACACCGTGTAATTTTCCACACGTTGTATAATTTGGCCGTGTGTGATGAGTACACATGGTGTGTGGCCATGTCGATGAGGAAGGGTGTAAAAACACATTACACACCGTGTAGTTTGTATTTACATGTCGTGTAGTCAGTCGGTAGGCAAATAGTAAGGTGGTGAAGGTAGCCGCCAGCTAAGCGACAGTACATGCCGTGTACTTAGGTATTACACGTCGTATACACATGTCGACTGATGAATAGTGTCATGGTGGAAAGAATCCGTTGTAGGAACAGTTAAAAATGGAAAGTACACGCCATGTACTCAATAGTACGTGACGTGTAGTCTGTTTTTTTCTCTTAAAATGGGAAGTAGCCTCCTCTGTTCACAGAGAAGGCTTAGAAGTGGAGGAGAGCTCAGGAGGACAGCCAGAGCTTTGGAGATCAACTGATCGAGCATCAGGGATCCGTTTCCGCCTCTGTCGATCTTGTTGGAACCGTACGGGTAAGCCTTTACTTCTCCTTTAGTCGTTCTTACCAATTATTTCCCAAGGGGAAGTTATTTATGTTTGAATGGGGTTTCTTCTCCCTCAGATCTACGTCGTTTTTGGAAGATTCAAGGATCGTCGTTCACATATACAGATTAGGGGCGATCGAGGTAGGTGGCTTAGTGTTTAAATTTCAACTGTTGTGCGTTTGTGTGTACCATTGTTCTATGAACCCATTTTGGGGTGTCGTGTGGCTAAGACCTTGGCTGTTTTGAATACCTAGAATTGTATAGGTGACTAAATGTAATAATAAACTATTTTTTGGGATCACTTCTTGGATCCAGGACCACCTAGGGATCTGTTCCTCTGTTTAGCCGTTTGGACAGGTTACCCGAGTGTATATAGTAAAATTTAGCAAGCTTTAAATTCTCTTGAGATAAATTTTATATAATTTCTTACTTATCTGTGGGGCTTGACCCGGTTACTTGCTCCTGAGGGCAGTGTTCTATTTATCCTGAGGGAAGTGCTTTAATTCACCTAAGGGAAACTTCTTTCATGCCTAAGGGCAGTAGATTCTGTGCCTGAGGGTGACACTTTGTACGCCTGAGGGAAATACTCGATAGCCTAAGGGCAAGCTTGAGGGCATGGTTTTACTATATCAGCCTGAGAGAAAGATTATAATTGTCCTGAGGGCTTGGTTTTGATGTGCACAGAATATTATTAAATTAAATGGTTAAAACGAAAATGGTAAAGAAACTGGTAGTGATAATTACTTTTGAGAACTTATTGGTTTACTACATTTACTTTTTCACACTGTAGTTGCATATTTTCACACAGTTGGACACAGGCCTTTGGTGGGTTCCTACTGGGATTCATTTCTCATACCCTATTTGGGGTCATGTCTTTGGCCCCAAATAGATTACATTTCTAAAGGTATGGATAAGGGAAATGGTCCCTATATAGGTACTTTATGGTTGCTAAGGAGTAGGGGAGAATGGGACCGAGCTTAGGCTCACGATGCTGTCGGTTGTTCTATTTTGTTCTGTTGTACGTATGCATTCTATAGTATTTTATTTTACTGTTCTGTAACATGTTCTGGCTGTTTTCTTAGAACTAGAGACATGTTCCATCATTATCTATATAACTATTGGTTATCTTTTACTACATTTGTTCATTTTAAATGTGTATAGTTTATTGCTTCTGATGTTGTTGTATGCTCTTTATCTTTTCCGTTGTGCTACACTTTGAGAAATGAGGGCATAGTTTCCCCATTATCAGACCTGGGCCCTCACTTCTAGTCAGCAGCCTCTGGCATTTGGGGAAATGCGCTTGAGGTCGTGTGACCAACCGGGTCCGGGTCACCCGTTGAGTAGCTTCCGGATCCGGTACGTTACAAAGTGGTATCAGAGGTTTCTTTTCTTTGACTTACTATTTGGAGCCTTAGTCAGGGATAGGATAGAAATGGTAGATGGTAGTAAGTTGTGCCTGGGAGTAGCTAACCCGTGTACTGGGAAAAGCCAGTCTACCTCATATTTTTTTGCAATTCTTCTGATTTTTCAAATTTTACAGTTGATTTTATTTTCACTGATGGGTGACGCACTTGTGGTGTGCTATTTATATTTTATCCATGGGTTCTATTTAGTTTCAACCCAATGATATGAGGGTATGCCATCTCATTAATTATTTAGGCACATGATAGAAATCACATGTCATGTATAGTTCCATGTCATATAGGCGCATAAGAACTTGCATGTTGTTGTGATAGTTTTTGTGATAGAAAAGCATGCTATTGTGATAGCTGATTTGATAAATACTTGATATGTGATAGGGTATTTCTTTGTTAGCCTGTTTATAGAATGGATTCCAAACTTTGGTTTTTGGGGAGTATGGGCCCTCATTGATCGGAATTTGGTGGATCATTGAATTTTTATTTTGTTATAACACATATAAGATGCCAAACTTTGATTCGCAGGGAGTATGGGCCCTCACGGGTCGGAATTTGGCACTTAGGTGTTGTTTTCAGTATTTTTCTGTGTTCTGGAGTAGTTTCAGAGGCTTACTGTCCGGGAAACCCAGGATACACATCGTGTAGTTCCTCAGACACACGTCGTGTGTTCTTCTATTTGGGAAGAAAAGAAAACATTTTAAGTACACGTCGTGTACCGTCAGTACATGTTGTATAGTCTCTTCCTGTGTCATAGACCATGTGGGTGGGGACACGGGAGAGGGAAATGGTTGGAGAAAACACACCGTGTACCGGATGTACACGCCGTGTAGTGTTGACCCGAAGTCTGCCCATGTAACTAACAACACGGACGGAGGAGACCTTAAGACATACACGTCGTGTCGACTGTGGAACATGCCGTATAGTCTAGCATGTTGACCCGGCCATGTAACTAACAAAAACGGGTTGGTGTTACCCCTTCTTGAACACGTCGTGTACTTGAGGGACACGCCATGTAGTCCTTTCCGGTGTTAAACCATGTGGACTTAGCCGTGTGGCTGGGAAAATGGGGTGGTGTACACACCGTGTGGGAGTGTCACGCGCCATGTAGTCTTAGTCGTGTCATCGGCAGTGTCACGAATGACTCGAGAAGTTGGAAAATTAAACCATACACATCGTGTAGATGCCATACACATCGTGTAGTCTTGTTCAATGGGAGCCGTGTGGCTTAGCCGTGTAGAAGGACCCGAGCAGGGGAAGAAAAGTCAAGTACATGTCGTGCAGTTAATATACAAGCCGTGTAGTCTTGTTTTAAAAATATTGAAATGCCTTCTTCCTCCTGTTCCCTTTTTGGTTCCTTCGTTGTAGTCTTTGATAATCTTAATCTAAGGTGTGTGTTTGAACTTGTATAGTTTTTCCGCCGAGACGAGCATGCGTTGTTCTCCAGGAGAGCAGCAACGATTATACTCCAGAGATGGTAGGTCATGGGCTACCATTGGATCCTCCAACAGATCCAAATGCGGCGCCAACCGTTATACCGGACACAGGCACAGAGGCACAGTTCCGTGAAGGCTTCATGCAGTTCATGCAGACCTTTCAGGGAGCACTGCCGGCTGCCACATCTATGGATGAGTTGACTCATATCTTCTAGCAGCAGCAGCCACCTATGTTTTCAGGGTATGGAGGACCACAAGTTTCAGAGCTTGGCTGGGGTCTATGTAGACTATTTTCGAGCATCTAGATACTCCTCCTGGGTGGGGTTCAAGCTCGTGACTTACATGCTGCGTGATTCCTCCAAGAGGTGGTGGGATGTTACCACTCAGTCGGAGCATCACAGAGACATGGCGTGGGAAGATTTTAAGATTTATTTCTATGAATTATTCTTCCCAGAGACGCTGAGGGAAGATCAAGCTCGAGAGTTCATGAACCTACAGAAGGGCACTATGTTGGTGATGGATTATTCTACTTGTTTCACCGAACTTCAGCGTTTTGCACCCGTTCTGGTGGGTGATGAGATGTTGAGGGCCAGATACTTTGAGGATGGTATTCGATATGACATTCGAGCACTGGTAAATGTTTTCAGGTTTCCTAAAGTACATTCTACTGTGAACCAGACACTGATTACAGAGAGGAACCTTTGGGAAGCTAGTGGTGCAGGCCAGGGCGGTTCGGCACCAGTTTCTAGTACTATATCTACCGGTAAGAGGAAGCGATAGATGAGTTTCTC